>OZ024722.1:52378262-55332935 GCA_964016875.1 Fallopia convolvulus
TTTGTTTACGGTGGTTCGTTAACGACCCTGACAACATCGTTAACGAGGCTGCTTGTGTGTTTTTGTTTGATTTTGTTTGTTTTTTTAGTAGTCGATAAACGAACAACCTTGCTTCCTGTGGAACGATCCTGACTTCGCTATACACAGCGGGGTCTTGACTTATAAATTTATTTGTTGTCAAGAAACCCTCCTTCAACAGCTGGAGGAGGACATCTATGCACTCTAGCTAAGTGCAAAAGAAACTGATGTGGGTCAAACGGTCACTGATGAAATAGGCCCTCTCACCCTGACGACATCAGTTACAAGAAAAATCGTCAGAAAGGGTTAAGCCGATTAACAAGAAAACAAATCTGTTTGAGAAAGGTTTAAATCGATATGTAAATTAGGTTAATTACCTTAGGCTTTATATGAGAATATCTGAATGGTTAGTCTATTCGATAACTATTCTTGTTATCCTTTGCGTATGATGGATTCTTAATCAATTATTGATTAAGTTAATCCATATAGTAGCAACTCTCTGTAGAGTTTTTTTATCTACTTACTTAGGACTGCTTTAATCTACTATTGCTGTAAATTCTTAGTTTATAGTTCTTACTCTTTGAAATAAGCTTCCTTGTGTTAACGTCTCCATTTGCTTAGTCTTTTAATAAGACTAACTTGTTGTTTTTGTTTTTTATTATTATTTTTGTTTGGTACCTGCTGTCGTTATATGTCGCTGCAGTTAGTAAAGAAGCTAGCCAGAAGAACAGGGATTAAGCGAAAGATCACGAAAGGAGATCTAAGAATTTTCTTTTGGGGATGTATTACTGAATTAGGCTCTTTTTGATAAACTTGTTTTGTTAATGTGAATCTGTTGTCCTTTTTGTGGTAAGGAAGAGTTTGATGGTCTGTAATAAGTTTATGCGTAACCAGTCGTTTGTAATGTTTTAAAGCCTTGGGTGGCTTTGATTAAGATTAATTAAGGTTACTGGCGATAATACCCTGGTAGGTAACAAGGGGTGTTACAATATCAGGGTTGTTTGTATGCCACAACTTCTTCCGGCAATAGACCTGGGGGCCGTTGATCCTTCGATCGAAACTTATGGTTGGAGATGGTGTTTTCACCATACACCTGGTGTCTTGGTTCATCCTAAACTGCAGCACGAAATCAGGAGAGCAAACACAAAGAAACAAGAGGAAGTAAGGGAGGAAGAAAAGAAGATTAACAGAGGTGCCAAAAACAAGCCAAACACAACCAGACACAAGAGAGTAGACAAAGAAGACAACCATCAACATCAGTACATTAGTCTCAACGACACGCAACACAATAGGAAAGAAAACACAATGCCAGCTGATATGATGTATTTCATATAGCATAACTAGGACTAGATAATACATTTTATATATAGATTTAGGTCCATTTAGTGCTTGTAATGACAAATGAGTAGAAGACCGAAGACTTGAAGAAATTGGAAGAATTGAAGTCAGGATTAGAAGACCGAGAAGTGAAGACCGCGGAGTTGAGCAGTTCGCGGTGGAGCAAAGAAGCAGTACCGCGGTCGCGGAGGCATCGTTGACTCGGATTGGATTTTCTACAGGTCCGTGATCGCGGAGAGTGTTCACCGTGCCTGCGGATGTCCACGTCAGCATTATTCCGAGGCGGCGATTGCTCTTTCTATCTATCTTTATTATAATTATTTCCGAGTATTTTATTTCGTATGCTTAGTTCGAGACTATTTAGACCTAGTTTTGGAGTTTTGTTTTGTATTCTCTCTGAGACCTAGTTTTACAATTATTCCACATTTTAGTATTTTCTTTCTTATGGAGCACTAAACTCCCTAAATCTTATTCAAGTTGAAGCTTTTCAGACTCAATTTGTTGTGAGATTCTACTTTACAGGTTTATTTCTACAGGTTATTTCAATTCTCTTGTGCGTAATTATTATTGATTGTGTTGATTTCTGCTTGTCTGGCCAACTTGTTGGAATTTAATACTTTCTATTGCTAGATTTAGGTTTTCTCGTAGCAAAGCCTAATCTTTGTAGCAACTCAATTGATTTAGGACTCGTTGGACTAAAACAATTGAGAAAGAGATTTGAATGCATGTTAATTGTTTGACTCGTTGGAATTCAATTGCATGTATCCTGTTTATCCTTGTTCTCATTGCTAATATCCCTATTATTTATGATCGTTTCATGAGTTGTTTGGATATTAAGTTTGCATGTCTCGTTGCCATGTTATACTTCTGATCAGGATAGGAATAACCAAAGGAACAACTTGTTTGAATCTATGATCAATTGCTTGAGGAAGAAAAGTGGATACTTGAATAGGATTGTTTTCCCTAATTGATAAAAATCTGATCTTTTCCCTGTTTGATTTATTGCTTTGCTTTGTTTAATTTTCCCTAGTTGTAGTTTACAATTCCAAAATCCCCCCCCCCCTTTATTACTTTATAGTTGATAATAATATTGCTTAGAATTACAAGTGCCTCTTGGGTTCGACCCCGACTTACCGACTATACTAGTTGAGTAACTAGGAAATTATTTTTGATTTGGCATCAACGACTTTAAGCCAGTCACCAGCCTACACGGACAAGCCGGGGCCACGAAACAACAACAAAACAACAAGACAAAGACCAACTCGACCGCCAAAGACATGAGGGCGGCCAAGAAACGGAAAGAAACAACAAGTTCAGTCTACTGACGCCACACAAAGAGGAGATATTTTGAATCATGGGATTGATAATTTTGCCCATAATGGGTTTTGGGATGACGCGTTTCCTCCCCGTCTTGAGGTCTTCAAACGTTGTGGACGACTTAATCAACGGGCCTATTTTGGGACACCCCAAATGGCAAGTGGGGAGAAAAAAAAGGGACGGAGGGAGCAGTCTTTTGCTTTAGTCAATCTGGACGCCCACAAACTCATAATGCCCATATCTTGTTGGGACAACCATATTCAGAATATCCTCTTCCCGAATCCTAAGCCGATCATAGCCCGATCTCAAATCCTCCTTCGAGAACACCATAACCCCCTACACTTAGTCTAGCAGATCATTAATACTCTGCAATGGGTACTTGTACTTGATGGTGACCATGATCAACTTCCGATAGTCGATAAACAAGCAGAGGGAATCATCCTTCCTCTTCACAAACAGTACTGGAGCTCCTCACGGCGATGTGCTCGGGCGTACATGCCCCTTCTCCTGTAATATCCCGATATTTTATAGAAAAAAATTCATAGAATTTTTTTATAAAATTAAAAGTTTTCCTATGTCCTCACACTCGATATTCAAATTTCGTCTTTTAACGAAAAATAAAATAAAATTGGCAAATAAAACTATTTTGTGAATTAAAGTTTTCCTGTTACTCTTGGTATAGGGGTTGATAGTATACCACAGGTTCTGCCGGTGATAGACCCCGAGGCCGTTGATCCTTCGATCGAAATTAATGGTTGGAGATGGTGTTTTCACCACACACCTGGTGTCTTGGTTCGTCCTAAACTACAACACGAAATCAGGAGAGCAAACACAAAGAAACAAGAGGAAGTAAGGGAGGAAGAAACAAAGATTAACAGAGGTGCTAAACACAAGCCAAACACAACCAAACACAAGAGAGTAGACAAAGAAGACAACCATCAGCATCAGTACATTAGTCTCAACGACACGCAACACAACAAGAGAGCAAACACAACGCCAGCCTACACGGACAAGCCAGGGCCACGAAACTACAACAAAAAAACAAGGCAAAGACCAACTCGACCGCCAAAGACACGAGGGCGGCCAAGAAACGGAAAGGAAAAACAAGTTGAGTCTACTGATGCCACACAAAGAGGAGATATTTTGAATCAAGGGATTGATAATTTCGCCCAATGTGGGTTTTGGGATGACGGGTTCCGTCCCCGTCTTGAGGTCTTCAAACGTTGTGGACGACTTAATCATCAGACCTATTTTTCTTGTGCCCGTTAAGAAGACGTCATTGTATCTTCATCATCATTCTCCATCCACCTAAACCATATCAAACAAGCTTAAAAGATAAATTCAGTACAACCATATAATAACAATGAAGAAAAACAATTTTACAATTTACCTGCATATGAACAACCGATACAATTGGGTTTTAGGATCCATCAGTTGGATATCCAGATGATCCCTTATTTGTGCATTGTGTTTGATCCTAGCGGCAATCATATGCCATTAGAACCCTAATTCCGAATAAGTTCTACTCTTATCCACACGGTACGACACACAAAAATTTTCATTTGTATTCCCCATCATCATCGTTATCTTTCTTTCCCGATTAAATGGACGCATATAGTTGCGTACGAAATTTGGGGGAAAACACTACAAGAAAAGTTGCACAACAAATAAGAAGAACAATTTGTTATGTACGCATAATAGGAACCGAAAAATTAGAATAAATACAATCACCGGTGTGGAAGTTCCATTTAAGTGATTATTCGTTATTGTAACATCAAACCTTTGCTTCATTGCTACGCCACCAACACCATTGTATCCAATGCATTCTTCTTTAGTCAAATACAACCGCCCCCCCCCCCCCCCCAAAATAACGAAGTCGGGTCACTACAAATAAGAAGAACAATTTGTGATGTACGCATAATGTGAAACGAAAAATTAGAATAAATACACTCACCAGTGTGGAAGTTCCATTTAAGTGATTATTCGTTATGGTAACATCAAACCTTTGCTTCATGGCTACACCACCAACACCATTATATCCAATGTATTCTTCTTTATCTGTTACAAAAAAAATACACGAGTTATTTATAACTCTAAAAGCACTTTAAAATGTGGAATATATATACATGACATATATATATATATTAAATAATATTATTTCCAGCTTCTTCATCAGAAAATTGAAGCACTTGCACTTCCTCAAAATTGGAATCCATCTATGCACTACTCAAACAAAAGCAATGATCAAATAAGATCAGAAGAAGTATGTGAAGGGAAGAGAACAATGGGCTTAATAAAGAGGAGTTTGTTGTACTTTAATGACCTCCTATTTATTGTATCTAGCCTTTGACCAGTAAAGAAAAGGTAGGTTTTTAAAAAATAATAAAAATAAAGTTCCTCGGTACAGTGCAATTAATAGCCGCTTGGAACTACTACTTTTACAGAAAAAAGTACACCCTCCGTCCCCTTTTGTTCTTCTCATTTAAGAAATTGCACAAGTTTTAAGAAAATGGTTTAATGGGAGAGAAAAATTTTGGGAAGTGGGAGAAAAGTGCTGGAAAGTGGAAAAGGGGTGTTGGAAAGTGGCAAAAGTGTGAGAAAACAATTAAAAAGGGTAAAAAGTGGTAAAAGGGTGTTGGAAAGTGGTAAATTCTTTGGATTTTATGAGGATAATATGGTAATTTGAACGCTTCTAAAAACGTAAAAAAGTACCAAATGAGAAGGAAATTTCGAGGCACCCCAAATGGCAAGTGGGAAGAAAAGTAAGGGACGGAGGGAGTAGTCTTTTTCTTTCGTCAATCTGGACGTCCACAAGCTCATAATGCCCATATCTTGTTGCGACAACCATATTCGGAATATCCTCTTCCTGAATCCTAAGCCGATGATAGCCCGATCTCAAATCCACCTTCGAGAACACCATAACCCCCTACACTTAGTTTAGCAGATCATCAATACTCCGTAATGGGTACTTGTACTTGATTGTGACCATGATCAACTCCCGATAGTCGATACACAAACAGAGGGAATCATCCTTCCTCATCACAAACAGTGCTGGAGCTCCTCACGGCGACGTGCTCGGGTGTACATGCCCCTTCTCCTTTAATATCCTGATATTTTATAGAAGAAAATTCATAGAATTTTTTAATAAAATTAAAAGTTTTCCTATGTCGTCATACTCGATATTCAAATTTCGTCTTTTAACGAAAAATAAAATAAAATTGGCAAATTAAACTAATTTGTGAATAAAAGTTTTTCTGTTACTCTTGGTATCGGGTTGATAGTATGCCACAGGTTCTTCCGACGATAGACCCGGTGTCGTTGATCCTTTGATCGAAATTCATGGTTGGAGATGGTGTTTTCATCACACACCTGGTGTCATGGTTCGTCATAAACTGCAGCACGAAATTAGGAGAGCAAACACAAAGAAACAAGAGGAAGTAAGGGAGGAAGAAAAGAAGATTAACAGAGGTGCCAAACACAAGCCAAACACAACCAGACACAAGAGAGTAGACACAAAAGACAACCATCAACATCAGTACATTAGTCTCAACGACACGCAATACAACAGGAGAGCAAACGCAACACCAGCCTACACAAACAAGTCGGGGCCACGAAACAACAACAAAACAACAAGACAAAGACCAACTCGACTGCCAGAGACACGAGGGCGGCCAAGAAACAGAAAGGAAAAACAAGTTGAGTATACTGATGCCACAAAAAGAGGAGATATTTTGAATCAGGGGATTTATAATTTTGCCCATAATGGGTTTTAGGATGACTGGCTTCCTCCCCGTCTTTAGGTCTTCAAACTTTGTGGACGGCTTAATCATCGTACCTATTTTTCAGAAGACATTGTTGTATCTTCATCATCATTCTCCTTCCACCTATACCATAACAAAAAAGGTTAAAAGATAAATTCAGTACAACCGTATAATAACAATGAAGAAAATCAATTTTACAATTTACCTTTATATGAACAACCGATACTATTGGGTTTTAGGATCCATCAGTTGGATATCGAGACGATCCCCTACTTGTGCTTTGTGTTTGATCCTAGCGGCAATCATACGCCATTCCAACCCTAATTCTGCATATGTCCTACTCTTTTCCACACGGTACGACACAACAAATTTTCCATTTGTATTCCCAATCATCATCATTATCTTTCTTTCCCGATTAAATGGACGCATATAGTTGCGTACGAAATTTGGGGGAAAATACTACAAGAAAAGTTGCACTACAAATATGAAGAACAATTTGTGATGTACGAATAATGTGAAACGAAAAATTAGAATAAATACACTCACCAGTGTGGAAGTTCCATTTAAGTGATTATTCGTTACTATAACATCAAACCTTTGCTTCATGGCTACACCACCAACACCATTGTATCCAATGAATTCTTCTTTATCTGTTACAAAAAAATACACACAAGTTATTTATAATTCTAAAAGCACTTTAAAATGTTGAATATATATACATGACATATATATATATATTAATTAAATAACAATATTACTAGCTTCTTCATCAGAAAATTGAATCACTTGCACTTCATCGGAACTGGAATCCATCTATGCACTACTCAAACAAAAGCAATGATCAAATAATATCAGAAGAAGTATGAGAAGAGAAGAGAACATGGGCTTAATAAAGAGGAGTTTGTTGTACTTTAATAACTTCCTATCTATTTCATCTAGCCTTTGACCAGTAAAGCAAAGGTAGGTTTTTACAAAAAAAAATAAAAATAAAGTTCCTCGATATAGTGCAATTAATATCCTCCTGGAACTATTATTTTTACAGAAAAAAGTACACCCTCCGTCCCCTTTTGTTCTTCTCATTTGAGAAATTGCACAAGTTTTAAGAAAATGGTTTAGTGAGAGAAATAAATTTTGGGAAGTGGGAGAAAAGTGTTGAAAAGTGGAAAAGGGGTGTTGGAAAGTATGAAAAGGGTGTTGGAAAGTGTGAGAAAAGTATTAAAATGGTAAAAAGTTGTAAAAGGTTGTTGGAAAGTGGTAAATTCTTTGGATTTTATGAGGATTATATGGTAATTTGTAAGCTTCTAAAAACGGAAAAAGTACAAAATGAGAAGGAAATTTTGGTTTTTAGGATCCATCAGTTGGATATCCAAACGATTTCCTACTGTTGCTTTGTGTTTGATCCTAAAGGCATTCATATGCCATTCCAACCCTAATTCTGCATAGGTCCTACTCTTTTCCACATGGTACGACACAACAAATTTTTCATTTGTATTCCCAATCATCACCGTTATCTTTCTTTCCCGATTAAATGGACGCATATAGTTGCGTACGAAATTTGGGGGAAAACACTAAAAGAAAAGTTGCACTACAAATATGAAGAACAATTTGTGATGTACGCATAATGTGAAACGAAAAATTAGAATAAATACACTCACCGATGTGGAAGTTCCACTTAAGTGATTATTCGTTACTGTAACATCAAATCTTTGCTTCATGGCTATGCCACCAACACCATTATATCCAATGTATTCTTCTTTATCTGTTACAAAAAACACACACGGGTTATTTATAATTCTAAAATGGTTTAATGGAAGAGAAAATTTTTGGGAAGTGGGAGAAAATTGTTGGAAAGTGGAAAAGGGGTGTTAGAAATTGGGAAAAGGGTGTTGGAAAGTGTGAGAAAAGTATTAAAAATGGTAAAAAGTGGTAAAAGGGTGTTGGAAAGTAGTTAGTCTTTGGATTTTATGAGGATAATCTGGTAATTTGTAAGCTTCTAAAAACGGAAAAAATACCAAATGAGAAGGAAATTTTGGATACCCCAGATGACAAATGGGAAGAAAAATAAGGGACGGAGGGAGTAGTCTTTTGCTTTACACAATCTGGACGCCCACAAACTTCTAATGGCCATATCTTGTTGGGACAACCATATTCAGAATATCCTCTTCCCGAATCCTAAGACGGTGATAGCCCGAAATCAAATCCACCTTCGAGAACACCATAACCCTCTACACTTAGTCTAGGAGATCATCAATACTCCGCAATGGATACTTGTACTTGATGGTGACTATGATCAACTCCCGATAGTCGATACACAAAGAGAGGGAATCATCCTTCCTCTTCACAAATAGTACTGGTGCTACTCACGGCGACGTGCTGGGGGCGTACATTCCCCTTCTCTTCTAAAATGCTGATATTTTATAGAAGAAAAATCATAGAATTTTTTTATAAAATTAAAAGTTTTCCTATGTCGTCACACTCGATATTCAAATTTCGTCTTTAACGAAAAATAAAATAAAATTGGCAAATAAAATTATTCTGTGAATAAAAGTTTTCTGGTTACTCTTGGTATCAGGGTTGATAGAATGCAACAGGTTCTTCCGGGGATAGACCTGGGGGCCGTTGATCCTTCGATCGAAATTCATGGTTGGAGATGGTGTTTTCACCACACACCTGGTGTCTTTGTTCGTCCTAAACTGCAGAACGAAATCAGGAGAGCAAAAACAAAGAAACAAAAGGAAGTAAAGGAGGAAGAAAAGAAGATTAACAGAGGTGCCAAACACAAGCAAAACACAAGCAGACAAAAGAGAGTAGACAAAGAACAAAACCATCAGCATCAGTACATTAGTCTCAATGACACGCAACACAACAGGAGAGCAAACACAACGCCAGCCTACACGGACAAGCCGGGGCCACGAAACAATAACAATCCAACAAGACAAAGACCAACTCGACCGCCAAAGACACGAGGGCGGCCAAGGAACGGAAAGGAAAAACAAGTTGAGTCTACTAATGCCACACAAAGAGGAGATATTTTGAATCAAGGGATTGATAATTTCGCCCATAATGGGTTTTGGGATACGGGTTTCCTCCCCGTCTTGAGGTCTTCAAATGTTGTGGACGACTTAATCATAGGACCTATTTTTCAGAAGACGTCGTTGTATCTTCATCATCATTCTCCTTACACATATACCACATCAAAAAAGGTTATAAGATAAATTCAGTACAACGATATAATAACAATGAAGAAAAACAATTTTACAATTTACATGCAAATGAACAACCGATACAATTGGGTTTTAGGATCCTTCAGTTGTATATGCAAGCGATCCCTACTTGTGCTTTGTGTTTGATCCTAGCAGCAATCATATGCCATTCGAACCCTAATTCCGCATAAGTCCTAATCTTATCCACATGCTACTACACACAAAATTTTTCATTTGTATTCTCAGTCATCATCGTTATCTTTCTTTCCCGATTAAATGGACGCATATAGTTGCGTACGAAATTTGGGGGGAAAGCACTATAAGAAAAGTTGCACTTCAAATAAGAAGAACAATTTGTGATGTATGCATAATGTGAAACAAAAAATTAGAAAAATACACTCATCGGTGTGGAAGTTCCATTTAAGTGATTATTCGTTACTATAACATCAAATCTTTGCTTCATGGCTACGCCACCAACACCATTTTATCCAATGTATTCTTCTTTATCTGTTACAAAAAAAACGCACGAGTTATTTATAATTCTAAAAGCACTTTAAAATGTGGAATATATATACATGACATATATATTAATTAAATAACATTATTACCAACTTCTTCATCAGAAAATTGAATCACTTGCACTTCATTTGAACTGGAATCCATCTACGCACTACGTAAACAGAAGCAATGATCAAATAAGATCAGAAGAGGTATGTGAAGAGAAGAGAACAATGGGCTTAATAAAGAGGAGTTTGTTGTACTTTAATGACCTCCTATCTATTTTATCTAGCCTTTGACCAGTAAAGCAAAGGTAGGTTTTTACAAAAAAATAAAAATAAAGTTCCTCGGTACACTGAAGTTAATAGCCGCTTGGAACTACTACTTTTACATAATAAAGTACATCCTCCGTCCCCTTCTGTTCTTCTCATTTGAGAAATTGCACAAGTTTTAAGAAAATGGTTTAATGGGAGAGAAAAAAATTTGGAAGTGGGAGAAAAGTGTTGGAAAGTGGAAAAGGGGTGTTGGAAAGTGGGAAAAGGGTGTTGGAAAGTGTGAGAAAAGTATTAAAAATGGGAAAAAGTGGTAAAAGGGTGTTGGAAAGTGGTAATTCTTTGGATTTTATGAGGATAATATGGTAATTTGTAAGCTTCTATAAACAGAAAAATGTACCAAATGAGAAGGAAATTTTGGGACACCCCAAATGGCAAATGGGAAGAAAAATAAGGGACGGAGGGAGTAGTCTTTTGCTTTAGTCAATCTGGACACCTACAAACTCATAATGCCCATATCTTGTTGGGACAACCATATTCGGAATATCCTCTTCCCGAATACTAAGCCGATGATAGCCCGATCTCAAATCCACCTTCGAGAACACCATAACCCCCTACACTTAGTTTAGCAGATTATCAATACTCCGCAATGGGTACTTGTAGTTGATGGTGACCATGATCAACTCCCGATAGTCGATACACAAACAGAGGGAATCATCCTTCCTCTTCACAAACAGTATTGGAGCTCCTCACGGCGACGTGCTCGAGCGTACATGCCCCTTCTCTAGTAATATCCCAATATTTTATAGAAGAAAAATCATAGAATTTTTTTATAAAATTAAAAGTTTTCCTATGTCGTCACACTCAATATTCAAATTTCGTATTTTAACGAAAAATAAAATAAAATTGGCAAATAAAATTATTTTGTGAATAATTAGTAAATTTAAATATTTGATAAAGCCGGATTTAAAATAATAATTATTATTATTAATTTGTGAATAATTTGTATATTTCTTCATGGTTTATGTTTGGGGGAATTGCCCATATATCCTATTTTTTCTTACTTAATGCACATTAGTTGAGTAAAACTTTTTAATTGCGCGTGATAACCCTGAGAGTTGAAGCACTTTCCCATCTTTCTCGTTCCAGTGTTCCATTCAGAACTTCGTCATCACCGTCGGCGTTGCTCAAACGCGTCTGAGAGCTCGAGCGCTTGAGAGTGAGTTCGGAGAGTGTGGAGTGGTGGCGGAAGTAGGGGAGGACGCTTGAGCGCTTGCCATCGTCGAGGCCAATTTGTGGGATGACGCTTCGAGCCGAGGCCGGATTACAGGTGGGGGATTTGTGGGATGTTCAAGCGCCTCGGTTTATAATAAGCTAAACATGATTGAATTGAGGTCAGTTTTGTCCCACTTTTTCTGTTTGAGGCAATATCTGATGCTAATTCTCAACGAATTTCGGTTTTGTCTTTTTTCGCTAGGTTTCTAGGGTTTGTCTTCTTTGATTGATTGTTAGAACTGCATGGATTTGACGAGGTTCAATGATTAGGAATATTGCGTTTCTTTAATTGTGCTTGCGATTAGGATTAGGTTTTTTATTTGGACGAGAATTATGGATGTGTTTCTTCTAATTTCTGTTGATGCTCTTAGAGGAAAATGTATCCATGGACTAACAGCTATTCTTATCCACCATATTCCTGCATTTTGGAAAGTAGCACTTGCAATATTTAGTTGGAAATTTTCCAAGGTGTGTTGTTCAATTATCTAGCCAGTAGCCAATATACTTTATATATATATATATAGTAAAGGGTTCTAGAGAAACCTCTAGTTATAGAGAAACGAGGAAAATAATAAGGAGCCTTGGATTTGATTGATTTAATGGCTGAGATCAAAAATAAAAAGGTGCATGTTAGTTAAAATTTGGAAAAAATAATGGATTATTCCCATTTTCTCCCTCCATATCTCACATAAGGAAAATTCAAATAAATATCAATTTCTCTCTCCAAATCTCTCTCTCCAATTCTAATTAATATCAATTTCTAATATCTCCCAATCTAATTTTTCAAAAACGGTTCTATGAAATTCTTCATCTTCCTCGGTCCTTTGGAAGACGATTTCTCTAATTCTCCCTTGTTACTTATTCTTCCATGAAAATCAAGTTGTTTCTGGTCGTCTTTTCAACTTCCGGTAAGCAATTGTTTGGATTTTTTCATGTTTGACTTTAGTGCCCATGATTTATCCAAAAAAAAATCAGGTGCACCTTTCTCTTTCTTTTCTAATTCTGTGCATGTACTTAATTGAGCCAAACTTAATATATTATATACTAGTTTGATCGAGGTTTCTTAGTGCATGAAAAACGTAAAGTGGTATTTAGAGATATAGTAGACAAAAATTTGTTTTAACTACAAATTCATGGAGAGCACCGCTACATATTGAATCTGTAGGATTCGGCTTATAGTGATGATCAACAAGCTACCATTAATTTTTTATTCAGATTCAATTTTTTAAATTGGTGGTAATACGAGTGTATGCAATTCATATTGCTCTCAGATTTTGCATTTGTCTGAGATATGATATGCCTTGCGGCCTATAATTGCATGAAGTGGGGAAAATGATACGAAATACCTTTCTATGCTGGATATTAGTAACTCGCATGTTCTGTGTGATAGAGCCATTTTCACTTGCAGAAAGAGTGTTACCGCTACCAGGATCCAAGTGCAGTTGAAGAAACTAAGAAAAAGATGTAATAATGTTCGAGATAGTATACTTAATATTCAGATATATTTTACACATATTCGATTTTTTTACACATGTTCAAGATTGTGAATTTAATATTCATATATATTGTGTACATGTTCAAGATTGTGTACTTAATATTCATATATATTGTATACAGATTCGAGTTCTTTTGTACACATGTTCAACATTGTGAAAATAATATTCAAATATATTGTGTATATGTTCGAGATTTTATACTTAATATTCATATATATATATATATATATTGTATAAAGATTCTAGTTCTTTTGTACACATGTTCAAAACTGTGAAGGTAGTATTTAGATATATTGTGTACATATTCAAGATTTTGTACTTCATATTCAGATATATTGTAAAACATGTTCGAGATTGTATACATAATATTCGATTTCATACTTTGTTTTGTTCAAGATTTACACTCAAATATTCATATATAATTACAATTATATACATCACTCCTACAACTATTACAACTAACCTGATCATGCGTGAGAATAAACTGGAATATACATAATAACAACCTGAATATACATAATAAATAAATTGAACATACTTATTAATATAACGACATATTCGACAATGTGTTACATATATTCGAGTTTAGAACCTTGTATGTTCAATATGTAAAATCACATATTCAGTCAAATTATTGCATTAGTACTACAACGACATATTTGAGCACAAAACATAGTATGTTCAATATGTAAACTCACATATTCAATCAAATTATCACATTAGTAATACAATGACATATTCGATAACGTGTTAAGCATATTCGAGTACATAACCTATTATGTTCTAAATATAAACTCGCATATTCGATATTAGGTTTAGAAAAAAAAAAATAAGCGTATTTAATCACATTTGAATATGAAAATTACGGAGTTACAAATTGCAAATCTCCTTAATTTTAGGAACAAAATCAGCCTATTTAATTTTGGAAATAAATTTGAATTTGAAAATTACGTACAGTTTTACAAATCAAGTGTATTTTTGGTAGTTTTTTTAGATTTGTTATTAATACATTCCTAAAATCACGTTTTTTTTTTAATTTTTCAGGATTTTTAATTTCAACGGGATTTGTTAACCGAAAATCAGTCCACAATAGTTACCATATTCCACAAATCCTAACCGCTAATTACACCTAATCTAACGCATCTAATTAGTTCCCCCGTTTCTCTATAAGAGCCGTTTCTCTTAAACCCTCCCCTATATATATATGTATATATTTAAGTTCAAATGAGAAGAGTTCTTAGAGTGTGCACGTGTGCACAGTTTGTATTCATGATTTTGAGTTATATATGCATGATTTTGTATGACTATATTCATTGTTTTAAGTTGCATATTCATTATGTAGAGTTACTCGCTTTTTATGAATATACAACTTAAAAATATGATTATGTAACTCTATAAGCATGATAAAGAGATGGAATATGAAAAAAGTTTCAAAAATACAATAATATAAAAATATGAATATGCGACTTATAATCATGAATATAGTGTAGTATGGAAAGAATGAATATGAATGAATATACAACTCAAAAATATGAATACAACCATACAAAATCATGAATATGCAACTCAAAATCATGAATACAAACTGTGCACACGTGCACACTCTAAAAATGGTTTTACTCGAACTTATATATATTTGTTCTTAGTGCTGCTAAAGAACCCCATATGACTTAGTAAAGTATTTCTTGCAATATCAAGTCAATCTAAATCATTAGATTTATCATTTTGTAAGATTCTCTTTAATCTCTTTCTATAATTTTTGAACCATGTGATGATTTGATATCACTCTATGCAGATCACTTCTGATTCTACTGCAAATGCATCTATGAGCATGGCTGAGGAAAAGATTGGAGAAGGGAAGTATTCAATTCATACTCTGGATGAAGTTGGAAAGATGATGCGCACTACAATATCCCTATATGAAAATAAGGTAACTTTCTTCACTCAATTTCTGTTGTATTTTTGGTTATTGATGAGCTCAGGAGTCCCTTCATGTATGTTAAATCTATTACCTTGTCTCAGGTGCTTAGCACATTTCAAGAATTTGAAACATCAAATATGCTTCAACCATACATGAGTGATGCCATAAAGGAGGTATATAAAGCATGTCAAACATTGGAAGCTAAAGACTCTGCACCTCCTGTTATTGGTGTGTATTGCTTATGTGTATGATGCAATGTACTAACTTTTGAAGAATTCTAATAACTTTTTACCCTTGGTATGAACAGTTTCAATCCTTAGAACAATGCATTCAGATGTTTCAAAGATATACGTATTTGGGCTTTGTTCTTGGATGAAAACTTCAATAGAGGAAGTGTCAACAGAGGAGACATGGACCCCCAGTGTCTATAATTGAAAGGAACAAATCTCCTTACATGATATCTTACTTGCCCTTAGCATTCAGATCAGTGATAGTTTCTGCAATGGATCAGGAAAACACGTAAGTAGATTTTACAATTATTTTTTACATATCCATCTTTTCACATGTTTTGACTTCTCTCTAATGCTACAAATGTTATATCCAGGATGCTTCAGATGTTAAAGACAGAGGTAAAGACAGAAGACATGTTCGTGCAATTTCAACAAATTCAGGAATATGTTAAAATTGCATTTCTGAATTGTTTCTTGGACTTCAGTAGTATGATGACTACACATTCTTGCACCTCAATTTTCCGTGATCTCAATTTTTAAAATAAATTTATATTTATATATACTGCAACAATTTTTAATTTTGTCCACATTTATTAGGGCATCTTTTTGTCAACAATGCATTTTTTGTCAACAAGGCCATTTGTTGACAATTTTTTATCAACAAGACATTTGTTGACAATTATTGTTAGTGGTTGACAATTTTTTTTGTTTCCCGACAACAAGAAATTTGTTGACAATTTTTTGTCAACAAAATCTTTTTGTTGACAATTTTGCCAAGTTGATGAACCGCTTTATGTTTTGATGTTTTAAATATCTGATTCATGCCCTAATAATATGGTATTCTACTTTCAAAGTAGTACCCTAATGATCTCGTAGTACACCTTTGGTGATGTTTTTTGGTTTAAATGTTATCAGAAGATCTTCCTGTTTTTGCTCTTCGAGATGACAGAGTGGTGGAAGTTGTGGGTGAACCTGCTACTGTCCACAAAGCTATTGAGTTGATTGCATCACAGCTTAGAAAATTCTTAGTTGATCGTACTGTTATACCTTTATTTGAGATGCAGGTATATATCTACTTTTGTGATCATAATTAAATGACCATAATCTTAATATAGAAATTGCTAACCAATCATATACTAAATTGAATATAGTATGGTATATTGATACCCAAGACTGATGTATTTCCTTCTAGATGAAAAATGTAAACACCCATATGGAGCAACACATGCCTCCCCATCAGCCATCATGGGGTCATGGCATTCCTCCAAATGCTGAGGGTGTTCCTGGTTATGGGCAAGGTCCTCACTAAATGCCACCACCACCACGCCAACATGACAATTATTATCCACAACCTGATATACCACCACCAGCAGAGCGGCAGCCTCATCATGGCATATCTGCATATGGAAGAGAACCCACAATGGGTGTCCAGACCTCATCTAATCCCCAGTCAACACCTATGATCCCACAGGTTCTTGTTCTTGTCTGATACTCAATTTCCTGATTTGTTTTATCCCCTGCCTCATGAGTGATGCTGCATTTTCTTGATATTGTAAAAGCTACTCGACATTCTAGCCTTTTGTGCTAGATGCTAGCCCTTTGTTGCTTTCCTCAATTCAGTTGATGATTTGTGTGTTGGGTAATAAATTCTAATTTGGGTAAAACCCACAAGTCACACATCACATGCAGATTCCATTATCATACGCTGATGTTGTGATTGGAGCAAGTGGGTCAAATATCAGCTACATCCGCCGTGCTAGTGGATCTATTGTTACTATACAGGAAACAAGGGGTGTTCCTGGTGAAATGATAGTTGAGATCAGTGGTTCTGCTTCTCAATTTCAAGCAGCTCAGCAGCTGATTCAGGTAATGTGATACTTGTATAACTAAACAAGTAGGCTATATAAACAAATCTTAGATGATATTGACTTTTATCTGTTTTTTGCAAAGACACAACTTTTATCTTTGTATGCTAATTTTCATGAGTTTACACACGTACTCATTTCCAATATTTTCATAATTACAAGGCTAGAGATGGAGCTCCTGCACAACCTCAGACTTCAACGCCTACAAATCAAGGTTAAAACCAAGCTTACAGTTCTTATGCTTCAACGGCACCCATGTACGGTCCCCCACCAACAAGCACTGGTTATGCTAACCAGCAGGGAGGTTATGCTTCTGTGTATGGCGGCAACTATGGCTATTAATGAGACTTTCTGCTTGCCAATGTACTAAGAATTTTGCCAATGAGACTTCCTTAATGATGATTTTTTATCAAAAAATTATTTTTTTGATAATTTTTTGTCAATAATTCATTTGTTGACCGTAATTGTTTGACAGTTTTTTATTGTTTGTTAACAGTTTTTTGTCAATATGATCCTTTTGTTGATAATTTTTTTGTCAATAAAATTTGATTGACAAAAATTTTGTTGGCAAAAAAAATTTGTTGACCAAAACATTTTGTTTACGAAAAAATGTTGTTGGCGAAAAAAAATTGTTGATGGAAAAAATTGTTGACGGAAAAATTTTGTTGACGGAAAAAAAAATGTTAACGCAATTTTTTGTTGACAAAAAAACAATTGTTGACGGTCGACGGCAAGTCAACTCACTAAAGGTAGAAGGTGGGGTCACTGGGGAAGTGAGGGTTACTCGATGCAATTAAAACATAACATACAACTCAACTAAAGGACAATTAGCGTTATTTATTAAAATCCCCTTTATGTTTTAACTTTTAACCCAACCAAATTGGGCCTAATCTAGCCCAACTCCTTATAATTCGGTCCAATGGAAAAACAAAGAAAAAAAAGGTTGGAACATCAACCCCCAACCAATTCTGCCATGGGGGAGTTTTGCCTCACGATACGGCATTCCTACTATATTTATATCTTACCAAGCCATGTTCAAAACTTTCAAGTAGCCATAGCTATGGCTATATCTCGAGCCACATCCAACGAATCTCGGCTCGGGATTTTCAGATTCCAATTCTTTCCCCCAATCTGATTTTTTTTGCCAATTTCTTGTTCTGATTTTTTTTCGGTTCACTGCTTTCTACCGGAAACCACCGCGCGCTCCCACTGCCGCCACCACTTGCTCGCGCACCGCCGCTACAAGGTGTCGGCCTCGCTACTTCGTGTCGCCGGGGTGTTGCTGTCGCTGCTCGCCTCTATGTGCTACAGTGCCGCACGTTACAAAAGGTGACATGAAGGAGTTGTAGGAAGACTAGCTCCTTGGGCCTATTTTTTTGGCATGGGCTGAACTTTATAAAAAGGCCCATTGTAAGATTTAGCCCATTAGACTTTTTAAGAATAAGAAGAAGAAAAGAGATTTGAACCGAATTTTAGCATGGTGGGGGAACTATATTTCTTTCTCCCAAACGAAGGAAAGAACCAAGATTTGCTAACAAAAATACATCAAGGAAATGTTGAGAAAGTATAGGATGGACACATTACGACCCATTGATACTCCCATATCCCCCAACACACGACTTAATGCGGATGAAGGAGGAACTAGGGTGAACCAAAAACTATACAGAGAGATGATTGGTTCTCTACTCTATCTCACAGCGAGTCAACCTAACATCATGTTCTTTGCTTGAAATTTCAACCAAAAAACGTCTTTGCTTGAAATATGGTAAGTTTTTATTCTCACCATTACACATATATTGATATATACGACGCCGTTTTTATTGACGTGCGGCCACGTCGCCAAGCCTTCTGTGTTATTGGATTGGCCCCTTGGGCCTTAGAATACTGAAGGTCCTAGCGATTTGGATCGTGAGTGCTAATTTGTTTAGGATCTAACAAAATTTTAGACCCTTTAGGTTACATCTAAATAAATGTAAGAAAGTACAATTTGATACAAATACCAAATTTTAGAAATCAAATCTACCAAATCTAAAGGTTATTATTATTTACGGTTTTTCTAACCTATGTCCTAAGAGCATAGGTTAAGCATATTAATCAAAGAAATTGAAACCTATTAGGAAATTAATTAACTCTTAAAAAAATAATTAATCCTAAATAAATACAAATTTATAAATATTACCATTTTAAGGAGGTTAATTTTTTTTGATAAGGTAAGAATTCGAAATACCAAAAAGACTTGGTAATCCGAGAGGACGTAAAAAAAACGGCAGCCAAGAACGGCTAAGAGGGTAAAAAACAGGCAGGAATAACTATGAAAGGTACAACACTCCGAAAAATAAGAACTAAGGCGAGTTTGAGATCGGGGTGAGTAAAGCACTATAAGAATAGTGTGGCAGACAACAGGTCGACCCCTCCTGGCCGTGCGAAACGGGCTACTGACGTTCCCTCCACCGAGATGAAGGATCTTCAGAAGCCTCAAAGCACCAAGCAACCTGGCCTAATACAACTCGGTCCAATGTCAAACTCAGTTCTAGCTCCTCGGAAAAATAGTACATTAAAAATAAGCCCCGAGCTAACCTGCAAGAAAAGAAGTCGAACTTGCCTCACAAGTAAAACAACACGTTTTACTTGCGTTGCAAGTAGACACAAAACTTGTCATGCAAGAAAAAAAAATATTTGTCACACAAGTAACACACAAACTTACCTTGGAAGACAAGTACTAAAAAGCAAAAACAAATTCTCTACTAATTTTTAAACTAAAAAAAAATTAATTATATTTTCCCTTTTTTTCTTTGTTAATTTTTTTCTAAACAGATATTTCGTTATCCCAACAAGAAATCTTAATACTTTTTGGTTGTTGATTTATACACGAAAAAAGTTGTAAGCGCACACAGATATCCGCGCAACGCCATTTCGTGCGAAATGGCGTTGCACGGAATGGCAATTCCGGAAAATAAAAAAGAGCGTTTCGGGAGCGCGGGGCCAAGGAGCCGCGCAACCTCGTTGCGCGCGCAACACCATTTCGTGCATGCGCGCAACGCTGTTGCGCGCTGTCCAACGACACATTTGAAAAAAATGTCGTTGGACTGGCGCGCGGCCTCGTTGCGCGGATCTCAAACGGTAAAAAAAACGGTCAAATTTGTCCCATATAAATACCCATTTGGATTCTCATAGTTGGGGAATACCTTCATTCCACATAATTGCTTAAAAATGTCGTCAGGAGAAGAAGATACGTCATCGAGCAATTATCATCCCGAAGAGGAAGATTCATCGTCAATCGATAGTTTCATAGCTGAGGATGAGGAAGGTGTACCAGGAGAAGACTACAGAACCGATTCCGATGCATCAAGCGAGCCAGAACAGGTATTTTTCAAAGAAACCATAATATTATGTTTTTAGGATAAAAACCTCAAATCCAAATATTCTGTTTAGGCTTTTTTGCCATTTACGAACGTAGTATATTGAAAGTTAGGATAGTGTAATTTATAATATTTGTTTTTACATTTTGAAATCATAGGTTGTCGGAATACATTTTTCTATTGCTTTCCACTACGATGGGTTGTGGAGTGATCGAAGAGAAATGCTTGATTGGGATAGACAAATTGCAATTTCGAAGAATTTTGTACTAGTCATAAAAAGCTCAAATCCAAACAGGGTCATACTCACTTGTGACCTAGCCGGTAGATATAGATGTGGCAAGAGGGTGTTGCCCGGACCGGAAAATAGGAGCATTTATAAGCCACTTACCGATACTCCGACCAGGAAGTGTGGATGTTCGTTTGAATTGAATGGGGTCCGCCTCAAGGGAAAAAATGGATGGGTCTTAACGGTAAAGTGCGGACAACACAATCATCGCCTCCCCACTAGTTTGTTAGCTCATCCATATGCGGGCCGATTGACAGCTGAGCAGAAGGAGTTTGTGAAAGAGAAGTTCCTATATCTGTCCACCCCGAAGATGGTACTTGAAGAGTTGAGGTCAAGGTACCCGAGAAATGTGACCTCAATTAGACAAATCTACAATATGAGGGAGAAGTTACTTCTTGAGGATTGCGGAGAATTGACGGTGACACAATGGTCTTTAAAGTTCTTGAAAGACCGAGGATACATTGTCCATCCAAGACGAGTAAGGGGTTCTGATGTTATGAATGCCTTTTTTTTTGTGCACCCCACGAGTCTGCGCATGCTGAAGATGTTTCCCTATGTCGTCATTATGGACTCCACATACAAGACCAATAAGTATGTTATTTTAATCTTTAATCGACTTGATTAGTATGTTTCCAGTATAAATGTTTAAAACAACTTGTTGTGCTAGGTACGGTGATGTTCATATTTTTAGTATGGTTTTTAGTAGGTTTTCTTTGTTTATTAGGTTTAGTTTTGATAAGTTTAGGTTTAGTTTAGTGTGTTTTTGGATAGTTTTGCATATTTTCATAGAAAGTATGGAAGCTACTCTATTTTGTGTATTTTGTAGGTTTTAGCAAGGAAAAGTGCTATATGGAGCTGAATTTGGAGCGCTACAGTGAAAGACAGAGGAATACAAGTTTGAAGAAGTCAGAGTCCAGGTTTTACGAGATGAAGTGTGGAAGAAACCAAGCCCAGGCTCGTTAACGAGGCTGTAAGGGCTCGTTAACGAGGCCACGTGATAAGAAATTTCGAGGGTTGACTTTGTCATTTCATTCTTTTCTAGATTAGGTTTTGCATTTTGTGTTGATTTCTAGTATTATTCGTAGTATGGATGTCTACACAAGCTTTGTTTGCATTTTCAGGTTTTTGGAGGTGTTTTCGGGTCTTAATGATGGTTAGGGAGCTTAATGATATTATAAGAGTCAAAGAGAGGTGAAACAAGCCTTTGAAGATGCTCATGGGACGAGAATATGAGGTTAAAGAGGTGCCAAAGACGATCCAACAAGCCAGAGATGAAGGCAGAGACGAGAAAAAGAGGAGAAAATTGACTAAGTCATCGTCTCGGTCAAGACGGTGCTCGTCTCGGTCGAGACGGCGGACAGGCAGCCGCGAGTCACTTATTTCTTGCGTGTGGGGCCATCTTTTATGTTATATGTTTGGATATTTTTAGGATTTAATATAAATACTCTTTAGAAAACTCTTTTAGAGGACTTTTGATGCATTATTATTATTTCTAATTACAAGAGAGAGAAGAGACAATTTCTAGGGTTTTTAGTTTACGCTCTTTCAATTTGGAGAATTGCACTCTTGGATCTACTATGTTTTCTTTCAATTGAATCTCTAGTAAGTTTCTCTTTCCATTATTGTTATTATTTCTATTCCATGTTTGAATTTATTGCTTTGATCATGAATTTAATTATGCTAGGCTAAACTTTATAGTTCTAGGGTTTGGTTGATCCCAACGATGTAAAGCGAATTAGATTCAATATCTTTTGTTTGAATTGATTTGGAAAACTAATATGATTTGATTCTAGGGGCTTAATCTAATAGGTTTAAACTTGTTAGAGTCTTATTTAGGTTGCGCATCAAGAGGTGATAGTCTAACGAACCCGACTATTCTGAGTCACTGATAGTCTAACTCACCGATCCTGTGCGGGAAATTCTTTCCGTGTCGGTAGATGTATCTTTTTATGATTTTTAGGGTTATTATATTATGTATTTTAGGTATCTCTATCTTTCTAGATTTTGTTTCTATCTTTTTAGGTTTTTATTTCTATCTTTTAGGAAAGTTTTTATCTTCTAGCCTTATTAGTTTTTCATATGAAGCATGTGTTCGAAACTGCTAAGCATGCCCTTCCTTATGGCATGTTGATTGCTTTGATGATGACTGAACATAAAGTTTATGTGGATGGTGGTGACGTCCTCAACACCAGAGTTCTGAACAAGGAGATGATCAGGAAGTTTGGCTGGAACTGGGTTGATGGTGTTGTGATGGTTTCCCACACACTCGCAAGAATACGAGATCTGTTGTAGTAGTAGATCAGGATCGAATCACGGGGATTATTTCTGTTTTAGCTAATTCTAGAAACAAGTTCCTAAGCCAAATATAATGATTTTTGGTGTAATTCTAACTACGAAAAACAAATAAAACAAGTAAATAATAAGAATGAAAAGTATATGAGAAAGCAAAGTTCCAAGGCAAGGAATCACCACAACTTTGATCCACGGAGTTCGAATCTCACTTCTACCTAAACTGAGTTGGATATTTTGTTATGAAGGTTATTGTCTAATGTCATAAATTAAGTTTTCTCAAAGTTTAACTTAATGTACTTCTATCAAATTAAGAACCCACTCTCGTGACGAAACAAAACCGATAGAAATCCTTTAAGCACTTAGAAATCTAGATGGTAAACCAAACTTGCCCCACTCTTGTGATGCATCAAACTTGACTCAAACATCTAGAAGTTTTATGACAATTAACCACATGAGAACTAATCTCAAGTTCAATTCTAGTTTTTCCAAATAGATAGAACAACCTCTCGATGCGCTCTCTCTATTTTGTTTACTTGCTATTCAAAAGACAAAGCTGAGCACAAACAACATCTTCGGTTGGTTTTTGAAATACTTAGACACCAAGAACTTTATGCCAAGTTGTCTAAGTGTGCTTTTTGGTTAAAAGAAGTGACTTTCTTAGGTCATGTTATAAATCAAGATGGAGTTATGGTAGGTCCTCAGAAAATCCAGGTCGTTGCTGAATGGAAACAACCTCGAAATGTTAAGGAGGTAAGAAGTTTCTTAGGACTTGCTGGGTATTATCGACGTTTTGTAAAAGGATTTTCAAAAATCTCTTTGCCTATGACGAGTCTACTTCGAAAAGCGAACAAGAAGTTTGTGTGGTCTGAGAAATGTGAAGTAAGTTT
Source organism: Fallopia convolvulus (assembly GCA_964016875.1). NCBI lineage: Eukaryota > Viridiplantae > Streptophyta > Magnoliopsida > Caryophyllales > Polygonaceae > Fallopia > Fallopia convolvulus. Next base: position 52,402,281 of record OZ024722.1, read on the forward strand.
CCAAGAACTTAAGAGACGTCTTACCAGTGCTCCAGTGTTGACATTACCAGAAGGGAATGAAGGGTTTGTGGTCTACAGTGATGCTTCAAAACAAGGGCTGGGATGTGTTTTAATGCAACACGGCAAGGTTCTTGCTTATGCTTCTCGGCAACTCAAAAGTTATGATGTGAATTATCCAACGCATGATTTAGAACTTGCTGCGGTGGTCTTTGCTTTAAAAATTTGGCGACATTATCTTTATGGTGTCAAATGTCAAATATTTACTGATCACAAAAGTTTAAAGTATGTATTCACTCAGAAAGAGCTGAATATGAGACAGAGAAGATGGCTAGAGCTGATCAAGGACTACGACATCGAGCTTCTCTATCATCTTGGTAAGGCTAATGTGGTAGTTGATGCTCTAAGTCGCAAGACCACTCAGGAAAGTTTGATAGCCATGTTAACTATTCAGCCGAAGTTGCAATTGGATCTGATTCAAGAGGAGATCGAAGTTTGGTTTGCAAGACAACAAGGGTATCTGAATACTCTAGAAATTCAACCAACTTTGTTTGATCAGATTAAGGAAAAACAATCTGATGATGTAATTTTGATCAAAATTAGCGGAGAAGTACAAGAAGGTAAAGCTCCTGGTTTTGTCATTCAGGAAAGAGAAATCTAACCAAATTGAACAACACACCAAGCTTAACTTTTCTTTTTCACCTTCTCTTCTTTACTTTCTCACCATAAAACTTCAACTCCATTAACAACCTTATTTATTCAAACTTTTTTTTCTTTTTCATTGTTTTTTTTTTCTTTTTTTTTCTTACTTACAACTTGCTTTATTTCAAACAATCACCTCCAATACCAAAACATATAACTTCTTCAAGCTTGGCTCACACTTAGCAAATTTAATCAAATATCCTAATTCCCAGATGGGTAAAAAGGCTAAAAATAGGCTCGGAATGCTTTTGTGGAGCTTCAAAAATAAGGCTATAAAAGGCTAGAACATGGCTTGAAACACAGGAAATTATATGTAAAGGTAGTCAAGGGATTATGGCTAACAAAACATATGCCTCTATCATTTTCATGTCATGAACAAAAGTCATATATGTGGCCTTGAAAAAGGTTGTAACGCAAGTTCTAGAGATTAAGTAATCAAAGCAAGAACACACAAAGAATGCAAGAGGACACATTTATGAAGTTCATTAGGCCAAAAATTCTCACAAGGCTTTTTGTCTAGGGACCTATTCAAGCTATAATCTTATCAATAACTCCATGCTAGGCAATTCTTCCACGAACAATCAATGCATTTTAGGGAAATTGAAAGCTTAGCATCATAGACAAATATCTAATCATTGTGGCCAATTTTCAAGCAAGGGTATTCATCAAATCATCATAAAACTCTTTTTTCACATTTTTTTAATCAAACAAAATAAAACATGCAAGAAAAATAAACATGCAATGCATAACAAGCTAAAGTGAATACGCAATAGCCAAAGGCATGGTGGTACATATGTGCACTCATCTGCATAAGCTGGTTTTGCTGAACCTTCATCTCAGCCATACTCCTCTCAAGAGCATCAAGACGACCCATGAAATCCAACTCAGAATGGCTAGTAGAAGGGATCTCTGGAGCCTCAATCATCAGCACATCATTGCCAACAGGACCTACATTAATGGTGTCTTCACCGCCATCCTCAGCTTCTAATTCCGGATGTGGAGGAAGGCGCTTCCCCGTCCAAGCCTCATACCACGACTTCGGGTCACTAGTACTGACGGGATGACCGGAAAATTGTATGTGGAAATACTTCCCGGAAATATGGACAACGTTGGAATATCATCCCTTGTCTACTGTAATCAAGTTAGCATTGATGGCATGTGCAATATCAAGAGTACAATGCTCCACAGTCTCATACCGCGCCGTGTCTACCCGAAAATGGTGTGCTAACCTAGTGACCAAGACGCCTATGTGTATAGAACCCGAAGACATATCACGTAGTTTCTTAGCAAATTCATAGCCCAAGTTGAATGGCTCATTGTTCACTATAGCCCATAGACAACCTAACTCTCCAACTCTCATCTTGTTGCTTTCACTTCTACCATATATGGTGTTACCCAAAAGGCGTTGAATGATCTTGAAACAAGGATGAACAATGTCCACAGTAGTAAAATCCCTAGCCATACAAGTTGACTTGCCTGATATTTGATACCAAAACAACTGGAGGTGCTTTGGAGTCTTCTTTTGAATGCGATCATGATTAGGAAGACCCATGATGTCATTCAGAGCACTAAGTGTCAAAACCCGATCAACATTTCCCAAGCGGAATTTGAGAATGGTTTCTTTTGCTCTAAATGCGGGACGTCCATCTTCAAACTGGAATGTGCTTAATAACTCTGAAGTAAGCTGAGGGTGGGTGGGGTAAGGTGTTTGAACCAAAGACGTCATACCCATTATGTTGCAAAGCCGAGTAACCTCCTCATGGATCCCCAGAGTCTCCATGGATTCTTGATCATAATAGTGTATCCCAACATGCACTCTAGCAAGATATTCTTTATAACGAGCCAGTTGCTCGCCTTTCAGACTAATCAATTCAGATTTACTTCTCTTTCGAGAACCACTAGCCATTGTTAGAGACAAAAACCTACACACCAAAGATCAAACAACAACACAAGCTACCCACAAAATAGAATAAAATCACTCAATCAAACAAACGGGTAGCAATTAGTGCATACAAGTTGTTAGTCCTCAAATCAAGTCAAAGAACCAAAAGCTTAAGCTCAAAAGCATACAAATAATCACAACTTGCAAGCAACCCACAACCCCATACTTGAACCTTATGCTAGAAGAAAATTAAACAAGTTCTAATAGCAAAAACTTAGTGCAGGCTCAAGCCAAATACCAACCCTCCAACAACTTCAATCATCAAGGCAACTCAAACAAAAAGTTTGCAAGATTGAACACAAGTTACCCACACTCAAGCATGAACATAAATTAAGAGCATACAAATAAGCAATAAATCACCACAAATTTTGGATTTAATAGGACAAACACCGAAAATCCCAAATTCGGACCTAAAAACCCTAAAATTGTAAATCTCTCAAATCAATTGTAAACATGCAAATTCTAGAGATTTAATGGCACAAATTCAATAGACAAGCAAGAATAGGGTCGAAATTTGTACCAAACGGAGCAAAAGGGGTTGAAATCGCCCTGAATAATCGACCCACCCAAGGGTTGTTCGCGCACAGCACTCTCGCTGGGGGCCGCGCGAACTGGGCATTGGTGGCTGGCTTCGCTGGTGGTTGCGCGCCTGGAGGAAGACGCCGGTGCTGGTGTTCGTCTGGTGCAGTGCTGGTGGCTGGCGCAGCAATGGTGCTGGGGAGGCTGCTGTTCGTCTGCTCGTGTATCGGGAGAGGGAGAGAAGCAGCAAGAGAGAGGGGGAAAACAGCTTCTATTTTTTTAGGTTTTACGTAAAAAAAATTTTTAATTTCCGGAAAATACCGCCGTCTCGACCGAGACGACACTCGTCTTGATCGAGACGAGCTGCCGAGAGCAAGGGACTTCTGGTCTTGGTCGAGATAATATCCGTCTCGATCGAGACTAACACAGTCTCTAGCATATCATGCTAATTTTCGATTTTAGGTTTTTTTAAACAAGAAAAGCTAAAAAAAAACAAAAGAAAAAACCTCGGGTTGCCTCCCGATAAGCGCTTCTTTAAGGTCATTAGCTTGACCAAGTACCTCTATCAAATCTTCGGATTGGGAGGGTCGGTGGTGCCCATCTCAATCGAATCTCGTTTTTTGTAAGGCTTGAGTCGGACTTTCCGAACCTTGAAATACCCCGAGTTCTTGTGCCAAAGTTCAACAGAATCATCTCTAAAAACTTGGTATAGGAAGTATGGTCCGAATTGTCTTGTATTCTTGCTTCCGGGGAACATATTTGACTTATGATGAGTAAGAAGTACTTGATCCCCGAGCTTAAATTCAACTTGTGCCCGTTCATTATAAAATATAGCCTTCATATCTCTCAAAGTAGATGGCAATGACTTCAACTCTAGCCTTGGGACGTCCAACTTGTCCAATGGATCCTTAGATGCAACTTTTTCTTGTCTAGAATCTTCATGTGACACCTTTAAATCTACTAAGACACTAGATAAACTTCTACCTTGGGAGGTAGTGGTGAAACAAGAGTCCATAGGATCAACATGATTGAATGACAATAAAGGGTCTGGAGCTTTCTTATCAACAAGATCAATTCTATCACAACATTCTTCAAAAGAAGGAGATTTTAAAGAATTAGCAAGATTAAATTCAATCTTCTCATCACCAATGGTGAAAGAGAGGATTCCTTCTTTTACATTAATTATTGTACCTGCAGTGGCCAAGAAAGGTCTACCAAGAATAACAGGAATTGGAGAATCACCCTTAATATCAAGCACAACAAAATCAACAGGCACATAAAATTTTCCAATGCGAATTGGAATATCCTCAAGGATACCTACAGGGTGAACGGAATCAAACTGACACTAGCTCCTAAATCACATAAAGCATTGTAGTTATGAGCACCCACATTGATAGGGATAGAAAAATTACCTAGATCTTGAAGCTTTGGTGGGAGATTATTTTGGATCAAAGCACTACATTCCCGATTCATGGAAACCATGTGGCATTCATCAAGCTTCCTTTTGTTGGAGAGGATCTCCTTCAAGAATTTTGCATATGAGGGCATCTCCTTCAAGGCATCAATAAATGGAATGTTGATGTGTAATTTCTTCAACGCTTCAAGGAAATTCCCATACTTCTTCTCTAGCAAAGCTTGATTCTTCCTTTGGGGAAATGGGAGTGGAGGAACATAAGGAGGTGGTGGCACATATGGAACCACCTTCTCCTTGGCGGAATTTGAAGGCGTCCCGTCTTCTTCAACCGGGCCATCCGATTTGGTTTTCTCCTTGGCTTTCATTGGTTCTACCTCTTTAGCTTGAAGTTCCTTTCCACTCCTCATAGTCACCGCTAGAATTTGACCTTTTGGATTCTCTTCGGGGTGGCCCGGTAGAGTACCCAAAGGCCTAGGAACATTGGCGGCGTTTTGAGCCACTTGAGTTTCCGTCATCTTCTGTGCTTGCTCAAGAGCTTGCACCTTATTAAAAAGTGCTTTCATTTCAGCCATCATATTCTCCATAGCAATCAACTCAGGAGATTTCTTAGCAGCCACAGGTGGAGCACGAGGGGGCCTAGCTTGATAGCCCGAAAAATTGCCTTGATAGCCAGGAGGAGGGCCATCTCTAGCCCCATAAGGAGCTTGATATGCAGCTGGATTTTGAAATTGAGGTTGAGATGTTAAGGAAGCATTATTTCCATACCTCAGATTTGGATGATTCCTCCACCCTGGATTGCAGGTGGGCGAATAAGGATCGTTCTTCGGGTTTGGATATGGAGCCCGATAGCCGTCTTTAACATAACTAGCTTCTTCAATAGGAACCTCCATAGGTTGGGGCATATAAAGTTGACAAGTAAGAGCGGAATGGTTGGGAACACCACACATTTGACAAAGAACCTTTGGAGTTGACGGTTCAGCTGGACTTGCTTTTGACATGTTCATCTCACCAACTTGCTTCCTCAGTTGTGCAATCTCATGAATAAGAGCACTATTTTGAGCCTCCTTGTGAATACTAGAATCAACCTCATATAATCCCATACTCTTCTTAGCAATAGAGGAAGAAGAAGAGCGAGCATTGGAAAACCGTTGAGCATGCATGGAGGGCGGCCTTCTCAATTAGAGCCCAAGCATCATCAATTGGCATCTCCATGAAATTTCCCGATGAAGATGTATCAATATGTAGTCTTGTAGCATCATCAATGGCACTATAGAAGATTTGGAGAAGCACATACTTAGTGAACCCATGATGAGGGCATTGAATAAGGAAGTCTTTGAATCTCTCCCATGCTTCAAAATAAGTTTCACCAGGAGCCATGTAAAATGAGCTTATTTGAGCTCTCATCTCAGCGGTCTTTTTGGGCGGAAAGAATTCGGCCATAAAAGCCTCATAGAGCTCGTCCCATGTGGTGATAGAATTCGCCGGAAGAGACCGGTACCACGTCTTCGCCTTGCCTGTAAGAGAAAAGTGAAAAGAAAGTAGGCGCATAGCTTCCTTAGGCACATTCTGAATATGCACTGTATTCATCAGCTCCAAGAAGGTTTCAATGTGCTGGTGGGGATTTTCAGAAGGCAGACCCCCAAACTGATTTGCCTGAATCATGTTGATCAAGCCAGACTTCAACTCAAAGTGTTGAGTTGTAACCTGTGGAAACACGACCCCAGAGATTGGGCCGCGATTGACGGGCATCATGTACTCGCCAAGAGTGGCGGGTTGTGGCGGAAGTCGATCCCTCTCAGCTTCAGCTCGCTGATCCGCTTCCAATCGCACAGCCTCACGTTGTGTGAAGCCTTGCAAACGGGCTGTCATATCAGCAATCGTCTTCTGTAGAGTTTCCATAGCTTCGTCACGATCACCCATGGTATGTCTTTGAGCTTCTCGGGTTTCCCTTAATCTAGCGTGAAGAGATCGTTCAGGCTCGGGATCGGGATCGTGTAGTGGGGTGTTAGAACTTCTCCCTCTGCGCATACACTAAAGGAATCACTTAAAACCAAAGACAAAAAGAAACAAATCAAAAAAACAAAAGGGGACTTAGATGAACTAGTCTGATAGAACCAACTAAAACTATCAATAATCCCCGGCAACGGCGCCAAAACTTGTTGTGATGGTTTCCCACACACTCGCAAGAATACGAGATCTGTTGTAGTAGTAGATCAGGATCGAATCACGGGGATTATTTCTGTTTTAGCTAATTCTAGAAACAAGTTCCTAAGCCAAATATAATGATTTTTGGTGTAATTCTAACTACGAAAAACAAATAAAACAAGTAAATAATAAGAATGAAAAGTATATGAGAAAGCAAAGTTCCAAGGCAAGGAATCACCACAACTTTGATCCACGGAGTTCGAATCTCACTTCTACCTAAACTGAGTTGGATATTTTGTTATGAAGGTTATTGTCTAATGTCATAAATTAAGTTTTCTCAAAGTTTAACTTAATGTACTTCTATCAAATTAAGAACCCACTCTCGTGACGAAACAAAACCGATAGAAATCCTTTAAGCACTTAGAAATCTAGATGGTAAACCAAACTTGCCCCACTCTCGTGATGCATCAAACTTGACTCAAACATCTAGAAGTTCTATGACAATTAACCACATGAGAAACTAATCTCAAGTTCAATTCTAGTTTTTCCAAATAGATAGAACCACCTCTCGATGCGCTCTCTCTATTTTGTTTACTTACTTAAACTACCACCTCTCGATGCGCAACCTAAATAAGACTCTAACAAGTTTAAACCTATTAGATTAAGCCCCTAGAATCAAATCATATTAGTTTTCCAACTCAATTCAAATAAAAGATATTGAATCTAATCCGCTTTACATCGTTGGGATCAACCAAACCCTAGAACTATAAAGTTTAGCCTAGCATAATTAAATTCATGATCAAAGCAATAAATTCAAACATGGAATAGAAATAATAACAATAATGGAAAGAGAAACTTACTAGAGATTCAATTGAAAGAAAACATAGTAGATCCAAGAGTGCAATTCTCCAAATTGAAAGAGCGTAAACTAAAAACCCTAGAAATTGTCTCTTCTCTCTCTTGTAATTAGAAATAATAATAATGCATCAAAAGTCCTCTAAAAGATTTTTCTAAAGAGTATTTATATTAAATCCTAAAAATATCAAAAAATATAACATAAAAGATGGCCCCACGCGCAAGAAATAAGTGACTCGCGGCTGCCTGTCCGCCGTCTCGACCGAGACGAGCACCGTCTCGACCGAGCGATGACTTAGTCAATTTTCTCCTCTTTTTCTCGTCTCTGCCTTCATCTCTGGCTTGTTGGCTCGTCTCTGGCACCTCTTTAACCTCATATTCTCGTCCCATGAGCATCTTCAAAGGCTTGTTTCACCTCTCTTTGACTCTTATAATATCATTAAGCTCCCTAACCATCATTAAGACCCGAAAACACCTCCAAAAACCTGAAAATGCAAACAAAGCTTGTGTAGACATCCATACTACGAATAATACTAGAAATCAACACAAAATGCAAAACCTAAGCTAGAAAAGAATGAAATCTAATGCTAAATGCTCATGAAAAACCATGCAAAACTAGATGACATCAGATGGACAATGGGTGTCGAAGGGTTCTGAAGTCAGTGACAAGAATACCCAGGAAGAGGGAATGCAATCTGCTCAAGTGGCCGGTGAATTGAAAGATCTCAAGGAGAAGTATATGATTCTCAAGGGGATGATTGAGAAGCTTCAGAACATGTGTGGCAATGTGCTTACAAAGATCAGTGGAATAGAGGACCGACTCAATGAGTTTGGAGCCTGATGTCAGTGACTGCCGCACACTCATGGCCTTCTCTACTCCTCTTTTTCTACCCTTACCACATTATCCCTTCAGTTTAAAAGATTTTTCTTTTTTAGTTCGATTTGGTTGTACTGCATTTCTGGATTGTTTGTTTTTGCATCGTACACTATCTTTTGCCATGGTGGATGACTTTTTATGACTGTTTTGATATTATGCTTTAAGTTTCTATATTTGCCTCTAATTTCTTTACTTGTTTTAGCAGTCTTTTTGATGATGCCAAAAGGGGGAATTAACTAGGGGAATAGATATATTAGGGGGATCAAAATACTAAAATCATGTGGTTACTAAGCTTAGGGGGAACTTTTTATGGTTTTTGTGCTTTGCTCTTTTTACTATGATTATGTTTTGTATGCTGCATAGTTTATATCAGAACAGGTTGTTTGTCACCATCAAAAAGGGGGAATTTGTTAGAAGATAGAGTTTTGATGGTTCTAGAGTCAGTGACTCCGCGTTGGCAAGTCGAGTCGGTGACTTGGCAAAGTCACTGACATGACCAGCTGGCGAAGTAATCTATTTAAAGAAGGAACTCACAGCGTGTGTGCGTGTATTTGGAGACAGCTGCGTCGTTCTATTTTAGGAGAAGATCATCATAAAAGAGATCTAAAATCAAGATAAAGACGATTTGATTCTCCTAGAATATTTCATTGTAAGTGTTAATGTATATTTGGAAAGATATGTAAAAGATTGAGTGTGGATCATTTCCCTAATCAAATGGGAGTTGATACACACGAGATCTCTCTTACCTTAGCTTAAATACTCTTGTGTTTAGGACAGTGGTAAGTTTCTTGAGCGTCATTCTACAATTTCTGTAAGAAAGAAAGAGTGAACTTATGCGTGAGATTCGTACAAGTGGTGTGTCGAGAGATCTTAGGCATAGAGTGAGATTGAGAGTGCGAGTGCAAAGGTAGAGCGTGGTTCAAGGGTGTGGGATTCATTCTTGTACACGGGAGAGCTTTGTAAACACTCAAGAAATCAATAGAGTGAGTCTAAAGACTCTTGAAATCCGACCAAGTGAGAAACTTGGAAGGGAGTGGTTTTTCTCCAAGTAAACTAGTTGGTTTACGAGGAGTTTCCACTATACATCGCTTGTCATTGACAGTTGGTAACGTTTGCTCTTCCTGTTTATTTTTTCCGCTGCTATATTACTCAAAGTCGACGACTTTGCAGGAGTCACCGAATCGTTTAATTACTAACGATCCTATAGTAATGGAGGAGAGAGGGAAAGGGGCCGAAAATCTACCCCCTAGGGCCGGCCCATATGCCTTGTCACCCAAGCAAGAAGTATCTTGCTCTCCACTCCAAGCCTAAATTCTATCTTTCGACTAAGATAGAATCCTCCATCATAACGAATAACCACCATATTTAATTTTATATTAAAATATTTAACGATAGAAAAAAGCATAATGAATAAAATACTTTTATGGCGGAAGATAGAGAAAATAATTATGGTGATTAATTTTACCCGCTCACACTTACATAGACTAATTTATTTACTTCTTTGTAAGCCATTAATCATATTGCTTCTAAGCATCACTAAACTTACTTTCTACAATGGTGAACATTGAGGGAATCTACAAAAGTAATCAGGTAGAATTATAAGCATATTACAAAGTTATAAGAACTACACATATGGATCAATTGAACCATCTTGTACATCAAAAGCAAATGGCAAGAATGAGATATTGTTTTTAAACTCAAAATAGTTAACAGAACAAGAAACAAAAGAGCAAAAAAAATCACTCTTTTTAAAATAGCTATAACATCCACAAGGGGGGGGGGGGGGGATGCTCTATAAGATAGTTCCACATCAAAAGCTTACCCTGAACTCTTAAGCCTTGGAAGAGAAAGAGAGATGTTGAAGAATAGATCTAGAATTTGTAAGGAAAGTAATAAGAAAATCACAACTTTGTACTTTTAATACATAAAATATAAAATGATAGCTTCAAAAGAACAACATATGTTTACTGCTAAGATATATAAGGAAATTGTTGACAATCACAACCTATGTAGAAAAGTTTGTGACTTCAGAATTGGTATCAGCAGAGTGCGGAAGACGCTTTCTCCAAGAACCAAGTCATCCTTAGTAGGCAAAATAAAAACATCTTCTAATTAGCAAAATAAATTATTAAAGTTCAAAAAATATCATTAAGTGTATATTTCTTAACTATAAAGCCGAGAAAATGGACAAGGAAATGTCATTACTTGTCAAGTTTGAAAATTTTGCATGCAAGCGAACAATATCCACTAACACAAAGCATCCGGAATTTCACAAGCATCTCGTAGATTGCTCGACAACCTCTAGTCTTTTGATAATCGACAAGCGAACAAACATACTGATCTACTTGCCTCAAGATATCAATAACTATTCTTAGCGGCTTTTTCCATCTTCTCCACTAATCAATAAATAAATTTGGCAATCAGTAGGAACTTAACACCCAATGTAAAGGTTCAATATGTGTAGAAAGGTTTTGGTTATCATAAATAGAGCTTGGTTGGGATGAAGCTGAACAAACGACCTTGATCTGTTTAATAAGCATATTATACTCTTATTTTGTGTACTACACAAGTAGAACTGCTTCGAAGTAAATTTATAATCTAGAAGACTACTATTGAAATCAATCCTCAAGGCTGAAGCAGGCCCGGCCCAGAGGCAAGAGCAGGATGGGCGACGGCCCAGGGCCCAAGTTTTCTAAGGGCCTAAAATTTTAAAACTGCCTTATTATTAAAGTAGTTGAAACAATATTTGAATTTTCAACTTAGTCTAGTGGAGGAGAGTCCAGTGCTCTTACAAAGAGGTCATGAGTTCGAATACTCATTCCCATTTTTGCTTTACTCAAGTAATTTGGCCCCCTTTACATGAGTTTCGATTTATTTTATTTAATCAATATTTAGAATTAATAAATAACATAAAAATTCATTTGATCTATAGAGAAATGTCAATTTTAATATTAGCAAAAACTAATTATTACATAGCTTAGGTTTTCAAGTAGGATTAAATGTAATTAAAGTAGGCCTCTTATTTAAATTACAATTAAATCTAGAGTAATAATCCATAAAAAAAATCCAACTTTTTAACTCATACTAATATCATTTTCAACAGTACATGGGAATTTAAGTTAATTTTTTATCTTATTTCATAAATTCTTGTAATAAACACTTGTATATGTCCCTATAACATTTAGAAAAGTTTTTAAATAAATTAAATAATGTTATGCATTTTTATGCTATGAAAATATTTGAAAAATAAATAGTCAAATTATATTTAGATGTCTTTACTGGTTATTCAATATTGTAGATTTTTTAACAATGAATTTTTTATTACTCTGCAATAATAAATGGAAGTTTAATAAAAAACAAAATATAGTGCAAAATTGGTTTAGTACAGCTTATTAAATACAGATTACAAAGTATTGTACAAATTTAAACCAAAATAATTTTTTTTATAACATATTAATATATGGATAAATATCTATATTAAAAGGGCCTAAAACAAAATATAGTGCAAAATTGGTTTAGTACAGCTTATTAAATACAGATTACTAAAATAGACTTCACTAATAAGATAGAATGATCATAATTCTTTCCATTTCTCCTCTAAATTTGGTTATACTTATGTTAAATCCACATCAAAAATGTTTGATATTCTTCTAAAACAAAATTAATTTTAATTTATTATACATTGTAGTAATAAAGTAGCATATTAGCCATGAAATAGTGTCGTTCACCACTCAGTTCTATTTACAGCGGCCGACAGTGGTGGCGCCGAAGACCTCCAACGTCAGCATCGGGCCCAACTGCAATTGGTGGCCTTGGCGTTGGCGTCGGACCTCCAATTGAGGAAGGATCTCTCAGATCTGGAAGGGAGAGTCTCTCACCTGCGCTACGCCGGCCGCCTTGGTCTCTCTGGATTCGTCGTCAATAGATACCAAGCTAATCCGCTCAGATCTAGAAAAATAATGGATTGAGATGTCAAATGATTTGAGAGCTTGACTAGTTGTGTTTTGATATGTCGAAGGGAGAGGGGTATCGGGGGGGAATTTTGGGAAAAGAAATCCGCTCAGCCCCTCAACAAGCTCGTTCAGCTGGGGGGAGGGAGGTGGAAAAAGTAAGCTTGAACTAGCTCCATTCAGCTCCTCCAGCTTGTCGACAAGCTTCTCCGCCGAAAACGCCCGAAGCAGCTGGAAATTTTGGACCAACTTTGTCCAGCTTCCACACGCTGCCTCCGAACGAAGCCTAAGGGTCGCCAAGCCAATTTTGTACTTGCTCTTGTTTACCAGTTACCATAAATGAAAGTAAATGTTCATTCATCAAATGAAAGGAGTAGATACCCAAGTTTGGAGGTCTTATCCTCCTCCATGTGAGCTACATCTCCTTTCCTCTCATCAGTTTTATGGTTGGTCGATGTCGAGACTTGCTCCTCTTTATGGCGCTTTAGCTTCGCTCGCCCTTTGTTCTTTGAACCAGATCCACCACAAACTTCTCGGCTAAGTCGTTGCTGAAGAAATTGGTCTCCTTCTAAATGAAACAATATCACACATATTAACAAATTTCACTATCATCATTTGCATAAACAAAAATTACGCAAATTCCTAAAATTACCCTATGAATATCAAACAACCCTCAAAACACACACACCCAAGCATGGTAAATCAATCCCATAAAATAATCGAATTGAAATCTTTTGATTTCAATCTAGAAACACCAAAAAGTGGCCTTAACTCAACACATACCTAATCGGAGCACCCAATTTTCCTCTATATCGAGCTTTGTGATCGGTCGGGCTCCATTGTTGTCGGAGAAGACCAATGGTGTGAAACCTGGCTCAAACTAGTGGCCGAGTGTTGAGAGGGTTTCTTGACAACAAATAAATTTATAATCAAGACCCCAGTGAGTACAGGGGAGTCAGGTTTGTCCACGGGAGAAAGTCTAGTGCTATGTTTTATTACTTAGAGCGCAAGTAATCAATCAAAAGCAAGGTTTTTTATCAAAGGAGAGAGATTTCTAATGTTAAGGTGTCCCCACAACAACAACCATGCATACAAACGTTTAATGAAACATAAAGATCATGCCTTTATCACATAAAGTCGTCAACTTTCGTCAACTAAGCAAGTAAATCAATCAACTTTCGTCCTATCAATAAACTCACTATCTATCTCTTCTACTTCAACTAGGATTGATCCACTTTCGTTTCAAAACCCTAAATTGACTATTCTGATTCAAAGTTTCCGCTTTCGCTTCAACTATGAATGAGAAATTCCTTATCCACTTTCATTTCAAGGATTAAGAATAAGAATAGAATCATGCAATAAAGACAATCAAAACATGATCACAAACAAGCATGCACAACCATTGTTGGGTTTAACCCCAACCTTAGAGAGAGAGAGAGAGAGAGAGAGAGAGAGAGAGAGAGACTACTCACACATCATAATTGAAAGCAAAACAATTGAATTAAAGAGAAAGAAAAGCTTACAAACTGAATCCAAACAAAACTTGTCTTCCAAGTAATCTCCACAAACTCTACTCTCACGCCCCTCCCTTCTCTCTTCTCTCCTCCTCTCCCCCAAAAGATGATGATGGAAAACTAGAGCTAGACAAGAGTATTTATAGAGAAACTAATCTATCTATAAGGAAATAAATCTCTAAAAGATATATCCCTTAAAACTATCTAAAGACATAAAAGATATAGGATAAAAGTGAATTAAATGCGTCAACTCTGTCTTCGCTATCGACACGGGACCCTCGGTACTGACCCCGTCAGGGTCGGTAGGACTCTTTGCTGAATTCTTCAAACTTATTTTGCTGAACACCTCATTACCGACCCTATGTACCTCGGTATCGACCCTTGTAGCCTCGGTATCGAGCCCCGCGGCCTTGAAAATAGCCTTGTAACTAAGAGTAAAAATTCGGTATTAGGGTTCGTTACACCTCGGTTGGACTCGATTCTTTTTCCATAGGCTCGATAATGGGTTTCTCTACTTCTTTCTTAGCCCGAACTTGATTCTTCATCTCTTTATGGACTTCATTCCTTGATCTTTTCCTTGCCTCTGCTCCTTTCCTCATAAGTTGCTCCAAAGAGCTTCTAAAAACCTACAAAACACCACCAAGGCTTATGTAGACTCCATATCTTAAGGAAATATGAAAACCTACACAAACGACTCTAAACAAAACACAAAACTAAAGAAAAAGACTCAAAGACACAAAAACACACCCCAAAAACACAACTAAAAAGGCAGATATCTTCGAGCAGAGCAGCAACAACCTAGTCATTGTCAACGGCCGATTACGTAAATCGGCGATGGTTGTCGGTGAAGAACGACCACTAGAGACTTTCCCCTTCTGTTTGTCCTTCACTATTTTGTAATACGAATTAGAATCGTCAAAAAGGAAAAAGGTCGGTTAACATGGGAAAAATTGTTTGACTAGAGAAATAGAGGACGACATTGTCGAATTCCATGGACATCAAGGAGATTGAAGCTGGGAGATGAGGCGGTGTGAGCTAAAGAAATAGGGCAAAGAGGAAGTGGTGAGAAAAGAAGTAGTGGAGCGGATAAAATTATAGATATTTTATTTTC
Organism: Fallopia convolvulus; assembly: GCA_964016875.1. Taxonomy (NCBI): domain Eukaryota; kingdom Viridiplantae; phylum Streptophyta; class Magnoliopsida; order Caryophyllales; family Polygonaceae; genus Fallopia; species Fallopia convolvulus. Next base: position 52,417,307 of record OZ024722.1, read on the forward strand.
CTTTTAAATTCACAATTAATATATCCCAGATTTTATCCATCTCGGATTTTAGATATCACTATTTATCCCTGGCGTGTTACCTTTTGACGTCATTCGAGATATTTGATTTTGAACTACTAGTTACTATGTCATTAAATATCACGAGCATGTCAAAATATATCCAGAATATTTGATTTTATCGACTTAATGAAAAGAGAATTGTTTTTCCTAGTATTTTACCACTTTTTATCCCTGATAAATAGTACTCGTGATATTATATCCCGAGATAAAATACCATTTGTGTACTAATGTGGACTAGGCCTCAACTAGGCTTTATTAAACTCAACTTTGATGGGGCTAAAAGTGCTTCAAGTCCCTTTTTCAGATTTATCCTCGTGGACTCGGACAGGAAGGCCATCTTGTGGGCAAATGGAAAATATGGTGATCATCCAGTGCTTATGGTTGAGACCCTTGGTCTTAGTAATGGAGTCAATGAAGTTCTCTGTTTAGTCTTCTCGTAGATCGAGATTAAAGGTGACGCCCTTTGTCTCATTAATGCCATAAATGGAATTCGGTGCTACCCATGGGAAGTTGAGCTTATCGTGGAAGACATTTTGGTTTCTCTTTAAAGGTTCGAGATAAGAGGGCTTAGCCACATCTTCATGATGTCGATCCCCTGCCACTCCCTAACACATGAAATGCTCAATAATCTTGAAGATCTCATCCAACTAGATGCCCTAGGGCGACCGATGAACCATTGAGGTTCCCCCAAAGTTCTTTCCTTACAAAAAAGAGGTAATCTTAGATGAAACAATGCTAAAGAAAAAGGTTTGAATAAGATCTAATATTTTGGCTAATGTTTGATTAGAATTGATCACCTTGCTCAATAAGAACATTGACTACTTCGCATGGTCATACAAAGACATGATCAACATTAGTTCGACATCATTATAGATTTACTCAATATTGATTCTATGTACATTCTAGTTAAACAAAATTTTGAAAGTTTGCCTCTAAGCGATATAAAGTCATCAATGATGAAGTGTAGTAATGTTTAGAGATGGGAAAGATTCAATTAGTCAAGCACCTTGAATGGTTGGCTAACATTATCGTCGTACAAAAGAGCAATGACAAAATGGTAGATGTGCATCAACTTTACAAATCTCAACAAAGTTTGCTTGAAGGATTGTTTCCCTCTATAGTGGCCTTCTACCCGATATTGATGCCATGGTCGACACTTCACTAGGAGGGACATGAGATGCTTATATTCATGGATGCCTATAGTACAACAAGATCCAGATGCACCTTGATAATCAAGAGAAAATGGCATTTATCATGAACTACGGTATCTACCATTACAAAGTAATACCTTTTTGTCTTAAGAATGATGGAGCAACATACCAATGCTTGGTAACAAAATATTTTGTAAGAAACTCGGGTACATAATGGAGTTGTACATTGACGACATGCTCCATAAGTAAAAAAAGGCACTACATCATATTTGACACCTTACAAAGCCTTAGAGATATTGAAGTAAGAAAAAAAATGAAACTTATCCCAATGAACTGTTCCTTTAGGGTTTTGTCTTGACATTTCCTTAGCTATCTTATCACACAAAGGGGCTTTGGGGCCAACCTACTAGACTAAGGCAATCCTTAAAACCACAATACTCTAAGCGAATCAAATATGTCTAAAAGTAGACAATAAATGTTGGGGCTAACAATAGAATCATATCTAAGGCGCCCAATGAGTGCAAACTCTAATAAGACATCTTGATGAAGAACAAGTCTTTCAAGTAGATTGAACAACGCGAGGCAACCTTCTAGAAGCTTTGGCGTACCTTATGATAACTTGCATTTATAACATGTTTAGGGTGCATTTTAGATCATGTTTAGTTATGGTTTTAGCTTGCATCTCGTGTTTCTAGGTTGTTTTTAGTTGTTTTGGTGAGACTTGGGCAAAGTACGCTTTGCATTTCTTGGAATTTCAGGTCTAACAGGAGAAGGAAACCGAGCTATTCAAGGAAGTTAGAGAATTCAAGGATCTAGAAGAGGAGTCAAGACAAGAGGTTCAAGGCCCGACAAGTCGGAAGCTTTGCCCAAGAAAGAAGCCAAGTCAAAGTACAAGTCAAATAAGAGTACCCTACCAAAATCACCCAGGGTAGTACTCGGGGTAACAGCAAGGGTAATCTCATCTGAGAGTTACCCGACCGGGTAGTTGGCAGGGTAGTTGGTAGGGTAGTCTCCCGTGTTGAATTTGGACGAGATTCTCTTGTTTTATTTGTTTCTAAAAATACTTTTAGCCTAGTTATCTTTCTTAGGAGATCTTTGGATTTGAGAACAAGTTTGGATTGTAATATTTTCTCTCTTCTCTCTCTCTCTCTCTCTCTCTCTTAGAACCCTAGTTGGAGATTGAAGACTTGTTTAATTTTGAGTTTGGATTTGCTGGATATTAATCAAGTTTGCTTGTTTCTTCAATCCGGTATTTATATTCTCATTATTGAATTAATTTCTTCCCTCTCCATGTCTAGATAAACCCTAAATTCTAAGATTGGGGTGAACCCAATGATGTGTAAGTAGACTAATCTATTAAATTACACAATCTATTGTTTGAAGCTTTGTTTGATTCAATCCTAGATACTATATGACTTAGTAACTTTTGTGAATGGGAACTTGCCAAAGTTTGAGACTGAAAGGTAATAACTTTAATAAGTAGTCAGACAGGGAATTGAGACTGAAAGGTACTTTTTCTTGTTGGAACCCTAGGATTTGAACATGAGTTTTCTTTATTATGAAAGTATTTCGAATTCTCTTGTGGAATAACATTTGTCATAGAAACCTTAAGGTTGGGTTGAGTTAGCAAGTCGCGAAAGCGGATATTGATTCAATTTAATCTTAAATTCTAAGTGCTTAAAGGTCTAGATTTTAATTTGCAAGTCATGAAAGTGGATGTTTAATTGATTCTAGATACGTCTATTAACATACGAAAGAATTTAGTGGATATATTAGACAATTGCCTTCAAACAAAGTCAGAATTAAGATTGTGCAATCATCTTTTATAGTCTACCGAAGCATCATTGTGGGGATCCTTGATCTTAGAAGCTTTTCTCCCATTGATTTTCTCATATTTACTTGTTTGCTTGCTTATAGCTAGTTTGATAGTCTTAATCACACCTCAATATTTTCTTAATTTTTACGACTTAGTCTACTGATTTCACTGCAATTAATACTACTTAGTCCTAGAGTTCGACACCTTGGTATTACAACCGATCCCATACACTTGCGGGGTAGGATTTGGCCTATCACCTTACCAATCATTTTGTACTCTCAAACCCTAAAGAAGTTGAGCCTCTCTGAATCTACGTTGTAGTGATAGACGAGTTGTGCTAACAAGCATGAGAGGAAGGCGAATAACAACTGCTAGTTTACTACAATAGTAAAATGATTCTTGGAACAGAGATCAATCCTTAGAAAAAATAGTTCTTGCTCTAGACATGGCATCAATAAAGTTATGTCCATACTTTAAAAGTCACATCATATGTGTTCGTACTAACTGCCCAATGAGACCCTAATGAGCGATCCCATTCTCTTTGGTTGCATGGATAAATGGTTGGTATATTTAGGTGGATATGGTATCATAAAGACCAGCATGGCCATCAAGTCTCAAGCTCTAGTTGATTTTCGTCTAATAGAATAACAACTCGTCACCCTAGAGGTCTTATAGCTTGACGAATTTGGAGTGACAATCAAATGGACATTACATATCTATGGAGCATCATTGGACTAGGAATCACATTGTCCTCCATCAAGATCAATGAAGTTGAGTAGGATGTGTTTATCACCGACTTAACATTGCCAAAAACTTCTCTACAAAGCTTTGATATATATAGTCACTTCTTTCGAATCTTCAATCAGATCAATGAATCATATGCCGCTATAGACTCTAACATGACAACATACCTTGAAGTCAATAAAGATCCCATCAAAGCATTCAAAACCTTTAAGATCAAGCAACTTCCTACATATCAGAATGCATAAACTAATTTTTTCCCCAACCTTAGAATTATCATTAACCTCTGAGGCTTCATAATGTTTCCTTTAGTACACATCATTCAACCTACCAAATACAAAGATACAACCCCTCAACAAAGCAGAAATATAAACATTGGAGCGGAGTAAATCGGTTGGACCAAGACTTACCTTGATTGTCTTGGATATGGAAAATTGCAAGACAAAAAAACCAAACCTCAAAGCATCAGCGCAAACCTTCCAAGTTCGTCTATGGATATAAATTGTTATACAAAATCTCTACTACAAGATTGGGCCTACTATGTCTTCAAAAATATGAAGCATTAAAAGTTTTGCAACATTATGTCAATTATGAAAATCATTCTATAGGATGTAACTTGACTGACAAGGCTTACACCATGGCTACTTCTAGCACATAATGTGGAAGGATTCCTTAGAATAGACATAAAAGTGTGATGCTTGGTAATGACGTGTGCTTACATCACATCAACCAAAAGAACCTCTTCATTGCTTTTGAGTAATGAGTCTTCTTACTCTCCATGACAGATTACTTATCTAATGATTACTTCTCGAAGTGGATCAAAGCAAAGGAATTTCACGAGGTAAATGTGTCATGTTCTTTGTTAAGTGCAAAATGTCACAAGTAATAGAACATGTTTGTTTTGAGAAGAATGGACATACAAATGGTGATAATGACTCCCAAATACCCACACATCAATAGGAAAGGGGAGCTGAGCAACAAAGTCACGTAAACAATCTAAAGAAATATCTCTTCCTTTTCAAGATTCAACTGAGGATTACAACTTTAAAAATAAGTGTGCTTGGTGAGATTAGTACCAAGATGGGTGACCTCTTAGGATGTTCTCGCTTTAGCATGGATTAGTTCTTCTAAGGGCTCGATCCTTACATTGCCTTACCTTGACCTTGACATGGACACACCCCATAATTACCCACAGACAAGTTGGCATTATTAAACTAAACCCTTACTACAACTAGTCTATCTCCACAAAAGTGTCCCCACCCTCCCAACTTCCCTTGAGTGCGCCTTTGCAAGACTTGAAATGGCACATCTCCATATAGGATAAATTTTGCCCTTTTATTAAAATTTATACTTGTGATTTGGTTTCGAGGCTTAGAGTCACTAGTATTATTTGATGTATGTGGTTGTTCAAGCATAAGGACAACTCTAGTAATCGTGAGGTACTTTCTTATTACATAAGGATTTCAAAGGTAGCTAGATTGATCATTCCTTGTCCGTTTATAGGTCTGATAGTAACTCTGCCTACCTATTACTCTATGTTAATGATAATATCCTTATATAGATTCTTCCATGTTTCTCCTACATTGATTGATTGTTCTCTTCCACGCTATTCTTCCTATGACTAATATACACCATCTTAATTGCTTTTGGGTTTTTTATCATCACTAATAAAACCAACATGCTTCTGCCCGAGAAGAAATACATTTAGGAGATCATTGATCATACTAAGATGACTTTCTACAAGCTCATCAACACTGTTTGTTTGCCTTTGGTTGTTTTGACAACATATCATAGTCTTGTCCATGTCGTACAATACATGATGTTCACTACAGCTGACATTACATATGTAGTTCAGCAAGTTTGCCTATTCATGCACGATCCTAGAAACCTCATTAATTTCATGCTCTAAAACTCATCATGCACTACATTTAAGGTACCTTGGATCTTGGCTTATAGCTCTTGTCATCGTCTTTATTTATGCTCACTTTGTATTCTAATGTTGATTGGACTTCTTGCCTTAACACTCGCCATATGCTACTATATCTTCTCTAGTGACAATTAGATCTCATGGTCATCTAAGTGTTACTCCACAATGTCCCGCTCTAGTGTATAGCCAAAGTACCAAGGCGTTGCCAACGTCGTTGTTGAAATGTGTTGGTTACGTGGAACTCCACATCCCACATAGATGCACAATGTTGGTTTACAATGATAACGTTTTTTTTTCTAGCTATCTTCAAACTCAGTGCAACACCAACACACCCAGCATGTTGAGATCAATTTACACTTTGTTCGAGAGAAGGTGACTCTTGGGCAAATTTGCATTGCCCAAGTCTTGTTGGCTCATTAGTGTGCTCACATCTTCACCAAAGTTCTCTCAATGCCCCTCTTCTTGGATTTTAGATCCAGTCTCTTCATCCAGGAAGCTCCCGCTTTGATTAAAGGACAGCGTTAGAATATTTTATTGGTTATGGTTGAGATTTATCTCGTACCTAGTCCTAATGATTTTCTTGAACGTTTCTCCAATTGTAAATAAAAATCTTGATCTGAATATCTTTGTGAGGACTCAATTACTTTTCCTAGACTAATTTAACATTCATGCCCAATGATATTAGGCAATAGTTGATAAAGTTCGGCGGGCCAATAAGTTAGGGGTCATACGTGTAACGAGCCAAGAATATAAGCTCAATGAGGTTCCAACCTAAAATCATATGACAATGGGTGGAGTAACTCATAAGATTATTATCAAATGTAATTTTAGTGTTAATTTTTAGATGTGGCAATTGGTGAACCATATAGCAATATTATTTTTAAACCATATGGCAATTGGTAAACTGCCACTTTTGGGATTGATCCTCCTTTATTGGGTGAATTGCTTGAACGGGCCCATGAAGCTGGCAAATCCAAAGATTCCATTAAACAAACACATACTGAAATCTGCTTTGATATTGTGATAAAGTCCAGTAGGCTAATAATATGGGGGTCGTGTGTGTAACTGGTCTAACATACAAGTCTAACGAAATTCCAACCTAAAATCATATGACATTGAGTGGAGTAACTCATAAAATTATATCAAAAATCATTTGTCTCAATTTTCAAATATGGTATAACTCTAACAATAATGCATACACGTACCAATGTATTGTTTAAGAGTAGTTGTATATTTTTTTTTTGATTAGGTGAGAATTAGGAGCCACTCCATTACGGAGGGCGTCCAAGAGCATCCTTTCGGATGAGAACATAAAGTTCTAGATGAGTCTTAATAAACTCATCGGGAAAACTATGGCCCAATTTAGCAATTTTATCGGTCACAGCGTTACACTCCCTAGGAATATGATTAATGGAAATATCCTGGGCTCCAGAAATAGAGACAAGGATATCGGAGATTATAAGTTCAATCTCCCACGAGCATTTAGTTATCCTTTTAACCGCATTAATGACTTGCAAGTTGTCTCCCTCAATTTCGACCTTTCTTAGGTTTCTAGTTTTCATTTCCCGGAAAGCCAGAGCTTCAACTTTTAATGCAGATATTTTACCGAAAGTAAAAGTCTTCAAGTCAATTAATTGGCCAAGATGATTTCGAATTACTATTCCTCTCGTTGCTTGATTATTAGTAAGTCTTGATGCATCGAAGTTTATTTTCACATGATCTTGTGCAGGTCTTTTCCACTTCCTATTTGCTATATTTTGTTTGCTTGATTTTCGAGGATTATCCACTCTTATGTTTTCCCCTCTTCCGTCCACAATTTTGCCTTTCCCCAGTTTGTAATTTGGGTTCGGACATATCTAGTTAAGTCAGGAATATATGGCATCGCATTGGTTTAGTTGAAACGTTAATTTGTTTCGTTGATGCCAAACACTCCACCAGATAACTGCTAACTCTGTGAACTCCTTTTTTCCTAGTATTTGTTTAAACTCATTGATAATAATTCTTGGTGTTTTATTATATGAATCGACTCCTTTAATCACCTAAGCAATATTTGGGTTTACTTTACTTGAAATATATATCATGTACGGGCACTTAGTAAGAATATGATTAGTGTCTTCAGTGGTACAATCACATAATATACATCCTCCTGGAGTGACCACATTCTTTTCACCTAAGCAATATTCTTTTCATGTTGTCAACTTTCTATAAGAAATTCTTAATTTTTGGGTATATGTCCAATTTCCATATCCAGTTATTAAGGCTTGGGGTTTGTCCCCCTATATTAGTTATTAACTCAATCGCCGAGGCTGTAGAAAACCATCCATTTTTACTGGGTGCCCAGTAGAACCGATCCTGTATATGGTTATCCGGGATCGAATTTGTTAGAATTTGGTCAACTATCTCTTCCGACAAAACTTGTTTTAATTGTTCTTCCTTCCATACCTTGTCATTTGATATCCAATCTACAAGTTGTATATCTTGCAACATCTTTCACTGGATCTGAAGATTATTGGTGAGATTGTGCTCTGCCAATTATAAAAATAACACGTAATAAGAATCCAAATTTGGAGAAGAATGATACATTTGCCAGCTTATGCAGAATATTATTTGTACCTGCTACTCACAGAATCATACATGTATAATCACTCTTATATAAAAGTCTTAGCTACAACTAAACTTTGGCTTATTGTGTACGTAAAAGACACAAATCCCCCTACAAGTATATTCTGACTACTTAGAAGCTAGTGTAGATCCCTATTACTTTGGAAGGTTTGGTGAAACTGCATGCATGATCGAGTAGAAAATATAATGCACGCACCTTCACTCTGAAATCGCATCAATTGGTCTCTCTAAAGTTGATAACTTCCATACATCCAAATGATATGAAAAGCGAATTTAATCTAATTTAATGCTTTCAATCAACACTGGGCCTCAACTTAACTACTGGATTTTGTGGTGGACAAGTGTAACTATCTTGCGCTGCAATAATAACTTGCATTGTATGCGTGACTTTTTCACTTTTATTGGAAAATTTCCCAGCTGTCCCCGTAATTAGGTATAGTTTGGGACTAGCTTTTTGTACTATGAAGCTGGCCATCAATTTCAAAGAAGATAAGGTATGCACAAGCTGCTTACCAATACTAGATATCTGTGGGTCATAATGATATATAGTGAAACTCTAGCTATGAATCTTTTTGTATTGGTAAGTTCAAAGAGATTTGTCTTTGCAAAGTTAATATAAAAGCGCATGGTGTTCGTGGGATTGAGTGGGGTTTTATTGACTTTAAGGCGTGTGGGGTTTAGTGCATCAAGGATCTGAATTGAGTGGGACAACAAAATGAAGGAAAAAATTGCAAATATGACAAACTCGGCTAAGGATAAATCGAAGGCACATATTATGTGTACGTAGATACATGTAATATTATGTGTACGTGGGTAGGTTGAGCACCTGCGGTTTACCTACCACTTTCTGTCTCCCATTCTTGCCTCTTCACAGGGAAAGATCGTTAGCTCGAAATTCATTTTCAAATTTAACCCTATTCTATTCTTACCTTTCAATGACAATGACCTTAGGACTTAGGAGTGTGCCCTGCATTTTTTGTCACTCGATCGATCTCCCATGCTACCAAAAATTTGGAAAAAGACATTTTTATGATTAATTTGTTATATGTCTACAATAAGTGGTATGTGTGTTTAATTTCTCTTACCGATTTGTTCAATTGTCGATTTTTTTTTTGACCTTTTGATTTACTAACTAAGTTTGTCCGATATATCAACTTATATTCCTTATCCAAAGAAATTCTTGTATTTTGTGTTATGCACTTTTTTACAGGTTGTTGGTAATGAATCGGTGAACCAAACTCCTAATAAAAATAAGTAAAATGAACCCGAAAAACTTAAGAGATTCTTACTCATAAAATGTTTGAAATGATTCGATATACACTACAATGGAGTAAAATATAATTTGTAGACTACTAATCATTTTTGAGGACTTATCCTCCCCGGTTCCTAGAAACCATCTATTTTGTCTTTAGGGTGTATCTCAAAATATGCTTGCTCCTTTTCCAATAAACTATATGTTTGTTAAGCAATTGTGATTTAGACTAACAAGTAACGTGTGAGATTATATATATATTATAATCCTAAATTGTGACACTATCAATAAAATTACTCGTCAAAACTAAGCAAGTTGGGTTATTAAATTTAATACTCCGAATAGGGCCATTCTAAAAGTAGGATTTTTCCAAATGTAGCCGTAGAAGTAGAACTACTTAACATAGAATTGCTTTTTTCCTTTTTGGTACAAGCTTAGCATGGTTATTTGAGTCTAGATGAAAGGTTACCAATTGCCAATAATAAGTCTACTTGCTTATGTGAATGAAAAAAAGGGACATTGAAAGAGATCACACAACTTTTTTTTGTTTGGTGAACGGCATGAAAATTGAACCGGTGACCTCTGAGTACTACTATTTTTGGAGACTTAAGTGTTTGGCTAGATATTTTTTTTAATGATTAAAGAAAGGGAAAGAAAAAATCGCACATGAAACAATATAAATTGCACAATGATAGCCGTTTGCAATTTGAAATTTTCACTAAAGAGTAGATAAATTAAAAAAAATTGATAATTATATATGTCCACCTACTACTATACAGTTGAGTAGCGGCCAGAGATCGATCTCAGAAGATCGTGCACCATGGTGTTCTGTGCCATATCATCCTTTCTAAAATTGACACGCAATGCTATTAAATAAAATATGGGTGACACAACATTGAGTGGTGATTTTCAACCGCAACTATGGCGGGAGCTAATATGCGGATTTCACCCAATTGTCATTCAAAATCGAGCAATCTCTGCCTCAATTGATGTTGACAACGACAAAAAATTGGTGTTAGGTGAAAGGTTGAGTATTTCAATCTATCAACTTTTTTAATCTAGGTTTTCAAAGCATAGGTTAAAATTCCTTAATTGGATAAAATTTGTTAGATTTATTTTGTTAAGGACCATATTTAATGTCTCGGGCAGACCTGGTTGATCGAGAGCTTGAAAAAATCAACAGTCAAGCATACCGGCATGAGAAAGCCAGCGTACACCCTAAACAAGAATACAACCCGAATTGAACAAACAAAACTAAAGTAAACAACGAACAAAGAGTGTTGAATGGTGTTGGAACTAGAACTGAAGAGCCACCCAGCTAGAAGCGCATACAGTTCAGAGCCCCAATAGGAGATAAGAGAAGACAACATTAGAAAAAAGGCACAAGACGAGGTCCTGACGAACAATAATTATGGAAACCTTAGACCTGAACTCGCTCGCTAGTGTAGCCTTCAGGCATCGATTAATCTACGATTCTTCCCGACAACTACCACACACACATGACACATACTAAATATTGCACTTAAAAGTAATTTTGAGTGTCGAGTACATGCTTTTAGCCAATTTACATGTTTATGTAAGTCGACAAGTGATTTTGTTACAAAGGTATTTTAAGTCGATAATTTAATTTACTACTACTTTGGTAGTACTAGTAACTAGTATATGTTTTTTTTTTGGTGGCAAAATATTGAAGAAGTTGTGTGGTAGTTAATTTATTGCTGAATTAATCATGAAACTCATAATTAAGCTTATATTTCCTTAGTCATTTGTAAACATTACAAATAACAAATGGCAATACTTATGCAATTGAATTACAAGATTCTCCCCTCCTCAAAAACACACTAACATTCGGGAAACACAATCTCACAAGACTTTTTATTTTATGAGGAGAAATTAATAATATTAAAAATTTCACCTAATGGACCACAATCTCACAAAGAAGCTAGGAAAATTCTGAGCAATGGACTTTTATACTGATAAGATGAGTGGCTAGGAACAGCAATCTGAGCACAGCACGCAGGAAGAGAGAGACGGGATCCAGTGGATCTCATCTCATCTCAACACATGGCTGAGATTGTCCAGGCCTCCACGACAGGGGTAGTAGATTTGGTATTAGTTGTAGTAATTGTGGCATCCTTCTTGTTACTGTTGTTGCTCATGAGTTTCTTGTTACCAATGGCTTCATCTTCATGAACACCGCCTTGTTCTTTCTTGATACTTGTTGTTGTTGTAACAACAAACTCCTCAAAGCACTCCTCTACCGTTTTGTACACCTCATTTGGGTAAAGCTCCCCAATCTCAACCTCATCTGGCCCTTCAATTGAGAAATCCACTTGGCACCCCTTTATGAATATGTCATGTGTAAATGATGCCACTATGCTTTGTGGGATAATATTTTCTGCACCAATTCAAAACCCGCAAAAAATGTATATATGTCATGCTTCTCGACCAGCTAAGTTTATCAACAAATATATATGTGTATGTTAATTGATTTCTAACCCGCGGCAAGAGATAACAAGTGATCCTCTGTAACGGTAACTCTCGGGAGCGTTTTCCCGATCTTCTTCTCCCAAAGCTTAGCAAGCTCATTGATGCTTAGATAGTTGCAAGGCGGGCGAAAATGGACTAGCTTGTTCAGGGTTCTTGGGTCTTCAAGAGTCTTGATTGTGAACTTACCAATATCAGGGCCAGCTACAAAGTAAGCTGTCGATTGATCCAGCCAAAATGATTAATTTCTCATGTTAATTAATTACGGAGTACATGTTTTGTTAATCAAAATGTTACCCCGTTGAAACTTGAAAGTTAAAATCCAAAAGAGAAAGTACAAATATATGAGTAAAATATAGTCTACTTTTTTTTAAAACCCATATATAACTCAAAACTGAAAAAGTGTTAGTGGATGGCTGACACTCACATTTGATTAATTAATAGGTTATTTAACCATTATTATACTGTGAGGTTGAGTGTGGTAGTAGTAAACAAAGAATGTTCCGCTATCACTTAATTAATCAGCTGTTAAGTGTTTACTGCCCATATACACTAACATTAACTTGGTGTCAATAACTACACTAGTATTTAAAAAATTAATTTAATTAATTAGTCAATCAATTAATTAATTAGTTAAATTCAAACGCGAATCAAATTCGGACAAAGACCCACATGCGCCTGGGGACATGCAAGGGCATGTAGTCTTGAACTTGACACTTGTTAACAAGTTGTTGGTTTGTACAGTATGTATTTTTTTTTGGGTAATACGTGTACAGTATGTATTTAATGCTAATTATATATCTTCAGTAGTTAGATAAGTTAATTTAATTTTCAAAACTGTTTTTTTTGGCGAGGAGTTAAAAAAAAACATATCATCAAACCATCATATATAAATCATACATAAAGTACCAATTAAACCATATATAGCCAAAACTGAAGAATTTTGATACGTACACTATTAATCAAGGTAGAGATATTTTAGAAAGATTAATATATGATCGTAGGATAATATTTTATTTATGCTTAGTTAATCGTTTATTAACGAACGATTTTTCTATAGTAAGATAAGATATAAGACTAAAGAAACTGTCTTCTTTTTTTTTTTTTGTAAAAAAAAATATTAGCAAATGAGAGTAGTTGGTAAATCTCCTTCTCCCTTTAGTCAAATGAAGGCGAGACCTTTAACGTCAACTTTATGACTGAATTAATTCTTTGTTTACTTTTAGTAGAAATGATATAACTCAATTATTGAGCAAGGAAGGGTTTTATAAGTACAAAAATATAAAAATATAAAAAAAATGTAGAGGTACGTACCTTTGACGTTGCCATCACCGTAGATTTGGAAACGGTCCAAAGGAGGAGCAACCTCGGAAGGATGGGTGTTGTCATAGTAGGGCCATGAAGCAATGGAGTTGCAACAAATGTGGGTGAACCCAACCCCTGCCTCCTCGATCGCTCTCCGAACCGCCCGCTTCTCCAGGTACATGGTCAGCCCGGGCTCTACCGGGTTCGCCCTGTCCACGTCATGTCCAAACTCCGACGCCAAAAACCTCTGTCGTGCATTTACATTTTATATATGGACCGCATAAATATAAGTTGGTTGAGGTTTTTATTTCAACTAGCTAGTTAATAAATGTACTTGACCAAGACAGCTATATAAGTACTACTAGGTGAGGTCTTAATTAGTTAGCTTAGTAGAGAATACAGTAATAATGTACGTACCTTGACGGAAGGGACGCATTTGATGGCGTTAACTAACGGAATCTGGTCCAATATGTTGGCTCCTCCCACGGCTGATATCACAAAGTTTATCTCATTCTCTCGTAGTATCTTCTCCATCCTTTCTTTGTTGTTTATAAGTCCCTATATAAAGACGTACGTAACTCTTATAAGTCATATCAGCTAGCATACTCATCATATATATCAAAATATTTTTCACTATCTTACTATATTTATGTTATTATATTGATTTTGGTACATATATATATCAAGTGTACGTGAATATGAGTCATGTACGTTCATCTCACTTCTTTTAATGAATTTAGAAGTTGTAGCTTAGCTGACTACTATATATAACATGTTCAATTGTATCAAATTCAAGCATTTATATATATACCTGCACAATTATGGCACCTTTGTCTTGAAGAGCATTGATGACTTTGGCCTTGGAAGGGCAAATGGGACCGGGCCGAACCAGGATGAAGGTGGGCCGGCCCGACTCGATGCTCGCCTCCGCCACAAACCGCCCGATGAAACCCGTGGCTCCGGCCACCAGGGTGCGCCCCTTCGACTCGGTGATGGTGGCCATGACCGTCATCTTAGCTTGCAAATTGGACGAACGTCGGGTAAAAAAACTTAGGTTGGTTCTTGTGGCAAAACGACCTCGTTTTGGATATAAGAAAAGAGTTGGAGGAAAAGAGAGTGAAAGAGCTTGATAAATGACGACGAGGCAAGGCTTGTGTCAAACTGCATGAATTTAAATAGGGAGGGAAGGCTGAAGAGATCACTCCTTCATCTAACCTTCAACAAATATAATTCCCCACATTTTTGGGTCAGAAGGGGAGGTTCTTTTTCTTCGAGCAAACTATTTTCTTCCAAAGAATTTATATCAATTATAAAGGGATATAAGCTAGTTATTTTCTTTTCATGATTGTATATTAGATTTTCATGCTCATCTTTAACAAAAATACAAAAAATAGATATAAAGTGAAAAGAAGGTACATTTCGGTTTGGTGGGCACCTGGCTAACTTGTTGAAACTGTAACATTGGGTAGGTTTGGCATTGTTGTAACTTGTGATTTTTAATTTTCAATAACTTTAATTATAAATACTACTTTAATTTTTTTTATATTTAATCAATGAACTGAATTTTATAGAATTGCAAAAAAAAAATATCCACATTAGTAAAACCTCAAGATTTGAGTAGACATCATTTTTTGAGCCTCAAATATACCCCCAGATACGGATTATTTTTTTGTTAATTCAAGTGACTAAATTCAAAAGAATCGTATTATAGTGATTTTGTTTTAGTGTTTAGTAGTATGTGGTTTAGAATAATATTCTGGCGTTGACTAATAGGTAGATATGATTTCATTCCCTTCCCTCCGTAAACTAGGAAACACAATGTGCGTCAGTGAGTGTGCTCACCTACTCACTTTTTTTTCCCTTTATTTAATGGAAGAGCCGAAGAAGCAATATACATCTTTTCAACTGAAAATAATAGTAGTATAATTTGAATTATTCTAAAGGGAATACAATAAAAATAAAAATAAAAATTTCACCCAATTTTGTATGGTTTTCTTTTTTTTTTTTGGTCCAATTTTTTTTATGATTTTCTAAACTAAACCATTACAATTTTTGAAAGATTTTACAACTATACTGTTGATTCTTTCAAATTTAAAACTCAATTTTTAGATTCTTGTAAAATAAGTTGATAAATATGTGGGGACTTATCAGTATTCTTTATACGTATGTACGAAAGATCTTCTTCGACCGATAAAAAAAAAAGACCTTTTTATTTAAAAAAGAAAATCAATTTGTTGCTCAAAATCTTCATTTATCATATACTATCATTAATTCTTGAAAATTTTGAATTTTCTAATTTGATTGAGTTTTTAATTCCAGATTTTGAAAGTTTACTTGACATGTACAATAACTTCACTGAATTAAAAATGGAATGTTTGAGACAATTTGACCCGGAATCGGTAAATGTTTGATATGCTCCACCAATTTGGGTGAATTTTACGAGACGATAAGATAGGGAGGCAAAGCCCGTGGTGGTTGTGTGATAGGTGGAGGCCAGTCGTGAGGTGAAAAAATAGATTGAGGCTAGGATATACATAAATTTCAATGTCTAATTTCACTGTGTTTTATGGAATTTTGAAATAATTTCACCTAGGACTCTAGGAGCATTGAGGTGGGGAGAAATTTCACGTGGGATTAGTTGCTTTGAATCACGTAGTGTGTAACAATTGATGTTCTAAAAATCGCCGGACAACAAAGAGATGCCGCTTAGCACTTAAGCGATCGAATAGTTTCTTAGGCGGTTCTAGATAGGCGCCAAGACGGATTGAAAAACTAGGTGGGCTTGAACCATAGTGTATAAGCTATGGTTCTAAAATGTGCAGCCAAGCATCGAATAGTTTCTCTCCAATGTGCAGCCAAGCAAAGCTCCATTCGCTACCTCTTGGGTGATTGCACAATTGAACCATAAGTGTGTGTGTGTTGTCTTCCCTTCCTCCATTGCACAATCTACACCAATCACCACTAGTCATCATGCCCTATCCGTGTAGCCTAGCTCCCACGGGAAAACGGTCAAGTCTGATCCGGCCATCCAAGTAGTGAAGTTTCATCTTTTGTTATAGAACCCACACTTCCACAAGCAACCCCATTCCAAAGTCGGCCTTCTTTCTCGAAACATCTCATAAAGAGCACTAGTGTCATATTTTCCATTTGCCTTAACAAGCTCACTCAAATCAACCTATTGGCCCACATTATATTGCCTCATGGCTCTCACTCCCACAACTAATTCATTCCTAGCTCTTAGGATACATCTCTAAAGCCAAGAGTTGATGCGGAATTGATTGGCTCACGCGCTTTGCTTCTGTTGATTGTCCACGCCAGATCTTATCAAGTTTAATTCTCCTCTATTCTACCTGCAATGCTTCCAACTTTGATGAAGAAAATACTTTACCTTTGTGGATCTTAGTTACTTCCTTGGATTGCAAGGCAACAAGGTTTGTAGACTAGTTTCTTAATGAACAAGTAACAACCTTTGAATGGTGTATTGTGTTTGGATTCTCACGTGAGAAAGGGAAGACCAATTCAATTTCGTATTGTTTTTAGACGTGTAAATAAGATAGAAAGAAGATAATTTGGTTGAAAATCCTTGGAAAAAGAAAACATAAAATTTTCTATTCCAAAGATATAAATTCAACATAAAATTACATAGTAGTAAAATAAGGGTATCTAAAGAGCACCGGTGCTGAAAATATCAAGCTATTCTATCCCTAATTAAACTTCTATCTATTCTAAAAATAATAATATAAAACTCAACAAATAACTTGGGCTCCAAGTATTCCCATGTCATCATCCAAATTAGCCCCACCAATCTTTCATGGTCTAATTGGCAAGATGAAATGTCCTTAACTTAAAATACCACAAGCCCACATATTATGACCCATATATGTAGAAAACCTATGAATATTGTTAGAAAAGCTAAGGCTTTGATTTTGATGGTTCCAAATGTCAGTCACATGGTCGGCCACGAGTCTACGAACAAATTAAAGTCGCCAAGGCCAGTCAAGTCACCAACGTGAGTTGAAGGCAAACATAGAAGATCTTGAAGACGCATGTGATATTGAATATTTGATCAAGATATAATGGTTTTAGGAAAGATGTTTCTATGTATGGATAGCAAGCCGCCGATTGCCTTTTTCCTAAGCCATATCTTCTTGTATCTTATTTTATGCTTAGTATGATACTTGTAAAGATAGAAAAACATTATCTTTCCATAACCGAATTGGAAGATAATATCTTTTCTATTTTGACCTAGTTTTTTTTAAACCTAGGCATTAGGTTAGAATAAGCACAAACTCGTACTCTACTTGTGAAACAAAAGAAAAAGGTTGTTCAAGAGTTCGAAAGAAAGGAAGAGAGATGTAGGCTTGTTAGTTGGTTGAGAGTATTGTTTACTCTGTTCATAAGAGTTCTAGCATACTTGGAAAGTAGGGCTAGTTCCGGGGTGCTCTTGTAATCATATTCAATAGTATCAATAAAGCAAGATATGACTTTTAATCCTTCCAAGCGAGAACTTGCAAGGGAGAGGTGGACGACTTAGTTGAGGTCAGTGACCTAGACGTACTAACGATCCTACAATTGGTATTAGAGCCTTGGCTCTAGATCTGTTTTAGTACTTCATATTTACAAGAAAGATGACTTCGACAAACACAACCATCAATGATTCATTTTGGAATCCACCAGTGCTTAAGGCTGGTGAGTACGATTGGTGGGTCGAACAAATGGAGACCCACATATGCTCTCTCAATGGACAACTCTGGAAGGTAATTGAGATAAGCCTTGAAACCTTTCTTACCACTGATGGAAAGGAAGAGAAAAAGAAGGAGGACTACAATGATGCTGACTTCAAGACGTTGGAGAAGAATGCTCGTGCTAAGAAGGTTTTCCACCGTGCTCTATCTCTTGGAGACTTGAAGAAAGTCGTTCAATACAAAACGATCAAAGAAATTTGGGATGCTCTCAAACGACTTCACCGAGGAAACGATGATGTGAAGAAGAATTGTATCATAACACTGGAAAGGGAGTATGAAGGAATAATTCAAGAGAATAATGAAGCCTTGGGTGACTATCACTCGAGATTTCAAGTTTTGGTTAGCCAACTGGAGTTTCATGGTGAGAAATTTCCTCAATGGAAGCAAGTTAGCAAACTAATCCAAGGGCTCAACTCAAAATAGAATGAAGTTGTTGATGTATTCACTCACCTTGAAGGATGTCATTGGAAAGTTGACTATGTATCGAGGAATCAAGCAAAGGCGAGATGATCGCTTTGAAACTGACAAGGTCAAGAACATTGCCTTGAAAGTGGAAAGAGCATTTGATCTTGCTCAGACTAAAGAAGATCAAATCGATGGTGATGATGAGGTAGCCCTCATAACAAGAGCTATGAAGAGGCTTTGGAACCGTAACAAAGCTCCTTCAAAAGGTTTTGAACCAGTCAAAGACATGAAGGATGTTATATGCTACCACTACTCAAGAAAAGGATGCTTTGCAAGAAACTGTGTCAAAAGAAAGTTTGAAGGTGACAAAAATGCTATATTGGCCACCTGGGATGATGCGTAAGATGACTCGAGTCAACAAGGAGAAGTATGTCTCATGGTTGTTGATTCTCCTAAAGAGGTACAAAATTATGAATTTTCATCTATTTTGTCCAATAAAACCAAAGAACAATTGCATGCTATCATTGAGAAGTTGGGAACCTAGGTTATCGAATTCAGTGAAAAACTTAAAGAAAAAGAAGATACCATTTCTAACTTAAAGGATGACAACAAAGGTTGGTCTAAAAATGTGCTAAGTTAGAAAAGGAATCTTCTGTTTCAAAGTCTTTGGTATGTAAAACTTGTGATAACTTTAATATTGAAGTGGATGACTTAGATAAGAAAGGGAGAAAACCTCATGTTAAAACTTGGCAACGCTAAGTTAGTTAATGACCTAGAAAAAGAAAAGACAAGTAATGAGATTAAAAAGAAAAAATGGATAGAAGAGTTTATTGCTAAGAAATCTACTAAAGATTATGCATTGACATTTGTAAGATCAAGACCTGGACTCGGATATTCCTATGTGCCTAAAGAATCGAAAACCATGTACTCTCCTAAGTCTAAGGGTCATAAACCTTCTTATAGCAACAACGTAAGTTGTTCTACATCTAAGGTGGGAAACCTAGACAAAGGTAACCAACCTTGGTATTCGGGTCAAAAGGCACATAAAATTTGGAAAAAACAAGTTTAGAACATGAAGCCTTCACAAATTGACTTTCAAGCTTGTATTAACAACAAACTGGTCTATCCTAGCTATAGCAAGTATGTTGGTCTTAAGTCTCATAAACTTGTTGGTACTGTGGAAAAGAAGGTCATTATCAACATGAGTGTAGGAAAAAGAAAAGAGAAAACAAATCCTATGGACTTTGGGATGCTCATGAACGTGAGACAACCATTGATCCTTAAGAGTCTATAATGAAATAAATTTTGAAAGACACTACGTTGCCCAACCCAGAAGAGTTTTTAAACAATTATGGGTTCGTAAAAACTAACTTTTACCTTGTAGAATGGAGTGAGAGAAAGCGGTCCCTGGTTCTTTGATAGTGCATGCTCGACATATATGACGGGAAGCTTTGAATCATTCATCTCACTTCAACAACAGGAAGGTAACAACATTCACTTCGGTTACAATAGTAAGGGACAAGTCATGGGCATTGGAAAGGTAAGAATTTCTAAGAACTTTTGTGTCAACAACGTCAGTTTTGTCAAAGGTCTTGGATATAATCTCTTAAGTGTTTCCCAACCGTGTGCTAATGACGAACACTTTTATGTCGTGGTAAAAGCGTTGTCAAAGAAAAATCCTAACTTTCAAACCTAAGTATAGTGAAAGGAAGGGTCATACCCACAAAGACTCAGATTTCCAGTGTTTAAATAATATTACTAGAGTAATAAAAAGGGGTTTTAAGATTTCAAACTAGTAATCTAAGAAACAAAAACAAAACAAGTAAAATAATTGAGTTTTCAAGTAGAAAGAAAGCGTCCAACTAGTTTCGTATCCATTGCATACATGAGTATTGATCCTTGATTATTCTTATTTCAATTCTCTTGACTAATCTATTGTGAATTCATGGAATTCAAGCTCAAAGTGGTTATTAATATGCACCGTTTTAATAACCTTTTAACCAATTAACCTAGAAAACCTTCTATGTCAAGTGGATCATGCAAATTAGTTCAAAGAATTCAATAGAAACATCGTTCATAAATTCCACCGTCTATTTATGAAGTTTTGTGATTGAATTCTCCTCCTTCGATTATCCTTATTCCACCGTATATACGTTTAATCAAAGGATTCATCCATGAATAACCAAGTTCTACCGTATACTTAGCTATTCTAGTTGTAATTCAACCTAGAAATCAAAATAGGTGATCAAGCCATTGAAATCCTTAGCGAATCTAATCAATTAAGCATGGAGTAATTTAATCTAGTCAAGGCAAATTGAAATAATTCAAATCTCATAAACAATCATGCATACAATTTCAACTAACTAGTTGGACATGGGAAATTAGCTAGAAAACGACATTAAAGAAGAAATCAAACTTACAAGAGTTGAGTTTCTCTTCAAATTCTTCTCTAGGGTTTTTGTCTCCCAAAGTTCTCTCTCAAAGTTGAATAACGTAGAATCATAATGCTTTTTTTTCTAAAATAAAACCCTAAAAGAGTATTTATATCATATCCAAAAACATCCTAAAATAACATAAAGTCGGCCTAAAGATAACACGGAGCCTCGGAATCAGCGTTGCATCAATGCGCCTGGGCGCGATTAAACTCCACCGGAGCACGGTCGCGCTCCACCCGGTCTTCCCCATGCTCCGCCCTCAACAACTTCCATTCCTCAACGTGGTTTGATTCTCCTGAGCGGCCTTATGCTGGCTTCGTCCTTAACCATGCTTACCCTCGTGTCTTCATACTTCAATGCCCTCCACTTGTTCTTAGCTCCATAGCTCCGGTCCCTTACTTGACATCCACCAAGCTCACCACTCGATCCTGAAATGAAACACAAAAGAGCGTAGATTCTGAACTAAACTAAAACAAAATTAAAGTACGAATTAAAGCGAAACTCTAGCTAGAAATGCATGAAAAGAGAATATAAACATGCTCTAAGACCTATAACTATATGCTCTATCATCTAACAATCTCTATCAAGTTGTTTTTGACTCTCATGGATGTCAAGTGATTGAAATTAGCTCAGGTAAGATTCTTTTGAAGGGAACGTGTGAAAACAATCTTTACAAAGTTGTTCCCTAGCTCTTTCCTGAAGAGAAGTTGTGTCTCCAAGTGATCAAAGACGTTGCCAACCTTTGGCACAACAAATTTGGTCATGCGAGTTTGCAACTTATTGACAAACTTCAGAAACAAGATTTGATACGTGTATTACCTAGCAAAGATTGATCCAAACAAATATGAAATTTGTGAAGCATGTGTCAAAGGGAAATAGGTTAGATCTTCATTCAAACCTAAGAAAGAGGTAAGTACTTCTAAACCTTTGGAGTTAATTCATATGGATCTATGTATACCTATGAGTGATGGTGCGCAAAATAGCGGAATAAGAAGTAGGACCGAGGTACGAGGAATAAACGGGATTCGGCGGGATTCCTGAGGTTAAACTCAAGGGTCTTTGCCATACCCATCTTAAAAAACAATAGATCCATTCCCTTGCGAGGCCTCAAGACCTCGATCACGAGGTCTAAACCTCGTTGTTCAAAAGCTGACATACCCGCCCCATTCAGCCACTCAGCAACCACCATATCCTCAACCAATGACCAACTGCCTCACTCTCGAGCAATCAAAGTGCCTGATCTCGGGCGTCCCACATCGGGCAAACATCAAAACCTTGTTCCTCAAACCTCTATAAATAGAGGAGAACCTCGAAGGTAGCAAGAGGTCGAAAAACATCTTGAACTCAAGAACTATCTTGTTCGTTGAAGATCGACGTGTTGAATTATCATTAAAGACCGCGCTACAGTCACGTGAAGGTCCACAAAAAGACTTCAAGTTCCAAAGAGACCTCGTCTCAATCAAAGATCTCGCTGCATCACCTCGCATGCCACAATCATCGCGCGCTTTATCAACTCCCCGACTTCGCTTTAAGAGCTCGCTAATAGTCTGTTGGTGATAGAACCTCGTTTTAACTACGAGATCTCGGACCTTGTTAGATCAAGATCTCGAATCCTCTAAAAAGAGATCTAGGGCGTAATCTCATTGTTCATAATCTCGTTATTCATAATCTCGCAATTTGTAACCTCGTTGTAAAGATATAAATAAAAAGCAAGTGTTTGCCATGTCGAAATAAAAGTAATCTCGTTCTTGTCTTTTAGAGCTGGTTTATTTCGGGTTTCATCACTGGCGCCGTCTGTGGGAACCTCTTCACCCAAAGCAGTTTCCCGACTTGTACAAACCTTGACTTTTGAATCCCTCTAAATGGCCTGTCCAAACAATTTCTTCCCCCAGCACCCCGATAACATGCCCGAAACCTCGCAATGGACGAACGTGGGGCCACCCCCAGGTTGTCCGTTCGGGGTCCCTCCGGGATGGGCGTATAACGCGCCACAAAACCCTTACCCGTTCCTGGGGTATGAGCCGGGCGGTGCTCCCCCGAAACCATATCCCTATCCGGGCTATGGGCAATACCAACAGGGCTTCGCCCATTCGTACGTCCCCGTTCCCGGTCTTGGCCAGCCCCATTTTGAGTACGTACCCGCGTACGTCCCCGGGCACGTGCCAGGGCATGAGGTGTCAACTAATGGCTCGTCAACGGAGAGGCCTCCCCGGGACCCCATGCAGATCTCGAGGTCTCGCTCGCGTTGCTCGAGGATGCAAGACCTGAAGTTGTCCGAAACAGCGGGGAGCGTGATGCATACCTTGAAGTCACACTCGCGACGTCGCCACGTTGAGGCCGGGAGCTTCTCACCTTTCGTGGACGAGATTCAAAGCGCGTCGATGCCCAAGGGCTTCCATAGGCCACAGATGGGACTTTACGACAGCGCGGCAGACCCAGAGGAGCATGTAAAGCATTTTGTTGTCCAGATGAACGTCAACTCTTACAACGATGCCATCTTCTGCCGCGTTTTCTCGACCACCCTGGAGAAGGCCGCGATGACGTGGTTTATAAGTCTCAAAATCGGCTCTGTGGCCTCGTTCGCTCCACTGTGCGAGTCCTTCATCGGACACTTCAGTGGTTCGAGGAAGCTTAAGAAAAATATGCGGGATCTCCGCGGTATCGAGCAGGGTGAAGGCGAGTCGTTGGGCACCTTTTTTACAAGGTTCACAACCGCGGTGGCGGAAATCGCGCATATCGACGAGTCGTCGATACGAGACACCCTCATGGGCAACCTGTGTCAAGGTGCTTCCAAGAATTACATTTTCCTGAAATGCCCGGCTACGTATGAAAGCCTGTGCCCCCGGATCACGGCCCAGGTATATGCCGAGGATGCCGCCAACCAGAGCTCTCGACCGAAGACCGACAAGGAAATCGTGGCTGAAGCTAAGGGAAAGGCAAAGGTGGGTGCGCCGGCTGCCAGGGATGCGTATGTGACGCAGGCCTAAAACCCCGTCAACAACAACAACAAAAGAAACAACAACAACAACAACAACAACAACAACAACAACAACAACAACAACAACAACAACAACAACAACAATAGAGGCAACAACGGTGGGAGTTGTAACTGCTTTAGGGGGAAACAATGAGGTTACAGGGGGAAGGGCGACCCTTTGTATAATCAAAACGAGAAGGGGTACGCCAACCCCACCTCGAGAGCAAACAACTTACCATAGGGCCCGAGCCAAGCCAGGGCCAACAACGTCGAACAGCAGGCTCCCGCAAAGCAGGCGCGGTCTGGGCACACAACGACACCCGATGGGTATATTCACACCATCTTGGGTGGCCCCTCGTTGGCTGGATTAAGCCAGGCCGAAAGGAAGAGGTATGCGAGGGCAAACCATCATGAGCCCTCAGTATTCAGCGTCGCACAGACCTCACAGTCCCACGTGGGGCTGGCCTTCACCTATGAGGATGCCGAGGGTCTGCAGATGCCACACTCGGACCCTTTGGTGGTGCACGCTCAGATGGGCTCGAAGATGGTGAAGCGGGTACTAGTGGACACAGGATCCTCTGTGGACATCATGTACTACGGCGCCTTCGAGTAGGTAGGCATCTCCGAGACGTCCCAGAAGCCCTACGCTGGGGAACTCACTTCCTTCTCAGGGGACAAGGTCGATGTCGCATGCCTAATAGACCTCTAGATGACGTTGGGTACCGGTTCGACAAGGCGAACCGAGATGGTGGAATTCACCGTGGTACACCTGCCCTTGGTGTATAATGCAATCATCGGGAGGGTGTCCCTAATGAAGTTTCAGGCAGTGGTGTCTATCTACCTCCTAAAGATGAAGTTCCCTATCGATGACGGTGTCGGGGAGGTGAAGGGCAACCAAGAGTTGGGTCGCATCTGCTATGCGACCTCCGTAAAACTAAAGTGCTCGGTGTTCATGGTGGATTCTCCCAACGAGGCCGATCTCGAAGTCCGGAACTTCACGATCCCCATCCCAGAAACAGAGAGAAGGTGTTGTTACCCACTTCGGAAACGAAGCCGAAAAAATCTACCTGGGTGAGTGCCTCTCCGAGGAATCGGCAACATCGTTGGAGACCTTGCTTACCGGCTCCCGCGACGTGTTCGCATGGACCGCGAAAGAGCTCCGCGACATCCCGCGAACCGTGGCCCAGCATTCCTTGAACGTTGATGTTACCACCAGTCCCGTGGTGCAGCGACGAAGGTAGATGAATGAAGAAAGGGCAAACGCCGCAAATACCGAGGTAGGGAAGTTGCTGGCCGCGGGGTTTATCCGCGAGGTCCAGTACTGATATGCTCTCTTTAGTATAGGTTAACTCTTGTATTTTAGGCATGATTTGAGTGTGTTTAGGTTAGTTTTGAGCATAATTGTAATATGAAGATCGAAGACACGATTTGAAGAATTGCAAGAGTTTTGAAGACAAGTGTTGATTTGGAGTTGTTTTGATGCCATTTTATTGTGACGCATCGTTCGGGAGCTACGGTGATCAGATGAAGCTGAATTTAGTATCATTGGAAGGCTAACTCGAAGAGCTACAATTCATGTTCTTACGGCGAGTTCAAATTCCAACTCTAAGTGGGTCAAAACCACCTCCGAAGTTGACACCAGTAAGTTGTCAAAAGACCCGCGCTCGCGGGTGATCAGGATTCCGTGGACGCCGAGAAGTTGAAGAACCCGCGCTCGCGGGTTGGGACCCGCGCTCGCGGGTGGCTGTGTTTCCGAAGCGCCGACTTTCTGTTTTATTTTATCTCTTATCTATTTTTATATCTTTAGGTTTCGGTTGTTTTTCTATTATTTAATCTTAGTTTCGTAGCAGACTTTGTTATCACACTATCTAGCATACTTTTGGAGACATTTTACTTTTAACCTAGTTTTTATTTCTATTATGGAGAACTAATCTTCCTTGGAGTTTGTTTGATCAAGAAAGCCTTTTTATGTAATTCGTGAGATTCTGGTAACTTTTCTATCCTTTGGTTAATATCAAAACTCTTGTTTTAATTCTATGATCTATGTTTGATTTTATGAGCCTGATCAACTTGTTTGATTGACTTAAATCTACTGTTTGGATTAGATTTGATTGTTGTCTGTGCAATCTTATTTATCCTTGAAACAACTCTTTTCCAGGACCGTGGACTGGAATTGAGAAAGAGTATTTGATGGTTGTTTTATGCATGAGACTCGTTGTTTGATTGCATGAATTGATTTCCTTTTATCCTTAATACTTTGCATGATTTGAATTAAGCGTCCTTGTTCATATCATAGTTTCGCTTGGACCGTGGACAAGCGGAAATCTTTTATAAGGATTGGAATTAACCTAGGAATTATAGAAAAGTGGATAAAATTGATGATCGAATGATTAAAAAGGTGAAATTGATTGAATGAACTCTTGTTTCCTTTAATTGATTTAAACCCTAATACTGTTGCTTGTCTAAACTCCCAAAAACCCCGTCTTTGCTCTTTGCTGATTGATTAGAATACTGATTCTCTTGGGTTCGACCCCTTACTTGCATGCTATACTTGGTTTGTAGTTTAGGGTAATTTATTTTTGATCTCGGCACAACGACTTTAGCCGAGTCAAGTACCCTAGATGGCTATCCACGTTGTGCTGGTAAAAAAAGCCAGCGGAAAATGGCGAATGTGCGTGGACTTCACGGATCTAAACAAGGCCTGCCCCAAAGACAGCTACCTCTTGCCCTCGATCGACGAGCTGGTTGATTCAACGACGGGTCACGGGGTCTTGAGCTTCCTCGATGTGTACTCAGGATACAACCAGGTCTTGATGAGCCCGCACGACGAGGAGGAAACATCCTTCATCACGCAGCGAGGGACCTACTGCTACAAGGTTATGCCGTTTGGTTTGAAGAACGCGGGGGCAACCTTCCAGCGCCTCATAGACCGCATCTTTAAAAATCATCTGGGGAGGAACGTGTCGGCGTACGTCGACGACATTGTGGTCCAAAGCAAAACCCCAGAGGAGCATCTGGTCGACCTCGCTGAGGTCTTTGCAACACTCAAGCACAACCGGCTCAGCCTGAATCCCGAGAAATGTGTGTTCGGAGTTTCATAAGGAAAGTTCCCGGGCTTCATGATCAGCGAGTGTGGGATAGATGTGAATCCCGCCAAGATTGAATCAATCCTTTCAATGAGGTCACCGCGATCTCGTACTGAGGTACACCAACTCAACGGCGCCGTAAATTACCTGGGAAGGTTCTGCTCTCGTTTGGCGGATAAGTCTCTTCCCTTCTTCGTGACCCTAAAGAACAATGACAAGTTTGTCTGGGATGAGGAGCTCGAGCTTGCCTTCTCTGGGTTGAAGGCATTCTTGTCAAAACTCCCCACGTTGTCACCTCCAATGGCGGGCAAGGACTTGCAACTGTACGTGGCCGTAAGCCCAGAGACAGTTAGCGCAGTGCTAACGAGAAAAGGTATGCACCTTGTCTATTTTTTAAGCTGCGTGCTCCAACCTGCGGAGCAGCGATACTCCACGATAGAAAAAATGGCCCTGACTGTGGTGACCACCGCGAGGCGCCTGCGCCCATACTTTCATGCACACCCCATCTAGGTCCTCTCTGATCTCCCTCTTCGACGGATACTCCATTAGCCCGCCCTTTCCGGGTGGATGACGAAGTGGGAAGTCTAGGTTCTCCGAGTTCGACATCAGCTACCTACCTAGGACCGCCATGAAGGGACAGGTTCTCACTGACTTCATGGTAGAGGTGACCTTCCCCGAGACTGACGAGAGTGCGGAGGAATGGAAAGTCTTTGTCGATGGCTCGTGATGCAACGCCGGGTGCGGGGCCGACGTATTCCTTGCCGGTCCCTCGATCGAAACGGAGTATGCCCTTAACTTTGCCTTCGATGCCACCAATAACGAGGCCGAGTATGAGGCCATGATCGTTGGGATCGAGATGGCACTGCTCAGTGGGGCTCGCAGGATCAGGGTGTACACCGATTCCGAATTAGTGGCACAACAGTTGAACGGACAGTATGATACCAGAACGGGGTTCCTGCCCGCGTACCGAGAGAAGGTCAAAGCCTTGGTATCTTGTCTAGAAATCTTCGCGGTAGAGTCCGTCGCACGCGCTGCGAAGACCAAAGCAGATGCACTCGCGAGGTTGGGGTCGGCTCTCCTCTTGGAAGTGGGCAATCGCGTGATGGTAGAAAGAAAGCTCTCGCAAAGTGTAACCAGCGAGGTTCTCTCCGTCAAACTCGGGGACTGGAGGATTCCCATCACGCGATATGTGGAGAGCGGTGTCCTCCCTGAGGATCCCGCAGAAGCTAGAAAGCTCAAAATGTAGGCAGCCCACTACTGTGTCATCGGAGGCCGGCTCTATCGTCGGGGCTTCGCAGAACCCAACTTACTATGTGTGCCGGCCGAGGCCGCAGAGCACATCTTGTTTGAAGCACATGAAGGGGTTTACGGCGGCCACCCCGGGTGGCGCGCTTTGTCACACAAGATCGCCCACTTGGGATATTTTTGGCCCACCCTCAAGCAGGACGCGAGGGCTTACGTCCATAAGTGTGACGGGTGCCAAAAGCACGCTAACATCCAGCATGCCCCGACATCATGCCTGCGCTCGATCCACGCACCCTGCCCCTTTGCGATGTGGGGGATGGACATTTTAGTGCCATTCCCCAAGGTCGTAGGCCATGTGTTGTACATACTGGTCGTCGTCGACTATTTCACGAAGTGGGTCGAGGCAGAGGTAATGGCAAAAATCACGGGGTCAAAGGTCTGCAACTTCCAATGGAAAAACCTCGTGTGTCACTTTGGGGTCCCCATGACCATCATGACCGACCATGGCCCCCAATTCGACTGCGAGGAAACTCGGACCTTTTGCTTCGAGCTTGGTATAACCCTCAAGTTCCTCCTCGGTGGCCCTCCCCCAGTCCAACGACCAGGTGGAGAACGTCAACGCCCGTATCCTGTCCGATCTTAAGAAGCGTCTGGGCATAGCGCAAGGTCGTTGGGCGGAGCTTTTTCCCGCTCGTCCTATGGAGATACCAAACAATCACACGTCGCCCAACGGGAGAGACGCCTTTCACTCTAACCTAAGGGGCGGACGCGCTGGTTCTCGTGGAAACCTTGGTCCCTTCGGCGAGGGTCTTCGACTCTGATGAGAAAGAGAACGAGGCCAATCTCAAGGTAGAATTGCTATTCAGAGACGAACTTTGCGAGATCGCAGCACTGTGCTCCAAGGAGTACAAACGGCGAGTGGCGATGTATCATGACAAGAAGGTTAGGCCCTGGGTGTTGGTCACGGGTTGTCTCATTTTGAGGCGTACTGAGGTGGCAAGTTGGATCCGAACTGGGAAGGGTCGTACCTCCTTGGAGAAGAAGTCGCGCCCGGGGCTTTCAAACTGAAAGATAGCGAGGGACGCACTTTAAGCAAAACATGGAATATCACTCGACTCAAAAGATATTACATGCAAAATTTCTGAATTCACGCCGCCACCAAAAATTTTTGAATAAAGGGTAACGTGATATTTTCCAATATTGTCTCAATATGAAAACCTTATGGATAGAACGCGGCCATCAAATTCCACCCCTTGCTTCTCGCTTGGGGTTGGAGATTCTCAGTTGCAAATTCCACCCCTCGCTTCCCGCTTGGGGTTGGAGATCTTCGATTTTAAGTAAACAAATTTCACCCCTCGCTTCCCGCTTGGGGTTGGAGATCTTCGATTTTAAGTAAACAAATTCCACCCCTCACTTCCCGCTTGGGTTTGGAGATTCTCAATTGCAAATTCCACCCCTCGCTTCCCGCATGGGGTTGGAGATCTTCGATTTTAGGTAAATAAATTCCACCCTTCGCTTCCCGCTTGGGGTTGGAGATTCTCAGTTTAAGTTTGAAAGTTCCACCCCTCGCTTCTCGCTTGGGGTTGGAGATCTTCGATTTTAAGTAAACAAATTCCACCCCTCGCTTCCCGCTTAGGGTTGGAGATTCTCAATTTAAGTTTGCAAGTCCCCTCGCTTCCTGCTTGGGGTTGGAGATTCTCAATTGCAAATTCCACCTTTCGCTTCTCGCTTGGGGTTGGAGATCTTTGATTTTAAGTAAACAAATTCCACCCCTCGCTTCCCGCTTGGGGTTAGAGATTCTCGGTTTAAGTTTGCAAGTTCCACCCCTCGCTTCCCGCTTGGGGTTGGACATCCTTGATTTTAAATGTGCAAGTTCCACCCCTTGCTTCCTACTTGGGGTCGGAGATTCTCAATTTAAGTTTGTGTTCCACTCGTAACGTCCCGCTTGGGGTTGGAAATTCTCGGTTTTATGTGCGCAATCCCACCCCTCGCTTCCCGCTTGGGGTTGGAGACAACCAAATCTATCATGCACGATCCGAGCGAGGCTCGTGATCGCTGCATATAATCCATCATGCGCGATCCGAGCGAGGCTCGTGATCGCTGCATATAATCTATCATGCGCGATCTGAGCGAGGCTCGTGATCGCTGCATATAATCCATCATGCGTGATCCGAGCGAGACTCGTGATCGTTGCATATAATCCATCATGCACGATCCGAGCGAGGCTCGTGATCGCAGCATATAATCAATCATGCGCGATCCGAGCGAGGCTCGTGATCGCAACATATAATCTATCATGCGCGATCCGAGCGAGGCTCGTGATCGCTGCATATAATCTATCATGCGCGATCCGAGCGATGCTCGTGATCGCAGCGTAGAATCTATCGTGTGTAATCCCAGCTAAGCTCGGGATCGCGACACAGTTGAAAAATAAGTGACCCGATATGGCTCAAGCAGTCCGTAAGTCTTCCGACGATAATGAGCCCTTGAGAACCCTAAAAAAACCCGCAATATAACCACAAGCAGATAAAAAGGAAAAATTGCATAAAGAGAGGCCACAAGGGCCAAAAAGTGATAATTACAGACCCCTGCGGGACCACCAAATACTTGAAATGAAAACAAAAAAAAACTACAAAGACGAACGCCCTTCACTCATTCCGCGTGTTGGCGGCGGGATCCATAGAGACCTGGCGAAGGGGCGAGACAATGATAACTTCGAGGTCGGAGGTGGGCGCATCCTACGCGAGGTTGGGGTCACAGAGAGCGCAGTCCGAATCTCCCTGGACCGAGGGGAATGCGGCTGGTACCTCGCTCCCGCTTGGTGCATCCCCGCCTTCGTTGTCGAGGAAGAATTCGCATTCTCGCTCGGGCTCTTCCCCGGTTTCCCCCATGGTCTGGACATAGTTAGGGATGAAAAAGGCGATGCAAGGGTCGATATGATGGTACTTCGCCACCGCCTGTTTTACCCCTATGCGAATGGCCTGCCGGTACATCCCATCAATGCTGCTTAACAGCTTCTCCTGGTACTCGACAGAATTCACATATTTGGGCCTCGCAGCCTCCACCTCTTCGTTGAGCTCCTTAATGCGGTGGTGAAGGTTGCTGTTCTCCTCCTTGATCTACCGGAGCTCCAACTCTTTCTCCCTAAAAAACTTGTGCTCTTCGGAGAGTTTGGTCCGGAGGTCCTCAACCGAGGCCTGTAGTTCCTCAACCGAGGCCTTTGCCATCGCCTCCGCCTCCTTTGCCTTCGCCTCCCCATCCTTCGTTGTGATCTCCGCGGCCCGAGTCCGCCTCTCGGCCTCAGCGAGGTCCTTCTCCTTCTTCGCACACTCCTCCGTGCGGGCCTTAAGCGCCGCCTCCATCTTGTCCATTCTCCTGTGTAGAAGGTGACTACGATTGTAATTCTCCAAGAAGTTTTGCTGAAAAACCAAAAGTACATTAGGAGAGAACAAGCATGAAACTAACGAGAAAAGCTTACAAAAAAGAAGCAAAACATACCATCGCTGAGTAGCGGAGGGCCTCGTCGTTGAGGGCTTCCTCGGAGAGATTGTTCGCCCATGCAATCTCCTCCTTCCAATCATCCTTGTTCCAGTTCCTAAGTGCGCCCCGGGACGGCCCGGGGCAGTGGAACTTCTCGGTATGAGGACCGATGGAGGAGAGAACCCGACCGTCGAAGTTGGTGTTGGAAGCGATCTCCTTCCCCGAGGAACCGCGTTGGCCATCCCCCTTATGCTTCTTTCTCTTTTCTTTGCGGGGCGACGCCTCCGCGTCTTTTCGTTTGGACCCGACCCTGTTGTCGGATCCTCGAGGGGCGTGGGAGGACGCTCTGGAAGCGTCTCCTTTGGGTGCCCCCCTCAACAATCTTTATCCCTGCAACCTTCGCAGGGGCCGTCGCCTTTGCCAGCAAGGTCGGCGTCTTCGCCGTAGAGACCGATGCCTTCACTATTGGGCCCTTCGGGGTCCGAGAGGTCTGCGCGATAGAGACTGCGTATTTCTTCCCCTGTGCGCGCGAGGCCAGAGCGTCCAAAGGATTCACTGCAAGAAAACAAAAAGCAAGTTAAATAAAAGGGAAAAAAGGGAGAAGGTCGCAAACAATCAAAATTTAGAGTGCGTAATCCGAGCGAGGCTCGTGATCATCGTAAACAATCAAAACCTAGAATGCGTGATCCGAGCGAGGCTCGTGATCATCACAAACTGAGCGAGAAAAAGAAATAAGTACCCACTGCGTCCTCGCGGTTTGGGAGGGTAATACTTAGACCGGCCCGCTCGAGTCGATCTTGCGCCAGGTATTCCCAGTAAGGCGCCTGGAGCGCCGTTGCGAACCGAGCCTTGAGCTCGGCGATGTCTAGCGACCCCTTGAAGCGGCAGAAGTTGTCCGGTGTCGAGGGGAAGTTAAGGTACCTCCCAGAGCGGTCCCGGACCAAGAACCACTTGTCTTTCCACTGGCCGACGTTCGACGGAGTGGTGGTGATCTTGACGAGACTCGACTTCTGCTCTCATCTCGCCATGAACAAACTTGTCATGACGTCCATATCGGGCCCCTCCCCAAGCTCGTGGCTTGGAATGGTGTAAGCGCACAGAAGTCTCCATGCATTGGGAAACAATTGCGCGAGGCAGACGTGCATCAACCACAAAAAGTTGGCTAAGTGCGGGGCTAGCGGCAGTCGGAAGCCAGCCTGGAGGCTGGGCAGATGAACGACCACACACTGTTCGTACAAGGCCATGGAGCAGCCCTCTCCCTTGGGGAGTGCCAGCTCGACCCTCTCTGGCCAAGGAAAGTCCTTCACGACCTTTTCGAGGGTCTCCCTCTTAAGAACCGTCGGGGCCCCCTCGGGCAGAAAGATCCCGATCGAAGGGTTCGGGGTCATGGATATTCGCTCCTTGAGGATTGGAGGGACACTCGACACAGCATCGGCGATATAATCTGCGAAGAAGCTCGCCTGGTCGTTAAAATCGGACGACCTCGCAGCAGAGCCAGCGACTTGTTCATCAGAAATCGAAGATGAAACCATTTCAATCCTGGAAGACGTGCGTAGTCGAGGGATGCGCGAGTTAACAGAAGTATCGGAGGCACTAGAGGAAGGGTCGCTGAACACAAGCGAAGGCGACCTCAGATTCTGAGAATCGCTGGTCTCAACACTCCATACGGTCTCAAAAGATTCTTCGTAAAACCTCTCTTGAAGCTTGAATGTGAAGGCTGGTGGAGGGCCCGGGGAAGATCCTCTAGGCATGAAAAGCAGGGTCCAGGTCACGAAAGGCGAACACCTAGAAAAGAAGAAGTCTTGAGACGTCGAACAAATCCAAAAAAGAAGGGAAACGCGAGGTGGAAACATAGGGTACGTAGGGCCCTAGGGCTACTCTGAAGATAGGATAACCTAGGAGGAATGTGAAGCGCCAAAAACAGAGGGGAAGAATGAAAGAGGGGGATTGGAAGGTCAAACGTCCCATCACCCAAGCGGTGAGACGTTTGGCTTTCCAAGACATTCGAAATTCGAAAAAGTAGCGGCGAAATTAAACTCGATCGTCGGCTGACGGGCCGAAGAACTAGAGAACATCGCCGGACCACCATCGCCACCCCCGCTCCCACCGTTTCGTCGCCGTTACACCGGCGTGAAATGCCAGAAGAAAATTGCCTCCCTCTAAGGCACGAGGCGGTATAAGAAAAAAAAACATGCCAAGAAACGGATACAGAAGGAGAGACGATCACTTACTTGTCGGAAACTGGTGTGAGAAAGGCAGTTGCGGGCCTGGAAACCGTCGAGAAAACGTCGCCTGCTTGCCGGAGATCGAAAAGGCGAAAGAGAGAAAGAGAGGGTTTGGCTCGGAGAAAAAGATGAAGAATGGAGGGAAGAGGGATGTGTAGAGGCACTTTTATAAAGTGCGGAATTGGGCCTCTCCCAGTTCTAAAAGAGCTTAATGGGCCTAATCTCTTTCAGAGGCCCATTAATGAAATAAGAGAGAACATGCCCAGGGATCGTCAGGCGCATGAGAGAAGGAAAACCCAAGTGTTCGGCCTCACAAAAGAGATCCTCAGGCCTCGTTACCGCCAAACCTCTAACCTCGCTACCCGTGACCCTGAAACTAAGACCTCGGATCCTGGGCACGGGAAACCGGATGTCGCGCATATATGACCTATGGTCCTCGGGACGAGACCCCCATGCCATGGGGTTGTGATGGTGCGCAAAATAGCGAAATAAGAAGTGGGACCGAGGTACGAGGAATAAACGGGATTCGGCGGGATTCCCGAGGTTAAACTTAACGGCCTTTTCCATACCCATCTTAAAAACAACAGATCCATTCCCTTGCGAGGCCTCAAGACCTCGATCACGAGGCCTCGTTCCTCAAACCTCTATAAATAGAGGAGAACCTCGAAGGTAGCAAGAGGTCGAAAAACATCTTGAACTCAAGAACTATCTTGTTCGTTGAAGATCGACGTGTTGAATCATCGTTAAAGACTGCGCTACAGTCAAGTGAAGGTCCACAAAAAGACTTCAAGTCGCCCAAAGAGACCTCGTCTCAATCAAAGATCTCGTTGCATCACCTCGCAGGCAACAATCATCGCGCGCTTTATCAACTCCTCGACTTCGCTTCAAGAGCTCGCTAATAGTTTGTTGGTGATAGAACCTCGTTGTAACTAGGAGATCTCGGAGCTTGTTAGATCGAGATCTCGAATCCTCTAAAAAGAGATCTAGGGCGTAATCTCATTGTTCATAATCTCGTTATTCATAATCTCGTAATCTGTAACCTCGTTGTAAAGATATAAATAAACATCAAGTGTTTGCCCTGTCAAAATAAAAGTAATCTCATCCTTGTCTTTTAGAGCTGGTTTATTTTGGGTTTCATCAATGAGAGTGAGAAATCGAGGAGTTAATAGATATGTTTATGTAATTATTGATGACATTTCACGGTATACTTGGACATTTTTCTTATCTTCTAAAGATTAGGTATTTGAATAATTCAGTGCATGGAGAAAGATCCGGCGCGTACTCGAATCCTTCCGAAGACGGGTTCACATCAACTGGTATCAGAGCCTCAGGATTGAGTAAGTCTCATCCCTTCCACTCATTGTGCATGAATTGTTTTTCTACCATTCCTTATTTGTTTGCCCTAGATTCCGCTACGTCACCAAAAAATTTCTCTGTCACATTCAAATTGATAAAAAAAACAGCCCTTTACCATACGTGTTTAGTCCTTCATTTGGTGATTGTTTGCTTCTTGTTTAGATTTTTGCATGCTAAAATTCTAAATATTGTGTCCTATTGTTGATTCTTGCTAGTTCGAGTGCATTACTTGTTCTTGCTTTGTGTTCTAGGCGTGGATAGACAATCAAAATTGATATCCTATTTATGTTGAGAAATCTTCGTAGAGGATCAAAATCCATACCAAGATCTGTATTTCGGCAACCATATTATTCTATCCTTTCTTTCTTCTTATCTCATATGGCATTATCTTTGCATATATCTCACCTACCCCTTTGGCCGAGATCTTCTCTTATTGCTTTCCTTTTTCTTGCATTGCATATCTTTACTTGTTTGCATTACTTGATCTTTATCTTCTGTCTAAATTGAGCAAGCCTAAGCCATCCCAACCAAGCCTCATGCATTCGTGTGCCTTGAGTTGTTGGGTCGGGGTGCCTTACCCTTCTCGATTCTCTCTTTGCTTTCCTTGTCTTAAGAGCTATTAACTATCGTGATGACTAGTGTTGAACTAAGTGATCCATCATCCGAAAGCACGGAGTTTCAAGATCCAAATGCGCTCCAAGACCCGGACTTGGCTAAGCAACCTCCGTTGTTGCCAACATCTGGGGCCGATGCTCGCATAGCAGAGTTGGAGCATGTTGTTGCCGAGTTATGATAGCTTGCATACAAGTAGTGTTTAGGATGCATTTTTCCGTTTCGTTTGCGTTGTTTTTAGGTAATTTTAGTTAGTTTCTTTAGTGTCTTAAAGTGTCTACGATTTTTGGGTTTTTGCACTTGTTGTATGTTGTTTTAAAGGTCTTAAAGTGAACAAGTGTGAAAGGAATGGAAACTGGGAAAAGAACGCTTGAATTCGGGCCATCCATTGGAGTTGTTGGTTCGACACCTCTATCTTGTAAGAGTTCGTTCGGGAGCTATAGTTGTCTGATGAAGTTGAATTTGTTATCATTACAATTCATGTTTTTAATCCGAGTCCAAATTCCAAATCGAAGGGAGTCAAAACAGCCTCCGAAGTGTGACCGAAATGCTGAACCGAGGGGTGTTGACTATGCTGGCAGCGAGCGCCGCCTATGGGGCAGCGGGCGGTGCCTTTTACTGGGCCGAGAATTCAGTCTACATGTGGGCTATATCTTAGTATTTTTATATTGGGCTTATATCCTACGAGATTGATGTTGTTTAGACCTAGTCTCCTACTTTATATTAGGGTTTTTTGGAGAAGGAAATCTAATTCTCATTCTCATACTTTTCATTCTAAGTTTTACATAATTTCTATGGAGAACTAAGCCCTTTGCTTAGTCAGAAAATTAAAGCATCGTTTTGAAAAAAGTTGTGAGATTTCTAATTCTTTATCTATTTCATGGGTTTAATCTTCTTTCTTGCTTGAATGTTTATGATTTATTTCAACAATTTCTAGCCTGATCAACTAGGATTTGTTGTTATTGAATCTATTGCTAGATCTAGAGTGTTACGGGTTGAACATCTCTAGATTGAAGTAACAACTGCATCGTAGTAGTATCTAGTTGTGCTAGTCATATGCAGAAGAGATTTGATTTACATTCTAGGGTAAGAGTTGGTTGTTTTACGCTAGAATTGTGTCCTATTATATTCCTATCCTTATTGCTGCTATTAAACTAAATCATTGATGGTTTCATGGTTGTTTAATTAGTTAGAACTAATAGTATCTGGTTGTACTGTTAGTTAGAATTGAAAAGGAATTGGAAAATCCATTGCATGTGATATTGAGGTGAAATCAATTATAAACTTGTCATACGATTGTGGATATTTGTTTGCCTAAGCTATCTTCCTAAATATTGTTATTCATAACCTTTATTGCTTTGCTAGTTTTGCATGCTTAGACTTTGCTACAATACAAAACCCCATTGTTACTTGTTTGACACAAACTTCGTTACAAAAGATAAAACTTGTCTCCCTGTGGATTTGACCCGGTCTTCCTAAAGACTACAATCTTTTGGTTTGTTTGGATTCTTTTGCATAACCTTGATTTGCACGACGAAATTCACCGTTATCAAGTTACTAACACAATCCAAGCGCATCGTCGACAATACGCCGACCATGCCACCGAACCCTAGTGTACAACCGAAAGACGTCGACGGTGCTCGAACTTCGGTGCAAGAGAAGGCGAAGGGCATGGCCAACCCCTCTTCGCAAAAAAGCTATCAGCGCCTTGAGTCCATGAAGGAGACCCGACCAACCAAAAAATGAGACGGCGTACAGGTCTATGATGTCTATTCCAAGGATGATTATGATTCCGAGGAGTATAGACACCAACATTCGAGCAAAAAGAAGAAGAAGAAGAAGTTCAAAACGTAGAAGAAAGGCCAAGAGTCAATGCATCGACGCAAGAAGTCTAGGTCTTATTGTTGGGAAATTCGACACCTACTTAGCAACAATAACGGGCTCATAGATTCACAAGAGAAGTAAGAAAATAAACAATAGAAGAACAAGATAATTTTTTGACCCAGTTTGTCAGAATGACTACATTTACAGGCACTACGAAGTCAGGGACTTTCATTAGATCTGAGGATTACAAGGATTACAAGACCTGACCCACTGATCTACATTGATTTGATCAGTCTAACCTAACCTCTCTAGCACTCTGAAAATTTTCCCCTCTAGCCTTTCAGGTTTTCAAGTGCACCAATTACAATAACCTAGTTGAGTTTAAATAGAGAACACAAGGCCTAAAAGATGGTAACAAGATATTTGCAAGGATGGAATATTCCAATATCCCCTATATATAATTCTCTCCTAATATCTAATATCTTTTACCCATTAATGATAGAAAAATCCTATCTACCAAAAATAGCCCGAAGCCTTAATTGCAAGACAGGAAACAACCTCTCGCCGACGCACCCAATTACGCGGGCAAGGACCCCAAAAGCGCGGCCGCATAATCCACGTCTAGCCCGTGCTTTTGGCTTCTGTCAGCATTGCGCGACTTGCCACCGCAAAGCGCGGCCGCGCAATTCTTCGCCACCCCGCGCTTTCCCTGGCCGCGGTCGCGGTTTCGCTCCTCGCACCGTCTTCGCTTCTCTTTTTGCCTTTGTCTCCTATTCCGCCTAATCCCGAATCAGGCTCCATAAATCCCAACAATCTCCCACATGGAGACTGATTCCAATTATAATTTACTTCTTCACCAGCGGTCCTTCAGTCTTGCTAGTGCCAGGCCTCCAACTTACGTAAGCCCGTCTGAAGCCTTGCCAGGCCTCAATTCCTCAAGCTTGTCAGCAAGTTTTTCTCCCACCACACTTGACACTTGTCGTATGGCCTTCTCCTTGCAAGCTTCCTCCTCCACCATGTCAGCCCACTTGACTTTCATGCTCTCTGCATAGTCTTTTGGCTCATGTTTCAACATCAGATAGGAGTTAGGAGTTGACTCCCTATCATGTTCCTCAACGATCTCCTAATCATTGAACCGTGGATCTTCCTTCAAAGCCTCTTGCATACTAAGAACCACTGTTTTGCTCCCACCAGTTTCATCAAACTTCTCCACATGAATCATTACATCCATTGCAATC
The DNA here is from genome assembly GCA_964016875.1 of Fallopia convolvulus. Classification (NCBI taxonomy): domain Eukaryota; kingdom Viridiplantae; phylum Streptophyta; class Magnoliopsida; order Caryophyllales; family Polygonaceae; genus Fallopia; species Fallopia convolvulus. The sequence goes on from OZ024722.1 coordinate 52,456,296, forward strand.
GTGGGAACCTATAGCTATGATACTAGTTGTTGGGAAATTCGACACCTACTTGCAACAATAACGGGCTCACGGATTCACAAGAGAAGTAAGAAAATAAACAATAAGAGAACAAGATAATTTGTTGACCCAGTTCATCAGAATGACTATGTTTGGGGGCACTACCAAGCTAGGGACTTTCACTAGATCTGAGGATTACAAGGATTAGAAGGATTACAAGATCTGACCCACTGATCTACACTGATCTGATCAGTCTAACTTAACCTCTCTAGCACTCTGAATTTTTCCCCTCTAGACTTTTAGGTTTTCAAGTGCACCAATTACAATAACCTAGTTGGGTTTAAATAGAGAACATAAGGCCTAAAAGATGGTAACAAGATATTACAAGATGTTTGCAAGGATGGAATATTTTAATATCCCCTATATATAATTCTCTCATAATATCTAATATCTTTTACCCATTAATGATAGAAAAATCCTATCTACCAAAAATAGCCCGAAGCCTGACTTGCAAGACACGAAACAACCTCTCACGGACGCACCCAATTGCGCGGACAAGGACCCCAAAAGTTCTGCCGGGTAATCCACGTCTAGCCCGTACTTTTGGCTTCTGTCGGCATTGCATGACTTGCCACCGCAAAGCGCAGCCGCGCAATTCTTTGCCACCCCGCGCTTTCCCTGGCCGCGGTCGCGGTTTCGGACCTCGCACCGTCTTCGCTTCTCTTTTCACCTTTGTCTCCTATTCCGCCTAATCCCGAATGAGGCTCCATTAATCCCAACACTTATGACGTCGATGCTTGTGACATCGACGACTTCCAAGGGCACCAGAGTGATCGAACACTGACCTACTCAGAATTTGTTCAGGGACTCCTATGAGGAGTTTAATGAGGACTCTGAGCAGGATAGATATCGTCACCCTCCCTTGGAAGAGGCCGAGGAGTTGCAAGACCAGGACCAGGATTGGATTTCGTCCCCTTGGTTGCCTGAGAATCGTGAGGCATATGATGGGCGTCACCGCCCGTGACTACAACCAAGATCGGCACCGAGACAAGCGCCATGATCGAGACAAGGACGGACGTCGATAGCCTCAGCGTGATCGAAGAGATGACGAGCTGAGCGACAACGATAGCCATGGCCGAGGGCCTCCTTGAGACCGGCGCCATCACCGTGCGCGCATACCCGAGCGTGCCAACGCTCGCCAAGACAACGAATGCACGACGTATGTATCACGTCATGATGTTAAGGTAAAATTCGAACCTTTTTATGGTCATTATGATCCTGACTCTTTCATTAATTGGTTGCAGGGTATCAAGCATGTGCTAAGGCACGACCATTATGAGGAGCACAAAAAGGTCGAGGTTGTCTCACTCCATTTCCATGGGGCCGCTTGCACATGGTGGAACCGCTTGAATCTGAGCGTGCTCGGCAAGGCAAGGACCCCATTGAGGAGTGGCACCAATTGATTTACATAATGAAGCACAAGTACATCCCAGAGGATTACAAGGAGAAAATTCACATGGAGATTTGCAATGATCGTCAAGGGTCAAGACGCCCGAGGAGTTCTTTGCCCACTAAGAAGACATGTTCTTTAAAAACAGGGTTAGTGCTTCTCCGGGTGCGGTGAAGGCTCGCTTTACAGCTGGCCTCAATCAGTGGATTTGAGACCACCTTGTGGTTCTCCCAATTAAAGATATGGGCACCCTTGTGCACACGGCCATGGAACTTCACCAACAAGCCATTCGGCCAAAACAAAATTGGTATTCGTTGTCCAGGTATGCTCCTAAACCTAGTCAATCTGATTTTGGTACTAACCCATCATCTTCTATGTCCAAATCTAAGGTAGGTACCCCTAAGCCGGACCCAAGTACACCGACGTCGAATGCTAAACGAGACCGGCCAGCCGCGCCAACACTTGAGATCCCGAAACATGGAATGCTATAAGTGTGGCGACCGTGGCCACATCAAGCGAGATTGCCTTAATTCCAAGATCGAAGGTCCTCTTCTCGGCTCACACAGAAGCTTATGAGAGCTTAGAGGAGGACGAGGCTGAATTGGAGGGGCCAAATGAGACTCATAGTGACTCCGTCTTTGGCTTAGTGGATGGCGTGGTGGAGAATGCCAACGACTTGGGAGAGGAGGTGGAATCCAATATGGGTCCCATCGACTTGGGTGTTTGTCGTTGAAACTCCAATCTCCTTCATTGCCCATACTTCTGAAGGGAGATATGAGTAAAATGCACAATGTCGAGAAGACATGGGAAGTAAACATGTACCAATTGATAAACAAATACACCATAATCAATCTATGCACTCAAGACCAATTGAACACGCAAAAGAAAAGGTTGATTTTGCTAGGTCGAGAGGGCAGCTTAGGCTAAAGAACGTATCAACCGACGATTTGAGGTGTTCCGCTCTCTTTCAAGGACGGATGGCATCAACCAGTTGTCTCTATTGAAGCCATACATACATATGTACGTATTTAACTTTGAATATGTATGTTCAATTATCATGCTAATATATTTAGTTGGTTTTTTTTTGGTAGAAATATTTAGTTGGTTTTTTGGTAAAGTGGAGTTAAGATTTTTTAAGTGTTGTTAGGGATTGCAATCTCACCCGCACTTGATGAAAATATGACTCATCCGACCCGGGAAAGCGGGTGAAAACCCGAATAAAGTAGGGCGATGGATGGGTATGGATGAAGGCCCTTCACCCATCCATCCGACCCGATATACCTGAATTATATATAATTATATTAGATATGTATAAAAATTACTAATATTAATTTTTAATTTATGGTTATTGCTCTAGTTTTGCATATAAATATTACTTATGCATTTTGAATTTCTTCTTATATCTTATTAATATAATATTATATAATATACAAATGAGAATTTTATATTACATTTGTTAAATTATTCTAAATGCACATCATTTTTATATAAAATTCTATTTTTCAATAATCCATGGACAACCCGATCCACCCGAATCATCTGATGGATGACGGATGGATGCACCCGAATTGGCTAGCGAATGGGCATGGATCATCCTCCATCTGGTCCGAACCCGACCCATTGTCATCTCTTGTACAGGATATTGAAGTTCAAATATCCCTAAAACAATATGTATGAAGGAACTAATATTGGAAGGATCTCCCTCAAAGTGGACCTCAGAATGCTCAATCTGACACTGATGATCGAGCGAGTCAAGGCATAAAAAAAATCTTCGATTATCATATTTATAATTAATTTTTGGGTCCAGATGAGTTGAATTTAGACCTTGTTTCACCTATACCCAAAACTACTTTTCACCCAAAAATTACTTGTAACACTCTTGAAATTCGTGCAACTCTCTCTACTTTTTACGTTTTTCGAGACACAAAAAATAACTTTTTACCCAAAAACCCCTTTTCATCAACAAGTGAAACACTTTACAACAAAAAAAGGGATGAATAATTTTTACGTCGAGCGTATTGCCTCGTTGGGATTGTTTTCAGTCTTTGACCCGATCTTGGGATTCTAGCTTGTTTGATCAAAGTCATTAGATCCCAAAATCAATCACGCATGTAAAAAAAATCAAGCGAATATCTATTAATTTGTACCTACATGCTTAATAAAAAGAACGATTTTTCTAACCTATGCCCTTGGGGTATAGGTTAACTGACTAAAACTAGTAATATATTTAGAATTTGTATTTATTTAGATTTAATAATTTTTTCAATAGGGTTTATTAGTTTTCTATTACGGTTTTAGTTCCTAAATTTAATATTCTTAACCTATACCCTTAGGACATAGGATAGAAAAACCGTAAAAAGAAAAGTGAATAGTGATATATTAATTACTAGAGATTTGATCTCAAAAAAAAAAATGAGCGGTAGATGTCGAGAATTATATAACACGTACACGAATCATTTGTATACATACCTGACAAATTATTATTTAATCAATCAAATTATACCATAAGATGTCGAGAATCATGTATAAACATGGAATTTAGAAACAAAAAGAAATGAGAGAGTGGAATATTGCCACGTCGATCATATCATCATCCTATTATAAAAATGGAATAGATGCAATAAGCTTCTTTCCTACGGAAAATGACAGAGAACAAAGTCATAACGAGTGACATCTTATAATAGTTGCTTTTAGAAGACACTTTTTAGCCCCGTTTGATTTGTCGAGACATATGGAAATGGAAATGGAAACGAAAACAAAATAAATCTAGACCATTTTTAGTCATAATACATTTATATAAAAAAATTATCCAACAACTTGTCCATTGTAAAAGTGAGATAGAAGGAGAGTGATTCCACCATTTTGTTACCCACCCCTTGGTGGAGGAATGATTGAGGTGGGGCAAGACCCTTTTTCCAATAGATAAGAGGTCCTACAAAACAAGTTAATTTTTTTTTTGAATGTATCATGACACTAAAATGGACTACATTCATTTTCATTCCGTTTATGTTTACATGAATTGCAACCAAACGAGACCTTAATCAATATCAACATAATCTTGCAAAAATCAAATTCGAAATCCTGTTTTTTTTTTGGTCTGTAAGAGGGCAAAGTCCGATTTTATTGAGTTAAAGTTGCAAAGAGAGATCAGTCACTTGATCACCCTCCTCATACAAAAGATCAAAGATAAAAGCAGGTGGGGATCCCTGCACAACAACCCCGAAACTAGTAGTGAGAATATTATCAGCGTTACGGGAAACAAATTGGATCTTGAGTCTTCAATTCAGCTGCGTCAGAAGCTCCAAGCATTGAACAATAAGATGGTAATTTGGGTGAGTGTATGGTAGCTCATTGAGCAAAAGATTAATTGCAACTTGTGATTCCGACTCCACCATAACGTTTGAAAGCTCTCTATCCTTGCAAATAGTTAATGCCACATAAATGGCTTGAAATTCCGCTCTTAGCGCCTTGCAAACTCCCATACTTAAAGAAAAAGCTAGGATGAACGTGCCAATCGACGAACACAGAACTCCCCGCAGCTAGCCCAATCCGGGTTACGCTTTGATGCACCATCTACTTTTAATATGTCATTCAATTAACTACCATGACGCGCTTAGACATTCTTATTTTTTCCATTTATAATCATATCATTTTCAAATTTTAATACATGTATTTAAATTATATAATTTAATTTTTTTTCTTTTTTATAATATATAACTTACCTTATTTACTATCACAATTATTTTTCATTTTCAATTTCTTCTTAATCATGCATCTATATATTTTCTTTTTTGGATGAGAGACACAATTTGGTGGTAAACTCTGCGTCATAAACTAGCGGGTAAATTTCACGAATCGAGTAAACCAGTTTTTGCTGATCGGTTTGACCAAATGAAAATAAGAATGGTGAGATTTGATTTCACACAAATTAAGGAACAGAGGCAAAAAATAAATATTAAATTTTCCTACATCCTTTCATGATCACGTACCTCTTACCACTAGATCACCAATGTAAATCTCATCTATATATTTTTTATCTTGTGTCAAAACTCCATGTAATTTAAACTGATATTAAAATATTTCATCATTATCAACTATAGATGCCTCGCTAATATATTTTGCCTTCGGCCTTCACAATCATAAAATAAATAAATACTTTACATTGTGCATGAATTGAAAATGAAAAAAAAAATTATCACTTAGATATATGACTTTATATCATATATAGATTTTGATTTTTTTTCATATCAGTTCAAAGATTAGACTTTATATCATATAGATTTCAAAAGGTTAAACTTTTTTGGTAATAAAAATATAATAATCGTTAGGGAGAAATTTTAGCAAATGAAAAGTACATAAATTTTGTTTAATTTAATGTATTTTATTTATAATATGAATTAGTATTATCAAAATTTTGTTATAAAATGTAAGTACAAAGTTTATATCTTCTATAGTTCTGTATTAATGTTAGTGCAGCTATGTAATCTTTTTTTAAAACAAAATAGCATATTTATATCAAATCATAGAGTAAGTTTCAAGTGAATAATATTTTAGCATGTAAAGCTAGGAAAAAGGAGAGCCAATAAATTTAAGAATTAAATGATTGAGATCTAAAGTGAAAAGTTGAAAAAGAGTGGCAAAATTATAAATAGTGCTAAGTTTTATTTAAATTAAAAAAAATTAATTCAATTTTTTTAAATCAGGTACTTTATCATACTAAATGTACACTTTTATATAATACATTAACCATGCACTTTAGGATATTATTTGTGAGTGGGTAAGAAAGGTTTCAGGATCTATCTCGATGACCTTTCAAAATTGTTCATCGAGAGAGCATATGTGGGTCTCCATTTGCTCGACCCACCAATCGTACTCACCATCCTTGAGCACTGGTGGCTTCTAGAATGAATCATTGATGGTTGTTTTTGTCGAAGTCATCTTTCTTTTAAATATGAAGTACTAAAACATATCTAGAGCCAAGGCTCTGATACCAATTGTAGGATCGTTAGTACGTCTATGTCGTCTATCTCAACTAAGTCGTCGAACGCTTAAGTAAATGCAACGAAAAATAAATAACAAGAAAGACTTACTTGACACAATGATTTTTATAGTGGAAACACTTGATCAACGAACTCTGTTAATCAAGTGAGAAAATCACTCCCTTCCAAGTTCTCGCTTGGAAGGATTAAAAGTCGTGGCTTGTTTTATTGATACTATTGAATATGATTACAAGAACACCCCAGAACTATCCCTACTTCCCAAGTATGCTAGAACTCCTATAAACCAAGTAAACACTACACTCAACCAACTAACAAGCCTACGTCTCTCTTCCTTTCTTTCGAACTCTCGAACAACCTTTTTCTTTTGTTTCACATGTAGAGTATGAGTTCGTTCTTATTCTAACCTAATGCCTAGGTTTAAATACACGAAAACTAGGTCAGAATAGAAAAGATTTACCTTCCAATTTGGTTATGGAAAGATAATATTTTTCTATCTTTTCAAGTATCATCCTAAGCATAAAATAAGATACAATAAGATATGGCTTAAGGCAAAGGCAATCGGTGGCTTGCTATCCATACATAGAAAGATATTTCCTAAAACCAGAATTTTTGATCAAATCTTCAATATCACACGCGTCTTCAAGATCTTCTATGTTTGTCTTCAACTCACATCGGCGACCTGACTAACGTTGGCGACTCTGTTCGCAGACTCGAGGTCGGCCACGTGATTGACGTTTGGAACCATCAAAATCAAAGCCTTATCTTTTCTAACACAAGGCATCTTGGCCGGCCCTAGGGGTGGAATTTTTTGCTCCTCTACTTTCTTTCTTCCATTATAAATACATGTCTTGGCCATGTATGGTAAGCACATTCAGAACTCGCTGAACTCGCTCGCAAGTCTTACCTTTACCTTGACGTTCAATCGACAAACTACTCTTTTGAATTAGGCATCGGAGGTGGATTAGGGGGACCCCGCCCCCTATGTCCATTGTTTTGCAATTTCTAGGTTGAAGAAGAAGCTTTGAACAGAAGGCGAAGAGGCGAATTAAGTGGAGCATTCATTAGGGCATAAAGGCGAATTTTTATGCACCAACAGTTGGCGTCGTTTGTGGGAACGAAGATTCAAGTCCATTGGAAACTACTATGGTTAGCAAAGCAATTAAAGATTGTCGCATCGGGGTTTGCGCAAACCCTAGGAAAAACAGCGATCACGGCTTATCGTCGTGATCGCAGTCAACGCCGATCGCAGTGAGCATATCGAATTTGATGGCACTAGGGCAAGGAGCGTCCTTGGCAACCCCTCGTCGATTGATCCTAGTCCCGCCTGAGGACAAAACCCGACCGAGTCACAATTCCTTCCGAGTGCGTGCTTGAGAACCTAGAGACAAAAGCTTGGTCGCGAATCGCATATCGGTGATCAACCACCATCAAAATGACGAAATCTGAGCGAAGGGAAGCCATCGACTTCTTGGTTTGAAATCGGGACTCGCATAGGCGTCGTCTGTCGGAATACCCCTGATTAGAGGCGTGCTATGTCCGAATTCGATCGCTAGATCGACCGCGATCTCGGTTCTCCCAAGGCAAAATGCGATCGTCGGGACGACCGCTACCGCAACTTGCAAAGCCACGATCGCGACTCTCTAGAATCCGAACTTAGTTATCATACCGAATGCGATCGCGGCTCACTAAACCGTGATCGCGGCTCGCAAAACCGTGATCGCGGTCCTCCTGAGTTCGAAGACTCGTGAAGTTCGATACGTCGAGGCAGGCCGAAGGATTTGAGCGACATAGGCTCAGAAGCCTGTGAGAAGTCCATCGACGAACTACATGAGATACCCGTAGGAGAGGATGATCCCAAAAAGAAGTTCTTCACCGGGGCAAATCTGTCAAATGACAAACTTCCAGCCATTACGCACCTATTGTGAAGCAATCGTGACGTTATCGCATGGAGCCCATATGACATGCCTAGAATAGACCCGGAACTTGCTTGCCATAGGCCGAACGTTCTTCCAAACGCAAAGCCGATCGTATAAAGAGCAAGACGATCCTCTATTCAACATATTGAGGTTGTGGTTGCTGAAATAAAGAAGTTGAAGGAAGCCAATGTTATACGAGAGCTGTGGTACCCAACTTGGTTGGCAAACACCGTTGTTGTCAAGAAAAAGACAAGAGATTAGAGGGTATGTGTGGACTTTACCGATCTCAACAAAGCATGTCCAAAGGACTTGTTTCCGCTTCCAAAAATCGACCAACTAGTGACTCTATAGTAGGCCACGAATGAATGAGATTGATAAGTGTCAATCATTCTTCAATGTGTTAAAGAAAGGGTGCTCATTCGATTGGAGCCAGGAGTGCGAAGAAAATTTGTGAAAGTTTAAAGCATATTTGCAATCTCCTCCAATATTGATCGTGCATGACAAGGGTGACGCCTTGAAGCTATAGCTAGTTGTGTCCCCTCGCGCGGTCAGCGCCGTCTTGATTAAGGAGAAAAGCGGAAATCAAAGACCGCTCTATTACACCAGCAAGACGTTGCTCGACGCCGAAACAAGGTACTCGCCTATGGAGCAATTGCTTTTAGCTCTAGTCACCGCATCTTGCAAGCTCAACCACTACTTTCAAGACAACCCAATTTAAGTCATTACGGCCTATCCTTTCAAGCGCTCCTCGCAAGTTCGAATCTCACATGACGGTTCCCGAAATGGGCTATGGAGTTGGGAAAATGTGACATCGAGTACATGCCTCGGACCGCTATAAAGGGGCAAGTAATGGAGGATTTCAAAGCCGAATTCTCTCGCATACTGATCAAAGTCGAGAGCGCATCAAGAGAATTCGTGGGCGCGGGCGATCCCCTGAATCGCGAAATTATGATGACAACAGAAATGCAGCCCCATCCTGCGGGACTGCGGTCGCCAATAGCCTCCAACGAAGAGATGGTTCCTTGTTGCAAGGTGTTGCGATCGCGGCTTGCGAAACCGCGGTCGCGGTTTACCCCCAGAATGCAACAAATTTGGAATGGACCCTTGAAATCGATGGCACGAGTAACAATCATGGATCCGGAGCTGGTATAGTGCTTACTTCAGCTACCGGTGAGGTGCTTCAGCTCGTCATCCATGCACCTTGGCTTCGTGTATCTTGACACCCGGCAATGTACTTACTTCAACTACCCGATGAGGTGCTTCAGCAACCGGTGAACCTTTTTTCAAAGTTCTATTCTCCCTCCTCACTGTTTTGCTTGTTCCATCAGTGTATCTTGACACCCGGCAATGTTTATGCTTAAGGGAATGCATGGATCTCATGTTCATCGCACATGGATGTACGAATATACGAATAGTGGACCTGGCGACTAATTCGCATGGCCACTTCGAATAGGTCTTAGAGTACTTGAGTCTTAGTTGCGACACAATCGAACGCAACTAAAATTCAAGTGGGGCATTTGTGAGCAGATAAATACTTAAAAAGTATTTTTTTAAGTATCTTTTCAACTACCTTATTTATTTTCCTTATTAAATTATAGTTTTTCTTATCGATATAATGGAAGAATCTATCTTAGTCGAAAGATAGAATTTCCGCGTGGATTGGGGAGCAATATATCGCTTGCTCGGGTGACAAGGCATCTCGATCGGCCCTAGGGGTGGAATTTTCGTACCCCTACTCCCTTTCTTTCAATATAAATACATGTCTTCGCCGTGTATGGTAAGAACATTTAGAACTCGCTCGCAAGTCTTACCTTTACCTAGACGTTCAATCGACAAATTGCTCTTTTGACTTATGCATCGGAGGTGGATTAGGGGGACCCCGCCCATTGTGTCCATTGTTTTGCAGGTTCTAGGTTGAAGAAGAAGCTTGGAACGGAAGGCGAAGAGGTGAATCAAGAGGAGCAATCATTAGGACATAAAGGTGGATTTTTATGCACTAATACTAATCATGGATTTAACATACTATATCTGCACTTTTGTATGGACATATAATATACAATTGCGCTTTTAGCACATACAAATATGCACTATAATAGTTCAAGTAGAAGAGGGATCAGGATTCACCTTTTCTTACATATTTAAATTACATTTTACTTATTATTTTTTTGTCCATTAATTTAGTGATAGTGATGTCCGTGTTTTTAGCTTAGTTTTAGAGTGTTTTTCTAGGTTGTTTAGTCTTGTTTAGTTGTGTTTTTGTGTTAGTTTTGTGTCTTTTAATCTAGTTTGCATATTTTGCAAAAAGAATGAAAACTACTCTAGTTTGGTATTTTTGTGTAGGTTTTGGGGCAAAGTTGGAGGCATTCTGGAGACATCAAGATGAAGGAGAGTGAGCGGAGCATGGCTAGGAAGCAAGAGGTGAGGACGCTTGAAGAAATCCCGTGATATCCAAAAGGAGGAGTGAAGAATACAAAGGAAACAAGATCAATCAAGGCTCGTTACCGACCCAGGAGGGGTCGGTACCGAGGTGTGCAGGAAGGCAAAAGTTCAGCAAAAATTTGAGAGTCTACCGACCCTGATGGGGTCGTTACCGAGGGTCCTCGTATCGGTAGACGTCTTTGAGCTTTTAATGATTTTTATTTCGTGATCTTTTTATTTTTAGATGTTTTATCTTTAAGGAAACTATTAGATAGATCCTCCAGTATAAATACTCTTGTTTTAAGATAGAAAAGGGGGACAAGACTCTCTTTCTCTCGATTTTTTGTTCGTACGGTTGATTTAGGAGAGAAGTTTGTTACTTGGAGCCCAAGGAAGAAGTTTGTTGGATTTTTCTCTTGTGTTCTATGGTGTGTTCTGATACAAAGTTTGTTCTTAATTCAAGTAAGATTCAGTTTTTAATACAAGTCATGTTCTCCTTCAATTTCATTGTTTGTTTCTTCTCAATCATGAGCGAGTAGTCTTTTAATCTAGGATTGGGGTTAGAAACCCAACATGATATTGCATGAATGATGATTTGATTGAATGAATTGAATGCCTTTTATCTATCTTTCTACTTGTTTGTGTTTATGCTTTGACGAAAGTTAAAGTAATTCGCGTTTGTGACTCAATCGAAAGAGAAAGTTATAAACTTGAATTGTGATAAAGTTTGATAACGAAAGTTACAAACTTTGGATCAAAATAAGTAGATGAAGTAAGTTGATTTATGAAAATTGATTGATTTACTTGTTTATTCAACCAAAGTTGATAACTTTATGTTAAAGGCATGATTTTTATGATTCTTATTATCTCGATTGCATGATTATGTTGGGGTAGACCCTTATCCTAGACTTTTCTTTCACTTGTTAGTCAAAAACATCAACTCAGTTTCACCTCGTTACTGAGCCCTTAGCATCGGTACCGAGCCTGCAGATTCCTTTGTTTGATTGCTTTGTTTGAGTTCAAGTTATGCATCATTACCAGCATTGGAGGGTCGGTACCGACCTGTTTAGTACCTTAACTGGTTGTTTTGCTTTGCTTCTTTCTTGTTTCTTGCTTTTGTTTTGTTTTCTTTTGCCTTGTTAGATTAGTAATTAAACAAATCCTCGATTCTCGTGGACAATCCTGACTTAGCTATACACAGCGGGGTCTTGACTATAAATTTATTTGTTGTCAAGGAAAACCCTTTCAACAAATTGGTGCCTTTGCCGGGGATCGAGAAACAGGTAAGTTTTCTGAAAACCTCTCAACATTGTTTAGAATGCGGCTCTAATGGCCATAGTATAGCTGCTTGCACTAACATTGAGCAGGTCAGAGTCGCTGAAACCTATGTTGATGCTAATTATATGAGAGGTCAATATAGAAACCCGCCTAACAACTATGACAGACCCAACAACTATCCCACTTGGGGAAGTTCCAATCAAGGTCAAGGCCATGCACCTCCACCACAAAAGCGAAGGCCCGCACCTTATAGGCCGCCGGGCTATCAAGAACCTCCATCTTGGGTACAAGGTATTCATGATGGAATAAATGGAGTGTGTACCGACCTAAACAATCAAATGAAAGGTGTATAGGCTCAATTGGGAGAATTAGAGACATGGAAAAAAAGTGTGAACTCCCAACTTGGCAACCTTGCTGCACAAATTCCAAGACCTCAAGGGCAACTCCCAGGCCGTCCAGAAGAGAACCCTAAAGGACAAATAGCAGCCATACACCTGAGGAGCGGAAAGACCTTTCCAGAGCTTGCTGAGGCCAAATAAAAGGAGCACGGTAACGAGGACAATGCCCCAGTTCAGTACGATAACGACCACACAAGGGTCGATACCGAGCCTAAACAGGTCGGTACCGATCACACAAGGGTCGTTAACGAGACCGCCATACCAGGTAAGTCTTCTAAACTAAACTCCTCCAGTCAAGAGGTCGTTACCGATCCCCCTAGGGTCGATACCGACTCTTCCCCAGCACCGATCGACCCTCTTGTCGATTCGGTAACGCCACCTCTCGAGCCCGTTTTGGTTCCGAGATCGGCAAAGACTCTTCCCTTCCCCTCTAAAAAGTCTAAAGACTCTACAGAAGGGAAGTGTAGGCGTTTTGTTAAAGTTCTTCAGGGCTTAAATATTTCAATTCCATTCGTTGAGGCCATAAGCGAAATGTCGGCTTACATAAAAAATTTAAAAGAAATATTGAGCAGGAAGATGTCTATATCCGAGCTGACTAACGAAGTCCGATCCTTGGAGCTTCCGGAAAAACAAGGTGACCCAAGTAAGTTTCCTATTGGTATTGGAGCTTACCGTTATAAAGCTTTGTGTGACTTAGGAGCCAGTGCAAGTCTATTACCACTTTCAATTTGGTCCAAAGCCAATATGGGACCACTGGAGCCTGTGAACATGAGGTTATACATGGCGGACTGATCTTGTGTCAAACTGATAGAGCATATAGATGTAGTTGTTAGAGCATGTTTTTATTCTCGTTTTATGCATGTTTAGCTAGATTTTCGCTTTAAGTAGTAGTTTAGGTTTTATTTCGGTTTAGTTCAGAATCTACGCGTTTGTGTGCTTTATTGCAGGTTGGAAGGTGAAGCATGGTGGATATGAAGCTAAGGGACGGAGCGTAGGGGACTATGGTGGAGTTTGATGAAGCTTAGAGTGATACAAGTGAAGATTGAAAGAGCTAAGGCCCAAGAGCTTGTGTGAGAAGAACGCTTAAATCCGGGTGAAGCATTGGAGTCTTGTTTTGACACCTGTATCTTGCAATGCTTGGTTTGGGAGCTACAGTGGTCGGATGAAGCTGAATTTGGTATCATTGGAAAGCTAACTCGAAGAACTACATTTCATATTTTTACTCCGAGTCCAAATTCCAACTCGAAGGGGGTAAAAACAGCCTCTAAAGTGTCACTAAAGTTGTTGCAGACAAAGCGCGGGAAGGACAGGTCAGAGCGCGTCCGCGCTCTGGGAGGACATGACCGCGCTCCGGCGAGTGTGTGCGACGCTGAATCGGGCCTCCGTAATATCTTGTGGGCCGACTTTAGTTTATGTTTTTGGATATTTTTAGAGATAATATAAATACTTTCCTTAGGGTTATTTGGATATGCTATCTATTATTCTTGTGTTCTAAGTTTGATTAAGTTTGGAGATTGAAGGGAGACAAAAACCCTAGTTTTTGCAATTGAAGATCAATTTGACTCTTGTAAGTTTTGTTTTTCTTCAATGACAATGTCTAGCTAATTTTCTCATGTCCAACTAGTTAGTTGAAGTTGTATGCATGATTGTTTGTGAGGTTTGAATTATTTTAGTTTGCCTTGACTAGATTGAATCTCTCCGTGCTTAATCGATCAAATTCACTTAGGATTATAATAGATTGGCCAGCTATTCTACGGATGAAGATCACGCTCCCGCGCGCTAACGCCGAAACCACGCCCCGGATGGCCGACTTTTTGCGGCCAGAGCGCGGTCGAAACCGGGACAGCGCGACTGCGCTCTCAGTGGTCACAAACCGCGCTCTGGGCCGTTTCGGCGCATTAAACCCGAAAACCCCAAAGCCTTTTCCATTCATTCCTTCTCCTTCTCCAAACCGCCGAACACCATTCTCTACCCTTCCTCCATTAAAGCTCCACCTTCAAGCTTCCATTCAAGTCCAAACTTCAAATCGAGCCCGGATTTGCACTCCTAATCATCAAACAAGAAAGATTCCTCACTCTTCTCTTCAAATTTCATCCAAAAATTGAAGATCTCAACCCAAAATTTTCTAAATTAGGTTTTGCATAAAAACCTCAATTTAAGAGATTTTTAGGTCGAATTTCTTCAATTTGAGTCTAGATTCATCAATATTAGCATGATTATGAGTTAGTTTCATGTTTAGAACTTGAAAATTCCATAATTTTGAAATTAATTAATTTTCATGCTAATTAATCTAGGTTAGTGGGGGAAGAGAGTGTTTTGAGAGCTATTATTGTCTATTATTACTTGTTTGGTGGATTGCTCTTGCCGGGGCAATCGAATTGTGTGTGCTTGTGGTGTTTTTGATTGATTGTGTAGGTAACTTCTATCATGGGTCGTACTAAAGCTCCGGCTAATGCTCCTTCGAGCTCGAGTCGTCCTCAAAGGGCAACCCGAGCGGCACCATCTAGAGCCCAAACTGTTGCGCCCTCTTCATCTCGATCCCGCGCTCCACCTAGAGCTTCTTCATCAAGCAATGAGATTACACCGGCGACTTTTGGTATCCAATTCAGGGACATGAAGCATCTAGACCGATTTGATGCTTTGAAGGAGCATGAAATCCAAGCCTCGCGATATATTGATTGGGATTTGATGCAGGATTTGGGGTTGGCTGATGAATTGAGGAATTTGGAGTTTAATAACAATTTGACTTTGTTGAGTATGAGATTGTCGGTGTACCGTGGCCTAGTATTGGAGTTCTTGAGCACATTGGAGGCTCATATCTTAGAGGGGCGGTTTTCTAATGAAGGACGGTGCATTTTTCAGTTAGGAGGGTAACCAGGTACATGACTCTTACCGATATCAACAAGCTTTTCAGATTTACCAGGTATCGGGGGGATGTTGATAGATAGGAGTCTAGGACCACTTGGATGAACAACGAACAGTGGGTCCGACTTTCTGGGACCGATGTGTACCAGGCTTCTAGAACAAAGGCATCGGGTATTACTCATCCAATAATTCGGATTGTTCAAAGGTTCTTTGCCCATTCTATCACGGGCAGAGGAGAGGGTGAGAATAACTGTCCGAGGAAGGATATCTTTCTCCTTAGAGGTATTTTGGAGAAGCAACAGATTGACATGGGTGCCGCTATGATGCATAACATGGATCTTATGGTTAGGAGGAGCAATAGTCGGATCGTTGTGGGTGGTATCATCACCCGGTTTGCTCAATGTCGATTTGGAGCGGTGTGTGGGTCGAATTGATCCTCTTCCTATGAACTTGTCTTTCTTCAACAAAATGAAAGTGTTATATGTAAAGAACAACCGGTTTTATTGGGTGATTGGCAATAGCTCTTTTGCTATGAGGTTGCCTAATCCAGAAAGGGTGAAGTTGGAAACTGGGCTGGAAAATGTTGACACATGGCTCATTCACCCTCAAAATGGTGATATACCGGTTTCAGAAGTGATTGGAGGGACAAAGAGGAGAAGGCAATCTAGGAGGCAGATTGAGGAGGCTAGTGTTTCTATGGATATGGAGGATGAAGAAGAAGAGGATGAGGAGTTTATTGCTGCTGCAGAGGATGTTGAGGCAGTTGATGATGATGAGGATAATGAAGAGGATGATGATGATGAGCACACTGAAGTGCCACTAGTTCAGGAGTTTGAGCAACAAGGCCAAGGGAACTACATGTCTACCACCCAATACAACCATTTGGTGGAGTTGATGGGGGGCTTGTCTACTCAGGTGAGTGGGTTTCACACTCGTATGGATGGCATGACGACTGATTTCAACCACTTCCGAGGTTATGCGACGAGCCGTTTTGATTATATTGATGAGCAGACCCGGTATTTGCATCAGAGGATGGACACATACACGCCTGAGCAGGGTTATTAGCCTTTTGCTTATCAGCCTTATCTCGGATATCCAGCTCCTGAGTATCCATACCCGGGGTACCCACCACCACCACAACCGCCCGAGGAGTAGATTCCCGAGTTTGACAAGTTCTTGTGATGAGGTCCGTTTTCTTTTTCTCTTGTGTTTTCTTTTACTTTGGGTCAAAGTAATGTTTGAGCATGGGGGAAGGGGATTATTTATTTTGTCATGAGAGCTTGGTTTTAGTTAGATCATGTAGTTGCATGTGCATGTTTATTTTTATTGTTATGCATTGATTAAAAGCTTGAAAAATCCAATAAAAATTTGAAAAAAAATGGTTTGTTTGCATTTTAGGATTCATTTTTCCCTTGGAACCACTTGTTTATTGAGTGAGCATGATTTCATATCCCATGACTTGTTAAGTTTATGATGAAAGTTCTAAATAAGAATTGCTTAATTATGAAGGAGTATGCATGAAAGTGAGAACTTGAGCTAGTTATGAAGTTCTAACCAAAAATTTGCCTTGTGAGATTTCTTTTCAGCCTTTACATGAAAATTTTGCATGAAAATTCTTGAGTGTATCTCTTTGATTGTTTCAACTCTAGAACTTGCGTTTAGATTCTTTTTCGAGGCCACATTATATGATTTGAATGCATGATGTAAAAGTGATTGAGGCAAAATTTTCTTTAGCTCATTTATATCCTTATCCACCTTGCATTATACCTTTGTTTTTGTAGCCCCATTGTTTTTTAGCCTTGGCCTTGTTTATTAGCTCCACAAAAATTTTTCCTAGCCGAATAAGCTTGACCCTTATCCGGGAATTAGGATTTGACTAGGGGAATTTTGTGGGCTATTTGTTGTACTTTGGGGTTGTGATAAAGTATGAGAAGGTGTAATAGAAAGGAATGTGCAAATTGAAAGTGTTGAAAGAGTTAAGGATATTGGGAATGGTTATTGAAAATCCTTTAAGTAAAGTTGGTTTGAAAGGTTGATTGAGATGAGTTGTATGTGTAAATTGCAAAGTGTTCTTGTGAGAGAAGAATGAAAAAGAAAGAATGAATCTCAATTGGGTTTGTGGAAAGTGAGAAAATCAAAAGTTGAGCAAAAGAAAGAAGTTCTTAAAAGAAAAGTAATGGAATAAAAGGAAGTACAAGTTGGGAAAAGTGTTGAGAGTGAGTGTTGATGTAATTTGGGTTTTAGTTGATTCTAGTTCCCGGATTTAGCACACATGGACATATAATGATTCCCACCTACTTGTCTATACCTTGGCCCCATTACAACCTTGAAAAAGACCTCATGATTTATGTTGTGCATTTGAACATTTGTGGTGGAGATTTAGTGCACTGATGCAAGCATATGGTAGTTGGCATTCAAAGATGAGTTTTGAGCGAAAACACATACCTTTAAACACTTGAGTGTTGAGTGCAAACACATATACCTTGGTGAGGGTTAGAATGGATTGATAGCTTGGTTTGAAACTTTCGATAAATGTATGCAAAGATTTCATGGTTAAGTTTCTGCTTCTTGAAAATGAATTGAAGTCATGGCTTGCTTGTTTGTGGTGTGATTGATTTTTATGTCTTGCTTGAGGACAAGCAAGGTTCAAGCATGTGGGAATTTGATAGAGCATATAGATGTAGTTGTTAGAGCATGTTTTTATTCTCGTTTTATGCATGTTTACCTAGATTTTCGCTTTAAGTTGTAGTTTAGGTTTTATTTCGGTTTAGTTTGGAATCTACATGTTTGTGTGCTTTATTGCAGGTTGAAAGGTGAAGCATGGTGGATATGAAGCTAAGGGACGGAGCTTAGGGGACTATGGTGGAGTTTGATGAAGCTTAGAGTGATACAAGTGAAGATTGAAAGAGCTAAGGCCCAAGAGCTTGTGTGAGAAGAACGCTTAAATCCGGGTGAAGCATTGGAGTCTTGTTTTGACACATGTATCTTGCAATGCTTGGTTTGGGAGCTAAAGTGGTCGGATGAAGCTGAATTTGGTATCATTGGAAAGCTAACTCGAAGTGCTACAATTCATATTTTTACTCCGAGTCCAAATTCCAACTCGAAGGGGGTCAAAACATCCTCTAAAGTGTCACTAAAGTTGCTGCAGGCAAAGCGCGGGAAGGACAGGTCAGAGCGCGACCGCGCTCTGGGAGGACATGACCGCGCTCCGGCGATTGTGTGCGACGCTGAATCGGGCCTCCGTAATATCTTGTGGGCCGACTTTAGTTTATGTTTTTGGATATTTTTAGAGATAATATAAATACTTTCCTTAGGGTTATTTGGATATGCTATCTATTATTATTGTGTTCTAATTTTGATTAAGTTTGGAGATTGAAGGGAGACAAAAACCCTAGTTTTTGCAATTGAAGATCAATTTGACTCTTGTAAGTTTTGTTTTTCTTTAATGACAATGTCTAGCTAATTTTCTCATGTCCAACTAGTTAGTTGAAGTTGTATGCATGATTGTTTGTGAGGTTTGAATTATTTTAGTTTGCCTTGACTAGATTGAATCTCTCCGTGCTTAATCGATCAAATTCACTTAGGATTATAATAGATTGGCCACCTATTCTACTTCTTGATATCCACTTGTTAGGTAGGTTTTTAGTGTCTAGATAGATTAGATTTAGTTGGTTTTAGTACTAGATTTTTATGTTTTTGAGTCTTTTTGCTTTAGTTTTCGTATTTCCTTGAGATTCGGAAGCTACGCACCTTTTGTGTCTTTTTGTAGGAGTTTTGGAGCTTGGAAGAAGAGTTTGGAGCATTGCAAGAGAAGATGGAGATTAAGTGCTCAAGTAAAGTTATTGAAGATCAAGTTTGAGCTTAGAAAGAGATAGAGAATTTCGTTACAAGAATATAGGAAAAAGAATCGAGTCAAACGGAGTTGTAACGAATCTTCTATGCAAGTTTTACTCATGGTTGTTCGAACAAGCCCTCATGAACGACCCTATGAGGGTCGTGCACGACCCTATTGGGGTCGTGCTAGACCCACCCAAAGTTGTAAGCCTCAGGACCGACCCCTAGGGGGGTCGTGCACGACCCACTTTGGGTCGTGCATGGCGCCGACTCTCCCTTATTCCGAGATCTTTTGTGATATATTCTATCTTTTATCTTAGGAAGTAGTTTTATCTTGTTTCCTAGTTTAATTAGGGCTCCTTTTCCTCTATAAAAAGGGGGTCTCTCTCTAGTTTTTATAATTCGTTTTGGGGGGAGATTAATAGGAAGACTTGGAGGACAAGTTGGAGAAATTTGTAAGACATCTTTGTTTTTATTTGAATTTTCGGTTTGTTTCTATGATCATGTCTTCTTCTTTCTTTTCTATGTGTGAGTAGTTTTTTTAGATTCTAGGGTTGGGTGAAAACCCAACACGATCATGCATGTCTAAACTTGAATTCATGACCTGAATGCTTGAAGATCATATCTATCTATCTTGTGCTTAATGCCTTTGCGAAAGTTGAGGCAAATATCTTGCAATTAACCTAAAAGCGAAAGTGTAAAGTTGATTGCTTGATTAGATCTAATAGGATTATTTGCGACAGTTGATATTCCTAGGTTGAAGGATAGATAGAGAGTTGTTTAATTTGTGATAATCGATTGAATAAACTTGAATTGTTTGCGACAGTTGACTTTTCTATGATCTAGATTGCATGATAGTTGTGAATTCTCGTTGAAAGCATGTGTGATTGTTGTTGTGGTAGCCCTAGCCCTAGGATTGCCTTTTATATTTGATTAAGTCTAGTCAATTTGTCTCGATCTCGACCCCACCAAGTTCGTGCTCGAGCCTAGCCCCTTCGTTTGTCTTCTTGTGTGTTTGTGCCCCTCGTGTTTATTTTGCTTTTCTTAGTTTATCAACTAATCTTTGGCCCTAATCTCATTCTCGTGAACGAACCTGACTCCACTATACTCAGCGGGGTCTTGAATATAAATTTATTTGTTATGGAAACCCTTCAACAAATTGGCGCCGTTGCCGGGGAGTGAGCAATAGTGCCTAGTTTAGTTGATATTTGGGGTTTGGGACTAACCCTTACCCTTTTGTTTTTATTTAATTTTGTTTTCTTTGTTTTTGTTCGCAGTATATGCCATCTCGTTCTTCCCGGAGAACTCTTGAGATTGACTATTACAGCGAACCTGAGAGATCCTTCCACCGACGTTTGAGAGAACAACGAGCAATGGGCGACGCTGAGACTCTTGCTCAACAAATGGAGGAACTCCGCACTCAGATGCAGCGCTTGCAAGCGGACCGAGATACTCAAGCCGCCAATGCGCAGCGATTCTAGGAGCAACTGAACGCTATCCCAAGGAATGCCAAGCAATACATGCACCCAGAACTGAGGGTGCCGAATCGGCGATAGTGCTCCCGGTGATCGACCGCACTTTTGAGATTAAATCTCATTTCATATCCTTAATCAAGCGTTCTCAATTTGAGGGGAAACCCACTGAATGCCCAATGGAGCATATTAAGAACTTTACTGATTCATGCGATACCATTGCTGCTGATAATGTCGCACTTGAATATGTTCTCTTGAAGGCTTTTAAGTGGTCTCTTATAGGAAAAGCTTTGAGTTGGTTGGAGAGCTTGCAACCAAGATCTATTACAACGTGGAAGGCTTTGCATGATCTATTCATGACTAATTTCTTTCCACCGGCAAAGACAACGGAGCTTAGGAAGCGCATCACTTCCTACCATCAACTTCCAAATGAGACGCTTGTGGAAACTTGGGAGCGGTTTAAGGAACTTCTTCGGCAATGTCCTACTCATGGACAACCACCCTATGTGCTTCAAGAGATTTTCTTTCAGGGGATTAATGCCGCTACAAAGGACAGAATCAACCTCCACACCGATTGTGGGTTCATTGAGATGGATCCCGATCAAGCTTGGGCTTTGTTGGATAAGCTAACCAACTATGATGCTATGTATGGAACCCAACAAGCAAAGCCGACGGAGAGGAAGCTGTATGAACCACAATGTGAGGTGGTCGATCGGGATGTGAAGTTCCAATTCATGCAAGATGAGATCAATCGATTGAAAAAGCAAGTAAGTTACTTTAAAACTTCTCAATCTTGTCTAGAATGCGGGTCTTCCGCCCATACTACTTCAAATTGCACAAACTTGCAGCAAGTACGAGCCGCTGAGGCTTATGAGGAGGCGAACTACATGAGAGGTTCCTATAGGAACCAAAACAATTATGCAGGGAGGACAATGTTCAACCATCATGGGGCAATCCCAATTACGGATCTATGCAAGGAGGCCAACCTCCTCAACAAGAGCAACGTCCCCCTCCCTACCGTCCTCCGGGCTATCAAGAGCCACCATCATGGGTACAAGGGCTGCAAGATGGAATAAATGGAGTCCGAGCTGAGGTCCAAACCGGGATCAATGGAGTACGAGCTGAGTTGAAAGGTGTTCATGCACGGTTGGGAGAATTTGAATCATGGAGGAAGAACGTCGATTCCCAACTTGGACAACTAGCTACTCAAATCCCGAGACCTCACGGACAACTCCTGGGCCGTCCCGAAGAGAATCCTAGAGGCCAAGCAAGCAATGGGGAAGTCCGAGCCATGCACCTAAGGAGTGGCAAGGCGTTGCCCGAGCCAACCGAGCATAAGGAGAAGGAGCAAGCCTCAG
Source organism: Fallopia convolvulus (assembly GCA_964016875.1). NCBI lineage: Eukaryota > Viridiplantae > Streptophyta > Magnoliopsida > Caryophyllales > Polygonaceae > Fallopia > Fallopia convolvulus. Next base: position 52,478,282 of record OZ024722.1, read on the forward strand.
GATCGACCCCTTCAGGGTCGAGCACGACCCCCACAGAGGTTTGACCTCTCAGGACCGATCCTGTCACAATTCCAGTAGGGTCGTGCACGACCCCCTTGAGGGTCGTTCCTGAAGGTGATAATAATGAGGAAGAAGAGGTGATCGACCCTCCAGGGGTCGAGCTTGACCACCCTTCGCCAGGTAAGTCTTCTAACCCTTCTTGTTCCATTCAATCTCCATCTAAAGTACTTCCTTTCCCTTCTAAGAAACCTAAAGACTCAACGGAAGGTAAGTTCAAGCGCTTTGTTAAGTTGCTTCAAGGTTTAAATCTTTCCATTCCTTTCGTTGAGGCTTTGAATGAAATGCCTGCTTATACTAAATTCTTAAAGGAGATCTTATCTAGGAAGCGATCCATGTCGGAGTTGACAGATGAAGTGAGATCGTTGGAGCTTCCCGAGAAGCTAGGCGACCCAGGTAAGTTTGCTATTACAATTGGTATTGGAGCTTACCGTTTCAAAGCTTTGTGTGATCTAGGTGCTAGTACGAGTTTGCTTCCACTTTCAATTTGGTCTAAGACCAACATGGGGCCTTTAGTACCGGTAAACATGAGGCTATATATGGCGGATGGGTCGTGTGTCAGACCAACGGGAGTGGTAGATGATTTCCCGATTCAAGTTGGGAAGTTCTTTGTGCCCAATGATTTCATAGTGATGGAGATGCTTGAAGATCCCGTGGTGCCCATTATTCTCGGACGACCATTCTTAGCCACAGCGGGAGCCATCATTGATGTCAAGAACGGTCTTCTCACCTTTAATATTGGAGAAGAAGTGGTTGAGCTTCGATTCAATCCAACCATGAAGGAGTCAAATCAGGAGGAGATCAAGATGCTATACACACGCTCCGACTACATTGAGTGCAACAACCCAACGGAGAAATTATTGACTTGGGATCCTCTACCACACGATCTTAGGGTCTCAGGACCGACCCTCCAAGGGGCGTGCACGACCCTTCTGGACGAAGGTGAGGAGCAATGCCTTGTCTTGGAGGCACTCAAAGCGGAGCTTGAGGAGGAAGTTAGCTTGCCCGAACAAACTCTCGAGCTTAAGGAGCTCCCCGACTCCCTGAGGTACGCTTTTCTTGGTCCTAATTCTACTCTTCCCGTTATTATTAATGCTAACTTGAGTATGGAAGAAGAGAATAAATTGCTTGATGTGCTTAGGACCCATAGAAAAGCCATAGGGTATTCATTAGAGGAACTTAGTGGTATTTCACCCTCTTTGTGCATGCATAGAATATATATGGAGGATGATCATAAACCCACTATTGAGCATCAACGTAGGCTAAACCCTAACATGAAAGAGGTAGTGAAAAAGGAAATTCTTAGGATGCTAGATGTCGGTATCATATTTCCTATCTCCGATAGTAAATGGGTTAGCCCCGTACATGTGGTTCCAAAGAAAGGGGGAATGACGGTGGTTGAAAATGAAAAAGGGGAGTTGATTCCAACTAGGACCACCACTAAGTGGAGAATGTGCATAGACTATAGGAAGCTTAATAGTGCCACCAGGAAGGATCACTTTCCACTCCCCTTCATTGACCAAGTCCTAGAACACTTAGCCCAACACGATTACTTTTGCTATTTGGATGGCTATAGTGGTTTTTGGCAGATTCCCATTCACCCCGATGATCAGGAGAAGACAACATTTACTTGTCCTTATGGGACGTTTGCATATAGGAGGATGCCTTTTGGGCTATGCAACGCCCCGTCCACCTTTCAACGATGTATGATGGCCATCTTCTCCGACATGATTGAAGAAATAGTGGAGGTATTTATGGATGATTTTTCAGTTTATGGTTCCACTTTCGATTCATGTCTTGCTAATCTTTCTAGAGTCTTAAAAGATGTGAGGAGACTAACCTTGTGCTTAATTGGGAAAAGTGTCATTTCATGGTTAGAGAAGGAATTGTTTTAGGACATCTAGTGTCTAAACGCGGGATTGAGGTGGACAAGGCAAAAATTGAGCTTATTGAGAAATTGCCCCCTCCATCCTCCATTAAAGACGTTAGGAGCTTTTTGGGGCATGTGGTTTCTATAGACGCTTTATTCAAGACTTTTCTAAGATTGCTAAACCATTGACTAACCTACTAATGAAAGATGTAGTGTTTAGCATGTCTCCAGATTGTCTTGAAGCGTTTTACAGGTTGAGAAAAGCCCTTGTGATGGCCCCCATCATGCAATCACCGGATTGGTCACTTCCCTTCGAGATCATGTGTGATGCTAGTGACTATGCCATAGGAGCGGTTCTTGGGCAGCGGAAGGACAAGAAGCTTCATGCCATCTACTATGCAAGTAAGACGCTCGATGAAGCCTAGAGTAAGTACACTACGACCGAGAAAGAGTTTCTCGCCGTGGTGTTTGCTTTTGAAAAATTTCGCTCTTACTTAGTAGGTTTTAAGTTGATTGTTTATACTGACCATGCTGCGGTTAGATTTTTAATGGCGAAAAAAGACGCCAAGCCTAGGTTGCTTCGTTGGATGCTCTTATTACAGGAATTTGATCACGAAATCCGAGACAAAAAGGGAGCGGAGAACTTAGTGGCGGATCACCTATCAAGACTACCCCTTGAGCATATTCAGGAGTCCGGCGGATCAATTCCCATCAACGATACACGCCCCGATGAGACTCTTTTGCAAAGCAACAATAAGCCCCATGGAGACAAGGCTAGTGAAGAAGTCGAGGCCTCAGGACCGACCCTGCCAGGGTCGTGCACGACCCCCTTAGGGTCGAGCACGACCCCCTTAGGGTCGAGCACGACCCCTGCCCTCGGTCGAGCAGGTAAGTTCTCTTCCCCTTTTTTTGTTCTTTCGAGTTCTAATGACCTACCATCCTTATCTTCACCCCCTTCTTCTATTCTTGCTATACATGGGTCAAAGACCCCTTGGTTTGCGGATTTTGCTAACTATATTGTAGGAGGCGAGATTCCGCCGGATTTAACCCCTCAAGCCAAGAAGAAATTTCTCCACGACGTCAAGCAATATTATTGGGATGATCCTTACTTGTTCAAGCAAGGAAGTGATCACATCTTTCGACGTTGTATTCCGGATGATGAGATTGAGAGCGTCATTCGCCAATGCCACACTCTTCCAACGGGAGGCCATGCTAAGGGATTCAAGACCACGGCGAAGATTCTTCAAAGTGGCTTCTATTGGCCAACGCTTTTCAAGGATGTACATGAGTTTGTGACAAGGTGTGACGAGTGCCAGCGTTTCGGCAACATTACTTGGAGAAATGAGAACCCGCTCACCGGTATCTTGGAGGTCGAGCTTTTTGATGTGTGGGGGATAGACTTTATGGGGCCCTTCCCTTCATCGGGTCCTTATAAGTATATCCTTGTAGCGGTTGATTATGTCTCCAAATGGGTGTAGGCCATTGCCACCAAAACAAATGATGCTCGGGTGGTCGCTAAGTTCATGAAATCAAATATCTTCCCTCGTTTTGGAGTCCCCCGAGTTCTTATAAGTGATGGCGGCTCACACTTCATTGAAAGGAGCTTTGAAGCTCTTTTGGCCAAATATGGGGTCTCTCACAGGGTGGCCACACCATATCATCCTCAAACAAGTGGTCAAGTGGAGGTCTCAAACCGACAGATAAAGAGCATCTTAGAGAAGACGGTGTCCCGGTCAAGGAAAGATTGGTCTTCAAAGCTTGATGATGCACTTTGGGCATATCGCACCGCTTATAAAACGCCACTCCGCACCACTCCTTACAACTTGGTGTATGGCCAGTCATGTCACTTGCCCGTCGAGCTTGAACATAAAGCTTTATGGGCTCTCAAGGAGCTCAACATGGATCTCGATGCGGCCGGAGCAAAACGCTTCATGGACTTGCAAGAATTGGAAGAATTGAGGCTCATGGCGTATGAGAATGCTAAGATCTACAAGGAGAGAACCAAAAAGTGGCATGACAAGAAGCTTGTTCCAAAACTCTTCAAAGTCGGTGATCAAGTACTCCTTTTCAACTCTAGGCTCCGACTCTTCCCCGGAAAGCTAAAGACAAGATGGAGTGGACCATTCACGGTTCACCACATTTATCCACATGGGGCGGTCGACCTTATAGATGAAAATGGAGCGATTTTCAAAGTCAACGGGCACCGCTTGAAGAAGTACTATGCAAAGGTGGAACTAGATGAAGAGATCCGAGCCACGTGGGCTCTCACCATTTCGGACTGAGCTCAAGTAAGTCGTCAAGCTAATGACGTTAAACAAGCGCTTACGGGAGGCAACCCGCTCTTTAGTTAGTTTTATTATTTTTATTTTATTTTATTTTTAGATTAGGTTCTTTTTCTAACCTTCCTTAGACTAGGATAGAATACTTTTGTTTGGAATAGAATTTTGTGGGATTTTTGCAGGGTCCTAAGCTTCAACCACTCCATCTTCACCATGATGAGCTTCATCTTCTCTCCAAGCTTCCAAGAGTTCTTTGTGAGTTTTCTTCTTCTTTTCTCTTTACTTTTTCATATCATTTTCATGCATGAGGACATTGCATGATTTAAGTATGGGGTGGGGGAAGAAGAAATCTCACATGTTGTACATAATTGAGTCTTTTTGTGTTGGCTTTGGTTGTTAGTTTTTTTTATTATGAAAAAAAATTGAAAAATTGAAAAATCGAAAAAATTGAAAAATGTCGAAAAATTCAAAAAATATTTGCTTCTTTGTTTTAGGATAGAAGAATTCTCTATCTTAGATATCCTACGATGATAATTAATTTTCATGCTTATCATATAATTCCTTTGCCATATTTGGATAGTATAGCCTAAGTCTTGAGAAATTGCTTTTGATTGTGAAAATTGACTTATGATGAAATTGAGCATATGTGTCTTAAGTAGAAGTATTTGCAATCCAACAAAATTTTTACCTAGTGAGGAATTTTGGCCTTATAGGGAGAACATCAAAAATCCCTCTTCTTTTTATGTGTGATTTGCTCTCTTTATGCATCTATCTCTTGTTATTGATATGGTTATCTATTTCTTGAAGCCGCTATGAGATCGTTCATGCATGTTAATTATGATTAAGAACTTATTTTTCATAAGCCAGTTTTTATCCTTTCTTTTGCCTACCTTTACATTATCCTCTTTTTGAAGCCAAGTTGAGCCTTTAAGCCTTTTATTTTTAGCTCCACAAAATTATTCCCTAGCCAAGATAAGCTTGACCCTATCCGGGGATTAGGACTTAGTGTTGGTTGTTATGATTTTGTTGAGTGAATTGTTTGGTTCAAGTGTGGGGTAATATGGGTTGGGTAAAGTAAAACTCTTGCAGTTTGTTATGTAAAAAGAGTTTGGTTCCCTGAATGCACTTGCAAAGAAAGAAAGAAAATCGGTAACGATCTCCCATAAAAAAAATGAAGGAAAATCATAAGGGAGTAAGAATGAAAAAGGGAGAGAAAGAAAGCAAAGAGTTGAATAGTGAATAATGTGCATGAGCCAAATTTCCTTAGTATTTGTAAGCAAGATAAGTTGGGATTTAAAAGGGTTGAAGAAATAAGTGAGTTTGAGCATAATGTTTGAGTGAGTTTGGTATAAGTTCTTTTATGAGAGTTTTGGCAATATGTGAGTTTTTAGGAGTCTTTGATTCCCGGATATTATTAGCACCACATGAACAAATATTTTCCACGCCTATTTGTCATTACCAAGCCCCATTACAACCTGGCCGAATGGAGTCTTCTATGAAGATTTCATTGAGCCTAAGTTCTTATGATGATTGATGTGTTTTGACTTCTCTAGGTAGAGATATTGGTGATATAAGTCCCAATGATAAAGTTGATGTTGCATAAAGATTGAGATGAGAGTTGATATTAATAGCCTAAACACATGAGAGATGAGTGAAACACATTAAAATCCCTTGTGAGGTTGGATTGTGATTGCCTATGCTTGAGACTCATACATATGTGATGACGTTAAAATTACTTGTCTACTTTTTCACTTGTGTTTAAAATGTTTTGACAAAGGTTATGCTTGAAGATTGTGTTATTGGTCTTGATTTTGCATGATTATTGCTTGAGGACAAGCAAGTCTAAGTATGGGGTATTTTGATATCCGCTTGTTAGGTAGGTTTTTAGTATCTAGATAGATTAGATTTAGTTGGTTTTAGTACTAGAGTTTTATATTTTTGAGTCTTTTTGCTTTAGTTTTCGTATTTCCTTGAGATTCGGAAGCTACACACCTTTTGTGTCTTTTTGTAGGAGTTTTGGAGCTTGGAAGAAGAGTTTGGAGCATTGCAAGAGAAGATGGAGATTAAGTGCTCAAGTAAAGTTATTGAAGATCAATTTTGAGCTTAGAAATAGATAGAGAATTTCGTTACAAGAATATAGGAAAAAAAATCGAGTCAAACGGAGTTGTAACGAATCTTCTACGCAAGTTTTACTCAAGGTTGTTCGAACAAGCCCTCAGGAACGACCCTATGAGGGTCGTGCACGGGGTCGTGCTAGACCCACCCAAAGTTGTAAGCCTCAGGACCGACCCCTAGGGGGGTCGTGCACGACCCACTTTGGGTCGTGCATGGCGCCGACTCTCCCTTATTCCGAGATCTTTTGCGATATATTCTATCTTTTATCTTAGGAAGTAGTTTTATCTTGTTTCCTAGTTTAATTAGGGCTCCTTTTCCTCTATAAAAAGGGGGCTCTCTCTAGTTTTTATAATTCGTTCTGGGGGAGATTAAGAGGAAGACTTGGAGGACAAGTTGGAGAAATTTGTAAGACATCTTTGTTTTTATTTGAATTTTCGGTTTGTTTCTATGATCATGTCTTCTTCTTTCTTTTCTATGTGTGAGTAGTTTTTTTAGATTCTAGGGTTGGGTGAAAACCCAACACGATCATGCATGTCTAAACTTGAATTCATGACCTGAATGCTTGAAGATCATATCTATCTATCTTGTGCTTAATGCCTTTGCGAAAGTTGAGGCAAATATCTTGCAATTAACCTAAAAGAGAAAGTGTAAAGTTGATTGCTTGATTAGATCTAATAGGATTATTTGCGACAGTTGATATTCCTAGGTTGAAGGATAGATAGAGAGTTGTTTAATTTGCGACAGTTGATTGAATAAACTTGAATTGTTTGCGACAGTTGACTTTTCTATGATCTAGATTGCATGATAGTTGTGAATTCTCGTTGAAAGCATGTGTGATTGTTGTTGTGGTAGCCCTAGCCCTAGGATTGCCTTTTATATTTGATTAAGTCTGTAATATCCGCAATTTTCGTTAAGAAAATAAATTTTATTTCTTAATATTTGATTATTTTATTAAGTAAATAATCTCATAAAATTTTTTTTATTTGAATAAATAAATTTACTAAAGATGGAATTTAATAAATTCATATCCTAACGGAAATTCCGTTTCTCTTAATTTCCCAACCTTTCTTTTCTTAAAAAGAAAAGACATGGGCCTTAGCCCGGCCCATTTAAAAAAAAAAGCCCATATAACATCAAAAGGGTTTTTATAAAAAATTAGAGATATGGGTGGGATTTGAACCCTTGACCTCCTACTCACTCTCCCACTCCTCTACCATTAAGCTAGTTTGTTTTTCTGATATTATAACACAATCAGTAGTATATAAACCCATTCTTTACAGTAGAAATTTTACCAAAACCGATTTTCGATCCGGTTGAAGCACAATTTCGGGTATTCAAATGGGAGATTTGGAGAAGATTTGTACTCAGACAATATTCCTCTCCCTCTATATTTATTTTTTTATCTTATTACCCACTCACCATTGATGAGATTTGGAGCAATTATGAGGTTGATTCTCTTCCTCTCTCAATTCCCCACCTCTTTGCCTATTTAAAGACTTCTTCAACATCAGAAAAATCATCTACTACACCCAAACACTTCCAAACTCTCTCCAAGAACAATTTAAACACAAGCTGAATTTTTTCCAAAAATCATAACAAATTGGGTTTTGATTTTTTTTTGGGTGTTCCATCACCTCCGACCACCCAGGCGGCCCCACCTAGCCACGCCGGCCACTCGCCGCCGCCCAGCAGCACCGCCGGAGCCGCCTGCCCTGGTGTTGCGCCCCCAGTCCAGCGTCGTTCTGTCCTGATATTTCTCTGGTTCCTTCCTACGCTATTTGCAAGAGGAGGAAGAAGGTTATAATTACTTTTGGGCTTTTTATTATACTCTTGGGCTATTTTTATGCTTGTGTTTGTGTCTTAAGCCCAATTAACAAGAGCAGTTTTGTTTATTTAAGAAAAAAAAATCAGATTATGAGATTTATAAAACTAGTACATATTTCTTATAATTTATAACATGCATGCAAAGGATTTAAGAGAAAATTATTTTTCCCAAGTCATATGGGAAATTCTAATAAATCCTAAACTTATAAAAAATGGTTTTAACTTGGAAAATTCTGATTTTATTTAATTTAAAGAGCCTAGACCTCTTTCTTTGATTATACAAAAATTATTTGATTAATAAGGTTTTGTCTTGATAAATTTTATAAGATAACATTACATGCATGCAATCTTCATGCATGTCCTTTATAAGCATTTAAATTGTTTTTACATGAATTTTTAATATTAATAAGTCTAGTAAACATAAACTTGATCTTTTAAATTAAAAGTGCATTTGCATGTACTTTTAAAAGAGTTTTTATGAATTAAATTCTCTTGCATGTATTGATAAACTTAAGAATAATCTTTTCTATGATTTTTGATCAAATAGAAGTTAATAAGAACAACATATATTATTGAAATTAAAAGTGCCTTGCATGTATTTTTAAAAGAGTTTTTATAGCTTAAAACTCTTTTGCATGTTATTTTTAACTAAAATGAATATTGATAAAATATTTTAAACCATCTAGAGTTTAAAATGAACTTATAAGGTTTTTATCCACTTAAGAAAATTAAAATAGTAGTACATGGATTTTTATAAAAATATTTATGAAAAATCCTTTCTTGCATGTAACTTAGTTTTGTTCACTAGGTGAAAATAAATATGTATCTATATACTACTTTTAATAAAAGGAAAAAATTGTTATAATCATACCCAAGTTAATTAGTATATTATCTCGCATGTAGGAAGTAAAGTATTTTTATAAGTTAATATATGCATGCATGTCAAAATTTACTTTGTCAAATAAACTTTTTGAGAATAAAATAAAGGTTGACTTGTGAATTAATAAAGTACATGAAAATCATATTTTAAGTAGGTTTTAATTATTGCATATGGTTTTAAAAAGGAAATTCATTTATATTTAAATAACATTATACATGTGTCTTAAAAATAAATATTTTTAAAAAATCATAAAAAAAAAAAGAAAGTATTATCTTGAAAATAATAATAAAGATTATTATTTTCTATCCTATATCTAAATTGTTAACTAAAATAATTTAGATTTAATGTTCTTTCTCTTAGAAGAGAAAAAAATAAGAGAAAAACATATTTAATATTAAAATAAGAATTTTAATACGTTCCGTTCGTCTTTCCTTTCGATCAAATAGGTCGAAGTGCTCGACGTCTCTAGGAGTTTATAGTTCCGAGTTACGAATATTCCGAAAGAAATCCAAGGCAAGTGGACATTCTACTTGAACCTTTCGATAAAGTTGATTCCGTTAACTTGTTCAATGTTGGGAACACTTTGCTTGCTAAATAAAAATAAACCTAGGAAATACCGATTGTTAGAGATAATGACCATTGATAGCATTATTACTATTACTATCGTTAATAGGAATTATTGCTAGACTTGTGGTGTGATTTGCTTGTTTAAAATCTCTTTTCGAGATTCGTTATGAAATTCGTAGTTAGATTAATAAGGGATGCGGGCTCGGCCCGAACATCTCTATATAATATGTCGAGTGGTATGGCACCATGCCCTCTCTTCCCTCGATTGTACGGATCATGATCTATGTTTGCTCCTACCCGAAGGAGGGACGTGTGCACCCTAGCTAGGTGTCGGAACTCAGTTCCCGTAAGTGGTACGTCGGCCCATTCATGGCCCCCACTCTTAAAAATCGTTAAATATGATGAAAGTTTTGATCACGAAAGAAAGTAAGTGCTAAAGCACATTAAAAGAAACCAAAACCGGACCGGTCTCAAATGATCGATCCGGCTCTCGGTCCGAAAGGGCGCGAGAGGTTTTCTAAAAACTTATGTGTAATTAACGTTCCCAACATTCATTCTATTCTAAGACGTTCTACAATCTCGTAGTTCGCTTCTTTTTCGGTTTACGAGTTATCTCATCTCGAGACTTACCCTTTCCGTTCTTAATAACTCCACTTAAACTTAAACACATCTCGAATACCTCGCAGTAAGTTCGATACTTTACCAAACTACCTTAAGATTGTCCGCTCTCGCTTGCTTAGTCTCTTTAGACTAATTCTGTTCTTCCGCAATTCTGCCTGGCATTTTCCGCCTTTCGCGCCAAATGCCAGAATCCAGGAAATCTCCATCAAAGGCGTGAAGGAAGAAGATCAATCAAGAGAAGGAAGGAAATCGGTTTTAAATCAAATATGATATTTTGCTCACTTTCGGGTCATTCTACGCTTAAGCAAAAACAATGTTATTTTAAGTTCCGCTGCTCAACAATACTTAAGGTTTTAGACTTCGCTAAACTAAACCATGGTATGTAATAAGTATTTCTAAAGTCTCGTATATGAGCAACTCTTTTGATTGTAATAATTTTATAATTCCGCATTTCTGTTTAACTTAATACCTTATAAAGCCTTGGGTGACTTTGGATGGTAAAATCCGAGGTCACTGGCGGTAACACCTATCGATGCAAAAATTGGGGTGTTTCAAAGTCTAGTCAATTTGTCTCGATCTCGACCCCACCAAGTTCGTGCTCGAGCCTAGCCCCTTCGTTTGTGTTCTTGTGTGTTTGTGCCCCTCGTGTTTATTTTGCTTTTCTTAGTTTATCAACTAATTTTTGGCCCTAATCTCATTCCCGTGGACGAACCTGACTCCGCTATACTCAGCGGGGTCTTGAATATAAATTTATTTGTTCAAGAAACCCTTCAACACTTCTAGGTTGAATTACAACTAGAATAATTAAATAGACGGTGGAATTTGACTATTCATGGATGAATCCTTTGATTAAACTTATAGACGGTGGAATAAGGTTAATCAAAGGCGGAGAATTTAATCGCAAGACTTCATGAATAGACGGTGGAATTCATGATTATTGTTTCTATTGAATGCTTTGAACTAAATTGCATGATCAATCTAACATAGAAGGTTTTCTAGGTTAATTGGTTAAAAGGTTGTTAAAGACGGTGTATATTAACAACCACATTAAGCTTGAATTCATAAATTCACAATAGATTAGTCAAGGGAAATTGAAATAAGGATAATCAAGGATCAAATCTCATGTATGCAACGGATACGAAACTGGTTGGACGCTTTTCTCCATATTTGAATCTTAAATCATATTTACTTGCTTTGTTTTAGTTAGTTTTAATAATTTAGATTTTAGTTTATAATCACAAAATCCTCCTTTTACTTTAGTAACATTACTTAAATACGGATATTCCGAGTCTCTGTGGGTTCGACCCTTACTTCCACTTTACTAAGGTTAGGAAGTTAGGAATTTCCTTTGATAGTGCTTTTATAACGACGTAAAAGTGATCGTCACAAACCTACAGGAGTTATAGATGATTTTCCAGTCCAAGTGGGCAAGTTCTTTATCCTGAATGATTTCATAGTAATGGAGATGCATGAAGACTAGGTGGTGCCTATCATTCTCGGTAGGCCATTCTTAGCCACAACTGGATCCATAATCGATGTTAGGAGGGGACTCCTAACTTTTGAGATTGGGGATGAGATGGTGGAGTTCCGCTTTAACCCCACCATGAAAGAAACCAATGAAGCCGAGGTTAAGATGCTCTACACCTACACTGACTACATTGAATGTGGGGACCCGATTGAAAGGTTGTTGGCTTTTGAGGCATTCCCGGACAGAAGATGGGCAGAGTACGATCCTGCAGCCTCATTACCAACCCTCCATAGGTCATTACTGACACTCCTGTCAGGAACTGAGACATAGCCAAGTTTAGGTGACTCGTTACCGACCCCTTCCCTCTCGGTAACGACCCTTCAGGCAGGAACTGAGGAACAGGCAGGTGTTGTAGCCCCATACAGCTCGGTAACGACCCTTTTGGCAGACAATGAAGAGCTTCTGGCGTGTGATTACCTTGAGGAAGTTTTGAAGACAGATCATGAAGAGCATATTCTCATCCCAGTTGATCCTTCTCCAACTTCAAGCCTCTTCCAGACTCCCTCATGTATGAATTTCTTGGTCCTAATTCTACCTTCCCCGTTATCATTAATGCTCAATTAAATGAGGAAGTAGAAAAAACTGATTTCTGTACTTAGGACCTATAGGAAAGCCCTTGGCTATTCACTTGATGATATAACTGGCATATCCCCTTCAATATGCATGAATAGAATATACATGGAGGATAATCACAAATCCACAATAGAGCATCAACGTAGACTGAATCCTAACATGAAAGATGTGGTTAAAAAGGAAATTTTGAAACTACTTGATGCCGGGATTATTTTTCCTATATCGAACAGCCAATGGGTTAGTCCGGTCCATGTGGTCCCTAAAAAGGGGGGATAGCAGTTATTGAAAATGAGAAGGGTGAGATGATCCCCACTAGGACCACAACTAGTTGGCGGATGTGTATTGATTATAGGAAGTTGAACAGTGCCACACGAAAAGATCATTTTTCGCTTCCTTTCATTGATCAGGCTCAAGAACGCTTAGCCCAGCATGATTATTTTTGTTATTTAGATGGCTATAGTTGTTTTTGGCAGATTCCCATTCATCATGATGATCAGGAGAAAACTACCTTTACTTGTCCTTATGGGACTTTTGCATACAGAAGAATGCCATTTGGGCTTTGCAATGCCCCTGCAACTTTTCAACGATGAATGATGGCTATCTTCTCTGACATGATAGAGGATATAGTAGAGGTTTTTATGGATGGTTTCTCTGTGTATGGTTCTTCATTTGATGCTTGTCTTGCTAACCTTACTCGTGTGCTTAAAAGATGTCAAGAAACCAACCTTGTTTTAAACTGGGAAAAATGTCATTTCATGGTCCAAGAAGGGATAGTGCTAGGACATCTCGTCTCTGAGAGAGGGATAGAGGTAGATAAGGCCAAGATTGAACTTATTGAAAAACTACCTCCCCCATCTTCTGTAAAAGATGTTAGGAGTTTTTTAGGACATGCTGGCTTCTACAGACGTTTTATTTAAGATTTTTCTAAGATAGCTAAACCGTTGACTAACCTACAAATGAAAGATGTAGTGTTTGAGGTGTCTACAGAATGTCTTGAGGCTTTTCACAGGTTAACAAAAGCCCTTGTCTCTGCTCCTATTATTCAGTCCTCAGATTGGACACTTCCCTTCGAAATAATGTGTGATGCCAACGACTATGCTATTGGTGTAGTATTAGGACAGCGGAAGGATAAGAAACTCCACGCCATATATTATGCAAGTAAGACGCTTGATGAGGTGCAGAGTAAGTATACCGCGACGGAGAAGGAATTCCTTGCCGTGGTATTTGCATTTGAAAAATTATGTTCCTATCTTGTTGGTTCTAAAGTGATTGTGTATACTAACCATGAGGCCGTTAGATATTTAATGGCTAAGAAGGATGCCAAACCTAAGCTACTTCGTTAGATGCTCTTGTTACATGAATTTGACCACGAAATCAGAGACAAGAAAGGAGTTGAAAACTTGGTGGTTGATCACCTATCTAGGTTGCTAGTAGAACACATCACGGAGTCCAACAATGTTGTACCAATCAATGACTCCAGACCGGACGAACACCTCATGTTGAACGAGGTCAAAAACTGCAGGAGGCTCGTTACCAACCCTACATGGGTCGGTACTGACCCATCTCAGAGGCTGGAGCGCGCTGGAAACACCGGTACCAAAGCAGAGAGGCCCGATACCGAGGCAGGACAGCTCGATACCGAGGCAAAGGAGATCGTTACCGAGGAGATGGCCTACCATTTTCAGGGACGTACAGGATTATGTGACAACATGTGAAGAGTGCCAACGCTCTAGAAACATCACTTGGAGGCATGAGAACCCACTTACCGGGATCCTAGAGGTCGATCTTTTCGACGTTTGGGGTATTGACTTTATGGGACCCTTTCCTTCATCGGGTCCCTATAAGTATATCCTAGTGGCGGTCGATTATGTCTCTAAGTGGGTGGAAGCCATTGCTACTAGGACTAATGATGCTAAAACTGTGGCTAAATTTATAAAGACTAACATTTTTCCCAGGTTCGGAGTGCCACGTGTTCTCATTAGTGATGGTGCATCACACTTCATAGAGAGAAGCTTTGAAGCTCTTTTGTCCAAGTATGGGGCATCACATAGGGTGGCAACACCCTACTATCCCCAAACTAGTAGCCAAGTGGAGGTTTCAAACAGGCAGATTAAGAGCATTTTGGAGAAGACGGTCTCCCGCTCTAGGAAGGATTGGTCATCCAAGCTTGATGACGCTTTATGGGCATACAAAACGGCGTACAAGACACCCTTACGCACCACTCCTTACAACCTAGTTTATGGCAAGGCGTGCCATTTGCCAGTCGAGTTAGAGCACAAGGCATTATGGGCTCTCAAGGAGCTTAATATGGACCTCGACAAGGCTGGAGCAAAGCGATTCATGGACTTGCAAGAACTAGAGGAGTTGAGGCTGAAAGCGTATGAGAACGCCGAGATCTACAAGGAGCACACCAAGAAGTGGCATGAAGAGAAATTGGTGCCAAAAACTTATGAAGTTGGTTACAAGATACTCCTCTTTAACTCTATACTTCGCCTTTTTCCAGGAAAGTTGAGGTCAAGATGGAGTGGGCCATTCGTGGTCCACCACATTTATCCTCATGGAGCGATGGATCTAGTAGACAACAACGGAGCCATCTTCAAAGTTAATGGACACCGGCTGAAGAAATACCTTGAGCAAGTTGACCCTGATGAAGAAATCCGAGCCACATGGGCTCTCACATTGTCGGACTAGCCAAGGTAAGTTCGCCGGGCTAAAGACGTTAAAAATAGCGCTTACGGGAGGCAACCCGGTTTAGTTTTCCTTTCTTAGATCTTTTTGCTAGCTTTCTTTTGGTGTATTTCTAGATTAGGTTTTATATTTTCGGAATAGAATGCCTTGCTAAAGTGATAAAGGAATGAAGTCGAAAAATAGAAGCAAAAACAGACTCAGCAAGAAACTGCAGGCGGGTCGATACCGACCCTTGTAGCGTAACCGAGCAAAACCCGAATTTCGGATCCCAAGTAAGTACTTAAACCCTAAACTTATTTTGTCTTTTCCACCACACCTTCTTCACGCCCAAACACACCCTTGCTCTCAAACCTCCCATTGTTGGCATCGCACCACTCGGCGAACCACCCTCACTGAGCCACCGGACCCTGCTGTCGCACCACGGTTCCATTACACTGCCGAACACCCTGCACCAGTAAAACCAAGCCATACCCCGATACCGAGCAATACTTCTTTGTTCGTTACCGATCGTTACTCCCTCGTTACCAACCCAAAACCCTCTATTTTTCATTCTTAGTTCTCGGATCTACGGTATGTTTTCTCAAACCCTAAATCTCTATTTGGATTTCTTAAGGATTCGTGGTAATTTTTGATTGATTTACATGTCTAGATCTAGATCTAATTTGAGATTTTTCATGCTTGATTGTTGCCTGTTTGCCTTAACTATTGGTGTTTTGTTTTGAAGGACATTGATTCTTCATGATTAGGATTGAATTTATTTCAATTTATAAGCATGAGTTTGCTCGTTCTTGATTTGATTTGATTTACACCATGTCATGGCAATTATGGTATATTTGGGATGGGCTTTTGAGAAAGTATGGGGTTATGATGCTTGGTTTGTTTGGTATTATTGGGATACTTGCTTAATTGATGCCTTGTTGATGTTGGATGGTTCAAAATCGAGCCTTTTCACTTGACAACTGGTTTTAGAAGCCATTGTTGGCTCGTTACCGACCCCCATAAGATCGGTAACGACCCATTTACTTCACCAGAGTGCATTAGACGTCCAGGGAACTCGTTACCGACCCCGTGGGTTCGGTAACGACCCTACAGAATGCTGAAATTTAAAATCAAACACTTGGTTTCAATGCAAGTATGGGGTTCTTTGGTGTGTTATTATTTTGAGTGGATCTTATCTTGGCTTGTTTTTATTATTTCAGGTTTACAATGGCAAGTACAAATCGAGCTACCAAGAGGGAAAACAAGAGAACCAAGAGGCCATCCCCATCGCCATCGATCACCATCACCATCTACACCACCAATGGATAGTGTGGAGGTGACAATCGATGAGGAGTATGAGATTTTCAAGATAGTTTACCAACGGTCTCATAAAACAAGATGGTTCTCCAAGGTCCATGGAAAGAAGTTGGGTATCGACAAGGACCTCAAGCATGCCTTCTCCAACATTGGAGCGGCCCATCTCCTAAAATGTGAAGACCTCCCTCATTACCCGGCCCTCACTACAGAATTTATGGCCACTCTCCAGACCAAGTTCAAGAACTTCAGATCTGTGGGGAGAATCACCTTCAGACTTGGGAACGAGGATTACAATCTTACCATGAGCGAGTTCAACACTCACCTCAGATTCCCTAACCCTTCATGAGAATACATAGCTCCCGATCATTTCAAGGTTCCAGAGACATGGGGCTACATCACATGTCAAGATCATTGCTCAAAACTTGCACTCCCTGGCTCCCACATAGTCAATCCACTTTTTCGCATCATCCTGAGGATTCTTGCCTCCGCCATTTGGGCCAAGAAGGAGTTATCTCGGCCCACGAGGATGGAGGTGGGTTTTCTACGTACCATGCTTTTCATTGATCCCGCTCCAATGAACTTGGGATATGAGTGGGTGACGTATGTTGAACAACAAGGGCCCAAGTTGGAGGAGATTTAGTTTGGAGAACTAGTGACTCTTCTTGCCTTGGCTTGTGAGATCGATCTGTCTCGCTACACTGTACTCTAGCCACAAAAGCTGGACACCTCTTACTGGGTGTCTTCTGGCATTTTTCAGCGATGTAGAGAGGGAGTCACCACTACAGTCAACGATCGCCATGTGTTGGTCACAGAGGACAAGGTTGAGCTCTTGTACCTTCCCAATTGGTATGAGGCTTAGACTTCTACATCCTTCCCGCTTACTAGGAGACCCGAGCAAGACACTTCACTAAGGACAGCAGAGTCACGGTTTGAGCGGGAGGAGGAGATGTAAGATGCTGACCAGGATGCTGAGGAGGTCGTTACCGAGCCTTATGGCTTCGGTACCGAGGGTGTTGCTGATGCAGATGGGCACGTTAACGTTCTAGATAAGCGTGGGATAGTGCTTTACGACCCCATTACCGACCCATATAGGGTCGGTACTAACCCCCTCTTTTGCCACAGGCAGCATGGTACCGAGGGGTACGAATACAATTACGGCTCTAGTTCCAACCCTACTCCACCCTCGTGGGTTAATGACATGGTCCAACGAATGGATAGGCTGCATATGGGCCAATACCAATTATATGAGAAGATGACTGAGTTCCAAGATGCTTACACGGCTTAGAGGGAGGTGGATGAGGAGCATCACAAGATTTCTAAGTCCCGCTGGAGACGGGTGAAGACCGATGGGATGCAACAGAAGAACGCTGGAAAGCTACTGCTATGTTCATGCATAACTTCGAGAGGCGCTTTCCACCTTTTCCCTGATTCCTTCTCTCTCTTTCAAGGATGTTTAAAGACTGTTTCCACTGCTTTAAAAACTATTATGTGAGTTCGTTTTCTTTTCCCTATCTCTTTCTTTTTGCTTTATTTTGTTCTTACAGTGGGGACGTTGTATTGCTTTATTTTGTTCTTACAGTGGGGACGTTGTATAGCTCAAGCATGCCTTCTTGTGTTTGTTGTGTTTGTTGTCTTTGTTTTCTACGCTTTGTTTGATGTTTTTTGTGGTTTTTAGTTGTTTAGTTGCTTTGCTTTCTTTAAAAAATTGAAAAAAACACAAAAAGATTTTTAGGACGGATAGTACCCTTATCTTTATGGTTCTATGATTGCTTTTGCTTGCATGATCATGTAAATCCTTCAGCATATTTTTGATAATTTAGCCCAAGTCTTTTGATGAAAATGTTTTCAGTGAAGTTTAGCTCGTGATGAAATTGAGCACATATGACTTTTAGCATGAGTTTAATGCAATCTAACAAAAATTACCCTGTGAGCATGTTTAGCCTTAATTTTCTTGTGTGATTTACTCTCTTACGTGTATATTATCCCTTGAATTGTGATGGTTATCTATTTCTCAAAGCCTATATAAGATTTAAGTTCATTACTAGAAAAATCATATGATGGAGAACTTATTTTTCATGAGCCTTATTAATCCATATCCACCCTTACATTATCCTTTGTTTTTTGAAGCCAATTCTTGTGCCTTAAGCATATTTTTGTAGCTCCACAAAATTAATTCCTAGCCGATGTAAGCTTGACCCTATCCGGGGATTAGGACTTAGTTGGTTGAAATTTGTTTTGTTGAGTGTATGTGTTGGTTCAAAAGAAGGGATGGGATGGGTAGGATGGAAGTCTCATGGTTGTTCAAAGAAGTTGTAAAAGGATTCTTGGCTTAAAAGGAGAAGAATGGACTAAATAAAGGAGGAAAGAAAAGAAGAATTCAGTTACTGCAAACCTCGTTACCGACCCTATGTGGGGTCGGTACCGAGCTTTCCCAACAAAAGAAATTCAGAGCAAAAGAGGAAAAATTAGAAGGAAAAAAAAGAAGGAAAAAATTAAAAGTGCAAAGCAATAAAAGGCAAGCCAAGAGTTTCTCTAAGTGTTTTATGAGTTTTATGAGACTTTCTAGGATGGGTTTAAAGGTTAATGGAAAGGGAGGATTGATGGAAGAAACACCAAACATATCCCAAACTTCTCGCTCCCAGTGTGCATAATGTTTTGAGAGTTTGGTATATTCTTCTGATGTATTTGGTGAGTTATGTTGAGAGTTTAGGAGTCTATATTCCCGGATTTTTAGCACCACAAACCAAATATTTCCACGCCTTATTGTCCATACCAAGCCCCATTACAACCTGGTCGAATGGAAGCTTCTATGAAGTTTTTCATTGAGCCTAAGTTCTCTTGATGATTTTACTTGTTTTGACATCATTGGTAGAGAGATTGGTGATATAAGTTACAACTTCTATGAGTTTTTGCATGTTTGATTGAGTTGAGAGTTGTACTTATAAGCCTAAACACATGAGAGTTGAGTGAAACACTATATCCTTTGTGAGGTTGGATTGTGATTGCTTATGTTTATTTTGCTTATATATGTGTGATGACGTTAAGAGTGACTTGCTATTCTCACTTGTGCTGAAGTTGCTTTTTGATGAGGGCTATTACTTGATGAATGTGTTGATGGTATTGGTTTATGTTTAGTGATTGCTTGAGGACAAGCAAGCATAAGTATGGTGTATTTTGATGTCCGTGTTTTTAGCTTAGTTTTAGAGTGTTTTTCTAGGTTGTTTAGTCTTGTTTAGTTGTGTTTTTGTGTTAGTTTTGTGTCTTTTAGTCTAGTTTGCATATTTTACAAAAAGTATGGAAACTACTCTAGTTTGGTGTTTTTGTGTAGGTTTTGGAGCAAAGTTGGAGGCATTCTGGAGACATCAAGATGAAGGAGAGTGAGCAGAGCATGGCTAGGAACGAAGAGGTGAGGATGCTTGAAGAAATCCCGGGAAATCCAAAAGGAGGAGTGAAAGAATACAAAGGAAACCAGATCAATCAAGGCTCGTTACCGACCCAGGAGGGTCCGGTACCGAGGTGTGCAGGAAGGCAAAAGTTCAGCAAAAATTTGAGTCTACCGACCCTAACGGGGTCATTACCGAGGGTCCCCATCTCGGTATACGTAGCCGACTTCGAGCTTTTAATGATTTTTATTTCGTGATCTTTTTATTTTTAGATGTTTTATCTTTAAGGAAACTATTAGATAGACCCTCTAGTATAAATACTCTTGTTTTAAGATAGAAAAGGGGGACACGACTCTCTTTCTCTCGGTTTTTAGTTCGTACGGTTGATTCCTGGGTCGGTAACGAGGTGTGCAGGAAGGCAAAAGTTCAGCAAAAATTTGAGTCTACCGACCCTAACGGGGTCGTTACCGAGGGTCCCCATCTCGGTAGACGTAGCCGACTTCGAGCTTTTAATGATTTTTATTCTGTGATCTTTTTATTTTTAGATGTTTTATCTTTAAGGAAACTATTAGATAGACCCTCTGGTATAAATACTCTTGTTTTAAGATAGAAAAGGGGGACACGACTCTCTTTCTCTCGGTTTTTAGTTCGTACGGTTGATTCTTGGGTCGGTAACGAGGTGTGCAGGAAGGCAAAAGTTCAGCAAAAATTTGAGTCTACCGAGGGTCCCCATCTCGGTAGACGTAGCCGACTTCGAGCTTTTAATGATTTTTATTCCGTGATCTTTTTATTTTTAGATGTTTTATTTTTAAGGAAACTATTAGATAGACCCTCTAGTATAAATACTCTTGTTTTAAGATAGAAAAGGGGGACACGACTCTCTTTCTCTCGGTTTTTAGTTCGTACGGTTGATTTAGGAGAGAAGTTTGTTACTTGGAGCCCAAGGAAGAAGTTTGTTGGATTTTTCTCTTGTGTTCTAAGGTGTGTTCTGATACAAAGTTTGTTCTTGATTCAAGTAAGATTCAGTTTTTAATACAAGTCATGTTCTCCTTCAATTGCATTGTTTGTTTCTTCTCAATCATGAGAGAGTAGTCTTTTAATCTAGGCTTGGGGTTAGAAACCCAACATGATCTTGCATGAATGATGATCTGATTGAATGAATTGAATGCCTTTTATCTATCTTTCTACTTGTTTGTGTTTATGCTTTGACGAAAGTTAAAGTAATTCGCTTTTGTGACTCAATCGAAAGAGAAAGTTATAAACTTGAATTGTGATAAAGTTTGATAACGAAAGTTACAAACCTGGAAGAATGTTACACGAGCATATAAATGCATGTTACACGAGCATTGTATGGTAAAGAATGTTGTGAAGTTAACTAATGTCCAGTAGGGTGTGTGAAGTTATTGGGCAAAGACCTTTACCGACTAATTGCACCAAAGGTAGGGGCCTTTATCGATGATATCTTTGTCGACTACCAGACCTGGAAGAGCAAGCTTCGCTCGTTGAGACTGCATTGACGATTTAACAATACCAGTGGTGTGTAAGGATCATGGAGTATATTTTCGGATAAACAAGGAGCATGTGTGATATGTTAGAAGTATCTTTTGAAACAAGAATGCGTCATAAAACATATGGAATTAAAATTAAAATTTCGGTGGGGTATAAGGAAGAATTCAAGTCTAAACACACATTGACCAGATTAAGTGTAATTAAGGAAATCACTTGGAAGGTAGATTATCAAGAGAGTTGTTACGAGTTGAAGGGTAGGATGACTTGAATACCCAAACCACTTATATCATAGAATTATGGGAGTTATGAAAAATTTAACAACTCCTCAAAGCCAGAACAGGTGTGTTGTGATGAAAAATGTTGAGTAATCGCCTATGCATATAGGGAGAAGTCTTGAAGTAGATCTAGTTTGAGTCGATATTCACTTAGAGGGAGTTGAATATGAGACAGAGGAGATGGCTTGAGTTGTTGAAGGACTACGACCTTGAGATCCTTTACCACCCCGGGGAAAGCGAATGTGGTCGTTGATGCCCTTAGCAGGAAGACGCCTCAAGAGCGTATGTTGGCTCATTTGATAGTTCAGCCAGAGTTACAGAGAGAATTGATGAGATACGGTATTGAGGTGCAAATTCAGCGTTATCAGGGCAATCCGAGAGCCCTGGAGTGTCAACCGTCCTTGTTTCAAGAAGTGAGGCAAAAGCAGGAAAATTGCTCGATGATTCACGATCTGAGGCAGAGATTGAGCCGTGGAGAGGCACCCGATTTTGCGGAGAGAGCAGATGGTATTTTGTGTCTACGTGGCCGGATTGGTGTGCCTCGAGATGCAGAGTTGAGGCAGAAGATTCTGCAAGAGGCCCATGCTACACCTTACTCAATCCACCCCGGGGCGAGTAAGATGTACAAGGATCTGCGACAATTTTATTGGTGGGATGGCATGAAGCCGGATGTGGCGAGATTTGTCGCTAAGTGTCAAGTCTGCCAGCAGGTGAAGATCGAGCACCAGAGACCTGGAGGAATGCTTCAATCACTCCCTATTCTAGAATGGAAGTAGGAGGACATCTCCATGGATTTCGTCACAGGGTTGAGACTAAGCAGAGGTCATGATGCCATTTGGGTAGTAGTGGATAGACTGACGAAGACTATTCGCTTTTTGCCTATTAAGGAGACTTGGCAAGTGAGCAAGTTAGTGGAGGTGTTTATTAATCACATAGTTTGATTGCACGGAGTGCCTAAGACAATTGTGTGGGACCGAGATGGGCGTTTTACTTCCAGATATTGGCAGCAGGTGCATGAGGCATTAGGGACGAGATTACACTTCACGACTGCTTACCATCCGCAGTCAGACGGTCAGACAGAGAGGACGATTCAGACTCTAGAGGACATGCTGAGGTCCTGCGTGTTAGACTGGGGAGGTCAGTGGTCGGATCACTTGGCTTTGGTGGAGTTTGCCTATAATAACAGCTGGCATTCGTCGATTCAGATGGCTCCTTATGAGGCTTTATATGGTCGGAAGTGTAGGACACCGCTGTGTTGGGATGATCCCTCGGATGTAGTAGGTGAGAGGCCACAGATGATTGAGGAGACGATCGGGAAAGTGGCCTTAATCAGAGAGAGAATGTTAGCTGCTCAGAGTCGCCAGAAGTCCTATGCAAACAAGAGGCGTAGGCCGTTGGAGGTTGAGGTAGGAGCCCACGTCTGGTTGAGAGTATCGCCTACCCGCGGGGTAAGAAGATTTGGGGTGAAAGGGAAGCTGAGTCCCCGATATATCAGTCCGTTCGAGATTCTGGAGAGTGTAGGCGAGGTGGCTTACAGGCTAGCATTGTCGCCTGCTTTGGAAGGAGTGCACCCTGTATTCTATGTTTCACAGGTGAGACAGTATGTCCCGGATCCTAGTCACAGACTCAATTATGAGGATTTGGTGGTAGAACCAGATCACACTTTCCGAGAATAACCACTGAAGATTTTAGATCGACGAATAAAGAAGCTGCGGAACAAGGAGATTCCGTTGGTGTTGATTCAGTGGTCTCGACGGGGTGTCGAGGAGGCCACCTGGGAGACGGAGTCTAGGATGAGTGAAAGTTACCCAGAAATCTACCCGGGTTTGGTAGAGGCATTTGAGGGGAAGGTTAGTAATTAGTATGTTGTTTTCGGATTCGATGTTTGCTTCGTGATTCTTGTTCGCTTGACTTGCTTGTTTAAATATTTGATTAACGTGTTGCATATTTTGGATGGCTAGTATTGGTTATGTTTATCTTCATCAATAAATTCTGGTTCGAGGACGAATCCTCTTTATGAAGGAGAGGTTTGTGAAAAGCTCGGAAAATCATTTCCTTAGTTATAGAAGTTTCGGGACGAAACTTTCTTAAGGGGGGTAGTATGTAATATCCGAGGTCCGTTTTTCCTCCCATATCAGAAAATGATTTTCTTAGTCGACGAACAATCGAGTATTCTTTTAATTCTTGATCTGCAAGTAGTTCGTTTTAATAAATTTCTAGCTTATCCGTATGAAAACAAGGTCCATGAAGTTATATATATAATTATATATATATATATATATATATATATATATATATATATATATATATATATTTCCCTCTAAAAGCCTATATAAAATCCTATATATATATATATATATATATATATATTCGTACAGATCTTTTCTTTCATCTAGATCCTATTTAGTCGGGATCAAAGTGAAAAAAATAAAAAATTTATCGCTAAGCAAACTCTTCTATCCTAATCTAGTTCCCATATTTTAATATATATCATTAACCGCACAATCAAGTTGATTCTTCCATATATACGATCGGGGGAACTACGCCAAGCATCTAAACGAAATTTCATAGAACTAATTGTGTTCCGAGGAAGTGGTCATGTACGGCGTGCTATCATCATTCTTCTTCGCGTAAAGATTCCATTCCAGAAAGATTGATATACATCTTTTCCGGGGTCGTTCTCGCTCACGGAGGAACTGAACGGTCAACGATTCCGGTGAGTTATTTTCCTCTGATTGTTGTTCTTCCTTATTTCTTTATTCCTTTTGGTACAGTAGGAGTCGTCGAGGTTAGGATCTAGGAAAAAGGGGGGGACTGAGCGAGAGGCCTCAATATTAAACGGGCCGCCGTCGGAAGGGCTGACGGGGAAGGTCCGCCGTCGTCGTCGAAGATGGGTATTCAAGAGGTCGCCGCTACTCCATGATTGGGAGTGGAGGGCGAGTGGGGAATAGGAACGGAGTTGGGCAGCGAGGGCGGGACGCCGTTCCAAACCGACGGCGAAGAAGTTGCTGGGCAGGCGGGGTCATTCGATCACGAAAGAAGAAGATGAGCCCCGGTTTGAAGGGTCTATGGTCAAAGGGTCTTTGACTGGGGTTGGTGGGAGTTCTTTTATATTTTTTTTATGCTGTTGATCGGATGCATTGGGAATAAAAAGGTGGGTTGGGCTGATTTGTAGTACGAGTTTTGAAGTTGGGCATGTGGTACTGGAGTGAGAATTGTTTAAATTGGTTGGTGCTAATTAGTAGTTTTAAGATTAGCATTAATTAGTAGATTCATAGATAATCTAAAAGTATAGGCTAGAGGTTCGTATAGTAACAAGGTTTTGGTTGGATTATCTTAAATAATTATGTTAGTATTTTGGTGGGGGTTGATAAATCTTTAGTATAATTTGTAGAATTGAGACCCATTACGGGGACGGGTGTGGTTGGCTAAATATTTAAGTGTGCTTATTATTATGTTTAGGGAACTGCTTTTGCTCAAGATCTTAGTTTTGTCCAAGCCAAAGAATCCTTCGTCTGAGGTAAGTCGTTTTTCGACTTGCTCGGTTCTTCTCTATCCTGTTAGATTGCGTACCGTTATTGTAGGGCGGGTTTTGGGAACTAGTCCCGAATACCTTTTAAATTGTTTGAACTTCTTGAATTGTTGTGTGCGTAAAATGGTTTTAAACGTATTTTATAGGAAGAATATTTTTGGAACGTTTTCTCTGTGTTGGTACCGTTTCCGACATGGCCCATCGTAGCTGGCGTGGAGGAAGAGTTGGCTACTTTGACCCGTGTGACAGGGAAACCGTGCCCCTTCAAAACGAAAAGTATTATCTGTGTGTTTTTGGCAAGTGCTCCAGTGGAGGCTTAGCCCGGGGTTAGAAGGGAGATTGTGAAGTGGAGTGGGAGGGCCTGCCTTTGCACTCGGCGCGGTGATGAGCGCCTTGGTAGTCGGATTGTGGAAAAGGAGGAATTGTTGTGTTATGAGATTGTGATTGTGAATGCATATGTGGTTCTGTGTGACTGATTATAACTAATTTAGGTATTGGCCTTTAGAGATATGATTGCGATTGAGGATTTGTATGCTGACTTTAGAAATGTTTTCGTAACGTTCTATAATTTCCGTATTCTATCTAGCTTGGTAGATTAGACGCTGACCCTTCGGGGAATATTTTTCAGTTCCAGGTATGAATCAGGGAGCCGTGCAGGAACCGAGGCCAGATGGCGGGCCGGAGCGGTAAAGAGCGCGTGTCATAGTGGGATGGGTTTTACGCTAGTTTATTTATGATAGTTAGGATGCTGATTTTATTATTGTTAAGATGGAGTTAGTATTATGTTTCATTTACTATTATTTGAATAGTTCAGTATTACTAAGTGTTGTGTCAGTTTTGAATATTTATATTTTTCGGGAACGCATGCATGACTATGTTTTCTAAATTTTACTAAATAAAAGGTTGGATGTTTTTATTATGTTTTCTCGTCGTGCCCGCGTTGCAAGATCCTAAAGTGTAGTTGTCAACCTACTTAAATAGTACCTAGTAAGGTCTATTTCTTAGTAGCGCCCCGTCGGAAGTCGGGGTGTTACAAGAAAATATAAAAATTAATATAAAAATATGTAATTAAAAATATGGTCCATACTAATTAAAAAATTTATCATACTTATGTATAGAAAATTAATATAAACAATTTCATAACTAAAAATGTGGTGATTGAGATATTAAAATTTAATGAAAATACTACCCTTAATTGTCATTTTATAGAAAATTAATATAAAAATCAACATAGTTATGGATGAAAATTTTAAAAATGTCATTTTTATTTATAGAAAATTAATATAAAAATTCATAATTAAAAATATGTCCCATATTAGATTAAAAAAACTTTCATACTTACAAATAGGAAATTTAGTATATAAAAATTTGTGATTGAAAATATGCATATAAAGTTAATATAAATGAATCCATATAAATTAAAAAGTTTATATAAAAACTCAACATATAGATGAAAATTTAAAAAGTTGTCATTCTTATTTATAGAAGATTAATATAAAAAGGGAGGGGAGTTTGGCAATTTAAGGACAATGCAGACGAGATGTAGGGAAAGATGGTGGAATGCGTATGGAGAGTGGTGTGCGGTGTGTTGGGTTTGTCGAGAGGCAGACGCAGGCAGGTAAGAGCAGAAGCTTGGTGGAACGAAGAGGTACAAGAAAAGGCGTGGGGCAAGCAGTTGGCTTACAAAAAGTTTTTGGGAAGCAACAATGGAGATAGGAAAGCGAGGCTAGTGGAGTACAAAATGGCGAAAAAGGAAAGCTAAGAGAGTGATAGCCTAAGGAAAAAGCATATGAGGGGATGTATAAGGCTTTGGAAGAAAAGGGAGGGGAGAAGGTGTTGTACATGCTGGCTCGGGCAAGCGAAAGAAAGAGTAGGGATTTGGATATGGTCAGATGTATTACGGACGAAGAAAGACAAGTGCTAGTAGAGGACAACCATATCAAGGAGTGTTGGCATAGGTACTTTCATGGCCTACTTAACGAGGGGCACATGTCAACAGAGGGTACACATGAAGCAGTGGGTCGGGCTACAAATCTCTTTCATAGACGTTTTTCTAGGGAAGATATGAAGGAAGTGGTTCACAAGATGTGTAACAAAACAACAGTGGGACCGGATCAGATCCAGTGGAAGTTTGGAAATGTTTGGGTATGAAAAGCCTAGAGTAGCTAACGACATTTTTCAATGTCATTTTCAGGACAGCTAAGATGTCGGAGGAATGGAGACTCAACAGGTTGACCCCCCTGTACAAAAATAAAGGGGATGTGCAACAATTACAAGGGCATCAAGCTTCTTAGTCGTACAATGAATGTGTGGGAAAAGGTTATTCAATCTAGGTTGAGGAGGCTTGTCAGTGTGTCAGATAACTAGTTCGAATTTATGCTAGGGAGGTCGTCAATTGAGGCCATCCATCTGCTCAAAAGGCTGTAGAAGAATTTAGAGAGAGGAAGCAGAATATGCATATGAATTTTATCGATTTGGAAAAAACATACGACAGAGTGCCTAGAGAGTTGTTGTGGAGGTGTTTGGAAGCCAAGGAATTGTCAGGAGCATTATCGGAATTTTGAAGGACATGTATGAGGGATCGTTAACCAACAGGTGTACACCAAGGGGAAACACAAAGTTTTTCAAGGTAGGAGTAGGACTGCACCAAGGATTAGCGTTGAGTCCATTCTTATTCGCATTCATTTTGGAGATCCAGGGAGAGGTACCGTGGTGTATGCTTTTCGCTGACGATATTGTGTTGGTGGATGATTCAAGGGCAGGGGTATGTAGAAAACTGAAAATCTGGAGAGAGAGAAAGAGAGAGAGAGAGAGAGAGAGAGAGAGAGAGAGAGAGACGCTTGAAGCTGAGGGCTTTTTGATGAGCAGGACCAAGATAGAGTATGTGGAGTTCAAGTTTGATCAAGAGGCTGGGTCAAAAGGACAAGAAGTGCTCTTAGGAGGCGAGCTCATCTTGAAGAAAGAGAGTTTCAAGTACTTAGGCTCAGTAGAGCGACGGGGATTTCGTGGAGGACATTAAGCATAGGGGGTTGGCAGAAGTGGAGGGGAGCTTCAAGGGTTCTCTGCGGTAGAAAGATCCCACTCATACTTAAAAGGAAAATTCTACAGAGCAGTAGTTAGACCAGGCATTGTTTATGGTGCTGAGTGTTGGCCAATCAAGAAAGCACAAGACAAAAGTTGATGATAGCAGAGATGCAAATGTTGAGATGGATGTGTGTCCACACAAGATTGGACAAAATCAGAAATGGAGTGATCAAGAACAAGCTGGGAGTAGTCAATATTGGAGAGAAGCTACGCAAATCGAGACTCCGATGGTTTGGGCATATACAAAGGAGGCCTCTAGATGCCCCCAGTAAGGAGGAGCGAAGAGCCAACCACTAGCGAAGTACGTAGGGGCAAGGGTAGACCGAAGAAGAGTTGGAAGGAGGTTATAAAGTAAGACCTCAACTTTCTAGCAATTTTAGTAGAGTTGGCTTTATGCATGGAGCAATGGAGGGAGTGGATCATAGTTGAGGAGCGGTAGTGGAGTAGTAGGAGAGGGTGATCTGCTTTTCACTCACCCTTCCTCTAGCTCTCTTTGTTGTCCTTTTCATTCCTTTTTGTTTTTGCACTTATTCCTCCTTTTTCTATGTTTGTTTTCCTATGTGGGTTGGCACCACCTTCCTTTGACGGGTTGTTTCAAACATACCCTCCCGACTATATTCGTGCGAAAGGGTGTATACATCTTGACCCCAGATCTCGAATGGAAGGGAGTTCACTTGGTCAATGTTGTTGTAATTATAGTAAAAAATTCGAAAATTAATATAAAAATCCATGATTAAAAATATGGTCTATATCAATTTAAAAATGTTTTCATACTTAAAGATAGAACGTTAGTATAAAAATTTTGAATATTAATATAAAAATCCGTGATTCAAAATATACATAGAAAGTTTTGATAAATTAATTCATATTAATTAAAAAAGTTATCATAGTTATGCATAAAAAGTTAGAGATTGATTAAAATGAAAATATCCCTTCTCATGAAAACTAGAAATGAATTTAGGCCATTCGATTAAAACATTAGAAATGAATCCGGATCACCCGATTAAAAAAATATTTTTTTACTTTTTTCAGTCATTTTATGTATATAGATTGACATATATCGAGTATGAATATATGGCTATAAAACGTGAACATGCAATACTAATATGTGACCGTACTAATATTATATGTGAATGTATACTAAATTTTCTGAAATTAAAATGGAGTTATATATATGAACAACTCTTGTAATAATATGAACATGTATATAAAACATTTGAACAGAATGTAAAATATAAAGTGTTGTCTTTTTGGCAAAAATAAGCGAAAAAAATTAAAATTTAAAAAAAAATAAAAAAATATAATTTTTTTATTTTTCTTGTCAAACTTTTTTAAGCCTTTGATGATTTAATCAAACGTGAACATAAAACATGAACAAACAGTACTAATATGTGAACACACTTGCAATATATGTGAACGTATTATAAAATTTATGAACTGTTAAGGTGATAAACATGAACATGTCTTTGTAATAGTGTGAAAATATGCATAAAATATGTAAACGTAATGTAAAAAGTCAAACGTCGTGATTTTGTCAAAAACAAGCGAAAATAAAAATAACTTTTTTTATTTTTTATTTTTTTAAAATTACCATTTTGCCCTTATCTATTTTAATCTTAACCATTCATTTTCCAAATCCAAGGGTCCTCATTTATTTCTAGTTTTCATGATAAGCCCCATTTCATGTGAATCAACCTCTAAAAAGTTAATATAAATGAATTTAAAAATTTAATTAAAAATTCTGTAAGTCAAAGTATGATCCATTCTAAATAAAAAAGTTTTCATACTTATGTATAGAAAATGATATAAAAAACTATCCTATCCAAAAATAAAACTGATATATTGATTATTTTGTTTAATATATAAATATAACTAATTAAAAATAATATAATTAATTTTCAACCAAACAAATTGATTTAAAAAAATGGATGATGTGGTTTAATGTGGAGTTGTTTTAAATATTATTTTAACCTCCGTTTTGATATATAGTAATGATATTGATACTCTATATATGATAACAATTATATAGATTTTTTTTTAGTTTTTTGCAAATTATGTAAGTAATAAGAAATTAAGAATGATACCCCGTACGTCATCGCCTCTATCCCCGCCGGCTGGTTATTGCCTCCGGTCCCATCCCATGTGACCCTGGTTCAAAATTCGCTGGATCGACATGGACATGCAACGGAGTGTATGCCACACTTGTTTGTTAATTTAAACGGTAAAATGAATTTGATATACAGTAAGATCTTTCGATCACTTTCGAAAATCTTTCATATATACTCCGTATTGATTTTTACACTTACACGAAGTTTAATGTTCGTGTTTTTTTGTAGTCAGTGACTCAGTGGTAGAATTAATGTTATTGTTGTGTACCGTTGAATTTATTCCAAGTAGAGTCGAGGTGGGAAAAAACTTTACCAAAATTTATTAAAATTAGAAAAACTTTACCTGCTTTTTTATTTAAGTTTAACCGTTAAAAAATTAGTTGCTGATATCTACCCTAATACATTATAAAGCAGAAACCAAATTTGTGTAAAAATTTGCGCCACGTGGTATAACCTAAATAAAATATTATAAAAACTTTTTTCAACTTAAAAAACTAAATAATAATTCTAGAAACTCCCCTTCACATTATACTCTAATAATAATTCTAGAAATAACAATTTATCTTAACCACTTCATAAAATAGTGAATGGATAGGTACCATATTGTATGTGTAGATTATTTCATATAGTATCACATATTACAAAATAAAAATTAAATAATTAATATACACATATTTTAAAAATTTTAATTAAATAATAAGCATTACTCAATTAAAAAATGAATTTATAAAGATTCAAGTTTTGTAGGGTAAGATTTTAAATGTTATAAAATAGATAATATATATACATATCATTTTCTATCTATAAATATAGATTTTTATTCTTCAAAAATTCCTAAATACAAAAAACAGCTATTTTAGATTTTATAAAATAAGTAATGTATCAAAATAAATTTTTGTCTATAAAATTTTCTATCTGTGTGTTAATTGATATTGATAAGCAATAGTATATATGCTATCTTAAGATTATGCTAAAATATTTTTATCAGATGGTTGAAAAAAAATTACCGATATAAATTTCTATCTATATCTACGCTAATACATCTACCTAATACATTATAAAGCAGAAACCATGTATGTTGAAAAAATTGCGCCACATGGAATTCCTTGAATAAAATAATATTACATTTTTTAATAATAAATATTATAATTACTTCTATAATTCTTTCTATATATCTAATTTTTTATAATATAATAACTTGATCTATATGTTGATATTTTTTATACATATTTTTTTAATCTTTTAACAAGATTTAGGATCTAAATATATAATTTTTTTATTTATATGTTGATAATAACGTGATCTAATATTTTTATATTAATTTTATGCATAATTTTTTTATCTTTTAACAAGGCTCGTGTTTCAAGTATATAATTTTTTATCAATATGTTGATAAAATGTGGGACACAATCTTAAAGATCTACCCTAATACATTATAAAGCAGAAATCAAGTCTGTGTAAAAATTTGCGCCACGTGGCAAAATCTGAATAAAAGAATGGACAAACTTTTTTCAAAATAAAAAACTAAATAATAATTCTAAAAATCTTTATCTTAACCACTTCATAAAATAGATAATGGATAGATACTTTATTATATGCGTAGATTGTTTCATATAGTATGTATCGCATTAAAAATAAAAAAATTAATATACACATATTCAAAAAAAATTTAAACAATAGCCATTACTAAATAAAAAAATGAATTTATAAAGATTGAAGGTTTTTTAGGGTAAGATTTTAGATGTTATAAAATAGATAATGTATATGTTTATTGATATTGATAAGAAATATTATATATTGTATCTTAAAATTATGCTAAAATATTTTTATCGGATTATTGAAAAAAAATTACCGATATAAATTTCTATATATATCTACACTAATACATTATAAAAGAAAAATAAATCAATATCTACCTAATACATTATAAAGCAGAAACCATGTCTGTTGAAAATATTGTGTCACATGGCATTCCTTGAATAAAATAATATTACGTTTTTAATAATAAATAGTATAATTACTTGTATCATTCTTTCTATATTTTTATAATATAATAACTTGATCGATATGTTGATATTTTTTATGCATATTTTTTTAATCTTGTAACAAGATTTGTGATCTAAGTATATAAATTTTATATATATATATATATATATATGTTGATAATAACTTGATCTAACATTTTATATTAATTTTGTGCATAGCAATTTTTTTATCTTTTAACAAAAATCGGGCTTCAAGTATATAATTTTTTATCTATATGTTGGTAAAATATGGACATAATCTTAAAGATTTTTTTATAAATTTCATATTTTTATTATAATATTATATACAAGTGCTTTAAATTTTATATTAATATCATAATATTGTATAATTTTTAGTAAAATTATCCCGTGAGTATCACGGGAATTCAACTAGTTATCTATAACTAGTTGTACCCGTCGTACCATGTACGACTACGATTCGATATTTTATAGACATTATTAATATGATATTAATAAATAAAAATATATTATAACTATGTAAGTAATTTATTGCTCATCGGATGTATAATTTTTTAATCAATGTAAATGATTAAATTTAATGTTGAGAATGAAGATATATTATTATTAAGATAAAATAATTACATTTCTCTTTTTCCTTAATGATATGAATAAAAAATTTATATATTCAAATATGGAAGAGATAAGAATTTAAAAAATAATAGTTAACTTAATAAATAAGATATAATAAAATATGAAAGATAAAGATAATTTAATTATATAAATTATTTAAAATTTAATTAATTTAACATGGGACCAAATTTACTTTGTGGTTCGATAAAGTATAAGATTAGATAAGATTAAATATTATATTATTTATATTTTATTACTTTCCATGTAAATAAATTTAGAGATTATCAAATATTTCAATATATCTATTAAATATTTTATTATCTATTTTTATTAATTTAAACATTATAAATATTTATGATTAATTTTTAATCATATAAGAAAATCAATATATATCTATAAATAAATTTGTCAAAAGATATATGCTAAAATATTTATATTTATTTTAAAATATTTTATATTTAATTTTAAATACTTGTATAAGGAAGCTTTCAAATGATATTGTTATACTAAATAGATATTTCATATTTGTTTGATGTTAGAGATAAATTTAAATAGTTAAAAAAGAATTTAATAGGAAGAAGTTATAATAATAAAAATAAAAATTATTTTTTTAAATATGAGGTGGGGCCAGAATTGTTCTAGTGGCTTGAAAAGGTATATCTTTAATATACAGTTACTAGTATGTATTCCCGTACCTTGTACGTGTTTTTCTTAAATAAAATATTTTCAAATATATTTATTATCCCAGAAAAATAATCATTTAAATGTTTAAATATAAATTTTGAATAAATATTTAAAATCAATAAATTATAAAAGTTGTTTATTTGAAACAAACAACAACATCGCGCAGTATAGTCCCGCTCAAGCGGGATCTGGGGGTCAAGATGGGGGAACCCATAACTTGAAATGTTCAGGAGAATGCACCCGATAGACCCAAGAAAAATTGAAATTCAGCTATATGACAATAATAACCGAATTTAGTTAGAATGCAGTAAAATTGATATAGGGACTAAATCCATCTTAAAGGCACTGTATAAAAGCCAATGAGGATGCCCCACATAATACTTCATTAGTATTACGAATTAAATTAATATCCAAAACATGATAATTTATTTAATTATGAAAATAGATAAGTAATAAGATAAAAACTTATCAATTTATTATATACACTAGTTGTACCCGTCGTACCATGTACGACTACGATTTGACACCATGTAGAACTATGATTCGATATTTTATATACATTATAAATAGAATATTAATAGATAAAAATTTAATATAAAAATTTAATATAAGTAATTTATTGCTCATATTACCTATTTTATTATTTTTAAATATTATAAGTATTTTTTATTATAAAATAATATATATATATTTAAATAAGTGCGTGAAAAGATATTATGCTAAAAGATAAAAGATATTTATACTTATTTAAAAATATTTTAAACTTGTTATCTTTAATTTTAAATATTTGTATAAGGAAGTTTTCAAAAGATATTGTTTTACTAAATAGATATTTGTTTGATGTTAAAGATAGATTTAAATAGTTAAAGAAGAATTTAATAGGAAAAAGTTAAAATATTAAGAATAAAAAATAATTTTGTAAATATGTGGTGGAGCCAGAATCGTTCTGGTGGCTCGAAAAGGGACAGCTTTAATATATAGTTATAGATGTGACCGTTCAAAATAAACTTAATTATAGTGATATAAGATTGTACATACATTACACTATCTTTATATTAAACTTAATGATCTAAACCTATCATATGCATTCTATCTAGAAATAAAATAAATAACCTAATATTTGTATAATATATAGCATAAAAAATATCTTAATAATCTTCCTATTTATCATATCCAAAAATAAAAGTTTATTTTTTTAAAAAAATCAATATATATTATAAAAGCTAACCGTTTTCGAGCCACCACGTTGATTCTGGCCCCACCTTATATTTAAAAAAAATTATTTAAAGTATTTTAGTTCTTCTAATTAAATTCCTTTTATTTATTTCATGTGGCAAAAGTTTTTTTTTCAAATTCCACAATGAATGCTTTGTTTTAAAGATAGATTTTTTTTTAATTTCACGCTATCATGTTGAATGATTTTTTATGTTAAAGATAGAATTTTTATATAATTCGACGTTGAATGATTTTAGTTCTCACAATTAAACTTCTTTTATTTAATTTAATTATGTGGTAAAAGATAAGATTTTTTTTAACTTATTATTTTTTGAAGATAGATTAAAACTGATTAAATTTATTTTATTTTATTTACTTATGTTGAAAAAGATAAGATTTATTTAAAACTCAACATTGAATTATTATTTTTAAATATATTTTTTTAAATTCTACATTGATTGATTTTTTTTATAGATAGAATAATTTAAATTCTCCCATTTAAATTCATTTATTTATTTATGTGGTATAAAATATTGTTTTGCTTTATTTAATCTATTATTTTAATCCCATAAAATTTGTTGAACTATTATTATTATTTAAGGATAGTAGCATGAGTATTTTAAAGATAGAATACTATCTATAACTATATATTAAAGTTGTACCTTTTCGAGCCACCACAACGATTCTGCCCCACCTCATATTTTAAAAACTAATTTTTGTTTTTATTATTATAACTTCTTTTTATTAAATTCTTTTTTGACTATTTAAATTTATCTCTAACATCAAACAAATATCTATTTAGTATAAAAATATCTTTTGAAAGCTTCCTTATAAAAGTATTTAAAATATTTTAAAATAAATATAAACCTTTTAGCATATATCTTTTGATGAATTTATTTATAGATATATAGTAATAAAATATTTGATTATAGTGATATAAGGGGTGGTGTGGTTGTATGAGCAATAAATTACTTATATTAAAGTTTATATTATATTTTTATTTATTAATTAATATCCTATTTATAATGTCTATAAAATATCGAATCGTAGTCGTACATGGTACGACGGGTAAAACTAGTTAATAATGAAATTTTCTATCCATTGATTATAGTGATATAAGGGGTGGTGTGGTTTTAATAAAAGGGGTGGTGTGGTCCAATCTAAAAGCGACATGTGTCGTTTAATAGTTTTTTTAACATCCGCTTTAGTATATAGTTATGACAGATATGACTATTTTTATTTCTAAGATATATATGTGATCACGTGTACATATTTATTTATATTTTTTAATTTATCTTTTACAAATATAATAATTATAATGTCCTTTTTTATCTATATTGGTCAAATCTAATAATATTATATTATTTTTATGTTTATTTGGGGATAAATTTTTAAAAATATTATTTTATTTTTATGTTTACTCGGAGATAAATTTTTTGCATAATTAACTATTTAAATTATTATTTTAATAAAGGGGTGATGTGGCGCAATGTGGTCGTAGAAACTGCTCCGGCTTTAGTTATTAGTAATAGATAGACTATTAGAGTTGTCAAAAGTTGACCTAACTCGCAAATTCGACCCGAACTGCCTGAAAATTTTAAGGTCAAGACCTAACTATATACAAAAGTGGAGGTTAAAAAAATTACTAACGACACATGTCGCTTTTAGATTGGACCACACCACCTCTTTTATTAAAACCAATCTTTGGCAAAATAATTAAGTTTAACTAGTTATACCCGTCGTACCATGTTCGACTACGATTCGGTATTTTATAGACATTATAAATAGGATGTTAATAAATAAAATTATAATATAAATAATTTATTACTTGTAGAATGTATAATTTTTTTAATCAATAAAAATGATTAAATTTAATGTTGAGAATGAAGATATATTATTAAGATAAAATAATTACATTTCTATTTTTCTTTGATGATATTTCATAGATATTTAATTAAAAAGAAGATAAATTTGAATAAAAAATTTATATATTCAAATATGGAAGAGATAGGGACCGGCCTGAGTTCTTCCAAATAGGGACCGACCTGCATCAAGGGTCGGCTTTGAGCCCTTTCCTGTTTGCTATCGTTTTGGATGTTCTGACGAGGGAGATCCGGGAAGAGATATCATGGTGTATGCTTTTCGCAGATGACATAGTGCTGGTGGACGAGTCTAGGGAGGGAGTTTGCAGAAAGCTAGAATCATGGAGAGAGAAACTTGAAACCGAGGGTTTTAAGCTGAGTAGGACTAAGACGGAGTATGTAGAGTTTAAATTCAGCCAGGAGGTAGAGCCAGATGAGGAAGTACGTTTGGGAGGAGAGGTCATAGCGAAAAAGGAGATGTTCAGATACCTAGGCTCAATTGTGCAGAGTGATGGGAGCGTCGAGGAGGACATTAGACACAGAATACAGAGAGGTTGGCAGAAGTGGAGGGGTGCGTTTGGAGTGTTGTGTGACAGAAAGGTCCCACTCAAGCTTAAGGGCAAGTTCTACAAGACGGTGGTTAGACCAGCCATACTCTACAGGGCGGAATGTTGGCCGACTACTAAGGCGCAGGAGCAGAAGCTGATGGTAGCAGAGATGAGGATGCCGAGGTGGATGTGTGGGCATACGAGACTGGACAGAATTAGGAATGAAGTGATCAGGAGCAAGGTGGGAGTGACTAGTTTAGGTGACAAGCTCAGAGAGTCAAGGCTTAGATGGTTCGGGCACATATAGAGGAGACCACCCGATGCCCCAGTTCGAAGAATTGAAGGGTTGGTCGATAGCAACTTTCGCAGGGAAAGGGGCAGGCCGAAGAAGAGCTGGAAGGAAGTCATAAAACAAGACCTCAAAGTTCTGGCAGTCTCAGCAGATATGGCTATGTGTAGGGATCAATGGCGTGAGAAGATTACGGTGACAGAGCATTAGTGGCGACGACCGGGAGGGAGTACCTTGCTCTTTTTCTCTTCATCTTTTGTTTCTCTGTTATAGTTTTAGTTTACTGAGTTTCTAGAGCACTTTTCCACTCTCACTTTTTACTTCCCTACTGTTCTACCTTTTGTTTTTACCTTCTGCACCTTTTGCTTTGGGCCCACCTTAGATACCCTCCTGACTTCGAGTCGGGGTAAGGGTGCGTACATCTTACCCCCAGATCCCGTTTCTCATACTGGGTTTCACCTGGGTAGATGTTGTTGTTGTTGTTTGTAAATAGGGAAGAGATAATAATTTATAAAATAATAGTTAACTTAATAAATAAGATATAATAAAGTATGACAGATAAAGATAATTTAATTATATAAAATATTTAAAATTTAATTAATTTAATTTAAGATGGAAGCAAACACATTTTGTGATTCGATAAAGTAAAGATCATATAAGATTAAATATTATATTATTCATATTTTATTACTTTCCATGTACGTAAATTTAGAGATTATCAAATACTAGTTATGACCCGGGCCTTGCTCGGGGGCTTTGTCAAAAAAAATGTAATATATTGATTTACATATGATATATGTATTATAATTTATATAGTAAAAAAATAATTATACAAATAATGAAACTAATAATTGCATATATTAATTTTAATATTATAATATATTTAATTATAAAAATATATTAAACAATATTTTGTCATTACAAAAATATTATTTACATGTAATATCATTTTCAAAATCATAAAATTTAATGATCTTGGCCCGTTGGGTTAACCCAAACCCGCAAGAAAATCGCAAAGAATTGATCTAATCAACCCAGGAAATTTTAAAGGCATGAATTTGTATTCGATCGAAACCCGAAATGACCGAACCAAAACTTGAACAAACCAATCTGGTTAATTAATTTAGCATTAAGGGATCATTAATTTTTATTTATTTATTTACGAATCCGTCATCTAAAAAATCTCCATACTTATGTATAGAAAATTTAAAAAGTTGTCATACTTTTAAATTGAAAATTAATATTAGAAAATCTAAAAATAAAAATAAAAATATGTAAATAAAACATTTTCATATTTATGGATAGAAAATAAATATAAAAGAATTTGTAACTAAGTATATGGTGATTGAGATATTTAGATTTAAAAACAATACAACCTTTAATTGTCATATTTATAGATAGAATATTAATATAAAAACTTAA
The DNA here is from genome assembly GCA_964016875.1 of Fallopia convolvulus. Lineage (NCBI taxonomy): Eukaryota > Viridiplantae > Streptophyta > Magnoliopsida > Caryophyllales > Polygonaceae > Fallopia > Fallopia convolvulus. Next base: position 52,517,106 of record OZ024722.1, read on the forward strand.
CATAATTATGTATGAAAATTTAAAAAATTATCATGTATAGAAAATTAATATGAAAAATTGAAAAAGTAATTTTATCTATATTTTATGGATAATTTTTAATTGTACAAATAAAATTTATCCATATAGTATAATTTTTATAATATTGTACGATCAAATCGCAATCGTGAAAAAATCCATATGATCAATTATGTAGTATATTTTATCTATATTTTATGGATATAAGATAATTAAATATTACAATATAATGAATGCGAAAAAAGATAAAAATAATTGATAGAGATCAAAAAAATTATCAAATCTCATAGTAAATTGAAAAAATATATAAATTGTTATATAGTATATTTTATCTATGCTATATGGATAGAAGATAATTAAATAATATAATATAATGAACATAAACAAAGATAAAAATAATGGATGGAGATAAAAATTTATCCAATCTCATAGTAAATTGATAAAAAATTATTAAATAAGGTGAGTGCATAAAATTGGAAATTCCATAAGGTGATTGAATTACATAATATAAAATTAATTAAAAAATCATTATTAAAAATAGGTTGGGTGGGATATAAATTCTTAATGACGAATCTGCCCAAAAGTGCTTCAGGTTTAAAAGATATATATTGATTTTAAAATATCTATTAAATATTTTATTAAATAATCTTATTAATTTTAAACATTATAAATATTTATCATTAATTTTTTCTTATAAAATAAAATTAATATATATCTATAAATAAATTTGTCAAAAGATATGTGCTAAAAGATTTGTATATAATATAAAAATAAGGAAGCTTTCAAAAGATATTATTATACTAAATAGATATTTGTTTGATGTTAGAGATAATTTAAATAGTTAAAAAAGAATTTAATAGAAAGAAGTTATAATAATAGAAATTGATTTTGTTTTTTTTTAAATATGAGGTGGGGCCAGAATCGTTCTGGTGGCTCGAAAAGGTACAACTTTAATATATAGTTATAGATATAAAGATAGTGTAATGCACGTACAATATTAATTATATCACTATAATCAATCGATAGAAAATCCCATTCTGAATTTTAAAATAATAATTTTTTATTTTTGGATATGATAAATAAGAAGATTATTAAGATATTTTTTTATGCTATATATTATACAAATATTCGGATATTTATTTTATTTTTAGATAGAATGCATATGCTAGGTTTAGATAATTAAGTTTAATGTAAATAAAATAAATAAATTAAAGTGATAAGTAAGATAGAACTAATTGAATCCCCGTGATACTCACGGGATAATTTTACTAAAAATTATACAGTATTATGATATTTATATAAAATTTAAAGCACTTGTATATAATATTATAATAAAAATATGTAATTTATAAAAAAATCTTTAAGATTGTGTCCATATTTTCTCAACATATAGATAAAAAATTATGTACTTGAAGCCCGATTTTTGTTAAAAGGTAAAAAAAATTGCAATGCCTAAAATTAATATAAAATATTAGATCAAGTTATTATCAACATATAGATAAAAAATCATATACTTAGATCACAAATCTTGTTACAAGATAAAAAAAATATGCATAAAAATATCAACATATCGATTAAGTTATTATATTACAAAATAAAAATTGGATTTATAGAAAGAAATATAAGTAATTATAATTTTTATTATAAAAAAATATAATATTATTTTATTCAAGGAATGCCATGTGGCGCAATAGTTTCAACAAACATGGTTTCTGCTTTATAATGTATTAGGTAGATATTGATTTATTTTTCTTTTATAATGTATTAGCGTAGATATAGATAGAAATTTATATCGATAATTTTTTTTTCAATAATCCGATAAAAATATTTTAGCATAATTTTAAGATACAATATATAATATTGCTTATCAATATCAATAAACATATATATTATCTATTTTATAACATCTAAAATTTTACCCTAAAAAACCTTCAATCTTTATAAATTCATTTTTAATTTAGTAATGGCTATTGTTTAAATTTTTTTTGAATATGTGTATATTAATTTTTTTTATTTTTAATGTGATATGTACTATATGAAACAATCTATGCATATAATAGGTATTTATCCATTATCTATTTTATGAAGTGGTTAAGATAAAGATTTGTAGAATTATTATTTAGTTTTTTATGTTGAAAAAAGTTTGTCCATTATTTTATTCAGGTTTTGCCATGTGGCGCAAATTTTTACACAAGCTTGGTTTCTGCTTTATAATGTATTAGGGTAGATGCATATTCTAGGTTTAGATAATTAAGTTGAATATAAATAAAATAAATAAATAAATAAATTGATAAGTAATCTTTCACTATAATTAAGTTTATTTTGAATGGTCCCATGTATATAATCAATTGATAAGTTTTTATTTTATTACTTATCTATTTTCATAATCAAATAAATTATCATGTTTTGGATATGAATTTAATTCGTAATACTAATAAAATATTATTGTTTCAAATAAAAAATAATATTTTATTAGTATATGTGATATATTTTTAGTATACATTGATATATCTACCTAAATTTTAAAAAATTAACGTTAAAACTATTTTAATAAATATTTTAATAAGTTATATTACCTTGCTAGATATCTTATTGTTTATCTTTTAAGTTATAGCATTACATTATTTTTATTTTTTCCTCTATGTTATCTTTTATACCAATCTTTATATTAATGTTTTATGCATAACAATATTTTTAAAAAAATTAAAAACATATTTAAAAATATTCAATTCAAAAAGATTGAAAAATATTCACATCACTCAATATTAAAAAAGTTCATTAAAATAGAAAATTTGGATAGATTCCATGATAATAAAATAAATATTTAAATTATCTTTTATTTTTATCTATTTATGGAATATATTTTATTAAATAGAATTTTAATTAAAAAAGCATAAGATAGAAATTTATATTATCTTTTACAATATTGACAATGATCTATTTATGTAAAAAAATTTAAAAATTGAATTTTTATTTAAAACGATAGAAATTTACTTTATCTTTTAAACGATTGACAATTTTCTATTTATGCAAAATTTCTTCAAAAAACGAATTATGATTAAAATTTTGATAAAAACTACAATGATAATATAATTATTTCATTAAGATTGGTCATCTACAAAAATAAACTTTTCCTAAAAAATTAATTATAATAATTTTTGTTCAAAAATATTAGATAAGAGATAGGTAAAATATTTTATGTGAATATAGAATAAAGATTAGAGTAAAAAATATGCAATTTTCTTCAACTATGACTCTCCAAAACCAATTTTTCCTTGAAAAGTTTTATACTTTTTCAATTAAATGATAAACGTTAATGAATATTAGTTTTGACTCTATATTTTTCTAAGAAAAATAAATAAATCCATAATAAAAATTTATACTTTTTAACTATTTATTTATTTATATTTAATAAAACATCCGTACAAGGTACGGGCACTTACACTAGTTTGAACCTGTTGGATCGAAGTGCGTTAGTAAGAGCTTGGGAACTGGCGTTTAGGTTGTTCCCAATGCAGCGGAAGTAAAACAATAGTAAGTAAAGCAGGAAATAAATGACACAATTCCTTTATAGAGGAACCCCACGACAACCAGCTAGTTGTATGGGTAAACCTCTACCTCCGCTTGGAGGATTTTGAACGATGTACTTGTTTTATTGATTGTTCCCTAGTTACACAGGCAATACTTACACTTCTCTGTTCCTAGCAGTTCTACCTAACTCTTGCAACACTAGTAATTCTTCTCGACCTTGTTCCTAAGCGAACAGAACAACTAAACACAAGATAAATCGAACCTTACACCTTGAGCTCACAGTTCCCTAACTCGAACTTGGATTCACCGTCACCGAGATCGCACACTCGTCGCCGGGAACTTCTCTTCACTTGTCTCTTTTTACTCTTTGTATGAGGATATGAGTTCTGGGAGAAGTGCTTTTTCCAAGCACTATTCATTTGCCTTTATACTCATTTGATCTTGGGCTGCAATCTTCATTTTCATGTTGTCCAAAATGCCCTTTGTCTTGCATGCCAAGTTTGCAATCTTCACATGTGACTTGATTTGAACTTAGTCAACTTCAAATGTCAATCGGACTATTGGATCCCTCGCCTCAGTCTGTTCCTCAGACTGAGCCTTTATTTTGTCTGAGATAAGATCCCACATTTCACGCTGAACGGTCTTGTCTTCACATGTGAGTTCCCATGCGATGGGAACTGTTCTCTCCAGAGTTCCTTTGATAGGAACTTGCTATCGTGTATTCTTGTGTTCCTTTTGCATTCCCTTCTTTGAGAGTCTTCGTCAAACCTGGTGTTCCCTTGAAATACTTGGATGTAAAACGTTAGTTCCCATATGGCTTTTTTCATTATCAAAACTGGAGATACGCATCGTTGTTCGGATGCTTGGAACTAGAGTTCCCAAGACCGTCCCAACAATTTCCCCCTTTTTGATGATGACAAACCCATTGCAAAATAAGTAAGTATTTCAATGTGTGAAAAATCACGATATGCATTGGAGATCCTAAGTATGAGCCTTGGGAGTCACTTTTATGAAACATTAAGTCCCTACTTAGCATATTATGCGTTAGTTCCCCCCCCCCTCCCCTTAGCCAAAACATATTCCGTGATAACCCTTAAAAGACTCATCTTACACATTTTGTCCTTCCCCCTTTTGGCATCATCAAAAATGGAAAGCATAAATAAAAAAGGAAGGAACACACAATCATACTAAAGGCCAATGCATTACTTAAGCAAAAGATGTACAAAATGGGAACTCGTTACATTTTGTGGGAAATGATAAAGCTAAGGGAATAGAAGGGAAAAGATCATTGGCCTTGGGGATCAAGTGATCACGAAGCTGAGTCATGATCGACAAGATGTTCTCGAGAGTCGCCGCCATGTGCATAAGCACCTGAGTGTTCCCAACACTTGAGCCTTCACCAGAGGGCAGGGTCCCCTGTTGATCCTCGGATTGCTCACAGTGACGCATCTTCTGAACCACAGTAAGATCCAGTTCCCTTCCGATGGTCACTTCCTCCTTTGTGTCATCGTATAAGCCCTCCTTGACCAACAGTTTCTTGACCAAGCCAGCATAAGACAAGGAGTGAGATGGAGAGGCGAGACACTTGTCCATGTGCCCAAGGATGATGAGAGGGAGGTTGATGGGCATCTTGTGTAGAAAGTGGAAGAGGAGGATGGCGTCTTGGATGTTGAGGGTGTGGCGCTTCTCCTGCTGAGGGATCACAACCGTTATTAAGAACTGGTGAGCCAATTTGGCGATAAGGCCCAAGTTGTGTGTCGAGGTCCCTTGGGTGGGAACTCTACCGTCGTAGATGCTGTAGAGGATCTCGTCTCTGTGAAGTCACCCCAAATCTTGTGGGGAAGGACACCCAATCCCTTGACAGGGACATTCAGCTAGCGGCGGATGGAAGAGGCAGTGAAAACGTAGTCATCGCCTTGGAGGGAGAGAGTTCCCTTGGTGGCCTCGTCATGAATGACGAAGTTGTTGTAGAAGAGGCGCACCTGCTCAGGGTCGACGGTCACAGCAGCGTCGAACACTTGTTCCCATCCTTGGGCTTTGATGAGCTCCCACAAATCCCTAAGCACATGAGGAGTGAGGAGGGACTCTGTGAGGATGAGGGGAGTGATGAGTTTGCAGTCGGAGGTGACGGGAACTCTTGAAGACTCAGCTCCCTTCCCTTTCTTGTTTTTGATCCCCTTGGAGGCAACAACCTTCCTTTTCTTTTGAGGGGTAGGAGTAGACGTAAGCAAGAGCATGGGCTCCTTCTCCTTGGGAGACCCATGGGATGCCACCATTTGGCGTCCTTGTTGTTCATGAACCAAAACTTGGACGTGCTCTTTGGCAAGCGCCTCAGCGTCTAGAACCTCGGTGGCGTTATCGCCATCCAATTTTCCTTTTGTTGAGAGAGGAATGAGTTTGTACACCTTTGTCGTAGGGAGTGATGATGTTATCGATGGGATGATCCTTCCTTTGGTGGTAGTTCCTTGTCTGTATGTTTGTGACATCAAGTTGTTCCCTTGCTTCTTCTTCGTCTGGAACTTGAGTTTCCTCTTCATGGGAACAGTTGTTCTCAACTTCTTCACTGAGTGTCTCTTCAAGATTTTCTTCATTGTTCCCTCGTTGTTCCCCCCGGACACTAGACTCTTGTATTGTTTCGTCTCGGGGAACAAGAGTGTTAGATTGAGAGGCATCTTGAGGTTCTTCTTTTGTAGAAGGAACTTCGAAGGAGTCTTGATCAGTTTGATGTTGGGCTCCTTTGTTGTTGTCTGGTGGTGGGGCAGTGTTCCCACTTGGATAGTCTTCATCTCGCTTTCTTGGCTCATCATCGTCATCGTCTTCTTCTTGTCTGACTAGTTTGAACATAGTTACCTTTCCTTGGGGCTCTGTTCCCATCTTTACAGATTGTTCGTTGAAGACGACATGAATGCTTTCCTCGATCTTCTTGGTCCTCTGTTGTAAACCCTGTACGCCTTGCTTGGAGAGGATTATCCTAGGAAGATCCCTCCGTCGCTCCTTAGATCAAACTTCCCAAGGTTGTCTTTGCAATTGTTGTGGACGAAGTGATAGCTTGCATATAGGTATACCTTAGGATGCATATTTATGTTTATTTTGTTTGGTTTTAGCTTAGTTTAGTCTAGTTCTTAGGTTTTTAGGTTTTCGAGGAAATTCGGGTTTTTGCGCTTGTTTTGTTCGGTTTTGCATATCTTTAGGTAAACAAGCATGGACAGGATGAATCTTAGATGATTGTGGAGGATCAAGATGAAGCTTAGATTGATACGAGTGAAGATCAAAAGATCCAAGGCCCGAGAGCTTCTGTGAAAAGAACGCTTAAATCCGGGCTATGCATTGGAGTTCTTGTTTCGACACCTCTATCTTGCAAGGCTTGTTTTGGGAGCTATAGTGGTCGGATGAAACTAAATTTAGAATTACTGGAAAGCTAATTCAAAGAGATACAATTCATGTTTTTATTCCGAGTCCAAATTCCAACTCTAAGTAGGTCAAAATAGCCTCTGAAGTGTCACCTAAATGCTGAACCGAGGGTAAAAGCGCGGGTTGCATGCTAAATGCGCGACCGCGCAATTTTTGACCTAACCCGAGCAATTTTGACTTAGAGCAATTGCGCGACTTGCCAATTGCGTGGCCGTGCAATTGGAGGCTAACCCGCGCTTTCTGGAGTTTTATGCGGACGTCATTGGGCCGACTTTTGGGCTTGGTTACATCTTGTCCGAGTATATGCTTAATGATAGGGTTTTGGAGGATTATTTTGGGAGACATATTTAAGCTCTTGTTTGTTTATTTTTATGAGAACTTTTATCAAACTTTTGGAGGTTAGGGTTTTCTCTCTAGAGACAGACTTTGAACCTCTTGTAAGTTTGTTTTTAATTTAATTATGCATTGCTAAATTTCATTGTGTTTGGCTAGTTATTGAAATCATGATTTGCATGAGTTGTGACGTTTGATTTGATTCTCAACAAACTTGAATAGAGTTTATTCCTTGTGCTTAATTGAATCTAAACTAGGATTTTGTTAGATTAGCTATCTAATTGAATTTCTAGTTAAAACTGAATCTGATTAATTACCGGTCGGAGTTAATTTGATGAAGAGTATACTTTAATCAATTTAGTACCGGTTGGACTAGTTGGTTGAAGAAGGGAATAAATTCACAAGTTACTTAGATGTCTGGTTGCTCTAAGTGTTTGTTTCTATTGATAACTTGAATCGTTATGCTATTGTTTAATTGAATCTAGAAGGTCTTCTAGGTTGTTAAATTATTAGGGTTGTTAGACTGGTAGTTCTATCAACTAAATCTGAAGTTCGGATCTTAATCCTTAGTAGGGTCATCATCCACAATAGATTATTCAAGTGAGAAGAGAATCAAGAGAATTGATGATCAACAAAGCAATGTCATGATGGATTTAACTAGTTGAACACGCTTGTTTCTTATTGATTTAAATCATCTTTTGCATTTATATTTACTTTTATTTTGCATCTTAGATTAGACTGTCAATCATAAAATTCCCCTTCTTTGGTTACTTGACATACAAGTAATAGCACAAATACACGAGTCCTTGTGGGATCGATCCTTACTTGCCGCTCTACTGAGTTGGTAAAGATAAGGTTTCTTTGATTGGTATTAACGACCACTGAAAATACATCATCACGAAGCATTTGCAGCCGAAGGTCCTGAGATGAGAGATGTTGGGCTTTCTTCCCTTGATCAATTCATATGAGGTTTTCTTGATCATGGGCCGGATCATAGCTCGGTTTAGAATGTATGTTGCTGTGGAGATTGCTTCGGCCAAGAAGCTTTCGGGAACTCCACTCTCAAGCATCATGGTTCGAGCCATATCTTCCAGAGTTCTGTTCTTTCTCTCGACCACTCCATTTTGTTGTGGTGTGCGTGGCACCGAGAAGTTGTGAGAAACACCATTGTTGTCACAGAACTTAAGGAACTCTGAGTTCTTGAACTCAGTTCCATGATCAAATCTGAGAGACTTGAGCTTCAATCCCATGCTAACTTCCATTCTCTTGATGAAGGGCTCAAACTCCTTGAATGCATCTGATTTGGATCTCAAGAAAATAACCCATGTAAATCTTGAAAAATCATCAATTAACATATACATGTACTTTTTACCACCGTAGCTAGCAGTTTGCATGGGACCACATAAATCCATGTGGATCAATTCCAAGGGCCTCGTTGTACTTACCACCTTCTTCGGTTTGAAGGAACTCCTGGTTTGCTTACCACGAACACATGCTTCACAAAGCTTGGCTCCCTCAATGTTGATTCGTGGAAGACCAATTGTTGGAACAATGGCTGTTCCATGGTTTCTCTTAGTTTTGATGATAACAAACTTAGTTGGCATAACTTGCTTTTATATGTAAGTGTTTCAGGAAAACAGGTACATGGTCACGAGTGACGGAACATTGTGAGGAACGAGTGACAGATTTAGGAAACGTGTCTCTGAAGGAACACGGCTTTCTATAAATGGCAAGTTACCATATCTTCTGCGAGCAATCTTCTACGAAGATATTATAGCTGTAGGCGGTTGCTTGAGGAGATAAAAGAGAGGATAAGATCAATCTTCACACGATCTTATCTAAGGAAATCCGAGATCATTCGGTTTTGGCAAAGATCGGCATGGTTGAGGATCCGAAATCACAAACAATACTTTTCCTTTTTGTGTGGGATTTGTTAAGTGGAATATCAGCGTAATTAGGCAAGAATTACGTGTGAGATCAGACTTAACTTATCTTATAAATAGCTAGGTTTAGCTAGGGTAAAAGTGTGGTTGTAGACAACGAACTTGGAGAGAGAGCTTTTCAAGTGTATGGTTGTAGACATCCTTCGGCTTGTGTGTGGAGTGAGGTGAGGTTGTCTTTGTTCCCAGTCATATGATTTGAACAGCCACTATCAATGACCCATGTGTTGTTCCCCCTCATTGCCACCTACAAGGAGAGTTAGTTTTTGGTGACCCAGGCAAGATAGCTCTTGCCTGGTCCCTTACAAGGAAAGATAGTCTCAAACATGACATAATCAGCAATATTGATATCAAGAGAGCTCCTAGAGTGATAGGTGAAGTTCCTATGTTGGTTCCCATCAGTGGGACCTCTAGGAGGTTTGTTTGCTTGTTGTTTTTGCCTGTTCTAGTGCTCGTGAATCTTTTGAGCTTGAGCTTCCTTTTTGGGACAGCTTTCCTTGTAGTGCCCATGCGCACCACAATTCCAGCAGGTTTTATAGTACTCACCTAAGTAGTACTTGGGATGGGGTCTTTGTATCATGTTCCTATCCATGATTTCTTTGTTGTAGACCCTTGACCCGTTTCCCTTGGCTATTTGGACATAGAGTTTGTGCCCAGTGTTCCCACTGTAGTAGTCCTTCTTTCCACTTACCCAACTTTCCAAGACACATATTTTCTCTTCTAGATGGGCATTCTTTTGTTTTTCGCACTGGAGTTCTAGGGCCCTACACTCATTTATATCCTGTTTGTTTAGAGGAGACTTCCCATTCTTTGGGCACTCAGACTTGTACCCAATCCCATGTTTGGCAAGGACGAATTTGGTTTCAGAACTCGAGGCTTCAGGACTCATTTTACCCTTACTCAGCTTTTGTAGAAACTCATTTTTATCACTCTCTAGGGTTTTAATTTCATCCTCAAGGGCCACGATGTTGGATAGGTAAGACTGAAGCTTATCGACAAGCTTCAAACAATTGGAACAGGATTCAAGACCAACACGCTCAACATTTGTGTGTTCCGATTCATCTAATTTCTTTTGCAATTTGATGTTATCTTTGACAAAACTAGAAAGCAATTTCAATAGTTCAGGCTTTTCATAGTTAGATAAGGACTCAAGAATGGTTTCAGTGGTTACCTCACTGGGTTGTTCCCCAGTGGTCTCCCCTATAGCCATTGCACACATGTCTGGGTGTGAAGATTCTGGATCTTCATCCTCGTCGTCGCTCCAGGTTGCGATGTAGGCCTTCTTCCCTTGTTTTCTATCGTTAGTTCCCTGTGGGCAGTTTTTGGCAAAGTGCCCCTTCTTGTAGTACTTGTAACTGGTGACGTCAGTGAGGTCCTTCTCCGTGGGCCTGTTTTGGGAACTCTAACCCCATTGGGAGTTCCCATGACCTTTCTTGAATTTTCCTTTATCGTAGAAGGATCGAAGGGCCTTGGTGACAAGGACGAGTTCCTCATCTTCTTCTTCTTCAAAGTCCTCGTGTTGCTCTTGAACAGATTTGAGCATCTTTTCCAGTTTTAGGGCAATTCCTTTGTGTGCCCTTTCCTGTTCCTTGTTGTCTTGCTTCCTTCTCTCATGTCCCACCAGCTTCCCAAAGACTTGGTGAAGCATGAGAATTCTGTTCTCGGGATTTTCTTTGAACATGGTCCTCTCGTTGGCCCATTCACCGGTTAGGCCGTTGAAGAGTTGTTGGACTTTCATCTTGTCGGTGATCTCCTCCTTGGTGATCCCAAGTCCAGTAAGTTTGGTACATAGGGCCGCAAAGCGAGACTGGTAGCTATTGATGTCCGCCTTTTTGGTCTTGTTTTTAGGGTGTGTTTTTGTGTGTTTGAGTCTTTTTCTTTAGTTTTGTGTTTTGTTTTGATTCGTTTGTGTAGGTTTTCGTATTTTCTTAAGATATGGAGCCTACATAAGCTTTGGTGGTGTTTTGTAGGTTTTAGAAGCTGTTTTGAAGCATATTTCGAAGAAATGAGGAAAGCATTTGAAGATAACACTTAAGAATGAAGTGAAGGCCGAAGAAAAGCGCTCAAGTAAAGTCATTGAAGATCAAGTTTGAGCTTGAAAAAGCTAGAGAATTCGTTACAAAGACATAGGAAAAAGAATCGAGTCAAACGGAGTTGTAACGAATCCGCTACGCAAGTTTTACTCTAGGCTGTTCGAAGTGTTGAACAGGGTCGGTACCGAGGCTCATAGGTCGATACCGAGGTGAAGCGAAGACCGAGTCGGCGCAATTAAATGGCTTTTATCCTATTTCCTTTTATGTTATTGGATAGATAGAAGGAATATATCTTATTAGAAGATATTATTTCTTTAGAGATAGCTCTTAGATAGATTAGTTTCTCTATAAATACTCTTGTCTACCCTTTGTTTTTCTCAACACAATTAATTGCCTTGGAGGGCAAGTAAGGGGAAAAGAGAGAAGTTAGAGAGAGGCGTGTAAGAGGGAGAGACGAGTGGGATTTGTGGGAAGAACTATCGTTTTGGATTCAAATTTATTTAATATAGTTGTTTGTTTTCAATTATGCTTTGTGAGTAGTCTTCCTCTCTAAGGTTGGGGTTGAACCCAACAATGGTTGTGCATGCTTGTTTATGATCATCTCTTGATTGTTTTTATTGCATGAATCTATTCTCTTGTTCTTAATCCTTGAAACGAAAGTTGATAGGAATTTCTCATCCATAGTTGAAGCGAAAGCGGAAACCTTGAATCATAATAGTTAATTTAGGGTTTTGAAGCGAATGCGGATCTATCCTAGTTGAAGTAGAAGAGATAGATAGTAAGTTTATTAATTGAACGAAATTTTGTTGATTTACTTGCTTAGGTTGATGAAAGTTGACACCTTTGTGTGATAAAAGCATGATCTTTATGTTTCATAGCGTTGGCATTGCATAATTGTTGTTGTGGGGATACCTTTACCTCAGATTTTCTCTTTATTGATATAAAAATCCATACTTTCTCTCTTACTTGCGTGACAAGTAACAAAACCTAGCACTGACTATCTCCCCTGGACGAACCTGACTTCGCTATACACATCGGGGTCTTGATATAAATTTATTTGTTGTCAAGAAACCCTCTCAACAACTATCGACCGATTCTCCCATCTCCATTCGGAAGTTGAAGAACTTCCTTCTAGCATTCATTTGGAGATCCTCTTGGAGGTCCGAATTGCCGATGTGAATTTGTTGGATGGCTTCCCACATTTCCTTCGCCATTTAAAGATTCGCCACCCTGTCACAATGCTGTTCCGACATGGCGATCTTGAGGTACTATTTGGCTTTGAAGTTTGCCTCCATGCACTTCCATTCGTTTTGCCCCCACTTGGAGAAGTCATTGCGAATGGTTGGGTCCACCTCGAAGTTCCCTACTTTAATGACACACCAAGCTTGAAAGTCGTGGCTACGCATCCAGTCCTTCATGTTGCGCTGCCAGTTTTTAAACCTTCCGGTGATAATTCTTGGAGGCTTGTTGTTCCCATGTCCAACTTGAGTGAGTTTCTGAGACATCCTGTAACATGCGATGCTAACATAGAAATCTAGAGCGAGCCTGCTCTGATACCAATTGTTGGATCGAAGTGCGTTAGTAAGAGCTTGGGAACTGGCGTTTAGGTTGTTCCCAAGGCAGCGGAAGTAAAACAATCGCAAGTAAAGCAAGAAATAAATGAAACAGTTCCTTTATAGAGGAACCCCACGACAACCAACTAGTTGTATGGGTAACCTCTACCTCCGCTTGGAGGATTTTGAACGATGTACTTGTTTTATTGATTGTTCCCTAGTTACACAGGCAAGACTTACACTTCTCTGTTCCTATCAGTTCTACCTAACTCTAGCAACACTAGTAAGTCTTCTCGACCTTGTTCCTAAGCGAACATAACAACTAAACACAAGATAAATCGAACCTTACACCTTGAGCTCACAGTTCCCTAACTCCTAGAAACTTGGATTCACCGTCGTCGAGATCGCACACTCGTCGCAGGAGACTTCTCTTCATTTGTCTCTTTTTACTCTTTGTATGAGGATATGAGTTCTGGGAGAAGTGCTTTTTCCAAGCACTATTCATTTGCCTTTATACTCATTTGATCTTGGGTTGCAATCTTCATTTTCATGTTGTCCAAAATGCCCTTTGTCTTGCATGCCAAGTTTGCAATCTTCACATGTGACTTGATTTGAACTTAGTCAACTTCAAATGTCAATCGGACCGTTGGATCGCTTGCCTCAGTTTGTTCCTCAGAATGAGCCTTTGTTTTGTCTGAGACAGGATCCCACATTTCACGCTGAACGGTCTTGTCTTCACATGTGAGTTCCCGTGCGATGGGAACTGTTCTCTCCAGAGTTCCTTTGATAGGAACTTGCTATCGTGTATTCCTGTGTTCCTTTTGCATTCCCTTCTTAGAGAGTCTTCGTTAAAGCTGGTGTTCATTTGAAATACTTGGATGTAAAACGTTAGTTTCCATATGGCGTTTGTCATTATCAAAACTGGAGATACGCATCGTTGTTCGGATGCTTGGAACTAGAGTTCCCAACACCTTCCCAACAGAACCCTAAGACCGAAATAAACCAAACCCAATAGAACCTGAAACTCGTTAGGCTGAAACCCAAAACCTATTGGGTTGACCGATTTAGTATATTTATAGAATTTATTTTGAAACTTATAATATATTTTATTTATTAAAATATATAAAAATAATATATTATAATTTATATTATTATTTCATTAAAAATTGATTTTAATAATCAACCGACCCGATCGAATCATATAAATATAAACTGTTTTTTAATTATGAAGTGATTCCAAAATCAACGTCGTGGTTAAAAAAGATCGACTTTTATAATATATTAGTTAAAGGCCCGTACTATGTACAGGTAAAGACATATAAGTTTGAATATTTCATAGGTAGAATATTGGGAAAAACTATACATTAAATCATAACAACAAATTTGCATTAAATTGTCACAAATTAAAAAAATAATATAATCTACACCAATTTATATATTCAAGAGAAACATAAATTGTGGAGAAACAGAAGTCGTAATAAGAGTCTTTCCCTTTTTATTTCTCTTTCTTCCCACCTTTTTCCATCACTGTTGGGCCTCACTAAAATCCAGCCCATAAGACACGTTGCCAACCCAAAAAGATTAGTCCGAGTAGTTTGCTAGAAATGGAGCTCGACGAAGCAGTCAAAGCAGGGCTAAAAATCCGGACTCCATGATCACTCCTCAACGGTTACTTCATTAACGATAGGAGTGAAATCCTCGGGATGTGCCGGACGTTTCAACCAACGGCTAGAATGGGGGAGGAAGCTATAAATAGGGACGAGACAAGGATAGAGGGGACATGAGATCTGCACTGATATTCTAAATCACTCACGAAAGCTCAAATTCTTTTTGTTGAGCCATTCAACTTTGTTCAAATATTCATTTGTGTTAGCAGAAAGTTTCATTCATAATCTCGATCATAATACAAATCCCATCATTTCTTTGCTACTATTTTATTATCTTTTATCTTGTTTTACCACTGATTTGTAGCTTATAACGTGTTACAGATCCTGTTTGGTTAGGATTTCCCGCATCATAGTAGGTAACGCGTTAGTACGATTATCCTGCCCAAAACAATTGGCGCCCACTGTGGGGCCCTAGCCAAAAAGAAGTCACGCTAAAGCAGCTACAGATTCTATTAACGAGATGGACGGAATCCAAACTACTTACAACCATGTAGGAGATCCCGAAAATCACGAGGTCAATGAGGAAACAAATAACAAAGGTGTTGGAAATACTGACGGAATTGGGAACGTAGACGGAGTTGGGAATGTGGACGGAGTTGAGCAAGGTTCCGGGAACACCAACGGCAACCCTGGCACTTCCGAAGAACGAGGAGTATGAGGAGGCGATTCCGATGTCATCATGGAGCTCCGTGCAACAATGATCGCTCTCCAAAAGGACCTGGAAAGCCAAAAAGAGGCCAATGCTAAATTTACCGAGGTATACGAGAAGCAAATTGAAACTTTAACTCATGAGCATAATTTGCTTCGATCTCAGTTACAATTAGCTCCAACCCGACCCCGTAGAACTGATATGGTAGAAGGAGTCGCCAGACGATTAGACATGGATGACCCAAGTCTCGTAACACCTGATGTCGTCAGACCAGTAACTGGGTATCAGGTAAATGGTAATTCCCTAAGGGCGATACGGGAAGATACTGAGGTTTCCTAATTACAGGAACGCCTCAGAGCCCTGGAGGATCGAATCACTCAGGTCTCAAGGGCACCTCAATCGATAGCAATGGAAAGAAGGGATGGCTACACCGACTCTCCCTTCGTGCCTGCTGTCGCAAGAGTTGACATCTCCCGAAAGTATCACGTCCCTGACGTACCCAAGTACGAAGGGGTAACGGATCCTGATCAACACATAGCCGCATTCAAGCAGGCTATGAACATCAGTACAGTCCCTTTTGACATGAAGGAGATTGTTATGTGTCGTTGGATCGAGAACACGTTATCCGGACCCGCACTCAATTGGCATTAACATTTACCTCTTAGAAGTATTTCATCTTTTGCTGAGTTGATTGACAAGTTCAGGATAAGATTTGCAAGCAGCCGACACGTTAAGAAATGATCAAGCGACTTATATCGCATGGTCCAAAAACCGGGTGAATCTTCGAAGACCTTCCTCAACCGCTACAACAAGGAACTAGTGACCATTGAAGGATGTGATGCCGCTACAGCCGTGGAAGCATTCCGAAGGGGCATATCGGTTTGTAACCCTGAGTTATGTCATGAGTTAACTAAATACCCTTGTTCGAATTTCGATGAAGTGCAGGTGAAGGCGTTAGCACATGTTCGATTGGAGGAAGACGACCTCTTTGTTGAAAAAGCAATCAGCCCTCACCGGCCAGACCGAAGACAAGGAAGGCGAGAACCTAGATATGTTCCATACCCCACTGCACCCCCTGCCAAAACAACCGTCAACACGACATTTGCTAGGCAAGGTGAAAGATATGAAAGTCCCGGGCTGCCCCCCAGACTTTCCCATTACAACTTCAGTGTGGACCCAACGGAGGTAGTCCGAACTCTCAACAGCATGGGGGATGCCGTCAAATGGCCTCGAAAGAGTAATGTACCTTTGCATCAGAAAGACAAATCTAGATGGTGTGACTTCCACTTTGATCATGGTCACCGGACGGACGAGTGTATCGCGTTAAGAAAGGAGGTGGACGAACTATTGCGCAGGGGGTATCTCAAAGATTTAATATCAGAAAAAGCGAAGGAGCAGCTAGAGCGCAACAAAGAAAAGGCCAGCCCTCCTCCACCCGCGAAGCACACTGGAGTAATTAACGTCATCACTAGGGGATCAGAAATATGTGGCATAACGTACTCCACAACAAAAAGAATCGCCAGGGATGCCAACGAGTCTCGCCGTGATGCCAATTACCTTCACGAACGAGTCTCACCGTGATGCCAATTACCTTCGATGATGTCGAAGAAGAGGAAGTTCACCATGACTGTTTAATAATTTCTTTAACGATAGCCAATTTCCTTGTTAAGAGAATATTAGTTGATAACGGAAGTTCCACTAACTTGCTCATGTTGGATGCCCTGTACAGCTTACGTTTGGGGATGGATGACATTGTCAAGAAGTCTACGACTTTAGTAGGCTTCAGTGGTGAATTGCACAACACATTGGGAGAAATATCCTTACCAACTGTCACAGGAGGAATAAATTACCAGGTAAAATTTCAAGTACTTGATTGTCCTTCACCCTTTAATGTCATTTTGGACAGGCCATGGATCCACGGAATGAGGGCAATCCCTTCTACCTACCATCAATGTGTAAAGTTCCCAACGCCGTGGGGAGTTCAAGAGATCAAGGGGGAGCAAAAATTAGCAAGGGAATGCTACTCCGTGACGATGAAAGCAACGACTTCCAAAAACTTGCAACTCAAAGTAGGGAAGAAGGCGTCAGATTAGCAATTAAAGGAATGTAGAGCAACCACTTACTACGTGAAGCCAGAGACGCCAAAACTTGAAGAAGTAGCTCTTGATCCACTTGATCCGTCAAGAAATATCAAAATAGGAGCGGACCTGGAGCCAACTTTACGTAGACAATTGGTGGAGTTTCTACGGTCCTACAACGATTGCTTTGCATGGTCAAACGAGGATATGGTGGGCATTGATCCTAACGTGATCACTCACACCCTCAATGTCAATGAGAAAGTGCCACCAATTAAGCAAAAAAGACGTAAGTTTGCACCCGAACGGAATCAGGTAATCAACGATGAGGTAAAATCCTTGCTTGAGTTTGGAAAAATTAGATAAGTAAAATATCCTGATTGGCTTGCGAATGTGGTGGTCGTAAAAAAGAAAAACGGTAAATGGCGCGTTTGCGTGGATTTTACCGATTTAAACAAAGCATTCCCTAAAGATTCATTCCCTTTGCATCATATTGATGCAATGGTGGATGCAACAGCAGGGCACGAGCTCTTAACTTTCATGGATGCGTTTAGTGGATACCATCAGATAATGATGCATCCCGACGATCAGGAAAAAACCGCATTCGTAACCAATCAAGGAACCTACTGTTACAAAGTTATGCCCTTCGGGTTAAAAAACGCAGGTGCTACTTATCAGAGATTGGTTAATAGATGTTTCAGGAAAAACTCGGGGATACAATGGAGGTGTACATTGACGACATGTTAGTCAAGTCGTTGAAGGCGGAGGATCACATTACCCACTTGAGGGACACGTTCCAGATCCTGCGGAGCTACAAAATGAAATTGAATCCAACCAAATGCTCTTTCGGAGTAACATCAGGGAAATTCCTCGGATACATAGTAACACAAAGAGGAATCGAGGCGAGTCCAGACTAGATCAAGGCCATAATGGAGCTACAATCACCGAAATGCGTCAAAGACGTCCAGAAATTAACAGGGCGAGTAGCTGCACTGAACCGGTTCATATCTCGATCCTCGGACAGGAACAAGTTGTTCTACGACGTCTTGAAGAAGAAAAAGTCATTTGAATGGACGGAAGCACATGAAGAAGCCTTCAAAGAGTTGAAAAATTATTTATCTAACCCGCAGGTGCTTTCCAAACCCAAGCCAGATGAGAAGTTATATGTGTACTTGGCTGTGACCGAAGTAGCAGTAAGCGCCGTCTTGATCCGAGAAGAGAATGGAGACCAGTTGCCCATTTACTAAGTAAGTAAAACCTTGCTCGATGCGGAAACCAGGTATTCACCCATGAAAAAACTTGTATTGTCTTTGGTAATGGCTTCAATAAAATTACGTCCTTATTTTGAAAGTCATTCTATCATCGTGAGGACTAATTATACAATGAAAAGTATCATGTCAAAGCCAGAATTGTCAGGTCGGTTAACAAGATGGTTGATCCACTTAAATGGTTACGACATCACTTACGAGCCAAGAACATCAATGAAGTCTCAAGCTTTGGATGATTTTGTGGTTGACTTCACTCCTACCACTTTAGAACAAGAAGATCAAGATGTGTTACATGTAACAGGTAACGGCAAGTGGTTGATGCATACAGACGGAGCGTCAAATCAAGTTGGCTTAGGACTGGGGGTAGTCTTGAAGTCACCACAGGGGG
Organism: Fallopia convolvulus; assembly: GCA_964016875.1. NCBI lineage: Eukaryota > Viridiplantae > Streptophyta > Magnoliopsida > Caryophyllales > Polygonaceae > Fallopia > Fallopia convolvulus. The sequence goes on from OZ024722.1 coordinate 52,535,969, forward strand.
ATAGGATAGCCAAGGCTGTTCGATGTACGTTCAAAGCCACTAACAATGAAGCAGAATATGAGGCGCTTATAACAGGGTTACTCGTTGCTAAAGACTTGAATGTGCAAGAAATTGAGGTAATTTGTGATTCGTTACTTATTGTAAATCAAGTTACCAACTCATATGTTGCCAGGGATTCAAAGATGAAGGCGTATTTAGAGAAAGTTCAAGAGATCATTAAACATTTCAAACATTCTGAGATAAAGCAAGTTCCTCGGGATGCTAACACGCAAGCAGACGCCTTAGCCAACCTCGGATCCGCAATCGACCCAAGAGAGTATGACAAGATACCTTTCGTGTACCTTGATGCGCCATCCATAATCAAAGAAGCAGATATGTTTGAGATTCGAGATCCTGATAAAGACGATTTGTGGGTAACCCCTTACTTAAAGTGGTTACGAGATGGAGTCTTACCAGATGACAAGGAAGAAGCCCGACGACTTAAGGTAAAAGCTTCCACTTTCGCTATTAAGAATAACATTCTGTTCAAGTGGATGTCGTCAGGAACATACGCCCGATGCGTAAAGGAGGAAGAGGTACAGAAGGTGTTACAAGACATACACGATGGAGAATGCGGAAATCATACAAGGGGTCGCAACTTGGCGAGGAAGGCGAGCATGATGAGTTATTGTTGGCTTACCATGAACAAAGACGCAGTGGAGTTCACCCGTAAGTGTGACGCGTGCCAGCATCATGGACCTACACCACATCAACCTTCGGAGTTGTTACATCCCATAACTTCCCCTTGGCCATTCATGAAATGGGGAATGGATATCGTCGGAAAGCTCCCTCCAGCATCAGGACAACGCGTCTATATCCTAGCAATGACTGACTACTTCTCTAAATGGATTGAAGCCGAAGCCTTCAAAGAGGTAAAAGACACTCAGGTTATTTTTTTCATAAAGAGAAATATCCTGAGTAGGTTCAGAATACCATCCACCATAGTGTGCGACAACAGATCCCAGTTCATCAGTGACAAGACAAGATCATTTTGTCAGCAATACAACATCTAGTTGGTAATGTAGACGCCACGTTATCCTCAAGCCAATGGTCAGGCAGAAGCCAACAAAAAAGTAATCATCAATAACCTGAAGAAGCGACTCAAGGAGGCAAAGGGAAGATGGGCAAATGAGTTACCCTTATTCTATGGTCAGATCGAACAACTCCTAAGACTGCAACAGGCCATACACCTTTCTCCTTGGTCTATGGATGTGAAGCCGTGTTACCAGTAGAAGTAACTTTGCCCACAGTTCAATATGGACTTAATACCGAGGAGTCAAATCTACCTAAATTGTTACACCATCTAGACACGGTGGATCAGTTACGAGATGAGGCATCAATTCGTATGGCGGCATATAGACAGGGGGTAGCTCAGAGTTACAACAAACGTGTTAATGCAAAGGCGTTCCAAGTGGGAGATTGGGTATTGAGGAAAGTCTTTCAAAACACGCAAGAATTAAATGTTGGCAAGCTAGGAGCGAATTGGGAAGGACCTTATCAGATCACGAAAATCGTAGGACAATGAGCCTACAAGTTGATATCATGCGATGGGAAGACGGTCCCCAGAAGCTGGAACGCGATGAATTTGAAGTTGTATCACTTTTAAAACATGCAAGTCGCAATAAGGTATACATCACATATTTCTTTCTTTTTACATTGCATTATTACGTCTTCATACACACATGAGACAACAACGGTTTTGCAAAAACTAACAAGGGACGCCTTATGATCAGGCAACGATGTGCACACAACGACTAGTCAAAAGATGCAAGAGATGAGAACGTGTAACACAAGCTCTAGAACAAAGGAGAGTTTCACAAAGTACTTGTAACTTAATTCGCAGCTTTACAAATCAAAAGTGTTTACATCTTGTCAAATACATCATTTTATCTCTCTCAGCATCTTAAATCAAAAGCGCTATTACAACGGGAAATTTATCAATAAAACTACAAGCAAACTTCTCAAAACGCGTTATTCTTCATTCCTCATTAGCAAACCTGCTTCACCTGCAAAAAAGACAAAAAACAGATCCAAAACCACAACGAGTACTAAAGCATCATTAATAGCATAAACCCCTGAAAAACCAACAAGGGGTAAAAATTGTTCACACAAAGGCCCTAAGAAAAAGCGGCCACACAAAACAAAGAGTTTAAACCCCAACACACTGGGGGTAGAGAAAAGTTTAAGAGATAAAATGAAACAAGAGGAAATCATTCCTTGGAAACTCCCTCGGCTGACTTCTGGTTCTCCATCTCCACCTGGGCCACTTCTTTGGCAACCTATGAAATCTCTTCGACAAGGGAAGATTTCTTGGATCCGTTGACCTCATCAGGGAACAAGTTCTCGAACTGTTCCCTTTCCTTCACAACGTCCCAAGAAGAATGCTTCCCTGCGGCAAACTCTTCTATCGTCTCGACGCGGGCTCTAAGCGACCAGTAATCAGCCGTGTCCTCAATCTACTGAGCAAGAGTAGCGCCTTTGTTCGATGCCGCACTGAACTTGTCCTCCCACTCTTTAGACTCTCCAATAGCTTTCTCGAGGGCACCTTACAGATCCGCAACCTTTTTCTCCAAGATCCTCTTCTCCTGCCCTAGGATGACCGTTCTATCCTTCTCGAGCTGCGTACTGATCTTGCTTTGGGCCAGTTGCTCGGGGTAATCCTTGAAGGCGTCAAAAGCCGACAGAGCGAGTTGAAGACCCTAGGCAACAAGTAGTAAACTGTAAAGAATCAAGATGCCTTAAAGTGATAAAGATTTGAAAAGTTGTCAACAAGATACCTGCCACTGAGCCGCTAATATTTCGCCGAAGAATTCAGGCAGAGTAGACCGATGACCTGAACCCTGGAGACAATCCACTTGGAGAGGCATCAGAGACCTCAAGCATTTCTCTGCGTCCATGTCCAGAGACATCATGGTGCTAAGAAGATCAGTCATGCGAGAGGATGCAATTTTCTTTGACGAAGAAACTTTGGGAGCATCGCTTGCAGTTTTTGGAGGAAGAGCCACCACCAGAGATGTATCTGCGGTAGAAGATGTCTCCGCTTTCCTCTTCTTCTTGGCCTCCACTCTTTCCAAGGTAGATAACGCAGCAGTGGATCTGGTAGTTCTCGAACCTGTCGACATGCAAGTAACGAGATTAGTAGATAACAAAGGCGTTAAAACAAGGAGAGGGATAAGAAGAAAACTTACTTGACATCTCGGTATCTTCAGGATCTGTGAAACACGTTTTGACCAGTTTGGAGTAGGATCTATCCTCCAGTGATAGGGCCTCTATGGCCGCCGTCGATTTTTCAGAAAAGACGTATCGACTCCCAAAGAAGATAGCTTTACGAAGAAGAACTTATCAGCCCAACCCCGGTCAGACTTTGAGACGTTAAAGATTAGGTCAGACTTATTTGTAAAGGTTTTCAGGGTCAAACGACCGGGACCACCTTTGGAAAGGCGATAATTCAGGAAAAAGTCAGCAGTTTTGAAGGGAAGACCTTGAGAGGAACACAATTGGTCAACAGATAACAGAAGCCTCCAAACTTGAGGAAGTAGTTGCCCAGGGGACACATTGAGAGTTGACAGGAAATCGATGACTAATGGGGAAAAAGGGAAACAGTGGCCAGTACGAAAAGGATACTCGTACAAGCACACCCAGTCGTCGGCGTAGAAATCCGCACAAATACCGAGAGGAGGAAGGAATATTTCTGCATGTGGAGGAAAACCCGTAGAGAAGGCGAAAATGTGGGGGTCTTCCGAAGTACTATCCCTCCGATGATAGGAGGTGAGAATTCCGGAAAAGGTTAGGGAAGGAGGAATGGCGGTTTCGAGACAGTAAAGAGAGAGCTTTGGAGAAGAACTATAAGTCGCCATAATTGAAAAGGGAGAAGACGAAAGATGAAGAGGAAGGAGACGTACCTGGACGCCGGAAGGCACAATTGAAGTCTTAGGAGATCATCATGACTGCTATAAATAGGGATTGATGGGACGTGTCTTAAACTCTCCACAACTTCCAAAGCGCAAAATCAAAAACCCTAGAAAAGCGGTGGAGGGAATTTTCCCGGGTTTTTGAGGGTGTATTGTTGGGCCTCACTAAAATCCAGCCCATAAGACACGTTGCCAGCCCAAAAAGATTAGTCTGAGTAGTTTGCTAGAAATGGAGCTCGACGAAGCAGTCAAAGCAGGGCTAAAAATCCGGACTCCATGATCACTCCTCAACGGTTACTTCATTAACGATAGGAGCGAAATCCTCGGGATATGCCAGACGTTTCAACCAACGGCTAGAATGGGGGAGGAAGCTATAAATAGGGACGAGACAAGGATAGAGGGGACACGAGATCTGCACTGATATTCTAAATCACTCACGAAAGCTCAAATCCTTTTTGTTGAGCCATTCAACTTTGTTCAGATATTCATTTGTGTTAGCAGAAAGATTCATTCATAACATTTCTTTGCTACTATTTTATTATCTTTTATCTTGTTTTACCACTGATTTGTAGCTTATAACGTGTTACATATCCTGTTTGGTTAGGATTTCCCGCATCATAGCAGGTAACACGTTAGTACGATTATCTTGCCCAAAACAATCACCATCACAATCTTTCTCCTTTTTCAATTGATTGCTTTTTCTTCTCTCTTTACATTAATTTGTATACAATAGGTATTTTTTGATAAATTTTTATAAACAGAGGGAGTACATTTACCAAAAGCCGTCATTTTAGCTAAAATTGCTCCAGGGAAACGTGAGTTACGTGATCATAGAAGCATTTATTGTGGTACGCACCCAACTTCGCGAACAGTACGTAATTCTTCGAACTTGGAAGATGCATGGTTATTACTACGTACAAATGGATGGATATTAATGACCAAAAAAAATGGATGGATATTAATTATAATGTCCGGGAAAAAAAACAATCGTACAGAAGTATGTCTAGATCAGGATTTAAACCATTATTCTTCTCGGAGGAAAAAAACGATGATTATTGTAATTAATTGTAATGTCAGGAAGAAGAAAAAAATATACGTGCAGAAAGCAGGTTTAGATCAGGATCAGAGAAGTATGACAGATGTACGAACGAAATTATGATCGGATGATGATTATACAATATAATACATGCATATGTGTTGATGAATCACTTAGCTTGATTCAACTAATTAAGATAAGTCGATCACATATGCTCATTTCCATATTTTGGTTTAAATGTTTTTTTGTGCTTGGAAAGCAAATCCACCGGTCGTACGTACGTATCGATCGATCTGCTGATGTTTATCTTACATTCAATTTTGATTGTTCGATAGAAACGTGTCCCAATTCATAAATATCATGTCAACGATACGAGTTGAACAAGTCCCCGAGCCGAATACCTTACCATGGTTATGATTACATGCGAGTTGAAATGGCTCAAGTGTTTGCTATCTGACTTTTGGGTGTCGCAAAATTGGCATGTCTCTTTTTATGTGACAGTCAATATGCCTTATAGTTATATCTTGCTCGAAATTCGGTTCTCTATAAGTGCATGTAACACATTGGATTGTCACTTTGTTTGAGATAAGATACAAAGTAGTTTGATCGCACCGTTGTATGTCCCAACCAAGTTTCAATTGTCTAACATATTCAATATATAAGGTGTTCGATCAATCCGTCCTTTGTACTCTTTCCTCTTCAGTTTGAACATTTCAGATTTTCATGCTCTAACTTGAAGTGTATTAAAAAAATTAGAGATTATATAAATATTTTGTTAGTATTTGTTTTCTTTGGTTTCATATTTCTGGATAGGATCAAATTTGTTCTATGGAGGATCTTGTAAACAAATATATATATATATATATATATATATATATATATATATATATATATATATATAGGGGAGGTTCCGTTAGAAAGGTAATTGTGGTAGAAAGTGAGTGGAAATTTGGGACGTCGGATTGGATAAAATGAGTGGTCAGATTTGAGGGTATATAATTACAAAAATAGAGAGAGAAATATGAGATTAATTTGTAGATTTGAATATGGGTAGTTTCCTAAAAAATAGGAGTAATTGATTAAAAAAAAAGAAATTATTATCAATCAAACAAATCACTAGAAAATCTGAAATCTTTTGTGAATATTAATTATCTCTCCTATTTTTAAAATCAAAACAATATTGATTAGATTTTATTTTCAAAACTAATTGACATTGACGTAATTTTTCATCACTATTCTCGTAACCTGTCATATGATCGAATACCAACGTGATGAAGAATGAATATACATCATTGCAGACTACCGAGTGAATATCATCGTGATAAACAATGAATATGTACTTGTGTTACGGTAAATACCATCGTGATAAACAATGAATATGTACTTGTGTTACGGTGAATATGATTAAAATTAATAGTTGTACAATCTCATTATAATTTTTGAAATGAATGCATCCGTTTTTATTGAATATATATTAAAATGAAGATGAATATCATCATACAATTACATGAATAATATGAGCTTGTCACAACCTAATTACATAAAATGGATAAATATCACCGCTAATTAATTTCATGAATATCACCACCCTATCTTCATCTCCCGATCTTCATCTTCTTAATCTTCATCTTCCAAATCTTTATACTCCACTTAATATTATATTGTAGGTCCTTTATCTTGATTTTCCTACGTGTACAAAGGCTTCTTCAACAATCTTCTTTGCGTTAGTTGTTTAAAATGTGAAGAAAAAAAAAGAATATGAACTTTGACAAAAAGGAATATCAATGTGAAAGATAATGAATATCAATGACAACTACTTAATAGTTATTCACAAAATAAATACAAACATATAACATAGAAACTCAAAGTAAAAAAACATATAATAAAACAATTTACAAAAATGAATATCAATGCACACTTTAATGAATACCAACATTAATAAAAAATTATGAACATTGTCGTTCTACGTTTAAATGTAATCCAATGTCAAATTACAATAAGCATCGTCACTCTAACATTTAATGAATATACTCACTTACTATTGCGAATATCAGTACCCAGTTTCATGAATATCCCAACTTGATATAGTGAATATCGCCACACAATCGTCATCTTTCCAATTTTACGGATCTCCATCTTCTCAATCTCACGGAATTCTCATAAATAATCAAAATAAGCAAAAAATTGCAAAAATAACTAATAATATATGAAATTGATGAGCTCTTTGTCTGACCTTTAGGATATTTGGTGTTGGCCACATGGGGATACAAAAATCAAAGCTATAATGGAGGTCTTCAATGGAGATCTCCAAACCCCTACAACTTCTGCTTTGAATTTATACAGATTTAGCAAAATTCCCCATCCAAATATCCAAACTGAACTTACACGCATGTCAGTCCCATTATATTGATTAATCAGGGATATGAAAAAGGAATACAAAAAATAGCATCTAGCTTATGTTGGATTGTTGGTGTACGTAGATAGATAACAAAATAAGTATATTGCGGAGCAATTGGCCGATTCAAAATTGTGACAACATCTTACTTTGATGTATTTGGAGAATCTGCTCAGCAAAAAATATGTAAAGATTAAACCCTAAACACGAAAAAACAAACAATTCTTAACAATAAAATTACAACAAAGAATGAAAAAACCCTAAGATTAGATAGACCGTGGTCTTCAATGGAGAGAACACGAACTGGTGCGTTGAATCGCTGAACGTGAGTTTTGGAAGGAAAGAGATAAAATGGTGAATAATTGGAAAAGAGAGCAATATAAAGTGAATAAGGAAATCCTGTGAAATCAGCCTAATGGGTATAATAGGATGATATGCGTACACACTCTAATTGTGTACCTTTTTTCTTTAAATCTGGAACGCTCAATTATTTTCATCTAAAGGTGTATATTCACCATCACTTTCCACCTTAAAAGCCTTTCTACCAAAACTTAATACTATATATATATATATATATATATATATATATATAAGGTCAAATGGTGGTGAATAACACAAACTTTCACTTGGTGATGTTTAATAGCACCAACTTTCAAAAAATCAAATACAATCACCAACTTTAAGGATAGTGGTGTTTAGTGACATCGAATTTGAAAATAAAAATTACTCACCAATTTGAAAAATGGTGGCGTTTATCGGCATAACATATTTTTATGCACGGTTCGAACTTGACTCGGTTCATGTCCCGATCCCATTTCGACGTCAATCACCTTTTCAAACTGGTCGGTAAGACCAGGTTCGAGTCCAGTCATTTCATGTTCTGCTCGTCATAACGGGTCACGGGTTAAATCGGGTGGGTCGTTGTGGGTTTTTTCGGGCGAGTCGGGTCAACCCAACAAGTCAATAAAGTTTTTACAATTATTAAGGTATTATTTTATTTAAAAATACGATTTAATAATAATATATTATTTTTATATATTTAATTAAATATATTATCAATTTCAAAATATATTATATATATTCTGAAAATATAACAAATCGGGCAACCCAACGGATTGTCAAGTTTCAACAAAATGGGTTTCGAGTCTTGGGTTCGATTTATTTCGGGTTTCAAGTTCAAATTTTCGGACGGTTTAGGTCGGATTTGCGAGTCGGGTCAGCTTTTGACAGCTCTAACTAGGGATGATCACGGGTCGGGAAGGGTCGACCCACGACCCGCAAAAAAATTTACTTTTTGACCCGCGACCCGACCCGTGGGTCGCGGTTCGGGTCGCGGGTCGAACCGCTTGACCCGTTTGACTAAGTCAATTGGGTCAAAAATGATTTTTTACCTAAAAAAAATATTTTTTAACCTAAACACATGTATTTTTTAAAAAAATCGTTGGGTTTGTGGGTCGACCCGTAAATCCAACTATTTTTTTTATAAAAAATAGTTTATATATTAATAAAATTATAAAAATATATATTTTTTAAAAAATATCGTGGGTCGCGGGTCGACCCGCGAGGGTTTGACTCGACTCGACCCGCGGCCCGCAAAATAAAAAAATCCGACCTGCGACCCGACCAGTTGAAAACCCCTAGCTCTAACCACCAACTTTTGGTGAATATTTTTTATTTTTCAAAATTGGTGCCACTAAACACTACTACACTTAAAGTTGGTGATTATATTTGTTTTTTTAAAAGTTGGTGCTATTAAACACCACCAAGTGAAAGTTTGTGTTATTTACCACCATTTGGCCTATATATATATATATATATATATAAAAGTTTCTAGAGAAACTCGATCTTATAAAGAAAGTGGGAAGATAATTTGGAGCATTGGATCTTATTATTTTAATGGCTGAGATTTTAAAAAAAGAGGTATACATGGGTCAAATTTTGGTAAAAATATTGGATTAAGCCTACTTTCTCTCTTCTTATTTTAGATAAGGAAAATTTGAATAAAATCCTCTTCTATCTCCATATTCGTAAATGGTAAACATCTCGTCTTCTCTTCCATTCCATCTCGTTTATGAAATATTTCTCAATCACCTTCTCTAAGGCTCCTAATCGATCATTTGCCCATATTTTTTTTGTAGAAATCGATAAGTTTCTTTCCATACATTAGTAAGGATTTCGTTTTTTAGCAAATTCAATTTTGCATTCTTCTCAACTTTAAATCATTTTCGATAATTCAATTTCGCACATCCAATGTTCAGCTAATCTCTCTTTGTTCGAATATATCAAGTCATTATTCAATTCCGCACTTCCAATGTACCGATTTTAGGACCTAGAAGATGCTGATTTGATTTTGGGGATCGAACGATTTTCAAGATTTTTGCATGTCACATTCGTATAGTATCTATGAATCGATTTACGGTTTTGTTGGAAATTTATAGGGTTTTCGTTCGATCTCATATATGTGATAGTTAGTATTGTGTTTTTTTATTTGGTGTAGGATACCTTCAACCAATGTCTCACAAGAGTAAAGAAAAGAGACAGTGAAAGCTTGTAAAAGGTGTGAGGGCTGCTTTGGCCTACATTTTTTAATCATATTCGAGTTTTCTTGTATACACGTTCGACATACGACTACTATATATAAAGGCATATTCGACAATGTATTTGTAATATTCAATTACATATAGTGGTTTGTTCGAAAGTGTAACTAACATACTCAAATATAAGAACAATATGTTCATGAAATACTATAGAATCATATTGAGATTTATAATATACACGTTCGATTCATGTAATGGCATATGTGAGAATGTAAACTTAATATTCACATATATTGTAAACATGTTCCAGATTGTATATATAATTTTCAATTAAGTAGTTTATTTTGTTCAAGATTTGAAATTAAATATTCAAATATAATTACAATTATATACATGACTCCTACAACAACACGTTAGAACATACGAGAATGTGTTTTTATCATTCATTTACATATATTGGTTTGTTTAATATTTAAACTAACATATTCAGATATAAACACATGACTGCTACAAGGCATATTCGAAAATGTGTTTCTAATATTCGTTTACACATATTGGTCTGCTCAATATTTAAACTAACATATTTAGATACAAGCACATGACTAGTACAACGTGAGCATAGCCTCGCCTCACCCTGCCAACGTGGGCATTAAGAGGTCCACAACACCATAATGTTGGTCTCGTACTTATCTAGGTTACTAACTATCGAAGAAGATCCGGGCATCTCGAGCCTAGATTGGGCCTCTAACGACTCGAACAGGAACCGGAGTAGGATCGCATCAATGGGTATCAGAGCACATACGACTCGAACGTGCCCCTTCTCCATCCATTAAGACTCACCATTGAGTCCCCGTTGGTGCCATCACATCACACTTCCATGCCGAGGATTCGAGCCCTCACACTAGTCCGCGCAAAAAATCGGCGTTGTTGCACCACGACGCCGCTCACAAGTTCGAGACGTCAACGCCCTCATGCTAGATCTACGACACTGCTTGCCACCGCTGCAGCAACTCCCCCCTCCCCAGCCAGCCAGCGCGTCTATTACCTTGCGTCCCAAGCTAGATCCGAAACCCTAGATCGCATAACCAACATTCTATCCAAAATTGGTTGTGCTATTTGGGCACCATATCTTTTATTTTTTATTTTATGTTTTATTAAAAGATCTCATTATAGTTAGTAGTTGCCGAATTAAAAAAATCAGCTTTGCATTTAATTAAAAAAATTTGTATGCTAGTTTAGCCATGTCTTAGGCCATAGATTCAAACATTTGGGATGATTCAGACTCTTGGGACCGACCACAATAATGAGTCAAAGCTCGATCAAGTCGGCACCTCTCTCGAGAGAACACCCGAATTGGATCCCAGCGCCCCAACTTTCGCAAAATCAGGCTAACTACTACGACGAATCTCCAAAAACCCAGTGTCGCTCCTATTACGATTGCTCCTTGGATCGGGATTGGAGTTTGCCTCCTCGACGCCAGCAGCCTGATGTTCATGTTTTTAGTATCGTTTTAGGTATTTTTCTTAGGTTGTTTAGTTTAGTTTTAGTAAGTTTTAGTGTTAGTTTTGTGTTTTTTGGATAAGTTTGCATATTTTGTGAAAAACATGGAAGCTACTCCGTTTTGTGTCTTTTTGTAGGTTTTTAGAGCGGAAAGGAGCATTTTTGAGCAAAGCTGAATTCAAGGGGTAGATGGTGGAATGCACATAGAAGAAGAGAAGAAGGATTACGTCTTGAAGATCTCATTGAAGACCGAAGAGAAGCTGTGAAGAGTGTATAAAAGGCCAAAACAGAGAGCTCGTTACCGACTTGTGAGGGTCAGTACCGAGCTGTGCAACATGATTTTGTTTGGAGAATTCAGCAAGTGTCTACCGACCCTGTGCAGGTCGTTATCGAGGTGGCCTGTGTTGGTAGACGACGCCAACTTTCAGAAAATCTATCTTTTATATCGCAATCTTTTTAGTTTAGAAAGTTTCTATGTTTTAGAACCCTTGTTAGATAGTTTCTCTTAGCATAAATACCCTGTTTTAGTTCAAGTTTAGAAGGGAGTTCGTTTGAAGGAGAAGACGTGAGTTTGGGAGAGGATTCCGTTCGGTTCTGTCGATCGAGAGGATCGTGATCGAATCTTTGTTCTTGTTCTTCATTGTTGTTTCGAGTTTGAACGAGCTTAGTTGTAAGACAAGATTTTTATCATTTTAAGTAAGTTTTATCTCAATGTTTTCTTTCAATCTAGTTGTTTGTTTTGTTTCAATCATGAGTGAGTAGTTTACTTTTCCAGGATCGGGGTTGAAACCCAACATAGTTATGCATAATTGAATGAATGTGTTGAATATTTTGAATGCCTTTTATCCTTTATCTACTTGTTTGTGCTTATACTTAGACGAAAGTCGAAGTAATTTGAGTTTATCGCTTGATCGAAAGAGAAAGTAATGATCTTGAATAATGATATTGTTCGATAACGAAAGTTTCGAGCTTTGGATTCAAAAATAAGTAGAAAGTGAATTGATTTGTGAAAATTGATTGATTTTCTTGTTTAGTCAACAGAAGTTGATAGATTTATCTTAAAGGCATGATAATTATCCTTCACATTAGTTCGTATGCATGATTATGATGTGGTAACCCTTATCCTAGTTGTTTTTATCATTTGAATTACCTTAGTTTTCACCTACAAACAGACTCATTACCGAGGTACACAGGTCGGTACCGAGCCTGTAGTTGATTTGTCTTACTTGCCTCGTTTTAGTTGAAACCCAACATCGTTACCGACCCTGTCAAGGTCGGTACCGAGGGTTGTCGTAGCCTTGTTTTGCTTTGTTTTCTTGCTTTTGTAGTTCATTAATCAAACAACCTTGCTTTCCGTGGACGATCCTGACTTCGCTATACTCAGCGGGGTCTTGACTACAAAGTTTATTTGTTGTCAAAGTTAACTCTTGCCCTCTCAACACAACCATCTCCCAAGACTTCTACCAGACACACCTGAGTTTGCGACTAGGATGCTTGAGCCAAACAACCTGCATCGACGCGCTCTTAGTACATTGCACATGCTCTTGCAGCAAAACTAAGGCCAAAACCTTTGCCCAAGCTTGTCGAAGTCGATCGCCCCACCCCATCAGATCCCTAGGACTTGTAGATTATAGAACTAGAGCATTTGCTCATCGTGACTAAGGATTTTCGAGTTAGAGCGCCAGGTCGCCGAGCTTTAGGCCTACGTCCCCGCCTCGTCCATACCGTAAAACTGAGATCCAACATGAGTCCATCCTGACACATGTTCCTGTAGCATTGGGACCCGATCTTGAGGTCGAAGTTGCGAAACAACCCAACGCGTTAACTTCTACTACGCCAAAGCCTTCCCGGGCTTGTCTTCGATGCCAGACCAACAACTTGCCATGCCTTTATTTTTGATGTCCAACGACGAATCTGAAGTACACCTTGAACCTAAATCGACACCATAGATATTGATGTTTTAGAAGACCGGGTTCGATGATGTGTTCAAGTTCATTGTTTTTTCGGTCGCCCTTCCCTCACCAACTCAAAGCGAGGACACTTCGAATCTAAGGGTGGAGAGTGATGCCAGTTGCCTAGGCTTGGACTCGATCCTGCTCAGCCCGAGACTCCCTAGGAAGAAGAAGAAAGCTAAAGCGAAGGGAAAAAGTATGGACGAGGAAGAAGTTTGATGCGCTCCCTTCTCTCGATGGAGGATAGGATCACCTTCACAAGGACCGAAGTCTCACCATGGGGGTCTTGGCGCCGATCTAGGTTAACGGCGGAAGCTTGGGCATGCCAATTGCAACGATGGCACGAGGGGTGCGTCTCATTGGCGGCGTCGAAGTAGCACGATGCCTTAGAAGTGGAGGGTGTTGGGGAAAAGTAAGGGTTAGAGAGGTTGACGTCTAATGGGCTAGGGAAGAGGATCTCAATTCTCAAAGGTAACAGTTTAATTCAATGAAAAGTAAACGTATTATTAGGTCACATTATAAAAAAATCGATATATCAAATTCGTCGTAGTGAGGTTTGCATAATGCTTTAGAAATTATCTGACAGCGACTGAGTTTAGGCCCAATTCTTCTCAAAAAAAAAAGAGTTGAGGCCCAATTAATGGTTGGGCTCGTATAGTTCGATCTGTTGGAGCTGGTCCTAATGTATTATTACAAAATACACGACACATTTTTATGGGCCAACTTGGCCATATATCTGTATGGCCCAACATCTTAATCAGATTGGCCCATAACTATCCAAAAGTCAATATGAAAAAACAAGCGAAAATAAGAGGAAAATCAAACTCAAACCGAGTAAAAAGCGAGAGACAGAGAAAGGTGCAAAAAGTCAGGATTGGCGCTTTTTTAATTTGACCACTAGCATTTCACATTCCTCGCAAATTCAAGAATTCAATTTCGAGAGACCTAATAAAAAAACTTATTTTATCTAAAAGGACAGAGAGAGAAAAGGAAAGTATAAACTTGAATATATAATGGAGTGGAGAAGAGAAATTGACCTTTATGATGACCTAGTCCCGTTGCAAATGAATGCTAGTGTCATCTGGTGAGAATCGCTGATTAGCTCATCACTATAAAATTCGCGTGTGGATCTCTTTGATCGCTTCACCTTCTGCTCTCCCATGGCTGGGTAAGCGTACTCTCTATTCTTTGGGAAACAGTCCCCAGAAACCCCCGTTATTATTACTATTCATTGGGCAAAATTAAAAAGATTGAAATTTCCCTCTTTGGTTTCTTAAGATTTCCTGGAAACCCTATTCGAAAGAACCTGCAGATTGTGCTCGTTTAGCTTAAAACTTTAGATCCCGCTGTAAAGGATTGTGCTTTATTGGGAAACTGATGACCGTCTCTAAATTTTGTTCTATTTGTCGGTGAATGGGCTTGAAATCATTAACTACTTACTGCAGTACTTTTTCTTTTGCTTCCGCTGATTGTGCATTTTCTGTGCTTTTTGTTTTCCTATATCAGTCAAAGATGGATTTTTGTCACATTGTTCTCGTTGCTTAGTAGGTATGTTTGATATTGAAGGTCTGAAAGAATGCATTTTTGTGTGCCCAGAATTGGGAATCATGTCTGGACCTTATTCCTGATTCCTACCAAATCATGTCTGGACCTTATTCCTGACTCCTACCAAACCTGATTCCTGATTCCATTCACATACCCAAAAGTTAATTTGTAACCAAATGCAACCTAAAAGACATAGAATTTGGTAACTAGGTATCTGAGTAACTTGATCAGGCAACAAGGTAATTTAAGGTTTTGATTAGGTCAGAAATTTGCTTATTTTATTCATCACACTGATTATTTATAGTTTGCGTTTTAGCTGTGAAAATATGATCACTGTCCATGTTCTATATATCTAACAATGTTCTTCAAAAATCACTTTCATATGTTGTGCAGAACATCATGGCTGGTTGACAAGAGCAGGTTTGCTTCAAAAATCAAAAGTGCATCAGGCACTTCGGATTCTAGAAACGTCAACTGGACAAGCAATCCTTCTAAAGCTTGCCCAAATTGCCAGCATATGATTGACAATGACGATGTATTGATTCTATCCTTTTCTTTTAGTTTGTTTAACCTTCTAGTCATTTTCAAAAATATGCTTTTTAAGTTGGGTAGAGCAGTTTAATATTAATTATTTGCATGAAATGAAACTGAAAAGTATCCCATTCTCCCTAGTTATTTCTTTCTTCAATGTTTTTAAGGATGTTTTAAAAGTTCAATGCTTTTGGCATTCAAACTTACACTTATATTTCATTTTCTTTGATCTGGCTATACTGCTATAATTGTTTGCAGAGGACTAGAGGTTGGCGCTTTTTCTGTCTTTTCCATTTCTATGCTCATATATTTCTATTGCAATTTACCCTTAAAATTTAGTTGTTAAGTCCATTGAATGACAAGGGGCATACCTGGCTGGATAAACGCTACTTATTATATCTTACTACCCTATGCGTTTCATCAGTTGAAAAACTATTGAGCAATTATTGTGTAATTATCTATTTGTATTTGTAAACACTGTCAATTCTCCAATATAATTTATATACATCTCCTCAAATCCTCCACCACTTCTCCATTTATGTTCTCTTACAGATACCCTGGTTTTTCCCCTTCACTTTTCTCCCTTCGAATCCTCCCTCTTTTCTTAGAAACATGCACAGTCACTCTCCCCAATCCTGTCCCTGACTCCCTGGCGCAGTTTTACACGCTTTTCCTCTCTTAGATTTTCTCACATTGGAGACCCCTTCGCACACATTGGAGACCCCTTCGCATACATCCTACCTTTCATTTCAGAAGCCCTCGCATTTGCTTCATTGTCTTTCTCATTTTCCTTCCCACTGAGCACTGAAAACTAATTTCTCATGGAGAGAATAATAAACTACTTGCACTCTTACAAGATATTTAACTGATGGAAATAAATTATACACTTGTGGGAGAAAATAAATACATTACAAGTTTACAACTATAATAATTTGAATAGACAAGGCTATCTTGAGAGTCAAAAAGGTATTTCAAAGTGGTTTGAAAATGGTGTGAGCTCAGACAACAAAGAGAGGAGAGAATGCAAAGATTGGGAAGAATTTGAAGTAAAAAAGAGGTTTGAATAGGTTCAACATTGTGGAGCTTGGGTGGAAGGAATATATAGAAAGGTGGGAGAGAAGGCTAATAAATAGTTCTTAAAAGTATTGTGGGTAATTTTGGAAATTACTAATGGAAATGTATAGCATCCCCCTTTGACAAATTATAAAGCTTGATTTCTTATTCTTCCCATGGAAGTGCTGTTATTGAACATGAATATCTTGTTATGCCTTGTCTCTACCTTCTTGCTCTGTTAATTCTTATTGATTCAACTAGTATAAAATACTTGCTACTTTGTGACTGCAAGGAGAACAGATACATAGTTTATGTGAATATATGATTAAGGACATCTTCCTATAGTACTCATTTTCTTTGACTCAATGAACCCTTTTACTTTTGTTGATCTGCTTTCATCTTTATCAACAAAATTTATATTTATTGGCATAAAAATATTCTCTCCTCCCCATTTATCAGGTAACTCAAGATTGGCCTGGATTGCCACGAGGGGTCAAATTTGACCCGACGGATCAGGAGATAATCTGGCATTTACTTGCCAAAATTGGTTTCAACAACATCCAACCACATCCCTTTATTGATGAATTTATTCCCACTGTCAATGAAGATGATGGAATATGTTATGCACACCCCCGAAACCTACCAGGTTAATATTTTTCTTGAGACAATTTATATGCCTATGATTTCATCATTCACTGTCTCTTTATTCTCTTTCCTCTTCTCCAAAATTTCAGGTATTGCACAAGATGGGACAGCGTCTCATTTCTTCCACAGAGCAATCAAAGCGTATAGCACTGGTACGAGGAAGCGCAGAAAGATTCACGGCGATGATCTGGGCGATGTTCGTTGGCATAAAACAGGCAGAACTAAACCGGTTGTGATAGACGGTATCCAGAAGGGCTGCAAGAAAATAATGGTTCTCTATGTGAACCCATTAAAGGGTGGAAAGGCTGAGAAAACGAACTGGGTTATGCACCAGTATCACCTGGGCACTCAGGAAGATGAAAAGGATGGAGAATATGTTATCTCCAAGGTCTTTTATCAACAACAGCAGGTCAAACAAGGTGATAAAGCTGTGGAGGATATTCCTGAACTGATTGATGATGCTGTTGTGAAAGTTGATCCTGTCACTCCCAAATCTTTTACTCCTGATCCTCCTCGTACTGAGAGGCGGTCAAATTTCATACCCGGGAAACAGTCTGCTTTATCTTCCATGGATACCGTTGCCCGGGAGGTGTGCACATCTCAAACTTTTTGGGGCTCGTTTGATTCAGGATTAAGTTTTTCAGTTTTTAGTCTTAACTAAATCTTGATGGTCTCTTTCATTTTGAAACAGTCAGCTAAAATTTGAAAATCAGTTTTAAAAAATGTTGTTTTAGATTTTAAAAAATGGATATTGGGAACTCAAAGCTGAACCAAACAAGGCCTTAATTTCTTGGCTTGATAAAATGCCAATTCTTAGAGGTTTTTTTTTTTGTCTTTCCTGTTTTAGGACTACGACATGGAGTTGTCTGATATTCAAGTAGGGCAAACTCAACAAGGTATGAACGACCATAAGGATGAACACGAGCCAGAAACTGATTTGAATGAAGCAGGAGACCACCATAACAACACTCTGGCTGGAGAAGAAGGAATATGCTGGGAAAATGATTCTCAGATCATATTGGATTTGGATTCCCAGCAGCTAGAAGCACTGTCTCTCGGTGATCTTCTATACAGCCAGACATCCAACAGGGATGCGAATCAGGACAATGAAACAAAGTGCACTCAGCTGGGCCAAGAAGAGGATCTTAACAAGGATCTTGAGGATTCCCAGGCCTTGCCTTTTGACCCTTCAAGCTTATGCCTGGACACGCCTCCGGATTTCAGACTCAGCCAACTGCTGGTTAAAATTTGACTTGTGTTTTTGTTCGTTTTTGTATATATTTATGGTTGTGAATATAATTTGCTGATCAAGTAATTCTGTTGGAATATGGATGTTGATTGCAGGAATTTGGATCACAGGACAGCTTAAGCTGGGCTGGTGGCAAGATCTTAGATTAGGAAGTGATGCTAGAATCTGTTTCATTATCTTGGGGTTTTGTCCATGTGGGCAACTTTTGCAGGAATTTATATTCTAAACTTTGTCCATGTTTTTGTTGAAAAACAATCACTGAGCTAAAATCATGCTAGCTCTTTTGCTGTGGGCAACTTTTGGGATGTTTAAGACGGAATGTACAGCCTGTTTTCTTCTTTTTCTGTTTTCTTATGGGAGAATAGTTAGCTCCTCTCTTTTGATGTGTTGTAATGCGCATAATCTATAAGTATTAGCTATCCTAATCTCTTAATGAAGTCATTGGACAAGCTGTTCATCGCTCTTGCGTGTTATCTGAACTAGATTTGTCATCAGGTGCTGATCAACTCAATCCATGAGTTTAATTCTCCTTTTTATATAAGAAAAGAGATTGATGTACTTGACAAGCATAATAGATCAAGAGGCTGACAAAAGCGGCAGCAAGACAAAACGACATGAGAATACATATATGAAAAATTCCAAACAAACAACGAAGGAGCCAAACGGACGATTTTAAAGACCTAAAAGAGCCTGGAAAGGGTGAGCTAAGTATTACAAAAAAAAGTGTTTACCAAAAACAAGTCAACGGGCCATTTCCATCTCGGGAGTGCAAATAAATGACTTCGACATTGCTCCTACCTAAATGAGTAATCTTCCGGAGCACAACCACGACCTCGACTAGAACAACTTAGTCCCTACCTATTCAATCGAACATAATTCAATCGTTAAATATATTTTGTCAAATAATGTTAGAACATTGTCTAAGATATTTATTAACTCTCAAACTTATATGAATCCAAGTCTAGATAATATTGTAATTTAATCCATCCAACAACCGATTCAATTAAACATAATCTAATGGACTCGTGAATGAAACAAAGCTCTATTCAACTATAATCCCAGAACTTAACTTCAATCAGTCTTAATCGATTTCTGATTTGAATTTGAATACAAATGACTTAAAACTGATCTGATCTGATGCAATTGATTGCCACCTCTACTTGCATGCTTTCCTTCTTTTATGCATGATTGTGCGTGGTAAGAAAGGGAGGAGAGAACACTGAACACTGTTTGTTAATGTCTTCAAGTCCAAAGCATTGAATAGTAGTGGCTCCTTATTATTCCACATATCCATGTCGTACCTCGCTATACATTATTGCACACTTGTCGTACCTCGCTATACAAAAGATATCTAAACAATCCTTGATGACATATGTTATGCTAAACAGAGGCTTCAGCAAAGAGCACAATGTCATCAGCGAAAAGTATATGAGACAATGCTGGACCACCACGAGACAATCTAATCGGCTTCCATGTTCCCTCAACCACTAGACGTGAAATCATATGGCTTAAACGCTCAATACAAAGAACAAAAAGGTAGGGCGATAAAGGATCACCTTGTCTTATACCCCTGGAAGGCGTAAAGCATTCAGTAACCTCTCTATTCCATAACACACGAAAGGAAGTGGTGTTCAAACACACCCTAATCCAGCCAATCCACTGTTTAGAGAAACCAGCATCGACAAGTGTGTCTTCAACAAAATCCCACCGAATCCTGTCATAAGCCTTTTCAAGATCCAATTTCAAAAGCATCCACCCTTTTGTCCCCTGCTTTCTCTTCATAGAATTGATTCCCGAACATTCATGACTAAATCACACTTTTTTAGTGTTATTTATGTACCTTGTACAGATTTAATATAAAATTCATTTACAAATTATTATCGACTTGTTCTTAAAAAAGAAATTACAAACACATTTTCACAAATCACACTTATTTTAGTAAAGAATTGTTGGATCAGTGTTAGGGAACTAAGACTGGAACAATGGTTTCTCTATTCGAGAAATCGAAGTTTTGATAATGACAAACAAATATGGAACTAATTCCTTTTACAAGTGATCTCAGGAAAGATAACAGGTTCACAGGAAAAGCAAGGGAAACATTCCCCATGACGCCACCTGAGTACGTGGCAAGAGTCTTAAAGGATAATGAAGTCATTTCACTATTGTCTTGGACGTCAAGCCAAAATCCGAGAAGAGAAAGATACAAAGGGGTACGCTGGTCTTTTGGAATAGTATCGTACTCCCCAAGACAAAAAGGGTAAAGGCGTCAAAGCTAAAAGTGGAAACCTCTATAAATAGTATGCGACGCCGCTAGGTCAAATCAAGCTCTCTAATGCAAAGTACCAGATCTGAAAAAGGAAAGTGAGAAAGTGAGAGCCCGAACTGAACCAGTGAAGACGACGATCCAGAAGTCAAAGAAGGAAGCTCCGTGACCAGGCGATGGAGACTGCGTGAAGATCACCATCGACTTGAAGAGTTGGTTCCTGTGCTAAAGGGAACTGCACAGGAACGAGTCAGGTTCACCATCTATATTCAATTGTGTTTAGATCTAAGAATCACCATGACTTAGTCATTAGTATTGTTTGTGAATGGGATTGCGAACAATAGAGAAGTTCGACTTTTTATTGTGTATCTTGAGATCTATCAATAGTAATATAGTGTGTGTTCAAAATCCTCCAAGAGAGGTAGAGGTTTACTCTCCAGCTAGTTGGTTGTAGAGGTTCCTCTATAAGGAACCGTGTCCTTGTCTCTGTTTTACATTTTACTTTTTGTGTTGCTTTATTCCGCTGCGTAAGGGAACTGTCACTGGAACAGTTCCCAACTTGTCTTAACTAACACAGATCTACGATCCTACAATTGGTATCAGAGCCTGGCTCTAGATTTTCTGTAAAAACTTGCAGGATGTCTACGGAACTGTCTTCAAATCTTAGCGTTGTTGGACACGGAAACAACAAACCACCTAGGCTGATTGAAGGGCGATTCGAGAGATGGCAGGGACTGGTGAAGGATTGGATGCGGAGTCACGATTACCAAGCGTGGGCTGTAATCGAGATAGGCAACTTCGTCATCAATCCAGAAATCGAGAATGATCTCACAAAATGGGGGCCCAACGAGTGGAAGTGTATGGAGGCAAATTTCAAAGCAAAAATGTACCTCAACAATTCCATGAGTGAAATCGACTCAGCCAAGGTGGGAAACCTAAAGACTTCTAAGGAAATATGGGTTGTTATTGAGCAGATGCACATGGGAAGCTCAGATCTAAAGGAAGATCATCAAATGGAAGTTCGTCAGGAGTTCTACAACTTCAGGATGGAACCTGGAGAAAATGTATCATCATACCAGTTCCGCTTCGAGGGATTACTGACTAAACTTGAGAATTTGGGAATCTCCGAGAGTGAAGTCACGGAACGGATGAAGGTCAAGAAGGTGATAGATGGTCTTTCCGGAGAATGGACCCATGATCGAACAACGTTCAGGGAAAATCCATCTAACAGGAACCTTATGCTTCATGAGATCTTTGGGAAACTAAAGACTTATGAGAGAAGAAGGAACTCTGACAAGGCTCAAGACAAACCTGGAAAAGGAATTGCACTTAAGCTCGAAAAAGTGCTTAAGTTAGTCCAGGAACAGTGTGAACAATCTGAAGATGAGGAAGAGGATGACATAGTGCTCATCACAAAAGCACTACGCAATCTCTACAAAAAGGGAAAGTTCCAGAAGAATTATGGAGGAAGCAGACACTCAAGAGATTACAACAAGTTCGGAGAAAAGGATTCAAAGGATATTACATGCTTCAAGTGCTTCAAGAAGGGTCACTATGCTAAAGCTTGTCCTCTGGGAAACGACGAGAACAAGTCTGGGAACAAAGCTTACATAGCAACATGGGATGATTCAGATGATGAAGATCCTGAGGCTTGGGCTACACCAAACATGTGTGCTATGGCTATCAAAGGAGATCCGAAGGAAGCACAAGAGGATGTAAGTATTTTAACTAGTTGCTTTGATAAATACTCTAAATCTGATCTCATTCGCATACTTTCTAAACTTGTTAAAGACAATATGAAACTTCAAAAGGAAATGAGTGAAACTGAAGAGAATTGTCTTAAACTAGAAAGTGATGTAGTTGAAAAGGAACTTGAATTAAAAAACACGAAGCCTGTTGAATGTTCTAAGTGTGATAACCTGAGAAAGGAACTTGACTCTGTTATGACTGCTAAAAATGATCTTATCTCTGTTCTTGCCACCGTTACCTCTGAGAAGGAAACTCTCACTAAGAAGCTAGAGATAAACGAGGGAAAGAAAGTTGTTGAAATTCCTAAGGTCACATTTGTCCCATTTAGACATGGCATAGGATACTGTGAAATAGACTCTAGAAATGATCAAAAGACCCTTACTCTAAGGGAACTAAGTGAAAGTAGAGCCCTAGAATTACAAACTGAAAAAATAAAAAAACTCCCATCTAGAAGAAAAGATTAGAGTTCTAGAGAGTGGAACTAAAGGGAAAAGGGACTACTACACTGGGAATAACTCTCATAAGATATATGTCAAGATAGCTAAGGGAAACGGTTCCAGAGGACCAAACAAGGAAACTGTTGAGAAAAATAGAATTCAGAGACCTCATCCTAAGTACTATCTAGGTGAATACTACAAAACTTGTTGGACATGTGGCAGTCATGGTCATTACAAGGAACAATGTCCTAAAGTCAGTTTCTCATGAAGTCACACAGACAGGAACAACAACAGAACTTCACGTTCAAGATTCTACAAGAACTATAACTCCGTTGATGTTAATATTACAGATTATGTTGATTATTACCCCTGTAAGGAACCAGGCAAGGAACACCTTGCCTGGGTAACCAAACATTAACTCTTTTGTAGGTAAAAGCGAGGGGAAACTGTATGTGGTTCATAGACTGTGCATGCTCCAACCACATGACAGGAGTCAGGAACAATCTAACATCGCTTAACACCCAGGTCGAAGGAGGAAATGTTTCCTTCGGCAACAGGAACAAAGGAGCAATTCAAGGCTCAGGGGAAGTCAAGCTCAACAAATCAATCAAAGTTAATAATGTAAATCTTGTGACAGATCTTGGGTATAACTTACTATGTGTGGCACAACTCTGTGATCAAGGGAACAATGTTGTTACCTTTGATTCGATCAAATGAATGCCTGGTGGTGAACAAAGAGACTAACAAAGTTATTCTTAGAGGAAAACGATCCAACAATGTTTACATTGTTGATCAAGATTTTCAACCTCCTAGAAAACTATGTCTCACAGTTCCCACAAGTGATATTGATCTTTGGCATAGACGTCTTGGTCATGCGGGTTTCAATCTTATTCAGAAGTTGTTCTTGTAAGATCTTGTAATTGGTTTATCTAGGATACACCCAGACACAACAAAACTGTGTGATGCTTGTGCCATAGGTAAGCAAACTCGAAGTTCCTTCAAACCAAAGAAGGTTGTCAGCACTTCCAAACCCTTGGAAATGTTACACATGGATCTATGTGGTCCAATGAACATATGTAGCTATGGTGGCAGCAGATACATATTTGTTATAATCGATGATTATTCTCGTTTCACTTAGGTTATTTTC
The DNA here is from genome assembly GCA_964016875.1 of Fallopia convolvulus. Classification (NCBI taxonomy): domain Eukaryota; kingdom Viridiplantae; phylum Streptophyta; class Magnoliopsida; order Caryophyllales; family Polygonaceae; genus Fallopia; species Fallopia convolvulus. The sequence goes on from OZ024722.1 coordinate 52,559,958, forward strand.
TTGTCTTCCAAAGGAACAGTGTTCAAGGAGTTTGAAGTCTTCATCAAAAGAACAGAAGTCAGTCTAGGAACCAAGCTGAAGTCCATATGCTCAGACCATGGAACAGAGTTTGATAATTCATCTTTTCTCAACTTTTGCAATGAAAATGGAGTGTCTCACAATTTCTCTGCACCAAGAACTCCACAACAAAATGGAGTAGTAGAAAGAAAGAATCGCACCTTGGAGAATATGGCTCGAGCTATGATGCTCGAAAGTGGTGTTCCATCAAACTTCTAGGCAGAAGCTATCTCAACCTCAACTTATATCCTTAACAGGGCTATGATTAGACCTTTGTTACTTAAAACTTCCTATGAACTAATCAAAGACTGAAAGCCGAATATTTTCCATCTCAGAGTTTTTGGTTGCAGGTGTTATATTCATAACAATGGGAAAGATGCTCTCGGAAAGTTTGACCCAAGAAGTGATGAAGGGGTCTTCACTGGGTACTCCCTTCAAAGCAAAGCATACCGAGTCTACAACAAAAGAACTAAAAAGATTGAAGAAAGTGTCCATGTCATCTTTGATGAGGAACCCATTCATCATGGAACTACCTCCATTAATCCATTCTCAAAGACAGGAGTGAAGCCCTTCACCATACCAAGGGAGACAACGAGGGAACCAACAGAAGAGGATGATGACTCAGATCATCGAAAGGATGACACTGACTATCTAAATGGAAATGAGTCTCAACCACAAGAACTAACCAACGAAGATGATCATAGAGATGATGATACCACGGAGCACTTCGATGATCCCTTCACCAACTTCCCTGAAGAAGAGAACAATCCATCTGCAACATTATCCACCTCAGGGAACAATCCTGACACTGAGATTCAACAAAATCTACCTGAAGCTAGTTCAAGCGCTCAGGAGGAACTTCAACTCAGGAACTATCATCAGAGAAAAGACCACCCTCTTGAGAACATCCTTACACCTCTAGAACAGGGAGTACAAACTCGCTCTTCTCTCCATAACTTTTGTGCTTTTAATGCATTTGTTTCTCTTGTTGAATCCAAAAGTACACCGGAAGCACTCAAAGATCCAGATTGGATTCAAGCAATGTAGGAAGAGCTCCATGAGTTTGAAAGACACCAGGTGTGGAAGCTAGTTCCAAGGCCATCAGACAAGAATGTCATTGGAACCAGATGGGTATTTCACAACAAACTCGATGAATCAGGAAATGTGTCCAGAAACAAAGCTAGACTTGTGGCTCAAGGCTACAATCAAGAGGAAGGGATAGACTATGAGGAAACGTTTGCACCAGTTGCCCGAATTGAAGCAATACGCTTGCTCATAGCCTTTGCTACATACAAAGGATTCAAGTTGTTCCAGATGGATGTCAAGACATCCTTTCTGAATGGCTATCTTCAAGAAGAAGTCTATGTCAAACAACCACCAGGATTTGAAGACGAAAGCAAGCCAGATCATGTCTACTTTCTTGAAAGATCTTTGTATGGCCTCAAGCAAGCACCTCGAGCCTGGTATGATAGATTTCTTCGTTTCTATTATCGAAAGGTTATCAAAGAGGATCAATCGACAAAACTCTTTTCCTGAAGAAAGAATCAGGTGACATTTTAATTGTGCAAGTCTATGTTGATGATATAGTTTTCGGTTCCACTAATCCTGTGCTCACAGAAAAGTTTGAAAAACAAATGAGTAGTAAGTTCGAAATGAGTATGGTAGGGGAACTCAACTTCTTTCTAGGCCTTCAGATCTCTCAAACTAAGGATGGCACAAAGATTCATCAACAAAAGTACATCAAGGAAATGTTATCAAAATATGGGATGGACACCGCAAAGCCCATCAACACCCCGATCTCACCTAGCACACGCCTTGACGTGGATGAGAATGGAACCAATGTCAATCAAAAACTCTTTCGAGGAATGATTGGTTCCCTTCTCTATCTCACTACTAGCAGACCGGACATTATGTTTGTCGTCTGTCTCTGTGCACGGTTCCAAGCAAACCCTAAGGAGTCTCACTTAAAGGAAGTCAAAAGGATCTTTCGCTACCTCAAGGGAAGATACAACTTGTGCTTATGGTATCCAAGGAGCAGTTCCTTTGAACTGGTCTCTTTCACCGATGCTGACTTCGCTGGGCATCTAGTAGATCGGAAAAGCACTTCAGGCATGGCACAGTTCCTAGGAGATTGCCTTGTATCTTGGGGATCGAAGAAGCAATCCTCAGTGGCACTTTCTACTGCTGAAGCTGAATACATAGTCGATGCTGCTTGTTGTTCCCAAGTTCTATGGCTCAACTATCAACTTCAATATTACGGTATGTCTCTCGGAACTGTTCCTATTAGATGTGATAGTACTAGTGCAATAAACATCTCCAAAAACCTTGTGCATCACTCTAGAACAAAGCACATAAAGGTTAGGCACCATTTCCTACGTGATCACGTAGAGAAAGGTTCCATTGAGATGGTACATTGCAGGACAGATGAACAAGTTGCTGATATTTTCACTAAAGCTTTGGATAGACAACCTTTCGAGCATCTTCGAATGCTCTTAGGCATGATTCTCTTACATTAAACAAGTCTCGGTCCATCTTTTCCCTCAATGATTGACTAGTTAAGCAATTAGTATGACTAGGGAACTGCATGGTTTAGCAACTTTCATTTTAATAATTGCTCTTTGCATGAAATGTGTTTATTACTATATATGGGAACTACTTCTTAAAAGCACTTTGTTTCTTTTGGCCCAAAATGATCAACCTGATCTTATCTATCCCTCATTACAAGCTGAAAGGATGGTTGATCATAAGACTTGTCCCTTAAAGCCGATCCAAGTAAACGTTTCCTATGAGCCTCAATTAATTGATAACCCCTTCCACGGGATTCAATTACCTGGATGACAAAACTTGTTTACTTACCCTTATTTTGTTTGGATACTTCTATTTGTCTTTTCACAAAAAAAAACTTATGTATCCAAATATGGCATTTCGTTACTTGTTCATGGAAAAAAGGTTGGAAAGGTAAGGAACCACTTCAAGTCACTAGGGAACTACAAGGATTCTGGCACCCAAGCGTCTCATAGTTATATTATTGGAAAGAGATAAGACGTTGGAAACTGGGTTTTTAAAGCGACACGCTGAGAAAAGGGAAACTTGAATCTACACCGTTCATCTCACTACTTTGGCTCATCATCTGCCACGTAGATACTGTTGATTTGGAAAGAATCTCTTCATGTAAGACAACAAATCTTTCTAGTTACCCTAGGCATAACTGGATGTGAATTTCAAGGGAACCCTGGTAAGTCTTCCTCTCTCACCTTTTCAAATTCATTCCCTTTCCTTACTTAACCCGTCTTCCCCATTCACTTCCAACTTCATCATCTTCATCTTTTCCCTTGGCAAACCCTAAACCTTCAAAATTCTCAATCTCAATCTTTCTTCCAACCATGGCCAATCAAAACCAACCTAAATACACCAGGCTTCACCCAAATCCTCTCATTGAGCATCTTCTTCACAACGATCCAGTCTATCTTCAAGAAAAACTTCTTACAAATCTGGATCTAGATCACCATGAACCCGAATATATCTTCGATGTCAAGGAGCGCCTCTTCTCTCTCCTAAGGAAGAAAGATGGTCAACCCCCTCTCATTCCTCAAAACTCTCCTCCCACAACTCCTCGATTTGAGATTCTAGTTCTCACAACGAGACTGGATGGTTCTTCAACTCTAACTCTCAACATTGAGGGTGTTCAAACCACAATCTCTGAAACAAACCCAAATACTCTCCGTCTCAAAGATTCTTCCCATTCCTCTCCAAAACACCACACTCAAATCTATGACAGTCTAAGCCTTAAAAGGACTGATCCCCTTGCTTCAACCTCTCAAAACCCTAACCCTCAAATCCAAAGTTCCAAAGAACCCTTCTCCTCCACAAAAACTCCAATCATTCCTACTCCATCCCACAAATATCTCACCCTCTCAAATCTTGATCAAACTCTCTCCCAGTTCGAGAGAGAAGAGTTCTTCACCTCACAGGGAACTACACCTGTCCCACCTTCTTCTTCTTCCAAAAAGACAACCCCCTCCAAAGACCCTCTCTCAAATGTGCCCATTGGTCAAAGATCAAAAAAGAGAAAGCACAGAAAGCAGGGTGAAGAAGAAGAAGAGGAACTCCAGCCTCTTCTCTCTGAGCAACTCTGAGCCCTCAATCAATCCACGGAAATAGTCACAGTTGAGGGAATCGATGAAGAGATTGAGGATTATATTGAGCCTGCTCTCCAAATCGGCTACAAGGAACCGCCATCTGGGCGTCCTTCAACTAGAGGCTCCAAAAAACAAAGGGTGGAGGAAAAGCAGGAAAAGGAGAAAAAGGAAAAAGAGAAGAAAGAAAAGAAGAAGAAAGGAACAGCTACACCAGGGGAAAGGAAGTTGGTCATCCCTTTGGTCGTTACCGCTGAGTTCCTTCAAGAGCATGAATTCAACGAGCTTCAAAAACTCATCCAGTTCCAAGGGTGGGAAAAGCTATGCTCCGAACCAGCTAAGGTTGATCCAGCTCAGATCAAGTTTTTCTACTCAAAGTTCACCCTAACAAAGGGAACTGAGCTCGATCCTGTCATAAGATGGAAAAATGAGGAAGATGATTTCACCTTCACCTCTACCATGATCAAGAAAATACTCCTTGTCCCGGCGAAGGCTTCGACACGCTTCCTCAACGGCCATGGCAAGACACTGATGGAAGGGAAGCCATCCTACAAAGGCTTCTAGGTCATGTGCCTGCTCAAGGAAAGGAGGTCCTAACTCATGGTTTGAGCCAACTGGGGAAGATGGGCACACCAGTACATCACTAGGGTAGTGATTCCCAGACAGGAGAAGCGCACAACACTCAACTCTACTGATGCCATTCTCCTCGATCTGTTCCTACAAAAGGAAAGGATTAACCTACCCAAGATCATGATCATGCATATGTGCAAGTGTGTTGCCATGGAGTCTCACGCCCTTCCCTATGCTGCTGTTGTGAAGGAAATCATGAAGAGGAATGATGTCTATCATCCTCAGGAGGAAGAAGAGCTTGGACAAGAGATGGAAATGTCCAATATTCAGAGAATGAAGCACTCCCAAGAACCAACTGATGAAGTTCCTTCTGCTGTGTTCATCGAACAGGGAGATTCAAAGACAGTTCTCCAAGCTCTAAATCGTCTGTGTGGGGTCAATAAGCGAATCCTTGATGTTCTTCTAGACATCCAACAGAAGTTGCCTTCCTCCTCCCCCTCTGATCCTTGAACAAGCCCTCTACAAAATGTTGAAACCCGATATAACACGCGCTATAAACGGGAATTAAATAAATACGAACGCTCGGGATTCGTACAACCGAACAGTTTTCGTACGTGGATTATTCCTCCTCCCCATCCCTCAGCCGGTTATTTTTGTGCTCTTTACGAATAAAGCCTTTAGACTTTATACCGTTTATAGCGCGATCTCACTTGGAGATCAAACACGTCGAGCTTTGGCAAACGAGATAGTTCTCGAGCCAGAGAGGATTTTCGACCCTTAAAACTATCACATAGCCTTGATATATATATATATATATATTAACGTAGAGTTGCTTGCTTGTGTTAAATATGCCGATGTGGGACAACATTTGAAACCAAATAGCAACTTACATGTGATGTGGCATGCTTTATTCGGTTTTTAGCAGAATGAGATTTATGTACATAGAATGCGTACATGGAAATTAACCAATGGATTTTGCCAACTTCAATTAGTTGGGCCAAGCCACTTATTCGGCACATGCCCACTTGCACTTGATATTTGGGCCCAAACCCATACCTCTTCCTCTGATCAATTCGAGTTAAAGCATGCTAAATATTATTTATCGGGTTTTGACGCGTATGTATTACGCGGCGCTCAATCTCTTTTTACTCTTAATTATTTTTACTTTTTACCCTTAATTATTTTAGCGGTTATTTTGTGCACCATGACAAAACAAATTCCTTAGCTGTTTTCTCCCTCCTTCAATGCTTTAAACATGTCTGTTTCTGTATTTTGATAACACCGTTTCAATGAATGTTCTTTGCTGTTATTCTCTAGTTATGAATGTGGTTTACCTACTTTTCCTTGCATGTCTATACTTCATTCTTTTCGATGATGTCAAAAGGGGGAAAAGTGAAAAAATGCAGAGATGCGTTGTGTCTAAGAGAATACATAAAAATTAGCCATAAGTTGAGGGGGAACTATAAGCTTAAAAATCTTGAAAATTGAACTGCTTGTCCATTCCAAGGGGAATTAAGTATCTACAAAATATCAACTGTGTATTTTGGTGTTTAAACTCTCTTATCTTTCCTGCATCCCTGACTTGCATTTTATAAAAGTTTCTCATCATCAAAAAGGGGGAAATTGTTGGATCAGTGTTAGGGAACTAATATTGGAACAATGGTTTCTCTATTTGAGAAATCGAAGTTTTGATAATGACAAACAAATATGGAACTAATTCCTTTTACAAGTGATCTCAGGAAAGATAACAGGTTCACAGGAAAAGCAAGGGAAACATTCCCCATGACGCCACCTGAGTACGTGGCAAGAGTCTTAAAGGATAATGAAGTCATTTCACTATTGTCTTGGACGTCAAGCCAAAATCCGAGAAGAGAAAGATACAAAGGGGTACGCTGGTCTTTTGGAATAGTATCGTACTCCCCAAGACAAAAAGGGTAAAGGGGTCAAAGCTAAAAGTGGAAACCTCTATAAATAGTATGCGACGCCGCTAGGTCAAATCAAGCTCTCTAATGCAAAGTACTAGATCTGAAAAAGGAAAGTGAGAAAGTGAGAGCCCGAACTGAACCAGTGAAGACGACGATCCAGAAGTCAAAGAAGGAAGCTCCGTGACCCGGTGATGGAGACTGCGTGAAGATCACCATCGACTTGAAGAGTTGGTTCCTGTGCTAAAGGGAACTGCACAGGAACGAGTCAGGTTCACCATCTATATTCAATTGTGTTTAGATCTAAGAATCACCATGACTTAGTCGTTAGTATTGTTTGTGAGTGGGATTGCGAACAATAGAGAAGTTCGACTTTGTATTGTGTATCTCGAGATCTATCAATAGTAATATAGTGTGTGTTCAAAATCCTCCAAGGGAGGTAGAGGTTTACTCTCCAGCTAGTTGGCTATAGAGGTTCCTCTATAAGGAACTGTGTCCTTGTCTCTGTTTTACATTTTACTTTTTGTGTTGCTTTATTCCGCTGTGTAAGGGAACTGTCACTAGAACAGTTCCCAACTTGTCTTAACTAACACAGATCTACGATCCTACAAGAATTATAAAATATTAATTTGTTAGTTGGTGGTTGTTTTTGGGATAGTGGAAAAAGTGGGTAAGGTGAAAGTGGTTTAAAAAAATTAAAAATTATTTTCTTAGTAAAATTAAAAAATATTAATTTGTTAATTGGTGGTTGTTTTTGAGATGGTGGATAAGTAAAAGTATTTTAGAAAAAATAAAAAAAATATTTCACATTGTCAAGTGGCTCAAGTATTTACACAGACTTGGTTTTTGCTTTATAATTGTACTAGGTAGATAGTGACATTTCATTTGGTGTACTGTAATTAAAAATTTAGTACATACTTAATAATTGAAGTTCCATTGATGATGTATTAAGAAGAGAGATCGATGAGAAGATCCAAGGTGACAGGCTGGGAATTAAATTCGGATAAGTGCGTGGTATATTTGCATGTGTACTACTACTACTATAGTGTATAGACCATGTATATTTACAGGATTGTATCCGACGCTGGACACTTAATTTCTACTGGTCACAGTTGTACGTTTTCACATGTCTTACCTACTAATTAATCAAGCTTACTAATTAATTACAGACTATACTGTATACATATATACTTACAAATCATAGTATCTATTCTTGCCGGATTCTTGTTAACCTCATATATGGACATACAATTTCTTTTCTTACTTAAAAAATACTTCCCGCATCGTCATATATATACGTTACTATTGCTGGCTAGCTTCTTAATTAATTCACTTTAATTTGAGATTAAAAAAAAAAAGAACAATAATTAACATCAAGTCCGTTAGTATTGCATCTCTCACGCTCACAATATATTCTCAATTTGACCAACGGTGCATTGGCGTAGTGGCGTTGGGGCTACGCTTGGTAGGACGAACTGTGTGTTCGATTCCCCGCAATGTCGTTGGAAGGGGCCTACCGTAATCCCATTCAGTACCCCGGTCTGGACGTAGCCCGTACGGATGAACCAGGCGCGAGAGCAAAAAAAAAAAAATATATTCTCAATTTGCACTCGTCTTTTTTCTAATTTTATTCACAAATAGTTTATAATTATTAATCGGTCCTGTACAGTTTTGGATCGAGTTAGATTACTTTTTGTTTTAAATTAATAATGTTTTATATAAAACATACTTTTATAATGTTTTATATAATTTATATATTATAAATAAAATATAAAATATAAATATATATTAAAAAATATTTTTCGAATCTGATCCAAAATATTATGTGTTTGAAATCGGACATTTTACAACCCAGATCAAGTATGCACAACCCTACTCTTAGAGATGGACATGGGCCGGGCTGGGCCGGGCCCGGGCCGGGCCACCACCGGGCCGGGCCGGAGAAGTAGGGCCCGGGACCGGTCCGGTATTGTACCGGGCTGGAGCGGGCCGGGCCCCGGGCCGGGCCGGGCTGATATATATCAGCCCGGTCCTTTATTTTATTTTATTTTAATAAATAAATTATCCGGGCCGGGCCGGGCCGGGCTGGTCCTGGCCCGGCCGGGCCGGGCCGCAATTCCCAAACCCAGGCCCGGCCCATGGCCCGGGCGGGTTTGGCCCGGTTGGCCCGCGGGCTGGCCGGGCCGTGCCAATCTGGCCCAGATGGGCGGGCTGGGCTGGTGCGGGCCGGGCCGGCCCGCACCTTTGGCCATCTCTACCTACTCTTGATCAATATTATTATCCAAAAACAACCACTGATTATAAATTGGATTGGATTCAAGTTTGTAATCTCAATCACGTCCATCTGTGCATTTGCTTCCTAGAACTAATTAGTTAGGTGAATTAAGTTGATTCATCACATCTTGATGCGTTTTGGATATTCAATAGGATCCACTATCATCTCTCATTAAGTGATGACTTAATTCAAAGTGATTTTCCACCAAATTGTTTGGATTTGTTCAAAGATTCCATGACCACCATCATGTCCGATCACTGAAAAGTAGTTACTTTTAATTTTCCCCCCACAAAAGTAGTATACTTTGAAGATATTGTAATATATAAAAAGTATACACAATATCTAAGATAATATTACTCTATTTTATATCAATATTATACGGTAGGACCACTTGGGTGTGTCCGGTGAGTCTTGGGCCAACTTCACGTCCTTTGATGCATTTCCCTCTTCTATATACTATATAAACACCCCCATTCTCTCTTACTTCCCTTCCATATTCATTCCAACTCCATCTTCTTACAAAACCCAAATCTATTTAATTACATCTCAATTAAGGCCGGTCAGTATTATTAATTGAAGAATTAAGATCAAAGATGAGGATGGGGGCGAGCTCGGCAGCCATGGGAGGGATCAAGAGGAAGCTGGGGAACAGAGGAGTTCTTAAGGAACAAAGGGCGAGGCTGTACATCATTCGTAGATGTGTTGTCATGCTTCTCTGCTGGCATGATTGATTTTGTTTTCCATAGTTAATTAAGTTACTACACTAGCTTAATTGATAGTTTTTGAGCAGTTTTGTGTTTGCTTAATTAATTAATTTCTAGTAATTCAAGCTCCAAATGTTTTGGGTTCCTTCCTAGCTAGATATAGTTTTCTCCCCTTGGCCCTTGGAGGGTACTTACCTATATTAATCAGGTTTTTTGGTTTAATTCGTTCATGTAAATAGCTAGTTAAGGATTAACTAGCAGATATTTAGAGTTGTTTTCCCCCTTTTGGCATGGCTGGGGGGTTTGAATCGATGTTATTGAATTGTAGTATGCAATCGGATATTAATTAATTAGTTAAATGTACTGATTAATCAAGTTTCATCTTTCTCTCTTCAGTTTTAACTAATTTCATCTCTTCCTTGTGCATGATTTCGATCAACAAAATAAGGTCATGATGATCAAAACTCAGGTTCATCTTAGACCATGGTTATACTTGGGATTCGTTTGGTTGCAAATTATGGATGAAATCGGGAGGGAAAAAAAAGAACATTAATTAACATTTGAATAATTATTCATTATCAGGAATTTGGTCTCTACTCTCTACGGAGGACTTTGTTAATTATTTTTCATACAAAACCTGTTTCTTTCCCTCCAATGCATAACAACAATATGGGAAAGGTCGTCATATATAGGGACTAAAATTGTAATAAAATCAAAAATATATCTAAAAGTGGACTAGATTTGTCATGGTTTGCAATCAAACAAGACGTAAGTACTATTGTCATTCATAGCTAGGTTTCAATCAAAAAAATGGGGCAAGCTGATGGTTGTACATTGTAACTCCGTATGCCCATCTAGTCATCTACCACCAAGTCCAACACACATGGAGTTAGTAAATTTGCATTGTACTAGACTGTTAATTGTACGACGTCTTGACCATAGAAATTAACAAGGAACATTAATTGTCCAAATGTATGCTACAAGGTAAAATGAGATAACTGAAATGTCTCTTCTATATATCTCAATCGAATTGCAGGTATAAAAGTCTAAACATGTAGAGCTATATCTCTTCTATATATTTAAAACCTAGCTAATAACCTAATTGAAAAAATGAACATATTGGGGATAGAACAATGTAGAGCTATGCTCTAAAATCTAAATTGGGTAACACCAAAGATATTCAAGGATAGTTCAGTACAATTGTCCTATATGAGATGGCCTAGTGGTAAGGGACAATGGGGATATTAGGAGGTCATGTGTTCAATTATTGTTTGAGACCCTTATTTGGATGAAAAATCAAGTGTTATTATCGTTGTTTTTTATTGGATCGAGACCATCAGTATAAACCAGTTTATCTGATTCATGTTTCATAATCCTTGTTGGCTAGATCAGCAGTCGGAGATTTCCACGAAATGTAGGTAAAAAAAATAGTCCAATTGTATTTTCTCGTCGACTGAATTTTTTTTTTTTTTTGAAAAGGAATATGTAATCCATTAATAGGGTATTGAGTGCTAGGTTGTAGACCTTTCCAATCTCTCTCAAATCTTTTTAAAGCATTCACGCCACTCATCATCATCATCATCATCTTCACCCTCAAAGATGAGATCCACTAATGAATCATTAATCATGATTTACAATCTTCCAAATAATTGACAATCAAGCTTATGAAATTAGACCGTCCAAACCAAATCTGCCCACATAACTGTTTCAAGGCACGTCCAAAAGGCATAAATCAAACACAATAAAGCAGTCCCTAATTAACTATGATTATTTTGATCTTGTTTAGGCGTGAACTTTTACACATTTATATTCCTTTTGATATATTATACTACAATAAACTCAATACTTGTAACATCTAACATACGTCAGCCTCTAATTTAAAACAATCTAATTCAGAAATGATTCAAATAAGATTTGTGTGACTTAAGTGCCGTATTTAGGAGGGACATAAAATCTGGAATGAAAGACAAGACACCCTTTGAGTATGAAGAGGGGTTAATTAAGCTTATCTCCATAACTTAATGCTGTTTTGATACTGTTGTCTTCAAGCTGGCAGGCATGCATCCTAACCCCAACCATATTTTTTTATCTATCACTTTTACCAACATATTCCCTTTTAATTTAGACCATACAAACTTTTCCTATACTTACTCACTACTAATTATGGTACGTGTTCTTTTGTAAATTTACGCCGAAACACAAAACATTATTATTTCAAGGAAGTGAAGTTCCAACCCTGTCAAAATTTGTAAATCCAAAAAGGTGCCTTTTTTTAAGGGATTTTGACCAACGGTTGTTAATTCCCCTTTGAAAAATGAAAACAGTAAGTAGTACATCATGAGAATGACAAACCTATAGTATAACACACCAGCCACAATTGAAGACCGTTTTAACTTCTATCAGCCTTTCTTAGGAAAATCGTAATACATAATTCTTTTTTTTTTCTCTATCTATTGAGAAGATTAAAATCCATAAAACTGTTTGGTAAAATCTAGAAGGGTACTGAAATGTTTTTTGTGAGTTAACTTTGTTTGTTTTTTCCCTGATATTTCAGACAGAACCGGAACATCGAGAGCCGAACAAATGGGTAGCCGGACCAACGGGTATGACAACAACCAACAAATGAATGTGAAGCAAACTAACAACAAAGCAGAGCTAGATAAGTAATGCCCAAAGAAAGTGCTTGGCAATCAAAAGAAAATAATAATGCATTGGATCAATAGAGCATCTCTAAAGCATAAGAAAATCCAGGCTGCCCTGTCAAGGAGTTCATTTTGCAGCCCAGATAAGGAAATGGCCAAGTGCTTGGCAAATAACGGACATTTTGTTTTGACCCATCAGCAGTATAGCAATTAGTAGCTGGACTGGGCCCACTCTACCCCATAAATCCAAGACCAATATCAATCTGTAATGGTCTATGGACCATACATTAATCGAATCCAAGGTTCATGTATCTAATTAATTGCTGGGACTCACTTACTTGGCACTACATTATTCTGTAGTGCCTACTTTGGAGTAACGAGAAGTCATGACCAAAACACACTCAAAAAACTATTGTGTTAAGAGTTCTTCCATGTGGGAAGAATGCTTACGAAGTAAATAACACTACAATTTCGCTCATTCCCAATACTAATAACCCCAGCCATGTCCAAGATTGTCAACCGATTTCCTGCTGCATTGTGCTCTACAAAATTATAGATAAGATGCTTACTTAGAGAATTCAGCAAGTGTTGTCAATAATCATTGACATTTCTCTCAGAGTACTATATCTCTTTACAAGGAAATCTTTGAGACATAATGTGAATATCTGCCAAGATGTGTTGAAGGGGTATGGAAGAAAATGTGCGAGGCCGCATTGTGCAATGAAGCTTGACATTAGCAAGGAAAATAAACCAATGTTATCCTCTCTCAAAAGGAGATCAGATTTCAGTCCTTTTGCTGAAGAGGGGCATTGATGAATGCAATGCCATGTCGAGGCTCAAAATATACCAAGGGAAATCCAAGCTTTTCTGCAAAGGGGTGAATCAGATGAGTAGGGATCTGGTCAGATACACTATGGAATTCAGTTGGGCCAGCTTCCTATTATGTAACGTGACGTGCCGCTTTGCAGCAAAAATGCCTCCACTGTTGAATATAAGTCCTTCCTCGCTAGAATCACAAAGAAGATACAATCTTGAACAGCTAGAAAGCTGTCATATGCAAGAAGATTGGTGCTTATGAGAGCAGTTTTGTACGGTGTTTAGAATTTCTTGTTCAACTCCACGCTACGTAGTTATCTTTGCTTGGAAATTGGAATATTGTTTGTGACCATCCATGGGAAGGAGGAGGTGTTGGTTTGAAAGAGGTCTTGTCATGGAATAAGGCGTCATTTGGCTAGCTCTTATTTGAAATCAGTAATGAGAAGACGTCGGCTTGGAAAGTGTGGGCACGGCTGCATACTCAAAGGAAGGTCAGTGTGGGAAATCCAACGGTCCAACCCAAGAAATCGAACAGAGAAATATCATCACATAATGACCTACTCGAATGGGTGTGAAATTCTTATGTGTCAGCATGATGGAAAATATGATTTTAATGCGGTTTATGAATTATTCAAGACCAAAGACCCAAAATTTCTTTGGAGCAAAGGGGTGTGTGACGGCCTCAACACGCCTAAATGTTCATTCATGATGTGGATGGCTTTTGGACATGGTGGTGAAAATGGGAGTTGCGACTTGCAAATAATGCCACATGTGTGTTGTGTCAATAGGAGGAAAACCCGAGCCATTTGTGGTTCAAATGTCCTTGAGGAATTGATGAAGGTTTGTGAAGGGGCTCACGTGCGGTGCGACTAGGTGGCGGATCGTTCCATGATTAGATTGCATTGGTTACATCTTGGGAGGAACAAAAAGTCTCTCGCTTTTCACATTTGGCCTACTTGTTTAGGAACTGTCATGTATTTTATTTGGTATTGCAAGAATGCAAAACTCTACCGGGATGAATCTATTGATGAATACGACTGCTAGAATTGTCATCTATCATGTCAGATTTTGCATTAGAACTAGATGAAACAAATGTAACCCTTGGGATGAAGGATACTGTTATTCAAAAAAAAAATTATGATATAGATGAGAAAATATTTCCTTTGAAGAGACACAAGATGGGAAGTCAGTAGAAGAGGTAGTGACATTACCACCTCAAGTTCGATCCTAAATAGGATTCTAGCGTTTGCAACTTCTTTCCATGATTGAATAGCATTTGAGCCATTCTAGTGAAACCATTCTAGGAGTAGCTAAATTAACTCATTTTAGCCATTGAGCCATTCTTTCCATGACTGAATAACTCATTCAGCTAAAATAATTACCAGAAACCATTCTAGAGAAATCACCTCAATCGAAAAACCTACCATTTTAAAATTTATATAATCTTCACTGTTAAGTGTAAACCCATTTTCAAAAGTATTCTTAAAAGTGTAATTTTCAGCATAAAAGGTATAATGGAGGCCAATTAAACATAACTCAGTTTAACCACATACAGCATTACCAGAACCAACTCAATAACTCAAGAAAGTACTCTCACAACACTAAAATCCATCATTCAACATTAACAAAAACGGTATCAAGTCATGTCGACAAACAGGTTGATTTCAAAATCATCCTGAAACTAAAAACAAACCAAAACTTTTCATTCGATTTTCCAAACAAAACAACAAACACGCAGAGAAACCCATGATTTAGTCTCCCTTCTTTCTGAAAGAGCACCCCTCGGTTAATCTAGCGCGACCTCCCGTTGGCTGGCACAATATGGTCTGGCAGTTTCCACACACCACAACGGTTTGGGAGTGGCTAAAAACAGTTGTTCTGCAGATCAATATAGCATTTACAGGTATTAGACTTGAGCAAAAACCTAAATCACAAATTCATATTCTTGCAAACTGTTTTAATTGTTAGTAGATACACTATATCACTTTCTCCGAAACAAATACACCAAAGCTTCATTCCTTGTTTGTCATTTCATTCACCCTATACTTTCTTTGATATGGGGTTGAATAACTAAATTTCTTGATCGAGAGCTCTGATTTTGTTTCATGCTTTGCACTAAATTCCTATACAACAGCACCGACCCAGTGTAAATCCCGCCTTAGGCAGGGGTTTGGGCAGGCCAAGATGTATGCACTAAATTACTACAAAAGCTAATAAATTGAATTGAGTTAAGACAACTTCTTGAATTGAAACCAACATATTTATGCCCCAGATTAACAAAAGCACAGAAAATGAATAGGGAGCTTGAGCCCTTCTACAAGTTCTAATGTCCTGAACTGTCACTATTTTAGATCCAAGCTTATAAAAGATTAGAAGAGAGCCCAAATTTTATGGTTTCCAATGCTAAATTTAAACGCTTATATTTGACTACAACTCTACAACAAGAGCAAGCTATAGGCTTTATATCAACTCGATTCAGGATAATTCTCAATGCTAACCACAAAAGAATTCACCAATTATTTTAATAAGAAGCGTAAACAAGTAGGAATGCCAATTTCCAACAAACATCAATAAACGTCCATAAACTAATATACAAATACTCAACGAACAACCAAAACAAAGAGCAGATATATACAACTGAATAAAAACGTGAACATGAGCGACTCACATGTTGAAACATCCTTGGCATTTGACATCCTAAAAACAAAAAGGTTAAAGGAAAATCAGTATCGGAAAACAATAAATTACAAATAAAGATAGGAAATTTAGCTCAAGGGGGAGCCATTAACCATAAAGAAGGAGTTCGGAGACTGAACGAGACGCTTAAGCTTGTGCTTCTTCTTCTCAAGCTCAGCCGGTGGATTCAACAAATCGATATCGTTCTGTAGAACCTATTATCCGAAATCCATCAAATTCACATCAGAAACTCAAATCCAACAATTCAACTGAACCCTAAAAGCGAAACTCTGAAACAAAAACTCATCAATCCATAAGAACGAGAACGAAGAACACAACTTACCATGATTGCGGAGGTGAGTTACGACGGTGATAATCTGAAATGAAAAGAGAAACCCTAGAGAGATGACGACGGCTTGGGTGGGGGAGTCGAGGGCAAGGGTTTTATAGTGAGATCGACATAACTGAAGGGTTTTATAGTGAGATCGACATAGTAAATAGTTGACAATGGGCCTAACATTTAATAAACTGAGGCCCGTGACTTGCCTTCAGCCCAAATTCTTAAAGCGGAATCAGAGATATATGAACCGGTGGTCATTTAGGCCCCGTTTGGTTGCAATTCATAGAAACGTAAACGGAATGAAAATGAATGTAGTCCATTTTAGTGTCATGATACATTGATAAAAAGAAATCAAGGAGGCTTGCTTACCTCAATCATTCCTCCACCAAGGGGCTTGCTCCACCTCAATCATTCCTCCACCAAGGAGGTGGGTAACAAAATGGTGGAGTCACTCCCTTCTATCTCACTTTTACAATGGACAAGTTGTTGCATGATTTTGTTATATAAATGTATTATGACACTAAAAATGGTCTAGATTTATTTCGTTTCCATTTACGTTTACATTTCCATATGTCACGACAAACCAAACGTGGCCTAATTCATTTTGTCATGAGCGAAAGTTGTTATGTTGAGTTTATAAAATAAGAGAAATTCCTTGGTTTGGACTTTTATTTTTGGTGTCCTACAAAAATACTTATTTCTCTTGGTACCCTCCAAGTTTGTAACAAGTTTATTCCGTAACCTAAACCATACAAACATAACCTTCCATCTAAGTTCTGTTAAAAACTTGAAAAAAAGAAAAAAGAAAAGTTGAATTTGGGCTCAACGTCGTTGTCGATGGAGCTCCGATTGAGACCCCAACAATGGCAGATTCTCTGTTTTTCGGCGAGGCTCAGCCTCGTTGTCAGTGGAGCTCCGATTAAGACCCCAACAATGGCGGATTCTCCATTTTTCGGCGAGGCTCTGATGCAGGGTTAATAAATTTCCCCTTTTCCACTTTCTGTTATTTCCATTATGTACCCTCTTTTTGAGGCTTATTTCCGGTTTAGTTCGGTTCAGTAAACTCTATTAAGTAACCGGTTTGTCCCATTCTAATTTACAGTTATGATTTGTCATCGTGTACTTAAACGCCCTTTGTGGCTTGGAGAAGAATCAATCAATTTTACATTTCCAAAACAAATTCTCAAATCCTCTCGATTGTTCTATCTCTCTCTCATTGTCATAGATTCGACCTCCAATTTGTCGATCTCTGAGCGTGAGTTCTCTGAATCCAAGTCAATTTTGATTTCTTTCGGAGCCTATCTTACTAACATTGCTTCATTGGTATCAGAGCAATCTGACCTTCGACCATGGTGGACACTCGTTTTCAAGAGCTGAGCAACCAAATCGATGAGGCGAGGCGTGCTCAAGCTAGTGCGCAAGCTGACTTGGATCGCAAACAAGCAAAGCATGACCAGAAACTGGAGCTCATGGCCAAGCAGATGGAAGATCTCAAAGCGTTGATGGTTGAACTCTCGATGCGTCATCAACCTCCAGCTACCCCTCTTCAGGCGAACGAATCAGGTAACTCTTCGATTCCAGGGATTCCCAAACTTGTGATCGATCCTGATCCACCTGATGTGTTGCGATCTGTAAAAACGGTTGTACATCGAGGCCCGATTTCTACCACCCAAGGCAACTCCGCGTTCCCTGGGGGGGCTCGCAGCTCGATTAGCAAAGATTGAATTCCCGAAGTTTGGAGGAACTTAGCTGAGAGAGTGGTTGTATAAGTGCGAGCAATTTTTCTCCCTCGACAATATTGTCCCGGAGCTGAAGGTGCGTCTAGCTTCCTTACATCTTGAAGATCGAGCACTACAGTGGCATCACAATTACATCCAAGGTAAACAAGGTGAATTCCCTTCCTGGCCAGAGTATGTTATTTTTTTGCACGATTTGGTGATCTCTATGAGGATCCTTTAGCCGAGTTAGTGAATATGAAGCAAACTGGTACTATTGATGAGTATTTGGACGAATTTGAATGTGCTTTGACTCGTATGCATTTGCGATCTACCCATTCCCTTAGCATCTTTTTAGCCAACATGCTACCTCACCTGCAGTTTCATGTCAGGCAATTCAAACCTAGCAATATCCCTGAAGCAGTTAGAGTTGCTAAACTATACGAATCCTCCCTGACAACTGCTCGGTTGCTCCCCCAAAGAAAACCCCCTCAAAATGGCCATCCACCACTAAATACCCTTTCAACCCTCCAAAGCCTTATATCCCCAACAAAGCACCCTTACTTCCTAGCCCAGAACCACAAAAATTTCCCCAACCTAAAACCCTTGCACTATTGGCACTAGCTCCCTTCAATCAAAACACAAAGAACGCTTTCCCAAAACCTGTCAGAAAATACAGCTTCGAGGAGATGCAAGCACGAAAGGCTAAGGGGCTCTGTATGTATTGTGAGGATCCTTATACTCCGGGGCATGAGATGAAATACAAGCGAGCTCAAATCTTCATGTTGGAAGGGGACGAGATCACTGAAATAGTTAGTGATACACAGGAGGATGACAAGGAAAATGAAGGTGAGGTTGTGAATGCACAAGGACAAGTCTATCAGTTGTCTGTCAATGCCTTAAATTGCACAGTAGCCTATAATTGCACGAGGGTTACTGGTCACCACGGAAAGAAGCAAATCAACATTTAGATCGACCCAAAAAGCTCACATAATTTCATTGATTTAAAGATGGAAAAGCTACTGGGTTGTTATCTGGAACCAACATCCCCACTGTTTGTTAAAGTTGCTGTAGGTGGAAAATTATTGTCCCAATATAAATGTAGCAAGTTCACTTGGAAGCTACAAGGACTAGAATTCTACACAGAAGTCGGGACAGTACCATTAGATTGCTTTGATTTGATTTTGGGAATTCAGTGGCTCGTTACAGTTAGTCCAGTCTGGTGGGACTATGTCAACATGAAGATGAAGTTCAAGCTGAATGGGCACCCTTGTACTCTGTGTGGTGCTAGCAACTCCAACTGCAAGCTCATTAAAGCAAGTTCACTAGAAAAGGCATGTCAACAAAATGCCCAACTAGCCTTGCTACAAGTCAAGAACCCAGAGGAGACTGATGTTGAAGCCTCATTGTGTCATATTGTTTCCCTCAATTCTGATGCATGGAATGATGATGACAAGTTGCAGAACTTGCTGGTTGAATTCTCTGAATTGTTTGAGGTACCAACAGCCTTACCACCTTTCAGGGAGGGGTTTGACCACCAGATTCCTTTACTCCCGGACTCCACACCAATCAATAAGAGGCCATACCGGTATTCTACCATACAAAAAGATGCCATTGAGACCATTGTGAAAGAAATGATGGAGCAGGGTCTCATACAGTATAGCACCAGTCCTTTTGCTTCCCTAGTGGTACTAGTTAAGAAGAAGAATGGGTCTTGTCGTCTTTGTGTCGACTATAGGGATTTAAACAAGAAAACCTTGAAGGACAAATACCCCATCCCACTTTTAGAAGACTTGCTTGATGAACTGGGAGGAGCACAAGTCTTTTCTAAGCTTGATTTTAGATCTGGATTTCATCAAATCAGAATGCATCCTCCAGACATCTTCAAAACAACTTTTAAAACCCACTCGGGTCACTTTGAATATCTGGTGATGCCCTTTAGGCTCACAAACGCGCCAAGCACTTTTCAGGGGCTGATGAATCATGTTTTTAGAGACATCACGAGGCGGTTTGTACTAGTCTTCTTTGATGATATACGTGTGTACAGTGCAAATTGGGAGGATCATCTAAAACACCTTCACGAAGTGTTCAGCATTCTGAGGCAGCATCAACTTTTCCTCAAGCCATCCAAGTGTACCTTTGGTGCTTCCACAATTGAGTACCTCGTTCACTTTATCTCTGCACATGGAGTCAGTACAGACCCTGCCAAAATTAAGGCCATACAAGATTGGCCACCACCTACTAACTTGAAGCAGCTTCGCAGTTTTTTAGGGCTTGCAAACTATTATAGACGATTCATACAACATTATGGAATCATTGCCAAGCCTCTAACTACATTGCTCAAGAAAGACAACTTTCTGTGGACTGAGGATGCATCCATAGCTTTTGATGAGTTGAAACAAGCCTTGTCTGCAGCACCAGTTTTAGCTCTCCCAAACTTTGACCAACCATTCTTCTTGGAAACTGATGCATCCAAGTATGGGATTGGAGCAGTCCTCATGCAAAACTACCACCTCATAAGTTACCTCAGTAGGGCATTAGGTCCAAAACACTCAGCACTCTTTGTATATGAAAAAGAGCTCTTGGTCGTGGTCTTTGCTGTGCAAACACTGGAGTTCATATCTGTCACATAGGCCTTTCATCATCAAGGCCGATCAGAAAAGTCTCAAATACCTTCTTGAACAAAAGCTGACTACTCCATTCCAGCATATGTGGTTATCCAAGCTCCTTGGTTACAACTTCACCATCGAGTACAAACAAGGGAAAGACAATGTGGCTGCTGATGCTTTGTCTAGGGTCAATGGTGCTCAACTTATGCAGATTGCCCTAAGTAATGTCGATCAAGACCTCTATGAAGCAATTAAATCCTCCTGGCTTAATGATCCTCACCTTTCTGCTATTATCTCTGATTTACAGACCAAGCCAGATTCACATGCCTCTTACAGTTACATCAATCAAGAACTCCGAAGGAGAGGCAAGCTAGTGGTGGGAAATTCAGATACACTTAAGCTCCAAATCTTGTGTTGGCTACATGATTCAGCTCTTGGTGGCCACTCTGGTAGAGACTCTACAACACAACGAGTCAAGTCTCTTTTCTTTTGGCCCAACATATAGAAGGAAATTCACAACTATGTGATAAATTGTGGTGTTTGCCAGCGTTTCAAATATGATTCCTCAGTGTCGCCAGGCCTCCTCCAGCCCCTTCCAATTCCAGAAGGCATATGGAAATCCATTAGCATGGATTTTATTGAAGGGCTACCTCCTTCCATGGGGAAACATACAATACTAGTGATAGTCGATAGATTGAGTAAATTTGCTCATTTTCTGGCCTTGTCACATCCCTTTACTGCAGCCACAGTCGCTCAGCTATACCTTGATCACATCTTCAAAATTCATGGCTGGCCTCAAACTATCATATGTGATCGAGATCCTATTTTTCTCAGTGAAATGTGGCAGGAAATGTTCAGAGTTCAAGGAGTAGAGTTCAACTTTTCCTTAGCCTATCACCCACAGACGGATGGGCAAACAGAGGTAACTAATCGCACCTTGGAAACTTATTTGAGATGTATGTGTGCTGACGCACCATATACTTGGAGCAAATGGCTCCCAATTGCTCAGTGGTGGTACAATTCTACTTTCCATTCTGCCATACACACCACACCCTTCGAATTGCTTTTTGGATATCCACCTCCCATGCACTTACCTTACTTACCCGGGGAAAGCAAGTCACAACTGATCGACATGACCTTCCAAAAACGAGAGGAGGTCATCTCCATGGTGAAATTCCATCTTTTGCGAGCACAAAATAGAATGCAGCAGCTGGCCAACTCACACAAATCTCACCGGGAGTTTAAAATTGGAGAGTGGGTGTATCATAAACTGCATCCATACAGACAAAATACGTTGAAGGCTAAGCAACCCAACAAGCTGTCACAAAAGTTATGTGGACCATACAGAGTCATTGACAAGATTGGAGCAGTCGCCTACAAGTTAGAGCTCCCAACGTCAGCATCAATCCATAATGTGTTCCACGTTAGTCAGCTAAAAGGATGCCCAAATCCTCATTCCCAGATTACATCACTTCCACAATTTATGGTTGATGTGGGTGCGCTGAAAGAGCCAGAAGCTATACTGGAAAGGAAGATTGCTAAACTAAAGAACGCAATGGCTACCAAGATATTGGTCCAGTGGAAAGGGGAGCCAGCCTCGAAGGCCACATGGGAATATTACTCTGACTTCATAGCGAAATTCCCTGAATTTGATCCTTGAGGACAAGGATTCTCTGAAGAAGGAAGCACTGATGCAGGGTTAATAAATTTCCCCTTTTCCACTTTCTGTTATTTCCGTTATGTACCCTCTTTTTGAGGCTTATTTCCGGTTTAGTTCGGTTCAGTAAACTCTATTAAGTAACCGGTTTGTCTCGGTCTGATTTACGGTTATGATCCGTTGTCGTGTACTTAAATGCCCTTTGTGGCTTGGAGAAGATTAATCAATCAATTTCACATTTCCAAAACAAATTCTCAAATCCTCTCGATTGTTCTATCTCTCTCTCGTTGTCACAGATTCGACCTCCAATTTGTCGATCTCTGAGCGTGAGTTATCTGAACCCAGGTCAATTTTGATCTCTTTCGGAGCCTATCTTACTAACACTGCTTCAGGAGCTCTGTATGTATTGTGAGGATCCTTATACTCCAGGGCATGAGATGAAACACAATATAGTTCAAGAGTAGGATTATGCATACTTGATCTGCGCTGTAAAATTCCAGTCTGGGCGTCGGTCCGATTTCAAACACATAATATTTTGGATCAGATTCAAAAAATATTTTAAATATATATTCATATTTTATATTTTATTTATAATATATAAATTATAAAAAAACATTATAAAAGTATGTTTTATATAAAACAAAAAATAATCTAACTCGATCCAAAACTGGACAGGACCGATCAATAATTATAAACTATTTCGGAATAAAATTAGAAAAAGACGAGTGCAAATTGAGAATATATTGTGACCGTGAGCGATGCAATACTAACTTGATGTTAAATATAGATCCCAATTCTGATGGAGAAAGTTATTTAGGAGAGAGAAGTTCTCTCTCCCTTCTCTCTAGAAAATCAGGCTGAGGAAGCCATAGAAAATCAGGCTGAGAAAGCCACATGACTATGGCTGAGAAGGCCTCATTCCATGGCTGAGAAAGCCTTTGTTTCTTTTATCGTTCCTAATGCTAGAAGCATCGACTTAAGCGAGAAGCTTCGACGGGTTTCTTTTCATGTAGACCTTTCAGACCAAAGACTGGTTTAATTTTCATCTTATTCAAGAAATCTGAACTTTGTATATGTTGTTTTGAACTCTTGTTTGTGATAAATTGGTTAAATTGTTTGATAGCCCTCTATCAATTGGAGAATTTTGTTCTTCTTATCTCGTTTCCCTTTCTAGGGTTTGTATGAACTTAATCCTAACCCATGGTACAATCTCGCTATTCTCCTAATTGAGTGTACTGAGTTTGTTCCTGGTGTGGGATGCTAATTCGATCTCCATATTTCGCCTTTTACTCAAGTAGAATGATAGTCCGTTTGTGAATCGATTCATTATCAGTTTTTGACAATTACATTCAGAATTTTTAGTCTGAATTGATTTCCGCTTCTCGAGGTCCTTTCCTCCTTTGTGGAGGTCGTTTCCCATCTGCTCTTTTCCGATGATCATTGGCCTTTTTTCAGCCTTCATTATCCCCTTCTGTATGTTTGGTTTGATCAATCAAATAAGAACATCGGCTCCAACCTTCTTGTTTTTGTGTTGTGTGCTCTTTTGGCATCCTCTGTTTGCTTGTTTTCCGGCCGATTGTGGTTCGGAATTCTCAAGATCGATTGTCCTCCTTGTGTTGCCCATCGATTTGCTGGTTGATGGTCGTCGTTAAGGTCGATTGACATGGTTCCTGGGCTGCCAGATATTGCTGTTGACTTTCTTTCTGTTCTTTTTGCTGAGTTTTTGAGATAACGTGGCTGTTGTTGGGCCTCTTTTGGTTGTGTTCTTGTTGCTTGGTATGGGGCTTGGACCCTCGTTTGCGTTGGTCCTTCTTTTGGGTTTCTTGTGGTGGTGTGTTTTGTGGTTTGTTTTGGGCAGGTTTTGCGTTCTTGGTTTTGTCGTTTCGGTTCATGTCGTTCATGGCCCGATCGACTTTGGAGGTTTGGTTAGAGTTGTGTTTGTACAACACCGAGGTTGGGAGCTGGGATTGGGTGTGTCTTGATAGTGTTTGGCGAGGTCGCTTGGACGTTCGTGACAGCTGAAGATCCTTCATCCCGGTGGAGGGAACGTCGGTTGTCCAATTTCTTACTTTGTCCGTTTATGACCCGAATGCTAAAGGCGTTGTCCTTTAGCCCCTCACTTTCCCCACTACCCTTTACGTTCTAGTTTCCCAATTTGCTTGTTGTACTTTCTTTTTGTACTGTTTTTTGCTTATGCCTGTTCTAGTCGGTTTCGACTGCCGTTTACTCGGCCTCTCGGTTGTATCGGGCCTGTCCGATAAACCGAATCCTTACCTAATCAAAAAAAAAAAACTTGATGTTAATTTTTTTTTTTAATCTAAAATTAAAGGGAAT
Source organism: Fallopia convolvulus (assembly GCA_964016875.1). Taxonomy (NCBI): domain Eukaryota; kingdom Viridiplantae; phylum Streptophyta; class Magnoliopsida; order Caryophyllales; family Polygonaceae; genus Fallopia; species Fallopia convolvulus. The sequence continues at coordinate 52,584,411 of OZ024722.1, forward strand.
TAATCTATAACTATATATTAAAACTATCCCTTTTCGAGCCACCAGAACGATTCTGACCCCACCTCATATTTATAAAATTAATTTTTATTTCTAATATTTTAACCTTACCTATTATATTCTTCTTTAACTATTTAAATCTATCTTTAACATCAAACAAATATCTATTTAGTATAACAATATCTTTTGAAAACTTCCTTATATAAATATTTAAAATTAAAGCTAACAAATTTAAAATATTTTTAAATAAGTATAAATATTTATTACCTTTTAGCATGATGTCTTTTCATGAAATTATTTATAGATATATTTTTTCTTTTATAATAAAAAAATTAATGATAAATACTTATAATGTTTAAAAATAAAAAAATAGGTAATATCTATAACTATATATCAAAGTTGTACCTTTTCGACTCACCAGAATGATTCTTGCCCCACCTTATATTTAAAAAAATTAATTTTTATTTCTATTATTATAACTTCTTTCTATTAAATTCTTTTTAACCATTTAAATTTATCTCTAACATCAAAAAAATATCTATTTAGTATAACAATATTTTTTGAAAGCTTCCTTATACATATATTTAAAATTAAAGATAAAATATTTAAATATTTAAAAATAAATATAAATATTTTATCATATATCTTTTGATGAATTTAGTTATAGAAATATAGTGATTTTCTTTTATAAAAAATTACAGTAATGAATAAGTAGTTAAAATTTTTAAAATTAATAAAAATAGATGATATAATATTTAATAGATATTGAAATATTTGATAAATTCTAAATTTATGTACATGAAAGTAATAAAATAGGAAGAATATAATATTTAATTAAAAATTATATACATTCTACGAACAATAAATTACTTATATTAAAGTTTATATTGTATTTTTATTTATTTATTAATATCCTATTTATAATGTTTATAAAATATCGAATTGTAGTCGTACGTGGTACGATGGGTAAAACTAGTTAAGAATTAAGCTAGCCAGCAATAGCTAGTAACGTATATATATGCCGAAGCGGGAAGTATTTTTTAAGTAAGAAAAGAAATATCATGTCCATATATGAAATATGAGGTTAACAAGAATCCGGCAAGAATAGATACTATTTTTTTTTTGGTCGGAAAGAATAGATACTATGATTTGTAAGTATGTATACAGTATAGTCTGTAATTAATTAGTAAGCTTGATTAATTAGTAGGTAAGACATGTGAAAACGTACAACTGTGACCAGTAGAAATTAAGTGTCCAGCGTCGGATACAATCCTGTAAATATACATGGTCTTATAGTCTATAGTAGTAGACTAGTAGTACACATGCAAATATACCACACACTTATCCGAATTTAATTCCCAGCCTGTCACCTTGGATCTTCTCATCTCTCTTCTTAATACATCATCAATGGAACATCAATTATTAAGTATGTACTAAATTTTTAATTACAGTACACACATCATATACACATCAGCATGCAAACTGCATCATATGAGACGTGGCTAATTAATTGATTAAGTTGGACATATATATATATATAGAGAGAGGAGCTACGTACTTGATTAATGAATTTCTTTTATTTTAGGGTTTAAACTTGAAAGGATGAGATGCAAATTGTAGCTAAAATTAAGGTCGGGCACCTCGATACATGAGAGTTACGTGGGCATTAAATAGAGTTATATGTGCGCCTGAAATGACTCATTAATTAAAATAAAGATGGAAGAACAAAGAGGAGGAAAACAAGGCACAAGTTGCTGAGCCGGGTCTCGTGCTCCTCCCACTCCTCCCCTAGTTTTGAGTGATATGGAGTATACTTTAACATTACTTCATTTCATGATACGTTTATTTAAGCTATGCAATTTGCATGCTTAAATGTATACAGGGAAGCTAATTTTTTTACACACCAAAAAAAAATAAAAATCTTTGGATTAATACACCTTGGCTTTAATATATCATCTTTTCAGCTGTGATTCATTTGGATCAAATTCGGTGGATCCAAATGTTTTGATAGTGCCAGTGACAAGCCCATTTTGGCTCTTTTCTACTAGATATGAATGTATAGTCCTCAAATGGTGAAAGATGCATCAATTATTGCTAATTTTTATAAAACAAAAATGGCCAACATTGACATTGTATGAAACAAGGTGGTGAGTGTTGCACGTGAACTTCTCGTGATTCACACGCCATTTGCCTTTAAGCCTCTTCACCTTCTTTCCTTGTCAATTGATTGCTTTTATTCATTCTACAATGTAAGTTACATACTCCCTCTTATCTATTTTAATTGATGTTTTGGCAGTTTGTACACAAATTAAGAAAATTATTATGGGATTACAATTCAAACAACCACTTGTACAATCTTACAATTTTATTAATGAAAAAGAATAAACTAGTACGTCATTTTTCTACTTTGCACAGTGTTTTGATGTCTAATAGAGGGCCGCTCACACTCGTAAAATTGAAAGAACTAGAAGAGCATTAGAGGAGAAATAGGTGGAGCCGTGGAGGGATGTCTTGCAAATTTGCCGACGATTCAATGGAGAAGGAAGACGAACCATGTGAAAATTGGCCACAACGTCATTTTGATCCTAATTTTTTTTAAATCGACTTTTAGACCAAATTTTAGGGTTTCTCATTTGATACGCCACAAGAGGGCCAACATGGCTCGAGGACAAGACCGGTTCGGGACCATCGTCAACCAGCTCGTTTTACGGATTATTTAGTTAATTGATTTATTAATTTATGTAATTTTTAAACAGAGTATTATAAACTCCTTCTCGGGTTTTCTTTACGGTTCTTTCCCGGGACGCTTTTATTGAACCGTTAGGGCTTAGTATAAATACTCTATGTTATCCTATTTTTAATTAATCAGAAAATAATCTCTTTAGCCCTAATTCTTCTTCTCCTCATCTCGTCTCTTCTTTCTGGCTTCGGCCGCTTCTATTCTCCTTCCTCATTCACTGCATTGAATTGGTACAGCTTAACCCGATTTGTATCATCATTCAACAATCCGTACCCAATTCGCAATTGAAAATTGAGAGGCTAGAGCGAGCAAAAGCTTGACGAGGCTGGCGGCTTGCAACTAGTAAAGACCGAGATGACGCAATGTAGGTGGAGATTGGAGGTGCTAGTCGGAGACTTGACATGTGTTGATTGGTGCCACTGCCGGTGGTATTGTTGTAAGCCCCACTTCCAGTTGTAAGTTGTAATTCAATTAATTAATGAGAAATTTTAAAATATTTAACAATTTGTTAAGCCCAATCCGGATTGTAGATATAAGTTTGTTAAAAAATATTTGATAATTAAATTGTTAAGTCTCAATCCTTGATAATTAATTAATTTAATTAATAGGTTCGATAAGAAATTTTAAATTGATAAGTTAATATTAAAACTTTTAATAATTTGAACTAGCTTGCTTTGTCTGAGCTTAATTTTCGTGTACTAACTCCATATACCAAACTATTATTCTGTTCAAAGTCCATCCCCATATCTAGATAATCATATCCTAGATCCACCATTGGGGTGTGTTCTGTTCAAAGTCCATCACCATATCTAGACAATCATATCCTAGATCCACCATTGGGGTGTGTTTCACTTATTACAAGACCTAACCCACTAATCTACACTAATCTGATCAATCTAACCTAATATCTCTAGCACTCTGAATTTCCCCCCTTTAGCTTTCAGGTTTTCAAGCGCGCCAATTACAATAACCTAGTTGGGTTTAAATAGAGAACACAAGGCCTAAAAGATGGAAACAGGATATTACAAGATATATGCAAGGATAGAATATTCCAATATCCCCAAGATATAATTCTCTCCTAATATCTAATATCTTTTATCCATTAATGATACAAAATCCTATCTACCAAAAATAGTCCGAAGCTTGACTTGCAAGACACGAAACAACCTCTCGCGACTGCACCCGAATGCGCGGGCAAGGACCCCAAAAGCGCGGCCGCGTAATCCACGCCTAGCCCGCGCTTTTGGCTACTGTCAGCATTGCACGACTTGCCACCGCAAAGCGCGGCCATGCAATTCTTCGCCACCCCGTGCTTTCCCTGGCCGCAATCGCGGTACTATTCACCACAGTCGCGGTACTGTTCATTCGCCCCGTCTTCGCTTCTCTTTCGCCTTTCTCTCCTATTTCGCCTAATCCCGAATCAGGCTCCAAAATCCCAACACTATTCTATTGTTGTTTGAGTTGGGTCATACACCCATCCATTATCTATGCTAAGTATGAAAGAAATTGAAATACTAAACTCGTTGTCAATTTTTATTGAGTTGGGCTAGATAGGAACTAACTAGTCTAGTAGTATATAAGGTTATATTACTTCTTCTATTGATAATTGATTTTAAATGAAAACTCTTTAGGTTCATATATTAGACTTCTTACATTTACATGACCCCAACCTATCGACTCACAAACTTTCCCCTTTTTTTTATCGTTTCATTTGCATTTTTGCCAGCTTCTTTCCCCCAAATCTACGCAGGACTCACCCTATAGTCCTCACTAACTAGTTCAATGACTTTAATTCAATTACATGGATTACATTTTGCAACAAGATAGTGCCTTTTAGTTCAAACCTTAAACTATCGATCCTATATATCTTTGTAATGTTTGTATTAATCCTAAGTTGTAATATGTAACACATACACAAATACTATAAGTAATGCATGCATAGGTCTAGGTAGAGGCTATGACAGGTGCTTGACTCGAGCCTAAGATGCCATTGACCACCTGACTCGAACCTAGACTTGATCCTTAAGCCGCTTGACCAAGCCATGGTTAAGTATGGCTCTTGTGTTGAGTTGATCGGTTGATTTGGGTTGGTTCTCATGTGTGACTTGGGCTTGAGCATTGCTAGATGACTTAATGGGCCTAATCTGTTTGGGCCACTTTGCTTCTAATCTTCGATGAGAACTTCATTAAGCCAAGCGCAACATTTGACTTAAAGAGAGACACTTGAGAGGAGACGACGTCGTCTTGGCTTTTGGGGTTCCCTTAGAGGAAACCCTAGAAGCTCAATCTTGCTCATTTCCGCGCCGCTTTGAAATTTCTAGGGTTTTCGCTCTCTTGAGCTTGTGCCCGACAATTCCACTGTAGCTCACCGGAGTTGTGTCAAGGTCGTAGAAGAAAAAAAGGGGAAGAGAGAGATGAGGAAGATCGGTGCTTTGGTGGTCTGATTTCCTTGAGAGCTTGAATGCTCAACTCTCTTCGCTTCCTGCTTTGTGCTTGCTTTCTCTTCTTCGCTTGTTTCTAGTCTTAACTACCTGTGCGTGTGCTTGCTTGTAAACTGTGTGTGTGTTGGCCTTTTGTTGCCTAGTGAATTTGGTTGAGTCTCCCTTCTTGAGGCTCCGCAGAGTAGGACTTTTGTCCGAATTGCGTTAACGACTCTTTGTGTTCTTTGCGTTCTTGTTTTCAAAAGTTTCAAAAGAAACCAAATGTTTTTCGAACAATAGAATCGGATTTGAGTAGATCTAGGTCTTAACAATCTTTTTCCTTGATCAAGTGCTGAATAATTAGGCTAGCATCAATGTTGTAAACAAAAATTTTACAAAAAGATTTACAGATAAGTTGGACAATGAGTATATATAGTATGTACATTTGTAGAAAGAAGGGAGGGTTTCATTCCTGTTTGGGAATCCAACGGCTCCACCAGAGACTCTTCCTACGCTGACTAAGATCATCAATGCTCTCATTCAACGTCTTCACAATCTTCCTCTGCAACCTTAGTGCTGAAGCCAGCACATTCCTCTGTGCACTCCCTTTCTTCCCTTTTTTCGACGGCTCCATCTCCTCCTATAAACAAAAATTCATTCACCACCAATTAACAAACTTAGTTACCCTGATTCTAAAATTTGTCATTTTTTTATTAATTCTAAAATCCTCATATAAATATACCCTCAGTTGTTGGAGCTGAGCTTCAGTGAAACCACCGTCCTTACTAGTGCCTGATTTGGCCATTAGTTGGGTGATCCAATTGGCGGCTTCTCCGTAGTCTCGCTGAGTAGCTCTGAGGAGCTGAAGCCTTAGATTCTGCATAAAAGACAAAGCAAGAAGGCCTTCCCTGACAAAGTAAGGGTGGGCCAGTGCTGACTTGGCACTTAGCCTCTGCCTTGCTTTGTACCTCACCATTGAAGTCAGCAGCTCCCATCCTATCCCTTCATCAAGATCCAATATCTCAAACCCTCTTCTGAGATCTGAGTTGGCACGAGGCTCCACCGTGCTCCTCCAATTGGACAAGTTGTAGTCGCACCTCTTTAGCTGTCGGTTGAATTGGATTAGGCTGCTGTCCGAACGCAGCGCAGGAAATGCCTACAAATCATAATTTAGAAAAAAAAAATCCATTAATTACATTTTCAGCAAACTCATCATGAATTGGGTAATGTGGGTTTTTACGAACCATTTGCAGGAATATGAGGCCGGTGCTGTATATGTCGAACCTGTCTGGTGAATTGAGCTGTAAGGGAACAAGATGATTCAAAACCCATTGCATATAGAATGCAGGAAGTTGGGCTGAAACGAATACTACTTTCACTCTGCAATACTTGTCCTTATAGAGTTTAAATCTTGTTCGAAATTACGTCTTTTTACATGTTTTGGACAAAATCTTCACATTCAATGAAAAGAGACTAAATTTAGGCTATTTCCATTTGCAATGAGTGAACTTAAAGATTCATTTAGAGGCATTTTAGTACAATTTAAGTTTCCTTAATATTTGTGTTCAACTCTAAAAGGACAAGTATTGCAGAAGAGAGTGAGTAGTGATTAATATAGAACCTGCCATAGGACTGGAGAAAGTGCGGTTGCGACAGGAGCTGAGGGTGCCGATGGAGTTTGTGTGCTCATTATGTATTGCTCAGGTGCAGCGTACCTGATGAGTACGAAAGTGGAACACATCGTTTCAGACTTTCAGGTTATAATTGCAGGATCAACAACAGGGAATTACCTTGGGTCCAAGAGAAACTCCTTAGGAATGTAGTTGATGCCTACTCGTAAATCAGTAGCAGCTCCGAGATCAATGATCTTAAATGTACGAGACCCTGTTTGAGTTCAAGTTTAGTAAGAGAAGTAAGAAAATGGAATTGTTTACTTGAAATGGCCCGGATTGGACTCATCACCTTCTGAAAAGATTATGTTCTGTGGCTTTATATCTCTGTGTACAATGCCTGTAGAATGAAGGCCGTCTAAAGCAAATAGAAGCTGTCTCAGGATTGTCTGTATGATCCTGTTCTCTCTTTCCACACCCTTTGGTAAGTCTTGAACCTCTCCAAGAATCATAGTTTCCACCTAACAAATTGAACAATGAAGCACTAGATTATAGTCAATAGAAAAACACATGGCCTGGCAAATCAACAAGACTCATAGGTTGTGGTAGGTTATAAGCAAAAGTACCAACATTGTAAGGAAAATCTCGGCTCTGCATTAAATCTGCTAAGGTGGCTGCACCTTCGTAACGCCATATAAGCCAATATTCACTTCCTTTTTTTGATGAATTCTGGAGCATGATTTGGGAAGGTTTAGTTAAAGACTGGAAATGGAAGTTAGGATCCTCCAAATCCAAGTACTGTAAGCAATGCAAGCAGTAGTACCTCAAGGAATCCATATACAAAATCAGCACAACTGCTTGCACAAGCTCGACGAACGCGTTCATTCATCCATATCTCCACTGCTCCGTACTCAGTGGCCTTCTTCAACACTAAATCACCTTCCTTTATTGAAACAAAAAATCAGCAACAGGAGTATATATGATATTTAGCTCTTCCGAGAAACATTGTGGTCTGAGAATATCAGTAACAAACAAATTAAGAATATTGGCCAACAGTGATAGCAGCTTGCTTGATAAGGTATAAATCACTGGACTGGGTATGGTATGTTTGAAGTGTATGCTGTGTCAAGAATAGAATAAGAGCCCCAAGCTCAAAAAATTCTAACTGCCTTCACTGATACTTAAGCTATTCACATAGTTTACTTCCGTTTCTCCTTCATTCATTACCACCTAACAAAGAAATAACTAAAGCACACACTGACACACAGCAGATGGAGGAAATGATAATAAAGTAATCAGCAAGTTTCAATCCACATATTCAGAACATGGACTGTGATGTATACTTGATTAAATAGGGTCATTAGAAATAATTGTTTTGTAAAAAAAAATTGCACCAACATATTTGGTTATGCTCAGCTGCTGAAGCTCATATCTTTACTAATATTGACAATCACATAAACACCAAAATTCCTATCAATGGCATCCAATCACAAAACTAGCAGCTAACATCATTCCTACTCCAACAAATTAGAAATGCAAAGCTAGAAAACTAACACCAAAACTCCAACAAAATCTCCCAATAGTACTCGATCAAATTAGCAGATCAAGGATACCTTGGAGGAAGGCTTATTGGCCAATGAAACTCTATAAACCACACCAAAAGCTCCCTCACCCAGCTTCTTCCCAAGCACAAAATCATCCTGTTCACAACAAACACAGACACCATCAAAACCTAAAAACTAAATCACACCAAAACTTTCACCAATCTCAATCAATCAACCCAGAAGAATCAATCCCAGCACCTTTTTATAAGTAGGCCTGAACAACCTCTCCACAAACGCAAGAACAAACATGTCCCAGAACCCAGGAGCGACGCCAGGGGTAGCCCAGAGGTAGGAGACGGTGCCCAGCGCCAGCACCACCCCCGGAATCGTCACGGTCAGACCAGAGCGCGGCAGGGTGCTCCGGTAGATGATATCGCCACACTCCATCACGGTGCAAGGCAGGCCCACCCCGACCCCCAAGAACAGGTCTTGAATCGGATTCATCAGGTCGAACCCGGATGCTGATACAACCAAGCATTTCCTCGAACAGTTGGAGGGCGAAACTGAAAAAGGTTTGAAGACGAGGGTTTTGCCGAAGAACGGAGAGGGGGGTTTTGGATTCGAAATCTGGAGGCTGCTAGCTGAGATTTGTCCCAATCCTGGCACCGTTGTAGGTGAGATTGAGATTGCTGCCATTTAATTACATAAAATCGCAAACTGTTTTGCCCCTTTTTCTACTGATGATTTGGGAATTCTTCTACTGATTGTCAAGAATGTGATTCTGGGCTGGGAATTATTTCTTCAAAATCTATAGGGGATTTGGTGTTCGGGTTTATCCGGATTTCTTCTTGTCCAGTTGAGTGGGACAGTTAATTCAGGTATATTTTGTGGACGTGATGAATCGCTTGCGCGTACAGACGAAAGAGTATCACCGAGGATTTCAGACCACAAGCTACACTCCCGTTTCCATTAATGGGCCTGAAATAAAACCAAAACCATGAGCCCATTGCGGATTGTGCTTTTAGTTTCAAATTCTTAACATTTGATGCAAAAAAAATCTTTAACACTTGTAAACTTCATCTTATGCCATTACACTGTGGGCCTTGTAGGCAAAGATCACAGTATTGTCACTATTGTCGGTATACATACAAATCATATGATTTTATTTTATTTTTGGTAGAAACTTCCTGTGATTTTTTTAGTTGTAAGTACTTCACACTTTGTGGGTTAAAAATAAACTAATACTTGTTGGCCTTAAAATTTGAGTTACAATAGAACAACTTGCCGTTTGGACGAGATGTTTTTAGTTGCATCGTTCTTATATTTGAAGTTTTAGATTAAAAATTCCATGAAGTCCACTATTGTTGAGTTAGGTCAGTTGAATTATGCTTCATGACATAACTATATGATATCAGCTTTAACACGAAACCAAAGCGAATGTAAAATTACTATTTATAGATCGTGAAATTTATATCGTAAATGAACTTTACACCCACTTATCCAACTACTTATACCGATCCACTGTACATTTACACCCCTCACAACTTTCAAGTTGAACCACTTTTTTTTACCCACAACCAAACACACAAGCTAAAGAACAAAGCAAATTCACGAGCCAATTTCAACCCACCAACCACCCAACCCTCTCACGATCGCATTAATAATATGTCAAAACAAAATTCCTGGAATTATGAATTCCCCCTTTATCCAACTATCTCTGCCGACACAACCGCCCTAATTCCCGTGATCCGGGCGGCCCGGTCAAGCCCACCAGGCCCAAAAACTCTTTTTTTTAATTCCGGGTAATTAATTAGGTGTGGGAAGCGGGCAAAAAGGAAGGGTGATAAACGAGATCGTACGGGGCCCACAGCGAATCCAACGGACAAGCACGCTGGGCGTCGATCCGGAGCCATGGCTTCCCTTTGCCGCTCCAGTGGAGCAGGCTGACCGGTCCGGGGTGCAGATCCCGGCACTGGCCCTGGAGGTTGTCGCCGCCGAGTCCGTGCTGGTTCCAGCGGTGCTCCACGGCCTCGACGGCGCCGGCGAACACCAGGAGAAACGGCGGGAGGGAGCCGAGCTCGTAGATCCGGTGGCGCTTCTGGATCTCCATCCACGTCTCGAGCTTAGCGGTGAATCCGCCCTTGCGCCAGCGCCAGAGATCGATGACCATGACGCCGGTGTTGAAGTAGCAGGGAGGGCGTCGAGATCTAGTACTAGATCTGGAGGAGGAGGAGTCTAATTGGAAGGTTCTGGAAAGGCGGGGGTGGGACCAGAAGGAGGGGGTGAAGTAGGAGGAGAAATTGGCGTGGCAGTACTCGGGGGCGCCGAGGACGCGGCCGTGGAGGGGGAAGGACCAGAGGCGGGAGACGTCGTCGACGAGGATGAGGTCGGAGTCGAGGTAGATGACGCGGTGGACGGAGGAGGGGAGGAGGTCGGCGAGGTAGATGCGGGCGTAGTTGAGGGGCTGGTCGAGGGCGGGGCGGACGGAGGAGGAGATCTTGTTGGTGACGAGGCGGGCGTCGAAGGGGTAGAGGTGGAAGATGAGGTAGGGGAAGGTGGAGGTGATGGTGCGGCGAAGGGCGGCGTGGCCGGAGGAGGCCAGGAAGTGGAAGACGGTGTTCTCGGGGCAGGTGGCGTGTTGGAGGACGGAGAAGACGGCGGCGACGGAGCCGCGGAGGTAGGAGGTGGTGTCCAGCGTCATGGCGATGTGGATGACGTCGGCGGCGGAGGCGGAGCATTCGACGCCGTTGCGGAAGGCGGGGGCCTCCCGGAAGGTGGGGAGGCCGGCGGCGGCGAGGGGGAGGAGGAGGAGGAGGAGGAGGAAGAGGAGCGTAGGTGGCATTTGGGAGTGGGAGACTGGGAGTAGGAGAGTGACATGCATGTGATGTGTGAATTGTGATGCGGGCGATAGGAATCGGATTCGAGTTTGGAGGAGAGTAGGAAGCAGGGGAGGGGAAAGCAACCCCCAATCGATCAAGCGTGATTTCAATTATTTAACTGTTAATACTACTCCTATCCTATTTAAAAAAAAGTAATAGCACGCACACACACTTGTCAAGTGTGATTCTTGTGAATGATCCGAAATTGCAAATACCCTGCTTAATATTCGTGTCTATTAAAATAGGTGGTGGAGCTCGATGCAGAAAACATCTGATCCATAGGTTACAATTATTGTGTGGGGTTAGATTGAGCATAGTTTAATAGGAGCGACACATAAATCTGAAACTACTTAAATGTCATAAATGATTTAAACTAAATCCTTGCTATACTTTTTAAGGTCTACTTTAGGAGGCAACACCCTTCAAGAGGTTAGAAAATTCGACACTTTATAGTAAGGGTAGGACTTAAACAGATTCACTAAGAGAATAATGAATGAAACAAATAAGATAGAGAAGAACATGTGAATTTGTTAATCAAGTTCGTCAAAATAACTACGTCTGGAGACACTATCAAACTAGGGACTTTCCACTAGATCTGAAAATTCCAAGAGTTACAACACCCGATCTTCCTGATCTACACTGATATGATGAGTCTTAACCTAATATCTCCAACTCTCTTGATTTTTCCTTCTCTAGTTTTCATGTTTTCTAGCACACACTTACAATAATCCTAGTTGGGTTTAAATAAAGAACACAAGCCTTACATACAGATACAAAATATTATATCGAGTGTTGAGGAGGCCCTCGCTTGGACACCACACAAGCGAGACTCACCTTTAGTCAAGGCTATTTTCCGGGCTAGGGTGGTGATGGGGGGAAGTTTAAGGTGGCGCGCACTTATGCCGCCATTCGTAGAAGGAGGCCGAAGGCTAGTTGGGCTAAAGTTGTTTGGAGAAAGCACAACACGCTGAGGCACGCCTTTGTCCTTTGGCTCGCCGTGCTTTGCAAACTTTCTAGTTATGATAGACTCTTCTTCATGGACGTGGAACCGGTGTGCCGGTTTTGTGGGGTTGACTTGGATACGCACGAGCACCTATTCTTCGAGTGTCCTTTCACCCGCGACATTTGGAGAGAGGTGCGCGTGCGCTTTGCCATCATCGGAGCTTGTACGACGTTGCCGCGCACCATCGATTGGCTCAAGAGGTGCGCCCGTGGCTGGACTTGCCTTGCCACCGCTCAAGTCTTTGCGCTCTCCTCCATGGTTTTCTTCACTTGGCATGCACGAAATGCAAGGGTTTTTGACAACACCCCCATACCAGCCAAGGTAGTGACACGCTTGATAGTGACCCATGTATTTAGACTACTCTATGATATGTACTCCGAGAGTGATGTAGGGGCCTTGTAGTGACTTTTGATGTATAGCACAGTTTGGGGTGCTTGTGTGCTCTCCCATTTATGCTTTGATCACGTGGTTTGGGGGGCTTGCGTGCTCACCCATTCATGCTTATGTATAGTCAGATTATACCTCCCTCTTGAAGGGTTTTTACTTAATCGAATTAGCATTAAAACCAAAAAAAAAAGATAAATCCAAATGGTGTGATTTCCACTTCGATCATGCGCATAGGACAGACGAATGTATCGCACTAAGGAAAGAGGTAAGTGAGTTATTACGCAGGGGGTACCTCAAGGACCTGATATCTGAAAGAGCAAGGGAGCAACTAGAGCGCAACAAGGGAAAGACCAGTCCACCACCACCTCCCAAGCACATAGGGGTGATCAATGTCATCACTGGGGGATCCGAGGTCTGTGGTGTTACTTATTCTACAACTAAAAGGATTGCAAGGAGTATCCGGAGAGAAGAGCCTAGAATCTTTGTTCGGAAGAGTCATGACGTGATGCCCATTACCTTCGACGACATCGAGGAGGAAGAAATCTATCATGATTTCTTAATTATTTCTTTAACGATAGCAAACTTTCTTGTTAAACGAGTTTTGATTGACAATGGAAGTTCTACTAATTTGCTTATGTTGGATGCCTTATACAGCTTAGGTCGGGGTTTGGACAACATCGTCAAGAAGTCTACGACTTTGGTGGGCTTCAGCGGTGAATCACGTAACACATTGGGGGAAATCTCATTACCCACCATCGCGTGTGGGGTAAACTATCAAGTGAAATTTCACGTACTTGATTGTCCATCACCTTTTAATGTTATCTTAGGAAGACCCTGGATCCACAGAATGAAGGCCATTCCCTCGACTTTTCATCAATGTGTGAAGTTCTCATCACCATGGGGAATACAAGAAATCAAGGGGAACAAAAGATAGCAAGGGAGTGTTATTCCGTAACCATGAGGGCAACAACTTCAAAAACTCAACAGATTGAGGCAGAAAAGAAGTCGTCGGTATAGCAATTAAAGGAATGTAAGGCTCCAACTTACTACGTGAAGTTTGAGAAACCTGAACTCGAAGAAGTAGCCCTTGATCCACTTGATCCGTCCAGAAAAATCAAGATAGGGGCAAATCTGGAGCCAACCCTACGAGAGCGGTTAGTTGAGTTCTTACGATCCTACAATGATTGTTTTGCCTGGACGAATGAGGATATGGTAGGAATCAATCCCGACGTGATCACACATGCGCTCAACGTTAATCCAAAAGTTCCACCAGTTAAACAAAAAAGGCGTAAGTTCGCACCCGAACGAAATCAGGTAATAAACGATGAGGTAAAATCCCTACTCGAGTCTGGAAAAATTAGGGAAGTAAAATATCATGATTGGTTAGCGAATGTGGTTGTCGTTAAAAAGAAAAACGGGAAGTGGCGCGTTCGCGTCGACTTTACCGATTTAAATAAAGCATGTCCCAAAGATTCATTCCTGTTGCCTCATATTGACGCAATGGTGGATGCAACAGCGGGACATGAGCTTTTAACTTTCATGGACACGTTCAGTGGATACCATCAGACAATGATGCACCTTGACGACCCAGAAAAAACCGCATTTGTAACAAATCAAGGGACCTATTGTTACAAGGTTATGCCTTTGGGATTAAAAAACGCAGGTGCTACTTATCAGAGATTAGTTAATAAGATGTTTTTGGAAAATCTGGGGGATACGATGGAAGTATACATCGACGACATGTTAGTAAAATCCTTGAAAGCAAGAGATCACATCCGGCATTTGGAGGATGCATTCCAGATTCTGCAGAGCTATCGGATGAAGTTGAATCCCACCAAATGCTCTTTTGGAGTCATGTCGGGCAAATTCCTGGGTTACATAGTAACGTAGAGGGGAATTGAAGCAAGTCCAGACCAAATCAAGGCGATAATGGAGTTACAATCACCAAGATGCGTCAAAGACGTTCAGAAGTTGACAGGACGAGTAGCAGCACTCAACCGGATCATATCCAGGTCGTCAGACAGAAACAATTTATTCTGCGACATCCTGAAGAAAAACAAGTCGTTCAAGTGGACAGAAGTGCATGAAGAAGCTTTCAAACAATTGAAGGAATATTTATCTCAACCACAGATACTATCCAAACCCAAGCAAGGAGAAATGTTGTATGTTTACTTGGAAGTCACAGAGGCAGCCGTAAGTGCCGTCTTGATTCGAGAAGAAGACGGGAACCGGTTACCCATCTACTATGTAAGTAAAACTCTACTTGATGCGGAGACCAGGTACTCACCCGTTGAAAAACTCGTACTGTCTTTGGTAATGGCTTCTATCAAGTTACGTCCTTATTTTGAAAGTCATTCTATTACTGTAAGGACTAATTTCCCAATGAAGAGTGTTATGTCGAAACCAGAACTATCAGGTCACTTGGTGAGGTGGTTAATTCACCTCAATGGGTATGATATTACTTACGAGCCACGAACAACAATGAAATCTCAAGCTTTGGAATTTTGTGGCTGACTTCACTCCTACCCTGTCAGAAGGAGAAAATCAAGAAATATTACGGTTGAAAGATCGTTGACCAAGGGCAAATGGTTGATGCACACCGATGGAGCATCGAATCAAGTAGGCATAGGGATGAGGGTAGTCCTGAAGTCTCCATAGGGGGATAGGATAGACCAGACTATTCGGTGCACGTTCAAAGCTACTAACAATGAAGCAGAATATGAGGCACTCATCGCAGGATTAATTATCGCCAAGGAGTTGAATGTGCAAGAAATCGAGGTGATATGTGATTCGTTACTTATTGTCAATCAAGTCAGGAATTCGTATGTTGCCAGGGATTCAAAAATGAAGACGTACTTGGAGAAAGTTCAAGAAATTATCAAGGGCTTTAAGCATTTCGAGATAAAGCAAATGCCTCGTGATGCTAACGCGCAAGCCTACGCTTTAGTAAATCTTGGATATGCAATTGACCCGAGAGAGTACGACAGGATACCATTTGCACACCTAGATGCACCTTCTATAACAAAAGAAATAGACATGTTCGAGGTTCGGGATTTTGATACAACCACTTCATGGGTGACGCCTTATTTAAGATGGTTACGAGAAGGAATTCTACCAGATGATAAAGAGGAAGCTCAACGGCTTAAGGTAAAAGCTTTTACTTTCGCTATTAAGGATAACATCTTGTTCAAGTGGATGTCTTCAGGACTATGTGCACGATGCGTGAAAGAAGAAGAAGTACAGAAGGTGTTACAGGACATACATGACGGGGAATGCGAAAACCACACTAGGGGTCGCAACTTGGCAAAGAAGGCGAGCAGGATGAGCTACTATTGGTCCACTATGAACAAGGATGCAATTGATTTCGCTCAAAAATGTGACGTGTGCTAGTGTCACGGACCGATTCCACATCAACCGCCGAAGCTATTACATCCCATAACTTCCCCTTGGTCGTTCATGAAGTGGGGAAATGACATCGTGGGAAAACTCCCTCCATCCTCGGGACAACATGTTTACATATTAGCCATGACCGATTACTTCTCTAAGTGTATCGAAGCTGAAGCCTTCAAAGATGTAAAAGACACACAGGTCATCTCCTTCATTAAGACAAATATCGTCAACAGATTCGGAGTACCGTTGATGTTCATGTTTTTGGTCTAGTTTTAGGTGTCTTTCTTAGGTTGTTTAGTTTAGTTTTAGTTGGTTTTAGAGTTAGTTTTGTGTGTTTTTGGATGAGTTTGCATATTTTGTCAAAAGTATGGAAGCTACTCCGTTTTGTGTCTTTTTGTAGGTTTTAGAGCGGAATTGAGCATTTTTTAAGAGAAGCTGAAGTGAAGTGGTGGAGAGCGGAATGTATAGAAGAGGAGAAAGAAGAGTGCATATGAAGATCAAGTTGAAGTCCAAGTTAAAACCAAGGAAAGAGTGCGAAATAAGCCAAAACAGAGACTCGTTAACGACCTGTGAGGGTCGTTACCGAGCTGTAAATCAGAGTTTTTGCAAAAGAGTTAAGCAAGTCTCTACCGACCCTGTGCAGGTCGTTAACGAGGTGACTTGTGTCGGTAGAGCGCAGTCGACTTTCGGAATTTATTCTTTTATCTTGTTATCTTTTAAGTTGGGTAAGTTTTTATCTTTTAGATATTTTATTAGATAGCTTTCATAGTATAAATACCCTTGTTCTAAGCCTAGACGGGGGGGGGGGTCCGATTAGTTTTAGGAGAGAAGTCGATCAAGAGAGAGAACTCGGGCTGTTTCCGATCGAGAGAGAGGAGGGAGTTCTGGTTCGTTAATCAAGTTCTTGTTCATTGTTCTTAGTTGTTTTCGGATTTCGCAAGCGATTGTAAGACGATATTTCTTTTAATTTCAAGTAAGTTTTACTTTTCAATGCTTTCTTTGATTAAAGTTGTTTGCTTTGATTCAATGAAGAGTGAGTAGTTTTCTTATCTAGGGTCGGGGTTGAAACCCGACATAGTTGTGCATGGTTGAATGAATATGTTGATGTTTTGATTGCCTTCTATCTTTTGAATTGCTCATTGTGCTTATGCTTAGACGAGAGTCGAAGTAATTTGAGTTTGTTGCTTAATTGAAAGAGAAAGTTGTGAACTTGAATGTTGATATTGTTCGATAACGAAAGTTTCGAGCTTTGGATACAAAACAAGTAATAAAGTGAATTGATTTATGAAAGTTGATTAATTTGCTTGTTTAGTCAGCGAAAGTTGATAGATTTATCTTTAAAGGCATGATCTTTATCTTTATACGAGTTTATATGCATAGCTAGGTCGTGGTAACCCTTGTCCTAGAGCTTTTTTATCCTTTGAATTTCTTCAGTTTAGCATTCGATTTCACTCGTTACCGAGGCACTTTGGATCAGTATCGAGCCTGCATTTGCATCGTTATTTGTTCTGTTTAGGTAGATATCCAGGATCGTTAACGACCCTGACAAGGTCGTTAACGAGGTCTATCGTAGCTTTTTTTGCCTTGTTTTTGTTTTGTTTTCTTGTTTTTAGTTCGATAAACAAACAGCCTTACTTCCCGTGGACGATCCTGACTTCGCTATACTCAACGGGGTCTTGACTTATAAATTTATTTGTTGTCAAGAAGCCCGCTCAACAAATTGGCGTCGTTGCCGGGGAAGCAACAGTGTTTGTTTGTTTATCTGTGGGTCTGGGAATAGCCCGACCCCATTTTTGTTTTTAATTTTGTTTTGCTTTGTCTGTTTTCTCAGCGTATGCCAGCAGGACGTCGCAGGCTCGAATTCGACAACACCGGTTATTATTCTAAACCTGAATGCACCTTGCACCGCAGACGGAGAGAAAACCAAGTCATGGCTACACCTGAAGAGATGGCACAACAGGTGACAGCCCTCAAAGGCAGATGGAGGGGTTACAAGTTGATTGAGACGCTGCTACTGCCGCCGCTGAACGTGAACGGGCGAACAATGCTCGTTTACAAGAGGAGCTGAATGCCTATCCGAGGAATGCCAAGCAATATATGCATCCAGAACTAAGGGTGCCGGAGTCTACAATCGTGCTTCCAGAGATAGAGAAGACATTTGAGATTAAGTCTCAATTCATATCCTTAATAAAAAGGGCTCAGTTTGAAGGAAAACCTACTGAGTGCCCTATGGAACATATTAGAAATTTTCTTGATTGATGTGACACTATTGCTGTTGAAGGTGTCTCACTTGAATATGTTCTATTAAAAGCTTTCAGGTGGTCTCTTACTGGAAAGGCCCTGAGTTGGTTAGAGAGCTTACCTCCTAAGTCTATCAAGACTTGAAAAGCTTTGTATGATCAATTTCTTACAAAGTTCTTCCCTCCTGTCAAGACAACGGAGTTGAGAAAACGCATCACCTCCTATCACCAGCTGCCTAACAAGACATTTGTAGAGACATGGGAAAGGTTTAAGGAAATGCTCAAACAGTGCCCCACTCATGGGCAACCCCTATATGTGCTCCAAGAAATCTTCTTCCAAGGGATCAATGCAAAAACGAAGAACCACATCAACACACACATTGTGTGCGCTTTTATAGAGATGGATCCCGTTGCTGCATGGGAACTACTGGATAAGCTGTCTAACTACGATGCCATGTATGGTACCCAGCAGCCACCCCAGCCACAGAAGCGTCTCTACATGCCTAACAAGGACGAAGTTGATCTCGATGTAAAAAATCAATTTCTACAAGATGAGATCAACTGTCTGAAGAAACAGGTAAGTTTTCTGAAAACCTCTCAACCTTGTCAAGAGTGTGGTTCTTCTGCCCATAGTACTTCTGCTTGCACTAACATCGAGCAAGTAAGAGCCGCTGAGACTTATGCTGAGATGAATTACATGAGAAGTCAATACAGGAACCAGCCTAATAACTTTGACAGGCCAAACAATTATCCGACATGTGGTAATCAAAATCCGAACCCAAGCTATGCAGCACCCCCACCGGATAGACGGCCCGCGCCGTATCAACCTCCAGGCTACCAAGTGCCACCATCCTGGGTACAAGGGTTACAAGAGGGCATTAATGGAATCCAAGCTAACCTTAACAACTAGATGAAAAGATGGGGAGAGTTCGATGTGTGGAAGAAGAGTGTCGACTCACAACTAGGAAACCTGGCCGCACAAATTCCGAGACCACAAGGGAAACTCCCGGGCCGCCCCGAGGAGAACCCTAGAGGACAAATAGCGGCCATGCACCTTAGGAGTGGAAAGACACTACCGGATCGTGCCAAAGCTAAAGAGGAAAGCCCCGAATCTGAAGAGGACGCCACGACCCAGTCGACAACGAGCCAAAGAGGATCGTTATCGAGCCTGAACAACTCGGTACCGATACCCCTAGGGTCGTTAACGATCCCAACCCAGGTAAGTTCTCTACACCGAGCTCCTCTCTCAGTCCCAGGCTCGTTACCGACCCCACCAGGGTCGGTACCAATCCTTCTAAGGCACCAATCGACCATAAAGTCGATCCGGTAGCATCACCTCTCGAGCCCGCTTTGGCTCCGAGAATGGTGAAATCTCTTCCCTTTCCTACTAAGAAGTCTAAGGACTCAACTGAAGGCAAGTTTAAGCGTTTCGTTAAGATTCTCCAAGGCTTAAATATTTCTATACCATTCGCTGAGGCCCTAAGCGAAATGTCGGCTTACACAAAGTTTTTGAAAGACATTCTTAGCAGGAAACGATCCATAACAGAGCTTCAAGATGAGGTCCGATCTATTACTCTTCCAGAGAAGCTAGGCGACCCAGGGAGATTTGCTATCAGGATTGGCATAGGCACCCACCGATTCAAGGCCTTATGTGATCTCGGTGCCAGTGCGAGTCTCCTACCTTTGTCAATCTGGTCGAAAGCCAACATTGGACCATTAGAGCCAATCAACATGCGGCTATACATGGCAGATGGCTCATGCGTCAGGCCAACAGGGGTTGTAGAAGATTTTCCAGTTCAAGTAGGCAAATTCTTTGTTCCCAATGATTTTATAGTTATGGAGATGCTCGAAGATCCGGTGGTTCCTATTATCTTAGGGAGACCGTTCCTCGCCACAACCAGAGTCATAATTGATGTTAGAAGGGGACTCCTAACTTTTGAAATTGGGGATGCGGTGGTGGAATTTTGGTTCAACCCGACAATGAAGGAAATAGATAGAACCAAAGTTAAGATGCTCTATACCCACAATGAATTCATCGAATGTGGGGACCCCGTTGGAAGACTGTTGGCGAGTGATGTATTCTCAGGTCGAAGATGGGCCGAGATAGTTCCTGCAGTCTCGGTACCGAGTCCACCTACCTCGGTACCGAGTCTCCTGGCAGATGAAGATAGATCGGTACCGACCCCTATTGCATCGGTACCGAGTCTGGCCTAGGATAACGAAATCTCGGCGTTTGAATACCTTGAAGAAGTTTTGAAGACAGAGCCAGAAGAACCCATTCTTATCCCAGCTGAGCCTTCTCCAATGCTCAAGCCTCTTCCAGACTCTCTCAGGTATGAATTTCTTGGTCCTCATTCTACTTTCCCTGTCATAATCAATGCTAAATTAAAAGATGAGGAAGTAGAGAAGCTTCTTATTGTGCTTAGGACACATAGAAAAGCTATAGGCTACTCCCTAGATGATATAACCGGCATATCCCCTTCACTTTGCATGCATAGAATATACATGGAGGATAATCACAAACCCACCATAGAGCATCAACGTAGATTAAATCCTAACATGAAAGAGGTGGTTGTTGAAGGGTTTCTTGAACAAATAAATTTATATCAAGACCCCGCTGAGTATAGCGGAGTCAGGTTCGTCCACGGGAATGAGAGTAGGGCCAAAGATTAGTTGATAAACTAAGAAAAGCAAGAAAACACAAACAAAGCAAGGGTTTGAGCACGACTTTGGGGGTCGAGATCGAAGCAAAATCACAAGTTTTAAATCAAATATAAAAGGCAAATCCTAGGGCTAGGGCTACCACAACAACAATCACACATGCTTTTAACGAGAATTCACAACTATCATGCAATCTAGATCATAGAAAAGTCAACTGTCGCAAACAATTCGAGTTATTCAATCAACTGTCGCAAATTAAACAACTCTCTATCTATCCTTCAACCTAGGAATATCAACTGCCGCAAATAATCCTATTAGAACTAGTCAAAGCAATCAACTTTACACTTTCACTTTTAGGTTAATTGCAAGACATGCCTCAACTTTCGCAAAGGATTTAAGCACAAGATAGATAGATATGATCTTCAAGCATTCAAGTCATGAATTCAAGTTTAGACATGCATGATTGTGTTGGGTTTTCACCCAACCCTAGAATCTAAAAAAACTACTCACACATGGAAAAGAAAGAAGAAGACATGATCAAATTAAAACCACAATTCAAATTAAAACTAAGAAGTATTACAAATTTCCCCAACTTGTCTTCCAAGTCTTCCCCTTAATCTTCTCAAAGAACGAATTTTATAAAAACTAGAGAGAGACCCCCCTTTTATAGAGGAAAAGAAGCCCTAATTAAACTAGGAAACAAGATAAAACTACTTCCTAAGATAAAAGATAGAATATATCACAAAAGATCTCGGAATAAGGGAGAGTCGGCGCCATGCACGACCCAAAGTGGGTCGTGCACGACCCCCAAAGGGTCGGTCCTGAGGCTTGAATCTTGGTTG
This sequence comes from Fallopia convolvulus, assembly GCA_964016875.1. Lineage (NCBI taxonomy): Eukaryota > Viridiplantae > Streptophyta > Magnoliopsida > Caryophyllales > Polygonaceae > Fallopia > Fallopia convolvulus. The sequence continues at coordinate 52,606,124 of OZ024722.1, forward strand.
GGTCGTGCTTGAGTAAAACTTGCGTAGAAGATTCGTTACAACTCCGTTTGACTCGATTCTTTTTCCTATGTTCTTGTAACGAATTTCTCTATCTCTTTCCAAGCTCAAACTTGATCTTCAATGACTTTACTTGAACGCTTAATCTTCATATTCTCTTGTAATGCTCCAAACTCTTCTTTCAAGCTCCACAACTCCTACAAAAAGACATAAAAAGTGCGTAGCTTCCGAATCTCAAGGAAATACGAAAACTAAAGCAAAAAGACTCAAAGACATAAGACTCTAGTACTAAAACTAACTAAATCTAATCTATCTAGACACTAAAAACCTACCTAAAAAGCGGACATCAAAATACCCCATACTTAGACTTGCTTGTCCTCAAGCAATAATCATGAAAAATCAAGACCAATAACACAATCTTCAAGCATAGCCTTTGTTAAAACATTTTAAACACAAGTGAAAAAGTAGACAAGCAATTTTAACGTCATCACATATGTATGAGTCTCAAGCGAAAGTAATCACAATCCAACCTCACAAGGGATTTTAATGTGTTTCACTCATCTCTCATGTGTTTAGGCTATTAATATCAACTCTCAACTCAATCTTTATGCAACATCAACTTTATCATTGAGACTTATATCACCAATCTCTCTACCTAGAGAAGTCAAAACACATCAATCATCATAAGAACTTAGGCTCAATGAAATCTTCATAGAAGACTTCATTCGGCCGGGTTGTAATGGGGCTTGGTAATAACATTAAGGCGTGGAAATATTTTGGTCATGTGGTGCTAATAAAATTCGGGAATCAAAGACTCCTAAATACTCACACATTGCCAAAACTCTCAAAAGATAACCAAACTCACTCTTCTTTATGCACTTTTCTTTCACTCACCCATTTATCCCAATTTATCTTGCTTACAAACACTAAGGAGATTTGGTTCATGCACACTTTCATTTAAGCTCTTCTCTTCTTCACTTTCTTTTCCTCCCTTATGATTTTCATTTTTTTTTCCGTGGGAGATTGGCGCCAATTCTTTTTTTTTTTTAACTCTTTTGTAAGTGCATTCAGGGAACCATACTCCTTTTACATGACAAAATGCAAGATTTTTTTTAACTTTTCCCAACCCATAATTACCCCACACTTGAACCAAACAATCTCACTCAACAAAACTATAACAACCAATACAAAGTCCTAATCCCCGGATAGGGTCAAGCTTATTTCTTTTTCTTTTTTTTAACTCTTTTGTAAGTGCATTCAGGGAACCATACTCCTTTTACATGACAAAATGCAAGATTTTTTTTTAACTTTTCCCAACCCATAATTACCCCACACTTGAACCAAACAATCTCACTCAACAAAACTATAACAACCAATACTAAGTCCTAATCCCCGGATAGGGTCAAGCTTATTTCGGCTAGGGAATAATTTTGTGGAGCTAAAAATAAAAAGGCTTAAGGCTCAACTTGGCTTCAAAAAGAGGATAATGTAAGGGTGGGTAAAAGAAGGATAGAAAGAGGCTTATGAAAAGTAAGTTCTTAATCATAATCAACATGCATGAACGATCTCATAGCGGCTTCAAGAAATAGATAACCATATCAATAACAAGAGATATATGCATAAAGAGAGCAAATCACACAAGAAAAAAAAGGGATTTTTAATGTTCTCCCTATAAGGCCAAAATTCCTTACTAGGTAAAAATCTTTGTTGGATTGCAACTACTTCTACTTAAGACACATATGCTCAATTTCATCACAAGTCAATTTTCACAATCAAAAGCAATTTCTCAAGACTTAGGCTACACTATCCAAATATGCCAAAGGAATTATATGATAAGCATGAAAATTAATTCTCATCATAGGACATCTAAGACAGAGCATTCTTCTATCCTAAAACAAAGAAGCAAATATTTTTGGATTTTTCGACATTTTTCAATTTTTTTTCAATTTTTTCAAAGCTTTTTTCTTAACAAAACAAACTAACCAACAAGAAATCAAGAAAACAATCAAAGACTCAATTATATACAACAAGTGAGATTTCTTCTTCCCCTACCCCATACTTAAATCATGCAATGTCCCCATGCATGAAAATGATATGAAAAAGTAAAGAGAAAGGAAGAAGAAACTCACAAAGAACTCTTGGAAGCTTGTAAAGAAGATGGAGCTCATCATGGTGAAGATGGAGTGGTTGAAGCTTAGGACCCTGCAAAAACCCCACAAAATTCTATTCCAAACAAAAGTATTCTATCCTAGTCTAAGGAAGGTTAGAAAAAGAACCTAATCTCAAAATAAAATTAAATAAAAATAAAAATAATAAAACTAACTAAAGAGCGGGTTGCCTCCCGTAAGTGCTTGTTTAACGTCATTAGCTTGACAACTTATCTTAGCTCATCAAGGCAGCCTCCATCCAGCTATGTCGGGATCATGGGAAACCCCATACTTAAATGGAGAAGCTTCAAAGCTTTTCTCCAAGATATTTGGTCCTCTATCATTAATAAGAACGCTTGGAAGTCCTACAACAGGGTTAGTAAAATCCGAAGACCAAGGAGGTTTTGACTCCTTCATATGACTAACAGTAGGATCTAATATAGAACGAGAATAGGAGAAAGGATCATGATCAGAATCAATTGGATAAGAACAAGAAGACTTACCTTTGTTACTTTGAGGAGGAGTCGTTACCGAGGGTATGTGGGTCGTTACTGACCCCACCGGATCAAGGAATGCCTCGGTATCGTGCATGTCACCCACAACGTTGTGATCTTTCGGAGAATGGTCGGTACCGACCCACCATGGGGGTCGTTATGCTTCTTAGTGGGTGTGACCTCCTTGAATTTGCTCATTTTGGGTCTTAGGAAAAGGTCGTTACCGACCCATGGAGGGTCGGTAGGCCCTTCGTTAATGCTCTTTACGGTAGTGGTCTCATTCACATCGGGATTGAAACGGAACTCGACCCTCTCCTCCCCAATATCGAATGTGAGGAGCCCCTTTCTAACATCAACTCGTGCCCCTGCGGTGGCTAAGAATGGTCTTCCAAGAATTATTGGTACCACAGGGTCTTCAGGCATGTCTAGAACAATGAAGTCGTTAGGGACAAAAAATTTCCCAACCTTAACAGGGACATCCTCAACGACTCCAGTGGCTTTTACACAAGATCCATCCGCCATGTATGGCCTCATATTGATGGGTTCTAGCGGTCCCATGTTAGCCTTGGTCCAGATAGATAATGGTAATAAACTAGCACTGGCACCTAGATCACATAGAGCTTTAAAACGGTGAGTTCCAATACCAATTGAAATTGCAAACTTACCTGGATCACCGAGTTTTTCAGGGAGCTTTATGGTATGGACCTCATTATACAGCTCTGAGATTGATCACTTCCTAGATAAGATCTCCTTCAAGAATTTAGTATAAGCAGGCATTTCATTCAAAGCCTCAGCGAAAGGAATGGAAAGATTTAAGCCTTGAAGCAACTTAACAAAGCGCTTGAACTTACCTTCCGTTGAGTCTTTGGGTTTCTTAGAAGGGAAAGGAAGTACTTTAGATGGAGATTGAATGGAAAGAGAAGGGTTAGAAGACTTACTTGGCGAAGGGTGGTCGAGATCGACCCTTGGAGGGTCGATCTCCTCTTCTTCCTCGTTAATAGCCTCCTCAGGAACGACCCTTTTGGGGGGTCGTGAACGACCCTAAGGGGGTCTTGCACGACCCTAAGGGGGTCGGTCCTGAGGCTTGTTCCTTCTCTTTTTGCTTGGTTGGCTCGGGCAACTCCTTGCCACTCCTTAATTGCATGGCTCGGATTTCTCCATCACTTGCTCGGCCTCTAGGATTCTCTTCGGGACGGCCCGGGAGTTGTCCGTGAGGTCTCGGGATTGGAGTAGCTAGTTGTCCAAGTTGGGAATCGACATTCTTTCTCCATGAATCAAATTCTCCCAGCCTTGCATGAACAACTTTCATCTGGGTGGTAAGCTTAGCTCGTACTCCATTGACTTCGGTTCGAACATCATTGATCCCGTTCTGAACTCCGTTGATCTCGGCTCGGTCACCATTAATTCCTTCTTGCAGCCCTTGCACCCATGATGGTGGCTCTTGATAGCCCGGAGGACGGTAGGGAGAGGGACGTAGCTCTTGTTGAGGAGGTCGGCCTCCTTGCATAGATCCATAATTGGGATTGCCCCAAGTTGGTTGAGCATTGTTCCTCCCTGCATAATTGTTTTGGTTCCTGTATGAACCTCTCATGTAGTTCGCCTCCTCATAAGCCTCAACGGCTCTCACTTGCTGCAAGTTAGTGCAATTGGAAGTAGTATGGGCAGAAGACTCGCATTCTTGACAAGATTGAGAAGATTTAAAGTGACTTACTTGCTTTTTCAAACGGTTGATCTCATCTTGCATGAATTGGAACTTCACATCCCGATCAACCACATCAGATTGTGGCTCATACAACTTCCTCTCTGTGGGCTTAGATTGTTGGGTTCCATACATGGCATCATAGTTGGTTAGCTTATTCAATAACGCCCATGCCTCATCTGGAGTCATCTCAATGAACCCACAATCAGTGTGAAGGTTAATGCGATCCTTGGTAGCCGGATTAATGCCTTGAAAGAAGATCTCTTGGAGAACATAGGGAGGTTGCCCATGAGTAGGGCATTGGCGTAAAAGCTCTTGAAATCGTTCCCATGTCTCCACAAGCGTCTCATTGGGGAGTTGATGGTAGGAGGTGATGCGCTTCCTAAGCTCCGTTGTTTTTGCCGGTGGAAAGAACTTGGTCATGAATAGATCATGCAAAGCCTTCCACGTTGTAATAGATCTTGGTGGCAAGCTCTCCAACCAACTCAAAGCTTTTCCTGTAAGAGACCACTTAAAAGCCTTCAAGAGAACATATTCAAATGAGACACAGTCAGCAACAATAGTGTCACATAAATCATTAAAGTTCTTAATATGCTCCATTGGGCATTCAGTGGGTTTCCCCTCAAATTGAGAACGCTTAATTAAGGATATGAAGTGAGATTTAATCTCAAAAGTGCGGTCGATCTCCGGGAGCACTATCGCCGATTCGGGCACCCTCAGTTCTGGATGCATGTATTGCTTGGCATTCCTTGGGATAGCGTTCAGTTGCTCCTGGAATCGTTGTGCATTGGCGGCCTGAGCGTCTCGGTCCGCTTGTAAGTGCTGCATCTGAGTGCGGAGTTCCTCCATTTGTTGAGCAAGAGTCTCAGCGTCGCCCATTGCTCGTTGTTCTCTCAAACGTTTATGGAAGGACTTCTCAGGTTCGCTGTAGTAGTCAATCTCAAGAGTTCTCCAGGAAGAACGAGATGGCTTACACTGCGAACAAAGACAAAGAAAACCAAATTAAAAAAAACACAAAAGGGTAAGGGCTAGTCCCAAACCCCAAATATCAACTAAACTAGGCACTATTGCTCACTCCCCGGCAACGACGCCAATTTGTTGAAGGGTTTCTTGAACAAATAAATTTATATCAAGACCCCGCTGAGTATAGCGGAGTTAGGTTCGTCCACGGGAATGAGAGTAGGGCCAAAGATTAGTTGATAAACTAAGAAAAGCAAGAAAACACAAACAAAGCAAGGGTTTGAGCACGACTTTGGGGGTCGAGATCGAAGCAAAATCACAAGTTTTAAATCAAATATAAAAGGCAAATCCTAGGGCTAGGGCTACCACAACAACAATCACACATGCTTTTAACGAGAATTCACAACTATCATGCAATCTAGATCATAGAAAAGTCACCTGTCGCAAACAATTCGAGTTATTCAATCAACTGTCGCAAATTAAACAACTCTCTATCTATCCTTCAACCTAGGAATATCAACTGTCGCAAATAATCCTATTAGAACTAGTCAAAGCAATCAACTTTACACTTTCGCTTTTAGGTTAATTGCAAGACATGCCTCAACTTTCGCAAAGGATTTAAGCACAAGATAGATAGATATGATCTTCAAGCATTCAAGTCATGAATTCAAGTTTAGACATGCATGATTGTGTTGGGTTTTCACCCAACCCTAGAATCTAAAAAAACTACTCACACATGGAAAAGAAAGAAGAAGACATGATCAAATTAAAACCACAATTCAAATTAAAACTAAGAAGTCTTACAAATTTCCCCAACTTGTCTTCCAAGTCTTCACCTTAATCTCCTCAAAGAACGAATAAAAACTAGAGAGAGACCCCCCTTTTATAGAGGAAAAGAAGCCCTAATTAAACTAGGAAACAAGATAAAACTACTTCCTAAGATAAAAGATAGAATATATCACAAAAGATCTCGGAATAAGGGAGAGTCGGCCCCATGCACGACCCAAAGTGGGTCGTGCACGACCCCCAAAGGGTCGGTCCTGAGGCTTGAATCTTGGTTGGGTCGTGCTTGAGTAAAACTTGCGTAGAAGATTCGTTACAACTCCGTTTGACTCGATTCTTTTTCCTATGTTCTTGTAACGAATTTCTCTATCTCTTTCCAAGCTCAAACTTGATCTTCAATGACTTTACTTGAACGCTTAATCTTCATATTCTCTTGTAATGCTCCAAACTCTTCTTTCAAGCTCCACAACTCCTACAAAAAGACATAAAAAGTGCGTAGCTTCCGAATCTCAAGGAAATACGAAAACTAAAGCAAAAAGACTCAAAGACATAAGACTCTAGTACTAAAACTAACTAAATCTAATCTATCTAAACACTAAAAACCTACCTAAAAAGCGGACATCAGTGGTTAAAAAGGAAATTATTAAACTACTTGATGCAGGGATCATATTTCCTATATCGGACAGCCAATGGGTTAGTCTGGTCCATGTAGTTCCTAAAAAAAGGGGGAATGATCGTAATTGAAAATGATAAGGGAGAGTTAATCCCCACTAGGACCACCACTAGTTGGAGGATGTGCATTGACTATAGGAAGCTCAATTGTGCTACTAGAAAAAATCATTTTCCGCTTTCTTTTATTGATCAAGTGCTAGAACTCTTAGCCCAGCATGATTATTTCTATTATTTAGATGGCTATAACGGATTTTGGCAGATTCCCATTCATCCTGATGATCAGGAAAAGACCACCTTTACATGTCCCTATGGGACTTTTGCTTATAAAAGAATGTCATTCGAGCTATGCAATGCCCTTGCCACCTTCCAAAGGTGTATGATGGCCATTTTTTCTGATATGATAGAGGATATTGCAGAGGTCTTTATGGATGATTTCTCTGTGTATGGTTCTTCCTTTGATGCTTGTCTTGCTAACCTTGCATGTGTTCTTAAAAGATGTGAAGCAACCAACCTTGTGCTTAATTGGGAAAAATGTCATTTCATGGTCCAAGAGGGGATAGTTCTAGGACGCCTTGTCTCTAAAAGAGGGATAGAAGTAGATAAAGCAAAAATTGAGCTTATTGAGAAACGACCCTCTCCCTCTTCTGTAAAAGACATTAGGAATTTTCTAGGGCATGTTGGCTTTTATAGACGCTTTATCAAGGATTTTCTAAGATAGCTAAACCACTGACTAACCTACTAATGAAAGATGTAGTGTTTGAGTTGTCTCCAGAGTGTCTTGAAGCATTTTACAGGTTAAGAGTAGCCCTCGTCTCCGCTCCTATTATGCAGTCCCCGGATTGCACCCTGCCTTTTGAGATTATGTGTGACGCCATTGATTATGCTGTTGGCGCAGTTTTGGGACAATGGAAGGACAAAAAGCTCCACGCCATCTACTATGCAAGTAAGACGCTTGATGAGGCGCAGAGAAAGTATACTACAACGGAGAAGGAATTCCTCGCTGTAGTATTTGCTTTTGAAAAATTCCGTTCCTATCTTGTTGGTTCAAAAGTGATTGTTTATACTGACCATGAGGCTATTAGATATCTAATGGCCAAAAAGGATGCCAAGCCTAGGCTGCTTCATTGGATGCTCTTATTGCAGAAATTTGATCATGAAATCAGAGATAAAAAGGGAGCAGAAAACTTGGTGGCGGATCACTTATCCAGGTTGCCAATTGAACACATCACCGAATTCAACAACGAAGTGCCAATAAACGACTCTAGACCAGACGAAAACTTCATGGTGAACGAGGTTAGACACGACAAGACCTCGTTACCGACCTTGAAAGGGTCGTTACCGAGTCATCACCGAGGCTGGAGAGCATTGATCGCATCGGAAATAAATCAAGGTGCATCAATACCATAATCGGGAAGCTCATTACTGAGCCATACAAGGTCGTTACCGATGGGAATACAACAACTTCAGGGTCAACACTGACCCAATTAGATTCGGTAACGACCCAGTCACGTACGTTTTCTCAACCTGAACTCATACCTTCTGATTGAATTCCTTCCTCATCTCTTGCTTCTACTTCTTTTGAATCAATTCATGCTATTAGAGGGTCAAAAGCCCCTTGGTTTGCGGATTTTGCTAACTACCTTGTAGGTGGCGTAATTCCCGAGGGACTAACCCTACAAAAGAAAAAGAAGTTTCTTCATGATGTCAAACAGTACTATTGGGATGATCCTTACTTGTTCAAGCAAGGAAGTGATCACCTCTTTAGGCGTTGTATTCCAGAAGAGGAGATAGCGAGTGTGATCCGTCAATGTCACACGCTTCCTACCGGTGGCCATGCAAAAGGATTCAAAACCACGGCGAAGATTCTTCAAAGTGGTCTCTATTGGCCAACCATTTTTAAGGACGTACAGGCTTATGTGACGGCATGTGATGAATGCCAACGCTATGGTAACATCACTTGGAGACATGAAAACCCGCTAACCAGAATACTAGAGGTCGAACTATTCGACGTATGGGGCATAGACTTCATGGGACCTTTTCCTGCATCGGGCCCCTACAAATATATCCTGGTTGCGGTTGATTATGTCTCTAAATGGGTGGAGCCCGTTGCTACAAGGACCAATGATGCTAAAACTGTGGCTAAATTTATTAAGACTAACATTTTTCCCAGGTTTGGTGTCCCAAAGGTCCTCATTAGTGATGGTGGATCTCACTTCATAGAGCGGAGCTTTGAAGCACTTTTGGCTAAGTATGGGGTATCACACCGGGTGGCAACAACATATCATCCCCAAACTAGTGGCCAAGTTGAAGTTTCAAATAGGCAAATTAAGAGCATATTGGAAAAGACGGTGTCCCGCTCAAGGAAAGATTGGTCATCTAAATTGGATGACGCTCTATGGGCTTACAGGACGGCATACAAGATGCCCCTACGCACCACTCCTTACAATTTAGTGTATGGCAAGGCATGCCATTTGCCGGTCGAAATGGATCACAAGGCATTATGGGCTCTCAAAGAGCTCAATATGAACCTTGACGCAGCCGGAGCAAAAAGATTCATGGACTTGCAAGCACTAGAGGAGTTGAGGCTAAAGGCGTACGAGAACGCCGAGATCTACAAAGAACGCACCAAACGGTGGCATGATCAGAAATTGGTGCCCAAAACTTATGAAGTTGATGACAAGGTACTTCTCTTCAACTCAAGACTCCGTTTATTTCCAAGGAAGCTAAGGACAAGATGGAGTAGGCCATTCGTGGTTCACCACATCTATCCTCATGGAGCGGTAGAGCTGATCGATAACCATGGCACCATCTTTAAAGTCAACGGCCACTGATTGAAGAAGTTCTATGAGCAACCCGACCCAGACGAAGAAATTAGAGTCACTTTGGCTCTCACAATGTCAGATTAGTAAGGTAAGTTCGTCGGGCTAACGACGTTAAAAATAGCGCTTACGGGAGGCAACCCGGTTTTTAGTTTAGTTTAGTTTTCTTTTCTTAGCTCTTTTTCATAGCTTTCTTTTGAGTTTTTAGTAGTCTAGAAGTTTGCAAGATAGAATTGTTCGAAACTAACATGGCATAGGAAGTTGGGCTTAGAAAAACGCTGAAATACGAGTCGCCCAGGCTCGTTAACGAGCTGCGAGGGTCGTTAACGACCTGTGACGGCATGCGAAAAACGGCAGACGCGGGTGAGGTAAGTAACCCTATCTCTTCTGTCTTCTATCTATTTACCTCCCTCATGCGGCCTCTCCTCTTACCCCTTCCTATTAAAACCCTCTCAAATCTCCAACTCCTACACCCAAATCTCAAGCCAAATCTTCAAGCTTTCAATCAAATCCCACCGAGTTTTCCAATCACCACCTATCGGAGCAACACCGCTCCCTAACCCCAACCGCATCCCACGATAACGAGCCTCACTCCTTGAGTTCGTTACCGGCGCACCAAAAGCCCTCGTTACCCCTTTCCAATTCAATCTTTATTCTTCAATCTACGGTATGATTTCTAAAACCTAACTCTCTTCTTGCAAGTTTCATGGTAATTTGGGTTTAAATTCATATCTAGATCTTGATTGAGTAATTGGTTTGCATGTCTATGTTCCATTGTGCTTCTATTGCTTCTATTATTGGTGATTGATCTTGATTTATATTTGGTTATTCTTGCTTGATTTGCATTGAAATTTTGATAAAGAAAAGCTGGAGTAACTTGTTCTTGAATTGATTGATCTTCACATGAATTTTGGCACTTATTGGCATGATTAGATAGGGTTTCGAGGAAGTATGGGGTTGCATGTGCTAGATTGTTTGATTTATGTGGAATTGTGGTTGAATTGTGCTAGAATCGTTCGAATTTTTGAGATTTGGTACTCGGAATAAACTGCAAGTTGTTCTCGCCTAGGATCATTAACGACCTGTCAGGGTCGTTAACGATCTGTGAGATGCTCAGTTCGAAACCAAAGCCAATTGCCTCGTTAACGACCTAATTGGGTCGGTATCGAAGCTTGTCGAGAGCACTTCCGAGAGCAAGTATGGGGTTTTCCTTTGGTTGGTTTGGGTGGATCTTATCTTGGAAATTCATGGTATTTGCAGGTACATATGGAAAGCACTAGCCGAGCTAACACTAGAGCCGGAAAGAAGAGGAGGACTCAAAGGTCCTCGTCTCCTCCCCGCATGGACAATGTCATATTGGCTACTCAGAAGCAAGCTAGGATCTTTGACGCCGTCCTTGAAAAGGACCACTTCACTAGGTGGTTGTCGAGGTCAAGCGCTAAGCCATTGGGGATCTATGAGGACGTCAAGCATGCTTTTGCCATTCTTGGAATACCTCAATTGTTGAAGAAGGAGGAAACACTGCACTACCCGGCCCTTACCTCCGAGTTCTTAGCCACTCTCCAATCAAGCTTCAAGACCAAGACTTCGGTTGGAAAAATCAAGTTCCGGTTAGGCAATGTCAACCGCGAGTGCACAATGGCTGAATTCAATGCCCTTCTCGAGCTTCCTCACCATTATATGGATTACAAGATCAAGAGCTTCAAGGTCACCGATACTTGGAGTTACATTTCCGGGGAGGTTGAACCTTCCGCAGCAGCACTTTCAGGGGCAAGCATCATCAACCCCATCTTTCAGATCATTCTCCGAGTCTTGGGCGCCACCTTTTGGCCCAAGAAAGAGCTTTCAAGACCAACACGATTAGAGGTTGCATGCCTCCGTACCATTATTTTTGAGGATCCCGCCCCCTTGAACTTGGGTATGAATGGTTGCAATACATCGAGAAGCACGGGATCAAGTCAAAGGAAGTATGGTGCGGGAATTTGGTGAGTCTTCTAGCGGCAAAACTCGGTGTCAATCTTGAGCGTTATACTCCATACCGTCCGCATAAGCTCGACAAAACATATTGGTTCTCCTCCAACATCTTTTTGAGGATCGAAAGAGGGTATGCCAGCAAGGTACTTGGCCAAGATGTTTTGCTTACCCGAGACAAGTTTTGAGTTGCTTTATTTGCCAAATTGGTATGAGGCTTGGACGGGACATGCATTTCCATTGGAGAAGAAGCCACAGGATGAGCCGTCATTGAGGGAGTGTGAATCAAGGTTCGACAGAGAAGGTGCTGCAATGGATGAAGATGAGGCAGCCACGGAGGAGCTCGATATCGAGGATGATGACCTCGGTACCGAGGTCTTGGGCGATGAAGACGACATCGGTAATGACCCGTCAGGGCTCGTTAACGATTATTTTGAGGCTACTACCGAGGCCTGCAACTTCGGTAACGACCCACCTCCACCGCCTACCGAGCCTCAGTCATATGCAATGATGCCCTATAACCCGGTGATCTATCAAGACCACTTCCAGCCATAGGATCAATACCAACTGCCTTCTCAGCCCACCTATTTTGGATCGAGTATTCCACCTCCATGGGACGATGATTTATCTTTTCAGATGCAACAGCTGAACCTGCAGTAGACACAGCTCCATCAGAGGATGGATCGGTGGGAGGGTGTCTATGCAGCTCGCATGGCTCTTGATGATGCGAGGCATCAGCAGGCGGATGCTCGTTGGAGGGCGATGGAGAAAAGGGTAACAGTTGATGAGGAGCGTTGGAGGACCATGTATCAGTTCATGGAAAATTTTGAGCGTCAGTTTCCACCACCACAGTGATGATTTCGCTTCCCAAAGGATGTTCTTTTCTGCTTCAGTTTATCTTGTGAGTTTCTTTCTTTTTCCTTATTCTTTTATTCCGAGTTACTTTATTATAGTGGGGACACTGTAATTTTAAGTATGGGGTAGGGAAGGGAAGAAAACTTGCTTACTTGTTTGTTTGTCTTGTGTGTTTGTTTTTGTTTGTTTTGTTTTTTTAGTTGTCTTTGTTAGAAAAATAAAAAAAATCACAAAAAAATTGAAAAATTGAAAAAATCCAAAAAAGAGTTTTAGAATGGATAAATGTCCAGTCTTTTGGTTCTATAATAGTTAATTGCTAGCATGATCATGTAAATTCCTTTCAAGCATGTTTTTGATGGTATAGCCTGATTCTTGGTATGAAATTGTTTTTATAGAGGAATAGCATATGATGAAATTGAGCATGTATAACTTTTAGCATGAGTAGTGCAATCCAAAAAAAATTGCTACCTTGTGAGTTATTTTTAGCCTCTTCTTTTCTTGTGTGATTTACTCTCTTTATGTATATTATCTCTTGGAATTGTGATGGTTATCTATTTCTTGATACCTATATAAGATTTTTAGTTCATTACTTGTGAAAGTCATATGATAGAGAACTTATTTTTATGAGCCTTATTTATCCATATCCACCCTTTACATGATCCTTCTTTTTGTCAACGAATTTGAGCTTTAGCCTTTTATTTCAGCTCCACAAAAATTATTTCCCTAGCCGAGATATGCTTGACCCTATCCGGGGATTAGGACTTAGTTGGAGAGGTATGCTTTGTAGAGTGAAAAATGTTATGTTTTGGTTCAAAATAAGGGTTTTGGGAAGGGTAGATTGGAAGTCTCTTGTTTTATTTTGTATAAAGATCTCTTGGTAGAAAAGATGCAAAAAATTAAGAGGTATTGATGAGAAGAAAAAGAAAACCGAGGAGGAAGTGTAGCTCGGTAACAACCCTTTTAGGTCGTTAACTAGGCTGTTCGAAAAAAGAAAAAAGAAAAAATGAAAAAATGCTGAGAAAGGAGGAAAAGAAAGAAAGATGAAGGAAGATGTGCATTGTGTTTAAAGTTAAACCAGAGATTCTTTTATGTTTATATGAGGCTTTCTAGGGTTAAAGGTGAGTGAGTTTGAGCATAATGTTTTAGTGAGTTTGGTATGTTTTTTTTTGAGAGTTTTGAGTATGTGTGAGTTTTTAGGAGTCTTTGATTCCCGGATATTATTAGCACCACATAGCCAAAATATTTCCACGACTTCTTGTTTTTACCAAGCCCCATTACAACCCGGCCAAATGGAAGCTTCTATGAAGTTTTCATTGAGCCTAAGTTCTCTTGATGGTTTTTGCTTGTTTTGACAAATCTTAGGTGGAGAGTTTGGTGATATAAGTTCTAATTTCTATGAGTTTTTGCATATAAGATTGAGTTGAGAGATGAATTTATAAGCCCAAATACTTGAGAGTTGAGTGAAACACAATATCCTTGGTAAGGTTGGATTGTATTTGCTTATGTCTATTTGTGTTTACATATGTGTGATGACGTTAATAGTCATTTGCTATTTTTGCTATGTTTAGATGTTGCTTTTGAGATAATGGCTATTGCTTGATGAGCATGATTGTTTGGTTTTGGTTATTGTATAGTGATTGCTTGAGGACAAGCAAGTCTAAGTATGGGGTATTTTGATGTTCATGTTTTTGGTCTAGTTTTAGGTGTCTTTCTTAGGTTGTTTAGTTTAGTTTTAGTAGGTTTTAGAGTTAGTTTTGTGTGTTTTTGGATGAGTTTGCATATTTTGTCAAACATATGGAAGCTACTCCGTTTTGTGTCTTTTTGTAGGTTTTAGAGCGGAATTGGGCACTTTTTAAGAGAAGCTGAAGTGAAGTGGTGGAGAGCGGAATGCATAGAAGAGGAGAAAGACGAGTGCATATGAAGATCAAGTTGAAGTCCAAGTTAAAACCAAGGAAAGAGTACGAAATAACCCAAAACAGAGGCTCGTTAACGACCTGTGATGATTGTTACCGAGCTGTAAATCAGAGTTTTTGCAAAAGAGTACAACAAGTCTCTACCGACCATGTGCAGGTTGTTAACGAGGTGACCTGTTTCGGTAGAGCGCAACCGACTTTCGGAATTTATACCTGATATGATGTGTTTTATACAGCATAACTAGGACTTTTTAGTACATCTTTTTATAGTATTTTAGGCCTGTTAGAAGCATTATTGAAGAATAGGTTTAAAGGCCGAAGATTCAAAGTTGCAACCGTTTGAAGATGTCGAAGATTACTGAAGGCCGTGATCGTGGTTTACACTGGCGGCGATCGCGGATCATGGTCGCCGAGGAAGGCCGCGGTGGCGAGAAAGCCGCGATCGCGGTACGAACCGGTGCCGATCGCGGTTCGAGGTTGCTGTTGAGGCCGCGGGATGGAGAAGGCCGCGATCGCGGCCCTGCATTATGGCGACCGCGGCCCTGCTGGAGTTGACACGCGCGAGATGTTTTCCGCTTAGTTTTATATTTTATATTTTATATCTTTTTATTTCGAAGTTGTTCGAGACTATTTAAGTTTACTTTTCAGCCTTTGTTTGTAATCTCTCTTAGACCTAGTTTCCAATATTTTCAAAGTTTTGTATTCTCTCTTTTATGGAGAACTAAACTCCTTTAATTCTATTCAAGTTGAAGCTTTCAGATTCAAGTTTATTGTGAGATTTTACAATTCGGGTTTATTTCTACAGGTTATTTCAATTCTCTTGTGCTTTATTAATATTGATTGTGTTGATTTCTTCTTGTCTGGCCAACTAGTTGGAATTTAATACTCTCTATTGCTAGATCTAGGTTTTCTCGTAGTAAAACCTAATCATTGTAGCAACTCAATTGATTTAGGACTCGTTGGACTAAAACAATTGAGAAAGAGATTTGAATGCATGTTGATTGTTTGACTCGTTGTAATTCAATTGCATGTATCCTGCTTATCCTTGTTCTCATTGCTAATATCCCTATTATTTATGATCGTTTCATGAGTTGTTTGGATATTAAGTTTGCATGTCACGTTGCCATGTTATATTTCTGATTAGGATAGGAATAACCAAAAGGAATAACTTGTCTGAATCTATGATCAATAACTTGATGATGGAAGTGGATGCTTGAATAGGATTGCTTTCCTCAATTGATAAAAACCCAATCTTTCTTTGCTTTGTTTAATTGCTTTACTTGCTTTAATTTCCCTAGCTCTAGATTAATAACTAAAAATCCCCCTTTTATTACTTTTGAGTTGATAACAATATTAATTTGAATTATAAATGTCTCTTGGGTACGACCCCGACTTACCAGTTATACTAGTTGTGTAACTAGGGATTTATTTTTTATTTGGCACGACGACTTTCAGGCAGTCAAATTTTGGCGTCGTTGCTGGGGACACTTTGTTTTATTCTAAGTTTTTACTGTTACCAACTCTTCATGGTCCACACCCGTGCTACTGATTCTTCTATTTTGCCTTTTGATTCAGAGATTGAAAGGACTCTTTCCAAGTTGAGACGTGAAGCCCGAAATCTTTTCCGTGAATTGCCATTCGACTTGAATTCTGCTGAAGCTGAGACAATGGGAGATTAGACTTTGAGGCAACTGACTGCCCCAAACTTTCAATAGCAGCCTCTGGCTGTTGAGTTCCCTGCGCTGAATAATGGTGTCAAGTTTGAGTTGAAGTTTGGGTTGATCCACCTTTTGCCCCAATTCCATGGGCTGGGTGGAGAAGATCCAAACAAGCATCTTGCTAAATTTGATTAGGTCTGCTCAAGTATGAAGCCTGCTGATGTAACTGAAGACCAGATCAAGCTGAGGGCGTTTCCTTTCTCTTTGAAGGATTCAACCAATGAGTGGCTCTACTATCTTTCTCCAGGCTCCATTAATACCTGGACTAAGATGAAAGCAGCATTCTTAGAGAAGTACTTTCCTGCCACCAAACAGAACAGTCTGAAGAAGAGCCTGAACAATATTGAACAACAGGCTGGAGAGAGCCTGTATGATTATCATGAGCGTTTCAAGAGACTGTGTGCTAGTTGTCCATATCATGGGTACTCTGATCAAGACCTGGTGCTTTACTTTTTTGGTGGATTATTGGACGATGAGCACAGAATGGTGAATGCAGCTTGTGGTGGAAGCCTGATGAACAAAACACCAGTAGATGCCCTTGAGCTCTTTTTTGAGCTATCTGAGAACTCAAGGCAATTCAACAAGAGAACTGGCGCTAAAGGAGTCAATGTTGTGGACTCCTCTTATGATATAAGATCTGAGGTGGCAGAGTTGAAGGATATGATGAAGAGGTTCTTGCTGCAAGGAACCCCTCAATAATTGAAGGCATGTGAAATTTGTGCTGACACACTTCACCCTACTGATGCTTGCCCACAACTCCAGGAACCTCAGGCTGAGGTTAATGCTGTAGGAGGCTATGGACCTCCTAGACCTCGTTTTGATCCTTATTGTAATTCATACAACCCAGGCTGGGCAGCTCATCCAAATCTGAGATATGAGAATCAAAATCAGCTTCAATATAATCAGCAAGGAGGAAATCAGCAAAACAGGCAACCTTATGTTCCTAGATTTCCAGTTTAAAATCAAAACAACAAATTCAATGCTGAAGAGATGTTTGCAAGGCTATCTGACATAGTAGACCTGTTGGGACAGAACACTCAGACTTACATCCAAAGCACTCAAGCTAGTATCAAGAATATAGAGACTCAGATCAGTCAACTGGCTACTGCAGTAAGCAAATTAGAGGCCAGAGATTCTGGAAATTGCCAGCATAGCCCATCAATCCAAGGGAGAATGTGAGTGCGATTATATTAAGAAATGGAAAAGAATTGCCGAAAGTTGACGCGAGTTCGGAAGAACCGCGATCGCAACCACAACAAGGAGCTATCGCGGCCCCCACCAGTGGCGATTGCAGCCCCTTAACTAAGGCCTCGAGATTTGAGAAAAGTAAAACCGCGATCGCTCCCATTCAGGGGCGCGATCACGGTGGCGATGATTTCCGAAAAACTCAAGAACCGCGATCGCGGCTCTCTGATGGCGATCGCGGCCAGGCCCCAGATTCCGACGATCAATATGTTCGCCCGGATTTCCCTTCTATGGTTTCTCAAAAGCCACCCCTCCCTTTCCTGAAGCACTCAAAGACACAAGGAAGCCCGAGAACGACAAGGAGATCTTTGAGAGTTTTCAAAGTGTGAGGTAAACATCCCTTTGCTTAATCTGATTAAAAGTGTTCCTAGATTTGCTAAATTTCTGAAAGAGTTGTGCACTATCAAAATGAACCAAAAATTAAAAGGGAAACAGAAAGTTAAGGTCAGTGAACATGTCTCTGTTGTATTTCAAAGGCGAATGCCTAAGAAGTGCAGTGATCCAGGCATGTTCAGCATTCCCTGCATAATAGGAGACACTAAAATTGATAAAGCCATGCTTGATTTAGGTGTTTCTATTAATGCCATGCCTTATTCTGTTTACACTTCACTAGGCTTAGGACCTTTGCATGAAACTGGTGTTATTGTTCAATTAGCTGATAGGTCTACAGTCTACCCAAAAGGGGTTGTTGAGGATGTCCTTGTCATGGTTGATAACTTGATATTCGCTACTGATTTCTTTGTGATTGACATGGATCATGATGTGCATGCTGCACCAATTCTGTTAGGTAGACCTTTCATGAAAACTACAAAAACAAAAATTGATATGAGTAAAGGTGTCCTAACTATGGAATTTGATGGGGAGATATTTGAATATAGTATGGATAATGCTATAAAATACCCCCAAGATGATCATTCTCTTTGTTCCATTGATGTAATTGATCCCATTGTGCAAGATGTCTTTGATACTACTTATGGTGATGAGTTACAATCTGTTTTAGAGAATGACATTGAAATTTCATGCATGGATTACAATTTGCCTGATAGACATCATGAGATCCTTGCTGATTTAAGTGCTTGTTGTGGATCCCCTGCTGATGCTTTGGCCATTGGGCCCATACCACTAACTCTCCCTAGCGAGAAATTGCTTCCTTCTGTAGTACAAACACCAGAAGTTGAGCTTAAACAGCTCCCTGAGCATTTGAAATATGCCTTCCTTCGTGATGGTGACACTTTGCCTGTCATTATTTCTAACAAGCTCTCCAAGGAACAAGAAGAAAAATTGGTGCAGGTACTGAAAGAGCACAAGACAACCCTAGGCTGGACCATTGCTGACATTAAAGGGATCAATCCCTCTACATGTATGCATAGGATCCTCCTAGAAGATGGTGCCAAGCCATCCAGACAGCCACAGAGAAGGCTCAACCCACCTATGATGGAGGTAGTAAAAAAGGAGGTGCTGAAGCTCCCACAGGCAGGTATGATCTATCCCATCTCTAATAGTCAGCAGGTTAGTCCGACCCAAGTTGTGCCCAAGAAGGGAGGTATTGTAGTGGTAGAAAATGTGCATGGGGAATTAGTCCCCACAAGAGTTCAGACTGGTTAGAGAGTCTGTATTGATTACCGTAAGCTGAACACGGTAACCAGAAAAGATCACTTTCCCTTGCCATTCATTGATCAAATGTTTGAGCGACTTGTCGGTCGTTCCTATTACTGCTTTTTAGATGGCTATTCAAGGTATTTTCAGATTGCCATTGCACCAGAGGACCAAGAGAAGACGACATTTACATGTCCTTTTGGCACTTTTGCATACCGCAGAATGCCATTTGGATTGTATAACGCACCCGGTACGTTCCAACGGTGTATGGTAAGCATCTTTTCTGAGTATATTGAAAATTTTATAGAGGTTTTTGTGGATGACTTTACAGTACATGGTGATGACTTTTATGCCTGCTTAAACCATCTCTCTTTAGTCCTTCAAAGATGTGTAGAAACCAATTTGGTTCTAAACTCTGAGAAGTGTCACTTTATGGTTGAGCAAGGCATATTTTTAGGTCACATAGTGTCATCCAGGGGTATTGAGGTCGATAAGGCAAAGATTGATATCATTCAGTCCTTGCCTTATCCTACTAGTGTGCGTGAAGTGCGTTCTTTTCTAGGCCATGCAGGTTTCTATCGCAGGTTTATTAAAGACTTTTCCAAGATCTCAACCCCATTGTGCGAATTGCTGAAGAAGGATGTGCCCTATGAGTTCAATGAGGCATGCAAAAAGGCGTTTGATGAGCTGAAAACTCGCCTTACTAGTGCACCAATAATTCAAGCCCCGGATTGGTCTCAACCTTTTGAGATCATGTGTGATGCAAGTGATTATGTTGTTGGGGCTGTTTTGGGTCAAAAAAAAGCTAGAGCATCTCATGTCATACATTATGCTTCCATGACCTTGAAAGATGCCCAAAGGAACTACTCCACCACTAAGAACGAAATGCTTGTTGTAGTGTTTGCTTTGGAGAAGTTCAGGCAGTATTTGTTGGGGACAAAAGTGATAGTTTATTCAGACCATGCAGCACTTCGTTATTTGATGACGAAAAAGGAGGCTAAGCCAAGATTGATAAGATGGATCCTCTTGCTGAGTGAGTTTGAAATTGAGATAAGAAAAAAAAAAGGAGCTGAAAACCTTGTGGCTGACCACCTGAGCCGGCTTGTGCATGTGGAAGACGAGTCAGAGAGTCAAGAGCAGATTTAAGGAAGATTCCCTAATGACACGCTTTTCGGAGTCGAGACTGAACAGGGAACCGCGAACACTGCCACCATAAGGGGCGATCGCGGTTCGTTAACTGAAGGCTTCGAAGGAACTGGAAGCAAACCGCGATCGCTGCCAGAACAAGAGGCGACCGCGGTTGAAGACACCGCGATCGCGACCCTCTCCAATAGCGATCGCGGCCCGAGTGGCGACTGCGACAGCGAGCCGCGACTCGAGGAATTCGTTCTAGGAATCCATTCCTTCAAGCCATGGTATGCAAATCTTGTCAACTACCTCGTCTCAGGGGAGTTTCCTTCTAATTTCACCAAGGCTCAAAAGGACAAGGTGCATCATGAATCCCGATTCTATGTCTGGGATGATCCTTATATATGGAAGCATTGCACAGATCAGGTAATCCGATGGTGTGTCCCGGATTCTGAGGTACAATCTATCCTTTCTTTTTGTCATTCCTATGCATGTGGGGGTCATTTTGGGACTAACAAAACTGCTTGGAAAGTTTTAGATGCTGGTTTTTATTGGCCTCATATTTTTAGGGATGCTTATGCTTTCTGTAAATCATGTGATCGTTGTTAGAGGGTGGGTAATATTTCTAAGAGACATGAGATGCCTCAATCCCGTATGATATTTTGTGAAATTTTTGATGTTTGGGGCATTGATTTTATGGGACCCTTCCCCTCCTCTTATGGGAATCTGTATATTTTACTTGCGGTGGACTATGTTTCCAAGTAGGTGGAAGCAAAGGCCACGAGAACTGATGATTCAAAAGAAGTTGCAGGTTTCCTTAAAGACAACACTTTCTCTAGATTTGGTATTCCAAAAGCTTTGATAAGTGACAAGGGTACTCATTTCTGCAACAAGACTGTGAGTGCGTTATTGAAAAAGTACCATGTCACTCAGAAGATCTCTACAACCTATCGCCCCCAAACCAATGGACAAGCTGAAGTGTCCAACCGGGAGACAAAATCAATTTTGGAGAAGACGGTGACATCCAACAGGAAAGATTGGAGTTTGAGACTCAATGATGCTTTGTGGGCCTACCGTACTGCTTATAAGACACCCATCGGGATGTCTCCCTTCAAATTGGTTTATGGAAAAGGCTGTCACTTGCCAGTTGAGCTTGAGCACAAAGCGTATTGGGCGGTCCAAAAATGCAATTTCAACATCAAAGAAAATGGAGAGTTCAGAAAATTACAACTTCAAGAATTGGAAGAGTTGAGATTGGATGCTTATGATAATGCTGTGAATTACAAGAACAAAACAAAAGCATGGCATGACAAGAACATCCTAAGGAAGGAATTCAAAGATGGAGACAAGGTCCTTCTCTTTCAATCTCGTCTCACACTCTTCTCAGGAAAACTCCGTTCTAGATGGGCTGGACCGTATACAGTTGCTCGAGTTTTTCCACATGGGGCTGTGGAATTATTTGATGGGGACTCCCAAAAGGTGTTTAAAGTAAATGGACAAAGATTGAAGAAATACCATGAGGGAGTCAGCCAGGAAGTGCTAGAAGAGGTGGGTCTTGATGATCCAACCACAATTGCTTATTAAAAGGCACTAATGTCGAGCCAACGACATTAAACAAAGGCGCTGCTCGGGAGGCAACCCGAGGTAAGTTTTCTTGTTTCTTTTTCTGTTTTTGTTTTGTTTAGTTTTCTTTTCAATCTCTTAAGCTAACACGCAGGTACTAGGTTCGAAAGAACATGTCTGAGGACAAACCGTGACCGCCCCTTAAAAAAAGGCGATCACGGGACGTTTTTCAAAGGAATTGACGGTAGACTGCGAAAGCCGCGATCGCGGCCCCCTTAGCCGCGATCGCGGCCTTTCAAAGATATTAAAAAAATAATGACGAGACAATAGGGCCACTCCCACCGCCGGCCCTACTCCTCTACGCCCCCATTTCTATTCTTCTTCTACTTTTTACTTTTCCTTCTTCAACCTCCATTCAACCGCCATTAAAACCTCTCTTCCAACTTCCATTAAACCTCCTCAAAATTTCTTCCAAAACCTCTTGAAAAACCCGGATCTATAATCCTCACCCTCTCCTAAATCCAAATCCGTTCGTAAAAAGCCCTCTACCCCTCTATTTTTCTTCAAAAATCAAATCTAAAAAACCCAAAAAAAAATTTCCTTTCATCTTTTCCAATCCACCACCTCTGTTCCTCTCGGTTCGTTGTCGGGTTGTTGAAGAAGACCAGAAACGGCGACACCGGAGTTCGTCGCTGCCAAGCAATCGCCGAACTAGAAAACCGCGATCGTTGCCCACACAAATCGCGATCGCGGCCTTGTCCCAGAACAGGGACCGCGACCCTTTATTTTGGCGATCGCGGTTGAGCACCAGTTTGTTCTCTTCGTTGCTGTAAGTCGGTTTTTGTTGCCTCTTCTGAGTTTGATTTGCTATATTGATTAAGAATGGCATATCCTGTTAAGAAGTTGACTGCTGCACAAAAGAAGAAGTGGGATTCTTTGGCTAAGAGGAAATTTACTAGTACGAAATTCTTTGATGTTGAGATGCTTAGGACATTGGGCATGTATGATTGCACTTTGAGGTTTCTGATGGAGGGTGGATTAGTGGGTTTTATTGATCTGAATGCCTCTACACATAA
This sequence comes from Fallopia convolvulus, assembly GCA_964016875.1. Taxonomy (NCBI): domain Eukaryota; kingdom Viridiplantae; phylum Streptophyta; class Magnoliopsida; order Caryophyllales; family Polygonaceae; genus Fallopia; species Fallopia convolvulus. The sequence continues at coordinate 52,628,760 of OZ024722.1, forward strand.
GAATATTGTGCTGGAGTTTCTGTCTACTTTTCTTGATGATAATGGTTTGTTCAAATTTCATATTTTGGATGAGCCATATTATATAGACAGAGAGGGTTTGAGAGGAGTTTTTAGTGTTATTGGTGTTCCTACTGCCAATTGGAAGACAGTTGGTAGAGATTTAGGATTTAATGATTTTTGGGAGAAAATTACTAGTGTGGGGATTTTACCTAAGAAGGGGGAATATAACTATTGCATTACTCATCCTTGCATTAGATTGTGCCACAAGGTGTTGTCTATGACTTTTCTGGGGCAAGGGGAGGTTAACAAGGCACCCCGTTTTAGCATGAGTATGATCTGGTGTCTTATGCCTATGAAGAATGCTATTCCTAATTGGGTGGAGTTATTTCTAATGAGTATTAAGAAGATTCTGAAGAAGGATACGGGCAAGATTGCTATAGGTGGCATGATTACTCTGATTGCCAAAGTATTTGTGAGAGATGAGGTGCTTGGACGGTCTGATAGTACTGAGTATACATTTAATGAGAACCAGCTCAAGAGGGCGCATTGTTTGAAAGGATCAGCAAAGCATGGTTATATTTGGACTTTGGGTTCTCCAGCTGATGATTATTTACGTCTTCCCAAGCACATGCCAATTGGCCCTAGTTTGCCTTATCTATATATACCGTCTGACTTTGTTGGTGGGGATGTTGCTCAGCATGAGATGCCTGCTCCAGATGTTGAGATGGAGGATCTTGATGGTGATGATGGAGGAGATTTCAGAGCTGGTGGTCTTGATTCTGGAGTTGGTGGTGCTGGTTTTGTGCTTGGAGGTGGTGTTGGTACTTCAGCTGTTGTTGGTACTTCGTCTGCTGGATGGGGTGCCAGTTTTAGTATAGTACCTGCTTGTACATCGAGATGGGCAACAGGAGGATATGTTGGTTATGGTGATGGTGGAGCTGCTACATACAAAGGTGGTTATGAAGACACCTCTGCTTGGGACGTTGCTGCGGGTAGAGGTTCTGGGGGTGTGCATTCTGATTTGGATTGGCAGAACCGCATGTTTTGGGAGATGGGACGACTTACTATGTCCCAGAATGAGATTGTTGCTACCCAGAGAGATATTGTTGAGCAGCAAAGAGAGTTAGCAGCTCAGCAGAGTGCTATTGCATCCACTGTTCAGTCCATTCAGCAGGTGCAGGGGCAACACCATGATTTTTTCCGTCACATGTGGCCAGGCTTTCTTGATTGGTCACAATATCATCCACCTGCCCCACCACAGTGAGTCTGCTGTTTCCCTTCCTTTATTTTTATCTGATTTGTCTTTTATTTCATTGAGGGCAATGAAAGGTTTAATTATGGGGGAGGGAGTACTTGTTGTTGTTTATATGTACAGTTGCATTTCAGTTTTCTGCATTTCAGATTCAAAAAATAAATAATAAAAAACATTAAATCATGTGCTGAGTTGAAAACCCGAAAAGGCGGCTCAGGCAAAAATCAGGGGCCTGGACCGACATTAGGCTGGGGTAATAAGAGGCTAAAAAGAGTGAAAGTGAGCTTGGTGAGCACATCTATAGAAAAATGAAATGAGCGGTTAGGTGAAAACCCGAAAGGACGCCTAAGCAGAATGAGTGAAAAAAAAGTGCCTAGAAACATTTCTGCTGGGGCTTGGGGATTATTGTTTATGGGTTTTTTTCTTTGCTTTGATATTTGTATTTTGTCTTGAGTGATAGATTGTGCTAGGATTTCATTGTATGCACTTTCATTCTTTTACTTGGGTTCGGGTTGTGAACTTATTTTTGAGTGTTTTTTGGTTTTAGATCATTTTCTCCCATTGCTTCATGTGGACCTTATTTGATTTGTCCTGCTTTACTTGATTTTGAGCTTACTCGAGGACGAGCAAGGTCTAAGTATGGGGGAATTTGATATGTTGTGTTTTATACAGCATAACTAGGACTTTTTAGTACATCTTTTTATAGTATTTTAGGCCTGTTAGAAGCATTATTGAAGAATAGGTTTAAAGGCCGAAGATTCAAAGTTGCAACACTTTGAAGATGTCGAAGATTACTGAAGGTCGCGATCGCAGTTTACACTGGCAGCGATCGTAGATCATGGTCTCCGAGGAAGGACGCGATGGCGAGAAAGCCGTGATCGCGGTACGAACCGGTGGTGATCGCGGTTCGAGGTTGCTTTTGAGGCTGTGGGATGGAGAAGGCCGCGATCGCGGCCCTGCATTATGGCGATCGTGGCCCTGCTGGAGTTGACACGCGCGAGATGTTTTCCGCTTAGTTTTATATTTTATATTTTATATCTTTTTATTTCGAAGTTGTTCGAGACTATTTAAGTTTACTTTTCAGCCTTTGTTTGTAATCTCTCTTAGACCTAGTTTCCAATATTTTCAAAGTTTTGTATTCTCTCTTTTATGGAGAACTAAACTCCTTTAATTCTATTCAAGTTGAAGCTTTCATATTCAAGTTTATTGTGAGATTTTACAATTTGGGTTTATTTCTACAGGTTATTTCAATTCTCTTGTGCTTAATTAATATTGATTGTGTTGATTTCTGCTTGTCTGGCCAACTAGTTGGAATTTAATACTCTCTATTGCTAGATCTAGGTTTTCTCGTAGTAAAACCTAATCAATGTAGCAACTCAATTGATTTAGGACTCGTTGGACTAAAACAATTGAGAAAGAGATTTGAATGCATGTTGATTGTTTGACTCGTTGTAATTCAATTGCATGTATCTTGCTTATCCTTGTTCTCATTGCTAATATCCCTATTATTTATGATCGTTTCATGAGTTGTTTGGATATTAATTTTGCATGTCTCGTTGCCATGTTATATCTTTGATCAGGGTAGGAATAACCAAAAGGAATAACTTGTTTGAATCTATGATCAATAACTTGATGAAGGAAATGGATGCTTGAATAGGATTGCTTTCCTCAATTGATAAAAACCCAATCTTTCTTTGCTTTGTTTAATTGCTTTACTTGCTTTAATTTCCCTAGCTCTAGATTAATAACTAAAAATCCCCCTTTTATTACTATTGAGTTGATAACAATATTAATTTGAATTACAAATGTCTCTTGGGTACGACCCCGACTTACCAGCTATACTAGTTGTGTAACTAGGGATTTATTTTTGATTTGGCACGACGACTTTCAGACAGTCAATATCTTTTATCTTGTTATCTTTTAAGTTGGGTAAGGGTTTATCTTTTAGATCTTTCATTAGATAGCTTTCTTAGTATAAATACCTTTGTTCTAAGCCTAGACGGGGGGATTCGATTAGTTTTAGGAGAGAAGTCGATCAAGAGAGAGAACTCGGGCTGTTTCCGACCGAGAGAGAGGAGGGAGTTCTGGTTCGTTAATCAAGTTCTTGTTCGTTCTTCTTAGTTGTTTTTTGATTTCACAAGCGATTGTAAGACGATATTTCTTTTAATTTCAAGTAAGTTTTGCTTTTCAATGCTTTCTTTGATTAAAGTTATTTGCTTTGATTCAATGAAGAGTAAGTAGTTTTCTTATCTAGGGTCGGGGTTGAAACCCGACATAGTTGTGCATGGTTGAATGAATATGTTGATGTTTTGATTGCCTTCTATCTTTTGAATTGCTTGTTGTGCTTATGCTTAGACGAGAGTCGAAGTAATTTAAGTTTGTTGCTTAATCGAAAGAGAAAGTTGTGAACTTGAATGTTGATATTGTTCGATAACGAAAGTTTCGAGATTTGGATTCAAAACAAGTGTAATACTCCTATTTTGCAACATTGGGTATTACCGCCAGTGACCTCGGATTTTACCGTCCAAAGTCACCCTAGGCTTTATAATGATATTAAAACTTATAGAAATGCGGAAATTTACATAAACGTTACATAAATAAACGGATGCTCACGAATGAGACTTGGTTCTTTAATTGAAGATGAAATTGACTAAAAACGGAATTTTATTTATTGATAAGAACTTTCGATCATTACATTGAGAGTCGTTTTACAAATGTAGCTGCGGAAAGTAAAGCCCATTTCGAAAGGGTTTAAAAGACGTAATTAAAAATACAAGTATGTTTTTCCAAGACAACTCCTTCCTTCCTTCCTTCCTTCAACGTCGTCTTGCCTTGACCTTCGATTCTCGCCTAACGCTTCTCGAACCTTCTAGACTTCGTCCTTAATACTTCGGTGTACATTCCTACAGTCCGGCATTTGTCGCGAAGGGCAAGAAATACCAGGCAAAAAATGCGGAAGTGGGGGAATTAGTCTAAGGAGACTAAGCAAGTGAGAATGGAACTTCTCAAGGGTATTTCGGTAATTTATAATATTCGAGATATATTATCGGGATATGTTTTAAGGTATAGGTCTTTATGTGTGGCTTATCGGGACGGAGAAGAGTGTATCTCGAGAGGAGATAACTCGTTAATCGAGAGAAGAACTACGTGATTGTAGGCTTCTTAGAGTAGAAAGTATGTTGGGAACGTTATCAATTTATACAAGTTTTGAAAACTCTCGCGCCCTTGCGGACCGAGAGCCGGATCGATCATTTGAGGTTGGTCCGGTTTTGATTTCTTTTAAATGTGCATTGGCACTTATCTTATATCGTGATGAAAACTTTCAATTACGTTAATGAGTTTTAAAGAGTGTGGGGGCCCTGCATAGGCCCGGACCATTGACATGAACAAAGTTCCGACACTTAGCTAGAGTGTCAACATCCCTCCGTTGCGTAGGAGCGGACATGGATCATGATCGACAAGTCGTAATTTAGGCATGGTGGAAATACGACTTAGTTGGTTATATGGAGGTGTCGGGTTAGTCCCGCACCCCTCACTATTTCATCCAAACCGATCTCTAAACGAGATCGTAAACAATCAAGGTCACAAACAAGACTAGTATAATAGTCCTATTGAATATTTAAATAGCGGAATAACGATAACAGTGGGGTCATTATTTCTAACAATCGATATTCCTAGATTCGTTTATTTTTAGCAAACAAATTGTTCCCAACATCGAGAAATTTCACGAAACGAATTATTAAGGCTACAAGGAGAAATTCCACTTGCCTTACCTTGTAAGATTTTGTATTATCAATCGAGCGGAAAGCGATGTTCTCGTAATGGAACGGAGGCTCGACCTAAAGACACGAGATATACGGATAACTTTATTAAGAATTTTCGAATTCTTCTAAAGTTTTAAAAATCTCTTTTATTCTTCTTATGTGATTAATTTACTAAATTATTATATTAATAATTTTGTTGGATGGGAATAAAATAATAATATTCCTTATTATTATTTTAAATATTGTAATATCCTTTTATTCCTTATAAAATCCTCATTTTAATACTGTTCATTATCATTCTTGAAAACCAAGTAATAACTTTATTAAAATATTCCTTTATAACTTAACTTGTTATTTTATTAATATAAATAAGCAAGGAAATATCTTTATGAAATCATTAAGATATAGTTTTCATAACTATATGAAATATTGTTTTTATAAAACTCTTTCTAGGATGTGAAAATTCTAAAATGCCCTTGTCATTAAATATCTTTTATTTTTTCTTCTTAATATATTATTATCCACCCTACCAAATAATATCCTTTTATTAAATCTTATAATATTTTCTCATTATAATATCTTTCTTATTACGCTCCTCATAAAAAGACATGCAATAATTAATAAATATATACTTTTCTATACTTTCCTTAAGTAGGAATTCTAATCAATTTTTTTTTTGATTAGGAAAGGAATTAGGGAGGTCACTAACAACCTAGTGACCGCCCTAGGACATCCTGACGGATGAGGGAACAGAAGCCCAAATCAACTGCAAGTGGAACGAAAGAGACGCGACGGAAGGAACCAGCGATGAAGTCAGCAACAGAATTGCACTCACGATAAATATGAGCAATACTCCAATCCTGGAACTGAGCCAACAAACAATGGATGTCCGCACGCAACACTTCAATCTCCCACGGGCAGTGCCAGTCGCCAAGAACGGCCTTGACCAGCTGCAAGTTATCACCTTCAATCTGGATCCGGGGAATGCCATGACGAATGGCCTCGAGAAGTCCCTGGCGTAAGGCGATGGTCTCGGATATCAAAACAGACTGTCGACCGATCAGTCCTCCGTCAAACGAGATGGGGGAGCCGTTGGAGTCCCTAAGTATGAACCCAAAAGTAGCCACGCCATTTGCACACACTGCACCATCAAAGTTAAGCTTAATATAGTTGTTCTTGGGTTTTACCCAATATTTATTTTTCCTTTCAGTTCTTGCATGACCCTTGTTTGGTTGTGGGTCAGATGAGTCTGGTGCCCTAGCAAGTTTCCACCTTTTTACTCATCCGATCATTGATTCATCCACTTTTCTATTTATTCCCTAGTTAATTCCAATCCTTATAAAAGATATCCGCTTGTCCACGGTCCAAGCAGAATTATGATATGAACAAGAACGCTTAATTCAAATCATGCAAAATATTAAGGATAGAAGGATATTAAATCATGCAATCAAGCTACGAGTCTCATGCATAAAATAACAATCAAATACTCTTTCTCAATTCTAGTCCACGGTCCTAGAAAAGAGTTGTTTCAAGGATAAATAAGATTGCACAGACAACAATCAAACCTAATCCAAACAGTAGATCTAAGTTAATCAAACAAGTTGATCAGGCTTATTAAATCAAACATAGATCATATAAATAAAAACAAGAGTTTTGATATTAACCAAGGGATAGAAAAGTTACCAGAATCTCACGAATTACATAAAAAGGTTTCCTTGATCAAACAAACTCCAAAGGGAAATTAGTTCTCCATAATACTGAAATAAAAACCTAAAAGTAAAAGTATGCTAGAATGTTGTGTTGTTCTTAAAACTGAAAACGAAACTAAGCTTAAGTAATCGAATTAACAACCGAAACCTAAAAGATATAATAATAGATATAAGATAGAATAAACGAAAGGAAAGTCGGCTCTCGGATTTTTGCTGACGTGGACTTCCGCGGGCGCGGTGAACACTCTTCGCGATCGCGGACCTGATCGTGACAGAATTCCAACGGTGTTTTCGGAAGATGTTTTGACCACCTTAGAGTGGGAATTTGAACTCGCCATAAAAACATGAATTGTAGCTCTTCGAGTTAGCTTTCCAATGATACCAAATTCAGCATCATCTGATCACCGTAGCTCCTGGAATAAACGTTACAAGAAAGTGGTGTCGAAACAACTCCAAATCAACACTTGTCTTCAAAACTCTTGCAATTCTTCAAATCGTGTCTTCGGTCTTCATATGACAATTATGCTCAAAACTAACCTAAACACACTCAAATCATGCCTAAAATACAAGAGTTAACCTATACTAAACCAGAGCGTATCAAATTCCCCCATACTTAAACCTTGCTCGTCCTCGAGTAAGCTCAAAATAAATCTAACAAGAAATCCTATCAAGGTTTACAACATAGTACAAGGGAAGACAAAAATCACTCACCTCACCAATTCGAACCCAAAATAGGTTCGTTTTTAGCAAGGTTTAACCATTGCATAGTTGAGTGGGTGGAATACCAGCCGTTTTTACTTGGTTGCCAATAAAGCCTGTCTTGGATTTTGTTAACTGGGTTAATTATTTTAGCTATATTATCTAGATCGTCGGGATTAACAACCTTACTTAATTTTTCTATGTTCCATGAGTTGTCCTCATGTAAGTACGATTCGACTCGTTCCTCCCAGTTAATGTGGGTCTCAGTTCCAGTTTTTGGTTGGATAGGGTCGTACCCGATCCAGTTATCTTTCTAGAATCGAATGGTTTTCCCATCCCCTACTTGCCAGATGAGTCCAGACACAAACAGATCTCTAAGACCCATAAGCTTGGACCATTGCCAAGAAGTATTACGTTTTTTCTTATAATTCAAGATGTTATCCGTTTTGAGGTATTTCTCTGTAATTATTTTAACCCAGAGGTTAGTTGGTTCTGCTAAGATTTTCCATAGCAATTTCATCTGAAGTGCTTTGTTCATGTCCTCCGCCTTTGCGATTCCACCCCCCCCCCCCCCCCCCCCATGCGCAGGAGGCCGACAAATGGAATTCCAGCTAATTAGAGGCTTATAATTGTTTTCCTTGTTCCAAAAGAATTTTTTATTGATTTGGTCCAATTCGTTAAGAGTTGTCTGGGGTAGCATGAATGATTGCATTATATAGTTTGCTTGTACATAAATGTTTGCTTTGATTAGGGTTTTTCGACCCTCCTGTTATAGAGTGTTTGCTTTCCATTTTGATAACTGAGCTTTGGTTTTCATTATCAGGGGTTTAAAAGTGTTTTGTGTTACTTTCCCATTGATTATCGGACAACCTACATATTTGTCTAAAGCAACTGTGTTCGTTATTTGGAGTAGTTGTTTTATCTGTTCTTTCGTATTGTTGTTAGTATTTTTTGTGACTTGGAACGCAGATTTGTGAAAGTTGACTTTTTGGCCGGATATCTGGCAGTAGTCATCAATGATTTCTTTCATGTTTTTGCATGACTGACAATTAGCTTTAGCAAAGATGATAATGTCATCTGCAAAGGCTAAGAATGGAATTTTTGTTCCATTTCTTGAGATTTGGATCCCGATGCCGCTTTTTGGGTTGGCGCTTATCAGATGGATCTGTCTAGCCAGAATCTCGACAGCAATGATGAACAGGTAGGGTGAAAGGGGATCTCCCTGTCTGAGTCCCATTTGGGGAAAGAATTGTTCTGTTGGTCCGTTGTTCACGAGGACTGAGAAGGATACGGTTTCAATGAATTCATGGATCCATCCCCGAAATTTTTCGTGGAACCCGAATTTTTGTAAAACTACAACTAGGAATTCCCAACTTATGCGGTCATAGGCTTTTTCCATGTCTAGTTTGACTGCAATCCACCCCTCCTTCCCTTGTTTGTAACGGAAGAGTGGAAAATCTCATGTGCTATTAAGGTATTGTCATGGATACTTCGGTTTTGAATGAAAGCACCTTGCATAGGGTGAATTAGTTTTTCTAGGACCTTTTTTAGACGGTTTGTCAGTATTTTTGATATAATTTTGTATATGGTGTTACATAAGCTGATTGGTCTATAGTGATTGGTAGAGTTGGGATTTTCACACTTTGGTAGTAGGGTGATGAAAGTATGGTTTATTTGTTTTAGAATTTTTCCATTGTGAAAAAAGCTTTTAATAGCTTTAGTTACATCCGGGCCCACGATGTGCCAGTATTTTTTGTAAAAGCAAGCCGGCATTCCATCCGGGCCGAGGGATTTGTCGTCCCCAATATCAAACAAGGCGTTCTTGACTTCTGTGTTAGAAACTGGTTTGATAAGTTCTAAGTTATCTGCATCGGTTATTTCTTTTTGGATGGTTTTTGTCATGTTTTGGAGTTTTTTGTAGTTTATTTCAAGAGCCCGAAATCGGTTTTGGAAATCGCATTTGATTTCAGTTCGGATGTTATCAACACTAGTGATTTGTGTGCCCTCCGTTGTGCGGATTTCTTTTATGTTTGTTCTGTTTCTTCTGCCAGAGGCAATTCGGTGGAAATATTTGGTATTTTTGTCATTTAGTTTTATGTGTGTGTTCTTAGCCCTTTGTTTCCAGTAGGAATTATGGAAGTTCAGTAGGTAGTCTCGTTTCCTTGATAGTCTCTCTTGTTTCTGGATTAGTTGCAGATTCGCTTGTTTGATGATCTCTTTTTGCAGATTGATGATTTTTTCATCAATTTTCTTTATTTGTTCTAATATGTTTCCAAAGGTGTGTTTGTTCCATGCCTTCGCTTTTGTTTTTAGCATTTGAGTTTTTTTGGTAAGGTTGTACATGTGGGAACCACCAGCATTGAAACGCCAAGCTTGTTTAATTACGTTTTGGAAGTCCTTTCTGGATGTCCACATCATTTCAAACTTGAAAGGTTGTGCTTTGAATTGTGTGCCAGTTGGTATTTCACATGATATAGGACAATGATCCGAAGATGAAAAAACATGATTTTTGGTCGCAATGGACGGGTACCATTGGATAATTTGGTTATTAAAAAGGGTGCGGTCCAGTTTTTCAAAGGTGGTATTCTCCAGGTTTTTTGATTTTCTCCATGTAAATTTATTTCCAAAAGACGGGATGTCACACATGTCACATTCGTCTTTGAATTTGATGAGTTGTTCGCATCTAGATTGGGTGGGGTTAGCCCCTCCCAGTTTTTCATCTGGGTGTTGGATTTCGTTAAGGTCCCCCATAAGTAAGCATGGAAGGTTGCAGTTCTGTATGAAGTCCTTCAACTTCGTCCAAAACTGGTCTTTATCTTGTGCCCTCGGGGGTGTATAAGCAAATATTAGGATCATTTCCCTATTATTCTCGAGGTCCTTGTAGTGGAAACTAATAAAGCGATTATCTCTATGTATAGTTTTGATGGTTTCATTTGTAAGCAATGTGCCTTTCCAAAGGACGCATAATCCACCAGAGTACCCGTTAGCTGGGATGAACTCTATGGAATCGAATCCAGCTTTTTGCCATATTTTACAATCTGGAGGCTCTTGGGCTTTCGTTTCCATGAGGGTGATAAGGTTGATGTGTTCCAAGCGACAAAACGCATTGACCTCAGTCCAGAAGGCTTTGCGCTTGATGCCCCGACAATTCCAAGTACAAAGCTTCATAAAAAACAGGATTTGGTGTGGCTTTTGGCCGTGGGTAGCGGGGTATTCCACCAACGTTTTTGTAATTTTTTGTTGTTCGACTTCATCGGTAGGTTTTGGGTGTAGTTGTTTTTGGTGTTTCTCTTTATATGTTTTGTGGTATTTTCTGTCCTTTTTTTATGTTTGAGTTTGGCGAATCCAAGGCACAAGAATGCAACCTGGATCATATTTGGTAATTTTGTTTGTTCGATTTTGTTTAGTATTCTCATGAGTGTGTTTGCTTTGTAATGACGTTGTTTTCGTTCAATGTCAGATTTTCTTATGGGGTTAACCATTCCACATTTATATTTATTGTGGTGGTATGGGGTTAGTTTCCCATTATCTTTTGGTATGGGTTTTATGTTAGTAGTTTTGGGTTTAGAAGATAGCCTCTTGCTGAGGTTCATCACCCATTTGTTTAATTTGGTATTTAATTTCCCTCGTGGGAGCGTGTGGATGAGTGCTTGATTACCCTAGAACACACCATAAATGTAACGGTGCAAATAAGATCGGATAGTTTGTCTGATGTAGTTTGTATTGGTTGTCACTTGTTTATGCAGCATTTTTTTCCTATTGCTGGTGTTGAGTTGGACCGTTTGGTGGAAGGGATCATGACTGGGTTGTTAAGCATATAGTTTGGTACTGCAATGCAAGAGTAGCCACCTTGTGACAGTTGGTACGCATTTCGTCGAGGTTGTCGACTTGTAGTGGGTGTAAATGCAGCCATTAGCAATAGCATCACATAGACGCCCACGTTTGGTTTTAAGGTGTTAACATTGACAGTGCAAGCTGGTTTCTGCAGCGGCAAAGCAAACAAGGAACCCACCACTTTTATTATTGTTGCAGAGTAGTTGATTTTCATAATTGGTATTGAGCTGTTTATGCTATTGGTAATGGTCCTTTCCAGGGACACCAAGATTTTCAAAGCGGGATTGCCGCAAATTGATTTTGTTTGAGGTTCAATGAACAGTTGGGCACAAACAAATGGCCACAAAAGCAGCAGAACGAGGCTACGGAATACAAACCAGGAGGGCCGGTCCAACACAGCCGGACCAACAACAGCAAACGAAAAGCAAACCAAGAGGAAGCCAAACAAAGAAGCTTCCAAAGATCTAACAGTGATTTCTTTGGTTTTTTTATGCAGGAGATAAACTCACCTTGATCGATTTTCAGTTTGGATGGTTTGTTTTCAATCTGGTTTTGGGTATTTGTGGCTTTGACAATAGCCATGGTGTTGGTTGGTTTTTGGGTTTGTGTTACAACCTCCACATAAGTGGGTTGGGTAGGTTTAATTGTTTGGCCATTACGGTTATCAGCCAAAGAGCAGAATGACAGTAGGAAGAGCATGTGAGAGAAGATGAAGTGTCCAGAGATAATGAGCAGGGAGATTAGTGGCTCTTTCAAGGCAGAGCAGCCCCTCGGGCGAGGAAAGCGACACACGAAGCGCACACTCCCGACGCACATAGACTCGGGCCGAATCAATGTCGTCGACATGTAGAAGCCGAGGCGTCGCGCGAGCCCGCATCCAGACGCGCAATCCTCAGAGGCGGAATCGCCGCCGCCACCAAGGAGATCGCACCCAACCCAAAGGGATTCACCATAAGCACCTCGGATGGGATTAATCCATTGATTGCAGATCTGCTTTTTCGGGATGTAGATTCTTCTACTTTTGCCAATCTTCTGTTGGGAAGGCGTCCAGAACCCGAAGAGATGCTTCCGATTCCAAGCCGCCTTGAACTTGTTTGATTTTTTTTTTTTTTGAGATTGGGGGCGAGGCTTAAGAATTTTTGCCATGATATTTTGTTGCTTGATTTCAATTGCTTGAACTGATGTTTTGACGGGGTTTGGCCTGGGTTTGGGCGATTCCGATGGGGCGGCGGTTCAGGCGCCGCAAGGGTTTCGGCGAGGATGAGAGCAAGGAGAAGGGCGCGTGGTCGCGCGTTGTTTTTGGGCATAGTAGGGTTTTTTGCTTCTAGCAAGATGGACAAATTTCGCATGTCATGAACATTTGTTAACGATGTTGTAACCTTGATGCCTCTGGATTTTTAATTTTATAATTTTATTACTAACTGGGTTTGTCAATGAAATTAAGCAAGTAATGCATGGAGAAGTGGAATGTTAGATTCCCTTATTTAATTAAATGATGTCACCATATTTTAGAATATTATTTTATAACTAAGAGTATGTAATTTATTTAAATTTAAGATAGTACTAATAATATATTTAGTATATCTTTTCTTATCACTTATATATTTTATATAATATTTCTTTTAAGAAAACTAGCATGTTCAATATCTTATGACATTAATTATATATATAAACTTATCATATCTATTATTTTTATTTAATAAATCTCATGTCTAGAACATTATTTTATAAAATAAGAGCATGCAACTATTTATTATACCTATAATTATTCATAATATCTTTAACATATTTTTTCTAACAACTTAGACCTTTATATTTATATAATAACTTCCAAATAGGGTAATCATATTATTTATATTATACTTCTCACTTATATGAATCTCATAATTTAATCCCATGATTTTATTATAATGTATTTCTCCATATAAAAGTACATACAAATTATTTAATATATCTTTTTAGTCTTCAACTTAATCATATAAAAATTATCTTATGATAAGAATATCTTATCCATATTATTTTCAAGTTTATAATATGAATTTGAAAGACAAGCAAGTATTTTTCTATTAATATAGTCTTATTTTATTAAATCTCTCTTATTTTAGACTATTTCTTTTATAATAGAAGAAAAATATGACCAAGCTAATATTATTTTTTTTAAAATCCGAATTTCATGTTAAAATGTTATTTTTATGATTCTACAATTTATTGGAATTTATTTAGTACTTACTAAAAATATTTCTCTTTAGATATTCCAATATGTATGTTAGTTTTATTAATCTAGCTACAAGGGGTTTTATTTTTTTAAAAAAAAACTGATTTTTAATATCCTGAAATTTATATGGATCTTTTATTAAAAGGCAATTTAATAAAATATTCCAAAATCAATTAAAAGAAAAATAAAATAAAAAGAATTATACCCCTCTTTTATTTTGTATGTACAGTAGAATACTGTAACACAGGCAAGGGGCAAGGGAGAGGACGGCACACCAGCAGGGGCAGCGGCGGTCCGGCGAGCCTCCGGGGGTGGCGCACGGCTAGGGGGGGTGGCGGCCTTGGTGGTCCAGCGATCCCGGGGAAGGAATTTAGGGTTTTGGGGTTTTTTTGATGAAAAATCAGTACATAAACTTAAATAATTATGGCTGAATTTTTGACTTGAGAGGGATGAATTAAGCAAGAGAGTAGGAAGAAGAGAATTGTGTGAGTTTTCTATGCAATTTTCGGACCTATTTATAGGGGAGATTGAACCCTCCATGGATCCACACCTCCATGGATGGACCTCTCATGGAGGAGGAGATCCATGGGGATTGGTCTACTTTGTGCTTCTTGGAGGATGACAAAGGATGATGGTGTCTTTGGTGAGTAGGGGAAGCAACCATGACCATTGGGGAAGAAATTTGCCATTGATTTGTTGAACGTTAATTCAATCAGACATGTCTTGACTTGTTTGGAGAAGAAGAAGAATAATGGAGTATATTATTAAAAGGGTGGGATTAAGAGTAGATAAGTTACAATGGTCTAGTGGTTTGAGGAGTGTGTGTTTGTGATGAGAGGAGCGAGAGGTCTCGGGTTTGAGTCCCGGCTCTTGACTTTTTTTTATTTGTTTTGCCTTGAATTATTTTTAGCCTTGTAACACTCCAATATTAATAAAATTTCGGAATTTATATCACTCCATTTTATTTGATTAACTTTTACACTTTAATAATCATTTATCATATTTTTATAATTTATTGTAAAAATTATAAAAATAATTAAATTCTCTTCTTAAGAGAACATATATAAATACTTATCCGACTTGCTTAATATATTTAATTAAATTCTTAATTTCCATTGTAGTAAACTTTTATAACCTTTTATAATATGAGATTATAAAATTATTAAATTCTCTACTTTAGAGAAAAAAAATTTATTGGGATAATTACCCATTTTATTTTATTTTATTTAGAATTTAGCGGATATTACAACAAGTAATAAAGTGAATTGATTTATGAAAGTTGATTAATTTGCTTGTTTAGTCAACGAAAGTTGGTAGATTTATCTTTAAAGGCATGATCTTTATCTTCATATGAGTTTATATGCATAGCTATGTCGTGGTAACCCTTGTCCTAGAGCTTTTTATCCTTTGAATTTCTTTAGTTTATGATGAGGTATTTTTCAGTCGTTTTACCTATCAAAGAATCCTAACTTAACCAATCTGAGTAGAATGGTAAGCAAGAGTCGATCCCATAGAGACTCGTGTATTTATGCAATTACTTAGGTGCCAAGTAACTAATATGGGGGTTTTCAGAATGATTATCTAATCTACTATGCAAAAATAGAAATAAATATGAATGCAAGGATGATTTGAATATATGAGAAACAAACGTGTTCAACTAGTTAGATCCATCATGATATTGATTCATTGATCATCGATTCTCTTGATTCTCTTCTCACTTGAATAATCTATTGTGGATAGTGATCCTACTAAGGATTAAAACCCGAACTTCATATATAGTTGATAGAACAACCAGTCTAACAACCCTAATTAAATAATAACCTAGAAGACCTTCTAGATTCAATTAAATAACAGCATGACGATTCAAGTTATCAATAGAAACAAACAACTTAGAGCAACCAGACATCTAAGTGACTTGTGAATTTATTCCCTTCTTCAACCAACTAGTCCAACCGGTACTAAATTAATTAAAATATACTCTTGATCAAATTAACTCCAACCGGTAATTAATCAGATTCAGTTTTAACTAGAAATTCTATTAGGTGATCAATCTAACAAAACCCTAGTTTAGATTCAATTAAGCACAGGGAATAATTTCTATTCAAGTTTGTTGAGAATCAATCAAACCTCACAACTATATACAAATCATGACTTCAATAACTAGCCAAACACAAGATAAATTAGCAATGCATAATGAAATTGAAATCAAACTTACAAAGGTTTCAAAGTCTTCCTTGAGAGAAAAACCCTAGCCTCCAAAAGTATGATAAAAAGTTATTAGAAAATAATCTATCATAAAGTATTTATATGCTCCTAAAAATATCCTCAAACACTATATCTTAAACCTCATACGCGGATAACACAAGCCCAAAAATCAACATTCCAAAGCCCAAAACCAATCTCGGCCCAAAGCACTTGCTCCGTGTAAAATCCCGAATGCGTGGCTTCGACACCAGAAAGCGCGGCCGCGCAATTATACCATCCCGCGCTTTCCCCTTTCAGTTGGGATTGCGCGGCTTCGTTGCTCGGCTTCATCCTGAGCACTTGGCTTGTCTTTGGCTTGTCTTGGCCCTTCTCCTAGCATGTCCTAGCTCTCTTGGCTCCTTTGCCTCGTCCATCACCACCATGATCCATCTGTACTCGCCCCGCTGTTGCTCCTTAACCTAAAAACCTGTAAAACCGAGCAAACCAGCGCATAATACCCGATAACACAAAAACCTAAAAACTACATAAAAACTAACCTAAAACTAACTAAAACATATATAAAACATGCATCTAAACTACTCCTATATGCGAGCTATCAGTTTAGCATTCGATTTCACTCGTTACCGAGGCACTTTGGATCGGTATCGAGCCTGCGTTTGCATCGTTATTTGTTCTTTTTAGGTAGATATCCAGGATCGTTAACGACCCTGACAAGGTCGTTAATGAGGTCTATCGTAGCTGTTTTTGCCTTGTTTTTGTTTTGTTTTCTTGTTTTTAGTTCGATAAACAAACAACCTTGCTTCCCGTGGACGATCCTGACTTCGCTATACCAGCGGGGTCTTGACTTATAAATTTATTTGTTGTCAAGAAACCCTCTCAACAACCGTCAACCATTGTGTGTGACAACAGATCTCAGTTCATCAGTGAGAAAACAAGATCTTTTTGCCAGCAATACAACATTCAGCTTGTAATATCTACTCCGCGATACCCTCATGCTAATGGTCAAGCAAAAGCAAGTAACAAGGTGATCATGAACAACTTGAAAAAACGCCTTAAGGAAGCTAAAGGAAGATGGGCCGACGAGTTACCCCTTATTCTCTGGTCAGATTGGATGACTCCTAAGACTGCTACCGGGCATACGCCTTTCTCGTTGGTGTATGGTTGTGAAGTCGTGTTACCTGTTGAAGTAACTTTGCCCACAACCCATTATGGTCTTACTACTGAACAATCTAATCGAGACAACCTGTTACACCACTTGGATACAATGGACGAGTTACGGGATGAAGCATTTATTCGAATGGCAGCATATAGACAAGGGGTGGCTCGGAGTTACAACAAACACGTTAGGGCGAAGGTGTTTCAAGTAGGAGATTGGGTACTGAGGAGAGTCTTTCAAAATACACAAGAAGTGAACGCTGACAAACTTGGAGCCAATTGGGAAGGACCTTATCAGATCACAAGAGTTGTTGGGCAAGGAGCTTACGAGTTGATCTCCCATGATGGGAAGACATTCCCGAGAAGCTGGAACGCGACAAATTTGAAATTATACCACTTTTGAGAAAAGCAAGTCGCAACAAGGTATTTACTTGTTATTTGATTTTATCGAACTTATTTTTATCACCTTATGCTACACACATGGAACAACAACGACATTACAAAAACTAACAAGGGACGCCTTGTGACGTTACAGGCCAAAACATGGGCCCTTGCATTACAATCAGGCTACGATGTGCACACAATGACTAGTCACAAGATGCAAGAGACGAGGAACACGTTAACGACTCTAGAGCAAGGGGAGTCTAACACAAAGAAAATCTTGATGTAATCAATTCAAGTTTTATTAATAAACATGAGTATTTTACATCCATGAGTTCCATCTCATTACACATATCTCTCTCTTAGCATCTATTACATAAAGCGCTAATACAACAAAACTCAGTCAAACATGTTAACAATCTTCCCTTCAAACGCGTTGATTCCCGTCCAGCATGCACCTCCATCAAAATCCGCATTACCTGCAAAAAAGGGCAGACAAACAGAACGCCATACAAAACAACATTCACAAAAGACCCTTAAAGACTTAATACCAAGGTTTAGAAAAGATGATTGTCCATCCACCACAAAAGGCCCTACAAAAAGCGGCCCATAAAACCATTGTTCACAACCCCGACAGACCGGGGGTACCGCCAAAAGATGTAAAGTTCAAAAAAGTATAAATTTTAAAAGTCACTCCTTAGAGACATCATCAAAAGCTTTCAAATTTCCTTGGCAACCTGAGCAATATCGTCTACCAGCGAAGATTTCTTGACCGCGACTTCTTCTTTAGGGAACAACTTCTCGAATAGCTCTCTCTCTTACAACGTCCCACGAAGTATGCTTCCCAGCGGTAAATTCCTCTATCGTCTCCAAGCTGGCCCTGTACGACCAATAGTCAGCAGTGTCCTCGATCTCCTTTGCGAGAGAAGCCTCTTTCCTCGATGCAACCATGAATCTCTCCTCCCAATACTTGGAGCTCTTGGAGGCCTTCTCAAGAGCCTCTGTCAGCTCTTTAACTTTCTTCTCTAGAGCGCTCTTCTCATGCCCCAGAAGAGTACTCATGTCCTTCTCCAGCTGAATGTTAATCTTGCTTTGAGCAAGTTGGCCCGGCTGGTCCTTGAAGGCTTCAAAGGCTAATAACATAAGCTGGAAGTTCTGGCCAAAGCAATTAACGCATTAAATATAAGCGGGAAGTAAAACGCGAATATCAAAGCACGATAAATTGTTAGAAAACAATAGCCATATATGCCATTGGATGGCCAACATTTCTCCAAAGAACTCCGGCATAGAAGATCGAGTTCCTGCACCTCGAGGACAATTCACGTGGAGAGGCATCAAGGAACTCAAACACTTTTCCGCCGCCATATCCAGCGACATCATGGTACCAGGAAGTTCAATCAGACAAGGGGTAGCACTCTTCTTTGAAGAGGAAGTCTTGGGAGTAGCGTGAGCAGTCTTCGGGGGCAGAGTCACCGCTAAGGATGTATCTGCAGTACAGGCAGTTTTAGCTTTTCTCTTCTTCCGTGCTTTGACTCTCTCCATGGTAGACAAGGCAGCAGTGGATCGGGTAGTTCTTGAGCCTGGAAACAGGCAAGAGAAAGGGATTATACAAGAACAATATGTTAACACAAACATAGGAGGAAGGCGTCAGGACTTACTTGACATTTCAGAATCTTCAGGATCGACAAGATACTCCTTCACAAGCTTTGTATAAGATCTCTCTTCCGCCGGAAGGGCTTCAATACGAGAGACAATCTTAGTTGACACCTTCCGGAGGTTGTAAAGAAGCGAAATTTACTGCATCCAAAAACAAACACAGTCAAGAGTTAACACTATCAGGAAGAGGTAAGAGGAGCAAAGTAGAGGAAATACTACCTATCGCACGCCAACGAGGTTTTAGAAAGGAGGTATCAACTCCCAGAGAAGACAGATTTACGAAGAAGAACTTGTCGGCCCAGCCACGGTCCGACTTTGACACATCATAAATCAAGTCAAACTTGCCTTTTAGGGTTTTCAAGGCAAGTTGACCAGGACCCCCTTTGGAAAAGCGATAGTTGCAAAGAAACTCGACAATTTTGAAAGGGATATCGTGAGAGGAACAGAGAAGATCAACAAACAACAAGAGCCTCCAGACTTGAGGGAGTATTTGGCTAGGCGATAAATTGAGGGTGGTGAGAAAATCAACCACCAAAGGGGAAAAAGGAAAGCGATGTCCGATACGAAAAGGATATTCGTATAAGCACACCCAATCCTCATGAAAAAAGTCAGCCCAAACGTCGGGAGGAGGGAGAAAGATCTCGACGGAGGCCGGAAATCCCACAGAGTAAGCAAAAACAGACGGTTCGAAACAAGTTCTCTCTTTTTGATGATAAGAGGTAAGAACGTTGGAAGGAGTAAGCGAAGGCGGATCGGAAGGTATAAGGCATCGGGAAGAAGATTCCAAGGAAGAAGTAGAATTATCCATGGAAAGGAAGAAGAAGAGAGTAAAGGAAGCGTACCTGGAGATTGAAGACCGCGAATGCTTTGCAATGATGTCTTTGGAAGCCTTAAATACAGAGTTGATGGGACGTGGTATGAGTGCGCTACAACTTCCGAGATCAAGATCAAAAACCCTAGAAAAATTGGAGAGAAATTTTCCCCGTTTTTTGGGGGGTACTCTTGGGCCCCTCCGAAATAGGCCCAAATTCAGAAGACCATTAACACAAACTGATGTGAACCCCGTTGAAGGATTCACGAAAGGATCGATTGTTGGACTCGTAAATAGTCTTCTCACGTGTGTAACCGATAGATTTGAGACGAATTAACGCCTAGACGGGGTTTGAGTGAGAATTGAAAGGATTTAAGAGGGTGACTTCGTTTGACGGAAACCGGAAGAATATGGGATGAGATGAGAATTTGGGTGACACCTTAACAAGATGGTCCGGAGAAATCTCGACACCAATTCGGTATCTAAATTCAAGCGTAAGAAACAAGGAGGGGGCGTGCCTCTTTTATAGAGAAGAAGGCACGCAAACCCTAGTTTTAACCTAGTGGCAAGGGCGGCTCAAGGGGGAGGCACGCACGCGGCCCAAGACGCAAGCCCAAGCCCAAAACTCTAAAAATGGAATTGACGTAAGTAGCAATGTTTCGGAATGGAAATAGTACTAAAAATAGTAAGGATCATAAATGGTCACGGTGGCCTAGTCGCGAGTGTCGCGACAAGGTCGTGACAAGGCGTCGGCGCGCCAAGGACATGTCGCGACGCGAGGCGCGGCATGACTTCGGCGTCGACGGGGCTGGTGCGCACTCGAACCTCGAATGTCGAGGCCGAGGCGCACCAGAACCTCAAGTTCCCACGCCGAGGTGGCCCGGCGTGGCATGGTGCTCGGCCTGCGTGGCTGGCACGGCACCGAGAATGAGGTTCTCGGTGCCGCGGTGCGTAGCGTCGGCTTGTGGTGCCGGCGCGCCTTTGATGAAGGTGACGCACCGGGTGAGGGCCGCGGCAGTGGCTGCGCCATGGCTCGCGAGGACACGCGCGACGAGGGACGAAGTGGCTCGGGCTATGGCACGGGTCCTGGCTCGAGTGATGGGTCCGTCGGAGCGCACGGACATGTCTTCCTCTTCTTGGCTTGCCGTCAATGTGGGGCTCACATCACCCTCCCCGCCTTGGGTGGGAAACGTCCTCGTTTCCTCGTCATGATACTCGGGATCTATATATGGAGAGAGATCCGAGACATTGAAGGAAGTGGACACGTTGTATGAACCCGGGAGGTCGATGATGTAAGAGTTGTCGTTGATGCGCCGAAGGACCTTGAAGGGACCGTCCCCTCGTGGGTGTAGCTTCGTCTTCCGAGCAGCGGGAAAACGTTCTTTCCGAAGATGGACCCACACCAAATCTCCGGGCTCGAAGATCAAAGCGCGACGTCCCTTGTTGCGTTGGGCCGCGTATTGATCCGAGCGTTTCAGCAGCTGGGCCTTGGTGCGCTCGTGTAGGCGTCGGATATGATCGGCGCGGTTGGCCGCGTCGACATGCTCCTCGGGCTTGAAAGGCAAAGGCACCAAGTCCAACGGCGTGTGAGGGTTACGCCCATAGACCACCTCGAAGGGGGTCATCTTCGTCGCAGAGTGGTAGGACCTGTTATAAGCAAACTCAACATGGCAAAGTAAGTCCTCCCACCGACGTGGGTTTGCCTTGAGCATCGTCCGAAGAAGAGTGCCCAAGGTCCGATTGGTCACCTCAGTCTGACCATCGGTCTGGGGGTGGTAAGCAGTAGAAAACAGGAGTCGTGTCCCTAACTTCCCCCAAAGTGTTCTCCAAAAGTGGCTGCAGAACTTGGTATCCCTATCACTAACGATAGTGCGAGGAATACCATGTAGCTTCACGACATGTTCGAAGAACAAATTAGCGATTTCCACCGCATTGTTTGTCCCCTTACATGCTATGAAGTGGGCCATTTTGGAAAACCGGTCCACGACTACAAAAATGGAATCTTTGCCACGTCTCGACAATGGAAGTCCCGTGATAAAATCCATAGAAAGATCTTCCCACGGAGCATCATAAATTGGTAGAGGCGTGTAAAGTCCATGTGGTTCGGACCGAGACTTGGCTGTATGACACAACACACAACTTTGACAGTACTTGTTAACATCTCGAGCCATGTGAGGCCAGAAGAAATGTTCACGAAGTGCTGCCAACGTTTTGGCTATGCCAAAGTGGCCTCGGCCATCATGAGCCTCTTGGAGCAACAAGTGTCTCACCGATGATGCCGGAATGCAAAGCTTCCCAGCACGGTAAAGATACCCATTGTCCAAGAAGAAGGACTCATGGATGCGAGAATGCTCGAGATCTTTAATGATTGAGGAAAAATACGGGTCTGAGGCGTATAAGTCCTTGATCATCGCAAATCCGAGCAATTTGGAATGAAGCTGGGTTAACATAATGTACCTTCGTAAGAGGGCGTCGGCGACGACGTTCTCTTTACCCCTTTTATGCGCGATGACGTACGGAAATGTCTCCATGTACTCAACCCAACGTGCGTGGCGCCTATTCAGAGTCGTTTGACTCTTAAGATAAGCCAAGGCCGCGTGATCCGTATGAATTACGAACTCGCTTGGCCATAGATAATGTTGCCACGTCTTAAGGACCCGAATAAGAGCGTAGAGCTCTTTATCATAGGTCGGATAGTTAAGAGTAGCCCCAGCTAGCTTCTCGCTAAAGTAAGCGATAGGCCGTTGCTCTTGAAGGAGTACGCCGCCAATCCCATAGTCGGAAGCGTCGCACTCGATCTCGAAGCGCTTGGTGAAGTCCGGCAATTGCAGGACCGGGGCTCAACACAAAGCATCTTTCAAGGCCTCGAAGGCGGCCTCGTGATGCGGCATCCACTTTATTGTGGCTGCCTTCTTGGTCAAAGAATGGAGTGGCCCGACGATAGAACTAAAGTCCTTGACGACTCGCCGATAGAAACCAGCTAGCCCCAAAAAAGAACGAACCATAGTCAGGGTCGTTGGGGTTGGCCACTCACGGATGGCCCGGATTTTGTCAAAATCCACTCGTAGGCCATCCTTGGATACGACGAAGCCAAGAAAATTCGTCGTATCCGAGCAAAACACACACTTGTCCAAATTTACATACAAAGAATGTTCGCGAAGGCAATCTAACACCTGCCTAAGGTGCCCCGCGTGAGAGTCTAAAGTTCTACTATAAACCAAAATGTCGTCAAAATACACGACGACGAAAAGTCCCAAAAATTTACGCAAAACAAAGTTCATTAGTCTCATAAAAGTAGAGGGAGCGTTAGTGAGGCCGAAGGGCATCACCAACCACTCATAAAGACCATGTTTGGTCTTAAAAGCCGTCTTCCACTCGTCCCCTCCTTGCATCCGAATTTGATGGTAGCCGCTCCTCAAGTCAATCTTGGTAAACAGCATGGCACCATACAACTCGTCTAGCATGTCGTCCAAGCGGGGAATCGGGTGGCGATACTTGATGGTAATTTGGTTGATGGCACGGCAGTCCACGCACATCCTCCAAGAGCCATCCTTCTTTAGCACCAAGATAACCGGAACCGCACACGGGCTAAGTGACTCGCGAACATAACCCTTGTCCAAAAGAGATTGGACTTGGCGTTGTAGCTCTTGAGTTTCCTTAGGCGATGCCCTATATGCAGTCCGATTTGGCAGTGAGGCACCGGGAATGAGATCTATGCGATGCTCGATCCCCCGAATAGGTGGTAATCCGTCGGGGAGCTCAGCAGGCATAATATCCGAGAACTCCTGTAGCAAGGCAGAAATGGAGGGAGGTAATACATGTGTCTTATCAATAGTAATATTAAGTAAAGGACACAATAAAAAACAAGTAATACTCCCCTCGATATGTTTGACCACGTCGCGCCGACGACATAGGAAGAGTCGATCTTGCACCGAGCCGAGAAGTGGGGGCTCGGCGTCCTCGCTCGTCCGAGGTGCGCCATGGGCACCATGTGGCTGGCCAACAGGTCCCTACCAGTGAGGAAGATTGGGACCAGGCACGCCGCTGGAACCAAGCTGGCTCGAGCCAGCGCTGGCAGGCAACGACGCTCGCGCGGTGTTGCGCGCAGCCGAGGATGCGTTCGGCGTCCGAGGCTCGTCCCTCACTTTTGCTCGGCGTTTTTGGTTCGAATCATCATTTCCACCCGAATGTTGGGGTTTGGAACCAGGAACGCCGCCAGAATGTTTGCCATGGCCAGGAGCGCCGTTGGTGGTGGAATTCGGCATAGGCGCGGCCGTGGCTTTGTCCCGAGCGTTTGCTTGTTGCCTTTCAGCTTCATCCTGTAACGCTTCACTCGGAGACATAGGTAAGATGGTCACGCGTTTACATGGTAATTGAACATGTAAGTGTTCAACCGGCCATCGTAAATCACGTGACGGTCAAACTGCCATAGACGGCCAAGAAGGAGATGTGTGGCGTCCATGTCAGTGACATCAAACAAAACCGAATTTGAATAAACACCAATGGAAAATGAAAGGCTAACCTGTTTCGTGATCCAATGGTCTCCATCGTTTGAAATCCATGCAAGCTTGTACGGTTTTGGATGATCCGATTGAGGCAACTTGAAGTGGTTTACGACTTTTTTGGACAAAAAATTGCTGCAGCTGCCCGAATCAATGATGACGCTAATGGAGACGTTTTGCACCAAACACCGAGTACGGAAAATGTTTTCCCGTTGATCGGTGGGCACGGACTCCCTCAAGCTAAGCGCTCGGCGCGTCACTAGCAACAACTTGTCGACGCCGGCGTCAATGTCCGATGGTGCACAATATGCACCGTCTTCGATTGGCGCGGCATCACCCTCGTCCGACTCAGCCTCGTCTACGCTCTCGTAAGCCGCGGTTTGAGCCGAAAACAAGACGCGCTTCGTGTTGGGGCAATCCCGTTTCAAGTGCCCTCGGCCACCACATAAATAGCACTCGATGTCTCGAGACCGCTGTGGGGGAGGGGCTGTCTTGTCACGGTTGTGGCCAACCGAAGTGCCCTTGGAGTCCGTCGCTTGGGTACCTACCTTTGGTTTAGAATAAGAAGGAGTAGAAAAAGATTTAGTACCTAAAGCGGAAGGACTAGGGTTAGAACCATACCTTTGAAATTGGGACGTCTTCGACCTCTTGAATTGCGTGTGAAGCTCCATGGCCGTGTGTATCAAGCGTCCCAAATCCTTAATCGGCAAGACCACCAAACGATCTCGGATCCATTGATGGAGTCCCGCCACAAAGCGAGACCGCAACGCCCCCGGTGAAGTGCTTATGCCCGCCTTGAAGAATAAATCTTCGAGGTAAGCGAAGAACTCCTCCGGAGTCATGGATCCTTGACGTGCGTCTTGGATCAAGATCCGAACCTTCTCCTTGTAGTCGGGTGGGATAAATTTCCTCTTCATGATGAAGACAAGTTGATGCCACTCGGTTATGGGGGCTTTACCCTTTCGGGCTCGATCCGATTCGAATCGATTCCACCACATACGAGCGACACCCTTGAAATGAAGGGTCACCACCTCGACTTTCTCGTGCTCCTCGTAGTGACAATGCTTGAGCACGTGCTCGGTTCCCTGCAACCAAGAAATAAACTCATCAGGGTTGTAATTACCAAAGAAATCTTCAAATTTTACCTTAATGTCTCGACATGATACATGCGCCGGACGGTCATTATCGGCGCGCCGGTTGGCACGCAGAGGCGGTGTGCGTCGGCGTCGAGGTCCTCGGCCAGGCCCGTCGCCATCATCGCTAGGCTCGTCTCCTCCATCGCGTCGAGGGCGCCGCTGGTCCTCGCGGTCTCGGTTTTGGCGACGCCGATCCCCATCGCGCCGAAGCCGTTCGCGGTTGTCACGGCGCTCTAGCCGATCATACGCCGCGCGGTTCTCGGGCAACTTGGGTCTCGGAATCCAATCCCGATCCCGATCTATCCACTCCTCCGAATCATGGACCGGAGGGTGGTCAAATTCCTCCTCGGAATCCTCCTCGTACTCCGTTATAGAGAACTCGGAATCCGAAATTGGAGTTGTGGGACTTTGATAACCTCGATAATCATTGACATCGAAGTCATCGCGGTCTTTGTAGTGCTTTTTCTTAGGCGTCGGGGTGACCGCCTTTTTCTTTTTCTTGGCTTGTTGACGTCGCCACTCCTCAGAGTCGTGCTCCTCCTCAGAATGAACGTCAACAACCTCCTCCACATGTTGAGCCTGATTAGTCGGGCGACTTTCCTTCATGGATTCCAACCTTTGGACTCCAATTGGGGTAGTCGCTGCAACCATCGGACCCTTGGCCTTCTCTTGCGTCGTAGCCCGCTGAACCGAGACGCCGTGTGGCGTTACGCTCGGCTGCGCGGGCTGCGTGTGGATTGTAACTGCGGGAGGCACTTGTTTCTGCGCGAGGAACCTCGTAAGGACGCTTTCCAAGTTGGAAAAGCGCGCCTCAAGGGCCGCCAGGCCATCGGATGGCACGGCTCCGGGTAGCGTCGCGTCGGGCGTCCCGAGAAGACCCGGTTGGAGCGCCAGCACGATGGGTAGGTTGTTGTGTTGTTGTTGTGCGAGACCTTGCTGGTTTGAATGCTCATCCCCTTCCATGCTAACGTCTCCTATCTCAAGCATAGACATGAAAAGAGTCAAAAGTTCCCAAAACAAACAAGCAAAAAGAACGCCAAGATATTGTAAGACTCACCACGCAAGTACTCTTAGTTTGCACGAAAAGTACTCGAAGGGTATGGAAGGCTTAGGATCTCGACTTTGCACAAGTATAGAACAACAGAAAAGCACAAACAAGCAAGACAATCAAGCATGCAAGTAAGAAAGGAAAGAGATGGCGTCGGCTTTGGAAAGCCTTGGCACATAAGAGAGGGAGAGAGAAAAGGAAAGGATCTCGGCCTAAGAGGGAAGGCGAGATTATGTGTTAACAAATTAGAAACAAAAAGATCATGCAATCAAAGAAGATATGCAAGATAAGTCAAGAATAGATCACAATAAGAGAGAGAGAGGATTTCCGAAAATTAGGTGAGATACTTGCCTTATTTTGGCTTGTGTATCTCACAAGATCTTGGAAGATCTTTTTTTTTTAAATTAATTTGGATAAAGATTGCCTTATTTTGGCTATGCTTTTCCAATAATATCTCTTTTTTTTGATTTTTTTTTTAATATGGAACTACGAGATCTTTGGAGATTTGATCTCGCAAGATTCTTGCTCAACTAACAACGACGAGATCGGCCACGATCGGACCAAATCTCGCACAAACAGAACAATGGACGACGTGCACAAATCAATCAATTCAAACAAACATGAAGAATGCAAGCATGCTCAAAATCTTAAAATGATGAACCAATAACAAGTGCAAGTCGGCGAGGATATGGTATTTTTTTTGTGTGATTTTTCGAAACAAAAACGATGGATCTAGTGGATGTTGGTAGAGATGGCGGAAGCTAATGATAACAATGGTGGAAAAGAAAAATTTTCGTGCAAAAAACGAGTAAAAACGAGAGAGAGACTTACGCAATCCGAGGCTCTGATGCCAGTTGATGTGAACCCCGTTGAAGGATTCACGAAAGGATCGATTGTTGGACTCGTAAATGGTCTTCTCACGTGTGTAACTGATAGATTTGAGACGAATTAACGCCTAGACGGGGTTTGAGTGAGAATTGAAAGGATTTAAGAGGGTGGCTTCGTTTGACGGAAACCGGAAGAATATGGGATGAGATGAGAATTTGGGTGACGCCTTAACAAGATGGTCTGGAGAAATCTCGACAACAATTCGGTATCTAGATTCAAGCATAAGAAACAAGGAGGGGGCGTGCCTCTTTTATAGAGAAGAAGGCACGCAAACCCTAGTTTTAACCTAGTGGCAAGGGCGGCTCAAGGGGGAGGCACGCACGCGGCCCAAGACGCAAGCCCAAGCCCAAAACTCTAAAAATGGAATTGACATAAGTAGCAATGTTTCGGAATGGAAATAGTACTAAAAATAGTAAGGATCATAAATGGTCACGGTGGCCTAGTCGCGAGTGTCGCGACAAGGTCATGACAAGGCGTCGGCGCGCCAAGGACATGTCGCGACGCGAGGCGCGGCATGACTTCGACGTCGATGGGGCTGGTGCGCACTCGAACCTCGAATGTCGAGGCCGAGGCGCACCGGAACCTCAAGTTCCCACGCCGGGGTGGCCCGGCGTGGCATGGTGCTCGGCCTGCGTGGCTGGCCCGGCACCGAGAATGAGGTTCTCGGTGCCGCGGTGCGTAGCGTCGGCCTGTGGTGCCGGCGCGCCTTTGATGAAGGTGACGCACCGGGTGAGGGCCGCGGCAGTGGCTGCGCCATGGCTCGCGAGGACGCGCGCGACGAGGGACGAAGTGGCTCGGGCTATGGCACGGGTCCTGGCTCGAGTGATGGGTCCGTCGGAGCGCACGGACATGTCTTCCTCTTCTTGGCTTGCCGTCAATGTGGGGTTCACATCACAAACTGACGAAGCCCATTATTGTGATCATCAAGCGTGCGCCACTACAACGGCTTGAAGCGAGGTTTCTAGTAACGACTATGGCATTAAGAGCAAGGACGACATTTGCGGGATCTGCTCGCCCCTCACAACTTCAGCAACGGTCACAAGGAGAGGGAGGATATAAAAGCACACGAAGGGAAGAATAGAGATCAATCATTCACCAGCTATCGCACTATCACACACTCGAGCTCTCAAAAGCCTTGATCCTCTTTGTACTAGAAGAGACATTTTATTAATCCATTGGTTCTTTTGTAATCAGGAATAATCTTGCAGCAGGGCTATTATTATCAATCGATCAATATACCGTGTTGTCAATTTTACTTTCTTTCCCACTTATTCTCTCAAAGTTTCATCTTGTTTAAAGGGTATAACATGTTACGATGTTTTTTGGTTAAGTTTCCCTCATTGTAGCAAGTAACACGTTTACATGGTAACTCTGCACAAAACATTGCATAAGTCACGATCCTTACCTGACCAAAAGAGCAAGATAAAAATCCTCCAAAGCTTGGGAACCTATACCTCCTCAATCTTTATACAAACATATTCGTTTCCAAATCATCCAATGTAGTTTTCAACCATCTCCCCGACCTCCCCAAAGAAAGTTACACATTAATTGCTCAATTTTTCTACGAATGCCCTTTAGAAGCAAAATTTATGAAATAGCACACAAATAAGAATTGATTAAACAACTGATTTAATCAACACTTCCTTTTCAAATCTTGAAAGTTCACTTTCCACCTCTTTAACTTCTTCTAATCTGCCCCTTAACTTGAAAAATATCATTGTCTTTGATTTCTCAATCATAGTATGCAACACCAAATATCACTCTTGCTTCTCAACCTCAAGGACATCCAAAATACCTTGAATTTTCTATCTAGCTCCTTGACTTGTTATCATTCTTGCTAGAGCAATGCTCATATTTTTCAAAGCCAACTTATTGTCTTGATACCGCTCCATAAAACTATAGAATATTAATAATTTTGGGGCTTGTTGACAAGTAGCCTTAGGAAACACTAAACTATCATCGAAATAGAATAAATGTTAAACAATAAAGCATTCATATTAATTTTAATTCCCCTCAATCTTCACGCCAACTCGCTTTGTCAAATAAAAGCAAAAAACTCTTTTGCGCATAAGAGAAACAGAAGGGGAGACAAAGGATCACTTTGCCTAAGGTCCTTATATAACGCAACTTCTTGAGAAGGGAACTTGTCCAAGAGCATCGAGAAAGATACTCTTGTCACACAGTGCATGATCAAAGAGACCCGCACCTCATGAAAACCCAACATATGAATGCATTGCTCAAAAAAATCAAATTCCACTCAATCTTAAGCCTTTACCATATCCAATTCAACGTTATATAACCTATATACGTATTTTTCTTGCTCTTTATATAAAAATTTCTTTAAATGAAAATTATTAATTAAGTGCACAAACATAAAATCACTTTATGATAACGATACCACCTTGAGCTGATTAGCAAGAGCCTTAGAAATAATCTTATAAAACACATTAGATCGACTAATCGGCCTAATATCTTTCATAACAACAAATCAAAACTATAAAAATTAAGTAAATGAATGTATAGTTTAGTTTATACAAAAAGAAGAACTATTCACAATATCAAGAACAATATATATTACATTAGCCCCAATAATATGGAAGTGTTGTTGAAAAAACAAAACTAACATATCATTAAGACTAAGAAATTTATTGCGATGTATGAAAAAGGGATAAACGTACCTCATCACTAGTGAATAGAGGTACTAGTGTAGAGTTTTCTCATTCATCATAATCAACTTCAAACATCCTAACGAGTACTTATATATGTATAATTGTACACACTTAAATTTAACTAATTAATATTTATGTGTTAACAATACCCTTATTTATGCAAAATAGATATATTAACTTAAAAATATTATTACTTCATATAAAATAGTTCTGTCAAACACCAAATAGTGCATGGAATATTTTTTACCGACAAAGTCAAAATTAGATCCACATACAAGATATAGATGGTCACAAGCTTGTCGAGTATCAATAAGATGCTGCATAGTTTTAAACTTCTGATTATTGTTATAGTCAACATTTTAGAAACTCAATAAGTAAGAAATTAAAAAATTGGCCATTATTGGGTGGCACCTATGGTATAAACGTTACTGATGGAGTGCGGATAATTCAAACGCTAAATGACAAGAAAGATTAACGAGGCAAGGGGATAGATCGTGAAAACATGACGTAGACAATTCGAAACTCGCATCATGGCACAAAACGTTGGTAGGATCACACACCCTACAAAAATACTCACAATGATCAAAAACTTCTTGCCAAAGCACACTAAATAAAAAAAACCGTTTTTCTAGTGCACAAACCGCGTGCTCAATGAACTAAAGTGCAAGATCTAAGAAACCAAGGAAAACTCATACAAAGACTCAAGTAAGAATAATACTCACATTCTGTAAGAAGATTGATGTTTGGGGCATTTAGCGCACTGATCCGCCATAAGATGAAGTCGTAGCAGGTTACTCAACAAGGCTCCAACCAATAATGGCTTAGGCACGTCGCATGCCAAACTTGTAGACTTATGATGCAAGTCGTGTCAACCACAACTTCCACCAATCAACGAACGACACCTCATCTATCTGCTCGCACGTCCCACATCGAAAAATCTCAACATCTGCCTCAACCGCACGTTCCACCAATGGTGGAGCAACTTGCCGACCCACTAGGCAAGTAGCTTGCCTCACATGCCACCAACCAGAAGTCGACACCTTGACCATCAATAAACCTATCCCACATCGAGAAATTTTTTCTTCCGGTCCATGTAAATAGCTGAAGAAGGCGAAGTTTGCAAGGATCGAAAAAACAATACTTGCTCAAGATAACTCCTTGTTTATAGAGACTCGATGTTTTGAAGCATTCTGAAGGACCATGCTACTTAACAGAGGGAATCCCAAAAAGGTTCCAAATCGCTATTTATAAGTGTAAAATACTTAGAATAATTTGTGAAGTTAAGTCAAACATCTAGAGTAAGTGAAAGAACATGCATAATCTGACTAAGCATGAATAATCAAATTGTAAGAGTGAATAAGAGTGAATATTCCGCTTGTCTGTTTGTCCATTAAATTAAATCATCGTTCATAGCGATCGCTTACTTCGGGTTTCAAACAACACTACATTTAGAGCACAAAATCATGCAAAACTTAAAGATATTGATGGATTCATCCAAAAGAAAATCAAGGATTGACAAAGTACTAAAAATGTCAATGAAGAAGACATGATCAAACCAAAACAACAACAAGGTGAAAAGGGACCTATAAAAAGGAAGATAAAACATATCAAGTGGAACTACTCAATCGTGTGATTTATGAACCTAAACTTTGATGGGACCAAAAACATTGAAGGTTTATCCTCCTTTGTTACCATGATTAAAAAAAAATGAGCTAGTTACACCTTTGAATTAGAGTAATGGAAAGTGTGACCACCCTATGGTCACGATAGAAGCTATTGCTTTAAGCAATGGAGTGTTGGAAGCGCTCTAAATTGGGATCTTGAAGATTAATTCGAAGACAATAACATGTGTCTTATTAATTCCATAAATGACGTGTGGAGATGTTCATGGGAAATTGTGATGATTGTCTCGAACATCCATGTGACACTTCGAAAGTTTGAGGTCTAGCGTCTCTCCCACATCTCCAGGGAAACGAATAAGATGACGGGCGACTTAGTAAAGATGGATACCCGCATGTTGTAGTGATTTTCTTCTAAAATTTCAGTTTTTCCAAATCTGCAGAATTCCATCTGTTTAGGTGCTTAGAGCGAAGAAATTTCCGCTATATTGTCCCCTAATTTTTCTCCTTAGTTAAACAAAAAAACAAAATCATGCAAATAAAACAGGGGTTGTCCAACTTGCAAGTCGACCCGTAACCTGATCCGCCCGCAATTTTACGATAATGGGTAAGATTTTTTTTGGTTTACGAGTTACAAGTCGGGTAATGGGTCAAGTTTTTGTAGTTTACGGATTATGGGTCGACCTACCGGATTACGGGTCGACCGGTAATATTAAAAAAATAAAAAAAAATGTTATTGTTATAGTTAGTGAAAGGGAGAAATAGAAATGACTTGAAATGGATAAAACGGGTCAACCCGTGACCCAACCTTTAAACCTGTAACTGGTTACGTGCCGGGTCACGGGTCTTTATATATATTTTTTATGATCGTCGGGTCGACCCATAACCCGTAAAAATAGGTCGCGGATCAGGTCAGCCATAATCCATAAAACGAGTTGCGGATCAGGTCACTCATAATTCGTAAAAAGAGTTGCAAATCGGGCCAATCTATAACGCAGAAATAAGTTACGGGTTGGATCGACTCGTTAAACAACCATAAAATGGGAGATGCGATCAAATAAAAGAATTGGAAGGAAACAAATGTATCTGTCAAATACTTTAATGTGGGCACGTGGAAGCTATACGTGCTTTCCCTAATCTTATTCAAGCTGTTGAACCAAAGAGGCTTGAAGACAAACGAACGCGTCTTTCCGGCCTGGATGGCTGGATGCCATTGCCTGGATCCCTCTTATCATATGATTCTAATTAATGTCCCTCTCTTTCAAAAAATTCCCTGCCTGTTTTTATTAGAAACTGTAACATCATCGACAAAAAGTAATTTTAACGCTATAAACAATATTTCCCTGGTATATAGTTAAAAAATTACTGTATTAAAGACGATAAATACGATTTTAAGGAGTAAATATATTTAATGTTGATGAAATCATATTTACTAACTGCCACTCATTGACCAAGAGTTGGTTAATCTGTTTTCTATCAAACTGTCGTCATTAATTTTTTATTTTTTTGTGACCTCTAGGTACTAACCGCTTGATTAGATGTCGGAACAGGTCGAGACTGAATTTATATGAAGTGGTGAGAATTGTCTTAACATATTATAATTTATAAATATGAAATATTTTGAATTTTTAACTACTTATCCATGAAATTGCTAAACCCATAATCCTTAAACTGAATTTAGAAGTCAATTACTTCTCAAAAAAAAATAAATTAGAAGTCAATTATCAACTCAACCTATTCCTCGACATTTAAAGGCAATTTTTCATTTAGCAATTCTGCATTTTTATATCTCACCCATAAGATATATGATAATCTGTATGAAATAATTAAATTTAATGTGAAAATTAAAAAAGGTTTTCAAATTTATTTTTAACGAAAAATTTGTTTGCATGCAAAAAGTGAAAATCTGGTATTTCTATGATGTAGACAACCATGATGGATTAATTTGGTACTATTGCCTAACAAAAAACAATTATAGTTTTAGCATTTTTAAAACAAATTAACAGAACCCGTAAATTTACTTAAATATCCTACTTTACCAAATTTAACATAGAAAGAAAACTATTAATCATTTGAGAAAATCTTGTAGGAGAAGAGACCCATCAAACTTATATGCTAGACTCTTGAGCTAATTCGAAATAAATGATATGATTATTAAGAAAATAATAATTTAATAGGAATGATGAATATGTTAAGATTATGGAGCCTGATTCAAAGCTAGGCGGAAGAAGACGAAAACGTGGAGGTCGTCAAGAAGGCGCGAACATGATAGGTCAGGACGCGGCTGCACTCTGCCAGGCAGGCCCACACTTTGCTGACAGAATGCGCTAGGAGAAGAGCATCGTCTGGGTCGGGAAGCGCGACCACGCTTTTCGGGACAAGCTCGGCAATTGCCCGCGTTTGTGAGACGAGAGTTTTCTTCCGTGAGAAGCAAGACGGGATCTTAGGAAAGATATTGTTTCTATCCTTCGAAGATTGTATTTCTATCTTTAGGTTCTTTATAATACCCATTTATGATTATTGTAATTGTGTGCTATGTGTTTAAAAATTCTGAAAGAGTCGAAGGGAAAACCTGAGAGATTGAGTTAGGCTGATCAGATCAGTGTAGATAAGAAAGATCAAGTCTTATAATCTTTGAAATCCTCAAATCTAATGAAAGTTCTTGGCTTGGTAGTGCCCAAACGTAATTATTTTGGCGAACTGGGTTAATAAATTTCTTATATTATTTGTTCTTGGTTGTTTCAATTCTTCTCTTGTAAGTTTGTGTGAGTTCCCTTACTGTAGGGTCGAATTTACTCACCGAAGATTCGAAATTGGATGATTTTGACAAATTAATAGGAAAATTTACTTGCTTTGTATTTAGAAATCATATATTCACTCCTTGAGGGTGTTATTTCTTTGTTGATTGATGATGTTAGGGGTCGGACTATCCTCATTTGCTAACTACTTAACCCTTTTTTCTATTAATAAAATGCTTCCTTGAGTAACTGGAGAATACTGCCTCTCCTTTAAAAAAAATCATATATATTCACTCGACCAAAAAAAAATCATATATTCATATAGGGAATTCGTTCTACTATTATTGATATAGCAAATATTCCAAAATTTGAGTCTTGTTTCACTTTTGTGTAGAAAGGATTTTTTGGATAAAAAGTGATTTTTAGTGTCTTGAAAAACGTAAATAGTAAAGAAAGTTGTACGGATTTCAAAAGTATTAAAAGTAGATTTTCGGTTGAAAGAGATTTTGGGGAGAAAGTGAAACAAGGCGCAAACCTAATAAGTGGAAATGTCCGCCCAAAAGTGCGCACTCATAAAACCCGCACCACTCCACCGCCACCGTGGCCGTCGTTGAAAATTAACCCGCGTCGCGTCATTCAGACACCATTTCCACACTCATCTCTCCGCTAATCTCGCCTTCCTACTCCTCCACTCTCAACAGTCAACTCCACCGTTTCCCCCTCCACAAAACCCTCCGTCATGTTGTAAAATTCCATTCTTTCTCCCGCCATGTCTCTCCTTCTCCTTCTCTTCTCATTCTCTCTCCTCATCCTCCATTCCCTCTCTCTTTCCTATCCCTTCGGTAATCTCTCTCTCACACTCTGCTTTACGATTAATTAGTTAATCTGTTGGTCAATTGATTTTTTTTCCAATTTTGGTTGCAGATTTGTCCACTCACATTGATTGCGGCGGCTCCGCCACCACCGTCGACCAGTACGGCATCACCTGGCTCTCCGACCGCTACTTCACCGGCGGAGCCACCTCCGTCGTCTCCGAGCCGCTCCGATTCCACCTCCTCCCCGAGAAAACCGTCCGCTTCTTCCCTTCCACCACCTCCGGCAAAAAGAATTGCTACCTTATTCCAGTCCCTACTCCCTCTCCCGCCGCTTCCTCTCCCCCGCGCTTCTTCTTCCGCACCTTCACCGTCTACGACAATTACGACGGCAAGTCCAATCCCCCGAGCTTCGAGGTCTCCGTCGAAGGCACCGTCGTCTTCAGCTACCGCTCGCCCTGGCCTGAAAATCTCCCTCGCCTTGGATTTTACTCCGATCTCTTCGCCTACGTCTCCGACGGCGAAGCCGATGTCTGTTTCTACTCCATTGCCACCGATCCTCCTGTTATCGCCTCTCTCGAGGTCGTGCAAGTCGATCCGGCGTCCTACCATGCTCAGTCCATCGGCTCCAATCACACTCTCGTCAATTACGGCCGCCTGAGCTGCGGCGACGACCAGTGGGGCCCAGGTTTCACTAACGATACCGATTTCTTCGGCCGTTCATGGCAGTCCGATTCCGAATTCCGATCCGATGCCGCCAAAGGAGTCCAAGTAATGCAGACGCTTAAGAGTATACGCAAGGTCAACGTGGCGCCGAACTACTTCCCGGAGAAATTGTACCAGTCGGCGGTGACGGTAGCTGAGAACGGGGTCCTAGAGTACAAATTGGACGTCGATGCGAAGCTGGATTATTTGCTTTGGTTCCATTTCGCGGAGATAGATGAGAAAGTGACCAAGTCAGGACAGAGGGTTTTTAGCGTGTTGATTAATGGTGTCAATGTGAACAGGATCGACGTGTTTAAGGAGGCCGGGGGAGGGTTTGCTGCTTTTGATTGGAATTATGTTGCTATGAATTTGAGCAGCACTACTTTGAATGTGAGGCTTGTTCCTGTTGCCGGTGCTCCTATTCTCTGTGCAATCGAAAATTATGCTCTTGTCCCCAATGATCTCACCACTGCTCCTGAGCAAGGTATGCAACGGTGCAGGGGGATTATGCTTAAATTCTTCTGCATGCAATATAAGTAAATTTTAATTTGGAAAGACTAGAAGAAGCCTTATTTCCATTTGATATATGAAAGTGGAAATATTGATTGAATAGAGCTTTGTATTTAATTTCTATTCATTGAACTCTTGTCATGTCTATTACATGTTTGTTTGGTTGATAACCAGTACAGCATGATCAGAAGTAACATGTAGTGCGTACTGCATAATGAATAACCTTGTATCTGTTCTGACTTCTGAGATGCGTGATTGTGATGCTATGTCTTGCAGTGTTGGCTATGAGGGCATTGAAAGATTCATTTCATGTTCCGGACAGAATGGGTTGGAACGGAGATCCATGTGCTCCAACTACTTGGGATGCTTGGGAGGGAGTTACCTGTCGAACAAACAATAATGGGAGTGCTCTTGTTGTCTCTGCAATGTATGCTTTCATTCTCTCATTTTTGTTTGTTGATTTATAGGCATGCTTTCACTTGCATAATTTTCTGCTTGCAATACTCCTTATATTCAGCAACAAAATTGGTTACCTTGTTTCTAACGTAGCATCTTGTTTGCAGTAATGATCAACCGTGTGTTGTGAGCTTGTTTCATTTCCCCTTTTCTGTAATCAGCTCTGGAGTGTTGATATCTATCGATTATGTTAGTTCTCTCAGTATCATAGCAGCATTGAATATTTTTGAATTGTTTAAAGGGAAGGCTACTGAATATACGGAGGATCACTATCTAGAACTAACTTGACTATTTATTATAAAAATATGTAGTCTACTACTATTTCTATGGAACTTTGGGTTATTTCTGTAGGCATATCTTTGTTGGCACTGGCTAATGGTCTTCTAAAATTTTGTTGATTAATGATTCAGCAACTTTTTATTGTGCTACCGATATGTTTGTGTGTGTACTTACTGATCATTTTTGTCAAGTGCTTTGTGTTGCTTTGAATTAAGAAATATAGTGCCTTTTCTCTTACTTGGTTCT
The DNA here is from genome assembly GCA_964016875.1 of Fallopia convolvulus. Classification (NCBI taxonomy): domain Eukaryota; kingdom Viridiplantae; phylum Streptophyta; class Magnoliopsida; order Caryophyllales; family Polygonaceae; genus Fallopia; species Fallopia convolvulus. Next base: position 52,666,049 of record OZ024722.1, read on the forward strand.
ATCATCATGGTCGATCATGCGATTCATGCAATTCATTATGTCTGTCTTATACCTTTAAAAATGTATGTTTTATGCTTATCTGATGGTTTATGATTGCAGAGATCTCTCAAGTCAAGGTTTGAAAGGCTCTATCAGTGACCAAATTGGTCTTTTGACAAATTTGATGAGCTTGTGAGTATCATCTACCCCCATCCGATGCTTTTTAAGCGATTTTGGGGCGCATCCTCATGCTCATTGGCTTTTATACACTGCCTTTGAGATGGATTTAGTCCCTTATATCAATTTTGGTACATTCTAACTATATTCAGTTATTATTGTCACATAGCTGAATTTCAGTTTTTCTTGGGTCTATCGGGCGTACCCCCTTCCCTTGGGCAGGGGTACCCCCATCTTGACCCCCCAGACTCCGCTGTAGCGGAGCTTCACTGGGTCGATGATGATGATGATGATGAAATTTTTTTCCCCTTTCCCATAATCAATATGCCAATTTAGTGAAGACTAACTTTAATTATATTCTCCTGAAGTTATATTCATTCAGGCTGTGTTACATTTTATTACTAGACTAAGTCTACCTGGAGCTTTGTGCCAGTCTTATTGTAATGACTACTGGCTAGAATAATCAACGATTATAGCATGAAGTGACTACAAACAGATAACATGCGGAGTAGTAATTATATGGATGTTACTAACTGGCTGTATACATTGGAGGGCACACAATTTCAATTAATGAAGTCTACCCTATTAGAATATATATCGAATATGCTATATGAACTACACTTTACATTCCTGATTAATTTCTAGTTTCCCCCTGGTTGTAGTTTCTCATTCGTGAACTGGAAATTATATTGAATATGAATTGTCATTAACAATTCAGTATGCACACATAGGTTAAGGGGCCATAACTTATGGTTTTATATGCTTGTTTTTCTTTTGGAAGGTTGTTCCTAAGAGTTTTGACTATTATCTCTTTTTAATTTTTATATTAAATTTACTTGAACATTATTATTATTACACAGGAACTTGAGCTTGAATTCTCTTGAGGGCTCTTTACCAGTTGGTCTGGGTCCATTGCCTCTTGTACGACTGTGAGTATAATAGTTAATCTTATATGTCCTTAATTCTAACTCTTTTTTCCGTATTAGGCATTCCATCTGCGCATTTCTATTATTCTTTGTGACTAGGAATGTATTTATCCAATTTCTATATAACATGCATCTGGACATTAATTTTCAAGTATATTTTGACATAGCAATATCTTACAGTTTCAATAAATCTTTTGCAGAGATCTGTCGAACAATGAATTTACAGGTTCCATTCCGGATACTCTTACTTCCTCAACATTGCGGCTTGTGTAAGTACTTTTCATCTTATGTGAGTCTTGCCCCATAAAAAGCGCTCCCATATGGGCATTTCTTTTGTCAATTTACCTTCCATAAACATTTCTTATTAATATGCTATCGTATACTCTCTCTCTCTCTCTCTCTCTCTCTCTAAGAGGTACTGCATGAGAGTCAGATATGTAGAAAAGAGAATTCAGACTGAAATTAGAGGGAGTGGGAAATCATCATATCATTTTTTTAATAATGTCTGCCTGATAATAGGGATAATACACAGAAATATATCTTTTTCATAACTCTACTGCTACTGTAAGAAACTAAGACAATAAAATTTCTACAATGTCACAACAACAACAACAACAACATTTACCCAGTGGAACTTCCCTTACGGGAAATCTGGGGGGCCAAGATGGGGGCACCCCTGGTTTAAAGTGACGGGGGAACGACCAATAGACCCGACAAGACCATAAAACACATAAAAACCAAAAGAAACACAAAAAGAACAAGGCAACCACAAGGCAAAGAAGACAAAACAAAACCGAGGTGAAAATAAAACATAAAACCAAAACAGAAGCACCAAAGCCTAAAGGCCCCGGTGAGCTGGTCTGCTCGGGTGCCTAGTTGTCCTCCACTCGAATCTTCTCCCTCCACCTATTTCTACACTGCCAAACTAGGAAATTTCTACTTAGGGGTACTGAAGTTTGGAAAAATTCCACACAGGTTTGGGATAATTCCACTCAAGTACCTCAACATTTTTAACTCTTACTCAAGGACATTGGGTCTCTTTTCTTACCCTTTTCATTTTTTTTTCTTCACCTAATGTCACAGTTATCTAAATGTTTCTCTTTATTCTTCTATTCTTTCTCTCACCTCTCTTATCCTGTATCATAATCAATAACGAGACTTCAAAATTTCGATTTTGCTTCATCTTTCTTCAATAATCATGAATCTAGAGTTTATCTTTTCTACCAGAAGAAACAAAAAATGTTGGGAGAGAACATCTTTATCCTCTTCATCGTCCCTGAGGTGTGATAAAGTTTAACCCTCATGGTACCTATGTGGATTTATCAAACTATAGTAGTACCTTTATGTGGAATTTCCCCCAACCTCATTACCCTAAGTGTAATTTTTCTCAGAAACATATTAATCTTTTCCCTAAAATATATTCTTTAATACGTCCCAATCTTCCTATGTTCTCTATTCTGGGTGGTGGAAACATATTTTCTAGATTAATAGTGCCATTCTTCTGTTTGTCTATGATGTTGTGTCATTATATACTCATTTCTTGTTCCCGTTAAATGACATTCCTTTGTTTTAAAGAGTGAATTGATTTTACCTGATCATTGAGGTTTTTCTCTATACTAGGTTATTGAATGATAATCAGTTGGAGGGTCAGGTGCCAGAGGAACTATACTCAATAGGTGTACACGGAGGACTCATTGAGTATGTTTTTCCATCTTACTCTATCTTTCCTTGTTTCTGATGGATTTTATGTTCCTCTTTATACTTTTGCTGATAGTCTTCTTGAGATGTGATACAAATGCATCTTGGTCATACTGCAAACTTTGCAAATGTTGAACAAAGGTCTTGAAAGGAAACATGTTAAAAAGTCTCTTTTTGGGCTTCATTAGTATATTGGCATCTCTGTATGATTTCATGGTGACATCCTACAGGAAATTAAGGGAAGGTGGCTTGCTGATGTAGTTTAGTAGTATCCATAAGTTTTGTCTTTCTTGTTTGTTCCTTAATCTCAAGCTCTTTTCTGGATATTTCTTCATATATATACTGCATTAGTTGATGTATTGAGTGCCTTGTCATCATGTTGATTGCTGATCGTTTCTATTGCTAAAAACCAATATTCTGGAAGCCATTCTTCATTTTCTATTTTTGTTGATCTTTTTCAACTAGCATGCCTTAGTCCGATTCTTCAAATTTCATTGCAGTCTCTCTGGCAACAAGGGTTTGTGTGGTGCTCCTCCTCTGTCAGAATGTCCAGTATTTTGGCATCATGGTCGGTTATCTGGGCATGGTAAAATTGCAGTTGGTTTGTCTTGTGCGGTGGTATTTTGTGCGGTGATGTTATGCATATACATCTACATTAGGAGGAGGAGGAATGATTATGATTTTGGACTACCTCATGAATTGATGTGTAAGTTAACCTGCTCCAAGTCTGCTCACTATGTTTTCTCTAATTTGTTACCCCATTGTATACATTCTCGTTTGGCTTTTTTCCTATATGTTGCTTTGAACTTTAGATACTTGGAAAACTTAGTATAGAAGTGAACGAGGACAGCCCTACAAACCATAGATTTTCAAATTTCGGTCTTCTCTTCAGTGAATGAGAAATTGCACGAAAATGTCATACACTGATACACATGTATGGGTAAGTTAGGTTTCGTGCACTTGTTATCAGTAAGACCTTAAGAGATGTATTTTTACATTGAATCACTAGGTTGGACAGGCTGTAGGAGCAGTGATATTCAATTAAATGTATTGAATCAGCGAGTATGAGAATTTCATGATGTATAACTTTTGACAACAAGAGATGGGGCATATCTGGAATAGGTTGGGTGCTTTTCACAAACCTAATGAAGAATTGAAGAGACAATAAAAACATTTTAGATAAGAGTGATTTAATTGGGATGATATTACCCGTGCTTCAAATGAATTGACAACGTACTTAATGTGAATTTTGCTTTTGATACTGATGGAAAGAACTGATTTACCTGTGTTATTAATAAAAAAAAAACCCAATGTAACCATATAATATATATTCAAGACGTTTAGATTCTTTATCAATTTTTGTGGTGTGCCAACTGCCAAGGACTATTATTTTCTGTAGTCTCGTACTCTCGTTCAGTCACCACTCAATTAGTTTTATCCCCTTCCAAGAGCAGCTGATATTTGTTCTTATTTTAACTTGGATTTTCAGTAGCTTTGAATAACAACATCATTGTTCTAACTGTTATATTTTGTGCTTGAATCTCAGCACTGGCTGCAAAGAGAAATCGGTATCAGAGACAAAAATCATTAATGGTTCTAGAAATGGAAAGCCAGCACGCCAAAGGATTTATCCCAACTTTGGATCCTCAATGATGGCCCAACCTTAGGTAACTTCCAAAAAAAACCCTCATAATATGTAATCTTTTGCCGTAAATTAATTTCAAGCCTAAGGTAGTAAAGGTACAGCCTCGGAAAAGGCAACCATGAGATAGATCTAAATGATAGAAAAGTCGTGAAATTCATCACAAAGGGAGGTGGTTTCTAAGTTAATTGGTTCTTTTTACGAATCACGCTGAAGGGTTCATCACAAAACCATGTTCTGTAACAATACCATCTTATATACAGAAATATTCTTTGGAACCATGGAAAAAAGGCAAAAGAAGCCATATGTATTATTCCAGGTTTTCGTCTTGTTGATGTATGTAGTTAACTTACGGATATTGACATTCACAATTGAATGGACTAGCAAGTGGCAATGCTGGGCCAAGCCTACCTACTGATAATGGTCCCAACCCCACTTGTCTCCCTTATCTAGTTTCACTGATACATTTGCCCTCCCTTCCCACCATTTATTTGTATATCTATTAGAATTTTATTCATATCTTAGTTTTTATGTGCAGTCCATTTTGGCATTTCTCTTTATAAGATGCTTGGTAGTGGTACTGCTGTTTTCTTGTTTTAATGGCATCTTTAAATTTTCTGCATTTGTCGGATACCGTTTCAAATTTGTACTGCTTATATCTGCTTGTGAGTTCCAACAAATGGGGAGAATCTGCTCAAGCAGATAGAATGATAGATCCTATAGTATCCTATTCTGTGATTTTTTTTTTATGCAAGTGCTACTTTATCGTTTAAACTAGCTGACATTTTGGTTGAGGAATGGTGGATTTGATTTTGAGGTTGTGTTCAGCATCAACTGTGACGATTGGTTTAGAAGCGTAGGACTAATGGCTTCCCTACAAAGAATGTTGTAGTTGGATTTTGCAGAGGAAGGGAATAAGACTAGGAACTTAAAGAAGGTTATCTGAATGCCTATTATGGCAAACAAAATATTTCATAACCAATTTTTAAATTTCCACTTTCAGCCCCAGCCTTTGAATTTTTTCCCTCACGTATAGAGTCCTTTACGGCAAGAGTCCTTGTAATAATCACTGTTACAAGGAGATTTGATAGTTGTATGGATATGCTAGAGTCCTTGTTTATGTTGCAAATTATCATTACAAAGAATATAGAACATTGCTCTTTCTAGAAGCTTAACTAATACTATGAATCTTCTTGCATCTTTTTTTGTTATTGATTTTCATATTATTGGACATGAAGCTTCCTGATATGAACTGTACCCCACTTGCTTGATTCAACTACAAATTTTAGAATCTATCACACTTGCCTTGAGGTGAAGGGAAAAAAACAGCAGAATAAAGTTGACATGGGGGAATCAGTACAAAACAATGGCTGTATTGTCATATATTGTGTGCACAACCATCATGAGCAATGCATATGCATGTGGCTTCATAGGATAACTATAACGATATTAGTGAGTTATGAGGTGAGGTGGCACTTGGGTGTGTGCCCTAATGATTTGAGCCGCACTTATCAACCAATTCCTCGTTCAAATTAGCTGAATCTACCAAATACAAAGCTTTTTTCGTGCACATCATAATATTAAGTGCAACTAGCTTCCATCATATTTGTACACGTACATGGTCAGATCTTTTTCTTATCGCCTCCTTCAAGTCAAACAAAAATGGTCGGATATATACATTTCTATAATTGATCTAGCCTCAATCAAGATAATAAATCGATTATCTATATACAAAAGTGGGTTCATTCAAAAACAAAAAAAAAGTGGTTGGATTGTGCATGATTTGTAAATTTAGTAGCTAGCTTGTAGGACGTGTTATTCAAAAGAAACCAACCACTAATTTTGAGAACTGGTAACATCAAATATAGTTATAGTTAGGATTGTAATCGAACTGAACCAAGTTGAGCTTTGAATTGCTCAAGCTTGGATCGGTTAAAAATAGGCGAGCTCGACCTCGAAACTGAGCTTGGTTCATTAAATGCTTACCGAGCTCGAGCTTAGCTCACAAGCCTCTCATTTAGTTTCTTCTTGAGATAAGCTCGCAAACAACTCATTTACCTGATCATCTATACAAGTAAATGAAGCTAAAAATTAAACTACGTAGTTTGAGTAACTACAAAAACTATGTACTTAAACTATATATAATATATAATATATAGCGGAGCTTATTCATGAACATAAAATCGAGCTTGCTTGTGAAAAATGAGTTGGGTTTTCTTATGCTCAATTTCAGTTCATTTATCCTTTGAGTCTTAAAATTGTGCTCAAGCTCGGCTCGTTTACAAATCAAGCCGAATACAAACAAGACTTAATCGAGTCGAATACCGAGTTGCTCACGGACTGCTCTTTTCATTATAACCCTAGTTATAGTTGAATACGACTTATTTTTAGTTGTATAGAAATTTCCATACTACATCCTATGGTTGGAGATTTCAGTAGATCTGGTAGAGCGCAAAGATAGTTTGGAGGGAGAAGATTAGAGTGGTAGATAACCAGCCGTCATGACAGAGGGCAAGATTTCACGCTTCGCTAGGACATTGTGGTTTCATTGTTTTTGCTTTTTTGTTTGTTGCTTTGCCGTTTTGTGCTTTATGTTTCCCTGTTTTTGTTTTATGTTGTTTGGTGTCGTGTGCTAACTTTCTAAGAGGTTGCAGTTTGCAATTTAGGCTCCCTGCGGGTTTTCCAAGTGTACCCCCTACATAAAGGTAGGGGCAAGATTCCGCTGCAATGGAACCACACCGGGTCAATGTTGTTGTATATCCTATAGTTGCACAAAAGTTCAATTCTTGTTGGCTTGTTGCTATTTTCAAGTTAAAAGAAAACCTATACAAGCTAACAAGACAAATGCAGATAAGCTCGATCTAGATATGCACCAATTGCCAATTGGTACTATTATTGGTAGCCACTAGCCATAAAAGAAAAGAAAATAACAAACGAAAGCAAAGTTTTTTTTACCTGCAATTGAAATGCATGCATGTAGTCAAGTCAGGAAAGCTCCAAATTGTTTTTTATACGGATCGATAAAAGCTACAGTACCTGATAAATCCAATTAGTTAATGACCGGGCAATTTGATTGCATCTTCTTAATTATCTGGGCCATGAATATATATATATAAAAGCTCACATTAATGTTTTATTCAACCCATTAGTGACTAGAGGTTCAGTTTATTTGTATCTGACTTTTCTTTTCTTTTTTATTATTATAAAAAGACAAAAAAAAAAAATACTAAGAAGAGCTGAAAACTGGCTTCCATGAAACCAGTGGCGGTCAATAGTCATCGGAAAATTTCAATGTATAGGTGGATATGCCTAGCTATACTAACATCCAAACAATTAGTTTGTATTCTCTTGTTAGGGCATATTCCTGGCAATGGATACATGGGATTTGGTAGTTTAGGATGGATCAAAATTCACAATTGTTTCACAATTGAACAGAATCAAACAGTAATGGATGAAATGACATATACCACTTTCTTTATCTTCTGCTAATTAATTTTGATTAGTGGCTACGTACGTACCTCATGATCGATTTTGTGCATCCGCGGGCATTCTCCATGATCTTAAAAAAGATTGTTATAATGACTTCTTGGCTTTTCACGGTTGAATTATATATCTGCAGTTCACAAATATCTATAAACCCGTGGAAAGTGGAAACCACTAGTTTGAATGTTTGATCCCTTCGGCTAATATCAATATGATATCCCAAAGATTGGTTGCTAGTTGCTACATCGCCCGGTCTTATTGCGTTTGGATTATCCGATTTAATATAATAAGTTGAATTAAATTCTATTAAAATTATGAATTTAATGCATTAAATCAAGTGATCTAAAAATGTAAGCACAAATTGAGGATTGTACACATATAAGTAATGCATTTAATTAATTGACAATATTTAATGCATTTAATCGGGTGATCCAAACAATAAGTAAGTGTTAAAATACGTGAGCCGATAAATTGAGGATTGTACACATATAAGTAATGCATTTAATCGGGTGAATCCAAACAATACGTAAATGTTAAAGTACGTGAGCCGATAAATTGAGGATTGTACACATATAAGTGTAGTGCGTTCTATACTAAAACCAATTGACAATAAAAGGTTTAACCACCGATATGATATATATTTTATCACCCAATTTTCCATGTGAGAAGCAACATTAATCCAACACTAAGGATTCACTATTCACCATACATGAAATGTTGCTCCCCGAAACTACACTACTTCCTGCATCAGTTATGTTGTGACTATGTCGTTCACGATTGTGGAGTTGATGTTGGAGATAGACAGAGTTGTTTTGCTCGAGGTCATGGTTGAGCCTCCTAAAGATTCCTCATTTATATATGTTGAATTGTGTTTCTAGTGGGCATACTTTTTTGCTAGTGCTTTACTCACCTTATTTTTGTGTTCGCTTTGGTTCCTTAATGTTTTATTCATGCCAATTTATCTAGTTGTCGATTATTTACCAAATATTTCTAATTACCTTTTATATAGCATATGTTGTTGTTTTTGGCATATTCAAGGGTATTAAATTAGAATATTGTTGGAATTTTTTGTAAACATGAGAAAGACCATGTTTGATTCATCTTTATTTTTCTTTCATTAAAATTGAAGTATAGTTTATATTTTTTTTGTAAGATTTTAGTTTTAAAGTCTCATGTATATATTGGTTCTAGAAACTATATGGACTTTTGTTTTTTTTGGTAGAAGAAGAGGCAGTACTATCCGTCCCCTCAAGGGGGAATTTTATTAATGCTAACGCTAAGTAGCCTGACCCCTTGCATCATCAAATAATAAAGAGTTAACATCCCCTAAGGGTCACACAATACATGAAAACCAATACTAAACAAAAAAGCTAAGGAAGCTAAAAAGTCAGCGACAACATTCGCTTCGCGATAAATATGACAGAATTGGATATACCAATCCTTACGAATAAAGCCTTGGCATTGATGCAACATGCTAGAGAGTGGATGACTACACTCCATAGGCCTTCCTAGAAAAAGACACACTAAACACGAATCAATTTCTAAGATGAGCATGACTCAAGCCTTGTAGAACGCCCCATGATTTTGCCATTAGAACAGTACAAATGCCAATATTATGGACAAATACTACCTGAAACTTACCATCCGAGTCCCGGATCACACCGCCGGCAGCCGCGAGACCGTCCCGAATAGATCCATCAGTGTTAAGCTTGACATATCCATCCCTAAGACACTCCCACTGAATAAAACACTCTTCTCTTTGATGAACTTGACTAGCCGAACTCTTCCTTCGATCCACATGAAAATAATCCCATGAATACTTGAGCACAAAAGTCACACGATCACCTTCAAAATTCTCCTGGTTAAAAGCAATTTGGTTATGCCATTTCCAAATTCACCAAAACGAGTTGGCAAAAATACAAGCCCAGCTTAACCTGCTACGGTGGGTCAAGGTACAAGAAATATTCAAGCGCAACCAAAGCAAGAAATCTGATTCGAAAAAAAACTTCCTTGACAAGAGGAGTGTGAAGATCATCCCAAAAGCGTCTTGTAATGGCACAATCACGCAAAAGGTGATCAACGACTCCTCGTTCAAACACGTCGAGCACATGTCATTATTAGCGAAATGTCGCTTAACCCGCTCTTGATTTGTAAGGATGACTCCTTTAATAACCAACCAAAGGAATAATTTAGCACGTTCTGTCACCTGCAAATGTCAGACACTATCAAATATCATTTGGTCAACATTTAAAATCGCCGATGCATGGTAAGTGACTTGTAAGTACTTGAAATAGTATAATTCCCACAAGGAGAATGTCTCCAGCTCAGGACATCTATTGTGCTATTCTCCTGCAAACCAATCGGTGATAATTTCATTAAAATAGCCGCATGAAGAAGATTGTTGAGGTCGTTCCAATTCCACCCCTCTTGCGGAAGCCAATAATCCCACACAAAATTTTGCAAATCCGAATGCGGAATAGCACCGGTTACTACATTAGCCAAAGGACCCTCAATTAACCAACTGTCAAGCCAAAAGCGGGTGGCCATCTTGTTACCCACACTCCAGCTAGCACCAGGAACCACAACTACATTGATTCCTGTCTGCAGACTCCGCCATACATACGATGGTCCTGCGCGATTACAAAGCGATGTTTGGATGTATTTATTACTAATAACCTCTATCCACATCTTATTATTTTCATTCAAAACGACCACCCTAATTTGCCGATAAGAGCCATGTTAAGCTCCAACATGGTATGAATGCCCAAACCTCCAGCATATTTGGACGTACAAACCTCTTGCCAATTTACAAGATGTATCCATTTTCTATCACCAGTTTCACCCCACACAAAGTTGCTAACCATGGAGTCAATAATAGCACAAATTTTCTGAGGAAATATAATAGTTGCCATGGCACAAACATGTATAGAATAAAAAATTGTCTTATCTAGAGTCACTCTTCCTGCCATACTCAAGAAACGACCTTGCCATCCCCTTAGCTTGGTTGAGATCTTTTCCAAAAGTAGATTAAAAGGTTCAGTTGTCACTTAGTTCGTGGAATAAAGGCATTCCCAAATACATACCAAGGTCCGAGGTTAGGTCAAAACCGCTCTTTGGCTTCAAACGCTCACCAAGTTGAGTACTCATATTTCTAGACATGAAGATACGGGATTTGTGCACATTCACATGTTGATCCGCAAACAACATTATGTCATCGACATACATGATATGAGATAGACCCGCGTCATTTCGAGAAATTTTTGATTGGTTTCCAATTTTTCAAAGCAACCTCATAGGAAATCATTTGACTAAGCCTCTCATTGCATAGAACAAGGAGATAGGGAGAGATGGGACCATCTTGTCTAACACCCCAACTAGGCACAAAAGATTGTGTCATTTCACCATTCCAAAGAAGGCGAAAAGACGTCGAGGTCAAGCACTCATGGATCCAATTCACCCAAGACGGGGGGGGGGGGGGGGAGTGGGGGACCGACGTCCTGAAGATATCGATTATAAAATTCCATCTGAGGCGGTCATATGCCTTTTCTAAATCTAGCTTCAGCAACATCCAACTCATCTTACCCCTCTTACGGCGCACAAAATGGATAACTACCAAGGCCACCACAATATTATCTATAATAAGCCTCCCAGGAACAAAACTGCCTTGAGTAGGGCCAATGAGTCTTGGTAAAACACTCTGCATTCTTTCTACCAAAACTTTCGTTATTATTTTATAGAGCACATTATATAAGTTGATCGACCTAAATTGACTGATGCGCTCTGGTTCATTGAATTTAGCAATCAGGGAAATAAAAGTGTCATTTAACCCCTTCGACAAACTAGACGTCACAAAGAAATTCTTGACAAAACTAATAACCTGAGGTCCAACCGAGTCCCACCATTTTTGAAAAAATACAGGCTGAAAACCATCACTCCCATGGGCTTTAAGAGGCTCCATCTTTTTTTATTGCCTTAACAACCTCCTCGTTGGTAATCGGAAGATCAAGATCAGCCCATATACTCACCAATAGTCGAGGAAAGGCATCACAAATAATATCAATTGGCTATGTCTCCTCTATCAGTAAGGTATACAGTCTAGCAAAAAAATTTAAGGCATGCATTTCCAAATCCGATTTTCCCACAATCCAGTCCCCATTCTCATCACACAAAGACTTAATCTGGTTCCTCTTACGACGAACAATAGTAGACACATGGAAAAATTCCCTATTCCTATCACCATCCTTAAGCAATTGGATTCGTGATTTTTGAAGCCACAAAATTTCTTCCCCCTCAAGTATACGACTGCCCCGTAAAACCCATGTCGATGAGCATTGCACTATTAACAACATTAACAAAAGCATCAGAGTCCCCCGATAAACATCATGATCCTCCAATATGATAAGTCGAATGCAAAATACAGTTGAAGTCACCACCAATAATAAGGGGTTCCACAATCGGCTCAAATTCAGCCAACAAATCATTCTAAAAGGTCTTTCGATGACCCGGTGACGGTGGGGGCATAAACAAACACAAGATGATAGCGATATTGTTCCCGCAAAATAACAAAATGAATAAAATCCTCAAGAATTCTGATCACCGGTTTGAATAGCTCTATTGATTGGTAATTGAATGGATGTTGTAACCCTAAATTCTAGCTTTCAATTTATTAAAAAAAAAAAACTACTTTCAAATATATATATATTTTTTTGATATGGTAAGGATTAGGGTCACCACAGGTACTACTTGGGCTTACCTAGAGCATTTACTAGAGATGAGAATTGATTACTAACCAATTCTAAAGAGGAAAGGAAAAACCGTCGTCCGAGAAATTCGAAGCGGTGACCTCAAGATACTACCCCAAAAGCCCAACCACGGAACAAAATTCCCGAAAGCAAAATATATAGATTATTATCAATAAAACAATTTAATATTTTTTATTGAAAACTAATCCTAAAATTAAGGTTATTGCGACGAATGAAGGGCGCCCCTGTCAGAGTTGAAAGGCGCCCTGGCTTTTAAAGCGGTGGGCCCTACAGAAGCACATACGAGCGGTATAACCTACCGCTCCTTTTTTTTAATTAAATATGGTCAAAGGTGCAGATTCCGCGTGGGAATTTGCACCTGCAGCTGGAGCGGCAGTTGTTGCCGCTACAGCTTCTCTGGGAACCAGCTTGATCAAGGTGCCGCATGTATAATTGATTGACTGAGGGGGATTAATCAATTGCACCGGGTTCATTTTCGCCCATATCCAGCTTCTCACTCCCTCTTCAAATCTTCTAGGAGCTCATTTCTCCATTTTCGCCCACTTCTCCAGCTCCCCACTCCCAAATCCATTAATTCGATTTAAGTGGTCCCAAATCCTACACTAATCCGGTGAATTAAACCGCTATTCAAGATAATGAGAAGTTTTTCTGTATCGGTATGTATGTATTTTTTTATTTTAATTGAATTATTTTAAGTTATTAAGGTTAAAACTAACGTAATTTTTTTTATTAGAGTTTGTTTCGCTCGAAATCATCTTCAAACTCCCAACGTAGACGACAGAATGAATCCCGAACAAATATTAACTTGAATGAGAGTGAGGCAACCTCGAGAGTTCGAGAGGAGGTTCAAGTCCCGCTTCTGGAAGCGACAATGAGCCAACCCATCGCCCCCGTCTCCCCCGTCGCCCCCGTGGAGGGTTTTGGTACGCAAAATATTAAATTTAATTTTAATTTATGGATTAATTATTAGTTTTTTGTATTAAGTAGTTTATAGGTTAATTACCGAGAGTTTTATCAATTAAGTAGTTTACATGATACTATGATAGTCAATTTATATGTTAATTTATGTTGTAAAAATAAATAAATAAATAAATAATGTATAATTTATAGACTAATATATGTGTAATTATTAGTGATTAAGTAGTTGTAGAAAATAATTATAAAATTTCATAATCTGAATAAATTTATTTATGGTGTAATTATTAGTCTTTTTCATTAATTATGAGTTTAAATTAGGTTCATACATGATAGTAAGTTATATGTTAATTTGTATTATAAAATAAATGATTAAGTAGTTGTTGAGAGTGAATATGAATTTTCTTACTTTGCATGGTTAATATATTTATGGATGAATTAATAGTTTGATATATTAATTATGAGTTTAAATGAGCATTATGAACAATATTAAATTTTAGAGAAATATTATAAAAGAATGCATGCAAATGATATTTCAACAATTGAAAGATGGCTGAATAGAGGTGTTGATATATATATCAAGAGCTCAATGTGGACCCTACCCAGCTCACATATGGTAATACGAGTTATGCTGAAGCTGGTCCACCATTCACTCATGGCCAATACGAGGGTTACCAATTGCCCCCGCATCATCCAACACAAGAGGCATATAATTATTGTAGTACGAGTTATATGCCACTCCAAGAGACGCACTATGGTGGTAGTACGAGTTATATGCCACCCCAAGAGACGCACCATGGTGGTAGTACGAGCTATATGCCACCCCAAGAGACGCAATATGGTGGTAGTACGAGCTATATTTCACCCCAAGAGACACACCATTATGGTAGTACGAGCCATAGTATGCCACCACAGGAGTCGTACATGCAGCTGACGTTCTACACAAACCCGGAGGGCTACCAAATGCCGATGCAGCCCCCTCCCATGCGCTACTCGGCTCCTCCGGAGCCCGATATCCCGACCCATGATGATGAGGTCCCGGTTTATGATGACCCTGGATTCGCACCCCCGATCCATCCGGAAGGAGGATATGGTGGCGACCCTAGCGACATGTCCTTACTCACCCACTTTCATACCCAAAGGGATATGGGATCACCAACAGGTAAGAACGACCTATAATTTTAAATTTATGATATTATTTATAATGTTCAAAACTTAATTTTTCTTGTAATCTGAACAGTGGGCGAAAAACCTTAAAGTGCAAGGTCGGTCCGAGGCATTAGACTTCTTGAAAAAATTGGCGGACAACCATCAAGGACAAGCGTGGGTGACACTTGTAAACCAAAGTGGCCTGAGTCATCTAAAGGATTGGAACTTTCGGGAAATGGACCGAGCGCTGATTTCTGCATTCGTGGAGAGATGGCACCCGGAAACGAATAGTTTCTACTTTCTTTGGGGAGAGATTACCATCACCCTCCACGATGTCTCAAAGATACTGAACCTTCCATTGAATGGCATGAAGCTCAAGGAAGGGCATTTGGATGATGAAGGTTTACGCTTGAGGATGGCGCAAATGTTAGGAGTTGACGTCAAGGAGGTGAACATGCAGACCAAAGATGGTGGCATCAACACAGTCAACTTGAAGGCTAGGTTGGAGGTTCTGGTGGAACAAAGAGCGGACCCGAATTTGATCGCGTCTCTTTACTTGTTCATGTTGCTCGGAAACACATTGTTTTTGGACAAGTCTAATGCCGCTACCCAGCTACATCTCTTGCATCTGGTACTAGACCATGGGGTGACCTCTCATTATGCATGGACAGTGGCTACATTGGCCTACTTGTACAGACAGTTGGGTTGTGCAAGCCGCAAGGAGGCTGCGGGTATTAGTGGGTGCATGTTCGTCCTACACGCGAGTATACCTAACCTTATATACACTTTAAATATATTGTAACGTTTCATACACACATCTAACATAACATATTTATATATTTCACAGACTTGGATTTGGAGGTACACTGCTGGAAAACGCATCTGTAGCCAGGAAAATAGACACGACTTCCGCCACAAAAATAACCACGAAATCACGTTAGCCACGACATCCCCAACGGATTGCCCTACGAAAGGTGCCCTGGGGCTAAAACGCGCGAGGCTAAATATCACTCTGAAAAAGAACCACGAAATTCTAGTTTTGTGGCTATTTAGCTGCAAATAATAGCCGCGAATTAGTTCATTGCTAAATGTGTGGCTATTGGCCACGAAAGTCACGTTCAACCACATTAGCCATAATTGAATTTCGTGGTTAGTTTTGAGTGCATCACCATCAATTTTTAGCCACGAATGTATTTTGTATCTAAATTCGAGTCGAATTTGAACTCATTGTCGCCCCTAATTTGTGGCCATTTAGCCTTGAAATTTGCATTGAATCTTATTTTGTTTCAAATTTCTTGGTTAAATAATTACGCATTTAAAAAAATCAGAAAAATATTACACCATAATATATATGCTAATTTCTCTCTAATGTTCTCTAGTTTACTCAAAACAATAGTAAAGTATACATAAAGTTGGAAATCAAAAGCAACAAAAAATGCAAACAATGCAAGAAGCAATTAAAGATGACACAATACATAATTATCTGAGTCATAACACATTTCAGTAGAAGCCAACATATTTATCAACAAATGAGTCATGTTGTTCAAGCTCAACCAAAGCAACACAAACTTAGAGGTGTAGAATTCGTATTTTTAATACAAACATTTTCTGAAACTAAAGCTAAGCAGAGTACAAAGATAACCACCTTCAACTTGCCAATGAAAACATTGAAAGGTGGAAATAGAAAATCAACAGGAGAACCTGTACAAATATTAAAGATTCAAATATAGTATAAGTACACTCTTTGAGTTAAGGAAATGTATATGAATTTATATGAAACTAAGTTTAACAAACTTTAATGAGAGTTGAGTAAATTAATTAAATTTACCTCATGATCACTGCTTGTTGAATCTCTTCTGACATATCTCCTGGGTTTTCTTCCAAACCTCTTGATAGAATTGACCCCTCAACATATCTTGCTCAGTTGTTCTTCTAACTGGGATTGTTCCTTCTAGGCAAGCCTTTCCACTTTGTTGCCACAATTGAAATTTTTCTTCAATGCCCTTGGATTATCCCCTTTTGGCCTTTCTGGTGGATCCTGCAAGTTCCAAATTTCTATTAAATATGAAACAATTTTCACTTTTTACAGGATTGAAAACATCATATACCCTGCAGAAATCGGCCTAAAATGAATTGGGAAATTTGGTGGGTACCAATGGGTTTTTTCCTCTTAATTCAGGGTGATCAAAAGCTGGTTGCTGATGAGATACTATGCAATCTATAAGATTGCCATCCAAGCTCTGCCAATTCAACAAGCTTCAAAGTCAGTGAAATTTGAATCAAGATTTAATAAAAGAGAAGCAAGAAAAATGGCTTTGCATAAGAAATGTAAGAATGGATTTGCATAACCGTGTCAGTAGAACACCATATATGCTTCGCTCCTCAGATCAAAAAATAATATACTTTGCTTCAAAAATAAGAACATAAAAAACTATTAACCTTCAAAAAGAGAAGAGCATCAAGGTGAAACTAAACTCGTGCTAAGCATTTTTATATGAAAGTCACTTAATTTGTAGCACAGGCCACGCCCCCGTAAACCTCATAATGGTCGGGTTCACAACAAAAACAAATGTAGTTTGAGCGAAATTTCACCTTAAAATAAAGACCTCGGTCAGCTTCAACTTGTTTCTTTAGACCATCAATGACTGATAAAACTTCCTTGTCATTTGGACCCTTATCACTCACGGTCATCATCTGCACAAGAAATCATAAATTGTGATCCCTAAGCCTAAAATTTTGAGCAAAATTAAAGAAATCAAGGCCGGATCCATCTCCGGTAACGAAGCTCACCGCGAAGCCGAGGTCAAATTCGAAGGAGGTGGCGGAGAATCATGCAATGAGGGAGCAGAGCTCCGCCTCCTGCTACTCCGGGTGGATAGGTGGACTTGTCAATCACGGAGATGGCGATCGCGAGGAGTTTGAAATCCTAATTTCTTTTGCCAAAATTCGGGGTTTGTCTTTTTTTTTTTCTGCTGGAAGTCGTTTGATTCCTCAAGCTATACTTTTGCTTTTACACGGGAAGTAGCGGGAGGTGGTGATGGGAGGAGGATGGTGTCTTTGAGATGGGATCTAGTGAGAGGAGGAGAAGGGATCTATCTGGTGAGAGTCTGAGAGAAAAAAGGATGTATTAGGGTTAGAGATAAGGGACGCCCAAAATTTCAGCCCAAATATTCCCTCCTAACATTTTCATTCCAAAATTTTCAGCCCGCCCAAAATTTCATTTGACCAAAATATTCCCTCCTTAGCCCGCCTAAAATTCCTTTTAACCAAATATTCCCTTCTTAGCCCGCCAAATTTTTTTTAACTAAATATTTTCTTCTTTTTTCCTCCTAAACACAATATTCTAAAGCATTAAATTAGCAATTATTTTTAAATTTTTTTAAAATACACTTTTCTATATACAAATAATCTAAATCATTAAAACACTTTCATATCTGAAAATGACAATAATTAAAAGTGTGAAATTGAAAATTTATACATAAACCGATATTAATCTAACATGATAATAAAATAAATCTTCAATACATAAAACATTATATACCTTTTTTGGGGGGGCGCTGCCCCCAACCCCGCCAGCGAGACCACCGTCGTGGGGCGTTGCCCCCCGAACCCCTGGTGTGTACTTGTTAACACCAAGCATATAAAGATCATCATAGAGGTTTAGGTATTGTTAATCTTAAACTTTAACGATTTCTTATTAGAATGAACGATTCTAAATGAATATAATGATTTCTTATAAGAATGAACGATTCTAAGGGACTATAACGTTTTCTAATAAGAATGAACGATTCTAAAGGAATATAACGATTTCTTATAAGAATGAACTGTTCTAAAGGAATATAACGATTTCTTATAAGAATAAACTATTCTAAGTGAATATAATGTTTTCTTATAAGAATGAACGATTCTAAGTGAATATAACATTTTCTACGTTTTCTTATAAGAATGAACGATTCAAATAAGAATTAACAATTCTAAATGAATATAATGTTTTCTTATAAGAATGAACGATTCTAAATGAATATAACAATTTTTATAACAATGAATGATTCTAAGTGAATATTATGTTTTCTTATGAGAATGAACGATTCTAAAGAAATATAACGATTTCTTATAAGAATGAATGATTATAAAGGAATATAATGATTTCTTATAAGAATGAATGATTCTAAGTGAATATAACGTTTTCTTATATGAATGAACAATTCTAAGTGAATACAATGTTTTCTTATAACAATGAAAGATTCTAAGTGAATACAATATTTTCTTATAAGAATGAATGATTATAAGTGAATAGAACATTTTCTACGTTTTCTTATAAGAATGAACGATTTAAATAAGAATTAACAATTCTAAATGAATATAATGTTTTCTTATAAGAATGAACGATTCTAAATGAATATAACAATTTTTATAACAATGAATGATTCTAAGTGAATATTATGTTTTCTTATGAGAATGAACGATTCTAAAGAAACATAACAATTTCTTATAAGAATGAATGATTATAAAGGAATATAATGATTTCTTATAAGAATGAACGATTCTAAGTGAATATAACGTTTTCTTATAAGAATGAACAATTCTAAGTGAATACAATGTTTTCTTATAAGAATGAAAGATTCTAAGTGAATACAATATTTTCTTATAAGAATGAATGATTATAAGTGAATAGAACATTTTCTACGTTTTCTTATAAGAATGAACGATTCAAATAAGAATTAACAATTTCTTATAAGAATGAACTCTAAGTGAATATTATGTTTTCTAATAAGAATGAACGATTCTAAATAAATATAATGATTTCTTATAAAAATGAATGATTATAAAGGAATATAATGATTTCTTATAAGAATGATCGACTCTAAACCCTAAACCCTAACCCTAGACTCTAAACCCTAGACCCTAAACCCTAAACCCTAAGAAATATAACGCTTCTTATAAGAATGATAGATTCTAAATGAAAGTAACGCTTTCTTATAAGAATGATCGATTGTAAAGAAATATAACATTTTCTTATAAGAATGAATGATTCTAAAGGAATATAACGATTTCTTATAAGAATGAACGACTCTAAAGGACTATAACGATTTATTACAAGAATGAATGGTTTTAAATGAATATAATGATTTGTTATAAGAATAAACAATTCTAAAGGAATATAACAATATCTTATAAGAATGAACGATTCTATAATGAATATAACGATTTCTCATAAGAATGAACGAATCTAAATGAATATAACGATTTCTCATAAGAATGAATGATTCTAAATAAATATAACGATTTCTCATAAGAATGAACGATTCTAAATGAATATAACGATTTCTCAATAAAGGAACGATTCTAAATGAATATAACGATTTCTCATAAGAATGAACGATTCTAAATGAATATAATGATTTCTCATAAAAATGAACGAATTTAAATGAATATAACGATTTCTCATAAGAATGAACGATTCTAAATGAATATAACGATTTCTCAAAAGAATTAAAAATTATTAATTTCCTAGGAAGTCATTTATAATTTATTAAAAATTATTAATTTCCTAGGTGATCATGATTGATGACTCGGCTAAAATCGTTGTTGTCAAGATCAAAAATAAATAACCCTAAACTACTAACTAGTATAGCAAGTAAGCAAGGGGTCGAACCCAAGAGAATCGGGATTCTGATCAATCAACAAAAAGTAAAGACAAGGGTTTTGGAGTTCAGGCAAGCAAACAAATAAGCAAATATTATTGAGGTTAAATCAAGTGAAGGAAAGCAGAGTTCATTCAATCAATTCCACCTTTTTAATCATTCGATCATTGATTCATCCACTTTTCTATTAATTCCCTAGTTAATTCCAATCCTTATAAAAGATTTCCGCTTGCCACGGTCCAAGCGAAACGATGATATGAACAAGAACGCTTAATTCAAATCATGTAAAGTATTAAGGATAAAAGGATATTAAATCATGCAATCAAGCTACGAGTCTCATGCATAAAATAACAATCAAATACTCTTCCTCAATTCTAGTCCACGGTCCTAGAAAAGAGTTGTTTCAAGGATAAATAAGATTGCACAGACAACAATCAAACTAATCCAAACAGTAGAATATCAATCAAATTCAACAAGTTGCGCACCAAGAGAAATCAATTGATAATCATGAAATTAAACACAAGAGTTTTGATATTAACCAAGGGATAGAAAAGTTACCAGAATCTCACGAAATACATAAAAAAGCTTCCTTGATTAAACAAACTCGAAAGGGAAATTAGTTCTCCATAATACTGAAATAAAAACCTAAAAGTAAAAGTATGCTAGAATTGTGTCCCTAAACTGAAAACGAAACTAAGCTTAAATAGTAGAAAAATATCCGAGACCCTAAGATAGAAAAATACTAAAAAGATAGAATAAAAGAAACGAAGGCGGCGCTGAAAAGCCAAAATCCGCGAGCGCGGAAATAATCCGCGGGCGCGGAAATAATCCGCGGGCGCGGATCAATCCTCTACCCTCGGCCGCGGATGCTCAACGATCCGCGAGCGCGGAAATTTTCCGCGGGCGCAGATCTTCTGACAGCTTACTGGTGTCAACTTCGGAGGTGGTTTTGACCCACTTAGAGTTGGAATTTGAACTCGCCGTAAAAAGATGAATTGTAGCTCTTAGAGTTAGCTTTCCAATGATACCAAATTCAGCTTCATCTGATCATCGTAGCTCCCGGAATAAACGTTACAAGAAAGTGGTGTCGAAACAACTCCAAATCAACACTTGTCTTCAAAACTCTTGCAATTCTTCAAATCGTGTCTTCGGTCTTCATATGACAATTATGCTCAAAACTAACCTAAACACACTCAAATCATACCTAAAATACAAGAGTTAACCTATGCTAAATAGAGCGTATCAATTGATATTTTATTTTAATAAATATCTTTTTATAAAGGCCTATGGGTAATATTTATTAAAATTTTAAAATAATTGTTCTTTATAGTGGAAATAATTTTACAAATAATAAAAATTAATTAGGAATGGGCTTGTGAGGTAATAGAAAATGTGATGGGCTTGAGAGTCAAACGAAATGGGCCCGTTTTTGGATCACCGTACTCGGCCCATATAGAGGAGCAGCCCAATCCAAACGTACTCTTCTCCTCTTCCTTCGTTGAAATCTTATGGTTGTTTCTGAAGATTTACCACGAAATGAAGAACTCGTGGCTAATCTCGTGACTGTTTCTGCAAAATTTTCCAAACAAACAAAGTTAGACACGAAATGAAGAACTTCTTACTAGTCTCGTGGTTATTTCTGCAGATTTCTCACGAAATGAAGAACTCGTGGCTAATCTCGTGATTGTTTCTGCAAATTTTTCCAAACAAACAAAGTTAGACATGAAACGAAGAACTCGTGACTAGTCTCGTGGTTATTTCTACAGATTTCTCACGAAATAGAGAACTCGTGGCTAATCTCGTGACTGTTATCGCAGATGTTTCAAACAAACTATGTTAGACACAAAAATAAGAACTCGTGGCTAGTTTTGTGGTTATTTCTAAAAATTCTAACGAAATGAAGGACCATTTATGAGTCAATGATTCAAATTACTCTCACAAATATCCACAAACCTAGCCACGACTAGTATGTGGGTACTTAGCTCCAGACTTTGTCTTGAAAATACACACGAATCTTTTTTCGTGGCTAATTAGCTACTACTCTAGAAATGAATCTAGATGCGCAAGAAATTCTCGTCCATTGGGCCTTAACGTTAGCCCCGAGCTTGTTTTCATGACAATATGGCCAGAAATCTACAACCAAAGCTAGCCGCGCTCACTTTTCGGGGCTATTCGGCCCCAAAACTAGCCACAACTCTATATTTCATGGCCATATTACCGCAAACTGAAATATTTGTGGTTAAACTTATGGCCTTTGCCACCCAAATTACCCTCGCCAAAATTCGTGATTAATATTTTCTGGCTACAGACGCGTTTTCCAGCAGTGGTACTTTCCGACCTTTTGATGTTCATGTTTTAGTATAGTTTTTAGTATGTTTCTTAGTTTGTTTGGTTTAGTTTTCATTTCTATGAGTTTTTGCATATGCGATGAGTTGAGAGTTGAATTTATAAGCCTAAACACTTGAGAGTTGAGTGAAACACATATATCCCTGGTGAGGTTGGATTGTATTTGCTTATGTTTATTTAGTGCCTATATGTGTGATGACGTTAATAGTCATTTGCTATTTTCTGCTATGTTTTTGATGTTGCTTTTTAGTTGATGGCTATTTGCTTGATGAGCATGATTGTTTGGTCTTGGTTGTTGTTTAGTGATTGCTTGAGGACAAGCCAGTCTAAGTATGGGGTATTTTGATGTTCATGTTTTAGTATAGTTTTTAGTATGTTTCTTAGTTTGTTTAGTTTAGTTTTAGTAGTTTTAGAGTTAGTTTTGTGTGTTTTAGGATGAGTTTGCATATTTTGTGAGAAGTATGGAAGCTACTCCGTTTTGTGTCTTTTTGTAGGTTTTGAGCAGGAAAGGAGCGTTTTTTGAGCTGAACTAGAGTGTTGTGGTGGAGGTCGGAAGAACATGAAGATATAGAGGAAGATTGCATAAGAAGAGTGAGGAGAAGTTCAAGTTAAAGTCAAGAGAAGTGGAAAAGAAAAGCCAAAACCCAGGCTCGTTAACGAAGCTGTAAAGGGTCGTTACCGAGGCTTAGAGATAGAATTTTTAGAGGGGATTTTGTGTTTTCTACCGACCCTGTGCGGGGTCATTAATGATGGCTCCGTGTCGGTAGGGTTTTAACTGATTCTAGGGTTGTTATATCTTATATCTTGTTATCTTTAGTAGTGTAAGTTTTTATCTTTAGGCTTTTTAATAGATAGCTTTCTTAGTATAAATACCCTTATTCTAAGCCTAGAAGGTGTGAACGATTTTGGGGAGGATGATTTTTGGAGAGGCGAGATTTGATAGGTCGAGCGGAGAAGGTTGCGAGTCTGGTTCGTTCGAGAGAAGAGTTGGGTCGTTAGTCGGATTTGCTCGGGATATTGTTCTGTGTTTTTCGGTTTCTTCAAGATATTGTAAGACGATATTTTCGTATTAATTTTAAGTAAGTTGTTTTTGTTTTCAATGTTTTATCTTATTGAAATTGTTTGCTTTATTATGATTAATGAGTAGGTTTACTTATCTAGGATCGGGGATGAAACCCGACATAGTTATGCATGTTTGATGAGTGAGTTGATGTTTTGAATGCCTTTTATCTATTTGAGATTGCTTGTGTGTTTATGCTTAGACGATAGTCGAGGTAATTTGAGTTATCAATTTGATCGAAAGAGAATGTTGTTAACTTGAAGGTTGATATTGTTCGATTACGAAAGTTTCGAGCTTTAGATCCAAAACAAGTGATTGAGTGAATTGATTTATGAGAATTGATCGGTTTGCTTGTTAATCAGCGAAAGTTGATGAATTTATATGCATGGCTATGTTGTGGTAACCCTTGTCCTAGGTATTTTACTTTATAAGAGTTATGATTCGTTATATTCGTTATCGAGTTCCTTTGCCTCGGTACCGAACCTACGCTTTGTTTAGTTCGTTATTTTGTGTTCGTAGTTTACCCAGGTTCGTTAACGACCCTGAGGTCGTTAAGAGGTTGGCCGTGTGTGTTTTTGCCTGTTTTTGCTTGTTTTTCGTATTTTTGTTAGTTGATAGACAAACAACCGTGCTTCCCATGGAACGATCCTGACTTCGCTATACTCAGCGGGGTCTTGAGTATAAATTGGTTTGTTGTCAAGTTAAATATCCATCGTTCAACAATTTGGCGCCGTTGCCGGGGAAGCAACAATGTTCGTTTGTTTATCTGTGGGTCTGGGAATAGCCCGACCCCGTTTTTGTTTTTAATTTTGTTTTTTGTGTCTGTTTTCTCAGCGTATGCCAGCAGGACGTCGCAGGCTCGAATTTGACAACACCGGTTATTATTCCGAACCTGAGCGCACCTTGCACCGTAGACGAAGAGAAACACGAGCCATGGCTACACCGGAAGAGATGGCTCGATAGATGGAAGCACTTCAATAGCAGATGGAGGCGTTACAAGCTGATCGAGACGCCGCTGCTGCCGAGGCCGAACGTAAACAAGTCAACAGTGCTCGTTTACAAGAAGAGCTGAATGGCTATCCGAGGAATGCCAAGCAATATATGCATCCAGAACTAAGGGTGTCGGAGTCTCCAATTGTGCTTCCAGAGATAGAGGACTTTTGAGATTAGGTCCCAATTTATATCCTTGATCAAAAGGGCTTATTTTGAAGGGAAACCTACTAAGTGCCCTATGGAACATATTAGAAACTTTCTTGATTTATGTGACACTATTGCTGCTGAAGGTGTCTCACTTGAATATGTTTTGTTAAAAGCTTTTAGGTGGTCTCTTACTGGAAAGGCCCTGAGCTGGTTGGAGAGCTTACCTCCTAAGTCTATAAGGACTTGGAAGGCTTTGTATGTTCAATTTCTTACAAGCTGAGAAAACGCATCACCTCCTATCACCAGCTGCCTAATGAGATTTTTGTAGAAACTTGGGAAAGATTTAAGGAAATGCTAAGACAGTGCCCTACCCATGGGCAACCTTTATATGTTCTTCAAGAAATCTTTTTCCAGGGTATTAATGCAGAGACGAAGAACCGCATCAACACGCATACAACGTGCGGTTTTATAGAGATGGGTCCCACAGCTGCATGGGAATTGTTGGACAAGCTTTCTAACTACGATGCTATGTATGGTACCCAACAATCACCCCAGCCCCAGAGGCGTCTCTACGTACCTAACAAAGAAGATGTTGACCCCGATGTCAAAAACCAATTTCTGCAAGACGAGGTCAACCGCCTGAAGAAGTAGGTAAGTTTTCTTAAATCCTCTCAATCTTGTCAAGAATGTGGCTCTTCTACCCATATTACTTCTGCTTGCACTAACGTAGAGCAGGTAAGAGCCATTGAGACATATGCTGAAGTGAACTATATGAGAGACCCATACAGGAACCAACCTAGTAATTTTGACAGGTCAAACAATTATCCAACATGGGGCAACCAAAACCAAAATTCCAACTATGTCGTGCCTCCACCGGATAGACGACCTGCACCGTATCGACCTCCAGGCTATCAAGAGCCACCATCATGGGTACAAGGGTTACAGGAAGGCATTAATGGAGTTCAAGCCAACCTAAATAACCAACTAAAAAGATGGGGAGAGTTCGATGTGTGGAAGAAGAATGTCGAATCCCAACTAGGGAACCTCGCTGCACAGATTCTAAGACCACAAGGGCAACTCCCAGGCTGACCCGAGGAGAACCCGAAAGGACAAATAGCAGCGGTGCACCTTAGGAGCGGGAAGACACTACCGGAGTGTGTCCAGGCTAAAGAGAAGAGCCCCTCAACTAATAAAGAAGCCACGACTCAGCTCGATAACGAACCAGAGAGGGTCGTTACCGAACATGCACACCATGGTGACGATGCTCCCAGGGTCGTTAACGACCCTAGTCCAGGTAAGTTTCCTATTCCGAGCTCCTCTCTCAATCCCAGGATCGTTAACAACCCCACCAGGGTCGGTAACGATCCTCCGAGTGCACCAAACGACCCTAATGTCGACCCGGTAGCATCACCTCTCGTGCCCGAATTGGTTCCGAGAATGGTGAAATCTCTTCCTTTTCCTACTAAGAAATCAAAGGACTCTAATGAGAGTAAGTTCAAGCATTTCGTAAAGATTCTCCAGGGCATAAATATTTCTATATCATTCGCTAAGGCCCTAAGCGAAATGTCGGCTTACACAAAATTCTTGAAAGATATTCTTAGCAGGAAACGATCCATCACAGAGCTGCAAGATGAAGTTCGATCCATTGCCCTACCAGAGAAGTTAGGTGAACCAGGGAGATTAGCCATAACAATTGGCATAGGCGACCACAAATTCAAGGCTCTATGTGATCTAGGAGATAGTGCTAGTTTACTCCCTCTATCAATCTGGTCAAAGGCCAACATGGGACCATTGGAACCTGTAGACATGAACCTCTACATGGCAGACGGATCAAGCGTAAAAGCTACAGGAGTCGTGGACGATTATCCCATTCAAGTCGAAAATTTTTTTATTCCAAATGATTTTATCGTTCTCGACATGCCCGAAGATCCTCAAGTCCCCATTATCTTAGGCAGGCCATTCTTAGCTACAGCAGGCGCTAGGGTAGATGTGCGGAAAGGACTCCTCACTTTTGATATTGGAGAGGAACGCGTGGAATTCAACCTTGACCAAAACGCTAATGACCCAACTGCGGCAGCATAGATCGAGTTGACCCAGCCAGAACTCGACATAGATGTTCCTAAAGACCCTCCACCAATTAGCAAAGAAGACGAGAATTTCACACAAATCTCTGCCGACCCACCTTGGTCCAATACCGAGTCCCTCATGCAAGTCTATAATGAAGAAATCGTTAGCACAAGCTCGGTAATGGTTCCAACAGCCTCAGTGTCAACATCGTTTCCAATAAATCAAGGTGAGTAATCTAACCATGAATACACTATTACTGGTTATGATTCTTCTCCATATTCTATTCTTACACCGTATCCCACTATTTATGCTATAGAGGAGTTCAAACCACCTTGGTTTTCGGATTTCACTAACCCTTATGTAGGAATACCGGGCATATTGCTAGAAGATAAAGGACCAAATTTAGTGACTCAAGCCAATAATGCCTACAATGCTAAGTATGGGGTCCCTCAAAACCCTAACGTAGCTGCAAGAGAACCACCTTGAGCCAAGGTAAGTTCGTCGGGCTGACGACGTTAAAAAAAGCGCTTACGGGAGGCAACCCGATTTTAGTTTAGTTTTTTCTTCTTTTTTTCTTTTTCCTAGCTTTCTTTTGAGTTTTTCTAGTAGTTTAGAAGGTAGAGAGATAGAATGGTTTTAGGCTAACATGATACAGGAGTTGGGCTCGGAAAATCACTCGAAACAGGTCACGCATGCTCGTTAACGACCACCACCAGGGTCGTTAACGACCCATTTTGGCGACACGAATTCAGGAAACGGGTAGGTAAGTATTTTTTTTACCCTAGTCTATCTTCTATCTTTTTACTTGTGCCGCCTCTTACCCCCTTCCCCTACCTCTAGCCCTCTCCTATTTAACCCTCTCAAAAACTCCCAAATCCCACCCTCAAAATCTCTCAATCTAAAGCTTAAACTCTCAATCAATCCTACCGGTTTTCCCTCACCACCGATCGGAACCCACACCACCACCGAAGCCCCGGAGTCCCACCCCGTTAACGAGACCTACATCCTCAAACTCGTTACCGGTGAGGCATTGAAGCTCGTTAACCACTCCCAAATTTCAATCTTGTTCTTCAATTTCTCAATCTAACGGTATGATTTCTAAACCCTAATTCTCTATTTGCAAGATTCATGATTCTAGGGGTAAAAAAATTTCATATCTTGATCTTGTTTGAAGAGGTTGAATTGCATGTCTAGTTTGCTCAACGATCCTATTGCTTCATATATTGGTGTTCGATCTTGATCTATGATGGTTTGTTCTTGCATGATTTTCCATAGAAATTGTGATTAGAAAAAGCATGAACTACCTTGTTCTTTGAATTAGGTTTGATCTTCACCATGTGTTTTTGGGCAATTATGACATGTTCAGGTTGGGTAATAGAGCAAGTATGGGGTGCATGTGCATGATTGTGTGGCTTATGTAGGATTGTGTTTGATCCATGCTTGTTTTATTGAAAAATTGTGAAGTTTAGAACTCAGAATGAATTGCAAGTGCTCTCGTCCAGGCTCGTTAACGACCTGTTCAGGTTCGTTAACGACCCTGCATATTACCCAGTTTTAAAACACATGTCCAGGCTCATTAACGACCCAATTGGCTCGTTAACGAGGCACTTCGAGAGCACTTCCAAGAGCAAGTATGGGGTTTCTTTTTTATTGATTTGTGTGGATCTTATCTTAGACAATTCGTATTTTTGTAGGTCCATATGGCAAGTTCTAGCCGAGCTGCAACAAGAGCCCAAAAGGAGAAAAAGACTCAACAGTCCCCGTCTCCACCCCCCATGGACAACGTGATTTTGCGCACCCAAGCACAGGTCGATCGCTTCAATACCATCTTGGATCGAGACCACTACACTAGGTGGTTCTCGAGGTCAAGTGCAAAGTCCATGGGAATTTACGAGGATGTCAAGGAAGCCTTCGCTATTCTCGAAGTACCTCAATTGCTAAAGAAGGAGGCGACACCGCACTTCACAGCTCTTACTTCTGAATTCCTGGCTACTCTGGAGACGAGATTCCCAACCAAGACCTCGGCTGGACGGATCCGATTTCGGCTCGGCAATGTTAGTCACGAGTACACTATGGCGGAGTTCAATGGTATTCTCGAGCTCCCTAACCCTTCTCGGGATTACAAGATTAAGGACTACAAGGTGACAAGGACTTGGAGCTATATTTCCGGGGAAGTAGAACCGTCCGCTGCAGCACTTTCTAGGGCTAACATCATCAACCCCATCTTCCGGATCATTCTCCGAGTATTAGCTGCTACCTTTTGGCACAAGAGAGAGTTGAATAGCCCAACAAGGACGGAAGTTGTATGTCTCCGAACCATACTCTTTGAGGATCCCACCCCGTTGAACTTGGGGTACGAATGGCTACAATATGTTGAGAATCAAGAGATCAAGTCAAAGGAGGTGTGGTGTGGAAATTTGGTTAGTCTCTTGGCAGCCAACCTCGGAGTCGACCTCTCCCTCTACACGCCGAGCCATGCTCAGTTGCTAGACAAGAATTATTGGTTCGCTTCCAACATCTTTGTGCGGACCGAGAGAGGCCACGCTACCAAGGTTCAAGGCCGAGACGTCCTTCTTACTCAAGCCAAGATGGAGCTTCTTTACGTGCCAAATTGGTACAAGTCATGGACGGAGCATGCATTCCCGTTAGAGCCCAAGCCACAAGATGAGTTGTCGTTGAGGCCATGTGTTTCCCGGTTTGCTCGGGAAGAAGATGTCATGGATGAAGATGATGAAGAATCTGAGGCAGGAACAGAGGCGAGCACTAAGGAGCTCGATATCGGGGATGACGACCTCGATACCAAGGTTCTGGGCAACACTGGTAGCTTCGTTAACAAGCCACCCAGGGTCGTTAACGACTACTTCGAGGCTACTAACGAGGCACACATCTTCGGTAATGACCCCCCGCCGCCACCTGTCGAGCCACATTCTTATGGTCTTATGCCCTACAACCCGGTAATTTTTCAAGACCACTTCCAGCCTCACAACAACTACCAACCACCTCCTCGGCTCGATTACACTGGATCAAGTATCCCACCTCCATGGGCCGAAGATCTCTCGTCTCAGATGCAAAAACTTACTTTGCAGCAGACTCATATCCACCAACGGATGGATCGGTGGGAGAGTGTTTATTCTGCTCATATGGCGCTAGATGATGCGAGATATCAACAGAGGGAGGTGGATGATGCAGAGCGTTGGAGGACATTGTACGACTTTATGGGGAACTTTGAGCGCTAGTTTCCACCACAAGGGCGCTGATTCAGTTTGAGAGTTGTTTCTTTTCTGCTTCAATGATCTTGTAAGTTTTTTTTCTTCTTTTCTATTCTTTTCTTCTGCTTATTTTTATTATAGTGGGGGCACTGTAATTTTAAGTATGGGGTGGGAAAGGGTAGGAATTCTTGTGTCTTGTGTGTTTTAGTTGTTCTTTGTTTTATAAAAATAAAAAATCACAAAAAAAAATTGAAAAAAATTCAACAAAACAAAAAAAGAGTTTTAGAATAGATAAATACCCTCTTTCTTATGGTTCTATGATAGTAATTGCTAGCATGATCATGTAATTCCTTGCACGCATGTCTTTGATAGTATAGTCTGATTCTTGATATAAAGTTGTTTTATAGAGGAATAGCATTTGATGAAATTGAGCATGTATACTTTTTAGCATAAGTGATGCAATCCAACAAAATAATTACCTTGTGAGTTTTTTTTGGCCTTATAGGGAGAACATTCAAAAATCCCTCTTTTTTTCTAGTGTGATTTACTCTCTTTATGTAGATTATCTCTTGGAATTCTGATGGTTATCTATTACTTGAGGCCTATATAAGATTTATTAGTTCATTACTTGTGAAGATCATATGATAGAGAACTTATTTTTCTTAAGCCCTATTAATCCTTATCCACCCTTATCATTATCCTCTTTTTGAAGCCAAGTTGAGCCTTTTAGCCTTTTATTTTTAGCTCCACAAAATATCCCCTAGCCGAGATAAGCTTGACCCTATTCGGGGATTAGGACTTAGATTGGAGAGGTTTGTTTTGTTGAGTGATATGTTGTGTTTGGTTCGAAAATCAAGGTTTTGGGAAGGGTAGATTGGAAGTCTCTTGTGTTATTTTGTAAGAAATATCTCTTGGTAAGAAAGGATGCACAAGAAGAAAATTGTTGTTGAAAAAGAAGAGAGAATGGGTACACGATGAAGCTCGTTAACGACCTAGTTGGTTCGTTAACGAGACTGTTCGAGGAGAAAGAAAAAGCTGAAAGAAAAATAAGTAAACGAAAAAAAAGAGAAAGAGAAGCAAGATGTGCATTTGTGTTTGAAAGATAAGCCGGAGATTCTTTTTGAGTTGTTTTGTGAGACTTTCTAGGATATTGGGTGAGTGAGAGTATGCATAAAGAAGAGTGAGCTTGGTATATTTTATTTTATGAGTGTTTTGGTGAAGTGTGAGTTTTTAGGAGTCTTTGATTCCCGGATTTTGTTTAGCACCACGTAGCCAAAATATTTCCACGCCTTATTGTCTTTACTAAGCCCCATTACAACCCGAACGAATGGAAACTTCTATGAAGTTTTTCATTGAGCCTAAGTTTCTCTTGATGATTTTTGCTTGTTTTGACAAATCTTAGGTGGAGAGTTTGGTGATATAAGTTCCAATTTCTATGAGTTTTTGCATATGAGATGAGTTGAGAGTTGAATTTATAAGCCTAAACACTTGAGAGTTGAGTGAAACACATATATCCCTGGTGAGGTTGGATTGTATTTGCTTATGTTTATTTAGTGCTTATATGTGTGATGACGTTAATTGTCATTTGCTATTTTCTGCTATGCTTTTGATGTTGCTTTTTAGTTGATGGCTATTTGCTTGATGAGCATGATTGTTTGTCTTGGTTGTTGTTTAGTGATTGCTTGAGGACAAGCAAGTCTAAGTATGGGGTATTTTGATGTTCATGTTTTAGTATAGTTTTTAGTATGTTTCTTAGTTTGTTTAGTTTAGTTTTAGTAGTTTTTAGAGTTAGTTTTGTGTGTTTTAGGATGAGTTTGCATATTTTGTGAGAAGTATGGAAGCTACTCCGTTTTGTGTCTTTTTGTAGGTTTTGAGCAGGAAAGGAGCGTTTGTTGAGCTGAACTAGAGTGTTGTGGTAGAGGTCGGAAGAACATGAAGATATAGAGGAAGATTGCATAAGAAGAGTGAGGAGAAGTTCAAGTTAAAGTCAAGAGAAGTGGAAGAGAAAAGCCAAAACCCAGGCTCGTTAACGAAGTTGTGAAGGGTCGTTAACGAGGCTTGGAGATAGAATTTTTAGAGGGGATTTTGTGTTTTCTACCGACCCTGTGCGGGGTCGTTAGTGATGGCTCCGTGTCGGTAGGGTTTTAACTGATTCTAGGGTTGTTATATCTTATATCTTATATCTTGTTATCTTTAGTAGAGTAAGTTTTTATCTTTAGGCTTTTTAATAGATAGCTTTCTTAGTATAAATACCGTTATTCTAATCCTAGAAGGTGTGAACGATTTTGGGGAGGACGATTTTTGGAGAGCCGAGATTTGATAGGTCGAGTGGAGAAGGTTGCGAGTCTGGTTCGTTCGAGAGAAGAGCTAGGGTCGTTAGTCGGATTCGCTCGGGGTATTGTTCTGTGTTTTTCGGTTTCTTCAAGATATTGTAAGACGATATTTTCGTATTAATTTTAAGTAAGTTGTTTTTGTTTTCAATGTTTTCTCTTATTGAAATTGTTTGCTTTATTATGATTAGTGAGTAGTTTTTCTTATCTAGGATCGGGGATGAAACCCGACATAGTTATGCAAGTTTGATGAGTGGGTTGATGTTTTGAATGCCTTTTATCTATTTGAGATTGCTTGTGTGTTTATGCTTAGACGATAGTCGAGGTAATTTGAGTTCTCAATTTGATCGAAAGAGAAAGTTGTTAACTTGAAGGTTGATATTGTTCGATTATGAAAGTTTCGAGCTTTAGATCCAAAACAAGTGATTGAGTGAATTGATTTATGAGAATTGATCGGTTTGCTTGTTAATCAGCGAAAGTTGATGAATTTATCTTTTAAAGGCATGATCTTTATCTTCTTATGAGTTTATATGCATGGCTATGTTGTGGTGACCCTTGTCCAAGGTCTTTTACTTTATAAGAGTTATCATTCGTTATATTCATTATCGAGTTCCTTTGCCTCGGTACCGAACCTACGCTTTGTTTAGTTCGTTATTTTGTGTTCGCAGTTTACCCAGGTTCGTTAACGACCTTGTCAAGGTCGTTAACGAGGTTGGTCGTGTATGTTTTTGCCTGTTTTTGCTTGTTTTTCTTATTTTTGTTATTTGATAGACAAACAATCGTGCTTCCCGTGGAACGATCCTGACTTCGCTATACTCAGCGGGGTCTTGACTATAAATTTATTTGTTGTCAAGTTAAATATCCCTCGTTCAACACCTTTAGGGGTCGGTTGAGCAGATCATTGGGTGATGATCCGACCTTGCACCATTCAGACCGGAGCCGACACAGTAATGAAGATGAATGTCGTGCCATACGACGTCAGTTAGATGAGATCAAGATTGATCAGGTTATTTGGATGTCGTGGGGCCAGAGCCTTAACTTTTCCACTGACGAGCTTGTACTCTCTCGTTACCGTGGTGTACTCACCTACTTCAAAGTGAGGGAGCCGTATATGCCTGACAGATGCTATAGGCAGCTTGGTTACCACCAAAAGATTCCTGTGTTGGACGTCATTAGGCTATCCACTGTAAAAAGAGAATCGAAATTGGGTCCAAAGAAATATAAAGTCACTTTCAGAGACGATGATGACTGTTGGGAGGCCCACTTCCAATCCTTGGTGCCCGAGGGGGAGATAACCATATTCCCTTTTGCAGCGGACAATAACTATGTATCATGGCTTCTGCCTCGGTTTCATCCATATCTTATGAGAGATCAAGCGGCAGTTCCCCGTGAGGTCGAACTGGTCCAGGTAGGGTATTGAACCATATATGTTGTTCAATATTACCTATACTAATTTTTTACTATTTAAATAATCATGTTTTTTGATGCAGCGCATGGCTTACTTGGAAGGGATCGTCCGAAGTTTCCGTCCATACGCTAGTGATTTGAGAGGTCCCTTTTCCAGAGAATATGTCAATGTTGTTGAGAGAGGAGTTTTTGGACAGTTGCCTGAAGCTGAACCGGACATGCGCCCTTTTCCGCCGCCACCCCCTGTTAACAGCCTGGAAGGCGTAGTGATGCCGGTTATTACAGATAGATGTTTAGGGGACATTGTTTGTTTGGATGTTTGAATGTTTTATGGACATTGTTGTCTGGATAATTATTTGTGTTTTTTCAGTATGCTTACGCCAATCCGCTAAATAATAATAATAACCATAATAATATCCTACAAATACAAGTACCAATACAATATAAATACGACGTTACACAAAACATCCTACAAATAATAATAACCATAATAATATCCTACAAATACAAGTACAAATACAAATACTAATATTAGTCCTACTCTAATAAAAACTAGGAGGCAACCCAACTGTGTTGTGGTAACTGACGTATCGGGCCATGCGGTCATGAAAGCGAATATCCACCCCATCAACGCTATAATGATGATATTGGGTCCAAAGCTTCGCAGAGGTCGGCATGGGGGCTTCATCTACGAGCGTAACCTACAATGACAAATTCGTAAATAATATAATAAAAGTTACTAGACCATGGAATTTATTTAAATGCAAGAAGCTTACTGGGACATAGTGGTTCCCTAGATGAGCTATCGCCACGACACTATCCCACACATGAGTACTAGGAGCTTCACTAGATATCATCGGGAGGCATGTATGAGGACCACACTCGGATAGTACGACAAGTGCACTGGAATCTAGTAGCAAATGCCAATCCGATTGTTGGCGTCTCCATCCAATAGTAGTCTGTACTGAAATGATTGATCAATTCATCAATATGCATAATATAAGGATATTACGTGCATACGTCTCGTAATGTGTCCTCAACTCCAAAGCCATCTCCTCTTGCATCCTCCTCCAACAATCCTGCCCCCACCCAACAAGACAAGTGAGTGCCTAGGACATCAAGAGCGTTGATGATGAATTGCCTCATGAAGGTGGGTACATGGACACCGAGATCAACTTCAATGTGACCTCCTTCTTCAACCGTCGGACGATATACATCTTCTCCCTCCTCCTCCTCCTCCTCCTCCTCCTCCTCCTACTCCTCGTCCTCGTCCTCCTCTTCCTCTGGAACATGGCTAAGTGTGACCCCAGGCATAGAACGAGTGCCTCTTCCACGCTGTTAAAGATGCTCCAGCCTAGTCAAGTTTCTTGGTTGAACCTTTGAGTTCTTCCTTGGCGTAACCTTCTTCTTCCTATGGAGAGATGGCTCCACCAAATCCCCCTCCTCAGGATAATTGAGGTTCAAGTATTTTCGACCAACCTGGTGTTTGACAGTAGAATCAATCTTGCCTTCATAGAAGTCTTGTATCATCCTTGTCCAAATCTCGTCAGTTGGATTGAGGGCTATGGGGGCCACCTGTTCATCTACTCCCCTTTGGCCTTCCCACGCCAATTGTTTCCAGAAATCATGAATCATTGAAAGTTGAATAGGCCTGCATTCATTGATACAAGCAAGGACTTGGTGAGGGCATGGTAGTCCACGGGCGGTTGTCCACCACGCATCGTCGCATATCAGACAGAAAGCGTTGTTCGGGTCATATATAGCGCGTACATGGGCAAACAACTCTCCGATACAAGTGTTGAAAACCTTCCCTGGAAGACGAGAGAAGACAGTTTTGAGTGGCTCGTCCATATGTTTGATGGACAACGGTTCGCTGGTACGGTCTCGTTCCATCTCTCCCCTAATAGTGTGCACCTGAATGTTCACCATGGCATGCATCTTTCTCAAGACCGTGTTGAACCCCCAACAGAAGACTCCAAATAATCCTTCAACAAAGAGTGTTGGGACTCGAACTTGATAAATATTTCGTTAATTTAGTGCCAATAGCTAAAATAATAGTTTCAGACTTTTCTCGTAAAGAAAATTGATTAGCGTACCTATTTTTGGTCCTTGTAAACAAATGTAGACAATGATCAATGTAGGCTCTAAAAATGTGATCACACCAAGGAGTAAGCTAGTTCCTCTGGAGGTACGCTAACAACAACGGATTGAGCGGCTTTTGTACTCCAATCTGACCAATCCACAATAGACGAAGTCGTGCCTCATACTCTGCTACGGTTGTTGAGAAAAATAGTTCCCATGCTTTATTTCCAAACCACTCCGCAGTCCCCGCAGAAAACCCGTTCGCCAAAGCGTGTGCCTTGCAATTCCGCTGGATATGCACCCTACACAACAAGTGCTTGGCATTGGAAAACAAGACCGCAACGACGTTAACCTCGGTAATATCTCGATCTGTGACAACAACTTCTGGGATTTTCCCAACCATTCCGAACACCTCCGGCAATTGATATAACACCCATTCGTAGTGATCTTGGGTCTCTTTTGTCATAAATGCAAACCCAATGCAAAAAGTGTGCTCGGTGCAAGTAAATCCTACCATCTCACTCAAGGGCATGTTATACCTGAAATGTTAATTAATTTGAATAAGTTAACGTGCAAAGCTTAAATTTCAAGTAAAAACGCTTTTATTATAAATACTTACATGTTTGTTTTGTATGTCGCATCCGTGATCACAACATACGGAAACAACTTCAACAGATTCAACGACTTGGGGTGGGCAAAGAAAAAATCTATTATCTCGTTGCTTCCTTCCTCGGCTCGATAATCAAGATAATAGCCATTTGACTTTAAGAAATGGAGTGAGAATTGAGTTACATTCATTGAGCTCATCTCTTTCTTCAATACATCATGCCGAAAAGTGTACAACTGTCTCATCAAAGTTGTGATGTCGGACCACTTTTGACGCAAGTATGTCATAACAAACTTCGGCTTACCATGTGCGAGGGTTAATAGCCTTGCATCCTCCTTTTGCTTATCGGTTAAGAGGCCGGCAAAAGGATATCCCTCCAAACTAGTGGAAAGGTCATGATTGTGACGACCGGATTTCACGCTTAACCGCCAATGATGGGTCCTCTTGTCCCGTTGGCCAACCAACTCGAACGGGAAGCCCATCTTCCTACTACGTGGTTTTTCCTTTAGATGGGTCCTCTTGTACTCACCGGCCAACACACATGGTAAAAGGACCTTCGTTTCCCATGAGTTCTTTATTGTCAACACCATGTTCAAATTACGTCCTACTTCTCTAGCCCATTTTAGCATATCATTCCATTCCGACCACTCATAATCAGACTCAAAGTAGCTAGAAAAATCGGGAAACTGGAAACAATTATGACAAATACTTCATTAATTCGATTATAAACTCACAAATTCAACACAATATGAGAAATTAAAACGAAAATTTTGTACTACAACAACTAATTTAACAATTATAACAACTATAAAATATGATTAGTTATAACAACTATAACGATTTCTACTCAACTAATTTAACAATTATAACAACTAGAACGATTATAAACATCAAATTCGTCATAATAAAGTATAAAATATGATTGATTATAATAAAACTAATAATTTAGTAAATAATCGATTACGGTCCGCTTCTTCATTTTGATGCAAAACGACATCGTTTTGATGTCCACTATAAGGAATTCCTTCTAAACGTCATCTTCATACACGGGATCCTCGTTTAGATTCACCGGATTTGAACTAGAATGTTCTTGTCCTCGATAGAATGGCCAAAAATCCGACATTTTTTTTCGTAGAGGTATTTGGGGATGGATTTGGGAGCCTTTTGTGGTCGCCGAGTTATTGGTGAAAGGCCGACTCCACTGTAAAAAAACAAGCTTCACTCGGCCTTATAAATAGCTGCGGTGAAGCTTGTTTTTTTACTGTTGAGGGCCAAGGCAGCGATAGCTGTTACCACTACCGATTGCATTTTTATTTTATTTTATTTTTAACATGGAGCGGTAGCTGCCACCGCTGCCGCTCGGGTTCATTTTTACTTTTGTTTTTTACAAGGAGCGGCAGCTGCCACCGTTGCCGCTCTGTTTTCTTCAAAAAAAAAGTTTAAATTTAGAATTGTAGGGCACGCTACTACTAAAAAACCAGTGCGCCCTTCAACTCTGACCGAGGCGCAATTACTCGGTCGTTATTACTAGTAAATGGTCATAAGCCGGATACAAATCCTACAACTAATAAAATCACCCACAAACTTGACACGTTGGCTAGAAAATGATATGCCCCGCCGCCCACATTGTTCTTACAAATCCAAAATTCTGATGTCGATATCATTCCTCTTTATGAATGTAGTTTTAATTAAAAATATCCACTAATTAATTCTTAGTTATCCCCATTATCATATAAGTGGAATTTAGATTTTGCGCCCCAGATGCTATCGATTAAGCTAATTTTTGTCGATCTCCACCAGTTAAGCTAAATGTGGCATATATCCTTAATCTCTATGGAAATTAGTGTTTGATAATGCATGCTTACTTAATTAATTACACATTGATCAGTTTAGTTTGGCTTATCTTATCAATATGCTTTACACTTTTTAAATTCATAGATTGGTTTAACAAAATTCAATACAATATTACAAAATTAGGATTAGACGATAAGCTACATAGCACTTTTTCTCCTGTCCTCAAAACTTTTAGGTATTTAGTACATATAACATTTGACACGTGTGTGGCATTGACAATCACATGTCTTCTTGGTCTGATTTATACAAATTGGAGATTATCCCCGTCGTTTGAGGTGTGTCACTGACGGTTAATGGACAATCATAGTTTCATGATGCATTATTATAAATCACGTATAAAATATCTAGTATGACGTTTGACGAACAGTTTTTACCCATATGCACTTAATTTATGAGTTAAACTGTTGGTGTAAAAAATCTCGCCTTCAATCCGTCTTTAATACACCAATTAAGAACTCCTCCTCTTTTGCTCCGTCTTCAATCTCTTGACCTAGAAACCTGTAAAACAATGGACACAGGGGGCGGGGGCCCCCTAATCCACCTCCGATGCCTAAGTCAGAAGAGCAATTGCCGTTTTGAGCGACGAGGTACAACAAGAGAGCGGTGAATCCCCGGGCAGTCGAGCTAAGCGAGTATTAGCCTGCCTAGGTTTTCTGAATATGCCGATGTGCACATGTGTCTCTCTCTACACGCCCTAGGGCGTGTATTTATAATGGAAGAGGGAGATCAGGGGGCCTTATTTAATTATTTCCTAGGGTTGCTTAAAGCCCAAGCTAGGAATATTCCCACCTTCTCCGGATTTAATCTTATCATATTTGCAGGATAAGATCTCCCATTAAGTTGCATAACCGCCATATATTTTTATATGGAAAATAACGAAAATAATTCCGCAGTAATTTAAGAAATATCTTTTTAATAGTCAAAATAACTATGGTAATTATGTTTGTTTTACCCGCTCACAAATGCCCCACTTACACCGCCTTACACGTCTCACCGTGTTTGGCGACGTAGGGTACAGAGGGTTTCTAATCGAAGTGGCCATGCGGATTGGTCGACTGGTCCCCTAGCGCTTTCGTATATTCGTATATTCGTATATTTATATATTCGTATATTCGTACATCCATGAGCGATTATCATGGGGCGCATACTCTCTTTTCGAGACGTGTCCTATGCCAAGGACTAAGGTAGAATCTTTAGAACAAACAAAACAGACGAGGGAGAATAGAACATTTATGTTCAAAAGCGCCTGGCCAGGCCTTTGTTTAAGAAAACAAAAAGGGTGTTTGTTCTAACAATTCGAGCCTTAGCTTAACATCCACGCAAAGGAGCCTTTAAGAAGAGATTGATGTCGGCGATTCCGCAGTCAATGTTCTCATCCAATTTGCATATCACGGGCGCTTGCCATCTAAGATCTTCACATGGTTTCATTTCTTGTGATCATGGTCATAATTGCAAGCACGTTCTTGCTCACAATTTTGCCTCAACTGCCAATTTGTTGGACACCCCGCTGCCTCGACGTGCATCGAGGTCTTAAGCGATTCTTGCACGAGTGCTAACGTTGCCAATGCTTCAACGGAATTGTTTTTTATCGCTTGATCATTGTCCAATCTTGAATAACTCGGACTCTTCTATCATACTCGACCATTGTTGACTTTTCGGTTTTACAATGCCCCAACACTTATTTTCGAGTCCTTGATTCCGACACGCGTCGTACGATTCCAAGGATTGATCTTCAATTTGAAGTTCACGGGGGCAAACCGAGGTCGCCATTTAGGGACTCACGGGCACGGTACTCGTAAAATGAGGCGCGAACACTTCTGGAGGCTGGCCACGACCGCAGCCTCTGGGCGCCGCGATCGCGGAATACCTCGCCGCGACCGCGGCCTCGTTGGTCGCGATCACGGTCTTCGTCGTTCGCAAGGTTCTGCGATTGCGGTAATTTTCCACCGTACTTGGCTTGTATACTTCTTCGATCCTTTTATCAGCATTTTATCGGCCCGGGACCGCGGCGGTTTATCGGCGAATTCGATAACATTGACAAACCGTCGATTGGTCCATTCGATCGCCGATTCATCGATGAGGCGCTTTTCTTGGATCTCTACAAAGAAAGCTTATAGCTTAGCGATTTCTCCAAGGATTGGATAGCGACAAGTCTTCACTCTATTGTGCTTGTCTTGAATCCGCTGGTTCCCTTTCAGAGCGGGAGCTAGAGTGCGTATTAAGCACAATCTCATCTTTGTTCTTGGTAGTGGTCGATGCCCCACTATCTTGATCGCTCTTGGGTTTAGCGACGCGCATCGCTGAATTCCAGTGATGATCAATTTCATCAAACTAAGTAGAACTATGACCATTGGTTCCGTCGCTTGATCCGAACCTCGCTTGGCTTGCACGAAGAGCAACCATGCTCTGACGGTGAGGTCGGGTCACGGATTTGATCATCTTCGAGTAATTCATCTTGTTTGGAGCTTTCTAGGGTTTGATCCTCCGAGCGAATATCAGAACCTCGCTTGATCACCCTGTGAGTCTTGATCACTTTCCGAGCGAAGATCGGACTTTGCCCCCAACGCTTTTAGGGTTTTCGGGTTTCGAAAAACCCACACGGCGACTGCTATCGCATGGGCCGCGGTCGCGGTGGTACGGACCGCGGTTGCGGTTGACGAGGCCGCGGTCGCGGCCGACGGGGCCGCAATGGCCGTCGCGCTAGAATTCGCTGGTGGTTTAGGGCTTACGAGTTCGTCATTTCTTCGGGGCCAAGAAAGCTTGCTTCTTGGTTGATGAAAATCGATTCCAGCCTTACGCTTGCATGGATTGATCGCTTTTTGACATCCTCTGAAAACTTCTCTTGTAGCTTGACTTGGAACCCACTAATTGGTTGATCTTTGAAAGCGAGAACAAGTTTGTTGGATGCGCTTTATTGAAATTGGTAGAGTCTGCTCAGACTCTCCAATTCTTCTTGATCGTGATGGTGTTTGATGACCAATTTGGATACCCAATTTCTTTGAATAGGGCTGAATTACTTTACTCCCTATTTCAGCGATTAAGGCTTCTGATTGCTAGATATGATCGTTTCTCTTGCTTTTACGATCGGCTTTTACGTTTCAAGAGGACGTTCAGCCTATGGCAAGTAAGATCCGATCCGATTTCAGGCACATTGTGTGGGCCCTGTGCGGAGAGGTTACGATTACCCCGCAATAAGTTTACGATTGTTGAAAGCATGTGGAACTTGCCCCAATGAAGAGAGAACTTCCTATTGGTTCGCCTTCTTCTTCATCTCTAGCGGTTGCAGACGCCCTATTCCTACCGTTTGGAGCGGATAACAAGGTGATGCGATTGTCATCTCTAACGGGTTTGGACCCGATATGACTAGTTTGGCCTTTCTCTAAGCGAGGGTAACCAGATTAGGGTTTGGCTCGCAAATAGAGAGAATGCTCCGAAATACGCAGCCCGCGGTCGCAGTCTCTGAACCGCGGGCACGGCTTGACTGGTTGCGGTTCGGTTCTGCGATCACGATCTCTTGGATCGACTCGCCTTGCTCTTGAACTATTTGATTATTCTCGTTTTGGGCGACACGCATTGCCGTTTCTCAAGCTTGATCAAATTCAGACTATTCAAGCCTTGAAGTACCACGACTGACGATCCCGTCGCTCGACTTAGACACCCGAACGGTCTGTGCGATGAACAGCCGTATCAGCGAGAGGGGCCGGGTCACGGTTCAAGTCGTTCCGGGCACAAAGGTCTGACCTTTCGAGCGAATATCGGAATTTAAATTGATCAATTTCCAATAGGGTTTACTTTTGGAGCGATTTTTGGAAATCTCGGCTTCGATTGCCGATCCGCGATTGCAGTCTACAATGTCACGGTCGCGGCTTTACTCGCTGGGCGTGCCTCGCGCGATTCGCTTTGCGACGGTGCCCCAGGGTTTCCAAAAAATGACTTCTTAATCTTCATGGATCGATTCCTACACCAAAATTGCATAGATCGAGTACTCTTTTCCCAATATTGTTTTTCGCTGCTTTGATTGTGGTTGGATGTTTGATTCACAATCAAGTTTTCAACTTTGGGGCTCCCGGGCACGAACTCGGAGCCTAATCCGTCAATTGGTGGTCGACTACCAACCTTAGGCAGGATTGAATTCGACAAGGGGCTGACAAGGTTGCCCCCTGCCTCCAATGTCATCGATTTCGCAGCATGCAATGCGATCGACACCGGTTGTGGTGATTCGATCATGATTTCGCTTAGGGTTCGAACAAATCCCAAAGCAGATCTCTTTTGTTGATTTTTGGGGATGCCTTTAGGGTAGAAAAAACCCCAAAACACAAATTTTCAGAGTCACAAATTTCCGGAGCACACCGGTCAAAAAACCGGAGTCGCGAATTTCTGGAGGCGCACTCCGGTGGGCCGCGATCGCGGCATTTGTAGGCCGCGGTCGCGGCCAGGGTTCCGCGGTCGCGGTGTTATTATACTGCAATCGCGGTTTGCTCGTTGAGGTGGCGATTTCGTTTCTTGCGATCGCCCCAGGGTTCGTAAAGTCGATTTGTTTTTACTAGGAACGATTACTCATGGATTTAATCCTCGTTCCCACAGACATCACCAATTGTTGGTGTACAAAATCTCACCTTCAATCCGTCTTTAATACACCAATTAAGAATTCCTCCTCTTCCGCTCCGAATTCAATCTCTTGATCTAGAAACCTACAAAACAATGGACACAGGGGGCGGGCGCCCCCTAATCCACCTTCGATGCCTAAGTCAGAAGACCAATTGTCGTTTTGAGCGACGAGGTACAACAAGAGAGCGGTGAATCCCCGGGCAGTCAAGCTAACCGAGTATTAGCCTGCCTAGGTTTTCTGAATATGCCGATGTGCACATGTGTCTCTCCCTACACGCCCTAGGGCGTGTATTTATAATGGAAGAGGGAGATCAGGAGGTCTTATTTAATTATTTCCTAGGGTTGCTTAAAGCCCAAGCTAGGAATATTCCCACCTTCTCCGGATTTAATCTTATAATATTTGCAGGATAAGATCTCTCATTAAGTTGCATAACCGCCATATATTTTTATATGGAAAATAACGAAAATAATTGCGCAGTAATTTAAGAAATACCTTTTTAATAGTCAAAATAATTATGGTAATTATGTTTGTTTTACCCGCTCACATAAACTGTTTGTGATGCAGTGATGTCGTTTGTTCTTTAGTTGAAAGATAGGCGATACTCTAAAACTTTATAGAAAATAAAAAGGGTTAAGAGTTTGTAAATTATGAAAAGTCCATTTTCTAACATCACCAGAAATAAAATTAAGTGAGACTCTATAGGCAGGTCGTATAAAATATGTAAACCAATAAGGAAAGAAAAAACAATTAAGAAGAGTAAGATAGTTGGTAGTCAGGTTCGCTTCCTTAAAGACATGATTGAAACTGACATTTCAGTCATGATTTAGGAAGTCATGCCATTGAGAAACCTGCAAGTTGAAGAAGGGGTGACAAGGCGCCAACGATTTCCTCGAAAGGTCGATGGCCAACTTCGAATCCAATTCCAACCACACATTCTGAAAAACTTCATTCCAAACATACTTTAAACCATTAAGAATCCCCCCATGGGCACATAGCACAACTCAATATTATGCACGAACCCACACCCACAAATCCACTATCTATCGGAGTCACGGGCAACCCCAATAGTAGTCCCAATCCCATCACGGTTCATCACCCTATACGTATTAATTTTTATCCAATCGCCCGGAGGGCGAACTAATTCACCATGCACTTGGTCTTTAATGTCTTCCTGATCATGCCATCCTTGTTTTCCTAAACCTTGTTATATTCCAGAGCCCGATCAATGCAAAAATTCAGCCCATTATGCACACACCCAGACCGACCGAACATGACCTCATTTTGCCATTGCCAAATTCACCACAAAGTCATAGAGCACGTGGTCAACCAATCCACCTCAACACTCGAGTGCCACTTGGAAAACAAGTTCATTCGACACTGTTGAGAGGGATTTACTTGACAATAAATAAATTTATAGTCAAGACCCCGCTGAGTATAGCAGAGTCAGGATCGTCCACGAGAAGCGAGGTTGTGTCTAATTACTAAACTAAAAAAACGCAAAAGAGAAGGCAAAACAAAAGCAAGGAACGAGATAGAGGCAAATCAAAGCAACAAGTCAAGACACTGCAC
Organism: Fallopia convolvulus; assembly: GCA_964016875.1. Taxonomy (NCBI): domain Eukaryota; kingdom Viridiplantae; phylum Streptophyta; class Magnoliopsida; order Caryophyllales; family Polygonaceae; genus Fallopia; species Fallopia convolvulus. Next base: position 52,710,706 of record OZ024722.1, read on the forward strand.
AACTCGGTACCGACCTTATCAGGGTCGGTAACGATGCACAACTAAGAATGAACAAAGACAGTCAAACCAAAGAAACTGCAGGCTCGGTACCGACCTTAGGGAGCTTGGTAACGAGGTAACTGGGAATTAAAACTCGACTCACAAGTAAGAGAAAAATCTAGGATAATGGTCCACCACAACATAATCATGCAATTTCAAACAATATGAATCATAAACATTATGCCTTTAACATAAAATTATCAACTTTCATTGAATAAACAAGCAAATCAATCAACTTTCATAAATTAAATCACTTTATCTACTTATTTTGATCCAAAGTTTTCAACTTTCGTTATCAAACTTTATCTCTATTGAAGTTTATAACTTTCTCTTTCGATAGAGTCATAAACATGAATTACTTCAACTTTCGTCAAAGCTTAAGCACAAACAAGTAGAAGAAATAGATAAAGGGCATTCAATTCAATCAATCACATCTTCATTTATGCACAATTTTGTTGGGTTTCTAACCCCAATCCTAGAATAAGAAACTACTCCCTCATGGTTGAAGTAAAACAAACAAAGTAATTAAGAAAAATCATGATTTTTAATTAAAAACTGAATCTTACTTGAATTTAAACACAAACTTGTCTTAGAACACAAGAAATATCCACAACCTTCTTCCTTGCGCCCCAAGCAACAACTTTGTCTTCCAAAATCTCTAAAACTTGCGTGTAAAATAAAACTAGGGGGGAGAGAGATAAAAGTTGTCTAAAACAAGGGTATTTATACTAAAGGATCTATCTAAATAGTTTCCTTAAAGATAACAACTTCTAAAACTAAAAGATCTCGGAATAAAATCATTAATTGCACTAAGTCGGTCACGTTCTACCGACACGAGGACCTCGGTAACGACCCCCGTCAGGGTGGGTAGACACTTTAAAACTTTGTTGAACTTTCGTTTCCTGAATGCCTCGGTACTGACCCACCAGGGTCAGTAGCGAGTCTAGTCTGGTCTCGTTTTCCTTTGATTTCTTCACTTTTCTTTTGGATTTCTTCGGGGTTTCTTCCAATGTCTTCAACTCTTTTCTTCTAAGCATGCTCCTCTTCTTCTCCTCTCTTCCCGATGTCCTTAAATGCTTCCAAACTTGCTTCCAAAACTACACGAAAACACAAAACTAGCGTAGTTTCCATATTTTTTCACAAAATATGTAAACCATACTAAAAAGACACAAAACACACACAAGAACACAACTAAACAAGACTAAATAACTTAGAAAAACATACTAAGACAAGGCTAAAAACATGGACACCAAAATACCCCATACTAAGCTTGCTTGTCCTCAAGTAATAACAAAGCAAAGATCAAAACCATCAACACAACTATCAAGTAATAGCCCTTATCAAAAAGCAAATTCAGCACAAGTGAAATTTAGAGAAGTGATTTAAATGTCATCACACATATATAAGCAACCAATAACCACAAGCAATCACAATCCAACCTCACAAGGAATATGTGTTTCACTCAACTCTCAAGTGTTTAGGCTTTTATTAACAACTCTCAACTCAATCCTATATGCAAAAACTCATAGAAATTGTTAATTATATTATCATTCTCTCTACCAAAGATGTCAAAACAAGCAGAATTATCAAGAGAACTTAGGCTCAATGAAAAACTTCATAGAAGCTTCCATTCGGTCGGGTTGTAATGGGGTTTGGTAATGACAATAAGGCGTGGAAATATTTTGGTTTGTGGTGCTAAAAATCCGGGAATATGGACTCCTAAACTCTCCAACACAACTTACCAAACTCTCGAACAATATACCAAACTTTTCTAAACATTAAGCACACTCTCACTTTTATCAACCTTTAAACCCAACATAGAAAGTCTCGTAAACACACAAAGGAATTCTTAGCTTTTTATTCATTTTATGCTCTGCACTCAATCTGATTTTTCCTCTTTTTTTCTGAATTTTTCCTTCTGCTGGGAAAGCTCGGTACCTACCCTCCTCGGGTCCGGAACGAGGTTACTGTAACTGAACTTCTTCCCTTTTCTTTTACTAACTCGTGCATTTCTTTTTTTTTTACCAAGAATCTTTTACAACTTCTCTGAACAACGAGACTTCCATTCTACCCATCACATCCCCTCTTATGAACCAACATACATCACACTCAACAGAATCAGTTCTTAACCAACTAAGTCCTAATCCCCGGATAGGGTCAAGCTATCATTGGCTAGGAAATTATTTTTGTGGAGCTTAAAAATAAAAGGGCTTGAGGCTCAAATTGGTATCAAAAACAAAGAATAACGTAAAGGTAGATAGGGAAATAATAAGGCTATGAAAATAAGTTCTCTATCATCTAATTCCACAAGTAATGAACTAATATCTTATATAGGCTTTGAGAAATAAATAACCATGACAATATCAAGAGATAATATGCAATAGGAGAGTAAAATCACACAAGAAAGTCAAGGCTAAATATGCTCACAAGGTCAAATTTTTTATTGGATTGCAACTAACTCATACCTAGAAGTCATACGTGCTCAATTTCATCACTTGCTAAAAATTCACACAAAACAATTTTCATGGTAGACTCGGGCTAAACTTATCAAAACATGTCAAAGGAATTACATGATCATGCAAGGAATTACTATCATAGAACTCTTAAGATAAGGTATTATCCGTCCCTAAAAAAAATTTGTGATTTTTTTCAAAAAAAAATTCATTTTTTCTAGGAAATCAAGAAAGCAACTAAACGACTTAAACAAACGAAAGAAAACAAAGAAAGACATGAAAACTCACAAACAAAACACGAGTTTTATTTTCCTCCCTACCCCATACTTAAACCTAACAGTGTCCCCACTGTAAGAACAAAGTAAGGCAAATAGAAAGAGATAGGGAAAAGAAAACGAACTTACAAGATAACGCTTGAAGCGATGGAAACATCCTTGAACATCATTGAAAGAGAGAGAATCACCGACGGTCAAAATGGAGGGAAGCGCTTCTCCAGGTTATGCATAAACTCAGCAGTGGATTGCCAACGCTCGTTAGTCGTCTCCCATCTGTCTTCAGCCGTCCTCCAACGGGATTCGGCCACGCTATGGCGTTGCTCCTCAACTTGCCTCTAAGCTTCGAAAGATTCTTGAAATTAGGACATCCTCTGGTACATCTGATATTGACCCATATGCAGCCTATCCATCCGCTGAACCATGTCGTTTACCCACAGAGGAGGTGTGGAGCTGGAGCTTGAGCTGGCCTCACTAGGATGGTGGACTCGGTAGTGTGAGAGGGTGCGCCGACTTTGAGTGAGGGTGACGGTTTAGGAGTATCGGCCGAGAGATGGAGAAGTATGTGGTGGATGAAGGTTTGGAATAATAGAAAGAAGAGAATTAAGAAAACATACATGGGATCGGATTCGGATTTCTTCAGCTTACGCTGTGAGGGTCGATATCGACCCTAGGAAGTCGGTAACGACCCACCTGTAGTTTTCAACGAGCCCGTTTTTGCTCTATTTTCCGCCCTTGTTCCTGTATCACTTAGCAAGGCGTTCTATTCCGAAAATCTAAAACCTAATCTAGAAACAAGTTAAAAGAAAGCTAGCAAAAAGATCTAAGAAAAACAAACTACAAGCAACCCTCCTGTAAGCGCTATTTTTAACGCCGTTAACCCGACGGACTTACCTTGGCTCTAAGGTGGCTTCTCTCCAGCTTTGTCGGGATCAAGAGAAACCCCATACTTAGATGGAAAAGCTTAAAAGCTTCTCTCCAAGATATTTGGTCCTCTATTATCAACAAGTATGCTTGGAATTCCTTTGCATGTAAGAGAAGAGATCATTACTGAGGGGTTGTGGGTTGTTACCGACCCATCTGGGTTAGGTAGTGCCTCGGTGACGGGCCTGATTTGGCCTCCATCATCGTGTTTTTCCACTTTCGTCATCAAACTTTATCTCTATTCAAGTTTATAACTTTCTCTTTCGATCGAGTCATAAACATGAATTACCTCAACTTTCGTCAAAGATTAAGCACAAACAAGTAGAAGAAATAGACAAAAGGCATTCAATTCAATCAATCACATCATCATTCATGCACAATTATGTTGGGTTTCTAACCCCAATCATAGAATAAGAGACTACTCACTCATGGTTGAAGTAAAACAAACAAAGTAATTAAGAGAAATCATGATTTTGAATTAAAAACTGAATCTTACTTGAATTTAAACACAAACATGTCTTAGAACACAAGAAATCTCCACAATCTTCTTCCTTGCGCCCCAAGCAACAACTTTGTCTTCCAAAATCTCTAAAACTTGCGTGTAAAATAAAACTAGGGGGAGAGAGATAAAAGTTGTCTAAAACAAGGGTATTTATACTAAAGGATCTATTTAAATAGTTTCCTTAAAGATAACAACTTCTAAAACTAAAAGATCTCGGAATAAAATCATTAATTGCACTACGTCGATCACGTTCTACCGAGACGGGGACCTCGGTAACGGCCGTTGTCAAGGTCGGTAGACACTTTAAAACTTTGCGGAACTTTCATTTCCTGAATGCCTCGGTACCGATCCCACCAGGGTCGGTAACGAGTCTGGTCTAGTCTTGTTTCCCTTTGATTTCTTCACTTTCTTTTGGATTTCTTCGGTGTTTCTTCCAATGTCTTTAACTCTTTTCTTCTAAGCATGCTCCTCTTCTTCTCCTCTCCTCTCGATGTCCTTAAATGCTTCCAAACTTGCTTCCAAAACTACACAAAAACACAAAACTAGCGTAGTTTACATACTTTTCACAAAATATGTAAACCATACTAAAAAGACACAAAACACACACAAGAACACAACTAATCAAGACTAAACAACTTAGAAAAACATACTAAAACAAGGCTAAAAACATGGACATCAGACACTATCAAATTCACCCTATCACTCGATTGTAAAAATCAGCAGAATCAAACTAAGGAGAGATAGAAATCCACATACCTTTAACAATATGATAATCCACATACCTTTAACTACGAGACGCTAGCCTCCTAGATAGTGCACCCATCATCGATAGTAAGTTGTCTACGTCATATCTTTGCATTTGTAAGAATACAACCCTTTACCACGATCAAAACAAAGGTCGTAATTCACCTAGGAACCTGCAACTTCTAAATAGCCTTGAAGATACTTGCATCATTCTAGTAGAACTTACCCACCCCAATCCGGTCAATATAAGCAGAGGCCACCTTGTATTATCATCAGAGGAGTGTCTCCAAGACAATGCATCAATCGAAAACGAGTCATTGGAGACCATAACAATAGCTAGCGGAAGGAAAATACGACCGGGGAGCAGGTCATGCAACACCCCCATATTCCAACTCGAATTAGCGATATCCTTAACTAAAATATTTAACATCAATTCATCCACATCAACAGTAGCACAATGATTAAGTTTAGCCTCACCAATCTAAAGATGAAGCCAAAAATGGATAGAAGTTCCCATACCCAAATTCCACTTACAACCCTGGGACATTACCTTTCGAATCCTCTTTAGGATGTTAGACCACACTTAAGAAGACGGGCAACACATCTCCTAGGTACACGAATAAACTCGATCCTCAAAACCTCGCTCCCAGACATCGTTTATGTTATACATGAAACCAAAATTGGCTATATATTTTTTTGTTAGAAGAAAAAAAAAATTAAATATTGTGTAAAGAGACAATTGCTTAACTTAGATAGTAAACGTGAGCAAAATCAAACCAAGGAGAGATAAAAATCTGCATACCTTTAACAATATGGCAATCTCTTAGCAGGTGGCTCAATGACTTGGCCTCGGCCCAGTAGATAGTGTGCCTGTCGTCGATAGAAAGATGTCTATGTCATCCATATGCATTCGTAAGTGATACGAAATTGATTGGCTCACGCGCTTCGCTTCTGATTTGTTTGCCATGCCCGATCTTCTCAAATTAATCCTCTTCTATTCTACTTGCAAAGTTCTTCACTTTGAATGGAAAAGACTTCAACTTTGATGATTCTAATCACTTCCATGGATTGCAAGTAAACAAGGATTGTAGATTAGCCTTTCTTGTGATGCAGGTAACAAGCTTCGAATGGGTTTTTGTGTTTGATTTTCACGTGAAAATGGAAGAAATCAATTCAGTTTTGTGTTGTTTTGGACGTGCAATTGAAGATAGAAAGATATATTTTTGGTTGAAAATCCTTGGAATATGAAAACATAAAAGTTTCTATTCCAAATATATACATTCTACATTGATCACAAAGTAGCAAATTCAAGAGTTTTTAAAGCCCTAAGGGGCGAAAATATCAAGCCATACTATCCTAAAATAAAGCTTATATCTTATCTAAAATAATAATAAAAGACAACTAATAAATTGGGCTCCAAGTAAGGCCCATATCATCATCCAAATTAGCTCCACCAATCTTGCATGGTCCAATTGGTAAGACAATATGTTCCTTAACTTAAAAACCACAAGCTCACATATTATGGCCCATAACATATGATCCATATATGTAGAAAACCTATAAATAGCAAAATAAAGATGGAAAGTAAAATAGATAGTAAGTTTCTAAGATAAGCATGCAAACAACTCTTGCATGTGAGTTTGCCCAAGTCAAGCTTGAACATGGTGAATAGAAGTGACCCATATAGGTTCCTTAAATTCGTCCACCATAGCCAGGATACAAGCTAGAAGAACCCTTGTAGTTTTCCTCGGTCTCTAGTGATAGGTCCATCAAAGGGAATATGAGCCAAGTCCTCGATGTCTTGTGGAATCATGGGTGCATAGGTTGCATCATTCTCCTTACTTGGCCACGAACCATCCTCGATTCTTCATCGGAGTCATCATTGGTATCAAATAAAGTCAAATAAGCTACATTGAACGTTGGGTGCACGGTATAGTCACCAGAAAGATCCAAACGGTACACATTGGGTCCAATTTGCTTGACAACCCGAAACGGGCTATCTCCACGGGGATCCAACTTGGACTTACGCTTGTTCGGGAACCTATCCTTTCTCAAATGCACCCACACAAGATCTCCTTCTTCAAATTGGATGTTTTACGCACTTTGTCTGCTTGTTGCTTGTACTTGGCCGTCTTGCGCTCGAGATGCATCCGGGTCCTCTCATGTAACTTCCTCATGAACTTAGCCCGCTTGTTAGCTTCAAATGACTCCTTGGCCTTCATGGGCCGAGGTGTGAGATCCACAAGGGTCTTAGGATTAAGGTCATACACAATCTCGAACGGTGTCATTTATGGCCGTATGGACTGACCTATTATAAGTAAACTCAATAAAAGGCAAACAAACCTCCCATCTTTTGAGGTTAGTCTTAATCATAGTGCGTAATTGTTAGTAACCTCAGTTTGACCATCGGTTTGTGGATTACAAGTAGTAGAAAAGAGCAATCTAGTTCCCATTTTAGACCACAAAGACTTCCAAAAATACCTCAAAAATTTAGCATCCCTATCACTCACAATAGAATAAGGAATATCATGCAATCTCAGAACTTCTTGAAAGAACAAATTAGTAATATGAGATGCATCGTTAGATTTAAGACAAGGAATAAAATGAGCCAATTTTTAAAACCTATCTACTACTACAAAAATAAAATCATGCCCTATTCTAGTCCTAGGCAAGCCCAAAATAAAATCCATAGAAATATCTTCCTAAGGGATTAGGAATAGGCAAGCGTTGGTACAAATCATGTGGGTTAAGCTTATATTTACTTTTAGCACAAGAAACACAATCTTTTATAAATCTCAGCACAAAGTTTTTAGGCCAATAAAAGTGTTCCTTAAGTCCCACTAAGGTCTGTTCTAACCCACCATGCCCCCAGTCTCATTAACATCATGCACTAACAACCTACGGTATGAAGAGGATGGAATGCACAATTTTCCAGCTTTATACAAAAACCCGTCATCAACAAAATAAGTGTCATGCTCACCATGTGCATTGCAATACTCATAGATTTTACCAAAGAAAGGATAGGAAACATACTGTGAGCGGGTAAAACAAACATAATTACCATAGTTATTTTTGTTATAAAGGTATTTATTAAAATTACTGCGCAGTTATTTTTGTTATTTTCCATATAAAAATATATGGCGGTTATGCAACTTAATGGGAGATCTTATCCTGCAAATATGATAAAATTAAATCCGGAGAAGGTGGAAATATTCCTAGCTTGGGCTTTAAGCAACCCTAGGAAATAATTAAATAAGGCCCCCTGATCTCACTCTTCCATTATAAATACACGCCCTAGGGCGTGTAGGGAGAGACACATGTGCACATCGGCATATTCAGAAAACCTAGGCAGGCTAATACTCGCTTAGCTCGACTGCCCGGGGATTCACCGCTCTCTTGTTGTACCTCGTCGCTCAAAACGACAATTGCTCTTCTGACTTAGGCATCGGAGGTGGATTAGGGGGTCCCCGCCCCCTGTGTCCATTGTTTTGCAGGTTTCTAGGTCAAGAGATTGAAGACGGAGCGGAAGAGGAGGAGTTCTTAATTGGTGTATTAAAGACGAATTGAAGACGAGATTTTGTACACCAACAATTGGCGTCGTCTGTGGGAACGAGGATTAAATCCATGAGTAATCGTTCCTAAAAGAAAAAGAAGTGAATTTTTCAAACCGATCGAGCGAATCGAACTATTTGCGAAGGCCCTCAGCGACGAAACCGCGAGCACAAGTCCAAACCGCGGGCGTGGGTCCCGAACCGCGGAGTGCGCCTCCGGAAATTCGCCCACTCCGGATTTTCGACCGTAGTGCCCCTCCGGAAATATGTGACTCCGGAAATTCGTGTTTTTTAGGTTTTTTCTAGCCTAAGGGCTCCCCAAAAATCAACAAAAGAGATCCGCTTTTGGATTTGTTTAACCTAAGCAAAATCTTGATCGAATCACCACAACCAGTGTCGATCACAGTGCGTGCTGCGAAATCAACGACACTAGGGACAGGGGGCAGCCTAGTTAGCCCTTATCGAATTCAGTCTCGCTTAAGGTTGGTAGTTGACCACCAATTGACGGATTAGGCTCCGGGTGCGTTCCCGAAAGCCCAAAGTTGAAGATTTGATTGTGAACCAACGTCCAACCACAATCGAAGCGGTGAAAAACAATATTGAAAAAAGAGTATTCGATCCACACAATTGTGGTGTTGGAAACGATCCCTGAAGATTAAGATGTCGTTTTTTGGAAACACTGGGGCAACGTCGCAAAGCGAATCGCGCTAGGTACGCCCAGTGAGCAAAGCCGTGACCGTGACAACGTAAACCGCGACCGCGGTACCATACACCACGATCGATCGGCGATCGAACCCGAGATTTTCGAAAATCGCTCGGAAAGTAAACCCTAATAGAAATTGATCAATCTGATTCCGATATTCGCTTGGAAGGTGAGACCTTTGTTCCCGTAAACAACTTGAACCGTGACCCGGCCCCTCTCGTTGATACGGTTGTTCATCGCACAGACCGTTTGAGGCCCGCGTCTATCGACGGAATTGTCAGTCGTGGTACTTCAAGGCCTGAATCGACTGAATTTGATCAAGCTTGGGGAACGGCAATGCGTGTTGCCAAAAACGAGAATAATCGAAGGGTTCAAGAGCAAAGCGAGTCGATCCAAGAGATCGCGTCGCCGAACCGAACCACGACCGCGACAAGGGGACCGCGATCGCAGCTAGTCAAGCCGCGCCCGCGGTTCAGAAACCGCGACCGCGGGCTGCGTATTTCGGAGCATTCTCTCTATTCGCCAGCCAAACCCTAATTTGGTTAACCCTCGCTCAGAGCAAGGCCAAACTAGTCATATCGGGGCCAAACCCGTTAGAGATGACAATCTAATCACCTTGTTATCCGCTCCAAAACGGTAGGAATAGGGCGTCTACAACCGCTAGAGATGAAGAAGAAGGCGAACCAATAGGAAGTTCTCTCTTCATTGGGGCAAGTTCGATAGGCTTTCAACAATCGTAAACTTATTGCGGGGTAATCGTAACCTCTCCGCATAGGGCCCATACAATGTGCCTGAAATCGGATCGGATCTTACTTGCCATAGGCTGAACGTCCTCCTGAAACATAAAAGCCGATCGTAAAAGCAAGAGAAACGATCATATCTAGCAATCAGAAGCCTTAATCGCTGAAAGAGGGAGTAAAGTAATTCAGCCCTATTCAAAGAAATTGGATATCCAAATTGGTCATCAAACACCATCACGATCAAGAGGAATTGGAGAGTCTGATCAGACTTTACCAATTTCAATAGAGCGCATCCAACAAACTTGTTCTCGCTTTCAAAGATCAACCAATCAGTGGGTTCCAAGTCAAGCTACAAGAGAAGTTTTCAGAGGATGTCAAAAAGCGATCCATCCATGCAAGTGTAAGGCTGGAATCGATTTTCATCAACCAAGAAGCAAGCTTTCTTGGCCCCGAAGAAACGGCGAACTCGTAAGCCCTAAACTGCCAGCGAATTCTAGCGCGACCGCCATCGTGGCCCCGTCGGCCGCGACCGCGGCCTCGTCATCCGCAACCGCGGTCCGTACCACCGCGACCGCGGCCCATGCGATAGCAGTCGCTGTGTGGTTTTTTCGAAACCCTAAAAGCGTTGGGGGGAAATCCGATCTTCGCTCGGAAAGTGATCAAGACTCACAAGGTGATCAAGCGAGGCTCTGATATTCGCTCGGAGGATCAAACCCTAGAAAGTTGCAAACAAGATGACTTACTCGAAGATGATCAAATCCGTGACCCGACCTCACCGTCAGAGCATGGTTGCTCTTCGTGCAAGCCAAACGAGTTTCGGATCGAGCGACGGAAGCAATGGTCATGGCACTACACAGTTTGATGAAATCAATCATCTTTGAGAATCAGCGATGCGCGTCGCTAAACCCAAGAACAGTCAAGATAGTGGGGCATCGACCACCACCAAGAACAAAGACGAGATTGTGCTTAATTCGCACTCTAGCTCCCACTCTGAAAGGGAACCAGCGGATTCAAGACAAGCACAATAGAGTGAAGACTTGTAGCTATCCAAGCCTTGGAGAAATCGCTAAGCTAAAAGCTTTCCTCGTAGAGATCAAAGAAAAGCGCCTCATCAATGAATCGGCGATCGAAAGGACCAATCGACGGCTTGTTAGCGTTATCGGATTCGCCGATAACCACCACAGTCCCAAGCTGGTAAACGATGATGAGAAGGCCGAGGAAATACGAGTCAAACCGCGAAACAAGCGTCAAAATCGCGGAGTTCTCGACTAGCAGAAACCGCGATCGCGGTCAGTGTGGCCGTGGTCGCAGCCAGGGATCTGCGGTCGCGGCGCCCAGAGGCCGCGATCGCGGCAAGTCCCCAGAAATGGTTGTTGCCTCAGTAAACGCACACCGCGGTCGCGGGTTCCCAACTGCGACCACGGTTCAATCCATTAACCTTTCGATCGAGTTAAAATCCTTGAAATCGTACGATGCATGTCGGAATCAAGGATCCGAAGACTGAGTGCGGGGGCATTGTAAAACCGAAGGGTCAACAATGCTCGAATATGATAGGAAAGTTCAAGTTATTGAAGATTGGACAACGATCAAGTGATCAAAACGAGTCCATTGATGCATTGGCAACGTTAGCCACTCATGCAAGAATCGCTTAAGACCTCGATGCGCGTCGAGGCGACGGGATGTCCAATGAATTAGCATCTAAAGTCGAAATTGCAAACAAAAACGTGCTTGCAATTGTGAACGAAACCGTGTGAAGATCTTAGATGGTAGGCACCCTCGGATATCGCCGAGGCAAGGAAAGTTCTCTTGGGAAGCGTTCCCCCAAGCGAAGTTGAGCCTAGATCGTATGAGATCCGTGAAAACATGTATGAATTGTACGTCGAAGATTGTATTTCGGCTCTCCAAGCTCATTTGCACAAATATTGGTGGCCTTTTACGTGAAAAGTGCCTAAATAAAACCAATAAAAGAATCGTCGTGCTCTTTCCGACCACATCGTCTTCACCAAGGATTAACGGGACATTGTCACTACTCGAATCACCGGCAACCACTCTCTTCTTGAAGGCTCCTTTGCGTAGATGTTAAGCTAAGGCTAGAATTGTTAAGAACAGACACCCTTTTTGTTTTCTTTTGTTTTCTTAAACAAAGGCCTGGCCAGGCGCTTTTGAACATAAACGTTCTATTCTCCCTCGTCTGTTTTGTTTGTTCGAATGATTCTACCTTAGTCCTTGGCAGAGGACACGTCTCGAAAAAAGAGTATGCTCTCCATGATAATCGCTCATGGATATACGAATATACGAAAGCGCTAGGGGACCAGTCGACCAATCCGCATGGCCACTTCGATTAGAAACCCTCTGTACCCTACGTCGCCAAACACGGTAAAACGTGTAAGGCGGTGTAGGTGGGGCATTTGTGAGCGGGCAAAAAAAACATAATTACCATAGTTATTTTCGTTATAAAGGTATTTATTAAAATTACTGCGCAGTTATTTTCGTTATTTTCCATATAAAAATATATGGCGGTTATGCAACTTAATGGGAGATCTTATCCTGCAAATATGATAAGATTAAATCCGGAGAAGGTGGGAATATTCCTAGCTTGGGCTTTAAGCAACCCTAGGAAATAATTAAATAAGGCCCCCTGATCTCCCTCTTCCATTATAAATACACGCCCTAGGGCGTGTAGGGAGAGACACATGTGCACATCGGCATATTCAGAAAACCTAGGCAGCTAATACTCGCTTAGCTCGACTTCCCGGGGATTCACCGCTCTCTTGTTGTACCTCGTCGCTCAAAACGACAATTTCTCTTCTGACTTAGGCATCGGAGGTGGATTAGGGGGTCCCCGCCCCCTGTGTCCATTGTTTTGCAGGTTTCTAGGTCAAGAGATTGAAGACGGGGCGGAAGAGGAGGAGTTCTTAATTGGTGTATTAAAGATGAATTGAAGGCGAGATTTTGTACACCAACACATACATATCACACATCATGGAAAAACCTAAGAGCTTAGCATCCAAATGAGACAAGAGAACGTACTTGCGTGATAGAGTGTCAGCTACCACGTTATCACTTCCCTTCTTGTGCTTCACTACATAAGGTAAAGTCTCTATAAACTCCACCCATCTAGCATGCCTTAGGCTTAGCCTTGATTGACACGTCAAGTACTTCAACGCCTCATGATCGATGTGGATCACGAATTCCTTGGGCCATATGTAATGAGACCAAGTCTTCATTACTCGAATCAAAGCATAAAACTCCTTATCATAAGTGGGGCAGTTGAGCTCGGCACCATTGAGCTTCTCACTGAAGTATGATATGGGCTTCCTATCTTGGATGAGCACGCCTCCTATGACAAAGTTTGAGGCATCACACTCGACCTTAAATGTCTTGGTGAAATCTGGCAATTGAAGAAGCGGGTGTGGGACAACCTATCTTTCAAAGTGACAAATGCATTCTCGTATTGCATTTTCTACTTAAACTCAACATTAATTTTAGTTATTTCATGTAAAGGGGCAACAATAATAGAGAAATCACGCACAAACCTCCTATAAAACCCAACTAAACCAAGGAAAGAATCCACCATAGTAGGAGTGTTCGGTTGAGGCAACTCTTGTATGGCTTTCACTTTTGTGTCATCAACACTTAAGTCGTCTTTAGAAAAAACAAAGCCAAGAAATATAGTTGAACTAGACCAAAAATCACATTTGGCAAGATTAGCATACAACTTCTCTAGCCTAAGACATTCAAAAATTGCTCTAAGATGCACGACATGATCATGTAATGACTTGGTATAAACCAAGATGTCATCAAAGTAAACAACCATAAATTTACCCAAATAAGCATGCAAACCATGGTTCATTAATCTCATGAAGGTACTAGGGGCATTGGTCAAACCAAATGGCATGACAAGCCACTCATATAAACCATATTTTGTTTTAAAAGATGTGTTCCATTCATCATCCTCTTTCATTCTAATTTGATGATAGCCACTCCTAAGATCTATCTTGGTAAACAAAACAGAACCATGTAACTCATCAAGCATATCATCCAAACAAGGTATAGGGTGACGATACTTTACCATGATTTGGTTGATGGCATGACAATCCACACACATATTCCAAGATTCGTCCTCCTTAGGAACTAGAATGATTGGGACGGTGCAAGGGATCAAACTCTCTGTCAAATAGCCCTTATCCATCAAATCTTGAACTTGGTGTTGTAATTCCTTGGTCTCATCTAGACTCGCTCTATGATCAGCCCAGTTGGATAGCGAAGCTCCAAGAAACAAGTCAATTTGGTGCTCGATCCCTCGGATATGTGGGAGACCGCGTAGCAACTCATCGAGGAACAAGCCAATAAAATCCTATAACAAGGATGAGATAGGAGAAGGAAGGGTAGTCATATCCACATTAAGAAGTAAAAAAATCCTTCTTAAAGAGAAGAAGACATACAGAACCTTCCTTAAATGCTTGCGAAACATCTCTCGAGTGGGCAAGTAGAACTCGTCTTTCAACTCCTCCTTCAATAGCGGGTTTGGAGCCATTCTTAGAAGATCCTTTAGGTTTCCAAAAAACCATATTACTCTCATCGGATCCGTCATTCAAATGTCGTTGGGTCACACGCGTGCTTGGGGGCTTGTATGGCGCGACATTCAACTTTGGAGCATTGGAAGCATTAGTTGTCACGACTCGTGACAAAGGGGTCATGAGTTGTGACAAAGCAACTAGGAGTCTCATATGGGAGATCACGGTCAATTGAAACCACGTGAAGCTGGCTGTCTGTTGAGCATCACGACTCGTGACAAATCCATGACGAAAGATCACGACTCGACCTGGTGGTCACGGGTCGTGACAGGGGGTCACTACTGTGACCTTCCAATTGAGGGTTCTTCTTCTTTGGCGAGCCTTGTTTCAGCGTAGAGGAGGGCTTGTCCTTCTTGGTTTGGGCTTCCCGAAGTGCATTAGCTTGGTTTCTATTTACTTGGTCTTGTAAAACCTCTTGTGGAGATATGGGTGGAAGAGTAACTCCCCTCTCATTATGGTTAAAACAATAACAATTCAAATAACTGTCATGAATAACACCCCTATCAAAAATCCAAGGTCTACCTAGGAGGAGATGAGTGCAATCCATTTTGGTGACATCACAAGTAACACTCTGAAACATCTAAGGTCTACCTAGGAGGAGATTAGTGCAATCCATTTCAGTGACATCACAAGTAACACTCTGAAACATCTAAGGTCTACCTAGGAGGAGATGAGTTCAATCCATTTGTGTGACATCACAAGTAACACTATCTTTATAAGGACCAATAGAAAATTGAACTGGGCATTGGTGAGTGATTAAATTTTCTTCTTTAGCCTTATTAATCCCGTTTAAACTATAAGAGGTAGATTTTTTTTGTAGTTGGCAGTTGCAAGTGTTCAACAACTTTCTTATTAATCAAATTGCAACAACTCCCACCATCAAAAATAGCACATAAAATCTTACCTTTTATAATACAACGTGTGTGGAAGATGTTTTCTCATTGGTCAGCGGGTGGAGATTCATGAAGATGAAGAGTGCGCATTGTCACCCAGGCAAGGGGTTATAGTGATGTATCCGGGGCGACATACTCAACCTCTTCATCATTATACGCGAGTTCCTCCTCCACTTGAGCTAGACCTACATATGCGGGGGTCTCCTCTCCATCTGACACATAGCCTTGATCGGTAAAGAGCACTTGCTTTGAATTTGGGTAATCTTTGGAAACATGCCCTCTTCCTTGGCATTTGAAGCAATGAAAATCACGTGCTCTTTCTTTGGAGGTCGGGGCTAAAGTGGGACGAGTAGCGGCCTGAGAGGGAGCCTTGGTGGTCTTGGGAACACCCCGTGGTTGAGAAGAAGAAGAAGAATTAGTAGAAACCGAATTTGAAGGGTAAAAATTGTACCTTTTATTTGCGGGATTCCAAGCTTCCTTCTTCTTCTTTTTGAGTTGGTTGTGAAGCAGTTGTGCCTTGTGGACAAGGGTGTTGATATCCCTTATGCTTTGAATCTCATGGGTGTATCACCCCTTGTTACCTACCAGGGTATTATCACTAGTAACCTTAATTAATCTTAATCAAGGCCACCCAAGGCTTTAAAACATTACAAACGACTGGTTAAGCATAACTTATTACAGACCAACCACTCTTCCTTACCACAAAAAGGATAACAGTTTCACACAACAAAACAAGTTTATCACATAGAGCCTAATTCAGCAATACATTCCCAAAAGAAAATTCTTAGATCTCATATCGTGATCTTTCGCTTAATCCCTGTTCTTCTAGCTAGCTTCTTTATTAACTGCAACGACACATAACGACAGCAGGTACCAAACAAAAATAATAAAAAAAACAACAACAAGTTAGTCTTATTAAAAGACTAAGCAATGGAGACGTTAACCCGAGTAAGCTTATTTCAACAAGTAAGAACTATAAACTAAGAATTTACAATAATATCAGATTAAAGAAGTCCCAAGTAGGTAGATAAAAAGCTCTACAGAGAGTTGCTACTATATGGATTAACTTAATCAATAATTGATTAAGAATCCGTCATACGCAAAGGATAACAAGAATGGTTATCGAATAGATTAACCATTCGGATATTCTCATATAACGCCTAAGGTACTTAACCTAATTTACATATCAATTTAAACCTTTCTCAAACAGATTTGTTTTCTTGTTAATCGGCTTAACCCTTTCTGACGATTTTTCTTGTAACTGATGTCGTCAGGGTGAGTGGGCCTATTTCATCCGTGACCGCTTGACCTACATCAGTTTCTTTTGCATTTAACTAGAGTGCACAAATGTCCTCTTCCAGCATGGAGCGAGACATGAGTCATGACTCCAATATTGGGATCCGCTAGCAAGCTACGCCCCCCAATACAGACTTTGTTATAAAGAGGTCATGGGAGACTCGGCTCCTACCCCTACACTACTTAACTCACACAAATCTCATCTCAAAATCGAGATCACCTAAACCAAACTTATTCTCAATTAAAGTACGAAACTGATTAAGAACCGACTCGATCATTACTTCCAACAACTATAACTAATCGCATTTCAGTAATCAGACGATTTGTTCGTAACTATATAATTTAATATAAATTTAATTTCTTAATTTATGACAAAGGAAAGTCGTCCACTTGCCTTGGAAGGCGTGCTCAACGTCCGTAGCAATTCCAACAGTATTCCTTATCACCCTTCTGCCAATCGATGTTAAAACTTGTATTCGCTATAAGTAGAGATTCTGGCGTCCGTTTCTCGAGCGGTTTGAACCTACGAGGTCGTAATAACGTGAAGTTTATAAAAACTATAAAGTTAATTCGTAAAACGGAACCGACTGATCGTGCGGTGGCTCCGAGTCTAAACCGCTAAATAACTTCGATCGTGTTTTACCTTCACCTGAGCCTATGGCTCGTTCATCTCGATAATGGCTCGTTCCGGGAGCTAGAGGGTGGTTGGGTGTTGCCCGGTGGCGGCCCTCGCGGTGAGTGGTGGTCGAAAGAGCAGGTGATCGTCGACGGTAACAGATTCGAATTCTTTCTTCCCGCGTCTGTCGTTCCGTTCTGATTCTTTCGCTGGTTCTGGTTTCTGATGCAGCAGCAACGAGCCCAGATATCACAAAGAGGAAGAAGATGAGGTGAAGGAGAAAGTAAAGAGGTGGTAGGGGAAGGGAAAGGTATGCAGCGGTGAAGAATTCCGATCATCGAGTGCGTCGTCGTCCTGATTCTTTCTCGAACTCTCCCTCTATTTCTATCCAGTTGCGCATACATATCCAAGAAAAGATATCGGTTTTTCCTTCCCCATTAAGTAAGTGAGGGTAAAGAAAATAATTTCCCATTTAGGAACGGGATTTTTCGTTAAGCGGTAAAATTATGTACCTCGGGTGGGAAAACTTACTACACATAAATCGTCCTGTACATTAAGTAGACCAATAAAATCAATTTAGCATGATTTTATCATGCTACCTTAAATTTTTAAGACTTCCATCTCGTATTATAAATTCTTTCCGGTACATAATTAAAAAGACCTCGTATTAAATAATTATACTTTTTCCATCAGAAAATCCTAGGAAGTGAACTCGTCGATAAAATCAATTTTCTATGATTTTTCGATATCATTGAGGATTTTCTAGAATTTTAATTCCCATAAAAATTATTGCATTTCGCGTCGGCATCGAATTAAAAGAACTATGAAGGATATTCGAGAAATTCGAAAATATCCATAAAATTCGCGGATATTAATGAGGCCAGCCATGAATTGGGTCCTTAGGGACCGTTGTGATTAGTGAATGTTGGGTTTGTAGGTTAAGTCCTCAAGGTCATTGAAGTATTCCGTTGGAGACCGAGAACATTGCCTATAAGAAGCCACTCTAAGCCTCATGTTTTCAACATGCTCTTCGGGAACATGCTTCTTCTTCAAGAGGAAACACGGATGGGGCCACGTCTCTTTGAGAGTCAATCCGTGTTAACAGGTGCGGAACTACATGGGGGGTGGGGGGTGGGGGTGGGGGGATAAAGGTGGCTCTGCCCCTCCCCTCCATCTAAATATTTTTAGTATATATGTTTCTTTTGTCGAGAGCTTCGATTTGATATATTATACACCTTGATCCAATATCCGAGCAAAAAATTATGAACGTTTGAATATTAGATCATCTAATATTCTATGTTTGTATGTATACATCTAATTTAGATGTATACAAACTACTTTTACATGTCATTTACACAGTCATAATAATTCTGTATTTTGTTAAATTGTATATCTTCATACTATAATTAAACCCAAGAACTTCAAAAGAATTAGTTATATTAAAATATTTGAGTATCATATAATAAAGTACGAATGCATGTTTTAAGTAGTTATTGTAGTATCTTTGAGCAATTAGTTAAGAAGATATGATGTAGTACAATGAGGTTTACGTTTCGACTCTCACAAGCAGTGTCCTATATTTAAAAAGTGGTTATTCTAATTATGTATTATAATCTTGGGGGTTTTTAAATGTTTTTCAATATTTCATATTTTTATTAAAAAAATGAAAATTTGTAGCTACACCATACAAATTTTAGCCCCCCAAAATAAATTTCTAATTTGCCCTTGCGTGTTAACTTAGATGAGTGCACTCCTCCAAAACGAATGCGCTCCTCCAAAACGAGCGCTCTTCTAGGAAACAGACCGTTATTTTTTAAACTTTGTTCTTTTAGACCTTGTTTACTTGAAGTTGGATATTTGTAGCTACACCATACAAATTTTATTCTTTATCGTTTTACTTGAAGTTGGATATTAATTAATTTAATAATTTGTCTTGAAATGTTAGGTTGTTTCGATTCTAGCAGAGTTTAATGATCGTTTCTCATAAACAAGCACGAATTGACTTGATTGTTTTGCATGTCTTGATCCACGAAATGAATTTTTCTAATTTTGATGTGGAGAAGCTTGCTCATCTTCCTCAATTTTATCCAAATGACTTCTCAAAAATAGATTGTTCATTGATGCATCAAGAGCTTGAATCATTTGTAAGTGATATTAGAAGAGATAAGCGATTCTCTAATGTAGAGGACTTGGGGAGTCTTGCAAAGAAGATGAAGGAAAGTGCAAAAGATAGAATTTTTCCATTGATGTATCGTCTAATTGAATTAGCTTTACTACTACCAGTTGCTACTACATCTGTTGAGAGGGTGTTTTCAGCTATGAAATATGCGAAGAGTGATTTGAGAAACAAAATGGGAGATGAGTGGTTGAGTGATAGCTTGGTAGTGTTTATCGAAAGACAGATATTTGCATCAATTGATATCGAAGTTATTTTGAACCGTTTTCTGAGTCTAGACACTCGTAGATGTCAAGTGTCATGTAGTAGAGAAACAAATGTATCTTGAATTGTATTTTTTTTGTAAAACTACCTTGAATTTATATTTTGTGTACTTTATATATTCGGTATATTTTTTTATATATCTATGTATGTTAATCTAGCCGTTTTTCGAAGGAAAGTTGTTCGAGATCTGCACCCCTTCCCGGAACTTTTCTAGCCCCATTGCTGTCAGGAGTTTGTCATATTTTCTAAAGAAGTGCTCCTTCAAAAAACGCGATCTTAATTGTACAAAAAAAAATTATTTGCGAAAACAAAAAAAATTGTGTTCTTAAAGTTCGCTCATATTTTTATCAACCACTCTACTAGACGGATCGGACGAAGCTTAATATGTCCACGTCTATTTGGTTTGAAATATGACGTCAAGGGAGGATTGTCAACCTTCTTCATTAATTACTCTTGAAAATTTCTATTCAATTAAGTTTTCATTTTAATTTTCATCTTTCGGAAATTCCAAGTCTTCTAGCCAATCAAAATTTACTAAACGCTCGATTTGATATCGAAAATAATTCAATAACCATATTGACATTACTAATTACATCTTGACAAATTTTGTACACTTGAAAAGAAATACTGCTAACTATTACCTCTAATTAAGAAATTAAAAAGCTAACCTTTGGAGGGATATTACAACTTTTAACATATACACTCGTTATATTAGAACTCATAACAAATTTGGCTAACATTGGAGAAATATGTTCGTGGTCCTAATTACAAATAATGAATAAAATACTTCGATGAAACCGAGAAATTATTTTACGAATAGTTGAGAATATAAGTTTTCTATATTTGAAAGACACGATGTCAAGTACAACTGACATATTATCAAGTCAGAGAGTTGTACTCAAGGGACACGTTTTGAGATAAAAAGAAAAAATTATCCCACATCGAGATTTTGAAGTTCAAATATCTAGATAGCAGATAAATTAATAGGTTACTCCTCCTATTTTCAATTGGTTTTTGAATAAAACCGTCCTTGAATTATGTACTGAGCTTAAATATGTGTGATCCCTAGTCCATCAACACACGAAAAGTTTAATGGTATCAAAGTTATCCGCCTAGCAACTTCTATCGATCCAGTTCTGTTTTTTGTGCATGGGTGATTTCGTCTATAAAAGACGAACCCAGATCCATAGAAGTTGTTAGGCGGATAGCTTTGATATCATATTAAAGTTTCCGGGTACTGATGGAGTGGGGGTCACGGATATTCAAGTGTGTTTCACAACCAATTCAAGGACTAGGGGTCACGCATATGCACGACCCTCAGTCAATAATAAATTTTTTTGGCTTTGTGCATGGGTGATTTCGTCTATCAAATGAGAATGAGATGCCCCACACAAGGTTGGTTTTGGCTATAAAAGAAATTGAGATACCTACTGTCCATTTTGTTTTCTAAGTATCAATTGGGCCAAGACTGTTGAACTTACGGGGCGTGTTGAGAATGTAAGTTGTTTTTGACAATTGGGACCAAACAAAACTAGTATACAAGTGTGTGGGCTCTCCTCCTATTGTCAATTAATTTTATGATAAAATTTCATTGAGCTAATATGTTGGACATAACGCACATATATGTATATACGAACGTGTGGCCCCACACTATAACTGACTTTACATGATCCCATGTATTTTATGTTTTGAAAATTTACTGTTCACAAGTATAATATACGGTAATTTACTTGACAAAATCTATATGATAATGGACCCATAAAAGCTCATCAAAGTGTGGTAAACCGTAAACCACCGTCGGACAGCGCGTTGTATTGTCAACTTGGCATGGTTGGTGGGCCCTTTGACAAGAAGTCTGAAGGCCCATTCCGTACATTCGATTTCCCGTGGCCTCATCCATCTTACATTCATACATCTGCTCTATCCGTCTCCAATACGCGCGTATAATACGTATATCTTTTTTCTTTTTTTGGATAAATGAATAAATGTATAATGCGTACACATCTTATACCACCTTTTCTTACATAAATTACCGCCAAAGGACCGGGGAGACGAAAACCTAGGAAATAGACATGACAGACTAACTCTCACAAACAAGAGGACTGGTTGAAAGAATTCGATGTATGTCTCCTATTCTGCTGAAGTTCGAATTATGATATTTGATGGATACAAGGATATAGATCTAACATAATAAACAAAAAGGGGAAAGTCGAAGGATAGTAGGTACTATTATTCTGTATTTGATAAGATGAGAGGAGTCTAGGTGCATGAACATCTCAACCAATCAATCATCTTACTGCATATAGTTAGCAAAGTAACAACATTATTCATATAATTATGTGTCCTCATTTTTTTCAGAAAATAATTCAATGCATCCACAAATAGGCCTGGTAAATTGAAAGATATGAAAACTCGATAGTTGGATGAATCGAGGAGCTATGGGCCATAGCAAGGGTATTCAAGGCGTAAGCTCGATCAGTTGGGTTTCATCCTAAAAACAATTGACAATAGAAGCAGTAACACATAGAGTTATAATTTAACTTTCAACTTCCCATGTCCATGTGGGAAAAGGTATTCCAACAAGCTAAGATAAAAACATGAGATTAAAGGAGATGACAAACAAATTAACAAGGAAACATCAAAGACACGAGGATGGAATGAGTACGACACAATTGTGAGCGAGTACAACTAAATTAAAGCAACGTATAATGCCATCGATATCGAGGTGCAGGTCATAGGAATGTAGCCATAGAAAGTGCGGCAAAACTCCTTAGTATTGTCCTGCCTTCAAGAGCCATCACGACCTCATCCAGGACAACAACTCCGTGCAAACATTTAAGATTAACTCCAAGCCGGAAGTATGCATCTCAATTTCTGATAGAAATGAAACAAATTAAATGACCTAATTCGACAAGAATTGAGGCTAAAAGATCGACACAAACACGAAATTAAGAGTAGTAAAAAAAATTATAATTTGATGTTACTCATAATATACATGGGATAGGTAGCTGATACGCTATAATTAATTAGGGATAATTATTTATTTTAGAATATTGTCTTTCCTTTTATTTAGGGATTTGATTTTATCTTTTAGTAAGAGTATATTTTTAATATTTCAACAGTTAGGGTTTTCCTAGATATTGGGAGTTATTATAAATACTCATTTAGGTTGTTATGTTTGAAAATCAATCAATAAAAAAGAATTATCTTATTTCTAAACCCTAATTCTCTCTCTAATTCCCTCTATCGTTCTTCTGTTTCTCGTCTATTTCTTCTTCTATCTATCTTCAATTTCTTATTCACAATCAATTTGATCTCTTCTTCTTCTAATCCCAAACACCACCGTATCAGTAGCCTTAAATTTGAGGTTACCCAACACTAATTCTATTTGAGAAAATGTCCTTTTAGTGCTCAAATTGGTGACTTATAAGATTTGTTATTGGAAATGGGCAAATTGCACATATTTTCATTTGTTATTTAAATTCACTTTATTCATTGATTACAAATAAAGTGGATAATTAATAAAGTACACATTTTAAAAATGTTTAGTATTTTTATTGATTTTAGTGATTTTCACAATAGATTTTTAAAGGTTAAAAAATGGTATTTATAGTAAACTATGTTGAATATGTTTTATGACTTTTTATAGTATGTGTCGATTGATATATACACATTAATAAAATCAGTTTTAAAAAATATAATATTTGTTACTCCCTCTGTTATGGTAAATTTGTCATTTTAATTTGATTTTTCTTGTTCAATAAAAGTTGTCATTTAACTTATTTTAACCATTTTTCCAATAATAT
This sequence comes from Fallopia convolvulus, assembly GCA_964016875.1. Classification (NCBI taxonomy): domain Eukaryota; kingdom Viridiplantae; phylum Streptophyta; class Magnoliopsida; order Caryophyllales; family Polygonaceae; genus Fallopia; species Fallopia convolvulus. The sequence continues at coordinate 52,734,262 of OZ024722.1, forward strand.
CCCTATTAATTAAAAATATTTACATAAATCTACAAAATAAGGTAAAAGATCTTAACAATATTGAGGATATTTAAGTGAAATCAAGCGATTTCCGTAATTTTTAAGATAAATTTTTAAAACGACAAGTTTACTTTAACAGAGGAAGTAGTAAGTTTTAATTTCTTTTCTAAAATTCTCCAATGAGTAGTATTTTAAATTTGATTTATTATAATGTGCTCACACATTAATCAAACTGATATTTTATTTTTTTGGTCGAAAAACTGATATTTTATTTATGTTTCCTCAATTTGCACATACTAGTTAGGAGTTAGGATTGGTGGGCGGGCAGCCAATGAGAGGCATGCATATTATCAACGAATCAGATCGTTCCATTTTGAGATACATCTTCGCTGCTTCCTTTTCTTACACACACACTCCCACTAGCAAGAGAGAGAGAGAGAGAGACTTAACCCTGTGTTGGGCCCCACAGCCCGTTCCTTTTTCCTCTTTTGTGCCAGACAGTTTTATCTATCTTAATCTATCTATATAATTTCTCAAGGCAGAGGACATTTTTTTTGACCAATAGAATTATGACTTTGCGCATTCTATGTATCAATTATTTCGTCTGGAAAAATAATATAGCATCTGGAAATTGTCTCTCTTTTTTTATTACTCGTATGTTTTTTTTGTTGTTAAAAAATAAAAATAAATATATTTAAAGTTTAAGATGTGAATAAATGAGGAGGGGCAGCAGGAAATGATCAGAAACTGTCTATGAACTCTCGATGAGAGTAAAGCTAGGGGGGATGAATTTTGTGCAATTTGAAAGGAAAAGGGTAAAATGGGTACAAATTAAAGAAACAAAGATGTCATGTGAATCCCATCAAGTTGGGGGAGGCGGGACCCACACCCTACGCCATACACTGCCCACAACATATACTTATTTTACACCATACCCTATTTCCCTTCTTCTGTACAAGTACCTGTACTATTATTAGTATAGTCTACATGCTGTGTTTTTCATCTTTATTCAACTCTTTTCCATTTATATATGTAACACGGTTAAACTTAAAATTTGATTGATTTTGATGATTTTGAGGTTACATAGAAATACTCCGTATTACTTTCAAGTTGTATTCAATTAATTTGGATTTGATTAGTCTAATCTGGGGTCAATTTTAGGAAAATGAAAGTATGTGAATCTAAAACTACTTCGGTTTTCCTTAGAAAAAGTTTTTTTTTTTAAAGAATAATTGAGAAGTAAAGACTACGTGAATAGATTAATAATTAAATCAGGTAAAAATAGAGTTTCAATAATTACTACGCATACTCTAAAATATACACTATGAATCTCCAGCCAGCTGGATTGAGTTGACCCACAAAGAACGTACACACATCCACATCATCCCCCATCTCTCCCTATCTATCTACCCCATCGAACCCATTTCCTCTCCTTTTTTTTTTCAAATTTTTATCCCCTCAACCAAATTTAATTCCAAAAAATAAAACTAAAATAAATTAAAATAACAAAAACCACTTTCCTTAACTTGCTATATATACCCACTACTCAGACTTCTCCTCCCATCCCTAACAACATATATTCAAAACCAACAACACTAATAACAAGCTCAGAATATCCCAGTATTATTAATTACAGTAGAGAATGGAAGGCAGTTGCACCGACGACAGCACCACCACCGACGGCGCCGCCAATCTCCCTCCTCCACCGGCGCCTCCCGCCGGTCTCTTCCGCATGGGGAGCGGCGGCAGCGCCACCAGCGCCATCCTCGACGTCACCGGCGACCAGGCGGCGGAGTCTAAGAAGCTCCCGTCGTCCAAGTACAAAGGCGTGGTCCCCCAGCCCAACGGCCGCTGGGGGGCCCAGATCTACGAGAAGCACCAGCGCGTGTGGCTCGGCACCTTCAACGACGAGGACGAGGCCGCGCGCGCCTATGACGTCGCAGCCCAGCGCTTCCGCGGCCGCGACGCCGTCATCAACTTCGCCCCGCTCTCCGACCAGAACGACGCCGTCGAGATCTCCTTCCTCTCCTCCCGCTCCAAGGCCGAGATCGTCGACATGCTCCGCAAGCACACCTACTCCGACGAGCTCCACCAGAGCCGCCGCCACTACTGCCCCACCAACCCCTCCCGATTCCAATCCCTCGGGCCCGGGCCCGGCCGGGCTTCGGGGGCCCGGGATCAGCTCTTCGAGAAGATCGTGACGCCCAGCGACGTCGGGAAGCTGAACCGGCTCGTGATACCGAAGCAGCACGCCGAGAAGCACTTCCCGTTGACTCCGGCGACGGCGACCGCCGGCGGGAAGGGGCTCCTGCTGAATTTCGAGGACGTCAACGATAAGGTGTGGCGATTCCGGTACTCGTACTGGAATAGCAGCCAGAGCTACGTGCTGACGAAAGGCTGGAGCCGATTCGTTAAGGAGAAGAGCCTTAAAGCCGGCGACGTCGTCTGCTTTCTGCGCTCCGCCGGGCCCGAGAAGCAGCTTTACATCGATTGTAGGCCCAAAACGACGTCGCCCGCGGGTCACGTGGGAATTGTTGACCAGGGCGTTGACTCTGTACAAGAAACGGAAACCGTAACGGAAACGGAAACGGCGACCATCCGGTTGTTTGGCGTGAATATCAATTCGGAAGCCGGTGGTGACGGTAACAGAAAGAGGGGGAGAGTAGGAGACGACGTCGTTTTGGATTTGTTGATGTCTTTGGACTGCGCGTCATCCAGTAATAAGAAGAGAATGGCGTTGGATGCGATATCATAGCCCTCAACAACGTACAATATCAATGTTTTCCTTTTTTTCTTTTTAAATACTTTATATGGATTTCGATCCGTTTTGTTTGTGTTTAGAAATTTTGCATTTTGTGTTGCAAGTAAATTCGGTTAAATGTTCAGAAAGATGGGTCGAATGGATAAAAGAAAAGAAAAAATAAAAAACAGAGAGTGTTGTGATGTAGAAGTGCAAGTTGCAAATTTAAAGGGGTAGAAAAATAAAAAGGTAGTGTGTGTGTGTGTGTAAATTACAACCAGGCAAAAACAGCTGAAGAAAGCTGGTAGGATATTATTGTTACAACTTCTATTAGGTGCAGTCTGATCAGAAACTTATATATATATTATCATCACAAGCATCTGTTTCACGCCATTCTCGATCACACGAATAATTGAACAAGTGGTGGTGCTTTTATTTTTATTTTTCCAGATTTGATTTTGTGTGTGAAATCATAGTTCTTTTCATTCTATACGTACGTACGTTGATTATTGCAGCCATATTTATGGAATAATTCGTACTGGAATCAGACACAGATAGTCATGACTTTTGGTGTGAATTGAAGAATTCAACATGGCCTTCCTTCTTGTTCAAAGATGCAAAAGGAGCTAGATCGAGCCATCGAGGTAATTACTTATTGGGAAATTTGAATAACATACTCTGAATTAGGGCTTTTTATAGTGTCTAGTGGGAACTGCATGTTGGTAATTGATTAATTTAAGCAAACGCGGAAATTAAAAAAATTGACAAATGGAGTGTATTCATGGCGATTTCATGCAATAAAAACACATGGGTTTGTTGAGATGATCCACTAAATAATTGTTCATTGCACTGTTATCAAAATATATGAGCGATTGAAGAAGACCCTGCATGCCACTAGCTGATAGATTAAAAATTAAAAATAAAAAGGTCGATCCAAAAAGATTTGCTTAATCAAATACTACTAGTAACAAGAATGGCGAAGGGCAGCTAGGTAGCCAGTGAATTTGAGTCAGCACACTTATTTTGATTATTGCTTTTAATCATCTTCTGTGCAGGCGGATACGTTGAAGCCCAAGCCTCCACATGTTTTAAGACTAAAATAATGCTACTTGCCCTAATTTACTCTGCAAATTGAAAGCGTTAATGAGTATGCTTTTGATTGGAACTATTGCATGTTTTGGTGTCTTCTTGGTGGTAATTAATTGATTAACTATAGTATTTATACCCAAATTGGCATCCTATTAATCCCTGGAATGGGGTACTGGCATACGTGCTGTTTTAATCAACACTGATGAAACCCTAATCCCATCGCTAAACTTCACTTTTTCATGTTTCTTTTCTTTATTTCAATTCAAAACCGACAATATCCGACATTTTTTCCAGACAATTTTGCTAAATGAGTCTCATAATTAAATACGGAGTATGTTGTAAGTGTATATATAGTATATGTGAAACAACTAGTGCGACTAATAACTAAGGCCTTGCTATAGTTACTTAACAAAAAGTACTTTTTAAGAAAAAACATGTTTTTTTGTATTGAAATACGTGAATTATAGTTATATATTTACTTTGATAAATGTGAAAAGTATGCTTTTGTCTAAAAATTACTTATGGTTAAGTAAACTATAGCAAGGTTTAAGTTTCTATTTATGTAAGTAAGGACAGATCTGACACCAAATGGGATCATGAATCGATCTTTTCCCTCTTTCTTTTTTTTTTTGGTCTGGAAACGGAGCAAAGCTTCTGCGGGTATTTTATTGACTAGTTAATAGGATAATTCCCCATAGAGGGGTGGAGAATAATTTGCAAGTGCATCTGCTACTTTATTAGCATTCCTAGGAACATGAATTAGCCTAATGCTCCATGAGCTATCTTGGATGAGATTGCGGCACGCATCGAGCAGATAATAGTCTTTGTGCGGCTGTAAAACGTCTTGCGAAAGAAGATTGACTGCTTGGGCAGAATCTTTCTGCTGTAGTTATATTATTACTTCCGTGATTTTCTATTTTAGAATAGGTACAATCAGCGGTGGACATTAGAGGTCATGTAATCTTTTGAATACCTCTAGTCAAGCGGATAGAACTTTAAAATAATGCTATAAGGTCTCCTTTTAAACTCCCATTTGCGCATAGTGCCCTTGAAAGACAAAAAAAAAAATTAGAAATCTTGCAAGGTCTAGTGCCCGATCTCCCCATTGGATAAAATAAATATATATAAAGTCACTCTCGAATACATATTATCCATACAATATATATTGCAGGTACATATACGCCGTTGGATTATTAGAGATAGACGGCCTAGATTGTAAGATAACCAGTTTATGAAAAAAATAAAAAGGTATCAATTCATTAAAATGGCACAAAATGTAATTATAATAATATTCACTAGTATATATAAGGGGCTCGCACCACACAACTTTTATCGCATTTTTTAAGATCCGCGCGGTAAACCTTATGATCGATCCTCGTTTAATATCAAAAACCAATGTGCATATTTTTTTAAAATATATAATGACAATCGGACCTCGTGCGGTTATTTGTAAAAATATGGTGCATGTGAAATTTATTCTTTTTTTTTTAGAAGGAGAGGCGACACTTTCCGTCCCTTCAAGGGGGAATTTTATTAATAGGATAAATTAAAATGGACTAAGTAGTAATCATACGGGGGATAGAACGACCCCTTACATCATCAAATAACAGAGAATTAATCCCCCTGGGGGTCACACAATACATGAAAACCAATGTTATAAGAAAAAGCTAAACTAGTAAGGAAGTCTGCAATAGAGTTCGCTTCCCGAAAAACATGTCGGAACTGGATATCCTGAAAGGATCAAAGATTTGTGTTAGTAAGACAAATCAGGAATTGTTCCAGCGACAATTCCCTACGCAACGAAATAAAACAGCACAAAAAATAAAACTGTAACGCAGTAGATGGACATGTTCCTTTATAGAGGAACCTCTACATCCAACTAGCTGGAGAGTAAACCTCTACCTCCCTTGGAGGACTTTGAACATATATTAGATTGATAGATCTCTAGATACACAATACAAAGACGAACTTCTCTATTGTTCGTAAACCCTAATACAAACAATACTATGGACTTAAGTCATCATGGATCTAGATTTACTAAATGCAACCAATACAATACTTGAACCTGACTCGTTCCTGATGCAGGTCCCTTTTGCACATGAACTGGCTTCCAAATCGATGGTGAACTTCACGTAGTTCCCATCACTTGGATCTGACACCTTCTTCCTTGTATTTGGTTCGTCGTCTTCACTTGAGTTGCTAGAGCTCTCTCTTTCTCTCTGGATCTCTTGCTTCCTTTAGAGGATACTGTTCATTCCTTTCTGAGAGCATACTTGACCTAGCTTCATCTCTTTCTATTTATAACGGTCGCTTCTTTCCTTTTGACGCTTTTGTCCTTTAACTCTTAGGGCACACGATACTGTTCAAAAAGACCAGCGTACCCTTTTGTAAGCTTTCCATCTTGGGACAATTCTATCCTTTTCTTCTTGTTGCCCAAGACAACAATGAAAAGTCTCTTTTGTCCTTCATTTAATTGCCACGTACCTAGGTGGCTCACGGGGAATGTTTCCCTTGCTTTTCTTGTATTCATGTGTCTTTCCTGTATTCACTTGAGTAGGGAATTGGTTCCAAGTGTTTGTCATTATCAAAACTTTGATGGCTCAAATGGAGAAACCATTGTTCTAGTGTTAGGAACTAACACTGATCCAACATATCCCAATCCCTACAAAAAATGCCTTGGCACTGACGCACCAGGCTAGCGAGCGGATGCCTACACTCCATAGGTTTCCCAAGAAGATGGCACACCAATTGTGAGTCCACTTCTAATAAAACCAACACCCTATAACTCTGCCATTGGAACCGAGCAAATACCAATATTATGGACAAAACCAAACTGCCACTTACCATCACTATCTCGGATAACTCCACCCGCTGCAGCAAAGTGAAATTTATTCTTGTAGAACCACGATTGAACAAGCAAAGTGTGGTTTTGGTAAATTTAATGATAAAATATCAGATTGTGATTATTAGATATCGAACCACGATTATTAGATATCAGACCGAGTTTAATCATAAAATATCGGACTTGTGCTAATTTGTTTTTGGTAGAAATGGACCTGTGTTAATTAGAAGTACTGAACGATATCAAATATGTCATCCTCCTCCATTTTGTACTCGACTCCATAGATACCCTCATCTGATTATTTTTCTACCATTGGCTACCTCGCTCTGCCACTCGTTGCCCATCTTTTGTATGCAATGGATGTTGATAGTGTTGTCTTTAGTGGAGGTTTCTCAACACTGCCTCTTTGAGAAAGTATGTGATTCTTGCGTTGTCAAAATCCTAAATTCCGTCTATTAGGTAATTCTTGAGACTATCAATAGCATGGAAATGCTAAGCAATGTATTCTCACTAAATTCTGTCTATTGATATGTATGGCTTTTTGTACTTTTTGATTCTTTTTCTTAGTTGTTGTACACAAAAGAACTTCCATTTTTGTTTAGTTTTATATGTATGTATATGATGAGCTTTATTTTGTGGGAAATTTGATTTAGGTGATGTTGGGCATGCATATGGAGCCAATTGAGTATCTTCTATATCTTGATTGGCATTCCGTTCTTAAATACTTCATCTACCTTTAGAGTACGTTCTACGGCCCCGTTTGGTTTGTCGTTACATATGGAAACGGAAACGAAATGAATCTAGACCATTTTTAGTATCATAATACATTTATATAAAAAATCATCCAACAACTTGTCCATTGTAAAAGTGGGATAGAAGGGAGTGATTCCACCATTTTGTTACCCAACCCCTTGGTGGACGAATGATTGAGGTGGAGCAAGCCCCTTTTACAATGGGATAAGAGGTTGGGCAAAACAAGTTGATTTTTTTTGTCAATGTATTATGACACTATCTTTTTGCTTGCTTTTAAGTACAATTTTATCTTTCCTTAAGCATGTCCTCTAGGTACTTGTATGGTTTTTAGGAGCTTCCTTTAAAATATATCTCAAGTTTTATGTACACAGTGCTTATTGTTTATGTGAACTAGTATGCATGGGAACATCTCTTTCTTTTTGCTAGCTCAATACATAGATCATCAAGTCTTTGATTACTAAGATTGAAAGATAAGTGTCTATCTATCCTTAGTTTCTTACTATATTTTTGTATTCTATCTTGGATTGTCTTTAGTTCGCACCAAAAAACACATTATGCTTTTTCTCAAACATTGAATTTTATATAAATAATATTAGCATTATAAACATCTAATTGGTTTTCAATCCATGAGAATTGAGATTGGTGTATATTGACATCTTCCTTTTATCAATTGGAGAGTCTATTTGGGTTGCTAAAACCTTGACATTCTTAGCATGACGATAAATTTAGTGCAAGTATCCAAGACAGTAATTTAGTATAAGTGTAGAGGACATTATGTACATACATCTCTATTTTAGACTCATGAAATTGAATCTAATTAACTTGATTGCGGGTTTGAAATACATTGTAAGAAAACTATTTGTCAAATGCTCCAAATCCATGACACTTTGCATAGTTAGCTTCCATTGTATAATTAGAGAAAGCGGCAAAATATCTTCAACTACAGGCTCCATTCGTTGACTTTTTCCACGTGATGTACTACTATGTTTGATACAACCGCAACATAAAAATCTTCGAAGGACGATCTACCACAATTTAGGAACGCGTTAGCACCTGCTTTCTTATTGTAGAATCAAGCAAACGAGCTTGATTCTTAGTCTCAATCACACAATCAAGAAAACAAGAATTGGACGAGAGGATTTCTCACCAAGAAAACAGAGAGAATTCTATTACTCATTCTTCCACTCGTACATCTGAATTTACAATTGAAAGGTACTTATACGAGGCAAGAACACACACATATCGTGCACTCAACCACATACAAGTAAACCCTTTTATTACACAGCAGTCAACAAGTCAACACACTATATTTACATCACACTTTATTCTACATCCCCCCCTTCTCAAATTGGGACTTCTACAAGGCCTAATTTGACACACAAAAATTGATGTCGAGATTGACCCAAAGCTTTCGTCATCAAATCATCTAACTGTAAACCAGAAGGAATGTATGATGTAGAAAGAAATCCTTGGAGAACTTTATCATGTGTAAAGTGACAATCAATTTCAAGATGCTTTGTTCTTTCATGAAAACAAGGGTTGGCAGCAATTTGCAGTGCAACCTTGTTTTGAAGTATCCTGAAGCAAGAAATGGGTTTTGGAATTAAGACATATATCCTAAAGCAATAAATCCAGCCAAACCAGTTCTGAAGTAGTAGCTGCCATACTTCTGTATTTTGCCTCTGCTGAGGACCGGGAAACCTGATAGCTTGCATTTAGGTAGTGCTTAGGATGCATATTTATGTTTATTTTGCTTGGTTTTAGCTTAGTTTAGTCTAGTTCTTAGGTTTTTAGGTTTTCTAGAAAATTCGGGTTTTGGGCTTGTTTTGTTCAGTTTTGTAGATCTTTAGATAAACAAGCATGGACGTAATGGATCTTAAATGATTGTGGTGGAGTTTGATGAAGCTTAAAGTGATACAAGTTAATATTTGAAGAGCTAAGGCCCAAGAGATTGTGTGAAAAGAACGCTTAAATCCGGGCTATGCATTGGAGTTCTTTTTTTGACACCTCTATCTTGCAATGCTTGGTTTGGCAGCTACAGTAGTCGGATGGAGCTGAATTTGTTATCACTGGAAAGCTAACTCAAAGGGATACAATTCATGTTTTTACTCCGAGTCTAAATTCTAACTCAAAGAGGGTCAAAATTGCCTCTTAAGTGTCACCTAAATGTTGAACCGTGGGTAAAAGCGCGGGTTAGCATGTAACTGCGCGGCCGCGCTTTTGGAAGTCAAGCCGTGCAATTGGCTTTCTACACGGAGATGTCTTGGGCCGAGAATCGGGCTTAGTTTTGGGCTTGGCTTTATGATTCCGACATGTTGTCTTTGTATGGCTTGTTAGGATTTCTTTCCTTGGATATCTTTAGTAGTTTTAAGAGATACTTTAAAACTCTTGTTAGTTTCTATCTTTTTCATAACTGAGATCATAATTTGGAGACTAGGGTTTCTTCTCTCAAGGAGCAACCTTTGAACCTTTTGTAAGTTTTTCTTAATTTAATTATGCATTACTAATTCCATTGTGTTTGACTAGTTATTGAAATAATAGATTGCATATTATTGTGAGGTTTGATTGATTCTCAACAACTTGAATAGGTTTTATTCCTTGTGCTTAATTGAATCAAAGTTATTCTAGGGTTTTGTTAGATTGGCCACCTAATAGAATTTATAGGTTAATTTACAACTAATCTGATTAAGTCCCGTTTGGGATTGATTAGATAAAGTAGCAACTATAATTGTTTGCACCCGTTTGGGCTATTCAGTTGTAGAAAGGAATAAACCACAGGTAACTTGATTAGCTGTTTGCGTCGAGTATTTGTTTCTATTGATACTTTGAACTTAAAGTTGTCGTTTATTTGAATCTAGACGTTGTTCTAGGTTGTTAGATGATTAGGGTTGCTCAGACTGTTAGCTCTTTCAACTAAATATAAAGTTTTGGATAATAATCCACGGTAGATTATTCAAGTGAATTGAGAATCAAGATAATCAATGATCAATAAGCATATCTATGATGGATTTAACTAGTTGAACACGCTTTTCTCATACTTGTTTCTTACAATCATATTTGCATTCATAATTAGTTTTTAGTTTGCATCTTAGAATTAGAAAATCATTCAAAACCCCCCATATTTACTTTACTTGGCACGCAAGTAAGAACATAAATAAACGAGTCTCTGTGGAATCGGCCCTTATTTACCATTCTACTAAGTTTGGTTAAGTTAGGTTCTTTGATAGGTATAATGACCACCGAAAATACCTCATCAAATTTGGCGTCGTTGTCTGGGACTCGTCGCTATTTGTGTTTTACTTTGTGTGCTATTCTTGGTGTTGTGAGCCTATCTTACGGTTCATAACACACGTGCTATTAATTCATGGCTTTGTTTGAATGTAGACAACTGCAAGATGAACACTTCCATGACTTTTTTTCTAGATTTCAAGACTATGTGTTCGAACTTGGTTCTTGGGGATTACAATATAGTGATAGAGAAGTAAACATGGGAGTAATCCATGGTATGACTTTTGAGACAAGAGGATTGGCAGACTACATGAGCAATGAGAGGCTTTTATATATGGGACCTGAGGAATCCTGGGATTTCTTATGTTTCATGAGCCATCAGAGCTTTTTGGTCGAGTTATCGTCCCTACCACCCCAGCCGGTTGATAAGTCTCTTGAGGATATAATCAGGGATATCTCCAAAGGGGCGGATGCTATAATCATGGAGCGCTGTGAATCATGTTCTTCAAGTTTTCATTCCACAATCTCATGTCCTTTTGAGTTGTGTGAAAGGAGTGGTGGAATCACGTTGGAGTCAAACGATCATGAGTCAGACACTCAGATTCAAGTTGAGGAGCAATCTACTACACTTGATGTGAGTTATGAAGATGAATTTGATGCCCAACATGAATTCACACCTATAAAGCAAGTTGAGCAGATTATCACAGAGCCAAGGGAAGTCTGTGCAGGCATAGAGATTCTTACAGAGCCTAGGGAGCCTGAGTCATCTTCACTCATGTGGAGTAAATTGTTACAAGGTTTTGTGGTTTTGGAAGAAGACTCTTTTGTCGACCACGATGACTTCTTTGCTGATGAAGTAGACAACCATGAGGGAGAAAAACAACATGATACATCTATTAAGTCTCCCGATGTCATGGTGTGCCCTATGTTAGGCCTTGACATCCCATGTTTTAGTTTCCCCACCTTCTCACATAAGGAGCTTATGGAGTTACAAGATGAGGAACCAAGCCTACAACACAAGGTGGAAGATGGAGAATATATGGAGTTCATCTTGGATATAAGTGGTATTACTGACAAGTGCTTTGATTCATACTATAAGTATTTTCTAAAGCCACCACTTGTGCTGAATTTCTTTGAACAAATGCCACCTCATGTTGGGCACACATGCTTGATAAGTTGAAACGGTTTTTAAATGGTATATTATTCACTTTCAATTTATCATTATGTTACTTATGTTTTTCCGAGTTGTGTGCACATGGATTTGACCAGTTATTAAGGGCATTGACAATGTCTAATCTTGTCAAATCATGCTAAGAGTCAAGCTAATGACGTTAAATAAGCGCTTCTTAGGAGGCAACCCAAGGCTTAGAGTAGTTTTGTTTGTCAATTTTAATCTTTTGCTTTTTAGGTAGTTTTGTTTGTGTGTTAGATATCCCAGATCCGAAGATTAATAATACGAAGAAGCATTCACTACCACCACCGTCTGATTTCCCGCCACACTACCCGGATGGCTAGATCGTTGTGAGTTTTTCTCTTCTCTTTTCTTTTTACTATACTTTGGGGACAAAGTATGTTTTAAGCATGGGGGAAGGGGATTACTTTTGCATTGCATATAGTTGCATTAGATTAGACATATTTAAATTTTTGCATGCATTGATTTAAAAAAATGAAAAAAAATCAGAAAAATTTGAAAAAAAATACAAAAATATGCATTTAGGTTCTTATTTCCCCATTGTTTGATTCCTCTTGTGTTTCTAAGTTAAGTATGAGTCCTAACCCATGATTTGCATGATTTGCTGAAGTTTATGTGATATGAGCATGATCGTTGATTATTACTTTGACTATAGGATTGAGCATGTATATAGCTTGAGTTTTAGATTTATTCTGAAGTTCTAGACACAATTTGCCTTGTGAGATTATTTGGCCTTTCATTGATTATATTTGTTCTCTATATTCTTGAGTGTTTCACCTTGATTATCTAGCTCTAGAACTTGCGTTATGACTCTTTTTTAAGACTGCTTTATATGATTGAATGCATGACATTAAAATGATTGAGGCAATGTTTCTTTATAGCCTATTATTTCCTTTCCTACCTTACAAGATCCATATTCTTGACACCCCATTTCTTTGAGCTTTAAGCCTATTCTTAAAAGCTCCACAAAATAATCCCTAGCCTAATAAGCTTGACCCATCCGAGATTTAGGACTTTAGGTTGTGTTTCTGTTTTGTGTGAGTTTTGGTATAAAGTATGGGGGAGGTTGAAGAAAAAGTGGAAAGAGGAAAAACAACTCTAGTGTGCAAAAAGAAAAAAAAATGAAGGTGAAAAATAAGTGCAAAGAAAGAAGAAGTGACCTTGAAAGGTTAGTAACCTTCATAAGTATGAGAAGAGTTGAAGTATAGGCAAAAGTGGAAAAGAAGAAGTAAGAAACAAAGAGCTTTGATGTGTAAATGGAGTCGGTGAAGGAAGTTGGGAAGCATTATGAAAAGTGAAGTGTGTTGGTTTTCGGTTTAAGATTAGTTCTTTATCTCGGATTTAGCACCACATGACTACATATGATCCCTTCCAACTTTCTCTTTACCTTGGCCCCATTACATCCCTTAAAAAGACCTCATGATTTTTATTATGTATTTGATCCACATCGGTGGAGATTTAGGACGCTGATGCAAGCATATGGTAGTCTAATTTTTCATGGTTGATTTTGAGTGAAACACGTCCTTTAAACACTTGAGAGTGAGAGCAAAATATATTATCCTAGTGAGGTCTAGAATGGATCAGTAATCTTTTCTCTATGCTTGATGTAATGCATGTTATGAAGTCTTGGTCAGTTTGTAATTATATGTTGAATTGCTTGTTTGATTATGAGATGGATGCATGATTGCATTGATGTGGTGTGACTTGGATTTATGACTTGCTTGAGGACAAGCAAGGGTTAAGCATGGGGGAATTTGATAGCTTGCATTTAGGTAGTGCTTAGGATGCAGATTTATGTTTATTTTGCTTGGTTTTAGCTTAGTTTAGTCTAGTTCTTAGGTTTTTAGGTTTTCTAGGAAATTCGGGTTTTGGGCTTGTTTTGTTCGGTTTTGTAGATCTTTAGGTAAACATGCATGGACGGGATGGATCTTAAATGATTGTGGTGGAGTTTGATGAAGCTTATAGTGATACAAGTGAATATTTGAAGAGCTAAGGCCCAAGAGCTTGTGTGAAAAGAACGCTTAAATCCGGGATATGCATTGGAGTTCTTGTTTTGACACCTCTATCTTGCAATGCTTGTTTTGGAAGCTAAAATAGTCGGATGGAGCTGAATTTGTTATCACTGGAGGGGGCTACAATTCATGTTTTTACTCCGAGTCTAAATTCCAACTCAAAGAGGGTCAAAACCGCCTCTGAAGTGTCACCTGAATGCTGAACCGTGGGTAAAAGCGCGGGTTAGCATGTAACTGCGCGGCCGCGCTTTTGGAAGTCAAGCCGCGCAATTGTCTTTCTACGCGGAGATTCCTTGAGCCGAGAATTGGGCTTAGTTTTGGGCTTGGCTTTATGATTCCAACGTGTTGTCTTTGTATGGCTTGTCAGGATTTCTTTCCTTGGATATCTTTAATAGTTTTAAGAGATACTTTAAAACTCTTGTTAGTTTCTATCTTTTTCATATGAGATCATAATTTGGAGACTAGGGTTTCTTCTCTCAAGGAGCAACCTTTGAACCTTTTGTAAGTTTTTCTTAATTTAATTATGCATTGCTAATTCCATTGTGTTTGACTAGTTATTGAAATAATAGATTGCATATTGTTGTGAGGTTTGATTGATTCTCAACAACTTGAATAGGTTTTATTCCTTGTGCTTAATTGAATCAAAGTTATTCTAGGTTTTTGTTAGATTGGCCACCTAATAAAATTTCTAGGTTAATTTACAACTAATCTGATTAAGACCCGTTTGTGATTGATTAGATAAAGTAGCAACTATAATTGTTTGGACCCGTTCGGGCTATTCAGTTGTAGAAGGGAATAAACCACATGCAACTTGATTAGCTGTTTGCATCGAGTATTTGTTTCAATCGATACTTTGAACTTAAAGTTGTCATTTAATTGAATCTGGACGTTGTTCTAGGTTGTTAGATGATTAGGGTTGTTCAGACTTTTAGCTCTTTCAACTAAATATAAAGTTTTGGATAATAATTCACGGTAGATTATTCAAGTGAATTGAGGATCAAGATAATCAATGATCAATAAGCATATCTATGATGGATTTAACTAGTTGAACACGCTTTTCTCATACTTGTTTCTTACAATCATATTTGCATTCATAGTTAATTTTTAGTTTGCATCTTAGAATTAGAAAATCATTCAAAACCCCATATTTACTTTACTTGGCACGCAAGTAAGAACATAAATACACGAGTCTCTGTGGGATCGACCCTTATTTACCATTCTACTAAGTTATGTTAAGTTAGGTTCTTTGATAGGTATAACGACCATGGAAAATACCTCATCAAAACCGTGTTCTGTTTTTTGTTTTGTTTTCCAAGCAACCAAAGCATGGCCAAGAAAAATACTATAACTAGTCAAAGACCTCCTAGTATGCAAACAATCTCCCCAGTCGGCATCTGTAAATCCAATGACTTTAAACTGGTCTTGTATAGGATAAAGCAATCTTAGAGAAGGAGTGCCTTTCAAATACCTGAGCAAATGCATAACAGCGCCAACATTCCAATGGGGCAACCTTGGGGAAGCAACAAACTGACTTTAATGATGGCAAGCATAAGAAATATCAGGCGTTGTCAATGACACATACAATAATCTTCCAATCAAACGCTTGTATCTTTCATCATCTTTTAACAATTCACCATCATCAATAGTCAATTTCAAACCTGTTAGGAGAGGAAAACCCACTGGTTTACTATTTTCCGTACCACAATCAGTAAGAATATCTTGAATATACTTTCTTTGATAAAGATAAGTCCCTTTTTCAGTTTTAAGAACATACATGCCCAGAAAATACTTAGCTCTCCCAAGATCTTTGATAGTAAACTGTTTGTGCAACTGTTCCTTAACAAACTGAATTTCTGAATCATCTAAACCAGTCACCAACACATCATCAACATATACAAGCAATGATGTAAAACCTTTGCTAGTATTCTTGACAAACAAAGAATAATCTGAGTGTGCTGGATGAACCCTAAACCAATCAAGAAACCTGTCAACTCAATATTCCATTGCCGGGCATCTTGCTTTAAGCCATACAGAGACCTTTGCAATGTACAAACATGTGCACTTGCAACCTTGTATACCCTTCTGGTGGTAACATATATATATATATATATATATATATATATATATATATATATATATATATATCTTCATCAAGAAACCCATGCAAAAATGCATTATTCACATCAAGTTGGTGAACGGGCCAATTTTTAGCTGTTGCAAGTGTTATAGCCACTCTTATTGTAGGAAGGTTGGCCACCGGGCTAAAAGTAGGCTTATAATCTTTTCCTATTTTCCGATTATAGCCTTTCACAACTAATCTTGCCTTATACATGTCAAGACTCCCATCTCCCTTGAATTTTACCTTACAAACCCACTTAGAAGAAATGACCTTTTGACCTTTAGGCAATGTTGTGAGAATCCAAGTGCCATTCTTCTCAAGAGCATTCAACTCTTGTGTCATGGCCTCTACCCATTTCTCATCTTTCTTTGCTTGGTGATAACTCACTAGTTTAGCTATTTGCAGTGCTTGTGTCATAAAAGCTCTATGATTCAGTACTTCTGTTTCTGTACTTGCTGAATTGACAATATAATTCTACATCCAGCTTGGTGGAATCTTAACTCACTATGACCTTCTCACCGGTTGAACTGGTTGATTAAGTTGTTCATTCTAAACCAAATCGCCTTGTTGTATTTCTGCTTCATGTTCTGCCAGCTCTTCTGGAAGCAATTCAGATACCTCAACATTACACTCTTCATCACCCACATTCAGTACTCACCACTGGTACAAGTTTCTGAATTTGTGGAATAACTTCTGAGACATCCTTGTATGGAAAAATGTCTTCAAAATATTTTACATTTCTGCTATTGAAAATCTCATTAGTCTGCAAATCCAGCCGCTTATAACCTTTTTGTTGTGCAAGATATCCAATCAAAACACACTTTCTTCCTCTTGGCTCAAGCTTATCATTCTTGCTACTAATCATTTTAGCATAACAAAGACAACCCACAACTCTCAAATGATCATAACTGGGTTCCTTTCCCATTAACACCTCATAAGGTGATTTCCAATTCAAACAAGCCATAGGCATCTTGTTAATTAAATAAGCTGCAGTCATTACACTTTTCCCCCATAATCGTTTTGGAAAACCAGCATGAAACATTAGACTTCTAGCAGTATCCAATAGATGTCTATGTTTCCTTTCTATTATCCCAATTTTTTTCGGAGTGTACACCATACTTTTCTGATGCAAGATTCCAAGCCCAACAAACAACCTTTGACAATCCTTGTTCACAAATTCAGACCCATTATTTGATCTAAATTTCTTTGGTACATAACCAAATTGAGTCTGAATCATTGTTATGAAGTTCTTCAAAGTATCACACACCCGATCCTTTGAATGCAACAGAAATATCCATGTTCCTCTACTTTTGTCATCTACCAATGTCAAAAAATATCTAGCACCAGTCAAGAAAGCTACTCTATACGGCCCCCACAAATCAACATGAACAAGATCAAAGCAATTCATAGAAACACTTTCACTTTGATTAAAAGGCAATCTATGAAATTTTGCTTGTTCAAAGATATCACAAACAAAGCTAACACCATTACTCTTACAGCAAGGCAAACACATCAGTTTAGAAACAGAAATATGACCAAGCCTAAAATGCAAAGTCTTAGAGTCATAACATGTGCCACTATTACAACACACTTTATTCAATTCAACTTTACTACTATCAGCTTCAATGTTTAGCTTTCCAGCTTCAAGCTTATACAACCCTCCTTGTTGCTGTCTAAGAGCCAAATTTTCCTTAGTCAAAAGGTCTTGTAGTATACAGTGTTGTGAGAAAAAGGTAGCCCCAATCTTCCCTTTACTCACAAGCTTACTAATGGAAAACAAATTATATCTAAATTCTGACACTAACAATACTTCTTCCAGCACACAATTCTGACTAATCACAACTTTCCTGATTGTTTTAACAGAATCATCTGGTGTCCTCACATATATTGGATACTTTAAATCTTGTATATCAGACAAAATCTCTATGAAAGGTGTCATATGATCCGTTGCCCCTGTATCCACTATCCATTCTCTCCTACTTCTAGCAAAATTACTCAAGTTAGAGAATGACATACCTGAGAAACTGTTGCTTGCTCCTCCAAATTGAGATCGACAAGTTTCCATATTCATCACAGCTTTCCCTTTAGAGGCCTTGACCATTTCTTGGCAAAGAGCCTGGATCAATTCCTAGTTCACCCCATTTCCAAAGTCAAAAGGAGTGTCTCGCTTGTCCTTCGAGTCATCTTGATCTGTACTGACCTGAGCTGCCCCTCTATAACCATTCTTGTTGCGTTTTCCCTTATACCAATCAGGATACCCAATTATATCAAAGCAATGCTCCTTTATATGACCTTCTGCCTTGCAATGATAGCATACACGTTTATCACCATTCTTCCCCTTCTTGAAATCCTTCTTGTCTTCCTGATTTCCCTTTGTGTTATCTTGATTCCACTGCTTCTCATACGATCCCTTGGAATCATGATTCCCCTTTTTCTAGTATGAATTCACCGAAAACCAGAAATAGGTTCATGTCCCCTGTTGAATACTGTCTTCTGTGTCTCAACTTGAAGAACTATATAATACACCTTGTTGACCGATGGTAAAGGATCCATCGATAAAATCTGACTCTTTGCTGATTCAAAAGAATCATTTAATTTGAGCAGGAATTGCATCGGCCTGTTTTGATTCAAGATTTCCTGGAATTTTGCTGGCAAATCACACCTGCATTAAACACTGCTTACACAAGCACATACCGGAATTCCAGTTAAATTCTCTAATTCATCCCAGCATCTCTTCAGATTCGTGTAATAAGCAGTCACTGACAAATCTCCTTGAACGATAGAAGCTAACTTCTAATGAAGACGATAAATCAAAGGTGCGTTACTTTGATTGTACCGTTCTCCGATCTCCTTCCATAGCTCATGGGCTGATCTAGCAAACACAAACGTTGTGGGCAATTCTGGAGTCATTGAGTTTAGAATCCAGCAACGAATCGTGTTATCGCATCTCGACCATCGTTGTTCATCTTGATTCTCAACTCCAGGATACAGCAGACTTCCATCCACAAACCCTAACTTGAGTTTCGCTCCTAGCGTCATTCGCACTTGCCTACTCCAGGCTAGATAGTTGGTTCTATCGAAGAGAACCTGCATTAATCCCATTCCTAGATGATTTGAGTTGTTCAGAACATACAGATCACCATTTTTATTTTGTCCCTCCATTTCTACAAGTTTCTATCACTCTCAATCCTTTCTTCTCTCAATCGAAGAAACTGTTGATCACAAGCCCTCACATGATTGCTCTGATACCATGTAGAATCAAGCAAACGAGCTTGATTCTTAGTCTCAATCACACAATCAAGAAAACAAGAATTGGACGAGAGGATTCCTCACCAAGAAAACAGAGAGAATTCTGTTACTCATTCTTCCACTTGTACATCTGAAGTTACAACTGAAAGGTACTTAAACGAGGCAGGAACACACCCATATCGTGCACTCAACCACATACAAGTAAACCCTTTTATTACACAACAGTCAACAAGTCAACACACTATATTTACATCACACTTATTCAACATCAAAGCAAGGGCTCGATGTGTGTTCGATACTAGGAAGTCAATTATGGCGGGTTGATTTGCTACTCTTGACATTGGTTGAGGGCGAGGCCTATTAGATTGTTGTAGGCTAGCTTTCCCTTATGGGCTTTTGGCTTTGATTACCTTGTGTATTTGCTCCATCTTGGCACATCTAGCTAAGTTTTTGATCTTTGTATATTGTCAAACTATTTCTAGAATGAAATTTTACATTTTTCAAAAAAAAAAACTAATAGACCATGTTGAATTAAAAAAAAAAAACATGAATCTCACAAGTGAATGGCCGAATAGTCCATATATATTTGGGCCTATTGTTGACATATTACATTTTTACTTAAATCTATATATAATTTAGACTATACAGTATATATTGTAACGTTTATTTGTTAACATCAATATAGAGAATCCTACACGGTTAGAGTTAGTTTGTCCTCTCTCCAAATCTACTAATGATTTTTTTTTAAATTTTTTTTCTCAAGAGTTCACTAATTTATAATAGAATTTTAGAACTCTACCTATAAGGTTCTAAATTGTAGGCCATTTGCATTTCTTCGGCCCAACACAACACGTGAGCCTAATTGTCATAACTAGAGTAGTTATTTAACTAGTTTCACGAAAACAGAAAAGGTCAAATTTGGTACACTAAATTATCTTTTTAACTTCTTTTTTTCATTTTTAATATAAAATTTCAAATTATCAACACATATAGAAAATTTTCATTTTTAACTTTTTTACACTAATTACTCTAGAGTCATATGTATGTTGGGTATGTTTGTTAATAGAGGTCACATTCATAACTCCTTAAATTAATAAATAGCATTTATCTTTAATAAATTAATCCTTAATTAATTTTATAAATTAGTGACTTTTTTTGTAGGTGCAAAGGAGGGCTAAATATCCGTACTTACATTAAACGATTTTCTATAATATATTTTAAGGGTACATGATAAAACTACTTATCTAGAAACTAACTCTAAAAAGAAAATAATAGATCTTATAAAAATTAAAAATAATTTCAAAATATAAAATCTAATAAAAAATTTCCCAGCGAAGCACATTATAAAAAAATTCATAAATTAAATAGCCATCTGAATACACTGAAAACCTTTTGAATTAGATTTTTTTTATTAGTTTACGTGGGTTATGTATAATAGTTTATGTTTAATAAATTGCTTGATGGTCCTATCACGTTTTACCAAAAATAGATTACGATTGGGAGCCGTGAATCTAGTTTGCATCCATTTTAAATTTTGTTATGATTACCTTAATAAATTCTCGTAGAACAGTTAATGAATGTGTATAAGATTCATATCCAAAACACTAATATATGTTTGATGAGTTGATGATGCAAAAAATAATTTCTAGATGATAAGGGGTAATTAGCAAGTATAGAAAGAAAAACAGATAAAATGTCGCGTTGTGCATACACACTTTTTGGTGATCTCACGCTTGTAGCAACGGAAGAACCCATTAGCTTCATCTTGTCCCATTTACCATTTCACGTAGCAATCATTAACATGCATATCAATTGGTTTGCATGCCCATTCATTTCATGATAAAAATACAAAAGGATGCGTCTCCCACATCGGAGATTGCCGAGAATACCAAAGAACAAATTGCTATAAATAAAGGTGGAGCAGGATAATAAAACGGATTGAAAAACTTTTCCGGTTAGGGATTTTTTCCTGTAACTAGATTCGATGTGTTTAATATCTGAGTGGGATAAAATTGAGAGTTAGTATTTAATAAAATCCTGTTTAGCGCGTATTATATTCGAGTTTCAACAATGCTATGATTTTACAAAAAAAATAGGATTCTTAAAATATATTACAAATCTATCTTTTTTAAGGTAAAATCAAATATATTTATATTTTATCATCTATAATGCAATATTTTATTGCAAGGTAAAATCAAATATATTTATATTTTTAGAAGGTATATCTAGTATTATCCTCGCATGTCAAGGATCTTGTATATCACCGCACGTATTGTGTTATATATAATCAAGGACACCTTGTTACAACTTTCCAATCCTCCTCTTTTCGACTTCAAAAAGTAATAGAAATAAACTAGGAGTGATTTAATCGAAAACGTACAACTATGAAGGCAAACACCATCAGAAAATATGTTTGTGGTACAACAAAAGGTCAATCATGAGGCAAAAGTATCTTCAAATCTACACATTTACGAGGAAGGATGAGGACGAGAGCATGAGCTTCATTACAAAGTTGTTGAAGTTGTTGAGAAGCAAAAAAGAGTCATTGGGCTTGAGAGTTGTCGAAAGGCGGTTTCGACTAGGTTTTTAGGGTTTTGATTCCTTGTACGAGTAAGATCGATGTTCATGGCGATGATGAAGATGAAGAAGATACGATCAAAAGACTATCTGGTACAATCGATTTGGTCATATAAGACGAAAATGATAGGATCGATTTGGTCATACAAGACGAAGACAAAGACGATACGATCGATTTGGTCATACAAGACAAAGAAGAAGATGATACGATCAAAAGACAATCTGATACAATCGATTTGGTCATACAAGATGAAGAAGATATGATCAAAAGACAACCCGATGCGATCGAGTTGGTCATACAAGATGAAGATGATGAATTGTGAAGATTGTTGGAACACAACGGATTTGATCCTTTTAGTTTATGATGTAGTTTTACTTTTTAACAATTTTATTATGTAGTTTATTTACATTGAATGTTACAATTATATCAAGAATGTTTTTGGAATCTGGTGCTTACATTGAGAGCTTGATTTTAATAATATAGTCTGCTATCTACGATCAATTGAAGTTCAGACTGGAATTATTGTAAGCAAAATATAGTTGGTTTTAGAATCAAATTGCTTTGTTGTTTATTCAAGTTTCAATCTTTTTGAAGTTTTTTAATATAAAATACTACCTAAAAGCAGTCTATTTATCGATTCTTAGTGCTTCTATATATTTTGATCAATGTGTTGGATCAATGGATTCCTTTATATTCTCTTTCTAATCATATTGGCTATTTTTTCCTTCGATCGGGTCAAATTTCTACCAAGAAGAATGCTTTGTTGTATCTTCAAATTTGTGGATCTTATACTGGTGTTAATTTTGCTTGGGTCTATCCGGACGTACCCCCTTTCCCTTGGACAGAGGTACCCCTATCTTGACCCCCCAGATTCCGCTGCAGCGGAGTCTCACTGAGTCAATGATGATGATACTGGTGTTAATTTTAATCTCATACTTGTATATATGTTGGTTTGAATTTCGCCACCATTCTAATTCCACTTGCAACTCCGCTTATGGTCCTTATACTCAATTATCTTGTAAGGTTGTTCTTGTATATGTTTATAGGTTAAGCTTCTTAAAATGACAATATTTTGTTAATTTGTATTTATTTAGTATTAATTATTTTTTTTAAAAAGGTTCATCAATTTCTATATAGAATTTTAGTTCCCTTGAATAGTATGCTTAACCTATGTTCTAGAAAAACCGTACTCCCTCCGTTTAAAAATACATGATGTTTAAGCTTGATTTTCTTGTTCAATAATATTTGATGTTTTACATAATTTACCATATTTTTTCCAATATTACCCACATTAATTAAAAAGAATAATAAAAATAAAAATAAAAAAGGAAAGATCTTCACAAGATTGATGGGTATTTAAGTCAAATCACATACATTCTTAATTTTAGAGATAAATTCTAAAATATCATGTATTTTTGAACGGATGGAGTATTATATGTCTTGATGTTCATGGTCATGATGAAGATGAAGACGAATAAGATACGATCAAAAACAACCCAATATGATCAATTTGGTTGTACAATGTGAAGATGAAGAATTGTGAAGATTATTTGGGACACAATGGTATTGTTGCCTTTTTTTTCCATTAGTTTGATCCTTTTAGTTTATGATGTAGTTTTTCTTTTAAACAACCTTCAGATATCTAGTCAAACGGTTAAGCCTCAAGGGTACCTATAAGTCCCTGGTTCGACTCTCATTGGCAATGCCCTCATCTAGTCAAACTAATATACCAGGATGTTCGTTTATCTCTAGGCTTGTGAGCAGAAACAGAGCCCCTATATGTGCAAGAGTAACCTGTTTTGGTCTTTTGAATAATATCCTCTGCCTTCTATGTGAAACTCAAGAAGAGACAACGACACATAAATGGTTTCAATGCCCATTCTCCATAGGCGTTCTTACAATTGTTATTTCTTAGATGGGAATGTCCAAGACAACGACACTTTATATGGTTAGCTTCAATTATGTAATCAGAGCAAGCGGAAAATAGCTTCATCTCCAGGCTCCATTCGTTGGCTTTTTCCACGGTGTTGACTATGTTTGGCATAGCCACAACACAAAAATCTTTGGAGGACAATTTACCACCATTTAGGAACGCGTTAACACTTGCTTATTGAACATCAAAGCAAGGGCTCGATGTGTGTTCGATACTAGGAAGTCAATTGTGGCAAGTTGGTTTGCTATTGCTCTTGACATTGGCTGAGGCCTATTAGATTATTCTAGGCTAGCTTCCCCATATATGGGCTTTTGGCTTTGATTACCTTGTGTATTTGCTCTGTCTTGGCACATCCAGCTAAGTTTTTTATCGTTCTATTGACCCAGTAAATTCTGAGCCCGTTAAATTCTTCGACCCATTCACAAACTGGGGGAAGATCAAATTCATATCTTCTTCCAATTCAGTCAAACTCAATCTCCATCCACGTTGCTTGCCCACCGGCGCCGAACTTTATTCCGTTCTTCCGTATGCCGCCGGCGATCGTTTCCCCATTTATACCCAAAACCCCAATAAACTCCGCTTCAATGTCGAAGTTCCTCCGCGTCTTGCCGCCTTTCACACTTGGTCGCAGACCATTGTTTCTTCTCCCTTCTTCCGTTAGACTTGGCACCTTCTTCCGCCCAAGTAAGCCTCCTCGTTTCAGAGCTTCTCAGAGACCTTCTCATACCCTTTCTTTTTGTACTAGTGCTGCTCATTCCGGTTCGGCTTCGATTGAAACCCTCAGAAACGCCCCGGTTTCTACCAAAGAACCAATGGAATGGGTGGCTCCGACCCATTTCTGCGGGAATTTGTCCGAATCCGATGTGGGAAAACGGGTCACTCTCTGCGGGTGGGTTGCGCAGCGCCGTGTCCATGGCGGCCTTACGTTTATTAACCTCAGAGACCACTCGGGACTTGTTCAGGTCCGTTCAATTTTGGCTTGTCTGTTCGTTTTCTCGAATTCGGTGTTGTTTTGTTGAATTAGATCTTATGGTGGATCCTCTCCTTGTTGAATTCTTGTTCTAGGTTGCAACGCTTCCTGACAAATTCCCTGATGCTCATGAAACAGCAAATGAGATAAGGCTCGAGTATGTGGTTGCCCTTGACGGAGTTGTACGTTTGCGACCTAGTGAGTCTCTGAATGAAAAGATGAAAACCGGCAAGATAGAGGTAATTTTTGTTCTATGCTTCCAAGTATTTGGCCCAATTGACCTTTTGCTGCCTTGCTGTTGCCCTTCTTTGCCTTGAGGTGAAAAAAAAATAAGTGCAAAATGATGCCCAACAATTGCATTTAGGATTATGATACTTATCTATGTTGTCAAAAAGGCGGTGTCTGTATTAGTTTCAAAAAAATCTCTTCCTTCTACTTATTCTTCTGTTTAGACTGATTGAGTGATTGTCTCCTGAATGCATCCAATCTCTTACATTTGATGTGCAACTTCATTATATTGGTATCCCTCCCTCCTATTCATTTTGTTATTTATGATACTGAGTACCAAAAAAGGCCCAAGTGCTGAATCTGATCCTTGTTAAGTAAATCTGAATTGCATTAACAGTTTTTTGTAACTGTATTGGTAGGTATTTTATTTGTATCTACACTTTTTTTTCTTTCCTAAAAAGCTTGAGTACATGTTTGCATTCTTTCATTTCTACCCCCTTTGTATGTTTTGGTTGATGTTCCTGTTGTGAAAATTTTGGCAGGTTGCTGCGGAGCATGTTAAGGTTTTAAATGCTGTGCATTCAAAGTTGCCGTTTTTAGTTACTACTGCAGATGATGCCAAAGATTCAGTGAAAGAGGATGTACGATTAGGGTAACTATAATGATTTATTTGATTGGATGCTTAGTTGTGTTTTAGTAGCCTCTTAGTACTATGAGCTATTGATTAGGGTTTCATTTTCAGCTGACATGTTATTGAGAACATAATACACCATGGTCTTGATCATGTAATATGCCATCTTATGTGTTAAATCTCAACTCAAGATTGTTCGTGGCCTTCCCACATTGTATACTTTTCTAACATGTACTCTTTTGTACATTCCAGTTTAAATAAATAACATTTTTTAGCCATGTACAGTCTTAGCCTTCCTCATATGCTAACATAAGTGTATAGTTGACGAATCTGGCCGCAGCTTGAAATTTTTGGTCTATTCTAACGAGTTATGTTAATTCTTTTGTTTATGTATTTTCCTATGGACTAATGGTGCCCATATTCTTGGCAGATACCGGTACCTTGATTTACGCAGGCAAGTTATGTCTTCAAACCTACGTTTGAGATGTAGAGTTCTGCAACTCATTCGAAGATACCTTGAAGATGTGCATGGATTTGAGGAGGTATGTCTTGCTTGCATCAATGCCTTTTAGTCTCATTTTTTTTTCTAGCATTTAAAATTCCTTCAGGATTTTTTTGTATAAGATTGTTTCTGACCTTTTTTGGTGGTTATAAGGTAGATTGAGACTCCGATACTTTCTAGATCTACCCCAGAAGGTGCTCGGGATTATTTAGTTCCATCAAGAGTTCAGGTATTTCTCTTAACAAGTATTTCCTTGCATGCATTGCTGTTTTTGTTTTTGTCTTATATTCTCGTCTATGAAAGAATAGCTAGTTTACTATCCTCTGACATTTAGTTCAATTAAGAAACAATAAGCACATTGAGGGGATCTGCAACTAAACGAAACAAATTGCAAGATCCCATTCCTACTAAAGCAATAGTACCTACTCAAAATTATTGGAAGATATATAATTCCTTGTTAAATTTGCCATATAGGAAAGTTCTCTAAATGATGGAGTTTGTCTATCATGTGTGGTAGTCCTTTGCTAAATATTTTTGCGATGTTTTGGTAAGATTCAGCTTTTGTTGGACTTTGTGATAAAACGAGATAACCAGACTATACACACTTTCAATTTGATGTTAACTCTTGCTCTGAACAAAGAAGCTAGTGGCCTAAGATGGATGAGAATAGGATGGAAGTAGTTTTGTGTTGACAGATGACAGTGATATTCTGTAGTATGACAGAAATTTTCCTCTCTTATATTGCTGTAATTGTGGTAGCTGTTAAGTAGACTATTGTGCCTTTCTCCATCCTAGCCTCCAAGGTATTTGACTCTTTGTGTTCTGGTTAAAGCAAATGCATATTAAATATTTAAATTATTAGTAAAAACTGCAAGATGCTTAGTTATTATAATATTTGTGGATGAAGTCTTTTTTAACAGATATGACTTGTTTAGAATGTGACAGTGAATTTTTCTTTATATAGTTGTTAATAGGAAATATTAACTTGGTTTATATTATTTAGCCAGGAGCACTCTATGCATTGCCTCAAAGTCCACAGTTGTACAAACAATTGCTTATGGCCTCGGGATTTCATAAATATTATCAAATAGCAAGGTGATTTCTTGTCTGTATTGATTGAAATATTTATTATATTACAGATGTTTGTTAGCTTCGCACAACATATATTTTGATGTTCCTTTTCCCATATTAGAACTAGAACCTTTCATTTAGACCATTGGATAAATGTTTTGATTGGTTTTGAATGTTTATGTTATCTTGCAGAAATATTTTTGACAATCTTCATTTTGTTTGAGTGAGATTGTTTCAAGAATGCAACATTTTCTCTCTGTTCTCCCTATCTCAGCCCATTTCTTTTCTTATTCTTTTTTCCCTATTATTTTAGATGTTTCCGGGATGAAGATCTAAGAGCTGATAGACAGCCAGAGTTCACTCAACTGGATATGGAGTTGTCCTTTACTCCATTGGAGGAGATGTTGAAGCTTAATGAAGATTTAATTAGGAAGGTTTGTGCGTATACTTTGAAAAGGACCAATGAGTGCATTCTCTATCCCATATTCTTTTTCAGTCATTGATAAAAGGAACATCATAATAAAGATTGCTACAAGAAAGACTACATCACAAATATTCGTAATGCCATGGAAGAAAGAATGATATTCAAGTCTCAGAATTATGCACTCAATACTTTTTGAAACTTCGAACAACTCTTTGGTCATGAGATATTATCAGTTTAGTACAACAGATTCCAGTAATACCATCCCATTGATAACTTGTAAATATTGCATCCTCATTTCTACTACTGTTTTCATCATTTAATTTGTGTCAAAATCCATTTTTATGTATTGTAGTGGTATAATTAATTGCAAAATTTGCAACATGAATCTATCATCTCAGTCTTTATAAGAGGAACTACAGAAAAATGTAAAGATTTCTCATTGCAGGTGTTTTCAGAGATCAAAGGTGTTGAGCTACCAGACCCATTCCCAAGGCTTACATATGCTGAAGCAATGGATCGTTATGGATCAGATAGACCGGATCTCCGTTTTGACCTTGAGCTGAAGGATGTATGTCATTATCTTCATCTGAAAGTTACCCTAATGTGTTCTTTAAATAATTTTTTGCATTATGTGTATACATAGTAGCTTCCTATCTTCTTCATTTTGTTATGTTGTTTTTCTCACAATCTTTTTTTATTACATAAGATGGAGTTCAGTCAAAAGTATAAACATAAAATGGTTATATGCTTGTCAATTCTATAGCACATATTGGAGATCACTTTCTTATGGCATTTGTGTTATGATTTTTTCAAGGTATTGGATGTGGCTAATGAACTGATTGCTAATTTCCAGTTTGTGAGATGATTGTGCAATATTAAATCTTAATTCTGGGAGAGGCTGTATGTGTGGCATGAATTGAGTTCATCTTAAAATTGTGTTATAAGAAAAAAGTATCTGCTTCATTTTGGTATGCTGTTTTTCTCGCAATCTTTTTTTAGTACATAAGACGGAGTTCAATCAAAAGTATAAACATAAAATGGCTATATGCTTGTCAATTCTATAGCACATATTGGAGTTCACTTTCTAATGGCATTTGTGTTATGATCTTATCAAGGTATTGGATGTGGTTAATGAACTGATTGCTCATTTCCAGTTTGTGAGATGATTGTGCAATATTGTTATATCTTAATTCAGGGAGAGACTGTATGTGTAAAGGCATGAATTGAGTTCATCTTAAAATTGTGTTATAAGAAAAAAGTAAAATGCATCCATTTTAACTTGTTGATTTGTCTTCCACTTCCCTCCAGGTTTCTGATATCTTTTTGGATTCGTCATTCAAAGTCTTTACTGATGCCTTATCAAATGGGGGACTAGTAAAAGCATTAACTGTGCCCTCAGGTGCTAATGTCTACTCTAATACAGCTTTAAAGAAAGGTGACATCTACAATGAAGCTATGAAATCTGGAGCCAAGGGGTTGCCTTTCCTTAAGGTTTCAACTGATGGTAGATAATTTTCTGTTCCTTCTCCTTAAAAAATAAGATCCATGCTTGTATAACAACCAATAACCATACCCAAAATGTTTTTAGGTGCGTTGGAAGGAATTTCAGCTTTAGCAGCAAGTTTAAGTTTAGAAAATAAAGAGAAATTACTAAGCCGCTGCTCAGCAGGGTCAGGAGATCTTATATTGTTTGCAGTGGGTCAGATCAATTCGGTTAATAAAACTTTAGACCGACTTAGATTACTGGTTGCCAATGAACTGGGTTTGATTGACCATGTAAGTATTTGCATTTGGTTTTGGTGCATAAGATGATTATGATCCATCAATTTGTTTTAGATTTTCTGCTGGTGTACATGCTTCTAACCAAATTTTATTGGTCAGTCCAAGGATGCACTTCTATGGGTCACTGATTTCCCAATGTTTGAATGGAATGACTCTGAGCAACGTCTTGAGGTATGGTATGGTATTAGATTTCACCAAATGTAATTTGAATGATGAGAACTTTCATTTATTATGCTCTCACACGACTCTTTTGCTTCATGAACTTGAGGAGACAATTCATGGTCATTATATCACATTTATAATGTTGAGCACTATATTTCTGCGTCGTTTATTTGCCTTTTCTAAGCAATAACATTATACAATTAATTTATGCTGCAATGTTTTTTCCCCCTAAAAAATGAAACCTACTTTTTACAATTTGTATTAATTAAACATCACCGCAATGGCCAGAATTCTCACCAGAAATTTGAGTTATTTTTCCTTTTTTTTTTAACTAGCCTTGCTGATTTTATGAGATCATTGTATAATACATCTGTATCCACTGCTATTCTGTCCTTTTCTCTGCTAATAAAATTGATTTTTGCTTACAAGGTTATATTGACATATTTCTCTCAAACTGTGGATCTCGTTGCAGGCTTTGCATCACCCATTTACAGCACCTAACCCAGATGATATGAAGGATTTGCCCTCTGCCCGTGCATTGGCCTATGACATTGTTTACAATGGTGTCGAGGTAACTTATTTATACGAGTTTCTAGATGTTGATCTGAAGATGCTGCAAATTTACATATAAAAGGTATTTTCAGATTGGTGGCGGAAGTTTAAGAATATACAAGCGGGAGATTCAAGAAAAGGTCTTTGATATTCTAGGAATTTCCCGTGAAGAGGTGATGTAGTATATATACATGTACATCTAATAATTTGGATTCTTGTTTTATTTTATTGCATCGATTCCCTCATTTCTGGAAGTGAATATGCCTTGACCACTAGCCAGCATGACAAAGTTCATGTTGATGACCCGTGCTTCATTTTTGTTGTTGGCAGGCGGAAGAGAAATTTGGGTATCTTTTGGAGGCCTTTGACATGGGCACCCCTCCACATGGTGCGTTTTTCTTAATCTCGCTAACAGTAATCTTCTAATTATCTGGATTGTTTAAGTTTAGGGGTAAATTATGCAAAACCGTCCTTTCTTTAGTCTACTTTGCAAAAGACTGCTATTTATGAATCATATTTCATTGAATCATCCGCCTATCATACTCAATGCTTCATAGTCATACCTTTTTCTTCTTATGCCATAAAAAATGTTGTCAAAAATTATGTCCAAAATACTCGTTGTTTTGGAAAAGAACCTAAATAGTCTAAATAAAAGACTATGCTGTTGAATTAGTAGCAGAAGTATTGTCAAGTACATGTTTACTAAGAGTGGTAGTACAAAGTAGGCTAAATTAAGGGAGATTTTGACTAAGGCTATAGTCTCAAACCCAGCTTTCATTTTCGCCCATATTAATCACTAGCTTACAAAACTAAATATTCTTTCTTTCTTTCTTTTGGTGCAGGAGGGATAGCTTATGGCTTGGATAGGCTGGTGATGCTGTTAGCAGGCGCCAGTTCGATCCGTGATGTGATTGCCTTTCCAAAAACAAGTACCGCTCAATGTCTCCTCACGGGAGCACCCTCAGCAGTTGATCCTCAGCAACTCAGGGATCTAGGATTCCAGGTTAAATGATGGATTGTGTTTCTTCAACGCCTTATTTCTTATAATTGTTCAACGTTAACTATGATTTTGACATTTCTTAAATGTGTGCTCTAAAGCCAAAGTAGATGATTCAAGTTTTGTACAACAGTAGTGCATTGATTTTAGTCTGGCTCTTGCAGTTATGTACAAATAGTATTGATTCAAATTTCTCGTCTTCTTTTCGAATAATATTTTCTCTTGCAGAGTTATGTACGCACTTCACCCCATTATTGGCCTACTTGACGTCAAGTGTTAGACCATTTGTTTATGAAAAAGAAAGACAAAACACCATTTTTCTAAAAGTGTTGTTTATATATCCAGCTTCTCGTCGTCGTCGTCATTGCATATATAGTCCCGCACAAACAGGATCGGTGGTCAAGATGGGAGCACCAATACCATGATTAGGAAGATGTGCCCGATAGACTCAAAGAAAACTGATTAGGAAGATGTGCCCGATAGACTCAAAGAAAACTGAGATTCAACTATGTGACAATAATAGCTGAATCAAGTTAAAATGCATAGAATTGATATAGGAGTTATATCCATCTAAAGACACTATATAACCAATGAGCAAGAGGACGCCTCTATATATATCCAGCTAGGGATGTCAATGGGTCGGGTTATGGGTGGGTGGGTGCATTTCCACCACCCGACCCGCGAGTTAAAACCCCCCACCTGATCCGCCCGTCACCCGTGAAATGTTCTACCCGTCACCCAAACCATCCGTCGTCATCCGCTGGTTATATGAGTGACCCGTTCACCCGTATAACCGTTGTATAACCGCTTTATTTTATGTCTATAAATAAATTATCATACATAAACTAAAACAATATTCAAAATCCATACATAAACAAAAACAAATCACATAAGTAACAAATTTCAAAATGGAGTCAAAAATGGGTTACAAATAGGCTTATTTATCAAAGGACTGAAATGAGTTATATGGGTGACTTCAAAGGCCAATACATATTAGAAATTATGGGTTGAAACGGGTTATATGGGTGGTTTGGGTGAAACGAGTGATGGGTCGGGTTTTTGGGTGATAAAATCTCACTCTTACCCGACCCATAACCCCTTTCGCCCGTCACCCGCTTTAATTGGATTTTCACGCGTTTATTTCGGGTGGATTAAACGGGTGAGTGTGGGTAATTGACAACCCTATATCCAGCTTCTATTTAAGAAAACTAATTTGAATTTCCGCAACATATATGGTTTGGTTTGATATTTTTCCATAAAATAATTTAGCATCCTATAACGGTTGGGGTAGATATTTGTAAGTGCATTTACAATTGTGGGAAGTGGAATTTTGAGCAATAGTGCAATACTTCTTCTTCTTCTTCTCTTGGTGATGAATTTTCAAATTACATTAAAAAAGAAACTTAAATATTAGTAAAATATTAAAAAAGATCTTCTAACCAATTAAAATAAGGGAGTATAAGAGAGAGTAGAAAAATCGGACCGGATCTAATCTCCCTTCCCCTCTTTTATAATTTGCACAAAATCTTACTTGGTATTTTTTAGGAGGAGGAAAACTAGACGGTATGAACTTTCCTTGTTGAATACACACATCAATATGGAAAAATTGCATAAACATTCATGTCATACCAAAGCAAAGATCCTTCTCAAACTGCACTCTCTGAGGTTGATAAGCTATAGGCTCCACTATCCTCTTGCTCTCAGGCAAAGGCAACTCATGCTCCAATGGAAGCTTCTCTTGAGTAAGGAAGTTGTTCTCATACTCGTACTTCTTTCTCGTATCAACTATATCACTCATCTCCTTCTTAAGTATGGATTTCCAACTCGACTCCTTTGTTTCTTCCTTCTTATTCGCCTTTTTCAATCCTAAGTTTAGAATACCAATCGCGTTCCCAAATTCTCCTGCTTCCTTTAAACTCGACGCAAAGTTCTTGTATCCCCTTAGTTCATGAAGGACTCTAGAACATGACACAAAATCCTGCATAAAAGTTGACACATATGTTATACTAACAACTTGTGCATTTTCGAGCGGCAATACAATTCAGAGTGTAGTATGTGAATTCATAGGGCGGTTTTACGTATTAAGTTTGTACTAACCAGAAACTGAGACGTAACGTCTTTAGAGACCTTGCATCCTTCTTGCAGGGCAACACCGGCTTGATCAAAAAGCTCTGATACACCAAAATTCAGCTTTGCTAGAAGACTAGTTGTGCTTCCTCTTTGTTGTGCTCTCATTATGCTAATAGCCTATGCCAATGAAAACCCACAAACCAAACCGGTCAATCAATTTGAGCACACGTATGGGACCAAGGCAACAAAGTCTAGACACTCACCTGAGCTTCAGCCAAGCATATGAGAGCAAGAGATGTGGATATGCAAGGTATGGTTTCTGCTGGCTTGGATTGTGTTGAAGGTTGTAGAGATGGAAGAATGCTAGAAGCCAAGTACTCGAAAACCCCGGCTGCTTTTCTTAGAAGGGTGGCTGACTGCGCAAAGTCTAGAGGAGTAACAAGTTTTAGTACAAGGGTCGATTGATTATACATTATCTTGCAATATAATACAAGATTATCAAGTGTAATCCAAACGCACCCTTAAGTAGATGGAAATTGCTCACCATTTGAAGGCGCGTCTAGAGCACACTCACGAAGAATGGTAGCGTAGAGGAAAAGGGTCATTGCGCGTTCGTATTGTAAGCTATTAATTTGGTACAACTTTGGCTTGACATTCATCTTTAAGACGACACAGGAGGATGTGCTGAGGATGCTACTCCATTGTATCTTGAGCTGGGAAACCCACTTGTTTATGTGCGTTTTGTCATCGCTAACCGAATCAACGTGGTGAACAAAGCTCTCCAACAGGGGTAGGTATTCATCCAGCCAATGTAGCTCCTGTACACATACAAAGCATCAAACTTGAACGACACACCAATCAGTCTCAAAACATGACCCAAGATTTTGCTTGGGAAGTTCATCCTAAACCTTGAAATAACCCCAACTCGATTGACTTGCTAATTGCACCAAGCGATTTGAAGTATGGTAACAAATTGATGTCATAAGTTTGGTACCTGTTGACGTGGGCAAGCTAACCCTCCGGACATTTCTCTGGCGACGGCCTCGGTAATAGAACCAGTTCGGTTAACCGATTCTTCGATCAATCTACGCTTTGCGCTTAGTTCTTTAAGCACATTAAGCGTGATTGCGCAATTTCCTGCTTTGAACCCATCTTCAAACACAATCTGTACATGTAATATGATTAATCGTCAAAAAAAACCCAAAATTTTGCAGAGAAAGATATATTGAAATCGGTTCCTGCAGAGAATGTACCCGTTTAGTTTTGAGTTTGGAGAGGTCTTTAAATCGAAGCATCGTCATCCAACATCGAAGACGAAGCACGCAAATTCGATCTTGTCTTTTGAAGAGCAGCTTTTAATGGATAGACCTTTTATATCTGTGGACGGTAAACAGGTTTTGTGAGAATTTGACTTTGCTCGATTTCCTTTGGCTGAGAAAGAGATAATCGGTTATTTGTTTTTTATAAACAAATATTAATTTTGCCGGAAGATCCACACAAATCCATTAGTATCGAATTAATAAATCTTTTTTAATTATTAGTAGCTAACAGAATTGAAGATAGAATTAACAAGTCTATTTTATTGTTTGTATGATGTATCGTTTCGTTACTGATATCTTGGCGCCAAATTATTATTAAGTGGAAACTTTTCTTGCAGTCTACTGTTATTGGGCCGAAATTGGTTAGCCCAAATTCTGAACAGCCCAGAAAAATGCTGAATTGGCATTATATCTACAAAGGGAAAATTTATCTACAAAGGGAAAATTTATCTTCTCCCACGCTACACAACAATCAATCATTACGGAACGAGAAATTCCAACTCTTTCCACCAAAATATCACCAACGAAAGCAAAATCTCATCAGGTGACAGCTTATTTCATAAATTATCTTCTTCTTTCTTCAAAAATTTAGGTCATAATATTCCATTGAGGGAATTAACACGGTAAATAATAAAAAAAAGTCGACATGATGACGAACATGATGTGAAATTTAAACGAAGAGACGCCATCATTGAACTACTCACAGCGGCCTATGTCAAAAAAAATTTCTGCTTCTTCAAATAGTCGACATTCGAAACAGGGGGATTGAACTCACAGGGTTGTTTCCCAGAAGAATCCAATTGTTGAGTTTGAAACCTAAAAGGTATCCACATACAAATTCCCATTCTTTTACTCAACTGATTGTTGGCGTGTTGTGCTGCGATGCATTTTTCTTGCAATTGAAATGTTGACGGGGAAGGCAAGTTAAATTGTTTGATGGGTGCGGCTAATTTAGGTCAAAAAAAATGGATTCTTTTTGAAAAGCGCAAAAAAGTGGGGCTCCTTGTTTCCTCTTTTCAGAACTACAGTATTTGATTTCTTTTCGTGGATTATTGTCAACTTTTCCAACTGAGGGCAGAAATTCTCTTGTTTGTCGTCGGTAAAATCATGTGATTGGAATTGTTATATGTACTTATCTGGCCTTTTGTTTTTGTACTGAGCAGCAGATTTGGAAGAATTGATCTTTTGTTCAAATTTTGCTGTGTTTGATTTATGTCTCTTGCGCTTACCAAGCTGTCCTGGTGGTGGCTGAAAGGTAAGCAAAAAGAGCCAAAGCTTCACAATGGAGCTTCTCTGAATCCTGCAACTGAGCTAAATTTGTGGGAATCAGAAACCCTAAAGTTCTCCTTGAGATTTGGGGGTAAAAGTAACAGATCATCTAAACCCAGAAGGATTAAGAGAAAGTTGGAGGAGCAGAAAATTGATAAGGAGCATGATGTTGTAATAGTGCCATCTGATGGAGGCTGCATTTCTGATTCTGATTCCGATGCGTCTGATTGGTCGATAGGGTGGTCTGAGCCTCACGCCCCAGGTTTCCTAAGTGATGATGAGAGCGATGGTGGATTTGGTGTTCTTGTCCCATGTTATGGCTCTAAGAATAGAGATGCTGGAGAAGGGATGAGGGAGTTTCTCGAATCGAAGGTGAATGCAGCGGATTGGTTTTCTGCAGGTAAAAGCAAATGTTAAGCATGAGATTGAGATTAGGATGAAAATAATATAATGCAATCAATTCATCTCTGTTTCTTTCGAATTTGATGTTGATTCTTCAGCAAATTCATCGTTTAAAAGACTCAATTGTCCAGCAGCCTAGCTAATGATTTTTTTTTATCCAATGTATATATTTTCCCTTCCAATTTCTTGTACATTTCTTCAAAATTATGAAGATTAAGTTTCTTATCCTTACAAAATAGGATACTATGAACTTTATTAAGTTTATTTATAAGATTTGTCTCTAGTGAATTTGTTACTGCATTTTCATTTAGGATGTCCATTCTACACCTTTGTAGAGCTTGCTGACATCTTTTACTGGTCAAATCTGAGGATTTCTGTTCATTTGATTAAATTAAAAAAGCTCTGCACTTAGTTGGCCATTTCTATTTGCTAGAATCATATTCGTTATTTGGGGATGGATTGATTTGAAACAAGTCTTACTCAAGAATGACCGTGTTCCTCCCATTTCAGATAGCAAAAAGTACGTGGAGCAGTGGCTGTAAATAATCTCTTCAAACCAGCTGATATATGTACAGGTGCTATTCTTTCCCTGTATATCTTTGTGCTTCAAAAGAAAAACCTATGGTAAAAAATAAAGTCACACCTATTTTTTTTAAAGAAAATGCTAGCCTCATCAGCGCTTATGTTTTGTATTAACAGGAGTGAATCAGTCCTAGATTAATGAACTTGTGAGTGCTGAGAACACAAATCATGAGCAGCTTTGGGGCCATGTTTGATGCTTAAGGAAGAAGATAATGTATCCAAATCTGAGTTGATGGAAGCTGATTTGTTTGAGGTCTTGCTATAAGTGTTTTTCTTAATCGAATTTGACAATCAAATATTTAAAAAAATTCAAAAAATTGCAAATTTAAGGGATCATTTAACCAATATGTAAAGGATGGTAAATAAGTTGGAAGGTGGGATTTGTAGTTTACAGTTCAGAAGGCAGTTCTTCTGAGGTGCGCTTTGTTTGTGCGCGTGTTAAAACTATCGTGTACAAGGGTATGTTTCGTGGTTCAGTATTCTTTATGTAAACATGTTTGTATATATGTGAGAAGCGCAATTCGCATTCTAGTGCCATATCATCCATTTGACATGAAGTTCTTCTTATGTGTAAGAATAATTTCTCTGTCAGTGATGTTTGTTCAGACAACTTTCAATACTTCTCCCTCCCTCCCTCTTTTGTTTCTGTTCATGGTTATTTAGTTGATGGTGTTAAGTTTGAATGATGAGAGATTGATACTCCTTAGCTGCTAAAGGTATAGGTACAATTTACAACCAAACCTATTGCCTAGCATCACTCAGACCGAGTTAAAACAGTTACTGAGATAACAAAATAAATATAAACAGAAAATGAAGCCAAATCTATCGTTCAGCCCGCTCCTTTCCACTTTGTTGCCTTTGTAATCACTAATCCATGCTTGAAAGATAAATCTGATTTATAAGCTTCGTATAATGGATAATCAATTTGTGCCAAACAGAGCCTAAACCCTTGAAGTTGAAATCTGTACTTAGTACACCTAATATGTGGTTCATATTCTTCATCTCGGCATGGTCAACATTATTATGAAAATAGAAAAGGAAGATTACTGTCATTTATAATCTTTATTGATTTACTATCTGGTTTCCTAATTAAATTTGTTTTCTGCTTTTTTTTTCCGAATATTAATCATTAAACTTGTTGGAATTTTGGTTAATTAGAAGGGAAAAAACAAAAGACAACTTCTTTTCGACCAAAAATGAAGAAAGTAGATCTCTTTGGGCTATATATAGTAGTATTCCCATAATACCAGGAAGAATTGTTCACCTTGACATCACAAAACTGTTAGTTAAGGAATTCATCAAACACCATACTTCTTGCGGGCTATCCTCCAATCCACATTTAATTTTCAAAAAATTAGGAAAAAAGAAATTCAGAAACCATCAACAACACCGACTTAACACTTCCTGAAATCACAATCTCTATTGAGACTTTTACTGTTTTTTTGAGTTATTATTCTCCATTGTGACTCAACCTCCACAAACCATAGGTGGAGGATAGAGGATAGTGACAATGCTACATAGAGCAGCAACCACTGCGTATTCCTGGTGGTGGGCAAGCCACATTAGGACCAAACAATCCAAATGGCTCGAACAAAATCTCGTGGGTACGTCGCTTTTTCATAGAAATTTTGAATGAATCATCTTGATTTTTTTCTTCCTTCATACTTCATCCATGTGGAATTCTTTGTAATTTTCGAAAGACTCAAAAAGAGCTATAATACTGTATGTTATCTTCTGAATATCAGATCAGATGTTTCATATGGTAGTTTTTCTTTGTTACATTCAGGTACTTCAGAATAAGAAATACATTTCTAGGAATAAACAAATAGATACTAAAATCTGCACCCTTAATCACCCTTAAACTATAATTTAATGGATTAGATACCCTAGTGATACAAGATGTTCTGAAAGTATAGAAACAAAATTTTCCAAGGCTGAAAGTATAGAAACAAAATTTTCCAAGGCTGATAAACTGGAAACTAAGATCTACTAAAATGTGCAGATATGGAGGTCAAGGTACATTGCATGATGCAAATCATAGACCATGAAGGAGACTCCTTTGCCAAAAGAGCAGAGATGTACTACAAGAAGAGACCAGAGCTCATCCAGTTTGTTGAGGACACCTACAGAACATACCGAGCCTTAGCCGAACGATATGATTTCCTCTCAAAAGACCTGCAGAGTGCAAACAGAACCATTGCCACAGTATTTCCTGAACAAATCCAACTCTCCATCGACAGTGATGAAGGATCCATGAATCCTTCACCTGAAAGGCCTTTCAAACCAACCCTAGACCCAAAAAACTTTCCAAAAGCACCCAAATTTCCAACACTACCCCCACGATCTCTAAAAGGCGAATCCTTAGTGTCTTCTAGGAAAGAACAGCTGAGGAGAACAGCCAGCAATGCTGCTTCTGTTGTGTCAGCAAAGGCGTCTGGCCTTACCAAAGAAGACGCTGTAAAGGAGATTGATGTGCTTCAGAAGGATATACTCGCCTTGCAAACTGAAAAGGAGTTTCTTAAGAGCTCGTATGAAACCGGGTATGGTAAGTTTTGTGACATTGAAGGCAAGATCAGTGAGATGCAAGTCAGAGTTTATAATTTGCAAGATGAGTTTGGAGTTGGAACTGAGATTGAAGACCATGAAGCTAGAAGCCTAATGGCTGCCACTGCTTTGACGTCGTGTTCAGAAGCCTTGAAAAAGCTGCAAGGGGAACAAGAGAGGTCAATGGAAGAGGTCAAAGCTGAGTATGCAAGAATTAAAGAGGCCCATGAGAAGTTAGAGGCTCTCAAACAACAAGTAGCAAAAGAGGAACAAGAAAATGAGCCTCTTGAACCGGAAAGCTTTGATGTGACAACTGAAAATGTCGAGTTAGAAGAGGGTCTTAGCACAGATGCACTTAAGCAGAAGATAATGGAGAGGCTGAATCTAGATTGCAAAGCAGCTCTCACGGAGCCAGAGTTAGCTGATAAAATTGATGACTTTGTCGAGAAGATTATTGTATTGGAGACGACTATTTTCACTCAGAATGGCATGGTGAAGAGATTAAGGCAGTACATAGACGAGCTTCTGCAACATATAAAGAATTTAGAGGAAAACAAGGAAGCCATAGCTCAAGAGAAAGACAAGGTGAAGAGGATTCTAGAATTGGAGAAGGAGCTGAACAAGGTTAAGTCTCTAAACCAAGATCTTGTAGAGCAGAAGAACAACCTTAATGCTGAGCTCACTGAAGCAAACTGCAACCTTGATCATCTCAAGGAGAAGCTTGAAAATGTCAGGCCAGCTGAAGAGGTAGAGGACTCGAGTTCACCCAAGGAAGCTGAAGCCGAAAAGGATGTTGAAGTCCATCATAAGGAAATAGATGTTCCTTATCATTATAAGAGGGAAGATGAAGAGGAGAAGGAATACTTAAAGT
This sequence comes from Fallopia convolvulus, assembly GCA_964016875.1. Taxonomy (NCBI): domain Eukaryota; kingdom Viridiplantae; phylum Streptophyta; class Magnoliopsida; order Caryophyllales; family Polygonaceae; genus Fallopia; species Fallopia convolvulus. The sequence goes on from OZ024722.1 coordinate 52,774,373, forward strand.
CTGAGGGAGGAGATAGCAGCAGTACTCTGGATACAGAAGTGCAAGATTTGAAGATAGAGGACAGAGGTGGGCTTAATTGGAGAATGTTGTACACTAACAATATTGAAGAAAGGGAGAGGATTTTGGTGGAAGAGTACACTGTGATATTGAGAGATTACAGAGATATCAAGACTAAGCTCAGTGAAGCTGAGAAGAAGAACCGAGAACACGTCTTTGAGTTAGCCTCTCATGCAAGGGAGCTACAGAATACCATTGTTTCCAAGGATGAGGAGATTCAGCTTTTGCGCAAGAAACTGGATGGAGATCTTCAAGGGATTCCTGAAGAAAACCAGCAACAGCAAGAAGAACCAGATAGCCAAAGTTCTTCCGAGTATGACCCAGATACCAAGGCGCTTTTCCACCACTTGTATGATCCAAAAACAGGGCTAATAACAAGAAGTATAAGTATATCAGAGAGCACTATAATGAACACCGATCCTCACGAGGAATCGGATCAGCCAGTATCAAGAGTTCAAGCAAGATTAAGAGCGGAGCTCAATGATCTGTTGGAGGGCAACCTTGATTTCTGGCTGAGGTTCAGCACCTCTTTCCACCAGATACACAAATTCCAATCCATAATTAGAGACCTGCAAGCAGAATTATCACAGTTGAGGGATCCAAAGAATCAAGACAAGCACAATTTACAGGCTCTTCAATCTGAGGCCAGGCCTCTTTACAAGCACTTGAGAGAGATCAAAACAGAGATGACTTTGTGGCTGGAGCACAGCAGTGTGTTTCAGGATGAGCTCAAGAGTCGGTTCTCTTCCTTAAATGATATCCAGGTGGAAATACTAAGGGCGTTGAATGCAGGGGAAAAGGGTGGGTATTCAGAGCTGACTGAGTTTCAAGCAGCAAAGTTTCAGGGTGAAGTGCTCAACATGAAGCAGGAAAACAGCAAAGTTAAACAAGAGCAACAAGCAGGGATTCACAAAGTGAAGGAACTCAAGTTGGAGATCGAGAAAGCGCTTGTGAAGTTGGACAAAGATTTTAAACTGTCAGAGAGCAAGAGAAGCTATTCAGGGATAATCAAGTCCCCACTCAGCAAAACCAGGATTCCACTGCACACCTTCTTGTTTGGGAAGAAATTAAGGAAGAACAAGCACAAACCTTCAACTATTGTTTAGTAGATTTTGGCTTTGTTGTTTAACATTTTGTTAATAAGTTGATTACCATCCATCTTAGCAACTTCATACCTTTACAGCTAGGAATTTGTTGTTCTTATATAAGAACTTTCCTACTTGATAGACAGCAAAAAAAAAAGTATGAATAGTTCAAGTGTGTGGTTTTGATTGCTTATTCTTCATTGAACAACAACAACAACATTTACCCAATGGAGCTTCTCTTACGGAAAATCTGATTACAACTTCATTGTCCTCAATATCTGATTACAACTTCCAATTTCCAATAGGAAAATGTTCCTCCTACCCAAAGCGTGGCGCAAAGTGGAACATGGTATAGATTGGTGAAGAAGAACACAAAATAGGCTACTATAAATTATTAACTTTAATTTGTGTTCAAGCCAACGTAGCTAAATCATGAGATTAATTTTTTTAACTATAATATGCTAAAAGTAATTTATGTATCTGTAAATATAAATTTATAGCACCACATTCTATATGTAAATATAGTTATACATGCCGTAATAACAAAATTTAATTTATGTAAGCAATTCATTTAAAAATTTATAACCCACACGGCTACACTCTATTTGTATAGATAAAGTGGTTAATTTATGAAAGTAACTTTCATTGATTTAAAAAATACTTGTATTATGCATTTGTACACTTTTTTTTATTCTTATAACTTATTAAAGCTAAATGCTTCAAATTTTTCGGTTAAAAAAATTTATGTGAAATTATCTAGTTCTGGTTTTTTATAAAAAAAATATATATATAGTCCACATATTTCAGGATTGTTTATGTAAATATCCCTAAAAATTGTCTTCTTTGTTATGTATCTATACATATATTGATAATGCATATGTTAATAATGTTAAGAATTTAGATTAGTTCTTGACCAAAAAAAAAAAGAATTTAGATTAGTTTACATTTTAAAAAAGGTCGAGTGTTCGATTCTCAATGGAGGAGAAATGAACTTGTTGGGAGAGCAGATCCCACCCAAAAATAAAGGGGCCCTCGCGAGACTCGAACTCCAGACGTAGGCGTTTGATGGAGTAAAGCTCTCCGCTGAACTGGGGTGGCAATGACCGAAAAAAATGGATCAATTGAAACATCCTTTTTTTTTTGTCGAACAATTGAAACATCCTTTTAGCTTAGATAAAAGCGTATCGTATAACTAGATATTTGTCTAGGTTGTTCCATTTTATACAATACTTTAAAGGATCTCTTCACACAACATTTATATATAGAGAATATACATTTATTAAATTTTCAAGAATTTTAGTTCTACATTTTTTAATAAGGTTGATGGACATTTCAGTAAATTACATTAGCTCAATGAATATGGAGCAAAAAAATGATATGTGAATACATCTTGATAACAATTTGTGTTTAGTGGGTAATTTTTATTTTTTTTTTGGTTGAATGTGTTTAGTGGGTAATTTGTATTATAATTAGTTAAGAGGTGTTATTATGCAATATTTAGACCTTTGGATTGTTTGATATAAATAAATAGACATGTCTACTATGGACAATTAAATTTACTCTCATAGCTCAAAAAAAGAAATTTACCTCATGTTTTTTAAAGAATGTAAATACAAATTTTTTTTTGTTTTTTGATGGACATTTAAAATCCTTAATTTTCAGAAACATAAAATATGATGTGGCCATCGAAGACCCAAATTATATTAATCCAATTACACAATTATTAAAACAAGTAGGTAAAATTAAATTAATATGGAAAGAGGGTAGACTAGCCTTACGGTATGAGAATCACTTCCCTTTCCAAATACCAATAAACAAGATAATAAAGTTGTTCGAAGGAAATTTAATAACTAACATTTAATCACATCAGAGAGTAAATTTAATAACTAACATTTAATCACAATAAGAGAGAGTAACATAGCTTCAAAATTTAATCATTTACTAATAACAACGAAAACTATCCTCACAGAAGATGAAGGTTGCTTATAAATGCCACTATTTTTCCTTCTTCTGCTCTGAATTCTCAGCTCCAGCAGTTATCTCACTCATAACCTCTAATTTTCCACCTCCCACAACCTTTGAGCCTGGCAAGTTCTGCTTTTCACTTGCAATTCCCTCTTGTTTCTCACTCAGAACTTCCACACGCTTCTCCTCGGCTAAAGATACATTCTTACTCTTCAAATCGTCTACACACTTTTTCTCTGTGGCATTAACAACAGCAGAAACCGTACTATTCCCAATTGCAACTTTCTCTTTCTCTGTATTCTCTGCACATTGAGACTTTTCCTTCTCCCTAGCAGTTGCTTGACTCGAAGCAACCAATCCTGCACTAGACAAGGCAGGTGGTGGATTTTGTCGGGCCCCAACATTCTGTGTTGGCACAGGTCTTGTCATTGGATGAGGAGGTGGCGGTGGCGCTTTCATCACTTCACTAGTTTTTTCCTCTTTCTTCACTTTAACTTCATTAGCGTGAGAAGCAGTAGATCCAGCAGCAGTCACCCTCTGTGAGGCTTGAGAAAGTGGAGCACTAGAATTATTAGGCAATGTGGATGAAGGCTTAGATGGAGGAGGTAGAACAGTTGGTCTCGCAAAGGTGTTCCTCACTGGCTGACTTCCAGTGGAATGGGAAATGGGCCCAGGTGTAGTAGTTGGTCTCACAAGGTTGGGCCTTGCGGGTTGGCTTCCAAAGGGCATAGTTCGATTCGGACCCACATGGATAGAGGGAGTTGGGCTCGAGGTAGTAGCTACAGAAGATTTATTCGAATTGCTTGATTTGTTCGGCATGATGTAGACGGCATTATTTGCTTGAGCTGCCTTGTACAGAGTGGCTGCAGTTGATGGACTAGCAATGCGTGCTCCGGCAGCAACTGCTACTTTTGTTACCATAGAAGAAGAATCTTGGTTTAATAGTGGCCTTAATGGGGCCTTTTTGAGAGGAGCTCGTGGATTTGGAAGAGATGATGAAGTTCCAGGTTTTGATGATATGGGATTTCCACCAGATGGGGTAGAATGAGATTGTTGGGGTTGAGAGGGAGTACTATTGGCAGCTGCATTGTCATCATTTAAATGATTTGACATACCGGCATTACTAGCTGTGGCAGCTCCATTGCCAACTGCAGATAAATAGAACACAACTTATCAAATAAAAGTCATAGTTGTTAAGTAAAAGTATAATATACTTTACTCATATCTAGCACAATTGAAAGTCATATCCGTGCATGTGGAAAACTACAACTTAGCCTAACATGGATTACAAATATCAAAGAATTCATATAAAATATGAAATCATGAAGCAAGAACAGCATAAGATTGCCCCCACTTGCCAGCAAATTATCAAATAAAAGTGTAATATGATTTAGTGATATTACCATAATTTATTGTCATATCCCAAGAACTATAAACTTCGACTTAAATTGGCTAATATCAAAGAATTTATATTACAATATTTAAAACATGAAGCCAGAAAACATAATAGATACTGCCCCAAACCTGTTGGCTTAAGAGCCATGTCAATTGCCCGACGAACAGCTAATTGTGCATCAGAAACTTGTGGGCCAGTACTCTGAGCTCCTATGCTTACGTTGCTCTTCCTCCTCCTAATGATTGTCCATCTCTGCATATGCAACAAACATCAGTAACAGCTAATAGAATATAATAGCAAAGTCCAGCACCCGATTCTCTTTCTTTCTTTTCTTTTAAAGGGATGGAGGGTGCAATCATTCACATGACAAGTTATAATTAAAGCACAAATAAAAAAAAAACTAAATCTATATGAATTTCCAGTCACTCCATCCCTCATGGGCAAAGTGAGACAATCAAACTAGATGACAAGGTTTCATGGGGAAAGGATTTACTAAGATAATCAGCCTACATATTAAAATTGTATACATGTATGGTGCAATACAATATTCTACTCCAACCTATCCCTGATCCAAAAGAGAATTAAAGAAAAATTGTGAATACTATGTGTGGTCATTTTTTATTATTTATCACAAAAATAAAAGGCAAGTCAAATTATCCAGTTGTCAATCATTTTCTAAAGGCTCATCTGGTATCTACCAGGTCCCAGTACCAGTGTTTGGTATGGCTCACTATTGCTATCAGATAAGAGTCATACTAATACAGTCTTCCCCCCAATACTAGTAGAGGCATATCTACAGGCACAAAAGTAGAAGCAAGAGAAAGAATTTAGGTTGCAGAGGGCGACCATGAATAGAAGCAGAAGTGCAGAAGAAAGGTTAGATTAATTGTATCTGATGCACAAACCGATATCTCATACCAAAATTCCGACCAAATGGACCTTAGGGATATGCAAGGGGAAAGCAGAACTAAGGGTATATAGGAATGAGGGAAAAACCTGAGATAGTTGTGAGGCAGTCCTATCTCCTTTGAAGTCTCCTTTCAAAATATTTGCCCAGTTCCCTTCACCGCATTTTCTCACAGCAGCAATTAATTCCAGATCCTCTTCTTCAGACCATGGTTTTCTCTTTCTACGAGAAGGAAGACTGCTGCTTGTTAATCCATTTGCATCCAAACTTTCGCCTGTTGCCCCAGCAGGAACTGATTGTTTCTGAACAGATCCTTGAGGAACTGGTTGCTTCTGAACAGAAACTGGAACAGTAATGTTGGTGCCTTGCATTGAAGCTGTTAGAGAGTTTTCCAGAGAGGATTTTGAGGATTGGCCATTAGTAGGAATATTTATAGTCAATGGAGCCTCAACAGTTGCACTGTTTGGGACTTTGGAGTCACCAGGCAAGCCAGAACCAATCAGTACCTAACCAGGCCAAACACGACTTCATAAATCTTAATCAAGCTCATCAACAGTGAAAAATACCCTTCATGCAATATAGTGAAATGGTAAGACAAAAAATATAGGAGCTGAGCCATACAGATATTGATACAAACTGACCTTTACACAAGCAGCAGCTTCTGCAGAAGCCTCAGCACTGACAGAAGGATAAGCTTCCAATTCATATTCCAAGTCACTATCATCATCCTATGTAAAGATAATATCTCTTAGAATGTACATTACTGAAGTTTTAAATGATACATATTCATGAAAGTGAGAGAGGAGTTGATTCAATGATAAATTACTGAAGTTCTACCAATAATTTCAACAATACAAATTGAAAACCATTAATCAAGATGGCCAACTTCATGCCGTCATTCCATGAAGCAGCGGAATCCAACAATGCAACACATAGGCAGCCAATAAAACGAACTGACAGACCGCAAAGTTTTGACCCAAGTGGTAGCACCGAGCAGTATTTTTAAGATCAAATGCCAGAATTTGTCTTCAATAGGATCAGAGTTTAGCAAAGGGAAAAAAACAGGTTCTTGAAGTCCATCAAAGATAGCCAAGTAAGCGGTTCTTACACCCTAATAATCCCATTCAAATCATTCTTAAACTCCCTATTCACTAGGCATGTGCTTAATTACCACAATATACGAATCCCACCCACCAAACTCTATAGAAAATGTGCAGCTACGACACTATACCAACAGTATCAAAATCTATAAGAGTTTTAGCGATTTGAGTAAACCCTATAACATTCTTATAAACATGCCACAAAATAATCACTCCCATAAGTGAGTGCGTAAGAATTGCAAATAGAAAACCCAAATATTACAACAGATCTCAGGGGAATAAAAGAGAAGGAACCTAACCAAAGGCTCGGCACCATCATCAACTCTCTCGAGCAGCTCCTCGCAGTAGGCAATATGACGCCAGAGCATTTGGTACTCCCTGGGATTGGTAATCCCTGTAGCTGTTTTCTGCACCAAGGCGTTCCAATCCATCTTGGATTCAGCCGATTGAGACACTTCTTGGAGCAAGGCGAGTACTTTCTGTGCTGGGTACCTTTAGAATAAACCAAAAGCGGGGGAATTGTAAAATTTGAAACCTAGCTAAGGAAAGCAGGAATTGCAAGCGCGCAGCACTAAAATCGGGTAAAAGGAGAGACCTGTGCAAGAGATTGGACATATCTTCTTCGCTGATATGTCCCTTCTTCTGCTTTTTCGCAGACTTCATCGTTTCTCGTGGAATCAGAGATAAAACCCTAGAAACAGTGAATTGGGAATTTGCAGAGTTCGCTACTCAGCAATATCACCGAGGGAGGAGAGCGAAAGAGAGTGGAGCGTCGTTGAGAATCGTAGAAGGAAGAACAAGTCCCCGATGGAGAGCGTAAATTTGGCTAATTTCTGTTAAATGCGATGGGTTGAAAATTTGGAACGATTGATTAAATTTTTTTTTTTTTTTTTTTGGTAGAAAAGGAGAGCTTACAAATGCTCACACATCTAAACATCAACTTCCATATTCAAACAGGATGAAATCCCCAATACATTCATAACTTAAAACTAGAATTGTACATGGGCGGGCTCGGGCCGGGCCAAAAAAAAATTTGTCCACATCAACGGGCCGGGCTTGACCCGACCCGGTAATTCGGGTCTATTTTTTTGTCCAAGCCCGCCCACACACACGGACCGGGCTGTCCACGGGCCCGCCCGACCCGCATAATAAATTGTGTATATAATATATTAATATTATTATAAATTATAAATGATATTAATTTTATTATAAAATATAAAGTATATATAAATTAATGATATAATATATTAATAAATTATATATATAATATATACGGGCCGGACCGACGGGCTTTTTTCATTGTCCAAGCTCGGTCCCATATTTTACAGGTCGGGCCGGGCCGGGCCTTTCGGGCTAATTTTAATGCCTAAGCCCGTGTTTTAAGCGGGCCGGGCCGGGTGGGCCGATCCGGACTTGTACAGGTCTACTTAAAACATATGTAGACACCTGAACTTGTGCAAATTGGTCACTTGGACACCTCACCTTTGAAACGCACCAATTGAACACCCCAACTTGCTAAAGTCTACCTATTGAACACCTCTGGTCTGACGTGTCTTTGCGCGTGTATGTACGCATGAATAGGAGAGTGCTTTCATTAAATACATGCTTGCGTGTCTAAAGAAAAGAAAAAAAAATTAAAACTGCTGGCTTCTTCCTCCTTCCTCCCAAAATCAAAAATCGAACACCTGACCAAAAAAAATCGAACACCTCTCCCCCCATACAAAGAAATTGAGCTTCCTCTTCAAAAATCGAACACTTCTGTAATTTGGGTTGAAAATCCTAGGTTTGGAGAACACGAATGGCTTCCTCTTCGAGCATGTCATCGCGGAGGAGTTCAGAACCGGAAATTGGAACTCCGATGTGTAGGTGCGGCGAATTAGCTTCCATGAAGCACTCATGGATTGTCGGAAATCCAGGGAGGCGATTTTTTGGTTGTCCAAACTATCGGGTAAGCTCGAATTGACCCATTTTCTACTCGAACCCTAGAAATTGAGATTTGGTGTTTTTTTTTATTTCTGTAAATTGATTTGTGAATTCCTGAAACCCTAGAAATGCCGAATTGGGGATTTTTTGAAATCTGTAATTTGAGAATCCAAGAGCTACAGAATTAACGATTTCTAAGTTCAATTAGAATTTTTTGTGTTTTTACAGAGGAATGGTGGTTGTGGATACTTTACATGGATTGATGACCCAATCCCGAAACATGCTAAGCACATAATCTCAGGTCTGCTAAGGAGATTGAAGGAGAAAGAAGTCGAAAGGGACGAGGCAAGACGTCGATCGAATGTGTTGTTAGTCGAAAGGGACAAGGCTAGGCGTCGATCAAATGTGTTATTTGTGGTTTTATTGGCCATTGTGTTGCTTAATTTTAGCAAACTATTTGCTCCTTGAGCTGATCAAATCTTGTAACGAGGCTACCACCTCTTAATTTTAGCAAATTGTTGTGTTTGTAATGCTTGAACCTCTTAATGAGGCTAGAACTTCCTAATGAATTCACTGTGTTGCCTAATTGTTGTGTTTTTACCTCTGAATTGTTGAGATCCATGCTCTCATTATGTGCAACAATTCATGACAACACAAAACATGTGCAACAATTGTTTTGACAGCATTTCATTACAGCAAAAGCCAGCATTTCATGACAGCAAAAGCCAGCATTTCACTACACCTTTCATGCTAGAAAATCAGAACTCATTGCCAACATTATAACCATCTTCGAATTCATAGCTTTAAAGTAGCATAGTTAACAGCATCTTGCAAATTCATTAGGTTTTTACAAAATATGGTGGTGACTTATTGCCACAGTTTCCACCTAGCTAATGACATAAATTCAAGGCAAGCCATAAGTACAAAATCAGAACTATTAGCATGTTCCAATAGCCTGTAGCACAAAAGTAGGACAATTTGGGAGTTCCAAAGTCAGGTTTCAACACGTGGAATAAACATTAAAACAGAAGGTTCCTAAGGCTGGTATGAGCTGGATTGGCTACCAAAAGGGGCTTGTAATGACTTGGCAGCTTGAGCTCTTGTTTGTTTGCTGCAGTTGGTTTGATGTGATGGCAGCTCGACCTTGCCACTTCAAACCCTTGGTAAGACCGCCAAAATCTGCTCCTTGACTAGAATGCTTAGTGGGTTTTGGGGCTCTAAGAAGCCTACCACTTTCTAGGCCAGGCTATAGAAATCAATCCACACCAAAACACAGTAAATGAGTGTAAGATAAAGACCAATTGGCTCACATAATAGTCAAATGAACAAGCTGAATTACTCACATTTAACAGTCTCACACTAGTAGTTGGGTTTGTATATATTCCACGACCCACAAGTCTTCCCCTTTTTTGAGGTCTTCCTCCAATTCCACCTTCAGACTGAGCTCTTTCCTGATTACCCCAAAATAATATACAATATTAGTAAAGAGTTTAAAGTGAAAAATAATTGAAGCTTGTTTACAAACCTGAACAAATTGATCTCTGCTTCTTGTTCTTCCTCTGGATGCAGGAGGTGGCACAAGGGGATTACTTGGTGTTGGTGCAGCCTGGTCCAGTGGTGCAGCTCTTGCTCGAGACCTTGATGATGCTCTTGTGGTGGCAACTTGAGCTTGTGGTGCAGCCTGAGATGGTGTCCTTGATGATGATGCTCTTGTGTGAGTAGTGGTTGCCTCTGGATTACTCTTGTTAGGACATCCCTTCTTATTGTGTCCTTGAGCCTTACAAATTGAACAACTCATCACAATCCCATTTCTTGAGTACCTCCCAGCCTTCCTTGGCTCATCTCTAGCCTTCCTTTTGTTAACCTTTTTTCTTCCTCTTTTCTTTCTGATTTCAGGATGCTCCACTGGTGGGTGATCAGAGCTTGGCCACATCTTCATCCCCAGAATTGGTTGCAATGGGAGAGCATAAGCTTTTAGGTAGGTTTCCTTCTTGTACCAATGCACCACATGATCGTCTGGATTTACATTCACATGGTTCATTGCACAGATTGCATGTGGACATGGAATGCCCTTCAGTTGCCAACTGTTGCAGCTACATTTCTTCAATCTCAAGTCCATAGTGTGGCCATACTCACCATGTTAGACCTCGAAACCTTGATCCCCATTCCAAGACAGGTCACACTGCATTATCAAATCTTTGTTCTTGTCTAATCTCAGCAAGGTTGTAGGTGCAATGTCAATGATCCACTTTTCAGGAACAAAGTCATTCATCTTTCTAATCCTGTCCATAACTTACCTCCTAATGTCTTCAAGCATTGAGATGATGGATTTATGCCTAGCTGTCCTAATCCATGAGTTAAATGTTTCACACATGTTGTTCTCCACCACATCACATTTGGAATCTATCTTGAAGTAAGGCTTGCGGAAATTCTCTTTTCCATACTCCAAAAAATCAGCTACAAGGTTTGGCCCTAACTTACCAAGTACCTCGAGATTATCCTTCAACTGGACATCAAATGTTGACCAACAACAAGCCCAAAACTTCTTCCTCCTCTCTGAACCTCTCCATTTTTTTTGCTAGTTAGCATATATATGCTGAGCACAAAACCTATGCTCAGCCTCTGGCAACTCTTTTCTCACTGCAGCCCTTAACCCCTAAAAAATGAGAAAAAAAGTTTGTTATAGGCCAAGTCAGAGCATGTCCAAGATGTTACAATCCAAGAGAGCATGTCCAAGGTGTTATAGTACAAGAGAGTCAATGTCAAAAATGAGAAAAGAGTTGCCAATCCATATGCAGTCCAATGAATGGAATGAGTTGTTACAGTCCAAAAGAGTCATTGTTGTTACAATCCATATGCAGTCCAATGATAATATGCAACTCAATCCAATAATTCAGTCCAATGTTATAGTCCACATGCAAGAGATGACCCAGAATGAATGAAATGAATGTCCAAGACAAATGAGAGAACCACTGAGGCCCATTCCACTAAGGCCCAACCCACTCAGCCCATCCCACTGAGGCCCAATTCTATAATGATATGTTACAGTCCACGTCTCATGGATTTGTGGTCATGCAGAAATCATAAAATGTTGTGAAATGAATGCAATCCATCAAAAATGTTGTGCATTGGTACAAGAAGGAAACCTCTCCAATATATTTTAAGATAATATATTTTAAGATAAACATCATTACAGAATTTCATATCAGAATACATATCATAAAATTGGTGTGAGCTCACCAAGTGCATATCAGAAACTATGGTGAGTCCTTCCCCTTTTGCCAAGGTCCAAATCTAATTGCAATGTCCTAAAAAACGTGGACCATGTAATAGTTGACTCAACACCTGTAACAACATTAGCTTCCATTAAAACAGAAAACTAAAAGAGCATAAAAGAAGCTGGAAAAGAGAATGAAATGAGCACCTGTAACCTCACAAGCAATGGGATACATCTGACCATTTCCATCCTTTCCCACGGCCACAAACAACTGTCCTCCTACAACCCCCTTAAGAAAACAAGCATCCAATCCAATAATTCTTCTGCAACCTTGCTTCCATCCTTCCTTCAATGCCTTGAAGCAAACATATAGTCTCTTGAATAGCTCTTTTCCAGGCTCAGATTGACTGTCAACCACCAGGAAACATGTGGAATCTGGATTTGACCTATTTACTTCATCAACATAATCATGGATCCTTGACCACTCCTCCTTGTAGTCACCCATATGCTTGCTTAAAATCTGCACCTTGTCTCTCCTACAAATTGTCTTGCCCACATAAAGCTTCAGTTCCTTTCTACAGTGTGCTTGAATCTCCCATATTTTGAGGGAAGGTTGGGACACTATCCTACTTTCAAGGAGTTTGGCTAAGAACTTGGAGGTACATAACTTGTTCTTGTTGTATCTCCTGCAGTTGTGCTTAGGTGTATAGGTCTTAACTTGAAAATTTTGAGTCCCAGAATCATAACTAGCATGGATTCTCCATGGACACCCCTCATGAGTACACTTGGCTGTAACCCTGCGTGCCTCATTAGGCCTCAACTTCAACCTAACACCCTTAGCAATTGCATATTTTGCAAGTGCATCCCTAAACTGTTGGACACTCTCAAACACCATATCCAACTCCCAGCTGGGGCACTCACACTCAGGATTATACATAACATGCCTGCTCTTCTTCCTTCTCAGCTCCTTCTGTGTTGAGTCATCATCCTCACTCGAGTCACTTTCAATACTATAGTCAGATTCACTAGCATAGTAGGGTCGTTGCCTCCCAACACTCCACTGTAGTCTTTGTTTGCACTCCAATTCTCATAACCCTCATCAGGACCTACCCCACCTAAGGTAACTTCAACATTCACCAAATTCTCCCTATGTTCTACCCTTCTAGCCCTTGTTTCCCTAGCTCTGTTTCTAATTTCCCTTAACTCTTCATCAATGTCAGAGTCATCACTTACCTCCACCCCTCTACTGATGGTATAATCAGTACCACTACTACTACCATCATCACCTCTATCATCATCATCAGAACCACTATCATCATCACCTCTATCATCATCATCAGAACCACTATCATCATCACCTCTATCATCATTCCCTGGTGGATCAGGTTGTGCAACCTCTTCTACCTCTTCTACATCAGTTGGCTTATCTGGCACATGCTCAAGCATCAATGTAGGCTGGATATTCACACTAGCATTCTCAACTGGTTGTTGTCCATCATCTATGATGGGTATTGCATCCTCTATAACTCGTCCCATATATGGAGGAATTGGCTCTGGCTCTGAATTTGAAAACTGTGGTTGCATGATAGTGCGATTTATGTAAAAATCCACTTTATCACCATTCTTGAGATTTTCAGCAAGCCTTGTTAGTGACCAATCATCCATTGCCACAAATGCAAAATCATTCTTAGCTTTGTAGAATATTCCATCATATTCCATATAGCCTAAATCTTTGACAGAAGATGCTAATTCTGGGATACTCAGAAAATCTGTATCAATCTTGCTATAGGCTACTGCAATTTCATCTATGTAGACTGGAGTTGGTGTGTACACAAACTTCCCTCCATGATGCCACACAATTTCAATGAACTTCTTCATTCCTAAGAATGTACAACAAAAGCAACAGACATGAATCAATCTGAACAAAATCATTCAAGCAACAGACATGAATGAAACTGAACAAAATCATTCGACAACATCAAGAGATTTAATCTTAAGATGCAATCTACTGCAACATGAATCAATCTGACAAATTATTGCACAAAGATCAGTAATGCACAGAGATCAGCATGAATCAATCTGCAGAAACATTCAAAAAATCCCTAAATACATTCATCAAGTTACAATAACCCTAAACCCTACCCTTTTGTTCATGAAATCGACTTCTAGAGCTAGCCATACCCTAAAACCCCCAAAATTCTCTGCTTTCACGAACCAAAAAACCTCAATATCGAAATTTTCAGAATTTTTGAAAACCCTAAACGTTTGCCACAAAATCGACTTCGAGTAAGCAAGATTTCTACTGAGCAAACCCTAAACCATCGAAATCTAGAACCCTAAACCCCCAAACTCCAAAATCTCACTCAAACATGAGATTCGCTATTTCAATAGAAAAAACCCCAATTTTGCTCATTCAAGCACGAAACTAACCTTGATCTCGATGTCTACCAGATTCGAGTTACTTCCCTTCGTCAATTTTGCGATTTGCGTGGCATTAGGGTTCCTTGCTTCAACTGGTTCTTCTTCCCTCAGAGATCCGAGTTTTTTGTAAGTGACCCTTCGTGAAAGTGTGAAACCCCCCATTTTTGCCCGCCAAGTAATAACATGTGTTCAGGTGCTTACGTGGCTGTTTTGCTTATATGGCATTACGTGGATTTAATTTGGTTAATTATTTCCACGTAATAGGCGCGTGCATTTTACACCATCCCGTAATAAAGAGGCAGGTGTTCAATAGGTAGACTTTAGCAAGTTGGGGTGTTCAATTGGTGCGTTTCAAAGGTGAGGTGTCCAAGTGACCAATTTGCACAAGTTCAGGTGTCTACATATGTTTTAAGCCCTTAATCTAGCTAACTAGTCTGCAGATTGATTTGCTTGGCGCGGGATCTGACGGATCCGAATCTCCCAACCGTCGTCCTTAAGAAGCTCCCTGCACTCGGAAATAATTTCCCAATGTTGAGTCCTGTGAATTTCTTCCGCCTGCATAACCTCCAACACATCAGTGGCATCAAACTCCACCTCCAGTTTTTTAATCCCCAACTGTTTAGCAATTTTCAAGCCTTGTAGAAGACCCACTAATTCAGCCAAGAAAGCCGAGCAGCCTTCCTTCTTAACCGCGTATCCTTTCACAAAGCTTCCTTCCCGGTTTCGAATCAAGCCGCCTGCTCCCAGCATTCTTCCATCGTCCCTAAAAGAGCCATCTGAGTTTAATTTCCACCAGCCATGTTGAGGCCTTTGCCAGTGAGTTGGTGCGCCCCCATTACTTCTTCCCTCATCAAGCTGAATTTTCAAGGATTGCAGGTATTCCCTTGCTTTGCTTATGATGTATTGAAACTTCGATCCAAATTTTTCACGGATGTTATTGAAAACTCTTCCATTCCTCCATTTCCAGATCCACCACACCCCAAAAGCAAAGGTTGTCGGCCAGCTATCTGTTCGAGTCAAATTCTGCTGCAACCACTCTTGCAAATTTCCCCTATAAAAAGCTTGCTTCTTTTCGTCAATAAGAGCGTCGTTCCAGACCACCTTAGCAAGAGGGCAATCCCTTATTATGTGTAGTGTGGTTTCAGGGATGTCAGTACAGTGGCCACATTTATCCGATTCACTCAAGTGTCTCCTCTGTCTGTTGGAATTACTTAGAATTGAGTCATGTCCCTCTAGCCAGAGAAAGACCCGACACGTTCAGTGGCTTTTGTTTTCTAGATCACCCTCCACAAAGCCGAATTTGGGTGATCAATCTGTTCATTTCCCTGCATATTCTCTATAGCTGATCGAATTGAGAATTGGCCTGATGTCTATTCCAATAGAAGTTATCTTCCACTCCTTCCGGTGCCACCTGCAGTTTATCAATATCTAACAGCACATCTGGTGGCAGCAAGTGTGAGAATTCCTCCCACTTCCACGCCCCTTCACACCAATACTCCCCCACTGTTTTTCCTAATTCATCATCATTCACTTCCCCTATTGCCAGATTTAACAGAGGCTCCTTCCTCACCCATGGGTGGTCTTCCATCTCCAATTCTCGAACACACAACCTGCAACAGATTCGATTTTGCCTTAACAACTCCTCTCCACAAGTTGGAAGAATTGGCCTTGTTTTGGAACATGTCTCGATCTTGACGACTGTTGCAATATTTTCCCCGTACCACTCGAGACCATAGGGACTCCGAGTCAGTGAGGAGACGCCAGCCCATTTTAGTCATAAAGGCTGAGTTTGCCTGGGGCATACTTCTCATACCAAGACCCCCATCCTTCTTTGGTTTCTTGAGCTCTTGTCAGTTAAGCAAGTGTATCTTTCTCTTCTCCTCTGTTGAGCCCCATCCAAAGCTACGAGTTTTCTTCTCAATTGTGTCACACACATGAAGGGGTAGGCTGGCCGTTTGCATTGTATAGTATGGAATACTCTCAATTGCGGATCTAGCCAGAGTGACTCTTCCCGCCATTGAAAGCAATCTTGCCTTCCAACTAGCCAGTTTGTTATTAACCCTTTCAATGATATGCTTATAAGTATCTCTAGAAGTTGGTTGCTTTGAGATAGGAACCCCCAAATACTTACCCAAGTCATCAGTAATCGGGATTCCACTGGCCATGCTTATCTGTTTAGCAACTTCTGATGGAGTAGAATTTGAAAAACAGATTTTCGACTTTTGAAAATTGATCTTGGCTCCAGAAGCTTCACAAAATTTCGCCAAACAAAACTGAATGACCTGAATTTGACTCACAATGGCTTCGGCGAAGAAAATCAAATCGTCAGCAAAAAATAAGTGGGAGAGTTTCAGGCCTCTCGGGGACAATTGAATTGCTTTCCAGGCACCCGAATTCACCGCTTCATCAACAATGTGTCCCAATCGCTCCATACACAAGACAAAGAGATATGGGGAAATTGGATCGCCTTGTTTGACTCCTTTGCTCGGCTTGAATTGCTCTCCCATCGCTCCATTCCATAAAATTTTCATAGAGCAAGAAGTAATACAATCCATGATTGTTTTAATCATTATGCTAGGCAGTCTAACCTCCTGTAGCGTGTCCCGCAGAAAATCCCATCGGATTCTATCATACGCTTTTTCGAGGTCTATCTTGATTGTCATGATTTGCTTTCCTCGAGCTACCTTCATTGAGTGCATTACCTCTTGAGTGATCACTATGTTGTCATTAATTTGTCGTCCCGGAACGAAGCTCGTTTGGGTAGGTGCCACAATTTTCCGCATGAGCAGCTTCAACCTTGTTGTTAAAGCTTTTGTTGCGATTTTCATTGCCACGTTACAGAGGCCGATGGGCCTCAACTGATTCACCCTCTCAATGCATTCTGTTTTCGGTATGAGAACCAACAACGTGTCGTTCATGCCTTGAGGAACCGCATTTCCCTGAAGGATCCCTTGTACTGTGTGTTCAACCTCTTCCCGGACATGATTCCAATTTTTTGGTAAAAGATTGCATGGAAACCATCCAGGCCAGGGGCTTTAAGAGGGCCAATGCTATTCACCGCATCTTCTATCTCCCTTGAGGTAAAGCTTTTGCTCAATTCTTCAATCTCGTTTTTAGATAAACCAGGAAAACGGCCTCTTGGAACGTCAAAAGGCCCTACATTTAACCTTTCCTCAGTGTACAACTGTTGAAAGTAATCAGACGCCAGTTTTTGCATCTCTTCTTGATCCCATGTCCATTCTCCGGTCTCATTAAGCAATCCATCAACCCAATTTTGTCTTCTCCTGATCACAGCGCTCGCATGGAAAAAGCGAGTATTTCTATCACCGTCAATCAACGCATCGGTTCTGACCTTTTGAACCCAGAATATATTGATTTGATCAAGAACAATACTAAGCTGTTTGCGGAGCCGAGAATCCAAATCCAGCAGTCTCCGGGAGTTGTCTTGCCCCAACGCTCGTTGGACCCCTTCTAATCTTCTCCAGATTCTGTCACGCTTCCTGAAGAGGTTACCAAACACATTTTTATTCCAATCCTCCAGCTGAATTGCCAAGTTTGACAAGGCCGGTCCTAGAAGAGCTCCCTTTTCCCAGTTAGAGATAAGAAAGCTTTGAAACTCGTTGTGAGTTAACCATGCTGCCTGAAATCGAAAGGGTCTCGAAAAAGGTGAGAAACTTTCAAAACCTTTCGAACTGAGTAGTAGTGGCGTATGATCCGATTGTACTGCTGGCAGGTGTCTTATGCTGGCGTTTTCAAAGAGATTCCTCCAATCAATGTTGCATAACCCTCTATCCAAGCGAGCACTTGATCTTTTTTCCGGGTCTCTCCCTCGATTCCATGTAAACCGAGGTCCAGAGGAATTGATTTCCAACAAGTCCATATCTTCATCGATCCATTTGTTGAAGTTGTAAGATCTCCTACGCACTTCATCGGACTCCCCTATTCTTTCAACGATAGATTGAATCTCATTGAAATATCCCATGAGCAGCCAAGGGAGATTCGTGAGAGTTTTGAATTCCTTCAACCTGTTCCAAAGAGTGGTCCTAGAGGCAGGCATCGGGCTAGCATAGATTGCAGAAAACAACCAAGAAGCTTATCTTTCTCTGGACATTTTCACTGTAACCACTTGCGAGTGGAGATCAACTTCATCAATATTAACTTTGTCTCTTCTCCAAAGGATCCAAATGTAGCCTCTAAATCCCCTTGCCTCAGATCTCAGCATCCCATCAAACCCAATACGGTTACACACCTGGTCTGCTTGGCTTCCACTTATCTTTGTTTCCAGCATAATCAGGATGGCTGGATCATGAACACTGATGAGTTCTTTGAGCGTAAGCAAGAAATCTCGGCTTCCCGCTCCTTGTACATTCCAGGAGATGATTTTTAATTCCGGAATCATCATTAAAAGAAGCTGAAGTAGTTGGTTGTCTTGCGAACACCAGACCTTAACTGCTTCCGACATCGTTCTCGACCATGGTGGCATCATCATCGTGTATGCCATTGTCGTCTTGTTGTATCCTATCATCCTCCTTCTGAGCATAATCTTCCATTCGGGTGTCCAAGAGTGAATTAACCCAACCCTCGGTGTGGAGTGTGGGAGAATCCAATTCCATTGCACCATTATCTTTGAATGGAAGATCAGATTTGTTATTGAATGTGTTTATGGGTGACGGTGTGGCTTCTTGTGTGTTCTTCAATGTATTTAAAGCCTTAGGGCTGGTCGATTTCCATTCTGGCCTGAGCGATATTTCTTGCTCTGCTTTCTTTTCCGTGGCCATGTTTTCTTATCTTCTCAATTTCCTTTTCTGTGATACATTCCTTTTCGGTCTCTCTGTCAATATCTTCTGTTTCCTTTACTGAGTCTTTTTTTGAAACTTTTCCTTCTATCTTATCCCCGCTCGAGATCTTCTTGATATTTTCCTTTGATACGCCCATATTTTTACTTGATTTTCGAGTTGTTGTGTTATTTCCTTCCCCAATTCCCTTCGAGATATTCTTCGCTGCTCCTTCCTTTTTTTGTATTTTCTTTCCTTGGTAAAGAAGCTGCTGCCAATCTCTTCTCTCTCATATGCTTGGATTGCTCATCCGTGTGATCCTTAATTTGTAAATCAGTATCCCCAAAATCTTCTTCATCTTCTAGGTCTAGCGATGAAAAGCGAGATCCTGATATGCTTTGATTTTTGGACTTTCCTAAAACAGATCCTGTGATTGGACCCGAGTTAGTTTTTTGTCCATGAACTTTAACTTTAGTAACTGAACCTGGTTTGGTTTGGGACTTGATCTCCAACGGAGTTCTGTTCGCCGGTGAGGCACTGATTGCATTCCATGTATCTCCCTTAGCATTTCCAGCGACCTTGTTTTTTCCTTCCTTTCCACCCCTGGGTCTGAAGGTTTTCTTTGCTACCATCCATTCACCATAATTTTCCGATATTTCTATAGCATGTCTGGGATTCAGTTGCTTCACATTTTTCATTGAGGCCTGAACTTCTGTAACATTGAGCGTTGGGCATTGTTCTTTCGTGTGTCCAATTTTTCCACACTCAAAACAAATCATTCGGAGTCCTTCATATTGAATCGTCCATATGCGCCCATTCATCCAGAATTTCGCTCTCAGTGGCTTAGATATGTCGAGTTCAATACACATCCTTGTGTACTTCCCTCGTTCGGCTTCGCTTGTAGTCATGTCTACCTTCAGTACCTTTCCTATTTGTGACCCAATTTGGGTTAAGATCTGCTTGTCGAAGTACTCCATCGACAGATTTGGGACTCTAATCCAAGCCACAACCAATTTTAGAGTTTCCTCCTCCGCGATGAAGTTTGGTCTCCATTTTTGAATGGTAAGATAGCTTCCCCCTACAATCCAAGGTCCATTGATCAGTACATGGTTCAAATCATCATCGTTTTGAAATCGCACCACATAGTACTCATTTCCTATGTCGATCATTGAGACTCCCCCTTTAGCTTTCCACTTCGCCAGAAGAGTGCTTCTTAAGTACATATAACCCACATCTTATCTAGGACTTTGATGATTATTGCATTTCTCCAAGTTTGTCGGATTCGCCTTTTTTCCTCTGCTGAAAGTAGGATGACAGGGCAGTTTGGGTCTTCCAATTCATGCATCACATCATCCTGAATATCTTGCTCCGATTGGTCCTCCCAGAAGGGATTGTTATATGTTGTCATGGTTCCCACGTGTCCAATTCCGGATACAGAGTTCATGTATGATATCATTCTTTTCTCTTCCCCCTTCCCTTTTGAAGGACCAGCTAGTACAGGGAACTCTGTTTCCATGCTCATGCCCATGTTCCTATCTTATTCCCCTCATTTTACTTTCTTGTTTGATCTTTCCAGTAGATCCAGTTCTTCCAAGGATTCAGGTTGGGAAATTTGGTGTCTCGCCGGAGGAGTATCGGATGACATTCCGGTGAGGAGAAAAAAGAGAGTTTTTTTGATTTTATAGTTAACGATTGATTAAATTTAGAGTATCTTTTTCCTCATACTCATTTTTCATATAAATTCTACTTCTTCTTTTTTTTGGTAGAATTAGACTCTACTTATTTAGATGGTTGTATATTGATCTCTCACTTCTCTCGCCTTTTATAAAGTTCCGCTTTGGTAAAAGTAGTGGTGGGTTCGGTTCCAAGGAACCGGGAACCGAACCGGAAAAAAACAGGCGGTTCCGGAACCGAAACTGGAACCGAACCGGAACCGGTGGAACCGGAGGTTGGCCGGTTCTGGTCCCGGTTCCACGTTCCTTGGAATAGGAGAACCGGCGGTTCCGGAACCGGAACTGCCGGTTCCATTCCTTAAAAAAAAAAGAAAATATACCGTGAAAATGGGGTACCGCGATCGCGGTTTTGCAATTTTAATTTTTTTTTAATTTTTTTAGGGTTCGGAACCGAACCGGAACCGCCTCGGAACCGGAAAAAACCGGAACCGGGAACCGAACCGAGGAACCGGGGGGTTCCCGGTTCCAGGGTTCCGAGGAACCGGAACCGCCAGTTCCGGAACCGAACCCACCTCTAGGTAAAAGTAGAGATATATTCACAAATTAAGGATAAGCCAAGAGCAATAACATACATGGAAAGGATATCAATAAACAGAAGCGAATGCAAAATCATCCGGATCCCATCATCTAATGGCAACTTTTTTATCAATTATTTTTGTAACTTATGTTCTTTAAGAACCTTAATATGAAAATTTCTTGTTGAATCTTTTTTTGGTAGAGCCTATGATGATAAGCTCACGCCTTGGTAAATTTCAATGCAAGGTAACCGTCTAAGAAATGATGTGAGCTCGTGTCTTGCTCCTAAAATGTCTAAGAACTGTACAGTAAGTTTCTAGAATTCGTTCTTGTATTCTATGAGGTTGTTCTCTTTGATCCGGAGTTTAAATTGGATGATTCTAAAACCAAGAATTAGTTCTAAAAGTCCAGATTTTCTAGAAGGATTGCAAAGAGTTTTGCTATGGAGATCCGCAGAAGAATTGCTTTAGAATAGAACATGAAGGGGATGGATAAGGCGACTAAAAATAAAGAATACTTTCAATATTGACATGAACAGAATTTGAAAAAAAAAAACAAGAAAAACATTCATAGACTAAAGAGTTAAAACATTGTTGTGCATTTATATCATCAATTTTTCTAACCTATAACCTTAGGACATAGGTTAAGAAGTTTAAAAGGGAAATTTTTTGTTAAATTTTCATATACTCCAATCCAATTTGATTTAGGATTTTTGTCTTCCAATTTTAAATTTTCACTTGGAAGTCCTGTTCCAATTGTCTTCCAATTACCACTTAAATAACCCTCAAAATTGATAACATGTTTGATCATTGATGTCACCGCTCCATTTTCAGCTTAAATTATTTAAAATAAGCTTGGTTTATTTTTAAAATAACATGGGTTCATTTTATCATATGCCACGGTCCTATAGAGAAGTTATGGTAAAATTCATGACAATTATAACGATTTCAACAGAATCAAACAATCGGAACAAGGGAGGTCTTAAAAAATATACCGAAACTACCCAAGTGTAGTAAGAGCAAAGCCTATTCAGACGTTTAAACAAACTTAACTAGTCCAATAATGATTTAGAGAAAATACTTCATACTATTATTGTATTTTCTAAACAGTTCAATCTTGCTCCTATCATACACTGCATATAAATCCATTTGTTTTTGTGGAAGAGGTGTCAAATGAGAAGTCTTGATAATCCAAAGTACTACTTTTTGCAAGCAATCCTACAGTCTACTAGGGCAATACTCAGTCAACCAACACTGATCTCATGAAGCCAAATTTACCAGACATCTCTGAGGTATCTCCCATCCATCTGCAGTTTCTTCACTACAGATTCAGCCTTAGATGAGTCCACATGATCCTGAAATTACAAGGAAAAGAAAATATTGAATAATGTAAACCTCCACTTTAAAACACACACAAAAATTAACCTGGGCCAAATTCAAGTCAAGCCCGACATCTATGCAGGTCTAAAATTTTACTGTATTCCCTTATTATGGTTGTGTCTGCTACGATCAGACAATACTGCTCTATGTTCGGACCAGATTCTGTGGGACACCCATTTGGCAGCATAACCCTCCCAATAGGCCAATACCCAATGTCTCCTTACAAGCTGCCAGGGCGAATCCCTGGACAACGAGTAAGGGGTCTAGCGTCCCAGTTTCCACTAGACCAACCAGGCATTGGTATTTTATCATCTTATGAAACATGATTCAGGTATATATTAGATCATACATTTAAAAATGAAATTGAAAGGTGAGAAAAAGATTGAAGAAATACCTGCTCTTGAACAATGGTATGAAGAGTTCGGTGAACATCCCGGGCCATACCCTTGGCATCACCACATACATACAAGTAACCTCCCTTTGAAATCAGACTCCATATGTATGCAGCCTGCAAGGAGAGATAGAAGACGATATTAGTACACTGAAGACATGGCAACAACACATGAAATCAAAAGTTTAACAAGGAACTCACTTTCTCCATCATTTTATGCTGAACATACTCCTTTTGAGGCCCCTCTCTTGAGAATGCAACAATCATCTCTGTCATTGCACCTTCCTCCAGAAAATTATTGAGCTCATCCTCGTAAATGAAATCCTGCAAAAATTCAGGCAAGAAGCCGTCAAATAAAAAGTGGATTCCAGTCATTTAAATGTTAACCTGCAGAAAGCCAGAAACATTGTTTTTGTTACCATTCTACGGTTTCTACATCCGAAAAAGAGTACAGCAGGGCCAAGTTGCACACCTTCTTGTCTTAGCACCAGCCTTTCCTGAAGAAAGCAACCAAGTAATGGAGACAGAATAAACTTTTGTACTTGTATATCACAATAGAAGTAGAATGAACAATAAAGTTCTTTGCTACCTGTAAAAACCCTCGGAAAGGTGCCAAACCAGTTCCGGGTCCCACCATGATTACTGGAATAGAAGGGTCAGACGGTAATTTGAAGTTAGAAGTCCTGATAAAAATGGGAGCCTTGCTACAATCCTGGCTTTCCTCCAAAGGAATTGCATTCTGCTTGCACAACATTTATGCATTATTAAACAGTAGTATCTGTAACATCCCAAGCCACCGTGACTCATGAAGCTTGCAAAATCAGGGAAAACATTTATGGAATACCAGTGATCATTCTGCACATAAGCAAAAAAGGAAGGGAGAGGGGAAGCAGAGAAAGGTGGGAAATCCAGATCCTTACCTTCATCCATGTTGAACAAACTCCTTTATGTAACCTGCCTGTAGGAGTTGGGCCATAAACTAGGGCACATGTAACATGAACTCGGCTAGGAACCAACCTGCATACACTTCAATAAGATTAGTTTTGCCCATCTTTCGAAGGTTGATAGTGGCGTCTCTCAATTAGATTTTCAAAATCAGTGTCACCTTGGAGAAGACGAAATTGAGTAGTAACGTGGCTGCAAACGAGGAGCTACAACAGCAAAGAAAACACCAAGAGGAGGCTTTGCAGATGGAAACTCAGCTATTACCTCAAGCAGACTTCTCTGACTTGCTAAAATCCAGCTAGAGTATTCATCCTATTAATATAAATTATCATTAATAAAGAGGCCCAAAATGCTTGAGGAAACCCATGAAAAACTCTTCAAGAGCTAAAAAGTAATTTTCTATTTGTTTCTTCTCTACCCCATCACGGACATCAGAATAAACTAAGCATGTTTACCTTCCCCTCTGGCGCAGACAAGAACTTGAGTTTCTCAGCTTCACTAGGTTCAGTTGCATGAGCAGCCAAAGCAGCAAGGGCAGCCTAAAGTAACAAGTAGTTACATTCTTGAGACACCAGGAGGAGCAAGCACAAGTACAGAACAGTATTTAGATGAAAGATATTACAAGACCTTTCTAGGAGGAGTTAAGAGATCAGCATAGCATGCCAAAGCAGTGCGAAGGGAACAGGGACCAGGAAATGGTGGTGGCAATGAACCTCCCAAGGAAGTACCATCATCACCCTCAGCATGAATTGAGAAAATTAAATCTAATGGATGACCCAAAAGCCTTCCTACTTCCTCAACAGGCTCATCACAGTTCTCCGCATATACACCTACATGATCTCCAGTTTCATACCTAACAGCCAGAAGTTAAAATGTCAGATATAATGATTCACCGATTCAATTTAGGCAGCAAATTACTCCTAACAATAATGAATATGTTCCCTAATGGGGCGCATCCTGATGCTCATTGGCTTTTATACAATGCCTTTGAGATGGATATAACCCCTATATCAATTTTGGTGCATTCTAACTAGATTCAGTTATCATTGTCACATAGCTGAATTTTAGTTTTCCTTGGGTCTTCCAGGCAATGATAATACTTGGGCCTTCTTCATACACCCTCTCGATTTTATATTGGGGCAAGGGTGTGTACATCATGGCCACCCAGATCCCGCCTGAGGCGGATTAACACTGGGTTGATGTTGTATAATTCTTTTCTCCAATGCTCAGGAAACCTCCATCTATAATTATACCACATCTTTAGTGCAAGGAAAAGACAAACAACTTACTTAATTCCAGTACCAGAAATATCGAACTCCAAATGTATGCAAGAGCGATCAGACTCGGGTTTGTGAAGTTCCTTCCGCACAGCAACATTAACTCTTTAAACAATGGCATGAAGAAGATATAAGTAAGACAATACAACAACAAAAATCCAACATTTGACTTTAGTCAAAATACCTGCATGGATGGTGAATATCATAAGAAACATTCCCATTTGCCATATATAAGGGTTTGTCCTCACTCGGTGTAGTACCAGCATCATGGATTACTACACGATATTCAGGAATAGCAGCTGTGTATGGAGTTGCTGCAGAATTTTCATCACCCTCGTCTCGCAGTATTTTATCCAACTCAGGCCACAACACTTCTTTCCTGCAAATCAAGAAAACCAAGGCCCATCAACACATCAAACACGACAATAAAATTGAAAAAAAAAAACAGCAAATCTACTGGCTACATAATAAATTGACAATGATTGGAGTACCATGCAGTAAAATCATCCTCGATGCTTTGATCATCATCACCAAGCCCAACAGGAACCACACGCTTTGCACCTGTTCATAATATATTTTTCATAAATAGAAAGACACCGACAAAAAAAAAAAACGAGTACTTAAGCATAATGAAACTTAAATGAGCTCTGTAGCAAAAAACAGTGCTGCGTGTACTTAAAATATCTCAGTTATTTCTCTATTCATACATAAAATAAAATTCTTGCTAAAGGTGTATAATCTTATAAGCATGGTTCTGGAATCCTTTCATACATCATTCATCTAGTAGCTGAAAGCTTAACTACAAAGTATTTAATATTCAGTGACTGCAGATTTTTATGAGAAATGTTGCAGTACCTTGCTTATTCAGTTCCTCATCTAGCACTATTCCAATCTGCTCAGACACAAAGACCTAATAAGCTGGAAATGATGCTTCACAACAGAAACTACAAACGTATCTTTGCCATTTATTTGGGCTTACCTTG
This sequence comes from Fallopia convolvulus, assembly GCA_964016875.1. Lineage (NCBI taxonomy): Eukaryota > Viridiplantae > Streptophyta > Magnoliopsida > Caryophyllales > Polygonaceae > Fallopia > Fallopia convolvulus. The sequence goes on from OZ024722.1 coordinate 52,800,443, forward strand.
TTAAAATGTTCATACTGACGGTTACCAAGACCAAAAACACCATATGTCAGTTGTTGAAGCCAAGTTCCCCTCTCATTTTCCTAGAAGTAAGTTGAATATGTTTAGTTAGAAATGCTCCAAACACCAATGCCATTAGGAAGTAAGTTGAATATTATTAGTTAGAAATTCTCCAAAACACCAACGCTATTAGGAAAAGGCTGCCTAAGTATTAAATGTTAGAAAATACTTACCTCAGTAAACCATTTATAAAAGCGAGCAGCATTATCAGTTGGCTCTCCATCACCATAACTGTAAAGCAAATATAAGCTGAATTTAATAATTTGGTCTACAGGTATTTCACAAAGCCACTGATACATAAGACCATTTATTCATACGTTGCCACAATAAAAAATGCTACAGCCTCTTTCTTCAGCTTCTCTTCATATTGATCATCATCTGCAGCATAGTCATCCTAATAATCGGGGAAAATAAAAGAAAGGAAACAACAGTTAAGCTTGATATAAACAAACAAACAAACAACTAGAGGTAAAATGATATCACAATTCACAGTAAGGAGCAAGGACACAGTCATGTTAAATCATGAGCCATCTGGATCACATACCATGTCAACAACTTTAACAACTGCCTTGTCATATCTAGCCTTCATCTCTTCAGATAAAGCCTATATAAGATAGCCACAACAAATAAGAGCACAGTAGTCTGCAGTCCCATGAAGTATGAGGAAATGACAAAATCCACTAATGATAGTCTATACACAGTTAAGGATCATAAAACAGTAGACAAAAATTACAAAGTCAAGGTGAGACATGAATGTGATGATAATCAAAGGCCTCTGCGGCAGGAGATAGTTTTTTTTTGTGTATGTGTTGTTGCAAGTTGCAACATCCTAAAACAATGTTAGCCACATAGAATTCAATGAAAAGCTTCCTCCATTGAATATCTCTCTGGCATACTCCTATTCTTACTATAGACAAAGGTTGGATTTCAGTCAAAAAGCTTCTTTCCCACTGCTCACCTTCTCTGGTCCCAACTTGTTACGTGATAATTTTAACTTATCCGGGCGATTCATAAATGGAAACAGGGCTAGTTTACCTCTTCAGCAACTACTAACAGTTTAGTTCGTTTTTTATCCCTACTATTATAATCATTGATAATAGCAGAAAACGCTGGTTCCATCCAGTCAATAACGGATGATCAGGCAGCTCAATCATGTTCTTGAAAGTAACGAAAACTCGGAGGCGCTATAGTCCAGATAAGACATATAAAACCCTTCCATGCCAGGATAACATTTCAGATTAAACATTGCAATCTCCTCATTCAATTGAGGACATTGACACAAAAGAAGTTTAAGGATTGGAGGAACATGTGAGACAGAAATAAGCACCTTAGCAAATCCCTCAGCCGTTCCAGTCTGAGTGCCGAAGAAGACGGTGACCTTAGTCTTTCCTTCCGCAATTTCGATCTCATCCTCCTCCGGCTCCAATCTCAGCGGCTTCGGAGCAGCCACGACCTTCGAATCCCGGCTGCGATCGCCCGATCTTCTCCAGAGAATCAAGATAAGTCCGGCGATCACCGCCACGGAGGTGGTGAGAATCACCAAGAGCAAATTCGAATCCAGATTCATCGATTCCAAGGATACTCCAAGTGTGGATTCGATCATTCTGACCAGCTCAGAGTTGGAAGCCATGGATGTACCGGACACAGATTTGGCTCCTCCTTAATTCTCTTCCCGTGCAAACTCTGAATTAATCGAGATGTCGCTTTCTCAGTTTCTCTCCTCCTCGAAAACCCTAGAAGGAGAGAGTGAGACCGAGAGGAACGAACGAGATTGGAAATCTCGTGCAGGAATGTAAAACCCCTTCTACTATTGGCTTTGACAACTAGACTGATTTACAGAAATGAACTTCTTCAACTGCGAACAAAAAGAAGAGTACAGTACATTTCAATAAAAATAAATACTCCTAAAAAGGAGAGTACAGAAAAAATAGTGGCAATAGTAGCAGGCGGCTTCTTAAATTTGTTTCAACTTTTGGTCTTTTTTGGGAAATGGAAAGAAATACTCCGTAACTTTTATCAAGGGCAGTAGACTACCCAGCAGCACTCTACCGGTTGGCCTTTTGAATTTCCGAAAGCTTGTAAACTTTTGCGGGGCGTTGATAAAGGTTTTTATTTTTTATTTTTTTTATAAGGAAAGAGATTTGATGTACCAATGGGCAAAGACATGAAAAGTTCCTAACAATTAAGGAAGACACCTAAAGACAATCGGAAGCTAATAAAAGGACGGGAGGGGTGTAGGAAGAACGGGTCATCTCCATCCGGTTTTTTATAATATGGGGCATATATGTTAGAGAGAAAGCCTCTACCTTCTCTCTAAAAAAACTACAATATACCAATTTAAGAAATTAGCTATGAGATTTAAGAATGTTTTAGAAATCTCTCTTTTCCAAACTTTAAAGGCTGAGGAAGCCTAAGTTTGGATCTGTTTTCTTCATCGGTTGAGGAAACCGAAGATGGATTTGCTCAAATGTTGATTGCGAGAGAGGATCTCTCATCTCGGATTTTGACTGGTTTTGTTCCTATAATTGACAAAGTATGAAATCTGTCCCTATTTCTAGATGAATTTTGATCTATCATGTGTAGTCCAAACTGGAATTGATATCGTTTAGGAAGTGGAGGCTTAGCCTTCTATGTATTTAGATAATTTTATGACCCCTTCATGTTGCTAACCCTTCAAATTTGAAGTCGATGTGGCTATGAGATGAATACACCTTCATAAACACTAATCTATGGACTCTCCCTTGTGAATATGGCCAATGTCAGTCTCTCCATGGCCGAGAGGATCCAGCGATTCCTCTCTTAGTGAATTGATTGGTGGACGTTGTACACCATTTATTTTTTAGGGCGGATCCGTACGTCTTCCATTTCCGACCCTCTTTGAATGATTGTGGTCGATAAATTGATCTCGTCGGCGGGTATCTCCCCGGGTCTAACCGGGGTTTCGAACGTGTTTTGGTCGGCCGCTTGTATTGTCGAAAGATTGTTGCCGTCGTTTAGGGCTTCTCCCTGCAATTGCCTGATGTGGCTTATTTTGCACCTTGATTTTTTCTTGGTGGGATTAGGTTTCACGTGGCCACTTTGTTAAACTTTGGGCTTTTGGCCCACTTGCCCTTTTTTGGATGTTTTTGGTTTATCTTTTTTGGGCTCATAGTTTGGCGTAGTTTTTGGGCTTGGGCCCTTGTCTGTTTGGGCCTTTTGGCTTTGTCCTTCTGGTTGGGTTTTGGTTCGTCTCATGGGCCTTGGCCCTTTTTGTGTTTGTGTGTTTGTTTTGTCTGGCAGGTTCTTTCCAAGCTTATGAGTTGTGGGTGTTGCTTAAGGTCGGGGTGTGGTTCTGGCTAGAGTTTGGTCGTGTGGACTTTAACTTGCTATTTGGCGGCACTATACGCCTTGGTTTCTAACCCGCAGAAGTATCATACTCTCCCGTTTCAAGCCTACCCATTGGTTCATGTTGTTTGCTTTAGCTTGGGTTGTTGTTCACTATCATGTCGTTGTGTCCGCCTACCGAGTTTTGTCTCGGTCTCTCAACTTACTGAGCTTGTTCGATATTTCGAATCTTTTCCTACACAAAAAAATGTTGGGAGGGGATTTACGTAAAATATTCAATTTTAGGTACGTTTTTATTGCTTGCATAATTTATGTACAAGACTCTTCCTCACTTTTTTCATCTTTTTTCTCAAATCTGTTTGTTTTTGCTTCTTTACTCTCCTCCTTGTACAAGCAAAACTACTATAGGCTCAGACGAGGTCATTGTCTCCCAATCCAAATCTTCTCTTATTGAGAACTTTGATTTGATATATTATACGCTCTAATCCAACACTTGAGCAAAAAGTTATGAACATTTGAAGACTGAACGAACACAAACTATTTTTGTAAATGTTTTACTTAGTCTAAATATTTTTATCTTCTTACAGACATCATACTGTCATAATATAATTGAACCTAAGAACTTTAAAATGATAAATTATTGTTGGGGAATCTTGAATCACAAAGTTTATTTATTAGCACGAGGGCTTTCATCTAAGTTTTAGTTTTTATGTGCTATCTTTTAATAATTATGGATTCAATTCTTTTGTATTTTGAAGCATTCTTGTTTTCGTAAACTAACTATATTTTGAAACATAATAGTATATGTTCTATGAGTTTGGTTCAAATGAATCAAACTCTTATCCAGAAACGAACTCTTATCCTGAAACGAATGCAATTTTCCTAGTTCGTAATGCACTTTTCATAGTTCATAGTGCACTTTTTCGGATTGCACTTTTTGTATTCTGCAATGCACTTTTGTATGAAAAATGCACTACGAACTAGGAAAAGTACATTCGTTTCACGTTTTAGGATAAGAGTTTGTTTTATTTGAACCAAACTCTATGTTCTATAGTGAGTTCAAGTAAATAGAGGATTTACAGTAAATAGAGAGGAGAAATAAGGAGTCTTGGATATTAGAAGATCAATGATGTTGATTTAATCAGTTTTATTATTTTAAAATAAAAAGAGAAAATAAAAAGTGTGATTTTGGTAACTACCATAGATTACGGGATAGGCTTTTTCTTATTTTGTAAGCAGTTGTTCATGTTCACCGAACATCGATGGTTATTTCTACCGTAGATTGCAGCATATATTTTTTAAAGAACAATTTATTTATTGTATTGAACAACTCTATATTAATTGATGAACTATTCAATCCTAATGTACTGAACAATGAACAAATTAGACCTATGTATGAAGATTTTTTTAATGAAAAATTTATTTATTGTATTGAACAACTCTATATTAATTGATGAACAATAACTCAACCCTAATGTACTGAACAATGAACAAATTAGATCTATGTACAAAGATTTTCTTAATGAACTCGTTCGTCAATCACTTTTCGTAAGTTGAGAAACTAACTACTCCGTACTACTGAAAGTCTAAAATGAACAATATCTTATCTCTTTCTAAATTTACAACAACCCATATCCCTACAATTACGCAATTGCATTTTTGTTTTTCTATTAAATCATGATCCTATTAAATCAGTACCGTTGATCTTCTAATATCCAAGGATCTTATATCTACTATCTTTCTCAATCATGTCTTATCTAAATATAAAGTTTTACTATTATGTAATAAAGTATGCATGTTTAGAGTACTTAGTACATATTAACATTTCTTGAGAATTTCTTTTATTTTTTTAGTATTTTATACCTCCTTCGTCCCATAATATTTGTCCACTTTTCATTTTCCTTGTCCCCAAAATGTTTATCGTACTTACCCCTTTCCTTTTATAACTAACCCTTATTACAATGTTACTCTCATTTCAAATCATATTTTACACATATTATCCATCTTATCCATCTCTCTTATCTTTATTCATCTAATCCATATCTTCATTACATTTCATCAAACCTTTATAAATTCTACATTTTTTTGTTTTGAGTTTTTATCCAAAACACCAAATAAGATCTCTACATATGATATGCAGAGATTAAATCAAATGAAAATAGGGCTTATCATGAAAACTAGAAATGAATCTGAACCATCCGATCAAAACACTAGAAATGAATCCAAACCATCGATAAAAAAAATAAAGGGAAATTCCTTTCGGTACCCTTGAAGTTTTGACTTTTTCTTTTGGTGCCTAAAAAAATTTCTTATTCCTTTTAGTACCCTTCTAGTTTTAAAACTTTCCTTTCCGTAACCTAAATACACCAAAACTTCAAATTCCATCCACAAATTATATTTTCCGTTAAAAATATTAAAAGAAAAAAGCAAACCGATGGATATTGCTCAGATTGATTCGATCTTTTAATTTTTACTCTGATTCACTCGCTCCCACTGTAACACCCCTATTTTGCAACATTAGGTATTACCGCCAATGACCTCGGATTTTACCGTCCAAAGTCACCCTAGGCTTTATAATGATATTAAAACTTATAGAAATGCGGAAATTTACATAAACGTTGCATAAATAAGCGGATGCTCACGAATGAGACTTGGTTCTTTAATTGAAGATGAAATTGACTAAAAACGGAATTTTATTTATTGATAAGAACTTTCGTTCATTACATTGAGAGTCGTTTTACAAAAGATGTAGCAGCGGAAAGTAAAGTCCATTTAGAAAGGGTTGAAAAGACGTAATTACGAATACAAGTATGTTTTCCCAAGACAACTCACGTGATGATGATTTGCTTGGTTTTAAAAAGGGAAGAGCTGGTGCACTATCTTCGGAATGTCTCGCTCTTATGAGAATTTCTTCCTTCCTTCAACGTCGTCTTGCCTTGACATTCGATTCTCGCCTAACGCTTCTCGAACCTTCTAGACTTCGTCTTCAACACTTCAGTGTACATTCTTACAGACTGGCATTTGTCGCGAAAGGCAAGAAATACCAGGCAAAAATGTGGAAATAGGGGAATTAGTCTAAGGAGACTAAGCAAGTGAGAATGGAAATTCTCAAGGGGTATTATGGTAATTTATAATATACGAGAGATATTATCGGGGTGTGTTTTTAGATATAGAACTTTATGTGGGGCTTATCGGAATGGAAAGGAGTATATCTCGAGAGGAGATAACTCGTTAATCGAGAGAAGAACTACGAGATTGTAGACTTCATAGAGTAGAAAGTATGTTGGGAACGTTATTAATTCATACAAGTTTTGAAAACCTCTCGCACCCTTGTGGACCGAGAGCCGGATCGATCATTTGAGACCGGTTCGGTTTTTTATTTCTTTTAAATGTGCTTTGTTACTTATCTTATATGGTGATGAAAACTTTCACTTTACTTTAATAGTTTTTAAAGTGTGGGGGGCATGCATGGGCCCGGACCACTGAAGGGAACCCAGTTCCGGCACTTAGCTACGGTGCACTCATCCCTCCGTTGCGTGGCAGCGGACATAGATTATGATCTTGAAAGTCGTACGTTAAGCACGGAGACATACGACTTAGTAGGTTATATAGAGGTGTCGGGTTAGTTCTGCACCCCTCACTATTTCATCCAAACCGATCTTTAAACGAGATCGTAAACAATCAAGGTCATAAACAAGACTAGCATAATAATCCTATCAAATATTTAAATAACGGAATAATGATAACAGTGGGGTCATTGTTTCTAACAATCGATATTCCTAGGTCCGTTTATTATTAGCAAACAAGTTGTTCCCAACATCGAGAAATTTCACGAAATGAATTGTTAAGGCTACAAGGAGAAATTCCACTTGCCTTTGCTTATACGATAGCGGATTTACGAAAGAGTGGAAAACGTTGTTCTCGAAGCGGAACGGGAGCTCGACCTATCAACACGGAATATTCGAACGAGCTTTAATAAGAATTTTCTTTAAATTCTTTTAAAGTTTTGGAAATCTCTTATATCCTCATTATAAGAGAAAAATTTGTAAATTATTATAATAATAATTTAGGTGGAGATGAATAAAATAATAATATTCCTTATTATTATTTTAAATTTGTAATATCCTTTTATTCCTTATAAAATCCTTATTTTAATTTTACTCAACAGCACCCTTGAAAACCAAGTCATAAGTTTATTTAATTTCTCAAAATATTCTTTTATAACTTAACTTGTTATTTTATTAATATAAATAAGTAAGGAATATCTTTATAAAATCATATGACATAGTTTTCAACATTATAAGAAATATTGTTTTTATAAAGTCTTCTTAGGATTGTGAAAAGTCTAAAATGCCCTTGTTATTTAATATCTCTTATTTTTCTTATTATTATAATATTATCTTTTTTATCAAACAATATCTTTTTATAACATGATCTTATTATAATATCTTCTTATTATATCCTCATTGAGGAGACATGTAATATTAAATAGAGATAAAAATATTAATAGGTGTCCTTTTCTAGTACTTTTTCATAAATAGGAATTTCTAGTCAACTTTATATAGTATGTTTTTCATAAATGTGAAATGATGATAAAATAATCTTATTATCTTATCTAAATAATTCCCCCCATATATCTTTAGTTTATAAAAATAGAATCATGTCTTAGAATAATATTTTATAACTAATAGCATGCAACCTATTTAAATCTAAGATAGTATTATTAGTATATCTTATGTCCTTTATATAATATTTCTTTTATTATTATTTTATTAATCACCATATCAAATAATATCTTTTTAAATCTTATAATATTTTCTCATCTTAATATCTTCCTTATTATACTTCTCATAAAAGACATGCAATAAAGATAATTAAATTAATATATCCTTTTCTAGTACTTTCCTTAAGTAGAGAGTTTCCAATTACTTAACATAATATACTTTCCATGTATGAGAGATAATAATATAATATTATTATCTATTTAAATAATTTTCCCAACTCTCTTAGGTTATTAGTTTATAAAAAAATAGAAACATGCACTAATATAACTTTAGTAATATTATTTCCCATCTAGTATTATTTTAATAATATTTTCTCATTATTATAGAGTATCTTCTTAATATATCTTTTTCTTACTACTTGTGTTTTACTTATAAAATATCACTAGTTGATGACCCAAGCCTTGCCCGGGGACTTTTTTAAATAAAAATTATAATATATTATTTAAATATGATATATGTATTATAATTTATTTAATAAAATAATATTATAAATATTTAAGTTAATTATAATAATATCTTGTATTATTAAAATGAATACAAATATTATCTTATTCTTAAAAATTTTATTTATAATATTTATGTAATAATCATACAAAAGTTGACATTCTCAACTCATTGGGTTGACCCGAATCCGCACAAAAACCGCAATGAATTGACCCAATCAACCCATAAATTTTAATGACGTGAACTTGTACTCAATTGAGCCTGAAGTAACCGAGCCTAAACCTGATTGCACTGACCCGATTAACTGGTTTAACATTAAGGGATCAATAATTTATTATTTATTTATTAAGGGATCCGTAATATAAAAAATCAATATACTTATGAATAGAAAATTAATATATTGTAAAACATAACATATCTATATAGATATTAATTAAAAAATTGCCATACTTATTAATATAAAATGGTATAAAAAATTATCATGCTTATGGATAGAAAATTTAAAAAGTTGTCATATTTGTGAATGAAAAATTAATCTACGAAAATCTAAAAGTTAATATAAATTCTAGCATTAAAAACATGGTCCATATTAATTAAGAAAGTGTGGGCATAGTTATGGATGCAATATTAATATAAACATTTCGTAACTAAAACTATGGTGACTGAAATTAAAATTAATGACAATATTGTATTTAACTAACATATTTATGGATAGAATTTTAATATATAAAACCCGACATATTTATGGATGAAAATTTAAAAAGTTATTATTCTTAAGCATAGAAAACTAATATTGAAAAATTCAAAATTAATATGAAAACTATGGTCAATATTCATTAAAAACATTGACATACTTATAAACAAAAAAATATAAAAATCCGAAATTAATATAAAAATATATGATTAAAAATATGGTTCATACTAATTAAAAACGTTAGTATAATTTTTCATAAAAACTTAATATAAATGAATCTGAAAATTTAATATTGAAAACCCGTAAATTAAAATAGGGTCCATATTTTATACTTATAGATATAAAAGTTATCTATTACATTTGGAGATATTAAATTAATTTATTATGGAATTTTGAAGTAAAAAAGGATAGTTGGGATATTAAATTACTATTTTATATTTGTCATATTTTATGGATAGAAACTTAATATTAAAAATATAGGACTAATCGGTTATTTCTTTCATTGCTCCAAACATGCCAATATTCGCGTTAATGGTACGTAAATGTAATTCGTTGCTCAAACAATTATTTAGGGTTCCCAGAGCTCCTTGTAGGGCTTGTTGGAAAATCCGCTGGCGTACTTGATTAATCGCTCTTTGTTGTTAAAAAAAATGGTTTCGTTTTTGTAACTTTCTAATTGTTCTAAAGTTTTATAAGTTGACTGAATCAAATTCAATTTGTCTCATTCGATTTCAGAATATCCATTCTCTCGAAACTGATCTGCTTCCGCTTCTACTTTTTGTAAGCGAGCCCGGGCTTTTTCTAGCTGTTCAACGACCCTTCCGCGCAGTTCTTCTGAATTTCGAATAGTATTCATGATTCGCAGTTTTCGATTATCTAATAAATCACTTAATGAAAGTAGATTATCTTTCCATTCATTTCAAAACTTTCATGATCCCTTCCCGAACCAAACTTGAATCTTTCGATTTATTTGGCTCTCACGCTCAATAACTTCCATTTTTATGGTAAATTTCCCTATCTATTTTGAATGTAATGAACCTATCTTCTACTCTTTGCTCATATTCGAACAAAATTGGAAATGAATCACTAATCCAAGGCCGGAATATTTGGAGGACTCTTCTGACCAAACAAAAAATATGTAATTGTCAGCAAAGTTTTTTTTTTTCAAATCCAAAAAAAATTCTTATTTGATATTTTTTTATAAATAGGTCATCAACTCAGCATTTGGCATTTAAACAAAAATGTAAAAAAAAGAAGGATAAACCCCTTTCCAATACCAATAAAAGTTTCAAATCTTTTTATCGATATGATAGATAGAAAAGCTATAAAAAATGATGTTATATTAATCATATTTATGGATAAAAAAACTTATCTATTTTACTCTAATATATTAAATTAGTATTTTTATGTGTCATACACATGGATAGAGTTATTGTATTATTTCTTTGTATTTGTTAAATTTTGATTAAATTGATATATGTAAGGATATTTCAAAAAAATTATACCTATCTTATCTACAAAAAACTATCATTTACAAGATAATAAACATGTGCAAAGATAAAAATAATGAAAACTCGTACCAAATTTTCAAATTGATAATCATACCAAATTGATAATTAAATATTAGAATATAATGAAAAAAATTTCACGATAAAGTTATCGCAATCGTTAAAATTGATCAATTTTAATTATACTTTTTGCAAATTTCGTTATCCATATATTATAATTTTTATAAATATTGTACGTATACTCTTGAAAAAATAACCATGCGATCAATTATGTAGTATTTTTATCTATATTATATAGATAGAAGATAATTAAATATTACAATATAATGAACATGAACAAAGATAAAAAGAATTGTAGAAATAAAAAGTTATCCAATCTCATAGTAAATTGAAAAAAAAAAAATTCTTATATAGTATATTTTATTTATACTATATGGATATATAGATAAATAAATATTATAATATAATGAACATGAACAAAGATAAAAATAATGCGCACAGTTAAAAATTTATCCAATCTCATATAAAATTGATAAAAAAAATTATCAAGTAAGGTGAGTGGATAAAATTGGAAATTCCATAAGATGATTAAATTACATAATATATAATTTATTAAAAATTCATTATTAAAAATAGGTTGGTTGGGATATAAATTCTTAATGACGAATCTGCCCAAAAGTGTTTCAGGTTTAGAAGATACTAGTTGATGACCTAAGCCTTGCCCGAGAACTTTTCTAAATAAAAATTATAATATGTTAATTTAAATATGATATAGGATTATAATTTATATAATTAAAAATAATAATATAAATAATTAAATTAAATTTTAAATCTATAATTATTTTAATTATAATAATATAATTTATTATTAAAATGTATACCAATATTATTTGTAATATTAATGTAATAATTATAAAAATGTTGATGCTCTTAACACGTAGGGTTTACCCGAACCCGCACAAAACCATATTGAATAGGCTCAATCAATCCATAAAGTTTAACGACATGAACCCGTACTCAACTCAAATGTGAAATGACTGAACGTAAACTCAATAGAACTTACCCAATTAATCATTTTAATAGTAAGGGATCCATAATTTTTATTTATTTATGTACGTATCCGTAATACAAAAAATTAACATACTTATGAATATAAATTTAATATATTGTTGTAAGACGTCATAGCATATCCATACTGAATTAATTAAAAAATTGTCATACTTATTAATAGAAAATTAGGATAAAAAATCAACATGTTTATGGATAGAAAATTTAAACTAAAAATTAATATAAGAAAATCTAAAATTTAATATAAATTCTACAATTAAAAACATGGTCCATATTAATTAAAAAACTTGCCAAAGACCAAAGTTATAGATAAAAATATTATTATAAAAAATCTATCTATTACTAATAACTAAAGCCGAAGCAATTTCTGCCACCACATTGCGCCACATCACCCCTTTATTAAAATAATAATTTTAAATAGTTAATTAAGAAAAAAATTTATCTCCAAGTAAACATAAAGATAAAGATAAAGATAAAATAACATTTGTAAAAATTTATCCCCAAATAAACATAGAGATAAAATAATATTTGGGTGAGGAGCCCAGTCCGGCCGGTTAGGCCTTGGGGGAAGAACCCCGAGGTCGCAGGTTCGACACCCACCGGTGACGAAACCCAAAAACATTAATTTCTCTAGAACTGTATCAGTTCTCACCCGTTCAAGGGTGCTCTAGGCTAGTCCAAGTGGTACTTGGGCTATCCTAAATCTTATCGGATCAAAAAAAAAATAGAGATAAAATAATATTAGTAGATTTGATAAATATTATTAAAAAATAATATTATACTTATTTTTTACACATGATCACATATATAGCTTTGAAATAAAAATAGCCATATAAATGATAATATCTTTCAAATATGAATTATGTATTTATGTGTAATTTTACATAGTTAATTAATATTTTTAAATAAAGATATAATATATCTCCATCATATTGTATTACATCACCCTATACTAAAATAGCTATTTAAAATAGTGATATTAAAATATATCAAATGTACTTTTTTATTATTATTTGTGATAACTTGAACAATATAGAAATAAAAATATTAAAAATTGACGACTACAACTTATCTTATTATATGTAAAGGAAATATAAATAAGGAAATATTTTTATCTTATCATTTATTCCAATAATAATGATTTTTTTTAATTTTTTTTACTTATCTTCTTTCCAAAGATAACAAAATAAAATATATTAATTTTTACTTCATTTGTATGTAAATTTTTATTCTTATAAGATAATACCATCAAAGCATTATTTTAATTGACTTTTCATAATTTTATATTTTTATTTTTTCTTTCTTTAAAAATCTTTTCAATAAAATTTTAAAAAGATAAGTAATAAGAAAAGATGAAAAATATGAATAAATATAAAAAAATTTAAAGGTAAAAAGTCTTATAAATTCACATAAATAATCCAAAAAGGAAATTAAGGAAAAGATATTATAATACTTTATTTATCAAGATTCAATTTAGGCACGTAATTATTTAGATATTGACATGCACGACTTCGACTCAATAATTTTTAGATATATTATAAATATAATATTAATAAAGTAAATATACAAAAACAAATAAAAAAACCAAAAATAATGTAAATTCTTAAAAAAATTAATCAAATTCAATTATTTAAAAATCTTTTCAATAAAAAGTTAAAAAGATAATTAAAAAGAATGGATAAAAAAATATAGAATTTTGTTAAATATAAAAAATCTTCTATATTTACATAAACAATCCAAAAAGAAAATTAAGGAAAATATAATATAAATTTTTTTATAAAAATTTATTTTATGCAAGTAATTATATAGATATTTAAAAAATTTACTTTTTTTTTTATCAAAATTTGACTTAAGATAAAAATTGTTTTTAATAAATTGATAAAAAATATAAAGATAAAATAATTTTCGTTATTTTTAATTAAAATTTGAATCAATCTTTTTCACATAAATAAATAGAAAGGAATTCAATTGGAAAAAAATAAAATAAATAATTTTTTTAATATAAGGTGGTGCCAAATTTAATATGGTGGCTAGAAAAGTTACAATTTTAATATATAGTTAATTAATTATAGATAGATATGACTATTTTTATTTCTAAGATATATATGTGATCACGTGTACATACTTTTTCTTATCTTTTACAAATATAATAAATATAATCCCATTTTATATATATTGGTCAAATCTACTAATATTATTTTTATTTTTTATGTCCATTTGGGGATAAATTTTTACAAATATTATTTTATCTTTATGTTTACTTGGAGATAATTTTCTACAAATATTATTTTATCTTTATGTTTACTTGGAGATAATTGTTTTTGCATAATTAACTATAAAAACTATTATTTTAATAAAGGGGTGATGTGGCGCAACGTGGTGGCAGAAATTACTTCGACTTTAGTTATTAGTAATAGATATATTGATTGAAACTAGCATACTCCATATTTTATAAATAATATAAGGTTAATAATTCTATTATTTTTATTTAAGTATTTCCATGTCTTGAGATCTATTTTATTATTAAATTATCATGTAAGATAAAAAGCTTTATCCAGTATAATAAAATTTACTTATTTGATTTTATCTTGTTCAACTAACAAGATTTCTAGGTTAATATTTATATTAATTAAAATCTAATATCAACCTTCAACTATTTGATTTAATTAAAGTAGTAAAAATAATTTTAATAACATAAGATAAAAGATTTGGACCTTCTCTTTTACGTACGAAGTTTCTGTAAAAGAACAGAGTACCGGAGAACACAGGAGAAGGGGGCGGCGGCACCAGGGAGGACAACAACGGGCTCGGCGGTGGCTCGGTAGGTGCGTGGCGGTCCGAAGGTGGTCCGGAGGAAGTGTGGTGGCGGCTTGGTGATGATTTGGAAGGGCTCCAATGGTGTTTTTGTGAGGAAATTTCATAATTTTAAGGGCTCTTTATGGCTGATTTTTTAGGATTGAATTAGAACAAATTGATAGAAGAAGAGAGAGGAGTGTTTGGTGTGAGTTGGTGGTGAAATTTTCAGCCTTTAAACAGACCAAGGTGAAGCTCTTGGTGATCCATGGCAATGGAATTGGACCAATGGAGAAAGGGAGGATGAATGGTGATATGGGGAGAGTGAGCTAGTTGGTGATGATGCTTGATGATGCAACCATGGATGGTCTTGCAAACAAGGTTGGGGAAAGATGGAAGACACAAATTACATGCATTGGAGAAGCGTCACTTCAATCAGACTTCTTTGACTTGTTTGAAGAAGAAGAAGAAGAAAAGGGTAGTTTATTATTAAAAGAGTGGGTTTATGAATTGATGAGTTACAATAGCCTAGCGGTTTGAGGAGTTTGTGATTTTATGAAAGGAGCGAGAGGTCTCGGGTTTAAGTCCCCGCTCTTGACTCCTTTTTATTTGTTTTACCTTATATTATTTTTAGCCTTGTAATAACACTTTATTTATTAAATCCGAAAATTATAGGAATTATATTTAATTGAGATTTTTATTTGTCTCCTTAATAATCTCCTATAATATGTTTTATAATTTTATAAAACAAATATTTAACTCTCTATTTTAAGAGAAACAAATATGTAATTATATACCCAACTTGCTTATTATATTTAATTAAATTCTTAATTACCATTGTAACTTTTTATAACCCTTTATAATATAATATGAAATTATAAAATTTATTAAATGCTCTATTTTAGAGAAAAAAAAATTATTGGGATAACTACCCATTTTGTTTTATTTAGAAATTAGCGGATATTACACCCATTCTCTTTCTCGACCAAATAGGGCGACCGACGCATAGGAATCTGACGCACAAGAAGGCCTGCCGATGAGGTCGGGGCTGGGAACCATACATGGTGAGGTCGGAATCCGAGTTCGACGAGGAGGGTGCGAAAATTAGGTGTGAATCCAGTCCGAATCAAGTGCGAAATCCAAAAAATTTGCTCGATCCAAACCATTGTTTTCCGACTACACCATCGATTTCGCTCGATCTGTTTTCGCGATTAATTTCACCGCCAACGTTTGCAGGTGTAGGATTCATCCAAATTCCTCCAATTTCATAATGGTTGGATCTAAATCCGTGTGTTCTACTCGTAAATCTGCTCCTCTTACTAGTACGATTCTTTCTATTCATTCATTTGGTGATAAGAATGTGAATAGTAATAATTAATAGTATATATTCATGTTGATGTTCAAGAAGTTGATTATTGTTGCTGATAATTTACCGGGAAAGGGATTGGCTCGTTTAAATAAGTCAATGTCTAGAAAGGATGATTTCATATTTAGAGCGTTGTTTCTCATTTTGGTGCTTCTAGTTGTGAAGGGTTGAGGGATGATGTAGGACTGTAGGTAATTGTAGGGAGAAAGTGGACAGTATTGAAATTGGGGAAAGCATTGAGAAGCCTGAGATGAGTGTGCATGAATTTTAATAAGAAAATGTTAGATTTTTTTGTAATGGAAAGAACAAAAAAAAGGATGAAAAATAAATTTTGGGTGAATTTTGGCTACGAAACAATATTTGTATGAAGTAGGAGTATCAAAAGGAATACTTTTTTTTCTTGGGCACCAAAAGAAAAAAGTCAAAAACCGAAGGGCACCAAAATGAATTTCCCAAAAATAAAATAAAATAATTTTTTTTCTACTTTATTTTATTAAGTCTATTTACGTATGTAGAATGATATAAAATGAGTATGAACATAAGGTCATGAAACATGAAAATGCAATACTAATATGTGAACGTATACTAAAATTTCTGAAGTTAAAATGTGGTTATATGTGTACAACCCTTGTAATAATGTGAACATGTGTATAAAATATGTGAACAGAATGTAAAATGTCAAGCGTCGTGTTTTTGGTAAAAATAAGCGAAAAAATAATAAAAAAAATTTACTCTTTTTTGCCAATTTTTTAAAGTCGTTTAACGCATGTATGATGATTTAATCTAACATGAACATATGACCATATAAAACATGAACAAACAATACTAATATGTGAACACACTTGTAATATATGTGAACGTATTATAATATCTCTGAATTGAAAAGGTGATAATATATGAACATGTCTTATAATAGTGTGAACATATGCATAAAATATGTGAACGTAACGTAAAAAATCAAATGTCGTGTTTTTAGCAAAAACAAGCGAAAATAAGAAAAAAATTAACAATTTTTTTTATTTTTTTTTGTCAAATCTGCCATTTTTCTCTTATCTTTTTTAATCATAGCCATCCATTTCTCAAATCCAAGAGTCCTCATTTTTTTTCTAATTTTCATAATAAGGCTCATTTCCATGTGAATCAACCTCATGATATGCATCTTAATAATTATTGTCCCACTTTTTTGGGCTAGAAGATAATCTGCCATTTTTAACATGTTTGAGATCCACTTATTTCAATGGATTTGGGCTAGAGACTTCATTCAAATTGATTTTATTCTATGATGGCTTGATTTATGTTGTTATCATGCTTAGTTGTGTTTATCATGCACAATTGATGTCTATGATCATGATGAGTTGTCTTTGATGGAATGATTTGTGTGTATGATGGTTGTGATTAAAATATTGGGAAATTCATATGGTAACCTTGAGAATTTGCATTTTCTGCGTGGTACACACACTTTTATATAATTCTACACGGTAACCATGAGTTTTCAACAAAGTGAATTCCGTAACGAAACTTTACTCATGTCTAATCCCTCCCGTTAAGATTATCTTTTTTTTTTAAATAAACCTTTTTTTAAACTACTTCTATTTTAATGGAGTTGAAAAGTCACACACATTTCTCATGTTAAACCAAAATTTAATTATATCGGTTTTTCTATCCTATGCCCTAAGGGCATAGGTTAAGAATACTAATAATGGGAACTAAAACCCTAAAAGAAAATTAATAAACCCTATTGAAAAAATAATTAAACCTAAATAAATACAATTTTAAGATATATTGCCATTTTTAGTCTCTTAACCTATGCCCTAAGGGCATAGGTTAGAAAAATCGTAATTATATAACTCCTAATATATTATGTGACAAGACTTACTCCTTAAATAACCTTCTCACATAACAGTTTCCTAGAAAATAATTTTCTTCAAATTTTCTCTATTTAACACCACCTATTATCTTACTTATTATTTGGCATCGATCAAGTTTGTATACGAAATTAATGCCAATATATATAATTATAAAAAGACTAATTAATTCTTCAACCAAAAAAGAATAATTAATTATATTGCTTTTAAAAAATACAATTCCATTACAATCATAACATGAATAAGAACGACAACCAAAGCCTGATAGCTCCCAAATAGCCTAGATATACATTACATGGCTACATTACATATCAAAATAAAAGTCTGGCCTTCTTAAGCATTAGACAAATCATCAAAATAAGTACATACCATGTGGGTAGACAACCTACGTATAATCATTTCACAAAAACAAGTAGATTGGTGAGATACTACAAAAGTAAATGTACCATAAGGTTATTCTAACATAATGCTTGTTTGAAAAAAAAATCTCCAATCTTTGAAGGGTATATTAAGACAATGTAAGATCTAGCAAGGCTTCAACATCATGTTGAGAACGTTTTTGCTTTTTTGCTCTTCAATGTCGTTGAACATTCATCCCTTGTTGCTCCCTAACCTCGCGTGCAATAGATCCTCCCTTGCAACTCCTAGCATTATGACCAAATACTTGAAATATAAAATAAAAGAAATCCTTATAGAAGTGTTAAATTAATAATAATAAGCTTGTGCACTCACTTCGTGCATTGAACTGTTCTCGATCTCTTTCTTTCCCTTTTCCCCATCTACTCTCCTTCTATTCCTAGACGGCCTCTCTATACTTCTTTTCATGCTTGGAGGTTGAATTTGGGATAATTCAAAAGGGGGCCATTGCTCAACATTAGGAACGGGGCTGGAGTTCAAGGCATAAGCTTGCTTGTAAGTTTGGACATAATAACATGGTGAGATGTAAGCTTCTAAGGACCCTCCTAAGCTATGTATAGCTCTAATTGCATGTTTACAAGGGATCCCACTAATTTGCCATCGTCCACAAGCACATGTTCTAGTGTTCAAGCTCATAGGTAAGTACGAATATCCATCTTGAACCTCAAATTATGTGCCTTATATTACATAAAACACAAATGAATATCTATTTTAACAAACTCATTAATGTAAATATTTGACAAAAAAATACCTTGCATGTCCTAGAATCTTGTATTAGAACCTTTAACAACTTTGCTACATTTGGAGTAATTCCATGAGCATCCCAACTCTCACCTATTTGTTGTCTAGTTGCATGCCTGACCATGCACACTCATCTAATTCTTAAAATAATGAATTATGTTTCAATCAATGCATCACTAATACAATAATAAGCAATAAAGTAAATTTCATTTGAAATATGATTATTTACCTTCAAGAAGTGTTAGAATAGGACTAGAACTATACGCTCCTAAAGTAGAATTGAAACTCTCCACAAAATTACTTTTATTTTCATCAAAGCATAGTGTTGGATTAAATTTGTGTCTTGTCCAACATTCTTTATCACCCAAATCATTGAACCATTGTACTACACCTAGCCCTACATAACGACACACTGATTAACATATCGAACAAAGTCATCTAATACATAAATATTTTGTGTGAATTTGTAAGCATGTAAATTACAACCTACTTCCTTCTATAATTTTTCGATGGTCTTGCTAAATGTGTGCTTTGAATAAGCATTGTGAATTTGCCAAAACAACCTATACATTAGTGGCCTCGGGTAAGACTTCTTAAAATTGTTGCAAAATGCCTACAACAATAACATCTTGACACACTCAGACATACATTTTGAAGAGTTGGCTCAACTCCCTACAATAGAATCATTTGATGTAAATCATTAGATTATGATTATGTAATCACTTGGTTAGATTATGATTATGTAATCATTTGATGTAAATCACTTTGAGTTAAAGCATATTCCTTTGTCTTGTATAAGTTGGACTTCTTTAGTGTAACTCCAAAGAATTTGAACAAAATATCATTCCTTTCTTGTAATGTTTAGTTTAACTTTGACATCTTCTATCACGTTCTCCGCAACCCATCTAGCAGTAGCAATTGGATTATGATATTCTAATCTATTACAACAGTGATAATATTTTAAGGACTTGATAGCCCAATTTATACCATCTGAGAAGCGGAAAGCATGAATATGCCACTCATAATTTGCAGCAGAAAGATCAGTTGAAAATCTTTTCCTCTCTGAATGAATGACGATAATAGAAAAACCTTCCTAAATATAGTAGTCATACAACAAATCTTTAAAGTGATATTTATTCAGTGAAGATCATCCACTCCCAAAACTTAATATTTCCAAACTCCTTTTTAGAATATAATTCACCATTCTCATACACGCGATCAAAATATGCATCCTCATCCACATCATATGCATTGCCTATGTATGGATCATAATCATCATTAACTTCCAATAACATAATGTTATCCTCATCTATTTCATCATCCTCGACCGAAATATCACTAGCAAAGTTAGCTTCAAAATTTGCATCCATTCTTTGGTTTCTAACCCTTGTCCTACCAGAGCTTCTATGTGTAGGTTGACTAGAGGAGGAAAGAGTGTACTTTTTCTTGGAGCACAAAAAACAAAATGGGTTAAGTAGTCATCAAGCAAGGGATAGCCTGACCCCTTATATCATCATAATGCAGTAAATTAATCCTCTTGGGAGGGGCACACAATACATGCAAACCTAGTGGATAAGAAAAAGCAAGAGACACGAGGCAATCTGCAACCGAATTTGCCTCTCGATACACATGATAGAATTGGATAGTCCAATCCCTACTAATAAAGCCTTGGCATTGGGATACCAAGATGAACAACAAATGACTAGTCTTCATCCGCGAGTTGAGGAGACCAATGGCAAGCCGGGAGTCTGATTCAACGATGATATGATGGAAATCTTCGTCCCAAGCAACGTTAAGGCCGTCAAGGATCCCCCAAAGCTCCGCCATGGGTATAGAAAAAACATCAATATTATGGGAGAAGCCACAGACCCACTGACCATAATGATCACGAATAATCCCGCCAACAACAGCCATACCCCCGTTTCTAACCGAACAATCAGTATTCACTTTTACCGATCCTTCATTTAGCAGTCCCTAAGTAACATCCTGCATAACTTTTGAATGGAAAGGCTCTAAGCAAGAAAATTTACATGTAGTCATCACATACTCCTTAGCATAATGAACAATGAAACCGACTTTCCCAATTATTCGTTGTTCTTCCGCAAACACCTTGGCATTCCTCCAATGCTAAACCCACCAAATAGTAACCGAAAAAATTGTGCTCCATTCAACTCCGTCGACTTGACCTTTTTCCAAGGCATTGCATTTGATCCAAGTCGCAAATGGAACCTGAAAAAAGAAAGGCATCAAGTCAATAACTTTAAGAGACGTCCAAATGTGTTTGACCATCGGGCAGTCCCGAAACAAATGCTCGTAATCTTCCGCAACACATCATCAATACACCAGTGGCAATTATCTGAAGCCACCATATGTCTTCTCCTTCTCTCAACATTAGTTATGGCCCCTCTTCTACTAGCAAGCCACACAAAGCTTCTAATGCGCTCAGGCACAAGGATTTTCTAGATTTTTCGGTAGAAAAAGCTATCAATTTCTTGGCGGTGGATATTCCCCTAAAGCAAGTCAAAATTAGAAGCCATTGAATAATTACTGTCTGATGAGAATCTCCAGCAAAACATATCTTCGTTAGCGCCAAAATCGGGTAACAAAATCACTGCCGAGATATGCATCAACACAACCGCAAGTAAAAGGTGGGAAAACATACTCTAGTTCCAAACAACATCAGCAACCTAGAAGTCTCACACAATAGCATTCAACAAGTTTTCATCAACAACATCAGTAGCCAAATTAATCAAGGGCGTGTCCAGTATCCACTCGTCGCTCCAAAAACGAATAGAAGCATCGTGCCGCACCAACCACTTCACACCTTTAACCACTACTTCTGAAAGATCGGTTCGAATACCCTTCCAAATGTAAGAACATGCCAAAGATTGTCCAAGAGCGCAATCAACATATTTCTTCTTAAGAACAGAACACCAAACACCCTCGCCCTCCATGATAAAACGCCAGCCGAGTTTGCCAACCAATGTGAGATTCATGTCTTGCATGATTTTAATACGTAGTCCACCATGACATCTTGGTCTAGTGACCTCTTTCCAAGACACTTTATGCATTCTTCTCCGCTCCGCACTACTCCCCTAAAGGAACGCCCTATTGATCTTGTCAATTTCCTTGCAAACACTACTAGGGAGAAGAAGAGTGGACTTCGTGTGAAACGGAAGCAAGGTGAGGATCGACTTGATCAAAGTCACTCGCCCCGCAAAACTGAGCGACTTAGCCTTCCACCCCGAGACTCAGGAAACCCTATGACAACTTATGGGTTGTAGGCCCAAACAGATCATGAAAGACCTAATAACAAATTATATGCTATTCTGTTTTAGCCGTCGGGGGGCAACCACCCCCTGGACCCTGGATCGCTGACCGACCACCGCCGAGGGGCACTGCCACTGAACCCTTGGTGTTGTTTGGAAACTTCTTGACCCCTTTTATGGTTACTTTCCAATGAGGTTCATTTAATACCTGCTAAATATTATAGTTCAATACACCATATCCAGATTTGTATATACTAAATATAAATTTAAGTTCTCACTAATCAATGTAGAGTGAGTCAACAATCTTTTGAATCTCAAATTTTTTTATAGGGCATCGAGACTTAATTTATCACCTTTAGTGATATATGTACCTTATTGTGGACTTCGTTACATGTCAAATCTACTTAATGCTTTAACGATATAGCTCTTTTATGATACTCAATGGCATCTTAAAAACATGCTTGTAATCGCTTTATGCCTAAATCCCAAGATCTGTATTCTCAAATTTCCTAATGAGATATTTCTTGGTTTCATGCAACATGCCTATATCGTGACTAGATAGTAGTATGTCAATGACATATAACATTAAAACATAAACTTGCTCCCACTGCATCTGTGATATACATAACCCTTAACCTTATTTACTGCAAAACCAAATGAGACAATTACGTGATGAAATTTATGATTTCATGTCTTTAAACTTCTTTGAGACCATAAATGGATTTCCTTAACTTATAGACCCTAGATTTCAAATCTTTGGATTTAAACTTTCTGGTTCAACCATATAAACTATTTCTCAATATTTCTACTGAGAAATGTTATCCTTACATCCATCGTATGTAGCTCTAAATCAAAATGAACTACAAGTGTCATTATTCTTCTTAAAGATCTCATTAAAGTCACTAGCTTTCTTTTGAGTGAATCCTTATGCGATCAGAAGACTCTTATATATTTTGATGTTGTCGATGAATCTCTTTTAGCATTAAATATCAATATAAAACCAATGGGTTTCAAACTTTATGACAACTCAACAAGATCACAAATATCTTATTTGTCATAGATTCTATCTCATCTTAAATGATCCATTTTGTAGAACAATAACTTTTGAAGACCTTCATGAAGATTAATTGGATATGCAATTTCTACATTATATTCTTATTCCATATGGTGTGTTAAACGATCATCTAAGATCACACCCACAAGATCTTCTTGTTCTACAAGATATACAATATGATCATCCAAAGTTGCATATCTCCTTTCTTTATTGGATCTCTATAGTGACGCTTCTTGAGAATGTTGAGTTTGACATATGGGAGGAACTTTAATGTTGTCTAAAATCGAAGTTGTTACTAGAAAGCATTATAATTATACCCTGATTGTTTCAATAGTAACATTTGATAGAGAAACTAAATTCTCTTCTTAAGACAACTTCATCAAAGGTACGATAGAGAAATTAAATTCTTTTCTTCATCACATATTCATCAAAAAGAGATGTTCCTCAATCCTTCCCTTCCAAACTCTACATCCTCAAGTAACTTTATTCTTTCCTAGAAACACTAATATTTGTAGTAACACTTGAAACAAACTATCAAATATTTCTAGGTAATACTTTACTTGAGAGCAAGACAAATTTAAGAAATGTGACTTTCTTTATATGTCTCAATTGACATTTAGGCACATTTCTTCTTAAAATGTCCAAACCTTTTTTTCAATATATATATAACAAAAGAAGCAAATTTTCTTATTTAATCCGTATTGTGCTTCTTTAATTTCTGAACAGAATAAGGTTAACTTTAATCACCTTATTTTCTTTATTTTGCCCTTTTTTTATGTGTTAACCGATGAGAACCTTATACTTGCTTTATCGCTTTTAGTAAAGCATCATTTAACTCAACGTGAAACACTTTGAGATTCTTAATCTCTTCTTTACCTAAAGGTTTCAGAAATGGTGTTTTCCATCATGATCATATGACCTTAGCAATTAGAATGTTCCCACATCTCAAAAAAAAACTTTCTTCTCTTAGAAAGAGTTGAATCTGTAGGAGAAGGGGTTGTTCTATCTTTATGCAAAGTCAATATCCATACACCCAAACAACGTCATCCAATTACTTAAGGTTGACATAGTTACAGATTGAACTATAGCTTAAAGCAGCAGATACTGTCATGAGATTTACTAAAACGAGAGTAATATAACTAAGAATTTGCATTGTGAACCAAAAATACCAACAATAGAAATTCAAGAATTGTACAACCCATCTCAAGATACCAAGTGCAACATTAATACCAAGTCTTTGGACAATAGTGTCAACTGCTAGTGGTACTCTTGGTGTAATGATCAAACATTGACAATAATTCATAGCAAATAATAAATCAATCTTTGGATCAATATACTATTCATATGTATAACTTTATAATTGTCACATGTTTACCCTTACAAATATGTTTGCAATCCGACCACGCACTAAACTACCTTTGGATCAAATAGTACCCGCATTAACATGCGTACATACAACATTCAACACTTCTTATGAACAATCTACACAAGAGAGGTCACTTTGGTGACATCATTCTTCAATCCATTAACTTAAAATGTTAAACATGTACAATCCAATACATATAATCACTGGAAAACATAAAGATTACAATCTTCTAAACAAAACGTATATCAAAAAGTAATGTGTGTGAATAGCAAAAAATTGTCGGTCAAAAATTCTTTAAAAACTAATCTTAAATTTCCTTTATAACAATTCAAATACCAAATGTGGGTCAATTGCCCCAGAAATTGAAAAATAAAAAAGAAAATCGACCAAAGTTTCAAAACAAAACACCTTCATCCTATTAATATCCAAAGAGGCCTCTAGGCCCATATTGAAAAATAGAAAACGTGTGAGAAAATTAAAGTCCACAATGCACATTTAAATATCCTCAGGTTTCCAAAAAAAAAACTTTATGGAAACTTCAACTATAACTCTCTAGTAAACCTTTAAGGACTATTTAAAATCATGTCAAATGGTAGCCTTTCTTTGGACTGACTTGCCATCCACATGGATAAAGCCCCACATAATTATACAATATTAAGTGAGATACCTAGCACAACTTGATATCTAGTGTTTGCACTAGAATATCAATCGTAAGTGGTACTCTCAATGCAATAATCAAACATTGATAATAACTCATGTCAAACAATAGCCTTTCTTTGGACCGACTATTGTTCACATGGATAATATCTTTATAATATCAATATGTATTATCGCATGTGTATTCATTACTTGTCCAAATATTAACCTTCCTTTGGGCCGATTAATATTCGCATAATTAAGAACACATAGTCCTTATATTTCAAATTAAATTAATACACACATACCAAAACTATCTTAATAGTATGCATATTACCTTAATTAATTTAATTTAAAACTACAATTATACCAAATGTAAATAAGTACTCAATATTACATGTGATATAAAAAAAACAACTTAGACCTTATTATATACTCTCTATGACAATTCGAAGGTCGAACAAACCATTTGAAACTTTAACACACAAAACAAAACACCAAAGCAGATTTTAACAGACTTGTTCAATCAATTAGGAGAAAAAGAATTCATTGAACTAGCGGACTCTTGGTGGTGCATTTGGCACCAGAGGAATAAGTTGACATTTCAACAAACACCAGATGATTTTATACAAGACTTACCAAGGTACAGTAGAACACAACTAGAACAATGGAAAATGTCAAAACAATGGAATGAAGACGAAGAATATATAGCTGCAAAGGCACACCAAAAAAGAAAGAAAAAAGATACAACAAGAAGGTGGAAAAAACCCCAACAAAGAATAATAAAATGCAACTTTGATGGTTCTAGATTGCAGGATGGCCAATCTGGTGGTGGAGCAATCCTTAGAGATTATAAGGGTGGGGTGTTGGAAATAATGGCAAGAAAATATGGAAAAATATCAGCCTTGAAAGCAGAAGCGCTTGCCCTCAGAGATGGAATAAGACTAGCAAAACAAAAACAGTATAAATGCATTGAAATTGAACGAGACAACCTACAAGTGATAAAAGCAGCCTAAAGAAAAAAGAACTGTCCATGGGAAATAGAGATAATAATTGCTGACATTTTGGTATCCCACTTGGGATTCCAATCGGTTCAAATTTCACATGTGCCTAGAGGTTCCAATGCTGTGGCTGATAAAATTGCACGGTTGAGCCACAGTCTGCCTCTATGCAACCTATGGAATCATCCAGAACTTCAAGTTCTCATCCGAAAGGATGCTCTAGAACGCCCACCCTGATGGGTTTGCACTTTGCATCCTAATTCTTACCACATTAAAAAAAATATACTCTCTATAACAAAAAAAGTAGAAATCCAAAAATTTTCTAGGCCTAAAAAAGAGTATATGCCTGAAATCAATACATGATTGAACACCGAAAATACAATTCGATCTCTACAATATATCTCACAAGCGTAATTGAAAAAATCTTATATAATATAACAATATATAATATAACAATATATATTATTCTTTCCCCACAACACAACCATTCGTTCAAGAAAGTATACCGAAATAATTCACACATAATGCAATTTCAAATATGAATTTCAATTCTAACTCAAGTGTGCATATAAAACAATTGAAATTTACGTGTACCCATGATATAACAATATAATTCATACATAAGTGGCTTGCACAAAGTATGAAAACTTAGTATGCTACTGCATACAATTGAAAAGTCACGACACAAGCACGATTATTATATATCTATATTACTGTTACGTTTCTGAAACAAATGATTATGATATATACATGTAGCATACAAAAAACGCAATAGTGAATAAACGAAAATTAACAGTACGTTCCAAATTCAACCGATAAAAAACATATATATGGTCGGTTGATTAAACTGTCAATTAAAACCCTAAAATACATAATAAATGTAGATCTAATAACCTAACATGATTGTGGTTCTGATACCACTTATTGGAAATTAATTTTCTTGACTTAAAACGCCAAGATCGATCATACTAAGTTATTAAGAAACACCAAATTAACATACCTTTAATCCTGATGACAATCGAACCTTATGCGGAACTACGAACGAGAACCGCAGGTATGTGATCTTCCTCAGCCAAATCTAGGGTTTGTGCTTTCACTCTGATGGGAAGAGTACCGTTGAAAGCCTGAATGATTTAGCGTATTTGGGACATAACCTAAAATCTCTATTTATTTAACCAAAAAAATTCCATTAAGTCTAGTGGGCCAAATCCGGTATCCACTCAGTAGACCCGTACCAATTATTTAAAGTCTATGAATTTTCCCTAATTGAATCACTTAAATTAAATCCAATAATAATTAGCCATATAATATAATTGTTCCATTATATAAGCCTACATATTATTGATTAAAAATCTAACACAGACGATTTGCGTCGGTTATAATCACCATTAGGTCGTAACTGGTTCTGTTATCTTTTTGTTATTCGAACTACCCCTACTAAGCTTTGGGTTAGATCTTCGGCTCTCTTATTCTGGCTTGGGGTTACTGACTTGCCGTGATGATTTGTGCTATCTACAAATTAATCAGACCTACTTAATTTATGTTGGGAGTATCCCGTCCGCAAGTGGATGATGGATTCAGTCAATACAAACTTGCCAAGCCAAAGAAAGGGACGTTTCATATTCGAGAATTGGTGATCCGTAAACTCAACCCGCAATGAATTACATTCAAAATATTATATATCGAATTCAGATTCTCTAGAATCAAATTGCCAGATCGGTTATATGATCGGATTTTTATCAACACCCGGCCCCCTACCGGTTATGCAATATGTCGCACAGGTTTACATTACATCACTTTTAAACCAGGAAAGTAAAGTTACATCACATGATGTGTATATATACCTAAGTGGGGACCGGATCAATTAAATGATCGGTTTGACTTTTCTTTTTTTTTTCTTTTTTTTGACGTGAACTCCTTACTTTCACACACGAGAATTTTGCGCGTGCTCTAAACTTTAGTTATATGAATCGTATAAACTAAAAAACGACGTATAACTAATTAATAAACCATGTTTGTTTAAGCTCCCTTCTCACAGCTTCAATCTCACTCTCCGGGAGTATCATCGTAACCACCCTACCGCCGCCTTCCTCTGGCGCCGGCAGAACCAGAACCGCCCCATCCTCTCCGACTCCGCCAATCGTGTAATTCACAAACACCGACTTCTTCCCTTTCATCTCCAATCCATAGAGGTCCGCGCCTTCCAAGTCCACCAAAGTCAGCCGCGCTCCGTACACTATGAAATCCGATTCCCCGATCTCCCTATCCACAGTTTCTCCGATCGCAGCGCTCTCATCCACCGCCTTCCACGCCACCAGCGCCGCCAGATCTGACAGATCAGCCTCCGAAGGCGCCGTCGAATCCGCCTCGACGCAGCAAATCTCTCTGTCGTTGCGATGGATCTGATTTCCTCTATCCGTCGACCGGAATCGACAGACCGTGACTGTCTTCGGCTCCGATTCTCCCCGGATCCTGGCGAAGGATTTCCAGATCGCGGCCGAAATCAGATCAAAGGTTCGGATCCTACCACCGTATTTAGTCGGATCTTCTTGGATGCTTGATCGGAGCCGGTCGGGATCCTTTTGGGAGAGTTGGAGAGTGTGAGAGAGCATCCTGGTAGAGGTGGGAGGGGCGACCCAGTGGGATCCGACCGGGTTGACCCGTTTGATCGACGAGGGCTGTTGTTAAGTGGGGGAAGGAGGCGGGTATTCGGGTTTCTTTAGATCCGGAAGAGCGAGCGGTTTGGATGGCGTGTTGGGCCGCATGAAGTGGCCCAATAGGGTCATAAAGGATGTGGCTGAGAATGGGTCTCCAAGAACGTGGGCCCAGCTTAGGCCCACCGAGATTCCTCCGCACTTGAACCACGTGAACTGTTATAGCAAACAATCAATGAATCAAACAACCTTAAAGTCATTGTTTGGTTTAATTTATCCAAAGTAAAATAATATTCTCACACAAGTGGTAACCCTACAAGTTTGGAGTTTGGACCCCCCAAAGAACCAAATTTGGGACAACTTTTGCATGCACAGAGTTAGTGTTTCAATAAATGCATCGATCGTTTATTTAAGCCATTGTTTAGTTAAATGCAACAACAACAACACCACCAACCCAGTTTTGTTTGGCACCGATCGTTTAGTTAAATGCATCGATCGTTTATTAAAGCCATTATTTGGTTTGGCTCGTTTGGTATTGATATTAAAGATATGAGATATCGAATATTGATATCGGTATGGATATCAAGATTTGAGTACGAGTGATATCAAGATATCGGATATGAATATATGTATGAATAATATTTTTGATATACCAATTTTTTGGGTATATCAAAATAACACTCTGATATCAATTTTATATCACTATGATATATCAATTTGATATCGATATTAGAATATACGAAACAGAGTATCAGTCATATCCATATCTGATATGATGATACGAATACCAAACGGGCCTTAACTTTTTATTTTATCTTTCTTTTAACAAAATTAACATAGGTTTAATTGAAAAAACATCTTCTTCTTTTTCTTAAATTGAACAAAATTATACTTTTTTCTAGAACTAAAAAACTCCTAATGACATCAAACAAGCTCTAAATTAGTAAATCTATACTACGAAATCCATTTGACAATTTTTTTTATGGAATTATTTAAATGAACTCTACAATATTTATACGTGGTTGCATATTAATCACTCACTCATATATGGACTAGTGGAAATAGATACTAATTAAAAAAATGGTGTTACCTGTAGAAACACAAGGGGTGTAAAGAGCAAGTCAGGCCCAAGAGCATGGCCATAAACAAGCAACTCATCGCTCAAAGAGCAGCACTCCTCCATGTCCAACCACTCCTCCAAGCTCTTGCTACACCGCGCCTCAACGATGCGGACCCCACCGTCATTAAGCCTGAAGAAGGGGTGGCCCTCGTCGCCTCCGTTTTCGGATATCCGGATCCTCCCACAGGCGGTGAAGAAGTGGATCAGCCACCCGAACATGGGCTTCTTGAGATCGTAAATAATGGACCCCGCCACGGCTTCCTTGTCGAAGAAGTAAACTCCTCTAAGGTAATGAAGCTTCATGGCCAAGTCAAGGCCCGTCAGCGCCTGAACCCTTCCCTCGCCCGTCATCGTGGCCGGCACCACCGACGACAGCTTCGTGCCGTACACTAGGCTTTTCATGTCGGTCGCGTTTGAGACCATTTTTGATCTTGTGACGATATATCAACTTAATTAAGGAGTATATTTGTTTTCATTTCATTCCAAATTTCCAATGAGGCTTATGTTGTTGTGATGGAAATTGGATGTGTATATAAACAATGAGGAGATTGAATTGTTCAAAGCCACGTGGCATGGGGGGGTTGGGGTATAAATGCGAGGATGCCATAACTATTTTTTTTACGAGGGACCCACTTTTTGGTTGTAAACCCCGGATCCGTGAATTAGCCGGCAAAGCGCACGAACCAGGTAAACCAGCTTGCATCGACCGGCTCGACCTAGTGATGGAAGAATGATAGGACTTGGTTTTTTCACCCAAGTGTAGGGGCGGAGTCAAGGATCGAACTTGTAACCTCCCAACATCCCCCATGTCTCTTACCACTAGGCCACCCCATGCGGAGACGGATGCATTACTACTTTCATGTTTGGGATATTTGCACTTTTTTACCTTGATTTATAGCAATGATTTTTTTCTAAGGAGAGATGTATCCATGTCCGTGGTCGTTAACGCGAGAGGATGCACATGATCGTCCGTGTGTATATGCATGTTGGGCCAAATATACCAACCCACGGGGTTCCATCCTAAAATCAATTAGCAATGTGCTACTACGAAAATGTGCTCTGATACCATATTAGCCAATTGGTTTTAGGATGGAACCCCAATGGGCTAATAAGATGACACTACCCATCCTTTTAAAAGGGAGTTTTATTAAAAAAAAGTATAAGAAGGTTAAATAGTTATTAAACAGGGATAATCCGAACCCAAATATAATCGATCATACAACAATAAAGAGATATTCACATGTGGGGCAAGCAATACATGGGTATCCAACAAAAATAAAAAAAGCATTAGATGTGAGACGATCAGCAACACCATTCACCTCTCCATAGACATGACGGAATTAGACAGTCCAATTCCTACTACAAAACCTTGGAATTGAGTAACCAAGCTATACAACGGGTGACACTTATTAACTCTACAATTCAAAAAATTTAAAACTAATTGCGAGTCAGACTCAACAATAACTTGCTTGTATCTATTGTCCCACGCGAGCTTGATCTCGTTCAACACACCCCAATCTTCCGTAATTGGGATCGAACATGAACCAATGCTATGCATGAAGCTATACAACCAAGAACCATTGCTATCACGCAAGACACCCCCACAACCGCCAACCCATCCGCCATAATGGAGCCATCTGTATTCACCTTAACCTTCCCCTCACTGAGTTTGCACCACAAAATGTCCTACATACTTTTCGAAAGAGTAATAGTAGATGTAGAGAGCTTACCTTCAGCTTGAATATATTCCCTTGTCATGGCCAAAATAAACTTGAATTTCTCCGGCACCGTAATATCCTCGTTAAACACCTTGGCATTCCTCCATTTCCATATCCACCATAGGGGCGTGGTGAATAATGAGCTCTATTCCATCATATTTGTCATCATTGTTCTGCCATTCAAAATATTGCTTCGGAACAAACAAGTGAAAGAGTCCTGAAAGAAAGAAAAAGAATCATCATTAGCTTTAAAATTAATCCAAATACTCCTTACATGTGTGCAGTCCCGAAGAGGTGCTCGTAGGACTCCTCCGCTTTCCCACACAAGGCATAATCAGTGACCGTAGTTAAGTGCCGACTTCGACGTTCCAAATTGGACATCGCCCCTCCTTTGCAAATAAGCTAGATGAAACACCGGACTCATTCAGAAGCATGTAGGCATTAGATCTATTGGAACACCTGCCCATTGGCCTCTCTTCTGTCGAAACTGTCGTGCAACCAATCATAAGCGGACACTGCAAAATAATTCTCATCAGGCGTGAACCTCCAACAGAGTTCGTCTCGGTTGACATCAATGGTAGGCGCCAACTAGATCGCAACTAACTTCATCAAAAATTGTGTAGGCAACAATGGGGGAGGGGGAGGTAATCCCATTTCCTACCTAACGTGTCATGCCAATAATCTCTCACATTTGCTTGCTGTTAGGCGTCACTAATATATCCAACTACAACATCAAGCAAAAGGACCTCTAGAAGCCAAACATTTCTCCATAAACAAATGGATTCGTCATTCCTAGCTAGCCACTTCGCCCCATGGATAACGATTTTTGAGATGCCCACCTTAAGACTCTTCCACACATGAGAACAAACATATGTGTTCCCTAAATCACAATCCATGTACTTCTTCTTTAACACCAAAGTCCATAAGTCTCCACCCTCCATGACAAAACACCAACCCACCTTCCCAACCAACGTAGGGTTAAGCTCACACATCATTCTAGTCCCAAGACCCCCCTGATTTCTTGGTTTGATAGCCTCCTCCCAAGCGACCTTATGCAATCATCTTTTTTTCGTACTACTACCCCAAATGAACACTCTATTAATTTGTTCAAGCTTATAACAAACACTCATAGAAATACGGGCCCACGACATAGACCGGAAGGGAAGTAAGAACCGATATAACCAAAGTGATTCTACCAGCAAACTAAGGGACTTAGACTTCTAACCCGTGAGCTTAGCATTAAACTTGTCTATAAGATTGGAAAAAAAAGTATTTTTTGTTGACTTTTTTTATAGGGTAAGGACTAGGGTCGCCACAAATACTACTTGGGTTCGCCTAGAGCATCCACTAGGGATGAGAACTGGTTACTAACTAATTCTAAAGATGAAAAGGCAAACTGCGCCCGCGAGATTTGAAATGGTAACCTTGGGGTACTACCCCAAAGTATTTTTTTTTAGTTTCTTATGCAAGATATGCATTCCAAGATAATTTCCCAAGTCATTAGTAACCTCAGTATTTGATCAAAAAACCGGTATTATCTAAAAAACTCAAAATGTATTTTTTTCCAACTTATTATACTTTGAGATTTTTTTAAAAAAATACATTTTTTCCAACTTATTATACTTTGAGATTTTAAAAAAAAATACATTTTGGAAAATTTTGACAATTTTATAACTTTAGGAACACATTAATATTTAATAAAAAAAAAATGTACGTACTTTGGAATTAATAAGAAGAGTATGCTCATAATTTGACATCCATCAAACCACCGAACCCATCAAGTCCATGATTCTTGCAAAAAGAAGTAAAACCATCGCCCTTTGGTATGATTTTTACTCCTTTCAAGTGCTTTATTGGCCATTCAAGTCAAAACCCCTCTAACCTAATTTGATTCTCAATAAAGAAGAAAAACCAACCTAACTTTCATCTTACTCATTCAGACAGGGACGGACGCATGATTTTATATTAGGGTGGGCTGATTTTCACTAAAAAAATTTGGGTGGGCTAAATTACCTTAATTGACTAATTTATTACTAAATTTACCTTATTTTTTATTTTTTATATTAAACTTACACTATTTTTTTTATCTTTTTAGGGTGGGTCGGGGCCTACCCCAGCCCAGCCCTGTGTCCGTGCCTGCATTCAGAGATGATAAAGTGTCAACCAAAATAGTAGTAATTAAAAGATTTGCTTCAAATTCCTCCGCTAGATCAACAACAATTTTTCATTTGGACTAATTTAGATGACAAGAAAACCAAATTTTTAGAGGGGATACCCCAACCATATCATCACCAGAACCGCTTTGGCCGACTAGACTTCTATGAACAAACACACACTTCTCTATATCTCTAACTAAATAACCTCTTTCAATTCATCCGATGTGAAATCTCCGTTCTATTTGATATAAGAAATTTACTCAAGGAAAAGAACGATGAACTCCACCATGTAGAGATTTAGAGAAACTGATCATACGTACATTAATGAGGAGAGAACCCCAATATATAATACATAGAAGCTATGATATTTGAGCTCCAAGCCATAATCTTATTCTAAGGATAGAAAATATTAGAAAGATAACTTCTAAATATAACAAACATAATATATGGGATAATATCTTATGAATTTTCCTTAACACACCAAACCTTGTGAAGAAGACACCCAAAACCAACAAGATTTTGGTGTCCGGAGAACCAGAGAAAGAAGATTAGAGGAGAAGATTAAGAGAAGAGAGAAAGAAAAAGAATTTGAGTGATAGGAATTGAGTTCTGTTATTTCAATAATTCCCCCAATTATGCTACAACAGACTTTATACTGTTATCTATCGAGTGAATTGATTGAAGATTAACGAGAAGATGTTTGAGAAGAAAGAGGAAAGAAGGAAGGAAATCAGAGGCGGGAAAACGTC
The DNA here is from genome assembly GCA_964016875.1 of Fallopia convolvulus. Taxonomy (NCBI): domain Eukaryota; kingdom Viridiplantae; phylum Streptophyta; class Magnoliopsida; order Caryophyllales; family Polygonaceae; genus Fallopia; species Fallopia convolvulus. The sequence goes on from OZ024722.1 coordinate 52,835,227, forward strand.
GTCTCTGTTTCTGGGTTCTATTCAATGAATGTAACAGTGTTTACAGACTTTGTTACTTGTATTGCCACGCATGGCTCAATTGCAAATGCCACGTAGGGCTAACTAACTCACTTAACTACACTAAGCTACAAGCTTATGTGTTTTAATACCAACACCCCCCTCAAGATGGTGGGTCTAAGAGCCCCATCTTGGAGAACAAAGAGTGAATTCTAACACTAGGAAGTGTTTTAGTAAGAAAGTCAGCGAGTTGATGATGAGAAGAACAATGTGTCAAGTCAATCAATCCTTCAAGCAGTTTTTCTCGAACAAAATGACAGTCGAGCTCAATGTGCTTGGTCCGTTCATGAAAAACCGGATTCTTAGTGATATATATGGCTGCTTGGCTATCACATTTAACCTGGATTGGAACTATGTCTTCAACTGTCAACTCAACTAGCAACTGACTTAACCAAGACAACTCAACACAAACCCTGCGCAATGATTTATACTCAGCTCCAGCTGAGGAAAGAGACACACTTTGCTGTTTTTTAGATGTCCAAGAGATCAAACTTCCACCAAAGAAAACAACAAATCCACTCACAGACTTCCTGGTGTGAGGGCAAGTTGCCCAATCCGCATCACAGTATGCTGTAAGCTTAAAATCAGAATTGTTGTTTAACAACAAAGCCTTGGTATGAGTCCCTTTGACATAAGCAAGCACACACAAAGCTGCATCATAATGACTGGTGCGAGGTGCTTGATTGCATTGACTCAGAAACTGGACTGAATATGCCAAATCAGGCCTAGTATTGACAAGAAAGTTCAATTTCCCAACCAATGCCGATAAGGCAAGGGATCTGACAACAACTCACCATCAGAAATCAAAAGTTTTGCCTTAGGATCAAGAGGACTAACCACAGAATCAGTAACTGGACCAAATTCAGCTAGCATTTCTAAAATAAACTTCCTCTGACTCAGCATCATACCTTGTGAGGTTGTAATGAATTCAATGCCAAGAAAATAATGCAGGGTGCCTAAGTCTTTGATTCGAACTGAAGAATCCAGAAAAGCTTTCAACTGAAACATTTCTTCAGGATCACTTCTTGTGAGTATGACATCATCAACATATACCCCAACAAACATGATGTTCGTGTTTTTAGTCTAGTTTTTGGTGTGTTTCTTAGTTTGTTTAGTTTAGTTTTAGTAGTTTTGAGAGTTAGTTTTGTGTGTTTTTGGATAAGTTTGCATATTTTGTGAAAAGTATGGAAGCTACTCCGTTTTGTGTCTTTTTGTAGGGTTTTTAGCAGGAAAGAGCGCTTTTTGAGCTGAGCTGCAGTATTGTGGTGGAAGAAGGAAGATATGACGATAAGGAAGAGATTTCATGAGAAGATCAAGTCGAAGTCCAAGTTTTAAGTGAAGAAGAAGTCGAGGAAAAGCCAAAACAAGAGGCTCGTTAACGATCCTGTGGAATTTGTGATTTCTACCGACCCTGTGCGGGGTCGTTAACGATGACTCCGTGTCGGTAGGGTTTTAACCGACTTTAGGGAGGTTATATCTTATATCTTGTTATCTTTTTAGAGTTAGTTTTTATCTTTTAAGCTTTTTAATAGATAGTTTTCTTAGTATAAAAACCCTTGTCCTAAGTTCTAGAAAAGGGGAGTCAGATTAGTTTTAGGAGAAGATGAGTGGAGAAGGTTGCGAGCCAGGTTCGATCGAGAGAGAGAGAGAGCGAGGGTCGTTAGTCGAATCACTCAGCGGTGTTGTTCTTTGTTTTCGGATTCTACTGGAGTTTGTAAGACGATATTTTCTTATTAATTTCATGTAAGTTTGGTTTTGTTTTTAATGTTTTCTTTTATTAAAGTTGTTTGCTTTATTACTATGAGTAGTGAGTAGTTTTTCTTATTTAGGATCGGGGTTGAAATCCGACATAGTTATGCATGATTGGATGAGTGAGTTGATATTTTGAATGCCTTTTATCTATTTTAGATTGCTTGTTGTGTTTATGATTAGACGATAGTCGAGGTAATTTGAGTTCTCAACTTGATCGAAAGAGAAAGTAGTTGACTTGAATGATGATATTGCTCGATTACGAAAGTTTCGGGCTTTGGGTTCAAAACCAGTAATTGAGTGAATTGATTTATGAGAATTGATCGGTTTGCTTGCTAATCGACGAAAGTTGATGAATTTATCTTTTAAAAGGCATGATCTTTATCTTCTTATGAGTTTATATGCATGGCTATGTTGTGGTAACCCTTGTCCTAGATTCCTTTATCTTATTGAGTTAGTTTGTTTACTTTCGTAACATTCGTTATCGATTTAACATACCTCGGTACCGAACCTGTGTTTTAGTTCGTTATTTTGTGTCCGTAGGTTTTCCCGGTTTGTTAACGACCCTGACAAGGTCATTAACGAGGTTGGTCGTAGGTGTTTTTGCCCGTTTTGCTTTGTTTTTCTTGTTTTAGTAGTTTGATAGACAAACAATCGTGCTTCCCGTGGAACGATCCTGACTTCGCTATACTCGGTGGGGTCTTGACTTATAAATTTATTTGTTGTCAAGAAGACACCCTATCAACAAATTGGCGTCGTTGCTTGGGAGATTTCAATAGTGCCAAGTTTTGTTCTTTTTACGTTTTTCGGGACTCGGTCGAGTCGGGCCAAATACTTTAAAGAGAAGCTATGATGCTTTTCCATCTAAGTATGGGGTTTCTCTTGATCCCTACATAGCTGGATGGAAGCCACCTTAGAAGTGAGGTAAGTTCATCGGGCTAACGACGTTAAAAATAGCGCTTACGGGAGGCAACCCGCTTTTTGTTTTTGCTTTTAGTTTTTGCTTTCTTTGATCTTTTTGCTAGCTTTCTTTTGACTTGTTTTTAGGTTAGAGTAGTTTAGTAGGATAGAAGTTTTTCTAAAGTGACTCAGGTACAACAAGATGAAAAACAAAGTACTACACATACTCGGTGCTAAGAGCAAACAATGAACAATCGGTGTGCATACAACAAGCTCGTTACCGACCTTCACAGGGTCGGTACCGCCCTCTACCGATCCGTGAAAAATTCCTCAAGAGATTAATGGTTTCAAACAGCTTCAGTTTTATTTTGTGAGTTCCCGTTTCTTTATCCTCTTTAATTTTTTATGTTTTAAACAGCGAGGACACTGTTTGGTTTAAGTATGGGGTATGGGAAAAGGTAACTCAGTTTGGTGTCAGTTTTTGTGTTTTTAGGATTGATAATATTCCACTTAGATGTTCTATGATATGCTTTAACTTGCTTGATCATGTAATTCCATAGCATGTTTGGATAGCTTTGCCTGAATCATGTTGAAAATTGGTTTTTATATGGATATTTAGCATGTGATGAAATTGAGCACATATAATCTTAGGTAGAAGTGACTTAAATCCAACAAAAATTGCTACCTTGTGAGTTATTTTTGGCCTTATAGGGAGAATATCAAAAATCCCTCTTCTTTTCTTGTGTGATTTACTCTCCTTATATATATTATCTCTTGTCATTGATATGGTTATCTATTTCTTGAGACCTATATGAGATATTAGTTCATTGCATGTAAGATCATATGATGGAGAACTTATTTCTATAAACCACTTTTTATCCTTTCTTTTTACCTACCTTATCATTATCCTCTTTTTGAAGCCAATTTGAGCCTTAAAGCCTTTTATGTTTAGCTCCACAAAATTATTCCCTAGCCGATAAGCTTGACCCTATCTGGGGATTAGGACTTAGTATTGGTTGTTGTGATGGCTTTGTTGAGCGAGTTGTTTGGTTCAAGTGTGTGGTAATATGGGTTGGGAAAAGAAAGATCTTGCAGTTTGTCATGTAAAAGGAGTTTGGTTCTCTGAATGCACTTACAAAAGAAGTGGAAAGAAATAGGGGAAAAACAGAAAAAAATGCAGAGTCGTTACCGACCCCGATAGGATCGGTACCGAGCCCCTTCAGAAAGAAAAAAAAGAAGGAGATATCATGAAAAATCTGAAAGAAAGAGCTGAAAAGTGTAAAGTGTGCATGAGCCAAATTTCCTAAGTGTTTGTAAGCAAGATTAGATGGGATTTAAAAGGGTTAAAGAGATGAGTTTGAGCATAATGTTTTAGTGAGTTTGGTATGATCTTTTATGAGAGTTTTGGTTGAAGTGTGAGTTTTTAGGAGTCTTTTATTCCCGGATATTATTAGCACCACATGGCCAAATATTTCCACGCCTTATGGTGTTTACCAAGCCCCATTACAACCCGGCCGAATGGAAGCTTCTCTGAAGTTTTTCATTGAGCCTAAGTTCACTTGATGATTTTTATATGTTTTGACATCTCTGGTGGAGAGTTTGGTGATATAAGTAACAATGGCTTGTTGATATTTGTATATTGGATTGAGTTGAGAGTTGTTATTATAAGCCTAAACACATAAGAGTTGAGAGAAAGACATAAACCCTTGTGAGGTTGGATTTTTAGTTGCTTTTGCTTGAGGTTGCTTATATATGTTTGATGATGTTAGATTCACTTGTCTATTTATTTCTACTTGAGCTTTGATGTTGCTTTTTGATGAGGGTATTGACTTGATATATGTGTTGATGGTTTTGGTTCTTGTCTTGTTGATTGCTTGAGGACAAGCAAGTCTAGGTATGGGGTATTTTGATGTTCGCCTTTTTAGTCGTGATTTTAAGGTGTGTTTTTAGTATGTTTGAGTCTTTTTCTTTAGTTTTGTGTTTTTTTTTAGTCGTTTGTGTAGGTTTTCGTATTTTCATGAGATATGGAGTCTACATAAGCTTTGGTGGTGTTTTGTAGGTTTTTAGAAGCTATTTGGAGCACTTTTGAGGAAAAGAGTGAAACCGAGAGAAAACACTTGATGAAGCACTCAAGAATGAAGAGAAGATGAGGATTAAGCGCTCAAGTAAAGTCATTGAAGATCAAGTTTTAGCTTGGAAAGAGAAAGAGAAATTCGTTACAAGAACATAGGAAAAAGAATCCAGTCAATCGGAGTTGTAACGAATCCGCTACGCAAGTTTTACTCAAGACTGTTCGAAGTGGTGAACATGGTCGTTAACGAGGCTCTCAGGTCGTTAACGAGGCACCCCGTGGCGCAGCGGAGATCCGAGTCGGCGTGTTTAAAGGGCTTTTATCCTATTTCCTTTTATGTTCTTAGATAGATAGAAAGGATATATCTTATTAGAAGATATTATTTCCTTATAGATGGATTTAAGATAGATTAGTTTCTCTATAAATACTCTTGTCTACCCTTTGTTTTTCTATACACAATCAATTGCCTTGGAGGGCAAGTAAGGAGAGGAGGCGTAGAGAGGAGGAGAGACGAGCTGTGGGGAAGAACTAAGTGTGTTTTCGGATTCGGTTGTAAGCTTTTCCTCTCTATTTAATTTAACATAGTTGTTTGTTTTCAATTATGCTTTGTGAGTAGTCTTCCTCTCTAAGGTTGGGATTAAACCCAACAATGGTTGTGCATGCTTGTTTATGATCATGTCTTGATTATTTTTATTGCATGAATCTATTATATTGCTCTTAATCCTTGAAACGAAAGTTGATAGGGAATTTCTCATTCATAGTTGAAGCGAAAGCGGAAACCTTGCATCAGAATAGTCAATTTAGGGTTTTGAAGCTAAAGCGGATCTTTCCTAGTTGAAGTAAAAGAGATTAGATAGTAAGTTTATTAATTTAGCGAAAGTTGATTGATTTACTTGCTTAAAGTTAATGAAAGTTAGCCCCTTTATGTGATAAAACCATGATCTTTATGTTTCATTAGCGTTGGCATGCATGATTGTTGTTGTGGGGAAACCCTAAACCTTAGAATCTTTCTCTTTCTTGTTAAAACCCTTACTTTCTTGGTTGCTTGCGTAACAAGTAACAAAACTTAGCACTGACTTTCTCCCTGCGGACGAACCTGACTTCGCTATACACAGCGAGGTCTTGATATAAATTTATTTGTTGTCAAGAAAACCCTAGCAACAAAACACCACACCAGTTTGGGAATACTTATAGAATAGAGAATAGTCATTTAATGATTGAACATATCCTCTAGATCGTAATGAAGATGAAAGCTTAGCATACCATTGGTGAGAGGCCTGTTTTAAGCCATACAAAGACTTCTTTAGTTGGCAAATTGAATTCTCATGCTCAACCAATAAACCTGGAGGCACTCTCATGTACACTTCTTCATCTAAATCCCCATGAAGAAATGCATTGTTTACATCCAATTGAAAGATGGACCAAGATTTCTTCAATGCTACTGTAACAAGAGCCCTCACTGTAGTCATTTTAATAACTGGAGAGAAGGTCTCAGTGTAGTCAACTTCCTTCTTTTTGAGTAAACCCTCTGACCACCAGCCTGGCCTTGTATCTATCAATTGTGCCATCAGATTTTCTCTTGATCTTGTATACCCATTTGCAAGTGATAGGCTTCTTTCCCTTTGGTAGTTCCACAACTTCCCAAGTTTGATTAAGATGTAAAGCATCAAACTCTGTCTGCATTGCTTCTTGCCATACTCTGAACTTACTTGCATGATCATAGGAGGATGGCTCAAAATCTGGAACAAAATCAAGATCAACAGTTTCAGCTGGGAAGATGACAGTGGATGTTAGAGTATGAGCACAAAAATGCTCATCTGCCATTGCAGCTCCACACACATAATCAGCCAAGTAGCTAGGAGCATGATGTTCTCTGCTAGACCTCCTAAGCTCAGCAACTGGAGGAACTACATCTGAATTTCCAGCATTAGAAAAACCAGGCTCATCATCTCCTTGGGATTCAAAAGAAGGGAATAAAGGAGTGGTATGTGTTTGAGGTTGAGAATGAATAAAAGGAAAGATAGTCTCATGAAAAATAACATCTCGAGAGACTATAAGTTGTTTGGTTTCAAGGTTATAAGTTTTGTAAGCTTTCTTACCAAATGGATATCCCAAGAAAACACATGGCATAGCTCTGGCTTCAAATTTGTCTCTGCCTTGTTTTAATGTAGAAACAAAGCACAAACAACCAAAGACTCTCATGTGTAGATAATTGGGTTCTTTGTGGTATACTAGCTCAAAAGGGGTTGGTTATGAAGGATTTTAGAAGGTAATCTATTGATAATATGAACAGAAGTAAGAACACTCTCACCCCAGAATTCTAAAAGTAGATTGGATTCAAACATCAAAGATCGAGCAACTTCTAGAATGTGTCTATGCTTGCGTTCTACTACTCCCTTCTGTTGAGGAGTAGCAGTGCAAGAAGTATGATGAATAATGCCTTTGGACTGCAAATACTCAGAAGCTTCTTTAACAGAACCAAGCTCCAATGCATTATCAGATCTAATAACCTGAACATTCTTTCCAAATTGCCTCTGAACCATTGCCAAGAAACACTTAAGGACTGTGAAAGCACTGCCTTTAGTTGTTAACAAATGAACCCAAGTAAATCTGGAGTAATCATCTACCATGGTAATGAAATACTTATAACCATTGTATGTAGCAGTTTTGTAGGGCCCCCAAACATTCACATGTATCATTTGAAAGGCATAATTTGTACTAATTCGACTAGAAGGAAAAGGAAGTCGAGTTTGTCTTGACTTTGCACAAACAACACATGGCAAGTCATTGGTTTTGGAAGCTAAATGTTTAGCTATAGGTAAATTTTGAAGTTTATAGGAAGGCAAATGACCTAACCGAGAATGCCAAACTGGAAGCTCCACAAGACTCAGAAAATGATCATTCACCTCTTTATTCTTCTCAACTTGTTTGAGTTCCCGTTGAGATGGGGAAGCTAGGAAATATAAATCTCTGTGGGACTCACCACCCTCCACAGGCATCCCCTTGGAAGGAGCCTGCAACAAGCACTTAGTAGGTGTAAATGTCAAGTTACAATTCAAATCCTTGACTAATTTCCCCACATATATCAAATTGCATTTGAAACTGGGAACAAGTAACACATCTTTCAGGATCAGATTTGGCAAGACTTGCACTGATCCAGATATAGTAACAACTACAGTAGCATGATTGGGCAATGAAATAACAAAGGGCTTGGATAACCGTTGCTTGTTGTCAAACATGAGTTCATTACAACACATATGACAACTTGCACCACTATCAATTATCCAAGTCTCTTTGTTGAAAATCTTAGTAGTGAATGTTGTACCTGCAAAGCCAGCAAAGTCGTCTTGCGAAGTTGTTTTTCCCTTTGATGCACCAGATTCCAACAAACTGAGAAGCCTCATCATCTGTTCAGAACTGAAACCAACTGATGTATCAGAATTCTGTGCAGATCCAGCGAATTTCTCATCAGATACAGTTTTCTTCTTCTTTTCTCTCCAATTCGCAGGAAATCTTATGATGTGTTAACATCGATCCACATTGTGATTGGTATTCTTGCAATTCGTACAATAGAAGGACTTCTTTTCACCTCCTTTTCCAGCAACACTTTGTGATGATCGAGCATTCACATTCATAGAAGCAAATTCTTCAAAAATCTGAGATGAACTCTGAACTTCTCGTTGTGTTTCCTCTTGAAGTAAAAGAGAATAAGCATTGCTAATATTCGGCAGTGGTGACATCATTAAAATTACTCCACGAACGGTAGTATATTGTTCATTCAGTCCCATTAGAAAATCAATGAGACGCTGATCCTCTTCATATTTTTTGATTTTCTGTACAGATCTGCACGTACATGATGGAATCTGAGAGAAACTATCAAGCTCATCCCAAAGAGCTCTGAACTTTGTGAAATAGGAAGTAATTGAACTCGCACCTTGTGTAATCGCGTGAAGCTCCTTTCGCACAGTGTACAATTGAGCTCCACTTAATTGACTGAAACGATCCTCGAGCTCTTTCCAGATCTTCTGAGCTGTATCAATATAGAAGACACTTCTTCTAATCTCAGTGTTCAATCCATTCAAGATCCACGACTTGACCATGTCATTACACCGAATCCATCGACCGTGTTTAGCATCTGTAGGTGCCGGCTTCGCTAGGGTTCCATCTATGAAGCAGGTCTTATTTTTTGCAGAAAGAGCCATTCGCATGGAGATTTTCCATTCTCCATAGCTCGATCCGTCAAATATCTGTGTTACTAAGCTCAATCCTGGATTATCACTCGACGCCAAGAAGTATGGATCATTTTGATCAGGAACCTCGCCTACTGTCATCGTCAACGAGAAGCTGTTGAAGAGAAAAACAATATTTCTTTACAGAAGAATCAGATCGATCAATTGAATGTTAATCGAATCAACGATCTGCAACCTGGCTCTGATACCATGTTATCTATCGAGTGAATTGATTGAAGATTAACGAGAAGATGTTTGAGAAGAAAGAGGGAAGAAGGAAGGAAATCAGAGGCGGAAACATGTCGTCTTTGTTTCTGGGTTCTATTCAATGAATGTAACAGTGTTTACAGACTTTGTTACTTATATTGCCACGCAGGGCTCAATTGCAAATGCCACATAGGGCTAACTAACTCACTTAACTACACTAAGCTACAAGCTTATGTGTTTTAATACCAATTTATACCCACAAGACTATAAACCTGTTTATTAAAGACAAAATCCGGTTTACCCGACTATCACATTGTATCCCCTTTTTTAAAGAGCATTGTCCTCATTACTTGTTACAATGAAAATAAGAAAATTGACTAAGAATGTGACCAGTTGCTTTAGTTGCATCTAAATTCTTCCTTTAAACTAATTACTCTGTCATAGGCTCTCCAAGAGTATTATATCGAAATCTTGTTTCCAAATAGCCATAGGACATACTTCAAAAGTACCATCTTCTTTCACAGTTGGCAACTGAAGTGATGCAAATACCAATGGTGATACGATCGCTCCTCGAAACGAGATTTGATCTACCCCAGGCTTGGTTATTTTGCCTTGTATTTGTGTCTTTCATTCCGATCTAGCGAGTTGATGGCGGAAGCACTTAGGTTTCTTGAACTATGGGAAGTTGGTTTTGGCTAGACTAGGTCTAGGCCGAATGGTGGCGGGTGTTTGGCACAAAACAGTCTCAGTGTTGAGCCTACTAGGATCGACATAGGGGCGGTAGTCTAGATAGAGAGAGCGGTTTAAGGTTATAAGAGTTGATGCCTTGGCATAAGGGAGAGATTCACTTGATCATAATAAGCTGATAATCTATCTATAACTATATATTAAAGCTGTACCTTTTCGATCCACTAGAACGATTCTGGCCCCACCTCATATTTAAAAAATTAATTTTTATTTCTATTATTATAACTTCTTTCTATTAATTTCTTTTTTAAATATTTAAATTTATCACTAACATCAAACAAATATCTATAACAATATCTTTTGAAAGCTTCCTTAAACAAGTATTTAAAATTAAAGATAAAATCTTTTAAATATTTTAAAATAAATATAAATCTTTTAGCATATATGTTTTGATGAATTTATTTATAGATATATCTTGATTTTATTTTATAAAAAAATAATGATAAATATTTATAATTTTTAAAATTAAGAAAAATAGATAATGAAATATTTAATAGATATATTGAAATATTTGATAATCTCTAAATTTACGTACATGGAAAGTAATAAAATATAAAGAATAAAATATTTGATTAAAAAATTATCAATATACTATAACTAAAGTCGAATCCCTCTATCCTACGTGTCGTCGTCTTAACTATGCCACATCGGCGTTTTAATTTTTCCATTTACCTCTTTGCCCTTCGTTTATTTAAGTATTTACATTCTTATATTATAATAATATAATAATATTCCTTATATTATTAATATAAAATTATATCTACAGATCTTAAAATTTGGCAAGTTTTGTTAGGAGCATAATCCATTATGGAACAATTTTATTGAATATAATAATGTTACTAATACTAATATACAAGTATATTAAGAGATCTTAAAATTTGGCAAGAAATATGCTCTTCAATCTTCATTATGAAATAATTTTTTAATACAATAATGTTACTACAATCATATTTAGATATCTTAAAATTTGGCAAGTGATAGAAACATTAAATACTTATAAAATATTAATATAATAATTTTACTATTTTTTAGAAATATTAAGAACATAACTATTATATTTGAATTATTTTTAAATGATGATTAATATTCAATTTATAATATTAAATCATATATGTAAATCTAAATATAATAAATCATGTGTAAGGCATGTGTATAGGTACAATTTATTTTCCTAATCAATTATTATTGATTTTATATTCTAGAAAAAATTAAATAGAAGATTTTATTAAATTAAATTATTTAAGCTAACTTGATCTATTATTCAATTTTTGGACATTAATGATAAAAAAAAGTATTCTAGAATCTAGAAAATATTTAAGTTTATCTTATTTATGCAAATTAAAAACTAATTTGTGTTTAAAGATCTTGATTATTTGTCGCTAGACAATTGATGTATTTGAAAAAAATTTATTAACTTTTTTAATCAAAACCCGTACAAGGTACGAGAATATATGCTAGTACATTCTATAAGCAAAAAATTACTTATATTAAAGTTTATATTATATTTTTATTTTATTATTAATATCCTATTTATAATGTTTATAAAATACCGAATCGTAATCGTACATGATACGGCGGATAAAACTAGTTTTATTAAGACATAAAACTCAACCAAAGCATCCTCTTAGCCTTATGAATGTGGCGGCCAAGCAAGGTGAAACTAGGGCTACCATGACATTGGGTCAACGGTGCAAACGAGGCCCACGTGTCTACAAAACCAACTAGAAGAGCTTACTAAATTTAGAAAGGTTCAACTAAAGTCATACTATAAAAGGAAAGCTCAAACAGACATAGAAAACAAGGGTGCACCGGGTGTGCAAGCGTGGAAGACGAGGCACGCCTAGAGCATACATCACAAGAGACCGGGTACACCCAGAGCATGCATCGACACCAGTGTTGGGCTAGGTGTGGGTGTCGACGCTGGCACGCTAGGTCCAAAATCGGTGTATGACGCGGGCGCACGGCTACGCCCATGGTGACGAGCATCAAGACACGGGCCTCGGCGTCGGGCGCTCCATGGCTAGGCGAGACACGACACACCAAGGATGTTGTGGCACATCCTATGGCCTTTTCATACGCATGCGTCAAGGGCTCCTCGGAGTGTAATGACATGGCCTCCTCCTCCTCGGTAGCGGTCATGGTCGTGATCGCATCACCCTCCCCCTTGAGTGGGAAGTGTCCCCGCTTCCTTATCATCATACTCCAGCTCGACATAGGGGGAGGAGAGCTCGAACACGTTCAATGTGCCATGAACGAAGCTGTAGGAGTCCGGAAGATCGATCATATAGTCGTTGTCGCCAACACGCCTAAGGACTTTGAATGGCTCCTCGCCTCGCCGGTGTAACGTGGTCTTCCAGGCCGCTGGGAAGCGCTCCTTGCACAAATGAAGCCAAACTAGATTGATCTTTAGGCTCGAAAACTAGATCGATCAAGGATGAAAGCACCAGTTGATACGTTGACATTGGGATTCTCGTACCAAAAAATGTAGAATAAGGACGAGAATTGTAAACTGAGGGAGAAGAGCCAGGCAACTGGGAAAGGGAAGGAGAAGAGAAGAGATGGGATTATGGCAAAACAATAATTCTTTCTTATTGATTTGCGATATTTATAACGACTGCCCTATCAGTTCAATAAGAACATCATGGGAAAAACCGAAAAGAAAACTCATGAAGGAGTCTTTAAACTCCATTTAAAAGATTTACATTAATCAAGAAAAATACTAACAATAATCATTAAGCTGAGTAGGTCCTCAGTGTTCTCGAACGGGTCTTGAGACCATAGCCTTAGGATCGGTCTGTGGCGTATCAGGCGTGATTCACTTGATGAGCAGCCTTTGCATGTACTCCGTAATAATTTATTTGGATGTGGTAGGGTAATTGTACTACTCGTTGCCAAACTATACGAGTCGTAGAGAGTGTGGTGGGGGATAAACCACGGAAGTATGCTCCGCCCAATAAATTGATTGTACAAGTTAGGTGAGAGAATGGGAGCTTAGTAGTTCGCTATTTATTGTGCGAACCCAAGAAACGGATAGATAGCTGAATGTCAGGCGTACAATATGCACATTGGGTATGTGGTGCTAAGACTAAATAATTCATTTAATACCAAGTACCTCTTGGTCTAGTGGTAATTGGCGCTAGGTCGCTTAAGCATTTGTCCAGAGGTCTCGAGTTCGAGACTCTCTGGCGGTGTGGATGCAGCAGAGAGGCTTGGGAGGAACAACACCCCTTACGAGGTCCAACCACACTCCGGTCCAGACGTAGGCACAAAGTGTCGAACTGGGCGAGGGCCCAGCCCACCCAAAAAAAATAATTCATTTAATGCATTAAATTATTTTAGATGGACATTTTATTAATCTAATTGAGATGTAACTTAGTTTATTAAAAGTCAAGCGCATTATGAAAATTGAGTATCAAATAGTGTGTCTAATTTAATATGATATACATGTCCTTTGAGGCCCCGTTTAGGACCCGTTTGGTTTCCAACTACGGAAACGTAAACGGAAAGGAAACGAATATAGACCACTTATGTGTCACAATACATTGACAACAATTTTTTTTATGGGTCTAGAGAAGGGGGAAGGGAAATGGTTAGAGGAGAATGGGGGATTTGCTTACCCCATGTTAAAATTAGGGAAAGGGATTGATTACCACAAGGGGGCTTGTGGTACATTTTTGCATGAAAAATGAGGTGACTCAAGGCAAGAGGAAATTTATCATTGATGTATCATGTCATTAATATAGACTAGATTCGTTTCCTTTCCGTTTACGTTTCCGGAATAGACAACCAAACGAGCTCTTAGTTTGTCATGACATATGGAAACGTAAACGTAAACAAAAACGGAAACGAAATGAATCTAGACCATTTTTAGTGTCTTAATATATTTATATAAAAAAAAATCATCCAACAACATGTCTATTGTAAAAGTGAGATGGAAGAGAGTGATTCCACCATTTTGTTACCCACCCCCTTGATGGAAGAATAATTGAGGTGGAGCAAATCTCTTTTTACAATGGATAGTGCAAAACAAGTTGATTTTTTTTGTCAATGTATCATGACACTAAAATGGACTACATTCATTTCCATTCCATTTACGTTTCCATGAATTGCAAGCAAACGGGGCCTTGGTCTCATTTGTACACTTTTTCCAATTTTACCACTACATTCATAATCCAATCTAAGAACATAATCAAGAGATGCTCTAAAACTTTTTCCAAAATAAGAACCAACGGCCATACTTTCTAAATTTTTTTACCCTAACTCCAATCTATATACTATTATTAAACTCGAATCCCTCTATCCTATTTGTCAACCTCTTAACTATGCCACATAAGCTTCTTAATTTTTCAATTTACTCCTTTACCCTTCATAATCAATATCAATATACTCTTACTAAAGTCGAATCAATCTCTCTTAGGTGTCACTCATCTAGCTATGCCACATAGGCAAATTTAATTGTTCATTTACCTCTTTATCCCTAATTTTCTTTAGTATTTACATTCCCTACATATTACAATAGTAGTATCTCATTTATCATTAGTACTTGCCATATAAAATAAAAAATCAATAAGCTATGTTATTGATAATCATTTCATGCCTATTATAATGAATTACTTCATTTATTACTATTACTTACCATATTCAACTAATGAGCATGAAAATGTTATTTAGTTTTTTCAATGTTTATTTCCCTATATATTATAATAATATTATATAATTTAAAAATTAAATCACCTATGTTATTAAGTAAATAAATATTGTTATTTAGTTATTATTTTTACATTCCCTACATATTATAATAATTTTCGCTTGAAAGTTTTATTGAGGAAAATATTTTATTTTATGTAAAATTCGATCGACGAGTATGGTTCTTACATAAAAAAAATTCCCATGTCATAGTCGTGCAAGGCACGACCAGGTCTTGCTAATATATTTTCTATTTTAAAGAACACCGCATTTAATCCTTTTACTTTTTTACTCCGTATTATATAAAATATCCTACAATACATATTTAATAATTAATTAAACATTATCTCACGTATGAAAATAAAAAGATTCTAAAATCTTAATCTAATAAATAATAAATTATTTTTTATTTGACTTAAAAGAAAAGAAAATATTATAGAATATTAACCTAATAAATAATAAATTATTTGTTATTTGACTACAAGAAAATTAAATATTCTAGAATCTTATGGCATTTTCAACAAATTCTATAAACTTTTCTCCAAAATAAAGAACTAAAACCTGTATTCTCTAATTGTTTTTACTCCAACTCAAACAAATTCTCTATTTTAGAAAATCCTACATATATTAAAATCATTATTTTATGTATAAAAATATTATATTACAAAATCTAATTTGATCAATAAGAAGAAGTCATAATTTATTGTATACATTTAATGCATTTTCCAAATGTCTTTCGGAAATTCCCTAAATGTAGGGAAGAGTGTTCAACTTTTTTGAGATTTTATCTAAAATAGAAATTACAATAGATAAATTGGACCTTCAATGTTAGTGCACAAAAATTCGCCTTTAATGCACTAATTGAATGCTCCTCTTGACTCTCCTCTTCACCTTCCGTTCAAAACTTCTCTTCAACCTAGAACCTGCAAAATATTGGACACAGGGGACGAGAACCCCCTAATCCACCTCCGATGCCTAAGTCAAAAGAGCAGTTTGTCGATCGAACGCCGAGGTAAAGGATAAGACTTGCTAGCGAGCTCAACGAATATGAGTATGCTCATCATACATGGAGAAGACATGTATTTATAATGGAGGAGATGGAGAGAGAGAGAGAGAAGGTCGAAAACTCTATCTCTTAGGACTAGTCGATAATGCTCAAGGCCCAACAAGCGATTTCTTGTTCCCAAATTAATGCAGAAATTCTATCTTTCGACTCAGATAGAATCCTTCATCATAACGAATAACCACCACATTTAATTTTATAACAAAATATACAATTGAAAACAAGCATAATAAATAAAAATAACTTTATGGTGGATAGTAGCGAAAATAATATTGGTAATTAATTTTATCCGCTCACAAATGTCCCACTTAGGTGTTAGTTATGTTAGAACGCAACTAAGACGTAAGTACTCTAGGACCTACACCAAACCTTGTCGGCGCTCCAACCGGGGCTCCTTGTGACGCCCGACGCGACCCGGCGACGTGCCAACGGAAGGGCTCGCAACTTTGGAGGCGCGCTTCGCCAACATGGAGCACCTCCTCTCTAGGTTTATGGACCAACATGCGCCTTCCGTGACAATCCATACGCAGCCCCCGAATTCGAGCGTGCCACCGCACGACGTCTCGGTTCCGAGGGCTACGACACAAGAAAAGGCCAAAGGACCCATGGTTGAACCGTCTTCCCAACATGGAATCCAGAGGTTGGAGTCCATGAAGGAGAGTCGGCCGACAAATCCGGACGGCGTACAAGAAGCTCACGACGTTCATTCCGATGAGGAGTACGACTCCGAGGAGTGGCGACGTTAACAAGCTAACAAAAAGAAAAACGCGGTCATGCCGACGCCTAAGAAAAACATAACAAGGGCCGAGATGACTTCAATGTCAACGACTATCGGGGTCATCAAAGTCCGACTAGCCCGTACTCGGTATCCGAGGACTCTATCATGGAGTACGAGGAAGATTCTGAGGACGATTCTGACCACCCTCCGGTCCATGATTCGGAGGAGTGGATAGATCGGGATGGAGATTGGATTCCGAGACCCAAGTTGCCCGAGAACCACGCGGTCTATGATGGACTTTAACGTTGTGACAACCGCGACCGACCTCGTCGCCATGGGAATCGGCGCGCCAATGACCGAGACTGCGAAGGCCACCGACGCCCTCGATGCGATGGAGGTGATGATCCAAGTGACGACAACGGCGGTGCTGGCCGAGGCCCTCCCCGAGGCAACCGGCGCCCTCGACGCGATGGAGGTGATGATCCAAGTGACGACAACGGCGGTCCTGGCCGAGGCCCTCCCCGAGGCAACCGACGCAATCACACCCCTCCTTCGCGTGCCAATCGGCGCGCCGACAACGAACGTCCGGAGCATGTATCCCGCCGCGACGTTAAGGTAAAATCTGAAGATTTTTAATGAAACTATAATCTTGACGAGTTCATTTCTTGGTTGTAGGGTACAGAACACGTCCTCAAACATTGCCACTACGAGGAGCACGAAAAAGTCGAAGTGGTGACCCTTCATTTCAAGGGGGCCACTCGAATGTGGTGGAACCGATTCGAAGCGGATCGGGCCCGAAAGGGTAAAGCCGCCATTACCGAGTGGCACCAACTTGTTTTCATAATGAAGCGGAAATTCATCCTACCCGACTACAAAGAGAAAGTTTGAATTTTGATCCAAGACGCTCGTCAAGGGTCTATGACTCCGGAGGAGTTCTTTTCTTACTTAGAAGATTTATTCTTCAAAGCAGGCATAAGCGCTTCATTGGGGGCTTTGCGGTCTCGCTTTGTAGTGGGACTACATCAATGGATTCATGATCGATTGGTTGTCTTGCCA
This sequence comes from Fallopia convolvulus, assembly GCA_964016875.1. Classification (NCBI taxonomy): domain Eukaryota; kingdom Viridiplantae; phylum Streptophyta; class Magnoliopsida; order Caryophyllales; family Polygonaceae; genus Fallopia; species Fallopia convolvulus. The sequence continues at coordinate 52,852,710 of OZ024722.1, forward strand.
ATCAAGGACTTGGGACGGTTAATTCATACGGCCATGGAGTTGTACACACAATTTAAGAGGCCAAAGTCGTCTACTTTTCAAAGGTATGGCTCTAACTCTAGTCCTTTCGCTTTTGGTACTAAACCGGTATGTTCTTCTTCTTTTTCTAAACCCAAGGTAGGTACCCAATGAACGGATTCAAAGGGCCCTTCGGTTGGACAAAACCGTGACAAGGCCGCTTCTAATCCACAATCGAGGACTCGAGATATCGAGTGTTATCAATGTGGTGGGCGAGGCCACCTTAAACGAGATTGTCCTAACACAAAGCGAGTGTTGTTCTCGGCTCAACCAGTGGCGTATGAAAGCATCAATGAGGCTAAGTCGGCGCAGGACGAGGCAACGATTGAAGAAGGCGCTTATTGCGCGCCCTCGGACATCGCCTCTGGCTACGACAAGCTTTTGCTCGTGACATGCCGAGCACTAAGCGTTAGGGAGGTCGTGCCAACCGACCAACGGGAAAACATTTTCCGTACCCGTTGTTTGGTTCAAAACGTCTCCTTGAGCGTGATAATTGATTCGGGTAGCTGCGGAAACTTTTTATCAAGTCGTCACTCATTTCAACTTGACTCAATTGGAGTATCTAATTCCTTACAAGCTTGCTTGGATCTCTAACGAGGGCGATCATTGGGTTACCAAATAGGTGCATCTTTCCTTTTCAGTTGCCATCTACCATGATTCGGTTTTGTTTGATGTCATTGACATGGACGCCACACATGTTCTCCTTGGCCGTCCATGGCAGTTTGACCGTCACGTGATTTACGATGGCCGGTTGAACAGTTACATGTTCAATTACCATGGTAAACGCGTGACCATCTTACCAATGTCTCTTAGTGAAGCTATACAAGATGAAGCCGAAAGGCAACAAGCCTAGGCTAGAGAGACAGCCCCGGCCGCGCCAACGCCAAACGACTCTTCCAAAGGCGATCCTGGCCAAGCCGATACATTTGTCGGCGTTTCTGGTATTTATGGACCAGATTCTGGTCAAAACAAAAGATCAAACCTGGAGCGCCGAGGAAAAGTGAAGGACGAGCCTCGAACATCGAGCGCCACTGTCGCAGCGCCACACCACGTGCCAGACTTGGTACCGACCGACGTTGGGTCGTAACAGAAGCATTCCAACTTCCAACGGCGTGCGAGGGCCCAACCTTCACCATTGGCATGGTTCTGTTGGCCAGTCCAGTGGTGCCCATGGCACGTCACGGAGCGTCGAGGACGCCGAGCCTCCGTTGCTCGGCACGGTGTAAGACCGACTCATGCTATGCCGGCGCCGCGATGTGGTCAAGACCATCAAGGGGAGTTTTTCTAGCTTTCTTTTGTGTCCTTTGCTTCAAATTATAATTGATAAGACACATGAGCTACCCCCTCTATTTCTTCTCTTTTACAGGAGTTTGTAGACATTATGCCTGTCGAGCTCCCCGATGGGTTACCACCTATTCGGGGGATCGAGCATCGCATAGATTTGATTTCAGGCGTGTCATTGCCAAACCGAGCTGTATATAGGGCGTCTCCTAAGGAGACTCAAGAGCTACAACGCCAAGTTTAATCTTTGTTGGACAAGGGCTATGTTCGCGAGTCCCTTAGCCCGTGTGCGGTTCCGGTTATATTGGTGTCGAAGAAAGAAGGATCTTGGCGGATGTGCGTGGACTGTTGTGCCATCAACCAAATCACCGTCAAATATCGTCATCCCATTCCCCAGTTGGACAACATGCTAGACAAGTTGCATGGTGTCGTGTACTTTTCCAAGATTGATTTGCGGAGCGGCTACCACTAGATTCGCATGCAAGAAGGGGATGAGTGGAAGACGGCGTTTAAGACCAAACATGGTCTTTACGAGTGGTTGGTGATGCCTTTCGGCCTCACTAACGCTCCTTCTACCTTTATGCGTCTTATGAACTTTGTTTTTCGTAAGTTTTTGGGTCGGTTTGTCGTTGTGTATTTTGACGACATTTTAGTTTATTCTCGTACTAAAGGACTCTCAAGAGGGGCACCTTAGGCAGGTGTTAGATTGCCTCCACGAACATTGTTTGTATTTAAATTTGGACAAGTGTGTGTTTTGCTCAGATATGACGAATTTTCTTGGCTTCGTCGTATCCAAGAATGGCCTACGAGTGGATTCTGACAAAATCCGGGCCATCCGTGAGTGGCTACCTCCCACGACCCCCACTATGGTTCGTTCCATTTTAGGCCTCGCCGGGTTTTATAGGCAATTTGTCAAGGACTTCAGTTCTATCGTCGGGTCACTCCATTCTTTAACCAAGAAGGCAACCACAATAAAGTGGATGTCGCATCATGAGACCACTTTCGAGGCCTTAAAAGATGCTTTATGCCAAGCCCCGGTCCTGCCATTGTCGGACTTCTCAAAGCGCTTCGAGATCGAGTGTGACGCTTCCGAATATGGTATTGGCGGCGTACTCCTTCAAGAGCAACGACCTATCGCTTACTTTAGCGAGAAGCTATCATGGGCTACACTCAATTATCCGACCTATGATAAAGAGCTCTACGCTTTTATTTGGGTCTTAAAGATGTGACAACATTATCTCTGGCCAAGCGAGTTCGCAATTCATACGGTTCATACGGCCTTGGCTTATCTCAAGAGTCAAACGACTCTGAATAGGCGCCACACACACTGGGTGGAATTCATGGAGACGTTTCCCTACGTCATTGCTCATAAGAAGGGCAAAGAGAACATCGTCGCCGATGCTCTCTCTCGCAGGTATATCCTTCTAACCTTGCTTCATTCCGAGCTGCTCGGGTTTGCTTTGATTAAGGAAATGTACACCTCAGATCCGTAATTTTCCTCGATCATTAAAAACCTCGAGCACCCTCGCATCCATGAGTCCTTCTTTTTGGACAATGGGTATCTATACCGCGCTGGAAAGCTTTGCATTCCGGCTTCTTCGGTTAGGCACTTGTTGCTCAAAGAAGCTCATGATGGCTGAGGCCACTTTGGTATAGCCAAAACATTGGCAGTACTACGTGAACATTTCTTCTGGCCATATATGGCATGAGATGTAAACAAGTACTATCAAGGTTGCGTGTCATGTCATACGGCTAAGTCTCGGTCACAGCCTAATGGACTTTACACGCCTCTACCTATACCGGATGCCCCGTGGAAAGATCTTTCCATGGATTTTATCACGAGTCTCCCAACGTCGAGGCGTGGCAAAGATTCCATCTTCGTAGTCGTGGACCAGTTTCCAAGATGGCCCACTTTATTGCATGCAAAGGAACCAATGACGCGGTGGAAATCGTGAACTTGTTTTTTTGAGCATGTGGTAAAGCTACATGGTATTCTATTGTTAGTGATAGGGATACCAAGTTCTGCAGCCATTTTTGGCGAGCACTTTGGGGGAAGTTAGGTACACGACTCCTATTTTCCACTGCTTATCACCCTTAGACCGATGGTCAGACTGAGGTGACCAATCGGACCTTGGGCACTCTTCTTCGGACGATGCTCAAGGCAAACCCATGTCGGTGGGAGGACTTACTTTACCATGTTGAGTTTTCATATAACAGGTCCTTTCACTCTACGACGAACATGACACCTTTCGAGGTGGTCTACAGGCGTAACCCTTTAACGCCCATGGATTTGGTGCCACTGTCGTACAAGCCCGGCGAGCACGTCGACGCGGCCAACCGCGCCGACCATGTCCACCACCTACATGAGCGCACCAAGGCGCAACTGCTGAAGCGCTCGGATTAAAACACCGCCCAACGCAACAAGGGGCAACACACGTTGATCTTTGATCCCGGGGATTTGGTGTGACTTCACCTTAGCAAGGATCATTTTCCCAATGCTAGGAAGACGAAGTTGCACCCTCGAGGAGATGGACCGTTAAAGGTCCTCTGGCGCATCAACAACAACTCTTACGTCCTCAACCTCCCGGGTAAATACAATGTTCACGCTTCCTTCAATGTCTCTGATATCTCTCCCTACGTAGATCCCAAATATCATGACGAGGAAACGGGGACGTTTTCCACCCAAGGGGGGAGGGTGATGTGAGCCCCACCTTGACCGCCGCACAAGAAGAGAAATACTTGTCCGTGCGCTCCGACAAACCCATCACTCGATCCCGGACCCGTTCCATAGCTCGAGTTATGGTGTCCATCGTCGCTCGTGCCTTGGCAAGCCACGATGCACCCCTCTTCACTTGCCTCACCATCATAGGAGCCGCGCCACTCCTTCGTGTCGACGCCTCGCACCACGGTGTCGAGGACCTCGCATTAGTGTCCCCTGTCGTGACCACGTCGAGCCAACCCGACGTCGCGTCTTGAGGTTCTAGTGCGCCGCATGCCTTGGCCTTGTCGTGCCACGCCTAGCGTATCGCGACAGCCTTGCGCGCGCTGTCGCGTTGACGCCCTTGTCGCGCCGCGTCAGCCTTGTCGCGACATGGCCACCGTGACTATTTATGTTTTATGCTGTTTTTAGTATTATTTCCATTTCTAACCTTACTATTTATGTCATTTCCTTTTATTGTGAGTGTTTTGGGCTTAGGCTGGCATGATGGGCCGCTTGCATCCCTCCCCCATGCGCCGCCCATGCTACTAGGGTTTCTAGCTAGGGTTTACTTTGAACTCCTCTATATAAGGGAGTCGCTACTCATGTATTTTCTTTATGCTTTGATTTGATAACGAATTGTTGCCAGATTGATCCCGCACTTATCTAGAAGGCGTCACCTAAACATTCTTTTCCCAATCTCATACTCTTCACGCCTAGTTCACCCTAGGCGACCTTCTTAATCCTTTCACTTCTATTCTCAACCTCATCTAGGCGTCCAGCACCTCAATCTATCGGTTCGAATTGGTGAAGAAGACATAATACGAGTCCACACCAAGATCCTCGTGTGAATCCTCCAATGGGGTTCACATCAGAGGGTGATGACACAATGTCCTCACCTATAATGGCCCAAGAGTAGGAGCAAGCCACGAGTGTTCGTTCTAATGTCCCTATTACCCGTTCCCGAGCTAAGGCTATTTCTCATGCTACAACATCGATGATCGTGAGAGCCAGACTACAATTCACTCATCATGTCGAGCCAAACTTCACCATGATCTCTTTGGCTTTGATATGTGAGGCACCGAACACCGTGCCCTAGGTGCGCCCTTGCTTGTAGGCACACCCGTTCTTGGCCTAGTTAAGCCTTATCAGTGTCTATGTATTTATTTATTATTATTGAATAACTTATTTATATTTCGTGTATTTGTTATTTATGTTATGTTGTATGATGGATGTGTGTTTTCGGTTTGAGTGTCGAAACTAGTTCACTTTGGTTTGGATTGGATGTAGGTGGCACCTGAATTGTCACACCAAAGCGTCAGAGGCTGCGAAAAGGAGATGCCAATCTGAGTGAGCAAGCCTTGAATCTAGAGAGTTTCGGAGGTTGCTTGAGCAAGCGAGCAGTAATCAGCTTTGGTGGTGGACCTAGCAACCGTATCCTGTTTTTTATGATAAGGAGATTAGATTTCTACCCAGAAAGATGCAATGTGCACTCGTGGAACGCCGATCAGAGTTGTCCCATGCCTAGTCAGCGTTGGAGAAGGTCGACGAGAGTGAATTTGAGTTGGTGGCAATGTGAAACTTGAAATCAATTGTTGCATTTAGGTATCGAAGGATTTGTTTGACAAATTGCCAATGAATGAGAAGAGGATTGTGCATATATTGGCAAAATTTGTGGATGACGAAGGATATGTCAGGTCAAGTGAAGGTGAGATATTGAAGGCTACCGATGACACTCCGATAAAGTGTGAGGTCTTAAAAGGGTGGGGAGGCGGGGGAGGTGTCGTTGAGTATCATGGATAAGGGGGTGGAAACCAACTTTGAATTTGTCATGTCGATGCGATGAAGACTACATGTCCCTGACTTATTGTGATTGGGATAACAAGAAACCATATTTGTTATGTTCCACTTTGATCCCATGAAAGAAATGAACATCGCCAAGGTCCTTCACCAAGAATTTCTATTTAAGGACAAAATAAAACACTATGACAATACTATACTAGATGAACTCACCAATAAATCATCCACATATAGTACAAAAATAGATTTTGATCCTTGGAGAAAGGTGAAGAGAGAGGAATTGGGAACAACTAGGTCTCAAGTCGATGGAACCCCTTGGCAACAAGACGGGCTTTGCGCCGCTCAATCATGCCATTAGAGTGGCATTTTATCTTGAACACCCATTTGAATCATAAGATGTTTGATGATTTGGTTGGAGGGACGAGTGTCCATGTATGTAAGGCCCCAAGCCCTTAGAAGCGCTATCATATGCCAACCCGAGGACTTCCCAGGAGGTCACCCATCCTAGTACTACTCTCGTCCTTGCACGCTTAACTTCTGAGTTCTTTGTTCTCACTCGAACCCAGAAAAGGAAGAGCTCTTATTGACATGAGTAGCACCTCAATCCCTTATAAATTATCGGGGTGTTACAATCTCCCCCAGTTAAACACTTGACGTCCTCGTCAAGGCCCAAGCACCACCCTCTAGGTCGACTCACCGCCCTCCAGGCCAAGTGCACTCGTAACCTAGAGTCGGCTTTGATACCATTTGTAAGGCCCCAAGCCCTTAGAACGCTATCTCATGCCAACCCGAGGACTTCCCAGGAGGTCACCTATCCTGGTACTACTCTCGTCCTTGCATGCTTAACTTTTGAGTTCTTTGTCCTCACTCAAACCCAAAAAAGGAAGAGCTCTTGTTGACATGAGTAGCACCTCAATCCCTTATAAATTATCGGGGTGTTACAATGTATTGGTGTGAAGAAGGGCATTAAACTCGTCCGTCATGGCCTGTCTCCACTCGACATACTTAGAGGCCTCACTATTGTACGTTGAATCGTCAAGGATGCCATGGGAGAGAGAACAACTAGGTCTCGTGGGTGGCCATGGAATCGTGCCATCATGCCGATGATGTGGGCAGATGATTTCATTTTTAGCTTGAGTGGTAATGGGGTGGTGTAGAGGAGGCGGTTGGTCAGAGGTTGACAGTTGATGGGGGAGTTAAGTCGATGGGGAAGTCAGCCTCTATGGTAGAATCAGTCGGGGGCTTGAGAGGATTGGGGAGGATGGGCTTGGTGGGTTTGGATTGTGTATGGGAGTTTGGCCCAAAATAGAGTCAACGGGAGGAGGTGTAGTGATATTGGTTGGGGAATTCGGGCTATGTGTGGGAATGGGGCCCCATAATTAAATAAGTGGGAGGAGGTGGAGGTAAATGGGTCAGCATGAGGGGAAGAGACGTTATGGGCTGTTTGGATTAGGCCGATGGCGTTTGGTGTTGAAAAGGGAACATTTTCTCATGAAAGATAACATCCCGGGAAATGTAAGTTCGGCGGTTGACCCAATCAAAGCATATGTAACCTTTGTGGTTCGAGTTATACCCAAGGAAGAGGGTTGGAGTGGACCAAAAGGCAAGCGTATGGCATTATAAGGACAGAGGTTTGGAAAACAAAGGTATCTGAATACTTTTAAAATTTTGTTGTCAAGAGAGGTTTTGAGAAGGAGATGAAAGGGAGATTTGTGGTTGAGCATCGGGGTAGGCAAACAATTGAGGAGATAGGTAGCCATCTCTAAGGCATAATCCCAAAAAGTGAAGTGGTAAGGAGACATTTTTTAGGAGGGTTAGGCCCATGTCGATAATTCGCCGATGACAGGTCTCAACACTCTCATTTCGTATGTGTCCTCTTTTCCTACATAACATTATTCGATCACCAATTATATTCGATCTCTCAATTTACAACATATTTCTTAATTAACTAAGTCAATTCACTATATAAATAAATAGCCATTATTTCTCCAATATACATTAAGAATGGTATAATTTTATATGCCACATTGTATTTTTGTTTTCCTTTTTCCATTTAAAATAATCGAATCCTCAATTTTAAATATGAGATTGCTAATTATTATTTTCTCTACTTAATAAAAATATGCTTTTATTCTAATCCCTTTAGCTCTAAATATATGTCTTTATCAACTTAAAACAACATTCTTCAATGTTTTTCATTTTAAGTATAATTAATATTTGTGATTCTCAAGGGAGTTTTATGCGTGATTCCACTTTGAAATTTGAAAGTTGTCAAGCGCTTAGGGCAGAGCTATGTGATTGTATCATTGTTTGTAATGAGAGTTAAGATTGAGCATACCTTGCCTCATTGTGGAGTTAGGTTCGCTATTGGTGGTTTCTTACTTTCTTTACTCAATTTGAAGAGCACCATCACCCACCTTGATTATTGCTTGTGCCACAATGGCACAATGCATTGGATGATACAAGAAAATACTTGGAATGTGAAGGTTGAGCACATATTTCATAAGGCCATCAAGACAATTGATGTTATGGTTGATACTATACTCCCTCCTAGACTTGTCAATCGGGTCGGGTCGTGCGGGTTCGGGTTAGGTCATTTCGGGTTCGGGTTGAGTCGGGTTCGAGTCGTTACGGGTCATGAGTTAAACCAGGTCGGGTCGATGCGGGTTTTCGGGCGAGTCGGGTTGACCAACAGGTCAAAAACATAGAATTTTTTATGATTATTAAAATAGATTTATAATTAAATAATAATATTTAATTATAATATATTATTTTTAATGTATTTTAATAATAAAATATATTATATTTTTTAAACTAAATTTTATACATTTTATAAATATACTAAATTGGTCAACCCAACGGGTTTCGGGTTTCAACCCAACGGGTTTCGGGTTCTATCAGGTTCGGTTGATTTCGGGTTTCAGATTCAAATTTTTGGGTCTTGACCATAAAATTATCGGGCGGGTCGAGTCGTGTCGGGTCAGTGGGTTGGGTCAGCTTTTGACAACTCTATTCCCTCCATTCCCAAAAATATTGTTGTCGTCTACTTTACATTTATACCCTTATATTTATTGTTATTTTTTGCTCCATCCGATTCAAAATAAGTGTCGTTTTAGTTTTTAACACAAGTTTTAAGAAAAGTATTAACTAAATTCAAAATCTTAAACTTTTTCTCAATCTTATCACTCACTACCTTTTTGGACCAATGAATAAATAATTTAGTCAATAAAATATATTCCAATAAGCATTCTCATAATTCACTCTTAATCAATTGCCTAGAAAACTTAAAACGACAAATAAAGTGGATAAAAAATAAAGTGTTAAAACGACACTTATTTTGGATTGGAGGGAGTAATAAATGAGGGAATAATTGTTAATAATAGTATTGAAAAATTAAACAAAGTTGAATAATAAATAAGGGCATATATTTCATTTGGTACTTTTTTTGTAAAAGTGTAGAATTATCTAAAATAACAATTATAGATTTATAGTCAAAGGGAGTAAGATTTATATTTTTCTTATAAATTTTAGCTTTTAAATCAAATATTCTTTATAATGTGCCATAGAAAAACCATAAATAAATTTAATAAAAGTAAAATCAATATTTAAATAGTTAACAATATTCTTCAGTTTTTTTTAGATACAATATTTAAATAGTAAACACTCCGTACATATATAACTTCGCTAATCATATTTTGACCCAAAAAAAACTTCGCTAATCATATTCATTGATTTCTGAATATTTAATCAGCAATAAAAAACACTTTTTGTTCCTTGTAAATAGAACAGTCAATTTATCTATAACTATATATTAAAGTTGTATCTTTTCGAGTCATCAGAACGATTCTGGTCTCACCTTATATTTTAAAAATTAATTTTTATTTCTATTATTATAACTTCTTTCTATTAAATTCTTTTTTAACTATTTAAATTTATCTCTAACATCAAACAAATATCTATTTAGTATAACAATATCTTTGAAAGCTTTCTTATGCAAGTATCTAAAATTAATATTTTAAAATAAATATAAATCTTTTAGCATATATCTTTTGATAAATTTATTTATAGATATATAGTGATTTTCTTTTATAAAAAAATTAATGATAAATATTTATAATTTTTAAAATTAATAAAAATAGATAATAAAATATTTAATAGATATATTGAAATATTTGATAATCTCTAAATTTACGTACATAAAAAGTAATAAAATATGAAGAATATAATATTTGATTAAAAATTATACATTTTACGAGCAATAAATTACTTATATTAAAATTTATATTATTTTTTTATTTATTTTTTAATATCCTATTTATAATGTATAAAATATCGAATCGCGGGTAAAACTAGTTGGAGTAGTAATTATCTCCCTCAATTATTAAATCCGGATAAACTAATACGGAGTAACAATTTTAATTGGACGCTTGGCCTGGAGAAGTGGTCCCCATTCAGCCACTCCCCACCCTCTGTTTTGTTTTTATACTTATTAAAAGAACAACTGGCGTGGCGTGGGCTTCTTTCAAAGACACCGGAATATTTATATGTATAAAAAAACGTTTTTAAAATCAATGTCCATAAATTATCTTCTTTTAATTTTAATTATTTAATTTATAAAAATGTGTGTATTATTATGGAGAATTATAGTAATAATCTAATTGGATAAACTTATGAAATACATATCTTTTTAGATCTTATTGAGACGTAAAATATAAAATTGGACTCGAAAAAAAAAACTGTATGAGCCTATGTATAAGGTGAATGAAAATATTTTATTTCGTCTATTTTAATTATTTTCGCTTTTTTTATTCGCACTCTCGATAGACGACACCAATTTATACTAACCAAATCCCCTTCACGCCAACACTCTCCCTCCTCTCTCCCTCCCTCCCTTCCCAAGAATTTTCTTCCTTGAGAACAAACTTCTCGGAGCTCCGAGAAGTTTTCGGGTTCAATTTTTGTGCGTTTCTCTTTGGTGGTGGCTTTTTTCTCAGTTTCCATGGCTGAGATGGAGGGCACTATCGCTGAAAAGGAACGGAAGTTTTCAGGTAGCGTATTTAATTTTATTTTACGATTTCCATTAGGTATTTATTTTTCCCCAATCACTCTCTGTTGAAGCTACTTTGTTGCGACGAACTGTTGCTTATATGCTATCTTATGTTTGACAATGTATGTGGAATCAAGGCTCCGATTATCGTTTTAGTGACTGCTAACCTGTATTTATTATCAAAGATTTTCAGAATGAGGGTTTCTGGTATTGTTTGATAGCTTTAAAACACAGATTTCAGATTCAAGGATATTATGATGGATAGACGGCCATATTTGATCCTGAATGAAAAGTTAATCTCTTTGTATCTTGCTCATTGATTACATGCCAGGAAAGATTGATGGTTAAGCTAGGTGAATCTGATTAGTTGGATATACTGGTTAGATGGCCACCGCCAAAAATTGTGACTAGCATGCATATGGGCTAAAAAGGGGGGGGGGGGGGGGGGGGGGGTTCATGTATTCTTTGTGGTAACATTATACTTTATTCCCAATCACAATGAAAATGTACATTTGATAATTAATGGAGTGGTGTGAACGAGCCCCATTGTCTGTACTTGCTTCCCTGAAAAACTTAAGGAAGTTATTGTCATTTGCTTTTGTTATGCAAGTGAGTTTGGTTATTGAGCATGACTACAAGTGAAGGTACTCTACACCTGTATATAGAACCATAAAAACACATCTATGTCTTGTATGTGGTTGACATAAGTCAGGCAGATTATAGTATCCATATATGATTGCTTTAGCTTGTTAGTGTATATTAAGTACCACTACCCCTTTCTACATATATTGTTATATATCCCTCATAATTTTTCCTTTCCAAAGAAGTTGAAAACAAACTTCTAATCATATGCTTTTCTCCTTGAATATGACTCATTAACTGTCTAAGTTCTCTTGGGGTGATATACTAGTTAAAAAGGAAGTGGAGTCATGCTTTAGATCATTAGATGACAGATATTTCATGATAGAGCTTCCAATACTTCTATTATCTTGTTTCAATCGTTTATAGTTTGCACCTTTTCCCACAGGTTTTGTACTAGACCCTGAAAAGTGCAGTCAACTTACCTTGGTGGAAAAGAGGGAACTTGTGAATGAAATAGCTCAATGGCCAGAAGATGCACCTAAGATTCTGAGTTCATTCACTCGCAGAGAATTATTGGAGATTATCTGTGCTGAAATGGGTAAAGAGAGAAAATATACTGGGATGGCAAAAGGTCGAATGATCAGCCATCTCCTGAACGTAGTTTTGAATAGAAAGAAACAGGATACAAACAACAGTGTCGATGCTCCAGTCAAAAGTCAACCTGGGGCAAAGCGACGGAAAAAGAATGAAAACTCAAATCAAATGTCAGATAGTTTGGTTCCCGTTGGTGGGAATAATTGTATAGATGAACAACTTAAATTTCCTCTCTGTGATAACCTTGCATGCAGAGCTACTTTACGTCCTGAGGATGGCTTCTGCAAGAGATGTTCCTGCTGTATATGTCACTCCTATGATGATAATAAGGATCCTAGTCTCTGGTTAACATGCAATTCTGACCCACCTTATGAAGGTGGTTCATGTGGGTTGTCATGCCATTTGAAATGTGCTCTTAAACATGAAAGAGCAGGTATTCACAAGAACAGCTGTTTTAAAAAATTGGATGGGAAGTTTTGTTGTGTTACATGTGGCAAGATCAATGATCTTTTAAGGTAAGAGTCCACTTCAAAGTGCTGAATTTTGAATTAATCCCAAAGCATGACAGATAGTATGATGGGCAACCTCTAGAAAGTATTTTAAATCCATGAACAGAACATTTAGCTGTTTTTTTCGCCATGTCACTGTTGATTAGTAATGAACAATTATGCTCACATATTTGTGTTCATTGAGCCATGATTACATACACTTGTTATTAACAACTTGTAGCTGGCAACCTAGCATAACACTATAGCTAACTTTTATTATTCCACTTTTGACGCTGATGCTAGTATTTGACCATCATGCAGCACTTGGAGGAAGCATTTGATGATTGCCAAAGACGCTAGGCGTGTGGATGTTCTATGCCTAAGAATCTCCTTGTGCTGCAAGCTCCTCGATGGTACTAAGCTGCATAAGGATCTCCACAAGCTTGTAGATACTGCTGCTAAGAAATTGAAGAAAGAATTAGGACCTCTTGATCGTGTATGTGCAAAAATGGGCAGAGGCATTGTCAATCGACTTGCTTGTGGTGCTGAGGTTCAGAAATTGTGTACCTCTGCCTTGGAAAATTATCACAACTCTTTCAACAACCAAAACCTCCACTCTGAGCTTCAGAACAAGTCTCCAAGTAAGTGAATTCTTTCCTTTGATATTCTCTAAAGTAGGTAATTGCAGACCTTCTTATTCAACTTCAGAATGAAGGAAATACTTTATACTTGGAAGATGGATTACTATTAACTTTAGTGACTCAATTTCTGGATTTTTTTTTTCTAGTTAAATCTGTTACTGAGAGAGATCATTACTTTTGGCAGCATGCAAAATACAATTTACAGAGTCCTACTCAACCTCAGTCACAATTGTTCTAGAGTATGAAGACCGTCTGTTTGAGGATCTCTTGGGTTGTCGGATATGGCATACAGAATCCAATTTGAAATCCTATCCAGATGAGCCTACTTCCATCATATTAAGGCCAGAGAAGAAAGTCAAGATCACCAATCTGAACCCTTCAACTGCATATATGTGCCGGATATCCTTGTTTAGCAGCACCAAAATCCTTGGTACATGGGAATCTAACTGGGTCACATCTGCATCAACAAAGAATGCATCAGATTCTCATGAAACCCATCAAACAAAAAATCATGGTCATTTAAAGCTGAACTTAGATCCACCCGTCACAATGAAGACAGATCATTTGCCTGAAAAGCTTGGTTCTTCGGCTCCTTTTGTGAACCCGGCTTCAATCCCTACAACTCCATCCAAGATAGATGGCAAGTTAGTAGGCTATTATGGTTTGACCAGGAAATCAGAGGGGGTTGACTTTGACTATTGTGTTAGATCAGTGAAAGCTCTGGAATGTGAGGGGCACATAAGTTTGGATTTTCGGGTGAAGTTTCTGACTTGGTACAGCTTGAAAGCAACAAGACAAGAGAGAAGGGTGGTTAGTGCATTTGTGGATGTAATGGGTAATGACCCTCCAAGCTTAGCTGAACAGCTCATTGATACCTTTGGAGATGAGATTTGTGGGGAGAGTAGGGAAATTCACTGATCTGTGTCAAGCTAACTTAGCATAGTTACTTGGGCAGTTGGCTGGTGAAAGGCGAGCCAAACAGAGCTTGAGATATGTACTGCCAAGGTACAAGAAACTTAACAAACTTCAATTATTAGGTCAGATGTACATCCTGATCTGATGCTCCTGGAAAATGCAGCTTGACTAATTTATCAACGCTATTCATTTTTTTCCTCCTATTCTGGAATCTAACAGTTCTTTTTGAAAACCTATCATTTATGTTATTATTCCTTTTGGGGAAATGGGAAAAGGCCGTTCTTTTAGTACTTGTTTATATCTCTTATGCATTGGCACTTTGGCATGGAATTGCACTCACTCAGCTGCACAAAACTCTTGGTGCCCGTGTAATAAGGGTTGATTATTGTCACGTAAAAGAATAGCTAGCAGTAATGGTAGTCTTCGGTCTTCACTACTACCATTAATAGCTGTGAAAAACCATTTCCTCGACAGTTAGTTTAACACATGAACCGCAAAATGCTACAGTGCCAAACACCGTTCACAAGATGAAATGTGTAAGCGTCTAGCAAAAGTCGTCCTTGTAGAAGTGTAACATTTCAACTTGTGGACATGCTATCATATGGTCTCGAAGTGGCAGGTGGATGGGTCATAGGTGGAACCATTTCATTACCCAATCTGCCTAATTAATCATTCCGATTGACCCATCTGTCACCCCCTTAACTTTTTGTCCGGCCCGTGATTTGGGTGACTACTTGAATGACTTTGTTCGTTGTAATATTTTCCCTTAAATTTAACATACAAACAAAATTCTATCAACAAAAAAAAAAAAATCAATTTTGCAATGTTTAGCCTAATATATTGGCACTCATACTATCCTTTTACACTGGTGAAACATGTGGAGCCAGTTGATGGACCAGATATACCTTTGCCAATCACCATATCTATTATCTGCCCCCATCACTCGGTTTCTTTCGGGTTTTCATCCGGTTATTTGGTTTAGGTTCTCCAGATGGGTGATAGGTCCACGAATAATTTTCAGGATCAATCTAACAGAGTAACAGTTCACGGTCGCATAGTGTGTTGAAAATCTCATCTTATGATCACTAAGAAAACAAACAAATCATAACACCAACGCATCATGAAAAGCTGGCTTGTTTCAAATACTAACTATATATCTAATAAAAAAAATTAATGCTAACTATACACAAATTACAACAAAGAAGATCGATCACTCGTGTTATTGCCGAGCACTGATACTGAGAATTCAATCAAAATAACACATCACATTCTCCATATCATAAAAGTCTAAATACGAACCCTCCTAAAAATATCATGGATCCGTTGCAGGAATTAATATTACACCTTTCCTTATCATAAAACAAATGACTTGGTAACATAACATAATACCTGGAAGCTGGAGTGGACTACATACTTCGCTGATGATTTTTGTTTTCTTATCTTTTTGTGTTTTTAATCTCCCGTGTCTACTGACCCGTTACACTAACGATTCCCAGCTCGACCAGAATCATTTACATTTTCTAGTGGAGAATAACGAACTGGTACTCGACTTGACGAAATGGTAAGCATGAAGTTAGCTAGATCTCAAAAATTAAGCCAGCTCCGAGCATTTATTTTTCAAACTCCCTTGAATTCCCAAGAAGAATCACCCACCCATTTGTATGAGTTGGGATGGTGACTTTAGCAACTTTTTCAGTGTATCAACAATGCTTTTGAAAACTGGCCTCTGACTGGGGTCACTGGAAAAAAAAAAATCTAAGTATATCAGTAGGAGAGCATGTCTTGAAAGTAATAAATAGATTAATTCTGTCCATCAGGTGTTGAAAGACTAATCAATCGAGATCAACCAGCTAGAAGTATAACTATGAGATGAGATCGTTTTATGATTGGATTCTTGAATCCTTGTTCATTGCAAGTGTTATGAATCTGATATGGGTAAAAAAAAAACTCACTCTGTCCAGCAAGCTTCCATGAGGGAAGCCAACATCGGTGAGGTGTTAGCTGGAATGGCAAGCCTCCGGTTCTGGAAAGCAACAGCTCCAACAACCTATGATGGGACAGTCTCATATTATAAGTCAGAAAGAGATGAAGAAGAGATTAGGTGTTTCTGAAAGTTGTTCAAGACTTTAAGATACAGATGACAGAAACGTGTAAACGTTACACAAAGTGTTGTGGTGGTTGTTTAAGTTACCTGAGCAGGACTAAGTCCGCTCCAAGGCTGTTGCATGGTAACAAGCTCCCACAAGATGACTCCAAAACTGTAGACATCGGATTTCTCATTTGACGGCTCTCCACGTAGGAATTCAGGAGCCATCCACTCCGGCTGAAAATGAAAATTATATTTAAAAAATTACAAGGCTAGTGCAGAGTGAAGCTGAATTACCAGCCTGCATTACATTCATAAAGTACATCTAATTCTTTTAGGTGGAATGAATTTAGAAATATAATACTTTCGGCCCAAGAATTGATCAACAAAATGATAGAGGGGAACCCAGTAATCGAATTTGAAGTAATTTTCATATATTCTTTTTTTTAAGAGAGCCTCCACTTGCAAACAACAATACCCTGAATTTCCCCCATATAAATTATAATTGACGAATCTCCATGAAAATCATGTCTTAAAAAGGCATCAACCTGCTACTCTTAAACATCAACAATCCCGTGTACATTGCATAAATTATTCTCCTTGTTTTTTCTATATTGATCTTTTGAGGTGCCCCCAAGGTGGCAGCCCATTAATTATGGCGGGTCATGATTTAGACAGAATTATTATATGTACTCACAGCTTGGTAATAAAAGAAGAGAATTGAGTCAAGAAAGCTTACTGTTCCAGCAACAGACTTGGATGAAATGAAAGTGTTCGCTTTAAATCTTGACAAACCAAAATCACACACCTACAGAAGTAATATGAATTTATTTAGCCGCGGGGTTTTGAAGGGAGAATAATGGAGATAGAAAGATATTGTTCAAAAACCTTCACTGTCCAGTTTTTATCAACCAACAGATTGGGAGATTTCAGATCCCAGTGGACTACGGGAGGGCTCAGACAATGCAAGTAGTTTATCCCCTTGGCCTGCATGCATTTAAATTGATCATATGGGGGCAAAACTTTAATGCAGAAAAATAAAAAGCAACTACGATAAATACTAACCACATCCAATGCCATGCGAAGTCGCCTCCTCTGGTCCAACACTTCCCCAGCCGCAGGCCTATGTATTAAACGGTATAGACTACCACTGATTGACAAAAATTCAAAGCATGCAAAATTCAGTTACATTGTTTAATGCAATCAGAATCGCTATCAGCTGGATGTCATTAATATTCTCACCGCGGCAGGTATTCCGTTACAATTGAGAGATGAGGCCGTTGGGTAACAGCACCCATAAAGAGGACCACATTTGGATGACGAACACGTTTCATGATTGCAACCTTCAAGAACAAAGATCAAAATTAAACTGATCAGGTATATGTACTGTAATGGAATAACCAATCATTTGTAGACAGTACAGATAGAATCCCCACAGAACAATTGTTTTTCTATCAACTTGTAACATCTCTATCATTCTGGCTAGTGGCAATACATGAACATCTTAAAAAAAAACAGTCAACACTATGTACAGGATGCCTATATGTATTAGTAGAGAAAACATAATATTTTGCAGTGTGTACTGTGAAAGAGATATGGGAAGCAGGACTAAAGACTTGTTCAATATTTTGACAAATGCTTGCTCTATATAGGATTCATTCCTTCAAGAAGAGCATAGCCAATTAGTGGCTTGTCAGATCAGTTCGTTCTTAAGAGAATATTGACAACTGTTTGCACTAAAGTTTTTATGACAAAAAATGATGACAGGAGCAGGTGATCGCAAAAAATCAGGAATGTTGATTCACTTGACATAGACGCACTTTCTTATATCTTGTTCATCTTATATCTCCAGGTAACTTAATAGAATTAAAACTAACAGCCCTAACTTTCAAAAAGATAATGGCCCATGGTAAATCTCTAGTCACAGTTGTGAATGTAAACTAACAGAGCAAGTCACGAGATTTGGCATATCATACCTCTCTCAAAAAATCCTTTAGTTGATCATCATGGAAGTCTTGGATAGTCAGAACCTTAACTGCAACATCCTGCAAAGCATAAGAAAAGAATTTAGTACAGGTACAGACAATCAAAGTAGAGTGAAGAACTGATTGGTCACAACACTCTTCAATTGGAAAAGCCACAGTCACAGTGACATTGTACCACTATTCAATTAATCGAGAACAGTTTCATTGTTAAATACAAATTGCCAAGTACAAATGAGGTACCGACCGATCCATGCCACTCAGCACGATGTACTGTGCCAAAAGAACCTGGAAGCAAAAATAAACAATGAACCTGATTACTTGCTGGACATATAAAGGAACTCCCAGGGTGAACGAGATGAATATAAACAAAAAATCAATGAAACATTACCAGCTCCAACACGCTCTTTTAAATGCAAATCTTCCCATGATATTTCCAGCCAGTCCATAGCCAGAGAAGGTTCAAGGTTCAGGTATCTCGGTATGGATGAAGCGGGATGGTTCTGCTGCTTCCCAACTTCCTTATGAGAACTATCTTCTATTTCTTGACTAGGATACTCTTGTATGGATGATCCAGATTGTGAGGCAAGAACAACAAGATCAGAGCTCTCACAATGCAAACCCCCTTTAGAAGATTCCATTCCACTTTGATGTTGATGGAGAGAACTGCAGGAGGACTCCTTTCCCTTCTTGAGGGATGCAGGATTACAGTGACCCCCTTTACTTCTTCCTGCACAAGATAATTCACTGCTAAATACGCATGCTCAAATTGGAAAGATGATATATGCTCTATAACAAAGTCAATGCAGCACCAAAAAACAAAATGAAAAATGTAGATGTTTCCTTCAATGAAACTGCCTGAATGCCGCTGAAATATTAAGCCAAATAAACCACCAGACTAGCATCTGACTCTAGACTGCTACATTTTCCTACATTAGCTTAAGATAAGTAGCAGACCAGTCATACAATATCAAGGCCAGTGCTCACATCATTTCGCTCAAATTCAACAAGTTAAAGGAAGCAAGCATTGTTTGCTGGCATTATTCATAAACTTTACATGAAAGATGCATCAAGATTTGGGATATAGATTCAAAAGCATATTGATACATAAATGAAAACACAAGTATCTTTAATTTTAGTGCCAAGGAAGCAACAAGACCATGTACCAAATCAAAGGTTGCTAGAAGATAAATTTTGACTCCAGAGAATCGCTATAGAAGAGTGACTCTCTATTGCATGTTACATGTTATAAGCATCTCTTTATTTAAACAGTGAGCTGCTTGCATCAAGATGACAGCCTTATCACCGCTATGTAGGAAGGAAGTACAGGATTATATTCGACGACTAATACAACAATATAATCACCAAATCAGATACTCAATTACTACTAGGGATTCAATATCTGAAATTTAAAACTACAGATAATATTGTTCTCATGCAGCTATGCAAAACTTGGAGCAAACATAGTATATTACCTGCATTTTGAAGATGATTATAACGGCCGTTCTTTTGATTTTGTAACTGGAAGTGTTGCTGGTTTTCTTTCAAATTAGACATCTGAAAAGGTGAAGGTATTGATGAGAGTAGACCCCCATTGATTGAGGCATCTGGACCATGGAGATTACCAGGTTCGCCAACGAGATCCACAACATACTCCCTGTCGATAAATTTTAACATAAGGATTTTTATTTTGGAAGATGCACTTCACACCATTGTATATTCTGAACCTATTGAGATATGCAAATACCAGACCTTGATAATTGCCTGTCATCTTCAATTTTGACAAGGCAAGAGGACCTATGATCAGCTACGCAATACCTGCAACCACGAGCTATTCGACACGGTAGTCCAATGTAGTCTGCCAGTTTCTGCACATACAATCCCAACAGTTTATCATCAAAATCCAACATTTATAACTGTTAATAGTAACAAACTGAACACTTTGAGCAGAGTGGGATAAGGATTAAAAGAAAAGCTTTCCTTAAAAAGAATTGCACGATGTCTGCAAAGTCCCAAAGAAAGGCCACCAATGGGTACCACTACACACTTACGACAGTCCTTCAATCTCTTACTGACCAGTTTCCATCTCATGTGCAGATCACCTTGTTCGACAGGAAATGTACCCCTTTGATACCAACAAATATAGAATCTCAAAATCTGAGTATACATTCATTAATCATAAAGGTGAACATAATGTCAAGACTAAAGACACGTACCCCATATAGATGGCAACAAGTTTCCCAAGTTCTTCCACCAGGACAACTGCATTCTCTGAAGCACTAGACAGTTCTTGTGCTTTAGAAACTAGCTCCTGAAGTCGAGAATCACCTTGTTTATCGACAAGAACCACTTCCATTGAGGAATCACTGGGTGAAACCTCTTTCAGGGACATCAAAGACGGGATCCGTTTACCATCCTCTGGCTCATTGCACATCACCCACATGTAAGGATTCATACCCAATATGTTGTAGAAACCATCTGATATCTTGTCACCATAGGAAAGACAGCCGCTAACCTGTACATTAATCAACACAGTATTCTGTCATCATAAACTATTAACAAGGAATACATCCCCATTCCATTTGTGTTTATCACGTCTCTCGCATGTAAGAATCGTGTATAATACACTAAAGTAGATAAGTACGTTTTCCACAGCTGAAAATTCATTGGAAAAGGAACACATAGTGATCCAGTCACACCAGATTGCAGTGTCAGCGTGTCACTCATTCAGCCTACTTAGGGAAAAGGATCTAACAAGACAAAAAAAAAAGTGAAAAAAAAATTGACCTACACTTGAGGCCAAACGAATCATTTCGAAAAAGAAAGGCAAAAGCTACTCCTATTTTGGATTTGGATGTCAATTCAAGGTATTAAGGATTACCCCACCTTCCACCACGCCCCTCCTGCAAAATTGGGGAGGGGCTAAAGGGAAATCTCTATCACCGGTTATTTATTGCTGCTTCCAAAATTTTTAATCATCCTCCGATTCGATTAAAGAAAAGGGAATAAAGGAACAATCAAGTCAAATTCAACCAACAAAGTTACAAGACAAGTTAGAGAAAAGTACCCAGAGACGGTAAGACACCGTTTCAGCATCAGTGAACAGATTGAGGCCTGTAAACGCACCAAACTCTGATAAAAGCATGGTGGGCTCATCAGCAAGCGACGCCTGAATAGACAGCCTCCTCGCCAACATCATCTGCAAATAGTAACTCTCTCTGACGCTCTGAGCCAAACTTTCACCGCCGCCACCGCCTTCATCGCCTCCACCTCCTGCAAACTCCTCGTCCTCGTCATTCACCAGCGCGGGGGAACTCTGCAACGTCGTCTGAGACTCCTTGATCTCATTTATTCCTTCCACCGTAGTTCCGGAGAAGAAACTCCCACCGTAGCTGCTCCCACTGGACAATCTCGGTAGTGACACCTGCCTATCGAAGCTATGATCCATCCTGGAAAACCTTGTCACCGAAAGCTGCTCGTACAGATTCGTCTCCTTTCCGGTCACCATCTCCGGCTCCGGCGTCTGCGCCGGCGGAGTTGGAGGTGGAGGCGTAGGAGCGGGCGCCGGTGGTTCCGGCACCGACTCCGGCGGAAGGAGGAGCTCCTGTTCATCTTCGATCAACTTGGATGACTTCACGTGGATGGATTTGTCAACAACCTTCTTGTTGGCGAGCCAGTTGTAAAGGGACGCCAAGGATTGGGCGTTGCCTTGAACTTGGAAACTCTTGCCCTTCTCGTGATCTCTTCCAGTGATACCATCTGATGCGACGGTTGAGATTTTGGTGAAATCTTTTAATGGCCGAAAGGGCTTTTTGAGATCGTTTTCTAACTTTTCATCTTTATTGGTAGCGGTAGTAGAGGTCGGCTTCTTCTCGTGATCTGCGACAGGAGGAAAAGTTGGCCTTTGGATCTGGTTGTCACCAGGAAACTGCCTGGGGAAAAAGTAGGTGGTTCGATGCGGCATTTTCACGAGCCTCACGGGATGAACAGTTCCAACAACTAGAACACCGATTACGCACTAGCTCAGACGGAACGCCTTTGACTTCTGCACCACAGAAATTAAAATCTCAAAATCTCGCTCTATTGCACCGAATTGAGAAACCACAATTTGCTATGAAATTGCACCTAGCGAAAGCTCTGACAATGGCGGCAAACAGATAACCTCTAATCGGCGACTTGAACTTAATTTCGCAACCGCAGGGGAAAAAATGCTGAATATCCTCCTCTTTCCTCCTCGAGAAGTACAAAAATCTAATCGCGTTTACCTGATCAAACAGCAGAAGATAAACAACAAATATAAGTCTCCGTTTGGTCATCAGCGAGGGCCGTAGCTAAAAAATTCAATAGAATATTAGCAAGTAGCAACATAAGATAAGCTTTTCTTTTCTTTTAATGTACCAGCTCCGTCTACAAATCAAATTAACCAGCCGGACATGCGCCGATCCAGTTAAGAACACCGATATTTCTAACAGAGACCAAAAAACCACAAAACCGCCATGAAAGAGCTTTAAAAGCGGTATCCGGAGCAATTAGAGATGATCAATTCATAGCAATCCGAGGTGATCAATTCAAAGCATATATACATACGCGCACATAAAACACGTACAGAAAGAGAGAAGCCGCAAGCTAGGGATGAAGCTGCAAACTGTTGAGAGATCCTTGGGAGCTTTCGAAGATGGTTTTCCGATGGGAGAAAAAGTAGAGTGTGAGAGGAGGAATTGGGAGATTAGTTTAAAGAAGTCGTTCGGGGGACGTTATGGAGATGAGGGAGAGAGTACACAAGAAAGGCAATAAAGTTTAATTAATTCATAAATTAAAGGGAAAACGGAAAAGAAAAAATGGGAGTGGTACTAAACGGCGCAAGGTAACGTGAATGCGCACCTTTTTCTTTGTGACCCATGTCAGAAATTAGCGCCACGGCGCCACGGCGGCGGTGGGACACGTTAGATAAAGTTAAAGGGTGCGAGGCGCGCATACGGTGTAGTTTTAGCATGGAACAGGTTACCGCCCAACAGAGCCAATAGCATCTGTTCTTCACAGATTCAATTATTTTCCATAAAAAAATGCATTTTCCATGGTAATGTTTTAATGTGTACTATAATTCATTATACCGGATTTAATAAAACTGATTAATAATAATTCATTATACCGGATTTTATAAAACTGATTAATTTATCCTTCCACTTATATATTCTACATAAATGTATGTTTATTTTTATAATTATTTGGAAATTCTTATTACCAAAATGTGAGTTTTGTTCTCTATTAAGCATTCTAAATTTTTTATAAATAAAAATATTTTATAATAGATAAGAAAAATAACTGAATAAACCCTAAATTTTTTCAGCTTAACTCACACCAGTTTAAGTATAGTAATGTGTTGATAATATAAGGGGAAAATGTCATGAATGTTCAAATGTAAGCGCTTATCTATTGCATTTTTTTTTGAAATGTTTATATGAATTTTTAAAATGTCTTATAGTTGGTAGTTTTGAAACTTTAGTTTTTTTTTTTTTACTAAAATTTTGAAATTTAAATGATGTATATAAATGTATAAACATTTGAAGTAAGCTTATTTGACAACTTTCATTTTGCAATTTCCATTTGCTCCCAAAATTATCGGATATTGACATACAACTACGATTCTATTTTTGAGTGTAGATTATCTAGTAGTATATGCAACATTTTTTGGAAAATGCAGTATTTTGTTAGGGTTATTATTTTTTCCTTAGTTTTAATGCCTCGATATTAGGACGGTGGATTTTGGTGTGTATCCTATTATTGGGCCATCCGACAACTTTCGCAGAATTGTATGATATTTGTACACTCCGTATTTGCATGGAGAGTTAAGAGTTTAAGTAAATAGGGGTTTTAGAGTACACATGGAAGAAAAATAAGGAATTTTAAAATAGAAAATTAATGGTACGGATTTAATCAGTTTTATTATTTTAAAATAAAATAAAAAAATTAAAAGTGTGATTTTGTTAAGTACCATATATTATGGGATAGCTTTTTTTTATTATTTTGTGAGAAAGTTGTTCACCGAAATGTCAAAAACCTAAAACATTTCCATCGTCCTATTTACAGCCAAAGTTGACGATAGAGAGCAGTTGTTCACCGAAATTAGGGCGATAGAGAGCAGTTGTTCACCTCACCGGCAATTCGTCGCCTTCTCGACCAATCACCTTTCTTTTTCCTCCCTCGCGTATCTTCATTCTTTTCCCCTTACAGAAGTCGCCGAACAGTATGAACTCCTAACGAAACTAGCCTCGTGGGTAATATGAAGGGAACTTGACATTTACAAATGAACAATCATCATGCCATATTAAACATGTTATTTAATTTACTAAATAATGAACAGATTATATCTATGAACGAAGATTGTTTAATGAACAATTAATTTATTGTATTGAACAACTCCATATTAATTGATGAACAATAACTCAACCTTAATGTACTCAACAATGAACTATGTACGAAGATTTTTTTAATGAACAATTTATTTATTGTATTGAACAACTCTATATTAATTGATGAACAATAACTCAACCCTAATATACTTACCAATGAACTATGTGTGAAGATTATTTTATGAACAATGTATTTATTGTATTGAACAACTCTATATTAATTGATGAACAATAACTCAATATTGATGTAATGAACAATGAACTATATACAAAGATTTTTTTTTAATGAATAATTTATTTATTGTACTAGGTGGATGGCCCGTGCTATCGCACGGGTTGTCATTGATTATATTTTATATTTTATAGTATAGTTTATAACCCTTTATTCTTTTTATCTTCTTTTTTTTGAATGAGATGCAAATGTGAGAATTTTAAAAGTTAGTCATGTAAGAGTTGCTGCTAGGAAGATCGAAATAAAATTAAATATTTTCTTAAAAAATATAATACCAATTATATTTAGTGTAGTGTGTAACAAATAACATTCTGGACGAATTTGACAAAAGCTACTAATTTGCCTTTATAATGATACTTTTTATATTTAAAAGGCAGAATTTTGTAAAGATTAATTTTCAATGAAAAATATAAGTAAATAAAATAAGAATTTACAACATAAATATATGTACTGCTTGATTTGCTTGATTACTGAAATTCTTCTCGATCATCTTCTTACACTTTGTCAATATTTTAATCTTGCTCCTAATTGAAGTTCCCCACCTCTCTTTGTAATATCCCTGATATTTTAAAACAAATATTACCGTTGAATGTATCTATCTATGAATCGGGTCGGGTCTGGCGGTTTCGGGTTCGATCATTTCAGACTTGGTTAAATCGAGTTCGGGTCATTATAGGTCACGGGTCAATCTAGGTCAGGTTGTTGCGAGTTTCTGAATGGGTCGGCTTGACCAGGGTCAATTACTTTGTCTCTAATGAAACACTTATAAAATCAATAACTATAGACACGAAATTTCCTCCAAAATTGCTTTTTCTAGTATTATCTTCATTCTTCTACATTTGACATAGATTGTGCATTCAAATATTTTATTATTTTATTATTTGTTCTACCAACAAAAAATATTTTATTATTTGAATCTTGTAAATAATATATTTATAATAATATTTTCGATCAAGACCATTCCTCCTTTCACTTCTAACTCATAAAACATATTAAAGAAAAATGTCATAAAAATGATTTTTAGAACTTGACAATAGAAATTTGTATTTCATATACATTTAGAAATAAATTTGTATGCCCAATCAAGAACTAAAAATGAATACACATAAATATATTACATCAAACCAAGAAATAACATATACATTATCAAAGAATTTTGTACTTATATAATTAGGTTGGACATGCTCCCAAACATTGGAGTTGTCCAAAACAATATTCACCTTTGAAAAGAAATGTCACTTGTTTCCATACATTTTTGTATGTATGTCAACCTATTTGCTTCTTCCTCACTATCAACTCGGCTTCTTGAAAACTCTTCCAAAACTCTCCTCGAATACGCCATTCTTTCAGCTTGTTATGTGATATGAGATATTACATGTGTATATTTGAGTGTAAATATTGAGAGGGTAAATTGACTTTTTATATTAGAAAAGTTGGGGGTTAAGGAATATGAAAAGTTGTCATCATATGAATAATTTTTTTCTTACTTTTTTACTCTCCATAATAATTACATGTGTATATTTGATTGTAAATATTGAGAAGATGAAGTGACTTTTTATATTAGAAAAGTTCAAGGTTAAGAAATATGAAAAGTTGTCAATGAGAGAAAAATATACTATTCACCTTAATTATGAATTTATCATAATTGCATTTATATATTTGAGTGTAAATATTGTGAGGATGAGGTGACTTTTCACATTAGAAAAGTTGATGATTAAGGAATATGAAAAATTGTCACTAAATAAGTTTTTTTCCCTTATTTTTTAATCTTCTCCTTAATTATGAATTGATCATAAATGAGCAAAATTTTTCTAAATAGTTAAATAGATTTACAAATTTAAAAATAATATTTAAGCCATTTGAATGGGCCATTAATTGCCCAAATTTTTCTATTTTATAATATATATAAATATAGATTATTAACTTCAGATTTGTTAAAAAAATGCACTTTCTACATAGGCAAAAAAATTGTTTTATTTTATCAATGTAAAATGGTTTGTTACATTGGTTTGACGTTTTTAACTTTCAGAAAGTATACTGAAAAAACCTACAATACAATTATGCACATTCAACATTTTTCTTTATCAAACACCACTTGGACCATTGAGTTTAAGAAGTTATTTTTTTTCTTTTATTTCTCATGTATTGCAAATAAAACGAAAGATTTAATTCTTCAAATCAAGCGGGACATGATTGTCAAAATACTTACTCTAGTGGATCGAATTATGCAATTATTATTATAATTTACAAAATAATTAGGCATTTGAAGTGATTTATTTTACAATAGAGAATTAATTAATCTCATTTTCATCTCAATCAGTTCGCTTTTTTGTTGGTTTTAATGACAACTGCTAATGTTTTTATTTATACATAGAGTAAATAAATTTGTGCATGGAAATTTATTTTAATTTGGTCACAAATTCAATAGTTGTTTAACATACTATATAAACAATATCAAACTTTATGACCATGTTTGGTATCTTGATTAATGAACTGCACAGGTTAATCCTTTTTTTTTTTGGAAGAATCATGAGTGCCTATTTGAGAGCAAAAACTATTATGAGATTCAGCTAACTTAAACCATATAATAAGATAGCTAATAGTAATACATATATAGCTTATTAAGAACGGGATTATTTTGTAGATGTACAAAATGTAAATTAAGTATAATATGTAGTAGTGTCTATAAAGTATAAACACATACATAAGATGATATAAATAGCAGTTGTCTGAACTTAAAAAACTGAAATGATTGTTATTGATTTGAACGCCTAATTAACCATGTCATTCATGGCTAGACGATACAACGTGTCTTCATGTTTAAATTTAAGTAGATCATTCCATTTTTATTATTACATTGAATAATTGATCTACCACTGATTTAATCATTAATTGAAATTATCTTTCTAGTCAAAACAAAATTATATGTTCCATTTTTTCGTATGATTTAATTTTTATGAATAAGTAGAATTAATGTTAAAATTTTAGTTAATTTAGGTCCTAAGTGACTTGATAAAAACCTAAAGTTTCAGTATAATCGATTTTTTTTAATGTACAATGTAATGTTATTCTTGCAATTTAATGAAGTTTTAATATGTTAATTTGTTTTACATTTTTTTTCATTTGTTATTCTAAATATTAGACATCCAAATACATTTTTATTCATTTTTAATTTGTTAATCTATACGTAGTATTTGAGAGGATGGGCATATTTTTCATTTTCGATCTTATTCCTTATAGATTTCATAAAACATGCAATATACTTATTGATTAAATATGTTGTTTTCATTGCAAATCTAAGTCAATTAATTGGAAGGTCAACAATTTTTACTAACAAATAATGGATCGATCATGAGTTCATGACTCATGATCAAGTCACCAAGGTTAAGAGGTATCAAATAAAAAAAATACAGTATATAATATAATATTAGATGGTTTGTTTGGATTCCCTTACCCTTCACTACTTAATACTTTGTACATATTTTTAAATTGTTATAGATTCAACAACAAATAACAATTCTATCTAGATTAAAAATAAAAAGGAAATATTAAATAAAAATGGCTTTGAAAAAATAATAAAGCAAAAGATTTAAAATTTTCTATTACCATTATACTTATTGTGTTGAACTTGATCAATCTCGATCAGGTATACGCACATGCAGATAATGATGTAAATAGTACATATATGAACTTAAACGAACTTAAATATGAGCATAAGATTGTACTTTTCTAATATCACAATAATTTTTTGATACTTATCTCAATTGCATCGATTTTGTTCTTAGAATGTACTCCTTGGTATGATGATCAGCTCTCTCGCACAGGTTCAAGAACCTACTATATTGAACGACTTCTAAAGCTGTCAATTTTCATAAAAAGACAAAAGCATAATTTATCACTAATTTGGAGCAATTTATCACTAATTTGAAGAGAATAGTAGGCAGTTATTTGGCAAAAAAATTAGTACAGTAGATCAAATAAAATATAAACACTACCAAAAATTGGAATCGCGGGAGTGAAAAAATGGACATCTTGCAACTAATTTTATAGAGATCGATCGATGATATATCTAGTTAATTACTTTCCTATTCATACAATTAAGAGAAATTGATTAATGAAAATTTAAATAGCAGACATGACATTAATATTAATGTTTGTAACTGAAAAACATACTTAATTACATGTAACGTTTAAAGAATAAACGGTTGTAAATCTATATCTTCAAAATTAGGAATACTAAAAGACACACTATAAAATAAACGGTTGTTTACTCTACAATGTCATTACTAAAATGGTTTGGTCATTAATTGGCTAGATTTTTCTATTTTATAATGTATATAGATATAGATACCAATGGTTATAAATTAATGGCTTTAAATTCATATTTTGTAATATCAAAGGTTCTGTCTTGTGTGTAATACCAAAGGATACTACAAAAGTTGCTAAATAAATGGTGTAATATCAAACATCAATGCTAATTTTGTTATTTTTTTGTGTAATACCAAATATTGTAAAATATACAATTAGCCTATTAGATAATACCTTATTTTTAGATTTTGTGAATTACTCACAAAATAGATAGAGAGATAGTTGTGTTGAAATATTTATGTTATTTGTTTATGTAATAACTGCGGTTTTTGAGGATATTTTTGAATTTTTCTCGGATATCCTTTTAACCTCTTAGTCCGTTTTAACGCTTAATCCAATATTTTTGTTGGAGATTAAATCCTAGAAAATTGTTGGTGATATCCTAAAATCATAAAGAAATGATTTTATGGATCGGTGTGAATTCTAGGATTTTTCAGTGGAAAAAGAATATTTATTGGATAAGCCGTCTTTTTAATTATGTACCGGAAAGAATTTAAAATACGAAACGGAAGCCTTAAAAATTGAAGGTGGCGTGATAAAATCATGGAAAATTGATTTTATTGGTCTACATAATTTACGGAACGTTTTTCGTTTAGTGAGTTTTTCCACCCGAGGTACATAATTTTACCGCTTTAACGCGAGTCCCGTTCCGAGACGGATTTGATTTTGTAAACCGCCTATCTTGCTTAATTGAGAAGGAGGTGGAGAATGAGATAAGAGGATTGGGACGCACATATCTCTGCCTTATCAAGTGGTCTCCCAAATTTTAAAGAAAGTGAGAACGAGAGTGGACGAACGACGGACTCGAGTGCCTTCACCGCCGGCCACCTCATCTCTTCTTCTTCCTCTAGCTCCTCCACCTTACCTTCATCGTTCTCCATGAGTGAGCTGCTGCAAGGGGAGGCCAAAACCAGAACCAAGAGAAGAATCATGGCGGGACGACCGGTTCGGGAGGAAAGAGCTTCACCGCCGGTTGTCTTCTCCGCCATGTTATGCAACGTCGCCGGCGTTTAACAGCCCTCCGACCACCAACCACCGCAAGGGCTGCTTCTGGGCAATACCCGACCACCGTTGGGCTTGGGAATCGAGCCACTATCGAGCCAAACGAGCCATGGGCTCGAGTGAAGGTATATACGATCGAAATTAATTAGCGGATTGGTTGCGGAGCCACCGTAAGGGCCTTTCGGTTCCGCTTTGCTAATTAAATTTATGGTTTTTATAATCTTGACGTTGGTACGGTTCCACAGGTTCGAACCACTCGAGAAACGGACGCTCGGATCTTCCGTTATAGCGAATACAAGTTTCGGATACCGATTGGCAGGTAAAGGACTTCGGATAATTACTCAGGATTCGTTGTTAATCCGTTTGATCCGAGATTTGGTAATCTTTAAGAACTGTTGCTAATGAACAATTTTTATTTAGAAAATTATTTCAAAAGTGAAGCGGATAATTAGTTATAATTCCGCCAAGATGGCTCCTTAAAGCATGATAACTAAGGATTTATTATATATCGATATTCGGAAATTAAATCATTTATCGATTAGGAAGTTGTAGAAGCTGAGTATACAACTAAGAAGTGTTTTCTATGAGCTCGTTGCTGAGAAATCCTTTTGTTATATTTGTCAGAAGGATGATAAAGATTTCTGTTGGAATTGCTAAGGACGTTGAGTACGCCTTCTAAGGCAAGTGGACGATTCTCTCTTGCGTTATTGTTATTAAATGAGGAATTGGATCCCATTTAATATTTGCGTTGGGAACAACTTGTATGATTAATAAAATATGATAGGTTGTTATATTTGTTAGAAATAATGACCATGTTGTTTATTCAGTTTTGCGGTAGAACTGGATTTAGGTCCGTTATGGGTGACCTTGTATCCTGTCTCACGCTGAGACTTTGTTGTGATTAAGGTAGTTTCAGGGAGGGGAACTTGGTTCCATATCCTCTCTTTAAAACAATATTACATTAGGAGGGGCCTAATCCTAATGGTGAGTCATGACTCTGATCCCGTACTCTTCGTGTGAGAGGGTTGATAGGCACTCTAGCTAAGTGCAGGTTCGGTACGGTGGAGTGTAGACGACCTGGTAATAGGCCTCTGGGATCTCTACCTCACCATATGCAAAAATGAGGGATCAAGGATAGCTTAAGTCATGTGATCTCGGAACAGGGTAGATGACCATGGATGAAATACTCCGATGATCTCTACAATACCAGAGTATTTCGGCAGTAGTTCGGGCCGATTAAAAGCCACCAACTTATTTGTGAAAAGTTTTGAAAGTAATATAAGATAAGTGCGTTAGGCACATTAATATATCTGAATGGTTCGTTCAGTCGGAAGGCCATTCTTGCTCCCGGTTATGAATGATTCCTAATCAAACTTTGATTAAGTTAATCTGAATAGTCAATGGAGGCTTTTCAAATGTTATGTGATTAATATGAGTTCCCAACAATTGTTTATGCTTCTTAAAAGAAACCACAAGCGGTGATGTTCTCTCTCTTGATTATGCGAGTCTCCTTCTTATCTTCTATAAGACTGCTAACGGTTGGATCATAATCTGAGTCTATTCGGATTTTGATGCCAATATGTTTAGTTACAACCATAAGAACCAAGTTAGATTCTCCGCTTGCTAGTCTTTTATTAGACTAACCCGTCCATTTTCTTTTCTTTTATATGGTCGGCTGGTGTCCACCGTTGTTTTACGATACATCATGTATTTCTTGGAAGTTGATTCAAGAGGCTGATTCAGATGTTTGAAGCTCCAGAAGTGAAGAAAGGTTTCCAATGGCTATACTTGAATGAAGTTCTTGGTTAAGTTGCTTCAAAGCGAAATGAGAAAGAAATCAAGAATCTACGGAAAGCTTTTTAAAGACTTTGTTCAAATAGAAGGTTGTTCTATTTATTTACTCTGTTTAAGTTAAGGTTTGTATAAGAACCTTTTGTTTGTTTTTCCGCTGTAATATTTTTCTCAATTTTGTTGGGTTTTAAATGGTTTCATTTACCTTGTTTTTAGTTTGTTCAGTCAGTTTAAAGCCTTGGGTAGCTTCGGTTTAGTCTTAATCGGGGTTACTAGCGGTAATACCTCCAGGGTAAGAAGGGGGGTGTTACAGAAGTGGTATCAGAGCTAAAAGTTCCTAAGTCTTGCTTAAGACTTTCATCCTTCCATATAGAATTGTGGAAAATTCTATATTGGTGTTATCTTAGAACCATTTATGAAAAGTGGTTAAGATTGGAAGCCAGACTCGTGAAGAGCTAGAAGGAGGAAAGGGAATTGGAGAACACGAGGTAACAAGTTTGTAATGGTTTATGTGGAAAAAGGTCATATGGTGGACATTTGATTCCCTAGAGATGGGAATGGATTCCGAGAAGGATCCAAAGTAAGATTAGGTGAAGATTCCTAAAGTTGATCCGGTTCTAGACCAAGTTCTCAATGAATTCCTATTCTCTCTTAAGAGTCTGAATTGGGTGTACCCTCGTCGTTTCTTCAATATTAGGAAATTTCTTGTGAGATTTTGAAGTTAAGTATTGTACTTCATAAAGACTTTCTAGTTTGAAGGTTTTTCTAATTTAAGCTCGTATGATGGAAGGTTTCAAGTTAAGAATTTTTGTTAGAAAGTTCATGATTCAAAGTTATGTGAAAGAAATTGTTAATTTTTTTCTTGAAATATGAAAGTCCAAGTGTTGTCTTTAAAAAGGAAATTTTTAAGGTGAGTTTCTTGGAAGAGTAAGAGTTTTCCCGAGAATATTTTTCTTAGGAATTTCTGAATTTTGAAATTCAAGTAGCAATAGAAGTTTGGAGTTGGAACCACTACTTCTCAATGGTAAGATCTGGAGAATCTTATGAGTCTTGAGTGATTCTAAAATTTCAGTATGGATCATGAAGTGATGTAAAAGAATCCTGAATAGAAAAGGATTGTCTTCGGAAACTTTCTTCAACAACTATGTTTGTGACTCTATAGTATAGAATCATGGATATTCTGTACTTTTCTTTGCTCAGTGGGAAGTTAAAGAGCTTTGAAGTGCTCAAGTGTTGGATCGATTGAATTGTTAATCAATTGGAAAATGCAATTCAATTTTTAACCTGATAGTGTTCAAACTCGGATTTTCATATATGTTGTTATCCTTTGAGTTAAGAGGATTGAGAATCCTAAATGGAATGGGAATTTCTTATGATTATAGTAAGAAAGAAAGGAAGAATGTTGGTTCAGTTTAAGTTGTGAACAAGTGGTTAATCATCAAGGTTGTTGTGAATAAGGTTGATTGGTTGAAATGGATTGAACAGGTAAAAGTTCATCAGTAATGTGTTTATGTTCAATTAACTACTTAGCACAAGTGTTAATTGATTACATGAGTTGTTGATATCCAGATGATAACCTATGTGACAACGTTATTGGAGTTTCGTTATATGATACCCAACTCGGTTGGATCATAATCTGAGTCTATTCGGATTTTGATGCCAATATGTTTAGTTACAACCATAAGAACCAAGTTAGATTCTCCGCTTGCTAGTCTTTCATTAGACTAACCCGTCCATTTTCTTTTCTTTTATATGGTCGGTTGGTGTCCACCGTTGTTTTACGATACATCATGTATTTCTTGGAAGTTGATTCAAGAGGCTAATTCAGATGTTTGAAGCTCTAGAAGTGAAGAAAGGTTTCTAATGGCTATACTTGAATGAAGTTCTTGGTTAAGTTGCTTCAAGGCGAAATGAGAAAGAAATCAAGAATCTACGGAAAGCTTTTTAAAGACTTTGTTCAAATAGAAGGTTGTTCTATTTATTTACTCTGTTTAAGTTAAGGTTTGTATAAGAACCTTTTGTTTGTTTTTCCGCTGTAATATTTTACTCAATTTTGTTGGGTTTTAAATGGTTTCATTTACCTTGTTTTTAATTTGTTCAGTCAGTTTAAAGCCTTGGGTAGCTTCGGTTTAGTTTTAATCGGGGTTACTGGCGGTAATACCTCTAGGGTAAGAAGGGGGGTGTTACAGTTTAATTTTAAAGAATAATTTTTAATTAATTGCATGGGAATTCATTGACACACATTAATTATAAATTAAAATGTTTATTTTATTTATTTTTTCTTTTATTTTTACTCTTTATCTTTCATTGAATAAATTGTCATTGATTGTCAATTTTTTCTTCTTTTGTGTAGATTTAAAATTATAAAATGAAACCACACATCTTCTTTACACTCATCTTATTTTTTTTCTTTCTCCTTATCTTCTTTACACCCATCTTATTTTTTTTCTTTCTTATTTTTTTTACTCTCATTAATTCATTAGATGCTTGGTCATTAATTGTCCAATTTTTCTATTTTATATGTTACGCTCGGGTCAAAATTTTCCCTAAAGATATATTTATGTATTTAAATATTTAAACTATATATTTTTCATGATTATGCATTTATCTTACTATATTTACAAATATTTAAAGTGCACTTTATAAAATTTTGAAGTATACTTTTTGCATAAATATAAGAATAATTTTGAAGTATAGTTTTTGCTCATGCATTTATCTTACGAACCTTATATGTCATGGATTAACGGTTTTTGAAATAAGATTAATTCATTTATTTTTAAAATTAATGAAAAAGTTAATTTATTGAAATATGATTAAAAAAATGAATTAAATAAATATAAAAATATAACAACTTTAACACACGGAAAAAACTTACCATTAAAACAATCATCTATATTATATTATCCCCTCTATTTTAATTTAAATGTCCAACCTATTAAAAATGAATTGAATTTTAGAATGTTGAAGAGACGCCTAAATAGAAATAACCTCTTGTAATTAAATATTTTATTTTTTTATATTAATTATTGTAAACTTTCAAAATGACTTCGAAGACAATTGAAAATCTAAAAAGTTGAAAAATTGGATGGTCATCAAAATTAATTTGGCCATAAATTGAAATTCAATTTACAATATTTTTCTATGCATTACTTATTATTTTTATTAAGCACTTTAGTAACATCACTTTTGAATCATGTCTTTTTTGGAAGAGAAACCAAGACCTGCAACACACGGGCGGGATTTGTGATTAATCTTATACCTACATGAAATTATGATCATAAAGTTGAGTTGTTTAATAGAAAAATAATTCATAATTCTAATATATAACAAAAGTATATATTTATTCATGATCAAATTACCAGGTTCACTTGATATTTATGTAAGGTCGTTTTCATAGTTGTGTAATTTTTATAAATCCTTTTATTTTACCCAAAAAGTCTGATGTATATTATTTTACATTGAAATTTAGGAATATATTTTCAAACAAAAGAATTAAAACATGTAGTAAAAAATGTCAAAGTAGTAACAATCCATAATATATTATGCTAAATATATGAAAGGATAGCAATAATCCAATTTGCATTTTGGACATGTACATTTCTTAATCAAACGACAAATGAGACAATTTATCAAACCTGCAAAGATCTAATTTGATTTTTCTAACTATCAGTACTTTATACTATCATACTTTAATTTCTAGGCAAATGAGACAAATCATATGCAATAAACATTCATTTTTAATTGCTTATAAATTATACTACATAACATATATACCAATTTCTCTCTCGATTCCTTTTATGTGATGTAATTGAGGAAGTAAAGACAATTTATCAAACCTGCAAAAAAATTATATCAAAAGAAGGGAAATTTTAGAAGAAACATATGGTGGCAGAATGTTAATTTGGTGTAAAGCTAAAATTCTATTTTTAAAGCTTCCATTGAGCATTTTTTAGGGACCCTTGAACATGTGTTGTGTGAATTTGGAATTGTGATTAACCTTTCGGGCTTTTATATATAATCACTTTACCTACGATATTTACCTCACTTAATTTCCACTCATAAATAACTTTATTGCATCACATTAATTGTTGTTCGGTTACTTGTAGTATGCTTTTTAATTCAAGCATATCCCTTTATTTTTTCAAGCTTTGAATGGATTAAGATTATATTAATAGGGTAAATAGAAAGACACAATGGAGGTCAAAATGTCCATTATTAATTATTAATGTAGTAAATTAATAGTCATTCACAATGCCTTAATTCATAATCGGTTATTTTTTTAATTAGTGACTCAAATATGGCCATATAAATGATTGGAAGTTAAAAAGATATTTTTGATTTCCTTTTTAAAATGTTGCAAACGGTTATTTCCTTATACTCCGTAACTTTTTATGTATTTAATGACATTTGAATACATCACGTAAATATCTTAATAGTAAATCTTCTTGAATTCTAAGACTCCCTTTTACTATAAATCTTTTTAACTTCCAAGCATTTATATGACCATATTTGAGTTACTAATAAAAACATTATAATAATATATAAAAATGCAAGTAATATCTAGTGTATATTCTTTTTTAAATTAGAATTCGTTTTACTTTCAATTATAAATATTAATTTTGAATAAAATTATTAATATAATTACCAAATGAGATGCATTATACGTTTATCATTAGATTCCATAACATATATTGAAGGCCAAAAAGGGGGAAAATATTTGATATAGATATGTATATTTAAAATTATAAAAAATATATATTTAATATATATATATATTTAAAATTATAAAATGAAACCACTCATCTTCTTTACACTCATGTTTTTTTTTCTTTCTTCTTTTTTTTTCTTTTTTTACTCTCATTAATTCATTAGATGCTTTGATCATTAATTGTCCAATTTTTCTATTTTATATGTTATATAGATTGAACAACTCTATATTAATTGATGAACAATAATCCAACCTTAATGTACTGAACAATAAACTATGTACGCATATTTTTTTAATAAACAATTTATTTATTGTATCGAACAACTTTATATTAATTGATGAACAATAAGTAATAAGATGCAAATCTACATTAAATTATACTGTTCAAGAACGACGATGGTGTTTTTGCGTTAGAAATAATAAAAAAAATCCATCCCGTAATCTACGGTAGTTACCAAAATCACACTTTTAATTTTTTTTTATTTTAAAATGATAAAACTGATTAAATCGGTACCATTGATCTTCTAATATCAAGGCTCCTTATTTATCATCCATATATACTGTAAATCCCCTATTTACTTGAACTCAACCCTTTGTATGGATATTACATTTGTATTACATCCCTTTATAATTTTTTATTATCATATTAGCCTTTAAAATTTAATGAAAAATATTTATCATTTTAAATAATAATTTGTGGATGAGTTAAATGCTTGTTATTTTGTATGGATATTGCATTTGTACTCCATATTTTGTATTAACTCGTTTGGTGCAAACACACTTTATTTATTAAGAAATGATATAGAATTTGTATTTTTTAAGAATTTTATAATAGTTGTATCAAAAACTAATATAATGATTTTTAATGAATATATCAAAGTAATATTACACTGTCGAATCATTTTTGGTGCAACCATATGGGTAGAGATCGGGTGTAAATGACCGTTTATATGCGAAATGTGAAAGGATATGAGTAGTCAGGTGTAAAAAAAATGAAGGTCGTGGATCATTTTTGTAACACCCTGTCCGATGAACCAGGTTATTACCTGTTTGTAGATCACACTTGGGTCTACCAGAGCTAGCCTAACAACAAATTCACCGGTATTGGATCTTACAACAAAGGCACAACAAGAAAAACCATGAAACATTCAACTTATCATTTTCTAAACAACTCGATAACCAATGTGAATGCAATCGACTGCTAGCACTAAAGCCAACCTACTAGCTACCAACATCAACTCAATATGACCATTAACTGCCTTGGTTGCTTTCGGATTCAGTGACGCGCATAGCTGATTCACAAAGATGATTGAATCCATCCAATTGTGTAGCAGTACGACCATTGATTCCGTCGCTTGACCCGGACCTCGTCGACTTGCACGAAAAGCAGCCATGCTTTGCAGGTGAGTTCGAGTCACGGATTTTATCGTCTTCAAGCAAGGCGCCTTGCTCAGTTCATGCTAGGGTTTGATCCTTCGAGTGAATATCGGAGTTACACTTGATCGCCTTGCGGGTCGCAATTATTCTCCGAGCGAAATTCGGAGTCTGCGCTATTGTTTTTATGGGCAACGGACGTTTCTGCCATGGCGGCGGTCGCTACCGCCAGGGCCGCGGTCGCAGATGTTCGGTCCGCGTTTGTGAGGTCTGGACCGCGGTCGCGGTCGACTAGGCTGCGGTCGCCGTGGCGCCTAGACTCGTCGGCGATTAGGTTTTGTGATTTCGTCGTTCCTTTAGGACCAAGAAAGGTCGCTCCTTGGTTGTCAGAGATCGATTCCAACATCATTTTTGCATGGATAGACTGCTCGTTTATATCCTTTGAGAACTTCGCTTGCTTGTGGCTCGACATGGAATCCACTGATTGGTTGATCTTTGAAAGCGCGAACAAGTCTTTTGGACAAGCTTTATTTGTATTGGTAAAGTCCGCTCAAACTATCTAATTCTCTTCACTATGATGGTGTTTTTTGACCAAGGCGGAATCCAAACCTCTTGAATAGCGATGACTCCTCTTGATTTCTTTATGTCAGCGATCAAGGCTTCTGTCTGCTAGATAGAGCATCATCTCGCTTGCTTTTACGATCGGTTTCACGTCTGGTGGTATGGTGGGATCCAATCTGGGTGGTCTTTTAGAAGCGACATATAGGGACGAGTGTTGACTCGTCGATGTGGCCGATCCTAAGGGTCCGAATCATCCCAAATGTATGAGGCGGTCCAAGACATGGTTCATCCCCTTGTTTTTTTTATATTAGTACGAGATCTGTCACAAACCGAAAGATCCCTTACAATGGGGGATATATTTAAACTGTCCTAGAAAGAAAGATAAGAATGAGATTTTTTATAAGCAAGATCCCTTACAAAAAAGGAAGTAAATCAAAACAAATAAATGAAAAATAAATATAAAATAAAAATAATAAGATACGTACCCGAAAATAGCCCAAAGATCCTCAGAAATAATCCTCGAGATCTAGGGTTTTCGGGTTCGGCGCGGGCTGGCACGCTGCGCAACAGCCTTGGCATGGTGGGCGCTATCACGGCTGGAGCTTCGGCATGTTGTTGGCACGTTGTCACAACGGCGGGAATGGTGCCACGAGCAAACGCAAGGGCCGACAAAGTCGAAGCGTCGTTGGCTTGCGCGGAAGGACTTGGCGTGGGTTTGGTGCGATGGCACCATAGGGTCAGAAAAGAGTCGTTCGAACCGCCTAAGCTCTGATACTAATTGATGTGAACCTACTCGTCTTCGGGTCAAAAGGAGCGGATCTAGGCTCGAAATGCTCGGATCTTCTCCGACAATAGTAACCGGATGATACGAATCCAACGTTATGGAATTGTGGGCCTCTTATGCACGTCGGAATGAGGGCGGGGCGAGGCAGATATGAGAGGCTTCCGATCCAAGGGAGGACCGAACAAGAGGAAAGGGGTTTGGAAGATGTGTTTGACGTCCGATCCAAGGGAGGAGGAATCTCTCTACATAATACTCAACTTGGATTCAATTTAGACGTGAGGAACTACAAGGGGGTGTGACCTCTTTTTATAGAGAAGCGGACACGAAACCTTAGATCTAGATGGGAGCGGACTAGGGCTAGGTTAACACACTAGGCCTATCATCCAAGCCCATAATACTACTAATAGTAAGTGCTAAAACGAGAAAGGACGCAAGTAACCCTAATGAGCCTTATTCTAGCATTGAGTCGGTCTCTTAAGTATAAGATAATACATGCCAAAAATAGTAAAGATGGAATCAAATAAATACATAAAAAGACTAAGTTCTAAACTGAGAGGGTCTCCAAGGTCTAGGCCGTCTCGAAATAATAGGTATCGGGTCCGAGCCTAGGCAGAGTCGCGTCAAAATGTATTCCCGTGTTAGATATTTTTCAGAAATATTGATGTTTTCGGATTATAAAATGATGTTGGGACTATCATCTCACGAAGTATATGTGATTCTCCACTTACTAAACAAGTGCGTGATTTTCCACATATAATCCCACTGATTGGCTGTAAACGTGGGCCCCATTGTCCGTAATAGAATTTTAGAGCGACAATGGTTCATTGCATTTGGTAAAGCCATGCATTATCTAATCACAATTAGTACAAATTAAGCACAGATTAGTTGAAAATACAAGAAAGAAGGTGGTCCTACGGAAATAATCTATACCAAGACTCCCCTTTCCCCTTAATAGGAAGCTTATACATCTTAGGCTCTTAGCTGATTTTTTCCAATTTAAGGGTTTGATCTTCACAAGCATTATATTATGTACACATTTTTGTTTATAAAGACCTTAAAATGCATATAAAAACTAAACTTTTTTTATGTATTTTAGTTTTTATATATTTTATAAATAAAAAATGTCTTTATAATAGTTGTGAAAAACAATAGCTAAAAAAAGAGATAAAACACTCTTTTACATGTTTTAAATGCATACACACTTTCGCTTTCGGACATTTGGTTCAGCGGTTAAACCTTTTGAGTAGTACCTCGATGTCACTGTTTCAAACCCTACGGGCGGCAGTTTGCTCATTCCTCAATAAAATTGGCTAGTAACCAATTCTCATTCCTAGTGGATGCTCTAGGCGAGCCCTTGTGACGACAATAATCCTTATCCTATCAAAAAAATGCATATACATTTTCATGATTCAAAATCCTTACCCTATAAAAAAAATGCATACATATTTTCATGACAAAAACTTGAGATCTTTAACTAAAAACGAAAAAGTGATTATCATGTCAGCGTAACTCAAATCATAGACGGTAAGGTAAGGGGTTAAATTTTGTGACGTTAAGCGGGGTAAACGACCTATTACTAGAAACAGTGACGTGCTAACCCTAATTAAGCTAGATTAAAAAATTCTTTGAAATCTAGTAACCTCCATTGGCTACCTAATCTTTCCGAGTCTTCCAATCAGAAAGAGAAGGGTGGCACTTGCTAGACTGATACTCCTTGTTTTTTTAATTTAATCTTGACTACTATTATTGGAAGTCTCTCATTTGCCAGATTAATTAACTCCTCCGCAGTATATATAACCATTTAAAAATAGTTATTCCCTCTTTCCTTTTTAGCGGTGCTTGGAAGTACTTGAAAAATAATTACTCCGAGTCCGTGGCATTTAGAGAAAATAAATTACTCATAGAATGGTAAGATTAAAATAATTATCAATAGAATATGCAGTTAGAGTTGCATGTGTTTGGGAGACACAGGTCGCACGATAAGCCCATTTTAGTACATGGGGAAATGAAAAGGCCCATTTGTGGACAGATGGATAGACAGAGAGAGAATCCACAACGGCTATTCATGACCTGCAAAGGGTTTTTGTTCTTCACGACGGCTTTGCTTTTTATATGCCAAGATTGGGAATTTGGGATCGTTTATGCATTCGTTTTCAAATCTAAATTATTTAATCTGATATCTTTATACGGCAAGATTGGAATTGCTTATGCTTTTAATATGGGTTTTTCTATCCTATATCCTAAAAACATAGGTTAAGAGTACTTATTTAGGAAACTAAAATCCTAATAGAAAACTAATAAATTCTATTGAAAAAATAATTAAATCTAAATAAATACAAATTCTAAATATATTGTCATTTTTAGTCTCTTAACCTATGCCCTTGGGGCATAGGTTAGAAAAATCGTTTTTAATATTACTAGCAATTAGGTCGCGCGTTGCGCGGCGTTTATAAGACGGAGACTTCATTAGTGTAGAGATATGAAAATGGCATTTCAGTAAAAAAATTTAAAGGGGCATGGTTTTTTTGGTATTAATTTACTTGAATTCACGCCATCCAATGTCTTAAAACTTGTTTTATTACGTATACGAGCTTTCTTCACAACTACGAAACAAAATTTCCGAGCTTGCTTACGAGCTAAGTAACTTGGACACATTTTTCGACACATGTCAAAATTACCCGTTCACATCCAAATATCACATAAGTCGATCGCACTTTTCCAAAAATATATATCCCGAGATAACTTAAGAGCTAAACAATACGACACGAATTTCAAGGAATATTAAAATAACAAAATTTATTTGAGGGATGAATTAATAACAGCCGCACAATAAGAATTATGAAATCGGATGGTCGTGATTAAAAGCTATGAATTAATAACAGCCGCACGTTAGTACACGCAATTTTAAGTAATTGGAGGGGCGAGATCACATGGTTTTTTTGGTATTAATTTACTTGACTTCACGCCATCCAATGTCTTAAAACTTATTTTATTACGTATACGAGCTTTCTTCACAACTAAGAAACAAACTTTCTGAGCTTGCTTACGAGTGAAGTAACTTGGACACGTTTTTCGAGACATGTCAAAATTACCCGTTCACATCCAAATATCACATAAGTCGATCGCGCTTTTCCAAGAATATATATCCCGAGATTACTTAAGATCTAAGCAATACGACACGAATTTCAAGGAATATTAAAATAACAAAATTTATTTGAGGGATGAATTAATAACAGCCGCACAATAAGATTTATGAAATCGGATGGTCGTGATTAAAATCTATGAATTAATAACAACCGCATGATAGTACACGCAATTTTAAGTAATTGGAGGGGAGAGATCACATGGTTTTTTTGGTGTTAATTTACTTGACTTCACGCCATCCAATGTCTTAAAACTTACTTTATTACGTATATGAGCTTTCTTCACAACTAAGAAACAAACTTTCCGAGCTTGCTTACGAGCGAAGTAACTTGGACACGTTTTTCGAGACATGTCAAAATTACCCGTTCACATCCAAATATCACATAAGTCGATCACGCTTTTCCATGAATATATATCCCGAGATTACTTAAGAGCTAAGCAATACGACACGAATTTCAAGGAATATTAAAATAACAAAATTTATTTGATGGATGAATTAATAACAGCCGCACGATAAGATTTATGAAACCGTATGGTCGTGATTAAAAGCTATGAATTAATAACAGCCGCACGATAGTACACGCAATTTTAAGTAATTGGAGGGGAGAGATCAAAAGTTACATATGCTTTTATAGTAAGAGCATAGGTTAGAAAAATCGTTTTTAATATTACTAGCAATTAGGTCGCGCAAAAGACGGAGACTTCATTAGTGTAGAGATCTAGAAATGGCATTTCAGTAAAAAAATTTAAAGGGGCAGGGTTTTTTAGGTATTAATTTACTTGAATTCACGCCATCCAATGTCTTAAAACTTGTTTTATTACGTATACGAGCTTTCTTCACAACTACGAAACAAAATTTCCGAGCTTGCTTACGAGCGAAGTAACTTGGACACGTTTTTCGAGACATGTCAAAATTACCCGTTCACATCCAAATATCACATAAGTCGATCGCGCTTTTCCAAGAATATATATCCCGAGATAACTTAAGAGCTAAGCAATACGACACGAATTTCAAGGAATATTAAAATAACAAAATTTATTTGAGGGATGAATTAATAACAGCCGCACAATAAGAATTATGAAATCGGATGGTCGTGATTAAAAGCTATGAATTAATAACAACCGCACGATAGTACACGCAATTTTAAGTAATCGGAGGGGCGAGATCAGATGGTTTTTTTGGTATTAATTTATTTGACTTCACGCCATCCAATGTCTTAAAACTTATTTTATTACGTATACGAGCTTTCTTCACAACTAAGAAACAAACTTTCCGAGCTTGCTTACGAGCGAAGTAACTTGGACACGTTTTTCGAGACATGTCAAAATTACCCGTTCACATCCAAATATCAAATAAGTCGATCGCGCTTTTCCAAAAATATATATCCCGAGATTACTTAAGAGCTAAGCAATACGACACGAATTTCAAGGAATATTAAAATAACAAAATTTATGTGAGGGATGAATTAATAACAGCCGCACAATAAGAATTATGAAATCGGATGGTCGTGATTAAAAGCTATGAATTAATAACAGCCGCACGATAGTACACGCAATTTTAAGTAATTGGAGGGGCGAGATCAAAAGCTACATATGCTTTTATAGTAAGGGCATAGGTTAGAAAAATCGTTTTTAATATTACTAACAATTAGGCCGCGCGTTGCGCGGCGTTTATAAGACGGAGAATTCATTAGTGTAGAGATATGGAAATGGCATTTCAGTAAATTTTCTTAAAGGGGCATGGTTTTTTTGGAATTAATTTACTTGAATTCACGCCATCCAATGTCTTAAAACTTGTTTTATTACGTATACGAGCTTTCTACACAACTACGAAACAATATTTTCGAGCTTGCTTACGAGCGAAGTAACTTGGACACGTTTTTCGAGACATGTCAAAATTACCCGTTCACATCCAAATATCACATAAGTCGATCGCGCTTTTCCAAAAATATATATCCCGATTTTCCAAAAATATATATCCCGAGATAACTTAAGAGCTAAGC
Source organism: Fallopia convolvulus (assembly GCA_964016875.1). NCBI lineage: Eukaryota > Viridiplantae > Streptophyta > Magnoliopsida > Caryophyllales > Polygonaceae > Fallopia > Fallopia convolvulus. The sequence goes on from OZ024722.1 coordinate 52,897,258, forward strand.
AATACGACACGAATTTCAAGGAATATTAAAATAACAAAATTTATTTGAGGGGTGAATTAATAACAGCCGCACAATAAGATTTATGAAATCGGATGGTCGTGATTAAAAGTTATGAATTAATAACAGCCGCACGATAGTACACGCAATTTTAAGTAATTGGAGGGGAGAGATCACATGGTTTTTTTTATATTAATTTACTTGACTTCACGCCATCCAATGTCTTAAAACTTGTTTTATTACGTATACGAGCTTTCTTCACAACTAAGAAACAAACTTTCCGAACTTGCTTACGAGCGAAATAACTTGGACACGTTTTTCGAGACATGTCAAAATTACCCGTTCACATCCAAATATCACATAAGTCGATCGCGCTTTTCCAAGAATATATATCCCGAGATTACTTAAGAGCTAAGCAATACGACACGAATTTCAAGGAATATTAAAATAACAAAATTTATTTGAGGGATGAATTAATAACAGCCGCACAATAAGATTTATGAAATCGGATGGCCGTGATTAAAAGCTATGAATTAATAACAGCCGCACGATAGTAAACGCAATTTTAAGTAATTGGAGGGGAGAGATCAAAAGTTACATATGCTTTTATAGTAAGAGCATAGGTTAGAAAAATCGTTTTTAATATTACTAGCAATTAGGCCGCGCAACAGACGGAGACTTCATTATTGTAGAGATATGGAAATGGCATTTCAGTAAAAAAATTTAAAGGGGCATGGTTTTCTTGGTATTAATTTACTTGAATTCACGCCATCCAATGTCTTAAAACTTGTTTTATTACGTATACGAGCTTTCTTCACAACTACGAAACAAAATTTCCGAGCTTGCTTACAAGCGAAGTAACTTGGACACGTTTTTCGAGACATGTCAAAATTACCCGTTCACATCCAAATATCACATAAGTCGATCGCGCTTTTCCAAGAATATATATCCCGAGATAACTTAAGAGCTAAGCAATACGGCACGAATTTCAAGGAATATTAAAATAACAAAATTTATTTGAGGGATGAATTAATAACAGCCGCACAATAAGAATTATGAAATCGGATGGTCGTGATTAAAAGCTATGAATTAATAACAGTTGCACGTTAGTACACGCAATTTTAAGTAATTGGAGGGGCGAGATCACATGGTTTTTTTGGTATTAATTTACTTGACTTCACGCCATCCTATGTCTTAAAACTTACTTTATTACGTATACGAGCTTTCTTCACAACTAAGAAACAAACTTTCCGAGCTTGCTTACGAGCGAAGTAATTTGGACATGTTTTTCGTGACATGTCAAAATTACCCGTTCACATCCAAATATCACATAAGTCGATCGCGCTTTTCCAAGAATATATATCCCGAGATTACTTAAGAGCTAAGCAATACGACACAAATTTCAAGGAATATTAAAATAACAAAATTTATTCTTGGGATGAATTAATAACAGTCGCACAATAAGAATTATGAAATCGGTTGGTCGTGATTAAAAGCTATGAATTAATAACAGTCGCACGATAGTACACGCAATTTTAAGTAATTGGAGGGGCGAGATCACATGGTTTTTTTGGTATTAATTTACTTGACTTCACGCCATCCAATGTTAAAACTTATTTTATTACGTATACGAGCTTTCTTCACAACTAAGAAACAAACTTTCCGAGCTTGCTTACGAGCGAAGTAACTTGGACACGTTTTTCGAGACATGTCAAAATTACCCGTTCACATCCAAATATCACATAAGTCGATCGCGTTTTTCCATGAATATATATCTCGAGATTACTTAAGAGCTAATCAATATGACACGAATTTCAAGGAATATTAAAATAACAAAATTTATTTGAGGGATGAATTAATAACAACTGCACGATAAGATTTATGAAATCGGATGGTCGTGATTAAAAGCTATGAATTCATAACAGCCGCATGATAGTACACGCAATTTTAAGTAATTGGAGGGGCGAGATCAAAAGTTACATATGCTTTTATAGTACTAGCAATTAGGCCGCGCGTTGCGCGGCGATTATAAGACGGAGAATTCATTTTAACATTCACTAAGAAGTGTAGAGATATGGTAATGGCATTTCCGTAAATTTATTTAAAGGGGATGGTTTTTTTTGGAAAAGGAATATGAAAATGGCATTTCCGTAAATTTATTTAAAGGTGCATGGTTTTTTTGGGATTAATTTAGCCATTCAATGTTTAAAACTCTGTTTATTACGTATACGAGATTTCTTCACAACTAAGAAATGAACTTATCCGAGCTTACTTACAAGCGAAGTAACTTGGACACGTTTTTCGAGACAAGTAAAAATTACCCATTTACATCTAAATATCACTTCAGTCGAGTACGCTTTTCAAGAATATATATTTTTTTAGTCCCCCGAGATTACTTAAGAGCTAACCAACACCGACACGAATTCCGAGGAACATTAAAATAACAATTCGAGCACGCTTTTCCGAGAAAATATATTTTTTACGGCCTCCTCAAGATTACTTAAGAGCTAAGCAACACCGACACGAATTTCGAGGAACATTAAAATAACAATTCGAGCACACTTGTCCAAGAGAAAAATTTGTTACGGTCTATCCGAGATTACGTAAGAGCTAAGCAACATCGACACGAATTTCGAGGAACATTAAAGTAAAAAAATACTCTTGAGAAATAATGAACCGCACGATAGTAAATCAAGCGGCCGGAATAAATCGGATTATTACAACCACACGATAGTGCAACACGCATTTTTAAGTAATTGGATGGACGAGATCGAAAGTTACGTATGCTTTTATAATAGAATAGATAATAGATATGTAGTACTACAAGTTAAGATGTCGAATTTCAATTATTCACTTGATCTCAAATTCCTATTTCAACTGTGATATTACAAAAAATTCATGATCTTTAATCCTTTATGTTTATCTTCTCAATCTCTTCCTTGTGACTTAGTCTTTACACAATATTTATATATTCTACTTTAAAGGATAAACGAAAGAAATCTCGATATAAACGACCTACAAATAAAGTCTGGATAAAATCAATTTATGATTGGGTTAGGTTAAATTTTGATGCCTTCAAAGTCTAAACGGATATATGACCAAAAAAAAAAGTCTAAACAGATAAATAGTACTATCTTTGTAAGTTTTATTATTCTAAACTCTAGTGGTTGCAGATTTGAAAGTAAACGTTGTTGGAATAGTGTTGGGAACTCGTGTTTTAAAACACTGGAACGACAATAGCATTCTCCAATTTTAATAATGACAAACACCTGTTACGAAACTAATGTATTATTTTCAAGTATTCCAAGGAAACTACAAGTCAAACTGGAACCACAAAGCCATATGTAAATGCTCCCATCAAGGGAACTCAGGTGTTGCAAGTTCCCTACTCAAGGGAACTCCCAAGATAGAACAGAGACAACTCAGCGTGAAATGCGGAGACTTGTTCCAAGCAAAACAAAGGTGTAGTTTGTTCCTTAGGCTGAGCCGATAGATCCAATGGCCCGGTGAGCTACAAGAGCTGACAAAATTCAAATATAATCACACGTGAAGAAAGTACAAAGCCTTGGAGAGCAAGACAAGGGCATTTCGCACAAATGCTCAAAGAGATAAGGATTTGGCTCCAAGAATGAAAACACCTATATATACGAGTGAATAGTTAATTTGCAAATGACTTCTCACAAAACATCAAGCAAACCCTAAAGAGAGCCAAGTCAGAAAGAAGAAGAGTCCAGAAAAGTCTTTGGCAGCGAGTGTGCGATCTCGGCTGACGGAAAAGAAAGAGTTCACAGGACCAAGGGAAATGAGTAGTGAAGAACGAAGGGGTTTGAGTTTCTTGTTTTAGTTGAGTTGTTGTCTTAGTACTTATGCTGAGAAATTTCATTAGTGTTTTTAGAGTTTGGAGACCGCTAGTAACAAAGAAGTTTGAACCTTGCCTGTTGTAGCTAAGGGAACAATCAATAAAAGAAGAAGGTCATTCAAAATCCTCCAACGGAGGTAGAGGTTTACCCATACAACTAGTTGGTTGTTGTTGGGGGGGGGGGGTCCTCTATAAGGAGTTGAGTCCCCTTACTATTGTTCTATTTACTTGCATTTTTGTTTTTATTCCGCTGTTTTGGGAACAACCTAACCACTGTTCCTAACTCTTTGCTAACGCATACGATCCAACAAATGTGTTCCTCCTATTTCAATTTTATAAGTCAGGGTTGTGTCTCTCTCGACGGGTCTTAAAATATCAATTTCTTTAAATATAAATAAACTAATCATATGAGGAGATCATTTAATTCTTATTAATTCTTTTAAAAATATATGGAAAATTCCTTTGGAAATACAGATTATATACTGTAATCTCCGAAATATGTAATCTGATTTCTTTTATTCCAGATTATCGACATTTTCATTATTACAGGAAATTTAATTGTGCTACAGATTTTCTAGCAAGAAGAAATATCAACATTCAAATAATACATTCAACTATTCTTTCCGTTGGATCACAAGTGTCGTCTACTTTAAATTTTTTGTTTTCTATAGATTTAATTATTTGGAGGTTGATTCTGGTGGAAATAATTGTTAAAATAAAAACTAGAAATAAATATGGGACGTTAGATCTATGAGATGGATGGACAAGATTAAAAATGGGTAAATTTAAAAAATATGAAACACGCGTCCCAAGGATTCATTTTTAATGGCAATTTTGTAAATATGTTAAAAAACTCTAATTTGTCTCAAAAATAACTCCATGTCTCTTCTCCTTCCTCCATTCAAACCAACAAACATGTAAAACCTAAAAGTTATTTCCAAAAGCTTCAAACCTCCATTGAAGACAAAAATATTAGCTTAAAATCCCTATTGAAGACACATTCACCCTAACAACTTTAAATCTTCATTGAAAAACAAAATTCCTTGCTTGGGTGCATACAATTCCTTCGTGAATCACACAAATTCGTTCAAGGTATGAAGTAGTTTTTTTCAAGTGCATAAAACAATCTCTCTCTCTCTCTCTCTCTCTCTCTCTCTCTCTCCATGTACAAAGATGAAGACCAATCTATCAATGAAGCACATGAAGAAGGTAATTTCTTAACCTCTCTTTTGAGAATTTGTATGGTGAATATCCTTGTTGAAGAAGATGAAATTTGGGGATTTTGGTTGAATTTTCTTTCTAATTTCTGGGACAAATTATCTGAAGTTCAAAATTTTTGGAGGAATTAAGTTGCTTGGTTCAAAATATGATTCATATGATGTTTAGTAGATTGTAAACGGCAAGGTTCATGTATTACACTATAATGTTCATATATAATTATCTAATGTTCATATTTTGCCAGTTGAATGAAAATCTTGTTTTTGCATTTGTTGCCCCTTCATACTACTTTTTTGGTGCTTTTCTTTGCTAATTGCTATTGTATTTTTGCTAACCACTACTAATTTTGGTTGTCGATATGCAATGGTTGCTAGTTTCTTCACATTGGTTAGGAAGTTTACTTGACTCAATACAAAATGATAGGATACATGTGTCACATGTCCAAATATCTGATTTTGTTCTAGCCTATTAGCTCAAATGGTAGAGCAATGTGTTTGTACACATGAATGTGGGTTCGAATCCCTCATAGGCTTCATATTATGTGTGTGATGTTTCAATTCAAAGTTGAGTTCTCTTGTATTATGTTCAAGTTCATATATATTACTTTAACATTCACATATCAACTTTGTATGTTCACACATTGATCATGTATGTTCACATATTTTCGAACAAGTTCCTAATATTTTACGAAGTCATTTACTAGCATCCAAGCCTTGAGCTCAATTTTTGAGCCTTGACTTTCATAGTGACCTCTCTTGCTATATTAATCTCGTTCAAAGTCTCATTAAGAGCATCTCTTAGCCTCTTTGTTTCCACCCTTGCTATAGTTTAAACACTCAGTATAAATTTATGATGTTACACAACCATTTTTTTCATGTTCATAAATATATATATATATATATATATATTACTTTTGTATTCACAGGTTGAATGTGTATGTTTGTTTATTTTCGAATAAGGTTAGGGTCTTTATAAGATAATTCATTCATGTTCATATATATTTGTTTAATGTTCACATATTGATTATGTATGTTCACATATTTTCAAACAAGGTCATTATGTTTTACGAAGTCATGTACTAGCCAACATCCAAGCCTTAAGTTGTAATTTCCCAATCTTGGCTTTCATAGTGGGTATCCCTTGCTACATTAACCTAGTTCAAAGTCTCATTGAGAACATAGCTCTTAGCTTTTGTGATTTCCTCTCTCGACTTGTCACTCTTACGTCCAAGTCAAGTCAATGCTCTTATACTAAAAAACCAGCAAACTTTAGAAAGTCATCACAAGTCAATTGTAAATTAGGAAACAAAGCACCATCAGCCAAACAATACTACATTTATTGCAACAACAACTAATTATACTCCAAATAATAAAACAAAAAAATGATAATTGACAACCATACAACAAAAAACATGTTTCACTAACACACACACACAAAACACAACACCTTTATTGCAACAACGACTAATTAGCTTAATTACTCCATCAACCATACAAGCATTGGACAAATTTCTACTCACATTAACTAATATTGATAACAACTAGCAACGACAATTAAGTTCACAAAGTAATAATCTAAAATCATAGTAAGTTCATGTAAAATACTTCAACAAAACAGTTTTGCCATCTGAGTGTAAACGACCACCACCTAAGCGCACATCAAAACCGCAACAAAAGGCATAGTCCTTATAGAATTCAATTCCCGCATCCAATGTGCTAAATAACATCCCACTAGCAGGCTTGATATCATTGGGGCAAACTGGAACAAAATATGTCGATTCCCCTTGAGAAAAATGAACTTCATAATACTCACTTAAATATGAAGTTTCAATCCCCATGCCATCAATACTATCTAGACTTGCAACATGAGACAATTCCCCACTTGCAACAACACTAGAACTAGAAGGACAACCTACACAACTTGGCAAAACAAAAGATTCAAGTATAAGATTCATACAGAAACATATAAGATTCACATAAAAATATATTAAGTTCACATAAAATACAATTCAGTACAAGAGCAACTCACACTTAGGACTTTCAACAAACATATTATCTGCAACTCAAAAATCTTCCACAAAACACAACATACAAACATTTTTTGAAGATGGACAATGAAAAAACGAAATGAAATCACAATATACTTGATCTTAGGATTGATTCACACTCATATTGATGCAATTTGAGATTCACAAGGTGAAATCAAACACGAAAATTAACTAAACCCTAAAACCAAAATCGAAAGAGAAGGAAACCACAAACCTGCAATTGAATCCATAAGCAAGTTAAATATTAGGAGATTAGAAGTTGAGAAAAGATCGAAATTCAACAAAACACCAGCCGGGAAAGGAATGAGCAATGTACGCACTTGGACGAGATAACAGTCACCATTAAAGGGGGGTTGTAGCTTGCGTGAACTGAAATTAAAATAGGTTGAATGACGGTTTTACCCTTATCACTTAAAAATTAAAACAAAGAGCGTGTCAATCCTAACCGTCCATATCTTGTGATCTAACGGACGAGAATAAATCTCAGTTTTCATAATAAGACCTAATTTCATATGATTCAATCTCTTAAATTGTATTCATAATCTTTTGTTGTTAGATTTTATCAAATTTATCTGTCGTGATAATATAGATTAGCCTTATAATAATCGAATAACCTAATGTTAACCTTGTGTCTAATTAAAAAAAACTATATTGCTGCATGTTTCTTTCCAAAAAAAAAAACTATACTACTACATGTTTTTTATTTAAATTATTACAGAGTCTAGACAAGACCCAAGGTGCTAAACGCAAGGAAAAAAAAGCTACTCCCTCCGTTCATAAAAACATGATGTTTTAGCCTAAACTCTAAAAATTAAGAAAGTATATAATTTGACTCAATTACCCTTTTTATCAATTTTTTACTTTTACTTAAATTTGAATTATGAAATATTTTCTGATTTGGTTTAGATTTACTCTTTCCCAATTTTGATCCAATTTAAGGTACAACTTCCTAAAATTAATGTTCCTAAATTGATTTGGTTTGATTTCTATGTTTTTTTTTTCCTTTTTTCAGAAGGGTAAAACTATAAAAATGTGTACATAAATAGCTAGAACATCATATTTTATTGAACAAGGAAAAACCCCTAAAACATTATATTTTCATGAACGGAGGGAGTAGTACATAACTTAATGGCTTATTTATGATGGATTAAAAATAAGAGAAATTTCTTTTGATATTCCTCAATTTTATCTCTTAATTTTGATGTCTTATATAAAAAATTATTTCTTTTGATACTCTTGAGTTTTTGGCTTTCTCTCTTAACACTCTTCTTCGGTTCAAATTAGTTAAATTCAAGCTCACAATTGTGTTTCTCACCCTTAGATTAGTGAGATTCAACTTTTAAACCACTCAAATTCATAATCAAACTACATCAATTTGAATTTTAAGAAAATCATTTTAAGGAGTTATTTAGATGATTGCTTACAAATTCAAATTGGAATGGTTCAGTTATGAATTTGGGTGTTTCAATAGTCAAATTCTATTAATTTAAGGGTGAGGAACACAATGACGAACTTGAATTTAACTAATTTGAACCGAAGATGCGGAAGAGCAGTGTCAACAAGAAAAGCCAAAATTATAGAGATATCAAGAGTAATAAATTTTTTTATAGGACACCAAAAAAGATAAAAATTGAGGGACACCAAAAGAAATTTCCCTAAAAATAAATGCTTTAGGGCAATTGCTTATTGATCACATCAAAAAACTGACCAAACTTTTGACAACCTAGACTTGAAAACATTTTTGAAATCTAAAAAATCTCATCCACTTGAATATCATAGGATAACAAATTTCTCACTAAATCAATTCCCTTAAATTCTTTCGTCATAAAAAAATAAAAAAAATGTCTAACATAAACATAGCTTTGTGCCTTTGCATCAAGGAAATGAAATAATATAATCAACCAAACAAAAAAAAAACAAAAAACTAATGGCAATAATTCTGTTGGTTGGTTTTGCCTTAAATCTGACTATGATGACATGATTGTTGAGGTTTCAAATTTTGAAGAACAGGGCCACGAGAGGCGCACTTAAAATGATTTATGCAAGCTATGTTTGTACTAAATTCTTAGTCCTTTAAAAAAACAATTCGTAAAGAATTCCAACTAGGTAGTGATATCCACAACGAAATCGAATCGAATCTAATCACATAAGTCTATATTGTATACATGGAATTGGTGGCATGAATTAGAGTTGGGATAATTAATTCTAATTTTGACGATAAGTCGAATAGTTTTGTACTAGTACAAAAAGATATTCAATCCAATCATCACTTCTTTTTTCAAAATATTGAATATTGAATTGGACAATCATAATTTTAAGGGTACTTTTATTCCCCTAAATAAATGGAGCACAATTCAAAGCTATAATATTATAAAATTTAAGCACGGGATCTCTAGTTAATAGATGGAGTAATGTGTAGCATCGACGTGTGTTACTAACATGATATAGAAGTAGTTGTACCCGTTGGGCCATACACGACTATGATTCGGTATTTTATAGATATTAAATAAAAATATAATAAAAAAATAATGTAAGTATTTTATTGTCCGTACAATGTACATTTTTTTATTTTTTTGGAATCAAATAAAAATTATTAAATTTAATTTTGAGAATAAAAAAGATTATTAAGGTAAAATAATGTACATTTATCCTTTTTCATGATGATATTTCATAGATATTTAATTTAAAAAAATATAACATATGAATAAAAAAAGATTTATATATTAGAATATGGAAGCGATAAGATTTATATAAGATAATAATTAAATTAATAAATAAACTATAATAAGATAAATATAAAATAATTTATTTATATAAAATAATTAAAAAATAATTTAATTTCATTTAAGGTGGAACCAAACTCATTTTATGGCTCGATAAAGTAAAGATTAGATAAGATTAAATATTATATTTTTTTATTACTTCTATGTACCTTAATTTAAAGATTATCAAATATTTCAATATATCTATTAAATATTATATTACCAATTTTTATTATTTTTAAACATTATAAGTATTTATCATTAATTTTTTATTATAAAAGAATATAATATTGATATTTTCTAAAAATAAAATAGATATTGCTATTTTTTCTAATTTTTTCCATCAAGATAAATCTAGTCCACCTAGACCTCGATTCTTGATTTCGTCCCTGATTAAAATCATTCTAAAAAACTGTATCATGTTTTTGTGTTTATTATTTTCACTTTGTAAAAAAAATTGTTCTCTAAAAATAATCTATAACTATATATTAAAGTTGTACCTTTTTGAGCAACCAGAATGATTCTGGTCCCACCCCATATTTAGAAAAGTAATTTTTATTTCTAATATTTTAACTTTTTACTATTAAATTCTTCCTTAACTACTTAAATTTATCTTTAACATCAAACAAATATCTATTTGGTATAACAATATCTTTTGAAAACTTCCTTATACAAATATTTAAAATTAAAAATAATAAATTTAAAATATTTTAAAATAAGTATAAATATCTTTTATCTTTTAGTATGATATCTTTTTACGAATTTATTTATATATTCAAATTTATAATCTTAACTAATTCTCCATACTAATTAATTATATATATACAAAATACAAAATATTTTAAAATAAATGCTAGTTAATATGTGAATATATGTACACATACCCAACTCAAAAATATACTTAAATACATTCCAATATAACAATGAAAAATAAAATTGGAGAGTGGACCTAGTTAGGTGGACAAGCAAAAATAAAGTGAAAACGTTGTTATGGAGGATTGAACACAGGTTCAATTTGTTCTAATTAACATTGCATACCACCTGACTGTAACTATGTACATTAACACTACTAAAACATACATATATTTAATTTTTTGGAGTGGGCTACAACAAACCCTAGTCCACTCCTGGTTCCGTGCCTGATTTTAATACTTCTCTTATTGATAATCACAAAACTACAAGACAAGTAAGAAGTCTAATGTACTCTCTCCCTAAGATATTATCCTATCAACTCAATCAACACACAACTAAAGTTACTTTGAAAACTTGGCCTCTCAAGCTTCAAAGCTTCACCGGATTCCTTCGACTAATAAAGGTTGTGTTGAAACTATTTCATGCCTTAGAAATCTCTGAGAACTCCTAAAAATTCCTCTCCATGATGCTCCCCTCTTCTCTCTTGAAAAGCTATGTTGCTCTTCTTTTTCTCTCAAAAAACACGCAGAAAAGCACACATACACTTATGACAAAACCCCTTTATATGGTAGGCTTTGGGTCTTCCCTAAAAATTATATCTTTAATATTCATAAATAAAGATACCACATATGTCTACCCAATCCCAAACAATAAAGATTTGTCCTTATCTAATTATAAGATATAGGTTCTATTAATAAATCTCTACCTCATTCTATCCAAATCTCCAATTATTGCACCCCAAGTTTTGGGATTATATCTCCTCTTTTCATATTTGATCTTCCATGAAGCCAACTATCAGTTTCCATGTTTGACACACTTCCTTACGCTCCACGCAACCACGTTCCAATTATTGTTCATCGTTCCTCTAAAACTTAAACTTTACACTTCCACCATTGTTCCTTAGAAAGTTCTATCGCTATTCCTTTGACAATTAGTTCTCACAATTTATCTCTAGAACATTGAATCTTCACAATTTCCTTCACAATTTGCGTGTTTAACACCATTTTTCTGGCTTTTGCCTGAGATGCCTCTGTTCCCTTACATGAAACACCTCTTAGGAAACATCAAATACCAAAGATTTATTATCATCAAAACCACAAGGGAAATACAAGGATTAAGGAAACCTTGTTTCAACACAATAAATTGTAATCATCTCATAATGTGTTTTGTGGATGATTAACTTATAAGTTTATAATGCTAAATCTAGGTAATATGGAGTTTACTAATCATATTGAATTATGTTATATATGCTCAAAAATTTCCAACTTTTGAGTTAAAAGTGTTCCGCCTTTACCCTAAATTCTTCAATTAAGCTAACTGGTTTAGTAGTTAGGTCAATTTTTGACAAATTAAGCTAATAGGATTAGGATAAATAAATGTAGTAAAAAATATACATTATCTTCATTTGATTTTTTACCCTAAACTCTTTGTTATGCATCCCACAAAATCTTCAAGTCCTATGGTATGTCAACTCTTTTCTACCAAAAGTTTTGGCATATTATTGGGCCAAGTATATCTACTTTTGTTCTTGACATTCTTAATTGTGCTTCATTCCCGGTTTCCTTAAATAATACTTGTATTACTTTGATCCCAAAAATTAATGAGCCTTAAAGGATGAAAGATCTATGCCCCATAAGTCTTTGTAATGTGTTTTATAAGATCATTTCAAAAGTGTTGCTTGTCAATAGGTTAAAAGGGTACCTTAGAAAATTGGTTGCTCAAAGTAAGAGTGCTTTTGTCCGAGGGGGTTGATTACTAATAATGTGTTGGCAACTTCTAAAATTTTCCATTATTTGAAGATGAGAAGATATGGGCATCAAGGATACTATACATTGAAGCTTGATATGGCCAAGGCTTATGATAGGGTGAAGTGGGGCTTTTTGGAAAGATATGTAAGGAAATTTATGTGCTAGGGCATGGGTGAATTTGATCATGTTGTGTGTGATTATTGTGTCTTTCTCTATCTTGATAGATGGCTATCTCATGACTACTTTGCTTCGGGGCATGGCTTGAGACAAGGCGACTCGCTCTCACTGTATTTATATTTGTTATGTGTTGAAGGTCTATTCGGCATGTTGATGCCGAGTGAGAATAAGAATAGGCTCAAGGGGATAAATAGTGCACGGAATGCTCCTTTGGTTTCTCGTTTATTTTCGCTGATAACTATGTACTGTGTACAAAGGCAACTTGTCATCAAAGTCTTGAAATTGTTCATATCCTCCATGAGTATTAGGATAGAATGGAGCAACTTTCAGTCAACAAGTGAACTTTGCAAACTCCAATTTATCTTTCAGCAAAAATGACCCTCAAACTTGAAGTCCAGTTAAAATAAAAACCCTCAAACTTGAAGAAATCTAAAATTCAAGGAACTTTTTCTCATATTCCAATGCTTAACTCGAAGAACATAAGCTCGAGTTTGAATAAATATCAAGTTCAGTTGATGTCGAAGGTGCTTCCTCTGGCGGCGGATGAGATGACAGGATGAAATCAACGGGTGGTGATGGAGCTTCATCGACCATTTTTAGGAGGAAAAAAATACTTGTTGAATTTTCTTTTAATTCAAGCATGTCTGATTGTTGTTTTCAGCATATGAACGAAGTATTCAAAAGAAAAGGGTAGATTCTAAGGCCCCGTTTGGTTGTAATTTATGGAAACGTAAACGGAATGGATATGAATGTAGTCCATTTTAGTGTCATGATACATTGACAAAAAAAATCAACTTGCTTTGCACAACCTCTTATCAATTGTAAAAAGAGGCTTGCTCCACCTCAATCATTCTTCCATCAAGGGGTGGGGTAATAAAATGGTGGAATCACTCCCTTCCATCTCACTTTTACAATGGAAAATTTGTTGGATGATTTTTTTATATAAATGTATTATGACACTAAAAATGGTCTAGATTCATTTCGTTTCCGTTTCCGTTTCCGTTTCCACAAGTCATGACAAACCAAACGGGGCCTTAGTGTAAAGTGGCGAAGAGGGTGATATCATAAAAGGAATCCTTTTAATTGAACATCCTACATCCCTAATTCTGATGAAGAACTTTACCTCAAAAAACCGCCTAAAAATCCAAAAAACAAAACCGGAAACCACTCTCAAGATATGAAGAAATCTAAACATGCATAAGCTTCCCTCATTTTGAAGAAATTAACTTTGGCCATCGAGGATGAATGAAAATCACTACTTGTAGCAAATCAAAAGTGAAGAAACCTTTCCCTTAGAAAATTCTGAATCTAAACATGCATAAGCTTTATCTTATTAATGACTACGCACAAATTTTTTACTGAGTATGCATGGTTTATTAGATGATTGTACAAGTTTTTGTAGACGATTGTGCATGTTTATATAACTAATTGTGCGTCTGTGCATAATTTTGTAGTTGAGTGTGCACGGTTTTTTAACTGTATGTGCATGCTCTATTTTACATGGGTGTGCATGATGATATAATTGAGTGTGAATGATTATATAAGTGAATGTGTGCAATATGTTTATTGAGTGTGCATGATTATATATATTAATATGCATAGTTTTTGTAACTAAGCTCGTATGACCTTTTATAATTGAGTGTATATGACTTTATATCGTCATTCACACTTAGTTATAGGGTAATGCACACTCAATTGTAGGTTCATACACACTTAGTAACAAGATTATGCACATTCAATTGTAAGATTATGCACATTCATTATAGAGTCATACACACTCATCTATAATAGAGTATTGCACACTCGGTAGAAAAAAAATTATGCACATTCAGTTACAAAACAATGCACATTCAGTGCAAAAATTATGCACAAATAGTACGAAAATTATACACAATCAATTATAAGATTTATGCACAAATGATTTTTTGTAATTTAGCTAACACACGATCCTAAACATTGAATTTTCGATGTCGAACGTCTGAGACATTTTCAGTTCTCTCCTAAACCGGCCCCAAATTATAATTAAAAAATCAAAATTCAATCAACTATAGCGATATAGTTAAATCAAAATTCTATTGTATCTCATTCATCTAGCAACACTTCATCTCCAACAAAAACTACAAATTTGGAGAATTTATTGTGTTTTAAGCCTAATAATTTCTGCATCTATTTCAAATGGAGAGTCTTCAAAATATTAATCTTTTCTACATTTAGGGAATTCCCAAAAACATTTAGGAAATGTATTATAAAATATATGATAATCATATCTTCTTCAGATAGGTTAAATTAGATTTTATAACATTACATATAAATAAAAAATAATATAAAATGAGGAATTAGGATATAATTTTTTTTTAAGAATATGAAATTTAATTTTTTGAAGACGATTCTCTTAAAACTGAACTTTGGTTGCCCAATCTAAACTACATACGGCCCAACGCTTTTTTAAGTCTTAGCTTGAATATGTAATATCCGCGGAGCATGGTTGTCCAACCTAGACTACATACGTCCCTTATTTTCTTTCTTCCTTTCTCTACAAATAATTTATTGAATGAGATAATATTTTAAATTATAGCTTAATTAATACTACTACTTATTAGTGACAATTTACTATACTCTTAAACAGTGGAGTAATTAGGAGTACTCACACTCACACTCTTTTATCATCTGAGTGGTGGGAAGGTGATTAAACTTTTAAGGGGTGCTTGGTACTTGGTAGGTGGGGTTGAGGAATCGGATAAAGAGTTGGGGGAATCTCAATTTAATACAACGTTTGGTTTAAAATTTTCGGGTATCAAATTCATAAGGGGCGTTTGGTTGGAAGCTGTAGGGAATGAGATATGTGTTTGAAAAATGAAAATCTTATACCACATGTTTGTTCTTTTATTTTTTTGGTATGGGAATGATTCCCCAAAGGCCCAAACCAAAAGGTATGGAATTTAAATAACTTTTGAAATCAAAAGATATGAGATTAGATACTAGGAACAAACAATTAAGCCACTTTAAGGGCCTGTTTGTTTGCATAAGGAGGTATGGAAACAGAATTATTGAGTTCATGGGAAGGGAAAGGAAACCGATTACGTTATAATCCAAAATTGTTTGCTTTAAGTCATGAAAACGAATTGAAATCAAATCCCTAAATTCTACAATTAGGGTTTTTCAGTTTTATCCCAATTTAATTTCCCCAAATCTCTAGGTTTTCTAGTTTTGTGCAGTCAGTTTTGCACCGTCTTTCATTCTCCGTGTCCGCCGACATTGGTGGAGCTCTTTCTATGGAAGATTTGACAATCTTCTTTTACATGTGAAATAATACCTCCCATTGCAGTGTTTATGTACACAACCGAAGATGACGAGGTGTTCTTCTTGTGCAACTTGTGGATCTCCTATGTCGGTGGGAGGCTAGAGAGCTGGAGATGACGGGCTCCTTCAAACTTGTGGATCTCTGTTCAATACTCATTGCTTGTAAATTGCTCCTTCAATGGCAGTGAGTGATAGGAGGCCAAAGAGACAAAGATGACGGGGCGGGTGGGGAAGGGGATCGAGGCTCGGGTGAGATGTTGGAGCGGTAGAGGCACGTGATGAGAAAAAAAGCTGAGAGTAGAGGAAAGGTATTTGTTACTTGTGGTATTTTTGAAGGAAACAAAAAGGGTTTTGTTTCTACCAAGGGGTAGAATGAAAAAACGGATCAACAAACCACCAAATGTCTACAAAGGGAAACACTCATTTCAATCCCTTTCCACAGTCCCATTTTATTGGAAACAAACATGCCCTAATACTTTATCTTGCTCAACTCTTCTCATTTGGAAATTGGAACCACAACAGACACAACTTTAATACATCATTTCATATTAACATCAGTACAAGCCAAATGTCTAATTTTATCTATCATTCTCAACTTCATCATACCTTTTTAACTGAATTTCTATTTCACCCTATATCCAAATTTATTTCAAACTCCATTGTCTTCTTATAAAAATGCTTTTCGATGGAAGACAAATGTGCCAACAAGATCAGCCCACTTTGTAGGGCTAATAGCCCAAATCTTCTAAAACTATATTATCTTTGCAAAAAGCTTTAGCTTAACTATTATTATAACAAACTACACAAATAAAAAAAGGGTTTGACTAATGTATGCTCATGGACACACAATAACAATATTAGTTTTGGAAATTATTTCAAAACTATTTCCTAAATTAGAATTAATGAACCTTTTTTAAAAAATCAAAATTAACAAACAATATCCAGATTTACCAAGATTAGAATTCTTATTGTGTGCCCATGAAAATCCGATAAAAAAAACTTCAAATCTATTAGAGGATATTATGTATATTAGCGGATATTGTATATCCCGAGAATCTCGTAATTATGTATTATTATTTATTCTTTCCTAGTTTGTTGGATAGTCAGTAGTTTGTATATAAACTCTTTTTACGTAATAACAAATCAAGCTTTCACGCTGAATCAATTCTTTATAGTATTAGAGCGCCGGGAAATTTTCCGATCCCGACCCTAATTTGGCCGCCAATCACCACTGGATTTTTGTCGGCTTCTCTCGAGTTTCATCGCCCTTTCGGCGCTTCTTTTTCCCTTCTTGTGTGCAATGTCGGGCAAGGATGAAAACCATAAACCTAACTCTCCTTACTATCTTCATCCATCGGATCATCCTGAGATGAAGATTTGTCCCGTCGTTCTTCGTGGCGACAACTATCAAGAGTGGGATCTCTGTATTCGCAATGCACTTCGGGCAAAGCGGAAACTTGGCTTCATCGACGGAACGATTATGAGGCCGGATGAACTGGAGTTGATGGATGACTGGTGGTCCATCAATTCTATGTTGGTTGGCTGGATTATGGGAAGATCTGAAGCATCGGTTTTCCGTGGGCAACGAACCGTGAGTTCATCAACTGTGCACTGATTTGGCGTGGTGTGTTCAAGGAGGAAAGAGCATCACTAATTACTTTGGTGCTTTGAAGAAGATTTGGGACGAATTGTCCAATTATCAAAGTGCTCGTCGTTTCAATTGCGGGAAGTGTGAGTGCAAATGGGCGGATGATTTGACAAAAGAGTGAGAGGATGAACAAATTCATCAATTTATGATGGGTTTGGATGACGTTTTTGAACCGGTTCGGTCTCACATTCTCGCTCAAGAGCCCATGCCAAAATTGAGTCGGGCTTATGCCCTAGAATTCTAAGACGAGCGCGCACGCTCGACAACTACAGGCCGAGAGACTCGACCCGAGGGCGGGGCCTTCGCTGCACAAGCCGGTCACGGCTCATCCCGTCATGATAAGCTCTAGGAGGGCGTGGGGTTTGAGTCTCGCGATGGAGGTCAAGGGCGTGGCGATGGGCGGTGTCGTCCAAGTTGTGGTCAGTGCGGACAACCGGGCCATGATACGAGTCGCTGCTTCCAACTGATCGGCTATCCCAAGTGGTGAACCGCGGACAAGATCGCGACTCACAAGGCAAAGCTGGGCAGTTGTTCTGATGCAATCGCTGATCGCCAGCAACAGCGCGGGCGTGGCCGCAGGCGCGAAATGGCTGCCGTGGTCGCGGGGCTGAACAACAGCGAGCAAACTGGACATATTGGTTCGGGGAATTTTGGAAATTTTTCGGTTGTTGATCGCGCCGGGACATGGCTATTTGACGCCCAATTTTAGCCATTAATGCATATGGTTCAACCTAATAATTCTGGTAATGTCGGTAACAATTCGGGTATGTTTTCTAACTGGATTTTGGATACCGGTGCATCATTTCATATGACTGGTGATTCGTCGTTGCTTTCTGATTTGAAGAATGTTGATACATCGACGGTTTTGTTACCAAACGGATCGTCTACTACGGTCTGCCGTGCCGGGATTGTTCGTTTCAGTGATCGGTTAATTTTGAGAGATGTTTTGCTTGTTCCTCAGTTGACTTGCAATTTAATTTCATGTTCTCAATTATTAAAGCATCAGAATTGTGTTGTGGAAGTAACTGATAAGCTATGTATTGTACAAGGTCGCACTACGATGACCTTGATTGGAGCGGGCAAGGAGCGAAATGGAGTCTACTGGTTGCGTGTGGCACCTGCAATAGCACTTGCTTCACGAATTGAGACTGATTGTGCAGCCCTTTGGCATTCCCGTGTTGGTTATCCTTCCCTTTTTGTACTTTAGTAGTTACCTAATGTTAAAATAAATGGTCACTTAGACCCATGTGATAGTTGTCACAAGGCTAAGCAAACTAGATCCGTTTTTCCTTTTAGTCAGTCGCATTCTTCAGCATGTTTTGACATTGTTCATTGTGATGTATGGGGTCCTTATCGGACTCCCACTACAACTGGTGCTCGTTATTTCTTAACTTTAGTTGATGATTTTTCTAGAGGAGTTTGGATTCATCTTATGGTTAATAAAAGTGAAGTTGCTACTTTAATTGCAAATTTTTGTGCCATGACAATGCGACAATTTCAAAAGCAGGTTAAATGTTTTCGTAGTGATAACAGAACTGAATTCACATGCATGCGTTCTTTCTTTGATCAAAATGGCATTGAGTTTCAAACTTCTTGTGTTGGCACGCCTCAACAGACTGGTCGGGCTAAACGGAAGCACATGCACATTTTAAATGTTGCCCGAGCACTTCATTTCCATGCTCATTTACCTTTAAATTTTTGGGCCGATTGCATTTTGACTGCTGCTTATTTAATAAATCGAACTCCAACTCCTCTCCTTCAAAAAAAAACGCCATTTGGAATTTTGCATGGTCGACCCCCTTGCTATGGTCGTGTGCGTGTGTTTGGATGTTTGTGTTTTGCATCAACTATTCCCCGTGATTCTGATAAGTTTGGTCCTAGATCTAGAAAGTGCAATTTTGTGGGTTATCCAAAAGGTCAAAAAGGTTGGAAAGTTTATGATTTAGAGACCAATGAACATTTTGTTTCTGTTGATGTTACATTTTATGAGACACATTTTCCCTTTCAAGCTCTTTTAACTACAATTGCACAATCAAGTGCAGAGCCACACCCATCTGTTTTTGATGATATCCATGACCCTATTTCTTATCCGCAGACAAATGTCAGGGGGAGTGGGGTTCAAACTCCTTCTGTCACTGTTCAAGAACCTGACCCAAACTCCACAAATGCTCTAATGCGGACAACAGTCGGGGGGAGTGAGGGTTCAATCTTCCTCTGACTCTGTTCAAGTAAACTCATATCCTAGCTCCACATTAGCCCCAACGCAGACAATTGATGGGGGAGGTGGGGTTCAATCCTCTCATGTCGTTGTTCAAGAAATACCCCGTCGTTCAACCCGTGATCGGACTCCTTCTATGAAGTTAAAAGGCTACATCTATAACACTATGCACAATTGTGTAGCTTCATCGTCTCCTTCATCTCAACCATCACGGTTATCAGGTACATCCTATATTATAGCTAATTATGTTAACTGTTCACAATTTTCTCCTACACATACTACTTTTATTGTTGCGGTTCAGACTATTCCAGAGCCTATTACTTTTGTTGTTGCTGCTTCTGATCCTTTGTGGAAAGCGGCTATGCAAGATGAGATTGACACTTTGAAACGTAACGGGACTTGGACACTTTCTGATCTTCCTCTAGGAAAGAAACCCATTGGTTGCAAGTGGGTCTATCGAGTTAAGTATAAATCTGATGGTACTGTTGAGAGGAACCAAGCGAGACTGGTCGTTCTGGGTAATAATCAGAAGGTTGGTATTGACTACAAGGAGACTTTTGCTCTTGTAGCCAAGATGGTTTCAGTTCAGACTTTTCTTGTTGTGGTTGCCATTCAGAATTGGGAATTGCATCAGATGGATGTTCATAATGCTTGGTGATTTGCATGAAGAGGTTTATATGCGGCCCCTCCTGGTTTTGCTAGTGCTTTTGGCAAGTTCAGCAAGCTGAACCGTTCCTTATATTGAATTCGTTAGGCACCCCGGAACTAGTTTGCCAAGTTAGCTACTGCGTTACACCGGTTAGGCTTTACTCAATCTCGTGATGACTCTATTCTCTTACACTCGTTCTGGGATTTGTATTCATGTTCTGGTGTATGTTGATGATTTGATAATTGTTGGGAATGATTCTATTGCTATTGCCAAGTTCAAACGACAATTAAGCTCTTGTTTTCATATGAAGGATCTAGGCCTTCTTAAGTACTTCTTGGGATTGAGATAACCAGATTTGTTGAGGGACTGTTTCTGTCTCAACGGAAGTATACTCTAAATATTCTGACTGAAGCTGGTATGGTTGGGAGTAAGCCATGTGAGTTCCCCAGTACAACGGCCAGGTGGAGAACGTCAATGCCCGCATCTTGTCCGATCTAAAGAGGCGCCTGGGCGAAACTTCTCCCGCTCGTCCTGTGGACATACCGCACCACCGCGCGCCACGCAACGGGGGAAACGCCTTTCGCTCTAACCTACGGGGCAGAAGCGCTAGTCCCCGTAGAAACCTTAACCCCTTCAGCAAGAGTTTTTGACTTCGATGAAAAAGAGAACGAGGCCAACCTCAAGGTCGAACTACTGTTTAGAGGCGAACTGCGCGAGGTGGCTGACCTGCGCTCCAAAGAATACAAACGTCGCGTGGCGGTGTATCACGACAAGAAGGTTAGGCCCCGGTTTTTTGCCACAGGTAGTCTCGTCTTGAGGCGTACCGAAGGTGCCAAACTGGATCCTAACTAGGAGGGACCATACCTCCTCGGAGAAGAAGTCGCGCCCGGAGCTTTCAAGCTCAAGGATAGCGAAGGGCGTACTCTGAGCAAAACATGGAACATCGATCGGCTCAAAAGATATTACATGTAAACTCTCCGAACTCTGCTATTTCCTACAAATTTTGTGAATAAAGCGTTGTGGTATTTTCAAATCTGTCTCAAAAATGAAAACATCGTTTCAAAGTCCACCCCTCGCTTCCCGCTTGGGGTTGGAGATTCTCGGTTTTGCGAAGTTCAATCCATCCCTCGCTTCCCGCTTGGGGTTGGAGATTCTCGGGTTTACAAAATTCAAGTTCCACCCCTCGCTTCCCGCTTGGGGTTGGAGATTCTCGGTTTTGCGAAGTTCAATTCCACCCCTCATGATGTGATCAAGCCCACCTGAACCCACCTTCCCGGCCTGCCTCGAGTCGGCGTTCTGACCAATGGGTCAGCCTCCCGCCTGCCTCCCGCCGGCGATCTGACTGGTGGCGCTCGATCACAAGCCATGGGCTGCAGCCCATTCACCCCAACCTACAGGAGGTTTCACACTTTTCATCCTGCAGGATGTTGGAGGGGGGATTTGATCCCCTGACCTCCCTTTATCAAGGTGGGGTTACCACACTTGATAACCAACTCCACTGTGCAGTGGAGTTGGTTATCAAGTGTGGTAACCCCACATTGATAAAGGGAGGTCAGGGGATCAAATCCCCCCTCCAACATCCTGCAGGATGAAAGGTGTGAAACCTCCTGCAGGTTGGGGTGCATGGGCTGCAACCCATGGCTTGTGATCGAGCGCCACCAGTCAGATCGTCGACGGGATGCAGGCTGGAGGCTGGCCCACTGGTCAGAACGCCGACTCGAGACAGGCCGGGAAGGTGGGTTCAGGTGGGCTTGATCACATCATAAAAGTGCAGTAGAGTTGGTTATCAAGTGTGGTAACCCCACCTTGATAAAGGGAGGTCAGGGGATCAAATCCCCCCTCCAACATCCTGCAGGATGAAAGGTGTGAAACCTCTTGCAGGTTGGGGTGCATGGGTTGCAGCCCATGGCTTGTGATCGAGCGCCACCAGTCAGATCGCCGAGTGGAGGCAGGCTGGAGGCTGGCCCACTAGTCAGAACGCCGACTCGAGGCCGGCCGGGAAGGTGGGTTCAGGTGGGCTTGATCACATCACCTCGCTTCCCGCTTGGGGTTGGAGATTCTCGGGTTTATAAAATTCAAGTTCCACCCCTCGCTTCTCGCTTGGGGTTGGAGATTCTCGGTTTTGCAAAGTTCAATTCCACCCCTCGCTTCCCGCTTGGGGTTGGAGATTCTCGGTTTTACGAAGTTCAATTCCACCCCTCGCTTTCCGCTTGGGGTTGGAGATTCTCGGGTTTACAAAATTCAATTCCACCCCTCGCTTTCCGCTTGGGGTTGGAGATTCTCGGGTTTACAAAATTCAAGTTCCACCCCTCACTTCCCGCTTGAGGTTGGAGATTCTCGGTTTTGCGAAGTTCAATTCCACCCCTCGCTTCCCGCTTGGGGTTGGAGATTCTCGGGTTTACAAAGTTCAAATTCCACCCTCGCTTCCTACTTGGGGTTGGAGATTCTCAGGTTTACAAAGATCAAATTCCACCCCTCGCTTCCCGCTTGGGGTTGGAGACAATAAAAGACAAACATGCGCGATTCGAGCGAGGCTCGTGATCGTGGCATAGAATCTATCATGCGCGGTCCGAGCGAGGTTCATGATCGTGGCATAAAATCTATCATGCGTGACCCGAGCGAGGCTCGTGATCGTGGCATAAAATCAGACATGCGCGATCTGAGCGAGGCTCGTGATCGTGGCATAGAATCTTTCATGCGCGATCCGAGTGAGGCTCGTGATCGTGGCATCGAAGCTATCATGCGCGACCTGAGCGAGGCTCGTGATCGTGGCATAAAATCTATCATGCGCGATCCGAGCGAGGCTCGTGATCGTGGCATAGAATCTATCATGCGCAATCCGAGTGAGGCTCGTGATCGTGGCATAAAAACTATCATGCGCGATCCGAGCGAGGCTCATGATCGTGTAATAAAATCTATCATGCGCGATCCGAGCGAGGCTCGTGATCGTGGCATAGAATCTATCATGCGCGATCCGAGCGAGGCTCGTGATCCTGGCATAGAAGCTATCATGCGCGATCCGAGTGAGGCTCATGATCATGGCATCGAAGCTATCATGCGCAACCCGAGCGAGGCTCGTGATCGTGGCATAAAATCTATCATGCGCGATCCGAGCGAGGCTCGTGATCGTGGCATAGAATCTATCATGCGCGATCCGAGAGAGGCTCCTGATCGTGGCATAAAAACTATCATGCGCGATCCGAGTGAGGCTCGTGATCGTGGCATAAAATCTATCATGCGCGATCCGAGCGAGGCTCGTGATCGTGGCATAGAATCTATCATGCGCGATTCGAGCGAGGCTCGTGATCATGGTATCGAAGCTATCATGCGCGACCCGAGCAAGGCTCGAGATCGTGGCATAAAATCTATCATGCACGATCCGAGCGAGGCTCGTGATCGTGGCATAGAATCTATCATGCGCGATCCGAGCGAGGCTCGTGATTGTGGCATAAAACCGATTATGCACGATCCGAGCAAGGCTCGGGACGGAGCATACAATGAGCGCCCGATGTGGCTCGAGCGGGCCACAAATGTTGTGGCACTCAGGCCATGGGGTTGGATCGGGATATATACACAGTAAACTAAAATGAGAAACACGTAACACAACCATAAACAAAGAAAACTATATAAAGTAAGGCCACGAGGGCCGAAGTGTCATAATTACAGACCCCGACGGGGCCACCAAAATAGCAAAAATATAAAAAAAAACACAAACTACACAAACAAGCATCCCTCACTCCTTCGGGGTCTCGTCGGCGGGTTCCATGGGGACTTGGCGGACGGGCGAGGCGATGATCACATCAGGATTAGAAGTTGGCGCGTGCGTCGCGAGATGGGGATCTGCGGCGGCGAGGTCCGAGCCTCCCTGGCCGAGGTCCTCTACGGTGGGCGCCTCAGTACCTTCGGTGGCCACGGTCCCATACTCTTTAAGGAAGAACTCACATTCTCCCTCGGGCTCTTCCCTAGTTTCTTCCCCCATGGTCAACCCGTAGTTGTGGTTAAAAAAGGCAATGCGAGGATCAATGTGTCCATACTTCACAACCGCCTGCCTCACCCCCATGCAAACGGCCTGCCGAAACATTTTGTTGACGCTACTCAGCAGCTCTTCCTTGTACTCGATAGACGCCACATACTTGGGGCCCGCAGTCTCCACCTCCTCGTTTAGCTCTTTGATGCGCTCGTAGAGGCTGCCGTTCTCCTCTTCAACCTTCCGGAGCTCCGACTCCTTCTCCCTGAAGAAGTTATGCTCCGCAGACAGTTTGGTCCGGATCTCCTCGATCTCGGCCTTGAGATCCCCCAACCTCCCCCTTTGCCTTCTCCGTCTCCTCCTTGGCCATCTCCACCTCCCCTTGGCCTTCTTCGCCTCCTCCTTGGCCCTGGCGGCGGCTTTGGCCTCGTCCGTCGCCGCAATCTCCGTGGCCCGAGTCCTCCTCTCGGCCTCCGCGAGCTCCTTCTCCCTCTTCGCACACTCCTTTGAGCGAGCTTTGAGCTTCGCCTCCAGCTTATCCATACTCTTGTGGAGGAGGGCGATGCGACTGCAATTGTAGTTGTCGAAGAAGTGATGCTGGAAAAACCAAAAAGATACGCGTTAATAAAAAGAATAAGCATGAAACCAATTAAAAGAACAACCTCGAAGAAGTAAGGCATACCATCGCCGAGTAACGGAGGGCCTCGTCATTAAGGGCGGCCTCCGAGAGGTTGTTTGCCCACGCAACCTCCTCCTTCCAGTCTGCCCGGTCCCAGTCCTTGGGCACACCCCGGGCGGGTCAGTGGAACTTTTCAGCAGGAGGGCCTTTGGCGGAGATCACCCGGCTCACATGGCTGGGGCGGTTTGCCATCTCCCCCCCCCCCCCCCCCCCGAGGTGCCCCTTTGGTCGTCCCCCTTATGTTTCTTTTTCTTATCCTTGCGGGCGGGCACCTCGACTTCTTTCCTTTTGGATCCGGCTCCATCATCGGATCCTCGGGGGACCTGGGAGGACGTCCTGGCGATGTTCCCCTTGGACGGAGCCCCCTCGGTAATTTTCACCCCTGGCTCCTTCGGCGGCGGGGGTGTCATCTTTGTCGGCGGGGCTGGCGGCCTCGCCTAGGAAGTCGGCTCCTTTACCACAGGGCCCTTCGGGGCCCGAGAGCTTTGCGAAGTCGATGTCGTAGGTTTCTTTCTCTGCGCCCTCGAGGTAAGAGCGTTGAAAAGGTCCACTGTCAAAAATATAAGAAAAAACAAGTTAGATAAAAAGCAAAAACAAAAAATCACAAACTATCAAAGTAGTATGACTCAAGCGAGGCTCGCGATCATCACTAAATAAGCGAGGTATTCCCCCGAGGCCATGCGTGGCCCAAAACTAAAAACCAAAACCAAAAACAAGGAACAATAATTACCCTCTTCGCCGTCGCGAGGTGGAGGTGTAAGACTCAGACCGGCCTGCTCAAGTCGGTCCTGTGCCAAGTACTCCTGGAACGGCTGCTGACGCACCGGGGCGTATCGGGTCTTGAGTTCGGCGACTTTTTGTGTACCCTTGGGCCGAACGAAGTTGTTCGGGGCCGTGGGGAAGTTGAGATACCTCCCAGTAGGGTCCCGGACCAAGAACCATTTATTCTTCCACGTTTTGACGTTCGATGGGGCCGTGGTAATCTTAAGACCAGGCAAGCTAAGATTGACGAGACAAGACTCGTGTTCCCTCCTCGCCAAAAATAAGCTCGACATGGTGTCCATATCAGGTCCATCCCCGAGCTCATAACTTCGAATGGTGTAGGCACAGAGGAGCCGCCACGTGTTGGGGAACAGTTGCGTTGGGCAGACGTGCATGGCCCATAAAAAGTTGACCAGGTGTTGGGCTAGCGGCAACCGAAAGCCAGCCTGGAGGTTGTGCAGGTGCACGACGACGCACCTCTCGTAATGGGCCAAAGAGCATCCCTCCTCTTTGGGGAGCGCTAGCTCAACCCCTTCCGGCCAAGGGAAGTCCTCTGCGATCTTCGCGAGGTCTTCCGGCTTCAAAACCGTAGCCACCCCCTCGGGTAGAAAAATCCCTTTCGAAGGGTTCGGATACATGGGTATCCTCTCCTCGAGGATTGGAGGGATGCTCGACACGGAGTCGGTGATATACTCCGCAAAAAAGCTCACTTGGTCGTTGGAATCAGACGACCTCGCAAGGGAACCGGCCACCTCCTCATCGGAAATTGAGGACGAGGCCATCTTGACTCCGGAAGATGTGCGCAGTCGAGGAAAGAGTGAGCTGACTAAGACAACAAAGTCGCTAGAAGAGGGATCGCTGAAGACGAGCGAGGTAGACCTCGGGTTTTGAGAATCACTGGTCTCGACACTCTTTTCGGCCTTAGAAAGCTCCTCGTAAAACCTCTTTTTAACCTTGAATGCGAAGCCGGGTGGAGGGCTCAAGGATGTGCCTCTAGGCATGAAAGAGCGACGTCCAGGCCACGAAAGGCGAACACCTGGAAAAGAAGAATTTTTGAGACATCGAAAAAGGTCACCAAAAAACAAAACGCGAGGTATAAGAGGGGAAATGCATGTGGCACCCTAAGGATACTATGACGGATGAGACGTCTTAGGAAGAATATGAAGCGCAGAAAGGACGAAAATGAAGAATGGAAGACAACGGTTGGAAGGCCAAACGTCCCGTCAATCAAACGTCTTGACGTTTGGTCTCCCGAGAAATTCAAAATTCGAAAAGAAGAGCAGCGAAGGAACCCAACCGTCGGCTGACGCACCGAGAAGCACGGCATTGACCACCAACGCCACCCTCACCACCCCCGTTTCGCCGCTGTGACACCGGCGCGAAATGCCGGGAAACAACCATTCCCCCAATAATGAGACACGGGGGGGGGGGGGGGGGGGGGGGGGGGGGGGGGGGCCAGAAGTCGCCACATGCTTAACAAAAGAAAATATCTAAGTGTCAAGCCTTGCAGATATACACCTCGCTTCTAGCGAAAACCTCACACCCCGGGTCCGGCGAACCAAATGATATTCATGTATGACCTACGGTCCTCGGGACGAGGTCCCCATTCCATGGGGTTGTGATGGTTCTCAAAATAGTGGAATAGGAAGTGGGCCCGGGGTACAAGGAATAAACGGATCCGGCAGGACTCCCAAGGTGAACTACGGGACCCATTACCATACCCATCCCTAAATTAAACAAATCCTGACCTCCGCAAGGTCCCGAGACCTCGACAACGAGGTCTAAACCTCGTTGCTCAAAAGTTGACACCCCCGCCCTGTCTAGACCATTCAACAATCACCGCTTCACCACCCAATAGACCACTGCCTCACGCTCGACCAATCAAAAGGCTTGATCTCAAGCGTTCCACATCGAACAAACGCCAAAACCCATCCTCTCAAAACACTATAAATAGGGGAGAACCTCGTAGGGAGCAAGGGGTCGAAAAACATCTTGAACTCAAGAACTATCTTGCTCGTTGAAGATCGACGTGTTGAATCATCGTCAAAGGCCTCGCTACAGACAAGTGAAGTTCACAAAAAGACTTCAAGTCGCACATAGTTATCGTTCACATAAGAGACCTCGCAGCATCATCTCGCAGACCACAATCACCACCTACTAACTCAAACTCCTCAACCTCGCCGCCAGAGGTCGTCAAACTGCATGTGGGTGATAGAATCCCCTAGCAATTAGGAGATCTCGAACCTTGTTAGATCGAGATCTCGAATACTCTTAGGGGGTCTAAAGTGTAGTCTCGTTTGCTTGTAACCTCGTGATTTGTAACCTCGTCATAATAAAACAATAAATAAAGAGCAAGTGTTTGCATAATCGAATAAAAGTAATCTCGTTTCTTGTCTTCTAGCGTCGATTTATTTCGGGTTTCATCACTGGCGTCGTCTGTGGGAACTTCTTCATCCTAAGCAGTTTCGCGATTTGTGCAAACCTTGGCTCTTGAGTCCCTCAAAATGGCCTGTCCAAACAACTTCTTCCCCCAACACCCTGATAACATGCCCGAGACCTCGCAGTGGATGGGCACGGGACCGTCGGGTTGTCCGTTCGTGGCTCCTCCGGGGTGGGCGCACAACGCGCCACAAAACCCTTACCCGTTCCAAGGGTATGAGCCGGGCGGCGCTCCCCCAACGAGAAGAGGTGGACCAAACAAACCCTTGCTTTTATTATGAACGCAATTCGAGATTACAATTCTCAATTCATTCAAGATCTTTCTATTACAACGAGAATGTATCTATTGGATTATTCAAGATCTTTCTATTACAACTTGAGATTATAGCTACTAGACTATTCTAGATCTTTTGATTGCAGCTAGAGATTATAACTACTAGACTATTCGAGATCTTTTGATTACAGGTAGTGGATTTTTTGCGATCTTTTGATAGATGTGTACGAGTTGCTTTTTGACGACTTGAGGTCTTTTTATTGACCTTCCCTTGATTGTAGTGCGGTCTTTATGATTGCTTCAACACGTCGATCTATGCAAGAAAGATAGATCTTGAGTTAGAGGTGTTTTTTGACCCCTGTAACATTCGAGTTCTTCCCCTATTTATAGATGTTTGGGAAGTGAGGTTTTCACATTTATTCGATGTGGGACGTGCAATCTGTTATTATTTGATTGGTCGTGAGAAAGGCAGTTTTTGATTGGTCGGAGAAGGGGTGGCCTTTGATTGGCTAAGAAAGGCGGTTATGCCAATTTTTTAGTATGCGCGGTTTTCTTCCTTGCAAACCTCCTTGCCTTGGCCCACATTGTTGGTCCACTTTCCACTTTAGTGGGAAGTGCGCGATGTTTGACCTTGCACCCATCTTTGCCTTAGATCGCTTTGTGTGTCCACTTCCCACAGTGCGCGATGTTTGGCCTTTAGGTTTTTTCAAATAGGTGTAGGAAAACCTTTGGGACGCATCTCCGGTCCCAAGGTTTACCTGTGAGACCGACCTCGAATTTCTCTTTCCTAGCCTTATTTTGTCCGTTTGTGCGTTGTTAAATTCGCGCACCATCATAACCCCATGACTTGTGGTTCGCTCTCAAGAATCACAAGGCATAAATGCGTGGTTTAAACTTATCTCCCCTTTTCTTCGAGGTTCGACGCCACCTTTAGAGAGGAACACGACTTTCTTGCACGTGTCGGGAATTTTCAAGGAAACACGCTTCTATTGGTTAGACCTTAGCGTTCTTTGCTAGAGGTCGTTTATTGCATTCTTGACATGGGCTTTGGATTTTGCCTTAATGGGCCTTTGAATGCATGCCCAAAAAGAATTGGGATTTGGTCCATTTGACCAACAAACTACATGCTAAGAACATAGACAACGTACTCACAAAGATAAACCTGTAATTTGACCAAATCTTCATAAATTTAACACTTCAAAGATAAATAACTAGACAACTCAAGTTGCAATTTACGGTTTTTATCTAATGGATTGTTAATCAAATCATAGCTAGCTCCACTATCCTTCAACTTTCAAGAGAAATCTTTATGTGCTAAATGTGTTTGGAATACATTCAAAGGTTAGATACCTTATGAAGACAACCATCACTTGATAAAATTGACATACAACCCAAAAGCTCTTTCCTAGCACCACCAATCTATTGTTTTTTCTTTTGATTTCAAATATCTATAGAAAACACTGAATTTGGGAAAAGGGAAACCCAAGCAAAAAACTTTTCTCCCAGCTGTACCTGAGGGATTGTTGCATTTCTTTGATGGAAACCGCCAGAGGTCGGGCTATCTACTCGTCGAAGCTTCCCATGGCGTGGAGGAGCTTCTAATCATCTTCAAGCAGATGGAGACACGAACTTGGCTGCGCTACTGAAGACGAACTTGGGTGTAGATACAAGTTCAGCTGAATAGCTGATCGAACATGGCAAAAAAAACCTAATGGCAATCACGTGCCAAGTTGGGGTTGGGTAGTAATTTCATTCATATATAGGGCTATTTTGGTCTTTTTTTGTTATAAATAAAGCCTAAACTTTGTGTTGCTCCCGTACCATGTACGGGATATAATAGAGATGAATATAATAACTTTTAGTATTTGTAAATTTATTGTACGATTATAACAGAAATAGATACAATAAGTTATAATACTCGTAAAGTAATTGTCAAAAATAAAGTGTTTAGAAAAAAAAAATAGAAGGCAAAATATGTATATAAAACACAATGTGATCTAGAGTAATTATCAAAATCAAAGTGTTTAGAAAATACTTAATCAAATTGGAGTAGTGCTTCTAAATTTCTAATTTATTATATACCCATTATAAAAAAATACTTAATAAATGTGTTTGATAATATCTATTTATTTCGTAAATATATTACCTAATTAGAAAAATAAATTCAAGGTATATGTTTAGTGCAATCTCATGTCAATATTCTCTCAAATTTTGAATTGTGGAAAAAAAACTACATAAATATTTTCTTTTAGATAACTTCAAAATAACAATTTGTATGAGATGGTTAGGATAATAATTTTTTGATACAATTTATTTAACAAAATAGTGTTTGTTAGATAAATTTAAAAAATAATTTATGTTAGATCAATTAGAATACTAAAATATTTTTAATCAAGTGTTCATTAAAAAAAGGTTTTTAGATAAATAACTATTTATATAAAATATTAGGATAGAAATATTTTTGAATCAAATTTTCATTAAAAAATTGTAGTGGTTAGTGGTGGAAGTGTGACAAGCACTTTTATGTCGTTGTAAAAGTATTGTCAAAGAAATATCCTAACTTCCGAACCTAAGTATAGTGGAAGCAAGGGTCGAACCCACAATGACTCAGATTATTCGTATTTAAATAATATTACTAAGAGAAAGGGGGATTTTTATGGTTTCAAGCTAACAATCTAAGTAAATAAAATAAAGAAAATAAAACAGTGAAAGATTCAAATATAGAGAAAAGCGTCCAACTAGTTTCGTATCCATTGCATACATGAGTTTTGATCCTTGATTATTCTTATTTCGATTTCCCTTGACTAATCTATTGTGAATTTATGAAATTCAAGCTTAAGGTGGTTATTAATATACACCGTCTTTAACAACCTTTTAACCATTTAACTTAGAAAACCTTCTATGTAAAATTGATCATGCAAATAAGTTCAAAGCATTCAATAGAAACATAGTTCATGAATTCCACCGTCTATTCATGAAGTTTTGTGATTGAATTCTCCGCCTTTGATTAACCTTATTCCACCGTCTATAAGTTTAATCAAAGGATTCATCCATGAATAACCAAATTCCACCGTCCATTTAATTATTCTAGTTGTAATTCAACCTAGAAGTAGAATAGGTGATCAAGCTATTATAATCATAAGTGAGTTTAATCAATCAAGCATGGAGAGATTCAATCTAGTCAAGGTAAATTGAAATAATTCAAATTTTACAAACAATCATGCATACAACTTCAACTAACTAGTTGGACATGAGAAATTTAGCTAGAATAAGACATTAAAGAAAAATTAAACTTACAAGAGTTCGATTTCTCTTCAATATTGCAAACTAGGGTTTTGTCTCCCACAATTCTCTCTAATTGAAAACTAACAGAAAACAAAGCAATAGATAGCATAATGATCCAAAGAACCCTAAGAAAAGTATTTATCTGGCAACTAGAAATATCCAAAAACAATAAAAAGATCGGCCCACAAGATCACACAAAAGCCCGAGTCGGCGTCGTACAAACACGCCGAAGCGCGGTGAGTCTCCCAAAGCGCGACCGCGCTATGCCGGTTTCGCCCGCGCTTCGCCTGTAGTATCTTCACTCCTCCGACGTTGGCTAGCTCGTCAAAGTGCGGTTTGGTTTAATCTTCTTGTCTTGTTATTTTCTCTTCAATTCTTCTCTTCAATGCTTACCACACGTCCCGAGCTCCGGTTCTTAGCCACACACCAACCATCGTCCACCTTCTAACCTACAATAGAGCACACAAAGGCGTAGATTCCGAACTAAACCGAAATAAAACATAAACTACAACTTAAAGCGAAAATATAGCTAAACATGCATAAAACAAGAATAAAACATGCTCTAAAAACCTATACCTATATGCTCTATCAAAGTGGAAAAGTGGGTTGGTTTTTTTGGCAAAATTATCAAAAAAATAAATTTTACATTTTTACATTGTGACAAGTGGCACAAATTTTTCTACATACTTGATTTCTACTTTATAATTGTACTAGGTAGATTTATAAGTGTATACAACACCAATTTTTTTCCAGCTTATCACACCGAACAGTATTTTGTAAATTCAGCTCATATTTCCAGTTCTACCTTCGCCTCAAAACCCAACTCATGAGCCTTATACGATATTACGATTTACGATCAATTAAAACATGTATAATAAACGCTCCTAATTTCTATATTTACGGATATAATTTCTCAAAGGGTAAAATGTGTTTGTAATCCCCAGCCTTTTAAAGTGGTCACTTAATAGTCCCTAACCTTTTTTTTACTTCATTAAAGTCCCCAATGTTTGTAAATAACCACAATAACGTCCCTCCATTTGATTTCTGTTAAGTTCAACGTTATCTTTTAAACGTGTATGCTGACTTGGATTTTTTTTGGTTGGAAACTGACTTGGATTTTTTTTTACTATTGGGCAATTAACACAAACACAAATAAATTAGTTAAAAAGCTTTATTTTCGAAACAAATTAAAAGAAATAAATTTCAGAGGGCTGTAAACGTGATGATGGGGTTGGACAAGCTTCTTTCAATTAACGAAAATCAATTTGGGCGAAATTTGTGGTGGGTGATTTAGGATTGTGCTCTTGATAATGATTAAGAAATGTAGAGAGTATTAAGAATTGAGATGCTTTCGATGAACAGTCGCACTCTAAGCTTCTCTTTGCTTGGCCTAAAACAAAGGTGATTGAGGGCAATCAAATTAAAAGGAAAAAAATGAAGGTGATTCAGAGGTGCACTATCATAGGAGATGATGATGAAGTGCTTGATTTTAGAGTTTTCAGTAATATTTTTGAATGAGAAACAAAACAACTATGAGTAGATTGTTGCAAATTAGTTGCCCACCACGTGCTCGATAAAAGTCCTAAAAGAGGTTGTTCATGTGGTTGTTTACTGTCTTGGGTTCTCCATAATGTTTTCTATATGTTGTTGGTGGTTCAGCTAGTCTTGAAGCATGTAATGACATTTTCTCTTCTTTTTAAAAGATAAAATGATTTTTTTTGTGGTTATATGTTTGAGCTGATGTTAATTTGCTATATAGTCAGCGTACAACTCTACATCATTTCATTAGTTTCTACTCACAGCCATATTGCCCACGATGTGCATAATTAAGTCAAATTGTGATTTGTCAAGTTTGAGAAATACATGGTTTTCTTGGGAATTAGGCTAATTGATGGAATATTCTAACAAATTATGAAAGCACGAGCACAATAATTCATATGCATTTTCATTTATCTGGGTAAAGAAGACAAGATCTCATTAGAGCTTTGTTGTTACTGAACAAATTATGTCCATAAACTAAAAAGTCTACAACGAGGTTTACATTATATAGTTCTTAGAACATTGACCGAAAGGACTAGACAAGCCTAAAAGTTATATAAACTATCAAAAGTTGATCCAAACATCAAAAAGTAGAACCATTAGTAACATGTTCAACAATGTTTTTGGGCATCGAATATGTACCGCTCACCTGATGTTGCAATGGAGGATTTCTACAACCTCTTTTGTTGTGCCCCGCCGCACCACACTTTCGACAATGCATGATCATTCCGTCTCTTCTTAGTCGATCTACTAGTTGACGCACCTTCATCTGCACCTCTTCTTCTCTATTTCTTTCGTCTACCCGGCTTAGGTGGGATATTATTTGGAGGTTGAATAGGATCATGTTGCATGTCCTCCCACTGATCACCACTCCTAATAGGTTGATAATATTTTCATAAACTTTCTTACAAGTTGAAACACTATAGAACTCATCAACGAAATCTTCTACTTGATTTGCATTATATGCTAATGCAGCACATGTGTGGGTACAAGGAATACCATTCAACTGCCATTTCCTACATGAGCAAGTAGAAACTGCAATATCAACAACAAATTGACTTGCATGATAACTAACTTGAAATTGAGTTCCTCCAGATGGTGAGGGCCAACAATGTCTTGAGTCATCCTTAATTTCCTCCACATTCTTCAAAATTGTAGGACAAATATTACATGTCCATGTACTCATTCTTTCCCTTTTTCTTGCTATTCTTACCATGATCTTGCACCTTATAATCTCCATCATAGTTAGAATAGGTTTATCTCTTGCATCTAAAATAAACCTAATGAAACACTTGGATATGTTATTCAACAATATGTTTTCATTTTTCACCAAGAAAACTTTTCTTGAAATTGGCAATCAAGTGTCTAACACAAAATCTGTGCTCAAAATTTGGAAATAATGTCTCAACAACTTGAACTAACCCCTGCATGAAACAAATCTAATGATTAGTAATATTGACCCAACTAAATGGTAAATCAAAAGTGAAATGTTTAGCTTTTGTCTATCTGAAAAAATAGTTAATGTGTGACTATTTTCAATATGCAACTCTACTCTAAGTAGGTGTAGAAACCACGTCCAACTATCTCTACTCTCAACCTCAGCAACAACATATGCAATAGGCCATATACAATCATTTGGATCAATTGTTGTAGCGCATAACAACTAGCCGCCAAATCTTCCCTTTAAGAAACAACCGTCAATGCTTATGATGGGCCTACAACCTGACATGAATCCCTTTTTGCATCCAGCTATGCACACAAACATTCTTTGAAATATTAAATTATCTAAAGACAAGATGAACATGGTGCTAGGATTTCGCAATGCACACAACTGGCCTCTTGTTTTCCTCTTTGAACTTTGCAATCTTTGACATAAATGTTGAAATCATCCCTATTTCGATTTCGCAATGTTTCTATTTTTTATTTCTGGGTCTGCCTTGATTGTCTTTTCCAAATAAGTTTCAGCTATCCATACATAAGTAGCAAATTTGTTTCGAAATTGCCTGTTGCACCTATGCTCATCAATCAATGTCTTTATTTGAACTTTGTCACTACTTTTAAACCGAGCAACATACAATGTCCAAGGACACCCATCGTTGCAACATACTCTCACCCTTTTTAGATCATTCTTCTTTATGTGTAAAGGGTATCTATTCTTCAAAGAATATATCCTCACTGCTTGCTTCAATTCCTGAAATGAAGGAAATAACAAACCTATCCTAAACTTAGGATCACTCATATCGATCAGTTTTCGAATTAAACCGAGGAAATCTTTCCTTCTCTTCATCACTGTCTTCTTCCAAGCTATTTGGTTGGTCTGAATTTTCATATTCACTGTCCACCTCAAAAGCATAGCCCATCACCTCTAATTTATTCAAAGCTTCATCAATCAAAACAATGTTTTGCCTCATCTCATTATTAGCTTCTCCCATTGGATCATCAATCACATCATGCTTTTGCCTCCCCTCATCATTAACTTCTCCTATTGATGGTTCTACATTCACACTAAAATTAAGATCTTCATCACCCCCATGAATTTCATTATCTTCCTCTTCCAGCTCAATCTCTTCAAGTTCAATATCTTTCTCTTGCAACTCACCATCTCCTTGAATTTCATTGTCTTCCTCTTCTAGCTCAACATCAGAACTTGATTTGTTTGATAACTCTTCACACATGTAACAAGAAGGAAAAAAAAGTTTCTTTCTTCATTATTGATTTTTTTAGAAGCTCTAAACCATCAACAAAAACAAAACAATGACCCAATGGTCACTTGTTCAAGCACATGCGAGATTCATATACCTAAAGACCCACCAATAAATTAAGAAACTTATTTTAATGGTATTCAAGGTCCCCCACTTTCTCATAAATGTCCAACAGTAGCCAAAATCTTGCCGACTCGAACATTAATAAATCCAACATTCTAAAAGCTTCTTGACTAGTAAAGTATTAAGCTATTTAACAACAAATTGAAAAACAACTTCAAGAAATTTCGAATAAAGCTCAAATATTATGTACATCTACTAGGCAAAGCAAAGAGCAAAGAGAAAGTTACCGTAATGTGGTTTTTCACTTAAAACATATCTCTCATGCCACTTCTTAATGTTCTCTATTTTTTCGATCATTCAATTTACCATCAAGTACACACTCCTAAATCTTCATTTGCCCAAATTAGCTTTCCTTTATCGATTGGAAGAAGCTTGCCCCAGAACATCAAACCCTAACCCTCTTAAATTAATTTTTTGTTCCGTAAATATATCCCTCTTAAATTTATTTATTTATTTGTGTATTGTAAATTGTAATTGCCTATTGGAAAAAAAATCCAAGTCAGCTTACACGTTTGCAAGATAACATTGAATTTAACAGAAATTAAACGGAGGGACGTTATTGTGGTAATTACAAATATTGGGGACTTTAATGAAGTTAAAAAAAGATTAGGGACTATTAAGTGATCACTTTGAAAGGTTGAGGATGATAAACGCATTTTACCCATTTCTCAAATCAATATATATCTTCTAAACCTGAAGCACTTTTGGGCAGATTCGTCATTACAGATTTTTATTACAGTCACCCTATTTTTAAAAAAGATTTTTTAATCGATTACATATTTTGCAATTCAATCAACTTATGAAATTTTCAATTTTATACGGTCATCTTATTTAATAATTTTTTTAGGAATTTACTATGAGATTGGATACATTTTTATCTTTATCCATTATTTTAATCTTTGTTCATGTTCATCATATTATAATATGTAATTATCTTCTATCCATATATTATTAATATTTTTATTAATATTTTAATTATGTATTTAAATATTATTTATATATCATAAGATCTTGAACATATTTATCTTATACAATATATCTCATCCATATCGTACATGTAATTTTATATACATACTATATAATTTAGTCATGTAGTTCTTTTTTAAAATTTGTCTTCATGTTATTTTTTATCCATATGATAATTTTATATATGAAAATTAATTTCCTATCCATAAATAAAAAAGTCACGTAAATGTTCTTACAATTTGCCTTATTGTAGTTTTTTTTTTCCATATATATGACACTTTATTTAAATTAAATGGATCATATTTCGCATTGGATTTTTAATTTTTTTAATTAACTTTTTATCCATAAGTATATTTTTTGTAATATGGTACTAAAGTTTTAGATGTCGCCGGAAATTTTTTTACTGGGAGTAACCGCCGAGCAGGGGGCACCGGGGCGGGGCAGTGGGCCGAGGGGCATCGGGGCGGGCTGCGCGAGGCACTGGAGGCTTCGGATTCAAGTTGCAGACTTGCAGGGGGAGGCGTCGGATTCGAGTTTGTAATGGGGGAGGCGTAGATCTGAAAAAGAAAGAAGAGTTGAAGATGAAGGGAGTAGCCGCCGAGCAGGGGCACCGGGGCGAGACGAGGCAGTGGCTGAGGGGCATCGGGGCGGGTTGCGCGAGGCACTGGAGGCTTCGGATTCCTCCTCGAGTAATGTGAATGAACAATAACAACATCAACATCATCCACCCAGTAACATAGATTCAAGTATTTTGAATGATTGGATTTCGATTTTGGATTTTAGGGTTTAGGGTTCGCACCCCTGCGCTCGACTTTCGCTTTCTCTCGCCCTGCTGTGCTTAACCCCGGCGACCGCCCGTCGCCCTGCGCTCCCCCCACCCTGTCCGGACCAGACACCCACCCACCCTCACCCCCTCACCTCGCTCGCCCCTGTTCGCACTCCCCTGCGCTCGCCTCAACGCCCGGACTCTGAAACCCTAACAACGCTAGATCCGAGTCCGGTTCCCCCAGGCGGCAGATCCGGCGACCCCTCCCTCCCTCGCAAGCCCGGCAGCCACTGCACCACTGCAAGACCGGCGTCCTGCCCAGTGTGCCGCTCGACCCCTTGACGCCCCTGCGCAAGCTGTACAGTGAGTAGGAGCGGACGTCCCACAGCCCGACGACCCAAGGTCGGCAAAGCCTGTGCCGCTGACAGCTCTTCCCCGTCCCAGTGTGCAGCTCGGATGTAGGCCTGCGTGAGGACGATTGGAACGTCGGCGCCGGCGAAGACGGAAATCTCGGATTCGAGTTTGTAATGGGGGAGGCGTAGATCTGAAAAAGAATGAAGAATTCAATTTTCGTATTAAACAAAATTAAACATAAATATTTATTTTAACTTTTTCTTTAATTAAAAAAAATTGCATTTGGGGGATGAGTGGATATTTTTGCAATAAAAATGGGTACCCACTTAATTAATTTTGGTAAAGTTGCACTTTTGAAAAAAGGTATACCTTTTTTTTCGTTAGTACCCCGTAATAAATTAATTTGTAAATCTCCAAATGATATAGATAGCTTTTATACCAACAAGAATGAAATATGGATCATATTTTAAATTAAGTATTTTCAATAATAAAATTTTAAATTATTTTATATTAACTTTCTATTCAAAAGTATAATACCTTTTTAGTTAGTATGAACCTTATTATAATCATGTATTTTTATATTAATTTTTGGATATTTTATATTAATTTTATTATTTATAAGCATTGAATGTTTTTAATTAATATTGACCATAGTTTTCATAATAATTTCATATTTGCCAATAATAATTTCCTATATATAAGAATGATAAATTTTTAAATTTCTATCTATAAATATGTTGGGTTTTTTATATATTATTTTTTTAACTATAAATATTATTGTCATCAAATTTTAATGTCTCAATCACCATACTTTTAGTTATGAAATTGTTCATATTTAATATTAAATTTTAGGTTCTCTTATATTATTTTATATTCAGAAGTATGATAACTTTTTAAATTTTCTATCCAAAAGTATATTGATTTTTGTATACTAATTTTCTATTAATAAGTATAACATCTTTTAACTGATGTCGATATAGATATGTTTTGTCTTGCAATATATTAAATTTGTATTTATGTTGATTATTTATATTACTAATTCCTTAATAAATAAATAAATTATTGGCCTCTTAATGTTAAACCGGTTAATTGGGTCAGTTCAATCGAGTTTGATTTAGTCATTTCGTGTTCGAGGTCAGTACGTGTTCATGTCGTTAAAATATAAGAGTTGATTGAGTTAATTCATTGTAATTTTTGTGCGGGTTCGATTCAACCCTATGAGTTAAGAGTATCAACTTTTTTATGATTATTACATAAGTATTACAAATAGTACTTTTAAAAATAAGATAATATTTGTATACATTTTATAATAAAATAAATTATTATAACTAAAATAAATTACAAATATGTAATAATTAATTTAATTATTTATAATATTATTTTTTTTATACCTATATCATATTTAAATTAACATATTATAATTTTTATTTTAAAAAATTCCCGAGCCTTGCCCGGGTCATCAACTAGTATCATACTAAAATTCGACCCAAAAAAATATCATACTAAAATTCAAGCCCGGAAGAAACCAAAATGGGCCATCAAATCAACCCAATAAATAAAGTAGCCCGAAGAACAAAACCCATGTGAACAGTGTTACAACTTAGACCATCCACGCTACACGTCTCATTTTGAGATTTTAACCCCCCAACTAGAGCTGTCAAAAGCTGACTGAACCCGCTAACCCGACTTGACCCGCCCGATAATTTTAGGGTCAAGACCCGAAAATCATCCGAACCCGATAGAATCCGAACCCGTTGAGTTGAAACCCGAAACCCGTTGGGTTAACCGATTTAGTATATTTATAAAATGTATTACATTTATTTTAAAAAATATAATATATTTTATTATTAAAATATATAAAAATAATATATTATAATTACATGATATTATTATTTAATTAAAAATCTAGTTTAAAAATCATAAAAAAATTTATGTTTTTGACCCGCTGGTCAACCCGACCCGCCCGAAAACCCGCATCGACCTGACTCGGTTTAATCCGTGACACGTAACGACCCGAACTCAACTCAACCCGAACCCGATATGACCTAACCCGAACCCGCACGACCCGACCTGGTTGACAGGTCTGCCCCCAATTCAGCTTTCTAATTCGTCCGCCTTATTTTAAAAATCATTTTCACTTTATCCTAACAACCCACATTTTCATTTGTTTCTTTTAAAATCCACTATTTTTTATATTTCTATTTATTTATCCAATTATACTATTTATAATATAATAATAATATATAAATGTAAGTTTTTTATTTTATGATGGTTTCAAGTATTATTTATTTATACGATATAATATATTTAATTAAATTAATTGGATTATGATAGACCAAATCATACCCCGTAAGTGTATGAAATCAATTGTAGTACCAAGATGTCGTACACATAGACTATGTAGTACCAATTATTATTCCAACTAGTAGACGAAGCCAAACAAACAAGTAAAGGATGGTTATGATTGAATTGAATTATAACTAAGTAATCGAAAATAATAAGGGAATTTCAGTGGAGAGAAGATAAAGTTAAGGATTTTCACAACGATATTTCAATAGATTTTAAGTGATATTTATTTGGATTTCAACTTGAATGTTATTTAAAGAACTTACTATCTAAAACTAACACAAAATCTCTTTTAGAAAATCTCTTTAGTACCCATCACACGAATCAATTTAAATTTTAAATTTTCGATTGAGAAAAGAAACAAAATGAAAACTTAGATCTTTGTCAATAAAGAACAATTCTTCATTGACATCAATTGTGAATTACAATTAACACACGAAGCCCGTGAACCAATTATAAATTTAAGAATAGATGCCCTGAGAGTCGAGTTTCTCGGACATTCTGGTATACCAATTTTTCGAAACTATAGAAAATTATAGATCTCCAACAAAGCTTTAAAAAATCCAGAAAATAATTTTGATTTGAAATCCATCTATCAGACATAGAATCAGGAACTCAAGAAGATTAACACGAGAAAACAAATAGATAAGGGTAGAAGTACAGTACGAACCTGAGGAGCAGAAAACCCTAGATTTGTTTTCGAGGAGCGCTAGAGAGTAGATACCCCTCTGAATCTCTCTCGCGCAATAATAATACACGGACGAGACAGAATAGACGGCTCAGATGTGCGCGATGATATCCTTTTAGGAAAAATCTCACGTTTTCTTTTCAGAGTTTCTTTAATATAAAAAAGATAATTCGTAAATTTTAGGAAATTTCCGTTTAGTATACCAAAATTTTATTTTTTAAAGATATTATCCTAAAAGAAAAAGAGTCACGTGCGAATGGGCGCCTGTGTGAAAAATAAGAATAAATCTCTATCATTCATTCCAAAAAATCAACGTCCCTGATTAAACATTCTTTAAAAAAAATAAAATACGGCACAGACGAATTTTTCCCGTATTATTCGCGTATTTTGCAATAAAATACGACACGGACGAATTTTTCCCGAATTATTCACGAATTTTTCGAAAAAATACGTTTTTATGAGACGCGCCCAGTTTGTTCATCAGAAATAGCGATTTGTTCATCAATATTCACCAATTGTTCATCAATAGTAACTAATTGTGCATTGAGTTTTTGATAGCATTGTTCATTGATTTCGAACTTTTTTAATTTTTAATTTTATTTTTTAACCTTATTTATGTGTAGGAATACAATATTATGTGGTTTTTTTATGCACATATAATTAATTTTTATATACTCATATTTGTTCATTGATATACTCGTATTTGTTCATTGATATACCCCTATTTGTTCATTGATATACCCATGGTATACCGTTATTTGTTCATTAGTATACTTCTTTTTTGTTCATTGGTATACCATTATTTGTTCATTGATATACCTTATTTGTTCATAGATATAACCTTATTTGTTCATTATTATACCCTTATGTTTTAGGTGTGCTTGTGCCTTATTTAGCTATGAACAAATTGGTATACCATTATTTGTTTATTGATATACCCTATTTGTTCATCGATATAACCTTATTTGTTCATTGATATACTCCTATTTGTTCATTGATATACCCATGGTATACCATTATTTGTTTATTAGTATACTTCTTTTTTGTTCATTGGTATACCACTATTTGTTCATTGATATACCCTATTTGTTCATGGATATAACCTTATTTGTTCATTATTATACCCTTATGTTTTAGGTGTGCTTGTGCCTTATTTAACTATGAACAAATTGGTATATCATTATTTGTTCATTGATATACCCTATTTGTAATATGGTACTATAGTTTTAGAATAATTTTAGATTTTTAATATTAAGTTTCTATCCTTAAATATATAAAATGTTTTTATAGCATAATTTCTATCAATTACAATGATTTTTTTATATTTCTATCCAAATTTTTGATTCTTTGTAATACTACTTTCTATTTATATGTACGACAACTTTTAATTAGTATGAACCATATATTGAATTACGCAATTTTTATATTATTTTTTGGATTCATTTATATTATTTTTTCTACCCATGTATGAATGTACGATATTATGGAATTTTTTTTTTAAT
Source organism: Fallopia convolvulus (assembly GCA_964016875.1). Classification (NCBI taxonomy): domain Eukaryota; kingdom Viridiplantae; phylum Streptophyta; class Magnoliopsida; order Caryophyllales; family Polygonaceae; genus Fallopia; species Fallopia convolvulus. Next base: position 52,940,185 of record OZ024722.1, read on the forward strand.
AAAAACATTTAATATTAAATTTTTGAATTTTATATTGATTTTTTTTCTATGTGAATGACAACGTTTTTAATACAAATAACTAAAATTCAGTTGAACCTTTTCAAGGCACTAGAATAATTCTACTTCCACCTCATATTTAAAAAAAATTATTCATATCATTCCAATTTCTCCTATTACATTCTTTTTATCTATTTAAATTTATCGTTTAACACAAAATCATCTTAACATATTAAAACAAAAAATAATAATATCCTTTGAAAAATTCCTTATAAAAATATTTAAAAAATAACTATGTTAATTTTGGAATATATTTCAAAACTATTCCCTAAATTGGAATTAATGAACCTTTTTAAAAATATTATAATTATCAAAAAATAATAAGATTTACCAAACTTAGTACTTTTATTGTGTGTCCATATGCAGTTATGCACACATTATAAATTCCCTTTAACTAATATTGACCATATTTTTCATATTAAATTCGGATTTATCAATATTAATTTTCTATGCTTAAGACCGACAACTTCTTAAATTTCCATCCATAAATATGTTGGGTTTTAAATATTAATTTTCTATCTAAATATATGAGAGTTAAATGCAATATTCTCATTAAATTTTAATGTCAATCAACATATTTTTAGTTATGAAATTGTTTATATTAACTTTGTTTCTAATGGATCACGTTTTGAATGGTAAAGTATATATTAACTCTTAGATTTTCTTATATTAATTTTACAACTCTTTAAATTTTCTATCCATAAGTATATTGATTTTTTATACTATTTTTCTATTAATAAGTATGATTTTCTTAATTAATGTCGGTATAGATATGTTGTGTTTTACAATATATTAATTTTCTATTAATAAGTATGTTGATTTTGTATTACGGATTCCTTAATAATTAATTAATTAATTAAATTATTCCTTGATGTAAAACCGGTTAATCGGGTCAGTTTAGTCGGGTTTAAGTTCGATCATTTCAGGTTCGGATGAGTACGGGTTGATGTCGTTAAAATTTATGAGTTGATTGGGATAATTCATTGCGATTTTTGTACGAGTTCAGTCAGCCCAATGAGTTAAGTAAATATTACAATAATATTGTTTTTATTATATAAATTATAATATATATATATATCATATTTCAATATCTTATTACAATTTTTATTTAAAAGGCCCCGGACAAAGCCCCGGTCATCAACTAGTTTATCACATAAACGGGCTATTTGCGAAAGAAAATGCGTTGACTGTGCTTTGACCCTTATGAAACGCTAGAAACGCCGCAGACTCGCAGTGGACGACACGGTAAAAGTAGTACACTAGTATTAATCAAACCCGAAGGTCTGCCCTTCCTCTTTTACCTTGTCCTCACACGAGAAAAACGCCCTTGCCTCATTTGCCTGCCTTCGTCGCCCGCCATATCCGTTCTTCTTCCTGGGACCACCAGTACTTGTACTTCCTTCTATGCTCTTTCCCACTGATTTTGTGTTTCACCTTGTCTCACTCTTTCTCGTTGCTCCCTGATCTTTTTTAGGTTTTGTGTTGCGAGGGGAGCGATTTCAGTCGGCGGACTCTTTCTGTACTGTGTAATGACTACTGTTCCTGAGATTTCCGAGCATCGAAACCCTATCTTGTGGTCATCGTCCACCGGCGTCTCAATGTACGGTCACATCCAGCAAATGAACGTCTCCGGCCATGAAATCGTTGCCGTCGGATGCGCGGAGTCCGGCGACGATCCCCACACTCGCTACGGAACTCAATCCTTTGAAGACGGTTTGGTTAGCGGCGCTTTCAATTTCGACGGCGAAGGAGGTGGCGTGTATGGAGCGGGAGATGGTGGCGCCGGCGGATATTGTGGCGGGATGCACAGAAGCGTTGTTGATGATAACCAACTTACGCTGTCTTTTCGTGGTCAGGTTTTTGTCTACGACACTGTCACGCCTGAGAAGGTTCATTTCTCTCTCTCAGTCTCAGTTTTTTTGTTCGGATTTTATCTTTGCCTAAATTGAACTGCTCGTTTTGGCGAGCACTTGAATGCTGAGTTCGAAATTTGATTGTTTTTTTTTTCATTGAATGGAACGTCTTAATAGAACATTTTTTAGGGAAACCGCTTTTAAATCTTTAACAAGGGAAAATTTACAACAGCTTTGATGTCAAAGTGAAAATAGTTCTATGTTTGGCTAAGGTAACTAACTCTGTTGCTCAGCTGAAACAAAATTGACCGACACACAAACTCATTCTTCTGTCTTGCCAATGTAGCCATTTGTAGCAATTTGCTAGAGTTGTCCATTATGATTAAGTGCAATATAGATTTCTCAATCATCTATCTTCAGGTTTTGTGACTGGTAAATAACTCCATTATGAATTAGTGCAAGATAGATCATTGATTTCCCAATCATCTGTCTTCAGTATTTGACAATGGAAGCGTACTGGTTCTTCAGCTGATTGATTCGCTGTTATGTTGCTTGAAAATATAATACTTTTGTCTGTTTTTGTCGTCTCTTTCAATTCTCCACGGTATATCGAACAAATAATCATTTTGATAGTGAAAGCATTGCTATCTATTGCCATAATAAGTATACTTGAGTAATTGTCTTCTGGCTATCCTACTACTTATGAGTATGAGTTCTAGCAGAGGAAGATTTTTCTTGCTTCCTCTTCCATTATAAATGTTAGCTTATCTGATTTTCTTCCGCAATTCATTCTTGAAGAGAAGGGCCAATTCTTTGACTTGCGTCATAAAAAACCATGTTGGCAAAGCATTGCCATTGAACTATTTTGAGCTTTATTGTAGAACCTGTTGAAATCTCGTGTTAGGGTAGCATTAAAAGGATCAAACCCAAATATGTTATAACTACAGAAGGGGATCAGCTACGGAATTAATCTTATTTAATGATGCTGGATATTTGTTGCTGCTCAAAACCAAAATGTATGTTAACTACAGAAGATCAGCTATGGAATTAATCTTATTTAATGATGCTGGATATTTGTTGTTGCTCTTTTATTTTCAGTTCAATTTGTTCTTATAGTGTAGACAAATTGAGGTAGCTTGATAGAATTTAGACTGGGAGCACTTAAAGTATGGCATTTTTTAATTCAGGTTCAAGCCGTACTGCTACTCTTGGGTGGATCTGAATCATCTTCTGCTTCACAAGGCTATGAATCGGCATCGCAGAATCCACATGTACTGATTCACTTTTTTATAAAATTACATGTGTAGTTATTCTATTCTTTTCAGGAATTCTTCTTGGCTAGTTCATTTATGCTACTGCCTTTGTTGCCTCTTAAGAGTTACACAGAGCAGACTGCGTGGAGCAGTCAAATGCATAGAGCAGCTTCCTTGAACAGGTTTCGTCAGAAGAAAAAAGAACTCAACTTTGATAAGAAAGTTAGGTATAATGTGAGGCAAGAAGTTGCACTTAGGTATGCCAACTGAGAAGATGCTCTCTGCTCAGTCTGATATGATTTAAATTTACTTCTTTGTTTTTTCCTTAAAATATTGTTCTAACATTTGACATCTCTCTATCTAAATCTGATATATAACCTAGCAATTGGCATCAATCACTATTCCAATATTAGTCTCAGCAGTCTTAACACTTCTAAAATAAATTTACTTGTCAAGTGATCTCTTATTTTCCTTCCTGTTTTTGTCTTGTAGCTTCGATTCTTATGTATTTCATGATATTCTAGAAATGCTTTCGATATTGAGTAATTTATTTTGTAAGTATCTTTCATGAGTAGGATGAAACGCAAAAGGGGACAATTTACTTCTCCCAACAAACAAGGTGCTTCTAGCTGCAATGCTCGTCAAGATTCAGGTTCAGATGACACCCTACTGGAAACCATGTACGTTCTTGCTCTGCTTGCTTTCAAGCAGATAAAATATACCAAAGACTTATTACAGTAAAAAATTTCAGCCTTTTTTTTTCTTTGTTTTTTCTACGAGCCTTACTCGATTTCTTTTTTGTCTGGTTGCTCTATTCAGTTGTGCTCATTGTGAAATCAGTTCAAAGAATACTCCTTTAATGCGGGGTGGACCTGCTGGTCCTCGGACTCTGTGTAATGCATGTGGAATTACCTGGGCAAAGAAGGTAAGCTTATAAGAAATCATTATGATGCATATGTTTTGTATATTAGAACCTATCATTTCTCTATTTTCTTCAACCAAAACACTGTGAATAACTAGATGTTGGGTGTGAGATAATTCCATCGTTGGAAAATTTGGTTGTGACATGTAGGAAGCTATTGGCTCAAAGTACAGAAAAACCTACATAATTTGTACATGTAGGATGCTTTCCTCTCAAACCTGGAAAGGTGAAATGAAAGTTTCTGCAGTATCTTTCTAGCTGAAATACTTTGGTTGAAGAGGATGTTAGAGCATTGTTTGTTTGCACTGTGTTTATTATCTTAAGGTAGACATCTGACATTAATTGTTGAAGAACTGTTGTTTTTGGTCAAATTTGTGAGACTCATGTAGTGACCATGGTCCATGAACATTTTACCATCTTAATTATATAATATCTAATTGAGGATCAAAATCACTTTTAGTTCTGGGAGTCTTTTTCTTTTGGGGAATAAATAGGATGTTTTTCAAGGCTTCTATTTATATATTTTAGCTGAACTATATATTTTGGCTTCAGATCTTTCAAGGCTTGTGTTTCGTGTGAGAGTGCTCTGATTAGTGAGGGAGCCTTCAATTTTGATGTGTACCGAAAGGCTTTCTTCTGGCTTGTTTATATACTCAGTTTGATAAACAATCAAATTTGCAGGGTGTTATGAGAGATCTTTACAAGAACTCACTTGATCAGGTAGAACTCTCGGTATATGCATATGGAATTTTTCTTTCCCTCCATATTTTCATTTTTTTAACTCTATCTTTGTGTCGGCAATGGTACAGAGAGGAGGTAATGGGGGCGACATGTTTTCTGCTGACACATTTTCGGCATCGGATATCCTCGGAGATGCTGAGTCCCTTGCTTTAGCAGCTGGTGAGAACCCTCCATTGATACCTTAGCTTAAAAGCTAGTAGTACAGTTTCAGTTTCTAAGTTCCAACTCTCTAGAGAGTGTGGATGCAGAGCTTACTAGAGAGATCTGAATAGTATTGCACTTATTAGAACCACTAATCTAGGCCCTGGTCTTGGATTGCTACTGGGCTGATTGTACAGATCTTATTCATACATTATATAGGTCTATTTCTATGCTGTTTTTTATGGGGTTGCTTTTCTGAGCTTTTTTCTTTGAGTCTTGAGAGTTCGGATAAATCTTTTCGACCTGTGGTTCGAATTCCCATTCAGGTGACATGAGACTCGAGTCACATCGTAGTGACAAAATCGACAACCAATATGACTTTTAAGGTTAAGAAAATGTACAATCAAGTAAATTTGATCTTAGAATGTTAACAAAATAAGTTAATAATTCAATCTTATCATTGATCTTTATATAACTTAACATATTGATTTTTAGGCCCCGTTTGGTTTGTCGTGACATATGGAAACGTAAACGTAAACGGAAACGAAATGAATCTAGACCATTTTTAGTGTCATAATACATTTATATAAAAAAATCATCCAACAACTTGTCTTTTATAAAAGTGGGATAGAAGGGAGTGACTCCACCATTTTGTTACCCACACCCTTGGTGGAGGAATGATTGAGGTGAAGCAAGTCCCTTAGTAGAGGAATGATTGAGATGAGCAAGCCTCCTTGATTTCTTTTTATCAATGTATCATGATGCTAAAATCGACTACATTTATTTTCATTCCGTTTACGTTTCCATGAATTGCAACCAAACGGGGTCTTAATTATAAAACTCATGTTATTAGAGATTTTTTGAACGAACGTTATTAGTTTTTTTTTAATTACCAATATCATGGTTATTAAGTGAATGTGCTTTTCTAAGAGTTTGATTGCTATATTGGTAACGCAATTTTTGTCCGTTTCTAAAGAAAGGGTGAACTCTTACTTTCGTTTGATACAATGTTGATCTGTTATAAATGGTGGGATTTTATTCATTGTGTCAATCTATCTATCTATTACTAATAACTAAAGCCGAAGCAATTTCTATCACCACATTGCGTCACATCACCCCCTTGTTAAAATAATAATTTTTTATAGTTAATTATACAAAAAATTATCGGCAAGTAAATATAAAAATAAAATAATATTTGCAAAAATTTATCTCCAAATAAACATAAAGATAAAATAATATTAGTATATTTTAACAATATAGATAAAAAAGGACATTATATTTAGCATATTAGTAAAAGATAAATTAAAAAAATATAAGAAAAAATATGTACATGTAGTCACATATATATCTTTAAAATAAAAATAGCCATATAAATGATAATATCTTTGAAATATCTATCTATCTATAACTATATATTAAAAACAATGTATTTTCGAGTCACTAGAACAATTTTGGCCCCACCTTATATTTAAAAAATAATTTTTTATTCTTATTATTTATAATTATTTCTTTTAAATTTTCTAAAAATATAACTAATTTTTGTAAAAACTAATGTTCTAATATATTTAATAAAAAATTAAAAGAAAAGGAAAAATAAAACCTATGATTTTTGTAACATATAATGATAGATTGTTATCATAATAAGGTATTTTTACTATAAATTTTTTCAAACTAAAACTAACATTACACTATATTTTATATTTGGAAAAATTAATTCAAATTTTAATTTATAATTTATAATTATTTTATCTTTATCTTTTATCTATTTATGTAAAAGATTTATCTTAAATCAAATTTAGATAAAAAAATTAAAAATTTTAAATATGTATATATTTACTCGCCTAAATTAATTTTTGATAAAAAAAAATTATATTATCTTTTCCTTAATTTAATTTTTGAATTATTTATATTAATATAAAAGATTTTTCATCTTTAAAAAATTATATATTCATTCATATATTTTTTTTCTTTTGTTATTAATTATATTTTTAACTTTTTATTGAAATTTTTATTAACGAATTGAATTTGATTAAAAAAATTATAAGAATTTTCATTATTTTTGGCCTTTTAATTATTTTTGTAAAACATTTATAAAATTTAACTATTCTAATTAAAATAATTTTTATTTATATTTTTTCATAGCTAAATTATCATTAAGATATCAAACGTATATTGGACCCACCTTAACAACTTTGGTTGTGCCTCACATTATATTGGCTCACCTTAATAATTTACTAATAAATACGTTATTTTTATTTTTTATATTAAATTAAAATATTATTCATTAAATAAATTAAGTATTAAATCCATATAGTTGTGCACGACACAACGGGTATAACGAGTTAAACCTGTTTATGAAATATTGTCAAGGAAAAAGAGCAATGTAGATTATTTTATCTTAATAATCTATGTTTATCTTCAATTTTAAACTTAATAATCTAGATTTCATTTGTTTTATTTGATTTCAAAAACAAAATAAATTTTATACATATTATAGGCAATAAATTACTTACATTAAATTTTATATTATATTTTTCTTTTTTATAATATATCCAAAAAATACCAAGTCATAGTCGTGCACGACACGACGGGCACAACTAGTTCATAACTAAAACTAAAGATTGTCAATTCTTTGATCGACCTATTTTTTTTTGGTTGAAAGAGAATGTAACACTATTATCTATGTGAAACGAGTTAACTCTACCTGACTGAAAATGCGTTGCCTTTTATTTTGACTAGTGTAATACCCGCGCCTTGCGCGGCTCTTGAAAAATTACTACTTTGATTTTATATCGAGAATGTATCATTTTACATATTGATTTTATGCATATTCATCTCAATAGAATAAATATACAAAATAAATTGCATGATGCGTTATTATATTATGTAAAATATAAAAATAAAATTAATTATAACCTATAAATTAAATATGACGACCAACTAAATTAAAAATCAGATGAAACATATATGACCAAAATATTTAATAACTTAGCCAAAAAATTACTACATACATTAGGAAATTCAAAAGATTGTAGGTACATTACACTATTTTTATATTAAATTTAATTGTCTAAACTTAACATATGCATTCTATCTAAAAATAAAATACATACCATAATATTTGTATAATATATAGCATAAAAAATATCTTAAATATCTTCATATTTATCATATCCAAAAATAAAAGATTCAATTTTTAATAATAAGAATGAGATTTTCTATCTATTAATAATAGTGATATAAGATTGTACTTATATTACACTATCTTTAATTAAATTAAACCTAATTATTTTGCCAAGATTGGTTTTAATAAAATGGGTGGTGTGATCCAATCTAAAGGTGACATGTGTCGTTTAATAATTTTTTTAACCTCCGCTTTAGTATATAGTTATGATGGTTGTTTTAAGTTCAAATATATATATATATATATGTGTGTGTGTGTGTGTGTGTGTGTGATCACATGTGTACATTTTTTTTTTTTAATGTATCTTTTACAAATATAATAAATTTAATGTATTTATTTATCTATTTTGGTCAAATCTACTAATATTATTATATCTTTATGTTTATTTGGGGATAAATTGCTACAAATATTATTTATCTTTATGTTTAGTAGGAGAGAAGATAACTTTTTTTGGCATAATTAACTATTTAAAATTATTATTTTCATATAGGGGTGATATGACGCAACGTGGTGACAGAAATTGCTTCGGCTTTAATTATTAGTAATAGATAGATAGATTTTTGGTAGAAATTGTATTACAATTATTTTTTTTTGGTCGAAAGAAATTGTATCACAATTATTTAGCAAGAAGTAAAAAAATGTCTTTTGGTATTTTAAAACGAAAATGATTTTAAAAAAAATTACGCTCCATATTAATTGATTAAAGATTTGGTGAATCCTTTCTATATAAATTAGGTTTCAATAAAAATTTATATTTGTGTAGATCTTTTACCATTCCACTTAATTTGCTATAACCTTTCAAATTTAAAATTTGCAATCTATAATGTAACAATAAAGGTTCAACAAATCTTTATTAACAAACACGTACATATTTAATATAAAAAATTTAATAAAATTATTTAATATAAAAATTGATATGGCATAATAGTTTGGAATCATGAAGATATGTTAAAATCTTATCCCTTAAAATATATACAATTTTTTTTGACATATTTAGAGAGTTTTCTAGAATTCTATTGTAGTAACTTGTAAGTGTGTATCAATTTTTTAAAAATATTATTACAATGCGAAAATGGAGTTTATTTATCAATATTTTGTCACTGAAAAATAATTTATTAGTTAACATGAATTAACTTATGAGATCAACAATGTAAAAAATAATAAAAGATGGCTTAAAATCTTGTTTTTATGCTGGTTACGATTTGAAGCAAAGCAATCTTTGACCATTTGAAAGAAAAGTTTGTAAAAGTACCCCATATTATAGGAAATTTCAAATCATGCATTTTTGGCATTTATGCAATTTTATTTTTCATTATTTTATTATTTAATTATTTGAATTTAAATTTGTAATGTTTTTTAGAAATGAATTATTAAATTAAAAGAATTAAAATAAGAAAACAAAAAATTGAATAAATAAATAAATAAAAGTCATATTAAAAGACATTTTTAAATGATTTATTGGTTATGATCTTAAAGTGTTTACGGAAAATACGGAGTAAAAAAGGAAAAAAGAAAAGTCAAAAGATATGGCAAAGATACTAGTTGGTTGAGATTTACGTCAAAGTCTACTCGGGCTAGATTTTATACTGTCATGCTTGCCTATTCTACTGTCATACCTCTCTATGATCTTTTCACGTACTTAAAAGGAAAAGAAAATTGCAAACGAATTAGATTTGTTACGAAATATTTTGTTTTCTTTAAATGAGAAATATACGGAAATTAGAAAGATAACAATCTTAAAAGATACAAATATTAATGGAAACAATAATAAACAAATATTAGAGAATAAAAGAATAATCAAAGATATGACAAAGATACTAGTTGGTTGAGATTTCCGTCAAAGTCTACTCGGGCTAGATTTTATACTGTCATGTTTGGCTATTCTACTGTCATACATCTTTATGATCCTGTCACGGACTTAAAAGGAAAAGGAAATTGTAAACGGATCACCTCCTACGAGTCGTTCGTCGGAAAAGCCGCCGGGCTTTTTTTCCTGGTTCGAGATCGAGAAAGAAGAATGGTGACGAGAAAGACCACTATGGCTCGAGAAAGAAGAAGGGTGAGGAGAGAGGCTCTGGCTCGAGAAAAAAGAATGGAGACGACATGTTTTGTTTTTGATCTATTTTTAATTCATTCCTCTTAATTTAATTTAAAATTATTAAATCTTATTTTTTTTAATTAGTAGAAACCATTTTAAGTTTTAAATTGAAAATAATTTTCGTAATTTAAAGTTTCAAAAAATGAATTATTTTAATATTTCTCTAAAAAAAAGGAAAGGGCATGATTTTGGGCATTTTTGCTATATTTTTGGGCATTGATGCTATTATTTTGGACATTGATGTAACATTGGAAATAACAAGGCATTTTTACAAACAAATTTATAAAGTGGGACATAGGGTACTAATTTCTCTTTTTTAAAATATTATTACAATGCGAAAATGGAGTTTATTTATCAATATTTTGTCACTGAAAAATAATTTATTAATTAACATGAATTAACTTATGAGATCAACAATGTAAAAAATAATAAAAGATGGCTTAAAATCTTGTTTTTATGCTGGTTACGATTTGAAGCAAAGCAATCTTTGACCATTTGAAAGAAAAAAAAAATTGTTTACCAATGCAAATTTTAAAAGATAGAACTGAAAAGATAAATTTAATGGATTAAATTTGATTTGTTATTTTTTAGGTAAATATTTATATGATTAAAGATTATTTCCTAATTTAAAAGATAAAAAAATCTGTTGGTTAATATACGAAGATATGAATAACTAATGAACCAAATAAATAACTACAGTAAAAGAAGTTTAAAATAAACTCTACAAACTCTACAATTTCAATCTTGCTAACTGCATACAACGACAATTTAGGACCGGCAAACGGGTTCTCCCACCCGCAAGGTAGAGAGGCTTCACCACATCCTCAACAAATTCGATATCAACGGTGATGGCAAAATCTTTTCGTCGGAGTTCAGATCCATCATATTCAGCCTCGGTTACATCCTTAGATCCGCAAGTACAAATTTCGAGCATATAATCATCCATGTGATGACGGTCATAGACGACATTAATAAAGATTAAACTTGTTGCAGCAACCTTCTGTCGGCAAGTTCCACCTCAATAGCAACCGAGAAAGTAAAGGAGTTTGGATGGAGAGAATGAAACTCTAGCTAAGGTGAATGAGATTGATTCAATTTGCATAAATGAGATTGAAAATTGGTATGATATTATAATATGACATGTTAATGTGATATAAGTGACCTGATAAATATTGACACATCGCATATGACGTGATTAATAATTAATCGACGTGTAATTGATTTGGCAATAAATAATATGACGTGTAAAAAAATATATGAAGTGTAATTATTGTTGGAGTAACGAAATTTTGACATGTGTCAAAATCATATGTGGCATAACGTGGGATCGCCATGTGGCAAAATCTGACGTGGCGCAACGTGGTGGCTCGAATTCTTAGCGGTTTTAATTATATATATAGATTAGTTTAGAATAGAACGTGACACGATTAAAATTTGAGAAATTAGTACCCCATGCCCCTCTTTATAAATTTGTTTGCAAAAATGCCTAGTGATTTTCAATGTAACATCAATGCCCAAAATAATAGCATGAATGCCCAAAAATTTAGCAAAAATACCCAAAATCATGCCCTTTCCTTTTTGGACAAATATTAACAAAAATCTTTTTTTTTTAACTTTAAAATACGAAAAATCAATTTCAATCTAAAATTAAAATTGTTTTTCTTATCTAAAAAATTAAGATTTAAATTTTTTTAAATCAAATTAAGAGACATGAATTTGAAACAAATCAGTAATCTCTGTCTAACCATTCTTCTTACTCGAGAAGCCTATCTAAAACCCTAGAATTATACAGTTCGAAGGCGCCGACAGGGTAAGGAAGGATTATACAGTTCTCGTGTTGGAACTTGGTACCATTTCGAAAGGGGCCAGATCTGCGACGCCTACTTCGAAGGCATATACAGTTCTCTAGGGTTCCAGAGACGGAGCCTCTGGGCGTTACCAACTAAGCTAGGGTTCAATTGAAGGTTCCGATAACGGAGCCGACGAGATGCCCTAATTGGTCTTAGTCTGATTACAAACAAGCTCAAAGGTACGAAATTCAATTCATTGGTTTTGCCCCGATCACCATATATCTCCAATGGCAGCATAACCTAATTTGAAACAACGCACGTTTTCAAACAATGTGAAACCAATGAATTTGTTTCTCTAGTTTATACAAATATAACATGGTGTTGTGATTTGTTTCAAATTATATGGTGATCGGGGCAAAACCATGTCATATTTGTATAAACTTTATACAATTTGAAACAAATCACAACACCATGTCATATTCTATGCTCCATGGGATTAATCCAGCTTCCAATCCTTTCATGTATATCACTTGAATCTTTTTTATCCTAATTTCAAACAATCAAAAATTCACTATATAGTTTTTATTATTAATTATAATCGTTGAAAATTTAATTCTTATGATCAGGAATCAAGGAAGATCATCTTTTGATTTTGGAGAGCTAGAAGAAGCCATTGCTTTTCAAAGGGTTAATAATGATACCAAAGCAAGTAAGCTCATCTCTCTCTAACTTTTTTTATTTAATTTCTGATTCTAGTCGTTTTCTTGAAATTTGATGAGCAAAACCAACTGCAAGAAGCAAAAGGTGAGGTTTGAAAATTTTGTGTACAAAAGATGGCATAAGGTTTCCATTTGGAATAGTGAAATGATTCTTACAAGGGGGAAACAAATGGCGTGGACCTCTCTACTGACTCCCATAACTGCATATGATACTAAAAAGATTTGGATTAGGTTTTCTTTTTTCCTTTTCCTTTTTTTTTCACCCTCTCCTCTGCAGCTCTGCTTGTTACTATTTGAATAGTACTAACTCTGGCTTGAGTTGTTAAAAGAGGGTGAAAACAAAAAAAAAGCAGTTCTTTGAGGTTTCTCTAGCTGATTCTTGGAGATTTTGCTTTTTGTGATTCTCTGCAGCATTATATACACCACCACCAACAACAAGAGCAACAACAACACCAGCTTCAGCTTCTTCAGTAGCAGCTAGACCTGCAACAGCTACTTTGGAAATGTTCCCTTCTTGGCCAATCAGATTCCAACAAGCCACCACTGTACTTTCCCTCTTCTGCTTCATCTATCTCCCATTGACCATCTCCTCCTCCTTCTTTTTTTGTAATTAAAAAAAATAAAATAAAAAGTAAAGAAAAGCCTTTCAATTGTGGCTGTGGTGTGTTATATAAGTAACAAGACAAGTTCTCTCTTCTAAGTTGTAAGCTCTATCTTAGTTTGAAAAAGATGTTTACAAAATTGCACATTCCATGATTCTATCTGGGTAAACAAATTTTAAACTTGCAGGGGAGTTCAAAGTCACAGGGGAGTAGCGATTCAGAATCATCATTAAACACAATTTCCACGAGTAAAACGGAGACCCATTTGGAGCAATATGGGCCAATGGCCAAGCAGTTGGAAATATGGGGTGAGAAACTGTTAAGTGTCAACCGTGTCAATGGTTTGAAGCAAAACAAGCGAGGGTAAGTACATTGAGTTTCGAAATCAATTTATAATTCAATGTCTCACAGTTTGAATCAAATTTTGTTATTTTTATATGAAGCTATACTAAAATCTAATTTTGTTTTGTAGGGGTGACTGCGGGGTGTACACCATCAAGTACATTGAGTTACTAACCACTAAGAATGCTGATATCTCGGTCATTGAGGACAAGTTAGTAGATGGATATCGTAGTTCTTTGGCAGTGAGCATATGGTACTTCAAATGGGATTCGTCTTGAGTTCTTTGGTTGTGAAACTAGTTTGGTTTCACTTTATTGTTTTTGGGAAGTGTTATAGATGTATTTTTGGTGGTTAACTGGATGTTAGTAATCCATTTTGGTGGATAACTTGATGTTAGTAATCCACTTTGGTGGATAACTTGATGTTAGTTTTGATCATTATGTGAACTTAGTTTGTTCCTTGGTTTGTGACTTTCAATGAAGGACACTATTTTTTACTTTATTGAGGCTCTTTCTTGCGTGTGCTGGAAATTGATACAGTTATGGCTCCCTTCATGCTTAAGGATACTATTTTTTATGTATCAAGAGCATGTCCAACTTTCTTATAGGGTGACAAGATAAAAATTGTATGATGACAAGATAATTATTGAAGTGTGACAATATAGCTTTTCTCATATGAATTTGGAATTTAAATGAAGCTAACATCTATACATGTTCGACTTTCTTATAGGGCGACAGGATAAAAATTGTATGATGACAAGATGATTCTTGAAGTGTGATGGTATAGCTTTTCTCATAAGAATTTGGAATTCAAATGAAGCTAACATCAATCCATGTTCAACTTTCTTATAGGGTATAGGATAAAAATTGTATGATGACAAGATGATTATTGAAGTGTGATGGTATAACTTTTCTCATAAGAACTTGGAATTCAAATGAAACTAACATCAATTCATGTTCAACTTTCTTGTAGGGTGACAGGATAAAAATTGTATGATGACAAGATAATTATTGAAGTGTGATAGTATAGCTTTTCTCATATGAATTTGGAATTCAAATGAAGCAAACATCAATCCGTGTTCACCTTTCTTATAGGGTGACATGATACAACTTGCATGATGACAGTAAATATTCTTAAAGTGTGACAGTATAGCTTTTCCCATATGAACATGGAATTCAAATGAAGCTAACATCAATCCATGTTCAACTTTCTTATAGGGTGACAGGACACAAATTGTAATGTGACAGTAAGTTTAGAAAGAGTGACCAGATAGACGTTTCACAGGTAAAAAGGGATGACAAGAAACCGTCTACATAAGATGATTTTTGGCAAAGGATGACAACATTATGAATGAAGTACGACAGTAGGCCTTTACTCTTATGAACAAGCAATTCAAATTTAAGCCATCAATTTATAAGTACTTGTAAAGCACAACATGAAAATCAGAGGAAACAATAAGTTAAGCAAATATGTTCATAAATTAACCATAACCAAATCAATCCATGCAAAGCAAATAAATCCATCAAGAAAATATATGTTTCAAATATAGCAAAACAAACATGGTCTAAGTAAACAATAAGTTAAAAAAACTAGTTTTAATTGTCATTTGATCACGGCATAGGCCTTGTACAACTGCTCTGGTAATGTCCCAAACCTTTACACCTCCCACAGCGACGTTTAGACTAGTTCTTCTCCCAATGTGCTCGAAACCTATTTGTCTTAGGTCTTCCAACAGTCCTTCTTACTTGTGGTGGATGGCACGTAATTGCAATAACAGATGGAGGAATCTCCCAAAGCCCAACCGGAGGAACCAAATGCAGAATTTCCTTACACTTCTTTCATCTTATCATTCTTCAATAAGGGATGAACCAATTGTGCAACATCCACACCCCTATCTGTTGTTGCAGCTATGGCATGAGTGCAAGGAATTTGATCAATTTGGAATACCTTATAATCACATGTCCGGGCATGGAGATTCACTTCAAACCTAGATGTACCATCATTTACTTCAGCTTCAAATTGACCCAGTGTTTTTACTATCATAGTCACAGACTTCAAGTACCTACATATCATTCATTCAAAACGTAAAAGAGATCAGATTTTCATCCATATATAATATTAATGTCCATAAGTCCATCAATAGTAACAAAAAATTCAACAAATATGTTTCTAACAAACCTAAACAAATTAGTTCGTAAACAAATCAAACTTAAAGCCAAATACACTCAAATAAAAAACAATTCCATTTGGATACTGTCTGATTAGAACATGTACGGTGACAGTACAAATTATAATGGTGTCAAGAAACATTGATTGTACTTGGAATCAAGTGTCTTCTTCACCTCTTCGGTTACCTCTTCGTCCCATATAGCAGCCTTTTCCCTCCGTTCACAAAACCACTTGCATATGTTATCTAATATCTTATCAAACATGGCAATAATTGGCCATTAACTTCAAAGGGTGGAAGGTTTACCTTTATGGGCGACACATAGTGCAGATGTAGATTGTACTTTTCACAATCAATGGATAGTTTCTCCACTATTTTATCCTTAAGGGATTCGAATTTTATAGTATCGGATACAACGAGTGCTATTGCCTTCTTATCCCCCCCTCATAAGACCAATTATCTCCCAAGACATTCCATTCACCATTTGTAATTAACGTAAGTAAGATGTTGTTTCGACATGAAAATACACAAATCGTAATACTTAGAAGTAATAAATGATTATCGAAACAATTCAATCGTAATACTTATAAGCAATAAATAACAATTCAATCGTATACTACTTACCCCTGGTAGAACTCAATGTGCCTCTACGTTTGTTCGTATATCAAAACTGAATGAACAGATAAGACTGGATGAAAAGATAAGATTAAGTAGAGGTTCGGTACTTTATGTAGAACAATTGGTTATTATAGTTTGCATTAAGATTCGTATCTTTTAAGATAAAGGATAGAAAAGATTTCGTAACAAATCTAATTCGTTAGCAATTTCCTTTTTCTTTTTAAGACCGTGACAGGAGCATATTGTGGTATGACAGTAGAATACACAAGCATGACAGTATAACATCTAGCCCGACTAGATTTTTACGGAAATCTCAACCCATTAGAATCTTTGCCATATCTTTGATTTTTTTTCCTTTTTTCCTCATTAGTTTCCATCTATCATAACTAATAAATCACTTTAAAATATCTTTTCATATGCCTTTTATTTATTTATTTTTACAATTTTCGTTTTATGATATTAATTGTTTGAATTTAATAATTCATTTCTAAAAAACATTACAAATATAAATTCAAATAATTAAATAATAAAATAATGAAAAATAAAATTGCATAAATGCCAAAAATGCATGATTTGTAATTTCCTATAATATAGGGTACTTTTGCAAACTGTTTTTATACAAGGGGTACCCTTGCAAATCCGCCATAAAATTTTAGATAACACGTTATATTCATGAACGTGACACCCAAATATATGTGCAAATGGTAGCCAATTTTTGCAGTCGGTCCAAACTATCTTTTTTTTTGCTCTCGCGCCTGGTTCACCCGTACAGACTACGTCCAGATCGGGGTACTGAATGGGATTACGACAGACCCCTCCCAACGATATTGCGGGGAATCGAACACACAGTTCGTCCTACCAAGCGTAGCCCCAACGCCACTACGCCAATGCACCGTTGGTTCGGTTCAAACTATCTAACGTTATCCACAAAGCCCATCCGCCCCCCCACCCTCGATTGTAACTTCGGAATATATAATTAAATATTTTAAATTCTAGCGACACGACATGTCTGCACATACTCTGCCAAAAAAATCACTAAATTCATTGATTATAATAGAAATTTCTACCAAAAATATAATTATAATAGAAACTGGACAATGTTAAACAACCCGCTACTATTTGGAATGTTCCCGGTTTGAGCCACCATCTTCAGGGGCATATCCTGTAAATATTTGCTATTTTATGTCTTTTTATTTTTGTAAAACCATCCTTGCCTTCCAGTCCTCCACCATCCTCATCTTCCTCATTTCTTCTTCATTCTCTCCCATTGTCTCTCCATTCCACCGGATACGGACTCGTTTGTTTTTGGACAACAAAAGGGGTAAACTACAAAAAAACAAGAAATTCTTTGTTCTCGTTTATAAGTTCAAATTTGCATTCAACCAAGAAGGTTTCTGTAGCAATTCATGCTAACATGAAAAATCTGTAACCCAATTGAATCGACCAAAGAGTTCACCTGCTTCGAATTTTCGGTGTAGGATCATAGTTATTGAGCTATTTTTTATTGATGTTGACTTGATTGAGGATGGCGGCGCTGAACCAGAAGCAGTTGCAAGAGCGGTCGTACGACGAGGACGTCGGAGTTGCGGTTCCAGTCCACGGCGCCGGCGATGAAGACGACGGAGGCGATTACGACGCCGGAGAGGATGCGGATGACGAGACGATGGATGAGGCCGAGGAGAATCATGTGGATTCGGGGTTTGGCCACGGAAGAGGAAGAACTCGTGAAGTGATGGTGGCTTCGAGAACCAGTGAGCTCACTTTGTCCTTTGAAGGGGAAGTCTATGTTTTCCCGGCCGTTACTCCGGAGAAGGTTTGTTAATTACGGCAATTTGTTATGTTTGTATGCTGTTGGAAAGTAATTGTAAGAAAATTTGATGAGTATTACCCGTTACTGTGTCATCTGCTTGATGAATTCCTTGATTTTACAAATTCATGGTTAGAGGAGGATTATCGGGAGGAATTGCTGTCCATAATTCATTGGAATTAGTGTTTCAATTATCGGAGTATTATCGTTTTTGGTTTTGATTCTCTGGTTCGCCAAAAGATGGCTGAGTTTTTTGTTTTTTTTCCTGAGGCTCCAATGGCTTAAAAAACGATACAACATGTCAGTCTCCAAGTATGCTGATATTTTAGCATGTGATTTGTGTTTTTTGCATAGATAAAGTGATTAAAGCTGGAAATTGCAGGTTCAAGCAGTGCTTTTGCTCTTGGGAGGTCAAGAAGTTCCAACTGCTATACCTACCATTGAAGTATACAGCCAGAGTAATAGGGTATAACTAACCTTGAGTGAAATATTTCAAGAATATTTACACTCATTTTAGTTCATTGCAAGGGTGGTCAAGTTGCTCTTGTTAAATGTTTTAGGTTTTGGGTGACCCTAGAAGTCAATCGAATCTTTCACGTAGAACAGCTTCCTTGGTGAGGTTTCGTGAGAAGAGAAAGGAGAGATGTTTCAGTAAGAAAATCAGGTACTCGGTGCGAAAAGAAGTTGCTCAGAGGTGAGAGTTCTTTACCCTTTTTCCCAGAAGGATGCTTTCACCATATCTTGTTTTCTATGATTAATTCTTGCTTTTTGTTGCTTGCTTAATCAACGCAATGGCTTACACTACACAGTCTGTTCTACACATATTACTGTCTGAAATATCAAGTGAAGATTATATATAATTATATACGTTTGTGGCAAGTATTCTTTTTTCACGGATGACTCTATGGAAAAGCCGAAATGGAAATATTTTGAGCGCCGAATCTTTAATTACTCAATGTTGTATTCTACATATGGAAATTACTAAAATGTTCACTACTACTTTCTCATGCTTTTATAACTTTGAAAGTTGACTAGAGGAACTGGACGACTGGTGTGTTAGTTGTGAATGCAAATGTCCAGAAACCTATACCTTAATGTGAAATTTGCATAGGGCAATGCTCAGAAATTGATTAAAATGGGCATTGTTATAGGTATTTGTTGCTTAGTGCTGTTGAAAGTCTCCAAGTCCAACCTGTGTCCTTATAAATTGATTATTTTCTATTCTGGCCTTACATTTGCAAATGGTATCTTATTAGGATGCACCGCAAGAATGGCCAATTTGCATCTCTTAAGGAAAATTCAGAAGTTTCTAGCTGGGATACTGTTAAAAACTGCCTTAATGCTAATAGTTCTTTGCAGCCTAAAACTGTGTGAGTATGATGTGCATTTGAACTAAAATGATTGTGTCTAGACTCGAGTTATATCAAGTTCCTCACTTTCATTTTTCTCCTTTTTCCTTTCTTCTACTGTCACAGCATGCGTAAATGTCAGCATTGTGGTGTCAGTGAAAATGCTACTCCAGCAATGCGTCGTGGACCTGCTGGACCAAGAACACTTTGTAATGCATGTGGTCTTATGTGGGCTAATAAGGTTCAGTAAATAATAGCATGGTTTCTTCTAATAGTATTGACTGTATTCGTTTCTTAGTTGATGCTGCTGCACCTATTCATTCTTTTGCAGATAAAAAAGTAGTAAAATGGTTTATTTGGTGATTAAGGACATGATCCTATGACATTAGCTTTATGTGTATTGTATCATAAGCCGGCTTGCCAATTAGATTGTAAACTTTCAACAGGACAGTAATGACACTGAGTTGTAGCTTTATTTGGTAACATTTGGATGTTAAATCTTGGTCTACTGCAAAGCACTGATTCTGTGATGAATGTGATGATTAGGATACTAAAGTAATGTGGATGGCACATATCACTTAAAGTGAAGAAATTACAAATTCATTCATGCTGGGGAACCATATGCAATTTCATTGAAAAGTAACAAAGGAAAGTTTTCTTTGACTTAACATTGCATTTATCACCAAATTTTGACGAAGGTTAGTGGTATAAACTCGAGTCATAAAATATGAAAGTTGAAAGTCCATTGTGGATTCTGTCAGCAGTGTGGAATCACTGTTTGATTGAGAGATTTCGTTGATGTGATGTGCAAGTGGATATAATTTAATTTTAAATCAGAAGCTTGTGATAGTCTGATTGTTTTCGGTCTTGCTGGCTGGTATAGGGAACATTAAGAGATCTTAGTAAAGCAGGAAGAAGTTTTGCATCAGATCAAACTGAATCAGAAATTGAACCAGTATGTCTGAACTTACTGATTCTTCAGTGGTAAAAAAGATCATTTTGCTTTTATTATGCCCTTTAATTTTCAATCTGCATCTTCCAAGGCAATATTGATTTCTTTAATCTGGGCATTTAGTCATTTTTGTAACATGATTTGAAGGAAAACCCAGTGGATACCAAATCTTTAGCTGTGGACCAAAATGTTTCTGGAAACCAGCATGAGCCAGTGAGTATATTTGTGCATACTTGATCTTAGCAGACCAGTTTTTTTGGCCTTTATCAAATCTTTTGTTGTACTGCTGTATCTGATCATCAGTGCTCCCTTGCTGGATTAACTACTTTGAAGACTTATTGAATCAGTTGCTTATGACATGTGCAGAATTTGGGTGGCGTAGCTGTGGATGCTGCAAGTGCTTTGCCCTTGGGCTTTATGTCGTCTTCAGGAAACCTTGATGAATCAGTTAGTACTTCAAAACACTCCTATCATATCTTCAGTTCTTCCATCTCATCCACTCTAAAAATCCTTTGACATTGCCCTTTATTCTAAAAAAATGACGGTCCCATCTTTCTGTGTAATTTCCAAAATTCCAGGAAACTCTTGCTGTGTTTGCTGATACTTCGGAGACAGAAATAGATATCCCTGCTAACTTTGATGAGTAGGTATATCATCATTCTACCTGACAGAGATGAGAATCTCACGATTTTCACAATTTGCTTCCTTCATTTAAAAAAAATAAAATCTATTTGCCGTTATATCTTTTGCCTTATTTCTATTTTGCACTTATATCTTTTGCATTATTGCAGGTTACACCGACTTCAGAGTTCAGATGGTGCCATAACCTCACCAATTTGGGTGGGTTAATTATCCGGCAGCAAAGGGATTGAAACTGATTGTAGATTGTTTTTACTTTTAAAACTAATTGTGATGATGTTTTAATTCCACTGAATTCGGGTCTGATCAATTTGACTAGCTTGAAATATGCTCTGTTGTACCATAATAAGATCATTAGTATACTGTGTAAACATATTACGCTTGTAGTACAGTGCATTTTCCTCGTGCTCATCTGAGTTTTTTTTTTTTTTTATTATCAGGAAACGGGGTAAACCCCTGCGAGATTTTATTACGAAAGCTTAAACATGCTCATTAAGAGCAGAAACATCCTCATAAACAAGGTTCATAACTGGAGTGGGTAAAACATCAAAACAAGCAAAATCAGAAGTAAGAGTGAGAGCCAAATTGGCCAAAGCATCCGCCACTTTATTGGCACTTGGACGAGCATGAGTGACCTTGATCTCCCAGTTATGCTCCGGTAGAACACGACGGCACTGCCGGATTAAAGAGAAATCAGGGTGAGTCACGACCCCTGGGCCTGTCAAAAGGCTAACTACAGACATCAAATCCGTCTCGATAATAACTCGATCAAGTTCTTCCTCAGCAGCATATTGTAACCCCTGAAAACATGCCTTCAATTCAGCTGTTAGGGCCAAACAATCACCACATTTGAACATAAACACATGACGAAAATTGCCAGCTGCATCACGAACTATTAGGAAACAAAATATTTTGTAAAAGGATAGATTTTATTATGGGTAGGTTAAGATTTAATTCTATCTATTAGAAGATACTAGAATCCTTCCTTATGGCTCAAGCCACATATTGAATGTCTCTGTATAAATACTCATTATACGTTAATGAAGAGATTAAGAAATTCTCTCACAAATTCACAAGATTTACATGGTATCAGCCTAACCCGATTCACAAACCCTAACCCTAACTTTTCCGCCGCACATACCGATCACCACAATTCACCATGTCCAACAGTGATCATGATGATCAAGTGATCGATCAACACAATAAGAAGGCGACTGGGAATCTCCTCGCCCTTGCATCGAGCGGATCCAGCGGCTCCTTCACCATCAACTTTCTGACGCTAACCATCAAATTGGAGCGCAACAACTACACCTTATGGCGGCACACAATAAAATCGTCCCTTGAAGCTTACGATCTTGAAGGTTTTCTCAAAGGGTCGAATGAACCGTCTCCAAAGCTTCCGTCTACTTCGGATGCTGATGCACCGCTGATTCCGAATCCAGAATATATTGATTGGAAGAGCAAGGACGGCAAGATTCTCCTATGGATCCGGTCCACTCTCACCGTCCCTCTTCTCGCCCATGTTGCACGAGCCAAAAGCACAACCGAGGCATTGGGAATCTTAGAGCGGATGTTCTACTCGCAAACACGAGCCCGATTAATGCATCTCAAGCATCAGTTACAATCTTTTCCTAAGGGAAGTCTCTCCATCCTTGAATACTTTGAAAGAAACGAGCTTTTTCTGATTCCTTGGCTGAATGTTCTTATATTGTTCCCGATGAAGCCTTCATTGAATGTATATTGCATGGATTAGATGGATCCTATTCTTCTTTTCTATCCGCTTTTCATATGCAAACTCGGGACATATCTTCTGATGAATTGCTTGGCATGTTGCTTAGAGAAGAGGAGCGTTTGAATCCACAGATAGTGCTCCTGCTTCAATGTCAGCCAATGCTGTGACACCCCTATACCCTATGACGTATACTTTATAAAACTTATCTCTTATATAAAGAGATCATTCACATATAGCAACTATTTTCACATCAGCACACATCAGAAAGTAACAACCATATAAGGTTGCACACACACATCTATATGTCTTTACTTTTATACTAAAACATCTATTATTCTAACTTTATTACAACTCATATGTTTAAGATGCAAAATGAGGAGGAGAAGGTTGCATTGAGCTTTAGCCGGCCGACCTGTATGAATGTGACATCTAAAAGAGACACACGTCATAAAACACTAGCTGAACCTGAAAAATTGTTTTGCGATTTACGTGAGTCGCATACTCAGTGAATATAAACCATCATCATTTATTTCACACAAAGCCAAACAATTGGTTAGTATACATATTCATACATATTATATATGTCATATCTGAATTTACTATGCAAATGCAAATGCCGATGTATCCGATTCATTATTCTGTGAACTGTTCAAGCCTGAATCTGCCCCGGGTTTACTATATATGGACTCTTATGGTCCCCTTTAAGAAAGAAATCCGAAGATCTCCTCATTATGACTCTTATGGTCGCTTTAAGAAAGAAATCTGAAGATCTCCTCATTGACCCGTAGGTCCTGTATGATCTGAAGATCCTGTATGCTTTAAGAAAGAAATCCGAAGAATTCCTCATTACAGTTCAGGGCAAGACAGTCACAGTTCCTTTTAATCTCATGCAATATGCTATGCAATCAAGTGCATCATGTAACCATATATCATATGTCATCTGTTAACATACTTTCTGTGCAAACAACTCTGGAAATTTCAGAGTCATCATATAAAACACATATATCCATATAATCCATATAACACACTTATCCATAAAGCACATATATCCATATAGCTCATATAGAACATATATCCATATTGCACATAGGGTTGAATCTCCGATCTATACTCACCTGTTTAAGGCAAATACTATATTTCTCCCCCTTGACTCTGACCACGGTCTATTACTTGGGCTCCTATATGTAACCCAATGCAAATTAGGCTATTTAATCTTATAAACTCTAACCCCAAATGCAATAAAATGCCAGAATGCATTTTAACTTCTTATGCATAATTCCAAATCCTTTAAAACTTGACAACAATAAACTATATATATAGAAGAACATTTTTCTAGTTCAAATCTTTCTGAAAAAATTGGTCAAGAGTCTCCAAAAATCATTACAAAGAGAAACCCTAAAATTACTCTGAAATCTTTTTCTGAATATAAATCCAATATCGAAAACACCCTCTGAGAACTATAAATCGACTGATTTCTTAATCAAAAGCAACTATAGATCTAGATTTGGAAAAAATCAATGAAATCCAGATAAACCATTAACTAATTAAAAACTTACCAAATCACGCTTGTACTTCGAGATTAAAACCCGATTGAAGAGATCTTGAACTAGATCCACAAAAAAAAAAACAAATCCTAAAAAAATTCCTCTTCTCTCGTTTCTTAAACTCTCGAACTCCATTTTTTTGAAAGCTTATGGCTTAATAAAGAAGCAAGCAAGTTCATATATATCTCCATCTGCAAAGTCGTCAAATTTTTGAAAATATTCCACTTTTCTACCTCAAATCTCATTTACTACAAACTTTACCCTAAAATAATTATGAATTAATTTTTAGTTAAATTTTTTTTAAAATATAATAAACTTAATTCGAAAATAAATATTACCTTTAAAAACTCACTATATATCATGTCAATATGCTATGCATATACTATTACTATTATATGAATGCAAAATGACGTATGCTTTTTGGTCGGGGATGTTACATTTCTCCCCCTCTATAAGAATTTAGTCCTCAAAATTCGCTATCTCTTCATATGACTTTCTCATCTTATCCTCTGTTTCACAAGCTGTTTCCTCTATATCATGTAACTGTTTGATTATGTAATCTGCTATCATGATCGGCTCATCTATGTAGCTCAAATTCTCTGCAAACCGCACTTCTGAATCTTTTAACACATGTGATGGATCAGATCAATACCCTCGTAAGATACTAAGATTGAAAACATTATGAATCTGAGCTAAACATTCATGTGTCATCCTGAATGTCAAATGACGTATCTTTACCTTGTCGAACCTGTTCAATAATTTCTATCAACTTCCCATCTCAGATGTGCATCTGTAATTTTCTGTCTCAATATTGGTCGAATCTGCAAAGTAGGAATCAGTACTCAATCTGTGTCAAACAGTACTCTAGCATTTATACCTCAAAAAGTAATCAAATCTGACAATGAAGTCATGTGCATGTTGGCCATCATACTACTGGACTTTCTACTCAAAGCATCTGCTACAACATTTGCCTTTCCCGGATGATACTCGATTGTACAATCATAATCTTTCAGTAGTTCCATCCAGCGCCTTTGACGCATGTTCAACTCTTTTTTGGCTCATCAAATACTTCAAACTCTTATGTTCTGTAAAGATTTATAATGTTTCTCCATATAGATAATGTCTGTCAAATCTTTAGGGGAAATACTACTTCTGTCAACTCTAAATCATGTACAAGATAAGAAACTTCATGTGATCGATACTGTCGTGATGCATAGGCAGTTACTTTTCCATCCAGCATTAAGAAACAGTCAAGACTCTGATATGAAACATCAATGTAAATAACAAATCCTCTTGTGCCTGTAAGAATTCTCATTATTGATGTTGTAGTCTGTCGATGCTTTAACTCATTAAAGACCTGTTTGCACGCAAAATATCAATGGAATGGAGCATTCTTTCATAGCAATTTAGTAAGTGGTGCAACTATAATAGAGAATCCTTCCACTAATAGTCTGTAGTATCCAGCCATGCTAAGAAAGATACGAACTTCTGTAACTGTAGTTGATGCTTTCCAGTTTACCACCGCTTCAAGCTTTTTAGAATCAATCCTCTATACCTCTTCCAGATACTATATGTCCTAAGAATACCACATGATCCAACCAGAATTCACACTTTCTCAGTTTAGCATATATCTGTTTTTCCCTCAAGACTTGTAGCACGATACGCAAATGATCAACATGCTCTTCTGTATTTCGTGAATACACCAATATATCATTAATAAAGATGATCACAAATCTGTCTTGAAAAGATTGAAACACCTTGTTCATCAAATCCATAAATGCCGCTGATGCATTAGTCAAACCAAATGGAATTACCAGAAACTCATAATGCCCATATCGAGTTCTGAATGATGTCTTGATAATGTCATCTTTAGCTATCTTTAACTGATGATATCCTGATCGAATGATAATCTTCCAAAATACCTTTGCTCCCTGAAGTTGATCAAATAAATCATCTATTCTTGGCAATGGATACTTGCTCTTCACTGTTACCTGATTCAACTTTCTGTAATCTATGCAAAGTCATAAGATACACTAGCCCTAATGAATACTTTGTCCAACAAATCCTGTAACTGTTTCTTCAGTTCCTGTAACTCTAGAAGAGCCATCCAATATGAAAGAATAGAAATCGGTGCAGTACCTGACATTAATTTCATAGTAAACTCTATCTCTCTATCAAGTAGCAATCTTGGAAGGTCCTTTGGAAGCACATCAGGAAAATCTTTAACAACTGGAATATCTTTATCCTTATCACATTCAACTGTACAGTCTATAACATGGGCCAGATATAACTGACATCTCTCTCTGATCATGCGAAAAAACATTGTTGTAGATATTAAGCAAGTGGGTACCATCTGTCTAATCACTATAGAAAATCACTCTAGATTTCCCAGGCGAGTGTATCACTGCCTCTTTGGTATAACAATCTACTTTAGCATGATGTCTTATCAGCAAGTCCATACTCAAAATAAAATCAAACTCATACAAGAATAGCAAGATCAGAGGAGCTGATAACTCTATTGTATCCACTCGTATTATACAATTCTGATATACTGTACATACCTTTACCATTTCCTCTGTACTTTCTCTTCAAATGGTTCATGTGTATGAGATGTATGTTCATGTAATGTTCTATGAGATGCTCTTATAGTCTGACTGGCATGGCTGAACCTTCTCTCCTTTGTGCATCATGTTCATGAATGCAATTCTAATGTCAATTACATATGCTTACGAATGCATGCCCTTGAAGAATCATATCCCTGCTCTGATACCAAAAACTAACTGTGACACCCCTATACCCTATGACGTATACTTTGTAAAACTTATCTCTTATATAAAGAGATCATTCACATATAGCAACTATTTTCACATCAGCACACATCAGAAAGTAACAACCATATAAGGTTGCACACACACATCTATATGTCTTTACTTTTATACTAAAACATCTATTACTCTAACTTTATTACAACTCATATTTTTAAGATGCAAAATGAGGAGGAGAAGGTTGCATTGAGCTTTAGCCGGCCGACCTGTATGAATGTGACATCTAAAAGAGACACACGTCATAAAACACTAGCTGAACCTGAAAAATTGTTTTGCGATTTACGTGAGTCGCATACTCAGTGAATATAAACCATAATCAATTATTTCACACAAAGCCAAACAATTGGTCAGTATACATATTCATACATATTATATATGTCATATATGAATTTACTATGCAAATGCAAATGCCGATGTATCCGATTCATTATTCTGTGAACTGTTCAAGCCTGAATCTGCCCCGGGTTTACTATATATGGACTCTTATGGTCCCCTTTAAGAAAGAAATCCGAAGATCTCCTCATTATGACTCTTATGGTCGCTTTAAGAAAGAAATCTGAAGATCTCCTCATTGACCCGTAGGTCCTGTATGATCCGAAGATCATGTATGTTTTAAGAAAGAAACCCAAAGATTTCCTCATTACAGTTCACGGCAAGACAGTCACAGTTCCTTTTAATCTCCCCCTTGACTCTGACCACGGTCTATTACTTGGGCTCCTATATGTAACCCAATGCAAATTAGGCTATTTATTCTTATAAACTCTAACCCCAAATGCAATAAAATGCCAGAATGCATTTTAACTTCTTATGCATAATTTCAAATCCCTTAAAACTTGACAACAATAAACTATATATATAAAAGAACATTTTTCTAGTTCAAATCTTTCTGAAAAAATTGGTCAAGGGTCTCCAAAAATCATTACAAAGAGAAACCCTAAAATTACTCTGAAATCTTTTTCTGAATATAAATCCAATTTCGAAAACACCCTCTGAGAACTATAAATCGACTGATTTCTGAATCAAAAGCAATTGTAGATCTAGATTTGGAAAAAAATCAATGAAATCCAGATAAACCATTAACTAATTAAAAACTTACCAAATCACGCTTGTACTTCGAGATTAAAACCCGATTGAAGAGATCTTGAACTAGATCTACAAAAAAAACAAATCCTAAAAAAATTCCTCTTCTCTCGTTTTTTAAACTCTCGAACTCCATTTTTTTGAAAGCTTATGGCTTAATAAAGAAGCAAGCAAGTTCATATATATCTCCATCTGCAAAGTCGGCAAAATTTTGAAAATATTCCACTTTTCTACCTCAAATATCATTTACTACAAACTTTACCCTAAAATAATTATTAATTAATTTTTAGTTAAAAACTTTTTAAAATATAATAAACTTAATTCGAAAATAAATATTACCTTTAAAAACTCACTATATATCATGCCAATATGCTATGCATATACTATTACTATTATATGAATGCAAAATGACGTATGCTTTTTGGTCGAGGATGTTACAAATGCAGCCAGCCGCACCAAAACTGGGAACCAGCAGCTGTCCTCTTCAAATTCTGATGTTGAACAATCCACCAGGGTACGCTGCCAAATTTGCAAGAAACCAGGGCATGAAGCAATTGAATGCTGGCATCGATCGAACTTTGATGATTTTCCGAGTCCTCCTCCAAAGACTCAACGTGACAATGGCACAAATTCTGGTCGTCGTCGTGGCGGCGGCCAACAACGAGGAGGCGGTCCATCGAGAGGGCACTCAAACCGTGACCAGTATTCACACTCGCAGCCGCAACCTCGTCAAGTGTATCACGTGGCAAATCCACCTTCATCCATTGTTGATCCATCGTGGTACTTTGATTCGGCTGCTACAAACCACGTGACATCCGACTTCGGTAATTTATCCTTACAATCCTAATACTCCGGCAATGATGGCTTGCAAGTTGGCAACGGTATGATCCTTCCTATTACTCATTTAGGAAAATCTATTTTACCTGCTCAACATAAATCCCTTCACCTTAACAATATATTACTTGCCCCTCAAATTAAAAAGAGCTTGTTAAGTATTTCTCAATTTACAAAAGATAATAATGTCTCTGTAACCTTTTACCCTACATGTTGTGTTGTGAAGGATCTACAGGGGTGGACACTCCTCAAAGGAATCGTTGAAAACGGGTTCTACCTCCTCAAATCACATACCAAAACCGCACCTGTCCCACCTCAACTTTTCATTGGCAAACGTGCTTCATTACAAACGTGGCATGAACGCTTTGGTCATCCTCATGAGTCTACTTTAAAGAGTCTAGTGTCTAAATTTCGTTTACCAGTTTCTACAAATAATTTGTCAAAAGTGTGTGAGTCTTGTCAACTTGGGAAAAGTCATAGACTTCCTCTCCCTAGTAGTCATGAGTCTAGTACATGTCCTTTTGAATTAATTTATTCTGATGTTTGGGGACCTGCTCCTATTTCCTCCTTTAATGGCAATAAGTATTTCTTAATATTTGTGGATGACTGCACTAAATTTGTCTGGATTTACTTTCTCCATCAAAAATCTCAAGTGTTACCTCATTTCCAAATCTTTCAAAAGAAGGTTGAAACACACTTCTCCACAAAAATCAAGAATTTTCAGTCCGATTGGGGAGGAGAATACCGATCCCTTTCTTCCTATCTCCAAACACAGGGAATTAATCACATGGTTTCTTGTCCACACACTCAGTCTCAAAATGGTGCTGCTGAACGCCGCCATCGAACCATTGTCGAAAAAGGCCTAGCTCTTTTATCCCACTCCAAAATGTCCACCACTTTTTGGGAGCATGCCTTCCATACTTCCGTCTATCTTCACAATCGAACCCCCACACCCATTCTTCAAAATAAGTCTCCCTTTGAGTGTCTCTACAATAAACAACCAGACTATTCCTTTTTAAAGTCTTTTGGGTGCTTATGTTATCCCCTATTGAGACCCTACACTCATAATAAACTTGAATTCCGTTCATCACCTTGTATATTTGTAGGATATAGCTCTCAACATAGGGGTTACTTATGCCTTCATTTTCCCACAAATCGCATTTACATAGCCCGACATGTTATCTTTGATGAGACCTCTTTTCCATTCCAAACTCACACCCAAAATTTGGTGTCTAATTCAGATTCTTCCCGTCAACCAATTTGCTCCACACCACTTCAATGGGCTGCCATGCAACGCCCCACCGAAAACTTGTCTCCCCTCACCTTCTCACCGCCGCCAACGCCGATACCTAGTCCGGCCCCGCCATGCATCACGTCGGATCCCCAGACACCGAGCCCCTATATCATTTCGACGTCTCCAATCCCACCCATGCAGCCTGGCGCAAAGGCTACATCCAATCCAAGTCAGTCGGTCATCCATGCTAGCCCGGATTCACGGTTACTTTCGGAGCCCGCCTCGACTGATCTCGACATCACTTCAGGTATATCTCATTCTCCTCCTATATCTTCATTATCTACTAACCCACAGTCTATTTTTCGTCCTGTTGACAAAAGTCAGCACCCAATGGTTACCCGAGTCAAAACTTCCAGTCTTAAACCTAAAAGCTTTAGCTCCACAAAACATCCTCTACCCTCTATTTCCAATGACCTTGAAGAACCCAAAACATTCATTCAAGCCTCCAAACTTCCAGAATTGCAAAACGCCATGTAGGTTGAATATGATGCCCAAATGAGGAATAGTACTTGGGTTCTTATCCCGCGTCCTTGTAATGCTAATGTTGTTGGTTGTAAGTGGGTTTACAGGATCAAGAAAAATGCGGATGGTTCTGTAGAACGCTATAAAGCTCGACTGGTTGCCAAAGGCTTTAATCAGGAGGAAGGTATTGACTACTTTGACACTTTCAGTCCACTTGTTAAGCCTACTACAATTCGTATTATTCTCTCTATTGCTCTCACTTGCAACTGGAGTCTTAGGCAAGTTGATATAAATAATGCCTTCCTAAATGGAGACTTGTCAGAACGAGTTTACATGGCTCAGCCTCCTGGATTTGTTGATTCTGCTCGACCTTATCATGTTTGCCTATTAAAAAAGGCTCTCTACGGCTTAAAGCAGGCTCCTCGGGCTTGGTTTCATAAACTACACCTTTTTCTGTCCCAAAATTCATTTATAGCTTGTCAATCCGACACGACTTTATTCATCAAGCGCACAGGCAAATCTGTTCTCTATTTACTGGTGTATGTTGATGACTTGATAATCACCGGATCGGACAGCCAAGCCATTTCAGACTTCACCAGTTTGCTCAACAAAGCGTTCTCTCTTCGGGACCTTGGTAATCTGCACTTCTTTCTTGGCATTGAATTATCCCGGACTCACAATTCTTTATTTCTGACACAGCAGAAATACATTCGAGATCTTCTCACACGCAGCAAGATGCAAGATGCCAAACCGATTTCTTCCCCTGCTGAGCCACATTCTTGGCTGAACAAGTCCGACGATCCCATGGCTGACCCTCATTTGTACAGAAGCATTGTTGGGGGACTTTAGTATGTTACTATTATCCGCCCTGAAATATCATATGTTGTCAATCGAGTATGTCATTTCATGCATTCTCCTACAGAAACTCATTGGCAAGCCGTTAAACGAATTCTTCGCTATCTCAAAGGCACCATTTGCACTGGACTTCTTCTTAAAAAGGCGACTGATAGTCGGCTTGTAGCATTTTCTGATGCTGGTTGGGCCTCTGATAGTGATGACTGCAGATCTTAACACGGATTTGCTATTTATTATGGTGGAAATTTGATTAGTTGGGCTTCCAAGAAACAAAATGTGGTTGCCAAGTCTAGTTCTGAAGCCGAGTATCGTGCCATTGCGTTTACTGCTACTGAATTGATTTGGATTCAACAATTATTACAGGAGATTTGTGCCCCTTTACAGACTCCACCAATTCTTCTATGTGATAATCTCAGTGCTACCTACATGTCTGCAAATCCGGTTTTTCATCAGCGATCAAAACATATTAAGATTGACTATCACTTTGTGTGGGAACAGGTTGACGATGGATCACTTATTGTTCGCCATGTTCGTGCCCATGATCAGATTGCTGATATATTTACTAAAGCTGTTGGGACTGTAAGATTTCAGACTTTAAGTTCCAAGCTCCATGTCCATCATCCAACATGAGCTTGCAGGGGTATTAGGAAACAAAATATTTTGTAAAAGGATAGATTTTATTATGGGTAGGTTAAGATTTAATTCTATCCATTAGAAGATACTAGAATCCTTCCTTATGGCTCAAGCCACATATTGAATCTCTCTGTATAAATACTCATTATACGTTAATGAAGAGATTAAGAAATTCTCTCACAAATTCACAAGATTTACACGAACGATACCACCTCTACCTGATGACCCGGGATTGCCTTCAACAGTGGCGTGGATGTTGGCGGGAGTAGTTGGGAGATTGCAAACGACCTTAGCCACCCAGTAGGCGTTAGAAACAAAACACACTGTAGATGAAAGGTGAAGATGAGTATCCACGCCGTCAAACACCAGCATATTCCTAACTTTCCACGTATACCAGAGCATAGTAGCGAACAAAGTCACCGCTTGAGTTCCATCCCTGATGTTCATCATGATCCATTCAGCAATATCATTACAAGAGAAGAAATTGGGAGGAATCACATTGCCATAGAGCGCGAGCCAAACATTATAAACAGCGGAGCAATCACATAGCATGTGGAGCTCCGTCTCCTCGGAATTGCACCTCGGACAAGCAGCAGAGGTCGCCAGGTGACGTCGGTACCAATTGGTGTTGCACAGAACATAGCCATGTAACATCAAATAAGGAAATTCCGGACCCGTTGCTGAGTTGGTACCCTCCAGACAGCCTTCCAGTTAATGTTAGGTAAATTCTTGTTTGCATCTCCAATTGGAAATTTACACATATATGGTGATTACTGATTAGACGACATAAGAATTAAGAAGTTGTTGAGCTTGGAGAAGATATCAGTTTAAAGAAGGAGAAGGTGTCATCTTTGATCTAGACTAAACCACACTTTAGATGCTTCTATAAGTTCAGCAAATTCTTGTTTGCATCTCCAATTGGCAATTTACACATATATGGTGATTACTGATTAGACTGACCCTCGTCTCATGTGACTATATTGTTATAACTAACATTATCTAATCAACTTGAGGGCTTTTGAATTAATTATGTGGTTGCGGCATTCAAGAATAATTGATGGTATATGTTCCTGTTAGGGGTTTGAAATGTGTAGTAATAACTTTGGTGTGCCAACCTAGTAGAGTCAAAATTGGTGTATTCAAATTTCAAAATGGTCTAGTCCCGGTTAGAGTGTTAGCATGTTAGTGGCAAGTTTATTGGTAGGTTGGACTTGGAATTTGTCATAAAGGGTAAAACAAGGGTCTTCTTCAAAGATTGATTTCAAGACCTTTTGTTAGTTTGGACCACCGTTAACAACTTCTGAATTAGCATCTTGAATTGTTAATGTTTCCACATATTTTACTTGGGGTTTGATTGTAGTCTTCTTTAATTATGTAATCTTAAGAACAAAAATTTGAAGCACTCTATGCACACAAAAAAATGTGCCAAACAGACTGATCTTGCTAGCTTCCTGTTGCATTAGTTCACTAATTTTACTATTCCTGAATGGCTGAATGTAGTAGTTGAGAATGCTACTAACACATGCATATAAAAGAAATCTTCATCCTTATTTTCAAAATTTTTGTATTAAACACATACGATATGATGTAACATGAATGCACATTATTCTGACATTATTTTGATGCCTTCACAATGTGTACGGTTCGCTAATGATCATACATTAATTAATTTGTGTCTCTTGAAGACTTCATACAAGAAGCTAAACATTAAAAGAATTGTGTTAATCTGTATATGCTGGCCATTAAGCTTGAGTTTTGACAACTTGTTATTGGTTCTTTTTTTTGTTAGGTAAGATTTGTATTAGGAGCTGCCAATGAGTTTTTCAGCACAACAAGTCGGCAATGTTGAACAATCTGATTCCAGTCCAAGCAATTCTAGCGATAGCTCGGACGCCGAGGAGACTAGTAATCAGACCAACACAGCCACTGTAGTCACGAGTGAGAAGTCCAAGGCGACTGTACCAGTTCAAACATCAAAGAGAAAGAGAGAGAGGAAGGCAATTGAGTTGAGGTAGAAGGTCTGGTTGCATTTCGAAAGATTCAATGAACCAATTATCGAATTGATTGATGGAGTCAACAAGCAAGTGGGGCAAACGAAGAAGGCCAAGTGTAATTATTGCAAGACAATCCTTGCTTGTGATTCAAGAGGTAATGGCACATCATCTCTTAAAAAGCATGTTGAAGTTCATTGCAAGAAATATCCAAGTAGCTTAGCTTATGTGAATTTGGAGGATGGGAAACAAAGTCATCTAGGTTCTGAATTGGTTGAAGGATTTAACAGTTTGACTACTAGAGTATGGTCACAGGAAGCTTGTATTGATGTTGCAACAAAGATGATTGTGATTGATGAATTGCCATTTAGTGCTATAGAGAGGGACGGATTTAAGTTATTTTGTGAAGTTGCTATACCTAGGTTAATATTGCCTTGTAGGAAGACAATTGTTAAGAATTTCATGAGGATGTATGAGGAAAAGAAGCTGCAGTTGAGGACTGAGTTGTAGTCATTTAGTGTTTGTCTTACAATTGCTACATGGACTAGCTGTCAAAACATCAACTACATGGTCATAACTGCATTTTATAGATTTTGCTTGGACAATGCATAAAAGAATATTGAATTTTTGTGTTATTCCCAACCATAGTGGGAATACAATTGGAAAAATCTTGGAGGATTCATTAATTGAATGGGGGATTGAGAATGTTATAACAATTTCAGTGGACAATGCTTCTCCTAATAAGCATGACATTGATTATGTTAAGAGGAGGATGATGGGTTGGAGTAAGACACCATTATTTGAAGGAGAGTTTCTGCATGTGAGATGTCTTCCTCATGTTATCAATTTAATTGTCAAACCTGGTTTGAAAGAGATGGAAAGCTCAGTTGCTGCAATAAGGAAGGCAATCAGGTTTCTTAGAAGTTCTGCTGCTAGGACAGATGCTTTCAAGAAGTGTGTTGAGAAGGATAAGATTGAATGCAAGAAGATATGCATTCTTGATGTCCCAACAATATGGAATTCAAGCTACATGATGTTGGACACTGCCATAGAATTGAAGAGAGCATTTCAGAGGATGGTAGATGATGATCCACTGAATTACAAAAGCTATTTCAATGAGGAAGAGGAATTATACGATGATGAAGATGAAGCTCAAGCTCAAAGGGTAGGAGGAAGAAAGAGAGTTGGGCCTCCTAAGGATGTGGATTGGGAAAAGGCAGAGTGCTTTGTCAAATTTCTTAGGGTTTTCTACCAAGTCACAGTAGATTTGAGTGCTTCAACTGAGTCAACTGCACACTTTGCATTTGATACGCTGGTTTTAGTACGGCGTAATTATGTATTTTTATTAGGATTTTCTGAGTGTTTTAGGCTAGATTAGGATGATTATCTGTAATATCAGCAGAAGCCTACAGTTGAAGATTTGGAAGACAGAAGTCCTAATTCGAGATGAAGAGCCTATGGAGTCAAGATCTGCGCCCTCGGAAACCAACCGAGCCTGCGGTGCCGAGGACGAAATAAAGAATCCAGGGGCGAGGCAATCTGGATCCGCGCCCGCGGAAATATTCCACACTCGCGGATGGAGGAGTATCCGCGGCCGAGGGAACGAGCAGATCCGCGCTCGCGGTTTGGATCCGCGCTCGCGGATCGGTGTGGTTTTATTTTATCTTTTTAGTAGTTTTATATCTTAGGGTTTCGGACTTATTTCTACTATTTAAGCTTTGTTTCGAGATTCAGTTTAGGGTTGAACACAATTCTAGCATACTTTTACTTTTAGGTTTTTATTTCAGTATTATGGAGAACTAATTTCCTTTTGGAGTTGTTTGATCAAGGAAACCTTTTTATGTAATTCGTGAGATTCTGGTAACTTTTCTATCCCTTGGTTAATATCAAAACTCTTGGTTTTATTTATATGATCTATGTTTGATTTGATAAGCCTGATCAACTTGTTTGATTGACTTAGATCTACTGTTTGGATTAGGTTTGATTGTTGTCTGTGCAATCTTATTTATCCTTGAAACAACTCTTTTCTAGGACCGTGGACTAGAATTGAGAAAGAGTGTTTGATTGTTATTTTATGCATGAGACTCGTAGCTTGATTGCATGATTTAATATCCTTCTATCCTTAATACTTTGCATGATTTGAATTAAGAGTTCTTGTTCATATCATAATTTCGCTTGGACCGCGGACAAGCGGAAATCTTTTATAAGGATTGGAATTAACTAGGGAATTAATAGAAAAGTGGATGAATTGATGATCGAATAATTAAAAAAGGTGGAATTGATTGAACAAAATCTGCTTTCTTCCAATTGATTTAATCCCAACAATATTTGCTTGTTTGTTTGTTTGCCTGAACTTCCCAAAACCCCTGTTTTTGCTCTTTGCTGATTAATCAGAATCCCGATTCTCTTGGGTTCGACCCCTTGCTTGCTTGCTATACTAGTTAGTAGTTTAGGGTTATTTATCTTTGATCTTGGCAACAACGATTTTAGCCGAGTAAGCATTCCATGACATAGTGAGCATCAAAGCTGAGCTAGATGAAGTGACTACCAACCCACCAGATCACAACAACAGTGAAGTAGATCACATTTTGTATGACATGTCACGAAAGATGACAACTAAATTCAACAAATATTTTAGCTCTCTAGATGACATAAATCCACTATTCTTGGTAGCTCTTGTTCTTGATCTAAGATACAAGCTCAAGTACTTGGAGAGACAAGGTGACATGTATCATAATGGACCTAGTGGTGGTGCCAGTTCACAAAGGTCTAGAAATTCAGAGAGTGGAGCTTTTGTGGAAAGCAATAGTCAGGAAAGAAGACATGTAAAGGATAAGATGTTTTGCTCTAGAAAGAAGAAGTCTATGTTAGAGGATTGGGACAAACAACTTGAAGAAGGTGAGGACTTGGTTGTAGGTCACGAAGTAGATAGGTATTTGTTTGATCCTATTGTGAAACCGAAAACAAGAGCTAAGTTCAAGATAATAGAATGGTGGAGGCTAATGGCATCAAGTATCCATGTTTGCAATCTGTTGCTAGAGATGTGTTGGCAATTCAAGTGTCCACAGTGGCTAGTGAATCAAGTTTTAGCACTGGTAAGAGGCTTATTGATCCTTACAGAAGCTTGATGACACCTAAGACTATTGAGGCCTTGATTTGTTATCAGAATTGGTTGAAGAGTGATACCCTTGTTGCATTGGAATACATTCCAACCATTGAAGAAATGGAATTCTATGAGGACGTTGAAAAGGGTAATACTACTTACTACTTAGAACTATTTCATTCTTTATTGCATTGTTTTGGATCACCATCTGTGCATATTGTTTGAACTTATATTGAACTGAATTGCTGACTGTGTACATTTTTTGAGCTTATTTCTGACTGCTTATTATGTAGAGAGTTATCGATAATCGATCATTGTTGTCTCTTTGTAAATATGTAGAGAGGCAAGAAGAAATCAGACAAGAAGCAACAAACAACAACAATACGAGTGATCCAAATCCTACATTTGTTCCTACACATTAAGGGTCTGGAAGAGCATCCACAACTGCATAGCCAGCAACCAAGAAACAGAAAACGAAGCTCAATAAGACCAAGCCTACACGTGTCTCACAAAGGAACAAATAAAGTCAAGGGTCTGGAAGAGCATCTCTGAATTATTGTCTTATTATTTCTTAACCTTTTTGAGTTTTGAACTTGATTTGCTTTTAGGGCATTGTTTTGAATCTTTTCGTTGTTTATGGCTTTATGCATACTCTTTGTGATTTGAATCTTAGGATTTTGGTGAAACTTTAACTTTGGTGAATTATCTCTTAATACTTGAATTTGGTGAGACATTTTCCTTCATTTTATGCTTGTGTTTTAATGTTTTATGCAGTCTGGTGCACCGATGGTTAAATGCTGCAGGTAAATGTGATGGATCTCAAGCATATGATCGATTTTTTAACAGGAACCGAATTATAACCAGGAACCGATCCAAATTTCGAGTAACCGAAGAACTGAATAACCAAAAATTATGGACCATTTTCGTATTTCGGTTAACCAAAATAACCGCAGTTAGGAACCGATAAAAGTTCGGGTCTGGTTATTACGGTTCTTCACTAAAAAATCCAGGAACCGAACCGTAAAAAAAAAAATTACCCTGCGGGTAGGCTAAAAAAAACCACTATCCGAAATATCCTAGCCCTAATTCTTATGTTTCCATAGAGCCAAACTTACTAAGTTAGTGACTCACAAGAAGATAGAAATTTCCAAAGAGGACACCAAGGAAGACTCAGTCAACAAAGGATCTAACTTGTCTCCACTGAATTCGATCTCAAAATAGATTATCGAGAGGTATGTGAGAGACAAGCAATGGTATAGCAATAAAGGAGTGGTCGAGAATTAGGACCAATGACGAATGTGTTCATATGAGATACCTACAAGTAGAAGGACTTACTTGGTCAACATATTGGCTCTTGGAATGATATTTGAATTTTTGTCAACCGAATAAACCAACCATATACAAGGCTATCGTGAATGTGAAATCCACCTCATGAACATTTTTCGCCACCATTTTGATAAGTCGACACGACGAAGGATGTAGAGGTGAAGCTAGAAAGGAAGTTATTAGAACCAAGATTTTTGAACATGGATTTTAAGTTCTCTATGTTGCCCCAGTAGGCCTAATAAGCCATAACGTTGCTTCATTATGAAGGTCGTTTGTGGACATGTGTTTCGATTCGTTGCACTTGAAGTAGTTACCTCGGCCATATTCGATGGTATTATTTCCAACTATTGATTCCGTTATTAGGTTGCCTAGTTCATTTGCACCTTGCTATAACCGTCTTTCCTTCCTTGAATGATCTTATGATATGAAACCAACCTTTTGAAGGTATTTAAAAAAAGCATTAATTTTTGCTTCAATAATGCAAGTGCCTACTCTATCCATGAATGAATGACAACTGCTTTGGAACAATTTGTCGATTCTTTTTTCAAATGGTCAAATTGCAAGGAACCAACTATAGAATTCCCCTGAATAGTATTCAAGTTTGGGCATGAATGATGGTTCAAAAAATTTCAATGAAAGAGCAAGGAAATCACTGTGTGATGGACCCTAATACGCCGATACTGTTTGATGATGTGACAAAAGAAGCAACGAGAAGTTTGACAATATAGGCGATGCATGAAGAAATCTCTTTTGTTCTACCTAAAGAAGCAAGCACAATTGAAACTGACCACACTGCAAATAGAGTTGTAAATGGTGCCATATTTCACCTCAAGTAAATGTGTCTATAATTACAAGCACACTAAAGACATTCATGTCAATGAATTTTGATGTCTATGGAGGAACTGAAAAGTCAACCATAATCACTACTAGTTCTTCTACTGCTCTACAACTCGGAGAGGAGTTAGCGAATGACAAGAGAATTATAATCAAGCAAAACATCTCATGTTGAGCTGGGAAAAAGTTTAAGACTAATATGGTGAATCGGTCCTCTCTTATGCTATGAGGGATGAGAGACTTAATGATCTCTTATATCTTAAAGGTTAAAGGACTAAGTGTGTCGAGAAGAAGGCCACGAATTTTAACCAATTATTGTAATACACATGATATGAGGTTTCCCCTGAAGCCCAAAAGTTTGTCGACGTCATAAGTGGATAAGTCCAACCATCTAGCCATGGACAAGTTCAACGATAGACACAATGAACGAATAGAATAACTTCTACTTCCATGTGTAATCTAAATATGTCCAAACGAGGGTGCTTGTGATATAAGTTGTAGGGTTGTCATTAGAATTTCAACCCCGGTTATAATCAAAGCATAGTTGCATAATTTCAATATTATTATCAACTATCTTCTTTCGCAAAGTATTATACTTTGAATTCTGCTTTGCTATCATAAGCCATCTTGAATATTTTTTTGTTGGTACTTTTTTACGAAAGCACTATTTCAATGCTAAGTTTCGATTAATACATTATGGAAGTTACTCCATCTTTTCATATGCGAATTACTCCTACCTCTGCAAGAAATATTTCCAATCGTGTTGTGTTGTCAAACTATGACAGTTAATATCATAAGTTTAAATAATTAAATATTTTTTTAAGTATATAGTTCACAGTGGCGAATAAGGATGAATCTCTATCTCCCATCTTGATCACATGGTTGAGATGGAATTTCAGGTCTTGTTCATGTGAAGGCATATATTATTAGATTATGTTGGAGGTAGTTTCCCCGATACTGATCACATTGGTGAAATGAAACCACTTAGTTCTTCGGATTCAACCTTGTTTACGAAAAACTACTTTCTTATAAATATAATATAGAAGGACGCTCGAACTACTTATCCATAAGCTAATATGTTTGGATACGATATCATAAAGATGGTTAGCTTCTCTTGTGATATAACTATCGTTTATTCCAATAGTAACTTCATTAGAAGTTCAAAATCGAAATTCTTCTTCCAAGGTATGGCTCTCACATTGTTAAAAATTGATTCCATCTCGAAATTTTAATTAATATCCATCATAAAAGATTTCATCCATAATGACTCTAAATAGAATGGATTAGTCATTTTCTTTCTCGCTTTGTGGAGACACTCAAGTGCTCATTTCATTTAAGATGCGTAGTCTATAAGCAATCCAACCTCTTTATATCTCGGAAGGATAACCCAGAAATTCCGTAGGTATGACCCAAGCTAATGGATAAGACCGCTTGACCAACTGCCTACTTCGCTGACAAGTCCAATTGGATTTTTACAAGAAATAAAATCATTTTCAATGGATTCGTTTAAACCACATAAGTACACATGTGGGAATCTTTCCAAGGAATACTAAAGTAATAACTCCTTAAGAAAAAGGGCACGTTAGTAATTCTCTGCCCGTTTCGTTCATCTTTTCCAAACCCTAGTTAAAGCAAAGGATGCTTGCTCCACGAAGTAATTTCAAAAAGATAAGACTCTCCTAGAACTTGACTAAGTTTGGAGAACCTTGCACCAACCCAATGGAAGGTTGACGAGTGCTTAGATACGACAAGATCGTGGAACATCGAATGAAGGAGCTAAGTATTAAAGAAGAAGTGCCCTAGTTCGGGTACTCTAGTCAAGGATGGTGATGAAGGTAAGACTAGAGAAATCTGGGAGACTGAGCAAAAGATGCAAAGACGTTTTCCCAAGTTATTGTTGCCTTAACTAAAGAACGAAATGTTCTTTAAGGAGGTACTAGAACTTTTGTTGTATCTTCACAAGTTGTGAGTGATTTTAACTATCCGCCTAATCTAACTTTGTATCGCCCTAAGTTTTCCCTAATTTTGGGGACAAAACTCTTTTTAAGGGGGTACTATTGTAATAACTACAATTTCTAATTAAAAGAAATGATTATTTTTATTAATTTAATTATTTCTTTAAAATAACAAGATTATTTTTTTAACGATTTTTCATAATAATAATGATAATTTTTTGTTAAAAGTTAAGTTGATAGCAACTAAAAAAAATTGTAATTATATAGAAACGATATTTTGATTTAATTTTCATCAACTTAAGATTTTGATAAAAAAAAAAGTGAAGGAGTTGGATGGAGAATATATATATGCTAGAGGTAGGACTCGAACCCTCAACCTCTTGCACTCTCCAAACACCCGACACTCCTTCTATCCCGCTACGCTATCAAGACCATCTTGTTTTTAAATGAAAACTAATTCCTTTATATATTTTTTTCAAGAGCTTCCAAGAAAGGTTTCACATGGTGGAAAATTGATTTGATACTTGA
Source organism: Fallopia convolvulus (assembly GCA_964016875.1). Classification (NCBI taxonomy): domain Eukaryota; kingdom Viridiplantae; phylum Streptophyta; class Magnoliopsida; order Caryophyllales; family Polygonaceae; genus Fallopia; species Fallopia convolvulus. The sequence continues at coordinate 52,982,415 of OZ024722.1, forward strand.
CCAATCTCTTCCTCTCCACATCCTTTCTCCTCCAATCACTCTTCCTCTCCACCTCCATTCTCACCAATCTCTTCTTTGCAAAGAAGCACACAATTGCCCAACCACCATGGATCACCCCTTCCATGAGAGGTCTATCCATGGAAGTGTGGATCAAGGGAGAGCATTCCACCACTATAAAAAGGGTAGAGGCAAGAGGAAGATCACACCAACAATTACCTCTCTTTCTCCTCTTGAATTTCGTCCATCTTCACATCAAAAAAATTCAGATTTGTGCTCTTCCATTTTTTCAACAAAAATCTGATTTTTTTATACCCAAAATTCCATTTAAAGCATTTTGGGAGCCACCTTGACCTCCGAGCACCAGTTGCATCGCCGTCCACCACCACCACCTGCTCCTACCGGCCACCACCATCGTCGTCCGCCACCAGTCGCCGAAGAGGGGCTGCTACAAGCTGCTAGTCATCCATAATTTGGTTTGGAAGACCAACCCGACTCTCGATTCTCCGTTCTTGAACGATCGTCTTTCCAATCTAAATGCTTATTCAGGCTTGTCAAGGTGGGCTTGGTACTTGAGCGCCTTTGGGCCACCTCCCCGATCCAAAGCACCGAATAAGATGAGATTGGTTGAGGTCCGACAAGGGCGTGAGAGGTTTTCAAAAACTTGTATGTAATAATAACATTCCCAACTTATTTCCTATTCTAAGAAGTTTTACAATCACGTAGTTTTTTCTTTTCAGTTTAGAGTTATCTCATCTCGAGCTCAACTCATGTCCGTCCTTTAAAGCTCCACACAAAGTCTAAACATCTCAAACACATCTTGCTATATCTCGTTAAATATTTGTGAAGCAACCACACTACCCTTGAGAATTTCCATTCTCACTTGCTTAGTCTCCTTAGGCTAATTCCACTATTTATGCATTTTTGCCTGGTATTTCTCGCCCTTCGCGACAAATGCTAGACTCTGGGAAGTTTCCACCGAAGTTTTGAAGACAGAGGCTAGAAGGTTTGAGAAGAGTTATGCAGGGATAGAAGATCAAGGCAAGACAACGTTGAAAGAAGGAAGAAATTTTTATAGAGCAAAGTATTCAGAAGATGGTGCAACAACTCTTCCATTTTAGGCCAAGCAAATCATCATCACATGAGTTGTCTTGGAGAAAAATACTTGTACTTTCAATACATCTTTTCCACCCTTTTATAATATTGCCTTTATTTTTTAGTTGCTACATTCTTTGTAAAACAACTACCATTGTAATGAACGAATGTTATTATTAATGAATAAAATTTCCGCTTATAGTTCATTGCCCTTTAATTATGTCTAATTAAATTATTTACAGCCTTGAGTGACTTTGTACGGTAAAATCCGAGGTCATTGGTGGTAATACCCATTGTTGCAAAATAGGGGCGTTACAGTGTTCACTTCCACAACAAGTCTGGAAACATTTTCGGCCATTGATTCTCTTGGGAGAAAACTTTCCAATGTGTTTAAATGGGCTGATCAAGTCAAGTCCATGCTCGAAGAGAAGGAATTATATTTGTGGGTTGGTTTATTATGGGGTTTATGGAGAGCTCAAAATTGCCGAATATTTAAAGGTACTAAAACTAATCTTGCTAAGCTAATTCATGAGGCTATTTAATGGGCATAAGAGATGGGAAAGAGTAAAGAAGGAGGTGAGGTTCGGGAAGTGAGGGTTGAGCAGATTCCAAAGTGGGTAAAGCCTCTAGTTCAGTGGATAAAAGTTAATTGTGATGCTTCAATTAAAGGATCTAGTTGTGGTGTTGGGGTTATAAAGTGTACCTGCCCTAGTCCTAGGGTCCCAAGACCATGGCGACCCCCTTGGGCTAATCCGCATCTCCGTAGGACTCTTGCCAAGACCCGTGGTCCACCTCACCATCGGCACCACGACCCCGAACGCTCGAGTCATGCTGGCGTCGGACCAATAGGGTGTCGGCACATGAGGTTCTTGTGCGTCGCGCCTCTCGTTACTAACCCACATGTCCCGGTACTTAGCCACCAACCCTCGGTACCGACGTCGACACCCCAGTGCCGAGTTCCACACCCTCGGTACCGAGCCAACCTCTATCGGTACCGAGTCCCAAGCCTCGGTACCGCCCGCCATGCCCGCACCTTGGTCTTGTCGTGCCACGCCTAGCGTGTCACGACAATCCTTGTGCGCGCACTCTGGCGCGCCGACGCCTTGTCGTGCCGCACCAGTCTTGTCATGGCCTTGTCGTGACACTCGTGACATGGTCACCGTGACCTCTATCCTTTTATTGCTTATTTTAGTACTATTTCCATTCCGAACCTTTCTATTTATGTCATTTCTATTATTATTGAGTATTTATGGGCTTGGGCCTAACGTTGGGTCACTTACAAGTGTAACCCTAGTTAGCCCCCACACCTCCTTAGGGTTTCTAGGAGCTCCTCTATAAATAGGAGCCTCCTCTCATTGTATTCATTACGCTTTGAATGAACTACTGTTATGTTGTCAAGATTGCTCCAGAACTATTTCTAAAAGGCGTCAACCCAATTTCTACTTTTCAATCCCATATTCTCTTGGCCTACGTCAAACTAGGCCCCCTTCTCAATCCTTTCACTTCACCTCTCATCTCAAAGTCTAGGCTTTGGCCTCAAATTTATCCGGTTCGTTCGTGAGAAGACCCAATACGAGTCCAAGCAAAGATCCGCTCGTGAATCCTCCAACGGAGTTCACATCAACTGGCATCAAAGCCGAAGGATTGCGTAAGTCTTTCTCACCCTTTTACTCGTTTTTGCATGATTTTTTTCTTTTTACCATCAATTCATATAGATCTGCCATCTCTACCTTCACTCATCTAGGATCCACGTTTTTGCTTCAAAAAAAATCAAACAAAAATCGCCATTCCCCAGACTTGCACTTGTTTGGTCATTTTGCTTCAAATCATTAGTATTTGCATGCTTAATTTCTTGCTTATTTGATCGAAATTGTGTGCGTGGTGCATATCTGTTGAGAGAGTCATTTAACAACAAATAAATTTGTAGTCAAGACCCCGCTGAGTATAGGGGAGTCAAGATCGTTCCACGAGAAGCAAGGTTTGTTTATCTATCGACTCCTAAAAATAAATAAAACAAAAGCAAGCAAAACACACAAGCAGCCTCGTTAACGAAGTTGTCAGCCTCGTTAACGAACCACCGAGAATAAAAAGACCAAAACTAACGACCTAGACAGGTTTGGTACCGAGCCAACGAACTCAGTAACGAATATGATCTTGAAAGAAATCAAATAAAAACGAAAATATCCAGGACAAGGGTTACCACAACATAGTCATGCACACAGCTCGTAAGAAGATAAATATCATGCCTTTAAATAGATAGATGCATCAACTTTCATTGACTTAGCAAGCAAATTAATCTACTTTCATAAACTAACTCACCCAATTGCTTATTTCGGATCTAAAGCTTGAAACTTTCGTATTCAAACAATATCAACCTTCAAGTTTATAACTTTCTCTTTCAATCAAGTCAACAACTCAAATTACCTCAACTTTCATCTTGGTATAAGCACAACAAACAATCTCAACAATAGATAAAAGGCATTCAACACATAATCTTACTCACCAAACATGCACAACTATGCCGGGTTTCAACCCCGACCCTAGATAAAAAAAAAACTACTCACTAATCATGACTAAGAAACTAATAAATTTAATCAAAGAAAACATTGAACACAAAACACTACTCAAATTAATAAGAAATATCGTCTTACAGAGATTCAGAAGAAACCGAAAAACACCGAAATACCGAATCAAAAACACGACTAACGACCCCAGTAACTTTCGTCTACCGAGCTCCTTCGATCACGACTCCGATCCGTCCTTCTCTCTCTCGGCTCTCCTTCCTCTCTCCAAAAATCGACCTCTCCTTCTATGCTAGATAGAAGGGTATTTATACTAAAAAGAGGCTAGAAACTAAAAAAAAACTAAAAGATATAAAATTTTCTAAAAAGATAGAATCTATTCTAAAAGATAGAAATAAAATCTCAAAAGATAACAAGACCTAAAATACATAATATAATAACCCTAAAATCATAAAAAGATACTCTACCGATACGGAAATAAATTCCCGCACAGGATCGGTGAGTCACAAAGTCAACTCTCGAACATTTTCATCTCGTGGCCTCGTTAACGAGCCCTCACAGCCTCGTTAACGAGCCTGGGCTTGGTTTTCTTCAACACTTCTCTTCCAAAAACTCGAACTTCAGCTTCTTCATCTTGTATTCCTCCATCTCTTATCATAGCTCTCCAAATTCAGCTCCAAACAGCACCTTTTCCTTGCTAAAACCTACAAAAAGACACAAAACGGAGTAGCTTCCATACTTTTCACAAAATATGCAAAACCATCCAAAAACACATAAAACTAATCCTAAACTTATCAAAACTAGTCCTAATAACCTAATAAAACCTATAAAAAACTATACTAAAAACACGAACATCAAAATACCCAATACTTAGACTTGCTTGTCCTCAAACAATCACTAAACAATAATCAAAACCAAACAACATACTCATCAAATTATAGCCATCATCTAAAAAGCAACATCAAAATATCTAGAAGAAAATTAGCAAAGGACTATTAACGTCATCACACATATATACACCTAAAATAGACACAAGAAAATACAATCCAACCTCACAAGGGATAATGTGTTTCTCTCAACTCTCAAGTGTTTGGGCTCATAAATTCAATCTCTCAACTCATCTTATATACAAAAACTCATAGAAATTGGAACTTATATCACCAATAATCTCCACCCAAGATTCGTCAAAACAAGCAAAAATCATCAAGAGAAACATAGGGGGCTCAATGAAAAAACTTCATAGAAGCTTCCATTCGGCCGGGTTGTAATGGGGGCTTGGTAAAGGCAATAAGGCGTGGAAATATTTTGGCTATGTGGTGCTAATAATATCCGGTAATCAAAGACTCCTAAAAACTCACACATAACATCAAAACTCTCATAAAAACATATACCAAACTCACTCTCTCATTATGCACACTTATTTTCATTCACCCATTATTATCCATGAAAGTCTCATAAAACAAAAGAATCTCCGGCTTATCTATATGAACTTGAATGCACTTCTTACTTCTTCATTTCTTTCTCTTTCATTCATTTATTTACTTTCTTTGCCTCTCGCTGCCTCGTTAACGAGTCCCTTCAGGGTCGTTAACGAGCTTCATCGTGTACTCCTCTTCTCTTTCAACAACTTCTTTTCAACCATCAACTTTATTTTGTGCATCTTTTGTACCAAGAGATCTTTCTTATCACAACTATTAAAAACAAGAGACTTCCAATCTACCCTTCCCAATAATCCCTCAATTTCGAACCAAACATTATATTTCACTCCCTTTTTTTTTACACTCAACAAAACAATTTACCTCTCCAAAACAAAGTCCTAATCCCCGGATAGGGTCACGCTTATCTCGGCTAGGGAACAAATTTTGTGGAGCTTAAAAATAAAAGGCTTCGGGCTAAAATTGGTTGTCAAAAGAAGGATAATGTAAAGGTGGATAAGGATTAATAGGGCTTATAAAAATAAGTTCTCTATCATCTGATTTTCACAAGTAATAAACTATAAATCTCATACGGGCTTCAAGAAATAGATAACCATCACAATTCTAAGGGGTAATATGCATATAGAGAGTAAATCACACAAGAAAAGAAGAGGGATTTTTAATGTTCTCCCTATAAGGCCAAAAATAACACACAAGGCTAATTTATGTTGGATTGCATCACTTATGCTAAGAAGGTATATGTGCTCAATTTCATCAAATGCTATTCCTTCTTAAAAAAACAACTTCAAAATAAGAATCCGGCTACATTCTCAAAGACATGATTGCAAGGAATTAAATGATCATGCTAGCAACTACTATCATAGAACCTAAGAAAGGGATATCTATCAATTCTAAGACCTTCTTTTTTTATTAGATATTTTTCAAAACTGTTTTGATTTTTTTTATATAAAAGAACTACTCAAAATAAAGCACAAAAAAAAACAAGACACAAAAGGTTTCTACTTTCTCCCACCCCATATTTAAAATTACAATGTCCCCACTGTAAGAAAAATAAGAAGAAAGGAAGAAATAGAAAAGAAAAACACAAGAAAACAAGAAAAGAGAAAACAAAAACTTACAAAGTCTCAGAAGTGGAAAACAAGGAAAACGCCTTCAAGCTGAATCAACGGTTAGGTGGAGGAAAATAATGCTCAAAGTTCCCCATGAAATCATACATCGTCCTCCAACGCTCAGCATCCTCTGTCTCTCTCTGACGATGTCTCTCATCCTCAAATGTCATCCAAGCCGAATAGACAGTCTCCCATCTATCCATCCTCCTATGAATGTGGTCCTGCTGGAGGTGAAGCTGTTGCATCCGTGCAGAAAGATCATCGGCCCATGGTGGCGGAATGCTCGATCCAGTGTACTCAAGCTGAGGAGGTGGTGGGTAGTTAACGACCCTGGGTACCTCGTTAGCATCAGATGTAGAAGGTTGGAAATGATCGTTAACGAGCCTGGTGGGCTCGTCAACGAGGATGTTGGTGCCTAAAACCTCAGCGTCGAGGTCTTCTTCCTCAAAGTTAAGCTCCTTAGTGCCTTCCTCTGTGTCGGCTTCTTCAGTGTCATTGCCAGCAACCTCGGTATCCTCATCTTCATCTTCATCCATCTCTTCACCTTCTCGCTCAAACCTTGTCTCACAAGGCCTAAGTGATAGCTCATCCTCCGGCTTGGGCTCCAATGGGAAGGCATGTCCCGTCCACGCCTCGTACCAATTTGGTACATAGAGTAACTCCAACATATCGAGGGTGGGTGTAACAAGGAGGTTTTGAACTTTTACTGTAAACCCTCTCTCAGCTTGAATGAAAATACTGGAACTATACCAATAGTTCTTGTTGAGTAACTGAGCATGAGCCGGTGTGTAGCGAGAGAGGTCGACTCCAAGGTTTGTGGCTAAAAGACTGATCAAGTTACCACACCAAACTTCCTTGGACTTGGTTGATTTCTCTATGTAGTAGAGCCATTCATACCCCAAATTCAAAGGGTCGGGCTCCTCGAAAAGGATAGTGCGGAGACAAGCAACTTCCATCCTTGTTGGCCTGTTCAACTCTCTCTTCGGCCAGAATGTGGCGGCTAGGACTCGGAGAATGATCCGGAAGATGGGGTTGATGATGCTTGCCCCAGATAATGCCGCTGTGGAGGATTGGACCTCCCTAGTGATATAGCTCCAAGTCCGAGTCACCCTGTAGTCTTTCAAGCTGTACTCTCTAGAAGGGTTTGGGAGCTCTAGAATTGCATTGAACTCCGCCATGGTGAACTCACGGCTCACATTACCAAGCCGAAACCGGATTCGTCCCGCTGAAGTCTTCAACGGAAAACTAGTCTCTAGAGTGGCCAAAAACTCAGATGTGAGGGCCGGAAAGTGTGGTAGATTCTCCTTCTTAGTAGATGAGATGCACCGAGAATAACGAAGGCCTCCTTGACATCCGTGTAAATCCCCGTGTGTACAGCACTAGACTTCGAGAACCAACGAGTGTTGTGGTCCTTATCTAGAATGGCACGGTATCGATTCACTTGCCCTTGAGTACTCAAGATCACATTATCCATGCGAGGTGGGGATGGGGACCCCTGATTCCTCCTCTTTTTCTGAGTTTGGGTAGCGGGTCTGCTTTAACTTGCCATGAGATCTACAAAACAATCAAGAATTTTCCAAGATAAGATCCACTCAAAATAGATAGGCAAGAGACCCCATACTTGGTCTCAAAATAACCTCGGAATAATTCGTCAACTACCCAATTGGGTCGTTAAAGAATCTGGACTGGTGTAGAATCGGTGATGCTTACGCAGGGTCGTTAACGAACCTGGGTGGGTCGTTAACGAGCTGCCGAGAGCCAGTTCACAGATTTCTGAATGTCATCAACTTTAAAAATCAGACCATAAATCAAGTATGTATCCTCAATACTCCTCACTAGACACACGATCGGGTTTATGCACCCCATACTTGCTCGATTTCCCATCCCAAACATGCGAAATTACCCAAAATTGATATAGCAAAAATTGAACTTAATACTAGGATAAGAAAAATTCATGCTTTTCTAATTAGACTTTTGCAATGGAGAACCTAACATGAATAATCTTCCCTAGAATATGAACAACTAAGCTTCAACAAAAATGCATGAGCAAAATCCAAACATGCATGTCGACCTTTTCTATAGACACAAGCCCAATATGAAATTTCTACACTAAAAACCATGAATCTTGTAAATAAGAGTTAGGGTTTAGAAATCATACCGGAAATTTGAGAAATTGAAGAACAAAGGGTCGGATTGGGGTGGTTAACGAGTGTGGATCTCGTCGGTGGAAATCCGGGGTTCCGAGCTTCGGTAACGTGGGTGTCTTCGACGATCGGTGGAGGTGAGAAATTCCGATCGGTGGTGGGGGATCTCCGAGATTTTGGGTAGGATTATTGAGAGGTTTGGAGTTTAAGGATTTGAGAGTAAAAATTTTTAGGGGGGGTAGAAGGGTTATATAGGAGAGGGTAGGGATAGGAAGAGGTAAAGGGGCGGCGGCATGGGGGTAGGTAAAAGATAGATTAGGTTAAAGAGAACTTACCTGCCCGTTTTGCCGAATCGGGTCGTCAAACCGGGTCGTTAACGACCCTGGGTGGGTCATTAACGAGCCACCGTAGCCTCTTGGAGTGATTTTCGAGCCCTTCTCCTACATCTTGTTAGCTCAAAATTTATCCTAATTTCTATCCTAAAAAAACTACTAAAAAGAAAAGAAAGGAAAAGAAAACTAAGAAAAAGAAAGAATCTAAAAAGAAGAAGAAAAAACTATACTATACTAAAAGCGAGTTGCCTCCCGTAAGCGCTATTTTTAACGTCGTAAGCCCGACGTTCTTCCCTTGCTTCAAGGTGGTTCTTTTGTAGCTGAGTCAGGGTCTCGAGTTACCCCATACTTAGCTTTGTAGGCGTTGTTTGCTTGAGTCACTAAGCTAGATCCCTTGTCTTCTATGAGTATGCCCGGTATTCCTACATATGGGTTAGTGGAATCCGGAAACCAAGGTGGTTTGGACTCCTCAATAGCATATGCCGTGGGGTATGGTGCAGGAATAGGGTAAGAAGAAAAGTACTCACCTTGATTGTTTCCTTGTATATGAGACTCGCTAGTAGGCCATGGGAGCTTGACAAGGTCATGTGTGATAGTCTCGTCCTCTTTTGAAGTTGGTGGAAGTTCAGTTGTATCAGCTTTGTCGAGTTTTGGTTGGTGCAACTCGATTTGTGCGACCGTGGTTGGGTCATTTGCGTTTTGGTCCAGGCTGAATTCCACTCGTTCTTCTCCAATCTCAAACGTAAGAAGTCCTTTCCTTACATCGACCTTGGCACTTGCTGTAGCTAGGAATGGTCTGCCTAGGATAATGGGGACATGAGGATCCTCAGGCATGCCGAGGACGACGAAATCATTTGGTATAAAGAATTTTCCCACTTGAATAGGGTAGTCATCCACGACCCCTGTGGCTTTGACACATGATCCGTCCGCCATGAAGAGGTTCATATCCACAGGCTCTAGTGGTCCCATGTTAGCTTTTAACCAGATGGAGAGAGGAAGCAAATTAGCATTGGCTCCTAAATCACATAAAGCTTTAAATTTGTGGTCGCCTATGCCAATCGTGATGGCAAATATCTCTGGATCTCCAAGCTTTTCTGGTAGAGCAATTGATCTGACTTCATCTTGTAGCTCTGTAATGGACCTTTTCCTGCTAAGAATATCCTTCAAAAATTTTGTGTAAGCCGACATTTCACTTAGGGCGTCAACGAATGGGATGGAAATATTAATGCCCTGAAGAATCTTCACGAAACGCTTGAACTTACTCTCAGTAGAGTCCATAGATTTCTTAGTTGGAAATGGAAGAGATTTCACCATTCTCGGAACCAAGTTAGGCTCGAGAGGTGAGAGTACCGGGTCGACACTAGGGTCGTTAGGTGTCCTCGGCGGGTTGTTACCGACCCTGATGGGGTCGTTAACTACCCTGGGACAGAGAGGAAGGCTCGGATTAGTAGACTTACCTGGATTAGGGTCGTTAGATACCCTCGGAGCCTCGTCATCATGGTATACGGGCTCGGTATTTGCCCTCGCTGGCTCGTTACCGAGCTGAATTGTGACGTCTTCTTCCTTCTTGTCCTCAGCTTGGACTCGCTCCGGTAATGTCTTCCCGCTCCTAAGGTGCACCGCTGCTATTTGTCCCCTAGGGTTCTCCTCGGGGCGGCCCGGGAGTTGCCCTTGTGGTCTCGAAATCTGGGCAGCGAGGTTCCCTAGTTGGGAATCAACACTCTTCTTCCATATATCGAACTCTCCCCATCTTTTATTTTGTTGGTTCAGGTTGGCTTGAACTTCGTTAACCTTGTTAGTCACTTTGTTAACTTTGTTGGTCACGCCGTTAATCCCTTCCTACAATCCTTGAACCCATGACGATGGCTCCTGATGGCCTGGAGGTCGATAGGGTGCAAGTCGTCTATCTGGCGGAGGCGCTGCATAGTTTTGATTTGTATTCTGATTGCCCCATGACTGATAGTTGTTTAATCTGTCAAAATAGCTAGGCTGGTTCCTGTATGGTCCTCTCATATAACTCATCTCAGCAATTGTCTCAGCGGCTCTAACCTGCTCTGTGTTAGTGCAAGCAGAAGTACTATGTGTAGAAGAACCACATTCTTGACAGGATTGAGATGATTTCAGAAAGTTTACCTGCTTCTTCAGACGGTTGACCTCGTCTTGCAGGAATTGATTTTTAACATCCGGGTCAACTTCGTCTCGGTTAGGTATGTAGAGACGTTTCTGGGGTTGTGGAGTTTGCTGGGTTCCATACATGGCATCATAATTGACCAGCTTATCCAGCAATTCCCATGCAGTCGTTGGGTCCATCTCTATAAAACCGCACGTAGTATGCGTGTTGATGCGGTTCTTGGTCTCTGCGTTGATACCCTGGAAAAAGATTTCTTGCAGAACATATAAAGGTTGCCCATGAGTAGGGCATTGTCTAAGCATCTCTTTAAATCTTTCCCATGTTTCAACAAATGTTTCATTAGGCAGTTGGTGATAGGAGGTGATGCGTTTTCTCAACTCCGTCGTCTTGGCAGGCGGGAAGAATTTTGTAAGAAATTGATCATACAAGTTCTTCCAAGTCCTGATAGACTTAGGAGGTAAGCTCTCCAACCAGCTCAGGGCCTTTCCAAAAAGAGACCACCTAAAAGCTTTTAACAGAACATATTCAAGTGAGACACCTTCTGCAGCTATGGTGTCACATAAGTCAAGAAAATTCCTAATATGTTCCATAGGGCACTCAGTAGGTTTCCCTTCAAACTAAGCCCGTTTGATCAAGGATATAAATTGAGATTTAATCTCAAAAGATTTCTCTATCTCCGGAAGCACAATTGGAGACTCTGGCACCCTCAGTTCTGGATGCATGTACTGTTTGGCATTCCTCGGATAGGCATTCAGCTCTTCTTGTAGACGAGCATTGGCAGCTCGTTGACCCTCAGCCTCGGCGGCGGCGACTTCCTTCTCAGTTTTCAACGCCTCCATCTGTGTTTGGAGGACTTCTAGCTGACGAGCCAGTTCTTCAGGTGTGGCCATGGCTCGGTTCTCTCGGCGTCTACGGTGCAGGGAACGTTCAGGTTCTGAGTAATAATCAGCGTTGTCAAACTCAAGCCTTCGACGTCCTACCGGCATGCGCTGAGAAAACAGACAAAGAAAACAAAAATTAAAAACAAAAACGGGGTCGGGATATTCCCAGACCCACAGATAAATAAACAAAACACGTTGCTTCCCGGGCAACGGCGCCAATTTGTTGAGAGAGTCGTTTAACAACAATAAATTTGTAGTCAAGATCCCGCTGAGTATAGGGGAGTCAGGATCGTTCCACGAGAAGCAAGGTTTGTTTATCTATCGACTCGTAAAAAAAAAGCAAATAAAACACACAAGCAACCTCGTTAACGAAGTTGTCAGCCTCGTTAACGAACCACCGAGAATAAAAAGACCAAAACTAACGACCTAGACAGGTTCGGTACCGAGCCAACGAACTCAGTAACGAATATGATCTTGAAAGAAATCAAATAAAAACGAAAATATCCAGGACAAGGGTTACCACAACATAGTCATGCACACAACTCGTAAGAAGATAAATATCATGCCTTTAAATAGATAGATGCATCAACTTTCATTGACTTAGCAAGCAAATTATTCTACTTTCATAAACTAACTCACCCAATTGCTTGTTTCGGATCTAAAGCTTGAAACTTTCGTATTCAAACAATATCAACCTTCAAGTTTATAACTTTCTCTTTCATTCAAGTCAACAACTCAAATTACCTCAACTTTCATCTTGGTATAAGCACAACAAACAATCTCAACAATAGATAAAAGGCATTCAACACATAATCTTACTCACCAAACATGCACAACTATGCTGGGTTTCAACCCCGACCCTAGATAAAAAAAACTACTCACTAATCATGACTAAGAAACTAATAACTTTAATCAAAGAAAACATTGAACACAAAACACTACTCAAATTAATAAGAAATATCGTCTTACAGAGATTCAGAAGAAACCGAAAAACACCGAAATACCGAATCAAAAACACGAATAATGACCCCGGTAACTTTCGTCTACCGAGCTCCTTCGATCACGACTCTGATCCGTCCTTCTCTCTCTCGGCTCTCCTTCCTCTCTCCAAAATTCGACCTCTCCTTCTATGCTAGATAGAAGGGTATTTATACTAAAAAGAGGCTAGAAACTAAAAAAAAACTAAAAGTTATAAACTTTCCTAAAAAGATAGAATCTATTCTAAAAGATAGAAATAAAATCTCAAAAGATAACAAGACCTAAAATACATAATATAATAACCCTAAAATCATAAAAAGATACTCTACCGATACGGAAATAAATTCCCGCACAGGATCGGTGAGTCACAAAGTCAATTCTCGAACATTTTCATCTCGTGGCCTCGTTAACGAGCCCTCACAACCTCGTTAACGAGCCTGGGCTTGGTTTTCTTCAACGCTTCTCTTCCAAAAACTCGAACTTCAGCTTTTTCATCTTGTATTCCTCCATCTCTTATCATAGCTCTCCAAATTCAGCTCCAAATAGCACCTTTTCCTTGCTAAAACCTACAAAAAGACACAAAAAGGAGTAGCTTCCATACTTTTCACAAAATATGCAAAACCATCCAAAAACACATAAAACTAATCCTAAACTTATCAAAACTAGTCCTAATAACCTAATAAAACCTATCAAAAACTATACTAAAAACACGAACATCAATATCTTCTTCTTATTTTCGAGATTTGGTTGACAATTCACCATATCTTCTTGTTGGTATTGTGGGAAAGGATCTTGGAGGATAAAATCCACAAGATTCTTTAGTTGCCTTTTTTTTTTGTTAAAAAAATCTTTTGGAGGATAATAGCCAAAATAAGGTAATCTCCTTCCAATTAAAAAACAAAATAAGAGTTTGGAAGATAATTGCCAAAATAAGGTAATATCTTTCCATTTTATTAAAAAAAAGATATCAAAGATATCGTGGGACACACAAGCCAAAATAAGGCAAGTGTTTCATATTTTGCGAAGATTGCATTCGGCCCCCTTACCCATAATATCTTACCTTATCTTGCTAATTGATTTGCATATATTCTTACTTGATTGCATATCTTTTAGTTGCTTCTATTTGCTAAGACACAATCTCGCCTTTCCCTTAGGCCGAGATCTCTTCTATTCTTTCTTTCCTTTTCTTTTCTCAAGTGGACAAGGCCTAAACCTAATTGGCCACCACCTCTTCTCTTCTCTTTTCTATTGCTTGCTTTGCTTTTACTTGTTGCTTGTGCCTTGCTTGTGTAAAGTCGAGACCTATGGCCTCCCAAACCCTTTACAAGCCTCTTGTTCGTGCAATTAAGAGTACTTGGGTGGTGAGTCTTACAAAGTCTCGACATTTATTTTGCTTAGTTGGACGTGTTACTCTTCTATTTCTTCTATTGTGACATGCATTTGTCGAAGACACTTTGCCGGGTATGATTACCTCGGAGAGTTTTTGGCATGGGCAAAACTTATGGCCACATACTTTGTTCAAAAGAATTACAACCAATATGAGCAGTTTGAGATTGTAGTGGGATGCTTTACTAGCTATGCTCGTAAGTGGTTTGAACGAGTTGAAGATGATAGATGGTCTAGGCATCGGCGTCCCATCGCGACAGGGTCACACCTTTTATGCAAAATGGTTCCACACTTTTTGCCTCATGTGGACGCCCTTGCATTTAAGGATCACATCAAGGAACGCACGACCAAGGAGAGAGCGCTTTACACGGGCCATCGAGTCGAGGCCACTAGAGCGCACACGGAGTATATTCCCATGGCCGCACCGCCCATGACCACGCCTCATGTGTCCTTGCTTGATACCACCATTGAGCCAACCGTGCCTCTTGTCACTCCCCTGGCCGAGGCACAAGTAGCCCTTGTCGAGGTCACCGAAAAGCCAGCCCCGACCATTGACACGATCATTCACGCTGAGGAACCAACCGAATCATTGCTTAACAAGTTAGTACCTCCACTTTTGTCCATTGATTTTCATACTAACATGTTTTCCCATGTGTCTTCTAGTCATAGTTTGCAGATTGAAGCCGAAAGGCACCAGCCAAAGGCTAGAGAGACCGGCACGACGCCGCTAGCACTAAAACAAGAAGCTACGGGCGTTTCTGGGCTTGACACCCCTAAATCTGTAATCCATTGAGCCAACCGTGCCTCTTGTCACTCCCCTGGCCGAGGCACAAGTAGCCCTTGTCGAGGTCACCGAAAGGCCAGCCCCGGCCATTGGCACGATCATTCACGCTGAGGAACCAACCGAATCATTGCTTAACACGTTAGTACCTCCACCTTTGTCCATTGATTTTCATACTAACATGTTTTCCCATGTGTCTTCTAGTCATAGTTTGCAGATTGAAGCCGAAAGGCACCAGCCAAAGGCTAGAGAGATCGGCACGACGCCGCTAGCACTGAAACAAGAAGCTACGGGCGTTTCTGGGCTTGACACCACTTCCATCGGCGTTTCTGGTCCAATGGATCAGAAATGACCCCTAAATCTGTAATCCATGAAGAACGCCCAAGACCAATGACGATAAAGGAACGAACGCCGATGGATAGTCCCTCAACGCACTACGCCAACGCAATTAAGGGGAAATCGAGCCATGGCTCGTTCCAGCCATATTTTCCCGACGCTCCTAGTGCGAATGAGTTCCAAATGCAGGTACACATCAGGTTGTAGGTAGAAATGCAGCTAGAGAGGTGATTTTTGTGGGGTCAAAGAGCATTAAGACCGGAATGGGGATAGAAATGGGAGAGGCTGAAGTTGTTAGATGGGGTCTGGAAATTGCGACATCACTCAGGATTGATCGTTTAATTGTGGAATTGGACTGCATGAATTTGGTTTGCAAACTTGAAGGTGGTTCACTTGCTCGATCGAATCTGGGTGCAATGGTGGTGGCTTTGCTGGTTACCAAAAGCTATGATTTTATGTTTTGTGAGTGGGAGTATGTGAGAAGAGAGGCAAACCAAGCTGCACATTAGCATGGGAGAAGCTGCCCTTCATCTCCTATTCTCATTACTAGTAATTGTTCATTTGATGGTGTGTTTTCTAATGTTTTATCGAACGATTTAGTTAATGAATGGAAGTGTTGGTTTTATAAAAAAAAACTTGAAGATATGGCCAAAAGGCCTAACGATTTTAAAAGAAGAAATAAAAATATATTATTTAGGTAATTAATATATGAAATAATTCAGTTTCTAAATATTTGATCCTCTATCTGGAGTTACTTGCGGACCAAGTCAAAAGATTACTTGTAAAACAAGAAAGTCATTTCTCGACCTTAAAAGAAAGTGATAACCCGACTATTACAATGTTGTCAACAACCATCTCGCTAGCGCTCGAATATGCTCTAATCGCGACGACTTTGCCCAAAGTTAAGTCATCCAAATCCAATCATCGCTTTTAATTTTCGAGTGAGATTTTTAGAATTTGTGTTGATTTTGAGAATTCATTCAAAATCCAATCACGACTGCTAATTATTGAGTGAAAATTTGCGCGGATTTGGGTTTATTTTGAGATTTCATTCAAAATCTATCCATGGCACATATAATTGCAAAATGATATTTGTATATTGTTCATATTATTATTATTGTTTTTAAAGTGATACTTGGATTCCAACATAGCATGCAAGCTTTTATATGGAAAACGACGTTTGCTAATCGATATTTCCGACTTATCTCCGACTGTAAGAAGTTCATCTACAATGGCACGATGAAAATTAAGATCACTCATATTTGACGCCAATCCAACCAGACTGCACACTCTTGCCAACTGGGAAATTACCCTTAATGATTCCTTTGCTTCGTATTATTTTGTTCTAGTTTGTATTATGAACGTTATTTCTTTAGATTTTGTAGTCCCCATAATAATACCTACTTTTTAGTATTATTCGAAGGGGTCTTAGGCCCTGTTTTCAGACAAAAAAAAAATACTTAGTATTATTACAAGTTATCTTTCAACTACATATTATTTTTAATTAATACAATTATAGTTCGTATATTACTTAGTAACTTTTAAAATTTATAATATTATTAATTTAAAATAATACTTGATATTATTATAATCATTATCTTATAGAAGTTTTGTTTTCTAAGAGAATCATGAGTAGAAAAAATCTGTCTCCTCTCTCTATTTTTTAGAGAGATGGGAGTTTGAGTCGAGAAGGCATTCCGACACCGCCGAGAAGGCAATGATTGGCTCCATCGACAAGTTTTGACCCACATACCTTAGATCCAAGCAATGAATCTCTCTAAGACTATGGTTTCGAACAACAAAACAAATCCTAGATGTAGTTGCAACGTTTTGTCCAAATTGATCTCGTTTTTTTCCCTCTATGATGAACATGATCAGAAATTCAGAATCCCGACCGATTTTGATATGATGTTTATCTAATTTAGTTTTGTCAAGGTTTTGGCTTAAATTTGTGTTTATTTCTGCTTTATTGCTTGAGTTGGTTTATAAGCACTCTTTCAATTTCACACTCCATTCCTATCGATGTTCCCCTTCTCCGACCCTACCTAGCACCGAACAAGGTTCTTATGTGCTTGTTTTGTCCGAAATTCCGACCGAGTTCCTATGATGGTTAAAATTCCAACCGAGTTTCGACTGATCGAAAATTCCGATCGAGTTCCCCTTCTCCGACATGTTTTTCGTCGTCGGTCTCCCTCACCTTGTTGGTGGATGGTGTGGTGCTTGTTTGATGGCCTCTGCGTTTGCCACATCTTCATGGCTTTGGTCTTGTTTCATTGTTGAGATCGATCTTGTTTTGTTTGATTTTGGGCTTAGCCCTTGTCTATTTGTAATTGTTACTATGTTGTTATGGATTTGGCATTTCATTTATGCATTTTGGGTTTGTGGATTTGTATATTTGTAGGTTTTTTAGTTCGTGTTTGGTGTTCGGTTCATGTCGTAGTGGCACAATAGGTTCTGGAAGTTGTGACTCGTGCACGGTTTGTACACCTATGAGATTTGGTTCTGGATTAGGAGTGGCTTGCTTGTGATTGACGTGGTTGCTTGGACGTTTTCGTAGCTGCTAAAGATCCTTCGTCCCAATGGAGGCAACGTCAGTAGTTCTTTTCATCTTACCCGAATTGTCCGCTTTGACCTGAATGCTAAAGTAACGTTCTTTAGCCCCTCACTTTTCCCACTATCTTTTTCAGTCTAGTTCCCTCTTTTCCTGTTTGTTGTCAGCCTTGAGCCCTTTCCTGTTTACTGTTGTTATGGACGTTCTGACAAAGGAGTTCCAAGAAGAGGTACCGTGGTGTATGTTGTTCACTGACGACATTGTGTTGGTGGATGAGTCGAGTGAGGGAGTAAGCAGAAAGCTAGAGACTTGGAGGGAGAAGCTCGAGTCCGAGGGTTTTTAGGCTAAGTCGGTCAAAGACAGAATATGTGGAATTCAAGTTCAGTAAGGGAGTAGAGCCAGATGAGGAAGTACGATTGGGAGGAGATGTCATAGTTAAGAAAGAGATGTTCAAATATCTAAGTTCTGTTGTGCAGAGTGATGGGAGCGTTGAAGAGGACATTAGACACTGAATCCAGAGAGGTTGGCAGAAGTGGAGGGGCGCGTCTAGAGTTTTGTGTGATAGAAAGGTACCTCTAAAACTAAAGGGCAAGTTCTATAAAACTGTTATTAAACCAACGATGTAATATGGGGCGGAGTGTTGGCCGACTACAAAGGCGCAAGAACAGAAGTTGATGGTAGTGGAGATGAGAATGTTGAAGTGGATGTGCGGGTATACAAAACTGGACAAGATTAGAAATGAGGCAATTCGGAGCAAGGTAGGGGTCGCCGGTTTAGGAGAAAAGCTACGAGAGTTGAGGCTTAGGTGGTTCGGGCATATACAACGGAGACCGCCAAATGCTCCTGTCCGAAGGATCGAAAGCCTTAACTTGGGTGAGTTTCGCAGGGAAAGGGGCAGACCGAAGAAGAGTTGGAAGGAAGTCATAAAGCAAGACCTCACAACTCTGGCACTTTCAGAAGGTTTGGCCATGAGCAGGGACAAGTGGCGGGAGAAGATTACAATGGTGGAGCGATAGAAGAAAGACCCAAAAGGAAGATCCGCCTTTGAGGGAGTACCCTTTTACCCTGTTCTTTGTTTCTAGTTCTCCGTTTTCCACCTTTTGGTTTTTGCGTGTGTTTCTTCGTATCCGTTTCTTTTTTACTCCCCCTCTCCCACCTAGTTGTTTCTTTCTTGTGTCTTTCCCTCCTAACTTTTCGTCGTTTTTAGCGCTGGGCCTGCCAAAAATACCCTCCCGACTTTCCGTCGGGGTAAGGGTGCGTACATCTCGACCCCCAAGATCCCGCTCATACCGGGATCCAACTTGGTAGATGTTGTTGTTGTTACCTCTTTTCACTTGTTACACTTACTTTACGTCTTTGATGCTGTCAGTTAATAGTCGATTTTCGGCTGCCGTTTATTAGGCCTTTTAGTTATATCGAGCCTATGTGATCAACCGAATTCTTACTTACTAAAAAAAATGATTGATTTTCTATTATAATATAACTACAACGAACCAACTCTGTGCAAGATACGTTTTATAAAACGGACGGTGCGTAGTTCTCCGTTATGTTCTAGTATTGAAGTATTGAAGTACGGACGGTGCGTAGTTCTCTGTGCTTATCTTGAACCTTTGTAGAGAGAGAAACCGGGATGGAAAATCCGGGGAGATCCCCCCAAACAACGACACACTACCAAAATCGGTTCTACCGCCACCCTACAAACACGGCCCCACCGCCACCTTACCAACACGGCTCCACCGCCGCCCCCACACCATGGCCCAGAGTCGCTCCAGCACACGGTCTCACCGCCGACTCACCAACACGGATCTACTGCCGCTCCCATCGGATCTAGTCGGAGTTATATCCGTTCTCCTCCCAAACGGAGTTCCCTTCATTAGACTTACCAATCCTTGCTTCTATGGAAACCTATGTAAAAATGCCTCAAATCCAAATAAATAGAAAAGCCCTACCCACCCACTCGGGGGTTCCACCGTTGTCCCACCTCTGCAACACCACTGCCGATCTCTTTCGGATCTGGCCACAACACTTCAGATCTGACTGATACCCTTGTATTTAGACATATACTCCGTCGAAGTCCTCCTAGATCTGGACAAACAAACCGCTTCACCTCTATACCACCATCGTCGTTCTCTTTTCAGTCTAGCCAATTGCCACCGGAATGGGAAAATACACCGCCGAACTGGTTGAATACCTAAATATATACGCTTTTTACAAAGCAAAGAAAGGGGATTTCCGATCCCAAAAAAAAAAAAAGTAAATTGATACCTAAACCAAAAAAATTGCTCAGCACGAGGAAAGTGTAACAATACTCCTTTCTTGAGCCTTGCGCCTTCTCTCAGCATTAATGACACTCTGTAACAATTTGCATGTCAACCGACTTTCTCCAATTTCCTTTACCAAGGTTTTGGGAGTTGGTTTAATACTTGTTCTTAAAAGTTATTAATCCACACAAAAGTTTTTAACGAGCCTAACAGCCATGGTAAATCCATTACTAAAATTTTACAATGAGCCTTTTTTACCATCAATTGTGTACAACTTTACAAGTATAAGGTCACACCGGCCCCACACACTAATCCCGCTATGTGTTGGGTATACCCTAACTAGTAATCTATCAAAAGTGTTGTGCAAGGTTTTCATTTGTTTTAAATTCCGGGTGAAGTTCGTGGTTTGGTTCGTGGTTCGAGATATGTTTCGGTGTTGTCCAGTGGTGTGTTTCCTGTGCTTTTCCAGGCAATTCGTCACACTGCTCCAAGTCGGCTTACTGCTGCTGTCTTGCGCACCGACGACCCTATACGCCTGTGTTAGTCCGTTACTAACCCGCGGAAGTGCTTTCTCCTACCTGGACTCAAGTCTCTCCGGCTTCCTTGTTCGGTGTTTGCTGCTTGTCTACCTTGTTCTCTTTTAGCTTTCTTTTTGTTTGTTTGTTTGCTGGTTCTGGTTGGTTTCTTTTGGGTGTCGCCTGTTGTCGGTTTATCCGATTACCGAGTTCCTTCTCGGTCTCTCGAACGTCTGGTAGTTCGAATCCCTTTCCTAATTAAAAAAAAATAAAAAAAATAAAACGTATCTTGCACCTCCTCTGACCTCTCAACCAAGTTCTTTAAACTGATGAACAGCCCTAGGAAGGGAACAGAACCAGAGCGAGAATCATGGCGGAACGATGGACTCAGGAGAAAGATCTCTTCACAGCCGACATATCTTCTCTGAGGTACTCAACTGATAAACAAAACCAGAGTGAGAGAGAATCAGGACAGAACGACGGACTCGGGGAGAAAGAATTCTTCACTGCCGACTATCCTCTGCCTCGTCAAAGTCCACAAATTCGTCTCCAAAATTGAACGGTTTGAACTTCTCGCTCTCAATTGAATTTTGTTTCCTCTTGTCTTCATGTCAACCGTGGTTCTTATTTCTCAATTGAGCAAGATCCAAATTTACACTTGTTTTCTTCCGCCGATTTTCCGAACGAGGCGCTGGTTCCACGTCGTAGCAGTTTTCCCAGTAATTTTCACCGAAATCTTTCAATTAGTTGTGCCTTGTCTCAATTGTTAATGGAGATAGAATGTCATAGTTGAGAAAACTTTTGAGCTGTAAGTCCGGTAATTCATTCGCAATTGCTATACTTTTTTTTTTCTATCAATTGCTATGCTTGGTATAGATTTCTCTAAATGTGTAGATTAGTGTAAAAAATTGTATAAGGGAATCAAAGACATTTATTTAATAGATTTCTCTAGCTGACATAATGAAGGAAACAAAGCAATTCACGTACACGGATGGTGTGGCTTATGTCTTCATGGATTTGGTAAATTGGTTTCGTAATATGACATCATTACTGAGCATGAAGTTTCTAATATTGCTTCCATGATCATTCAATAAATTGTGTTTTGCAGTCGTCATATGAGGAGTGCCGTCTTAGTGCAGGAGAAGTTGGAGATAAGTCTAAGTGGCTAAATGAAGGCATGTATTGCAATTTAATGTTTTGGAATGAGAAGGTGGCTTTTCTAAGTTCTTCAATTCCTGTATTATTGCCTTTGAACAAGAAGTTATGTTAGGTGTTGGTTTATGTATAAACTTCTTTTGGAAATGCTGTCATAGGTCATTGATTTTGAGCTGCCTAATACTGTGAAGCTTTTTGTGGTTGATTCTGATTCTGGTGTTAAAGGTGACACTGCTCAAGATTGAAAGCCTTTGACAGGTTTAACCTTCTTTTGATTAATCTATCAACCTTTCTATTGATCTTCTTGAAGTCTGTTCATGGTTGTAGGTTCATTTGGATTTTGGATGCAATTGCTTGGACTTAGATAGAATTAAGGTTCA
Source organism: Fallopia convolvulus (assembly GCA_964016875.1). Taxonomy (NCBI): domain Eukaryota; kingdom Viridiplantae; phylum Streptophyta; class Magnoliopsida; order Caryophyllales; family Polygonaceae; genus Fallopia; species Fallopia convolvulus. Next base: position 53,004,405 of record OZ024722.1, read on the forward strand.
ATTCTTTTTTTTTTTTTTAGTAAATAGTATATATCCCATCATTGCTCTCTTAAGGTTTGTGGGTGTGATCTGCTTCCGTTCTTCCTGGAAAGAACATTGAAATGTTGAGTTTCGTAGTCACTCAAGTATAGTAAAAGCCAAGTGATAGCTTATAGTTGCTCATCAAGCTTCAAAGCATGAAGCCGAGCACAGTGTTTCTTCTAACCAAACATAAAGGCTAATTAAGAAAGAGCATATGTTTATAATAATAAGAATAAAAAACCAATAAATTTGAACTTCTCCTTCTGAAGGTGATAGTATGTTAATTTATGTCCTTAAATTAGATGAGTTAATGTAATTTCTTATTTTGATTCTGCTGAATCTTTGTGTTTTACAGATGAAGATGTGTAGAACATGGGAAAACAATCTCAATTCTCAACTCAAACATCAGGTAATTCACACAATACTCGATTTTTAATATGATTAAGCGTTTTATTTGTTTCTCTGATTATGAGCGATTTTTGAACAAGACTAAAATTTGAGATGCTGCACTCAACATATTAGTCTGTGAAGCCAGCTTGAAGTGACTTGATGTTGATTACATCGATCGTTGTTACCAGCATCGGATTGATACAAGTCTTCCTATTGAAGCCATGGTATGTTTAATTTTGTGCCTAATTACTGATCAATTCTTGTAATTATGCACTTACACAAAGTTGTGTTTTTTAAATTCATGCATTGATAGATTGGTGGGCTGAAGAAGCTGGTGGAAGAAGGGAATATCATGTACAATGGCTTGGTGCTTCCTGATGGAGGGAAGGTTCTTTCATGGAAGAATGACCGAAGAGAGGAATTGCTTTATATGTGCAACAAGGTAGTATCAAGGATTCAGAATTAGTTTTGATATATAACCTTAATTTTTTCCTATTCTTGTATAGATATGCTCTTGGCAATTTTGTGCCAGGCATCATAAAGAACTTATCCCTAGTAGACTATTGATTCCACGGGTTATTTTCTGTTTGATTTTTCCGTCAAGCATACTAATGTTCTTTCCGTCACTTTAATTTGTCAACAACATAGGCATACCATTTGTGTTAGATGATCTTTCTTTGAAGCCACTTTCTGGACTTTGAACTGAAAATGATTCTTCTTTGATATCAGGGTTTTCCTCTAAATGTTGAACTAGGGAATTGTTGTATCAAAAGATGCTAACCTTAATTTCTCTTTTAAAGGGCAGCGAGAGAAATAGTGTTGATGGAGTCAGCTGAGGCAAACTTGATTGGAAATTGAGCACCTTTAATCAGTTTTTTTATTGATTCTCTTTTAATGTTATGAGGTGTAGCCAAAGCTCATTATGAATGATCACTGTGAGAAGGCGTGGAGGATCTGTTCTATGTATGAGGTACTGCACTGATGGACATTTGTTATTCCTGTGTAGGTATATTACCCATTGGAGCTTGATGTCCATGATTTGTTTTAGGCTGACCTCAAGAAAGAGCTAAATGCTCCCCATCAGGTGCATGCTCCTTTCTTCAACTTCATGTCTGACCTTTATATGCATTACTTATTCAAATATACCCTGCTCATTTGGCTTTGTGAATTTGCTAAGATATTGAGGGATGGGGAAGGCAGATTTCTAGGCTTAGAACCAAAGAGCTTTTATACAAATGAATTCTGACATTAAAATGTCTGAAGTTGAGGTAATGACCTTATTGCACTTCATGCTGAATTCTAGAAGCAAAGGAGATTAGGAGATCAACTTGGCCGCAAGACCAAACTACTATGCTGCATAGCAGAGCCCAACAAAGCTCCTGTTTTCTTCCATCATCCTTAACCTACACTTCAGGTTGCTGCTTTTTCCGTCCCTCTCCAACACTTTAGTTTCTTGGTTTCCATTACTAAGACTTTGTTCAATAGCTCATCTTACATTTGAGATAGATAAATGATGGTTGTGTGATAATTGAAATGAGCAATAAAGGTGCAATGCCTTATTTTTAGGATGCATCGCCCTCAAAAGAGATGAATTGTGTTTACAAGCACTGCAAAATGGATGATATCGCTTCATGTTGAAGAATTAGGTAAGCGCAAGATCATATGCCACTTTTCTGTACTTGGAATTTCCTTTTTAAGTAGTTGTGGTTATTAATCGATTTGGCCCGTCGAACGCCATTAGAACAGGTTTTAAAGTTTCAAAATAGCTTCACTGGTTTAGAGATAGGTCGTTATTGCTGGTTAGTCATAGCCTAAAGTTACTAAGCTTGGTTTCTGTTTATTATGCTTCTGCAAGTAGCCTCTTAATCTAGGAAAGCTACTGCAACTTGATCTAAAGTCAGTGATGTACTGATAAATTGAATCTATAGCTAACTAATGATGGTTTTTCTTGGTGTAGAACAGCAAGGCTTTGATGATGAAATCATTGGTTGTCGCCTATGTATCCTAGCAGCTACATGGAGGAAATTGAACTCTGAAGTCCCTCTTTTTCAGCATTTATTGATTACACTGATTTGTGAGTGTTTTTACTCATGAACAACTTGCAAGGCTCGTGGATCTGATCTCTATCACTTTAAGGTTTTCCTCCCTTTTGGCTTGCCATTATTTATTTCTAATTGTTCAAACGGTGTTTGAGATACAATTAAGGGCATGCTTCGCACTTCCAAGCTTACTGAATAGCTAATTAGCATTGGAAATGCTACTGAAAAATGTATTGTTGCCGCAAATTGATAAATTGCAACTTTATATCTCTTCAAAATCAGGAATACACTATCGATTAGGCCGCAATGTTTCACTTCTTATGGTTTTTTGCTTGATTTTTTATTTTGGGATGGGTTTGTATTGGGTTTTTCTTAATTTTATGGTTTCTTGTTCTTGATTTGCAGGTGAGCTGCGATATTGTCTGTGGGATCGATGACTCATTCTCGATTTTTTCTCGATGGTTTGTTCTGATAAATTTATGCCTTAAATATGTTGTATACTGTGTTGAAGATCCATACAAGGAAACTTGTAAACTCTACTACAAGCTCCATTTTGATTTTGGTTCTGTATAGTTGCTCAATATAGAGATTCAATCTCTTATTATTATCAACATGGATTTTATTTGCGACTGGAATGGTTGGAGCATTGTGCTCTTATGAGTTGTGTCGCATCTTCCTGGTTGAGTATTGGTAGCCAGTGGGCACTATTGAAAACACAAGCTTTAGATATACATGTTCTTTTTCCGCTCTTGAATCCAACTTGTGTATTGCTTTTTTGGGTAGAGTTATTAGTTGAATTCCTGTTTCTTATGGTTGTTTTAATCTACTAATGAACCCAACATATTTTAAAAACAGAATAGCTGCAGATTCGAAACTTTTTAGATTCCTTTGATGGATGAAATGCTGCAACGACTAAAGTGTAATTGATCTATTACATACACAAGTTGTCAACCAAAAGAAAATCAGTGGGTTAATTTTATGCAAACTTCTCTCTTTGTAATAAAAGCATTTATTCATGGTATCATGAAAACTGTAAAATTTTATGATTGAACTGTAGTAGTCATTTTTTTATTAACATGTGGTATGCAGTTCTATTTTGTGAAGCTAAAGCCTTGTTAAACGTTTGAGTACTAAGTGCTGACAGTGTTGTAAACAAATGCACACAAAAACATCAAGTATCACTTAAACTTTAATGGTAGGTCTAGAAATGTAAATAGCATTAGTGCTATGATAATTGTTCAGAATAGAACAAAGACAAGCGTTGGTGTATGGTACACAAAATACTTAATGATTGATTTTAACCTAATCATAAATTTTTTTAATACGGAGTAGGTATTAACCAGGTTTGTTTATTGCAGTGTACTTTAGAATCGTAGATTTTTTTTTCGAGTATGTTGTATTCTGTGGTCGACTTTCAGTGCTTTGAATTTCCAGACCTAAACAGCTTAAATTTAAACCATTTTCATGACACAAAATAATATTTAGTGACTTACAATCCTATCAAGTTGGAGAAACATATATGCTCTCTGCTAAAGGAAATTTAGTAATCTTTTCCGATTTTCTCCTTTCCCTTTCTTTGGCTAAAGATGCTAGATTTATGTGCTGCAAGGTGCATGCTCTCACTGCTAAATGGTTGGTAGCTTATTTCGTGCTTTAGTATTTAAAATAAGGAGTATTAATTTATACAACCAACCAATTTTCTTGTTACCTACTTACTATATTTTAGTTTTTCGAGAAGGGTTGGTTGTTTTGTGAAAAATAAATAAAATAACGAATGAAATCGGAGGCTTGAGTCGCAATCGCAGGACAGGATTCACAAATTCAATTCGCGGCTTCAAATAGCGCCTCTCCCAGATTTTCTTCACCTTCCCTTGTCTTCCCCTTGGCCATTTCTGCATACCAACCACCATTTGTGTCTGATCACACTCTCCTCCCTCAATCAAGACCTCATTGATCTCTCTCGGAAGCAAGCACACCATGTCATACAAAGCCTTGGATGAAGTCACAGTCGCTGACATTGAAGCTCAAGGTATACCCTCCCAGTCCGCCGAGCAGATTCACCGGCAACTCTCCCAAATCATCCGCGATTACGGGCCTGGATCTCCGCTTACATGGAAGAGCATTTCCAAGGACCTGCTTAATCCGGAGCTCCCTTTCTCCTTTCACCAGATGGTGTACTATGGCTGCTACAAGGATTACGGCCTTGACCCCCCTGCTTGGCTTCCGGACTCGTAAGTAACTCTCTTATTTGGCAACCGCGACTTTATTCCGACCTAAAAAGTTCCAATTTGTTGAAATTGCTACAGGTTGAAGTAACGAATTGATCTTTTGTTTGTTTGTTATGGGGCTTTCGCATCATCTGATCATTATGTTTCAGAGGTGTATAGGAAGAACTTTGAGTGGTTCTAAGCATAAGTTCCTGGAATGATATTTCACAAACCAAGATAATATTGTAGCCAACTAGCTAGTATATGGTTTATAGCTGTGTCAGGCTTTTCCCTTTTGGGTCAACAAGTGACGAAGTTAGGTGTATCAGTGTATGGGACTCTTACTTCCATGGTCATTGGCATGCCGACTGGAAGGTTTATACTAGCACACCTTCAACTTCAAGTACTATTTTTTTTATGATGTAGTAACCCCTAAAAATTGTTTAGCAATGTTCTTTTAGGATTCGTATGTGTATTTGGCATGAGGAACTATGAAGTTTCTTCAATATAGGTTTTCACTGATAGATCTTCTTTGGTACCAGCCTCTATTTCATTTTCTTCTAAGCTCAAGAAATCACTTGCTTTAAATCTCTTAAATACTGTTCCTAGACTCCTAGTTTTGTGATTTCCCTTTCAATTTCTGATCATGTTATCTCTGCAATTTTTTTTGTCTTTTCTATGTATTATCATTTTAGTTTTCCCTTGATGAATAGCCGTTTTTCTTTAAGAATTGTAGATGGGTCATTACCTTGCATTTACTATAAACATCTTGTGGAGATCTTATGAAAATGAGCCTCCTTCAAAACATTGCTGCAGTCACATAGCTTCCGCAAGCCTGTCATAACACAAACAGATTGGTGATTGTTATGGTCTTTCCTGTAGTCCCATTACTCCCATATATCATGTTCTTTGTTTACATGTATTTGCAAAATAACTCACATTAAAATATGCTCGGTTTTCAAATTTTATCCTGTTGCAAGGATTGACATATTATTATGGGCACTGAGCTAAGGACTTGCTCTTTGTTACATAAAGGCAATATGCAATATCTTCAAATGTCGGCCAACTTCTGGAGAGACGAGGAAAGGAGTTTCTTGGCTCCAAATACAAAGACCCTATATCAAGTTTCTCCGATTTCCAGGCATTTTCAGTTTCAAACCCTGAGGTACACCGATCTTTGCTGCAATCATGTTGTTTTACATTTTTACTCTCTAGGGGTGTGTATTTTTGTCTCTGATTTTTGGTATCTTTTGCTCTTCATGCTGATCAGCTTTATTGGAAAAGCTTATTTGAAGAAATGGATATTTCATTTTCCATCCAACCAAAATGTATTCTCCATGAGAACTCAGCTTATCATGGGGGTCAGTGGCTTTACGAAGCATTTTTAAATCCTGCAAAGAATTGCTTGAGTCTGAATCAGAAGAGAAACTTGGAGGATGTTGCTATTGTTTGGCGTGATGAGGGAGAGGATAATTTACCTGTGAAGAAGATAACTCTTCAAGAGCTTCGTACCGAGGTCTGGTATGTCGAGTTCTACGAATTAAAATGTTGTTTGAGTGATCCTTAATAGAATATGTCTGCTAGGAACTTCAAAGATATGTTCAAATTTGTTTGATAATGCAAATTCTGATATAAACATTGTAAATCTTTCAAATATTGTATTTTCTTCTTCTGTGAAACTTCATCACACTGCTTGGCAGGTCTGTAGCACATGCACTGGACACACTGGGTCTCCCTAAAGGATCTTCAATAGCAATAGATATGCCGATGAATGTAAATTCTGTGGTTATTTATCTTGCTATTGTTCTCAGTGGCCATGTAGTCGTGTCCATTGCAGATAGTTTTGCACCAGCTGAAATTGCAACAAGATTGAAAATATCCAAGGCGAAGGCAATATTTACTCAGGTAATCCGGTTCATTCTTGCTGCTTCTTTATATTCACTACTATTCTAAACTGCCTCAAAATTTTATATCATTCTTTCTTTTCTGTTTTTTTTTTTCTAATAACAATTGTAATTTAAACCTAATCCCCTCCTGGGACAGGGGTGGGAAGTTCTTTGTTTACATACTCTTGATGCTTAGTGGGGAATCAATATGAGCATGATTGGTTTTAATATCTTAGCACCCAATATGTCATTTAGTTGAGATTGTTGACAAAGTTGATCTTAGCTGCAAATTATCTTGAATAGAATATTCTGGCCTTTTTTTTTTATATTTCTGAGCCTTCCATCTTCTGATTATAGTAGGATATTTTTTCATGGTGTATTAGTATGTGAGAATTTGGATAATTAAATCTGAATCAACAGCTGGGATTGTAAAGCACATCTCAAATGAGAAGAGCATAAGATAAAAAATCCAACTAATTTAAATTTAGAGGACAAAAGAGGGAAGAATATAAGGGATATTTATGTGTATGCTTTCTTCATATGAGTCTAGTTTTATTTGGTCGTCACTGCAATTCAAAATGTCCTTGATAAATGTACTATTCATCTTTCTTGATATCATACAATGTACAAGGTCCCTTCCTGTTGAGTTGTAACTGTCTACCTGAAGAATTTTGATATCTGTTGCACTAGCATGATACTTGGGAAAGACTTAAAACAGCTAATGCAATTTGAGACACTAGGATGATAATTACTCTTTGCCGGGGAAGTATATTTCAGAAATGAATCTTTCAAACTCTCATAGTTCTTTCTTCTAACCTTTGAATCTGTAGAAGAATAGATTCTTAGCTTGTAGTGTTTCAAGTTGAGTTAGATTAGATGTTTCTCTACTCTCTAGAACGCTTCGCCAATCATTTTTGCAATTAACCTAGACAATAGATGTTGCAAAGATTGAGCATTCTGCTGCCTAATTTATTCTTTATAGGAAAAATTGCTTAAAATTGCCTAACTTTTTAGGGTTGTTGCGGTAATTAGCCTAACGTTTTAAAATTGCACAAAAAAACCTAACCTTTTTAAATGTTTTCAGTTTTTAGCCTCTAATTTTGATGTGGCAAAAGTTTCATGAAACTTGATGACATGGCATGTAATTAAAATCTAGGTGTGATGATGACTAGGAAATTCATGATTAAGATAAGTAAAAAATACCATTTAAAAAAGCTAAAAGATAAAAGAGAAGAAAAACGTTAAATCCCAAAACCCGATCTTCTTCTCTGCCATCTTCAAGCTTCTTCTTCGATCACAAATCCGCCATATTCCCACCTACTGCATATTCAACAGACAAGTAATATTCAGCTGCTCACAATTAAAAAGAAATTTTCTACATGCTACGGGGTACAAAAGCATCTGAAGAAATGAAAGATGAGAGAGGGAGAGAAGAAAAGGCATTACCAGCCTCTCCAGTATTGTTCTGTTTCCCCAAGTCGTGCTCGATGGACATAACTACCAAAAAAAATTGGAGGCTTTTGAATCCAAATATAAGAGCAGAAAATCAGGGAAACTAAAATTGCATAAGCCTAACAAAGAAAATAACAGTTGTTGATGTCCAAATGAAGTGAATAAATGTGTTGAGATTGTAAGACATGAGATTCTTACAAAGTGTTGAGATTTTATTATATTAATATGGGGCCTTGTTCAAGGAATAAATGTGGACCAAACACATGTGCTACTAGAAAACTTCATTTAATCTAATTAAGATCATATGAACACTGCATTAGACTAAATAGTTTTTGTATATTACCTTTACACCCACTTAAACATGAAGATGCCAATATGTCATTAAGTAATTAGGCCAATCTATTTTAAAGCAGATTCTATGTTTTCATTTTCCAGTTCAGGTTCAACTGAATGTACAGTCCTGATCTCAGCCAAATCATAACTTTTAAGTCCTTAATTAGGGCCAAAACCCCAGATTTTTAACCCCACAATAGACAACCAAATGGTATGGGCAGAAGTAAGAAACTGAAACTAAACTTTAACCCACATAACTATATGTTTGGTATTGGCTACTTTGCTTATTCAATATCTCTTAATAAAATGACAGTTTTCTATATTACGATTTTTGCAAGACATGAATATTGAAGATCAAACACCGTTCAATCATAGAGAAAACAAGCTGAACCAATTCCTGATCAACCTATGTTATTTTTCTGATGTTGCAACGACCAACAATACGCTATTCAAATTATATGTTCTATTCTCAATATTATTCAATTGAATGAACCTTAGAAGAAGGTCAAAATACAGGATTTCAATACAGAAGATAAACACAAGGGTATATAAAGGGTTAACATATAGGTTCATTTGACTTTTGTACATGTTGAATATAACTACAAATTGGCTATTGGATAGTACAAGAAAATTGCAGCTAACAAGCTGAGTATAATGAAAATACACAAACAAATTAAGTAGTCCTTTGAATCATCAAACTTCAATGTGCTAGGAACAGATGTGGGCAGACTCGAGATTTCTTATAGTACCTCCCTTGACACTCCATTCAATCTACAAAGAAAACGATACATTACAAGTAATATTAACCCTAAAAATTACTAGATATTAAATTTATAACACATAGTTAAGAAACACATATTTCTTAAAAGTGAATTGGTAGATGAAAAAAGAAGAAGAAGATGACAGCTCAAATATGGCGGATTTGTGATCGAAGAAGCTTGAAGATGGCAGAGAAGAAGATCGAGTTTTGGGATTTAACGTGTTTCTTCTCTTTTAATTTTTTTAGCTTTTAGCTTTTTTAAATGGTATTTCTTACTTATCTTAAATCATCAATTTCCTAGTCATCATCAAACCTAGATTTTAATTACATGCCATGTCATCAAGTTTTATGAAACTTTTGCCACATCAAAATTGGAGGCTAAAAACTGAAAACATTTAAAAAGGTTAGACTTTTTTGTGCAATTTTGAAACGTTAGGCTAATTACCGCAACAACCCTAAAAGGTTAGGCTATTTAAGCAATTTTTCCTTCTTTATATGGTGCTATTCTGTCTTATCCTCTTGTTTCTAGAACTTGTATGCCTGTTTTGGATGTCTGATCATACCATGTTTTTTATCTAAAGATTTCTTCTTTGTGATTCGATTTCTAGGACACAATTCTTCGCGGTGGTAAAAGCATACCCTTATACAGGTCTATTTCTTATTAACACCTCTCTTTTTCCTTTTGTTTAGCTTGAGTTTGTCCATAACAGTTCTAAGGTTGTGCATGGAAAAAATTTATTTATTGTACAAGTTGTCAGCATCCTCATGCTCATTGGCTTTCATACATTGCCTTTGAGATTGATTTAGTCCCTATATCAATTTGGTGCATTCTAACTAAATTCAGTTATTATTGTCGCATAGCTGAATTTCAGTTTTTCTTGGGTCTATCCGGGCGTACCCCCTTTCCCTTGGGCAGGGGTACCCTATCTTGACCCCCTAGATTCCGCTCTAGCGGAGCCTCACTGGGTCAATGATGATGATGATGATGTACAAGTTGTCAGCATGAACAAATTATCATCTTGATAGCTACCTTGTCAGGCCTTTTTAGTGATGGTATGAACTACGTTTCTATTATATATAGCATGTTTTCCGAATTGAACCCTACTTTGCTTCTACAGGAGAGTTGTTGATGCCCAGTCTCCTATGGCAATTGTTATTCCTACAAAAGGTTGCGACTTCAGCATAAAGTTACGTGGTAGTGACATGCCATGGCATGATTTCCGAGAAAGATCAAAGAATCCTCAGTATATCTCTTTCCTCTCTGTTCCTTTTCTCCCTAGGCACCTAAAAAATGCTGTCTTTTTTTCCTCTCTTATTCTTTAATGTCTTTTCCTCTTCCTATTCTGATTATCTTTTAGTAGTTACCATTGATTCTGTAACCATACCCAGGTTAGGTGAATATGTGGCTGCAGAACATCCTGTGGAAGCATTTAGCAACATTCTTTTTTCCTCTGGAACTACTGGTACTTCCCCTCTGTCGTCTTCCACTGTTTTGCCTCAGTGTTTGTTTGGGTGTATTGGTTTGAACACGAACTAAGTCTTAACAAGCCCATTGATCTGTGATTCCTTTTTATGATAAGATGGTCAATGAAGGAAGGAATAGTCAACCATAATAATGGGAACAACCATATATTGTTAAGGTTGTATTCAGTTGCGAAGATTTCAGATTCTGTATTATGTATTCTAATATATTATCATTGATAGAAGGGTAACCGAAGGTGGGCATCTACAATTACTTAAGAGAAGAATAAGAATGGTGACAATATTAACTTGCATTTTGTTGGAATCCTTAACTGCATTAACCCTATCTTCATTCTTTCAGTATAATTGAATTAATAAATAATCAATCAGGGGAACCAAAGGCCATACCATGGACCCAAGCTACTCCCCTTAAAGCTGCTGCAGATGCATGGTGCCACATGGATATTCGTAAAGGTGATGTAGTTGCATGGCCAACTAATCTCGGTTGGATGATGGGCCCTTGGCTAGTTTATGCTTCGTTACTAAATAATGCTGCCATTGCCTTATACAATGGATCCCCCCTCGGTCCTGGATTTGCCAAATTCGTACAGGTACCGATCATTTCTGTACCTATACTATAATCTTCCGCTTTTAAGTTTGAGGTGATTACTCTTGCTAATTTATAAGCTCTTCAAATTTCATGTTGATTATGTAAATTATTTAAAAAATGGGAGGGTTTGTCTCTTGTGTTTGTATACAATCTCTTTCCTTATGTTTGTAACTAGTTCTGCATTAGTATGCTTATTTGTGGTTTGTCTCTTGTAGCTAATGGGGAACATGTCTACGAGTACAATATTGAATATTCAGCCTGTTGCCATTCTAACTTGAATCGTAATTGTGTCACATGTAGGATGCTAAAGCAACAATGCTTGGTGTGATTCCTAGCATTGTTCGGGCATGGAAAACTACAAATTCTACTGCTGGATATGATTGGTCATCCATCCGGTAAGTATAGAACTTTCCATGGCCATATTTATACTTTCTGTGTAAAGAAACTAGTACACATGCACTCAGGTACATGCTATTTGTCTTTGTGACTATGTTGCTGTAGCTTATACATTCCTCTTCCCTTATATTCATGTATGGTACCAGTCCCAATTATTTTTCACTTGAAAGCATTGGATGCTTTTCCCATGTCGGTTTCCCCAACAGTTAATTGAACGAAGCAAACACCACCACCACCAACAACATTGACCCAGTGTATAAAAGCCAAGAAATTTGAAGGGGGTACCCCTGCCCAAGGGGAGGGGGTATGCCCGATAGACCCAAGAAAAATTGAAATTCAGCTATGTGACAATAATAATTGAATTTAGTTAGAATGCACCAAAATTGATATATGGACTAAATCCATCTCAAAGTCAGTGTATAAAAACCAATGAGCATGAGGATGCGCCCCACTGAGGATATTTTTCCCTGAGTTATACAATCGTGTAAGCAAAGTGATGCGCCCCATAGTTAATTGAACAAAGCATAGAATATATTTTTCCCTGAATTATACAATCGTGTAAGCAAAGTGATACTTCTAAAGGGCTTTCCTTTTAGTGAGAAGTGTTGTTCTTTGCCTGAAAAATAAATTATCTGAAACTGCACTTGTTTATGGGGACCTGATAGCTGCTTTGGATCAAGTGGAGAGGCATCAAATGTTGATGAGTATCTTTGGCTCATGGGAAGAGCATGTTACAAGCCTGTCATTGAGTATTGTGGTGGCACTGAGATAGGCGGTGCGTTTGTAACAGGATCTCTATTACAACCTCAAGTACTAGCGGCTTTTAGCACTCCGGCTATGGGCTGCACCCTCTTTATCTTAGGCAATGATGGAAGTCCAATTGTAAGCACTGTTTCACCTTATATTCAGGATGCATGCACCAAGTTTATTCATTTTTCATAGCTAAGTATTACAATGATTCCATATCTTAAGATTGGTCTGAGGTCTCTTTGATGTTGATATGTGTCTATAATAAATCTGTTCATTTGTAGCATCTAAGATACTTCGTCATTATTGCTTTACAAGCTTGAGTTGGTTATGCTTCTGCCCAAATTGCTGTTGGAATTATGACACAATGACAAATGATAACTAGAAATAGTGATAATGAGTTACATTCTTATATAAAATCCAATTGAAGATTTTATGTAGTTTATAAAAAGCAAGGGTGTGTTCTGTGTACAATCATTTGCTATATAAGATATCCCTGTTGGCACATTATCACCCTATGAACAACCTTAAAAGGCCTTATAACGTACCATATTTGATGTATCATGTCTACCAAACATACCCAAACAGTTACAAGTCAATTTAGTAGTTCATACTCGTGCTTCTCTAAAGTTCAACTACTTGATAAGACGGGTCCATTATATGTGTTCTTGATTTGAATCTCCCTAAAGTTGAAATTGCCATTATTACATGTTTGAGGTGAGGTGTTAGAGCTTACAATTTCTTCTGGTACCTAAGAACTAAAGTGATTAATATGGAATTTAAAATTTTTACTTAATGTGCCTTGTTTTTTGAACTAATTGAGGCATGCGTGCTATTCTGTATGCATATGTAATTTGTATGAAGATCATCTAACTACACATGTTTTGTAGTATTGCGCATTGAACCTGATAGATGGTAAGTTCACTTGTTCTACTGCTATATTTGTCACAATTTACCTCAGTCATACTATACAAGTCACCCATTAAAATTCCCTCACAAGTCATGCACATCCATGGTTAGCATATCAAAGTTCACCATTGTAGTAGATGTTTGATATTTCTCAAAATGCTTCATCCCTTTGTTTTTTAGCCACAAAACACGGCTGGGTTTGGTGAGTTGGTTGTTGGTCCCTTTATTTTTGGAGGATCACACACACTTCTGAATGCGGACCACTACAAGGTCTACTTTGAAGGAATGCCCATTTGGGATGGAAAGGTAAAGTAATTTCGGAAGCTCATCATCATACGTGTTTGAACCTCAACCTATACTATCAGATCAATGTTACTTAGTAGTTTGCATTTCAAGCAGCTTTTGCGGAGGCATGGAGATGTGTTTGAGCACACTCCTAATGGATATTACCGTGCTCATGGGCGAGCCGATGACACTATGAATCTTGGTGGAATTAAGGTATGTGCTACGGAGACTAGTCCATATGGAATAGAATTTTGCGTCTACTAGCTTGCTGCATTTAGATGCAAGCTTCTGTAGTCAAATGAAAACATGTATCAATTGCAACAATTAGTAAACTTACACTAGTGATAAATGCTTAATAAAGACAACAATTGCACATCCCATTTACTTGACTTGTTGTGATCCCTATTTATCAATGGTACCTTTTAAATTAAATAATGTAAGATCAAATTCGAATGGGATCTTTTTGTTCAGGTGAGTTCAGTAGAGATCGAGCGCATCTGTAATGGAGCTGATAGCAGTGTCCTTGAAACAGCAGCAATTGGAGTGCCACGTGCTGGCAGAGGACCTGAGCAACTAGTGATGGCAGTTGTTTTCAGGGATCCCAATCCGACACCCGATTTGAATGCCTTAAAGGCCTCCTTCAACTCGGCCATCCAAAAGCAGCTTAATCCATTATTCAGGGTAACTAATAATAATAATAATGATGATGATGATGATAAGCTTACATCTTTTTCAAATGTTCTCTTGAGCCCACATCTCTGAGGAAGGAAAATGAAAAATGCAAAGCTACACGTATAAGTAGATGACAGAGTAGGATTAACTGTGGACTAATTCTTCTACAGGTTGCAAATATTGTACCGCTTCAATCACTTCCAAGGACGGCTACCAACAAGGTTATGAGGAGGGTCCTTAGACAACAACTTGCACAGGCTAATACCAACAAGCTATTATAAGTCTTCCTTCGTGAACTGGGTCTGTGGAACATTGTTGAGTGAACTGGAACTGTGGAACAAAATCTAAAAGGGTGTTGAAAGTTGAACTAGGCTTATTTATGTTGAATGAAAGTCCAAGGATATTGAAATAAGAAGAGCTTGTTTTCTCGAGAATAAAATGATTCCTTTACATTATTAGCGGTGATACTGTATATCATTTTTGTTTCCGTATTATCTTGTACTAAGAGTTCGTTCAGTAACACTATACTTATATGGGTTGTTGTTGAAATTAGTGGTTGGTTGAAATTACCAGTTTAAGGGTTTGTTTGGTATTTTGGACAAATCTAATGTGTAAACATGAGATTTGCTAAAATATGAGAATTTCTAGTCAAACACCAATTGTAACCTGTTGACATGTTAATTAATCGAATAGTATAATAGTCAGTGAATAAAAATAGACAAAGTACCGATATAAGACGACATCCTTATTGGCACGTTAATTAATCGACACTGAGGTTCCATTACGATTCTGGGGAACAATATAAAGGTACACCAAGTTTGATCTTCCCAAATGAAAAGCAAGAGAATTACAAATTACCGAATGAATAATCAAATAATTATAAAATAGTCTCGTAGATCTTATGCATAGACTTCTTTTATGTAACATCTCGGTTTTAAATACCGCAATGCTATTCGGTAGTGGACTCGGGTCCACTTAAGCTAGTCTGACAACAAATTCACATTATGGATCTTGCAACAAAGGCACGACGAAAAAATAAGAAAACATCCAACTCATATTTTATTAAAATTGAAATTGACAACCGTGTATGCACCCACTTTTCAACATAAAGAACTCAAACCAAAACTTCTAACCATTCATTTGTATTCACAAGCCCTTAACTTAACGAATTCTGAAAGACAACATTAACCCACTACCTTGCACAACAACCCGAAACACCCTATGATACGCCACGTCGAGTTGACCCACCATTATCTTGGAAGTGTTTCCTTGAATCATAGTTCACATCTGTTTGAATCCTAAAAATATCCACGACCCAAAGGGTTAATTAACCATTTCAATATGTACTATATAATAAACACAATATGCAGCAACAAAATCTATTTATCAAATTACATAATAAGAATAGTATTAGAATAGTTCACATATAGTATATTCACAATAGCAGACATGTGCACAACAATACTTATAATCGCAAGACGCGCATAATAATACTTAATGCCTTGTAACGCTTAATAATAATAATAATACATCAATTCACCTTAATATCAAAAAATCAACCATCATTCACAACACTTCTTGTCATACAATTAAGTCAAGGATGTCTCCCTCCTTACCGATCATCTCATATGCTTAGATGCCAAAGTTTCATAAATCAAGTAAAATACGAAGTATTAATCAACTACTAATATATCTTCAAAATATCATTGTAGTCACACATCCTAAAATAAAGACAAGATGTAGGGACAAATCCCAAAATAAAGCTCTATACATCATATCTACACATCCAGCACACATCAAAATTGATAACTAAGTAAGTCTAGGCGACTTACCTCTTGATTTGAAATTTCAAATCTTGAATAGAACACGGACTTGCCATAATGATTTCAAAGATAAAAGGGTTGTTCCTTGAATGGCTTAAGTACCAAAAGACCACCACTTAGAGAACGGTTTGCTCCAACACTCGGAAGGCAAGTAGGTGGTTCCAAATCAAGACTCCTCACCAATTTTAAGAAGAAGAAAGACAAGATGATGACGATGGACAAAAATAAATAGAGGAACAGAAGGAAGAGGGCGAAAATGAGAGGAAAGGAGGAATGTAAAACATGGAAGGAAGGGTTGGCTTTATATAGGAAAAATATAAGAAGATAAATTCAATTCTGCTTGTATAAGAGATAAAGATCATGGCACGCCAATTTAGAAAATGTGACACGAATAATGAGGAAAGATGATAGCTTGCATTTAGGTAGTGTTTAGGATGCATGTTTCCGTTTCTTTTTGCGTTGTTTTAGGTAGTTTTAGTTAGTTTCTTTAGTGTTTTAGAGTGTCTAGGAGTTTTGCATTTTTGCACTTATTCTATGTTGTTTTACAGGTCTTATAGTGAACAAGTGTGAAAGGAATGGAAACGGGAGAAGAACACTTGAATTCGGGCCATCCATTGGAGTTGTTGGTTCGACACTTTTGTCTTGTAAGGGTTCGTTCGGGAGCTATAGTAGTTCGATGAAGTTGATTTTGGTATCATAGGAAATCTAATTAAAAGAGCTACAATTCATGATTTTACTCCGAGTCCAAATTCCAACTCAAAGTGAGTCAAAACAGCCCCCAAAGTGTGACCTGAGTTCTGAACTAAGGTGCGACCGCCGCCAACCTAGCGGCGCCCGCCGCCTCTAATAGCCGCGGAGATCTTTATTGCACCACGTGTTTTGTTTCTATTGGTCCTTTTCTATCACTAGTATTCCGAGATATTATATTTTTGGGATATAGTTTTAGACCTAGTTCTATTATATTAGTGTTTGGAGAGTTGCATCTCTCATAGACTATTATCATATTTTTCTTTCAGAGTTTTTAGTTTTTTCTATGGAGAACTAAGCCCTTTTGATTAGTCAGACAGTTTGAAGCATTGTTTGACTTTCAGTTGTGAGATTTCTACTCTTTATCTATTGCATGGAATTATTTTACTCTCTTGATTGATTTGTTTATGTGATTGATTTCAACAATTTCTAGGGTTGTTATTGAATCTCAATTGCTAGATCTAGAGAAACTACTAGTTGAGTTTCTCTATTTCATAGTAGCAAACTGCATTGTACTAGTATCTAGTTGTGCTAGTCTATTGCAGAAGAGAGTTAAATTGCATCTTAGTATAAAAGCTGGTTGTTTTATGCTAGAATTGTATCCTGATTATATTCCTATTCTTCATGCTGCTTTTGAATTGAATCTTGATAGTTTCAGGGTTATTCAATTAGATAGGATTGATAGTATCTGGTTGTGCTATTAATTATCTTTGAAAAGGAATTGGAATTCCATATGCATGCGATATTGAGTGAATCTATGATTAACTTGTCATATGAATGTCGATCTCTGTTTGACTAAGTGTTTTTCCTAAATTGATAAAAATCCAAGCTTTAATTGCTTTATTAGTTTTGCATGTTTATTACTTAATTTTAATTCATAAATCCCCTTTTATTTTAATTGTCATAAAATTCATACAAAAAGATAAACCAACCTCCATGTGGATTCGACCCGAACTTCCTAAAGACTACGGTTCTTAATTAGTTTGGATTCTTTTGCATAGTCGTGATTTGCACGATCATTTCACGCCTATCAAAAGATAAGCATGGCACAAAGATCTAGTAGATAAGATAACATGGAAAAAATATCTAAGAAAACGAATTAGATCAAAGCTTTTACAAGTCTATCTTACATTCCATTAAGAAACGAGATTACTTAACGACTAAGAAATAAACAAATGGATAACTTTGACAACTAGATAACTTTTAATATATAAATTCTTGGTAAAAACAAGGTTATCCGAGATTACTTAATAGCTAAGCAATCTCAACACGACTTTCAAGAAACTTTAAAATATTAAAATATTCCCAAATATTACATTTTAGCAAAGAGCTAGAAATTGAGCTCCCCTCAGTGTCGTTGTTCATCCTCCTTTTATGGACTCATTGGTAACTTTGGAGTATTGATCCCGTGAATCTCACCATGGCGTTACTGCCTTCCAACGGCTAATAGGGCTTTTATTGCCTTTGTGATTTTCGCCACTCCTCTTGAGACGTTACAATTCAATGAAACTTAGCCCAAGACTTTTCGTGGCCCAACAATACCCTCCAAATCCACCCAAAATCCCCTCTAGATTTTTTAGGCGGGTTTGAAAATTACTTTGGGAATCGTCACATGCAGTTGTCAAATCAAGAGTTCCCTCCTTTATTTATGACGGTTCCCAAAGACTTCTCCACACTTAACCTTTCGAAATTCCCTCAATCAGGTTTCGTCTTCTTCCTTGATTTTTATCCTCTTCTTCGTTGTTTCATTTCTTTCTTTTATTATGGAGAGTTCTAATTCCTCTTCAACCCCTGATTACCGTTGATCCGAGGCAGGCATGACTCTGGTCTTTATAGAAACCCATATTTTGCCTTCCGCCCAACACGTTAGCAACTCTATAGATCGCTCTTCTTTCGGCTTTTTTGTCTGTTTTTTTTTCTTCAACCATCATCTATGTCCAGAAAAGAGGCGAATGGGCCGTCTCTTTCTATGAAGGTTGAATTTTCTTTTACGAATACCCATTTTGTGCCGGCCATTGCTTCCCCTTTTCACCTATAATCAAACAATTGCTCAAAATTCTCCAAATTTCTTCGGCCCAATGATATGTTGTGTTTTATACAACATAACTAGGATTTTTTAGTACATCTTTGTATAGAGTTTTAGGTCTTTTAGGAGCGTTATTGAAGATTAGGATTGAAGATCGATGACTCGGATGGCTGTTTCGAGAAATAGGAAGTTTCGTTGAAGGTCACGATCGCGGTTTGCACCGACGGTGACCGCAGTTCACATCACCGAAGAAGGGTGCGACATTGAAGATAGCCGCAATCGCGGCCACATTCTACGGCGATCGCGAATCTGCTTGAGTTCACGCGCGAGGAGATTTTCCGCCTTATCTTTATTGCCTTTTTATTATATCTTTCCTTTCGTGTTTTTTCTAGTTGGCTATTTAAGCCTTGTTTCAGACCTCTCTTAAACCTAATTTACATTATTCTACTTTGGTTTTGTATTATCACTTTATAGAGAACTAAACTCCTTTGATTATATTCAAGTTGAAGCTTTTAGACTCAAGTTTATTGTGAGATTCTTCTATTCAGGTTTATTTTTACAAGTTATTTTACTTCTCTTGTGCATAATTAATATTGATTGTATTGATTTCTACTTGATTGATCACCTTGTTGGAATTGATACTCTCTATTGCTAGATCTAGGTTTTCTCGTAGCAAAACATAATCTTTGCAGCAACTCAATTGTTTTAGGACTCGTTGGACTAAAATAGTTGAGAAAGAGATTTGAATGCATGTTAATTGTTTGACTCGTTGGAATTCAATTACATGTATCATGTTTATCCTTGTTCTCATTGTTAATGTACATGTGATTCATGATCGTTTCATGTGTTATTTGGATATTAAGTTTGCATGTCTCGTTGCCATGTTCTATATATGTTCAGGATAGGAATAACCAAAGAGAATAACTTATTTGAATCAATGATCAATAACTTGATAATGAAAGTGGATGCTTGAATAGAATTCCTTTCCTTAAATTGATAAAAACTCAACCTTTGCTTTGTTTGATAGATGGCTTTGTCTGCTTTAATTCCCTAGTCTTAGAATTATAATCACAAAATCCCACCTTTTCTACTTGTTTGAGTTGATAATAATATAAATTTGAATTACAAGTGTCTCTTGGGTTAGACCTTGACTTACCAGCTATACTAGTTGAGTAACTATGGATTATTTTTGATTTGGCACGACGACTTTCACCCAGTCAAATTTTGGCGTCGTTGCCAGGGATACTTTGTTTAATTCTAAGTTTTTATTATTACCAACTCTGGTGTGGACCCTAGCTTATGGTCCACACCCGTGCTAATGATTCTCCTCATTTGCCTTATGATTCAGAGATTGAGAGAACCCTTTCTAGGTTGAGACGTGAAGCTCAAGACCTATTCCGTGAATTGCCTTTCGACTTAGATTCTGCTGAAGCTGAGAAAATGGGAGATCAAACTTTGAGGCAGTTGACTGCCCCAATTGTCATCTCTTCCCGACTCCTTTGGGGAAGCCGTAGCGGCTCAGTGGCAGGTTAATTTGCTTTACCTCCTACTCCCCCTTTTTTTATATTACATTAACCTCTTTTACCCGCATAGGGACTTCAGGCCACTTTAGGCACCTATGACACGCTTAAGGGCATGCTTGTCAAGATAGAGCGAGCCGAGTCGGGATTGATTTCTGAGAAGAAGTTAAACCAGTCACTGATAGAAAGAAGAGGATAATGGAACAATGAAACTCAAGATCTTACCAAAGTTGTTGATGACTAAAGAACCAAGCTCAAGTTTTCCACTGAGAAAGAGAAATTGCTTATGAAGGAATTAGAGGATGCCACTGATTGTTGGTCATTTAGATCTCATGTGGAAATGATGTAGGAGTTCGAAGTTGGAAATCACACATCGTAGGACCCTGCTCAAGAGAGGAAGGAGTTCAATCCTTCAGCACCCTCATAATCGCCCAACAAAGTTGTCTCCTTCTGCTAGGAAGGATGAGTAAAGTGTCAGGGAGTTTTCAGGAATTAAAATGCACTCCTCTCATCTAACTTCTTATGTCATGTTTTCAACTTTTTCCTCGGACATATTTTTGCTGGTTTGTAAAGCCTTGTGTTAGGCTCTTAGACTTGTTATAATTTGGTTGTGACTGATGCCCACAAGGCGTACGCTATTGTCTGAATTTCAATTTGTTTTGGTACCTTGTCATGTATATTTGTTTTTTTCTTAACAAATGTTTCGTAGGACAAATTATTGGTGGATCGTGATTGCTTTGGATCGCAACATGTACTCGAGATTAGAGTTCAAGAAGGTGTGCTATTGTAAGAATGCTAAGGGAGTTTTTGCATATGTACTATAATGGCACAAATAAAGAATGTAATATGTATTATTATTTTTAGGGATTTTCCTTTTGGTACCCTCGAGGTTTCGTCTTTTCCTTTTGGTACCTTCGAGGTTTCGTCTTTTCCTTTTGGTGCCCACAAAAAATTCATTTTCCTTTTGGTACCCTCCTAGTTTTGACAAATTCCTTCCCGTAACCAAAACTTACTAAAATGACAATTCCGTTAGTTTTTCCGTCCAAAAAATAAAATTAAACAAAAAACCCACAATTTCAATCTGAGTGCCGAAGAAGACGGTGACCCTAGTCTTTACTATTTTTACCCCTCATCCGTTCCAGTCTGAGTGCGGAAGAAGACGGTGACCCTAAACCCTAGTCTTTCCTTCCGCAATTTCAATCTCATCTCCTCCGGCTCCAATCTCAGCGGCTTCGGAGCAGCCACGACTTTCGAATCCCGGCTGCGATCGCCCGATCTTCTTAGAGAATCAAGTTATGGCGATCACCGCCACGAATGTGGCGAGAATCACCAAGACCAAATTCGATTCCAGATTCATCGATTCCAAGGATACTCCAAGTGTGGATTGGATCATTTTGACCAGCTCGGAGTTGGAAGCCATGGATGTACCGTGGACAGATTTGGCTCCTCCTTTATTCTTTTCCCGTGCAAATTATGAATTAATTGAGATGTCACTTTCTCAGTTTCTCTGCTCCTCGAAAACCCTAGAAGGAGAGAGTGAGACCGAGAGGAATGAACGAGATTGGAAATCTCGTGCAGGAATGTAAAACCCCTTCTACTATTTGCTTTGACAACTAGACTGATTATAGAAATGAACTTCAACTGCGAAGAAAAAGAATAGTACGGTACATTTCAATAAAAATAAGGGAAATAGGTATTTTTTTTATTCTTTTTACTTGTTAACGGAAAAGTTACAAAAAATGGATGAAATTTGACTTTAGTATAATTATGGTTACGGATGGAACTATTATAAAAATACAGGGGCACCAAAAGAAATAACTTTTTTTCCTGGGTACCAAAAGGAAATGTTAAAAACTCAGGGGCACCAAAAGGAAAATCCCTTATTTTTATCAAGTAGAAAGTACAACTGTTACATATTTTCTTTTGTGTTGCTTTAAGATTAATGGATCCCCGGGCTTTAGAGCACCTTATATGTTCTCGATCTTATCATCTTTCACCAATTTGTGAGTATGTCGACCTATTTGGAAAGGCATAGCATTTGATAGGCTGTAAACGTCTTAAGGAGTCCCTTGTTACTTTTTTGTTCAATACAAGTTGGCGACTAAGGCCAATGTCTCATATGTATTAACATGTATTGACGAGTGGTCAAACGCATGGGCCTGAATGCTTACCATTTGGATCTCCCTGGTGAATATGGTATCCATTCTACATTTAATGTTGCTAATTTATGTTTGTTTGTTCTTGGTGATGACTTTGACGATGAATCGAGGTGCTTCATGATCAAGTGGAGAAAAATGATGCAGTCTTTGTGCCAATGACTCTGCAAGATGCCGAGCACCTGATTCATGTGGTTTTTGATGGTTTGATAACTAGTGAACGAGCAAGGAAATTGAAGCAAGGAACAAGAGCTCTTCTAGCAAGGATTCCAACCATAGTTTAGTTGCCAACAGAGTTGAGTTGGATCACCTTGATTTGCAATGTTCAAGCTTAGTCTTGAACACACCTACATGCAAAGGTTGTTTGCATGCCTATCTTAGCAAGTTTCCTTTTATAGTTTCTCTATTTTTAGTAGTTGCTACTTTTGGAGTCTTATCACACACGCAGGACAATTATCAGGATATGTGTTATGGGACTCTTTGCTATCTTATTTTCAGATTAGGACTTTCTTATAATTTAGGATTATTGGGTTGTAAATAACATGTTGGACGCCTTTGTTGGACCGTGCAAGATAAGCGGGCCCATAGGAGATGTGTGACTTATCTTTTCTTGCAAGACAAGTTGTCTTTCAAGCCAAGTAAGGTTAAAGATAAGAAATTAGATGCATATTTTATTATTTACTTAGATAGATTTTTCTAGTCTTCTAGGTTTTTATTATTTAAACACACATAATCTTTCAATTTTTCACAACAACAACAACATTGACCCAATAGAGTCTCCTTGTAGTAGAATCTGGGAATCTTCCAATTTTTAAGCAGATTGAATCTAATTCGGAGACAACTTGGCTAAGATGTCCTCCAATTTATTATCCAAAAACTCTTTGCTATCTTGTTCATTCGATCAACACAAATTGCCATATTTCTCGTTTGTTCGTTATTTTCAAAACACCCAAACTAAAACCTTTCTTCTCCTACTCGATCTCTCTCTCTCTCTCTCTCTCTCTCTCTCTCTCTCTCTCTCTCTCTCTCTCTCTCTCTCTCTCTCTCTCTCCCATCACAAATACATTCAAATACTACTCTTCTAAAAACAACTTAATCGAGTGTTAGAGTATTTGAATCCTTCAAGTGTTCTAAACATTTTGCAAACTTTGTTTCACAAGCAATCCAAGGAATCAACTCTCAAGGAGTTCTAGTTCGTGCTTTCATCATTCGAAAAGTGATAATTCAGGGGAAGAAGCAATATACAATAGCTTCACAAGATCGAGACCTAAACAACAAACAAATTGAAGCCTTCTAGATTAGCAGTTCCGTATCAAAAGATGGAGTGTCTCTTCCAAAAAAATAGAAAAGTTGGAGAAGCTCATCTTATGTGATGTTGAATACTGGTGGCAAATGGGCGCATCGAGCCGGTATCAAGATCATTTGAATTTTGGGTTGGTTAATATTATGGTCAATGTTATGTATGATGGCTAGTAATCGAGAATGAATGGGTCGAGTCGATTTTGATGTATAATTCATCGAATAAATCGAGTTATTGGGTCAAATTCGATTTGGTTATTTCGGGTTTCGGTTGAGTTACATTTGGTAAAGTTGGATTTCAAGTCAAGTCAGATTTTTCCGTTTTTGGGTTGAATTAGGTTTCAGTTAAATCGGTTTTAAGTTGAATCGAAGTTCGGTGGAAATCTGATTACAACACAATTGCTTATTTTAGACCACAATTTCTTACACCACAATCCTTTATTTCAATAGAAATTGGATTTTGGGTTGAATTATATTGAATTCATTTACGTCTGATTTCAAGAGTTTGGATCATATGAAGAGTGGGTTTAAAGTGTAAAGTGAGGAGTAAGCAGGTTCTTTGGATTTAATTGATGAAATGGTTGAGATTTAACCCGTATTACTAAAAGGTCAGGGGTATATTTGTACACGTGTCACTTTCTCCCCCCTTGGCTCAAGTCACACTCTACGTTCTATACTTCTCCGACAATTTACGACATAGATTCAAACCCTTTTACATCTTCTTCATTTAATTGTAGATTTGTTCTCCACTCAATTACGGTCTCCGATCAATGACGATCTCGGACCATTTAATTGCGATTCGGTTGGTCACAGTCTATGATCAAGAACACGAGATTTGAAATGATTTCATTTGTCCATTCTAAAATCAATTTTGAAATGATTTCGTTGTCATCCTAAAATTTTGCAAGTCATTACATAGAGGCCCTTGGTCAGCCTATGATTGTATAGATACTCATTTCTGCTCAACATATACCTTTGAATTCAGGCTAGACACCATGGAATCTGTAAGGCTGAAATTTTTAGAAGCCTCTCACAAGAAGTGACGTATATTTGCATGCATTTGAATGATGTTGTGCATTGTCTTATAATTATTGTAACACTGCGTTCTCACACAGGGCGCTAATCGGTGGTAGTCCTCCCCGGGTACTACTCAGGTTAGGTTGACAACAATTCATGCGGATCTTGCAACGCGGGCAAGACAAGAAAACTTAAAAAATTATCCAACCTTTTATTTAATAAGAATCTAGAAACACAATTTATGCATGTACGCCCAATCTCCAAGAAAATAACTATTAACTAAGTTGTTATGCAATATCGAAAACATCCTCATAATAAGTCATCTAATTAACAATACGGGAAAACAAAAAAACGACTATTCAACGTATTAATGTAAATGCACCCAACCTCAAGCTAGTGACATGCGCATCAACGATCCGCTCCACCATCCGGCCTAGGCTCCTAAACGGTTCTCTAAGTCATACTGGGAACTAAAGAAACATTCCACAAAGGTTCAACTTCTAATATATCAGGTTAGATAAAATACAGAAATTGCAAGACGTTTGAAAAACATTTCTAGGGTTAGCAACAATGTCCACAAACACACTCATAACCCTAAAGGCCAATACCTAAATTAGTCGATTAGTCACACATAAGCCACACACACCCAATCACAATTTTACAGAAATACAATTCTTCCTCCACCTCATATTCCAAATTCCAAGGCGCTCATACCCCACGCCGATTACAGAGGCAAGCCCTCTTACTCATTACAAACACAATCCTCCAAACCCCGACCAAGCCTCCACTAGAGAACTTGCCAAAACACAGATTATATTTTTCTTTTGAAGGGGCATGATTTCCTTGTCACACGGACCATACACAGAAAACACTTCCTCTTCATCAACTACGCAAATGGCCGTGCTGGAAACGGTACCAACATAGAGAAAACATTCCAAAAACTGTATTCAATAAACGAGTTGAAAACCAATTTACACACACAACACACTAACAAGTTCAAAAATAATTAAAAAAGGTTCTGAGACTAGGTCCTAGACCCATCCTACAACAACAGTATAAAATCTAACAAGATAGAAAAGAATCGAGCAAGTCGAAAATGACTTACCTCAAAAGACGAATCCCCGATTCGACGACAACGACTAACTAACAAGGAGTGTGTGTCCCTAGAAGAGGTAATAAATGACATTTAAAATCACAATGTATTCCGACAAGAGAGTAACCAAACTCGTAAACTCCCAGGTAGGTCCTTAAAAACCAAAACTCATATACAAACCTACTTTTACAAAATATAGATGAAGGAGCCTTCGGTCAGCGCACATCTTATGGTTTAGTTACACATATGTAGGTACAACCAGGCATTGTGTGAAATTATTTGATTTAGTTGCACTAGAAGACTTTATGTCTTGCTTTTGTATTTATGTCAAGGGAAATCCAAGACCACTACTAATGGGTATTATGCGATTTGTGAGAGGTATATAACCTGGTTGAAAAAGAGCCAGAAGTTGTAGTGACCAATCGGGATGTTGCTCAGGTGACTGCTATCAGGTTCTTGTTTCGTAATGCCAAACATATGCTTTGTGACATGGGTTCCAAGAAGCAACGGAGGACTGGTTTGCAAACAAAGCGTGGGAGTTGCTCTACTCGACGACTGTGGCAGAGTACGAGACACGACTCTAGTGGTTGTGATCACAACTCAACCTAGTCTTGCTTGCTTATCTCGAGAACAACTATCTCACCTCTTGACGTGATCGGATTGTGAGGGCATTCACCGACCACCTCTTTAACCTTTTTATGAAGACCACAAATAGGTAAAATTATTTATTTTTGCTTTTCATACAAGTTTTGATGCACTGAGGTTTAATTTCAAAATATTTTTAAGGTTAAGTCGCAACACGCCATGTTGAAGGAATACTTGAAAACATCTATTGGAGGGTTCAACACTATGTGAAAGAAGATACATAACTTGATCAACCTCTAGATGAGCAACATATGCAGATAGATGGAGAGGGATCGTACCACTATTTCGTTGGGCATCAATGGCATGGCCGAACCATTTCGGATGGTATTATATCTCCTCCCAAAGAAGGTATCCAACGACTATATAAGACAATTGTTCAATCTAGCACGTCATGGCCCCTTCGAACCCAAAGAGTGGATACCGTCCGATATGCGATGATTACTGGTGGACAACGGCCCATGGACTCCCGTGCCCTCAACAAGTCCTTGAATGCATCAACCAATGCACGCTTATTAAGCTATCATTGATCCGTCCTTTTTGGTAGCAACTTGTATATGAAGGCCTTCAGACGACCTTGCACGAGGATGATTGCATAGAAGATGACGATGTTGTTTGGACGAAGATGATAGAAGACTACTATGAAGGTCAGATAGCGAAACATGTGTATCGACAAATGCTTTGTAAGTATATTAACCTTATTGATCCCGGTAAATTAGAAGAGCTAGAGTGAAAGAATAAGAAGAGGAGACCTCGGAAGAAAGCAAAGGTCCAACCATGAGGATTTACTAGGTTGGAACATTTATAACAACCTACCTAGTGCAAGAGGGTTTTGAAAGGCGGTCGTTCTATGCCAGGGTAAGCATTAACCTCGATACTGGAAGATGATAAACAAAAGGATGTGGACCCGGGTGTTTTTCCTTCATCGACCCCTCCCTTCATCGATATTCCTACAAATAGCAAGGATTCTTGTTTCGACCACTATCTTGTTGGAAGGTCTCCCCATGTAGTCGTGCGATTTCATTGATGTGGTGACCTTAGAATGCAGGAAAGTACCTCCATTTAAAATTCTACAAATTAAGTAAATATATATGTAAGACACAAATAAAATCGAAATTTAAAAATTACTAGTTTTTATTACTCATATGTAGGACATATAAGCAACTACCTATTTGTGTAGCCTCAACACGGGACACCTTTCCTAGGTGGTGATACAAGTATGCGAGTGTAGCAAAGCACCATGAATACTCTAGTACCAGATTATGGTCCACCACCAGATGTAGCACTTTGAACAATGCCAAATCACATATCTTGTCTATGAATCATGTGATGAGGATCGATGTAGGCGAAGGTGCAAGGTTGGTTTAAGACTAGACTCGATCCTTCAACTTGAAGATGGAGCCCTTTGATTTGATAGAGATGGATCTCAAATGGCTTATGGGACGATTTTGTGAGAGGAAATGGATGATGGAGATGATGATATATGATGGAGATCTAGACGTGTTGGAGAAGAATGTTACGCACCTTCGGAAACACGAATTTGAAGTTCCTCTCTAGGATATTACGCACCTAGATTGAACCTTCAATTTTTGATCGATATAACACACGATCTTTGATCAACCAAATCTGATTTGATTCAATTGAAAAACTGAAAATGGAGTTCTAAGAAGACTTAGAGGTTTCGAGTTTCATTCATCAATTTGTCTAAGGGGAAAATGACGCCCCACCTAGGCCTTATTACACAAGAAGGTCAAAACGTCCAAATAAGGGAAAATAAGACATTTCCCACCATTATCCCAAAGGTTTCCAAATGTTATTAAAATTCCCTTACAAAACATAGAACAAACCACACAAGTGTTACCTTCAAAGTCAAGCACACCATAAGGATGTCACGACGCCGGCGTGGCCATGCCACGGACCACCAAGAGGCTCCAAGCTTCCAAAGCTTTTGTACTTGGCGCTCCAAGGACCAACAAGCCTGATTTGATGTCTTCATGCAAGGAATGAGCTCTTTCCCGAGTAAATTATACCCAAATATGGTTGAGCGTCAGCCACCTTCCTTTACGCTGCAGTGGTGTCGTCCAAAGAGTTCTCTCGGTTCTCACCTGACCCCTCTTCACATTGCTCGAAGATCTTGGCCTCCATGGTCCTGATTTGATGATTTGAAGCCTCTCTCGATAGGTTGCCCGAAGGAACTCGAGAAGTGCTTGACGAAATTAGCCTAACAATCCTAGTGCTCGGCGCGCCCGCGACGACCATTATGCCATCCTCGGCGTCAGACTTGAACCGTATTAAAAATGATGCGATGGAATCACATCATAATGTACTCCCCATCATCTCGAATAGATATCTTGATGCCAACAAACCGTGGTCTCCTCCATTAATCCACATGTTATTCAGAATAGTTTGCCAACGGTTGATGGAAATACTTTTCCTTCCCACCTGCTCTCCCATCTGCTCTATAGACAGGTTGAAGACATGCATCATCCATGTCTTTAGATCACCATTAGAGATCGTCCTTGCACCCGTTATCCTGTTTAGCAGCAGTCCCAAAATGAAGTGTACACCATGGAGGGTGATCGTTATCTCACCCTAAGGGAAATGAAAACTGTTCCTTTTTTGATGCCACCTCTCGATGAATTACGTAACCAATGCTTCATCTATTTCCATGAGCGTCTAGTTCTATAAATGCATTAATCAGCTACGCTGAACAAGTACAATCCATTATGCCCCATCGTCCAACTTATCGTTCCAAAAAGCAAGCTTCCCTCGCTGTTGCACTCTTAGCGGTCTTCGGCCCCCTGAAACCATTACAACAAAGATTTAATTATTTTGTAATCATAAATCTATGAAAATTAATTTAATGACTAAAAAACTTCTTACTATTACGGGGGAGACGGGTCCAATCACCAAGCCTAGTATACAAGCCCATAGGGTTCCATCCCAAAACCAATTGGTAATAGGAGGAATGGTCCATGACCTTATATACTAGCTTGTTTTCACTCCCTAATTTTCTTATGAGATTCACAATTAATGAACCTCAACACTTACCCAACTGCTCAAGTCTTCCCATATAGCTTTTGCAATATGAAGAAACATTGGCTCTTTTGAGAGTCGTTGGAGACCAACAATTATTTGCATCAACTGACGCGAGTCCCACTTGTCGAAAAGCTACACAACCAGGTGTTGTGTATCATTGTCTTAAAAAATACGTCCATTGCCTTGACCGACATGCTAGTGAGCCGATCGAAGAGAACGACAAAAAAGTCGAGACGCCCCACAATTCTTAACGGGGTACATCAAATTACCCTAATTGGGTTAGGACGGGTCATATCGGATGGGTTTTTGTCTTTTGGATATCACCTTATACATTTTTTCCTGTTGTTGAACAAATCGAGCCGGACGCTCTGGGCTATCAGAATTTTCCACCCTTAGATGCGTGTGGCCTGAAACCAACGCGTGCTTGCTATCCATTTTCAGAGTTTCTGTTCATGCCCTTTGGTTTCCCGCCATTGCCAACTGAAGAAACCGCCATTGGTCAAACTTCAAATGGCTTTGGTGCTACCACAAATCTCCTCCCTCCATGATGTGCCACGGCCCCATCCACTCTCTGCCAAATCTTAACCAACCGAACCCAACCGGCACCGGCAACTATCAAACCCTAAATCTACACAATTCCCCCAAAACTTTGGTGCTCCCTCGTCACCTGATACGATAAACCCACCTCATGGACTTAAGTTGACCCAGTTGGTAAGTTGTCTCTGCAAATCAAACCTCCTCAACAAAGCACTCGTTCTTATCCTTGAAGAAGATGATGATAAAGCAGCCAATTCCAGCTTTGATCGTACTGAAAAGCGCAATGCCATTGGGGTATTACTACAAACGTGTGGGGAGCTCAAAGAGATTGAAATTGGTCGAAGGGTTCATAAGATTGTATCCAACTCTGTGGAATTTAGAGAAGATCCGTTCCTCAATGCCCGACTCATTACGATGTACTGTCTTTGTGGGTTCCCGATAGAGTCCCGTGTTATTTTTGATCGGTTAAAGATGAGTAACTTGTTTGTTTGGAACACAGTCATTAGTGGGTACGCTAAGAATGAGCTCTATGATGAGGTTATAATTATTTTTTGGGATTTGATTTTGGCGACAGAGTTGAAGCCTCATAATTTTACTCTGTCCTGCATAATTAAGTCCTGTGGTGGGCTCTCGCAAATTGTTCTTGGACAGACGGTTCATGGGATGGCCATGAAGACAGGTTAAGTTTCGGATGTGTTTGTGGCTAATGCTTTGCTCTCTATGTACGAGAAACTTGGGTTTCTTGGGGAAGTAGTGAAGGTGTTTGTGAAAATGCCTGAGAGAAACTTGGTTACTTGGAATTCAATGCTTTCAAAGTACTCAACAAATGGTTGTTATGTGGATGTTATTCTTGGATTTATGGATATGTTAGCAGGAGAAACTTGGTTACTTGGAATTCAATGGTTTCAAAGTCCTTGATGTTGCAACAATAGTGACAATTCTGCCTACTTGTACTTGGGAAGGTGATTTAAACACAAGGGTGGTGGTGCATGGACTGGTCATAAAATAGGGCCTTCTTCAGCACCCAAGTGTGGCTAATACATTGATGGACATGTATGCAAAATGTGGGTTTTCGTCCAAATCTGGGATGATGTTTGAGAAAATTGAGCATAAAAACCGGGGATCTTGGAATTCAATTATTGGACTTACTCTAGAAGGGGAGATACTAATGCTACTTTTGGTCTTATAAGGAAAATGCAGAATGCAGGTGGGAACGCTCTTGTGGATGAGATCAGTATTTTGAATGCATTGCCTGCTTGTTTAGAGAATTCTGCACTCATGAGATTGAAGGAACTTCACGGTTATTCCCTAAGGCATGGCTTTACTTGTCACGGATTAGTACGTAACTCTCTAATTACAGCCTATGCAAAGTGCAGTGAGCTAAATTATGCGGAGTCTATTTTCTCCTTGATTGATTCTAAGGCTGTAAACTCTTGCACTTCTCTGATTAACAGTCACATACAACACGGAGATCCAAAAAGAGGTTTGGATTTGTTTCTTTGCATGACCTTTGCTTCTGTGGGTCCTGACTGCTATAGCCTAGATACTATGCTTTCTGCATGCCGGCAGCTAAGGTTGTTGAACCCGGGTAAAGAAATCCACGACTTTGTGCTACGAAATGCATTAGAACGAGATCCTTATATAAGTGTTTCATTGCTTTCATTCTATTTCAGTTGTGAGAAATGGATCACTGCAGAGGCATTATTTGATAGAATGACCAATAAAAATCCAGTATCTTGGAACACCATGATATCTGACTATTTACAAAACGAGTTACCAGATAAGGATGTTCAAGTATTTCGGCAAATGCTGATAAATGGAATAGAGTCGTGTGAGATTGCAATAACAAGTGTTCTTGCTGGTTGTTAAAAGTTACCATCCTTGCATTTCGGAAAGGAAGTCCATTGCTTTTCCTTAAAAACACAATTAATAAATGAAGTCTTTTTTTCTTGTTCTGCCATTGATATGTATGCAAAATGTGGATGCATCGAGCAAACCAGGAGGGTATTTAATAGCCTTGCTCTAAAGTCAAAAGGAGATGTGGCTCCATGGAATGTCATGTATACTAGACTTGCAATCCATGGGAATGCAAAGGAGGCAATGGCATGATGCTTTTACGTTTACAAGTCTTCTAATGGCATGTACCCATGCTGGACTGATCAATGAGGGTCTAGCATATTTTACCCAGATGCATACTTTTTATGGGATAATTCCAGGACTAGAGCACTATGCCTGTGTAGTGGACGTGCTGGGAGACTAGCCGAAGCTTTAAAGGTTGTTGAAAAGATGCCTGAGAATCCAGATGCCAAAATATGGAGTTTGATGCTGAATTCATGTAGACTACATGGTCATCTGGACCTGGGAAGAAGATTTGCGGAGAAATTGGTTGAAATGGAGCCAGAAAAGGCGAGTAATTATGTTTCAGTGTCGAATTTAATGGCGCAATTAGGGAAGTGGGATGATGTGAGAAGCGTACGAAAGAAGATGAAGGACATGGATTCTATAAAAGACGTAGGGTTTAGTTGGATTGAAGTTGAAGGGAAGATTCATAAATTCATTATTGGAGATGATTCATAACTCCATTGAGTCTCTCTCACAAGTGACACACAATGTACTCAGTTTGCTGATAAAATTGAAACAAAATCTACTCCATCTTTAATTCTTCATGTGTATGTGGTGTACAAGTGTACAACTACAACTTATGTATATACACGAACACGAATTCTCAAGCAAGAATATTCCCATTTACAACCAACCCCGTATGCATTACTTTTGTTATTGCTGCTTATCAAAGTATATCCATGGGAACGAATGTCCCTACAAGAAGGCTTTCTTCGTCTATTTGTCTGTCTGTTGTGATTCCTTGTTGTTCTCCATTGTTTTCTTCTTTCACGATCTTCAACTTGTAGGTGGTAGGTTGGCGTCGTGGAGAAATCCCCCAGTAAATTTTTTGATTGGGATAGGGATGTATGAAGAAAAGGATGATCATATTCTTCTTCTGAAATGCTGCTCATGATAATCATCCAGAGGCGGTTGCAGGCACTCTTGTGGATTGGAGTAGAAGTAGTCCTCTTCTTTAGGCCTATCACTGATAACTAACCTCTTTGAAGGCTTTCCCATGCGCTCTGCATGAGCCTCCTTCACAGCAGCTGAGAACTCGTTCCAACTCAACAGCCCTGATGTGTACATGTCTATCAACTCAATCAGTAGCAATCTATCCAATAGGATTGTCTTCTTATACTTGAGATATCTAAAAACCATCCCAAACAAACATTTATCTAACTATTAAATATCATAGCAGATAGAAGAAGCATACAAGCATCTATCACCTATATATGAAAAGAGAGAGAGAGAAAACACGCACCTTCGATGACCCTCCACAACTTTAGCCATATTTCCATAATATGTAGGAATAAAGATATCACTCTCCATTGAAACAAGGTAGTCCAATGCGGCCATTTGGGATGAGTGGTTCTGAAAGAATCTCAAATCAGACGGGTCCAATAGTGTTTCCTTCCTTACCTGATTTCGAAAAAAATCAAATGCCCATATCAGAATAAGGATATCATTTGATTCAGTTCCTAACACACCTTTTAATTTTATTTTATCTTGTTTTATTTTATGTTATCATCAAACTACCCTCTAGTTCATTTAAGATATCATCAAATGAACAATGAACCCCCATGATTTTTTCCATTGCCTTTCCCCATAGTTTACTCACCAACTTTGGGTAAATAGCTACTAAACTGGTCATTCTTCTCTCTCCCCCATATATCTCTCCAGCAGCAATATATATCTGGTAATTTGAATCAATATCTAGTGCCTTTAAGGTAAGTGCGGTTTCTTCTGGCGTCAAAGGACAATATCCATCTCTTCTCTTCAAGTCCGAATTTATGATCTTTTCCTTCCACCAGGGATAAGCATATCTGTATCGGCATTATAAGCAAATCAAGAAAGGACACTAAAATTTCGACCGAAAAAAAGGACAGTAAAATTAAATACTGAAATAATAATTTAAAAAAGGCAAAGATGATGCAAATCACCTCATTCTTGTTAACTCTTCCACCTCTTCACTACTGCAACCATGTGTACATCCAGAAAAAGCCAGCATATCCATTTCGTATCGTAAGTGGAGCACCAAGAAAGGACCATTTTGCCTCAGCAGCTTCACAACTTTTCTACCCAGATCCTCAATCATTGGGGTAAATTTCAATGCTTTGAAATTCACTTTACAGCGAAGCTTCTGAAGTTCTATAGGCTGACCGTTATTGGCAAGCCGAGCTTCAGTTCTGTTGAAATGCAGAACATTGTGCTTTTTTATGAGGGGCAGAATCTGCAAGGATAAAAACAAATATGGAATCGTGAAGTGGGTGATCATAGTGTCTAAAGCGCATTCAAAATAATCTCAAGCAGAGCCTTTGAAATTACCTGTTTATGGTAGTAAGAGATATCAGACCAACTAATTGGGGCCATGGTATATAATGTTCCAAGCTCTACCTTTTCCTTGAGCCTAGGAGGCAACTCTTTCAAAATCCTTACCTCGTCTCTCAGCGATGTGATAAAATGGTCAACATCAAATATGTCTTGAAACTCACTGTCATAATAAGTGGACAAAATCAGCACAACTTTTTATTAAAGCCAACTCGTCATTTAGAGTCTAGAAGTAAGACATACATCAGAAACTTCATTGCATACAAGAAAGCAAGAGAGCAACATACCTAGGATCTGCCCAAAACGATGTCTTATCCAACTCTGGGACAATAAGGGTAACATTAAGGTATCGTGCAATGGCAACCATATCACAGATCTACAAAACAATTTTTTAAAAAAATCTCAAAATCTTAATATTGGATGAATAATATACGGGCACAGTCCTAAAATTAGAAAGCATAGTGGTGAAATAAACTTTGCTAAACAACTGACCCCAGATCTCATTTGGTTGAGTCCTCCGTTGCATGAAATCATTAGGTAGCCATTATTCTTATAAATCCCTACAAAAAGAAACACATTATCAATTTCATATTGGAAAATTTTCATATACTCGCAAGTGTAATATAAGCATCACAAAAGGAAAACGATGCCACGTATTCACATAAAATATAAAAGCCCCAATTAAGGATATGAAATCATAGTCAAAATTTTGTAGCTTCCAAGAAGAAAAACTATAATGAGGGAACTTGCCAAGACCCAAATCAAATACTCTTGCAGATTTTCCATACAAGCATGAACAATTGGACGATTCTTTATAAGCCCAACCAATACCTAGATTTAAAAATAGTAAACTCACTCTCTCATGAAAAATCAACCACGTTACACAACATGGAAAGACAAACAATAAACAGACAAGAAATAATAGAAAATGATCATAATAAACTCTTGAATATCCAATGTATATGGGTGAACACATACAAGGGAACCCAGTTTAAAGATTTAAAAGCACCAATCAAATTATAATCAATCGACAATGCAAATTAGAAACATCAATTGCCCCAATCCGAACAGATAACTAAAAAACATGTCAAGATCATACACAAGAGTAACTCACTCTTTTGAGGCACCCGTGCCGGAACGGAAACAGGCGACGGAAACTTGAGATCCAACACTAATTCCTGTGTAAAACAAGAGGGCCAACCCTTCAAGACCCTAGGCCCCCAAAATTCTCCTAAGGTTGTCAATTGAACTATGCAGGTCCACAACAAAATTGAGGTAGTTGCCCTCAGCATCCACAGTTTCATCTTTGATCTAGAAGATGAACAAGGCAACGGAGTAGGAGAATCAGTCTTTGATTTCTCACTGACAATTACATTCAACCCCATCTCCTCCACCAAGACACCTCCTCCGAATGCTATACATATCCTGAAATCATCCTATTTGACCATCTCATTCCAAAACAAACAATCTCTTGTTATACTTAAAAAAATGTCCACCACTTTTGATGGCCTAAAAAAAGAATTAAAAAAAGGATTCTCTAATTTCTGATGAATGTAGGGTGAACACAAACTATATCCATTTTCCAGGTTAGAAACAACAGAATCTGGGTGTAGACCGAAAATGCAACTGGACCAACGACCAAAGAATCCAGAAACGTAGCGCTAATCTTATAACCGCAAACGATTTAACAACGAAGCCACGAAAACAGTACCCAATTCACTTCTTTTTCTGATCGCTTCTGTCTTTTTTTCTTAATTAGCGAAAAATTAACTTACATAGAAAAGCCCCAAAATTTTGAAAAACAAAAAACCAAACCCCGGAAGACAGAAGAAATTTTAGGGAAGAAAACCCAAGAAAAAATCGGAGGAATGGTGGAAATGGGGAACGGAGAAGAGAGGAGGAAAAGGAGCAAGTGAAATGCGGTGATCCCTGACTTTACCGAAAAGGGTGCCTGTCGTCCACTCAATTTGGGGTTGAGAGAGAAACAAATGACACGAGTCAAAACTCAAAACAAACAATCTCTTGTTATACTTTAAAAAAATGTCCACCACTTTTGATGGGCTAAAAGGGGATTAAAAAAAGGATTCTCTAATTTCTGATGAATGTAGGGTGAACACAAACTATAACCCTTTTCCAGGTAAGAAACAACAGAATCTGGGTGTAGACCGAAAATGCAACTGGACCAACGACCAATGAATCCGTAAACGTAGTGCTAATCTTATAACCGCAAACGATTTGATAACGAAGCCACGAAAATAGTACCCAATTCACTTCTTTTTCTGATCGCTTCTGTTTTTTTTTTAATTAGCAACGAATTAACTTACCAAGAAAAGCCCCAAAATTTTGAAAAACAAAAAACCAAACCTCGGAAGACAGAAGAAATTTCAGGGAAGAAAACCCAAAAAAAAATCGGAGGAATGGTGGAAATGGGGAATGGAGAAGAGAGGAGGAAAAGGAGCAAGTGAAATGCGGTGATCCCCGACTTTACCGAAAAGGGTGCCCGCCGTCCACTCAATTTGGGGTTGAGAGAGAAACAAATGACATGAGTCAAAATTCAAAACAAACAATCTCTTGTTATACTTAAATGATGTTGGATATTTATTGCTGCTCAAAACCAAAATGTATGTTGACTACAGAAGATCAGCTATGGAATTAATCTTATTTAATGATGATGGATATTTGTTGTTGCTCTTTTATTTTCAGTTCAATTTGTTCTTATAGTGTAGACAAATTGAGGTAGCTTGATAGAATTTAGACTGGGAACACTTAAAGTACGTATGGCATTTTTCAATTCAGGTTCAAGCCGTACTGCTACTCTTGGGTGGATCTGAATCATCTTCTGCTTCACAAGGCTACGAATCGGCATCGAAGAATCCACATGTACTGATTCACTTTTTTATAAAATTAATGTGT
Organism: Fallopia convolvulus; assembly: GCA_964016875.1. Taxonomy (NCBI): domain Eukaryota; kingdom Viridiplantae; phylum Streptophyta; class Magnoliopsida; order Caryophyllales; family Polygonaceae; genus Fallopia; species Fallopia convolvulus. Next base: position 53,041,816 of record OZ024722.1, read on the forward strand.
AGTTATTCTATTCTTTTCAGGAATTCTTCTTGGCTAGTTCATTTATGCTACTGCCTTTGTTGCCTCTTAAGAGTTACACAGAGCAGACTGCATGGAGCAGTCAAATGCATATAGCAGCTTCCTTGAACAGGTTTCGTCAGAAGAAAAAAGAACTCAACTTTGATAAGAAAGTTAGGTACAATGTGAGGCAAGAAGTTGCACTTAGAAGATGCTCTCTGCTCAGTCTGATATGATTTAAATTTACTTCTTTCTTTTTTCCATAAAACATTGTTCTGACATTTGACATCTCTCTATCTAAATCTGATATACAACCCTAACAATTGGCATCAATCACTATTCCAATCTTAGTCTCAGCAGTCTTAACACTTCTAAAATAAATTTACTTGTATTGGTTCACTATTCCAATATTAGTCTCAGCAGTCTTCATACACCCTCTCGATTTTATATTGGGGCAAGGGTGTGTATTGTACATCATGGCCCCCCAGATCCCACCTCAGGAGGGTTAACACTGGGTTGATGTTGTTTTGGTTCACCAAGTGATCTCTTATTTTCCTTACTGTTTTTGTCTTGTAGCTTCGATTCTTATGTATTTCATGATATTCTATAAATGCTTTCGATATTGAGTAATTTATTTTTTAAGTATCTTTCATGAGTAGGATGCAACGCAAAAGGGGACAATTTACTTCTGCCAAGAAACAAGGTGCTTCTAGCTGCAATGCTCGTCAAGATTCAGGTTCAGATGACACCCTACTGGAAACTATGTACGTTCTTGCTCTGCTTACTTTTAAGCAGATAAAATATACCGACGACTTATTAGTTACTCCGTATTACAATAAAAAATTTCAGCCTTTTTTTTCTTTGTTTTTTCTACGAGCCTTACTCGATTTTTTTTGTCTGATTGCTCTATTCAGTTGTGCTCATTGTGAAATCAGTTCAAAGAATACTCCTTTAATGCGGGGTGGACCTGCTGGTCCTCGGACTCTGTGTAATGCATGTGGAATTACCTGGGCAAAGAAGGTAAGCTTTTAAGAAATCATTATGATGCATATGTTTTGTATATTAGAACCTATCATTGCTCTATTTTTTTCAACCAAAACACTGTGAATAACTAGATGTTGTGTGTGAGATAATTCCATCGTCAGAAAATTTGGTTGTGACATGTAGGAAGCTATTGGCTCAAAGTACAGAAAAATTTACATAATTTGTACATGTAGGATGCTTTCCTCTCAAACCTGGAAAGGTGAAATGAAAGTTTTTGCAGTATCTTTCTAGCTGAAATACTTTGGTTGAAGAGGATGTTAGAACATTGTTTGTTTGCACTGTGTTCATTATCTTAAGGTAGACATCTGAAATTAATTGCTGAAGAACTGTTGTTTTTGGTCAAATTTGTGAGACTCATGCAGTGACCATAGTCCATGAACATTTTACCATGTTAATTATATAATATCTAATTGAGGATCAAAATCACTTTTAGTTCTGGGAGTCTTTTTCTTTTGGGGAATAAATAGGATGTCTTTCAAGGCTTCTATTTATATATTTTAGCTGAACTATATATTTTGGCTTCATATCTTTCAAGGCTTTTAAGTGTAATGCTTGATATTGTGTTTCGTGTTAGAGTGCTCTGATTAGTGAGGGAGCCTTCAATTTTGATGTGTACCGAATGGGTCTCTTTTGGCTTGTTTATATACTCAGTTTGATAAACAATCAAATTTGCAGAAATCTTTACAAGAACTCACTTGATCAGGTAGAAATCTCGGTATATGTATATGGAATTTTTCTTTCCCTCCATATTTTCATTTTTAACTATATCTTTGTGTCGGTCATGGCACAGAGAGGAGGTAATGGGGGCGACATGTTTTCTGCTGATACATTTTCGGCATCGGATATCCTCGGAGATGCTGATTCCCTTGCTTTAGCAGCTGGTGAGAACCCTCCATTGATACCTTAGCTTAAAAGCTAGTAGTACAGTTTCAGTTTCTAAGTTCTAACTCTCTAGAGAGAGTGTGGATGCAGAGCTAACTAGAGAGATCTGAAATGTCCTATGTCCTTATAAACTGCCTTAATGCTAATTGAACTAAAATGCAGCCTAAAACTGTGTGAGTATGATGTGCATTTGAACTAAAATGCTTGTGTCTAGACTCGATTTATATCAAGTTCCTCACTTTCATTTTTCTCCTTTTTCCTTTCTTCTACTGTCACAGCATGCGTAAATGTCAGCATTGTGGTGTCAGTGAAAATGCTACTCCAGCAATGCGTCGTGGACCTGCTGGACCAAGGACACTTTGTAATGCATGTGGCCTTATGTGGGCTAATAATAGCATGGTTTCTTCTAATAGTATTGACTGTATTCGTTTCTTAGTTGATGCTGCTGCACCTATTCATTCTTTTGCAGATAAAAAAGTAGTAAAATGGTTTATTTGGTGATTAAGGACATGATCCTATGACATTAGCTTTATGTGTATTGTATCATAAGCTGGCTTGCCAATTAAATTGTAAACTTTCAATAGGACTAATGACACTGAGTTGTAGCTTTATTTGGTAACATTTGGATGTTAAATCTTGGTCTACTGCAAAGCACTGATTCTGTGATGAATGTGATGATTAGGATACTAAAGTAATGTGGATGGCACATATCACTTAAAGTGAAGAAATTACAAATTCATTCATGCTGGGGAACCATATGCAATTTCATTGAAAAGTAACAAAGGAAAGTTTTCTTTGACTTAACATTGCATTTATCACCAAATTTTGACGAAGGTTAGTGGTATAAACTCGAGTCATAAAATATGAAAGTTGAAAGTCCATTGTGGATTCTGTCAGCAGTGTGGAATCACTGTTTGATTGAGAGATTTCGTTGATGTGATGTGCAAGTGGATATAATTTAATTTTAAATCAGAAGCTTGTGATAGTCTGATTGTTTTCGGTCTTGCTGGCTGGTATAGGGAACATTAAGAGATCTTAGTAAAGCAGGAAGAAGTTTTGCATCAGATCAAACTGAATCAGAAATTGAACCAGTATGTCTGAACTTACTGATTCTTCAGTGGTAAAAAAGATCATTTTGCTTTTATTATGCCCTTTAATTTTCAATCTGCATCTTCCAAGGCAATATTGATTTCTTTAATCTGGGAATTTAGTCATTTTTGTAACATGATTTGAAGGAGAACCCAGTGGATACCAAATCTTCAGCTGTGGACCAAAATGTTTCTGGAAACCAGCATGAGCCAGTGAGTATATTTGTGCATATTTGATCTTAGCAGACCAGTTTTTTTGGACTTTATCAAATCTTTTGTTGTACTGCTGTATCTGATCATCAGTGCTCCCTTGCTGGATTAACTACTTTGAAGACTTATTTAATCAGTTGTTTATGACATGTGCAGAATTTGGGTGGAGTAGCTGAGGATTCTGCAAGTGTTTTGCTGGATTAACTACTTTGAAACTCTTGCTGTGTTTGCTGATACTTCGGAGACAGAAATAGATATCCCTGCTCACTTTGATTAGTAGGTATCATCATTCTACTTGCACTTGTATCTTTTGCTTTATTGCAGGCTACTTCAGAGTTCAGATGGTGCCATAACCTCACCAATTTGGATGGGTTAACTGATTGTAGATTGTGTTTACTTTTAAAACTAATTGTGATGATGTTTTAATTCCACTAAATTCGGGTCTGATCAATTTGACCAGCTTGAAATATGTTCTGTTGTACCATAATAAGATCATTAGTATACTGTGTAAACATATTAAGCTTGTCTAAGTTGGATAGAAAGAACGGTTACCTGGGCAAATACCACTGGAGATACAAACAGTACAGTGCATTTCCCTCGTGCTCATCTGAGAGTTGGTTTGTTGAAAAACACATTCTCTAGTAAACCATTTTTTATTTTTTTTTGAGAAAAATCCCACAATAGTCTTAGTTTCAATTATTTATTCTAAAAATATACCTCACTCCATCTTATTTCCAAAACTATATCTTTTTTATTAAAAATACCAAACTATCCCTCGTTAATAATAATAGCTTTTCTTTATACTCACAACTAGTGTTATTCCCGTATTATATACGGGTGATTATAAAAATATGCAAATTATTTTTAATATTGATAAAATAATTTTAATTTTATAGTTTAATTTACTTGAAATACACATTTAAGACAACTCAACATATTTAAGATACAATTTATTTCAAAAGAAAAATCATGAAATATAAATTAAAAGTATAGCTCAAGTAAAATTCACAACAAATAGTGAGCTTTCAAAAAATTTCCATTTAAAGGTTCAATAAAATATACTATGTATAATTCAATTTAATAAATAAATATAATTTTCAAAGTCTAGGATATTGTAATAAACTTGTACTTAAATCAATAAAAAATTAAGGAAAATAATGCACACTACATATTTTATCTTACCTATGCTAGACAATCCTTCGTCAAATTTAGTTAGAAATTCCTTGTTATGTACTTCACACAAACCACATAAAATTACAAAATCCATTAGCGTTTTATAAATTTTGATGGAGATTGAGAGGTGTGGCGGTTTCACATGGAGTGGGAAAGTGGAGAGTTATGGAGAATTTGGATACAATTTATTAAAATAATTAAAAAATTTACATGGAGTGGGGAAAGTGGGAAGATAGTGGGAGAATTTAAATGTAATTTATTAAAATGATTAAACATTTTTTTTCAAATTCGGACACGTGGCTAAATTTTTTCTACAACCTTGGTTTTGATTTATAGTTGTACTAGGTTAGATTTTCAATACACATAAGAACAAAAGATACAATAACAGAATAAATTTTGAATCCACGGTTTTCATGAATAAAAGGTTTTCATGATTTTCAATCCATAATTTTCAAACATAACAAAATTAACAAACGTGAATCTACACAAAATCATCCTAGCTACATAAATAACCCTACATAAAAAATATAATAATAAATTTTATGTAAAAAAACTTAATAAATTTAATGTAACAGTAATAATTTTTATGTAAAAAAACCTAAGAATTAATGTAATAGAATAAATTTAATGTACAAAAATCCTAATTTTAAAACATAAATTTATAAAATAAAAGCATGTATAAAAATAACCCTAATATAAAATTATACTAATAAATTTTATGTAGCAAAACCCTAATAAATTTAATGTAATAAAATTATGCTAAACAAAATTTATTTGTGTAGCTAAATCCTAATAAAATTAATGTAACAAAATTATGCTAACAAATTTTATGTAGCAAAACCCTGATAAATTTATGCAACACAAAATTTATTTGTGTAGCAAAATCCTAATAAATTTAGTGTAACAAAATTATGCTAACATATTTTATGTAGCAAAACCCTAATAATGCTACACAACATAAACCCTAATAAAGTAATAATGCTACACAACATAAACCCTAATAATGCTACACAAAATTTATGCATCAAAATCCCAATAAATTTAATGTAACAAAATTATGCTAACAAATTTTATGTAGCAAAACCCTAATAAATTTAATGTAACAATATTATATGCTAACAAATTTAATTTAACAATTTAAATGTAATAAAAGCTGAATTTATGTAATAAAATAACCTTATTTGACAAATTTTATGTAGCAAAACACTAATAAATTTAATGTAACAATATTATGCAAACAAAAATAATGTAATAGTTTTAATGTAATAAAAGTTGAATTTATGTTAAAATAACTCTACATAAAATTTATACTAATAAATTTTAGGGTTTTTCCTTTTGGTGCCCCTGAGTTTTTGACAATTCCTTTTGGTACCCAACCAAAAAAGTTATTCCTTTTGGTGCCCCTGTACTTTTGAGATAGTTCTCTCCGTAACCATAATTATACTAAAATCTAAATTCATCCATTTTTTTAACTGTTCCGTTAAAAATTTAAAAAAAAATTAAAAAACCTACATTTCTATACAAGGTGAATGACAATCCCTAATATTTCTATCCAAGGTCTCTCGACACTGTTGTATTAGGAACGAACGACAGTGTGCCAAAGATGGAGGGCTATGCCGGCGACGAGCAGTGTGCCGGAGAAGAGTAGTGTGGACGACGAGCATTCTACGAGTAGTGTCGGCGACAAGGAGCGGGACGACTAGGGCAGAGAACTTCGGTTCAGTGAGGTCAAAGGGCAACGAGAGGCGTTAAGTGCGAAGCTAGGGTCGATCAGGTACGATTTTCTTTAATTCAACACATTTATCTTCTTGTATGTGTGAAATTAGGGCTTTAATTTCGAATTAGGGTTTGTGGTAGGAGAAATTTTCAATCTAGGGTTTACAACAAGTGGGGCAACTTTTTACAGGAAGTGTATCTTTAGGTTGTTGTAATGAATGGTGATCTAAATTCAGCATTGGAGCTATGTAAGAAATAGGCTCTCATTGAAATTCCTTTTGTTAGACAAATCTATGATGCTTGACTGATAGTCCTGTATTTATTGAAACCTTTGTATTATGATTCTGATTTATTAGAAGTCTTGTATTTATTGAAAGCCTTGTATGATTTTGAATCATTGTCAACTTTGTATGATTTTGATTTGGTAAAATTGTATATTAGAGAAATTAGGTATGATTATGTATAATCTGATAAGAATATTTGAATGTTTTGTTGTGTTTTTGTAATGATTGCAGTATGGAAGACAAAATAGTGTTAAGAATGTGTCACAAGCCGGATGCATACTTGGATATTGAGGTTGATGACCCAAATAAGTGTAATATGTTAGATGTGTTTATTGAGTTGTTAGAAGGGGCTACAAAAAAAGGGATTTATCTGCCAGAAAACCCAACTTTGTGGTATGTTCACGAGTCTAAAAGTCACAAGTTGGAATGGGACAAAAATCTTTTGGAGATGTTTAGCTTACTTCATGATAAGAAGTTGATTAAAATTGCGGTTGGTTCTTCTGAGTCTCCATGTGAAACTTTGCAATTAGCTAGGGGATTGGTTGAATCAAAGATGTCATCAAATGATACAAACCTTCCATCTTCCCATCATACTATTCCATCCACGAGATATATGGGTGAAACACAATCACAACCTCATAGTCAGCCACCTAGGAGAGAAGTATCTTTTGATGTCCCAGTACATGACCTACCCAACCATGGTACAATCGCCCCTTCAGGACCAAATGATGCACCTATGTGTTTGCCTACAAAAAAAATCCATGTCACCTCTGCAAAACGAAAAGTAATTTATGTTCCAAAGGGAAAGGCCACTTCCTCAGGGAATGAGAACACTTCTGGTAGCCTTAGCCGAACACGAGAGAGGTTGCATAATAATGATATCATGGGAGGTGATATTGGTCTTATTGTCGGATTAGATAGCGATGATGATGATTATTTGCCATCAGACAATGTTGAAGAAGAAGAGGTCGACCCCCTTGATATTTTAAGGAATGAAGATGAATTAGTTGAAGATGGTGACACTTGGCTTCTTAATGTTGATGATGGATATGATCCTGAAAAATCCAATGAATGGAAATTTGAGAAAGAAAATTACTTTGATAGATTATATGAAAATGGTGAGTTTTATGTTGATAATCGCTTTGGAGACATTGCATTGAGACAATGGATGATCTTCTTTGATAAGGGTCACTTAACAAGTGTCTTGAGGGAGTTTTGTATTCAAGAGGAATTCTCCACCATCACTACAAAATCTGACTCGAGCAGATTGACTGCTACTTGTGCTTCTATAGGCTGTGATTGGAGGATTCATGCATCTAGGCTACCAAATGGACACACTTGGGCTATTAAATCATTATCTGGTGCTCATACTTGCTCAAGGCTGTTTCGGTTTAATCCTATGGCTACTGTAAGCTGGGCATTAGAGAAGCTATTAGAAGATTTTAGATCAAATAGAAATCTTTCTGGGAAAGTCATAAATGAAAGATTATTTAAGGACTATGGCATCAATTTGAGAAAGACATCATTGTATAACACAAAGAAGTTTGCATTGATGAAGCTTGATGGAGCCCATGACACTTCATATTCTAAATTGCCAGCATACTGTGAGGTTCTGAAAAGTACAATCCCTGGTTGTAAAGCTCATTGTGCTTGGAGAGTGGCTGAGGAGCATCCCGAGAAGCCCATTCAATTCAAGAGCATATTTGTGTCCTTTAACCCAATGATTGAGGGTTTTAGGGGTTGTAGAGCACTGATTGGTATAGATGGAGCCCAATTTGAAAGGAAATTATGGTGGAGTATTGTTGTCAGCTGTGGCCGTGGATGGAAACACTGAAATTTTCCCCCTTGCTTATGGTATTTATAACAATGAAAGTAAGAGCACATGGTCATCATTTTTGTTCCATTTAAAAGTTGTTTTGAAAGATGATGCTAGAGCCAATTTGACTATTGTGTCCAATAGGCAAAAGGTATTTCTATAGTAGACATTCAACTTCTTGAAAATTAGTTATAATACATTTTTTGTATCATTGTTATTAATTCAATGTATCTATGTGAAGGGTATTGAAGCTGCATTAGATGATATTTGGCCCACCATCTCTAGGAGATATTGTTGTAGACACTTATGCGCGAACTTCAAGAAGGTTTATCCAGGAAAGTTAATGCACCAGGCATTTTGGGGAGTTTGTGACTCTTATTCTGAATTTTGCTACAACAAGGCAGTAGAGAATATACAAAAATTAGGTAGCTGGGGTGTTGTGAAGTGGTTGCATGACACAGGAGACATTGAACGGTGGGCAAGGCACAAATTTGACCCGACATTGTGCTCTGATGAAAACACAAGCAACTTTGTCGAGTCTTTCAATTCTACGATTGGAGTAGATATGGAAAGCCCTGTATTAAGTCTGCTGGAAGGTATTATTCTTTTCAGCTTTCAATTTAATAGATCATTTATCTTTTTTAAACTACCATGTGCCAATTACATATTCTTTACTTGTCCGTTATAGGGATTAGGCGAACACACATGGTTAGGTATGTAGCAAGACAAGAAAATGCTCAAAATATGTCACTTGATGGAATTACACGCAAGATTACCCAAAATTTGAATTATAACGAAAGACAATCGCGTGGCATGAAGGTATGTTCATCTGAATCTATATTCTGCAATCAGTTCTGTAATCTGAAATTCAACATCTGAATCTGTATTTTATATTCTGGTTCTGAAATTCAACATCTGAATCTGTATTTTATATTCTGGTTCTGAAATTCAACTTCTGAATCTGTATTTTATATTCTGGTTCTGAAATTCAACATTTGAATCTATTTCTGCAATCAATTTTGTAATCTGAAACTGAAATTCAGCTTCTGTATTTTAGAAATTCAGCTTCTGTATTTTTGAAATTCAGCTTCTGTAATCTGAAATTCAGATTCTGTATTTGTATTCTGAATGTGTAATCTGAAATTCAGCTTCTTATTTTTATCGGTGTATTTTTGACAAGTCTTGAAAGCATCACAAACGGAATGTGAGGTTAAGGATGGCTTTTCTTACTTGCCTGTCAATCTTACAACTCGAACTTGTGCTTGTGGAGTGTGGCAGATTTCTGGGATCCCGTGCAAACACGCTGTTAGGGCAATTAAAGAGTTAAGGACAGAAGTGCCCTTAGAAGAGTATGTTTCTGGATGGTTTTCTAAACAAGCATACAAGATTGCTTATCAAGCTAATTTTCACCCAGTACCTGATGAAGAACAATGGCCTGCTTATGATTTGCCCAAGATCAACCCTCCAACCATGAAAAGGGGCATAGGTAGGCCATCGAGGAACTGAAGAAGAGAAGAGGGTGAAAAGCGAAAAGGAAAGACGTTCGACACAGTGCGTTGTGGAAAATGCAAGGTATGAATATTAGTTTTCCTTATTACCTCATGGATATGATAGTTTCTAACTCCCATATATCTTAATTTTTAAGGCATTTGGGCATAATGCGAAGACATGTAAAGGTAGAATGACCGCGAGAGAGCTTCAAGGAAAAGGAGTCCATGTTGAACAAAGCCAAAGGCAGCGTAAAAGGAACGTGCAACCCGAGCAGTCCGAACTTGAAGGCGATGTTATGGGATCAGCACCATGGCAATCTTCCTAGGGCGTTTAGGGTAGACAAATATTACTTAGATTAATTTTGTTGCAGCCACAAATACAATTGCACCTATTTTTGTATAATGCTTGGTGACATTGTAACTGGTGCTTACATTGTGTCCTAGAAGTGTGCATCGGTTAGTGGTTAATGGAGTGTGAGCTTCAGGTTTTTTGTGTCAAGTTCACCATGTGACCTGGAATGAAATGTTTTTTAAATCTAAGACATGAATATTCCATAATCTAAGACCTGGAATGAAATGTGTATCGGTTAGTTTGGGTATGTTTTAAACAAACCCTAAATCTAATTTGAGTCTAAATTGAACCCCAATTTCAAAAAAAAAGCCTAAATTCAAATAAACCCTAATATGTTCATCATGATGTGATTCAAACTGGATGAGTAGATTAAAGCCCGATTTCACACAAGATATTGAATCAAAATGGGTTGATGTGAGAGAATCGAACCTGAATCGATATTGTCGTGATTTGACGCCATGATTTGACGCCTCTTTCACGCAACAGGTTAGCTCGTCTTTCCCGACGTCTCGTCCCGACGTCTTGTCCCGGCGTCGTGTCTCGTCCCGGTGTCACGTCCCGACGTCACCGTCTCGTCGTCCAGAGAAGATGATTGTCGCCGAGTGGTCTCGAGAGAATGTGAGATAAACCCATCTGATTGGTAAAATAATGAAATAGGTAGGTTTTTAATTTTTTTTTAATTTTTAACGGAACAGTTAAAGAAATTGGATGAATTTAGATTTTAGTATAATTATGGTTAAGGAGAGAACCATCTCAAAAGTACAGGGGCACCAAAAGGAATAACTTTTTTGGCTGGGTACCAAAAGGAATTGTCAAAAACTCCGGGGCACCAAAAGGAAAAACCCTAAATTTTATATAGAAAACGCTAATAAATTTAATGTAAGAATCGTGCAAACCAGCGGTGGAATCTCTGTCCTACGGTTTCCGATCCAGCGGTGATCACCGGTTGCTAGCGGCGACGGAGGATGGCCAACGAGATGACGGGAAACAAAGAGAGCAATTCCGGGCGAGCAGTTCTGAGAACTATCGTGCAAACCAGGGAGATGCAATATATATAGGCTGTTGATTTATACACACGCAAAAATTTATAAGTGCACACAGAACTCCGCGTAACGGGGATGCGCGTGAATCTGTATTGCGCGGAAGGTTAAAACCAAAATTTAAGAAATCCAGGTTTTTGGAGCGTGGGGGCCCTGGGGCCGCGCAACACTTTCGCTCGCAAAATAGTGTTGCGCGCGCAACAGTGTTGCACGCAGTTCAACGGCACTTTTGAAAAAGTGTCGTTGGACTGGCACGAGGCCTCGTTGCGCGGATCTCAACAGTAAAAAGAACGACCAAATTTCCCCCTATAAATACCCATTTCGATTCTCATAGTTGGTATACCTTCATTCCACATCATTGCTTAAAAATGTCGTCAGGAGAAGAAGATACGTCATCGATCGATTATCATCCCGAGGAGGAAGATTCATCGTCAATCGATAGTTTCATAGGCGAGGATGAGGAAGGTGTACCGGGAGAAGAGTACGAAACCGATTCCGATGCATCAAGTGAGCCAGAACAAGTATTTTTCAAAGAAACCATAATATTATGTTTTTAAGATAGTGGAATTTACGAACGTAGTATATTGAAAATTATGATAGTGTAATTTATAATATTCTGTTTTTACATTTTGAAATCATAGTTTGTCGTAATAGATTTTTCTATTGCTTTCCACTACGATGGGTTGTGGAGTGACCGAAGAGAAATGCTTGATTGGGCTAGACAAACTGCAATTTTGAAGAATTTCGTACTAGTCATAAAAACCTCAAATCCAAACAGGGTCATACTCACTTGTGAAATAACCGGTAGATATAGATGTGGCAAGAGGGTGTTGCTCGAACCGGAAAATAGGAGCATTTATAAGCCACTTACCGATACTCCGACCAAGAAGTGTGGATGTCCGTTTGAATTGAATGGGGTGCAAATAAAGGGAAAAAATGGATGGGTCTTGGCGGTAAAGTGCGGACAACACAATCATCGCCTCCCCACTAGTTTGTTAGCTCATCCATATGCATGCCGATTGACAGCTGAGAAGAAGGAGTTTGTGAAAGAGAAGTTCCTATATCTAGCCACCCCGAAGATGGTACTTCAAGAGTTGAGGTCAAGGTACCCAGGAAATGTGACCTCAATTAGACAAATCTACAATATGAGGGAGAAGTTAATGCTTGAGGATTGCGGAGAACTGACGTTGATACAATGGTCTTTAAAGTTCTTGAAAGACCGAGGATACATCGCCCATCCAAGACGAGTAAGGGGTTCTAATGTTATGAATGCCTTGTTTTTTGTGCACCCCACGAGTATGCGCATGCTGAAGATGTATCCTTATGTCGTCATTATGGACTCCACATACAAGACCAATAGGTATGTTATTTTAATCTGTAATCGACTTGATTAGTATTTCTCCAGTATAAATGTTTAAAACAACTTGTTTTGTTAGCTACGCCATGCCTTTATTGGAGATGGTTGGCTTCACTTGCACCGAAAATACATTCAGCATCGGGTTTGCATTTATTTGAAACGAAGATGTCGGTAGTTATCGGTGGGTGTTAACTCAATTGAAAGGCGTGTACGACGAGCTTGGAGTCCAGGTCAATACAATCATGACAGATCGCGAGCAGGCTCTAATCAAGGCGATAAGTCAAGTTTTCGGGGACGGAGTCCAACATTTGTTGTGTTGGGTGCACATCAGACACAAAATTATTGCGTACGGCCTAAAGGTGTTTGCGAACGCTGAAAAACCACATGAGTTGTCACGCGGGTTTGCAAACGCTTGTTGGGCGCTCTTTTCGTCCACCACAGAGGCGACATTTGAAGAAAGGTATGTAGAATTGAAGAGAAGATGGCGACCGACGCTTATTGCATACGTGGAGAAGGTGTGGCTTAATCCATTCAAGAAGAACAAAGTTCGTGCTTGGACCGATCATACACTCCACTTTCAGACGAGAACCACCAATAGGTAATTTCATTTTTAGCATTTCAATTCAGTTTGAATATTAAAAAGTGTATTCGTGGAAAAGTTTAAACTTTGACATGTGTTTTTTAGGGTCGAAGGTATGCACGATGTGCTGAAAAAGATATTGGATTCATCTCGAGGAGGCTTCAACACCGTGATACTAAGGATTCACATACAGATGGAATCTCAAACCAACATTTTGAGGACAACCATTGAGAGAACCAGAATACAGAAACCAACAAAATACAGACTAATGGCAAAAAAGTTCAGAGCGTTGTTTTGTCCTATACGCGGACACGTTTCAAGGCAATGACTAGGTAAGTTGTTAGACATGTATTATGATATAGCTTTTTAGTTGACGCAGGATACACACGAGATGGAGTGCCACGACTACTTTTGGAGGGAATGTCACGGTCTTCCATGCAAGCATCGAGTTGCACATGCTATCATAACTAAAGTACCCATCGAGCTGGAGGAGATACATCGAGTTGCACATGATCTTTCCCTTGCCTGCGTACCCTTGACCATTCAAGACGCAACATGGGACGAAATGTTGGCTCTACAAAATAGCGGTCAGATGCCTAGAGACCAGTTTTTGTAGATCACATCAGCGTTCAAAGATTCAAAGCATCTTGAAGACACAAACCTTATTGAGCCGATACCTTATGAGACGTCAGATGGAGCCAACAAGTATTCAACCACCCGTGGAAAAACACACCTTGAGCACGTAATGGAAGAGTACGAGAGGGAGCAACAAAGACGGAAAGACAACGACAGTGGGAGTAAAGCAAATACATCGGCGCCATCCCTACCACGCTGACAACCTAAAGGATCTAGGAATAAGAAACGGATCGGAGTTGGAGTTGATACGACTCCGGTTGCGGCCGCGTCTCCTAGCACCGCAACCCCGCAAATTTCGAGCAAATTCCAAGCATAAAATGAGACCTAAACTTTCTCAATTGTTGCTCCACTCTCTATCAACCCTAAACCTTAAACCGAAACCAGAATTTCATACTCGGCAAGCCGATGGCTCAAAGGAAAGCGTGTTCATTCCGAACCTACCCCTTTGCTCCACTCGTCATCAACTTCTCCATCGTACACGCTTGTGGGGTTACGGAGAAAAAGACGGAATGGTCCGTGGTACAAGGAGCATCAATAAAAAAACATCATCATATCCTGGAGTCAATCTGGTTATGGAGCACCACCAGGATATTGCCGCTTTTTCTTGAACGAAAACGATATAACACATCTCATTTATGCCAAAGAAACGACTTTGCAGCTTCGCTTGATTGAAGTTGCGGAGATTCAAGCGATTGATTCGATTTTGCCTGAGAATTAATGATGTGGTTTAGTAAATTCATCGTATTAGACCGCATTGATGTATTCTTAATTATTGTTGTTTTTTGTTTTTTTTCAGTAAGTTGCTTGTAAGCGTCATAGAGTTAGAAGCAAGTGTTGCTTGTCACTTTTGTATGAAGTTATGTTTGTGAAATCTTAAATCGGAATATCTCCATTGCAATCATATGCATACATACATACATAGATATATAAAGAAGTAATGTGAACTGCCAACCGAAATCATCCAAAACATCCGAAATGTAGAGTAGTAATGTGAAATGATTTCAACAATCCAAAATCATCGTAAACCATCCAAAATAGATACATAAAGTACTAATGTATGTCAAATATGAAAACATCTAAGTCTGGCGCTCATGCGAGGTACTGCTGCCACTGTCGCGCTCGTGCATTGAATCCGGAAAGTGTCGGGTGGGCATGGGTGGGGGAGGCAGTGCGTCAGAATCTAGGATACTGAGCATGTGCCTGAGATGATGCGCAACTAGATGATCATGCGACATTTGTAGTAGCTGGCTTCGGGCATATCCCGTTGCGTGTTGTACCCTCTGTGCAAATAAAATCAATTAATATTAGTTTGTGCACTCAAATAACAACTTAAACATACAACTAAAAAATAATATGTTCTTACCATCCTGTCAGAAACAGCCGGTATCGGGTGAGGCACAAGAGGACGAGGGTCATCCTGGTGCGCTGAAGTCGGGTCCACGTACACGTGAGATCGGGCCCTAAACCATGCCAAGTAGCCCTCCTGCACCTGTCATGCATACTCGGTAAGCCGCACATCCAACTCGATCAGGTGCTACGTACGCTGTGCCCAGTGGAGGTCCGCCGGATCATATATAACCGTGTATGGGCGGTTCTGAATGGCCGCATGCCGGACCAGAATCGAAGGCTGCAATTTATTTATTTAAAATTAGAAATTCAACCTATGAATATGAATTCAATTGATGAATTCGTCGTTTCGGTCGGAATTCAAATTCCGACCAAAAAACTCAATATATCATTACTAATTTTATTTCACTTTTCATTACGTTTGTAATGATCGTAAAATGAATAAAACAATAATTTTCATTAGGTCGGAATACAAACTTAAACTCCGACTTAATTTATTTTCATTTTAATTTGAAATTGAATTTTTATTTATATATTTATTACAATAATTTTTATTTTTATTTTTTTAATTCACGAATTCAACCTACGATTATGAATTCATATTAATTAAAACTTCATAACTAATAATTAAAAAGCTAAATATAACTCTAAATAATACAACTAAATTGAATAAAACAACTAATAACAACAAAAAAAATCTAAATATAACTAAGAATTTGAATAGTAAACAAATTATGAAATTGAATATCTAACTCAAATAAATAAACGAAATTGATTAACTCAATTATATATTCGAAATTGATTAACTCAATTATATATTCGAAATTGATTAACTCATATATAAAGGAAATTGAATACCTAGAATTTGATTAATATAGAATTTGATTTTCAAGTTAGCACTACCACCCTTAGACTTTAAGAAATCACTAGGTAAACTGTCATGCTCAAGACCTTTTTCAGAAATATCAGGCAAACAGATATCAATAGAATGTAAGGAAGAAGAGGAAAGGATACAAGGATCATGATCGATCACAATAAAGGGCTCCACGGCAGGAGACATAGACATCTCCTCAAGTGGAAGGGAAATCTCCATATCATCATTTAACTCCTTTTTCGAGTCATCAGGCTCGTCGTCATCACTCCAGGAGCTGTCAAACTTAAGGAAATATTCCTCCTCCGTCATCATATGATTATGATCATCCATCTCTTCATCCAATGAAGGGTCTTTGGGTGCCTCTGGAGAGGGTGGAACGGGCTCTTCAGGGGGATCTGTTGGTTGATCTTCTAGAATTTCCGTCTTTATGGCCAACACCATCTCTAATTTTCTTTGTTCAGCAATTTGGTTCTCCAATTTCTGCATCTCGATCTCTTTGGCTCGAATATAACAAAAGAAATCCCATCGATCAATGGGTTTCCAAAGGACGTTATTTGCATCGCTCTCGTGGTACATCCTTAGTTGGGACTCAAGAGTCATCCCCATAAAGATGTGATAGCAAGCTTCATCAAGCCCTATGTGTAACCCCCAAACAGAGAGATCATACAAGATTCCCTGGCACCTAGTGAAGTACTCATGAAAGGGTTCATCCTGCAACTGACAAAGACTAAACGCAGACAGTAGTATATACAAGTGTAGACCGTAAGATAGGTCTACACAACAAGATTTGGGATTTCTGGACGAATAGAAACCGCGTGCGCGGAACTAAACCGAGGGCGCGGGTCGTCAGAAACGCCGATTATTCAAAAAATTGAAAACCGATTCCCCGACAACGGCGCCAAAATTTGACTTGGCTAAAATCATTGTTGCCAAGATCAAAGATAAATAACCCTAAACTAACAACTAGTATAGTGTGCAAGTAAGGGGTTGAACCCAAGAGAATCGGGATTCTGATCAATCAGCAGAGAGTAAAGACAAGGGTTTTGGAGTTCAAGCAAGCAAACAAATAAGCAAATATTATTGAGATTAAATCAAGTGAAGGAAAGCAGAGTTCATTCAATCAATTCCACCTTTTTACTCATCCGATCATTGATTCATCCACTTTTCTATTAATTCCCTAGTTAATTCCAATCCTTATAAAAGATATCCGCTTGTCCACGGTCCAAGCGAAACGATGATATGAACAAGAACGCTTAATTCAAATCATACAAAATATTAAGGATAGAAGGATATTAATTCATGCAATCAAGCTACGAGTCTCATGCATAAAATAACAATCAAACACTCTTTCTCAATTCTAGTCCACGATCCTAGAAAAGAGTTGTTTCAAGGATAAATAAGATTTCACAGACAACAATCAAACTAATCCAAACAGTAGAATATCAATCAAATTCAACAAGTTGTGCACCAAGAGAAATCAATTGATAATCATAAAATTAAGCACAAGAGTTTTGATATTAACCAAGGGATAGAAAAGTTACCAGAATCTCACGAAATACATAAAAAGGCTTCCTTGATTAAACAAACTCCAAAGGTAAATTAGTTCTCCATAATACTCAATAAAAACCTAAAAGTAAAAGTATGCTAGAATTCTTCTCTCCAAAAGTGAAACTCGAAACTAACTTAAATAGTAGAAATAAGTCCGAAAATATAAAGATATAAAAATACTAAAAAGATAAAATAAAACGAGAAACACAACGATGTTGAAAACCTCGATCCGCGAGCGCAGAAATAATCCGCGTCCGCGGATCGACTCTCTACCCTCGGCCGCGGAATCCCATCGATCTGCGAGCGTGGAAATTTTCCGCGGTCGCGGATTCAGCCTTCCTCGCCCTCGGATGCTTCGCTTCGTCCTCGGCACCGTGGGCTCGGATCTAATCCGAGGGCGCGGATCTTGACTCCTTAAGCACTTCAATTTCGAATTAGGACTTCTGTCTTCCAAATCTTCAACTGTAGGCTTCTACTGATATTACAGATAATCATCCTAATCTAGCCTAAAACACTTAGAAAATCCTAATAGAAATACATAATTACGCTGTACTAAAACCAGCATATCAAGGAGGACGGAGGAAGAAGACGACAATGGCGGCCGCTCGCGTTAGGTTTTACCCCTAACATTTCGCGCAGGCCCGTTTCGAGCGGCCCGAATGGCGCACATGCCCGTTTCGCGCGGCCCAATGTTGGCGGCGGTTCGCGTTTGCCCTAAACCCTAATTCGGCACGCAAGCCCATTTCGAGCGGCCTAATTGGCGCGCAGGCCAGTTTCGTGCGTTTTTATTTTCGCGCAATCCCATTTCGCGCGGCTCAACCTCATTTCCCGAATCCCATTTCCCGTTTACGCTTTTGCCCTTCCGCGCAATGCCAATTCGCGCGCATCCCCGTTGCGCGTCCATTCTGTGCACTTTTAAAAAAATGTTGTGCGTATGTACCCCGTGTATCTATATGGGAGGAGAGAAATATAATAGAATAGAGTTAATTTAGTCCTTTTTTATGTGAAAGGCTATTAATGGAAAAATTATTTAGGGAGGGTATATTATTCCTACATTATTGAAATACGGTTACTTTTGTCTTTTTCTATCTTTTTGTTCCCGAGCGAAGGGTCGGATGATACTTGAAAGTTCATAAAAACCATCTAATGAGCTGAAATATCTTCAAAAATTAAGATTTGAGTGATTAAATTTGAGAAGAATGAAGAGAGAAATATGAGAGAGAGCTTAGGAACAATGCTCTATTCCTTATCTCCATAACCATAAGTCCCTAAAGAGACTTTTACACAGTTTTTATATAAGTGCAATGCAGTAGTTATTCCATATCTCCATAACCATAAGTTCGTAGAGAGACTTTTACACAGTTTTATATGAGTGCAATACAATAGTAACTAACTACCTTCTATTACAAGATACAATTCATCTAAGATAATCATGTGATAACCACGTACTCACATAAACCTCTCATTACAACGCTCCCCTCAAACTAGAGAGTTGAAAACACATTTACAACTCCTAGTTTGGACAACGACTTGGAATATTGATCAACACTTAAAATTTTGGTAAACAGATAAGCCGGATGCTCTTTTGTATTGATGTAGGTTGCTTCAATTTCTCCACTCATCACTTTGTCTCTTACCAAATGACAATCAACCTCTATATGCTTTGTCCTCTCATAAAAAACTGGGTTCTTATCAATATATAGTGCATCTAGATTATCACAATACAACTCCACTGCACCTTTATGTTTGGCATTCAAGTCTTCAAGCAGTTTGAGCAACCAAGTAATCTCATAACAGGTAGTTACCATAGCCCTATATTTTGATTCAGCAATTGACATGGCTAGAAAACTTTGTGTCTTAGTTCTCCGTGAGATCAAAGAACTTCCCAACATGATACAGAACCCAGTTAAAGACCTTCTAGTCATAGGACAGGCCTACCAATCAGCATCACAATATGCTCTCAATTTAAAATCAAATTCCTTGTATAACATAATGCAGAAATTTGATGTCAGTGTTAGTTAATAAAAAAGAAAGAACAACTAATAAATTTCCATAAAATGTATTGGGCTCAAAGAAAAAAGATTAGACATATCAAGAATGCAGATACCAACACTGCTTTTTTCCACAAAAGCGTTACTAGAAGACGAAATATCAGACGTCTAAACTCTATTCACTCCCATGATGGTACTTTTATCCTAGGAAAAGAAAATATAAGAAAGGAAATAAAAATTGAGTTTCAAAGACGATTCCACAGGGAGTAGATAAACACAAACTTACTAGAACAACAAATATCGTTAATTCAGCAGGAAATAACAATAGAGGAACATGAAAAATTAACAAGACAAGTAACCAATTCAGAAATTAAGACGACTGTTTTCAGCATTGTAAGAACAAATCTCTGGTACCTGATGGGATGATTGCGGAATTTTACCAAAATTACTGGAAAATAGTCAAATGGTTAGCCCTTTAGTTATAAAAGCAATAAACGCATTTTTTTGCTTTTGGTGTCCTATTCAAGGAAATAAACCATACTTTCATTACTCTAATTACAAAATACGACAATCCGTCTACAATAAATCAGTATCGACCAATAAGTTTGTGTTCCACAATCCATAAGATTATTGCCAAAATAATTGCAGAACGATTAAAACTAGTTCTACGAAAACTGATTCACCCCCTTCAAGGAGCATTCGTGGCAAACCGTGCAATCCAGGACAATGTTCTTATAGCACACAAAGTCTTCCATTCTTTCCGACAAAGAAAAGGAAAAACAAGTTGGATTGCGATTAAACTGGATATGGAAAAGGCTTATGACAGAGCGGATTGGATATTTTTATTCCGAATCTTAGAGAAATTCGGTTTTAGCCCTAATTTCATAAAATGGATTCAGGAGTGCGTAAAAACCACCACTTTTTCAATACTTGTCAACAATAATCCGATAGACGTTTTCACACCAGAAAAAGGACTACGACAAGGTGATCTTTTATCACCTCTACTATTTATCCTAGGGGCAGATATCCGGGCGCGAAGACTGCAAAAAGAATGTACGGATATAGCGTATACAGTTGGATTTCCAGTTACCAAGAGCGGGATAAAGATTCCATTTTTATCATTTGTAGACGATATCCTTATCTTTGCATCTGCTACGGTAACAACTTTCAGAAAGATACTAACAATCTTTGACGAATACTCCGCTATTTCAAGTCAGAAGGTAAACTTCCATAAATCTGCTTTCCAGAAGATATTAGAATGCTTCAACAAGATATAAAAATTCCAAATTCCAGTGCTCTTGACAAATACCAAATTCCAGCGCTCTTGACAAATACCTAGGATACCCAATTATTAACTCTAGAGTTTCGCGCACCACGTTTGATCCAGTTTTAAATAAAACTGATAACCAACTAGCCCTTTGGAAAGCAAATTCTTTATCTCAAATTTGCAGAAGCGCCCTTATCAAGACAACTCTAGCTACAAAACCTTACTACACTATGCAAAATTTTATGCTTCCTAAAAAATTGCTTAATGAACTTGACTCGATAAATCGGAAATTTTTTGGAATAAGTCCGGAGATTATGTGTCCATGGTGGAATGGGACATGATCTGCAAATCAAAAAAGAAGGGGGGGCTTGGGATTATGAAAAGCAAGTCATATGAATAAAGCGTTACAAATGCGACTCCTCTGGAAACTTTTGGCAGAGCTGGCTAATGTATGGATCCGTATTGTAAAAGAAAAATACCTTAAAGACAAAGATCTATTAGAGTACGTCTGCACTAGAAATGTGTCATGGCAATGGAAGAAACTGACGAACCTAAAGGAGGATTTTGAAAAGGGTTTATTATGGCGAATTGGAGATGGAAAGTTACTCCGATTTTGGAAAGATCCTTGGGTAAGTAAGCGACCACTTTGAGAAGAATGCTTTGTCGTTCCTGGAAGCGAAAGCGATACTCTAGTAGCAAACTTTATAGATACCAACCGACAGTGGAATGAAAATGATCTAAGAAAATTCTTACCTAACGTTTGGGTTGAACGGATCTTAGCCATAACAATTCCTACAAACCAAATCCAAGATAGATTATATTGGCACCCAAGTAAGAACAGATGGTGTTCCATTCATTCGGCCTTTGCCTTAGTGTCAAACGAATTAAATATGAATGATTGAGAATTTGATTGGATCTAGAAGCTTCATCTAATGCCAAAAATAAAAAAATGTTCATAGGGAAAAATTGCGTTAATGGGCTTCCTACCAAAGACCTCCTTATACAGAGACATATATATGTCATCTCAGAATGTCCCCTATGCAATCATCAGGACGAGACAAATGAGTATCTTTTGCTTAGTTGTCCCTTTACTCTACAAAAACTACAATGCATTGACCCTCAATTTATGGACATATTAACAGACGCACTACACAACCACAATACCATGCTTCAAATCATCCAAAATTTAAAGACTAAATTACCGCAAAGGATTTTATGTCATCTGTTTACTGCTTGGTGGGGAATTTGGTTTTGGAGAAATCAAGTTGTATTTAATTTGGATAGTAACAAGCCGTGTACGAATGTCGAGGAAGGGTTGGGTTGTTCGCCCATTAAAGCGGCATTCAAAACCAGATTTTGTGGTGGAGCAAAGCTAAAAATGTGAATGAAGAGGTAAATGGTTCACAAAGAGAGCAACGACCAAAGCGAAGGAAGACTAATCGAAAATGGGAGAAACCCTAGAATGGGTTTGTGAAGATAAATTTTGATGGATCTAAAATCATAAGAGACCAATTCGGGAATGTTATAAGCATGAATGCAAAGAAAAATGATTATTGGACTATAGAACAAGCAGATGTCATGGGATTATTTGAAGCTATACAAGATGCTCATAGGAGGAAACTTTCAAACATAGAAATTGATGGCGATAGTCTGATTGTGATCAATGCACTCAAGGGGAGTCAGTCGAGCTCTTGGACAATTGACATGCTAATTGCAGATATTCTGGTTATTTTGCAATCATCTGAGGTGGTCATTACCAAATAAGTACCTCGAGATTGCAATTCTGTGGCAGATTTGATTGCAAAAGTACACCACAATTGTAGCATCAATCATAATTTCAACCACGGAGGGGTCCTAACCCTCATTCGAAAGGATGCCCTAGGCTGACTTAGTCTGCCTAATTTTCACCTATTAAAAAAAATGACGCATTGAATCAAAAATGATGTTGAATATGCGATTAAGAGGGAACCTAATGAATCTATGACGATATATCAAATCAATCGATTTCGAAAATGAAGATTTTCGACTATGAAGGATTTGCGATTGGGATATGAGGATGAAATTTTGGGGTACATTTATTCCAAAAAAAATTAATTAATTTCGTCAATTTCATCCCAAAAACCTTTAGGTAAAAGAAAATTATGCATAAGATAATTTACACAACCAAGAAGGTTATACTAAATCAGCACCACACAGCCAGCTTGAGAAATGGAGTTGACTTTCCACAAAGAAAGTTGTTTTTTAAGACTATTGGTTGAGTTCAATGGCGTAGCCAGGAATTTGTGTCAGTGGGGGCTAAATTCCTTTGGTAATTTTTTTTGTATTATTTAATAAAATATAGAAAAAAAATTATTTTTGGTATATAAAATTTTTTTTATAGAAAATTTGTATTTTTACATAAAAGTTTATATTTTTATGCATAAAAAACCATTTCAATATATTTTATTTATAAAAAAAAATTAATCTGCTTTTTTCTGACCAAATAAATTAGTTTTTATCAAATAACCTAGTTTTTTTACTATATTTTTTTTAAAAAAAATAATTTTTTTTTTGAAAATTCCAGTGGGCATACACTGCCTCCGCCACTGGTTGAGTTAGTGAACAAACTGTTTTGAACCGACCCTTCGATACCTAGATATATTTCCATATCTATATATAGTGATTTGGATATTGATAATGCTAGCTAAAGACATCACAGAATTACAAGCAATCTTTTCAAAGACGTGGAAATTATTTTTTTGAAAATTAATAGATAGACTAGAGATTTGAGAGAGCTTGTCAAATAACTGCTCTATATAATTCATATTTGCAAGAAAGACATTTGTAAAAATAAGAGTACTATCAGCAAAGCATAAAAAAGGAAAATACATACCCTTTTAAGCAACCAGATACCCACGTGTCTTGAATTCTGCAAGGTTCGAGCTAAATGCATAATTGAAATAATAAATCTAAAAGGTGCAATAGGACCACCTTGTCGAATCCCACAACGAGGACGAAATTCAGCACCCAACTCATTATTTACCAGGACCGAAAATGAAGACATAGTGACACTGGTCATTACCAAGTCTACCCATTTAGAGTGAAAACCATATTTCAATAAATATGAGTTTAATAAAGTACCAACCAAGTGCCAAATTATCATCAATCGAAAATAAAGACGAGTAATTTCTAGGTCAGTAGGAGAAATAGAACATGTTGAATTATGACAAAAAGTGCTCTAATTTAGTTAATTCCCTAGAGATAGACGTATGACCAAAAATAACAATACCTTGTTGGGTATAGAAAGGACAAAATTCTATGTTTATAAGACTGAATTTTAGACACTTATTGAAAATATTTCGTATTTTTTATCCATATTTTGAAGATGAGTGACTTTTGCTCTTTCCTTCCAAAAATCGCATTGAAATTGCAAAAGAGCATTGTATGTATTCAAATGACGTTAGAATTTTAGAATTACCACCGTATTTTGAGGGTTTAGAAGGACATCAGTTTGAAAATCTTAATCTTTTCAGACTGATGTCCTTCTAGAATATTTGTTTTAAACTACAATATTGTAGTTGTTGCTTAAAAATTTGAAACTATTCATAATTATTGTTCATATGATTCTTAGCCCAAACTTTCGAATATTTTTTAATAAGAGCAATTTTTTATTTAACTGAAACATAAAGGAACCATCCAATCCGTAGCTCCAAACCTTTTTCACAAGAATAGAATACTTAGGTTTAGAAAGCTTTTTTCAAAACGAAATGGAAATTTGAGAAAGTGATCAAAAACTCCCAAAGAAAAGGAGATAAGGTAATGGTCAAAGATAGTAAAAGGTTAATGATGAACAATTAAAGTAGGAAAAGACTGAGATAAAGATTGCTGAATTAAAACACGACCTAGTTTTTCAAAGATATGATCAAGACGTAGACTTCCTCTAAGTAAAAGGAACTCCAAGGTATTAGCATCTATAAGGGCAATTTGATTTTGAAAATCAAGAAGTATAGTAAAACGAGTTAAGGAAGGAATACACCCATCAAACTTATCAGAGGGAGTCATTGATAACTTGCATTTTAGAGCATCTTAGGACATGCATTTAGTTCTTAGTTTAGTATGTTTTCTTGCAAATGTCTCATGTTTTATAGTACTTTTAGTTTAATTTCCGTTATAGATGTTTACATGCGTATTTTTATGCTTTTCAGGTACTTTGGAGAGTTTCGAGCTTCATTGGAACGCGTTTGGATACAAGACGGAATTAAGACTTCAGTTTAGGAGGCAACGGGACCGGAAAAGAATGATTCAAGAGCCAGAAAGAAGGAAGCACACGATCAAAGTCCAAGGTCGTGCACCAAGTTGCACGGTTGTGCAGGCAGTGTCGATAAATCTTTGGATCGTGCGTCTAGCTTCAGAGAACGGCAAGGGTCGTGCTTTGCAAGTGCACGGTCGTGCGCCTCTCAAGCCAAGGTCGTGTAGTTCGCTGGCCAAGCCCGTGCGCTGGCATGGGTCGTGCGGCATCCTGGCGTGGATCGTGCGCCCCAACGCACGATCGTGCGTCCCTCAACATGGGGTCGTGCGCTTTCCCTTCAAGGTCGTGCATCGTGGCGCACGACGCGCGTCGTTGCCCGTGCACCTGTTTTGCTCGGTTTTTTGGGCGGCCTCTCTTATCTTACCTTAGTATAAATACTTTACTTTGTCTTCTAGATTAGGGTTCGAGTTTTTTACCAATTTCTATTACTTGAGAGACAAGTTTAGAGAGATTTATTGGAGATTTGAAGACCTTTGTTGAATTAGAGTTTGGATTTCCTGGATTTGAATCAAGTTTGTTTGTTTCTTCAATCCGGTATGTTAATTCTCATTATTGCATTGATTTCTTCTCTTTCCATGTCTAGCCAAATCCTAAATTCTAAGATTGGGGTGAACCCAATGATGTGTAGGTAGACTAATCCATAAAATAGCACAATTTATTGTTTGAAACTTTGTTTGATTCAATCCTAGATGCTCTATGCCTTAGTAACTTTTGTGAATGAGAACTTGCCAAAGTTTGAGACTGAAAGATGAAAACTTTGATAAGTAGTCAGATAGGGAATTGAGACTGAAATGTACTTTTTCCTGTTGGAACCCTAGGATTTGAACCTGAGTTTTCTCTATTATGAAAGTATTTTGAATTCTCTTGTGGAATAATAATAGTCATAGAAACCTTAAGGTTGGGTTGAGTTAGCAAGTCACGAAAACGGATGTGGATTCAATTTAATCTTAAATTCTAAGTGCTTAAAGGTCTGGTTTTTAATTTGCAAGTCACGAAAGTGGATATTTAATTGAGTCTAGATACGTCTGTTAACATTCGAAAGAATTTAGTGGATACATTAGACAATTGCCTTCAAACAAAGTCAGAATTAAGATTGTGCAATCATCATTTATAGTATACCGAAACATTGTTGTAGAGATCCTTGATATTAGAAGCCTTTCTCTCATTGATATTCTCGTATTTACTTGTTTGCTTGTCATAACTAGCTTGATAGTCATAATCATACAACAATCTTTTCTTATTTTTACGACTTAATAACTGATTCGAATACAATTAATACTACTTAGTCCCAGAGTTCGACATCTTAGTACAACCGATCACGTACACTTATGGGGTAGGATTTGGTCTATCAGTCATAATTTCATTAAGATCTCCAAATAATATACAAGACAATTTAAATTTGTGATCCTAGAAGTCAAGGAAGACAAAAAAATATCCTTATCTTCCAAATGAGAATGCACAATGAGAATGCACATAAACTGAGATAATAAAATTTCAATGTTTTGGTAAGTGTACTTCAAAATGATTTAATTGAGAAGCTTATAAAAAGATTAAAAGGGGTTCTACCAAAAAAAAGGTTGAAAGGAGAACCAAAATGTAAAATAATTCGGGTCTATATGTAGATTTTGAGAAAATTGTGAGCACGAAGCGTAGTTTATAATCGCCGATTATGCTTCTAATATGTGCTGCATATGTCATATAAACCGAAATGAGCCGAATTGATCGAACTGAACATAACCGAACCGAAATTGATATTATTCGGTTCGGTTATCGGTTTAATAATTTTTTAAAATTCGGTTTCGGTTTAGTTTGGTTTATAATCGGTTCGGTTCGGTTCGACTGATTTTTTTTTTTCAAAAATTTAAGAGAATTTATCGCTTAGACTTTAGCTTCGGCGTGACATGAATTACGAAGGCTCAGCCGCTCAATTCCAAATTTCCAAACCCTAGCCCTGATAGCCACCAAGTGAAGCGTTCCTCGGCTATACGTCTCTTCTCGTGAGTTGCGTCGTCGGATTCCGGTCGCCGCCGTCGGACTCGTGCTCCTATTACCAAGTTAATCCCACAATTTAGGGCATCTGGAACAATGGAGGAGCCCCTTAATCCCACAATTCCGGATGACAGACTCAGCAAGTAAGTAAAATCCTCTTCTTCCCTTTGCGAGAGTTATTTCTGATTTATTTGACATTGATATTCAAATTCGGTATTTTTATTGTACTAGAGTATAGAAAGTTATGTCAATTTGATATCTGTAAACTTTCATGTTGCCAATTTGTACATGGATTATGTATATTATTGATTTGAGCTTTTACTAATTTGGCTTTGTTTGGCAACAGAGAGGCACCACAGCTGGCTGCAGTTTTGAAAGAGATGAAAGAAGGATTGGATACTGTTACAAGTAAAGTAAAAGAGTTGACTGCTCAGGTAAGACCTCCTTTCTTCCATAGGTTCTACTAATAATTTGATGGAGTGAGTGGGAAGGATCGTTTATGCTTATGTTCAATATTGTGATTAGTTTGAATTCGTTCATACATAGCATCCGGAGAACAAGAATAGTTGAAAGTGTTTTTAGGTGTAAGAACAATTGTATTGACTGTGGAATGAGTGTTTGATGTGTGTTGATTTTGGCATTAATAGGCGCCCTAAACATATTGCCTAAAATCTATTGAAAAACAGGTTCTTGTTTTTCTTTCTGATTTTTTTGGATGGTATTGTATTATTAGGTTAAGGCAAAGAAGTATACAACTGGAGATGGGATTAGCTATCTTGAGGCAAAGCACTTGCTTCTCTTAAATTACTGTCAATCAATAGTCTATTATCTGCTCCGCAAGGCGAAGGGGCTCTCGATTGAGGGGCATCCTGTTGTTCGTAGCCTTGTGGAGTCGAGACTATTTCTGGAGAAGGTATCCCCATTTAAATATATGTACTAGCTTCTCTAATATACATATTGATGTGAATTATAGTGTAATTGACTTGTCGTGAGGAAACTTGTGAATCCAGATTCGTCCAATTGACAAGAAGTTTGAATACCAATTCCGAAAGTTGGCCAAGGTTGCCACCAATGATCTGATACAAACTAATAATAATGAGAAGCAAGAAGAGTCTCAGATGCCTAAAGATCTTCTCTCATTACGGCCCAACCCAGAAATGCTTATCCCCAAAATTGACTCTGCTAGTGGGGTAATTGTTATGCTTGTTCTTCTGACCTTCACCTTTTATTTATTTTTCTCACAATTGTCCTATATTTATGAACATTGTGTTGTTTTGTGCCAATATTTCTATAAATGTTTTTGTATATGAACTAGGATGCTGGAGGTGTGTACCGTCCACCCAAAATTGCTCCCACTACTATGGTGGAAGAGAGGAAGCCTAGAGAAGAAAGAAATGCCCGGAGAAAAGAACAGGAGACTTTAAGGCATGCCAGAAATAATGAGTATGTGAGGAGTATGATTGACAATATGGAGGATAGACCCGAGGAGGTCAGTCTTTATACTGCCCTCTTTTTTTAATTTGGAATTGAAGTATATATTTTGCATTTTTCTTCAGTTTGGCAATTAAATATTCCATAGTATGCATTGCTTATCTTTGCATAAATGACAGGTGAGAGAAACTATTGGTGCTGAAAGCACAGAGCTGAACAGATTCAGACAAAAGTATGAGGAACGTGAACGTCAGGAAGAAGAGCTCTTCACTCGTGCTCCTATTACCAAGTTAGAAAAGAAGAAAGCGAAGCACTTGCTTAAATCAAGAAATGGGTATGCAAAATATTTTTCATCAGAATTTTTCGCCACGTGTTGTCAAAATTTAGTTGACTTCTCTTTATCTAACTAATCCATTTCCGTATGCAAGGCTGCTTGGTCTGACTGAGAGTTTCTATGATGAGATCAAATCTTTGCCTTTGGGAGATGGTGTTGAAGAGCAATCAGCTGGTGGTGGTGGCATGAACAAGAGCCACAAAAAGCGGAAGGTATCTCAAGTGACCTTTATGTTGAGCTTAATATTTTTCTGAGGAAAGCTGCTTGATTTTGTTTCATAATTATTCTTGTATTTTTCTACTTTCTTCATTTAGAGATTGTTTCATGGTTATCTGTTCTGAGTTTTGTTTGAATTGTGCTAATATTTGTTCTGGAATTGGATTAAGTCAATTATTTGGGGTATATTCTGTCTGGAAATGGTCTCCTTCCATTCTTGTTGTCCGCACAACCTAATTAGTGATTTTGTCCAATCCTGCACTTATCTTGCAATTTCACAAAGAAAGAAACAATTCCTGCTGCTAATCTTTGTTTGTTGATTTTATTTATGCAGAGGAGGTGATAAGAAGTTGGTTTCTGTAGAAGGGGAGCTTTTTGTACTGGAAGAAGACAAGTATGAAGCGTTCAGACATCTCATCATAGTTTCTCTTACTTATCTTGCAAAGTGAGGGGTTTCTCTTACTTTAAAGAGTAGATTCAAATGTTCTGATAAATTTTTTATATATACTCTGATGACATTTGCTTGCAATTTTGTAACTTCTGCGATCAGTCAAAAACCATTTACTAGTAAGTCAATCTCTGCATGCAGACTTTATTATTTATATTTATCGATGTACAGTATTTGTGATGAAGATAAATCATTTCTATAACCCAAAAGAATAAAACTGTGAAGATTCTCAGTGAATGATATGGTTAACAAAATGTAGGGGTTGGGTTGGGTTAATCTTATCGGTGTTAAATTATAAGGTTAGTGTATTTGGTTTTGGGGAAAATAAGGAGGGCTCTCGAGACGAATGTAATCATACAAAATTCCTCTCCAAGGGCTCGTCCCCCATGGCTGTGTAAGGTAAATGGTGTTAGTGTTATCGCCTTGTAGAAGCTTCTCACTTGGTATTTGAACGCTATACAGCCAATAGAGGCCATGGATTCCATGCCTTGCGATGCTGTTGTCTTTTCCTATTGTTCCAGTTGTAAAAAATGGCGGCTCTTCCTCTCTATTATTAATCCTCACCTGTGATTAAGTAGTTTAAATACAATTAATGCTAGATTTAACTAATAACATCCATTTTTTTTTATTGTTGAAGAATGATTAGTACCTGGAGTTCTGCATTGGATGCAGAGGCGAGTGCTAGCCTCAAAGAATAGATTCCTTTGTACAAGTTGTCTAGATTGAATTTGATTTGCCATGTTGTCCCTTGATAAGTATCATTTGCCTTCCTAAACAGTTCATTAAGATGCATAGAGATTTGTATGAATTGAATTGCTTAAGAAGGTTATGCTGAAGGTGTGATGCAAAAAATGTGGTTTACCTGCAGACGTGAGCAAAGAACCAATCTTTTGTATAATCACTGACATTAACTGTGTAAACCAAATCTTGAACAGGGTATAAATCTGTATATCTATCCCACAACCCATATTGTCTGTACCTGTAAACAGTAAAAAGATGAACATCAATTACAGATCAATCTCAGTGGATAATAAGCCTTAGTTCTAAGAAATCATATAATCAGGGAACTGAAATTTAACCTGTCAGAATCAGGTGTGATGTACAATTTGTTGATATACTTGGGATCAGGATCAGGAATGAAGAATTCCTTAGCAGAACGATCAGGGATTCCAATCTCCCACAAAATGGGACCTTCAATTGGATGTTCATATACAATATCTCCCAAATCAAGGCTACTTCCTGTATACAATCGCACACGTAAGTATGATTCCTTATAACGAACCCTAAGATAGCAATGTGTAAGAAGATTACAAGCTTGACGTACATACCTTCTATGATCTCAATGTCTTTCTGGTACTTGAAGTCTCCAATGAAGCCGGGAACATAGCCATAGAGACTATAGTTGCCAGGGCGT
Organism: Fallopia convolvulus; assembly: GCA_964016875.1. Classification (NCBI taxonomy): domain Eukaryota; kingdom Viridiplantae; phylum Streptophyta; class Magnoliopsida; order Caryophyllales; family Polygonaceae; genus Fallopia; species Fallopia convolvulus. The sequence goes on from OZ024722.1 coordinate 53,072,628, forward strand.
ATGTTCTTGATCGAGAACAACCCAATTTCATCCGCCTCGGTCCAAAATTGATACCCCTGTCGTAACAAAAACAGTTGTGTAGGAGTGTAGAATTATTATAGCTATGATCATTGTGCACTGATTAAAAACATGAACAATATTTTATGTATCGGTCTTTTAAAGCTATAGCTCCAATAGTGCTCCAAAAGTTAATTCTTGATTATCCTAGGCCTCGGACATAAGATAGTTATAATATACCTTGCTTTCTCTTTGCCAAGATCCGGCCTCTCCCGGTGCAGCCAGCCCAACCGACGCTCTGGCTGCTCGAGAAGTGTTGTTTGTGTAGCTGGAGAAGAATATGAAATACATGATTGGAATTACATTGCATGTATTATTTTAATTAGTTAAGTCTTAGTAATGAAAAAACAAATGTTCAACTAAACTATCCACCTGTCACGGACAAGTAATTTGCCATTGATGCTTCCACGTTGAGCAGCTGGGATGAAATCAGGCGAAGCAGGGAAATCATAGGGCCAACTTTGTGACTCAACTACCATCTGTCGTCATATACCAAAAAAAAATGATTGATCTGTACCTTATGTAGATTGATCTGTACTTGATTTTGCAATTATGTGGATGTGGAGTTTTTATACCTGTCTCTTAGCGTCTTCCCATAGAGGGTGCCAGTCTTCACCTCTAGGGACCGAGTTGACGTATATAAAAAGAGGACCCAACACCTTCTTCCATGGCTCTCCCTCTGCAAAATCCTCCATCAGTTCTGCTCCAGCGTAGTGAGTACTCAATAGAACCTAATAACAATAAAGGAAACAAAAGTACTATGTCATTTTATTTTATTTCAATAATTCAGGATCTATCTTCTAACACAAAAGCTATAAGCCAGTGTGTAGAGACACTGCCCTGCCTATGAAGAACAAAAACTTACAGAAAGAGAGGTGGGGCCGACATGGGAGGTGAGGAACTGCTTGGAGGGCCCAGAGGAGCGAAACTCGTTACTAGGAGTGATGTGCCAAACTCCGGTGGGAGGATCTCGGCACATCCAGCCATGCACTTGGATGTCTTTGGTGTCTCCACCATACTGGTACTTATCATCCACCTATAACAAAAAAGACGTAACGCAAGCAGATTAAACTATGAGCCCGTCTAATATCACCAAGATTGTGATAGACTGGGGGCTGGTTACACACACCTCTCCTTTGAATTCAGGTTCAACAGGATCCGTTAGTAAAACCGCTTCAGGGTAGGCCAAGGCCTGGCTCCGGTTGGGTGATCTGTCGTCTGGAAGAGGCATTTCCCTTTGCCTAGTATCAGACACAGCCATGTCATGAAACCATAGCTTGTTGAGCTTGAAAGCGAGGCGAGTGTTGGTGAGAGTGAAGTGAGGCCACCCTGTGGGGCGATCGTAGATAGCGTAGGTGTAGATTCCGGGTGAATCTGCTAGCAGGATGTACCTCTTGTCGATGTTTAGAGGTGGGAATTTTCCCTCCATGGATGAGTTCCATTTCCTTGTAAATGACACCTCTACTTGTTCTTCCTTCTCTACAATCACCTCAAAATCCGTCCCTTCAAGCCTAAACTAACAAAGTTTTGAATATTCATAGTGTCGGAAAATGTTTTAATTAACACTCTTATGTTGTTTTTGCAAAACATGGTTACAAATAGATGTAGTTAACGATCACCTACGTTAAGAATGATTAAACTCTATATAGCATGTACTTACCTATCGAGCATTCCTTTCTTCCTTGTAATTCCAGGTCCTGTCCACACAAGATCCCAGTATCTAACGAAAAAAAAAAAAAAAAAAAATTTAACACTTTAAAAAAATGATGAACGTTTCTGAAAGGGAGAGTAAATGGGCCATATGGCCCAAATATTCAGGTCAATTTTTAAGGCCCAGTAAGAGCGCGACAATATTTTACCCTCTGTTAGGCTCTTCATTAAGCTCTTCTAGTAAATTTTGGATGCCATTGTAACTGATCTGAGTGATGTGTCCCCCTGGCTTAGAAATCGTGACTTCCAGTACGCCATTCTTCATTACAACCTACATTAAACATTAACTTATTACAACGTAAGAAATTTTATTTCTTTAAATTTGCAACTAATTTTGACCTCTTGGCAAAAAAAATAAAAAAATCGTACATAATTGTCTTGAATTTGAAGCTTTACACTCCCTGACGCTGATGGGTCAAGCTGCTCCAATCCCGATCCAGCTTTTCTGTAGGGTCTCTTTGGCACCTTGAAATTACTTGAACAACAAAACAACAAAAAACGAATACAAATTGAAACGACGCCGTGTGGAGAACGAAATTCGCAGAATCACATGTACTAGTATTCAACTAATCGTCGTTTTATTCTTAAGCGTTACCTTCTGCCGGCGGAACTGCAGCTGATCATCATCATGACGGTCCAGAGGACCATCGTGAGCTGGATGATCGGACGGTCCATGATCATCGATGGCGAGGAACAGTTAACTCTGGCAAAAAAAAGACAGAAACAGTTCAAACAGCGTTAGGAAGAAAAATCGAGTTTATTTTTTTTGGTCGAAAAAAATCGAGTTTATTTATATGAGGTTGGTTTAATTTATAAGAGAAAAATAGTAGCATGGTTTGTTGAATTACCAAAACTGAAGATCTTAATTAGCTTGATGATATCGGGCTAAATCATATTAAATTCAGAAATGGAAGTATATATCATGCATGCACTTGATTCGCTTTTTTATAGAGAGTCTACAGATTTATGGAAGTTAATTCAATACTATATATTTGGGTATGATAAATATCATATAGGATCCGTTTGATTTCAATTTATAGAAGATAGAAGGAGAGGAAAATATGATAAATATATTTATTTGAAGCGATGAGGAATTAATGTGGTTCATGTACATGTGCAAAGATTTTGTATCCAAAGTAGGTTAGATAAAAAAGCGAGTAGGATGAATAAAAACAATTTTTTTATATAAAATTGAGATTAGCATAAATTGAAATATAATTATAATTGGTGAATAATGACATAAAAATGGGCTTAGATTCTCCAATCTTTTTCCTTTTTTTTCACTTTTTTTTATTACCCTTTCCACGTTTTTGTCACCCGTGAGTATCGATTAGACTTTTCTGTAAAATTATTTGTATTCACTTATACATACTCGACGATTGGGTGAAGTCCGAATAATAATTAGAAGAGGTTTATTATCCTGACATGTACAAAAAATACGTATGTATGTACTTTTGTCTTCATATATATGGTTTCTTACCTCATCTGATCAAAACAGGCGATAATATATACTCACTTATAAATATAATGTATATAATGCTCTAATTCCTATCACACCTATTATATATATAATCGTGTATACTTCATTCCGAAGTCCCACCTCTTATTTGGCCAATTAAGTTGCTAAGAAATTGCAAAAAATGAAACTTACATGATTGTCTTACCACTGAAACTCGCCTACTAATACTCTGATTTCCCCTGCAAACACCCACAAAAAAAACCACCAACACACCCCACAAAGATGATGATCAAAAACCGTTTAAGAGACTGATTAAGATTAATTAATCCATAATTACACACCTCTTTGTTGCGAATGCCCCCGTCTGTGTGCATGCAGCTAGATTGCTAGAAGAGAAGTATATAACTGAGATAGATAGAGGGAATTGGTTAAGGTGCTGTTTGGCAGCTCGACGGCACGATTCAAGAGTTTCCTTGTACTGGAATTAAAGCATTTTGAAGCATGCATATCAGCATATGGGTGTCTCTTTTTGAGTTTGTTGATCTGGTGGCTGGTGAAACAAACTACAAACAGCAAAGTTTTCTTCCTCTTCACTTCTCTTCAGACGCCATGCCTGAATTGGACGGCCTAAATTAGCTCCTATAAATACATATTCTTGCTTGCTTTGTTACGTGGAAAGACAATAAAGGAAAATGGTAGCGGCGAAGGAATTAAGAGGACGGGGGGTTAATTAATTAATTAACTGTTGAAAATTGATTAAGGAATTGATTAGTGAAGGGGTTTCTTCAATCTGGTAACTTGCGGATTTGGGCGAGTGCAAAGAGGATTAATGGGGGTTTTGTGGGCAAAAAAGGCCAAAAAGTGGTCTGGGTGGGAATGTGGGATGGGATCATGGAGGTTATTAACCCACCTTTTTAAAGCTTGTTTAGATGGAGAGGAAGGTACTTCAACTATTTGTCTATTTGACTTTTTATCTTTTCCTTGAGGTAATGTAATTAGTGGGTTCACGAATAATTAAAAATTTCCCTTTTCCAAGAAAATATTCATTTTTTTAGGTCTTTCGCCCGGTTCGATTAGCCGGGGACAATCTACGTCCGGACCGGATACTGCAGAGACCCATTGTTGGGGGACCCTCCCAATTCAATTTTTTCCATACACGTCGTCAGGGAGATTCGAACTTCGAACCTCCTGAACAAACGCTTAAGGAGCCTAGCACCTCATCCCACTAGGCCAATTGGTTATTGGTTCCAAGAAAATATTCATGATAGTGTGTACAATATATTTTGTAGTAAGTCAATTTATTTGAAGACAATGTTTGAAAAAATGCTAGACAAATTTCTAGGGACGGCTTAGCACTTTACAGAATAATGTTGGGTAGGTTTTCGGGTATTTGGTTTCGTGGTTTAGCCTCTAGGATAGTATCTTGATGTCATTATTTCGAATTTCTCGATCGACAGTTTACCTTTTTCTCTTAAAAATTGATTAGTAATCAGTTCTAATTTTTAGTAGATGCTCTAGTGTCGCCACAAATACTTAACCTATAAAAAAAAATGTTGGGTAGTTTATTTTATTTTATTTTTGGAGGATTTTACAAATAAACCGTCCTAGAATGTCTACTATGTTCAACAAATGGAATATTTAAAGTGATCCAAAAAGGGGGTTTAAGAGGTGTGACACAGGGTAATTCTGATGGCGTCTGTTAGTGTAAAGTTGTGCCCAAAGAGTGAGGTTTTTTGTGGCCCGTGATTGTAATTGACATTGATGTATATGTGAGGTTGTATGTTATTCACGTGAACATCACCAATGTGGTCTTCTTTTGGCTTCTTCCATATATTTCCTCATAATTGAAGGTTATAGCGAGGCATGTCATGGAAAAAATAATTTTAGGGTCAGTAGAGTTGAGTTATATTTAGAAAATTTCTAAACATTTAGGTTTGACATATCGGCTGTTTTGTAAGTTGGGTCATATTTTTCTTAGAACATGCAAGTCCATTATATATTCTAATGCAATGGAGGTAACATATTAGGTAACTATTGTAGGTTTTCTTTTAATAGCTAGGAAAAAATTAGGCCGATAAGGTTAACCTAGAGCATCTTTTTGGATAAGAGTTTATAGCCCCGGTGGTGCCTTATCTGATTGGTGTGGTGTAGTTTTGCAATCAAGTCTACCTCCTATGTCTATTTTAAAACTAAAGCTCTTCCTTAATTTGCTTGATGGAGTTATAGCAGCTATCTCCATGAATATTTATAATCTTATTGTTGAAGGTGATAATTTAATTATTATGAATTCTTTAAAACAAGTTTAAAAAGTTCCTTAGGAAATTGATTCTATTATATCTGAGATTCAGAATCTTGTTCAATAGATCCCGCATTTCTTATTTTTTCATTGCTACAAGGAATGCAATAATGCTGCAAATTTTCTTGCAAGAAGACATGTTAATATTCTTCTACTTCGCCAAGCTGTTTCAAGTATTCATTCTACTCCAAGGATTGAAGGCCTTTCTTTTCTGAATTTTAATTTCTATTTACGTAAGCAATCCTTGTTGTTTGACTTTATTAAGATCATTCATTGAGATGATTTAGATTGGCCTTGTAATAAACATGTAACGTAATGTTTGCCTTAACTTTGGTAAAAAAAAATTGTCATTTTCTCCAATTCCTTTGACATTGTTTTTACCAACTCCTTCCTTGTCTCATCTAAAGTAAAAGTTGTTAACAAAATTGTTGTTTGGCAGTATTGCCATTTTGGTTAGTGTATATGGTAGTCAATTGACATGTGAACAAACTTTTAGAGTATTGACATTAAAATAAACGTTAGTTGAATTGTAGGTTGAACTAGTGAAGATGACACAAGTCAATGATATAACATATATCTTACTAGGAGCACTGACAATTTTCTTCCTTTGTTAAGCTACCTCCTACCAGCCCCCCACTCCTTGCGTTCAATCGAAGAAAATCCAAATTCAACACATCCATAAATCCAACTTATGCAAATTAAATGGAAAATAATGCTATTTAGCAGGTTTTAACCTACAATTGAGATTCATTTAAATGATTAGTTCAAAGTCAAAGTGGGTTATAAGCACAATACTATATATGGGGAAAAGATAGAATACATTCAATCGAATTGGATTCAACAGCTTTTTTTTTTTTTTTATCAACTCTAATACAGTCTATGAGCGAAAACACGCCTGCTACATAAATTCTATTTAACTTCGTCATAGTAAAAGCACTACTATATATGGAGGTAAAAAAAAAATATAATCAGCCATGAACTACAAACAGGATTGCTCCTTGATTTATATGGATTGGGGCCGGGGGACACCCTTAGTCTTTGATATTGGACAAAAAAAATATTTACCATAAAAATAGAAAGGATAAAAGAAAAAAAATATATTGCTTGGAGATATTACTTGGGTAGCAAGAATTAGAGGAAATTGCACAAAAGATACAATTTATACTTCAAAATTACGGTTTGTCCATTTATATATGGCTTTCAATTGCGCGTATAACCAGTTTGTTCTTCCCTCACTTTCCTCCTCTTCTTCCCGACACCTCTCTCTCCCCTCTTTCCACAAACTTGAACCCGCAAATTGCACGAAAATAGAGCTTTTGAGGCCTTCAGATCCGCAAGGGAAAGTTGTTGTGCCATGCTCATGTCCAGTGGCGTAGCCAGGAATTTGTGCCAGTGGGAGCTAAATTCCTGGCGAAGTCAGGAAATTTTTTTTTGTATTTTTTTAATAAAATATACAAAGAAATTATATTTTTCTATATATAAAATATATATATATAGAAAATTTTATTTTTTTCATAATATTTTGTATTTTTCGGTATAAAAACCATTTTAACATATTTTATATATAAAAAAATTAATCTGCTTTTTTTTACCATATAAACTACTCCCTCTGTTTCGCAATTTAGGGATTTTTAGAACTTTGCACATATATTAAGACAATCTTAAAGTGGAATTGATGAGATTTTGTTTTTTGTGTACAAAATTAATACAGTATGAGATTAAATCATATAATATCATTCAATGGGTGACATTTTTTAGTATTTATAAGTACATTGAAACTAGAAATACATTAATTAAATGTTATTTTGGCAAGTTTAGTATTAATTAATTAAAAATGGACTTATATTTTGGAAATTTATTTGAAGATTAAAAGCCCCTAAATTGTGAAACGGAGGTAGTAGTTTTTAACAAATAACCTAAATTTTTTACTATATTTAATTTTTTTGTTTGAAAATTCCAGTGGGGGCTACAGCCCCCACTGGGCACCATGTAAGTCCGCCACTGCTCATGTCCATCATCCGTTTTCTACCATCCCTACTCTATGTGAGACTCTCTATTTATCTCATATTGAGTTTTGAAAGTTCAACTGATTCCAATACTGTTTTTTTTTCATAGATGTGCCACGGAAAGACGTAATTCGCGACGACTTAACTCCATTCATACAGAAGATAATAGTACCTTTATCCTGGGTGAAAACAATGTAAGAAAAAAAATTACAAATGATTTTAAACGACGTTTTCATAGACAACCTATCAATACAAGGGTCTTAGAACAACAGTTAAGGTTAATCCATCACAACAATTCGCAAAAGATAATGTCATTCTAACAAAGGAGGTAACGAACAAAGAAATTCGAAAGCCAGTTTTTGGTATTGGAAAAAAAAAACAAATCCCATGAACCTAGTGGTATGATAACTGAATTTTATCAAAAATATTGGGATGTTGTGGACCATCTATTATAAAAGCAATAAAAGCAACAATTTGACTAACAACTTATGATGGGCAGTTGAATGCATTGAATCCTAAAGTGTAAGATCAAACCTAATTGGAAAGGATCCTACCAAGAAATTGAAACACTTGGAATAGGAGAATATATGCCAAGGACTTGGAATATCCCGAATGTAAGAAAATCCATGTGTAAGATAGAATTGTTCTACATTAGCATTTAGTTTGTTTGTTGCATGATTGAGTGACATTCTTATTTGCATATTTTTATAATTGAATTCTTTCTTTGCATAGATTATTTCTTGCATATAGCTTAAACTGTTACAAACTATAAAGAGAAAATTAGAAGGCCCATGGGTACACAAGATATAAAGATTCCCATAACGCCGACTTGGTTACCCATAATACAAATTATGGATGTCCATGTGTGAACGTATGGATGCCCATATACAAATGTACAACAACAACAACAACAACAACAACAATGACCCAGTGTACTCCGCTTCAGCAGAATCTGGGGGGCCAGAATAGGAACACCCCTGGCTTAAAGCTGAGGGGGAGTGCCCTAAAAGGCTCAGGTAGGATCCCCAACCAGAAACCTGAGAGCACAATACCACAGTCGACACCCAAAACAAGCAACTCACCACAACACACCAACTCAATAGAAACATAGAAAAAGACACACACAACAAAACACTAAAACGAAGACAACAAAACAGATCAAAGCACGTGAGACCGTCTGTCTTGGCAACTAGTTGTCCGCCACCTTAATCTTCTCCCTCCATCTGTCCCTACATACTGCTAACTCTGCTGCTGCTCCATCTGTCCATATACAAATGTACGAATGTACAAATATACGAATATATGAATTGGGAACCCTAATCTACATACGCACTCACGGGTATGTTTTTGAGGATTTGACCGTATTATATTGCGAAAAATAATATGATTCAAATGGGCAATTGTGTGTTATAATTTTGTGATAAATAATTATGTGTGTTTTAATTATTACTATTATATGCACATTATATATCTTTTAATATCTTTTTAGTTGGGTAGATGCTATCTTATTTTAGGATAGTATTTTAATATGCGATCTTGCTTATTTATTATGTTGTTTTATATATGATATCTTTTATGAATCTATCTATATACGCTTACTAAACTCAAATCTCTCTATCCTATTTGTCACTCATCTAACTATGCCACGTAAGCATCTTAATTTTTAAATTTACTTCTTTACTCTTTCTTCTTTTCAGTATTTACAATCCTTATAAATATATAATATAAAATATATTACTATTGCTATTAATATACAATAATTTACTACTTTCTTTTATGGACAAAATTTAAATATTATATCACTATACATCATCATCTTTTCAATATGTATGTTCTTTTTGATAATGTATCTTAATTTTTTTCAATGATAAATAGTAAATTTAATATTATGCCACATAGATATATTTAAATGTTCATTTATCTCTGTGTCCTTAATATTTTTTAGAATTTACACTCCCTATATATTATAATAATATTATCTCATTTATCATTATTACTTACCATATTCAATTAAAAACATTCAATTAGCTATGTTATTAATAAGCATTCTTTACATATTGTAATAATATTACCTCATTCATTACTATTACTTACCATATCTATAACTATATGTTAAAGCTATACCTTTTCGAGCCACAAGAACGATTCTGGCCCCACCTCATATTTAAAAAATTAATTTTTATTTCTGTTATTATAACTTCTTCCTATTAAATTTATCTCTAAAATCAAACAAATATCTATTTAGTATTTGTTGAAAGGCTTCCTTATACAAGTATTTAAAATTAAAGATAAAATGTTTAAAATATTTTAAAATAAATATATATCTTTTAGTATATATCTTTTGACAAATTTATTTATAGATACTAGGTAAGTGCCCCATGCTACGCATGGGGTTAACACATAATGGGCAAATTAAGTGGATTTAACTTAATCCAAGAGCTCACCCAAAAATCATAAATCCTATAGACAAAAATAAAATACTGATTATGTTGTACTGTAAATGGAAAACAGAATAAACTAAGTGTAGAACGCTAACAAGCAATTGCCATTACCATTCACGTGACCCAGTTATTTGAAAACATGCATAACTATAGACTAACCCACCAAGGACACTAACAATATAGGAAATCTTGATTAAAACATAAGCATCGATGTTCGTAAGATCAAGTCCACTCAAAATTTCCTTGATAGTATACACCTTTAATGCTAAAATTCAATTTCCACACTTGGTGAGCTTCCAAACCAAAGAGGCTGGGCCAAACTGCAACGCTTAAATAGTAATATTGGGCATGTTTTTGACAGGGTCCACCAAAGGCTTCTTGCATTCATAGTGTTATTAACCTCTTTTTCCATCCTACAAAATACAAGCACGCATGAACCAACAAATTCAACGATTAATACCAAATTCTATCACTAAACAGCTCAAAGAGCAACTATCTAATTCCCCAAGTTTTTTCTTTTTTGTAAATTAAATTCCAATTTAACATGCTCACAAATAGCCGATGCCCAAGGGAAAAAATCTTGAAAGTTGTCTTCAAACAGCATTATAAGTTACAACCATGATAGAAAATAAATTTCTCTTGCTATCAACAAGCTAGAATAAAAAACAAATAATAATAAAGAACTCGTCAGGAAAAATTAAAAGAACCAGATAATTAGAAATCAACAAAACAACAATAAGAAGTTAAATAATTTAAAAGTCAGAGTTTCTCCAAATGCAGATCACCTAAAATTTCATCTAATTCTTGATATACACATGACAGTATCTAATCTAAGGATGAAAGTTTAAGCAATCGGGTGAGGGAGTTTTGCAAGTAGATAGGCTGAAATTAGATCACTCTAACTGAGTCACATGAAGAAAAAAAAAAACAAATGACATTTCATATAATCTTCCGTCCTCAACTGCAAATTTAATATCATTTTTTCATGAACATTAACTCATTAAGAATATAAAAAGAACTGAACCGGAACTGCCAAAGCCTTTTTTTAAGCATGTGGATGATTGTTAAATCTTCTTCTACAGAATTTTTTTTCGCTGTATACTGTATACACATTTTAGAAATTAAGATGCAACTAGCTAAATCGAAAAGCAAAACTCAAATGGCATGTGAATACTTCGATGTGGCTGCCTGAAGTGCATGAAACATGAATAAATTATTAGACCACTGGTGAGTTTTCACAAACAAAACAACAAACTATTTAAAATTGAAATAAATTCCTAATATTACAACAAATCTGATCATTAAGAGTTGAATTGCAATCCTTACAATAGGTGACGAAAAGTTGTCTTCCATTGATTCCTTCAACAGATTGCATCATCGACAGTTGTCTACAAAGTGTTCAGCGCTGACAAACTCAAGCATAATTTCATGAGACAGATTAGAACAAGAGAGATGAAATAAACATTTGAGAAAATACCTAATTGATTGATGGGTTTGAATCCATTGAATAGACTGTCTCAAGCTCGTACACCTATAATCACATACTTAATTTCCTACTTCTTAATGTAGCCAAATGGACCATATGCCATAAATGTAAGAATCCTGGAAAAATATATACATAACCTACCTATACATGAAGTTTCCTAAAACAAAAAACATAAAATTTGGAACTATTGAAGTCTGAACTACACCTCATTATAAGCTAAAGCTGCTTTTGAGTGCTTGTCATTTGTATTAGCAATAGATATGTCCTAGAAGACAGACCACCACTCACTGAGGAACCCACATGGTGCACCAATAGCTAGAGGCAACCAGATCTAAATGGAAAAAAAAAATTGCTGATGCCATTAACATACATAAGATTCGTATTTGATACTACAACCTTACCACAGGGTCTATAGAGACTTTGGCCTCCTCTTGAAAAGTCTTGGGAACATTAAGAAGCTTTCACACATACCTTATAAATTAAAAAGAATAAAAAGAGTTCATTAAAAAACCTCATATTCATATAGTCCCTCGTTTAGGAAGGGAAAAAACTCACCTTCGAGGAAGAATCCATCAGCATGCAACCAGTTCAGCCAAAATCATTGGAAAAAAACATACACAAATTGGGCAAATGATGAGAAATATAATTCCAGTAGATGATTAATATATCCTAGGAATTTGTGTAAAACTCACATTTTCCTACATTTACTGTGAAAAATGATCAAAATTCCTAACCTGAATCAAAGATCAAGTCATAAAGAGACCCCTATGACAAACATAACTCCCCTGCACAAATATTAGCAGGCATAGATCAGCAAAATCAAGACAACATAATCTATCTACAGACAAAAATCACAATCAAAACACCCCAAATATTTTTACATATCAGAACATATATTCTTTATTTGATGGTAATGCTTTACAAAACACCTCATATTTATCCTCTTACTAAAAAAATCCAATTTTTTTTAACTCTTCAAACACACTACCCCTGCTCAAATTTTCACAAAACAACAATAAGGAGAGTTTTTTTTTAAAAAATATTGTGGTTACGTACCCGAAAAGATGTGTTAATACACATGGTTTGTTATTATGAGAAAAAAAGAATATAAATATGGAGTAGTTTTGTGAAAATTTCCCTTCTTTTCTAGATAGTTTAATAATGAAAGATGTTTAAAACAAATGCCATGCAAAATACAAATTTGGACTCAAAGCAGAGCTTAATTAAGAAATTTGTATTTGTGATCCTTGAAGTACATACCTTAAGATGTCCACTAAGGTTCAGTTATTGCTGTATCATAAAAATATAGAAGCTGGCTTAATAAGAAATTGTGGTATAAAATAAAATATTATATATATATATATATATATATAAAGAGTCACGTGCGAATGGCCGCCTGGGTGAGAAATAAGAATAAATCTCGATCGTTCATTCCAAAAAATCAACGTCCCTGATTAAACATTCATTAAAAAAAATAAAATACGGCACGAGCGAATTTTTCCCGTATTATTCGCGTATTTTTCAATAAAATACGACACGGACGAATTTTTCCCGAATTATTCACGAATTTTTCGAAAAATACGTTTTTATGAGACGCGCCCAGTTTGTTCATCAGAAATAGCGATTTGTTCATCAATATTCACCAATTGTTCATCAATACTAACTAATTGTGCATTGAGTTTTTGATAACATTGTTCATTGATTTCGAACTTTTTTAATTTTTAATTTTATTTTTTAACTTTATTTATGTGTAGGAATACAATATTATGTAATTTTTTATGCACATATAATTAGTTTTGATATACCCATATTTGTTCATTGATATAGTCGTATTTGTTCATTGATATACCCCTATTTGTTCATTGATATACCATTATTTGTTCATTAGTATACTATTATTTGTTCATTAGTATACTTCTTTTTTGTTTATTGGTATACCATTATTTGTTCATTGATATACCCTATTTGTTCATGGATATACCCTTATTTGTTCATTGATATAACCTTATTTGTTCATTATTATACCCTTTATTTGTGAATTGAAATAAACTTATGTTTTATGTGTCAATGCTATCAACTTGTACATTTAGGACTATTAATACCATCAACTTGTACATTTATGACTATCTATTTGTGCATTTTTTGCATTTATTTTGTTCTTTAAGGCTATCTTGAATTCAAAGTATAATACGAATGAAGTGCTTTAAGGCTAACTTGTCAATACGAATGAAGTGCTCAATATAGTACCACAATAAGATAAGTTTGATGTAGAAACTTGAATGTAAAAGATAATAGAGATAAAGAATTTGACTTTGCAATGATATGGTGTATGATAAGAGAACGAGATAACAACAAATCGAAGAGGTGTGCTTGTGCCTTATTTAGCTATGAACAAATTGATGTTATTAATGAACAAATATGCATATTGTAATGAACAAATTGAGGTTACTAGTGAACAAATATGCATCTAGTAATGAACAATTATATGAAAAAGGCAATGAACAAATATGCATAAACCAGTGAACAAATTGATATTACTAATGAACAAATATGCACAAACCGATGAACAAATATGCACAAACCGATGAACAAATATTTTCGTTTTTTATGAACAAAATCACAATGTTGATGAACATATTGCATGTAATTTTGATACACATTTGTTCATTTTTTATGTACAAACAATAGATTTTTAATGCACAAGCAATAGTTTATTTATGCACAAAATCACAGTTTTGATGAACAAAATCACAGTTTTGATGAACAAATCCACATTATTGATAAACAAATCCACAATACTGATGAACAATCTGGACGCGTGTCCTATTTCCGTTTTTTTCAAAAATACGCGAATAATTCGCCAATAATTCGCCCGTGCCATTTTTTCCCCTTTTTAAGTGAAATGATCAGCGCCTTTGATTTTTCTTAATCCAACGGCTCCTGTTCTTTCTTATTTCGCACCTGGGCGCCCATTCGCACGTGAACCGGACTCATATATATATATATATATATATATATATATATATATATATATATATATATATATATATATATGAAAAGCTACTCACCCATCGTCTGATATGTGCGGGAAGGCATAGATTTGGCACCCAATCCAAGAGCTAATTCTGCACTCGAAATTAAAAACTGGTATATATATATATATGAAAAGCTACTCACCCATCATCTGATATGTGCGGGAAGGCATAGATTTGGCACCCAATCCACGAGCTAATTCTGCACTCGAAATTAAAAACTGGTTTTCCTAATATAATGATGTAGAAACTAAGAGTTACTTAGCTCAATCAAAAGCATGAATTTGCAATTGAAATCAAAGAAGGGAAGAGAAGCCACTTACGACCTGATTGGTCAGCCATGAGTTTCCTGCACCACCGATATTGAATTTAATAATATAATTGCAATCCAAGTAAAGTATTAAACAGACGAATTATCGATTGAGAGGCGAAATTCAACATACCGTTGGAGAAATTCAACATGCCGTTGGAGATTATTTTGCTCAGATTGGGAGGAGGTATTGGGCTTCTTCACCTGATCGATAATCGAAAATATAATCAATTCATCGGTATGGAAATTATATGGAAATCACAAAGCATAAGAAGAATACATGGGAGAAGGGAGATTGTTTCATACCAGAGCGAATTCCAAGTTTGAGGGCCGGGGTTGGCAAGCGAAGTTATGATGACGATGAAAAGTAGAGCAACGGAAAATGTTCCGGGAAAAACCCTAAAAATCACAGCGGCATATGGAATTAGAATACCAACTCAAATCAAAGCAAGACCCTACAAGATCAGCAAAAGGAACAGAAAATCCACCAAAAAACCCTAAAAAATCAGAGTGGCATATCAACCCCACGACGAGCCTATGAAATCAACGAAAAGGAACTGGAAAGACCACAACAGAGATTCGGTGGAGCTTTAGGGAATCGATGGGAAAAAGCCAACAAGAAGAAAAAGTAAAAAGCTTGAAGAGTAAACGAAAGGCGACAATGGAGGAGAGAAGAGAGGATAAGCTACAACAGAGGCGGTGAAAATTGGATAGGAAGCTGGAAGCATTCCGAGGGGCGGTGAAAAGTGAGGTACAGAATTATGTGAGAGATAGAAAGAAGAAAAAGGAAAATTTTCGGTAAAACAGCTTAATGACTAGCTGAAAGGACTTGAAGAAGCTGAAACTAGCGGATTTTTTTCACCTCCCTTCCCCCAGCTTGTCTAGCTTGTTGGGAGGAGCTTGAAATTTCTCAAAAAAAATTCCACCCGATACCCTCGTCAATTTACCCCCACCAAACCCAAAGCTATCCATTGGCCAACTTAATAACGATCTACCGGAGGCACCACCGATGTTGACCTCCACCTGGGAGTTGTCCGGCGTCACCTGTAACCCCGATGCCACCGGCATCGACCTCCATCCTGAGTGTGTCCGGGGATGAGCACTGAGCAGATCTGCAAAGATGGTGAGGGATGGAGCTGGGTAACAGAGGCGAGTAGATCTGGACGGCGATGGGGTGAGTAGATTTGTCCGGTGGTGTTTCGCCGGAATTGTAACATGAAATTGGAGAAATTGGATTTAAGGTTTACGGTAAAATTGGGGCCAACATTGAATTGAAATTAAGGAATTGGACAAAGAATCCAGAGTTCTAGCTAAAACATTATAGTAGTTGAATACTTGAATTGGAAAAAAAAAAAATAATTGGAGGCAAATTTGAGAATTGCAGTGCACATGGGTTCTTATGGTGAGTTGCAGGGAACGACCGAACGAGAACGAAGGAGAAAGGAAGTGGTGAAATTGTATTTTTTATAATTATTATATTAAATGTTATAATAAGACAAAAACATAAATATACTTTAATGTTTATTTTATTCAACTTATAAAGCCCTTTATGGTAATTTCACAAAATTTAATATATTATTCAGCTTGTTCGACCGAACACTTATTAATAGATTCAGCTCGTAATTTCAGTTCCAATTCCAGCTAAAGTTTCAGCTCCATTCCAGCTCCAGCTACTTGATTCAGCTAAGCTACAATTCTGCATCTGAACGGAGTCTAAAGACTTTAAAAAGTTGCATTAGAGTTGTAGGTAATTTTAGACCGTAGATAACTTAGTTATATAGTTAATCAACGGATACAAAGAAAAAGGTTGACAATTCTTTTAAAGTAGTAAGGATAAGGATAAGGATATATAGATTTTCTTTTATAAAAAAACTAATCATAAATATTTATAATGTTTAAAATTAATAAAAATAGATAATAAAATATTTAATAGGTATATTGAAATATTTGATAATCTCTAAATTTACACACATGAAAAGTAACAAAATATGAATAATATAATATTTAATCTAATCTAATCTTTACTTTATCGAACCACGAAATGAGTTTGGTCTCATCTTAAATTAAATTAATTAAATTTAAATATTTTATATATTTAAAATTATTTATATTAAAATTTATTTATATTTTTATTTATTAATATCCTATTTATAATATTTATAAAATATCGAATCGTAGTCGTACATGGTACGACGGGTACAACTAGTTTAACTAATAAGTATGATGTACTTGTCATATTCAATTAATGAGTATGAGAATAATATTCAGTTTTTTAGTATTTATTTATTTATATATTATATAATATTATCTTGTTCAAAAATTAAATCACATATCCTATTATAAATAAAGAAATATTTTTTTACGTATTATAATAATTCTCGCTTGAAAGTTTTATTGAGGAAACTATTTTATTTTATCAAATAAGTTTATGTAAAATTCAATCGACGAGTATGGTTCCTACATAATTTTTTTTTCAAATCAACCGGGTCTTGCTAGTTTTATTGTATAGATAGAATTAATATCTTGTTTGGATATTAATTGATGAATAAGTTTTTTCTATATATCTACGATGGAATAGAATATCAGGTCGCTTGCGAGGCTAGAAGAGAGTCAACCGACCCTAGGGACATGTAAGAAAATATTTGCGGACAAACGTCGGGGCTATATAGCTAAAAAACTTAATTTCGAGGGTATTTGTTTGAGGGAAAATCACAAAACAAATTGGAACCCAAAATTGGTAGTTTTCTAATCACTTGTCAATTTAACCCAACCAGTTAGTTGTCATAATCGACATTGAGCCTAATGAACAACCACCCAGTTCAACCCCTATTGAGATTTGGGCATAGAAGCAGTTGGGGTCTCCATTATCCTATTGTCTTTGCATCAATACCTAGGGCTCAAACTACACTACAAAATAAAGGTAAAAGAAATCATGATTTTCCTTTGAATTTTTGAGTTTAATATATGACACGTAAATAAAAAATAAGAAAAGAAAAATGAAATCAAACTCAAAACCTAAATTAAATATTCTTTCTAGAACGAAATTAAAGAAACCTAATTCTTACTCTTGGTTTGATACCTCTCACCCACACCGACCTTTGTTCTCTCATTGTCCTCTCCTCAACTTTGTGGATATGATTGTGAGTTTGTGACCTTAAACCAAGGAATAAAGGGTCCGTTCGGCAACGATGTACTTATATGAGTTGATGTTGATGTAGTTCATGCTGATGTAATTAATGATGAAATTATGTGCTAAAATTAGTAGTTGAAATGAAATGTGTATATTTTATATAAGCTACATAGTGTTTGGGAAAATAATAGTTTATGTGAGTTGAAAATGATAGAAAAAAAGTTCAATTAAATTTCAACTAGTTCAAATAAACGTATTTCAACTCCATAAGGTCCTCCCCCTCACCTTATTTTTTGCCTAAAATTTCAACTACTATCAACTAGTATAAACACATATCAACTACCACACCCGGACACCCATATAGTTAATTTTTCTTACATTTCAACTACATAAGTTCATTTCAATTCCAGAGAAGTGCAAATTGTTTGATGCCAATTTTTTCCTTCTTCCCTTGATGATGTTGTGAGTTTTCAAAGATGAATAGGGCTCCGTTCGGTAACAATGTACTTATATAAGTTGATGCTGATGTAGTTGATGTTGATGTAGTTGATGCTGAAATTATGTGTTGAAATTTGTAGTTGAAATGAGGTGTTTATTTTTTATATAAACTATATAGTGTTCGGAAAACAATAATTTATAAGAGTTGAAAATTAATGTAAAATTACAATTAAGGGTATAAGTTGTAGAGAAATCTGATGGGCTCCATTTCGTATGTTTAGTGGTGTTTTTTTTTGTAATTTAATTTTTATACACTTGCATGCACTCAGTCTGGAAGAAAAAAAAACTCAGTCTGGAAGACATTAATTAACTTAGCTATCATCGAGAAGTTGTGCATGAAGTTTAGTGGTGTTCTTGTTTGTTTTTTTAGTGTCGATATATGCTTCTAGAGCAAAAATGGAGAATAGGAGTCGAGAATAGAGAAGAGAAAACCCGGCGTGCGAGAAGCGAACGAGAAAGAAGAACAATGGTGAGAGTATCGGGGTTACGTATGGATAAAAAAGGAGGGGTAGAAAAAGGAACAAATTTTTAATGGGGAAAAATAAACTCATTTCAACTCCTTAAGGTCCCTCCCCCCACCTTATTTTTTTGCTAAGATTTCAACTACTATCAACAACATAAACACGTTTCAACTCTATCTACCAAACACTCACACTAGTTGAAATTTTTATAGGATCAACTACATAAACGCATTTTAACTAGCATATCAACACTAACGAACGGAGCCTAGGATTAATGTAGAAAACTCCATTGTTGTGAGAGAAATTGTGTTGTGAGAGAAACAATGTCAGGGTTTAGAAATTCTACGTCTCATTTTATTTTTAAAATTATATACAACTTTATAGGCCAAATATCATTGTTTTATTAAATGAATTTTTTGTTCGTTCAAAAAAAATCATTGTTTGGTTGAATGTTCATAAACTTAAAAGCTAGCTTCGAAATCTCATCATCGTTTACACCAATTCGTAGTAGATTTGGTTTTCCATTGACAAATATTTCAACTGTATTTTGTATCTCTCTTTCTTGTATTTTATGTCGTTAAACAATTTTTCCCTCATATGTTTGTAATTGATACCTTCATACACAAGAATTACCTTTGTTGTTTCGCATGAAAAAAATACCCACTTATTTTTATTTGAATTCCATTCATTCTTTAAGCTTCTTTAAAATTTATTTTTGTAAACATACCCTAAATGGGGTAATGTTTTTCAACAGTTGATTGCAACATTTAACATCATATAAATATTAATTTATAAAGATAGCAAAACCAAAGATAAAGTTGATAAAAATAAATCACAAGTCTTTATTGATATCGTACTACATAGAGATAAAAGAAAACTTGTGCATTTAGTTAAGAGCTATCTATCTAGATGCATGATAACAAGCAACTCTTGAAGCAGTCATCGAAGTCTTTGCTTCCTCTGCATCCACTTAAACATCCTCGACGACACTGATCTGGTAAAATGGCACTTGCTATTTGGAAATATAGAGCAATGCCACAATCAAATACACCAATGTCATCATCAACTTCATTGCTGTCGCTTTCATTTTCTTGATCAGTCTTTTCTAGATCCTAAATCAATTGATCTTGTGTGCTTCTTCTCTGTTTAAGAACTTCAACCCTATATTGGAATTGAAAATTGGAATTTTCTTTATAATGGAGATAAAGATCTCTTAATTTGGTAACACAAATATTCAATGAATGGTTTTATTACTAATGTGATACTATGACCAATATAGGATGCACCCCATATAAATGTGACTAAAAAATATATGATTCTCATAATCCCACTAATTCATCATATTCATACCCACAAGGTTATTTTTTTTGAGGTTACTAATACCTCCGTTTAAGGAAAAGAATATATGCAATTCACTTTTCCCTTATTCAATCTACAATCACAGTTTTTATTTTGCAAATGTATCAAATAAATCTTAATTCACCACCATTACCTAAAATAACTCTATTAGAAACTCTTATTATAAATTGAAAACATATACTCTATAAAAATAATAAATTATATAATTTAGATTTGCCAAGCCGATTTTTCTTTTAAAATTTAAATTTGTCAAGTTAAAACTTAACATATTTCAATATTTTTATTTAAATAAATATATCATATAATTTAATTTTTAATTAAATTTTATATATTAATTTGCGACAATATAATAATGTCAAATCAAATTTTTGATACATATATAATATATGAATTTTTACTAGTTGAACACTAATAACAAAATGTACTCTATTAAAAATTAAAATAAATGTTTAGAATACATATATTATATAATTTATATTTGTGAAGTATACTTTTATGTTATATTATTTTGACTATCAAGTGTTATTTATTTAGAACTTTACATATTTTTGTAAAATATATTTTCCTAATTTATCATAATAGAGTAAAAATAATAATTTTTTTTTAAATTAATAAAACACCAAAACTATTTTTATTAGAAAACAAATTATTTTTCATATAGTTATCGCAAAAAATCATCATTTAGGGCATGAATCAAACTAATTCAAGAGTTTAGGCCAGAATAATTTTTTTTTCATGGCACAACTAAAAAAGTGAAAAAGTTAATGGTACTAGACCAAATTTCCCAACCATCTAATTGGTTAAAATTTAACTGGATAATATTTAATTGGTTTAAGTGTGATTGGAAACCCCATATATAAAAGGTATTATTTATCTGTTAAACAAAATAATTATTATAAAATTGTTTAGGATTTGGATATTTTTATTCTTCCAATTGGATATTTTTCATTACTATATAAAAATGTGATTTTTATAGATATAAGTTTTCTATTTATTTTAAACCTTTAATAGTATTATTCAATGAGATAAGTATTTCATATCGATATCATATATTAATAATAAAAAATATCTCATAGAGCTTGTCTTTAAATATTTTTCTTATCCTATTTTATACTATTATTTAGTTTTTATTTATATATTAATATATATAATATCTGCTTCTCGGCTATGATGTAACACCCCGATTTTACACGGGGGCTCTACTCGGTAGTAGACCTCACCGGGTACTACTTAGGCTAGCTAGTTTGACAACGAGTTCTTTTGGATCTTGCAACTCGGACACGATGAGAAAACACAATAAAATATCCAAAATTTCTTTTTATAAAAATAAGGTATTAAATCCTGCATGAACATCTAAACTAAACTTGAAACGAAAGCAAATTCTCAATCCTAGTTCTCAACAACACTACTTAAACCAACTAAGCTAAAATAAATTTACATAGTGAAAAATAAACAAAGACACCCAATTACCAGACCATGGGCCTCATGAGTCATGACACGCGCATCAACTCCGCTGAACCACTCGGCTAAGGATCCATCGCAATTCCTAACTCGTCATACCTCAAACTGAAAAGTAAGTCTTGAAGGATCTTTTACAATTCTAATCCAAAATAGAAAGAGTGAGATGCAAATAAAACGTTTGAAAATCAAATAGCACTAACAACCCAACAAACACATTCATACATAAGTTAACGATCTTCAATTTATGTCAATTCACGTAAATAAATCACACAAGCACACACATACACACAATCACATGCAGACAAATTCACCTCCACCACCTCCACCTTGATCACCATCACTTTCCGATATAATCCCTCCCATTACCCTCACTTCTGTCACCCTCACTTCCAGAGTAATCACATACACAATGAAAGTCACAATTGCAATCATAATGATAATTACAATTACAATTCACGTTAACATTGAGACAAAATTCTAATTAAAAACATTATGCAAAAAGGGACTAGTTCTCAACCAATTCTACACGACATCCAATCTAACAAGTTAGAAGCTGGCATGATATTAATTAATAATATTATTTTACTTATAATATTAAATGATATTAATTCTTTTTTAATAATTGTTCATGACTTTAAAAACGCATCATTTTCAATATGACAAGATGTAATACGAGTCTCCTACCAAAAAATGTTAAATAAAAATGTTCTAAAACGAAGTGTCAACTGTCCTAATTTATTTTTTTGTTAAATAAACATTAAGATGGATATGAATAATGATGCATGAAAACCGTTTTGGATTAATAAATAAATTTAAAAATTATTACGTGTATCATTTTCTAAATTAAAAAAAATAAAATCAACCATCCATTTTTCTTTAAATTCCTCGCAAAAAGTCATAACCCAACAACAACATCCCATTTTCTTAAACCTTTCTCCTAAGCAAAAATCTCCTCGTGTCTTGTTGATCCTCCGATCCCTCCTTTGCAAATTGCAATGGAAAAGGAAGCAAGAGAGCATGTTGTGATCCTCCCTTTCATGGCCCAAGGGCACATAATCCCGTTCCTAGCTTTAGCTCTTGACATAGAAAGAGAAAACAAGTACCAAATCACCTTCATAAACACTCCTCTCAACGCCAACAAACTCCAATCCTCCCTCCCACCCGACTCCGCCATCCGCCTCCGATCCATCCCTTACAATAGCACCCTCCACGGCCTCCCGCTAAACACCGAGAACACCTACGCCCTCCCATACCACCTCATCTTCCGCCTCATGGAGTCCTCCTTCGCTCTCGAGCCCGATCTCCGCAAGCTTCTAGGGGAAATAGTCCAAGAAGAGGAGACCAAGAAGCCACTTTGCATCATCACTGGCATGTTCTTCTCATGGGCTGGGCGTGTGGCCCACGAATTCGGCATCTTCCATGCCATCTTTGCAGCCACTAGTGGCTTTGGCATGGCTTGCTACTACTCTCTAAGGTCGAGCGTTCAAAGATGGAAAGTCGTCGAGGGTTGTGCTGAGGAGTTTGAAATGGAGGATTTTCCGGAGGGCGGGAGAGTTCATGTTACCCAAATGCCAGCAAGCATGGCTGCAGCCGATGGAAATGACCCGTGGTCGGTTTTCCAGAGAAAGATGCTTGGAGAATGGTTCATGCAGATGCTGCCTTGTTCAATTCTGTGGAGGAGCTCGATAAGGTCGGGTTGGGGTATTTTCGGAGGAAGATCCGGATACCCGTTTGGGCAGTCGGGCCGATTATGAAGCAGCAAGACCAAGGAGGGAACAAGGATGGCGTATCTGTATGCAGGGTGTGGCTTGACAGTAAGCCGCCTCGATCAGTAGTCTATGTTTGCTTTGGATCACAAAACACGCTCACGGCTTCACAGATGGTGAAAATGGGTATGGCCTTGGAAGCTTCTGGAAGGTTCTTCATATGGGTGGTGAGGCCTCCTCTGGGTAAGGAGTTTGAAGCTGAGCTCAAGACTAAAGATTGGTTGCCAGGCGGTTTTGAGAAGAGGGTTGGATGGAGAGGGCTAATAGTGAGGAAATGGGCGCCTCAGGTGGAGATACTATCACATGGCTCAACCGGTGCTTTTGTAAGTCATTGTGGGTGGAACTCAACTCTTGAATCCATAAGCCATGGAGTGCCAATCATTTCTTGGCCGATGGCGGGCGAGCAGTTCTTTAATGCCAAGTTGTTGGAGGGAGAGTAGGGGATATGTGTTTAGTTGGGGAAGAGGAAATGGTTGTAAGATCAGTAGTGAAGATATTTTGAGGAAGATAGAGATGGTGATGGGTGAGGATGAAGGAGTCGAGGAATTGGGAAGGAGAGCTTCTAAGGTGAAGGAGATCATTGCGGATGCAAAGAGAGATGAAGGGGATCACAAAGGGTCTTGTCTTAGAGCCTTAGGTGAGTTTTTCATCACAACAATAGCTATCAGAGAGGGGAAAAAGCAGTGGAATTTACAAGGTTAACCAGCAATGGTGAGAATTTTTTTTCCAAACTAGGCTTGGGAATTAAATAAGGGTAATCCGAAGCGCCCTGTGTTTTTTTTTGCGGGCTTCCCATTTGGTCATCTCGACCGATGTGCTAGAAAGAGAATGCGGCGTTTTGTTGGGTGCACATCCAACACAATTGTAGGACATTCGTATTGGGACATGGGTTTCAAGCGAAGTCGATAGACTGGTTTGCAAGCAGACCGTGGGAGTTGTTTTGTTCAACGACTGTGGTAGAGTACAAGGCGCGACTCTTGTTTCTGCAATCAAATCTCAGTCCACTATTGCTTGCTTACCTCCATAAAAATTGGGTCGCCCCCTGACGTGATCGGGTTGTGAGGGCATTCACCAACCATCTGTTTAACCTTTTTACGAGGGCCTTAAATAGGTAAAATGAGTTATTTTTTCCTTCCATACAAGTTTTGATTTTAATATGAGGTTTAATTTTAAGATAATTGTAGGGTTGAGTCGCAGCACACCACGCTGAAAAATTGTATTAGTCTCACTATAATTTTATAATGTGTGACCACAGTAGACATGTCATTTTTTACATAATTATTATTTCAGGTTACACTTTACGATGATAGCCCAGTGCCCCCGCTCCGAAGATGTGGAGGAAGTGTCATGATCAATCGGTCGATGGCTACTTACATCGATGTTTTTATCACTGGCGTGATATAGACTGCCTCCTTGTTGTACATTATATACAGTCGATGTTTTTATCACTGGCGCGATACTGCTGCACTCATAGAACTTAATCCTCTCTTTCTGTTCTGTTGAAAATAATGCATATGTACACTTGCCTTTTTCCAGAACGGAGGCTGTTAGGCTTACACCGGGTGTAAGCCGAATATCTTACACCCGGTAAAAGTAACAATATTTTAATCAATTTTGTCAGTATTTGATTTCGGCCAAAATCCCAAATTTTCACTTTCGGATTCAAAATTCGAATTTTTTACTGTTTCCTTTTTTGTTAAAAAAAAATGTTTTCCCTTTCCCTCTTTTAAACTTTACCCATTTGAGTAAAGTTTTACCCTTTCCCGACACACGCCGGAAACCAGTCGTACTTCACCGGCCACCATTCCAACTCCATCGTGTATCCAGTTTCGGCCCTTGATCGTCGTACGGATTCGCGACGGCATAGTGGTTAGTCTCCTCAAATTTGCTTGATTTGTTGTGTAATGAGGGTTTAAATTGTTCGAATTTGAAATCCGGCAGCATATTTATACGATGTTACTCGCTGAATTGGATTGAGATTTTAATTGGTTGTTTATTCATCGAGTTCAATCTGTATTTAATTTGTGTTCTAGGGTAAAAGTTTTGGGTTTGGGGATTTATGTTGTGTTTCTAGGGTTTAGGGTCATATGGATGGATTTTGGATTTTGGGTTTCTAGGTTTGATTGTTTCTGGATAGACATTTGTGTATTGGAATTGAGATGAAATTGGGCATTGGTTATGTTGATTAGTGTGTTATAAAGATTTGTTTCTCCGGTGAATGTGAATACAATCGATTCCAGATTCTGTAAATTTGGCTTTGCAAAAGTACTCCAATTGTGATGCAGAGGAAGATGGGGAAATTAGGAAGTTGGTTGTCACTTTTTTTAATGCAAATATGGAGTGTGCAATTCATTCATCTGGAGTGTGCAATGCATGCATATTCATATTGAGACTGCAATAGAGTGTTTGGAGTGTGCAATGCATTCATATTCATATTGAGCCTGCAATATTGGGTGTGCAAGTAATCTTGAGTGTGCAATGCATGCATATTGAGACTACAATCTTGAATGTGCAATCTTGAATGCATCTTGAGTTTGTGTTTTTGGAATATGTGTTGCATATATTGTGTTTAGGGAAATGATAGAGTGGGACCTACAACTTAATAAATGATGTTTATGACAGGAAGATGGAAAAGGATAATCGCAGGTGCCATACACGGTTTGTGAGAATTATTGTAAGCGAAGAGTTATTGTCCGAAATGGTATGAAACTATTGGAACAACAATAGAATGCATATATATTTACCATATTCGTATTTTTGTTTGATTGATCACTGCTGAACATGTTGGACACACAGCCCTTGCCCCTTGCGTTTGTGAAGGAATACAAGCGGTCGATACCAGACTCTGGATTCATTGTGTGTGAAACCAAGAAATGGCCAGTAAAGCTCTCCAAGGGTGAGGGAATAAAAATAACCACAGGATGGGCGGAATTTGCGAGAAGGTATTCCCTTTCTCTAGGGTACATTTTGTGCTTCAGGTTCGACTTTAAAGAAAGGTTCTACGTCAAGATATTTGGCAGAGGAGGCAATCAATTGAATTACGCTGAACGGCTTAGACGTACGAAATTTAAGAGCTTGCAAGTGTTCAATAAACTACCAACGATCAAGGAAGAGGATGAAGAGATAATTCCTGTCGTTGAGGGGTTCTTGGGTAAGTACTTCACCACAGACTTTTAGATTAAGCTTTTTCTATTGTTTGCAAAAGCGTTGAAGATTATATGGTACTAACCAACTTATACACAATCTTACCGTGTAAAGTACACATAATTAAGTGACATGATACCACCTGTTATATGACAGGATACATTTTGTTGTACGTACGACTAGATAATGTTTTCATGACAAGATATCATTCTGTGTATGACAGTATATGGTTGAGTTAATATTTGGAGATTGATGCATATTATATCATACAGAGCCAACTGATACATCGTCTTACCTTGTAATTATAGGTCCAACTGTTTATAAAGGGCCGGGTGAAGTATGCGTACTGACGGTGGAAGAGCGGCATGTACATGCTGACTACGGGCCGGTAATTAAGTTGATATATATATGCACTGCACTGAACACATCATATGTATTATGTACACACGCACCTAAAGCCTTTATCGACTATTTGACAGATAATTCCCACGGCCTTCAGTCGAGCCAATTTCGGTGAAAAGAAACAGCACCAGCTCAGAGATACGATTCTTAATGTCGGAAACAAGACGTACTCGCTGAAGTACAAGTTTGTAAAAAGGAGGGGCTGTCGTGTTCAACTGCAGACCGGATGGCGTGAGTTTGTGCAGGCCCAGAAATTGGTGAAAGGAGATGGATGCATGCTCACTCCCCTCGATCCAGAGCTTCAGAGGTATTCGGTGGACATTATCAAGGGCTGACCTCATGGATGCATGCCAATGTGGATTTTTGGGAAATTATTCGGCGAATTGCGAATCAAATGGTTTTTGGGTAATTGAACTAGCTAGTGTTAACTTAATATGGAAATTAACTCAATTATGGGTTTGTGAACTTTGTGGGAAGATGTATCCGT
This sequence comes from Fallopia convolvulus, assembly GCA_964016875.1. Lineage (NCBI taxonomy): Eukaryota > Viridiplantae > Streptophyta > Magnoliopsida > Caryophyllales > Polygonaceae > Fallopia > Fallopia convolvulus. Next base: position 53,100,133 of record OZ024722.1, read on the forward strand.
GGATAGCTATGATGTTTTAAGTTACTATGTAAAGGTTATGACATTTAATCGCATTTGGTGAACCCATAATGTATGCTAATGACGAACAAAATTAGGAAGTGGGTTATCAACATTTTCATGTAGCTTGAGCTTGCATTGCAGCCACCTTGAGTGTACAAAATTAATAACTACGTGCTTACAAACCAGATCCGCTTATCCAACCAAATACATTCATCAGACAATTAAACAACGTACAAATATATATATACATCAGCCAATTCATTTTACCACCTTCGGTGCTGAAGATGGGGTGCCACTTGGTAATTCCCTTGCCTTGCCTGGCGGAGAATCTGCTCCCTTAGTGTAGCATCGTTCAGATCGGATGTCAGAATCATGTTCAAGTAAATAATTCGGAGATTTTCCATCCGCGCAGATGGGCATGTACAAGATTCCTGAATGTCGCAAAGTTGGTACCTCCAACCAGCCATACCATTGCCCATGTAGGTATGCATGTGGTACATTAGAAACACTCCTACATCTCGTATTTCTATGTCCCAGTTTAGATGTCGCGAAGGCAAGTCTAAAGTTGTTGGTCTAATATATTGGTGGCCCTTGAGCAAATTATATTGGTCATCCAGACCCTTGAATTTGAAGAAATCTTGGAGTAGCTTTCGCTGCAATTTGATCAAACACAACATACACATGTTAATACAAGGAAAATACAAAACAACAAGCTTTATATGAAATCAATAGAAATTGAGGCAATGAGCTTACCAGTCTTACAGCGTAACGTTTCATCCAAGTGCGCGTGTCCTTCCCCGTAGAAAGATGAATGAGGTCAAACCTCGGATGTTTGACATTTATTGTGACATAAAACATACCCCGTTCCATATGGAATGGGAAGCACCACTGTTTCAAACAAGGGGATAGACATAGCTACAAAAGTGAACAAACGTTGTCTATGATTTACCCAATAATGCACATACAAAAAGGCAATCCAACGCAGGAACACACGACGCATTTGTGTAACATAATGAGGCCCGTAGAAAAATTTTGATTATATGCGACAGAGTTCTTAGTTCTTACCACATGAACGTCGGCAGCCTGTGCCGTGTTCATCCTGCGCAATTCAGTTGTCATTCTTTTGTTAAAACTATCTTGCAACTCACTAACCGTCTTTACCATGTTCATCGTTGATCTTGTCTGAAATGATCGAAGATGGAAAACGCACTTAATCAGTATAATCAAGCCAACAGTCCCAGATAACGTAAGAGATGAATGTATAATTGCACATACAAGAGTCGTGGTTGCAAAGAATCTCCTTGGGAACGACGCATCCGGGGCCAATTCTCTGTGATTCAATATTAGAGTGAACAAGTCTATAACCTCGGTCTGCATGATATAGATTCCGCGTGTAAGAGAGTCAAGGTCGCTGCGCGTAACGCTCTTCCCAAGAGTTTGATTCCTGAACACAACCTCCCTGCAGTAGAAAGAGTAATGGCCGGGTATAAACTGAAGTATAACAGACCGATCATAAAGATTCGGATACTTTGAAACATATATATGAAAGGATGACGTACCCCTGGACTTCCAATGCAGTTTTAACAAACTTGTCTAACTTTCTCTCCTCAGCATTTAGACGTCTAGTAAAGCAAATCAACTCCTGTTTATATTCCAAAGTGGGTCCAGGTTTTGGGCAAGGCAGGCAGATCACCCATACAGTCCGACCTGGGCAATTCGTAGGAGGTCGATCGTCAACGCTATCATCACCAGAAATACTAGAACCACTGTCGCTGGCACTACTGCTATGACCGTCATCACCATCAGCACGAGAATCTTGCGAAGTTCCTGCACCGGTTGGCCGAGTGAGCGGCAACAGCGGTTCGGCTTGATCATGAGAACTTTCAGGGCAAGAGGTTCCAGCCATGTCATCCTGGAAAAACAAATGATGCATGATCGATGTTATTAGCCCATACAAAACTAGGTAATTACCCTGATCTGTTACAGTCCTCTACATTAACGCTTGCCACAGTGATGACATCGCTCCAGAACAACTCCTGAAAGTCCTGATTTTGAATTGTCATGGCAATGTGTACAAAATCAGACACATAGACAAACAATGAGGGTAAGAGAACCCTCCATTTTTAAGGGAGAGAACTGAATAATTGATAGCAGGTCGTGTTTACCTCAAGGGCAGTGAATTCCTCACCACTGGGCTTAACAGCAGCAACCCTATTAAGATCATCATGACCGGCGTGTTGTTCAGTGCTGGCATCCTCCTGAGCACTAGGATTGCAATCAGCATCCCCCCTGGAATCAGCATTACCACTAAGGTGATCATCGTCACCATCACTGGGAGGATCTTCATCCTCACAGACATCATGTGCAACAATTTCATCCTCATCTTCCCTTGGAGGATGAGCTGCACCCAGCACGACATCAAGAGCGGCAGTGTCATTCTCAGCAATATCATCCTCCGCATCATCCATTTCAGACACGGAACCAACAGTATCATTAATCTTCGATTTGCCTCCGTCCATATTGATGTCACTTTCCTGGCCGACAACTTCGGCAAAGTACTGTTCTTCATGATCAAGAGTTTTGATGAATTTATCATCGCCCATGAATTTTCCACCGTTGGTGTAGTGCAACCCCAATTCAGTTAAAATGGCAGACACGACACCATTGATGTCCTTGAATTTGGATGAATTTGCCACCTTTGAAGGAGCGTCATCAGCCCTCAAACAAAACCCCTTAATTTCCCCCATTACCCGAGCCGCAAACGTTGCATGCTCTTTCACTAGAGCAGCATTTGGATCGGGCCTTGGACTGTTCGATGGCGGATCCGTGGTTACATCTGGCATATCATCCGTGTCGTCCTCTTCGTCGACAGATTCAACGTGATCAAAAGTGGCCGGTCCACGGAGACTACCTCTTCCAAACCCCCCTGAGTCCTTCTCTTCCTCCTCCCTCTCTATGACCATGATGGTAGTCCAACCCTTTATGATCGGATAAATTCTTGGGGGCAGATCCTTCTTGCCAGCCCCACAGTCAACATACATGAGCTGTGCAAAGCAATTTGGGACATGATTATACACAAAATGGACTGAAAAAGGTAGCACAATGATCACTAAACACAAAATGGACTGGGAAATATATGCATGGAAAAAGCATATGCACAAGACGAGTTTGTTAGACTTACGGTAAGTAACAGGAGAGGACCCCTGAATTGTGCAGCATGTGACCAGGACTTCTTGGCCTCAACCAGTTTCTTCAGAAGGTACTGGCACCAGTTGTAGCTACGGATCTTGTCAACCTTCTTAAGCAGTGGGAGTAAGGTCATCTTCAACTCCCCGTTGGAGGAGCACTCTCCCACAACACAATTCAGGAACAAGATCATGATGTTCCTAATGAATTGCGCTCCGCTGTCCTGTTTCTCTTTATCAAGAATGACGGTCTTAAGCATGGAACGAGTAATATCTCCCGCATCTGGGCCAAACTGCGCTCTGAATTCAGCACAAAGTTTTTGATCCCTACGGTTACTTGAAAGGTCGATAGAAACAGGGCCTGCTGGGAGACCTAAGTAGTTGTGCACATCTTCCTCCGTTATGTGGACAACCTTATCAGCATCAAGTCTTAGGCAACACTTGTGTGGATCAAATTTTTCGGCTAGATAGTACCCAAGTTCCAATGGGTTGTTGGTAATCTGATAATCCAAAAAGCAAGAAAACCCAGCACGTTTTAGGGCGACCACTTGCAGGGGAGTCAGGGCTGTGATGACTTCGACAAACAGATTAGGACTTGCCCTGCATTTGATAAGTTTCTCTTTGGATTTCGATTTTGAGGTCTCAGGCTCAGTCTGTTTACGTTTTTTTGTTGCAGGGGAAGCCGTTGCTCTCTGATTTTGCTGATTTCTGGTCCTCTTGGCCGAATTAGCAACCTCTTTCCATGGCCTGATTTCTGGTACTCACTGGGTTGAACATCAACAGTCGTTTCTGAAACACCATTAAAAAACAAGAAATGTGCAACTGCGTTATCAACATTTTCAGTGGATTACACACTCTATATCTCAGATAGTGAGTAGTCGATTTATGCCCCAACATCTGAATATATAAATTCGTTTCGGAAAAAAAAAGAACAAAAAAGTGTCAAGTGCATATCATCGAACACAATGAACCCTAAACACTTTAAGTTCGTCCTTTGCTTTGAACATGTGCCAGTAAGAGCGGAAATCGATCTGAATGCCATGAGTTAGCGGCAACAAGCCTACAATTTTGATAATTATGCACCTTCGTCCCTGATTGCTGAGTTAGAGGAAGAGGCACCCCGGTACAGGTCCTTCAGGCTCTTCCGTCTGGCCATATAGTTCAGTACTTCACAAAATAACTGAAATTGAAGAATGCAACTTTTGAGCGACGCTACGCCAAGGAATCGAAATTTAGAGAGTAATTTGACGAGTGGGATTGATTTGTGAGCAACTCGATCGGAAAGGGGAAGTTTGGGAAGTTCAAAGGTTTCAGGAAAAGTTATGGTGATAGCCGGAAAAAAAATTAATTTAAGTATATACAAATCTTCCGGTCATAAACGGAATGGGCCGCCAACCCATCTCATTAACTAGGCCCAAATTGTATGAAATGATATATTTTTGTCTATGACCGGTTAAAGCATGTTATATGACCGGATAGATAAGGTTTCTTCAATTAAAGGGTAATACTATAAACATTTGAAAACCGCTTGATGGACCTTTAATATGCCCGCCATAAAAAAAAGCTTCTTCATTCCCACCTTTCCCCAAATCGGATTCCCGTCACTGAACATTCACAAAAATCCATTAGAGAGGCCGAAAACTACCATAACCGGCATAAAAGATCGAGATAGTTCCGAATTTCCACAATCTCCTTCAAAAACTTAGAAATCCATAATCATTTCGTAGAATCGGATATCTGCAAACCCTAAAAAGTACTGTACATTAATGGCGGATCTAAGAGGCCAGATGGAATCGAACCCGACGAAGGGTTGTGGTGCAAAAAGAAAGCGTGAAGATCCGAATACAGAGAAGCAACCGTTGAAGCACCAAAGAACAGACATGGCGAAGTCGAAACACAGGAGGAAGGTTTCTGAACCGGTGAAGTCGAAAAGCAAAGAGGCGAAATCACCTAAAGTCATGGCTTCTGAACCAGATCCAAATGCAGAACCGAATAATGGGAAATCGACACCAGATAAAAGGAAGTCCAAATTGACGGAGAAGACTTGTAAATCCAGTGAGATTAAGGGGGGAAAAAATGCACCACCGCAACTTCCACACCAGAACCAATTTTCTTCAAAGAGAGTGTAAGTATATCGATTACCCTTTCAACCTGCGTTACCTTGAAGTTCTGAGATGTGTTGTGTTAAGGTGTGTGATTTGATAGAAACTATAGTCTGATGAATGGCTAGTTCGATTTTCCTGTCCACACCAGAACCAAACTATGTTTGGCAGGATATAAACCATGCATCACAGGAGGCAAGGTTTGTGCTTGAGCTTTATGTTATCATAAAATTGTCTTTTCATTGTGTTCATGCAGATACGGTAAAAGTATTACAATGGTGAAACATTGTATGGGAGGATAAATATTAATTCAAGGACTACATTGCTTCGCATTATTGAGAACGAGCTGACCCCTGAAAGTTGGAAAAGAATTTTGGATGGGCCATTTGGGAGGATTGTGAAAATGCCTCACCAATTGTCTTACTCTTGCCAAACTATCCATGCTGTGCTATACAAACAACTGGAAACAAAAAAGAAGTGGGAGTCATGGTATGAGGTTGGAGGCAAAGAGCTTAGGTTTTCACTGAATGAATATGCTTTAATCTCTGGTTTACGTTGTGGACAAACCCCTATTGTGAACACCAAAGGGGACAATACCGTGATGCAGAGATTTTTTAAGGTTCAAAAACTCACATTTCAAAATCTGATTGATATGTTCACAAATTACAAACATCCAGACAACTACAAATTCAAGATGGCACTCATGTTGATCGTGGAGGGGGTAATTCGTGGATCTGATAAGAACCGTTTGGTGAATCCTGAATATGTGAAGTTGTTGGAGAACATGGAAACGTTCTATGCTTACCCCTGGGGTCGGGCTGGGTATGAGGAGTTGCACAAAAGTCTGACATCTGCGTTGTCATCTATGATGAAAACTTTGGAGAAGGCAAAACTAAAGTCCACCGCACCCAGGATTCCATACTCCCTACAAGGAATGCCTCTTGTCTTTCAGGTAAATCATGTGACACTAAAAAGTTATTCTTAATTTTTGTTTGTGATCTGTTTGTTTGTGACAGGATATGGTACGTTTTCTTGGAATAACTATTTAATCATCACTCATATATTGATTATTAATGCAGATGTGGGTGTATGAGGCAGTGCCCAAATTTGGTCTAATGTTTGCCAAAAGGTTGAGGCCATCAGCAAGTCCAAGGGGAATGCGTTAGTTTTCCGAAGATGCTCCTGAGCAAACTATATTGGATATTGCTTTAGCTGATCCAAAAAATGAATTGAAACCAATATTGCATCCAGATGACCATGATGAGGAGATGCTTGTAATGGATTCTCACTACGCTGATGAAGAGGATGATGCTCATTTTGATAAGATTGTTAAGAAAGCCACTGCAAGTGTGAAAGGAAAGAGGCCGGTTGCTCCAGATGCCGTCCTGAGTACTTCTGATCCAGGGTCATCAGGGGTATTGTCTGGTTTGAGAGATGTGAAGAACATGCTGGAGAGTGTGGAATTGGGGATCATGCAGAAGTTGCAGAGTATGGAAATCAGAATAAGAAATCTGGAGGAGTTGGCCACGAGGAATCCAGGTGCAGATCAGCATTGTAAACATGATAGTGAGTCTGCATTTGAGGAGTCGGACTATTCAAAGATGGCAGACGAATCAGAAGAATCAGAGGAAGAAGTATCATCAGAAGAAGAATCAGCAGAAGAACAAAAAGATGGTGAGGGAAAAGAGGAGGCGGTACATGATGAGAAAGTTGAGGCAGATAAAACTTATGCAACAGCTGAGGGGGAAGAAAGCGAAGAGGTCATTGGAGAAGAAGTTAACAATAAGGGTGTGGACGAGGAAAACCAAAAGGATGAGAAAGGGGAGGCAGAGGAACCTTTCGCAAAATATGAGGGGGAAGAAATCATAGAGGTCATTGGAGAAGAAGTTAACAATGCTGTGGACGAGGAAATTCAAACTGATTACAATGGGGGAGAGGCTTCAGAAAATAGGGAAGTGGAAAATAATAAAGTTGAAAACAAAAAGTCGGGACGCGATGCAAAAGATACGGAGGAACAAAATGAAGAGGTCCGTCATGAAGTTGATAAGAAGGCCGAGGAGGAGGGGGGTGCCAGTGCACCTGTATATACGGTGTTATACCTGTGAACTAGAACCATTATCCTGTCAATCTGAAATTCATCTTGGCAGTTGCCAATCCCTTTATACAAATAGACATTGCCAATTCGTATTGACGTCTGTATTGATTGCAGGAAATTGATGTCGTCGTGTCGAAGATTGTAGAAGAAGCTGCCAAGGATGTTGACAAAGATGAGGATGTTCATAAGTCAGATGATCTAGGCAAGAATGATCAACCATGCATGGTAGTAGGATATGCTGTCGTCTAATAAAAACATGGTGCTGGTTCTTTTTTATACGTTTCAAGTTTCGTTGAGTGTTGTAACACTTTGATATTCAACGCAGGCATGCGTTGTATATGATCCAAAGATTGCAGCAGAACGCATGGCTTTGTGGGTGGACACTCGAGAAGGTGAGAAGGTTGGACAATCAAAGATTACCAAAAGGAAAACTAAGGATCCCAAGAGTTTAGGACAACGGCTTAATTGTAGGAAAAATCCTCCCCGTATGGTGGCGCAGTGTTCTAAAGATTTAGAGCGTGAACGGGTGAAAAAGATTACAAAGAATTGCGAAGTCACTTTTATGACAGATCTGCTACAATGGATTGAGTCTCCTAAAAGGTTAATACATTGGATTTCTGTCATGAGCTGTTTTTAGACTCACGTTCAATCTAGTAATGATGCATTTATGGCTCAGGACCTGTAAGTTCCGAAGAGGATTGACTTGTGTTGACTTGCCAAAAACATCTTTTTTGAAAGTACTCCGCCCAACAAATTGGTTAGGCGGCGAGGTAAACTGTTGACGTCCTAATTTTTTCTTTCACCGACAAAGCCTAACGGATGTTGCACACAAGGTTGTGTTGACTTGCTTGTAATTGCAGGAAATGGAGGAGATTTAAGCCGTCCTTCGTAAGCGACTGGTAGAAAACAACGACAAATGTCGTAATAAGGTTATTTTAGACACATTTTGGAGTGGCTTCTTGATGAAACTTCAGCAGTCATAACAAAATACTGGAACAATAACACTTGAGGATCCTACTATGATCAAATATTTAAAAGGAGAACTGCCAAAGGTTCATGGGAAGAGTTGGGTTGAAGCAGATGAAATACTTGTTCCATACAACGTCGACAAACGCCACTGGATAGCTGTCCAAATTGACTTGAAGGAATGGTGCGTTAATGCGTACGATAGTAATGTCGATCTGATTGATGACGAACGACTACATGATAAGCTTTTGCCGGTATTATGGCTAGTTCCTCTGCTCATTAACCAAAATTTGCCGCTTTCCAAAAAGTACTCACATCGGAGGAGGGGGAGACAATTTCCTTGGAATCGGGTCCCTAATTTGAGCCAGAACAAACGTGGGTATGTACCAACAGGACTATGTTTTTTTTTTGTTTTTTTGCTCTATGCCACCAACACAACTTCTTACAACTACGTACTACATAGTATTGCTACTAATTCGTGTGTAAATTTATGTAGTGGGGATTGCGGAGTGTTTGCTGCAAAATACATGGATCTTCTGAGCATCGGGAAATCGGTCTCCTCTGTGAATGATAGACAAGTTGACCAATACAGGGTTGAGATTGCCCACAGCATTTTCAGGGGAGTTTGGGAAACAACCTCTTAGCAGAATACATCATCAGTGAATGTGTGTTTCACTAGGGCTTAACAATATGTGTTCGGTCTTATGTAGTTGACAATTTTAGTTATTTCGTGATGGATGAATCATAGTGACAAAAACACTTATATGCTAATTTGAGGAATGCACAGTGATGTGTAAAAACAAGCCTCTGTTTTCCCTCTTTACTTGAGACAAATTTTGAGCTAATGAATCACACAAAGAATTGCCCAATAACGTTTCCTTTGTATTGAACAAATGGCTTTACAAACAACCAAATTTCTGTTGGTATAAGTTCACATATTTATACTATAATCTATATAGCAACAGCCTGAAACTGCCATTTAATTACTCCTAATGACAGTTTAAACAGGAACCTATAGGCGCCAGTTAACTAACTGTAATAACTACTTAGGCGCCAGTTTTTTTTTACTTAAACAAACGCCCAAACTATTTTACACACACTACTATACATGCTGCACATTTCGTAACAGAAATAACTAATGTCGGGATTGATAGCAACTTAGACTTTAAAACAGAAACTTATCTTCTGCATATAACACAAACTATCTAAGAGAGATTCTTAAAATTAAAACCTACTTCTTAAAAACTAAGTTTAATCCTAACAACTGGTACCCGAAATTCACATCAAAGTACCATGATAGGATATATCCAGGAAGTTGAGATGACAAAAAAGAAATGGTTAACCCAACATATGGAATTTAACATTAAGACAAGTTATAGCATCACAACAGTTACTAATTACAGAGGAAAGGATATAGCTTTGCATCGTCTATCTCCTTTTTGTTTTTTCCCTGCTTGTGGGTACAATTTTTTTTTTTGAAAAACTTCTTGTGGGTACTAGTTTTTAACTGAGAAAATGCTTCTAGTTTTTTACTCAGAAACTGCTTGTGGGTACTTATTTTTAAGTTGAACAATTGCTTGTGGGTACTTATTTTTTCTTTTTTATGTGTTGCCTATGTGAGTGTATAAATAGTGTCTCTTTTGAGTCTTCAATTTCAGTTGCAAGAGTGCCTAACATGTTCAAAGCAATGAATTTTAACTTTTCACATCCCATTGTTTGCCTATACAACACATAGAAAATTGATATATAGTAGTCTTGAAATGAAATGGATAAGGCTTGAAAAGAAGCTTTTGGAAGAATGCTCGGCATAAAATAACTTCACAGTTTCCTCATCCAGTTGAGTCTTCAACTCCCTCAAGATGTGAAAGCCAGATTCCAGAATAACTTTTGTAATTGCATCAGTGTGGTTACCATACAGACCATCTGGTTTTATAATTGCTAAAGTCGTCTCCCTATTAACTATATCATGGCTCAAGCTCCAATTATTCAGGAATTTGAGACATTGTCTACTTTAGCAACTATATCATGGCTCAAGCCTTCACTTAAAAAAGGATCACTTAGATATACATGCTGCACATTTCTTAACAGAAATAAGTAATGTCGGGATTGACAACAACTTAGACTTTAAAACAGAAACTTTTCTTCTGCATATAACACAAACTATCTAAGAGAGATTATTAAAACTAAAACCCACTTCTTAAAAACTAAGATTAATCCTAACAACTGGTACCCGGAATTCACATCAAAGTACCATGACAGGATATATCCAGGAAGTTGAGATGACAAAAAAGAAATGGTTAACCCAACATATGGAATTTAACATTAAGACAATTTATAGCATCACAGCAGTTACATATTTGTACAATGCAGATCCTCTAGCTATTCTTACCACAAAATATCACCAGTGCCAACAAACTATCCATAGATAATCAACAACTTTTATCATGTAGCATGACTGGAATTCTTCTAGCCCAAAAAATATCACCAGTGGCGACAACCACCCATTGCTGATCATAAGACAGGATATATCACTTAGCATGCAGGAAATCATCTAGCTAATCACAACACTATCTCCAGTGCCAACATCTAATTACACATAGCTAATCCATAAGACAGAAATATCCCAAATTGCCAACAAAAAGATACTAATTACCGGAGAAGGAGTGCACATGCAATAACCTTCAATCTTCACTGGGAACAGGAGGGAATATAGGCTGTCCACATCCTCGAACACCAATACAGTACCTAGCGCCACATTTTTGAAGCGGTGTCTGATTCCAGTTTTGAAGTCGTAGAGCGTCAGATACCCACTTGACCGTGCAAAAACCTTAAGTCTGCTCTCTGGACCCATCAACCCATACACTTGGCTTGTTCCAGGGGAGAGATCAAACCATAGCATATCAACCCACCGCTCCTTCAGCCACCTCAATACACCAACTGTCTCAGGAGACTTGTCATCACCCCAACGAACAAGCGACAGTTTTCCTTCCCAATTGCAAATCCCAGTATAATAATCCTCGTCCTCCGGCTCTGGCGGCATCGGAATGAAGCCAAAACTTTCTTCAACAAAGTCAAATGTCAAAACAACATGGGACCCATCAGCGCAAGACCCTTTCCAGTAACAAACCCGTCCTATCACTACACCGGGACGGATGTCGGAGGGAAGCCAACCCCTCATATTCTCCGGTTTAAAGATTGTATAGGCCCCTTTGTCTTGTTAGATAAGAACACCCAACGGCCCATCCTCTTTCTTGTCGGTAATATACAAGTTGAGTACAATCAACTTAAAACGACAACCATCATCTGGGTTGACCCAGAAACCAGTGCAACAACAGCGTATTAGCATTTTATCCCAAGTATAATCCCCTAAGGGTTGCGTTGGAACAGTGAAAAACGTATTCTTCATTGCAAAATTCCCCAAAATAAAGAAGTTCAACGATTGATTGAAATAGCACCTGACTCCCTTGTCACAGCCCCAGAAGTAGATGCTACACGACTTTGCATGCCGCTCAAGGACCTTTTCCTTCTCCGGAGGTATGCTGTAGGGTTTAACATCAATCCACTTTGCCACATGCCGTCTTTGATATTCAACACAAAACCGTGGTTTTTGGAGAGATAGGTGCTCTTGCATGAAGTAATTGGAGTTGATTACTTCCTTCCATTCCCGGCAAACCGTTCGAAATCGAAGTATTGATTTCACTGGTAAACGGGTGGCCACCAGAAGCAAGACATGTTGAGGAAAGTAGTCGGACATTTTTGAAGCTCGGTCAACAGTAAACCCTAGTATTTTTTTTCCGAAAAGGCGAAAATATGTATTAAAGGGGAAAGGATGTACAGCAGGAGTTCGCAGTTTACAATAGACACCAGCAGGTTACAAATAGCTCACAAGACAGTAACAACAAAAGCAGAGGAGAGCTCAAAAGTAAAAGCCTCTGGTGACAATGGGACGCTTTAGGTTATGAGCGTGGAGAGCCAGTAAACACCAGTTGAGCAAACGAAGGAGGTGAACAGACTTTCGGAATTGAAAAGTAATCAAAGTTCAGTGAAGGAGGTGAACAGACGCTTTCATGCAACATAAATAAAGGAAAAATGGGAAAAAAAATCTTGAGTGAATCTTCTCGAAGAATATTGTGGACAATTGGGCCATTGGCGGGTTTACAGAGATGGGGATTTGGGTTTAATAAAGTACTAGTTCATTTTAGGTATTTATTTGTTCTGTTTTTTTTTTGTATTTAGTCATTTTAACCTTGTTCTGATTTAAAAAAAAAATTACCAAAAAATCATAACTCGTTTACCTACATATAGATACTAATTTTGTATATGTTTAAATTATTTAAATTTAAATTAATTTGTGGGTTGTTTTAAGTTATTTAATCGCATATTTAACATTTTTATATATAACAGCGTTATTGAAATTTTTGGAGAGAGGAATCATTAGAAACCACATTATGGAGAAGTTTGAAGTGGGCTCCGTTCCACTTGCAGTTGATTTGGGACTTTGTAGTTCTCATTCGAAGTTGACATATATTGTGCATTTGATCGATTTGAGTAATAGTGGATTTCGTGCAAGTGTGCAATTCGTTCTTTGCTAAAGTGTGCAATAGTGTGCATTAGCGCATCGCTGGTCATGTGTTTGTTTTAGATGATCTAAACACAGAATAACTGAGGCTTTAACACAAACAAAACCCAGAGAATAGGATCCGTTTGAAGGACTCGTAGTTCTCATTCGAAGTTGTAATATGGTGTGCATTTGCTCGATTTGGGTAATAGTGGATTTTGTGCAAGTGTGCAATTCGTTATTTGTGAAAGTGAGCATTAGTGAATCGTTGGCCGGTCATATGTTTGTTTTAGATGATCGATCTCAACACAAAACAACTAAACCTTTCAAACGCACACATGATGGTTTTGCAAACATATATTCATTCATACGTGGCTAACCAAAATACACCAGATGGACAACAAACTAGCAGACAAATGGAAATTAAAGGACTTAAAACATTAAACATAGAAGAGACATTAAACATACAAGACACATACTAGCAAACATTAACCATAGAAGAGGCCTACGAGCAAACATTAAACACAGAAGAGGCGTACTAGCAAACACATGCATGCAATATTAGGTACGCTTCGACCTCTTGGCCATCCTTTGGTACTCTGCCCTAGCGTACCCAAGCGGCAGAAGCACACCCTGAGGTGCGGTCGCAGTCGAAGCTGGCCTCTTCCCTCTGCCGTTCATGAGACGTCGACGGATGTCGTCAATCTCTGCCCGAATTTCAATAATGCGGAGCTCCTCCCAAAAGAGTCGCTCGAAAGTCTCCATCCAGCCGCAGTCAGTGAGGGTATCACCGAGCGACTTCCTTCCTATGGCCGGATTTTTCAGCAACCATCGAAGAACCAGACGGACCTCTATCAAGGCCCAGTGCACCACAAGTGCCTGGCTCACTGTGAGGACTGGCTCCGGACGTGGCGCTTCCTCATCGACACGAACGATGGACATATCCGCGACAGGGAGCGCCAAGATACACTTCCCCGATTGGACTGCCATCCTCAGTACGGGATCCTGCAGCATCATTTCATAGTTTCTTTCCTCCTCGACTATCCTAGTGAAGGATGGAGTGTGGCTCACCGCTTTGAGGCAAGCCGCCAAGCATTGGCGTCCTTCCGAGCTCTGCCGCATGAAGTTGCGGATGAACATGCGTATGTCCACCAAAACCCGGGCGAGTTGGGGGCTGTGATTGTTTGTGTTGTAAGCCATTGGAAAAGGGTTCAAGATGTTGAAGGATTTTGTGTTTGTGTTGAGAATTCTTGTAAATTTTCTTGTTGATCGAGTGAGAACAAATGTACGTTAGGACTTAGGAGCAACAACTTACTTATAGGGACGTTGGAGTTCTCCACCAAAAAAAGGGACGTTGGAGTTCAGTAGGTTAACCGAAGAGGAAATCTTTCCCACCAAGCACTCTTTCATTTCCCTCCAAAACATGGCTTAATAGTGTTTTATCAAAAAAAAAATTGGGAGAAGTACTTTTGATTTGACATTACCCACTTCTAGCCGTAATAGTATAATTCTATAAGCCTATACCCTATAACCATCATTACATTCATTTTTTAATTTTTTGGTCCATAAAAATCATAAATAACTTGTTTATTTGTAACTTGTAAGTACAACCACTATGAAATTACGGTTTATGGTACACCTCTTGTGCATAATTTGTAGCGTTTAATTATTAATTTTTAGAAGGGTCCTTCCCATTTTGCGACATTGTGCATTCGGTTATTTTGATGGAAACATACATACATAGATGATATATTACATTTCCTGTCATAATGAAAACGAAATCCTGTCATGATGTCTTCCTTATATCTGCGAATTGCTGGTCATGTATTTGTTTGAGATAATCTCAACACATATAAACCAGAGCTTTGAATCTCACAAAACCAACACTATGCAATCCATTGGAAGAACCTTTAGTTTTTGGTGAAAATTGATATTTTCCCTATTTGCGATTTTTTGTATGAGTGCATTTCGCGTAAGTGTGCAATACGTTATTTTTGCAGTGTGCAACTCTCGATTTTTGGTATTCTTAAGTTCACGTAGTAAGTATTCTTAAACAACAAGGATAATGATAACGTATCAAATGTGCTATTAGTACAATATAGAACTATTGTTTTATCAACATTACACATGCATGTAACTTTGTACACAAAGCTAGACGACCCATCAACATGCACTTTCCTAAAGAAGCAGCAAACTTGGAACGTATTCACAAATGTGATGAATGTAATCCACGTCTAGCCACCTAAATGACTTATGGATTTTGGAATCAAGGTTATAAACGATCAAGCACGGATCCACACGGAAAGAGAGATCGATTGGGAGTGGGTGTATTACTATGTCATTGTTTCGCTTGACGTGTATAGACCGTGCACCTGGGAGATCAAAAGTGTATTTCTTGATCCATCCCCCATTTGACTCGTTAAAAACCCACATGGAACTCATGAAATCTGAGATAGCTAACGTGGAGCCATCGTCAATTACTATAGCTATTCTTCTCATCCAACCCATTGACTCGTTCCACTCTTGTGGCAGATCCGTTGTGTTGATCATTCCCGTTGACACCCCGAACGAAGCCAACTTCAAGGTTGTTACACCATCAAAGTAATTATAGCACACGAAGTATAGCGCCCCCTTGAAGAAGCATGGATGCATATTCCACATACCTTCATTCCAGTCGATATCGTGTCGGGAGACTGGCTGCACCGTCCATGCAAAGGTCTTCACGCTAAAAACAGCCACATAATGCAGCGCATACTCGCAGAAAATGAATCTAACGATCTTGTAATCGTCGTTCTCTGAGTCGTATCCGATCCCAAGGTCGGCAACTTCTGCCCGTACAAATGGGTCGTCGTTACACCCGGGTACATCCGGCAATGTGCGGAATTTGTCGAGGGCGGGATTCCATAGATGTAATGGTGCAAATTCCTCGCTGTACGTACCTCATCTCAAGAGAAACACGCCATCCATATAAGAGATTATGAACGACGATTCCATAACATTTGGATCACCAAGCGCAAGGAGTGAACCGGAAGTTGGGTTCAATGCCGTTTCTTGTCGAGTCACACAATCCTGGACCGGACCTTGTACCGTCATAAGCATGCGTCGGTGATGAGTTGCTTGTGACCTTCTTAGATGAAGTTGTACAAACTTACTACTCTTGATTATGGCCATCCACTCCTTGCATACAATTTGAGAGCGTACAAGATCCTCAACCGACATGTCGAGTAATATCTCGTCTCGAATCTCATTCGGGAGGTAAGTTTGGGGACGTGTGTGGTCGAACCTCTGGGACATGATTGTCGAGCGAACAAGATGATATATGGAGATCTGTTGAGGAATTTTTTTTTGCTTTATAGAGAATAAGAGATTAGTAAGGAGAGAAACGATACGAAGGGCCTATAATTTATAGAACACGTTGGGAACTGAGGGAGTTAATGTTACACGCGGTTGATTCGAATTATTTGGACGAAAGTAACCGTTCCTTGATGACGGTTTGGTGGTTGTACAAAAAAAATGAAGACGGTTTTATTGTTTTGTTTTCATTTTTCAACTTCTAAATATGGCGAATTACTTAATTAATCAGTTCAACTAATAACTGTCATTTAATTTTTTGATAAAGGTCATTTAATTTAAATACGTAGAACTAAGGCGGTAGTAAGCCTAGCGGCAGATGAAAAGGAAATAAAAGGGAGTATAAAATAAGATCCATTCCCTAAAAATAAAATAATAGGGAACTAAGGCGGCCCATTTATTTTTTTATTATATATAATTATCATTTTAGTGGTGGTTGTGAAGTATATATATAAAATCATATAATAGGGAACGGGGGTTCTTAAACAGTTAGAAGTGTGCAATCTGTATCAGTAGAGTGTGCAATTCACTACCAAAATCCAACAACATAATTGAAACTTGCAAGGAAAACATCAATCCACTAAAGCAGCAACAGACTTGGTACGTACTCAGATATGTAGTGAATTGTGTTCCTCAGATGTGGCCTCTCCACCGTTGTACAAGTGAACATGACACCAAGGCGATATACGAGCAGCTCCGAATCTAGATCAATTTGAAGGGGTTCGAGTGGGTGTATCAATACATGATTGTTGGGCATGAAATGTATGGCACGAGCCCATGGGAAGTGAAAGGTGTGTTGCCTTACCCAATCCACATTCCCGTCCGACTCTCTCATAACCCACAGTTCATACAAGCAATTAGTAACCGCCAACGTCGACCCATTGTCGATAACTCCAACCTTGCCCAAGGACCCAAGAGGACTGCCAACTTCTGCCGGCAAAGATATCATTTTCATCACCCCCGTGGACAATGTGTACGAAACCATGCTGCACGTGGATAAATCCCCAGAATTGTCTTCGTGCAAGAAATATAACTTCCCTTTGTAATAGCAGCCATCTTGAGACCATAAGTTTGGTATCCAGCGGAGTAGCATGTTCGTGTTATTCAGCGTCCATGCAAATCGCTTGACGCTGAACACAACGACACGATCCAACCAAAAACGATGAAAGATTAACACGACCACCATATATTCATCGCTTTCGGCCTCATAACCCATGCCAATAGGATGGCTAAATGTCCCAAAATTATTTTTTCTTGGAAAAAAATACGGAACTTCTGGCAAAAGCTGCTTCTTTCTGAGTGCGGGGTTCCAGAGCTGTAACGAGGCAAAATCCTCCTTGTCCGTCCCCCGTGTCAGCAGGAACAACCCGTCAATATAATAGAGGATGCACCACATGCCCGCAATTGAACCGATCTCCCTAGTTGCCGAAGTGAGCAGGAAGTTTCTGCAAAGGTAGTTTCATCTAACGTCACACAATCACAGTTGTGGCCCTGGACCATCATCAACATCCGTCTTCCAGGATTTGCCTTTGAGATGCGTACGTGTCGTTGCAGAAATTCGCTACTCCTTATCAAGGCCATCCACTGGACGCATACGAGCTGGCACCGGAGTAAATCCTCGGGCGACAACAGGAGTAGTATGTTGTACAACATGTCGTCCGGTAGGTGCTGAGCAGAATTTGTCAGCCTTGTTGACGTCGTGCACCACCTATGGGAGATCAGTTATTTTATAAATTCAACAGTATAAAACTGAATAAATATGATGTAAATCAATTAAATTGTCCGTAAATTCACAACATTTGATAAACATCAGTTAACTATAGTTGTAACTAATGCTCCAAAACAAAATGCAAGTTAAGGGTTAGGGCGTTTGTACTCATCAAGGACTTGCAAACGGCCTAACCGAAAAACATGCAATCAAAGATGCAATCAAAGATGCCCAACAACACAAACTTATAATGCTCCAAAAGATGCTGAAAAAAAGCTCACATCGGACAAAGATGAAAGGCCTTCATTTTGGGGGGTAATCCCCCTTAACATGAGTGCTGGTTATAAGAATGTGGAGATGAGTCTGGTAAAGTTCAGCAGGGTATTTGGAAATGTTTAGGCAAGTCCTTGAGTTGTATTTTTTAAAATTTGGCTATTTAGACATCTGTGGTTTGTACATCCCCACTATTTATAAGGAAAAATTTAACCATGAGCTAAAAAAACCCAATGGATTCCGATTTTGACCAGACTATCAAAAGTATCGAAATTAACCCGGATTCGATACTACTTTTCCATCATCTTCTTGATATTTAAACTTCAATGGTTAGAAATGAACCACCTGCTTCTACCAGAACAAAATAACCCACCTCCCAAAACAAAGAAAATTGGCCAAGTGCAATCAAAGATGCCCAACAACAGAAACATCTAATTGAACCGAAAAACACGCAACTTAAAGGTTAGGGAGTTTGTACTCTTTTATGAGGAGAGCATGCAAGTCAGGAGGGGATGGATAGTCCTTGTCCAGAGAAGCCTTCTCTTCATCAACGCCCAATTTGTACTCATCAAGGACTTACAAACGGCCTAACCGCGTGTAATAATCCTTCAACTTCGCCTCTTCCGCCTCCACCTCCTTCAGTTTAAGATCTGTTGTTTGGCTCGCCATGTAAAACGACTGAAAACGACGTAGGAGAGCGTTGTATGCGTGAGAGAGACGGCGATAACCTTCTAGTTGGCGGTAAAATTCGCGTTCACACTCATCGCAATCGCAGTAACTAGGGTGCGTTGAGGAAGAAGCCATGAACGAAACCCACTAGGTTTTTGGGGACTGAAGAGGGACCGAGTACTCAGAGACTCCGAAGATAGAGGTGACCGGAAGTTTGATTTTGTTTGAGAGGAAACGGTGGACAGGACGTTTGATTTCTTAAAATGGCTTGTGGTCTACAATATGTGTATACATACTGTATACCAAAAAAAGGAGCCCCACCTTCATTTTGTTTATTATATAATGAATGGCTTACGTTTCTAGTTTATAAAATGAACAAGTTGATGACCCGGGCCTTGCCCGGGGACTTTTTTAAATAAAAATTATAATATATTATTTAAATATGATATATGTAATATAGTTTATATAATAAAACAATATTATAAACATTAAAGTTAATTATAATAATAACTTTTATTATTAAAATGAATACAAAAATTATCTTATTCTTAAAAATGTTATTTATAATAGGCCGAACGACCGAAAACCACCCTTATAATATGCCATATTGCTCTAAACCACCCTTTTAATATCAATTTACCGAAAACCACCCTAATAAGGGCTTCCGTTAATAAATGACCACCCGCTCCCAACTCCCGTCAAAAAAATCGTTAGTGTTGTATGCACATGCCCCATTATTAATTTTTTAATGTGAAATAAAAGTACAAAAAAAGGAAATGGGCCAAAAAAATGAATCTCAAGATCAAACCCTAAAATTCGAGTTCAAAGAAAATGAATCTCAAGATCAAACCCAAAAATTCGACGATTGGTGCGCTTAACCCTAAACAAAGGCGAGATTTGGGAACGGAGGGAGTTGACGGCGAACCAGTAGCAACCCAAACTGCACAAAGGCAAGCCAAATCTGGATTGGAGAAAAGTGATCCCGTGATTTTGGTTGTCGAAGTTCAAGATCCGAATTCATTAATGTTGTCCCCGGCAAGGTCACTGGTGGCAATGAAGTCATTTGAGTTCAAAGAAAGGGTTAAATCTGTTGGAATTTTGCTTGGTAGACGTCGAGGCTGTCTTTTTTGTGCAATAATTAGTTTTAATTTATTAGGTATATTTATAATAATATAATAATGAAAAATAAAGGGTGGATTTGTAATTTCATACTTTAGACGGATTTTTTTGACGGGAGTTGGGGACGGGTGGTCATTTGTTAACGGAAGACCTTATGAGGGTGGTTTTCGGTAAATTGATATTAAAAGGGTGGTTTAGAGCAATATGGCTTTTATAAGGGTGGTTTTCGGTCGTCGGCCTTTATAATATTCAATGTAATAATCATGTAAAAGTTGACGTTCTTAACTCATTGGGTTGACGCGAATCAGCACCAAAAACCAATGAATTGACTCAAATCAATCCGTAAATTTTAATTACATGAACTTGTTCTCAACCAAAACTGAACTGACCCGATTAATTGGTTTAACATTAAGGAATCAATAATTTTTTATTTATTTATTAAGGGATCCGTAATATAAAAAATCAACATACTTATGAATAGAAAACTAATATATTGTAAAACATAACATATCTATACCGATATTACTTAAATAATTCTCATACTTATTAATATAAAAATGGTATAAAAATCATCATTACTTAAACTAATAAGTATGACAATTTTTAGTTAATATCCGTATGACAAATCGTAATCGTTAAAATTGATCAATTTTAACTATACTTTTTTGCAAATTTCTTTATCCATATAGTATAATTTTTATAAATATTGTACGTACAAACCCTAAACGTGAAAAAATAACCGTACGATCAATTATGTATTATATTTTTTCTATATTATATGGATAGAAGATAATCAAATATTACAATATAATAAACATGAACAAAGATAAAAAGTTATCCAATCTCATAACAAATATAAAAAAATATATAAATTTTTATATAATATATTTTATTTATACTATATGGATATAAGATAATTAAATATTATAATATAATGAACATGAACAAAGTAAAAATAATGGATAGAGTTAAGAATTTATCAAATCTCATATAAAACTGATAAAAAAAATTATTAAGTAAGGTGGGTGGATAAAATTGGAAATTCCATAAGGTAATAGAACTACATAATATATAATTTATTAAAAATCATTATTAAAAATAGGTTGGATGGAATATATATTCATAATGACGAATCTGCCCAAAAGTGCTTCAGGTTTAGAAGATATATATATTGATTTACCCAGATTATATTTTTCATATAGAATAAGATAAAATTCCTTGAAAAACATAATAATTAGCCCAATGGTAGTTTTATGTTTAAGAATACATACTTAAGATTTTGAGCTTAGGGTCAACATCAAATTTCATAATATCTAGCATAATTTTCAATAAAAATTGGAATGTGGATGAATCTAAATAATGTAATATTATATATACCTTGTCATACGCACAGAACACTCCTGTCAACGTGGAAGTAGCGCAAGTATGCAATACGTCATTTTCGAGAGTGTGCTTTAATTGGAGTTCAATTGGTAAATTGTCAAAAACTTTTTCCCGCCAAGCACTCTTTCATTTCCCTCCAAAAACGGCCTTAATAGTGTTTTATCAAAAAAAATTGGGAGAAGTACTTTTGATTTGACATTACCCACTTCTAGCTGTAATACTGTAATACTATAAGCCTATACCCTATAATCATCATTACATTCATTTTTTATTTTTTTTGGTCCCTAAAAATCCTAAATAACTTGTTTATTTGTAGCTTGTAACTACAACCACTTTGAATTGTTTATGATACACCTCTTGTACATAATTTCTAGCGTTTAATTATTAATTTTTAGAAGGGTCCTTCCCATTTTGCGACATTGTGCATTCGGTTATTTTGATGGAAGACATACATACATAGATGATATATTACATTTCCTGTCATAATGAAAACGAAATCCTGTCATGATGTCTTCCTTATATCTGCGAATTGTTGGTCATGTATTTGTTTGAGATAATATCAACACATATAAACCAGAGCTTTGAATCTCACAAAACCAACACTATGCAATCCATTGGAAGAACCTTTAGTTTTTGGTGAAAATTGATATTTTCCCTATTTGCGATTTTTTGTATGAGTGCATTTCGCGTAAGTGTGCAATACGTTATTTTGTGCAGTGTGCAACTCTCGATTTTTGGTATTCTAAAGTTCACGTAGTAAGTATTCTTAAACAACAAGGATAATGATAACGTATCAAATGTGCTATTAGTACAATATAGAACTATTGTTTTATCAACATTACACATGCATGTAACTTTGTACACAAAGCTAGACGACCCATCAACATGCACTTTCCTAAAGAAGCAGCAAACTTGGAACGTATTCACAAATGTGATGAATGTAATCCACGTCTAGCCACCTAAATGACTTACGGATTTTGGAATCAAGGTTATAAACGATCAAGCACGGATCCACACGGAAAGAGAAATCGATTGGGAGTGGGTGTATTACTATGTCATTGTTTCGCTTGACGTGTATAGACCGTGCACCTGGGAGATCAAAAGTGTATTTCTTGATCCATCCCCCGCTTGACTCGTTAAAACCCCACATGGAACTCATGAAATCTGAGATAGCTAACGTGGAGCCATCGTCAATTACTATAGCTATTCTTCTCATCCAACCCATTGACTCGTTCCACTCTTGTGGCAGATCCGTTGTGTTGATCATTCCCGTTGACACCCCGAACGAAGCCAACTTCAAGGTTGTTACACCATCAAAGTAATTATAGCACACGAAGTATAGCGCCACCTTGAAGAAGCATGGATGCATATTCCACATACCTTCATTCCAGTCGATATCGTGTCGGGAGACTGGCTGCACCGTCCATGCAAAGGTCTTCACGCTAAAAACAGCCACATAATGCAGCGCATACTCACAGAAAATGAATCTAACGATCTTGTAATCGTCGTTCTCTGAGTCGTATCCGATCCCAAGGTCGGCAACTTCTGCCCGTACAAATGGGTCGTCGTTACACCCGGGTACATCCGGCAATGTGCGGAATTTGTCGAGGGCGGGATTCCATAGATGTAATGGTGCAAATTCCTCGCTGTACGTACCTCGTCTCAAGAGAAACACGCCATCCATATAAGAGATTATGAACGACGATTCCATAACATTTGGATCACCAAGCGCAAGGAGTGAACCGGAAGTTGGGTTCAATGCCGTTTCTTGTCGAGTCACACAATCCTGGACCGGACCTTGTACCGTCATAAGCATGCGTCGGTGATGAGTTGCTTGTGACCTTCTTAGATGAAGTTGTACAAACTTACTACTCTTGATTACGGCCATCCACTCCTTGCATACAATTTGAGAGCGTACAAGATCCTCAACCGACATGTCGAGTAATATCTCGTCTCGAATCTCATTCGGGAGGTAAGTTTGGGGACGTGTGTGGTCGAACCTCTGGGACATGATTGTCGAGCGAACAAGATGATATATGGAGATCTGTTGAGGAATTTTTTTTTGCTTTATAGAGAATAAGAGATTAGTAAGGAGAGAAACGATACGAAGGGCCTATAATTTATAGAACACGTTGGGAACTGAGGGAGTTAATGTTACACGCGGTTGATTCGAATTATTTGGACGTAAGTAACCGTTCCTTGATGACGGTTTGGTGGTTGTACAAAAAAAATGAAGACGGTTTTATTGTTTTGTTTTCAAGTTCTAAATACGGTGAATTACTTCCCTAATCAGTTGAAATAATAATTGTCATTTAATTTTTTTATAAAGGTCATTTAATTTAAATACGTAGAACTAAGGCGGTAGTAAGCCTAGCGGCAGATGAAAAGGAAATAAAAGGGAGTATAAAATAAGATTCATTCCCTAAAAACAACATGACCATTTTATTTTTTTAATATAAAATAAGATGCATTCGCTTAAAAAGAAAATTAGCCCAATCGTAAGTGTTATGTTTAAGGATACATAATTACCATTTTAGTGGTGGTTGTAATTATATATAAAATCATATAATAGGGAACGGGGGTTCTTAAACAGTTAGAAGTGTGCAATCTGTATCAGTAGAGTGTGCAATTCACTACCAAAATCCAACAACATAATTGAAACTTGCAAGGAAAACATCAATCCACTAAAGCAGCAGCGGACTTGGTACGTACTCAGATATGTAATGAATTGTTCTCATCATATGTGGCCTGTCCACCACTCTACGAGTGAAGATATCACCAAGGCGATATAGGAGCAGCGGCGGTGCCGGTTCTAGATTAACTTCAATGGGTTCATGTGGGTTTATCAATACATTATTGTTGGGCATGAAATGTATGGCACGAGCCCATGGGAAGTCAAAGGTGTATTGCCTTACCCATTCCACATCCCCGTCCGACTCTCTCATAACCCACAGTTCATTCACGCAATCAATTAGTAACCGCCAACGTCGACCCATTGTCGATAACTACAACCTTGCCCACAGCCTCAAGACGACTGGCAACTTCTGCCGGAAAAGATGTAATCGTCATCACCCCAGTGGACAATGTGTACGAAACCAGTCTGCTCGTGGATAAATCACCAGGATGGTCGTTGTTCAAGAAATACAGCACCCCTTTGAAATAGCAGCCCTCTTGATACCATAAGTTTGGTCTCCAGTTGAATCGAATGTCCGGTCTCTTCAGCATCCATGCAAAATTCTTGAGGCTGAACACAGCGACACGGTCCAACCGGAAACGACAAAAGATTAACATGACGACCATGTAATCATCGCTTACGGCGTCATAACCCAGGCCAAGAGGATAGCCAAGTGTCCCAAAAGTTTTTTTTTTGGAGGCTCATACGAAACAGCTGGCAATAACGGCTTCTTTCTGAGTGCGGGGTTCCAGAGCTATAACGGGGCAATATCCCTCTTGTCTATCCCCCGTGTCAGCAGGAACAACCTGTCAATATAAGAGACGATGCACCACCCGGCTGGAATTGAACCGATCTCCCCTAGTTGCCGATGTGAGCAGGAAGTTTCTGCAAAGGTAGTTTCATCTAACGTCACACAATCACAGTTGTGGCCCTGGACCGTCATCAGCATCCGTCTTCCAGGATTTTCCTTTGAGATGCGTACGTGTCATTGCAGAAATTCGCTACTCCTTATCAAGGCCATCCACTGGACGCATACGAGCTGGCACCGGAGTAAATCCTCGGGCGACAACAGGAGCAGTATGTTGTACAACATGTCGTCCGGTAGGTGCTGAGTAGAATTTGTCAGCCTTGTTGACGTCGTGCACCACCTATGGGAGATTAGTGATTTTATAAATTCAACAGTATAAGACTGAATAAATATGATGTAAATCAATTCAATTGTCCGTAAATTCACAACATTTGATAAACATCAGTTAACTATAGTTGTAACTAATGCTCCAAAACAAAATGCAAGTTAAGGGTTAGGGCGTTTGTACTCATCAAGGACTTGCAAACGGCCTAACCGAAAAACATGCAATCAAATATGCAATCAAAGATGCCCAACAACACAAACTTATAATTCTCCAAAAGATGCCGAAAAAAAGCTCACATCGGACAAAGATGAAAGGCCTTCATTTTGGGGGAAAATCCCCCTTAACATGAGTGCTGGTTATAAGAATGTGGAGATGAGTCTGGTAAAGTTCAGCAGGGTATTTGGAAGTGTTTAGGCAAGTCCTTGAGTTGTATTTTTTAAATTTTGGCTATTTAGACATCTGTGGTTTGTACATCCCCACTATTTATAAGGAAAAATTTAACCATGAGTTAAAAAAAACCAATGGATTCCGATTTTGACCGGACTATCAAAAGTATCGAAATTAACCCGGATTCGATACTACTTTTCCGTCATCTTCTTGATATTTAAACTTCAATGGTTAGAAATGAACCACCTGCTTCTACCAGAACAAAATAACCCACCTCCCAAAACAAAGAAAACTGGCCAAGTGCAATCAAAGATGCCCAACAACAGAAACATCTAATTGAACCGAAAAACACGCAACTTAAGGGTTAGGGAGTTTGTACTCTTTTATGAGGAGAGCATGCAAGTCGGGAGGGGATGGATAGTCCTTGTCCAGAGAAGCCTTCTCTTCATCAACGCCCAATTTTTACTCATCAAGGACTTGCAAACGGCCTAACCGCGTGTAATAATCCTTCAACTTCGCCTCTTCCGCCTCCATCTCCTTCAGTTTAAGATCTGTTGTTTCGCTCGCCATGTAAAACGACTGAAAACGACGTAGGAGAGCGTTGTATGCGTGAGAGAGACGGCGATAACCTTCTTGTTGGCGGTAAAATCCTCGTTCACACTCATCGCAATCGCAGTAACTAGGGTGCGTTGAGGAAGAAGCCATGAACGAAACCCACTAGGTTTTTGGGGACTGAACAGGGACCGAGTACTCAGAGATTCCGAAGATAGAGGTGACCGGAAGTTTGATTTTGTTTGAGAGGGAAAGGTGGACAGGACGTTATGATTTCTTAAAATGGCTTGTGGTCTACAATATATGTATACCAAAAAAAGAGTCCGGCCTTCATTTTGTTTATAAAATGGCTTATGGTGGCCAATAAAATAACTTATTCCTCTTGGTAGTCCGGCCTTCATTTTATAAAATAAGATAAAATTCCCTGGAAAAAAAATAAAAATTAGCCCAGTGGTAAGTTTTATGGTTAAGAATACATTATTATAATTTGGGAAATTTCATTCAGTGCCCTAAGTTTTTGACTTTTCCTTTTAGAGGCCAATAAAATAACTTATTCCTCTTGGTAGTTGGTACCCCCTGCCTGAGGGTTTGGCTTATCCAGTTGACGCCCTTCTCCGGTTCAAATTAGCCAATTTCAAGCTTACCATTATGTGCGTTACTCATAAATTAGAAGAATTCAACTCTTAAGACACTTAAATTCATAACCAAACTACATCAATATTAATTTTTTAACAATCCTCTATTTTAGCGGGTTTTAAACTGATGTAGTGGAACTTTGAATTTAAGTATTTTAAGAGTTGTATCAGTAGAGTGTGCAATTCGATCACTACCAAAATACTACAACATAATTGCAAGGCAAAAATCACAAGTCCGGTGGAATTACAAATGAGCAGCCCTCTCTTGATACGGTATAGTCCCTCGACTCCCTCCGTTTCAAAATAAGTTTCTTTGTTACACTTTTTTTTACCCACATTAAGTGTCGTTTTAAGTTTTCTAGGCAATTGATTATTAGAGAGTAATGAGATTCTCATTACTCTCTAATAATCAATTGCCTAGAAAACTTAAGTATTCATTCATTGGTCCAAAAAGGTGATTTTATTGACTAAGTTTTCTAGGCAATTGATTATTAGAGAGTAATGAGAATGCTTAGTGGAATGTGATTTTATTGAATAAGTATTCATTCATTGGTCCAAAAAGGTGGTGAGTGATAAGATTGAAAAAAGTTTAAGATTTTGAGCTTATTTACTAGTTTTCTTAAAACTACCGTCAAGATCTAATTTCATAATTTATAGCATAATTTTCAATGAAAATTGGAATGTGAATGAATCTAAATAATGTACTTTCATATATATATATATATATATATCATGTCATACGCACAGAACATTCCTGTCAATCTGGACGAAGCGCAAGTGTGCAGTATGTTATTTTCGAGAATGTGCAATACGTGCATCGTTTCTCATGTGTTTGTTTTAGATGATCCAAACACAAAATAACTACGGATTTCAAGCAAACACACCCGAGAAAATATGATATCTCGAAGGCGATATTGTTCATTTCTCGATTTGGGTAATGGTGGATTTAGCGCAAGTGTGCAACACGTTAATTTCCAAAGTGTGCATTAGTGCATCGCTTGTCATGTGTTTGTTTTAGATGATCCAACAACATAATTGCAAGGCAACAATCACAAGTAGCATTCAATCAAAATACCATTCCAACCAAAATGATACCTCCATTAACTTCATACAAACCACAAATACCATTCAAACAACTTAACTGGATTGCAAACATCACACGTCATAATAACAACCACTGGGTACGCTACCACTACAATAACCAACATCTATGTCACAGTTATTGATATTGCTTCAACGATCGCAAACGGACAAGACAGTCTTCTCTGTGTTTGAAACACAGGTTTGATAACTTCAATTCACATCTTGCCTATTAACGGCCTCCAAATCGGGAGCGGTTGGATAGTGGCGCTCGAGGGCGGCCTCCTCCGCCTCAGCAGCATTCTTCAAACGCTTTATGACTTGCAGTCGACCAAGTCTCGTGAAGTAATTCTTCAAATCGGCAGCTTCTTGCTGAAGAGCCTTGATTTCGAGATCCTTGATTCGGATCTCAGTTTCCATAAGATGACATCGACTTTGTAGAGAACTGTAAGCGCGTACAATGCTTTCATAACCCAGCTGTAGCTTTTCATATTGTGTTTCCATATCTTCATCTTGGTTGTATCGTGGGCGCTTCATATCTTCCAGATCTGAGACCAGCAATTGAGAGAGTTTTTTTGTCGAAACATGAAAATGAGTAGTCTTGAAAGGGTATTGTATATTACTATATTAGTATGCAGTCCTTTGATTCACGGTTCAGGCAGCCGTTGGATGGTGTTTGAATCGATGGTTCAGATTTGTTCAACGCACTCACGAAGTCACGATGCCATCTTATGATTTACAATCCCAACGGCCATCACCACTAATAACCCTAACTTTTTATTGATTCTATTCTTCAATGAAAATTTGAATGTGAAGAAACTTAAATAATGTAATATTATATATATGGTCATACTGAAAACTAAATCCTGTCAATGTAGTTTTAGCGCAAGTGTGCATGAAGTTAATTTTGAAAGTGTGCAAAAGTACATCGCTTTTCATGTGGTTGTTTTAGATGATATAACCACAAAATAACAACGGCTTTAAAACAAACAAGCCCGAGAGAATATGATCCCTTCTAAGTTGATACTGTGCATTTTTCGGTTTGGGTAATGGTCGATTTAGCCCAAGTGTGCAACACGTTATTTTCGAAACTGTGCATTAGTGCATCGATTGTCAAGTGGATGATCCAAACACAATAGTATAGACACCTTTCAAGCTTCGAAGTTGATATTGTTTACCTAATTATTTTACATTTAAATCTGCGGTCTATGATGGGATGTGACACAGACGAACAGTGACAGGACTGCTCTACTACCGTAGTTGCAAATATTCAACTTGTACAGATGTACTGCACTAGTAGCTTTCGAGCTGTACACCATAGAAAATTAACTTAGTTCCAAACGCATTGCCAATAGAATAATCATTACTCCGAAATGTTTAGGTAGAATGGGTAAATTACACAATTAATACTGTAATGTTTTCAATAATACGAAGTACAACATTTTGAATAATACAATTAATACTGTAATGTTTATCCTTTCCCTACTACATACTGTATATAACAAAATGGGTAAATTATACGAAATCACCCTTAAATTGTAAGACCAAAAACTAAAGATTTCGAACAAACTTAATTTATGGGTGGTTATGCGTACTTTACTCTAACAAAATATACAATCTATTAAACCCCAAACCCCAAACCCCAAACCCTAAACCCTAAACCATGGCACTCATCCCTCATCCCTGAGCTCTAAACCCTAAACCCTAAACCCTAAACCCTAAACCATAACCCATAAACCCTACTTCCTAAACCCTAAGCCCTAAGACCTAAACCCTAAACCATAAACCCTAAACCCAAAATAACTAAGCTTTCGAACAAACAAACCCGAGAGAATACGATCCATTTGAAGGACTTGTAGTATTTATTCGAAGTTGATATTGTGCATCTGTCGAAATTGGATTTAGTGGATTTTGCGCAAGTGTGCAAGTAAAAATTTGAGAAATTGTGCATTAGTTCATTGTTGCTCATGTGTTTGTTTTAGATCATCTCATCACTAAATATCTAAAGCTTTCAAACCCACAAATGATCGTTTTGCAAACATAACTTCATTCATACATGACTCCCACCCAAACAAAATACACCATAGGGACAACAAACAATCTTCAACTTCAACCAAGGCTCCTCTTTGAAGAGTTGCTCGACGGATGTCGAACGTTATTGAAGGTCAAATTCCATATGATGGCGAACGTTATGAGTGATTTGTTGCCTTTTATCAAAGAAATTTGCTTTACCTACGATCGTTGAGGTAGTTTTCCAAATATTGTAACATCTAATCTATGAAAGGTAATAAGATCATATGTGTTATTGCTAAAAGCTAAGTCTGCAAGGATAACATAAAAGATTGGTACATTTTGTTATATATGAAGTATGAAAATGATAAACATTATTAATTTGTTGATTACAAAGGTTGTAGGATGGACAGATACATTTGGTAATGGAAACAAGATGTTAATCTAGAAATTATTCATAATATATAGTCACAAATGTCACATGTTCTAGTTAGGGTGAAATGCACACCGCAACTAACGAATTGCACACCCTAAAACTTAATTCATATACCCTCACCCGGACTTGAAACCCAAAAACTTATTTCGAAATGCACTTCAATCATCTCACACGGATCACCATCCTTAGCCGTTCGATGGTGCCACCATGAACGGCCCACGTTAACCCAATGGCCAACACCACTAATAATCCTATTTTTTATTGATGCTATTCTTCAATGACAATTTGAATGTGTAGAGACTTAAATAATGTAATATTATATATGTGGTCATACAGAAAACCAAATTCTGTCAACGTAGTTTTAGCGCCATTGTGCAATAAGTTAATTTCGAAAGTGTGCATAAACAAGCCCGAGAGAATATGATCCCTTCTAAGTTGATACTGTGCATTTTTCGGTTTGGGTAATGGTCGATTTAGCGCAAGTGTGCAACACGTTATTTTCGAATCTGTGCATTAGTGCATCGATTTTGAAGTGGATGATCCAAACACAATAGTAGAGACACCCTTCAAGCTTCGAAGTTGATATTGTTCCGCCATGAACGGCCCAACATCCTTAGCCGTTCGATGGTTCCGCCATGAACGGCCCACGTTTAGCGATTTATTTTATATTGAAATCTGCGGTCTATGATGGGATGTGCCACAGACGCACAGTGACATGAAAGCTCTACTGTCGCTAGTTGAAAATTTTCAACTTGTACAGATGTGGGCCCCCTTTCGAGCTGTACACCATTAGTTCGAAACGCATGGCCAATAGAATAATAATTACTCCGAATTGTTTAGGTAGAATGGGTAAATTACACAATTAATACTTTAATGATTTCAATAATACGGAGTGCAACATTTTGAATAATCCAATTAATACTTTAATGTTTATCCTTTCCTTACTACATACTGTATACTCCCTCCGTTTCGCAAAAGATGTCCTTTTGGATAATTACACGATTATTAAGGAAATTTTTTATACCTAATATGCCCTCATTAAATGACTTTACTTTATTAATGTGGCTAATTACATGGGAAAATGAAAAAAATGGAACCCACTTTTTAGGGGCATAATTGGAAAACATTGAAAAAAAATGCTAAAAGGACAACTTTTATGAAAAATGCTAAATGGCCTAAAAAGACATCTTTTACGAAACGGAGGAAGTATAACAAATTGGGTGAACTAGTTTGATTTCGATTTGGTTTTCAAATTTTGAAACGCTACAAAATACCAACAGGTTAGGATTTGGGTGGTTATTTGAAAGCTTTTTGTGTTTATGTGTGGTTATGGAAAAATTTGCCTTTTATGGATGGATTTTTTAAAAGCACCATAAGTTATGGGTGGTTTTGCGTAATTTACCCTAACATAGTATACAATCTATTGATCGCTAAACCCTAAATAACTAAAGCCTTCGAACAAACAAAACCGAGAGAATACGATCCATTTGAAGGACATGTAAGCCTAAAAACTAAAGACTTGTAACAAAATATACAATCTATTAAACCCCAATTATGCAAAAACCCTGAGCCCTAGGCCCTCAACCCTAAGCCCTAATCCCTAAACCCTAAACCATAAACCATAAATCATAAACCCTAAACCCTAAACCCTAAACCCTAAACCATATACCCTATACCCTATACCCTACACACTACACACTACACCCTAAACCCTAAACCCTAAACCCTAAACCCTATACCCTATACCCTATACCCTATACCCTATACCCTATACACTACACACTACACACTACACCCTAAACCCTAAACCCTAAACCCTAAACCCTATACCCTATACCCTATACCCTGTACACTACACACTACACACTACACCCTAAACCCTAAACCCTAAACCATAAATTGTAATCCCTAATCCATCAACCCTAAACCTTAAACCCAAAATAACTAAGCTTTCAAACAAACAAACTCGAGAGAATTCGACATTGGTATTGTGCATCTCTCGAAATTGGGTTTAGTGGATTTCGCGCAAGTTTGCAAATAAAAATTTGCGAAAGTGTGCATTAGTTCATCGTTGCTCATGTGTTTGTTTTAGATCATCTCATTTCAAAATAACTAAAGCTTTCAAACCCAAAAATGATCGTTTTGCAAACATAACTTCATTCATACGTCGCTCCCATGTTATGAGTGATCGATAAAATCTCAAGAGATAGTTTAAATGCTTAAGGAGATCTGATCGGCCGTAATTTTTGAGCCTCCACTATTGTTTTCTCAACTTCACCACCAAATTTCCGCTTTTCACCTATTTTTAGGGGCACCAATATCAATGCACTAATGCCTTTAACTCGAATTTGAATTTGACTAATTAATAGAATCATAATGTAATAATTCACGGGTGGTGGGTCACCCGACCGACCCGCGAGTGATGGGTGGGTCGGGTGTAGGGTTATCAAAACTTGAGACGACCCGAGAAACCCGTCCGGCTCTCACGTCTCTAAACACGAACCCGGCCCGAGAAAAAAATAAATTTCTTATACATGAGACATGTCTGCCCCGAACAGATTTGAGTCGAATCTAACAAATCCTGAACACGAGATTACCATAAACTGATTGGACTCGACCCAAAGCCGACCCGACCCGACTGACGGAAGCACAGAGTCGGGTGACCCATTATTTTTCCTGGTCCGAGTTCTTACCTTATTAAAAAAAAATATAAAAATAGCCAGCAAGACGACGTCGTTATGGACCGAAGCTTCTTAGAAAAGCTTCGATACCAACTTTTTAGATAGACTTTTCTGATTCTCCTCGCTGAGCGTTCATCTTGGACCCGTCGTATTCTGAGTCGATATCGGAGAAGGTAGGAATCAAGAGAGGGAAAGAGGCCATGAGATGATCTTCGTGAACTCCACATGGACTTTTAATCTCTGCGGCTAATTAACTTGCAATTCCTTACTCTTTATTGTGTTTATTTTTCTTTTGTTGTCTGTTCGCGGGCTTTGATGGCCCCTTCGATGTTCTTGATCTGTTTTGGTGTGATTTGATGGAATGAACGGACTAACATTACAATTTTGAATCTGCGCACTACGGTTGTACAGTTCAGATTTTGCCGTTTCACGACCGTTGGATAGAACTAGGGTTGCAGTTCCTCTCTTTCTGATGTTGCCGTCTTTACTGTTTGTCGGAAACAATCTTTTCCCCGTGTCTTCCTCCCACATCTGTGTTTACGGTTGCTCCTTTGTTTGCTTGCTTTCATACCGCATTCCATGCTTCCCGAGTGAACCCTCTCCATTAAGAGGGTTGTAGCTCGCTTGCTTGCTTTCTTGTCTTAATCTTACTTCCAAGTTTGAAACCCTATGTGCTTATGCTTTAGTACCTACACGTTACTTACTGGTTTTACATGGATTGCAGATGCGTAGGATTCTAACATGGAATAAGGACTTGGATAAGATTTTCCTAACTATTGTTCGAAATTCCATGAGCAAGGCTCACCTTCCTTAGGGGGAGCGTATTTCGTGGTGGGAGACTTCCAAACTGTTTGGGCTCGAAACTGGTATTCTGCTGGTCCCCTCAGAACTGATATTCAGACTAGAGGACCACCGGTCAAAGTGGCATACTTGGTGTTCCTTCAAAGCTCTTGGAGGCAATGATGCATGGGACCTGTCCACCGGCCGATTCATCGGGGATGACACATGGTGGCAACGGATGATCGAGGTAAGCTCCCTGGATAGTCCCATCGAATACTAGAAAAGTTTTCATGATCACTTTGTGACTTTGTATTGTGGACTAGCTAGATATGTTTTTGGTTGATATGATAAGTATATAGTCATTTAGCAAATAGTGCAATGTATATCTTCATGTTGTAGCCATATTCTCATTACTGATAGTGCAGGCTTGCCCTGATTGTAAGGAGTACCGGGAATCTGGGCTAGACCCAGAAATAAGTTCACTGTGGGATCAGATTTTCTAGGAAGGCCAGCCCGACATCATTGATGTAGGCAGTGGGGACTCTTGTCCCAGGGAGGAGGAGGATGAGGTCGTGGACAACATGCATTCAGTGGTTGGAAATGCTTCCTGGGGGAACGACGATGTGGAAGATGATTAGTAGGTTACAAGGCAGGTTTGTTTTCTTGTTGCAGATTCACAAGGGGAAATGGTTTTGTGTATTGAAGTTCAGCAATGTTTATCTGTAGGTTAGCTACCTAATTTTACTAAGTTGTGTGTTTGCAGGTTCTACTGTAGGTGTGTTTGTTTGCTACAATTTTGTGCAACATCAGGAGCCCACCAATCCACAACCCTTTTGTTATAATGTTTTACTATTTATGGTTGGCGTGTATGTCTGTTTGTATTCGTCAATCTACTTTTCGCTCTTTGTTTAGTTGTTAGGGTTATATGCCATGTCCCACTGTGTCCTAGTGTATGCGGAACTTATGTACTGCAGTTCAACTTTGTTTTGTCATCATACTATGTTTCATGTGTTTGGGTGATGTAGATAAAGTGTTTGCTTTCCCTCAAGTTGAAGTGTCAGATTTGTGGGGTCCACATGATGTCTTATTTTGGGAATCTTTTGGGGTTGTAGTTCATTTGGTGAGTTATATGTTGTTTGTGGGGTTCAAATGCTATTTTTTGTGGGACACAGAATATGTCTTGTTTGCAGATTTGTTCTCTTGTTGCAGATTCACAAGTGGACATGGTTTTGGGCTTTGAAGTCCAGCAATGCTTAACTGTATGTTTGCTTCCTACTTATAGTAAGTTGTGTGCTTTTAGGTTGTAATGTAGGTGTGTTTGTGTGTGGAACTTTTCTAGTAGTTCAGAAGTTTTGTCATCATACTATTAAATTACTCCCATGTGTGTGGGTGATGTAGCTGAAAGTTGCAAGTGTCAGATTTATGGGGTCCACATGATGTCTTATTTTGGGAATCTTTGGGGGTGTAGCTCATTTGGTGATTAGTAGTATGTTGTTTGTGGGGGCCACATACTATTTTTTGTTTGGGAATCTTTTGACTGAAGTTAAAGTGTGTCTACAGCTCTAATTTATATGTCTGGTAGTATGGTGAGGTCTGCCGATGTCAGCTGCTGCCAAAGGAAGGACCCTTGTCCGTTGTGTTTGGCACGGTTGAATGAAAACCCTAGTTCCCCCCTCTCTCTCTCCTATATAAGGTCCTTAAATTGTGCTTGTAGTTACCCACTGCCTTGCAGGAACTTAAACTCTCAATTTTATCACTTGTAAAGGCTCTCCTCCTACTAAAACTCTCCCATTTCATCTCATATCATTTGTCATTTGCCTCCCTAACGGTGTTGAAAATCCTTCGTTTGTGTTGCAGGTTCCAATCCCTCTAACAGGTTGGGATCTTGTGCCTGTGTAGCTGTGTTCCAAGTGAGGAAAGAGCTAAGGGACCTATCTTTGCATATATGTGGTTGTGCTTAGAATACCATGTTCAAGGTGATGTCTGAGAACTGAAACAGAACATGTTTTCGAATAAATGTGTTATGTACGACCTAAAATAGGACCTATCTTTTGTATACATGTGCATGTGCTAACATAATAATGTTGAATGTGTTGAGAACAGGTTTGTGTGCATCGAGAATGTCAGATTCTAGGGAGAGCTATCAAAGCGGGGATTTCAGGAAATATGAGCATCATTTCCAGGGAGAATCTGATGCGGTGGAGGATGCTTTGGATCAAGAACTTGACTTAATTGGTTCAGTATGTGACGACGACCTTGGGAAGCGGATGCTGCAAATCATCGAAGATTTACGTAACGAACTGAAGGATTTGCGCCATACGGTCCTTAAACTGCGATGTGAGCTGGAGGATGCAAAGAACCCTAAACCGGGGGGGAAGGGAAGCTAGCTGGTTGTATCATGTATGGAATCTATGGATGTTTGACCATTATTAGATTGTGGATGAACTCCGATTTATGTTAATGGTTTCAGTGTGTGTATTATCTCTGAGGATGCAACGAACCTCAATCGATCCTTGGTAACTTAGCATTTTAGGATGTATTTTGTTGTGGTTGTTGATGTTGCTTTTAGAATTATGGATTTGCATAACCCAGTTTGTTGATGTTGCTTTTAGAATTGTGTTTTGTTGGTTTCAGTGTGTGTAAAATGATATTTTTTTTTGCTTATTTGCGTTGCTCAAGCTCGGCGCGGTAAAAAAATAGACGAGATTGAGACCGAACGTGAGATTGGTTGGAGGTTAAAATCTTGTTTTTGCTTTGTGCATTTGAATGTTCACTGAGCTCGAGCTTACTCGTGAACCTGTCATTTAGTTTCTTCGAGAGGCAAATTCGTGAACAACTCGTTTACAGGATCAATTATACAAGCAAATGGAGCTAAAATAGAAGATTTCCAGTCATGATAAGTAATATATCCTGTCTTTTGATTAGCAATGGATAGTTGTTTGAACTGGTGATATTTTGGACGAGACAAAGTTTATATCATGTGTTTTTTTATTTTATTAAACTATTTGCATTTATGGTTCATTTTTTGAACTAATTTTTAAGATTTAGATTTATGCAATTCTCATACTTATAAAATTGTGAATAATCGATAACAATATTGTATGTTTCCTTTACTTTCTAAAATATACATAATGTTCATTATGTTATTTTATTTTGAAATAAGAAACTTTGAAGTCCTTAAAAAATTGAATAGGCAATTGTAAGTATTTTTTTAATTTTATTCAAAAAAGCTTTTACGGGTTTGTTACAACTTAATACAGAGTATTAGTACAAATGATCACTCCAATGGAGCATTTATCGACATAGAGGGACAACATTTATAGTTGTTAAGATTTATTTGCACAACTTTACTTACCAATATTATTTTATTAGCCCAAATTTATTGGATTCAGATATCTTTTCCTATCTTTTCCTAGTTATACTCTTTTCCTAGTTATGCTGTTATACATGCCATAACAATAATAATAATAATATTACTAAATTAAACTTTAGATTAATGTTTTTAAACATACGGAGTACTTTATTAAATGAACCCAAATCTCAAACACCCGAACAAACAATATTTTAATCATTTCATTGACTCCCCTTCTCTGCTATCCACATTCTTCTTCGCGAAGATTCAACCTTTTTTTTTCCTTCCACAATCTTCTTCGCGTCTGTTCACCTCCGTCCTTCACTGAACTGGGTTTGAAATACCTTGGAGTACTTTTCTTTTCCGAAGGTTATATTCACGTTCTTCGCTCAATTGGGGTTTACTGTTCAAGGAACTTGAAAAATGTCCGACTACTTTCCGCAACATGTCTTGCTTCTGTTTGCCATCCGTTTGCCAACAAAATCAATACTTCGATTTCGAACGGTTTGCCGGGAATGGAAGGACGTAATCGACTCCGATTACTTCAAGCAAGAGCACCTGTCTCTCCAAAATCCACGAATCTGTGTTGAATATCAAAGAGCGCATGTGCAAACGTGGATCCATGTTTACCCCCACAGCATACCTCTGGAGGCGGAAGAGGTCCATAAGCGGCAAACAAAGAACAGAAGAATCTACTTCTGCGGCTGTGACAAGGGCGTCAGGTGCTATTTCGATCAATCATTAAACTACTTTTTTGGGGGGAATTGGGCAATGAATACGTGTTTCACTGTTCCAACGCAACCCTTAGGGGATTATACCTTGGATAAAATGCCAATACGCTATTGTTGCACTGGTTTCTGGGTCAACCCAGATGATAGTTGTCGTTTTAAGTTGATTGTACTCAATTTGTATATGACCGAAGAGAAAGAGGATGGGCCGTTGGGTGTTCTTGTATCACAAGACAAAGGGGCCTATACCATCTTTAAACCGGAGAATATGTGGTGTTGGCTTCCCTCCAAGTGCTGTCACGGTGTAGTAATAGGAGGGGTTTGTCATTGGAGAGGGTATTTCGCCGATGGGTCCCATGTTGTTTTGAGATTTGACTTTGTGAAAGAAACTTTTGGCTTCATTCCGATGCCGCCAGAGCCGGAGGACAAGGATTATTCAACTGGGCTTCGCAACTGGGAAGAAACACTGTCACTTGTTCGTTGGGGTGATGAAAAATCTCCTGAGACAGTTGTTGTATTTGTTTGGCTGAATTTGGAGTGGCTTGAAATGAAATGGTTTGATCTCTCCCCTGGAACAAGCAAAGTGTATGGGTAAATGGGCGAAGACCACGACAACAGTTTCAAGGTTTTTGCAAGGACAAGTGGGTGTCTAACGCTCTACAACTTCAAAACTGGAACCAGACTCCCCATAAAAATTGTGGCGCTAGGTTCTGTATTGGTGTTCGAGGATGTGGACAGCCTATATTTTCCTTCTGTTCCCAGTGAAGATTGAAGGTTCTACCATGTGTACTCCTTCTGTGGTAATTGGTATCTTTTTGTTGGCAATTTGGCATGTTTCTGTCTTGTGAATTAGCTATGTGTAATTAGATGTTGGCACTGGAGATAGTGTTGTGATTACCAAGATGATTTCCTGCATGCTATGTGATATATCCTGTCTTATGATCAGTAATGGGTGGTTGTCGCCACTGTTGATATTTTTTGGGATAGAAGAATTCCAATCATGCTACATGATAAAAGCTGTTGATTATCTATGGATAGTTTGTTGGCACTGGTGATATTTTGTGGTAAGAATAGCTAGAGGTTCTCCATTGTCCAAATATGTAACTCCTGTTATGCTAGAAATTGTCTTAATGTTAAATTCCATATGCTGGGTTATTGTTATTCTTCTTCTCAACTTCGTGGATATAACTTGTCTTAATGTTAAATTCCAAATGCTGGGTTATTGTTTGCGTCATATCAACTTCCTGGACATAACTTGTCTTAAAGTTAAATTCCATATGATGGATTATGTATGGATAGTTGTTACTTGTTGGCACATGCGATCTGTGCTTGATCGTTTATAGCTTTGATTCCAAAATGCGTAAGTCATTTAGGTGGCTAGACGTGGATTACATTCATCAAATTTGTGAATATGTTCCAAGTTTGCTGCTTCTGTAGGAACGTGCATGTTGATGGGTCGTCTACCTAAATAAATTTATTTGCTAATGATGCACAACTTGACTTCAATTAGTATTTTTTAACTTAAACTAGTTCTTTTTATCTTAAAATTTTAGTTTTTATATTAAATTATCAGTTAATTTTTGTATTATCTTAAATTAGTTTTTTAATCTTAAACTAGTTTTTAAAATAATTGATTGATAAAAAAAAAGGTTGCCGGTTACAAATCTATTTCCACGTTTGACTGTTTGAGAGAAAAACAAAGAACTAATTTCCACGTGTCACGAGGATGGCGTGTGACGATTAGTATACAAAACAGTAACCGTTTCACTTCCCGATTAGGGCTCCATATAAAATCCTGTGCATGCCGCTCTGTATTGCAGAAGTTTCCAGATTGTAGTTCCTTTTTACAAATCGGTATGGATTCTTGGTGTGGTTCGTCGGATAGGTCCACCGGCGATGTAGATGTCCTACGGTGGAGCACGACTGTTGCTGAATTGGAGGCGACGCTCGAAGCGTCCCACAACACTGAAAACGCCCTGATAGACAAGCTTAGGGAAGTTAACCTTCGAATTCGTCGTGCTAATAGGAGAGCCGGAGATCTGGTCAAAGGCGAAGATGGTTTGAAGGACGTTTCCAGGAAATGGGGCCGCGTCGAGATGTTGAGTGAAGTATGTTTCTCCCCTGCGCCGACCCCTCCACAGGACCCATGTATGGCACCATCTTCTACCGCAGGTACTCTATTGCATTCCGGACGACCCACTAGTGTTTATTACATATATGTATATAGTTGTTTCTGTCGTCTGGACTTGGCCGTATACCGGCAACGGTGGTGGCTGATTTTAAGAAATTAGGGTTTGCGGAATTTTAAGAAATTGAAGTTAGAGAGTTGTCTATTTAGTCTTTAGATATATTATGTGGGATGTTTTCATGGCTTGCAGTTTAATTTGAATGTCGCTCTGTTCGTTTGTTTCGGGTGGATGCGCCATCGGAATTAATCCAAATTTCTTTTTATTATACGTTGATGACCAACTAGCTAGTAATAATTAATTGTGTATCATGCTTAATTGTGTATTTTCATTGAATTTGCAATCAAGCAGTGGAGCTGCTGCAAGCCCTGTTGAAATTCCCA
This sequence comes from Fallopia convolvulus, assembly GCA_964016875.1. Lineage (NCBI taxonomy): Eukaryota > Viridiplantae > Streptophyta > Magnoliopsida > Caryophyllales > Polygonaceae > Fallopia > Fallopia convolvulus. Next base: position 53,140,559 of record OZ024722.1, read on the forward strand.
GTGATTCCGCTGAATATGAGGAAGAAGAAAATCCCAAAACGATGAAAGAACGGCTCACTCGAATACAAGAATTGGTTATCGGCAGTTCCGGTTCAGAGGAATTCAAAGAAAAATGCCACAAACTCCTCCGTAGGTATGAAAACTCTGTTCAGAGGGTCTCGGAGTTGCGCAACCAGCTCCGGATTGCAAAGTCCCTATTGAAGGAAGTCGAGGCAAAAGTACAGGTTGCAAAGAATGCGCGCAGAACGTTCATCGACTACTACAATCGCTTGGGCCGCATTGATGTAATGGCGGAACGAGGTATGAATTATGCTGACGAGAAGGCAAAAATGGACGCCCAACACCCCATTCCCCCACGTCTACATCCAGGCATGTAGTTGTAGTGATTGTAAAGTTGTTGTGATTAACTATATATGGTATGTAATGTATTTATGAAGAACAATATATTGTAATGGTTTGTAATGTTGTTGTGATGAACTATGGTATGTAATGTATCTGTGATGATGCACATTCGTACAAACGAATTGCACGCTTTCTTCTTTGGTCGCTTCTTTTACTATGGCTCCTCTTCACCATAGTGCCTTCCCAAACCAAGTTACCCGTGTCTTCCTTTTCCCTAGAGTCACTTTCAAAAGAGAAACGCCGCCCCCACTGGGAAATAATTAAATAAGTTTTTTGTTTTTAAAACTTGATTTTTTAGGGTGAATTGTAGTTGGAATTTGAGGTGAGCTGTTGCTTAATTTCAAATCTAAATTGGATTGTACGAGTATCAAATCCAAATTGTTGTTGTTGTTGTTGTTGTTGTTGTTGAACAATTAAGCCCCATTTCCTATAAAACCTGGCTTATGGTCTTCACTTCATTGCTCATTTGTTATACTAACACTTACCATATCTTAATTTGGACCTATTCTTACTACTTTGTTGTGCTGGTGCGTTGTGCTTTTGAGGGTCATATAAGAGGGTTGCATTGCTTCTATTTAATCGGACGTTTTTGACAGGTTTCGGTCCCATCTGCCGCAAGCGATGAACATAAGGGTAAGCTTGAAATTGGCTAATTTGAACTAGAGAGGGGTGTCAACGAGAAAAGCCAATACCTTAGAGGTACCAAAATGAATAAGTTTTTTACTTGGGCACCAAAAAGAGAAGGCAAAAACTTAGGGGCACAAAAGGAATTTCCCATCTTTTTTTGGTTGAAAATCAATTTGATTCTACAATACTAGTACTTTGCTATTTTTAGGGTTTGGTGGAAAGTTCATTAAAGCGACACTTTCTCTGCAGAAACGGGGAGACGATTCCGATTCTCGGGCTTGTGTATTTTCTGCTCCGATCAAGCGCTCAATGGAGGACGCCGCTGGGGTTGCGCGCGGTGCTTCGCGGTCGCGGCCGTTGTCCCGGATAGATGAGGTATAGTCTTCATTTACCCCTTTTGCCTTGGCAGCATGTAAGTACATGTACAATCTGTTGGATTGCCTTCTAAATTTTGCAACCAGCATCCCACTCTCGGAGTACTCTGCCTTTTGCCATTCTGGTCTAACCCGTTGTAGGGTTCCAAAAAACTGTTGTATCCTGTATCTAGACACCACTTTTAACGAAATTCACTTCTGTTTTGTCTTCTTTGGTCTCTTCTTTTACTATGGCTCCTCTTCACCATAGTGCCTTCCCAAATCAAGTTACCCTTGTCTTCCTTTTCCCTAGAGTCACTTTCAGAAGAGAAATGCCGTCCCCACTGGAATTAAATAAATAATTTTTTGTTTTTTAAAACTTAATGTTTTTATGGTGAATTGTTGCTGGAATTTGAGGTCAGTTGTTGCTTAATTCCAAATCTAAATTGGATTGTACGAATATCAAATCCAAATTGTTGTTGTTGTTGTTCTTGTTCTTGTTGTTGTTGTTGTTGTTGTTGAACAATTAAGCCCCATTTCCTATAAAACCTGGCTTGTAGTCTTCACTGCATTGCTCATTTGTTATAGTATCACTTACCATTTCTTAATTTGGACCTACTCTTACTACTTTGTTGTGCTGCTGCATTGTGCTTTTGAGGGTCATGGATCTGCGCGCATTGCTTCTATTTAATCGGATGTTTTTGACAGTTTTCGGTCCCATCTGCCGCTCTCGAGCCCGTTTTTTCCCTAATCTCTTCCACTGCTGACCGCAACTCCATCTCCTTAGTCTGCAAACACTGGTATTCAGTGGAGCGGCACAGCCGGCACCGAGTATTCGTCCAGAATTGTGACGCTCTCACCCCTCTAATCATAAGCCGACGGTTCCCCAATGTCCGATCCCTCGTGATCAACGAGGATGCTTATGTGACCCACGTGACGGATGCGAGGGCGTGGGTGACTATGATTGTGAGCAGATATCCACGAATGGAGGAGATCACAATGAAAGGTATGCGGGTGTATGATTTGGATTTGGAGTTGCTTGGGAACTCTCTTCCGAATTTGACAGTACTGGTTCTTTCTGAATGTATCATGCCTTCCGTTGAGGGCTTGCGCTCCATTGCTTCCGGGTGCAGGTACATTTCATTTTTCTTTTGATAATGGACAGAGCATTGACTCTTCGCATTAGGAGAAATTTGATTTGGGTTCTCATATTTTCTGCCATTTTGCTCTAGGAAACTTAGAAAGCTCCAAGTACAAGTCATCGAGTTAGAGGATTCTACCTTATTTCGGATATTTCGTCATAAGCAACAACGCCATGAACTGCAAGAGCTGAGCATTCGGTTCTGGGGTGAGTGTAGGACAGTAAGCGCAATGGGTCTTCTTTGTGTTGTCGCTCACTGTCCTAAGCTTCACTCCATCGAGTTCGAATGCAAAGAGATGACAAATGCAGCTCTCCGGAAAGTTGCTGAATTTCTCCCAAATCTTCACTCTTTCAGCTTAATCCTCTCTGAGCCCGGTCCCGACAACTTTACCCTCGAACCGTTCGACTCTGGCGTTACACCCATTATTAAGGGTTGCAAGAACCTAAAGCATCTCGCGATGGACGGTCTTTGCATTACCGAGCGGCTATTAGAACACATTGGGGCCCATGGCAAGAAACTCGAGACGCTTAAAATAGCTAATGCTACGTCGTCTTTTCGATCAGGGCTCCATCATATTCTCTTGGGATGCACTAGTCTTAGATCCTTGGTTATTGTGGAATGTGAAATTCAGGACGAAGCACTGCTAGAAATAGGCGGTTGGCCGAAGGCATTGGAGTCATTTGAGTTGTATGAAACTGAGGTGACATATGGATCGTGTAAGTTGTTCAAGGAAAGGTATCCAAGACTGATTTTCGAGGTCGAAGATGAGATAATGCCTTTAGAAGAAGATTTGGAAGATGACGAATTCGTGGCCTCACTACATATATATAGGCCAAGTAATGTGTGAGCATTTGTTGTCTTGGTACGTATCAGCCTTAGAATTGACATTTGTGAACACTTTTAATTTCCAATATGGCATTTTGTGGTCTTGGTATCAAACTTTTGTGGTCCACGTATGCGATGATATCAACATAAGAATTCACATTTTGCGGCAGCGTCAGGTATGTTATAGCGGCCTAATATCTTTTATTGTGTTGGTGTTTTTGTTGGCTGATGGTACACATGCTGAAAAATAGTTCATGAAGTTATGTATTAGAAATGTATGACAAGATTCTATCGGAATTCGGGTGTATAACCTAGTTTTTTCTCGGTGTCGCTTTAAAAGTGTTATCATTATCCATTTTTACGTCTTATGCAAACGGTTTACACATGGTGCAAGATTGCCTGAGAGGTCAATTTCTGTTGTGTTATTCGGTTTTCGGTCCACGTAGATTACCCCCTTTGGCTTGGCAGCTTGTAAGTACAAAGTTTATCTGTTGGATTGCCTTCTTAATTTTGCGACCAGGTTTCCACTCTCGGAGTACTCTACCTTGTTGCCATTCTGGTCTAACCTGTTGTAGGCTTAAAAAAAGTTGTTGTATCTAGACACCACTTTTAACGAAATTCACTTCTGTTTTGTCTTCTTTGGTCTCTTCTTTTACTATGGCTCCTCTTCACCATAGTGCCTTCCCAAATCAAGTTAGCCTTGTCTTCCTTTTCCCTAGAGTCACTTTCAGAAGAGAAATGTCACCCCCACTGGGAATTAAATAAATAAGTTTTTTGTTTTTTTAAACTTGATTTTTTTAGGGTGAATTGTTGCTGGAATTTGAGGTGAGTTGTTGCTTAATTTCAAATCTAAATTGGATTGTACGAGTATCAAATCCAAATTGTTGTTGTTGTTGTTGTTGTTGTTGTTGTTGTTGTTGAACAATTAAGCCCCATTTCCTATAAAAACATGGCTTATATAGTCTTCACTGCATTGCTCATTTGTTATAGTAACACTTACCATTTCTTAATTTGGACCTATTCTTACTACTTGGTTGTGCTGGTGCGTTGTGCTTTTTAGGGTCATGGATCTGCATTGCTTCTATTTAATCGGATGTTTTTGACAGGTTTCGGTCCCATCTGCCGCAATCGAGCCCATTTTTTCCCTAATCTCTTCCACTGCTGACCGCAACTCCATCTCCTTAGTCTGCAAACACTGGTATTCAGTGGAGCGGCACGGCTGGCACCGAGTATTCGTCCAGAATTGTCGCGCTCTCACCCCTCTAATGATAAGCCGACGGTTCCCCAATGTCCGATCCCTCCTAATCAGCGGGAATCTTTCTCGGATCTTCTATGAGGATGCGCATGTGTGGGTTAATATGATTGTGAGCAGCTATCCAAAAATGGAGGAGATAACGATGAGTGGTCTGCGGTTGTGTGATTCGGATTTGGTGTTGCTTGGGAACTCTCTTCCGAATTTGACAGTACTGGTTCTTTCTGAATGTTTCATGCCTTCCGCTGATGGCTTGCGCTCCATTGCTACCAGGTGCTGCAGGTACAGTTCATCTTTCTCTTGTTAATGAACAGAGCATTGATTCTTCGCATTAGGAGATATTTGATTTGGGTTCTCATATTTTCTTCCATTTTGCTGTAGGAACCTGAGAAAGCTCCAGATACCAGCCTTGCACGATTCTGATTCTGACCTCTTTCAGGTACTTTGTCTGCCATTTAATGAACTGCAAGAGTTTAGCATCAAGGACCCCCAGGATGGTTGCACATTAAGCACAATGAGTCTTGTTGTTGTTTCCAATTCCTGCCCTAAGCTTCACTCTATAGACTACGAATGTAAGACGATGTCAAATGCAGCTCTTTTCCTAGTTGCATTACGGTTCCCAAATCTTCACTCTTTGGGCATAAACCTTTCACATGTCGATACCGACGAATTTAGCAAATTGCCGTTCGATTATGGGGTTTCAAGCATTATTGAGTACTGCACGACCCTAAAGCATCTCGTGTTGCAGGCTCTATGCATTACAGAGCACCTATTAGAACACATTGGGGCTCATGGCAAGAAACTTGAGACGCTTAAAATTACTTATGCTACGTCTCTTGAATCAGGGCTTGATCATATTCTCATGGGATGCACTAGACTTAGATCCTTGGTTATTGAGGATTGTGAGTTTAAGGACGAAGCATTGCTAGCAATAGGCATTTGGCCGGAGACATTCGAGTCATTTAAGATGTCCCACCCTGAAGTGTCATATGGAGCGTGTAAGCTTTTCAAGGAAAGGAATCCAACACTGGTTTTCGAGGTCAATGACGAGTTAATGATGCCTTTAGAAGACGATTTGGATGATGACGATATTGTGGATTCACTACATATATATAGGCATCGTAATGTGTGAGCTTTTGTGGTCTTGGTAAGACAGAGTTTCCCAATTCTACATTGACCAAGATTGCTATATTCTTTAGGCGGTAAGATCTGTCATTATCTCATCTTATGTGAATTTGGTCTGTGAATCAAGAACTTGAGCACTGGCGCACAATTTACACCTTGTTTGATAGCTGTAGTTTATATGTGTGGACATTATCTCAAACAAATACATGAACAGCGATGCACAGATATAATGAAGACATCATGACAGGATTGCATTTTCATTATGACAGCAAATGTAATATATCATCTATGTATGTATGTCTTCCATCAAAATAACCGAATGCACAATGTCGCAAAATGGGAAGGACCCTTTTAAAATTTATTAATTAAACGCTAGAAATTTTGTACAAGACGTCTACCATAAACAATTCTAAGTGGTTGTACTCACAAATTACAAATAAATAAGTTATTTTTCCTTTTTATGGACCAAAAAAATAAAAAATGAATGTAATGATGGTATAGGCTAGTATTTCACTATTAAGCCCTATTTTTTTGATAATGATGGTGGGTAACGTCAAATCAAAAGTACATCTCCCAATTTTTTTTGATAAACACTATTAAGCCCTGTTTTGGAGGGAAATGAAAGAGTGCTTGGCGGGAAAAATTTCCTCTTTGGTTAACCTACTGAACTCCAACGCCTCTTTTTTTGGGTGGATAACTCCAACGTCACTATAAGTAAGTTGTTGCTCCTACGTACTAACGTACGTATATATGTTCTCACTCGATCAACAAGAAAAATACAAGAATTCTCTACACAAACACGAAACCCTTCAACATCTTGAACCCTTTTCCAATGGCTTACAACACAAACAACCACAGCCCCCAACTCGCCTGGGTTTTGGTGGACATACGCATGTTCATCCGCAACTTCACGCGACGGAGCTCGGAAGGACGCCAATGCTTGGCGGCTTGCCTCAACGCGGTGTGCCACACTCCATCCTTCACTAGGATAGTCGAGGAGGAAAGAAACTACGAAATCATGCAGCAGGATCCGGTACTGAGGATGGCAGTCCACTCGGGGAAGCGCGTCTTGGCGCTCCCGACAGTAGACATGTCCATCGTTCGTGTCGATGAGGACGCACGGCGTCCGGAACCGGTCCTCACAGTGTACCAGTTGCTTGCGGTGCACTGGGCATTGAGGGAGATCCGTTTGGTTCTAAGATGGCTCCTGAAACATCCGGCGGTAGGAAGCAGGTCGGTCGGTGATACCCTAACTGACTGCGGCTGGATGGAGAGTTTCGAGCGACTCCTCAAGGAGGAGCTCCGCCATGAGGAAATTCGGGCAGAGATGGTCGACATCCGTCGACGTATCATGAACTTAAGCGGGAAGAGACCAGCTTCGGCTTCGACCGCACCTCCTGTTCTGCCTCTGGCGCCTGGGTGCGCTCGGGCAGAGTACCAAAGATTGGACAAGAGGTCGAAGCGTACCTAATATAACGTATTGCACACTTGCGCCAACGAATTGCACACTTAGTAATATTGCATGCATTTGTTGGCAAGTAGGTCTCTTCTATGTTTAATGTTTTAGTCCTTTAATTACCATCTGATGTATTTTCGTTAGCCACGTTACCACGTATGAATGAATTTCTGTTTCCAAAACGATCATTTCTGTGTTTGAAAGCTTTAGTTATTTGCGTTGAGTTCACCTAAAACAAACACATGAACAATGCTGCACTATTGCACACACACTTGCGCTAAATTCGCCATTACCAAAATCGAGAAATGCGCATTATCAATTTCGAATAAGAACTACAAAATGGATCGTTTTCTGTCAGGATTGTTTGCTTGATAGCTTTAGTTATTTTGTGTTGAGATCATATAAAACTAACACATGCCCATCGATGCACTATAAGGAAGTCCTATTGATAGGATTTGGGTTTCAATATGACAGGATTGCATAATTTGTCATGTACAATAACTAATGCACATTGTCGCATATAGAGAATTGCACACTTGCGCGAAATCCATTAAAACCAAAATCAACAAATGCACAATATCGATTTAGTTATGCTAAAATTCATAACGATGCACTAAGCAAGGGAGGAAGTCATGCTAACATACATCAGAATTTCATTACAAATCTACAAAAATTAACCCCTATTATCACTACTAAGACAACGAAATAAAGGTTCGCTCTTCGCTTCGCCTTGTCCCTCTCTTGTTGTCTCTCCTTCACTTTTCTTAGTAAACCCCAAATCACCTTCTTGGCATCTTCTGGGAATTGGTCGTCAAGCCAGGCAAAATACGTGCAAGCACTTCTTGTCTGCAAATTTAACACAATTTGCGCACATTGAACCCAAATTTAACACAATTTAACCCAATAATTTTCGAATAATGGATTCTTTCCCAAATCATGAAATTGAACTTACTCCAAAGTAAGGACACCCATAAAATCGCCTTCCCGGGTTACGCTCCGTCCACGAGTAAACAATTGATGCTGGAGATCCACAATAACAACACACCGGGTTTTGGTATTCTGCACCTCCCCTTTTGCTAGAACACCCACTCGAGCTTCCGATATTTCAAGATGCCATGTCCTAGCTTCCACTCTAACAATTCGGTCGATAGAGGAGAGTGGGGAATTTCTGACTTTGCTTGCTGCAGTGTTCAATGGCGTGTTGGAGAATTTATGGGGTTGCTTGCTGGAGTGTTCAATGGCGTGTTGGAGGAGGAGAGGGGAGAGATCGATCCTTTTAACAACATGTGTTAATGGGCCGGATTGTCCTGGTGTGGATAGGCCCAGTATTCGATACATTATTTTTTTTATGTTGGACTCTATCGCACAACGGCCCATTGAACTCCTCCCTCGTGTATATTGTCCCAGGCAGTAATTTGACTAATGAGTAAAAACCCTAGTCTTTTCAATTCAATCGTGCACCGGAGACCTCTACTCAAAGTCTCAAACACCACCTTACCATTTGAAGATGCCGACGAGTAGAGTTCAGTCAGCAATTTCGTGTGTTGTTGCCAGCACAACCAAACACTTCGTTAAGACGATACATTTTCCGTCTGTTCAGTTGGAGCGCATAGTAAGCCCTTTTTTCTCCCAAATTTGTTTCATAAAATATGAATTCCACAACTTCATATTCTTGGGCATCCTGAATTTAGTGGTTTTAGTGTTTCTCTTCCACTGTTTGCATATTTAATGTTCCTTATTACAACGATTGACTTCATTATAAGTCTTCCGATCCTCAAAGCAACAACTTTCCTTACTAAACCATGCTACAAAATCTGAATCCTTTTATAAGTTTGTGACAGACTCTGATTATGCCTGAATTCTGGCACAAAAAGCACTGACTTCAAGCAAATTTTACCAGTCAAGGCCATAGTTCATACGTGACTGACTTGTTTAACAGATACCATGTGAAGAATTGCTTATGCGGAAGTAATTGAAGTATAATCCATGAAAGAGAGGAAATAGGGCTCAATTCATTCTGTAAGAGTTTGTTACAGAGAGTATCAAGCAAGTTAATGTTATTGAACCCCTTTTATTACAGACACGTGGATCTTATTACTAACCTTCTAACAAATTCTAGTTAACTTGTCTAACTAGTCTACATTGACTAACTACCACTGATTGTCAGTGTACCTCTTAATTTTCCTGCTAACTATGCCCGACCAATGCATTCATTTTCATGATTTGTAACTACATTTCGCCAGATCCTGCCAATGGCATTTTCAAGGCAACACCGGGCAAGCATGCGAAACCGAGCTCTTATTACAACTTCGGACGGCTCTGTACACTCTGTTGGTGTTTCAAGGCGGGCTGGCCAAGTGTGGTTTACCGAGGGCTGGAAAGAATTTACGGAGTTGTACTCTATACGGAAGGGATCCATATTAATGTTTGGCTACAATGGACACTCTCGTTTCTACATTCTCGTCTTCGACCCTAATACCGGGTGCGAAATCGACTATCCTGACCATGACTCCGACGACTTCACATAAGCAATGTCTGCTCTTGCCTCATAATGCACAATGAATAATGTAAACATCTAAATTCTGGGTCATCACTTTATTGGCTCTGCAGACAATATTTTATCTTAATGTATGTTTTTTTCAGCTTGGTAGATGTTGTTGTTGTTGTTTGTGTGTTTTTTTTTTTTCAACTCTTCTTACTTAAATCTATGGCATTTGTGTTGAACTTGGCCAAATAAGTAGCATAATAAGTGTGGCAAAGACAACTGGTAAACAATATGACAATGTTGTCCACTACCATCATTTGATTCATACTCCAAGGGTCCCGACTAAGAAAGGATCACATTCTACATCATCAAGCGAAAAGCATAGCAGCATCAGGGGGGACGTCATGAAATTCCTCATATGTGCTGCCTAATTCTAAAGCATACTTAGCTAGAGCGCCGGTTGTTGATTTCCCCCATTCCCGGAGAAGCTGAGCTGTCACCTCCCAGCAGCGGTTGTCATGAATTAAGCTCCAACACTCCTTAAGCAATTAAGATTCTGGTGCCTCACCTTCCATGTTCACAAAATCGCAACACTCCGCAGAATTACATTCTACCAGCAAATTGGACGTTGGCAGTGTAAACAGGGAAAGTGTTCACCCTCGGATTATGTAGGTTTTTTTTTTGCCATCTTCATTCTTATAGGGGCCAACTGCACTTTATACCAAAATCGTTTTCAGTAAGGAGCTGTTCCGTGAGGATGAAAGCGTCGCTACGCTGTCACGTACGCTCAATAATATGATGAGTAGTGCCCAGGGTTAAATGGCTAACACCAAAGCATCGGATGTCGATCTGGTTCGAATTAAACACTCTCGTTCTAGTTATCATATGTTTACTGATTTTGAGCAGCTCGACTTGATTTGTTGCCTTGTGTTATTTTTGTTCTCTTACACAATGGTGCTTCCCGCTTTGTAAATGTTGCCTAAAAGATAGTTACTACGTACCGAACATCAAATTTGGATTATGCAATTGGCGACAACCAAATTTGCACACTATGGTTTAGTGACCAATCAATGTGCATATTATAAAATTTGAAATTGCAAAATAGGTAAGTTAAATATATAGCGTCACTTAAATAAATAAGCTACAAAAGAATTGGGCTTCAAATTCACAAGTGCAATTTGTGCAAAAGAGTGCGTCGTCTTCATTTTCGGATAAATACGCGAATCTCACCCAACCACACTTTCTGCGGCAATTAGCATGATCTTGTGGCTGCTCCTTGGCAAACTTAATTGGTTTGAAGCGGCCGCGGAATTCATGGGTCCATACGCTTTTCAAAAATGTGTGCAACCTATTACGATGGGTGACAATTCCTTTTCTAGTGCAAGCCTTCACTCCACTGATGAGTTGTATACCTATGTGCTTCTCATTTTCATGCTTGCAACATAGTAAGATGAGACCCAACACATAAGCCCCAGTCTTGTGTCCCAAGTGTGCTGCTTTGTCTAAGTTCTTCATCCCTTCTTGTTCTTGCATTTCAATAAAATTGATTCTGTATGGAAACGGCAAAAGATTAAGAAAGGTGGTATATGTATAAACAGTACTCAAATTCAAGTAGGTAAATGAATGGAAAAATCAGTATTGCCATACCATTCCTTGGAGGAATAATGCTCCAGGATTGTCCCAGGATGCACATTGTTGTGTGTAGGTCAAGGCAGCGTGCAAGTGATGACGTTCACTTGGGTAGGTGAAGCGGTCGAAATTGAAGTTCTCAATGTCCACTCGACAAAGCACAGATTCTTCCTTTCCAATTTTGTCTCAGGCTTTACAACTAAACAACCAATGAAAAGGGGATATAATTGTAGGAAGGTATGTGCTAATGTCATAGTTGTAGGAATGAGAGTTTATTTCAAGCATGCAAAACAGAATAAACAAGCACACATATGACTTTGTTCTATTAAATATGCTGATATAATTGTAGGAATGTATGTGCTAATGTCATAGTACGGAGTATAATACAAGTAATACCAGAAATACAGGATGTTAACTTACCTGAGTCTGCAACTACATAGATCAGTTAGGGATGAAGAGGCAACTCTAATAACAACCTCAACAATTATATCACGTGGTAACGCTTCTAAGAAATTTGATTTCTTGGTCTTCTTAAAGCTTCTCTGCTTTGCCCTTGTTATAGCTCTCTTTGTCATTGCTATAGCAATCTTACCCATTGTTATTAGAGGAGAGAATAGAGAGGACAGAAAAAAGTAGCCAAAGTAGAAACACGTTATTGGTAACACTGAAATGGTTGTGTGATTTTGAGTTTATTTTATAGTACTGGTGGAGTTAAGTTCACGGGTGGAGGAACGAACAGTCTCAGCTTTCACAAATAATTGCATACACGCTATAGGCACGCTTGTACAACTCTTCTGCCGTTTTGATTTCCTTCTCATCAACAATTGGAATCTGATGCTTTCAATGCAACTCTTCGTTTTTTTCGTAAAAGACTACAAAAAGACATAACTTATAAATTTGCATTGAACAAGCTTTTATTACAACTCCGGACGGCTCTGTACACTCTGTTGGTGTTTCAAGGCGGGCTGGCCAAGTGTGGTTTACCGACGGCTGGAAAGAATTTACGGAGTTGTACTCTATACGGCAGGGATCCATATTAATGTTCGGCTACGATGGACACTCTCGCTTTTACATTGTCATCTTCGACCCTAATACCGGGTGCGGAATCGACTATCCCGACCATGACTCCGACGACTTCACATAAGCAATGTCTGCTCTTGCCTCATAATGCACAATGAATAATGTAAACATCTAAATTCTGGGTCATCAGTTTATTGGGTATGTAGACCATATTTTATCTTAATGTATGTTTTTTCAGCTTGGTAGATGTTGTTGTTGTTGTTTGTGTGTTTTTTTTTTCAACTCTTCTTACTTAAATCTATGGCATTTGTGTTGAACTTGGCCAAATAAGTAGCATAATAAGTGTGGCATCAACAACTGGTGAACAATATGATAATGTTGTCAACTACCATCATTTGATTCATACTCCAAGGGTCCCAACTAAGAAAGAATCACATTCTCCATCATGAAGTGAAATACATAGCAGCATCAGGGGGGACAACATCAAATTCAGCATATGTGCTGCCTAATTCTAAAGCATACTTAGCTAGAGCGTCGGTTGTTGATTTCCCCCATTCCGGGAGTACCTTAAATGTCACCTCCCTGCAGCGGTTGTCATGAATTAAGCTCCAACACTCCTTAAGCAAGTCAGATTCTGGTGCCTCACCTTCCATGTTCACAAAAGTGCAAGCCTCCGCAGAATTGCATTCTACCAGCGCATTGGATGTTGGCCAATTTTGTATTACCTTCATCCCATACAAAATACCCCTTAGAGCAGTTGTAACTGTATTTGCGTGACCCAAATTGTATACATAACACCTCATTACGTTGCCATTCCCAGACGTAATAATACCACCTCCGCCTGCATTGCCATTCACGCCATTGGAAAGGCCACAAGTACTAATCTTCAAGCACTCCCTGCGTGGTGGGGGAATCCAACGAGAAGAGCTCACTTGTGATCCAATCAGAAAAAAAAGGGTAAATTGTACCTGACATATTTTTATTTAGGCGGGTGAAAGTAACTCACTGACCTGTGATTCATCCACACGCATGGGCGGCATGGCATATGACGGAGTCGCCCGAGAGCTATGACGAGGCATGGTGTCATTTTGGGAAAACCTTAATCCCAGTTGCGCGCCATCAAGCTGCAAAGGTAGGTAGGTATTACATACGCATGTTTGATTTACCTTATTCCGTGACTACCGTTACATAAATCCCAAAAGATACAAGCTCCAACATATACTTACCTCAGTTCGAAGGGTATCAGAAACATGATTTTCACTGCAATGCGCATTGCTCCTCGTAACATGTTCGACGGAAGTGGTTTCCTCCGTTGTAGCCTTAGCCTGGACCAAATACAACGATATTTTTATCACCACAATGTTTTTAACACATTCCATAATTATAATAATATCAAGCAGATGGTGAATGAAAATTACTTTCTTGCTCCTTGGTTTATTGATTTTCTTCTTTTTGCTTGCAGGAGAAGGAGTCTCCGCTGGATGCTTGGTCCGTTTGCCTTTTGGTCGGCCTTTACCCCTTTTATCTGGAGGATCCTTCAAACATTCCGTGTCTGCCGGTTGTCTACTTTTATTGTGCCTTTCATTTCTCTGATTCTTCTGCAGCCTCCTCTTCCCAAAGTTCTTGGCATCCAGTCCCCTGATTCCGTTGAGTACGGGATTGGAGATAATTCCCAATACCTCCTCCAGCCTTTTTTCTATATCGTCCACTCCTTTTACAAATATGTTGTATGTTTCCTCATTATGGAGTGCAAGATATACCATGTACTGGTTCCTGTCACTAAGCTCACGGAACCTCTTTACCCGTGGAGCTACTTTGGGATCATAATATTTCACTTTGATGCTCTCATACTCTCGGACGATGTTTTTCCTCCAACGATTCAACACATACTTCTCGGGAATAGAAGGAATCTCTTCCATGTCAATCACTCTAATTATATGCCTGCACAAAATGCCTTTGAATTCAAAGAGATTACAAGAGCATTTGAATTCCATAGAACCTCTATCGATAGTGGTCCAAAAGGATTTCTTCCTCGTCCGCCAAACAGGTTGTACTATTTTTTCGTCAACTTTATATGTTGTTTTGTTTCCATGGACGCTCGGATGCGCTGCATTTGTGTGTAAGAGGCCCTCTACCTGTAATCAAATATTGAACACCATAAGAATATAATTTAACGTATCCCCCATGCGGAATTTACAGTAGCTACAAGCGTAATAAGTGTATACTACGCTTGTGTTTTTCCCTCTTCCTTCACTTCTTTGAATTTATTGTTAGTATAGGCCTTATGGAAAACCTCTTCGACCAATATGGTTGAATTGGAAGTATAAGGCTTGTCCATAGATTGGGCATTTAAAATCTTTTCCTCTTCAACCTTGCCTGAGAGTGCCATCTGGTATTGCTCGACCAATAGTTGCAATCCGGTGTGCGTATTCAGGTATCCTTTGAAAAAGAAATTTAGGCCTTCACTCCTCTGTGTGGACGACATACCAGCCCAAAAGGAACTCCTCCAATACCCCGGAGCCCACCTTTCTCGTTCCCTGTAGGACTCTTGTATCCAGGTATAGTGATGCAAGTCAAATTCTTCCACCATTTCCCTCCATGCTTCCTCAAACTTGGGAAGGTCCATTGAATTGTGCAGAACAACATGCAAACGTTCTTTTATTTCTTTCCAATAAACATGGCTCCCTAAATTTCTATTTGCATTTTGCATTATATGAAAGACGCAAAGTCTGTGCCTAGTACTCGGGAAGACCATTTGAACGGCCTTACCGATGGCTTTGCACTGATCGGTCAAGATCGCATCGGGGGCCTTTTTCATACACTTCAGCCAACACCTGAATAACCAAGCGAATGCGTCCGCATCTTCGTGACGTATTACTCCACCTGCAAGCACCACAAACGACCTGTGGTGATTCACACCAATAAATGGGGCAAACGGCATGCCATACCTGTTCGTTTGGTGAGTCGTATCAAATGTCACAACGTCACCAAAGTCCTTAGCCATACTCCGGCATCTTGCATCTGCCCAAAAAACATTAACTAAGGCCCCGTTCGAATCTCTCTTGATCTCACTGAAGAAGTCTGGGTTATCAGCTGCCATCGATTCCAAGTAGTCCTCCAAAGCCGACGCGTCGCCGTTCTGTCTTGAACTTCGACGCTCTGTGTTTAACACATTTCTCATATCTGTTTTACTGTAAGGTAAGTTCTCATGCCCTCCGTTTTCAACAACCAGCGAATTAAAATTCTTCGTCACTGGAACACCGGCTCTATCATTCGTCATGATCCTCATCTTGTGGTGCTCTGGCATGTACTTGTAGTTAATCATCAAACGGCTGTTACTTGGATTAAGCGGGTGGTTATGTTTGAGTTTCAGACTCTTGATTTTAAACCTATCCTCTACGTACCTCGCATGAATAAAGACTGGGCACCCAGTTGCTTGGCTTTTTTTATACTTCGTTGCTTTCCCCGCCTTCACACACTCTAATCGAAGTTTCACCATCATGTGGTATTCTGCTTCCTCTTGACCCTTTTTATTCCCGTATCTTCCCTTGTACTCCTCGAACAGCTTGGAGTTGCGAGTATGCCACTGAAAACCAGTCTGATATGCGTATTTATGACACCATTTTGCAAAGTCTTCTGCATCGTCAAAGCACATCCCCGTTCTGGGATGTGGCAAAACACCATCGGAGGGGTCACTTGTGTCGCCGACCTCTTCGTTGACAACATTATCCTCGTTCAAATCAACACCTTCGTTTAGGACATATACCTTGTTCAAATCTAAACCTTCGTTTAGGTCCAAGTTCATTGAAGCGAAATCTGCAAAGGATTTGAAACAAATATATCTATGATCAAATTTTACAATAAGCTACATGCACCCTATCAAATCACCCGAATGCACAGTCCAAATAACGAATTGCACACTGTCACGAAAATGCAACTCCAACAAATGATCCGAGTGGAAACTGTCCAAATAACGAATTGCAAACTGTCGAAATAACGAATTGCACACTGGCTATAAATGCACTCGGACCGAAATCCTTGATGCATTGTGTTTAATTTTTTGTGTTTGAAACCTTTTGTTTTCTTGGTGTTGAGATCATCGACAACAAATACATAATGACATTATGTATGTTTCAGTATGACAGGATATATATTGTAACATGTCTGGACATCCTCCATCAACATAAAGGGATGCACACTGTCGCAAATAACGATTTGCACACTATCTGTTTGCTAAATAAAGAATATATAATGTAGCATGTATAGACATCCTCCCAACTTTTCTTATTAACAAAAAAAAAGACATCCTCCAACAACATAACGGGATGCACACTGTCGCAAATAACGAATTGCACACTATTTGTTTTCTAACTAAAAAATATACTAATGTAGCATGTCTATACATCCTCCAACAACATACCGGGATGCACACTGTCGCCAATAACGGATTGCACACTATCAGTTTGCTAGATAAACACCTTCAAATTCAACAACCAAACAATCGATTCTAGGTCAATTTCAATTCCGATATGCACGCTATCAGTTTGTTCAACAAAGACCTTCAATTTCAGCAACAAAACAATCCATTCCATGTCAAATTGATTTCCGAATACAAGTTCCATAAACTCCGTCAATTCGATTTAACTCACCGTCCAATCGCCGTAGGTAAAGGTCTGCCCCCACGTCAGCCGCCGGATCACTCGCTCAGAGATGGAACAAACATCGGTCGGAAATTATTTAGCCACCGGAGAAAGAATCGGACTATCGAAAATCTGAACCAAATTAGGTAAAGGTCTGCCCCGCGTCAGCCGCCGGATCACTTCTCGGTGATGGAACAATAATTATTTTGCCACCGGAGAAGGAAGCGGACTATCGAATTCATTCGGAAATTACTTTCCAACTCGGGTAAAAAAAAGAGTTAAATCCCCATGAACAGTTTTGCCGCTTATTTGCCTATTATCCCGCTCAAACGCATAAAGTCCCGCCTACCCCCCACCAATCTCCCTCCTCTTTTCTTTTCCTATTTTTTTCATTTTTCTAAAATAAATTTAGATATAAAGTACAGAATTACACGTGTCACAACCAGAGGCCCCGGTGTAAGATATTCGGCTTACACCGGGTGTAAGCCTACATTTTTCCTTCCAGAACGGATGCAGATCAAAGTATTTAATTCTGTATGATTCTGTGAATCTCACTATTCATTGTTGGATTCATTTGCAAAATATTCCCTCATACAATCTGCAATTTCCTGAATATCAATGTTCCTGTTGCTAGTTCAATGTTTCAATTGCACACTCACCATTCCCCTTTTGCCAAATTTGTCAGGAGCATACTCAAGTTTCATAGAACGGTCAAAATCTTAAGGGACCGTGATTTTCATGCATTCAAACCAAAAGGCCAGAATGTAGTGAACTTAAAAAAGTGATGTGCAGAATTTATGACATAGTGAAGTGAATTTTCATGTATATAACCAACCAACAAACAAACACAGTATATGGTGTAGCTCAAAATCACATAACCCAGAATGATCTACTACTGAGTATTGCCTGCCAATGGCGTATGCACGGTAGAGCAAAAGTGAAGGAACGTGATTAAAGAACAGTCACTCTATTTCTATTTGTTGAGGTACCTCATCTGCCGATTCTCTGCTGTCAGCATTTATCACTTCTTCTGTGACACCAGATGCTTCAACAGTCCTCTGAAGCCATTCCTTGAGAGGATCATCGTTTAAGTCCAGCCTCAGAAGACCCGCAAACATACCTCCCATGAAGGCCACAGGTTCCTGCCGATAAAAAGCCCATAGATTTAGAATAAAGAAATTTGGATGTACTCAAAATTGGTCTTGCAGAATTTGATGCTGAAGGAAATTACACAAGCAATTTGGATTTAAAAGCGAAGAGATCTCTTGCAGTTGCACGCCTTAACCATATAGGTTATCGACATCAATTTCTATTTATAATTAATCAGTTCAAACCTCTACTTTTGAAAATCCCCATCTGTTCCTAATTCATGAGATCAAGCCTGTTCAGATCTTCAGACTATCTGATTGATCAATGAATTTGTTTCCATGTCATCCATAAATAGTATACTGATGATCTAAAGAAGATTGAAGTGCTCAGACAAAGCTTATCAGCATCAATTGAACCAAAATAAGTGAAATTCAACATTCTCTCCCTAATTCTACTTCTTGTCAACAAACACCATAATCACTGGCATTGTTTTCCCGAAACATTCAAAAAGAAAGAACCAAAAAGCATCCCACGAGAGAAGGAAAACGAAGAAAGTAATAATAACCTTTAGAGCTTCCTTGAGAATTGGTTCTCGTTCAATTGAATCGAAGAAGCATGCTTTAACAGGAACAATTCTCGACCTTGCCGTCATCGCATTCTTCATAAACGGTGGAACGAACTTGGTTGTGACAATCGATTTGGAACTCCACTGTACAACATCTCAATTCGTCAATCACAATCATCCCCAAAAACCAGAAGATTTGAAGGTATCTCTGTGTGTGCAAGAGAAGAGATACTCACGGAGGAACAAAAGGGAGGATTGAAGAGAAGAGAAGACATTGAAAAAAACTTATCGTCTCCTCTGTGCAAGAGAAGAGTATCTCTGTGTTAGCCATAGTTAATCCCAATACGGTCGGAGAAAAAGCAATTGAAGCAATTGCACAAATAAATTAACTAAAAACATCAAATGTAAACTTCAACTGAAACCCTAATTCGATAATTCCTGGAAAATAGAGCGAGAGATGTTACCTTCCGTCCGTGGCAGAGAGCAGCTTTGTGGAGTAGACGAGCTTCGGTTTTTGGTTGGTCAGAAAATCAGAAATGGCGAGTTGCGTAGTTGCTCAATTTCTAATTTACTTCCAAAATAAAAATATATTTACTAATCAGGACCAAAATCACCGGTGCTACATTTATTAATCAACAAGACATCAAGACACTGAATACAACGGTCAACGGACCAACTGACATGCGAAAACACATACACGAAATCACATCTAAAGAGAAACAAACAATATACTCCGTAGATGATAACAACATATTGCCCTTATCTGATTTTGTAACGGTAAATATCAATATCAAGATTTAAGAATCAACAGAAGGGCCTTCTAAACGGATATAATCATACAAGATCCCCATGAACGGCTTCCCGCTATTCGCCTGCCTCAAATACAAGGTGTTATCGCCTTCTAGAAGCTTCTCCCCTGCAATGGTGACGCTATAAAACCTGTATATCCCGTGGCACCCGTGCCTTGCAATAGAATTGTCCTTGCCTATTTGGCCTGTGCTGAATAATGCTTGCACCTCAACACTTGGATTGTTAACTCTAACCTGAAAAAATCAAACACCACATTACAAACTCTCCAAAACATAATTAAAAAAAGCAAAAACAGAATACAGAGTTTGTTGCTGGGATTTGCCTGAAGATCTGCAACATTAGCTGATGCAAGTGAGAGTTGCAGTGTATACTTGCTGGTTCGATTCACCTTGTCGAATTTGAACTTGATTTGCCAGGTGGTTTCAACGTACGTCCCATCGTTCTTCCTCCTGCATAACGAAACCATTATTTATACTATAATATGGAGTTGAAAAGTGATCCAGATTCATTCTATTAAAGGAGGGCGCTTACCTATTAACTTGAGCAAAGAACCAATCTTTCTGGTAATTGCTTGTACCAATAGTGTAGATCAAATCATTGTCCGGGTATAAATCTGTGTATCTGTCCCATAGTCCATACTGCCTGAACCTGCAAATGTATATATATTTTTTCTTCTGTAAAGTGGCTCTATTCAGCAATTTTATCATGATCTATTGCAGATTGTTGATTATGTTATGGTATTTGATTACCGGTCTTTCTATCTTGTTTTGAGAAATTATTACCCTGAATTGAAAAATTAACCCTATAAAAATTCCTTAAGAATCACATACAAGAGAATATTTCCGAAACAGGATTCTTAGGGGCATAGGATAGAAGAACAGTTTAATTGTAAGGTGTAAGAAGAAGATATTGTGGCATTTGAGCATGTGTCAGGAGTTTGCAAATTCAGTTACCTGTCTGGATGATCAACATACAATCTGTTGGCATATTTGGGATCAGGATCAGGAACAAAGAATTTGCGCGCAGTGCGGTCAGGGAAGCCGATTTCCCAGAGTGTAGGCCCACTTCTTGGTGGTTCAAACACAAGCTCACCCAGCTCAAGATAATCTCCACCTACTCCACAACAAATAAAAATTTTCAATTCTGACTCATTTCAAGTTCACTTTTATATTCTACAATCACTTTGGAGCTTATAAAAAGATAATTGCTGCAAAATCCCACACCTGTTGTGATGGACACCTTGTTCTCAAAACGATACTCTCCAACGAAATCCGGAACCCAAGCATACAGATTATAATCCCCTTGCCTTATGTTAGGAATCCAGAAATATCCTTCACTATCTGCCCTGGTCCAAAACTGGTACCCCTGATCATGCATTATCTTCAAATGTTAGTATCTGGATAGATTTATTTCAAATTAGTTGACAATGTGACAAGTTTTATGATAACCTTGCTTTCTAATTGCCATGAACCGGGATCTCCTGGTGGAGCTAATCCAACATAAGCTTCTTTTGCTGGCATGTTTTCGCTACTTATACAACTTTGAACAACATGAAGACTCAAAACTCAGCGATAACATAGATGAGATTAATTTTTTTAGACTAAAGGCTTAGGAAAAATAAGGTACCTGTCAAAGACGAGCAATCTGCCACCTACACTTCCCCGTTGATCAGATGATGGGAAGTCCTCTGAAGCCGGGAACCAGTAAGGCCAATTCTCAACTTCAACCGCCCACTGAAGTCAGAAAGAAGAAAACAGAAGAAAAAGTTAGGAATATGTTTTATATTGCTCCATCAGCTATCATTCTTGACAAATTCTTTAATAAACTAACTAGGGATCTGTTTGGATAGCTCTATGGATAATGCACTTTCTTGCATTATCACTTAAGATTCAATGCATTATAATACAAGAAAATGCATTATCCTCGGCAATCCAAATAAACCCAGATGAAATGAAAAGATTGGAACAACCTGTTGCTTGGCATCCTCCCATAACCAATGCCAATCATCCTCCTTTGGCACACAATTAAAGTACATGAAAACCGGGCCAAATACCCTCTTCCAGTACTCTCCATCAGCAAATCTTGTCACCATATCCTCTCCAACATAGTGGGCACTATAAAACATCTAAGGAAAAACCCAATTGCTTCATTTAATTCATGAATTTCCATTGGAAAAAAAATTCCTTCTGATCTATACTCACTGCAAGATTTGTAGGGCCAACATGAGAGGTGAGATTCTGTTTTGTGAGACCTCCAGATCGGAATTCATTGCTGGGTGTAATCTGCCAGAATCCAGTGGGTGGATCAGTACAAATCCACCCATGTACATTCAGCTCTTCATTGTTACAAGAGTACTGATACTTGTCATCCACCTGATCATCAACAAAATATATACAAAAGCCCTCAATGTCAGTACTTACATAAAAAATTTGTAACATTCTTATAAGAAGAATTAACGGTGTGTTTGGATTGCACCTAAGCCTTCAATTTTGTAACATTATAATGCAAGATAATGCATTTTCGGATATAATCCAAAAGCACCCTAAGTTGGTACCTCTCCTTTGAATTGCTCTTCAATGGGATTCGTAAGTAGAACAGCTTCAGGGTAAGCTAAGACTTGGCAGTGTGGCGGTAGCCTGTCATCTGGCAACGGCATTGCCCTTTGCCTGTTATCCGCTACTACCATGTAATGGAAGCTTCCAATTTTCCGAAAAAAAAAAATGGGTTTCATCACTTAAAGTGTACAATAATTACCAAGGGGCTAAAAATGATTGCCAAATTAAAGTTACCAGTCTTTGCTGAGCTTGAAAGCAATCCTTGTTTCGGGTAGGTTGAAACCAGGCCATTCGCTTAGCTTCTCGTAGATAGCATACGAGTAGAACCCTGATGATCCACGGAGCATAACAAACCTACAACATTTATTTATTTTTAATTATTTTGATGAATTCTTGGTAGAAGAAGAAGAAAATAATCTGAGTAAAGGCCAGAACAAAAACCTTTTGTCAATATTCAAAGAAACCAACTTTCCTGCAAGGGAGGGATCCCATGTTCTTCTGAAGGATAGCTCTACCACATCTTCTTCTTGTGTTATAACTTCAAAATCTGTTCCAATGATCCTGCAATACATAAATGTCAAAGTTGTAAGCCAAATGGAAAACTGTGAACGACTTTTGCTTAGACAATGCAATCAGAATGAATGAATGAAAATTGTGAGTTGTTTGCCTCTCAAAAATTCCTGTTGTTCCAGGACTTCCTTCTGGGCTCCATACAACATCCCAATACCTGCAGACTCCATTTGACAAGTGAAACACATCATTACCTTCACATGATGAAAATGGGAAAAAAAAAGGTAACATATGAAAGAAAATCTAACCACATTACCCTCTGTCCTCTAAACTATTTTTTTCTTCGAGCAAGTTCTTGATTCCATTGAACTCAATCTTAGTGACAATCCCGTCTGGCTTTGAGATTGTGAGTCGAAGTATGCCATTATCCATTGTCACCTGCAACAAAATTGCATCTTCGCTGGCATTAAATGTATGTTCTTCCATTCTTATTGATATAATCAGCCAAATGTTGAAAAACAAATAAAAAAACAAATCAATTACATCGCGATCTTTGATCTCTAGCCGTACACCTCCTCCAGATGCCATGGAACAAGCTCTCTTTGGTATTGTGCAACTTTTTGGTTAAGTTCAATATAGCTGAAGGTTGGAAGCTTGTGCCAAGAAACTGAAGAAAGTACTATAACCCCTTTTTTTTTTTGAAACCCAGAAAGTATTATAACCTAATCATGCAAATAATGCAGCAGTTTAAATATAGTTCATGCGTGTGAATTTATTTCTATAAAAACAAGGCTTCTTTTGTTGGATTCTTCTATCTCACCGGGATCTGCATGAGAAAAGCCATGAAATTTGTAGCTTTTTATAAGGATAAATTTGTAGCTTAAACTAGAATTCAAGCATGCACTTTTTTTGGACAATTTTATCCCTTCCCCACAAAACCAGCCAGCACAATTTCTTCAGCCGATCTCTTTACTTAGCAGGCAACAAAGTCTTTGTGCTTCTTTGTTGTCATTTTGCCATTTCCTTAAGGCACAGTGAAAGTAAATGAACAAGAATTCACTACAGAACAATTATGGAGATGATGCTCTTTCAAGCAGAAATATTGCTAATTTTCAAGTGAAAAGCGTTTTTGGTAGGAGAAACAGATTTGTTTACGCAAATTATGGAGATGATGTTCTCAAAGGATTTTCAGGTGACGGATCATCCAATCAACTTCAGCCTTGTAAAATACAGTTAATTAAGTCCAAAACATTCGATAGGTTTTCCCTGTTAAGATTTGTTTTCCCCCCACAATAATGATAACGATATAGCTGAAATAAATAGCGTGTAATAAGAGAAATAGATTTGTTTTGTCGTTTGTTCGGTGAAGCTGGAATGGAAGATTTTGCCTTCAAGATTGCTGTTCAATCCGAGGCTTCAAGTTTTTCCTTTAAGATTGCATCTAATTTTATTCTTATATGCAGGATAACAAAAATTAAACATGAAACATGAAAACATGTTGCTATCAGGAAAGCTAAACTAATCTTAATTGTCATCTGTCTATAATATAACACCCAGTTTATGACCAAGCATGTGTGATGCGACAGAGAAACACGAATAATGAGTGTTGGAAGAATTAGGATCCAGTAATCAGTAATACTAATCAATTAAGTGTAGTAAGAGAAAAGAAATCATTCTCTTGTATGTTGTGTTAGTTGTTTTCCTATTACGTTGCTAGCTCTTAAAGCTACTGCACATGGATAGGACTTAGGAGTAAACTGCAAGCATTTAGAGATTACATCAGTGTAGTTATGTAAGAAATTCACTTTTCAGTTTGGATTATTTTATCTTTCTACATATTTTCAAGCAAGCTTACATCAGGGAGCAGATTTTCCATCTTCATGTTATGAATTGCAGTTTTACACAATGCCTATTTACTCTTACCAAATAATTGAAAAACAATAGCCTTTAATGAAAGATTCAAAGAGGTTAGAACTACAATTTTGGATAATACTCAATCATCTAAAAATGTAGATACAAAAGGAAGAAACAAGATTCCAGAGCAATTCTTAAGAAATCAGTTATTTTTCTAAGGAACTCCTGCTGCTAATCCATAGCTCATTGGTGCCTATTTTTTTCTTGAAAGAATAAAGATCCCAAAATGACTGCAACTCCTGTTATTGCAACTGAAAATAGTAAGTTTCGCCTTCCCCGTGGAGGTTGTTGGTCTCTTTCTCTTTCTTGTGGTCTCACATCCCTTTCAATAACATTCCGAAGAAAAAAAAAATCGTATCAGGAAACAACTCTTCTAGAAAACCAATATGTGGTATAGAGTTGTTGATAGACAATAAGAGCTCAATGCTCAATAATCCTGACCCTTTAATCCTTTATATGTGCAAATAAATTTATACAACATTCGGAAGCCAGTAATGCTCTTCTATCAATTAGTACAAGTCATTTCAGTTCATCAGCTTGGGATAAAGTAATCAGTTACCATCACTGGCTATCTTCATGATTGAAATAGGATGAGTCATATTGTATGATATTATGGATTGCTAGCCTATTTATTACAGTGTTATCTTATCCAACAGTACCAGCAAATATACCTATAATTTTCTCTTCCTAAATTGACCTCAAGCACTTGGAAGTGAAAAAAAAACCATAATATACCTCAGTACTCACACCATTCATCGATGTGTAATAACGTCAGTGTTATCTTCTCCAACAGTACCAGCAAATATACCTACAATTTTCTCTTCCTAAAAGATCCTCAATTGCACACCTTATGAACTACTTTCTTCTGTTCTTTATGAAAAATGTTCATCAAACATTTAACCTAGATTTTTTTTTTTTGGTCAAAAAACCACTGAACCCAAATCCTTAAGCTTATAAATGATGAATACTTGGAAAAAAATGGACCATTGAACTTGAACAAAGTAAGTCTGTCGGTGAAAGAAATAAGCTGTTCCACATACCTATACTATAGATTTCTAAAATTTTACATTCTTACATAAGAATATCAACTGAAAGAAACAGGATCATGTAATGTTGACAAGCATGCAAATCAAAGACTAATAGCTCTTGTCATGGTGGCATCATACACGAAAGGCCTGCCATTATAGGAAAATCATTAATGAAGTTTATAAGATACCTGGAAGGATCAGAAATATCATCATGAACGCCAGTGCATGATGTTTCATGGACAACTCTATTACATAGTCTTACATATCTCCGACATTGATGACAGTATTCTGTACGGTTCCCACATACTTCCTAAGGATACACAGAAGCACATATAAGGCGTGGAATAAAAGTGCAAGTGCTTGTTTACAATTTTGTGACTCGGCAAATACCTGATGTTCGAAAAGATCAATTACTGGTAAAGCAAATTCACAGTACTCACAAGTAACCATTCTCCGTGGACAGTTTTCACCTGTATGAACATCTAAGGTCTCCCGTTCCACTACTTCACCGCATAGAGAACAGGATACCTGTACAAATGGCACATCATGAACATTGTAGAGGTTTGCCTCATACAAGAGGGGAAAACAAGTATTTCTTGTAGCAAATTCTATAACTTAAAAAATTCCATATGATGAAACCCCTATTCAGATTAACAAAATCAGATAATTTTATAAATTGAGCAGGGTATAACTTGTAGATAACGAAGACAAGGTTTGTAATCCTATAAGAAGTTAAGAACACAGAACACCAGATCTCTAATAAACGACATAACCATGCTTTTTGTATTTGAAAGGGATAAAATTTGTTTTCTTTCTTCTCTTTTCAGGGTTCCAAGGGTTAGTGGTGTATACTTCAACTGCAAAGGCAATTATTATAGGATTATAGCATATACAAGCAGATTATTTAGATCTGAATGCTCATAATCTTCCACAACTGGTCACTTACTGGAGCATGTGTGCTGAGATAATGCTCTTCAGCTAGCTTTTTTGGAACCAGATCACTACAGATTTTACACTTTTCGAGATTCCGTAAGCAGTGTGCATAATGCAGATCAATATTTGATGAAGGAATGACTCTTTCACTGTAAAACGCAAGAATTTCATCAATAATTAGACCCCTCATTGCCTCGCAATAGAAAATCCAGTTACAGAAAGAAAGAAAAAAACGTATTATTAGGCTTCGTATTGATCCCTGAAAAATTAATATCACCTACAATTTCTTAAGCTCTCCAATCATTCTGATACATTAACTACAATTTCTTAAGCTCTCCAAACCTAACTTGATCATGCATAAAATAAACCAAAGCAGTGCAATCACCAATTTTGTTTTTAATCAAAGTCTCAATTTCGGAGGCAGAATTACCCGATTCAAACTAATAAAGGCTGAAAGGTTTAATAATTTTCTCAGCAATCAATCGCAAGCGATATCGGAAAATCTCAAGCCGAATTGTATGTAATAGAGCGGGGGAGAACGAGAGAGAATTACCAGTGGTTACACTTGCTAGTAGTGGCTTCGTCCATGGCCATGTCTCCGAATTTCTAGAACAACAAGGTAACTCTTTCTCTCAATCAATATCCACAAATCGAAAAAGTTTTCTTGAAACAAAAGTAAAAAAAATTCATCAACCAATACGAAATAGATATGGCGAAGTGCTACATAAGCGCTGAGAGTTGCCACTGTCGGCCTCTTAAGAGCCCAGAGGCTGAGCCCATTTATGTTTTGGACATCATACTTATGTTTTGAGCCCATTTATGTTTTGGACATCATACTTTTGATATTATAATTTGGAAATAAATCAATCATGTTATATTGGATTATAATTTGGATTGATTCATAACAATTCCAAAACTTCAAAATAAAACATAAAATAAATTAGAAATGCAAAAACTTCATCACATGAGCTGCCACTGTTGCATACTCGTGGCAACACATGAACGCAAAATTTGGCTATAATTAGTTCGACGCCTCATGCCACCACCAAAGGCATGCCTAGCTTGCTTATTAGCTACCATATTTCCTAACTAAACTATTGCTTAAGTACATACAAAAATCATCAAATATGCATCTCTTCCTTCAAATTCTCCTGGTAGCAATTTTCAGTACCTTCTTCTTCGTCCTCCAAACAAGGAGAAGGAATGAAAGAAAAGCATTTCTTCGTCGACCTCCAGGGCCTCCTGGGCTTCCAATCATCGGAAATCTCCATCAATTTGTTTCCTCTTGTCCTCACCTTCACTTGCACGAATTATCCAAGATCTATGGCCCTCTCTTGTCTTTGAAACTTGGGTCCGTACAAATCCTTATAGTTTCCTCTGCGAAAATAGCGAAAGAAGCGTTGAAAACCCATGATCTCATCTTCTCTAATAGGCCAAAGCAAGCAACTCTACAAAAACTCTCTTACAATGGCTCTGATATATCATTTTCCAGCTATGGTGAACACTGGAGGCAATTCAAGAAAGTAAGTCTAATCCATCTCTTTAGCTACAAGAAAGTGCGCTCCTTCTCTTCGATTCGAGAAGATGAGATTCGTCAGATGACACGAAAGATCTCGTGTCTTTCTAACGAGGATAGAGTTGTAGATCTAAGCGAAATGATGGTGTGCCTTACTAGCAGTGTAATATGTAAGATTGCTTTTGGAAGGAGCTATGATAGTGGTAAATATGACGGATCTGGACTTAGTTTTCAAGACATGCTTAAAGAGGCAGGTGAAATGTTCTTAACTTTTTGCTTTTCGGATTATTTTCCTAGTATGGGTTGGGTACTTGACAATCTAACAGGGATGTCAACACGTCTTCATAAGATCTTCATGGAGTTTGATGCATTTTATGAGAAAATTATTGATGAACATATCAACTCAATTGGGCCTAAAGATGGCCAAGAGGATATAGTTGATGTGTTACTAGAGTTGCAAAGAGAGACTTCGTTGGGCATTAACATCACTAAGGATAACATCAAAGGAATTCTCATGGTAAGTTGCTTTTGGGTTTGTCTTAGATATCTTTGATAATTAGTAAGAGTTGAAGTAGCTAGTATATGAAGGCGATGAGCATTATCATACATATTGCTAATTAATTTAATGATTCTCGTCCATTGCAGAACATATTCATAGCAGGAACGGATACTAGTGCGGCAACGGTGGTTTGGGCGATGACAGAGTTGATGAGAAACCCAAAGGCCATGGAGCGAGCACAAAATGAAGTAAGAACTTTGATGAAAAACAACGACAAAGACACTATAAACGAACAAGATGTCGAAAAGTTAGAGTATCTCAAGGCAGTGGTGAAGGAGACATTTAGACTGCACCCCGTCGTCCCATTACTTCTTCCGCGAGAAACCACACAAAAATGCATCATACAAGAATATGAAATCCAAGAAAAAACCCTAGTCTATTTCAATGCATGGTCCATTGGACGAGACCCAGAATCCTGGGAGAATCAAGAAGAGTTTGTGCCCGAAAGGTTTCTAGGCGATAATAAAGAGATTGACTTCCGCGGCCAGGACTTTGAGCTGATTCCTTTCGGATCTGGAAGAAGAATGTGTCCCGGTATACAAATGGGTGTGGTGATGGCGGAGCTTGCACTCGCCAACTTGATTTGCTTGTTTGATTGGAAAGTGCCCGAGGGTATGGAGAAAGAAGTTTTGGACACAAGTGCGTTACTTGGACTTGTTTCACATAAGAAAAATCCCTTGTGCCTTGTGGCTGAAAAACGTTCCGGTTGATGATAACTGATAAGGCATATATAATATGTGGAAGATTTCTTACATGAGGCTTACGTTACGTTGTCAGTTACGTTGTCAGTGTGTGATTGCTACTTATCTATACATCTTTATCATTTGTTTCTATACAAGCTAGAATACAAAGCTAGAATGACAAATAATTGCTGCTTGCCTGCTTCAAATGATTGTAAAGGATCAAATCTCCCATACTGAATTTGATTTGTATTCATGCTCAGGGATATGGGCAGTCATAAATTGGGTGGGGTTATGAATCTATAGGCCCAATCATCACCGTTTCTCTAATACTAACAGAACCCGTCTACTTCCTTAGTGACATCGATCGATTTAGCCTAAAATTAGTATGTATTCTCGTACCTTGTATGAGTTTTTCTTAAATAAAATATTTTCAAATATATTTATTATCTGAGAAAAATAATCATGTAAATGCTTAAATATAATTTTTTTTTATAATCTGTGTAAAAAAATAAGGCAGTTATCATATAACTAATCAAGATCTTTTCACATAAGGTAACAAATGATTGAATTATAATAATGATCTTCCTATCTATCATATCCAAAAATAAAAAATTATTTAATAATGAAATTTTCTATCCTATATTCTAAAAATATGGATAAGAATTTATTATATCTAAAAATATAAGATTATTTTTTAAGATAATAGGGGTGGTGTGGTCCAATCTAAAAGTGACATGAGGTTATAGTTATGATTTTTAGGATTTTTTAATCGGATTGTACGATGGGTGTAGTTATGAATCGCGAAATCGGATTATAAAACCGTTAGATCTTACCAATTCAATAAAATTATAGCAATACTAATTTAAATATGACATATATTATTCAAACTAGTTGTACCCGTCGTACCATTTACGACTACGATTCATTATTTTATAGACATTATAAATAAGATATTAATAAATTAAAATATATTATAAACTTTAATATAAGCAATTTTATTGCTTGTAGAATGTATAATTTCTTTAATCAATAAAAATGGTTAAATTTAATGTTGAGAATGAAGATATATTATTAAGATAAAATAATTATATTTCTCTTTTTCCTTGATAATATTTCATGGATATAAAAATTTATATATTCAAATATGGAAGAGATAAGAATTTAAAAAATAATACTTAACTTAATAAATAAGATATAATAAAATATGAAAGATAAAGATAATTTAATTATATAAAATATTTCAACTTTAATTAATTTAATTTAAGATGTGACCATACTTTAGTTTGTGATTATATCTATAAATAAATTCGTGAAAAGATATCATGCTAAAAGATAAAAGATATTTATATTTATTTTAAAATATTTTAAATTTGTTATCTTTAATTTTAAATATTTGTATAAGGAAGTTTTCAAAAGATATTGTTATACTAAATAGATATTTTTTTGATGTTAAAGATAGATTTAAATAGTTAAAGAAGAATTTAATAGAAAAAGTTAAAATATTAGAAATAAAAATTAATTTTGTAAATATTAGATGGGGCCAGAATCGTTCTGTTAACTCGAAAAGGTATAGCTTTAATATATAGCTATAGATTTACGGATTAGCGATGTTCATGGCAACTGGGGCACGCCTTTTTATTTTGTAAACAATTTTGTAAGCAACCCCTTAAAATAGAGGATTGTTTAAAAATTCAAATTGATGTAGTTTGGTTATGAATTTAAGTGTTTTAAGAGTTGAATCCTACTAATTTAAGGGTGATGAACATAATGGTAAGCTTGAAATTAGCTAATTTGAACCGGATAGGGGCATCAACAGGAAAAGCCAAAACCTCAGGGGTACCAAGAGGAATAAGTTTTTTTCTTGGGCACCAAAAGGAAAAGGCAAAACCTTAGGGGCACCAAAAGGAATTTCCCAAAAATTATGTAAAAAAAATTAAAAGAAAGGACCCAATATTTTTGATAGGATAATTGATAACTAATAGAAAAACGTAATTGTAAGCTTTGTGTTAATTAATTTGCCTATTTTGATTTTAATTAGTATGTATTCTCATACCTTGTACGGGTTTTGCTTAAACAAAATATTAATAATAGTTTGCTTCAAATACATGAATTATCTAGGAACAAATAATCATGATCATCAAACGCAAATTAATTTTTAATTTGTATATAACTAAGATAAACTTAAAGATTTTTTAGAATCTAAAACTCTAATTTATTAGCAATATCCCAATTTAATAATAAATCAAGTTATCTTAAAAAAATTATTTTAACAAAATCATCTTTTAAGTTTTTCTAGAATTTAGAACTTTTTATTATTATTAATATTCAAATTGAATAATACTTAAAAAATAAATTAAATCAAGTTATCTTAAATAAATTATGTAAATCAGTTTTTTTTATTTTGTTTAACAAATCAATAAATAAATATAAATAATTTATTTTGAAGATATAAATAAAATATTTATACATTGGTCTATAATTAGATTTCAACCAATCGAAAATAGCCCAATTATATAGGATATTAAAAAAACTAATATATTGATTGTTTTATTTAACATATAAATATAAACAAATAAAAATAATCTACTTAAATTTCAACCATTCAGATTGATTTTAAAAAGATGCATGATGTGATTTAATATAGGACCGTTTTATATATTAATTTAACCTCCACTTTAGTATATATAGTAAGAGTAAGGTTCAAATAAAACAACTCATTATCCTATAAAATAAGGAGCATTTAGAACCCTCCAAGGATTGATATTCTATCCCTTTTAAGGACGCAGTAGCATTTTGGTAATTTCTCGAAAATTACAAATGTGCATCGCTGTCGTGAAAAAATGCATTGTTAAATACAAAAAGTGCATTAGTAAGCCGAAAAAGTGCAAACAATGATGAAACCAGCAGGGCACACTCCATGTTCGGTTCATCGTAAAGTGCAAAGTTATGGTGGAAAAGTGCAATGCAAAATACCAAAAAGTGCATTACTAAACCAAAAAAGTGCATCATCCTAGGCGTCCAATTGACTCAATTCCCATTGAACTCAATCGCCCAAAATATTTGGGTTTAGTAATGCAGTTTTTGGGTTTAGTAATACACTTTTTCACCATAACGATACACTTTTGTAATTTTTGAGAAATTACGAAAATGCCACCGCGTTCCTAATTTCCAAGAATATCAACCCTTGGATCAAGGAGATCTAAGGGTTGTAAACACTCCTTATTTTATAGGATAAAGAGTTGTTTTATTTGAACCCAACTCAGTAATAGTAATAGTAATGATGATTAACTTTTACACCTACTCTAGAAAAAAGACGTACAAAAAAATAATTGTACGTACATTACACTATCTTTATATTAAAGTTAATTATCTAAACCTAGCATATGCATTCTATCTAAAAGTAAAATAAATATCCTAATATTTGTATAATATATAGCATAAAAATATCTTAATAATTTTCTATTTATCATATCCAAAAATAAAAGATTATTTTTAAAAAAGCTATATGGTTATTTTGCCAAAAATTGTCAAATCCAAATCTTATAGAGTATTTCACATAGATGTAAATAATAGTTTTATTATATGTGGATCTAAAATTATTTTTAACCAATAAAAATACCCAATTAAATTTAAACCAATCAGATTCGTTTTAAAAAAAGAGTGGTGTGGTCTAATCTAAAAGTGACATGTGTGATTTAATAATTTTTTAACCTCCGCTTTAGTATATAGTTATGACAGTAGATTAAAGCTAATCCATTTGTAAAAAAAGCCACCATAATTTTTTTATATTTTTATAGAAATTAACGTTTAACTAAATATGCTAGAAACTTCTAAAATTACAATTTTGATTCTTTCTAAAATATTGGATGATATTAAAACTTCCAAATCTAATATTTGAATTCATAAGATTTGTTTACAAAACTACCAATTTATTTGTATAATTTATATAAATTAATGAGGAGTTGACACGTGTGAAAATATGATGTGGCGCATTTTAGGAATGACATGTGGCAAAAGATGTTGTGAATGTGATGACTCTAAACCTTATTGCTTATATATATATAGTATATTTTTTTTTTAATTTTTTAGGCATGTATACTAGAGGATTGTGGATTTTTATGTAGGGTTTTGCTATTCGTTGCCCCGGGGGCGATAAATAAGAATCCTAAAATAGAAATTAGTAAATAAGATTTGTAATTTTTAGAATCAATCTTTTTAAATATCTCAAACAATATATTTTCCTAACTAACTACTTACTAAAACTATTTATAAAGTCACCTAATATTCTCTAATCGACTACTCACTAAAACTATTTTAAAAATTAATTAATCTCTCCTTTAATCCATTTATTTAAAGAATGCATTATGTAATATTTTTTTCCTTTCTGCAAATTATAAAATCGATGTATCTTAAATTTTTTTACGTAATAACTTGATAAATAATTTTCACACCATTCATTCATCATATCGTGTATTACAGTAGTTAGGTTTTACATCTGTTAATTAAAATTGCTCAAGTTTTGATATGTTTTTTTTACGTTAGTAGTTAAAATTTTTATGCTTTCTCATAAAATTGGTAAGAATTATGTCATAATTATAATATAAGAGAAAAATAGTGTAGTTTGATTTGTTAATATGAAGTATAATTAGGGAACAATTTAAAATAAAATTATATTAAGAAACTTTTTAAATAATTCTACTGTGTAATCCATAGTTAGTTAGAGAAATATATTGGTGATATAATTAAAAGATTGAGTTTAAGGATTACAAATCTTATCTATTAATTTCCATTTTAGGAATCTTATTTATCGTCCCCGGGGCGACGAATAGCAAAACCCAATTACTAATAGGCTTTTACTTGTATATTAAACTTCATTCTATACTAATATATTTATGTATACAAATATTGGGCCCTTCTTCATCTTGGTCCGCCATGCTGCCCTTACTTCTAGGCCGGTCATGAATACAATTTGTATGCTATTTTTATGGCAGAATACATAAAC
The DNA here is from genome assembly GCA_964016875.1 of Fallopia convolvulus. Taxonomy (NCBI): domain Eukaryota; kingdom Viridiplantae; phylum Streptophyta; class Magnoliopsida; order Caryophyllales; family Polygonaceae; genus Fallopia; species Fallopia convolvulus. Next base: position 53,174,679 of record OZ024722.1, read on the forward strand.
GCCCCCCTGACCTTTGACCAATTGATCACTTTGACACCCCACCTTTGAAAATGTTCGATTGAGTACCTAAACTTGCACATTGTAACCTATTGAATACTCATACTATCGGATTGGGACCTATTGAACACTCGTGCGATTCAGATTGGTTGGAGTGTTTTACACTCGCGCTTACATGGAGAAAGGGAGTGCCACATCACTATCATTTAAATGCCACCTAGGTATTTAAATGCCACATCACTATCATTTTACTTATTTCTTTTTTTTTTATTTATATTAATAATAATTCTAGATTTTTCTCTTTATTTCCACATCACTATCATTTTACTTATTTCTTTTTTTTTTTTATTTTTACTTAATAATTATAGATTTTTCCCATTAATTTTTGCCACATAACTAATTTTGGGAGAGAATTAAAAAGGTCAATCTAGATCTGGATTTCAAATTCTCAATGGCTTCTTGAGAAAGAACTAGGCACAAATTTCTCAAATTTTTAGATCTGGATCTCAAATTTCTTCCTGAGAGAACATCCCTAAGAAGGAACCAGAGAGTGCATCTTCACCGCCGACCAGCAACGAGAATGACAGATTTGGTTCCAAATCTGAGCGGCACCAATGAGAACAACGGACTTGGTTCAAGATCCGAGCGGCCACCAACGAGAACGACGGACTTGATTCCAGATCTGAGCGGCCACCAACGAGCACGACGTACTTGGTTCCAGATCTAAGCGGCCACCAACCCGAACGACGGACTTGGCTCCAGATCTGAGCGGCCACCAACGAGAACGACGGATTTGGTTCCAGATCTGAACGACCACCAACAATTACTGTTTCCGTCGACGGTGGCGGCACTCCAGGAGGCGGCCGGTCGGTTTTGTTCTTCTTTATCGTGTAAAAGAAAAGCAAAGAAAAGTGAAGAAAAATGAAGAAAGAAATAAGAAGAATGAAGAAAAACAAATCTCCTGATCTGAACTGGACAATTAAGAAAAGAGGAAAGATAAAGAAAAGCCCAGAATCATAATTCAGGGCTTTTAACAAAGTTAAGCTATCCAAGAAAAATATCTGAAAAATAGAAAAAATAAAAAATAAATAAATAATAGCAAAAAGAAAACAAGATAGTAGAAAGAAAAAAAGGAAAAAGGAAAAAAATGTGCCAAATAGGATTTATATCAGTGTCACACTCGCTTAAAAGGGTGTCATATGCACGTATTTGTCCACCTCAGCAATCAGGTGTCCAATAGGTCTTAATTCAATAGTTGAAGTACTCAATCGAAAATTTTTAAAGGTGGGGTGTCAATTCAATAGTTCAAGTACTCAATCGAACATTTTTAAAGGTGGGGTGTCAAAGTGACCAATTATTGGTCAAAGGTCAGGGAGCCGTATTTATATTCTGCCCCTATTTTTATGGTTAGATGTGTTACCTTTTTACTCCTTGCTTAGACTTCTAGGTCATGTCCAAAGCAATATTTTATAGAAATTGGTTTAGAAAGACACATAGGCACATAGCTCCTTTCTTTTATTCATAAAATGTCCGTCCCATTAAGAGGTCGGAGAGCCGCTCCTTGGACAAAAAAAAATACCAATTGGGTTAGAAAACAGTGAAAATATATCATTTAAAAAAATTAAATGCCTAATCAAATCATCAAAATAGGTAAATTCACTCTACAAAATAAATTAAGCTGGATCGATATTGAGATGTTTAGAACCTAGAAATCAAAGCCCATATATAATTACAAAAAAAAAAAAAAAAACACGACAATGGATTTGAAAAAGGGGATCAGTACTAAATTAAAACACAGGACAGCCGTCAACAACGATGCCTTTGGCGGTAGGACACTTAGCGAGGGGACAATTCTCGTAGTCAGAAGGGTTGCCCCACCAGTTGAGCTGTATACTTCCAATCGTAAAGAACACCAGCACCGTTCCAAACGCGAGCCCGGCGTCCATCGCCGCCGCCAGAACATAGTTATACTTGCGCCACCAGCCCTTCCGGTACCGGAAAATGAAGAAGTTGAAGATCACGGCCACCACCAGCCACGAGTTCATGTTGACGGCCGTGGCGGGCGGCAGCATGCCCGTGGCCCCGAGTATGACCGGCAAGTTGACCAGCCTTATCCAGCGTTGGCTGGGGAACATCTTGTAGAGAGCCCAGATTATGATGGGTCCCACGGCGCCGCCCAGGAAGAACCAGTTGAGGGCCGAGTACGGGCCCTGGGACCCGAAGACCCGTTTCGGGCCCACTAGGCCCCAGATGACGGAGGCGTCGAAGAAGACGCGGTCGCCGCGGCACGTCCATGGGCTTCCTTTGGGCAGAAGGGATGGGTCGCATATGTGTGGGATTGATGTCAATAGCCACCAACCTGTTATTAGGTTCACCGTCCCGGATACAATCGTTCCAACCAACTGATGTCACAATAGGACAAATTAATAACGTTTTTTTATGTAACATTAGCAAAACCAATTAAGTAATAGTTAATGTATATATACCTGAACCATGAACATAGATTTGGGAGGGATCTTCATGTAGTGTCCAAGTTTAAAGTCTTGAAGGAAAGAGACGGCTTGCGCCATGCTCATATACCCGTAAGTTTTGAAGACCACGTTGGCTACGGGGTAGCCAGGCATTATGTAGCCCATAATGTACTCCGTTATGATGTTAAGTCCCGGCGTCTGTAATGATGAATATCACATTTGCAAGTATAAGAATTTTATGCATATTTTTGTTGAACAATTAAGTAGATATTTGTTGTATTCTTAACCTGATTTGTGGTGGCGGTGATGACGCTGATAGGAAGAGTGAAGACTATGGCAAGGGCGGCCGCCAAGAGGAGGGCCCACCACGGCATTTGGATTTGGTCTTTCATGAATATGCACATCAAAAGGCTCAACGCCAACGTTACTATAAGCATGCCATAAAACCACCAACTGGGTATTTCCTCGTACTTCCTCATTAACCTCGTATGAATATCCACTTTACTATCGCGCGACGACTTGTACCGCTTCCATATCTCCCTGCATCCAATTACCATCATAAGTTACTTGCCATTGAACATTGAAAACTGAGCAAAATGAGCCAGTGATAGATTACTTACTTGCCATTGAACATCAAAACATGGGTTAACGTGGCGGTTAAAGAAGCAAACCCAATCCCATAAGTCATTGCAAAGAATGAACTAAGGTGGATTTGGCCTGTCTTCGCATACTTGGTTAAATCGAGTTGGAACTTGTCGTTCACGATGCTGGTTACATCATACGGTTGCCCTTGAATTGTATACAACTCCTCGGAGAAGATGGGGAAATTCTTGGCATGGTACACATTCAAGCCCCAATAACACAATGGAGTCATGACGTACATAATGAGTATGTAGCCTACGATAATGTTTGCACAAGCAAAGAAAGGCGTGGCGAGTGGACTTCCGTTGTATCCCGCAATGATTTCCCAGTCAAACCCGAATGTAAAGAGTCCGAGACCGCTCATTCCGGATCCTACTTGGTGGGCCAATATGGAGTTGGGGAACACCCAACAGATCCAAGCCACGCTTTGTAAGGTGTACATGAAGTAGCCTGGGATCATGTACCAAGCAAAGCTGCAAATCGATGCAATTATGAAGAATTGGCCTCTAGATAGGCTTTTGTTGCGTTTCTTGCCGGTTTCTTTCTTCTCATTATATTCTCCGTGCATTGCCCTACACGTACGTATAATTGTCAGTCCATATATATATATATACTAGCTACTACAATATACTAATTAAGAACATAGACTTATTGATACTTAAGCATTCACACACACGTATATATATATGTGTGTGAATGCTTAAGTATCAATAAGTCTATGTTCTTAATTAGTATATTGTAGTAGCTAGTATATATAAAGAACTTTTTTGATAATTGAATTGAATTGAATTGGGAGGGTCGTCCCAGCAATGGGCCTCTCCAGTACCCGGTTCGGACGTAGATTGGCCCCAGCTAATCGAACCGAGCAAGAGATGAAAAAAAAAAAAAACTTTTTGGATAATCAGCAGGTATTAAAATTAGAATGCAGTATTTGGTTGAAGAAAGTTTCTAGAGGATTCCGGTTAAGCTTTCAAGCTAAGGTAGTAGTTCATGACCAATTATTCCTGGTACGTAGTTTTGTTTTTGTCAAAGTCCCTAGTTTTTATTACCCAATATATATTTTGTTAATGCATCATAAAGTTTGGACAATTAATTACCAAATAGCTGTCAAATTCGTTTTTGCTTTAGAGTGCATGTATTTTGTATATGCAGAAATTAGCAGCAAATTAAAATTAAGAAGAATAGTTACCCAAAGAGTGAAACTTGAACCAATGAATTTGGCCACCACATCTCAGCAGGATAAACCACGTACTTCCTTAGTAGCCCTGCCCATCCATATCCCAAGACCTATACATTTGGTAACCGCCTTAATTAACCCATTATAGATTCATACTCCAATACATAGCAAGACTAATTAATGAAAAGTATTATATGTATCAATAAAATTGATCACATTATCACGTGGCACCCAGGCCTAGAAGCGGTATCTATAAATTTACAGGCCTTTAATATATGCTACCTCTAATATTGCACATTAAAAGACTTTCTTTTTCTAAGAGATTATTAGACTCAATTATCTTCTTCTTCGATCACGTGTAGGTTCCGTGAAACCAACCGATCATGGCATGGGATATACAATCGATCGTTCAAGTCGTAATCAGTATAATATATATACCTGAGTGGTTATTATAAGAAGCCAAGCAGCGATGAAAGTGATCTTGCGATGATAAAAGGCCTTAACAATATCCACAATCCCAACGGCATAAGCGGTGCCGTTGCCGAAGGCGCTCCCGGCATTAGCGAAGATGGAGATGAGCACGTGCTCCTTGACATTAAAGGGCCCAGGATTGAGCGAGAACTCACGTGACCCCAACCCGGGTATCCGGAACTTGGTGGTTGGAAGAACCCTAGCCATGAACTTGCCGACGGGGAGCGCCACCACCTGAAGCGTAATCATGGAAATGGTGACGTTCTCCTGACGGTAAACAAAGAAGGTGTCCACGAACGAGAGTGCCATGCACGACAACAACCCCAGGAACCACATCCGGAACGTCCACACCGGGAGACTCGGGTCGTCGCCCGTCGGAACCGCCAGCCGGACTTCCTCCACCGGCGACACGTCGTCTTCGTCGGCGACCGCCGGGTCTCCCACGTGCTTCTTCGCCTCTTCCATGGCGGCGCTTCGATTGCGGGGTGTTGTTGGGTTTTGGGGTTTAATTTGGAGAAGTGGCGGTGTTTATAGTAGTACGAAGGGGAATGCGAGATTCATGTAGTTCTGGTAGGATCCTTGGAATCTTTAATGATACAGCTGGTGGCGAGCCTACAAATTCTATCTTTAACGCTTGGGGCCCACGTAGTCAAATTTTGGCAATATGCTTTGAATTGGGTGATTTTTTTATAGAAGTAATTGATAGACGATGCGAAATTACTATCAAAGATTCAAATTCCCCTATAAGGACGAATGGAACTTGGCTAGAGATTAATTAATTGGAGGATAAAATTGGAGACATGATATCATTTTTACTATCTTTATTGGATACATACATGCATTATGAGTTTGAATCTACCGAACAAATATTCTGTACGAATACGCGGGGAATAAAAGTGCATCGTAAATATGAAAAGTGTATCGTAAAACCTCAAAACTACAATTATAAATGACACTATTATGAGGAATCGTAAAATATTAAAAGTGTATCGCAAAACATTAAAAGTGCATTTCTCATTTGAATGCACTTTTAATACTTTACGATGCACTTTTAATAATGATTGTAGATGGAGTGCATCCAACGACACTAGTGAGCTCATATTACATATAACTTTTATGTCGCACTATGATTCACACTCCATAAATTATAGCAAGTTTTTATATTAAATTTAATGATTTTAAATGGTACTTACTATCATAATATACTAACTATATTATGAATAAACTATTTTCTATGATCATAAACCCACCATGCTCTGTAATAAAGAAATTTTATATTGAAAAAGTTTGATTGTTACCTGAGCGCAATATCACTGGACCTCCAATTAATGTTCATGTAGCTTTCGTATTTCTAGCTAGAGGTTGTTAATCATTAAATAGGACTCCCTTAGCTCAAGCACATCACATGTCTATTTCGTTTCGTACCTCATATTATAGTCTCTAACTTAAAATCTCTCAATTTAGTGGATGAAGATTTATAATAAAAAAATATTTATTCAAGACATTGATTTCGATTAAGTAAAAAAAACTTTTATTGATTATGAAAGGATTAATGGTACACAAACACACTAAAAACAAACACTTTGGATACAAACATTCAAACACTCAAACTAGAAAGATCGATAGAAAGATTTGAACTATTAGAGTGAGGAACTCCACTTCACTTTCAAGTTCAAAGTTTCCTTTTTTTCTAGATTCAGGCTTTGTTCTTTTATTTTTGATGTCCATACTTCTTAGAAGATTTCTATTTATAAAGCCTCGGAGAGGATAAAATGCTCTAACAATGCTCTTTACATTTCAATATTTCACTATCAAATAAGGCCTCAACGAATCCACTCACATTGAAAATAATGCTAACACCCTGAAAAATATAAAACACACTGAAAAAAGAAAAGCATTAAAAGGGAAAGATAACACACTGAAAGATTGCTTCTGGTCATTCACGTGACTTTGCAAATTGATGTAGTTGGCGTTGATTAATCCATGCAATTATCGGTGTTTTGCATGCTTTCATCTCCTACAATATATTCTCATTTTATTGCCAAAATTTCCTCATCAAGTTCTATTTGTTTTAACAAATTTTTTGAATATTCTGGATCCCAATTAAATAGCTTGTCCCAAAGAAACTCTTGACCTTTGAATGATAAATATCTTCCATACTTTATTTGAGATAAGTAATCTTGGATTGAATCAAACGACTGTATAGATTTAGAGAAATATGGTTATATCTTTCTTAGAATGATAACATTGGTAAATCCAACATTGAATATCAACATGTTAGTTTTTTGATACTGCTTGATGTATTAATAAATGTAGAAAAATCCTATAGATCTGGCCTCTATTGGTTTTTGAGTCTTGATAGTCCTCTTCGTAAAAGGTCTTCAACAAAAACTTCTTGTGACTAAGAGAAATCTAAGCAAGTAATGAGGTGCTTTTGACTTTCCTCCTTTTGTTTCCATAATAATCAGCACAATGCACAACATATTCCATAATCCCATGCTTTTAGTATTTCTCTGTCCTTAGTGGGATAACCAAGTAAGCTTATTCCTCCAATTCTTGAATTACCCATAAAAATAAACATAGTTGCCCATTCTTCCCGTATGTCATAGTATCGACATGCAACTCCACTCATCACGCATGAATATCATTCTATAAAATCTTTATACTTCCAATAACCCTTCAATTTTTATTGGAGCTCCTAAGAAAGCTTCAACAATTTATTGGTTTCTTCTAATTCTCATATCCTTAAAGTTGTGATACAATTTACCAACTAGTAACCATATCAACATCTTTTTCTACCATGTTCTTCTAAAACATAAATATTAAACAAACTGGGAGGTGATACCCATCCCTTGTGCTAGTTTGTTCTTTCATCAAACATCTCTTCGCATCCGTGGGATGCACTAAGAGCATAAACTAGGCTGACTTTATCATTTCTTTCGACATATAATTCTCAAACCCATAGTATGTGATATAACCTCATAATTGGTAGACGGTTCGACCTTATGACATGTTGTCGTTCTACAACATGTCTCCTAGCCATTTTTCTTAGCTTCATGTTCTCGTATTCACTACTGGAAAACGCGCATATAGCCAGGAAATCATAGCCAGGAAATACCGGTGTGGTTAAGTTTGTGGGTAACTGCCATAACATCCCCTACAAACCTCAAATTTTCTGGCTGTTTACCCATGAAATTCATGGTTGGGGCTATATTTGCGAGAATATTGTCACGAAATATACACACAGCTAAGTTCGATTCTAAGTATGTGGCCATATAGCCACGAAAATATGAGTTGTGACAATAGTTGCAGCCATATTGACGCGAATATATTACGAAGCTAAATTTGGTTCAAAATTTATGGGAAAATTGTCGCGAAATAATCACGCATCTAAGTTCGATTCTAAGTTTGTGGCCATATAGCCATGAAAATATGGGTTGCAGCTATAGTTGCGGCCATATTGACGCAAATATATTACGAAGCTAAATTCGGTTCTACATTTGTGGGAAAATTGTCGCGAAATAATCACGAAGCTAAGTTCGATACTAAGTTTGTGGCCATATAGTCATGAACATATGATTTCTGGCTATAGTTGATGCTATATTGACGCGAATATATTATGAAGCTAAATTCGGTTCTACATTTGTGGGAAAATTGTCGCGAAATAATCACGAAGCTAAGTTCGATACTAAGTTTGTGGCCATATAGTCATGAACATATGATTTCTGGCTATAGTTGAGGCTATATTGCCGTGAATAAATTACGAAGCTAAATTCGGTTCTACATTTGTGGTCAATTTGACGTGAATGAGTTTTTTTTATTATGGATATAAAAGTTCTTCATTTCGTGTCTTAGTTTGTTTGGAAAAATCCGCAGAAATAGTCACGAGATTAGCCACGAGTTCTTCATTTCGTGAGAAATCTACAGAAACAACCACAAGACTAGCCACGAGTTCTTCTTTTTGTTCCTAACAAATGAGTCTCTATTCTAGATATAAGTGAAAAGGGAAGGTTGCAAAAAAAAAAGGGGGATTGCTATCCCAAGAGTAGAACCCACGATTGAATTTCAAAAGCCATAATTTTTATGGGATTAACATATATACACGATTGAATTTTGGAACAAGTAATGCATTAATAAACTATTTTAAAACGCAAACATCAAAATTCTAAAGGGTTTATCAAACCATTTTCAATTGCTTTGAAAATAATGAATGGCCTACTAATCAACACACTAAGTTTGAACATGTCAACAATTAAATTCCAACAACTTTTCTTCTACTGCAAACCGAAGTCGACCCTACCTTTGAAGGGAATTAAACAATCTCCCAAAACATAAACAACCACTAATTACATGGAATTAACAAATCCAATTGCTTGATCATAACACACTCCGTTTGAAAGGAATGGAAATCAGCCTTGCACTAGAACCAAGTCATCAAGAAGCTAAGATTATACATATTAACTAATGGTGTACAAATGTGGTAGCAATACAGCAAATTAAGAAACACTAAAAATTCCATCAATCCTCAAACGAAAACAAAACAATGGTGTACGTCAGGATGAAAAACAACATCTCGGTGAAAATCCAACAAGCGAGTCTTCACTCTTAGCGTCGGTGCTGATTGATGGCTGGTCGTTGTCGGTGAGCAGAGGAACAGAGCCACGGGAGTAGACGTCGGCATTGTCGAAGGGAGAGACCGTGTGCTCGGCTTTCCACTGGAGCGAAGGATGCGACGCCGGTGTTGAGAGGATATTCTTGACAACAAATAAATTTATATCAAGACCCCGCTGTGTGTAGCGAAGTCAGGTTCGTCCGCAGGGAGAAAGTCAGTATCAAGTTTTGTAACTTATTACGCAAGCAATCAAACAAAGTAAGGGTTTTTAGCAAGGAAGAGAAATTCTAAGGTTTAGGGTATCCCACAACAACAATTATGCATGCCAAACGCTAATGAAACATAAAGATCATGCTTTTATCACACAAAGACGCTAACTTTCGTTAACTAAAGCAAGTAAATTAATCAACTTTCGTCCTATCAATAAACTTACTATCTATCTCTTTTACTTCAACTAAGATTGATCTGCTTTCGCTTCAAAACCCTAATTTGACTATTCTGATTCAAGGTTTCTGCTTTCGCTCAACTATGAATGAGAAATTCCTTTCCACTTTCGTTTCAAGGATTAAGAACAAGAGAATAGATTCATGCAATAAAAACAATCAAAACATGATCATAAACAAGCATGCACAATCATTGTTGGGTTTAATCCCAACCTTAGAGAGAGACTACTCACAAAGCATAATTTAAAACATCTAAATTAAATAAAAGGGAAAGCTTACAACTTGAATCCAAAAACAATAGTTCTTCTCCACAAAAGCTTGTCTCTTCCCCCTCTCGCCTCCTCTCAATCGTCTCTCCTCCTCCTCCTCCTCCTCTCACTTGAATGATAAGAAAACTAAAGAGGGGACAAGTGTATTTATAGAGAAACTATTCTATCTTAAATCTATCTCTAAGGAAATAAATCTTCTAATGAGATATATTCCTTCTATCTATCTAATAAAATAAAAGAAAATAGGAATAAAAGCCTTTATTAAACACCGACTCGGACACGCTGCTCCTCGGGATGCCTCGTTAACGACCTTGTCAGGGGCGTTAACGACCCTGTTCAGTACTTCGAACAGCTTTAAGTAAAACTTGCGTAGAAGATTCGTTACAACTCCGTTTGACTCGATTCTTTTTCCTATGTTCTTGTAAAAAATTTCTGTATCTCTTTCCAAGCTCAAACTTGACCTTCAATGTCTTCACTTGAGCTCTGAATCTTCATCTTCTCTTCATTTTGAGTGCTATCTTCAAGTGCTTGCCTCCTTTCTTCAAAAAGTGCTCCAAATAGCTTCTAAAAACCAACAAAACACCACCAAAGCTTATGTAGACTCCATATATTAAGAAAATACGAAAACCTACACAAACGACTCAAAACAAAACACAAAGCCTCAAGAGCGACATTCATGATACCCGAAGGCGATGCCGTCTGAAAACTAAAGAAAAAGACTCAAACACACTAAAAACACACCCTAAAAACACGACTAAAAAGGCGGACATCAAAATACCCCATACTTAGACTTGCTTGTCCTCAAGCAATCAACAAGACAAGAAACAAAACCATCATCACATATATCAAGTCAATTCCTTCATCAAAAAGCAACATCAAATCTCAAGTAGAAATAGATAGACAAGTGAATCTAACGTCATCACACATACATGAGCAACCTCAAGCAAAAGCAACCATAAATCCAACCTCACAAGGGTATTATGTTTCACTCAACTCTCAAGTGTTTAGGCTTAGAATAACAACACTCAACTCAATCCAATATACAAAAATCAACATAGCCATTGTTACTTATATCACCAAACTCTCCACCCGAGATGTCAAAACACATAAAAATCATCAAGAGAACTTAGGCTCAATGAAAAACTTCATAGAAGCTTCCATTCGTCCGGGTTGTAATGGGGCTTGGTAATAACAATAAGGCGTGGAAATTATTTTGGCTATGTGGTGATAATAATACCTTGGAATCAAAGACTCCTAAAAACTCACACATCCAAAACTCTCAAAAGATAGCCAAACTCACTCTCATTATGCACTTTTTCTTTCACTCACCCATTTATCCCAACTTAATCTTGCTTACAAACAACAAGGAAATTTGGCTCATGCACACTTTCACTTTCCAACTCTTTTTTTTTCTTTTTCTTCTTCCCTTCTGATTTTTCACTATTTTTTTTCTCCACGGGAAGCTCGGTACCGAACCCATTAGGGTCGGTAACGATGTCTGCTCATTTTTTTCATTTCATTTTTTCTCTTAACTTTCCACTTCTTTTTTAAGTGCATTCAGGGAACCAAATTCCTATTACATAACAAATTGCAAGATTCTCACTTACCCAACCCATATTACCCCACACTTGAACCAAAACATCTCTCACTCAACAAAACCATCACAAAAACCAATACTAAGTCCTAATCCCCGGATAGGGTAAAACTTGTCTCGGCTAGGGAAATAATTTTGTGGAGCTAAAAATAAAAGGCTTCAGGCTCAAGTTGGCTTCAAAAAGAGGATAATGATAAGGTAGAATAAGGATTAATAAGGCTTAAGAAAAATAAGTTCTCTATCATATGACTTCATATGAAATGAACTATAAATCTTATATAGGTCTCAAGTAATAGATAACCATCACAATTCCAAGAGATAATATGCATATAGAGAGTAAATCACACAAGAAAAGAAGAGGGATTTTTGATGTTCTCCCTATAAGGCTAAAAACAACTCACAAGGTATTTTGTTGGATTGCATTACTCATGCTAAAAAGTATACGTGCTCAATTTCATCAAATGCTATTCCTCTATAAAACATTTTATATCAAGAATCAGGCTATACTATCAAAGACATGCTTGCAAGGAATTACATGATCATGCTAGCAACTACTATCATAGAACCATAAGAAAAAGAGGGTATCTATCAATTCTAACAACTCTTTTTTTTCCGAATTTTTCAATTTTTCAATTTTTTGTGATTTTTGATTTTTTTTTAATAAAAACAAGGAACTACAAAAAACATACAAAACACACAAAACACAAAAAAAAAACAAGACACAAAAACACACAAGACACAAACTTTCTACCCTTTCCCACCCTCATACTTAAAATTACAATGTCCCCACTATAATAAAAATAAGCAGAAGAAAAGAATAGAAAAGAAAAGAAAAAGAAAAACTTACAAGACGTTTAAAGTAGAAAAGAAACAACTCAAACTGAATCAGCGCCCTGGTGGTGGGAATTGATGCTCGAAGTTCCTCATGAAGTCATACATTGTCCTCCAGCGCTCTGCATCATCCACCTTTCTTTGTTGATACCTCGCATCATCCAACGCCATGCGAGCAGAATAAACACTCTCCCACCTATCCATCCTCTGTTGAATGTGTGTTTGCTTAAGGTTAAGCTGCTGCATCTGAGACGAAAGATCTTCGGCCCAAGGAGCCGGGATACTCGATCCAAAGTAAGCAGGCTGTGGTGGTGGTTGATAGTGGTTGTGAGGCTGGAAATGGTCTTGAAAAATTATCGGATTGTAAGGCATAAGACCATAGGAATGTGGCTCGGATGATTGCTGCGGGGGTCGAGAAGGATTAGGGAGATCGAGAATAGCATTGAACTCCGCCATGGTGTAATCACGACTGACATTACCGAGCCTGAATCTAATCCGCCCTTCCGAAGTTTTTGTTGGGAATCTTATCTCAAGAGTAGCTAGAACCTCAGAAGTGAGAGCCGGGAAGTGCGGTACCTCTTCCTTCTTCAACAAGTGAGGTACGCCAAGAATAGAAAAGGCCTCTTTGACATCATCATACAGCCTCATTGCCTTAGCACTCGACCTTGAAAACCACCTAGTGTAGTGGTCCTTGTCTAATATAGCATTGTACCGGTCGGCTTGTGCTTGGGTGCGCAAGATCACATTATCCATGCATGGAGGAGATGGGGGCCGCTGAGTCCTCTTCTTCTTGTCGGCTCTTGTTGTAGCTCGGCTAGAACTTGCCATATGGACCTAGAAAGATATGAATTGACAAAGATAAGATCCATACAAATCAATAGAAAAGAGACCCCATACTTGGCCTCGAAATTGCTCTCGAAGTGCCTCATTAACGACCCAACTAGGGTCTGTAACGAGCCTGGACTGGTATTTTTTACTAGAAAAGATACAGGGTCGTTAACGATCTATGCTGGGTCGTTAACGATCTATGCAGGGTCGTTAACGATCTATGCAGGGTCGTTAACGAGCCTGGGCGAAATATCCAAAATTATGCATTGAATCAAGCATGCATGACACACAATCCTACATAAGACACAAAATCGGGTATGTACACCCCATACTTGCTCGATTACCTATCCCGAACATGCTATAATTGCCCAAAAATTTCATGGTGAAGATCACTCAATTCTAGAACAAGGTAATTCATGCTTTTTTCTAATCAAATTTCAATGGGGAATCAAGCAAGAATAAACCAACATAGATTAAGATCAACCACCAATAAATCTAGCACAAAGATCATTGAGCAAAAATAAACATGCCATTCGATCCACTATACAAACAAGAACAAGATATGAAATTTCGACCCTATAGACCATGAATCATGCAAATAGAGAGTTTAGGGTTTAGAAATCATGCCGTTAGATCGAGAAATTGAAGAACAAAGATCGAAATTGGGTATGGTTAACGAGCTCGACTTCTCGCCGGTAACAAACACAAGTGTTGGGGGTTCGTTAACGGGGTAAAATCCGGGGGTAGGGCGGTGATGCAATTTCCGATCGGTAGAGAGAAAAACCGGTAGGATTTTTGAGAAGCTTAAGCTTTGGATTGAGATTTGGAGAGTGAGATTTTGAGAATTTTGGAAGGGTTTTATAGAAGAGGGCTAGAGGTAGGTGAAGAGGTGAAAGGGGCGCCACAAGTAGTAAAAGATAGAAGATAGATTAGGTTAAAAACTTACCTGCCCGTGCCGATTTCGGGTCGCCAAACTGGGTCGTTAACGACCCTGGATGGGGTCGTTAACGAGCTTGCGTAACCTCTTCCGAGTGATTTTCGAGCCCAACTCCTGTTTCAGGGTACCCTAAAAACAATTTTATCTTGCTAACTCAAAGACTACTACTAAAATTCAAAAGAAAGCTAGGAAAAAGATCTAAAAAGAGAGGAAAAACTAGACTATATTTAAAACCGGGTTGCCTCCCGTAAGCGCTATTTTTAACGTCGTCAGCCCGATGTACTTACCTTGGCTAGTCCGACGTTGTAAGAGCCATGGTGACTCTAATCTCTTCATCCGGGTCGAGTTGCTCATGGAACTTTTTCAATCTGTGGTCGTTAACCTTGAAGATAGCGCCTTGGTTATCGATCAACTCTACTGCCCCGTGAGGATAGATGTGGTGAACCACAAATGGCCCGCTTCATCTTGTCCTTAGCTTTCCTGGAAATAAACGGAGTCTAAAGTTGAAAAGAAGTACCTTGTCACCAACTTCATAAGTTTTTGGCACTAGTTTCTTATCGTGCCACCGTTTGGTGCGCTCTTTGTAGATTTCAGCATTTTCGTACGCCTTAAGCCTCAACTCTTCTAGTGCTTGCAAGTCCATGAATCGTTTTGCTCCGGCTGCGTCGAGGTTCATGTTGAGCTCCTTAAGAGCCCATAATGCTTTATGCTCCATCTCGACCGGTAAATGGCATGCCTTGCCATACACTAGATTGTAGGGAGTGGTGCGTAGAGACGTCTTGTATGCTGTCCTATATGCCCATAGAGCATCATCCAACTTGGACAACCAATCCTTCATAGAGCGGGACACTGTCTTTTCCAATATGCTCTTGATTTGCCTGTTTGAAACCTCAACCTGGCCACTAATTTGGGGGTGATATGGTGTTGCCACCCGATGTGATACCCTATACTTAGCCAAGAGTGCTTCAAAGCTCCGCTCAATGAAATGAGATCTACCATCACTAATGTGGACCCTTGGGACACCAAACTTGGGAAAAATGTTAGTTTTAATAAATTTGGCCACGATTTTAGCATCATTGGTCCTTGTAGCGACAGCCTCCACCCACTTGGAGATGTAATCAACTGCAACCAGGATGTATTTGTAGGGGCCCGATGCGGGAAAAGGTTCCATGAAGTCTATACCCCATACGTCGAATAACTCGACCTCTAGTATCCCAATTAGCGGGTTCTCATGTCTCCAAGTGATGCTGCCCGAGCGTTGGCATTCATCACATGTCGTCACATAAGCCTGTACATCTTTGAAAATGGTTGGCCAGTAGAGACCACTTTGAAGGATTTTTGCTGTGGTCTTGAATCCTTTTGCATGGCCTCCGGTAGGAAGCGTGTGACATTGACGGATCACACTCTCTATCACCTCTTCTGGGATACAACGTCTAAAGAGGTGATCACTTCCTTGCTTGAACAAGTAAGGATCATCCCAATAGTAATGTTTCACATCGTGAAGGAACTTCTTCTTCTTTTGTGGGGTTAGTCCCTCGGGGATTACGCCTCCTACAAGATAGTTAGCAAAATCCGCAAACCAAGGGGCTTTTGACCCTCTAACAGCAAGAATTGATGTGCAAGAAGTAGAGGCAAGAAGTGAGGGAGGAATGGAATCGAATTGAATGAGTCTCGGTTGAGAAATCTTACCTGACTGGGTCGTTACCGAACCTATATGGATTGTTAACGACCCTAGAGCTGTAACGTTACCCTCGGTAACGACCTTACGTGGCATGGTAACGAACTTCCCGACTATTGTATCGATGCACCTTGAGTCGTCACCATTGTGATCTATGCAGTCCAACCTCGGTGGTTTGTTAACGACCCTGAAGGGGTCGGTAACGAGGGCCTTGTCGAGTTCGACCTCGTTCAGCATGAGGTGTTCGTCTAGTCTGGAATCATTTATTGGCACTTCGTTGTTGGATTTGGTGATATGCTCAACCAGAAGCCTAGATAGGTGGTCCGCCACCAGGTTCTCTGCTCCTTTCTTATCTCTTATTTCGTGATCAAATTCCTGCAGTAAGAGCATCCAACAAAGCAATCTAGGCTTGGCATCCTTTTTGGCCATTAGATATCTAACGACCTCATGGTCAGTATAAACGATCACTTTCGAACCAACAAGATATGACCGAAATTTTTCAAAAGCAAATACCACATTGTGGAATTCCTTCTCCGTTGTGGTATACTTACTCTGCGCCTCATCAAGCGTCTTACTTGCGTAGTAGATGGCGTGGAGCTTCTTATCCTTCCGTTGTCCCAAGACTGCGCCAACAACATAGTTACCGACATCACACATAATCTCAAAGGGTAAACTCCAATATGAGGATTGCATAATAGGGGCGGAGACGAGGGCTGCTCTCAACCTGTAAAATGCTTCAAGACATTCTGGAGACAACTCAAACACTACATCTTTCATTAGTAGGTTAGTCAGAGGTTTGGCTATCTTAGAAAAATACTGGATAAAGCGTCTATAAAAGCCAGCATGGCCTAGAAAACTCCTAATGTCTTTTACAAAAGAGGGAGGAGGTAGTTTTTCAATGAGCTCAATTTTTGCTTTATCTACTTCTATCCCACTTTTTGAGACAAGATGTCCTAATACTATCCCCTCTTGAACCATAAAATGGCATTTTTCCCAGTTTAACACAAGATTGGTTTCTTCACATCTTTTAAGAACACATGCAAGATTAGCAAGACAAGTATCAAAGGAAGAACCATAAACAGAGAAATCATCCATAAAAACCTCTACAATATTCTCTATCATATCAGAAAAAATTGCCATCATACCCCTTTGAAAGGTGGCGGGGGCATTGTGATAGCTTGCATATATGAGTAGTTTAGATGCATGTTTTATATATGTTTTAGTTAGTTTTAGGTTAGTTTTTATGTAGTTTTTAGGTATTTGTGTTGTCGGGTATTATGCGCTGGTTTGCTTGGTTTTACAGGTTTTTTTAGGTTCAGGAGCAACAGCGGGGCGAGTACAGATTGACCATGGCAGTGGTGGACGAGCTAAGGAAAGCTAGGAGTGCTAGGAGTATGGATGGAGAAGAGCCAAGCAAAGGACAAAGCCAAGCCAAATCAAGACAAGTGCTCGGGATCGAACCCGAGCAATCATCCCGAGCTATCCTGACTGGAAGGTGATTGCGTGGGGAAGCAAAAGCGCGGCCGCGCAATTGTGTCAAGCCGCGCAATCTGGGTTTTTTTCAGCGGACAAGAATTTGGACCGAGCCTTGGTTTTGGGCTTTGATATTTGGGTTATTTGGGCTAGATAAAATCCGAGTGGATGGTTTAATATATCTTATGAGGGTTATTTTGAGAGAAATATAAATACTTTATGTTAGTTTAATTTTCATAACTTTTGATCAACTTTGGAGGCTAGGGTTTTTCACTTTGGAGGCAGACTTTGAACCTTTGTAAGTTTGATTTTAATTCAATTATGCATTGTTAATTTTACTTGTGTTTGGCTAGTTATTGAAGTCATGATTTGTATGTAGTTGTGAGGTTTGATTGATTCTCAACAAACTTGAATAGAAATTATTCCATGTGCTTAATTGAATCTAAAATAGGGTTTTGTTAGATTGATCACCTAATAGAATTTCTAGTTAAAACTGAATCTGATTAATTACCGGTCGGAGTTAATTTGATCAAGAGTATACTTTAATCAATTTAGTACCGGTTGGACTAGTTGGTTGAAGAAGGAAATAAATTCACAAGTCACTTAGATGTCTGGTTGCTCTAAGTGTTTGTTTCTATTGATAACTTGAATCGTCATGCTGTTATTTAATTGAATCTAGAAGGTCTTCTAGGTTATTATATAATTAGGTTTGTTAGACTGGTAGTTCTATCAACTAAATCTGAAGTTTGGATCTTAATCCTTAGTAGGATCATTATCCACAATAGATTATTCAAGTGAGAAGAGAATCAAGAGAATCGATGATCAATGAATCAATATCATGATGGATTTAACTAGTTGAACACGTTTGTCTCTTATTGATATAAACCATCTTTTGCATTCATATTTACTTTTATTCTTGCATAGTAGTTTAGATAATCATTCCTAAAATCCCCCCTTTGGTTACTTGGCATACAAGTAATAACACAAATACAAGAGTCCTTGTGGGATCGACCCTTACTTACCGCTCTACTGAGTTGGTTAAGTTAAGGTTTCTTTGATAGGTATTAACGACCACTGAAAATACCTCATCAAATTTGGCGCCGTTGCCGGGGACTCGTCGCTATTTGTGCTTATTACTTTTGTGCTATTTTGGGTGTGAACCTGTTATATGGTTCATACCCGTGCTACTAACTCATCTCCCTTGCTCTTTGATCCAGATATTGACAGGACAATCTTCAAGTTAAGGAAGGATATCCGGAATCACTTTCAGGCTCTACCGTTCTTTCTTGAGACAACTGAATCTGAATCAGAGACTGAATCTGAGGAGATGGCTGATCAAACATTGAGAGAGTTAACTGCACTGAATCTGGCACAACAACCGTTGGCGGTGCAATTCCCTACTCTTGCTGAGGGAGTCAAGTTTGAGCTGAAATCCGGGTTGATCCACCTCTTGCCTTCATTCCATGGGCATATTGGTGAAGACCCCAACAAGTATCTTTCTGAATTTCATGCTGTGTGCTCAAGCATGAAGCCTACTGATGTGACTCAGGACCAGATCGCGCTGAGAGCCTTTCCTTTTTCTCTCAATGATCAGGCTAAAGACTGGTTTTATTACTTGGCTCCGGGAAGTATTGATACATGGGCTAAGATGAAGCAAGCTTTTCTGGAGAAGTACTTCCCTGCTACAAGGCTCAATGATCTGAAAAAGCGAATCAGTAATATTGAACAAGAAGCTAATGAGTCCTTGTACGAATACTATGAGAGGTTCAAGAGGTTGATAGCCAGCTGTCCTTTCCATGGCTACACTGATCAAGACCTGATTCTATATCTTTTCAATGGCCTCTTGGATGATGAGAGAAGAATGGTCAATGCAGCTTGCCAAGGTCACATTCTCAACAAAACTCATGCTGCTCCGTTTGACCTATTCACACAATTGTCTGATGGCACAAGACATTTCAGAAAAGAGACTGGCTCGAAAGCTGCAAATTCTGTGGTGGCTAACTCAAGAATCCAAGATGAAGTCACTGAGTTGAAGATGATGATGAAGCAGCTTTTGCAATAAGGTGGTAGACAACAGGTGAAATCCTGTGAGATTTGTTTTGATAACACGCATCCCACTGATTCCTGCCCTACACTTCAAGATCAAAATGCTGAGGTGAATGCAGTGGGAGGATATGGACCACCTAGGCCGAGGTATGACCCCTTCTCCAACACCTACAATCCAGACTGGAGGGATCATCCTAATATGAGGTATGGCAATTCTAGTAATCAACAGTTCAACCAACAAGGTGGCCAAGCTCAGTACAAACCACCTTTCCAACCTCAGGCTCAGGGAGTGAATCAGAATGCTATGTCCACTGAGGAGATGGTCCGAAATCTGACCCAGACAGTTTCTACAATGCATGGTTCTTTAACTCAGCTTCAACAGGAGACCAAATCCAGTATTAAAAATTTGGAGAACCAAGTTAGTCAGATTGCTGAGGCAGTAAGCAAACTGGAAGATAGAGATTCAAGTAAGCTACCATCTCAGACAAAGCTTAACCCGAGGGCGAATGTTAGTTTTATCTCCATCTATGGTGGTTCTGAGGTGGGACAAGTGTACCAATTGAGCAAGGCTGAAGAAACAGAGGAACAGAACAAAGGCAAATTGCTCGGCTTGGCTGCTAAAAGCGCGACCGAGTAATCTGCACCCCGCGCAATACATTCCCAGTTGGGATTGCGCGGGAATGAGGAAGAAAGCGCGGTCGCGCAATTGGATGCGACGCCGCGTAATCTAGGCGAACTGGAAAGTACTTCTGCACCTCGTCTGAAAGCCTATGTACATGTTCCACCCTTTCCTAAAGGCTTGAAAGAAACCCGGAAATTGAAGAGTGACAAGGATCTGTTCGAGGTTTTCAGTACATGTAAAGTTAATGTCCCGTTACTAAATCTGATCAAGAGTGTACCTCGTTATGCTAAGTTTTTGAAGGAGTTATGCACTCTGAAAAGGGGACAGAAGGAGAAAAGTCAGAAGCAAGTAAAACAGAAAGAACATGTGTCTGCTGTGTTTCAAAAGCGTTGGACTGAAAAGTGCAGTGACCCTGGCATGTTCACCATTCCGTGCATGATTGGAAGCACCAAGGTGAATGAAGCTTTAATTGATTTAGGTGCATCTGTCAATGTGATTTCTTCCTCCTTATATGAGAAACTCAGTATGGGACCATTAAAGGAGACCCGAACCATAGTTGAGTTGGCTGATCATTCCACTGTGAGGCCCAAAGGAAAAATTGAGGATGTATGGTTTACAATGGATTCCTTGAAATTTCCGACTGATTTTCTGGTAATGGACATGGGATCGGGAGCTGGAAAAACTTCTCTGTTGCTAGGACGACCATTCTTGAAGACGGCTAATACAAGGATCGACATTCCACAAGGAACACTGTAGAAAAGCACAAAGAAACAATGAAGAAAAGGAGCATCTTTCTCGTAAGCTGGGCGATGACTCCGCTCTTAGCCAGCGATCCCTTTTTAAAGGACGTAAGGCGATCAAATTCCATAGCTCGTATCCTTCTTAATATCCTTTTACGTCAAGCTAAAGACGTTAAACAAGCGCTTCTTGGGAGGCAACCCATGTTTTATGATAGATTTGCTTTGATTTTTGTTTTCAGTTTTACAATTTTTGTTTTTGTTAGTTAGTTTTGATAGAAATAATCCTCAAAATTACAAAGAGCTCGGGCAAGCTTTGAAGTACAGTAGCTAAAAACTCGGCATTGGGGACAAAAATTGCGTGGTCATGAATCAGAAGCCAACCCGAGCAATGCAAGCTCAGAAGAGATTGCGCGGCTTGGGCTGCTAAATGCGCGACCGCGCAATCCTAGACCCAAAGCCGCGCAATCACAACTGAAAGGTAATTGCGCGGGATCGCAAAAGCGCGACCGCGCAATTTTTGCCGATCCCGCTCAATTAGCATTTTTTCGGAGACCCCTTTTTAATAAAGCCCGAGTTCCTTCTTTTTCCCCATCACTTCGCCGCCCCTCTTCTTCTACCCCTCCTCTACAAACTCCATTGCCACTTAAGCTCATGCTCCATTCAAGCTCATTCAAGTCGGATTTTCAACCAAAATAAGGCAAGGAACTCCAAATCAAGCGGACTTCAAGTAAGATTTCTCAAATTTCCCTCTAAATTTCGGTTTTAGTAGATTAAATCTAAACCTAGGTTTTGTTCTAAAAACCCGAAATTTACCCCTTTAGGCTCGGATTTAGGCTTAAATCCATCACAAAAGTTTGTTTATTGCATGATTCTAGTCTAGATTCGTGTTTTATTTGAACTTTGCATGCAAATTCGAATTTACCCTAGAAATTTGATTAAATTTTAATTAAATTTTGATTAAATTGTTCTAGGTAGTGGGGGAAGAGAGCGTTTGAGAGCTTATCTGTGAAATATTGATGTGGTTGTCCTTGCCGGGACAACGGAATTGCGCTTGTTTGGTTCGTTTGTGGTGTTTGTGCAGGTTTAATTGAAAATCTGAAATCATGGGTAACAAGAGAGGTAGAACAAACGGAGCTTCATCATCCCGAGCTGCTTTAGTTCCCCCTGCTGTGGTGGGAGAGATCCCCAAGAGACTTTTGGGATTACTGTGATGAAGAACAATCACGTAATCCGGTTTGAGCTTCTGAAGGAAAGGGAATGGAAAGCAACTCGGTTCATAGACTGGAACTTGATGAATGAGATCGGGATAGCTCATCTGTTGAATGAGATAGGGGCATATTTGCATATGGGCGAGTTCTTGAAGCTGTGTGAACCCACCTTCAAGGGGTTAACAAGTTTCTGAGTACTTTGTCCACTGATTTCAGAGGAGAAGGAGAGATCAAGTTCTGGCTAGGAGGAGTAAGGAGGAAGATGACCTTGAAAGAGGTCAACCAAGTGTTTGGTTTCTGCAATTTCCCTCCTAGTAGAGATGTAGTGCTTATTGAGACAGGTGCTACATGGGCTGATAAGCACTTCTGGAGAGCCATCACAGGGAGGGCCAAATATGAGCCTTCTAAAGAAAAAGCTTCTCCCATTACTCATCCCGCTATTAAGGTTTTCTAGAGATTTATTGCTAGCACCCTGAATGGGCGAGGTGATGGTGGAAACAACTGCCCCAAGAAGGATGTCACTGTGTTGGCTGCTAGTTTGAAGAGGAAGAAGTTGAATGTGGGTGCTATGCTGATGCACCACATGGCCCATGTTGGAAACAAAGGTGGTGGAGCCATTTGTATTGGTGGAATTGTGACCTATTTGGCCAAGAACTTTGGAGTTGATCTTAGCAGGTTACAGGTTGACATTCCGCCTTTGCCTATTGACTTCACCATGCTGAAGAAGATGGGCGCTCTATATAAGTATAGGAACTCCTATTTTTGGGTGATTGGTGATTCCGGGAGAGTAATGAAGCTTCCTGATGGACACCGAGTGCAGATTGGGGACAGTCCAGCTAACTGGTTCATTGAAGTTCAAGCTGGAGATTTGGATGTGGATACTGTAAAGGACCCGGTTAGGGGTAAAAAGACGGCTCCAGTTGTTATTGAGGATTCTGATGAAGAGGAGATGGATGAGGATTTTATCATGGTCGAAGAAGAAGAAGAAGAATCTGTTGAGGATGAAGAAACTGATGAGGATGATGAGTCTTAGGAAGAGGATCAGCAGAGGCAATTTGATCCATCTTTACCTTCTAGGAGTGGAGTACACTATTCTGATGCTCAGTACAATCAGATGATGGAGATGATGAGACAGATGCGGCTGGACAACACGCAGAGATACAATGACATGTCGTCTCACATTGATCAGAGCTTCCAAAGTATGAGGGGTTATGTGGATCAGAGGTTCACATCGTATCAGACTCGTTAGGATCAGGAGCTTGCTGCTTTTCAGGCCCGCCAGGATGAGCAATTCAGACTGCTCAACACTAGACTTGATGGATGGAGTTCAACGGGCTATCCACCTCACATGTCTTATCCACAATATGCTTTTCCCGATCCTCCATACCCTCAGTTTCTTCCATACCAGCCACCACCAACGCAGGAGTTTCCGCTGTACCAGCCACCTCAGCCGGAGTACCAGCCACCGCCACCATAGGATTTTCCGCCCTATTACCCGCCAGACCACTAGGTTTTGTGAGTTTTTCTCTTTCCTTTACTTTTTACTATACTTTGGGGACAAAGTATGTTTTAAGCATGGGGGAAGGGAATTACTTGCTTTCATTGCATATAGTTGCATTAGATTAGGTCATATTTAAAAAATTTTGCATGCATTGATTAAAATTCTGAAAAAATAAAAAAAATCAGAAAAATTTTTGAAAAAATACAAAAATATTGCATTTAGGTTCTTATTTCCCCATTGTTTGATTCCTCTTGTGTTTCTAAGTTGAGTATAAGTTCTAACCCATGATTTGCATGATTTACTGAAGTTGATATGATATGAGCATGATCATTGATTATTTACCTTAACTATAGGATGGAGCATGTATTTAGCTTGAGTATTTGATTCGTTTTGAAGTTCTAGACAAAAATTTGCCTTGTGAGATATTTTTGGCCTTTCATGATTATATTTGCTCTCTACATTCTTGAGTGTATCACCATGACTATCTAGCTCTAGAACTTGCGTTAATACTCTATTTCAAGGCTGCTTTATATGATTGAATACATGGCATTAAAATGATTGAGACAATGTTTCTTTAATAGCCTATTATTTCCCTTCCTACCTTACAAGATCCATGTTTTTGACACCCCTATTTCTTTGAGCTTTAAGCCTATTTTTGATAGCTCCAAAAAATGATTCCTAGCCTAATAAGCTTGACCCATAATCCGGGATTTAGGACTTTAGGTTGTGATTGTGTTTTGTGTGAATTTGATGTAAGTATGGGGAAGTTGGAAGAAAAGGTGGAAAAAGAGGAAATAAAACTCTTGTGTGAGCAAAGTGAAAAAAATGAAGATGAAAAGTTTGATTGCAAAAGAAAAATTGCTTAAATTGTTAGTAGTCTTCGTTAACAAAGTAAGAAAAGAGTTGAAGAAGAGGCCAAGAAAGAAAAAAAAAGGAAACAAAGTGCTTAATTGTAAATGTAAGGAGTTGGTAGAGTGGAAGTTTGGAAAGTGTTATGAGAAGTAAAGTGTTGAATTGTGGGTTTAGATTAGTTCTTTATCCCGGATTTAGCACCACAAGCCAAATATGATCCCTTCCAAATTTCTCTTTACCTTGGCCCCATTACAAGCCTTAAAAAGACCTCTTGATTTTTGTTATGTATTTGACCGCCAACAGTGGAGATTTAGAACTCTGATGCAAGCATATGGTAGTCTAGTTTTCATGGTTGATTTTGAGTGAAACACGTCCTTAAACACTTGAGAGATGGAGTGCAAACACAAATACCTTGGTGAGGTCTAGAATGGATGAATGGTCTTTACTTGTTGCTTACCATAATGCATGCTAGGAAGTCTTGGTTG
The DNA here is from genome assembly GCA_964016875.1 of Fallopia convolvulus. Lineage (NCBI taxonomy): Eukaryota > Viridiplantae > Streptophyta > Magnoliopsida > Caryophyllales > Polygonaceae > Fallopia > Fallopia convolvulus. Next base: position 53,199,556 of record OZ024722.1, read on the forward strand.
GGTTTTTTAATTATATGTGAAATGTTTGTTTGATTTGAGATGGATGTATGATTGCATTTCTATGGTGTGATTTGGATTTATGTCTTGCTCGAGGACAAGCAAGGGTTAAGCATGGGGGAATTTGATAGCTTGCATATTGTTGAAAGGGTTTCTTGACAACAAATAAATTTATATCAAGACCCCGCTGAGTACAGGGAGGTCAGGTTCGTCCACGAAAATTAGAAGTATCCAAGTCTAGTTATTATTCCTAACAAAAAGAAAACAAAACAAGCAAAACACATGCAGCAAGTGCTCGACACCGACCCACACGAGGTCGTAACCGACCAACAACGAGACACAAAACGCAGAAGCAAACACCAGAAAACTAGGAGCTCGGCCCCGACCTGAAAGGGGTCGTAACAGACCTATCCGGGTAACGAATAGACTTCGAAAAATCAAATTAAAAGAGATCTAGAGCAAAGGATTCACCACAACAAACTATGCATGCAAACATGAATCAAACTCAACCAACAACAATCTCATGAATGACTTTCATCACAAATAATCAAGTAAAAATCTAAACTTTCATAAAGATCTAAACTTGCAACCCTACTTGTTTTCTAAAGGTTTTAACTTTCGTTTCAACCCAAATACAATCCAAATTCACAATTCAATCTTTCAATTCAATCACGAATATGAACATGCCTCAACTTTCGTCAAGGAATTAATAGCAAACAAGAAGATAAAGGATAGAGATTTAAAGAGTGGTTAAATCAAACATTCATGCTTTAATCATGCACAACTCGTCGGGTTTCACCCCAACCCTAGAAAGTAGACTACTCACGATCCATGGCACAATCAACAATCATAAACAAAAGAGAAGACATAATTCAAACCAAACAAACTTTAATAATAAAGAAAACTTAAAATCACAAGCAAACCTCCAAGGCTCTCTTAAAATTGTCCAAGAGCTTGGAATCCCAGTTAACCTAGAAAACAAACTTGCAACTTGTTCCGTTCTCCACAAATGACGTCCCAAACGTCTCCAAAAAAGCCTCCCTCAAAATAAAAACCTAAAAAACCTTATATAGCAGTGGAAAAATGTCTCATAAGGAAACTAAATCTTATCTTAAAAAGGCCCATAAATAAAACATTTACTAAACCTAACTTAAGGCGCAAGTATTAATCTCGCTACACACGGAGGTGGTCGTCACCGACCTAGAGTAGGTCGTCTCCGACCCAGGCAACACTTTGTTTTCTTCACTTCTTTGCCCGAAACTTGCTCCAAAGCTTGGTTCTTCTTCAATGTTCCTTCTTTGATCGCTCTTGGCCTTCTAAGACTTCCTTTAGCTCCTTCTTAAAACATCTTGATCTTGAAATCTTCATCTTTGACTCATCAAATCTTCAAATGCACCGAATCTCGCTCTCCTATCAACATCACCAAAAGACAACTTCTAACACCACCTCCTAGAAAGCTTGAAAAACCGAGATATCTCCTCCTCAACGCTTCAAATACCTACAAAAACAACAAACAAGCGCAAACGACTCCAACTCTCCAAAGAGGGTCGGAATTATATGCAAAACAACACAATAAACCTAGAAAAGACTCAATCCTAGCTAAAAAACTACCCACAAAAACCAACTAAAAAGTGCGACATCAAAATACCCCATACTTAAACTTGCTTGTCCTCAAGCAATCACTCAACATGCATCAATACCATACAACAAAACTCAAGAATCACCTTTATAGAAAAAGAAGCATAAGTAGAATAGTGAGCAAACAACTTCCACATCCTAGCACACATGAACATTTCCAAGCAATCACAATCCAACCTCACCAAGGAATGTATTTCACTCAACTCTCAAAGTGTTTAGGGTATAGCAATAATCACTCGACTCAAATTCCAAATACAAAACCGCATAGTCAATGGAACTTATATAAACACACTCTCCACCGAAGAAGTCAAAACAAGTCAAATCATCAAATGAACTCGGGGGCTCAATGAAAACTTCAAAGAAGTCTCCATTCGGCCGGGTTGTAATGGGGCTTGGTAATTCAAAGGGAGTGGAAATATTTGGCCTTGTGGTGCTAACTAATCCGAGAATCAAGACTCCTAGACTACACATCACTCACCCAACATTCTTCCTCTTACTTCAATCACTAAAAACTTAAAACTTTACAATGCACTTTCCCTTTTCACCTATTATTATTATCTTTCTTCTATTCTTTGAAGGCTTTGGACTCTTGTACACTTATTACATGACTTTCCCCGTTTTTTTTTTGGGGGGGGGGGGGGTCGGCACCGACCTTCTTTGGGTCGGTTACGACCTACATATATGCACTTCGAGCCTAAAAAACACTTCATACTCATGATTTTCCAAAGACAACATTCTTTATCTACCTTTCACAATCACTTTGTTTTCACCCAATCACTCCATAACATTCTTCAACAACTTCTTCTAAGTCCTAATTCCCGGATCAAAGGGTCAAGCTTTTCATGGCTAGGGAATTTTTTGTGGAGCTAGAAATAGGCTTTAAGCTCAAAATAAAGGGCTGCAAACAAAGGGATCATGTAGGTAGGAAGAGGAATATGATAGGCTTACAAAAATAAGTTCAAAATCATTTGATTCAATCAAGTAATGAGCATAACTTCATTGGTTTCAAGTTTAAAATAACCATGCCATTGTCAATTGGTATATTGCATTTGGAAGAGTAATTCACACATGAAAGAGAAAGGAGTAAAAATGTACATCCTTTATAGGCCAAAATATATCTCACTTAGGTTCAATTCTTGTTGGATTGCTTTCACTTAGAAATATGCATGCTCAATATCCATTATAAGCTCAAAATTCAAAAAGAAGACATCATGATTTAGGCCATTCTTAAAGCATGTCATAGGTTTTACATGATGATGCAAGCAATTTCCATCCTAGGACATCTGAGAAATAGGGCATTTATCCATCTAAAATCAAAAAGAAAAAGACTCAAAACAAAAACTAAACACGACTCAAAACAAAAACTAAACACACACAACACATCAATCAAAACACAAAACAACACATGACTCAAACAAGTAATCTCCCAAACCACCCCATACTTAAACATCAATGTCCCCATTGATTAAGAAAGTAAAGAGAAAGGAAAGAGAAACTAACTTGGACACCTTGAAGCGTTGGCAAAGGAGGAGAATCATTCTTGAGGAGGGTGAGGAGGCGGTGGAGCTTGGAAAAGATGTTGCCCCAACCAATGGTTGAAATCCGCTTGAGCATTCCACCTTGCGACATCTAGCTTGTGGTCTTCATAATACTCGATGCGGAAATCCTTAAGCTCCTTGTGATGCTCAACAAACTGGTTGTGGTGATGATTAAGTGCCCCATAAAGTTGGTGTTGGTGGAGCATAAGGGCATCCATCTTAGGTGAGAGACGGGAGATATCGGGATCGCCACCCGAACTCGAACCGGTATGAAATGTGCCTTGTCCTTGAAAATGAGAGCCACCGGACCCATCAAAGCCATAGGGGTGAGAGTAATAAGGGACCATGTCAGTTTGAGGTCCCATCGTGAAATCCATCGGGTCGACATTGGGCTGATTTTGGTAGGGGCCACCCACTGATGGGTCGTAACCGACCTCCTGATGGTCGTCACCGACCTCTCCAGAATGTGCTCGTGGTGATTCCGACTCAGGGGATGTCTCTCTCAGTGGGTCAGGTTCGGCTCTTGGAAACCTGTTGGGCTGGTGTCTAATTCGTCGATCAAGCCGGACATTTGGTACCAAAGGATAAGGAGCGGGTGCCCACACATCATACCAATTAGGGCGGTAGAAAAGCTCAAGATTTTCAGGGGTAAGAACCACATCATGAGTCTCATTCGGGCTAAGATAGAACTTGTTGATGAAACCGGCAGAAGATTGAGCAAGCACTTTAGCGTTCAAGAAGTACCTCACATCCATAGCAATGACTTTTCTTGAAGAGTAGGCGGAAAGATTGACTTTCAGGGATTTAGCAAGGAGAGCCACAAGCCAACCAAAGTAGGTACTAGTGTGAGTCTTGAGGGCTTGGTGGCTTATGACGGCATTAGCAAACTCAAACCCCAAATTCATGTGAATGGTTGGTTCGAAGAGCATGGTGGAGAGGCATGCAATCTCATGCTTGTGTGGGCGGGAGAGCTCATATCTTGGCCAAATTGTGGAGCCAAGGATGCGTAGGATAATCCGGAAAACCGGGCTAGCAATGAATTTACCGGGAAGGTGGTTGGTGGGGTATTCAACCTTGCCGGTAAGGTAATGCCACAAATCCTTGACGGGAAAGCTTGATGTTGTGTACGCTCCGGATGGTGCGCTGAAGCCAAGATGGTGGTTGAATCTTTTAATGCTCATCTCGTGGTCCCTATTGCCGATTTGAAAGGTGACCGTTGACTTGTTGAAGTCGGTTTCATGCCGGTACAAGCAGAAATTGGACATGAACTCACATGTGAGCGCCACATACTGCTCCTCAATTGGATGCAAGATAAGGTGTTGAGCTCCAATCCAAGAGAAAGTCGTGAGCACCTCCCTATGAAAACCAATCTTCATTGCGCCTTCCCTATGATAGGCTCGCACATTAACGTCCCCATGCCACATTTCAAGAAACCGTGTTTGTTGTTCCTCATCGTCAAAGACCACACTATCCACCTTTTGCTTATCTTTCTTGTGCTTCTTGGCGGGGTGACGAGAAGAAGAAGCCATTGTCCTACAACACATTCAAGCTTCCAAGATAATTTCCATAGTTTTAAAGAACAATGCCAAATCAAAGAACACACATGTCACCTCCCGAAGAAGTACCCCATACTTACTCAAAGAAACATGCTTAAATTTAGAAAAAAAATCTCAACCTAACATGTTTAATCATGAAGAGTAGGTAAGTAGAGGGAAAGATCATGCTAAAAGTACTTAAATCATGGTGAAAGTAGCTCCATAAGCATGCATTGAATGATGAATGCGAGTCAACCTGGGTCGGAACCGACCCTTGGAGGCTCGGTACCGAGAAGATCCCCGTAATAGGACGCTGGTGGGTCGACACCGACCCCTTGTGGCTCGACACCGACCTCTTCGGGCAAGATCAAGTCCGCAAAATGCAACCCGATGTCCTAGGAAGGGTTACCAAAATTTCCGAAAAAATCAAATACTCTCATAATCAACCAAACAACCAAGTATGCATCAAAAAGTCCACTTACAACCCACAATTCATCATGGTATCATGTAGATCTAACTACTTAAGCATGCAAACAACCCAAACTTCCATATTCAAACTCAAGAACACCCAAAACCTAGGTTTTCAACTAATCCTTCAAACATAAATCAAGTAAACTTGAATATAACATCAAAGGAGTAGAGAAACATACCAAAGATGAGCAAAAATAGAGGAATGAAAGTAGAAGGGGGGTCGTAGACGAGCACTAGAGCGGTTCTAAAATTTGAGAAATTGTTGGGAAGGGGCGGATTTTCCGGTTTTTGGTGGAGGAATTGGAGGATTTATGTAGCACAAGGAAGGAGTTTGGTAGATTTGGGATGGGGATGGAGAATTGTGAGGTGTGAGAGGCAAAGAGGGATGAATGGAAGTTATGGGTTTTGAGGAAGGAGAGGGTCGGTGGTGTGGGGGAGAAAGAGAGGGGAGGGGTAGGGTTAAAAGGGGTAAAAGTTCAGGGACTTACCTGCAATTTCCGGATAATTGCAAATTTTAGCCGTTTTGCTTGTAGGGGGTCGGTTACGACCCAAACTTGGTCGGTGACGACCCACCCGGATGTTGTTCCTTCCCGTTTGTCAAGCAAATTCAACCTTCTCCTTCACAATTCACCGCCTCGAGTCCCTACAAAAGCTTAGTGGAGATGCAAGACAAGAGTCCTAACTACTCTAAACCAATGAAAAGAAAAGAAATTAAGCTAAAAAGAAAATCAAAACAAAAACAAAAACAAAGCGGGTTGCCTCCCGTAAGCGCTTATTTTAATGTCTTTAGCTAGACGTGAAGTACCTCAGCTTAGTCAGAAGATGTGAGAGCCCATGTGGCTCGGATTTCCTCATCGGGTTCGGCTCTTGCATAGTATTTCTTTAATCGATGCCCGTTGACCTTAAAAATTCCTCCATTCTCATCTATGTGATTGACTGTCCATGTGGGTAGATGTGGTGAACAATGAATGGTCCACTCCATCGGGATCGTAATTTTCCGGGGAAGAGTCGAAGTCTAGAGTTGAAAAGGAGTACTTGATCACCGTTGTTGAAGGTCTTTGGGATGAGCTTCTTATCATGTCATTTCTTGGTTCTTTCTTTGTAAATCTTGACATTCTCATACGCCTTGAGCCTTAACTCCTCCAATTCTTGCAAGTCCATATATCTCTTTGCTCCGGCTGCGTCAAGATCCATGTTGAGCTCCTTGAGAGCCCATAAAGCCTTGTGTTCGAGCTCGACGGGCAAATGGCATGACTTGCCATATACAAGATTGTAAGGAGTAGTGCAGAGTGGTGTCTTGTAGGCGGTGCGGTACGCCCAAAGTGCATCATCTAACTTGGAAGCCCAATCCTTCCTTGAGCGGGAAACCGTCTTCTCCAAAATGTTTTTAATTTGCCGGTTGGAGATCTCCACTTGACCACTAGTTTGGGGATGGTAAGGAGTTGCCACCCTGTGTAAGACCCCATACTTAGTCAAAAGTGCCTCAAAACTCTGCTCAATGAAGTGGGAACCGCCATCACTAATAAGGGTTCGGGGAACACCAAAGCGGGGGAAAATATTGGACTTCATAAACTTGGCCACCACTCGTGCATTGTTAGTTCTTGTGGCTATGGCTTCGACCCACTTAGATACGTAGTCAACCGCTACGAGGATGTACTTGTAGGGACCCGAAGAGGGGAAGGGTCCCATGAAATCGATTCCCCATACATCAAAAAGCTCAACTTCTAGAATTCCTGTGAGTGGGTTCTCATTCCTCCATGTGATATTTTCCGCACGCTGACATTCATCACAAGCCGTGACATAGGCTTGAACATCCTTGAAGAGAGTGGGCCAATAGAATCCGCTTTGAAGAATCTTTGCGGTGGTTTTGTATCCCTTAGCATGGCCGCCTGTTGGAAGAGTATGACAGTGTCGGATTACTCCCTCTATCTCATTGTCCGGCACACAACGCCTAAAGATATGATCACTCCCTTGCTTGAATAGGTAGGGATCGTCCCAATAGTATTGCTTGGCGTCGTGGAGGAACTTCTTTTTGGCTTGGGAAGTCAATCCATCAGGGATAATGCCTCCTACAACATAGTTAGCAAAATCCGCAAACCAAGGGGTTTTCGCCCCTTGAATAGCATATACAGAATGGCAAGGGAGAATGGGAGGAGAAGAGTGAAGAATAGTGGTAAGCACACAAGAAGAGTGAGAAGAATGACCTGGATCGGTAGTGGTGAGGGTCGGTGCCATTCCATCCAGCTCGTTGTCAGCCCAGTGCTGCATATAGGAGGTCGTCTCCGACCCAGGAATGGTCGTCTCCGACCCAGGAATGGTCGTCTCCGACCCAGGGTTGTCGACTTCGATCCGTAAAACTTCATTGCTCAATAGAATTTCGTCCGGGCGAGAGTCGTTGATGGGTACCGAATTGCTGGACTCCTTAATGTGCTCAATGGGTAACCGAGAAAGGTGATCCGCCACAAGATTTTCCGCTCCTTTCTTATCCCTTATTTCAAGGTCGAATTCTTGCAATAGAAGCATCCATCGGAGCAATCTCGGTTTGGCGTCCTTCTTATCCATAAGGTAACAGATAGCTGCATGATCGGTGTAGACGATTACCTTGGAACCCACCAAGTATGACCGAAACTTCTCAAAAGCAAACACAACGGCTAGGAACTCCTTTTCTGTGGTCGTGTATTTGCTTTGGACCTCATCGAGTGTCTTGCTCGCCTAATAGATAGCATGAAGCTTCTTCTCTTTCCTTTGCCCAAGGACTGCACCCACAGTGTAGTCACTAGCGTCACACATGATCTCGAAGGGATATGCCCAATCCGGAGGTTGCATGATAGTCCCCGATACAAGTGCATCCCGGATCCTGTGGAAAGCTTCAAGACACTCGGAAGAAAACTCAAACACAACATCCTTCATTAATAGGTTAGTTAACGGTTTGGTAATCTTAGAGAAATCTTGAATAAACCTCCTATAAAACCCGACATGTCCTAGAAAACTCCTAACATCTTTCACGGAGGAAGGGGGTGGCAATTTTTCAATTAGTTCAATTTTAGCTTTGTCAACTTCAATTCCCCTTTTTGACACTACATGACCTAGGACAATTCCTTCTTGAACCATAAAGTGACACTTCTCCCAATTAAGCACTAGGTTAGTCTCCTCACATCTCCTAAGTACTCTAGCAAGATTGGTAAGACAAGAGTCAAAAGTGGTACCATAAACCGAGAAATCATCCATAAATACCTCCACAATGTCCTCGATCATGTCAGAGAAGATGGCCATCATACACCGTTGAAAGGTGGATGGGGCGTTGCAAAGCCCGAATGGCATCCTCCTATAAGCAAATGTGCCATAAGGACACGTGAAGGTGGTTTTCTCTTGATCATCGGGATGTATCGGGACCTGCCAAAAACCACTATAGCCATCGAGATAACAAAAATAGTCATGCAAAGCTAATCTCTCTAGCACTTGGTCAATAAAAGGCAAGGGAAAATGGTCCTTTCTAGTGGCGCTATTTAGCTTTCTATAGTCAATACACATGCGCCAACTAGTGGTAGTCCTAGTGGGAACTAACTCGCCTTTTTCATTCTCAACAACAGTAAGACCACTCTTTTTAGGCACAACATGAACGGGGCTTACCCACTTACTATCCGAAATTGGAAAGATGATACCTGCATCGAGCATTCTCAAGATCTCCTTTTTTACCACTTCCTTCATATTCGGGTTAAGCCTCCTTTGGTGTTCTATGGTTGGCATGTGTCCTTCCTCAAGGAAAATAGGATGCATACACAAAGAAGGTGAGAGGCCACTCAAATCCTCAAGTGAGTATCCAATGGCCTTCCTATGAGTCCTAAGAACATTCAACAACTTTCCAACTTCTTCCTCATTAAGGTTAGCATTAATAATCACAGGAAAAGTGGAATTAGGGCCAAGAAACTCATACCTCAAAGACTCGGGGAGTGTCTTAAGCTCTGGAGTAGGTGGTGGTGGTATAACAATGTCCTCAACCTTCTCCATTTTGAAAGACTCCTCAAAGTACGCGTTGTCATCGACTTCCAGAAGGGTCGGCTCCGACCATAGAGGGGTCGTCTCCGAGCCAGAAACAATCACAAAATCCTCAGAAACGATCAGAATGGGGGTGGGTGCCGAGCTGGATGTGGTCGGTGACGACCTGGTTGGGGTCGGTTTCGACCTTGCAGCGTCTTCCTCGTCGTTATCTTCGTTTGTATAAGCTCCAAGAAAGCGTTCGATCGGATCCTCGCAGTCAATGTAATCCGAGCGAGTGTACAACATCTTCACTTCCATAGCTTCACCGGTTTCCTTCATCCTTGGATTGAACCGGAACTCAACCACCTCATTGTCTATTTCAAACGTAAGGAGGCCTTTCTTCACATCAATAATGGCTCCGGCAGTTGCAAGAAAAGGTCGCCCAAGAATGATCGGGACGACAGGGTCTTCCGGCATCTCCATGGCAATAAAATCATTAGGCACAAAGAACTTTCCAACTTGAATAGGGAAATCATCGACAACGCCCGTTGGTCTCACACAAGAACCGTCCGCCATATAGAGCTTCATATTCACCGGTACCAAAGGGCCCATATTGGTTTTAGACCATATAGAGAGAGGAAGAAGACTAGCACTTGCACCAAGATCACATAAGGCTTTAAAGCGATGGGCATCTATGCCAATAGTAATTGCAAATTTACCCGGATCACCGAGTTTCTCCGGGAGTTCTAAAGATCGCACCTCATCGGTTAGTTCAGACATCGACCGCTTCTTTGACAAGATCTCTTTAAGAAATTTGGTGTAAGCAGGCATCTCATTCAAAGCTTCGACAAAAGGAATAGTGATATTAAGCCCTTGAAGAACCTGCACAAAACGCTTGAATTTGCCTTCCGTGGAATCCTTAGCCTTCTTGGATGGGAAAGGAAGCACCTTTGTTGTTGATGTAGAAGGAATGGATGGAAGAATTTCGGAACGTGGGTCGGTCACGACCTGAGTGGGGTCGGTGACGACCCTGTCTGTAGTGGGAAGAGGGTCGGTCACGACCCTTGGTGGGTCGGTGAAGACCTCCTCCGAGCTCGGCCGATCCTCATCGTCCACCGTCTTCTTGCCTGTTTCCTGATCCGGCAACTTCTTTCCGCTTCTCAGATGGACTGCAGCAATCTGGCCCCTCGGATTCTCATCAGAATGACCCGGTAATCGCCCTTGAGGTCGTGGAATTTGGGCCGCTAAATCACCAAGTTGAGAATTCACATTCTTCCTCCAAGCTTCAAAGTCTCCTAGTTCATTTTGCACTCCTTTAAGATCGGTTCGGATACCATTCATTCCTTCAAGGAGTCCTTGAGCCCAAGTTGGTGGCTCTTGGAAACCGGGAGGTCTATAGGGCGGGGCTCTCTGCTCTTGTGGTGGTTCTTGAAAACCTTGACCGTAGCCATTGTTGTTCCATTGAGAAAAATTGTTATTGTTCCTCGCTGGATAAGCATTGTTTTGGCCACGGTAGGGCCCCTCATATAATTTGCCTCCGCATAAGCCTCGGCAGCTCGGACTTGTTCCACATTCGTGCAAGAAGAGGTAGGATGAGCTTGGGAACCATATTCTTGACAAGGTTGAGCGGTGGATTTGTAGTGGCCCACTTGCTTCTTAACCCGGTTTATCTCATCTTGCATAATTGAAACCTCATATCTTGATCAATTGGTTCGACATTAGGATCATAAAGTCTCTTCTGTTGAACCTTGACGGCTTGTTGGGTGCCATACATTGCATCATAATTGGTGAGTTTGTCCAACAAGGCCCAAGCTTGATCAGGATCCATCTCAATGAACCCACAATCGGTGTGGAGGTTGATTCGGTCCTTTGTAGCGGCATTAATTCCCTGGAAGAATATTTCTTGAAGCACATAAGGAGGTTGTCCATGAGTTGGACATTGCCGAAGAAGTTCTTTAAACTGCTCCCAAGTTTCCACAAAAGTCTCATTGGGAAGTTGATGATAAGAAGTGATGCGCTTCCTTAACTCTGTAGTCTTAGCTGGCGGAAAGAATTTTGTCAGAAACTGATCATGCAGAGCCTTCCATGTAGTGATTGACTTGGATGGTAAACTTTCAAGCCAAGTAAGAGCCTTTCCGGCTAAAGACCATTTGAACGCTTTCAAAAGCACATATTCAAGCGATACATCATCAGCGGCAATAGTGTCACAGAGGTCAGTGAAGTTCTTGATGTGCTCCATAGGGCACTCTGTGGGCTTGCCTTCAAATTGAGACCTCTTAATGAGAGTGATGAAGTGTGACTTTATCTCAAAAGCATGCTCGATAGCAGGGAGCACAATAGCAGATTCGGGAACCTTGAATTCAGGATGCATATACTGCTTCGCATTACGCGGAATAGCATCGAGTTGTTCTTGAAGACGGGTAGCATTGGCTGCTTGAGCATCACATTCCCTTTGAATACCTTCCATCTGAAGGCAAAGATCAGCCATTTGGCGAGCAAGTTCCTCAGCATTGGCCATTGCTCTTCGTTCTCTTAGCATGCGGTGAAGGGTTCTCTCAAGTTCAGGATCAAAAGGAAAATAGTCAACTCCCCTTCGTGAACTAGAGGGCATAAACCTGCACACACAATCACGAGAAAACGAATTAGTAAAGACAAAAGGGTATGGGCTATTCCCAAACCCGAAAGATAAAAAGACAAAGAAAATAAACTAATTCCCCGACAACGGCGCCAATTTGTTGAAAGGGTTTCCTGACAACAAATAAATTTATATCAAGACCCCGTTGAGTACATGGAGGTCAGGTTCGTCCACGGAAATTAGAAGTATCCAAGTCTAGTTATTATTCCTAACAAAAAGAAAACAAAATAAGCAAAACACATGCAGCAGGTGCTCGGCACCGACCCACACGAGGTCGTAACCGACCAATAACGAGACACAAAACGCAGAAGCAAACACCAGAAAACTAGGAGCTCGGCCCCGACCTGAAAGGGGTCGTAACCGACCTATCCGGGTAACGAATAGACTTCGAAAAATCAAATTAAAAGAGATCTAGAGCAAAGGATTCACCACAACAAGCTATGCATGCAAACATGAATCAAACTCAACCAACAACAATCTCATGAATGACTTTCGTCACAAATAATCAAGTAAAAATCTAAACTTTCATAAAGATCTAAACTTGCAACCCTACTTGTTTTCTAAAGGTTTTAACTTTCGTTTCAACCCAAATACAATCCAAATTCACAATTCAATCTTTCAATTCAATCACGAATATGAACATGCCTCAACTTTCATCAAGGAATTAATAGCAAACAAGAAGATAAAGGATAGAGATTTAAAGAGTGGTTAAATCAAAGATTCATGCTTTAATCATGCACAACTCGTCGGGTTTCACCCCAACCCTAGAAAGTAGACTACTCACGATCCATGGCACAATCAACAATCATAAACAAAAGAGAAGACATAATTCAAACCAAACAAACTTTAATAAGAAAGAAAACTTACAATCACAAGCAAACCTCCAAGTCTCTCTTAAAATTGTCCAAGAGCTTGGAATCCCAGTTAACCTAGAAAACAAACTTGCAACTTGTTCAGTTCTCCACAAATAACGTCCCAAACGTCTCCAAAAAAGCCTCCCTCAAAATAAAAACCTAAAAAATCTTATATAGCAGTGGAAAAATGTCTCATAAGGAAACTAAATCTTATCTTAAAAAGGCCCATAAATAAAACATTTACTAAACCTAACTTAAGGCGCAAGTATTAATCTCGCTACACACGGAGGTGGTCGTCACCGACCTAGAGTAGGTCGTCTCCGACCCAGGCAGCACTTTGTTTTCTTCACTTCTTTGCCCGAAACTTGCTCCAAAGCTTGGTTCTTCTTCAATGTTCCTTTTTTGATCGCTCTTGGCCTTCTAAGACTTCCTTTATTCTTAAAACATCTTGATCTTGAAATCTTCATCTTTGACTCATCAAATCTTCAAATGCACCGAATCTTGCTCTCCTATCAACATCACCAAAAGACAACTTCTAACACCACCTCCTAGAAAGCTTGAAAAACCGAGATATCTCCTCCTCAACGCTTCAAATACCTACAAAAACAACAAACAAGCGCAAACGACTCCAACTCTCCAAAGAGGGCCGGAATTATATGCAAAACAACACAATAAACCTAGAAAAGACTCAATCCTAGCTAAAAAACTACCCACAAAAACCAACTAAAAAGTGCGACATCACATATAGGAGTAGTTTAGATGCATGTTTTATATATGTTTTAGTTAGTTTTAGGTTAGTTTTTATGTAGTTTTTAGGTATTTGTGTTGTCGGGTATTATGCGCTGGTTTGCTCGGTTTTATAGGTTTTATAGGTTCAGGAGCAACAACGGGGCGAGTACAGATTGACCATGGCAGTGGTGGACGAGCTAAGGAAAGCTAGGAGTGCTAGAAGTGTGGATGGAGAAGAGCCAAGCAAAGGACAAAGCCAAGCCAAATCAAGAAAAGTGCTCGGGATCGAACCCGAGCAATCATCCCGAGCAATCCTGACTGGAAGGTGATTGCGCGGGGAAGCAAAAGCGCGGCCGCGCAATTGTGTCAAGCCGCGCAATCTGGTTTTTTTTCAGAGGACAGGCCGAGCCTTGGTTTTGAGCTTTGATATTTGGGTTATTTGGGCTAGATAAAATCCGAGTGGATGGTTTAATATATCTTATGAGGATTATTTTGAGAGAAATATAAATACTTTATGTTAGTTTAATTTTCATAACTTTTGATCAACTTTGGAGGCTAGGGTTTTTCACTTTGGAGGCAGACTTTGAACCTTTGTAAGTTTGATTTTAATTCAATTATGCATTGCTAATTTTACTTGTGTTTGGCTAGTTATTGAAGTCATGGTTTGTATGTAGTTGTGAGGTTTGATTGATTCTCAACAAACTTGAATAGAAATTATTCCCTGTGCTTAATTGAATCTAAACTAGGGTTTTGTTAGATTGATCACCTAATAGAATTTCTAGTTAAAACTGAATCTGATTAATTACCGGTCGGAGTTAATTTGATCAAGAGTATACTTTAATCAATTTAGTACCGGTTGGACTAGTTGGTTGAAGAAGGGAATAAATTCACAAGTCACTTAGATGTCTGGTTGCTCTAAGTGTTTGTTTCTATTGATAACTTGAATCGTCATGCTGTTATTTAATTGAATCTAGAAGATCTTCTAGGTTATTATATAATTAGGGTTGTTAGACTGGTAGTTCTATCAACTAAATCTGAAGTTTGGATCTTAATCCTTAGTAGGATCATTATCCACAATAGATTATTCAAGTGAGAAGAGAATCAAGAGAATCGATGATCAATGAATCAATATCATGATGGATTTAACTAGTTGAACACGTTTGTCTCTTATTGATATAAACCATCTTTTGCATTCATATTTACTTTTATTCTTGCATAGTAGTTTAGATAATCATTCTTAAAACTCCCCCTTTGGTTACTTGGCATACAAGTAATAAAACAAATACAAGAGTCCTTGTGGGATCGACCCTTACTTACCGCTCTACTGATTTGGTTAAGTTAAGGTTTCTTTGATAGGTATTAACGACCACTGAAAATACCTCATCACATTGCAAAGCCCAAATGGCATTCTTCTACAAGCAAAAGTTCCATAGGGACATGTAAAGGTAGTCTTCTCCTGATCATCAAGATGAATGGGAATCTGCCAAAAACCACTATAGCCATCTAGATAACAGAAATAATCATGCTGGGCTAAGCGTTCTAACACCTGATCAATGAAAGGAAGCGGAAAATGATCTTTTCTAGTAGCACTATTAAGCTTCCTATAATCAATACACATCCTCCAACTAGTAGTGGTTCTAGTGGGGATTAGTTCTCCCTTTTCATTTTCTATAAGGGTCATACCCCCTTTTTTAGGAACTACATGGATCGGACTGACCCATTGGCTGTCCGATATGGGAAATATGATCCCAGCATCAAGTAACTTAATGATTTCCTTTTTGACCACTTCTTTCATATTAGGATTTAACCTACGTTGATGCTCTATAGTGGGTTTATGATTATCCTCCATGTATATCCTATGCATGCAAAGAGAAAGGGATATGCCAGTTATATCATCTAGGGAGTAACCTATTGCTTTTCTATGCAGCCTAAGCACATTAAGCAACTTTACTAATTCCTCATCTTTTAATTTGGCATTTATGATGACAGGGAAAGTAGAGTTAGGGCCAAGAAATTCATACCCGAGGTTTGAGTGTTGGGGAAGGTTCAGCTGGAATGAGAACCGGTTCTTCTGGCTCCGTCTTCAACACCTCTTCAAGGTATTCAAATGCTGAAATTTCACTATCCTTGGCCAGGGTCGTTAACGATGCTGGTGGGGTCGTTAACGAGCTTGTTTCTTCCGCCAAGAGAATCAGTATCGAGGTTGGGGAACTCGTTACCGAAACTGCAGGGGCTATCTCGGCCCATCTTCGACCAGAGAATTCATCATTCGATACTAATCGTCCAATTGGGTCCCCACATTCGATAAATTCATTATGGGTGTGGAGCATCTTGACTTCGGCTCTGTTTGTCTCTTTCATCGTCGGGTTGAACCAATATTCCATCGCCTCATCTCCAATTTCAAAAGTTAGGAGCCCCTTCCTAACATCAATTATGGCTCCTACTGTGGCGAGGAATGGTCTCCCTAAGAGGATAGGAAACACCGGGTCTTCGGGCATTGCCATGACTATGAAATCATTAGGAACAAAGAATTTGCCCACTTGTACCGGAAAGTCTTCTATGACCCCTGTTGGTTTGACACATGAGCCATCTGCCATGTATAACCTCATATTAATCGGCTCCAATGGTCCCATGTTGGCTTTTGACCATATTGAAAGAGGAAGTAAACTGGTACTGGCTCCCAAATCACATAAAGCTTTGAATTTATGGTCGCATATGCCAATTGTTATGGCAAATCTCCCTGGATCGCCTAGTTTCTCTGGTAGAGCAATGGATCGGACCTCATCTTGCAGCTCTGTAATGGATCGTTTCCTGCTAAGAATATCTTTCAAGAATTTTGTGTTAGCCGACATTTCGCTTAGGGCCTCAGCGAATGGGATAGAAATATTAATGCCCCGGAGAATCTTTACGAAATGCTTAAACTTGCTCTTTGTAGAGTCCTTAGATTTCTTAGTGGGAAAAGGAAGAGAATTCACCTTTCTCGGAACCAATTCGGGCTCGAGAGGTGATGCTACCGGGTCGACATTAGGGTCGATTGGTATGCTCGGAGGATCGTTACCGACTCTTATGGGGTCGTTAACGAGCCTGGGAGTGGGAGAGGAGCTCGAAATAGGAAACTTACCTAGGTTGGGGTCGTTAACGACCCTGGGAGCATCGTCACCATGGTGTGCAGATTCGGTAACGACTCTCTCTGACTCGTTACCGAGTTAAGCCGTAGCTTCCTCATCAGTCGTGGGGCTCGTCTCCTTAGCTTGGATACGCTCTGGTAGTGTCTTTCCGCTCCTAAGGTGCACTGCTGCTATTTGTCCTCTCGGGTTATCATCGGGTCGGCCCGGGAGTTGCCCTTGTGGTCTTGGAATTTGTGCAGCAAGGTTCCCTAGTTGGGAATCGACATTCTTCTTCCACACATCGAACTCTCCCCATCTTTTGTTTTGATTGTTAAGGTTGGCTTGGATTCCATTAATCTTGCTATGCACTTCATTGAATTTATTGTGGACTCCAATTATGCCTTCCTGTAACCCTTGTGCCCATGATGGTGGCTCGTGATAGCGTGGAGGTCGATATGGCGCAGGTCGTCTATCCGGTGGAGGCGCTGCATAGTTTGAATTCGGATTTTGATTGCCCCATGTTGGATAATTGTTAGACCTGTCAAAATTACTAGGCTGGTTTCTGTATGGGCATCTCATATAGTTCATTTCTGCATATGTCTCAGCGGCTCTTACCTGCTCAATGTTAGTGCAAGCAGAAGTAGTATGGGCAGAAGAGCCACATTCTTGACAAGATTGAGAGGATTTCAGAAACTTACCTGCTTCTTCAGGCGGTTGACCTCATCTTGCAGAAATTGATTTTTGACATCTGGGTCAACTTCTTCCTTGTTAGGCATGTAGAGACGCCTCTGGGGCTGGGGTGATTGCTGGGTACTATACATGGCATCATAGTTGGATAGCTTGTCCAGCAATTCCCATGCAGTCGTGGGATCCATCTCTATAAAACCGCACGTTGTATGCGTGTTGATGCGGTTCTTCGTCTCTGCATTAATACCCTGGAAAAAGATTTTTTGGAGCACATATAAAGGTTGCCCATGAGTAGGGCACTGTCTAAGCATTTCCTTAAATTTTTCCAAAGTTTCTACAAAGGTCTCATTAGGCAGCTGGTGATAGGAGGTGATGCGTGTTCTCAACTCTGTTGTCTTGGCAGGAGGGAAAAACTTTGTAAGAAATTGATCATACAAAGCCTTCCAAGTCCTGATAGACTTAGGAGGTAAGCTTTCCAACCAGCTCAGGGCCTTTCCAGTAAGAGACCACCTAAAAGCTTTTAACAGAGCATTTTCAAGTGAGACACCTTCAACAGCTATAGTGTCACATAAATCAAGAAAATTTCTAATATGTTCCATAGGGCACTCAGCAGGTTTCCCTTCAAACTGAGCCCTTTTAATTGATATAAATTGAGACTTAATCTCAAAAGTCTTCTCTATCTCCGGAAGCACAATTGGAGACTTTGGCACCCTCAGTTCTGGATGCATGTATTGCTTGGCATTACTCGGATAGGCATTCAACTCTTCTTGTAGACGAGTGTTGTTGACTCGTTGACGTTCAGCTTCAGCAGCAACAACATCTCTATCAGCTTTAAGCTCCTCCATCCGCTTTTGGAGGACTTCCATCTGACGAGCCATCTCTTCCTGTGTAGCCATGGCTTAGTTTTCTCTGCGTCTACGATGTAAGGAACGTTCAGGTTCTGAATAATAACCGGTGTTGTCAAATTTGAGCCTACGACGTCCAGCTAGCATACATTGAGAAAACAAACAAAGAAAACGAAATTAAAACAAAAAACGGGGCCGGGCTATTCCCAGACCCATAGATAAACAAACGAACTGTTGCTTCCCCGGCAACGGCGCCAATTTGTTGAGGAGGGTATTCTTGACAAAAAATAAATTTATATCAAGACCTCGTTGTGTATAGCGAAGTCAGGTTCGTCCGCAGGGAGAAAGTCAGTATCAAGTTTTGTAACTTATTACGCTAGCAATCAAACAAAGTAAGGGTTTTTAGCAAGGAAGAGAAATTCTAAGGTTTAGGGTATCCCACAACAACAATTATGCATGCCAAACGCTAATGAAACATAAAGATCATGCTTTTATCACATAAAGACGCTAACTTTCGTTAACTCAAGCAAGTAAATTAATCAACTTTCGTCCTATCAATAAACTTACTATCTATCTCTTCTACTTCAACTAAGATTGATCTGCTTTCGCTTCAAAACCCTAATTTGACTATTCTTATTCAAGATTTCTACTTTCGCTTCAACTATGAATGAGAAATTCCTTTCAACTTTCGTTTCAAGGATTAAGAACAAGAGAATAGATTCATGCAATAAAAACAATCAAAACATGATCATAAACAAGCATGCACAACCATTGTTGGGTTTAACCCCAACCTTAGAGAGAGACTACTCACAAAGCATAATTTAAAACATCTAAATTAAATAAAAGGGAAAGCTTACAACTTGAATCCAAAAACAATAGTTCTTCTCCACAAAAGCTTGTCTCTTCCCCCTCTCGCCTCCGCTCAATCGTCTCTCCTCCTCCTCCTCCTCTCACTTGAATGATAAGAAAACTAAAGAGGGGACAAGTGTATTTATAAAGAAACTATTCTATCTTAAACCTATCTCTAAGGAAATAAATCTTCTAATAAGATATATTCCTTCTATCTATCTAATAACATAAAAGGAAATAGGAATAAAAGCCTTTATTAAACACCGACTCGAACACGCTGCTACTCGGGATGCCTCGTTAACGACCTTGTCAGGGTAGTTAACGACCCTGTTCAGTACTTCGAACAACTTTGAGTAAAACTTGCGTAGAAGATTCGTTACAACTCCGTTTGACTCGATTCTGTTTCCTATGTTCTTGTAACGAATTTCTCTATCTCTTTCCAAGCTCAAACTTGATCTTCAATGTCTTTACTTGAGCTCTTAATCTTCATCTTCTCTTCATTCTTGAGTGCTATCTTCAAGTGCTTTCCTCCTTTCTTCTAAAAGTACTCCAAATAGCTTCTAAAAACCTACAAAACACCACCAAAGCTTATGTAGACTCCATATCTTAAGAAAATACGAAACCTACACAAACGACTAAAAAAAACACAAAACTAAAGAAAAAGACTCAAACACACTAAAAACACACCCTAAAAACACGACTAAAAAGGCAGACATCAGCCGGCGAAGACCGGAGACAAAAACCAATCTCGGAGAAAGAAGAAAATAGAGGAAATGAGAATTGAGAGACAAGGGAAAGAGATCCACGAAAATCAAAAGGAGACGGAACCGACCGACGACGCGAACGAACGAGCGATGATATTCGGCATCACGAACAGGGAAACGTCGTCACTTGAGAAAGTTGAGCACTTCCGATGGAAGGAGGCGAGGCTGTTCACTCTCTCTTCATTCATCCTTTGATGAGGGCGGTGCCTGGGCTCGAGCTGGATCAGGCGGCCGATCGGGACTGCCTTTAGTTTCCTGTTAGGCGTCCAATAGTTTGGCGGGGGAAAAATCAACGTCGAACAGCAGGTAATGCTCAGCGGAGGCAATGTGGGCGAAAACCCAAGCGGAAGAGAAGGGCTCGTGGAGGCAACCTGGCTTCTCCGAGATTGATGACGGCGGCTGTAGGGGAACAGGAGAGTGAAAGCGAGGCTTGAGTGGGAGGTAGAAGGTGAGGTGGGGATTGAGAGGGTGAGTGGAAACCAGAGAGCAGCGACGAGAGATTGAAGGAGGTGAACATTAATCCTTTGCTCCCAATTTTAGGTATAGAGAGGAGAGGAAAAGTATGGGCCTTGGCCCAAAATTAAAAGAAGGCCTTGGCCCACCTCTAAAGTCCGACCCAAAAGTAGCAAATTGGTCCAAAATTAAAATGTCGGGAATTGATCGTAATTCTTATAGCGCTCAAAATTTATAAATGTTACTGGAATACGAACCCGGGTATACATATAGGGTTCGTATTCCACGTTCATTGTTATATGAAAATGTTATATTCATTTAAGCTCATTTAGTCTTATTAAAAAATGTTATATTCGTTTAAATTCGTTCATTTTTATAAGAAAATGTTGTATTCCCTTAAAGTCGTTCGTTCTTATAAGAAATCGTTATAATCATTTAGAATCATTCATTGTTATAAGAAATCATTATACTCATTTAGAATCGTTTATTCTTATAAGAAAAAGTTATATTCCTTTAGAGTCGTTCATTCTTATAAGAAATCGTTATAATCATTTAGAATCATTCATTCTTATAAAAAATCATCATATTAATTTATAATCGTTCATTCTTATAAGAAAACGTTATATTCCTTTAGAATCGTTCATTTTTATAAGAAATCATTATATTCAGTTAGAATCGTTCATTCTTATAAGAAAACGTTATATTCTTTTAGAATCGTTCATTCTTATATGAAATCGTTATATTCCTTTAGAGTCATTCGTTCTTATAAGAAATCTTTATAATCATTTAGAGTCATTCATTGTTATAAGAAATCATTATATTCATTTAGAATCGTTTATTCTTATAAGAAAACATTATATTTCCTTAGAGTTGTTCATTCTTATAAGAAATCGTTATATTCCTTTAGAGTCATTCGTTCTTATAATAAATCGTTATAATCATTTAGAATCATTCATTGTTATAAGAAAATGTTATATTCCTTTAGAATCGTTCATTCTTATGAGAAAACGTTGTATTCCTTTACAATTGTTCATTTTAATAAGAAATCATTATATTCATTTAGAGTCGTTCATTCTTATAAGAAATCGTTATATTCATTTAGAATCGTTCGTTCTTATAAGAAATCATTATATACATTTAGAATCGTTCATTCTTATAAGAAAACGTTATATTCTTATAGAGTCGTTCATTCTTATAAGAAATCGTTATATTCGTTTAGAATCGTTCGTTCTTATAAGAAATCATTATATACATTTAGAATCGTTCATTCTTATAAGAAAACGTTATATTCTTATAGAATCGTTTCTTCTTATAAGAAATCGTTATATTCCTTTAGACTCGTTCATTCTTATAAGAAATTTTTATATTCATTTAGAATCGTTCATTCTTATAATAAAACGTTATATTCCTTTAGAGTCGTTCATTCCTATAAGAAATCGTTATAATCATTTAGAATCATTCATTCTTATACGAAATCATTATATTCATTTAGAATCGTTCATACTTATAAGAAAATGTTATATTCCTTTAGAGTCCTTCATTTTTATAAGAAATCATTATATTCATTTAGAATCGTTCATTCTTAGAAGAAAACGTTATATTTCTTTAGAATCGTTCATTCTTATAAGAAATCGTTATATTCCTTTAGAGTCATTCGTTCTTATAATAAATTGTTATAATCATTTAGAATCATTCATTGTTATAAGAAAACGTTATATTCCTTTAGAATCGTTCATTCTTATAAGAAAACATTGTATTCCTTTACAATCGTTCATTTTAATAAGAAATCATTATATTCATTTAGAATCATTCATTCTTATAAGAAAACGTTATATTTGTTTAGAATTGTTCATTCTTATAAAAAATCATTATATTCATTTAGAATCGTTCATTCTTATAAGAAAACGTTATATTCTTTTAGAATTGTTTATTCTTATAAGAAATTGTTATATTCCTTTAGGGTCGTTCCTTCTTATAAGAAATCGTTATAATAATTTATAAGCATTCATTCTCATAAGAAAACGTTATATTCATTTAGAGTCGTTCGTTCTTATAAGAAATCGTTATAATCATTCATTCTTATAAGAAAACGTTATATTCCTTTAGAATCGTTCATTCTAATAAGAACTTGTTATATTCCTTTAGAAGCGTTCATTCTAATACGAACTCGTTATATTCCTTTAGGGTCGTTCATTCTTATAAGAAAACGTTATATTCCTTTAGAATCGTTCATTTTTCTAAGAAATCGTTATATTCCTTTAGGAGCGTTCATTCTAATAGAACTCGTTTTGTTCATTTAGAATCGTTCATTCTAATAAGAACTCGTTATATTTTCATTTCTAATAATAAATCATTATATTCCTTTAGAATCATCATCATATGCTTGATGTTGATAACTACCCACCAGAGGTTGTGGGGTGGGGGGCAACTCCCCCGACGGTTGCGGGGTTGGGGGCAGCGCCCAAAAAAAGGTATACAATATTTTCCGTAAGAAAACATTATATTCGTTTAGAATTATAAATTAATTATCTAGAATTTTAAATTACATCATGATTACACCAAAAAAATTCTTAATCCAAAATTTTTACAATTTTGATAATAATATTAAATATATATTTTTTATGTATGAATATAATTAATATCTTATAATAATCCTGAAAATTTATTCAAAATGTGTTTAAATTATTTGTATATAGGAAAGTTTTAATATTAAATAAAGAAAAAATAAATTAGAAGAGCATAAAAATATTTTGGCGGGCTTAAAATTTTAGTTGGAGGGAATATATATTTTAGGAGGGAAAATGAAATTATGAACCAGATAAAATATCATTTTTGAGAGGAGCCCGCTCGTGAATTGATTCCTTTATTCATTTTTGAGAGGTGTAACCCTAGTTTCCTGATTTTTCTATCCACCATTCTCAGATCTGATATGAGACGCTCCTCCCTCCTTCCCCCTCTCTCTATTTCGCTCCCAGATTTGGAACGCCCTAAACCCCCTCTCAGATCTCTCCATTTTTGAGAGCTCGTAACGAGCGCTGATATCCTTACTCGTCGGATCTTTCAATACATGGAGCTCATCTCACACTATTTGTTTTTTAGCTTCATCTTTCAATAATTTCTTTCGTAGATCTTTCAATAATGCCCTAAATCCCCCTATCTCTCGCTCTCAGATCCGTTTTTTAGCTTCGTCTCAAGATCATGGTGGATCATGGTGGATATCTCTGTTCAGATTTCATCCCACAGATGAAGAGCTCATCTCACACTATTTGTTCCCCAAAGTTCTTGACATCAATTTCTCTGCTTGAAGGACATGGAATAGGAAGGCAACATGAGAAGGGCGGAGTCAGGAAGGAACCAGTCAACCAGAGAGAGAATCAGGACGGAACGACGAACTCGGTAGAGAGCATTCTTCACCGCCGGCATATCGAAGTCTACATATTCGTCTCCAAAATTGATCGGTTTGAACTTGTCCTTCTCCATTGAATTTTGTTTCCTAATGCTTTATTTCAACCGTGGTTTTTATTTCTCAATCGAGAAAGATCCAAATTTTTACCTGTTTTGTGCCGCTGGGATCTGGCTGAGAACTCCCGACCGTCGGTGGAGGCGGCCGCCCCCGCGCCCCCACCCGCCTCCGCCTCCGTGTCAGAGGAACTTAGTATCAAATTGGAAGATGCTCAAGTGTGGATACATTGATTGTATGACTGTTTAATCTAGAAAGACACTTCTTTGGGTCATATTGGAGAGTTTTATTAGAGTTTAGAAGGAATTCTAATGTTAGTAGATGGGACTACTCACTTGGATTTTCCTTTTCAATTCATGACTTGTGTGATACTCGATTTTAGTCTTGAAATATATTTATTTGTGTAGGATGGAAGGATTGTAACTTTCAGCCGAGACCAGATTGTGGAGGGCATGGATGTGGTCAAGGCTATGGAGAAGGTTGGCTCTCAGTCTGGGAGGACCTCCAAGCAGGTTGCCATCACCAATTGTGGCCAGTTATGCGTTTGACTGCCTTGAATTGGTAAAGGTGATCGCGAATCATGATTATTGTTGGGCGGGCCTTCACTCAGGACAACAAATAAATTTATAAGTCAAGACCCCGCTGAGTATAGGGGAGTCAAAATCGTTCCACGAGAAGCAAGGTTGTTTGTTTATCGACTACTAACAATCAAACAAAACAAGCAAAACACTCACAAGCAGCCTCGTTAACGATGTTGTCAGGGTCATTAACGAACCACCGTAAACAAAAGACTAAAAACTAACCACCTAAATAGGTTCGGTACCGAGTCTACGAACTCGACAACGAATATCACTAAAGAGAATTCAAATAAAAACAAAGATCTAGGATAAGGGATACCACAACATAGTCATGCATATAAACTCGTAAGAAGATAAGATCATGCCTTCAAATAGATAAATTCATCAACTTTCATTGACTAATAAGTAAATTAATCTACTTTCATAAACCAATTCACTCAATTACTTGCTTTAGATCTAAAGCTTGAAACTTTCGTATTCAAACAATATCAACCTTCAAGTCTATAACTTTCTCTCTCAATCAAGTTAAAAACTCAAATCACCTTGACTTTCATCTAGGTCTAAGCACAACAAACAATAGTAAATAGATAGAAGGCATTCAACACACAATCTTACTCATCAAACATGCATAACTATGCCGGGTTTAAAAACCGGCCCTAGAAAAGAAGACTACTCACTACTCATAGCTAAGAAACAAATAAATTCAACAAAAGAAATCATTGAAAACAAAACACTACTCAAATTAATAAGAAATATCGTCTTACAGAAATTCAGAAGAAACCGACAAAATACAAAGCACCGAACCGAAATACTGACTAATGACCTCGGTAACTATCGTCCACCGAGCTCTCGATCACGACTTCCGATCCTCTATCTATCTCGGCTCTTCCTCTTCTCTCTATCCTCGCTTCTCTACTTCGTCTCCTCCTTTCTAGGCTAAATAAGAGGGCTATTTATACTAATAAGGCTAGAAAACAAAAAGGCTAAAAGATAAAAACTTTCCTAAAAAGATAGAAATAAAATCCTAAAAGATAGAAATAAAATCTAGAAAGATAACAAGACCTAAAATACATAATATAATAACCCTAAAATCATAAAAGACACTCTACCGACACGGAAATAAATTCCTGCATAGGATCGGTGAGTCACAGAATCACACTCTCGAAAACTTTATCTCGTGACCTCGTTAACGAGCCCTTACAGCCTCATTAATAAGCCTGGGCTTGGTTTCTTCAACACTTCAGCTCCAAAAATTTAGACTTCAACTTCTTCATTTGTATTCCTCCATCCTTCATCATAGCGCTCCAAATTCAGCTCCAAACAACATCCTTTCCTTGCTAAAACCTACAAAAATACACAAAACAGAGTAGCTTCCATACTTTTCACAAAATATGCAAAACCGTCCAAAAACCCATAAACCTAATCCTAAACTTATCAAAACTAATCCTAATAAACTAAGAAAACATACTAAAAACTATACCAAAAATACGAACATCAATTATGCTATATTATGAATAAGGTTGGTACTGAATGCTATCCTATTATTCTCTGCCATCATTTGTGTTTTCAATTCCGGTTTGTCTATTGACATGTTAAAGGATTTGCTATTAGAAATTCTATATGGTTATTGTTATCCAATATCATGACTTCAATTTAGATTTATTAGTTTTAATGTTTTGATTTAAAAAAAACACTGTTATGACTAATGACATGGCAATTAGCTACATTTCTGATAATAAGCTATTTGGCTTGTTGGAAATTTTTATATGGATTTCATTTGACAAGTGAATTATTGGCTATATGTATTCAAATGCAATATGTGTGAAACACATTACCCTTGTGAGGTTGGATTGTATTTTCTTATGTCTATTTGGTATATATATGTGTGATGACGTTAATAATCATTTGTAATTTTTCTTCTATGTGTTGATGTTGTTTTTTAGATGATGGCTATGTCTTGATGAGTATGTTGTTTGGTTTTGGTTATTGTTTAGTGATTGCTTGAGGACAAGCAAGTCTAAGTATGGGGTATTTTGATGTTTGTATTTTTGGTATAGTTTTTAGTATGTTTTCTTAGTTTATTAAGATTAGTTTTGATAAGTTTAGGATTAGTTTTATGTGTTTTTGGATGGTTTTTCATATTTTGTGAAAAGTATGGAAGCTACTCCGTTTTGTGTATTTTTTTAGGTTTTAGCAAGGAAAGGGTGCTGTTTGGAGCTGAATTTGGAGCGCTATGATGAAGGATGGAGGAATACAAGATGAAGAAGTTGAAGTCTAAATTTTTGGAGCTGAAGTGTTGAAGAAACCAAGCCCAGGCTCGTTAACGAGGCTGTAAGGGCTCGTTAACGAGGTCACGAGATGAAGTTTTCGAGAGTGTGATTCTGTGACTCACCGATCCTATGCAAGAATTTATTTCTATGTCGGTAGAGTGTCTTTTTATGATTTTAGGGTTATTATATTATGTATTTTAGGTCTTGTTATCTTTCTAGATTTTATTTCTATCTTTTAGGAATTTATTTCTATCTTTTTAGGAAAGTTTTTATCTTTTAGGTGGTCTCTAGCTCAGTTTGAAGGGAAACCTACTGAGTGCCCTATGGAGCATATTAGAAATTTTCTTGATCTATGTGACACCATAGCTGCTGAGGGTGTCTCACTTGAATATGTTCTGTTAAAAGCTTTCAGGTGGTCTCTAGCTCGAAAGGCCTTGAGCTGGTTGGAGAGCCTACCTCCTAAGTCTATCAGGACTTGGAAGAACTTGTATGATCAATTTCTTACAAAATTCTTCCTTCTTGCCAAGACAACGGAGTTAAGGAAACGCATCACCTCCTATCACCAGCTGCCTAATGAGACTTTTGTTGAAACATGGGAAAGATTCAAAGAGATGCTTAGACAGTGCCCCACTCATGGGCAACCTTTATATATTCTGCAAGAAATCTTTTTCCAAGGTATCAACGCAGAGACCAAGAATCGCATCAACACGCGTACAACGTACGGTTTTATAGAGATGGACCCTACGACCACATGGGAATTTCTGGATAAGCTGTCCAATTATGATTCCATGTATGGAACCTAGCAAGCTCCCCAGCCGCAGAAACGTCTTTACGTGCCTAACCGAGAAGAAGTTGATCCAGACGTTAAGAATCAATTTCTACAAGACGAGGTCAACCGCCTGAAGAAGCAGGTAAGTTTTCTGAAGTCCTCTCAATCTTGTCAAGAGTGTGGTTCTTCTGCCCATAGTACTTCTGCTTGCACTAACATAGAGCAGGTAAGAGCCGTTGAGACAATTGCTGAGATGAATTATATGAGAGGCCCATACAGGAACCAGCCTAGCAATTTTGACAGGTTGAATAACTATCAGACGTGGGGGCAATCAAAATCCAAATCCAAGCTATGTCGCGCCTCCACCAGATAGACGAGTTGCACCTTATAGACCTCCAGGCCATCAGGAGCCACCATCTTGGGTACAAGGGTTACAGGAAAGCATCAATGGAGTTCACAACAAGGTTAATGAAGTTCAAGCTAACCTTAACCACCAGAATAAAAGATGGGGAGAATTCGATGTGTGGAAGAAGAATGTCGATTCCTAGCTAGGGAACCTTGCTGCACAGATTCCAAGGCCACAAGGGCAACTTCCGGGCCGTCCTGAAGAAAACCCTAAAGGACAAATAGCAGCAGTACACCTTAGGAGCGGAAAGACATTACCGGAGCGAGTCCAAGCTGAGGACAAGAAGGAAGAGGACGCCACGGTTCAGCTCGGTAACGAGCCAACGAGGGCGATTACCGAACCTACGTACCATGGCGACTCTAACACCCCGACTTCCGTCGAGGCGCTACTGGGGAATAGACCTTACCAGGTACTATTATTTAGGTTGACAACTACACTGTAGGACCTTACAACTCGGGCACGACGAGAAAACATAATAAAACATCCAACCTTTATTTAGTAAAACTTAGAAAAACGTATCATGCATGAATCCCCGAAAATTATAAATAATCAAATACGTCACAACGCATACTGACTGAACTACTCGAACAAAGTTATAATAAACAAAACACAATACCAACTCCGTCTAACAAATATCAAAATCAACATCCTAACTATTATAAATAACTAATAAAAAAACCGATCCCACTATGACACGCGCTCTTTACCGCTCCGGCCCGCCATCTTGCCTCGGTTCCTGCACGGTTCCCTGATTCATACCTGGAACTGAAAAATGTTCCCCGAAGGGTCAGCGTCTAATCTACCAAGCTAGAAAGAATATGGAAACTGTAGAACGTTTTGAAATCAGTTATCTAAAGTCAGCATACAAATCCACAATCGCAATCATAACTCTAGAGGCCAATACCTAAATTAGTTATATCAGTCACACAAGTCACATACGCATTCACAATCACAATCACAATCACACAGCAATGCAATTCTTCCTTTGTCCACGATCCGACTTCCAAGGCGCTCATCACCGCGCCGAGTGCAGAGGCAGGCCCTCCCACTCCACTTCCCAATCTCCCTTCTAACTCCGGGCTAAGCCTCCACTGGAGCGCTTGCCAAAAACACACAGATAATGATTTTCGTTTTGAAGGGGTACGATTTTCCCAGTCACACGGGTCAAAGTAGCCAACTCTTCCTCAACACCAGCTACAATGGGCCGTGTCGGAAACGGTACCAACACAGAGAAAACGTTCCAAAATATTTTTCGAGAAGTCACATTTAAAATCATTAACGCACACAACACACAAGAAGTTCAAAACAATTTAAAAGGTATTCGGGACTAGTTCCCAAAACCCGTCCTACAATATCGATACGCAGTCTAACAAGGGAGAAAAGAACTGAGCAAGTCGAAAAACGACTTACCTCGAAACGAAGGATCCTTTGGAGAAGACGAAAGTTAAAAGTGTGGGCAACACGATTACCTAGTAGAGATATTAACGTGATAAATTGAATTAGGTTCCCCCTCACTTCCTCTAGCAAGAATTTAAACGAATAATACTTGTTCTATGAACCCGACTTAATCCGACCCTAGAGTAATAATATATGTATTCGTTGGGCCCAACAGATTACCCTAAATTCTAACTTGGTTTAAGCCTAATCCGACTACAAATTACTATAACTAGTCGTCATTATTAAGTCATATACCACCCATCACCATAAATTTTAAAACTATACCAATCCCACTGTTAAATTATCAACGCCTCCTAGCTAGCTACGTACACAAAACTTTCCTAATTAGCCTAATTAAATTAAATTAATTAAACACATGCATCTTAATTAATTAAATACCCTACTGTAAACCAAGCCCTTCTTCAAGCTTCCCCTATTAACAAGAATAAATCTTGAAATCTTAAACTTGAAGCCCCCGACCGAACCAGTACAACAACTAAACAATTCCCCAACATTTGAAAGTAATTAGTGTCCTAGCAAACATATATATACCGACTCCAGTTACCCCGCCCTTAATCTTTCCCCGACGCACCACCAGGCCAACACGGAGCCGACTTCGATGACCACCGCCATTAACTAGTCTACCCCCGTTTTGCCTCATTGGAGGCTTGCGCGGCCTGAACGAGCACAACCGGCGCAATCGCTCGCCACCCAAACCCTTCCTGCTAACCCAACCAACAGCCAGCCCATGGTCCGGCCCTTTCCGATCAAAAGCGACCCGACTCTAACCCATGCCCACTAAACAGAGAGAAACGTACTCACCGACGATTGGGACGAACGGAGGGACGGAGGTGATCGGCGGTAACTCAATGGCTGGCGACAACGACGGCTGGTGAATGGACAATTCCAAAACGCGAGGGTGAGTTGTTGGTGAACGAAGAAGAGAATTGGAAGCAGGTTGTGGCCGAACAGTTTTTTTAACGAGGTGATCTCACAACCTAGATTTAGGGTAACTAAATTTTTTTTTGGATAAGATATCATTAAGGATAATGATAGAAATTTGGTTGGGATTTACGATGATTTAGTTTGGCGAGGTTGTCTTCGTTACATAAATCCGGATTAGTTTGGATATATGTGACTAAATCCGAATTAGAAAAATCGGATTATCAAAACACACATATATATATTTTTTTTTTTTTAAAACGAGGTTATCTTCGGTTCAAGAACCCGAATATATATAACTCGTTTTTCACGACCTAGATGACAATCGAACTTGAGTATTACATAATACCCCCCTTAAGAAAGTTTCGTCCCGAAACTTTGTAACGAAGGAAAAAATATTCGAGGTTTTCACAAACTTCTCTCCTTCAAAGAGGTTCGTCTTCGAACCGGAACTGATTGATAGCAGTAATAATAACCAATACTGGTCGTCAAAAATACGCACACGTCAAACAAAAATTAAACAGTCAAACAACAAGTCAAGCACACAAGGATCACGAAGCAAACATCGAATCCGAAAACAAACAAACTAATTGCTAACCTTCCCCTCAAACGCCTCTACTAAACCCGGGTAAATCTCCGGATAACTCTCACTCATCCTGGACTCCGTCTCCCAAGTGGCCTCCTCGACTCCCCATCGAGACCACTGGATCAATACCAGAGGAATCTCCTTGTTCCGCAGCTTCTTCATTCGTCGATCTAAAATCTTCAGCGGTTGTTCCTGGAAAGTGTGATCTGGTTCTACCACCAAATCCTCGTAATTCAGTCTGTGACTAGGATCCGGAACATACTGTCTCAGCTGTGAAACGTGGAATACAGGGTGCACTCCTTCCAAAGCAGGCGGCAACGCTAGCCTGTACGCCACCTCGCCTACTCTCTCCAGAATCTCGAATGGACCGATATATCGGGGACTCAGCTTCCCTTTTACCCCGAATCTTCTTACCCCGCGGGTAGGCGATACTCTCAACCAAACATGGGCTCCGACCTCAAACTCCAACGGTCTACGCCTCTTGTCTGCATAGGACTTCTGGCGACTCTGAGTAGCTAACATTCTCTCTCTGATTAAGGCCACTTTCCCGATCGTCTCCTCAATCATCTGTGGCCTCTCTCCTA
This sequence comes from Fallopia convolvulus, assembly GCA_964016875.1. NCBI lineage: Eukaryota > Viridiplantae > Streptophyta > Magnoliopsida > Caryophyllales > Polygonaceae > Fallopia > Fallopia convolvulus. Next base: position 53,230,668 of record OZ024722.1, read on the forward strand.
CTACATCCGAGGGATCATCCCAACATAGCGGTGTCCTACACTTCCGACCATATAAAGCCTCATACGGCGCCATCTGAATCGACGAATGCCAACTGTTATTATAGGCAAACTCCACCAAAGCCAAATGATCCGACCACTGACCTCCCCAGTCTAATACGCAGGATCTCAGCATATCCTCTAGCGTCTGAATCGTCCTCTCTGTCTGACCGTCTGACTGCGGATGGTAAGCAGTCGTGAACTGTAATCTCGTCCCCAATGCCTCATGCACTTGCTGCCAATTTCTGGAAGTGAAACGCCCATCTCGGTCCGACACAATCGTCTTAGGCACTCCGTGCAGCCTAACTATCTGATTAATAAACACCTCCACTAACTTGCTCACTTGCCACGTTTCTCGGATAGGCAAAAAGCGAGCGGTCTTCGTCAATCTATCCACCACTACCCAAATGGCATCATGGCCTCTGCTGAGTCTCAAACCGGTGACAAAATCCATGGAGATGTCCTCCCATTTCCACTCTGGAATAGGAAGCGACTGAAGCATTCCTCCGGGTCTCTGATGCTCTATCTTCACCTGCTGGCAGACCTGACATTTAGCGACGAATCTTGCTACATCCGGCTTCATGCCATCCCTCCAATAAAATTGTCGCAAATCCTTGTACATCTTACTCGCCCCGGGGTGGATTGAGTAAGGTGTAGCATGAGCCTCCTGCAAAATCTTCTGCCTCAACTCTGCATCTCGAGGTACACAAATCCGACCGCGTAAACACAGAATACCATCTGCTCTCTCCGCAAAGTCGGGTGCCTCTCCACGGCTCAATCTCTGCTTCAAATCCTGTATCATCGGGCAATCTTCCTGCTTCTGTTTTACTTCTTCAAGTAAAGACGGCCGACATTCTAGGGCTTTCGGACTGTCCTGATAGCGCTGAATCTGCACTTCAATACCGTACCTCATTAGCTCTCTCTGTAACTCTGGCTGAGCCGTCAGATGAGCCAACATACTCTCCTGAGGCGTCTTCCTGCTAAGGGCATCAGCAACCACATTCGCTTTCCCTGGGTGGTAAAGAATCTCAAGGTCGTAATCTTTCAGTAACTCCAGCCATCTCCTCTGTCGCATATTCAACTCCCTCTGAGTGCAGATGTACTTGAGACTCTTATGATCTGTCATCACTTTGCAGGTACTCTCATACAAGTAATGACGCCAAATCTTCAGAGCGTGTACCACAGCTGCCAACTCCAAATCATGAGTAGGATAATTCTATTTATCAACCTAATTCTTACTATTCTACGTGAGGTCCTTCGGCTGATGGGGCGGAGTCGCGACGTGTCACCTACCCCCTATATGCAATATGCCTACCCCAGTGAAAACATTTGAAAACACCGGCCGGTTTTGGTTTTAAGTTGGACCTCGGGTACTCTTTGTTGGTCAGTTCCATGTGCCCTGTTGTCAACCTGGCTCTGATACCAATTTGTAACACCCCGACTTCCGTCGAGGCGCTACTGGGGAATAGACCTTACCAGGTACTATTATTTAGGTTGACAACTACACTGTAGGACCTTACAACTCGGGCACGACGAGAAAACATAATAAAACATCCAACCTTTATTTAGTAAAACTTAGAAAAACGTATCATGCATGAATCCCCGAAAATTATAAATAATCAAATACGTCACAACGCATACTGACTGAACTACTCGAACAAAGTTATAATAAACAAAACACAATACCAACTCCGTCTAACAAATATCAAAATCAACATCCTAACTATTATAAATAACTAATAAAAAAACCGATCCCACTATGACACGCGCTCTTTACCGCTCCGGCCCGCCATCTTGCCTCGGTTCCTGCACGGTTCCCTGATTCATACCTGGAACTGAAAAATGTTCCCCGAAGGGTCAGCGTCTAATCTACCAAGCTAGAAAGAATATGGAAACTGTAGAACGTTTTGAAATCAGTTATCTAAAGTCAGCATACAAATCCACAATCGCAATCATAACTCTAGAGGCCAATACCTAAATTAGTTATATCAGTCACACAAGTCACATACGCATTCACAATCACAATCACAATCACACAGCAATGCAATTCTTCCTTTGTCCACGATCCGACTTCCAAGGCGCTCATCACCGCGCCGAGTGCAGAGGCAGGCCCTCCCACTCCACTTCCCAATCTCCCTTCTAACTCCGGGCTAAGCCTCCACTGGAGCGCTTGCCAAAAACACACAGATAATGATTTTCGTTTTGAAGGGGTACGATTTTCCCAGTCACACGGGTCAAAGTAGCCAACTCTTCCTCAACACCAGCTACAATGGGCCGTGTCGGAAACGGTACCAACACAGAGAAAACGTTCCAAAATATTTTTCGAGAAGTCACATTTAAAATCATTAACGCACACAACACACAAGAAGTTCAAAACAATTTAAAAGGTATTCGGGACTAGTTCCCAAAACCCGTCCTACAATATCGATACGCAGTCTAACAAGGGAGAAAAGAACTGAGCAAGTCGAAAAACGACTTACCTCGAAACGAAGGATCCTTTGGAGAAGACGAAAGTTAAAAGTGTGGGCAACACGATTACCTAGTAGAGATATTAACGTGATAAATTGAATTAGGTTCCCCCTCACTTCCTCTAGCAAGAATTTAAACGAATAATACTTGTTCTATGAACCCGACTTAATCCGACCCTAGAGTAATAATATATGTATTCGTTGGGCCCAACAGATTACCCTAAATTCTAACTTGGTTTAAGCCTAATCCGACTACAAATTACTATAACTAGTCGTCATTATTAAGTCATATACCACCCATCACCATAAATTTTAAAACTATACCAATCCCACTGTTAAATTATCAACGCCTCCTAGCTAGCTACGTACACAAAACTTTCCTAATTAGCCTAATTAAATTAAATTAATTAAACACATGCATCTTAATTAATTAAACACCCTACTGTAAACCAAGCCCTTCTTCAAGCTTCCCCTATTAACAAGAATAAATCTTGAAATCTTAAACTTGAAGCCCCCGACCGAACCAGTACAACAACTAAACAATTCCCCAACATTTGAAAGTAATTAGTGTCCTAGCAAACATATATATACCGACTCCAGTTACCCCGCCCTTAATCTTTCCCCGACGCACCACCAGGCCAACACGGAGCCGACTTCGATGACCACCGCCATTAACTAGTCTACCCCCGTTTTGCCTCATTGGAGGCTTGCGCGGCCTGAACGAGCACAACCGGCGCAATCGCTCGCCACCCAAACCCTTCCTGCTAACCCAACCAACAGCCAGCCCATGGTCCGGCCCTTTCCGATCAAAAGCGACCCGACTCTAACCCATGCCCACTAAACAGAGAGAAACGTACTCACCGACGATTGGGACGAACGGAGGGACGGAGGTGATCGGCGGTAACTCAATGGCTGGCGACAACGACGGCTGGTGAATGGACAATTCCAAAACGCGAGGGTGAGTTGTTGGTGAACGAAGAAGAGAATTGGAAGCAGGTTGTGGCCGAACAGTTTTTTTAACGAGGTGATCTCACAACCTAGATTTAGGGTAACTAAATTTTTTTTTGGATAAGATATCATTAAGGATAATGATAGAAATTTGGTTGGGATTTACGATGATTTAGTTTGGCGAGGTTGTCTTCGTTACATAAATCCGGATTAGTTTGGATATATGTGACTAAATCCGAATTAGAAAAATCGGATTATCAAAACACATATATATATATATATATTTTTTTTTTTAAAACGAGGTTATCTTCGGTTCAAGAACCCGAATATATATAACTCGTTTTTCACGACCTAGATGACAATCGAACTTGAGTATTACAGCGACGAGGCTCCGAGAGTACCTAACAACCCCAACACAAGTAAGTTTTCTAATCCGAGGCTTCCTCTCAATCCCAGGGTAGTTAACAACCCTATCAGGGTCGGTAACGACCCACCGAGCGTACCTAACGACCGTAGTGTTGACCCGGTAGCATCACCCCTAGAGCCTAACTTGGTTCCGAGGATGGTGAAATCTCTTCCATTTCCCAATAAGAAATCCATGGACTCTACTGAGAGTAAGTTCAAGCGTTTCGTAAAGATTCTTCAGGGCATTAATATTTCCATCCCATTCGCTGAAGCCCTAAGCGAAATACCGGCTTACACAAAATTCTTGAAAGATATTCTTAGCAGGAAAAGATCCATTACAGAGCTGCAGGATGAAGTCAGATCTATAGCTTTACCAGAAAAGCTGGGAGATCCAGGGAGATTTGCATTAACTATTGGGATAGGCGGCCACAAGTTCAAAGCTTTATGTGATCTGGGAGCCAGTGCTAGTTTACTCCCTCTCTCAATCTGGTCTAAAGCCAATATGGGACCACTAGAGCCCATCAACAAGCAGCTTTACATGGCAGATGGTTCTTGCATCAAACCTACAGGGGTTGTAGAAAACTTTCCGATTCAAGTAGGCAAATTCTTTGTTCCAAACGACTTCATCGTCATGACAATGCCCGAATATCCGGTAGTTCCCATTATTTTGGGAAGACCGTTCCTCGCCCAGCCTCCGTGGAACGATAGAGCCGAAGTCAAGATGCTCTACACCCACAAGGAGATCATTGAATGTGGAGACCCTATTGGAAGATTGGCGTCAGATGATGAAATTTCAGGTCAAAGATGGGCGGAAATAGCTCCTGCAGTTTCGGTAACGAGTCCCCCAGCCTCCGTACTGACTCTACTGGCATACGACGCAGGCTCGTTAACGACTCCACCAGCATCGTTAACGACCTTGGCCGAAGATAAGGAAATTTCAGCGTTTGAATACCTCGAGGAGGTGTTGAAGACGGAGCCAGAAGAACCGATTCTAATCCCAGCTGATCCGTCCCCAACACTTAAACCCCTTCCAGACTCCCTCAGGTATGGATTCCTTGGTCCTAATTCTACTTTGTCGGTCATCATTAATGCTAAATTAAAAGATGAAGAAGTAGGAAAACTATTGAATGTGCTTAGGATGCATAGGAAAGGCATAGGCTACTCCCTAGATGATATAACTGCCATATCTCCTTCCCTTTGCATGCATAGGATATACATGGAGGATAATCATAAACCCACCATAGAGCATCAACGTAGGTTAAATCCTAACATGAAAGATGTGGTTAAAAAGGAAATCATTAAATTACTTGATGCTGGGATCATATTTCCTATATCGGACAACCAATGGGTGAGTCCGGTCCATGTAGTCCCAAAGAAAGGGGGGGTGACTGTCATAGAAAACGAAAAGGGAGAGCTTATTCCGACTAGGACCACCACTAGTTGGAGGATGTGCATTGATTATAGGAAGCTTAATAGTGCTACTAGAAAAGATCATTTTCCGCTTCCTTTCATTGAACAAGTGTTAGAACGCTTAGCCCAGCATGATTATTTCTGTTATTTAGACGGCTATAGCGGTTTTTGTCAAATTCCCATTCATCCTGATGACTAGGAGAAGACAACCTTTACATGTCCTTATGGAACCTTTGCTTACAAAAGAATGCCATTTGGGCTTTGCAATGCCCCTGCCACCTTTCAAAGGTGTATGATGGCCATTTTTTCGGATATGATAGAGGAGATTGTAGAGGTTTTCATGGATGACTTTTCTGTTTATGGTTCTTCATTTGATTCTTGTCTTGCTAACCTTGCACGAGTGCTTAAAAGATGTGAAGAAACCAATCTTGTGTTGAATTGGGAAAAGTGTCATTTCATGGTTCAAGAGGGGATAGTACTAGGGCATCTTGTCTCTAAGAGAAGAATAGAGGTAGATAAAGAAAAGATTGAGCTTATTGAAAAACTACCTCCCCCTTCCTCTGTAAAAGACATAAGGAGTTTCTAGGGCATGCTAGCTTCTACAGACGATTTATTCAGGATTTTTCTAAGATAGCTAAACCCTTGACTAACCTACTAATGAAAGATGTATTGTGTGAGCTGTTTCCAGAATGTCTTGAAGCATTTTACAGGTTAAGAGCTGCCCTAGTGTCCACCCCCATTATGCAGTCCCCGGATTGGGCATTACCCTTCGAGATTATGTGCGATGCCAGTGACTATGCAGTCGGTGCAGTCTTAGGACAACGGAAGGACAAGAAACTCCACGCCATCTACTACGCCAGTAAGACGCTGGATGAGGCGCAGAGTAAGTATACCACAACGGAGAAGGAGTTCCTTGTTGTGGTATTTGCCTTTGAAAAATTCCGGTCCTACCTTGTTGGATCCAAAGTGATTGTTATACTGACCATGAGGCTGTTAGATACCTAATGGCTAAAAAGGATGCCAAGCCTAGATTGCTTCGTTGGATGCTCTTACTGCAGGAATTTGACCATGAAATAAGAGACAAAAAGGGAGCAGAGAACCTAGTGGCGGATCACTTATCCAGATTGCCGGTTGAACACATCACTGAATCCAATAATGAGGTGCCAATAAACGATTCCAGACCTGACGAACACCTCCTGCTAAACGAGGTCGAAGTCAACAAAACCCTCGTTACCGACCCCTTCAGGGTCGTTAACGAGGCACCGAGGCTGGAACGCTTGGATCACGAAGGTAAAACTCCAGGATGGATTGACATATCAGTGGGGCAGGTCGTTACCAAGCCACGGGAGGTCGTTACCGAGGATAATACTGCATCCCCAGGCTTGTTAACGATCCACTCAAATCTTATGGCAACCAAGGCAGGTAAGATTTCTGAACCCGAACTTGCTCAATTCCATTCAATTCCATCTCCTCCTTCTACTTCTTCGATATCAATCCATGCTGCTAGAGGGTCGAAAACCCCTTGGTTTGCGGATTTCACTAACTATCTTGTAGGAGGCGTAATTCCCGAGGGTTTATCCCCACAAAAGAAGAAGAAATTCCTCCACGATGTAAAACAGTACTATTGGGATGATCCTTACTTGTTTAAACAAGGAAGGGACCACCTTTTTAGACGCTGTGTCCCAGAAGAGGAATAGAGAACATGATCCGTCAATGTTACACACTTCCCACTGGAGGTCATGCAAAAGGGTTCAAAACAACAACGAAGATTCTTCAAAGTGGTCTCTATTGGCCAACCATGTTCAAGGATGTACAAGCTTATGTGACAGCATGTGATGGGTGCCAACGCTCAGGCAACATCACTTGGAGACATGAGAATCCACTAACCGGGATATTAGAGGTCAAATTATTCGACGTATGGGGCATAGACTTCATGGGACCGTTTCCCGCATCAGGCCCCTACAAGTACATCCTAGTGGCGGTCGATTATGTCTCTAAGTGGGTAGAAGCCGTTGCTACAAGGACCAACAACGCTGAAACTGTGGCTAAGTTTATCAAGATCAACATTTTCCCCAGGTTCGGCGTTCCAAGAGTCCTCATTAGTGATGGTGGTTCTCATTTCATTGAGCGGAGTTTTGAAGCACTTTTGGCTAAGTATGGGGTATCCCATCGGGTGGCAACACCATATCATCCCCAAACCAGTGGCCAGGTTGAAGTTTCAAACAGGCAAATAAAGAGCATATTGGAGAAGACAGTGTCCCGTTCTAGGAAGGATTGGTCTTCCAAATTGGATGACGCTCTATGGGCATACATGACAACATACAAGACGCCTCTACGCTCCACTCCTTATAATCTAGTGTATGGCAAGGCATGTCATTTACCGGTTGAGATGGAGCATAAAGAATTATGGGCTCTTAAGGACCTCAACATGAACCTCGACGCGGCAGGAGCAAAAAGATTCATGGACTTGCAAGCATTAGAAGAATTGAGGTTGAAGGCATACGAAAATGCTGAAATTTACAAAGAGCGCACCAAGCGGTGGCATGATCGGAAATTAGTGCCCAAAACTTATGAAGTTGGCAATAAGGTACTTCTTTTCAACTCTAGACTCCGATTATTCCCAGGGAAGCTTAGGACAGGATGGAGTGGGCCATTCGTGGTTCATCACATCTATCCTCACGGTGCAGTAGAGTTGATCGATAACCAAGGCGTAATCTTCAAAGTTAACGGCCACCGGTTGAAGAAGTTTCACGAGCAACCCGACCCGGATGAAGAGATCAGAGTCACTATGGCTCTTACAACGTCAGACTAGCCAAGAAGTACGTCGGGCTGACGACGTTAAAAATAGCGCTTACGGGAGGCAACCCGCTTTAGTATAGACTAGATTTTTCTTCTCTTTTTAGATTCTTTTTCCTAGCTTTCTTTTGAGTTATTTTTAATAGTTTTTAGGATAGAAATTAGGATAAATTTAGAGCTAACAAGATGCAGGAAAAGGGGCTCGAAAATCACTACATAGTCATGCATATAAACTCGAATCACCTTTGAAAGATCTAGGATAAGGGATACCACAACATAGTCATGCATATAAACTCGTAAGAAGATAAGATCATGCCTTCAAATAGATAAATTCATCAACTTTCATTGACTAATAAGTAAATTAATCTACTTTCATAAACCAATTCACTCAATTGCTTGCTTTAGATCTAAAGCTTGAAGCTTTCGTATTCAAACAATATCAACCTTCAAGTCTATAACTTTCTCTCTCAATCAAGTTAAAAACTCAAATCACCTTGACTTTCATCTAGGTCTTAGCACAACAAACAATCATAAATAGATAAAAGGCATTCAACACACAATCTTACTCATCAAACATGCATAACTATGCCGGGTTTAAACCCCGACCCTAGAAAAGAAGACTACTCACTACTCATAGCTAAGAAACAAATAAATTCAACAAAAGAAATCATTGAAAACAAAACACTACTAAAATTAATAAGAAATATCGTCTTACAGAAATTCAGAAGAAACCGACAAAATACAAAGCACCGAACCGAAATACTGACTAACGACCTCGGTAACTATCGTCCACCGAGCTCTCGATCACGACTTCCGATCCTCTATCTATCTCGGCTCTTCCTCTTCTCTCTATCCTCGCTTCTCTACTTCGTCTCCTCCTTTCTAGGCTAAATAAGAGGGCTATTTATACTAATAAGGCTAGAAAACAAAAAGGCTAAAAGATAAAAACTTTCCTAAAAAGATAGAAATAAAATCCTAAAAGATAGAAATAAAATCTAGAAAGATAACAAGACCTAAAATACATAATATAATAACCCTAAAATCATAAAAGACACTCTACCGACACGGAAATAAATTCCTGCATAGGATCGGTGAGTCACAGAATCACACTCTCGAAAACTTTATCTCGTGACCTCGTTAACGAGCCCTTACAGCCTCATTAATAAGCCTGGGCTTGGTTTCTTCAACACTTCAGCTCCAAAAATTTAGACTTCAACTTCTTCATCTTGTATTCCTCCATCCTTCATCATAGCGCTCCAAATTCAGCTCCAAACAACATCCTTTCCTTGCTAAAACCTACAAAAATACACAAAACAGAGTAGCTTCCATACTTTTCACAAAATATGCAAAACCGTCCAAAAACCCATAAACCTAATCCTAAACTTATCAAAACTAATCCTAATAAACTAAGAAAACATACTAAAAACTATACCAAAAATACGAACATCAATTATGCTATATTATGAATAAGGTTGGTACTGAATGCTATCCTATTATTCTCTGCCATCATTTGTGTTTTCAATTCCGGTTTGTCTATTGACATGTTAAAGGATTTGCTATTAGAAATTCTATATGGTTATTGTTATCCAATATCATGACTTCAATTTAGATTTATTAGTTTTAATGTTTTGATTTAAAAAAAACACTGTTATGACTAATGACATGGCAATTAGCTACATTTCTGATAATAAGCTATTTGGCTTGTTGGAAATTTTTATATGGATTTCATTTGACAAGTGAATTATTGGCTATATGTATTCAAATGCAATTATTTGAAATGCAATGTTTAGTGGTTTTAGTTGATATATGTATTTATGACTCTTAGCTAATTTTCTTTTTTCAATTTGTTTGAAGGGTTGATAAGGGTCAGGCAGATGGGGAGATTGCATATTTGCATTCCTACAAGCAACTCTTTCAATTTCACAATGGACAGATTGCACGGACAAGGGTGGAGGATTTGAAAAAATGGGTGTTGTAGCTTCATGAAGACAATATGGATAAGTGACTACAATTTCCTTACATTTTTAGATTGATGGCATATGTTGATGGTTGGATTGCTAGCTCGCATGTGGATCAACTTGTTTTTAAACTTAGGTGTAGTCCTTATGGGTGATTTTTGGCTTTAGAGCATGTATGTTTTAAAAGTGTGACTTGAATTTGCACATTTTATGTATATTTAAAAAGTGGTTATTATTAATATAAATATTGTTCAAAGGTAATTATTATTGTGTATTTAATATTGCGAATAAATAGTTGAATTATAATGATTTTTAATAGTCTGAATATATAAAAATATAACCACAAATTTTGCTATGAAATATTTTCGTGGCTAATTTTCATGCTAAAGTGCCACGACATGCCATTAAATGTATTCTACCAATTCGTAGCCAAATTTCATGCTAAAAGCCACAACTTTATCCACCAAATGTATTCGAGGAAAACTTTGGTACTAAATGGCCACGACATCTGGATGATTAACAACATTTATTTCTCCCGAATTTAGCCAAAAAATGCGTCGACGCTATGTTTCTTGTAAAATAGACTCAAACTTAGCCACGAAGTGTCTCTGGCTATACCATGTATTTAGCAGAACATGATTTTCGTACCCAATATTTTGGTTACATAGGCACGAATATAAGGTTTGTGGCTAGTTTTCACGGTATGCTATACCCATGACCATTTTAACCACAAACTTTTCGTCCTGGGAACACTGGTGGCTATCTTTGTGGCGAAGCGTTTTTCTTGGCTAACTTTGTGGTTTCTCACGTGCCAACACTCCTGGCTATAGACGTGTTTTCCAGCAGTGATTAAGCTATCAACTAATGAGTTCTTTGATGCACATGTTCAATATTAAAGGAAAATTATTTAAGGGATAATTGCTAACATAGGAGCCTCCCTTGCCTTTTACATTATCAAGGTTATTTTGGATAAAGCCCATTATTCCTTTACAACCAGGTCTTACTATAAAGGGTTTGGAGCCAAGAAAGATTATAAATTAATTAATTTCTTTTAAGATAGAAAGAATATTTCTCTTCATAACGGTGTAGTTGCACTTAGCTTTTTTGAAACATTCACTGTTGTACCACAAAGCTTGCTTCTTAACTTTTAAGACAACACCCCAATGATAATTACTAGCATATGTTTCAAGAACAAGTTCATCATCTTTATTAGGTAAAGTTAATACTTGCAAGTTCATGCAACATTTTTTAAGTTTCTAGACTACCATGGTGTCCTGATTAGTCCAATTCCAAACTACTTCCTTTTTAGCTTGACTTGTAGGGGCTTTCTTAATTTACCTAGATTTGTATGAAATTAGATGCATAGGCGCATAGGTAAGACATATCTTTTATTTTATCAAGAAAATTTTCTACCTTTTTTATGCATTAATATATGTTTGTGCATCATAATTAGTCGTATGTGAGATAAAACTAATTATTTTAATGACAGTCTTGGTATTGTCTTGCTTGACTCGTTTGGATTCGTCATTGTTATTGTTGTGAAATGTGTGGCTACTTCTTGCGCTCCTAACATAGCTAGGGCACAATCACTCCTCTTTGGTTTGCAATTGGCTCGTTCTCGTAGCATACATCGTATTATTGTAAAGTCATATTCTTTATGGGCAGAATACATATACAGACACTTGTACTTGTGTAAAATAGTCACTTAGACACCCCACCTTTGGATTTGTTCTATTGAACACTTAAATTTAGCATTTTGTGTTCTATTAAGCACCTTTTTGCTGATGTGGCAATGTGCGTGTAATGCACTCTCTAATGGGAGAGTGAGTCTTATATAATCTCTATTTTTATCAGATGTGGATATTAATTTCCATTTTGTGTTTTATTAATTTCCATTTTTATTTAGAAGATAATTCTAATACACTAAAGATATTATTTAATTTTTAAATTTATTTACAAACTCACATATAATATATATTTAAAATTTTTATTTCCATCTCTTCTTTCCTTGTCTAGTAAAATGGGGATTTAGAGGTTGGATTGGCATCAGAGGTCATGGCAAGTTCAATGTATTCAATCTAATAGGTGAGCACAGCAAAAAACCCATACCTGAACTGTACTAAAAACTACAATAATTCATTCCTTTAACTTCAACAATGAGTATCATCAAACCCAAGAGCAACAATCCAACTGTTCGGTAAATCCTTGGTCCGGGGAGCTGAGTTCAGACTGGACCCAACTCTCAATGTCGTTACACATGTCGGAATTATCGTCGTCGTCTCCAAACTAAGATAAATTGGCCCCGTCCCCCTAAAGGCTGTAAAACGCTCTCAATGAAACGGGCACGAAGAACAGGAATTGGATACCGGTGTCATTGGGGACTCGATGGGAGGTCCGCTTGGGGAGGTACGAAACGGCACGGTCAACGGGAGCCCTCCTCAGATGGAATTTTCTCCAACCGGAGGCCATGGCAGCGAAGCATTCCTGAACCCCGACATGGCCGAGGGGCCCACCACTTCCGCCATCGACGTCGGAGAAACGAGGCCCATCGCCGGCTGTCTCATCACCTTCGCTGCTTTCGTTGGGGGCAACCTTGGTGGATCTCGTCTTGGAAGGCCAGATCTGAAATCTTCAAGTGGTGGGCGAAGGTCGGATCTGAAATATTCAAGTGGTGGGAGCTGATTCTTGTACAAAAGGGTTTGGATCTCATGTGATTGAGCTATGGAGGCTGCAACTAAGGAACTAGGGTTAATGGGGGTATATTATTTGCCATTTAACCCAACTTTTTTAGAGTTTTAATGAATTTTTTTCCTTTTATTAAAATCTTCACAAGGTGGCATTTCATGAAATTAAACTCTGATGTGGCATCCATGTGGATAAAAATGTGGCAAGGTTATTTAACACGTCAGCGCGCATGTATAGTACTCAAAGGCTAAATTTAAGTGTTCAATAGAACAAATTCAAAGATGAGGTGTCTAAGTGACTATTTTACACAAGTACATGTGTCTGTATATGTATTCAGCCATTCTTTATCTATTATCATTTGCATTCAAGCTTCTACATCAAACTTATCATATTTAGGTACTATGTTAGATGATATACGTTATTGGGCACTTCATTTGTTTCTTTTTACTGTGCTCATATAGGTAGACATGGCAATTGTCTAGCTCACTTTATCACACGTTTGTATCTTAATCAAGACATGAACAAGTCTTTGTAACTAATATTCCGCCATGTATAATTGACTTAGTTGAATTGGATTTATAATATATTTACGTTTTGCTCTCAAAAAAAGAATCCATATAACAACTACAAAAACTCGTAAAATATATGCGTGCATTGAAACTAATTAAATGAATATCTGAGTCAAAACTAATTATTTGAGTAATAAGAAAATGATAGCATTGAAGAACAAAATAAATGTAAAAATGCACAAATTGATAGTCATAAATGTACAAATGGATGGTATTGGCGCACAAACAAAAGTTTATTTCAATTCACAAACAAAAGGATCTATTAATGAACAAAGTACTAGTAGTGATGAACAAACTGTCGATAGTAATGCACAAAGTGATGATAGTAATGCACAAACTTCACATTCATTGATACATAATGAAAAGTTAAATTTTTATGCACAAAGTGTTGGTAGTTATGCATAAACAAATATTATTAATGAACAAACAAGGGTATATCAATGAACAAACAAGGGTATACCAATGAACAAATAAGGGTATATTAATGAACAAACAAGGATATATCAATGAACAAATAGGAGTATATCAATGAACAAATATGGGTATATCGAAAGTAATTATATGTGCATCAAAAACTAGATAATATTCACTACACCATTCAGCGGATTTTGCATCCATATGGTCGCAGATGTGTTGGCGACCATATGGTCGCCATATACAGTGACCAAATGGTCGCTGACATGAATCAAATGTTTTGGCGGGCAACATCAATTTTGGCGGATAACATCGCGCGTTTTTGGCGACCACATGGTTTCTAAAAAAAGTATTTGGTAAAATTGTTGTCATTTCAGCATATATACATAGTTTTGTAAAAACTTCACTCTCATACCACCACCTTCGCACAACCTCAAACATAGCTCTCTACAAAAAAATTCACAAAAAGAAAGAAACAATCATTCACAAAACTGAATTGATTCTAGGAAGGAATTTCGTCATTTTTTACCGACAACTTCATTAAAGGTATGTATTTAAAACTTGCTTGCCATATTTCATTGCGTCATTATATTCTTTTATTCAAATATTGTTGGTAGAAAGTTTTCGTTTCTATAATTGTAAGAGATTGTGTTATGTTATTGTTAAATTCATATAGTATAGCAAATGGTTGAAAATAGTTTTCGTTTACATGTACTGTATGTGGCGACCATATGGACGCTAATTAGCGACCATATGGTCGCTACCTCCAATATAGCGTCCATATGGTCGCTAATTAGCGGCCATATGGTCACCGCATCTAGGCTTATATGTACCCGAATTAAATTAATTATAGTCTTATATTGAATTGCAGGAAGGAAAAATGCGTGAATGGATGTATTTGCATAATATAGATGGTTTTTTGAACAACGAGTTTTTAGCTAGCATTAATCAATTTATCGACTTCTGCAAATCTATGCCGAACTATGACTCATGCGAATTAAGGTGTTCGTGTCGGAGATTCAAGTATACGAAACTGATTTCTGTAGATGATGTGCATTATCACCTTGTTAAGGATGGTTTTGTTCCTAACTATTACCATTGGGTTTCGCACGGGGAGACAGATGAAGGTTGTAGCAGTATTGATCCAGCACCACCAGTATCTGGGAATGATAATCGAATGGAGCAGATGGTCTATGATGGTTTTAATGCCCGAAGTCATTACACTGTTGAGGATTCCGTCCAAAATGAGGATATAAGGCATGAGCAAGGGGAGCAATATTATCATGAAGCGCCCAATCCCGATGCACAACATATGTACGACATGCTATCGGCCGCAAATAGGTCATTGTGCCCTGGATGTGATATCACCTAGTTGCAGGCAGTGACCGAGCTACTTAGCCTAAATTCAAAGCTAAGGATGACGGTGCGGGGATACGACATGATCTCGGATTTCTGCAGACCCATTTCTCACACAGAGACAACATTACCAGCCACGTTTTACAACACGAAAAAATTGGTTGAGGGTCTCGGTCTTTCGTACGAGGCCATAGAATGTTGCCCAAACTCTTGCATGATATATTGGGGCACAGATGCAGAATACGCGGTTTGCAAGATATGTGACTATCCTAGATGGTGGCAAGGCAATTCAAAGTTCATTCCCTATTCTCGTATGTTTTACTTGCCAATAATTCCACGATTGAAGAGGTTATACACATCGGTGGTGACTATCGAACACATGAGATGGCATTGTTGGTAGGGTTTCTTGACAACAAATAAATTTATAATCAAGACCCCGCTGTGTATATCAGAGTCAGGTTCGTCCACAAGAGATAGTCAGTATCAAGTTTTGTTACTTATCACGCAAGTAAGAGAGAAAGTACGAATTTTTATATCAATAAAGAGAAAATCTAAGGTAAAGGTATCCCCACAACAACAATCATGCAATGCCAACGCTAATGAAACACATAGATCATGCTTTTATCACATAAAGGCGCTAACTTTCGTTAACTTTAAGCAAGTAAATCAATCAACTTTCGTCGTATCAATAAACTTACTATCTAATCTCTTCTACTTTAACTAGGATTGATCCGTTTTCACTTCAACTATGAATGAGAAATTCCTTTCGACTTTCGTTTCAAGGATTAAGAGCAAGAGAATACATTAATGCAATAAAAACAATCAAGACATGATCACAAACAAGCATGCACAACTATTGTTGGGTTCAATCCCAACCTTAGAGAAAAAGACTACTCACACATCATAATTGAAAACATCTAAATTAAATAAAAGAGAAAGCCTACAACTTGAATCCAAACAAAACTTGTCCTCCAAGCAATCTCCAATCTCTACTCTATCTCTCCACAAGCCCCTCTCTTCTCTGCTCCTCTCCTCCTAACTCGTGTGTTGTGTGTTGTGTGTTGTGTGTTGTGTGTTGAACAAAGGCTAGACAAGAGTATTTATAGAGAAACTAATCTATCTAAAAGCTATCTATAAGGAAATAAATCTTCTAATAAGATATATCCCTTCTATATATCTAATAACATAAAAGGAAATATGATAAAATATCTTTAATTGCGCCGACTCGGTCTTCGCTACGATCCAGAGCGCCTCGGTACCGACCTGTGCACCTCGGTACCGAGTTGTTACAACACTAAAAACAGCCTAGAGTAAAACTTGCGTAGCGGATTCGTTACAACTCCGTTTGACTCGATTCTTTTTCCTATCTTCTTTTAAGGAATTTCTTTACCCATTTCCAAGCTGAAACATGATCTTCAATGACTTTATTTTGAGTGCATTTCTTCGGCTTTGCTTTATTCTTGAGTGCTATCTTCAAGTGCTTTCCACCTTTCTTCGAAATATGCTTCAAAACAGCTTCTAAAACCTACAAAACACCACCAAAGCTTATGTAGACTCCATATCTTAAGGAAATATGAAAACCTACACAAACGACTCAAAACAAAACACAAAACTAAAGAAAAAGACTCAAACACACTAAAAACACACCCTGAAAACATGACTAAAAAGGCGGACATCAAAATACCCCATACTTAGACTTGCTTGTCCTCAAGCAATCAATAAGACATCAATCAAAACCATCACCACATATATCAAGTCAATTCCTTTATCAAAAACGACATCAAAGCACAAGCAAAATATATAGACAAGTGAATCTAACGTCATTACACATATATAAACAACCTCAAGCAAAAGCATCCAAGAATCCAACCTCACAAGGGATATGTGTTTCACTCAACTCTCAAGTGTTTAGGCTTAGAATAACAACCTCAACTCAATCCTAAATGCAAAAATCAACATAGTCATTGTTACTAATTCACCAAACTCCCCACCAGAGATGTCAAAACACATAAAAATCATCAAGAGAACTTAGGCTCAATTAAAAACTTCATAGAAGTTTCCATTCGGCCGGGTTGTAATGGGGCTTGGTAAAGACAATAAGGCATGGAAATATTTTGGCTATGTGGTGCTAATAATATCTGGAAATATAGACTCCTAAAAACTCACACACAACTCCAAAACTTCTCAAAAACATTATACCAAACTCACTTAAACATTATGAACAAAAACTTATTACCCTTTTAATATCCCAATTAATCTTGCTTTAAAACAACAAGGAAATTTTGGCTCATGCACTTTATTCACTATTCAACCTTTTTTTTCTCTCTTTCTGAGGGGGCTCGGTACCGACCCTACTATGGTCGGTAACGACTTTGCTTTTTTCTATACTTTTGTTTTTCCCCTTTACTTTCCACTTCTTTTGTAAGTGCATTCAGATAACCAAACTCCTTTTACATGACAAACTGCAAGACTTTCATTTTACCCAACCCAAATTACCCCACACTTGAACCAAACATCTCACTCAGCAAAATCATAACAACTAACACTAAGTCCTAATCCCCGGATAGGGTCAAGCTGATATCGGCTAGGAAACTTTTGTGGAGCTAAAAACAAAAGGCTTCAAGGCTCAAATTGGCTTCAAAAAGAGGATAACGATAAGGTAGATAAAAAGAGAGGATAAAAAGTGGTTTAAAACAAATAACTTCTCCATCATTCGATTTTTACATGCAATGAACTAATATCTCATATAGGTCTCAAGAAATAGATAACCATATCAATGACAAGAGATAATATGCATAAGGAGAGTAAATCAAACATGAAAAGAAGAAAAGGCATTCTTGATGTTCTCCCTATAACGCCAAAAATAACTCACAAGGTAGCAATTTTTGTTGGATTTCAGTCACTTCTACCTAAGATCATATGTGCTCAATTATATCACATGCTATGTATCCACATAAAAACAAATTTTCAACATGATTCAGGAAAAGCTATCCAAACATGCTATGGAATTACATGATCAAGCAAGTTAAAGCATATCATAGGACATCTAAGTGGAACATTATCAATCCTAAAAACAAAAACAAAGACACAAAAACTAACACAAAACTGACTTTCCTTTTCCCATACCCCATACTTAAACCAAACAGTGTTCTCACTATTTAAAACATAGAAAGAATAAAGAGGATAAGAAAAGGGAACTCACATAATAAAACTTAAGCTACTTGAAACCTTTGATCACTGAGGAGTTGAATTTTCTTTCGGTTCTGTTGGGGTCGGTACCGAGCCTGTGAGGGTCGGTAACCGAGCCTGGCATGCTTGTACACCGAATTTCTTTGTTTTGCTTTGTAGTACCGAGTATGTTGCTTCTCTATGTAGCACTTCTTCCATATCTTTGTACCTGAGTCACTTTAGAAAAACTTCTATCCCTACTAAACTACTCTAACCTACAAACAAGTCAAAAGAAAGCTAGCAAAAATATCTAAGAAAGCAAAAACTAAAAAAAAACAAGAAGCGGGTTGCCTCCCGTAAGCGCTATTTTTAACGTCGTTAGCCCGACGAACTTACCTTGCCTCTAAGTTGGCTTCCATCCAGCTATGTTGGGACCATAAGAAACCCCATACTTAGATGGAAAAGCATCAAAGCTTCTCTCCAAAATATTTGGCCCTCGATCATCCACAAGAATGCTCATTAATCCTACAACAGGGTTAGTATAATCCGAAAACCAAGGAGGTTTTGACTCCTTCACAAGACTAACAGTAGGATTTAATATAGAACAAGGATAGGAAAAGGGATCATGACCAGAATTGATTGGATAAGAACAAGAAAATTCACCTGGGCCGCTTAGAGGATGACTCGGTACCGAGGGTATGTGGGTCGTTACCGGGCCTGCTGGATTTGGAAGTGGCTCGATGTCATGCAGGTAAGACACGGTTGCGGTGTTGGGCTCGGTACCGGCCCATGGTGGGTCGGTAGGACCTTCGGTATGCGTCTTTTCCTTGCATTTTCTTGTTTCTGTACTCAGGGAAGGGTCGATACCGACCCATAGTGGGTCGGTAGGCTCTTCAGTACTAGAACTAGCGACTTCGTTCACGACCGGATTGAAATGAAATTCGACCCTCTCTTCTCCAATATCAAACATGAGAAGTCCTTTTCTAACATCAACTCGTGCTCCTGCAGTGGCTAAGAATGGTCTTCCAAGAATAATTGGTACTACAGGGTCTTCAGGCATATCTAGAACAATGAAGTCATTGGGAACAAAGAATTTTCCAACTTGGATCGGAACGTCGCCCACGATTCCAGTTGCTTTTACAGAAGATCCATCCGCCATGTAGAGCTTCATATTGACAGGCTCTAGTGGTCCCATGTTAGACTTGGTCCAGATAGACAATGGTAATAAACTGGCACTAGCACCTAGATCACAAAGAGCTTTAAAACGGTGAGTTCCAATACCAATTGAAATTGCAAACTTACCTGGATCTCCTAGTTTCTCAGGGAGCTTTATGGATCGGAATTCACTTGAAAACTCTGAGATAGATCTTTTCCCGCTCAAAATCTCTTTCAAAAATTTAGTGTAGACGGGCATTTCATTAAGGGCTTCAGTGAATGGAATTGAAATATTTAACCCTTGAAGAATTTTAACAAACCGTCTAAACTTTCCTTCCGTGATATCATTAGACTTCTTAATTGGGAAAGGAAGAGTTTTAGACGGGCTCGGGATAGAAAGAGACCCGGATCGAGGCCTTACCAAATCGAAAAGAGGGTCGATCGGTGCAGATAAGAGGTCGGTACCGACCCTGATGGGGTCAGTAATGAACTGAGAGATTGGTTCAAAAGACTTACCTTGCCTAGAAGACTTACTTTGCCTAGAAGACTCGGTAACGACCAGTGTGGGGTCGGTATCGATTGGTTGTGCCTCGTTAACGAGCTTGGCTGAAGTATTCTCTTCATCGTCGTGCTTGGTATTTGTAGGCTTGGCTCGATTTGGAAACTCCTTCCCACTCCTAAGGTGTACTGTTGTAATCTGCCCTCACGGGTTCTCCACGGGACGGCCCGGGAGTTGACCTTGAGGTCTTGGAATCTGGGCAGCTAGTTGGCCAAGTTGGGAGTTTACGGTTTTTCTCCAGGTTTCTATCTTTCCCAATTGTACCTGTACACCCTTTAGGTCAGAACAGACTCCATCAATCTTGTTGTGAACTTTGTTAATCCCTTCTTGTAAACCCTGGACCCATGAAGGTGGCTCTTGATAGCCCGGGGGTCTATAAGGCGGAACCCTCTGATCTTGTTGAGGAGGTTGGCTCCCGTGGCCATAGTTGCCCGAGGTGGGCTGATTGTTATTTCTCCCTATATAAAAATTATTATCTTGGTTCCTATATGGACCCCTCATATAGTTAGCTTCTTCATATGCCTCAGCAGCACGGACCTGTTGCAAGTTAGTGCAGGAGGAAGTAACATGGGATTGAGATCCACATTCCTGACAAGAAGGAGATGATTTAAGATAATTTACTTGCTTTTTCAGGCGGATCATCTCATCTTGCAAGAATTGGTGATTCACTTCATAATCGACCTCATCCTTGTTTGGTGTATAGAGACATCTTTTAGGCTGTTGGGCTTAATGTGTGCCATACATTGCATCGTAGTTGGTCAATTTATCAAGCAATGCCCATGCCTCAGTGGGATCCATCTCAATAAAACCGCAAACAGTGTGCAAGTTGATGCGGTTCTTCGTTTCAGCATTGATCCCCTAGAAGAAGATTTCTTGGAGTACATATTGTGGTTGCCCATGAGTAGGGCACTATCTATGCATCCCATTGAATATCTCCCATGTCTCCATAAAGGTCTCACTAGGCAGTTGGTGATAGGAGGTGATGCGTTTCCTCAACTCCGTAGTCTTGGAAGGTGGGAAGAACTTTGTCATGAACAAGTCATGTAGAGTTTCCCACTTCTTTATTGACTTGGGAGGTAGGCTCTCTAACCAGCTTAAGGTCTTTCTTGCAAGATACCACTTAAAAACTTTTAACAGAACATATTCTAAAGAGACACCGTTAGCAGCAATTGTGTCACATAAATCAAGAATTTTTTTAATATGTTCCATAGGACACTCAGTAGGTTTCCCTTCAAACCAAGCCTGTTTTATTAAGGATATGAATTGGGACTTAATCTCAAAAGTCTTCTCTATCTCCGGAAGTACAATTGCAGACTCTAGCACCCTCAGTTCTGGATGCATATACTGTTTAACAATCCTTGGATAGGCATTGAGTTGTTCCTGTGGACGGGCTTTATCAACTTGTACGACATCGAGTTGCCTCTAGAGTGCAGTCATCTGTTGTGCCATTCCTCAGTTCTGGATGCATATACTGTTTAGCATTCCTTGGATAGGCATTGAGTTGTTCCTGTAGACGGGCTTTATCAACTTGCACGACATCGAGTTGCCTCTGGAGTGCAGTCATCTGTTGTGCTATTTCTTCAGGTGTCATGGCCATGGCTTTGAGTTCTCTTAATCGTCGGTGGAAGGATCGCTCGGGTTCAGAGTCTACTACTAGATTAGAGACAACTTGACGTCCTTCAGCTGGCATACACTGAAAGAAAAAACAAAAACAAAATCAAAAGCAAAACGGGTTCTTAGAGAGGGTCGGTACCGAGGCCCAGAGGGTCGGTATCGAGCCTGTAGTGATCTCGTAAAATAAAAACTGAAACGAAAGAAGCAACTACCTGTTGATAGGGTCGGTACCGACTTGAGTAGGGTCGGTAACGACTCAACAATGACCTTGAAAATAAATAGAAAAAGCACAAAAACTGGGTTGCCCAGCAAGGTCGGTACCGACCCTAAGAGGGTCGTTACCGACTCGGCTAAGTCCCAAAAAACGAAAAAAGAACAAAACTTGGCACTATTGAAATCTCCTCAACAACGGCGCCAATTTGTTGGTAGGGTTTCTTGACAACAAATAAATTTATAATCAAGACCCCAATGTGTATAGCAAGTCAGGTTCGTCAACATGAGATAGTCAGTATCAAGTTCTGTTACTTATCACGCAAGTAAGAGAGAAAGTATGGATTTTTATATCAATAAATAGAAAATCTAAGGTAAAGGTATCCCCACAAGAACAATCATGCAATGCCAACGCTAATGAAACACATAGATCAGCTAACTTTCATTAACTTTAAGCAAGTAAATCAATCAACTTTCGTCCTATCAATAAACTTACTATCTAAACTCTTCTACTTCAACTACGATTGATCCGCTTTCGCTTCAAAACCCTAAATTGACTATTCTGATTCAAGGTTTCCACTTTTGCTTCAACTATGAATGAGAAATTCCTTTCGACTTTCGTTTCAAGGATTAAGATCAAGAGAATAGATTCATGTAATAAAAACAATCAAGACATGATCACAAACAAGCATGCACAACCATTGTTGGATTCAACCCCAACCTTAGAGAAAAAGACTACTCACACATCATAATTGAAAACATCTAAATTAAATAAAAGAGAAAGCTTACAACTTGAATCCAAACAAAACTTGTCCTCCAAGCAATCTCCAATCTCTACTCTATCTCTCCACATGCCCCTCTCTTCTCTACTCCTCTCCTCCTAAATCGTGTGTTGTGTGTTGTGTACGTGT
This sequence comes from Fallopia convolvulus, assembly GCA_964016875.1. Classification (NCBI taxonomy): domain Eukaryota; kingdom Viridiplantae; phylum Streptophyta; class Magnoliopsida; order Caryophyllales; family Polygonaceae; genus Fallopia; species Fallopia convolvulus. The sequence goes on from OZ024722.1 coordinate 53,253,330, forward strand.
TGAACAAAGGCTAGACAAGAGTATTTATAGAGAAACTAATCTATCTAAAAGCTATCTATAAGGAAATAAATCTTCTAATCAGATATATCCCTTCTATCTATCTAATAACATAAAAGGAAATAGGATAAAAGATCTTTAATTGCGCCGTCTCGGTCTTCGCTACGATCTAGAGTGTCTCGTTACCGACCTGTGCACCTCGGTACCGAGCTGTTACAGCACTAAAAACATCCTTCAGTAAAACATGCGTAGCGGATTCGTTCCAAGTCCGTTTGACTCGATTCTTTTTCCTATGTTCTTATAACTAATTTATCTACCTCTTTCCAAGCTCAAACATGATCTTCAACGACTTTATTTTTAGTGCTTTCCTTCGGCTTTGCTTCAATCTTGAGTGCTATCTTCGAGTGCTTTCCACCTTTCTTCGAAATATGTTTCAAAACAGCTTCTAAAACCTACAAAACACCACCAAAGCTTATGTAGACTCCATATCTTAAGGAAATATGAAAACCTACACAAACAACTAAAAACAAAACACAAAACTAAAGAAAAAGACTCAAACACACTAAAAACACACCCTAAAAACATGACTAAAAAGGCGGACATTACCATCCACGTTTTATGACACGAAAAAACTGGTTGAGGGTCTCGGTTTTTCGTACGAGGACCTAGATTGTTGCCTAAACTCTTGAATCTTATATTGGGGCACATATGCAAAATACGTGGCTGGCAAGATATGTGACTATCCTAGATGGAGGCAAGGCAATTCAAAGCTCATTCCCTATTCTCATATGTTTTACTTGCCAATAACTCCACGATTGCAGAGGTTATACACATCGCTGGTGACTGTCGAACACATTAGATGGCATGCAGAGCACGTACAAGATGGGGTGATGAGACACTGTCAAATGCAGAGGCATGGAGGCACTTCAATGCTGTGTGACCAGGTTTTGTCGCAGAAAAAAGAAATGTGAGACTAGGCTTGTGCACGGATGGTTTCAATTCGTTTGGGGCGTCCGAGCGCCAATACTCATGTTGGATTGTGATTCTGACACCCTACAACCTTCATTTGTCGATATGTATGCAAGAAGAGGTTATGTTTTTTACGGTTATTGTACTTGGACCGAAGAGTCCGAAGCAAATGTTGGATGTCTACTTGCAGTCGTTGATAGCCGAGTTCAAGAATTTGTGGCTTAATGGGGTGTGCACATACGATTCTTGGAGGAAGCAAAATTTTGACTTGCGTGCATTTGTAATATGGACTATTAGTGACTTTTTGACATATTTGATGTTGTCAAGATGTTGTTGTACATATGCTTAATTAATTTGAAAATATTATATATAATCATGCATATGATTCGTTAAATTTAATGTGTTGTACCAAATATATATTTGTGTAGGTGGGAGCACTTCAGGAAAATACGCGTGTCCTTATTGCATGGAGGACACCGATGCATTTTATCTAACACATGGACACAAAATGTGTTAGTTCGATTGTCACAGGAGGTTTATAGAACATGATCATCGCTTCTGGAACAATAGGATCGATTTTAAGAAGCGTAGAAGGGAACATCGTCCTCCCTCGGTACTCCATGACAAATACGAGATATTAGACCAGATTAACAATATGGGTTTGATGAAGATAACTGAAGTGGGAGCCGAGGAGCAAAATGTTGCGGTCAGTAGAGGCTCGGGTTGGAAGAAGAAAAGCATTTTCTGGGACCTACCTTACTGGGCCAGTCTGTTGGTAAGACATAATTTAGATGTCATGCACATTGAAAACAATGTCTTTGATAATGTTTTCTTCACCATTCTCTATGTTCTGGGGAAGTCGAAAGATAAGTGGTTGGCCAGAAAGGATCTAAAGCAATTGTGCAAGTGTTCGGAGTTGGAACCCGACGAGGAGGACAATAGGTACCCAAAGGCTTTCTATGCACTAGATCGTCATGAAAAATAAGTTCTTCCGGAGTGGTTGAGATCCATAAAATTCCCGGATGGATACGTTTCCAACTTGAGCCGCTGCATTGACTTGCACAAGCTTAGACTCTTTGGGATGAAGAGCCATGATTGTCATGTGCTCATGGAAAGGTTGATGCCTGTTGCTTTTCGAGCATTTCTTGGTGACAAAGTATGGGAGCCCATTGCTCACCTAAGTGCGTTCTTTAATGACCTGACGTGTTACGAGCTTAAGCCTGAGGTGGTTATGCAATTGCACAAGGAAATACCAATAATTTTGTGCAAGCTGGAGCGTATCTTCCCCCACGTTATTTGATTCAATGGAGCACTTGCCGATTCATCTGCCACGAGAAGCTTCACTTTATGGCCCTGTCAATTATAGATGGATTTATCCAGAAGAAAGGTATGTACGATTATATATTGTATAATTTTGGTTTTATCTAACTTTTATACCACAAATGCGCATGATCTTAAAAATGTTAATTGTAGGTTCCTAAAAAGGCTGAAGGCCACAATTGGCAATAAAGCCCACGTTGAGGGCTCAATTTATAGTGCCTATCTCGTTCAGGAGACGTCCACCTTTTACTCGTATTATTTTAACTCGCATGTCGCGAGTAATCATATGGATGTCGTTCGCAACGTGAATTGCACACTTCCAGTTGGGGTTGATCTGGGCGATTTGTCTATTTTCACAACAACTGGTTGGACCTTGGGTAGCAAATCAAGTGGTCGTGTGCTCACAGATGATGAATTCCATGTGATCCAAACTTACATACTCATGAACTACGTCGAAGTGGAACCCTATATTGAGTAAGTTTCTATAATCTCCAATAATTAATTATATGTTGATTTGAATAAAGCATGTGCTTAATATAAGTACTTCATGCAATTACTCTTTGATAGATACTATTTGATAAACTTCGTGCGGCCGTCAAATCCAACAATAAACGAAGCTGAAGAGCAAAAGATTTTGGAAAGACACTTTTGCATGTGGTTCTACTCCCATGTAAGGATTTCCTAAATTAATTTCAATTTAATTTGAAATTGTTCAAAAATGTTTATTGTTTCCTCGATCCAGAAGCAGGTTGACAGTACGGCAATTACAGATCCTAACATTGCAACACTAGCTCGTGGACCCTCTAAAAAAGTGAGGACATATTCTCGTTATTTTGTGAACGATTATCGATTCCCCACGAAGGCACACGCCTCAACCAGGGCTACTGACAGTAGTGGAGTTTGTGTTCTAGGACAAAGCATCGGCACTGATGAGGAGGACTTCTATGGTGTGCTAGAGGAAATAATTGATCAGAATTACATATCTCCAACCGGCAAGCGCCCTATTGTCTTCAATTGTTCATGGTTTGACACTAGAAGTCGTGGAGGAACACGCATTCACCTTCACCTAAAGCTTGTCGATGTTCATAGACATAAAATGCTGAGAACAAAAGATCGTTACATCTTAGCACATCAAGCCACTCAAGTTTATTTCCTCGATTACCCAAAGATGAGGTCTGTGGATGCTGAATGGATAACGGTCTGTAAAGTGAAGTCACGTGTATGGCCCGATGAAGGTACGTGCGTAGACCCTAATGAGAGTGGTTCACCGGGGGGTGCCGTTGAAGAGGCATTTCAACAAGATTCTTCACTTCAACGAGTTATTGATGACACACATGATAACGATCCACTTGGTCCGCTAAATGAACCAAACAGAGAGGATCATGTCATTGAAGAACAAGAAGAGACGTCTATTGAAACATCTGAGGGGGAGTTTGAGAGTGAGCTGGATACAGATGAGGAAGATATGTAATATCAGGATGCTATATAAGGAGGCTACTGTTGCATTGCATTGTCATTGACTATGCTGATAATACTATTATGATAATACTATTCGGATGACACTATTCTAATGACACTATTCTGATGACGCTATTAACATTTACTATTCTGATGACAAGAGTCACGCATGCACATCACAAGTAGTCATCCATTTCCAACCATAAAAGGAGACTTCATCTCCAATTCCAACATCAAACCCTCACGTTAATCTTCCATCTTCATCTCTAATTCCAACATCAAACCCTCACCTAAAGCTTCTATCTCCAATTCATCTGATCCATGGCTCAAAGGAGAGCGTGTTCCAGGCACACGGTCGCCTTTGCTCCAGAACTCATCAACTTCTCCATCGTCCACGTGCGTGGGAATAGGAAGAGAAGAGCGGAATGGAGCACAAGATCATCTCGCGCATTAAGAGGAGTGATCGTATCCTGGAGCGGATCTTCCGGGGGAGCACCACCGGGATATTGTCGTTTCTTCTTGAACGGAAATGATATCACAGATCGCATTGACGCCGGCCAAACGGTTGTGCAGCTTCGCCTGCTCGAAGGTGTAGAGATTAGGGCAGTTGATTCTATTTCTCCTAAGAGTCCATGAATGTTAGTTGTTTGTTGGGTTTCTCGTGTTCGATCACGCTATAAAAATAATTGTTGTTTGTCATTTTGTAATCCAGTAAGTTGTTAGTTGATGTTTTTGCTTTACAAGAAGCAAGTGTTGTTCCTAAGCTGTAATGAAGTTGTTTGTAACTTGGTTGTTTGGAAGCAATGAAGTTGTTTGTTTTGTCACCATTGAGTTTGGTCACATAATTAAATTTTGGTCACCTTGTAGTGTGTCGTTAAAGAAGCAAACTGTGTCGTTACCAACCCTATTGGGTTGGTAACGAAGCAAAGTGTAAAACGTTTGTGACATTTTTTCGGATTGGCGACCAAGTGGTCGCCAACCCGAACGTAGCGACCACTTGGTTGCTAAAATCAAAAAAAATGACGCACGACCTTGGCCTTTTACTGAGCAAAATTGCAAGATCGTGCGCTTCGAGGTGCACGATATGTTTGATTTAGCGACCAAGTGGTCGCCAAATTTAGCGAACACGTAGTCGCCTAAACCCGAAATTTTATATCGAAATTGAATTTCTGTAGCGCCAGATTCAATTTTTTGAGGAGTGGCGATCAAATGTTCGTAAATTAGCGACCATATGGTCGCCAAAACGAAAAAAATGGGGGGAAATATGAAAAAGAGCACTAATTCCAAATATCTGGGGTTAGCGACCACGTGGTCGCTCTATAATAGGATGCCCTAAAATGAAAAAAATGGTGACCATATGGTCGCTAACTCAGAATAAGGAGGGGAAAGCATAAGCTATGCTTTCCCTACATCAAGCCTTCTCCCATTTCCGATTCACTCTCAACCCGAAACCCTTGTCGCCTCTTTCCACGCCTCCGTCGCCGCCTCCCGCCTTCGTCGCTCCCTCCCTCTCCGCCTCCTTTGCGTGCCTCCCTCTCCGCCTCGCTCTGTCTCTCTCTGCGTGTGCGCCTCCCTCTCCGCCTCCCTCTCTCTCTCCGCGCACCGCCCACCTCACTCGTTGCATCCCTCGCGCCGCCTCTCTCTCTCTCCGCGCCGCCTCCATCTCTCCCTTTCTCTCTCCGCGCGCCGCCTCCCTCGCGCCGCCCTTGCCTCTCGCCGCCGTCCCGCCACCGTTACCGCCCTCGCTGCCAGCCTCCCCCAACGCCACCATTCAAGTAAGTTTAGGGTTGAATTTCGGGTTTGGGGTTTGGACTGAATTTGTAGTTTAGGGTTAAATTAAATTGTTAATTGGTAGTTTAGGGTTTTGATTGAATAATTGATGGATTTATGAATTGATAAATTAGTAGATTTGATAAAGTTGGATTGAATTTGATAATATTGGATTGTTGAATTGTTAGATTGATGAAATAAGGTGTTTGGATTGATGCTTTTGTAGTTGTTGTTGAAATATTTGACGGATTGTTGTTGAATTGATGAATTTTGCAAGTTGCAAGTTGCAAGTTGTTGTAGTTTAAGTTGTGGTATGTTGTTCGATTGATGAATTATGCAAGTTGTTGTTGTTGTTGTTGTTGTAGTTTAGTAGAAGAAGTTAGTCTTGTTGTTGTTGTCGTTGTTGTTATTGTTATTGTTGTTGTTGTTGATGTTGTTGATGTTATTGTTGTTGTTGTTTGTTGATGTTGTTGTAGTTATTATTGTTGTTGTTGTTATTGTCGTTGTTGTTGTTGTTGATGATGTTGTCGATGTTATTCTTGTTGTTGTTTGTTGATGTTGTTGATGTTATTGTTGTTGTTCTTGTTTAAGTTGTTGTTAATGTTGTAGATGTTGTGGTTATTGTTGTTGTTCTTGTTTAAGTTATTGTTAGTGTTGTAGATGTTGTGGTTGTTGTTATTGTTGTTGGTCTAACGGAGGACGGCGATGTGCACGAGGTCCTCGTTCGGAGGAGTCGAGATCGTCCTCGAGACCGAACGAGGTGATCTCATCCGAGGCGAGCCACATGGACACACCCCACTAGTCCGATGAGGATAGGGACCGTACCCTAGTACAGAGGAGACGAGATTGATATGAATGTATTTAGTCTAGTTTTTGGTTTGTTTCTTAGTTTGTTTAGGTTTAGTTTTTGTAGTTTCTAGAGTTAGTTTGGTGTGTTTTTGGATAAGTTTGCATATTTTGTGAAAAGTACGGAAGCTACTCCGTTTTGTGTCTTTTTATAGGTTTTGAGCAAGAAAGAGCGCTTTTAGGAGCTGAATGTGAGTGCTATGGTGGAAGTCGAAAGTATATGAAGATTAAGAGGTTGAAGTCTAAGTTGTTAAGAGAAGAAGAGTCGAAGAAGCCAATCACAGGCTCGTTAACGAACCTGTGAAAGGTCGTTAACGAGGCATAAAGATAGGTTTTTTTGGATAGAATTTTGTATTCCTACCGACCCTGTGCGGAAGTCGTTGATGATGGTTCCGTGTCGGTAGGATATTAAGTATTTTTTGGGTTTCTAATGATTTTTAAGGTTGTTATATCTTCTATCTTATATCTTGTTATCTTTTTAGAGTTAGTTTTTATCTTTTTGAGGTTTTAATAGATAGCTTTATTAGTATAAATACCCTTCTTTCTAGCTTAGGGGGGAGAGGACGATTTTACTTCTTCTAGGAGAGCCGAAGTTGATGAGGTCGAGTGGGAGAAGTAGCGAGCCAAGGTCGATCGAGTGAGAGAGTTGGGTCGTTAGTCAGGTTTTTTCTGCTCGGTATTGTTTTATTTTCGGTTTCTTCTGAAGTTTGTAAGACGATATTTCTATTATTAATTTGAAGCAAGTTTGTTTTGTTTTCAATGTTTTCTTTTGTTGAAGTTGTTTGCTTTATTAATATGAGTAGTGAGTAGTTTTCTTATCTAGGGTCGGGGTTGAAACTCGACATAGTTATGCATGTTTGATAATGAGTTAAAATTTTGAATGCCTTTATCTATTTTTAGATTGCTTGTTGTGCTGATGCTTAGGCGATAGTCGAAGTAATTTGAGTTTGCAATTCGATCGAAAGAGAAAGTTGTTAACTTGAATATTGATATTGTTCGATTACGAAAGTTTCGAGCTTTGGATCTAAAACAAGTGATTGGGGGAATTAATTGATGAGAATTGATTGATTTACTTGATAGTCAGCAAAAGTTGATAAACTTATCTATTTAAAGGCATGATCTTTATCTTCTTATTAGTCTTTATGCATAGCTATGTTGTGGTAACCCTTGTCCTAGGTTTTTATTCTTATTTGAGTTTGCATCCATTACATTCGTTATCTAGTTACTTGCCTCGGTACTGAACCTGTGTTAAGGTCGTTAAGTGTGTGTTTTCGTAGAGTCATCCAGGTTCATTAACGACCCTGACAAAGTCGTTAACGAGGTTGGTCGTTGTTTGTGTGACACTATAGTTGCTGAAGGTGTCTCACTTGAATATGTTCTGTTAAAAGCTTTTAGGTGGTCTCTTACTGGAAAGGCCCTGAGCTGGTTGGAGAGCTTACCTCCTAAGTCTATCAGAACTTGGAAGGCTTTGTATGATCAATTCCTTACAAAGTTTTTCCCTCCTGCCAAGACAACAGAGTTGAGAAAACGCATCACCTCCTATCACCAACTGCCTAATGAGACCTTTGTAGAAACATGGGAAAGATTTAAGGAAATGCTTGGACAGTGCCCTACTCATAGGCAACCTTTATATGTGCTCCAAGAAATCTTTTTCCAAGGTATTAATGCAGAGACGAAGAACTGCATCAACACGCATACAACGTGCAGTTTTATAGAGATGGATCCCACGTCTGCATGGGAATTACTGGACAAGCTGTCCAACTATGATGTCATGTATGGTACCCAACAATCACCCCATCCCCAGAGGCGTCTCTACATGCCTAACAAGGAAGAAGTTGACCCAGATGTCAAAAACCAATTTCTGCAAGACGAGGTCAACCGCCTGAAGAAGCAGGTAAGTTTTCTGAAATCCTCTCAATCTTGTCAAGAATGTGGCTCTTTTGCCGATACTACTTCTGCTTGCACTAACATTGAGCAGGTAAGAGCCGCTGAGACATATGCATAAGTGAACTATATGAGAGGCCCATACAGAAACCAACCTAGTAATTTTGAGAGGTCCAACAATTATCCAACGTGGGGCAATCAAAATCCGAATTCAAACTATGCAGTGCCTCCACCGGATAGACGACCTGCGCCATATCGACCTCCAAGCCATCAAGAGCCACCATCATGGGCACAAGGGTTACAGGAAGGCATTAACGGAGTCCACAATAAATTCAATGAAGTGCATACAAAGATTGATGGAATCCAAGCCAACCTTAACAATCAAAACAAGAGATGGGGAGAGTTCGATGTGTGGAAGAAGAATGTCGATTCCCAACTAGGGAACCTTGCTGCACAGATTCCAAGGCCACAAGGGCAACTCCTGGGCCGACCCGATGAGAACCCGAGAGGACAAATAGCAGCGGTGCACCTTAGGAGTGGAAAGACACTACCGGAGCATATCCAAGGTAAGGAGACGAGTCCCACGACTGATGAGGATGCTACGGCTCAGCTCGGTAACGAGCCAAAGAGAGTCGTTACTGAACCTGCACACCATTGTGACGATGCTCCCAGGGTCATTAACGACCCCGTAGGTAAGTTTTCTATTCCAAGCTCCTCTCTCACTCCCAGGCTTGTTAACGACCCCATAAGGGTCGGTAACGATCCTCTGAGCATACCAATCGACCCTAATGTCGACCTGGTAGCATCGCCTCTCGAGCCCGAATTGGTTTCGAGAAAGGTGAATTCTCTTCCTTTTCCCACTAAGAAATCTAAGGACTCTAAAGAGAGTAAGTTTAAGCGTTTCGTAAAGATTCTCCAGGGCATTAATATTTCTATCCCATTCGTTGAGTCCCTAAGCGAAATGTTGGCTTACACAAATTCTTGAAAAATATTCTTAGCAGGAAACGATCCATTACAAACTACAAGATGAGGTTCGATCCATTGCTCTAACAGAGAAACTAGGCGATCCAGGGAGATTTGCCATAACAATTGGCATAGGCGACCACAAATTCAAAGCTTTATGTGGTTTGGGAGCCAGTGCTAGTTTACTCCCTCTCTCAATCTGGTCAAAGGCCAACATGGGACCATTGGAGCTTGTAGATATGAATCTCTACATGGCAGACGAATCAAGCGTGAAAGCTATAGGAGTCGTGGACGATTATCCTATTCAAGTTGGGAAATTCTTTATTCAAAATGATTTGATCGTTCTCGACATGCCTAAGGACCCTCACGTCCCCATTATCTCTGGCCGCCAATTCTTAGCTACAGCAGGTGCTAGGGTAGATGTGCGGAAAGGCCTCCTAACTTTTGATATTGGAGAGGAACGCGTGGAATTCAGCCTTGACCAGAACACAAATGACACAACTACGGCTGCACTGATCGAGTTGACTCAGCCAAAACTCGACATAGCTGTTCCTAACGACCCTCCTCCAACTACCAAAGAGGACGAAAATTTCAGACAAATCCCTACCGATCCTCCTAGGTCCAGCTTCGAGTCCCCTATGCATAGCCATAATGACGGAATCGTTAGCACAAGGTCGACAATGGTTCCAACGACCTCAGTATCTGCATCTTTTCCAATAAATCAAGGTGAGTACTCTAATTATGAATTCACTAGTACTGGTTATAATTCTTCTCCATATTTTGTTCCTACACCGTACCCTACTATTTATGCAATAGAGGAGTCCAAATATATAGGAATACCAGGCATATTATTAGAAGATAGAGGACCAAATATAGTGACAAGAGCCGATAATGTTTACAAGGCTAAGTATGGGGTCCCTCAAAACCTCGACCTAGCTATAGGAGAACCACCTTGAGCCAAGGTAAGTACGTCGGGATGACGACGTTAAAAATAGCACTCACGGGAGGCAACCCGGTTTTTAGTATAGTCTAGTTTTTCCTTTCTTTTTAGATTTTTTTCCTAGTTTTCTTTTGAATTTTAGTAGTGGTCTTTGAGGTAGCAAGATAGAATTGTTCTTAGGCTAACCTGAAACAGGAGTTATGCAAGCTCGTTAACGACCCCATCCAGGGTCGTTAACGACCCAGTTTTGCAACCCGAAATCGACACGGGCATGTAAGTTTTTAACCTAATCTATCTTCTATCTTTTACTACTTGTGTCGCCCCTTTCACCTCTTCACCTACCTCTATCCCTCTCCTATAAAAATCCTTCCAAAATTCCCAAAATCCCACTCTCAAAATCTCAATCCAAAGCTTAAGCCCTCAAAAGACCTACCGGTTTCTCCTTCTACCGATCGGAATCTGCACCACCGCCCTACCCCCGGATTTTACCCCGTTAACGAATCTCCAACACTTGCATTCGTTACCGGCGAGAGTCGAGCTCGTTAACCACTCCAAATTTTCGATCTTTTTTCTTCAATTACTCGATCTAACAGTATGATTTCTAAACCCTAACTCTCCATTTGCATGATTCATGGTTTATAGGGTCGAAATTTCATATCTTGTTGGTATAGTGGATCGAATGGCATGTTCATTTTTGCTTAATGATTTTTGTGTTAGATTTATTGGTGGTTGATTTTGATCTATGTTGGTTTATTCTTGCTTGATTCTCCATTGAAATTTGATTAGAAAAAAGCATGAATTACCTTGTTCTAGAATTGAGTGATCTTCACCATGAAATTTTTTGGGCAATAATAGCGTGTTCGGGATAGGTAATCGTGCAAGTATGGGGTGCACATACCCGATTGTGTGTCTTATGTACGATTGTGTGTCATGCATGCTTGATTCAATGCATAATTTTGGATATTTAGCACTCGGAAACTGCGAACTGGTTCTTGCCCAGGCTCGTTAACGACCCTGCATAGATCGTTAACGACCCTGCATCTTTTTTAGTCAAAAACACCAGTCCAGGCTCGTTACCGACCCTAGTTGGGTCGTTAACAAGGCACTTCGAGAGCAATTTCGAGGCCAAGTATGGGGTCTCTTTTCTATTGATTTGTATGGATCTTACCTTTGTCAATTCATATCTTTCTAGGTCCATATGGCAAGTTCTAGTAGAGCTACAACAAGAGCCGACAAGAAGAAGAGGACTCAGCAGCCCCCATCTCCTCCACGCATGGATAATGTGATCTTGCCCACTCAAGCACAAGCCGACCGGTACAATGCTACATTAGACAAGGACCACTACACTAGGTGGTTTTCAAGGTCGGGTGCTAAGGCGATGAGGCTGTATGATGATGTCAAAGAGGCCTTTTCTATTCTTGGCGTGCCTCACTTGTTGAAGAATGAAGCGGTACCACACTTCACGGCTCTCACTTCTGAGTTTCTGGCTACTCTTGAGACAAGATTCCCAACAAAGACTTCGGAAGGGCGGATTAGATTCAGGCTCGGTAATGTCAGTCGTGATTACACCATGGCGGAGTTCAATGCTATTCTCGATCTCCCTAATCCTTCTCAGGATTACAACATCAATGACTACAAGGTGATTAGGACTTGGAGCTACATCACCGGGGAAGTAGAGCCTTCCTCTGCAACACTTTTCGGGGCAAGCATCATCAACCCCATTTTCTGGATCATTCTTAGAGTCCTAGCCTCCGAACCATATTATTTGAGGATCCCGCCCCATTGAACTTGGGGTATGAATGGCTACTATATGTGGAGAAGCAAGGAATGAAGTCCAAGGAAGTATGGTGCGGGAACTTGGTTAGTCTCTTGGCGACCAATCTTGGAGTCGATCTCTCCCTCTACACACCGGCCCACGCTCAATTGCTCAATAGAAACTACTGGTTTAGCACTGGCATTTTTACTCAGGTTCGGGATGGGTACACCACAACAGTTCAAGGCCGAGAAGTTGTACCCACCCTGGCAAAATTAGAGCCGCTTTATGTACCGAACTGGAACGAGTCATGGACGGGGCATGCATTCGCATTGGAGCCTAAGCCACAAGATGAGCTCACGCTCTGGCCATGTGAGTCCCGGTTCGAGAGGGAGGAAGAGGCTATGGACGAAGATGATGAAGAGACTGAGGTAGCTACTGAGGCAGGCACGGAGGAGCTCGACATCGGGGAAGATGACCTCGATACAGAAATTTTGTGCAACAACAACTTGTTAACGAGCCTACCAGGGTCATTAACGACCACTTCGAGGCTACTACCGAGGCCCACAGCGTCGGTAACGACCCCCCGCAGCAACCTACCGAACCACATTCCTATGGTCTTATGCCCTACAATCCGGTAATTTTTCAAGACCACTTCCAGCCTCACAACCACTATCAACCACCACCTCAACCTGCTTACTCTAGATCGAGTATCCCGCCTCCTTGGGCCGAATATCTTTCGTCTCAGATGCAACAGCTTAACCTTCAACAGACACACATTCACCAAAGGATGGATAGGTGGGAAAGTGTCTATTCTGCTCGCATGACGTTGGATGATGCAAGGCATCAACAAAGAGACGTGGATGATGCAGAGCGATGGAGGACAATGTATGACTTCATGAGGAACTTCGAGCATCAATTCCCACCACCAGGGCGCTGATTCAGTTTGAGTTGTTTCTTTTCTGCTTTAAACGTCTTGTAAGTTTTTCTTTTTCTTTTTCTTTTCTTTTCTATTCTTTTCTTCTTCTTATTTTTATTACAGTGGGGACACTGTAATTTTAAGTATGGGGTGGGAAAGGGTAGAAAGTTTGTGTCTTGTGTGTTTTTGTGTAACACCCCCTTACTTACCTTGCAGGTATTACCGCCAGTAACCCCGATTAGAACTAAACCGAAGCTACCCAAGGCTTTAATCTAACAGAACTTACTAGAACAAGGTAAATGAAACCATTTAAAACCTAACAAAATTAAGTAAAACTTTACAGCGGAAAAGAGAATAAAAGGTCTTATACAAGCCTTAACTTAAAAAGAATTAGTAAATAAATAGAACAACCTTCTATTTAAACAAAGTCCTCATCTAGTCTTCCTTAAGTTCTTATTTCTGAAACTCAGCTTCGCTTTGAAGTAGTTCAACCATGATCTTCACTCAAGTATAGCCATTGGAAACCTTTCTTCAACTTCTGGAGCTTCAAACCTCCGAATCCGCCTCTTGAATCAACTTCCAAGAAGAACCTGATGTGTCGTAAACCAACGGTGGACACCAGCCGACCATATAAAAGAAAAGAAGATGGACGGGTTAGTCTAATGAAAGACTAAGCAAGCGGAGAATCTAACTTGGTTCTTATGGTTGTAACTAAACATATTGGCATCAAAATCCGAATAGACTCAGATTATGATCCAACAGTTAGCAGTCTTATAGAGAATAAGAAGGAGACTTGCATAAACAAGAGAGAGAACACCACAGCTTGTGGTTCCTTTAAGAAGCATAAACAATTGTTGGGAACTCATATTAATCACATCACATTTTGAAAAGCCTCCGTCGACTAATCAGATTGAATTAATCAAAGTTTGATTAAGAATTATTCGTAATCGGGAGCAAGAATGGTTATCGAATAGACTAACCATTCGGGTACATTAATGTGCCTAACGCACTTATCTTGTATTACTTTCAAAACTTTTCACAAACAAGTTGGCAACTTTTAACCGGCTCGAACTACTGCCGGTGGAACACAATACTATCGAGGTCAGAGGGCCTGTTTCATCCTTGAACAACGAATAGCACGGGTCTCAATGATGGAGAGATTAGAGGGCCTGTTTCATCCATAATCCACTACCAACACATATTGAATAGTACACAATACTATCGAGGTCAGAGGGCATATTTCATCCTTGAACAACGAATAGTACGGGTCCCAATGATGGAGAGATTAGAAGGCCTGTTTCATCCATAATCCACTACCAACACATATTGATAAATGCACTTAGCTAGAGTGCATAGTCACCCCTCAAGCGTAGAGCGGGCCATGGTCATGACCTAAGTATTAGAGGATCAATATTGATACTGCCTAATACGAGTTTTAAAGAGATGCTTCCGAGACTAAGCTCACATCCCTGAACTAAGTTAATCCATATCAATGTCTTAGCATGAGACAACTAAACATACAAGGTCACATACAACGGACCTAAATCCAGTTCTAGCGCGAAATTGAATGAATAACAATATGGTCATTATTTCTAACAAAACAACAACCTATCATATTTTATTAATCATACAAGTTGTTCCCAATGCAAATATTAAATGGGATTCAATTCCTCATTTAATAACAATAACGCAAGAGAGAATCGTCCACTTGCCTTAAAAGGCGTGCTCAACGTCCTTAGCAATTCAACATTAATCTTTATCATCCTTCTGACAAATATAACAAAAGGATTTCTCAACAACGAGCTCACAGAAACACTTCTTAGTTGTATTCTCAACTCCTACAACTTCCTAATCGATAAACGATTTAATTTCCGAATATCGATATATAATAAATCCTTAGTTATCATGCTTTAAGGAGCCATCTTGGCGGAATTATAACAAATTATCCGCTTCACTTTTGAAACAATTTTCTAAATAAAAATTGTTCATTAGCAACAGTTCTTAAAGGTGACCAAATCTCGAATCCAACGGATTAACAACAAATCCCGAGTAATTATCCGAAGTCCTTTACCTATCAATCGATATCCAAAACTTGTATTCGCTATAACTGAAGATCATGATGTCCGTTTCTCGAGCGGTTTGAACCTGTGGAACCGTATCAACGTCAAGATTATAAAAACCATAAATTTAATTAGCAAAGCGGAACGGAAAGGCCCTTACGGTGGCTACGCAATCAACCCGCTAATTAATTTCGATCGTAAATACCTTCACTCGAGCCCATGGCTCGTTTAGCTCGATAGCGGCTCGATCCCCGAGCCCAAGGGGGGTGGGGTATTTCCCGGCGGTGGCCCTTGCGGTGGGTGGTGGTCGGACAAGCTACCGATCGCCAGCGACGTCGCTTGGCGAAACTAGAAGAGACCGGCGGTGAAGAGTTCTCCTCTCCCGAGTCCGTTGTCGTCCCGCTCCTCTCCCTGGTTCGGTTTGCTCTTATGCAGCAGCTCAATCTCAAGAAGGAGGAAGAAGATGAAGATGGGGTGGAGGAGTTGGAGGTGGATGGGGCAGAGAAGGCGGCCGAGAATAGGACGCCGACGGTGAAGTCCTTGAATTCTCGAGACCATCGTTCCGTCTTATTCTACCTCTCTCTCTCATTCTAATCAAAACACTGGAAGCTGGAAGAAAGAATTCGGCCTTCTTCCCAATTAAGTAAATGTAAGTCGGCCTAATAGAATTTCCCGTCTCGGAACGGGACTTGCGTTAAAGCGGTAAAATTATGTACCTCGGATGGAAAAACTTACTAAACGAAAAACGTCCCGTAAATTATGTAGACCAATAAAACCAATTTTCCATGATTTTATCATGCTACCTTCAGTTTTTAAGGCTTCTGTTTCGTATTTTAATTCCTTTACAATACATAATTAAAAAGACGGCTTATCCAATAAATATTCTTTTTCCACTGGAAAATCCTAGAATTCACACTGATCCATAAAATCATTTCTTTGTGATTTTAGTATATCACCAAGAATTTTCTAGGATTTAATCTCCAACAAAAATATTGGATTAAGCGTTAAAACGATCAAAGAGGTTAAAAGGATATCCGAGAAAAATTCAAAAATATCCTCAAAAACCACAGTTATTACATTTTGTGTCTTGTTTGTTTTATGTGTTTTGTGTGTTTTTTGTAGTTCCTTGTTTTTACTTAAAAAAATCAAAAATCAAAAAAATAAAAATTGGAAAAAAATTGAAAAATTCGAAAAAAAAAGAGTTGTTAGAATTGATAAATACCCTTTTTTTCTTATGGTTCTATGATAGTGGTTGCTAGCATGATCATGTAATTCCTTGCAAGCATGTCTTTGATAGTATAGCCTGATTCTTGATATAAAATGTTTTATAGAGGAATAGCATTTGATAAAATTTAGCACGTATACTTTTTAGCATGAGTAATGCAATCCAACAAAATGACCTTGTGAGTTGTTTTTGGCCTTATAGGGAGAACATCAAAAATTCCGTCTTCTTTTTCTTGTGTGATTTACTCTCTATATGCATATTATCTCTTGGAATTGTGATGGTTATATATTTCTTGAGACCTATATAAGATTTATAGTTCATTGCATGTGAAGTCAAATGATAGAGAACTTATTTTTCATAAGCCTTATTTATCCGTACCTACCTTATCATGATCCTTCTTTTTGAAGCCAATTTTGAGCCTTATAGCCTTTTATTATTAGCTCCACAAAATTGTTCCCTAGCCGATGTAAGCTTGACCCTCTCCGGGGATCAGGATTTAGATTTGGAGAGGTTTATTGAGTGAAAAGATATGTTTGGTTCGAAATTAAGGGTTTTTGAAGGGTAGATTGGAAGTCTCTTGTGTTGATTTGTAAAAGAAAGATCTCTTGGTAAGAAAGGATGCACAAAACAAAAGAAAAGTTGTTGAAAGAAAAAAGAAAAAAAAAAGAGAGTGTACACGATGACGCTCGTTAACGACCTAGTTGGTTCGTTAACGAGGCTGAAAGAAAAAAGAGAAAAGAAAGAAAGAGAAAAAAGGCTATATGAAAGAGAAGAAGCAAGATGTGCATTTGTGCTTAATAGATAAGTTGGAGATTCTTTTGAGTTGTTTTATGAGACTTTCTAGGATATGTTGGGTGAGTAAAAGAATAAGTGCATAATATTGAGTGAGTTTGGTATAATCATTTATGAGAGTTTTGGTGAAGTGTGTGAGTTTTTAGGAGTCTATATTCCCGGATATTATTAGCACCACATGACCAAATATTTTCCAGGCCTTATTGTCTTTACCAAGCCCCATTACAACCCGGTCGAATGGAAGCTTCTATGAAGTTTTTCATTGAGCCTAAGTTCTCTTGATGATTTTTATGTGTTTTGACAAATCTTAGGTGGAGAGTTTGGTGATATAAGTTCCAATTTCTATGAGTTTTTTGCATGTAATATGAGTTGAGAGTTGAACTTATAAGCCTAAACACATGAGAGTTGAGTGAAACACACATATATCCCTTGAGAGGTTGGATTGTACTTTACTTATGTCTATTTGGTGTATATATGTGTGATGACGTTAATAGTCATTTTCCATTTTCTGCTATGGTTTTGAAGTTGCTTTTGAGTTGATGGCTATTTGCTTGATGAGTATGGTTGTTTGGTTTTGATACATGTTTAAGTGATTGCTTGAGGACAAGCAAGTCTAAGTATGGGGTATTTTGATATTCATGTTTTTAGTCTAGTTTTTGGTTTGTTTCTTAGTTTGTTTCTTAGTTTGTTTAGGTTTAGTTTTTGTAGTTTTTAGAGTTAGTTTGGTGTGTTTTTGGATAAGTTTGCATATTTTGTGAAAAGTATGGAAGCTACTCCGTTTTGTGTCTTTTTGTAGGTTTTGAGCAAGAAAGAGCGCTGTTAGGAGTTGAATGGGAGTGCTATGGTGGAAGTCGAAAGTATATGAAGATTAAGAGGTTGAAGTCTAAGCTATTAAGAGAAGAAGAGTCGAAGAAGCCAATCCCATGCTCGTTAACGAACCTGTGAAGGGTCGTTAACGAGGCATAAAGATAGGTTTTTTTTTATAGAATTTTGTATTCCTACCGACCCTGTGCGGAAGTCGTTGATGATGGTTCTTTGTCGGTAGGATATTAAGTATTTTTAGGGTTTCTAATGATTTTTAAGGTTGTTATATCTTCTATCTTATATCTTGTTATCTTTTTAGAGTTAGTTTCTATCTTTTTGAGGTTTTAATAGATAGCTTTATTAGTATAAATACCCTTCTTTCTAGCTTAGGGGGGAGAGGACGATTTTACTTCTTCTAGGAGAGCCGAAGTTGATGAGGTCGAGTGGGAGAAGTAGCGAGCCAAGGTCGATCGAGTGAGAGAGTTGGGTCGTTAGTCAGGTTTTTTCTGCTCGGTATTGTTTTGTTTTCGGTTTCTTCTGAAGTTTGTAAGACGATATTTCTATTATTAATTTGAAGCAAGTTTGTTTTGTTTTCAATGTTTTCTTTTGTTGAAGTTGTTTGCTTTATTAATATGAGTAGTGAGTAGTTTTCTTATCTAGGGTCGGGGTTGAAACACGACATAGTTATGCACGTTTGATGATGAGTTGAAATTTTGAGTGCCTTTATCTATTTTTAGATTGCTTGTTGTGCTTATGCTTAGGCCATAGTCGAAGTAATTTACGTTTGCAATTCGATCGAAAGAGAAAGTTGTTAACTTGAATATTGATATTGTTCGATTACGAAAGTTTCGAGCTTTGGATCTAAAACAAGTGATTGGGTGAATTAATTGATGAGAATTGATTGATTTACTTGATAGTCAACAAAAGTTGATAAACTTATCTATTTAAAGGTATGATCTTTATCTTCTTATGAGTCTTTATGCATAGCTATGTTGTGGTAACCCTTGTCCTAGGTTTTTATTCTTATTTGAGTTTGCATCCATTACATTCGTTATCGAGTTACTTGCCTCGGTACCGAACCTGTGTTAAGGTCGTTAAGTGTGTGTTTTCGTAGAGTCATCCAGGTTCGTTAACGACCCTGACAAAGTCGTTAACGAGGTTGGTCGTAGGGTGTTTGTTTTGTTTTGCTTTGCTTTGTTTTTAGTAGTTGATAGACAAACGACCGTGCTTCTCGTGGAATGATCCTGACTTCGCTATACACAGCGGGGTCTTGACTTATAAATTTATTTGTTGTCAAGAAGACCCTCTCAACAGGGATCCCACGCAGAGGGGTCCATGGCCCCTACACCCGCGCCCCCGTCGGGGTCAAGCCAAGGGCTCGATCCCAACCGCATATGGGATCTTTTCATTGTCGGTGGGAGGTACGTACGACACGAACTTATTTAAATTCGTATATTACCCTAAAACATGTTATAACACGGTTTACGAAATCTCGCAGCTTGTAGCCGTCGGACATGGTGTCGCGGTGGTCGACACACATCATAACCGGCAAACCCGACGATAGGGCATCGGGGTTCGGCCTCCACCACATCGAAGACTCGTTGGTTTGAGTCTTGGAGGTTAAATTTTATTTAATTCGCATTTAGTTTTACAAATTTCGTATTTATTTACTAATATATTTAATTAATTTTTTTGTTGGATTTAACTAGATACACTTCCGATGGGATCCCTCCCACCAAGTATGGACGACGAGACCGTCCGGTTCCTGTGGGAGAAGATCGCCAAGAAGCGTTACGACGACTTGGTTGGGAAGCACCGTCGGACGAGGACGAAGCCGAATTTTATCCAGTCCGACCCTTGGGACCTCTGGAAAGCGTATTGGAACACGGCTGCGTACATGGCCGAGTGCGCGCGCCAGACGAGGATCCGGAATACCAATCCGGCAAACCACAGTAGCGGTTCGATGTCCCACCTCGATACCATGCGTCGAATGGTACATTATTTTAATTTAAATTTATTTAAATTAAGTTAATTTAGTCTTAATAGTTAGTAACAATTGTGATGAATTTCGTAGGAAGCACAATGGGGTCGCCGCGTTACGCCTCTCGAGCTTCTCATCGAGGCGCACACGTAAGGCTCGGACCGACATTTATATACGATCGATCCGCCCAGATTGCTGTAAGTATTTAATTATTGTATATATTTTTAAATTCGTATATTATTATGTTTATTTATATTATTTGCGTACTTTTTAGGCGCAGTCCCAAGAGATCCTCACCCAGATGTCCTCAGACTCGGCATTTTATAGACGATCGTTTCCGACGGGAATGATCCAGACGCGGACGGCCCCGCCAAAACTGGCTAGATTAGCGTTTTTTTTGTAAACATTGTAAATTATTTAAATGTATGTAAATTATTAAAATTTATGTAACTTACTTAAATTAATGTAAATTGTTTATATTATTTCGTTTATAAAAATTTCTTATTTTATTTTTTAAATAAATGTTGGCGACCATATGGTCGCTAATTTTGACTTATTGTGCACCTCGAAGTGCACGATCGTGCGTTATTGCTCAGTAAAAGGCCAGGGTCATGCGTCACTTTTTCAATTTTAGTGACCAAGTGAACGCTATTTAGCGACCAAGTGGTCGCTCAATTTGGCAAACGGTGTGGCGACCAATAGAAATCATGGTCGCTAACATTGGCGACCACTTGGTCGCTGTGGTCACCAAGTGCTCACCACACTATTGGCGACCATTGGCGAACATGGTCGCTACTTTTAGCAACCATGTGGTCACTAATCTTGGCGACCATATGTCGCCACTTGGTTACCGTCCTGCCTTTTAGCGACCACGGTATGGTCACTAAATCGATTTATCGACCTGATTTTTGATTTAGCGATCATAAATATGGTCGCTAAATCTGCGTTTTTTTTAGTGATTATATTCATACCAAATTAAAAAATTAAAAAGTTCAAAATCGATGAACAATGTGCATCAAAAACTCGATGCACAATTGGTCAATATTGATGCACAATTGGCCAGTTTTGATGCATAAATTGCGCATGTATCTCAAAATTGTATTTTTTGAAAAATACGTGAACAATACGGGAAAATTTTGCTCATGCCTTTTTTTATCGAAAATTACGCGGATAATACGAGAACAATTCGCTTGTGTCGTATTTTATCCTTTTTAATGAATGTCTAATCATGGACGTCGATTTTTTAGAGGGGACGACTAAGATTTATTCTTATTTCTCACCCGAGCGCCCATTATCACATGACTATTTCTTTTTTTATATATATTAATATTACAACAACTATATTTTTAAATTAAATTTTTTTAAAAAATCAGATATTAATATTATCAAACATCGATGCAACCATTAAATTATTCTTTTCTATTACACTAATATAACACAATGAATCTTATATACCATTAAAATTCAAGCCTTAAAATGAATACCTAATTTTCTATGGATTATTATATATTTATTTTAACTCGTATACAAGCTCTAGCCCTATTTGAAGAAAAATTCAAGTTCCTCTTCATTCTAATTTAAAAGTTTGTGTTTGTCTAAATTAAGGCAATAAGGTTATTTCATTGATCTATTTATTTTTATATTCCTAATAAAATTCATAAATTAATTTATTTATGACAACAACAACAACAGTTACCCAGTGGGCTCCCCTTGCGGGAAATCTGGGGGGTCAACATAGGACCACCCCTGGCTTAACGCAAGGGGTTGCGCCGAAAAGACCCGACAGGACCACAACGCAGATAGAAAATAAAAACGAAAGTCGAAGTAGCAAAAAATTAAATTTATAAAAACTTATAAAAAACTTAAAACCAACAACAAGGTTAGCGTCCCGGCCCCCATGGATCGGTCTGCTCAGGTGACTAGCTGTCCACCACTTGAATCCTCTCTCTCCAATTATCTCTGCACATTGCCATATCTGTCGAAATCTCCAACTGAATGACATTTTTATGTTATCTCTGCGCGCAACTTATTTTGCTAGGTACGACATGCCTTTTGTTAGTGCACAAAAATTCCGCCTTCAATGCACTAATTGAATGCTCCTTTCTTCTTCTGTTCCTAACTGATTTTCTCAACATGTGACCTCCAAAACAATGGAAACAGGGGGCGGGGACCCCCTAATCGACCTCCGATGCCTAAGTCAAAAGAGCAATTATCGATTGAGCAACGAGGAATAACAAGAAAGCTAGAGATCCAACAAGTACGAATCCCCTTGAACTGTCAAGCTAAGCGAATATTAGCCTATTCAAGCTCTCAATAGGTCTTTTCAATAGCCTGAGCGAGTATCAATCTATGAATCAGTATGCTTTCTCTACACGGCGAATACGTGTATTTATAGTGGAAGAAGGAGAGTCAGGGGGCCGAAATTTCTATCAATTAGGGTCGAAAATTATATCTCCTAGGGCTGGCCAACTGCCTTAAAGCCCAAGTAAGGAATATTCTAACCCCTTCTCCAATTAAATTCTATCTTTATTAAGAGATAAAATCTCTCATTAAATTGTATAACCACCATATTAAATATAATAGGAAAATAGATAAAAGATAATAATTATGTAATGAATAAAAAATACTTTTATGGCGATAGAGAAAATAATAATATGGTAGCTATTTTTTACCCGCTCACACCTTTATTGGAGGTGGTTGGTTTCACTTGCACCGAAAATACATTCAGCATCGGGTTTGCATTTATTTCAAACGAAGATGTCGGTAGTTATAGGTGGTTGTTAAGTTAATTGAAATTCGTGTACGACGAGGTTGGAGTCCAGGTCAATGTAATCATGACAGATCACGAGCATGCTCTAATCAAGGCAATAAGTCAATTTTTTCGGGGCGGAGTACAACATTTGATGTTTTGGGTGCACATCAGACATAAAATCTTGGCATACAGCCTAAAGGTGTTTACCAACTCTGAAAATCCACATGAGTTGTCACACGGGTTTGCAAATGCATGTTGGGTTCTATTTTCGTCTACCACATAGGCAACATTTGAAGAAAGGTGTGTAGAATTGAAGAGAAGATTGCGACCGACGCTTATTACATACGTGGAGAAAGTTTGGCTTAATCGATGCAAGAAGAATATAGTTCATGCTCGGACCGATAATACCCTCCACTTCCAAATGGGAACCACCAATAGGTAAATTTATTTTTAGCATTTCAATTCATTTTCGTATTAGAAAGTGTATTCGTTCAATATTTAAACGTTGACCTGTGTTTTTTAGGGTCGAAGGTATGCACCCTGTGCTGAAAAAGATATTGAATTCATCTCGACGAGGCTTCAACACCGTGATACTAAGGATTCACATCCAGATGGAATCTCAAACCAACAGTTTGAGGACATCAATTGAGAGAACCAAAATACAGAAACCAACAAAATACAAACTACTCAAACCAAAGTTCAGAGCGTTGTTCCGGCCTATATGCGACCACGTTTCAAGGCAATGCCTAGGTAAGTTGGTAGACATGTTTTATGACTTGGTTTTTGACTTGAAGCAGGATACAGTCGAGGAGGAGTGCCACGACTACTTTTGGAGAGAATGTCACAGTCTTCCATCCAAGCATCGAGTTACACAAGCTGTCATAAGGAAAATACCCATCAAGCAGGAGGAGTTACATCCTTTTTGGCAACAATTGGAATGGGATAGCCTGAGTGATGACGATCAGCTTGCCCTTTCCTGCATACCCTTGACCATTGAAGATCCCACATGGAACGAAATGATGGCTCTACGAAGCAGCAGTGAGATGCCTAGGGAACAGTTTTTCAGATCACATCAGCGTTCAAAGATTTAAAGCATCTTGAAGACACAAACCTTATTGAGCCGATACCTTACGAGACGCTAGATGAAGCCAACAAGTATTCGACCACCGGGAGAAAACACACCTTGAGAACGTGATGGAAGAGTACGAGAAGGAGCAAAAAAGACGGAGTGACAACGACAGTCAAAGCAAAGCAAATACATCGGCGCCATCCCGACCATGCGGACGACCTAGAGGATCTAAGAATAAGAAAGGGACCGGAGTTGATAGGCCTCCGATTGCGGCGGCGGCTCCTAACACCGCTACCCCGGCTGATGGAAGCTACTGTGACCGCCCGACGAGTGTCAAATAGCACGGGGTTAACTTTGGCATCGAGAAAGTGGATAGTTTTGTATTTCTGTTCATTAATGATGCTAGAGACGTGATAGGAGACGGTCATTGTGGCTTTCGGTCCCTTGCTTGCGTATTGGGGAGGCCACAATCGGAGTATTACAGTATTCGATGAGAGCTTTAGGCAAAATTGATGCAGAATAGAGATATTTATGACGTCTTGTTTCCTTGGGGCCTTACATCATTTGATGAGTTCTTGGAGCAGATCAGCCATGCGGAGTCTCCTTGCTCGAACAGATACTAGCTAGAAATGCCGCTACACGGCCTTGTGCTTTCTACTTTTTATCAAGTGCTACTTGTGTTCTTATCGAGGGATCGAGGCTCCCACACGTGCTTACCATTGCGGATTTTAGGGAACAATCAAGGACATGGGATACCGCCACCAGTCCTTGCTATCGCCCACGTTGGTCGACAAGATCACTTCGTACCGGTGAGAAATTTGTAATCACTTTTTTATAAAGTTGTTTGTTTTTGTAGATCATTCTTGATTATATGTGACAAAGCATTTCTTTTCAGGTATGGCTAATGGGCAACACACCTATCCCCCACCTCCTAGAGCATGACATCAATTTCGCCACCACATCGCTGACTACTGGCTCCACGCTCTTACCCAAAGGATTCACTCCTAGAAGACTTGCCGAAGGAACATCGGTCGGGATCCGGAGATATTTTCTTAGGACTTTCTTGTTATGGGACTTGTTAGGGGATATATGTACTTTATTCACATTTCATGTTTTCATGTTTCATGTATTGTGTGCCCCGTTTTAGGGGATTAATGAACTTTTTTCTCATGTTTCAATGTAAGGGGTCGGGCATTCCCCTGTTTGAGGACTACTAAGCTCAATTTATCTTATTATTAATAAAAATCCCCTAGAGGGGACGAAGAGTACCGTCTCTTCTTCAACTATATTAATTTATAATGTTAATACTAACAAGTTGCAAATCATAAACCCTAAACCACAAACCCTAAAATCATAAACCATATAGCCATTGAACGCAAAACCCCAAAACCATGAACTCGCAACCTTGTCGAAGGCTGGAATGGTGGAGGAGGGATGGTCTGGATACGACCAAACTGGCGCAACGACCTCTTTGGATGGTACGCCTCCTGTGCGGTGCCTAGTACCAAAATACCCCTAAAGCGAGACACCTGGTACGCGCCATCAAACAACATCTAAGCACCCCACGACATCCATCTAATTATCAAAGAGGAATACAAATCATCAATCGACACACTTTTTTACAACATTAGGTACATGTATGTCGGGTTGATTTTGAAGTTTTACCTCCTCTACACGGACCGTATCTAGAACCTACCGCATCGCCATACGTCTCCTTCCGTCTCGGCTGGGGGCCCGATCTCTAGTCTGTCGTGCGGTTGTACGACAATCAGCTAACGTCTCCAAATCCAAGGTGATCCGAACCTGGGTGTGCTTGAAATAACTCATGATCCATGTCTTAAACACTACTCATAAGATTTTGAACCTAACCAAATTCGAAAAATGAAATAAAAACGCCGAAGCACGTACCCTCAAAATAAGAGAGCAACCCGCAAATCCCGATGCGTCGGCACGCGACGTCATCCCGAGCTCATGAAATAGCCTCGCTAATAAACCCGCACCCCACGCATATCGACCCGTCCTATCGTGGTCAAATAGGAACGCCAATATCCATGTCTTGATACTAGTCCCAGACTTGTCGACGAAACACGTCATCTCGAGAAAGTACCAAAGAAACACTGTGGAAATGGTCTTTGGGGGCGCGATCTGGACCCCGGTCAACATCTCCCTCAGAATAGACATGATAACTGCCGACGGGGCCCGTGTCTTCCATGCATATGCGGTCTCTGGATCGAGACCCAACATCTCCGCCATACGAGCATGGGTGGCCGCCGCATTCATCGGGGGTATAAGAGCATCTCCATTGATAGGCATGGAGGGTAATGTCCATCTCACCCCACGAGAAGTGGAAGATGTTGGTCTCGGGATACCAACGCTCTCGAAATGCAGAAATGAGAATGTGGTCCGTTGAGCCATAAATCGGGCCGACCAGCCCGGTGAGACCACTCCACTAGGCGATGCCCCACCAAGAATCGGGTCCTCCATGCAAAAACTGTCGGAACTTGTCTACAGGTGTCAAGTTCCTAGACCACACTCTAATGACCATAAGCAGCTAAAAGAGGAAATAAACGTTAGTTAGAATCTGAAAATTGATTTGCAAAAAAAATAAATATTCGTAGTTTGGAAAAGTTTATGTACGATACGGTTGCTCTAGATCCTGCGGGCCACGTGTTTGGAACACGTCATCAAGAGCCTGCCGTCTATAGGACCTCCCGGATCGACCTCATCTGCGGGAGGGTCCTTAGGAGCGGCTCCTGCTGGTGTAGGGGGAGGGGGTCCAGCTGGAGCGGGAGGAGGCGCGGATCCAGCTGGAACGTGAGGAGGGGTGGATCCAGCTGGAACGTGAGGAGGGGCGGGTCCAGCTGGAACGGGAGGAGGGGGAGACTGAAAAGTGGATGTAAGTGGAGGACCTGAGGATACCGCCACGGATGTCATAGGATGGTGGCCTCAGATATATAGTAATCCTCAACCGGCAAATCCTCCGCAGTACCCACAGGAGCATCAAAGTGTATGTCCTGCTCCGTGAACAATTGATCGTCCTCTGCGACGTCGTCTAGTAAGTCATCCTGTTGAAGCTCGTCCGTAAAATCCACCTCCGTCTCGGCGGATGGCTCTATATCCTTGTCTGGGGCATCCATCAACTCATGATCATGGTCTATCTACTACTGCTCAGTAGGCGGCAGTCTAACAAGTACAACACGTGCAATCTCGAGAGCCGTAAGCTTGGGCACCGTCTTTTTCCTTCTCTTCTCGAGGAGGACGACACTCAAACTAGTGTGTAAGTCCTTTAGGCCACAAGTTTAAATTAAATTAGTATGTTTTATAATAATTATTCATTTTAGTTTTTTACATTTATTTCTTTAAAATCACGAATTCAACCTACGACTATAAATTCAATTAATGAATTCATCGTTTAGGCCGGAATTCAAAATCCAACCTAAAAACTCAATATATCATTAATAATTTTATTTCAATTTTTATTATGTTTGTATAATAATATTCGACTAAATATAACTCTAACTAATAATACATACTTAATTTTATATTGTCAGATCATCGGATGTCGACGGAGCCACATCCGTCGACATCCGATTCGGGCTACGAATTGGAGCGGCTCCAGAAGTTGTCAGAGCATCGGATGTCGACGGAGCCACAACCGTCAAGCGGCCGTCTAAAATCCGATAATGTCACCTTATCGGATCTCGACACCTTTTCCTCCCGATGGGGGGCCATGTGCTGGTGGGCCGGCCGGATCGGCATCAGTGGCCCTGAACTACGTTGCACCAGTGGTGGCGGATGGATGAGCCACCGCATCAACCTCGGCCGGAGATCCAGGGGAGGTGGTGGTGCCGACAGCCCCGGGTATGGATGCAGTTAGGTCCGCTTCTTGCGATTCGCTCGCTAACGGCGCAACGTCGTCCGCGGGTTGGATCGGTAGTGATGGTTCGGTGGCTTGCGAAGGGCTGGCCATGGCTATTTTGTTCGAGATTTTGTTTCGCACGAGCTTTTCTTTTGCAAACGGAGAAAGACGACGATGGAGGCGGCTCACATTTTTAACCCTAAACTTTCACGCGGCCCAATAAGGCCCGCAAGCCCGTTTCGCGCGGCCCAATGGTGGCGGCGGCTCGCGTTTGCATTTAACCATAAACTGTAGCGCAACACCGTTTCATACGGCCCAATAAGTAACGCAAGCCCGTTTCGAGCGACCCAAATCGCGTTTCCAAAAACGCATTTTCATTTTCCAGTTTTGCCCTTTCGCGCATCTTTGTCTCGCGCGAAGCCTAGTTGTGCGGATATTCTGTGCGCTTAATTATTAAAAAAACGAGTGCGTAAGTACCCCGCACATAAAAAAATCACTATGAATTTAAAATTATTTTAATTGGCCTATATATTATTTAAACTACTAGAAAAATGTGTATTAAAATATTATTTACTCCACTTATTTGAAAAAGCTCTTGTGCAAGACGGGTCATAAACTAGTTTAGAAACTAAAAGCCGGATGAAGCGAGAAAACGCTCCCAAGCCCCAGAAAAACCCTAACCCCCAGAAAACACTCACAAGCACTGTTTATACACCAAAACATCATCCATGAATCATTCAACCATTCCACACTCAAATTAAACCTAGATCCTTGAATCCTTGTGTGTATGTCTCACCTTGATGTTTTTTCTTCTCAATCCCAATCAAATGCCCCCAAAAACTGATTTTATTCCCGTAAACAAGTTTCAATAAATACAATTTATGATTTTTATTTTATTGCTTGGATTCGCCTTGGGTTCTAACTTTGGTCGAATTTTTAGAGGGCGGTGTGGCCTTCAACCTTGTTTTTCACTCATTGTTTGTCTATGATGCCTTCTTCATCCCGAATCCACCGTACTTAGAAAGCAATATCCCCTTCCTATGAGCGGTTTTTTCTAATACTCTTTTGAGGGCGAATTAACATTTATAAGAAAATTCTAAAGGCTGAGGAAGCCATATAATCTTTTAGGCCGAGGAAGCCATAAAATTTAAAGTTCGAATTAATGTCTGATTGAGGCCGAGGAAGCAAAAAATTCTTTATCTTTGAACAATTAGATAAGTTCTGGACAATCAACTTGCAGGGATAAGTCCTTGCTAGCAAGGCAAAAATAAAATAGGCTTTTTTTACCGGAAACCACCCTTACAATATGCCATATTAGCGTAAACCACCCTTTCAATGGCTATTTACCGAGAACCACCCCTACAATGCCTTCCGTTACGTTTTGACCACCCAATTAAAATTTTCCGTTTGAAATCCCGTTAAGTCGTGCAATGACCCTTTTGCCCCTCTTTTTTCCCCAAATTACACCCCGATCTGCCTCTTTCTCCCTCAACTAAGCATTTCGATTTCCTGGGTGAAATCCTTAAAATCAATTCTGTATAATTTGGTATAACTCAAACAACCCAAGATTCATCATATTAAGTTATTAACACAGAAGAGATTCCAGGCACAATTATGATTATTTAGTGCAAATTATACAAAATCGCCCCTAATACATGTCAATTTGCTTAAACCCAACCCACCATTCATACATAGTTCATAAGCAGAATCATCAACCTATAGTTAGCAATTCAACACTGATAAGCATAAATTACGCTCAATTAATGTGTAATTTCATAATTGCCATGCTTTTTTCCCACAATGCAATCCACAAGCAACAAACTTGCAAACTTACAGAGGAAGGAGCAAAGTGAGAGATGTCTCGAGGAATCCAATATCTGCGGCCGCCGAACCAAATAACCGCTTCCTCCACCGACCCGAATGGGGCGGAGGTGTCGATTTGGACCCGAGGACTCGCAAATCCGATGGCTCCAGGCTCGAATTCGGGCTCGTCGTAAGTCCGGGTGGAGGAATCAAGTAAGCCAACGCCCTAGTCGCCTCCGCCTGTGTTCTATTCCCTTCCCCAGTCACCGCAACCATCTCCAACAACCAATCAATCACCTTCCCACCTTCAACCACCACAATCGCCGCTATTCTGGTATGCTTCATCCGATTGATAATCCTGTGCGCCGATTCCTTCGACCTATCAACCGTATGTTCGATCGTGGTGAAAAGCTGCTCCCAGCCGGAGC
The DNA here is from genome assembly GCA_964016875.1 of Fallopia convolvulus. NCBI lineage: Eukaryota > Viridiplantae > Streptophyta > Magnoliopsida > Caryophyllales > Polygonaceae > Fallopia > Fallopia convolvulus. The sequence continues at coordinate 53,282,922 of OZ024722.1, forward strand.
TGTCACCGAAATCGGCATTGTGTTTATCGTCGGAGAGGAGGTAATAGGAGATGGTGGCGGCGGAAACGAAGGCGGTAGAGGCGGCGGCTAGGAGAGGAGTGCGAGAGGAGGAAGCCGCGGAGGAGAGAGGAGAGACGCCATGGGAGGTCACATGGATGATTGACGAGAGATTTTTGAGATCAATTTGGTGAGCCCTAGAAATCGCACATCTCAATGGAGGGAGAAAGAGGTAGATAGGGGTGTAATTTGGGGGGAAAAGAGGGGCAAAAGGGTCATTGCACGACTTAACGGGATTTCAAATGGAAAATTTTAATTGGGTGGTCAAAACGTAACGGAAGGCATTGTAGGGGTGGTTCTCGGTAAATAGCCATTGAAAGGGTGGTTTACGCTAATATGGCATATTGTGAGGGTGGTTTCCGGTAAAATAAAATAAAAAGAACACATTAGTATTGATTAGCTCTTGCTTGGGCATCAAGTTCTTGTGCTGCAAGCTTGACTTAGTTGCGGTGCAAGTATTTTTTTCTCTCTCTTTTTTTTTCTTTTGCAGGATGGCTCGTACTTATTGTATGTACTAATTTTCGGAGAGCTAGAATTGTGGTCGGTACGTATCGGATCGGGTTGTACTATGCCAGGTCACTTGGTGCTCTAAGACTTCTGAAGATCCTTCATCTCGGTGGAGGGAACATCAGTTGTCCATTTCGCACACCCTATGATGGGTTGACCTGCTGCCTGCGGCGCTATTATTTTAGTGCTTTACTCACCCCGATTTTGATCTTTTTTTGCTCTTCTTTTCGATGATTTGTACTACCCTTAGTCGTTTCTGCTTGCCTTAGAAGGCTTTTTTGTTGACCCTTCTAGTCGTTCACAGTTGCCCTTTTTTTTAATGACCTCTCAGATTACCAACTTGTTTAGTGCTCCCAATTCTTACCTGTTTCAAAAAATAAACTAAAAGCCGGATGAGTCTTGTTATTAGTTATTACAATCATGATTCATTAAATTTCACTAATTGATAGGGGAAGAAGGAAATGCTCCCAAGAAAACCTAGAAACTACAGCCGTCGTCACCTTCACCCAAAATCCCCAACTTTTTCAATCAAATTTATTTGTAATCTTAATGTTAATCTTTCTCTTTGAAGTCTTTCAATCTCATCACTAATTCAGAAAATCTCCTCTAAAGAAGTCGGATGATGTTGCTTCTCCTTCCCTCGGAATCATGGTCGGTTCTCCTTCAACTTGGTGGTGGTTCTCTGGTAAAAAGGCTAAGTATGTTTTTGCTATAAACCTTCTTCCTATTGAACAAATCTTGTGACCCTTTACATAAACTTTTGATAAAAATAGAACTTTCAATCTAAATAATTACTTGCCTAAATTGACATTTTATAAATAAAAAATACGTTATATTTTTCTTAATTTTCTTTTTGAATTATTTATGTAAATATACGTGATTTTATTATCATTAAAAAATTCATTCCTTATTTATGTGTTTTCATCGTTTCTCATTAAGTATATTTTTAATTTTTATTCAATTTTTTTTGCAGAATTCAATAAGATAAAAAAAAATCCAAGAATTTAGATTATTTTTACCTTTTCATATTTTTTGTAAAATATTTTTAAAATTAAATGATTATATCTGAATAAAGATGTTATCTAATGTTAAATATTTTATAAGATAATTTATTTAACTAAAAAAAGATTATATCTAAAATAAAATAAACTATAAAAAAATTTAAATATTTGGTAAAATAATTCATAATAATTTATTTAAGTTATTTTTTCTATCAGAATATAAGCTATCTACCACGTAGGATTTTACCATGTGTCACCTAGGATTTTTCGTATATGTCATTCTCACAATTTATATATATTGAAAAGATTTTATCTAACATAAAATAAACTATAGTATATATTCGGATATATCATGAGTATATAATTGATTATCAATTTGATTACATTATCTTTATCTATATACCTATTTCTATAAAAGTTTTCTTAAATCAAATTATGATAAAAGAATAAAAAATTACATTATCTATGTCTTTGTATCCATTTATGATGTAAAAGATTTTCTTAAAAAAATAAATTTTGGTTAAAAAATATATTTATAACTATATATTGAAGTTGTATCTTTTTAAGCTTCCACATTGACTTTGTCCCAACTTTATTTTAAAATTTTAACTTTTATTTATATTACTTTATCTTTTACAAATAATTTTTCTCTCTACTTAATTATCAAAATTTGTAAAAATTCAAAATTTATTTGATTCTATAAATAAAAAACTATCGTATGTGAGCATAATTTTTTTATCTTTTATGTATTATTATATTAAAATAAATATGTTCATACTTAATCCGAGTAGTAGTCGTGCATGGCACGACGGGTATAACTAGTACATTATAAAGCAGAACCCAAGTATGTTGTAAAATTTGCGCCACGTGGTATTTTTAAAAAAAACTAATGTGAAATTATATTTTAATAAATTTTGTAACAACTTATAGTATTCTTGCTATAAATGCTACATAGATAACATGTTTATATAATTTTTTATGTATATAATTTTCTATCTATGGATTATGTATTAGTTTACTATAAACTACAATAGATAACTTATTTATATAATTTTTTATATATACATAAATTCCTATGAGATAATATTTTCCATATTAATTTAATATTTTTATCTCTTAACAAAATTTAGGGTCTCAATATATTTTTTTATCTTTTAACAAGGCTTGAGCTCCAAGTATAAAATTTATATCTATATAATGATATAATTTTAAATAATAAATTTTGTTATGTTGATATATTTTTATTTTGAGAAAAAGATATAATTTTATGTTAATGACTAATATTATATGTAAATGTCAAAAATAAATAAAAATTTTAATTTTAATTTAAATTAATAAAATTATATTTTCTTTATCTTTTATGCATTTATTTAAAATATTTCTTCTTAAATCAAAGTTTGATAAAAAAAAATAGAAAAATTTACAAATCTTGATGAATACTTGCTTAAATTGAATTTTGATAAAAAATTACATTACATTTTTCTTAATTTTCTTTTTATTTTAGTTATGTAAATATATAATTTTTTTATCTAGACCCACCTTACATTTAAATTTTTTTATCTCTATGTTTTTTTTTGTAATTTAATATGGATGATAGGTTTATTAATACATTGAATTTTGTAAATTTTGATATAAATTTAGTATGGAAAACAACTTTATAGATGGATTGAATTTTGCAAAATAATACATAGATAATTTTCTCTGTATTTTATCTCTTAAATCAAGGAAAATGTTCTCTTCTATACTAATCTTTATATTGTATTTTTCATATTTACAAACATTCTTATTATTATAGAGTAAAATATAAGAACCCTAATATATAATTTTAATAAACTAACTTTAAAAAAATATTTTAATAAATTATATTATGCTTTGTAGATAACCTATCATAATTATTATTATCTTTATAAAAATAACCAAGTATTTTAGACATATTCGTGTCTAAAAAAAAGAAAATATTATTTAAAAACATTCAATAAAAAGTAAAATCAATATTTTAATAATTTCAATCTAAATTTGGACAAGATCTCCACAAGTAATAGAAAAATATTTAAAAATATATTCTATTAAAATATGACGTACAATCTAAAAAAAATAATTTGTCTATTGCATAATTTATTATGATATTATATAAATATATTTATTATTTTAAATTAATATCGTAGAATTATATAGTTTTTAGTAAAATTATCCCGTGAATATCACGGGACTTCAACTAGTTTTCTTTTTATTTTTGATATTATTGGTCAATCTGTAACCTTTAAACTAAAAAAAATCTGACCCATTATTTAATGTGTAAACTAAAAAATTCACATAACATATAAAATTACGGACGAGTTGGTTCGTTAGACAGACCTAACTAGTCTTCAACGAATATGGAAAGTGAAGGAAAAGGAAAAATATGAAAGTAAAGAAAAAAGAGCTTTATGTGACTTTAAGTCCTTGTTTAATTCACACTTAATACGAAATTACGAACACATCAAATATACTTTTCTTGTATATATATTAGTTATTTTAAGGATTTCTTACACTTTTAAAGAAGTTATTAAAAATTCAACCAAAAAAAAGTTATTAAAAAGTATTATTTTATTCATTTTTACTAGTTCACTAATATTAATAAACTAACAATAAATATAAGGATAAATTTGTAAAATTAATGTGAAATTAGAAGACAAAAAAAATTAAGGTTATAAAATAATATGCCACGGAAGCACTGCTAAAAAACGACTCTATAGCTACGAGCGTATAGCCTCGAAAATATTTGAGGGCATATTTGAGGCTATTGCCACCGAATTTAGTAGCGAGCTCATATTCGTGGCTAAATAACCTTAAATGTTTTTTTGAATCTATAATTCAAGGCTAAATAACCTCGAAAAGTAAAATCGAAGGCAAACTTGATATTGAATAGATCCGAACAACAATTATGGCTAATTTTGAGGCCAATATTCGAAGCCGTTTGCCCTTAAAATGTATTCAAGGCTAGGTGCGTGGCAATATTCGTATAGCCTCAAACCGGGTTTTGAGGCTAAAAGCGAGGTTAAATAGAAGACACTCAATTTTGAGGTCATATTCGAGGCTAACTTCGAGGGTAAAGTGCACCAACCTTATTTAATGTTTGAACACTTATTTACCAACCTTATTTATTGCGGTTAGGGTTTACTTTCTACTAAATCGTGCACAATCTCATTTTCAAGACTTCTCGTTTCCATCTACACTATTTTCCTCTCTTTGCTCATTTTAAATCTTTGTAATTCCACACAACTCTTGCTTGGAAAGATCTAGTTGGAAAACTTTACACTACTTTTTGGTAGAAAAACTTTACACTACTTGATCAAACTAATTGGTATGTATCATCCTCTTTTTTAATTTTGGGGTTAGGATTTAGGTAATTATTGTTATTTATGTAAATATTTTTGTGGTTGAATACTTAGTTTGTGTTAAACATCATATATGTGATTAAGTGTGTAAAGCATACATTTCATGTGTAGTCATACAAAAAGTTGTTTTTTGATGCATGAAAAGAAAACAAGGGATCTAATGCGTAAATAGTGAAGAGCAAAGGAAAGTGAACTCGTTTCAAAATTGTTTAACATAGGCTCGAAAAGACGAACTTGAGGCTAAATTCGTGGCTACTAGCTTCAAATTTGGCCTCGATATCATTATTTCGAGGCTATTTAACCACAAAACTATTACATATGGTTAATTTTAAGGCTAATCGTATATTTAAAATTTTAGCTTGAACAAGTTAAAGGATAGTATTGAAGCCCTCTATGTGTATTTTAGCCTCTATTGTATGTTTTATGGCATATTTAACGGCTAAAAGCATTGGATATATACGTTATTTAATTTGGATTAAATTCAAAACCATATTCATGGATGACTTAAATAAAGACTCTTTTTCTTTAAATGTAATGTAGTGGTATATTTTGATGCTGGTCATTCAATACACATGGATAATCGCAATTGGATGTACACTAGATGTTTACCAGATGGAGGTGACTGGAATCAACAATTTCTTGATGGAGTTAAGGGTTTCATCGAGTTTGCAACATCACAAGTGCATTTGATGGATGGGGAAAAAAAATAAGATGTCCCTGTATGAAATGTAAGAATGGGAAATTTTAGGATGTGGAAATTGTTCGGGTTCATTTATACTTGAAAGGTTTTGTTGAGAACTATCGTCAATGGATTGCACATGGAGAGACACCTTTGGCTCCACCGTCCCCAATTGTTGAGGTACCTTCTAGCTCAAGCCTTAATAACTTGAACCACGACAGCCATCATTTAGTAAAATGTGTGATATCGTTGAGGGCCATTACACAGGAAATTGGATGACTTTGATCAAAGTTCCTCAATCGAAGAGGGATTTATGGTTCAAAGATTTTCAGGTGAAAATAACAAAGTCTATTCTATTCACTTTGTTTGATGTATGTTCACTTTGAATTGTTAGCTCCATTTATACTTTATAATGAGGTGTGCATTTCTTTATTGTAGAGGGTCTGCTATTGAAATGTCTCTACAGTGCAGATGAAAAAAAAACATTTTTCATCAAGCAAGCAAACACATTCGTAACGTCTTCAAGGGATGTCGTAATAGGAAAACCCAACCTTCCTTCATAAGTACTAGTCAATGGGCTGCAATTGAGAGGATTAGAAAAACTGACCCAAGTTTTCTTAGGACTTCTGCTACCAACAAGAGAAACAGGTCTTGTCAAAACGCAATTGATGCTGGTAATTTTCATGGAGGCTCTCATAAACTAACAAAATGGATTGATGAAACCGTAAGTTCACTTCTATCCATTTTTTTCTACATTGTATGTGAAATTTTTATTTAGCCAATTTTTAATAAATCACTTACTTAATAGTTGCTTGTCTTTGTATGTGAAGGAAAAGCAAACTAGTGTAAGGCCAAGGATTTCAACCATGGTGCATCAATTATGGTCAAAACCGGATGGGACTTGGATCAGGTCTCGTCCTAAAGCATATGTGGTTAGTTTGCCTTAAACAAATCTTTGTTTTAATCTTTGGAGATAACTCTTTTGATCTTGTTTCACGTGAATATTATAATTGAATTGTTGTACTTTTCTCATTTGGTTGGTCTATTGGTGTCGTCATATATGGACTTTTAAATCCTAAAGGCACCAAACCTTGTTTCACCTGGACTTTTTCCATTGTTAAATTGTTAGTGTCTTGAATGCTTTCACTAGTGCACCTATATAAATCTCATTTTAATTGGCGGTTTCATGCAGATAAACTTAACTAGCAAGTGGTTTTGTGGATTTTGCTTTCTGCTTTCTAATGCCAATTCATGAGCAGCCTACACATACACACTAATATACCTGATGGAGTGCACCTATATAAATCTTTAGAAATCTATACCTATTTTGGTTGCTCCATATACAACTTAGATGATATACTTGATAGGGTCTTGTTGTTATCATTGTTACTAGCAGTAATTCTTTTTCGGATGTCATTCATTTAAGGCATTATCTGATTATGTGCATTAAATTTCAGTCTCATACTAACTAATTTGGTTTCAAGTTTTAACTTCTTCTTTTTTACATGATTTTATCATTTCCTTAGGAGAAGTTTGATGAATTAGTTGTCAGCCAATTTGCTCCTACTGCTGAAAATGGTGATGATCCGTCTCCATAATCCATGAGTGAGGTAGATGAGAAAGCGTTATGGATGACAACATGTGGTGGACCAAAGAACCACCGTATTTTTGCCATGGGGGAGGAGGGGGTTGCCCTTATTAGCAATGGAAAGGTTTCTGATCAGCACACGAAGTCCCAGGCCACATCAACTACTCAAACCTCAAGATGCTTAGATTCGAGAGGAAGTTCGAGAGGAGATGAAGCAGATCGAATCTACAATGATGGAATTTATGAAAAAACAACAACAACAACAGCAGCAACAACAACAACAACAACAACAACAACAACAACAACAACAACAACAACAACAACAACAACAACAACAACAACAACAACAACAACAACAACAACAACAACAACAACAACAACAACAAGACTTCATGAAACAACTTCAAACCAATTTGTTTCAACAATTTTCTCTACTTCAAGGAGGTCAGAACTTGACATTTGCAGCAGACCGTTCACACTCTAACCCGGGTTTGAACACAAATCCCTAGCTTTTTATTTGCTACAAGTATAGAGGATGTGGAAGTGCTCTTTTTGGTTATGCTTGTAGGAGCTGGAAGTCTTTTTGTTGTGCTTTCAAGAGCTGGAAGTGTGCTTTTTGTTATGTTTGTAAAGTTGGAAATGAATTTATGCTATGAGAATAGGACCTAGAAGTCATTTTTTTTGATGAACTTATGCAAGGTTAAACACTTTTGGACTTGTGTTTATGCTTTAGAATGTTTGTTTCCTAGGTCTTGTATTTTATGTGAATGTTTGGAACTATTTGGTGGAGACTTGCTAAAGCCCATCAACTATTGTAGTTTGTTTGATATTAATCTTAATTAGTTGGATTAGTATGTTAATGAGCATATTTTATATGATGTATTAGGTGTTATATGATTATAGCCTCAAAAGAGGTTAAATTTGATCTTTTTTTATATTGGTTGCTCTCAAACTAATTTGATTATAATTTGGAGGTCATCCAATGGTACCCATGAAATAATTGGAGGCAAAATTTGATCCTATTTAGCCTCGATTATACCCTTAAAAAATTAAGGGTAACATTTGTTCTTAATTAGCTACAAAATTATGTTCTCCAACGTTGCCTTGAAATAAATTCTAGGTTAATTTCGGGACCAATGACCTCTACTTTAGCCTCAAAATTATTTGCTCCTAACGACTTCAAAATTAGCCTTCAATATCATTTCAGGCTAAAGGGCCTCGAAAACGAAATTCGAGGCTAAATTTTCGTAGCCGCATTTAGCCACGGGTCACTGGCTCGAATTAGCTTTCGAGGCCAAATTTGGGACTAATTTCATGGCTAAGCAAATTCGAGGCCTGTTTCGAGGCTACTCTCGATGCCAATTTCGTGTCTATACCACTGCTTTCTAGTAGTGAAGGTTTATATCATTACAAGCATTTAATGTGAAAAATCGTCAAAAATGGACATCCATATAAAGCAACATTCCAACAAAAGAGAGTAATTAAAGCCTTCGTGCATTTGGTTCGGCGGTTAAGACTTTGGGGTAGTACCCCGACCGAGGTCACAGTTTCGAATCCCATGGGCAGCGATTTGTCTATTTCGTTAGAATTAGTTAGTAACCAGATCTCATTACTAGTGGATGTTCTAGGTGAGCCCAAGTATTAATTGTGGCGACTCTATTCCTTAGCCTATAAAAAAAGAGTAATTAAATATATGGGTTGGCACGATTATGGTGTATGTAAGGTCTATTAAAGGTAGGGGTCTCATACAAAACCGAAACCGAAAAATCGATTATTTTTTTGGGCAATCAAACTGACTTTTTTTGAAGTTTCGATTTGGTTAACCGAACCGAAAATATTTTCGGTTTATCGGTTCGGTTTCGGTTCAAGACTTTACATATAATGTTTAACCGAAAAACCGATTATTTTTTTAGTTAACCAAACCAACTTTTTCTGAAATTTCGGTTTGGTTAACTGAATCGAAAATATTTTCGGTTTATCGTATCGGTTCGGTTTCGGTTCACGACTTTACATATAATAGTTAACCAAAAAACCAAAAATATATTAATATATTTTTCAAATAATAGTTATCTTTACTTTATTTAGTGGTTAAACTCTATGATCTTCAAGGTGCTGTTCTAGTTTGAGTCTGTCCTTCTCCAATTTTAACAATTTACACACTATTTACTTCTCATTGATATATGACTCATTTATTAAAGTTGATGGGATAAAAAAATAATACACACAATGTTTGATTTCACACACTATAGTATATACTATATATTTGTTTACAACAACCGAAACAATATGGTATAAGTACATATTTAAATGGTTATCGGTTAACCGCCGAACAGAAAGATTGGTTAACCGAATTACGGTTAACCGAAATTCACGGTTCAATTACGGTTCATGATTTTAACTAACCAAAATCATGGTTAACCAAACTTCGGTTAACCGAAATCTCGGCTAACCGGGTTTGGACACCCCTAATTAAAGGATAACACTTATTCTAGCTATCTTTCTCAAGAGGTATATTTTGTTAAGGAAATGTGTTCCAATATTAGAATTGTAATTTAATTATATAGATAGAGTTAGAAAGATCTTGTTAAGTAACTATTATCTTGTTACTCTTGTACGAAGTTGAGATATGAATGCCACACCTTCTGCCGCGTGCCATTTCTGTCCCTCTCAATCAAGTTAGACTGTCTAATATTCAGTTGGTCTAGTGGTAAAGTGGTGCTAGACTCTTTAAGTGTTGTCCAGGAGGTTCGAAGTTCGAATCCCACTGGCGGCATGTATGGAGAAACTGATATTGGGAGGGTCTCCCCCAAAATGGGGCCACGAAATACCCGGTTCGGATGTAGAGCGGTGTCCGATCGATCGAACCGGACGAGCCAAAAGACAAGACCAAAAAATCAAGTTAGACTGTCCAATTAATTTTGGGGACGTGTTATAATTTTGGTTAATTTTGCTTTGATCATATGAAAATGTAATCATATTGTTTAATGATTGTTTCATTTAGAATAACATCATCATCATCACCATCATTATCATATATAAGATGATGTATCTGATAGATCCAAGAAAAATTAAAGTTTAGCTATTAGTAATAACTGAATTTATTTAAAATAAACTAAACTTAATATAAGGTTTATATCAACGTCTCGAAAGTGATATATAAAATAGCCAAAGACCAGGACAATAATCAAATAAAAAATTATTATATTAAAATAATTTACTATTAGTGCAAAAATTCAAAGTTACTCAAGGATCTCGTATGAACCTTTTACCTCCTTAAAGACCTTGACTTTAATATGCAAAACAATGGACACAGAGGGTCTAAGTCTCTAATCCACCTCCGATGCCTAAGTTAGTAAGGATTCCAATTGCACAGTGTGTTTTCTCAAAGCAAAGCTTACCGTATTTATGGAGAAACTATTTAACTAGATATTGAAGGTATTAAAATATTAAAAAGCCTAATTATGTGCATATAATAGTAATTAAAATTACACATATAACTAATTACTAAAAATTATACACGCAATTACCATTTTTTTAACAAATGAAAAAAATACATCAAATTAACTGATAACTTACATTTAGATCATATTTAGGATACATTTTAGATCATGTTTAGTTATGTTTGTATCTTACATTTTGAGGTATTTGTTTGTTTCTTGTTCTTTCGTTTAGTTTTGTAGTTCGGTATCTACACTTTATTTTTCCGGTATTTCAAGCCTAATCAGAAGGAAACCGAGTGATTGAGGGAGTGCGGGAAGTCAAGCAACCCGAAGGGAAGTCCAAGCCAAGAGAAGTTAAAGCCAAGCAAGAAGGAAACAGGAAGGGTCCGGGTAGCAAGCCGAGTCGTTGCCTGAGTAAAGATCAACCCAAGTAGGCTTAGTTGAGGAGGATTCAAGATCAACCCGAGTCGTTGAAGGATATTCTATTCAAAAATATGAGGATTCAAGACTATGAGTCAGTAGCTTTGGCAATAGATCAAAATGAGAAGATGTCGAGAAAACTAAAGGACCCAAGTGAGTTCTTTATTCCTGCTAGTTTTAGTTCTCTACAATATGAGTGCCTTTGTGATCTTGGTTCTAGTGTCAATATCACGCCCTTGTCAATTTGCAAAAACTTGAATTTGGGTGATCCTATTCCATCCAAGATATGTCTTATCATGTGGGCATTACGGAGAACTTTTTGGTGAAGGTGGGCAAGTTCTCTATACCGGGAGATTTTGTGATCCTTGGCATGGAGGTGATGAATGGCAAGACTCCTATCATCCTTGGGAGATATTTTTTAGCCACCGTTGGAGCTAACATTGATGTCAAGAATGATAAAATCTCACTCATTATCGGGGAAGGGAAGATAGAGTATGAATATCGCAAGGATGACATCCTTGAAGTGCACAAAGATCCTCCCCAAGAGACCGTCAAAGTAGCATGTTGCAATATTGTGATAACTTACATTTTAGAGCATCTTAGGGCATGCATTTAGGACCTTAGTTTAGTATGTTTTCATGCATTAGTCTTGTGTTTTCTAGTACTTTTAGTTTAGTTTCCGTTATGGATGTCTACACGCGTATCTTTATGCTTTTCAGGTACATTGGAGAAGTTCAAGCGTCATTTGGATGCGTTTGGATACATGGCGGAATCAAGACTTCAATCTAGGAGGAAGGGCCCGGAAAAGAACAATTCAAGAGCCAAAAAGAAGGAACCACACAATCAAGGCCAAGGTCGTGCACCTTGGTGCACGGTCGTGCATGCGGTGTTGAAGAATCTTCGGATCGTGCGCCTATGCTCAGAGAAAGGCACGGGTCATGCGTGCCAAATGCACGATCGTGCATTGCCAAGACAAGGGTCGTGCAGTTGGTCGTGGGCAGGCTAAGGTCGTGCAGTTCCAAGGCCAGGGTCGTGCGCCTCCATGCCTAGGGTCGCGTGCTTGCTTGATGTCGTGCGTGGCTCATGTGGTCTTGCGGCTTTGGCGCACGACACGCACCGCGGATCGTGCGCCCCTTTAGGTCGGGTTTTGGGTTGCCTTTTCCTCCTTATAGATTGGGGGTTCTAGTTTTTACCAAGTTCTTATTACTTGAGAGACAAGTTTAGGGAGATTTAGTGGAGATTTGGAAGATTTGTTGAATCTGAGTTTGAATTTGCTGGATTTTAATCAAGTTTGCTTGTTTCTTCAATCCGGTATGTTTATTCTCATTATTGAATTGATTTCTTCTCTCTCCATGTCTAGCTAAACCCTAAATTCTAAGATTGGGGTGAACCCAATGATGTGTATGTAGACAAATCTATTGACTTACACAATCTGTTGCTTGAAGCTTTGTTTGATTCAATCCTAGATGCTCTATGCCTTAGTAACTTTTATGAATGGGAACTTGCCAAAGTTTGAGACTGAAAGGTAATAACTTTGATAAGTAGTCTGACATGGAATTGAGACACTGAAAGGTACTTTTTCTTGTTGGAACCCTAGGATTTGAACCTGAGTTTTCTCTATTATGAAAGTATTTTGAATTCTCTTGTGGAATAACAATTGTCATAGAAACCTTAAGGTTGGGTTGAGTTAGCAAGTCGCGAAAGCGGATGTTGATTCAATTTAATCTTAAATTCTAAGTCCTTAAAGGTCTAGATTTTAATTTATAAGTTACGAAAGTGGATGTTTAATTGATTCTAGATACGTTTGTTAACATTCGAAAGAATTTAGTGGATATATTAGACAATTGCCTTCAAACAAAGTCATAATTAAGATTGTGCAATCATCTTTTATAGTCTACTGAAGAATTGTTGTGGGGATCCTTGATCTTAGAAGCTTTTCTCCCATTGATATTCTCTTACATTAATTGTTTGCTTGTCATAATTAGTTTCATAGATAAAATCACAAAATAATCTTTTCTTATTTTTACGACTTGGTCTACTGATTTGAATACATTTAATACTACTTAGTCCCAGAGTTCGACACCTTGGTAGTACAACCTATCTTGTACACTTGCGGGGTAGGATTTGGCCTATCAAGTTTTTGGCGCCGTTTTCGGGGACTATAGCTAGTATTGGTTGTTTCTCATAACTGATAGACTAGGTCTGTTTTTCTTTTTAATTTTGTATCTTTTGTCTGTGATTTCAGGTTTGTTCTCTAGTTCATGCGAAGAGCCATGAACGCTCAACCACCCAACGATTTTGATCCTGAAATTGAGTGTACTTTCCGTAGAAGACTAAGAGAGCAACGTGCAATCCAAGCTATGGGTGATTAAGACCAAGATGCTCATGCTTTCCATAATGACTTTGTTGTCGATCAAGAAGCCCAACTGGCGGCTGCTAGAAATCAATTGGTTGCGGCGACCCAGAACCAAGTGCCCCAAAACCAAGTGCCTCAAGAGTAAGGACAACGCCCACAAACTCTAGCTGAATACATGAGGCATGCTCAACATGGGCCTATATCTGGTGTTTTCTATCCTGAGGTGCAAGCTCATTACTTTGAATTGAGGCCCTCCTTGATCAACATGGTTCAACAAAATCAATTTGGAGGTCTTCCACCTGAAAATCCTCATCAACACCTCGCTACTTTTATTAAGCTCATGGAAACTATCAAAATCCATGATGTTCCAGATGACACACTCAGGATAAGAGCTTTCTCATTCTCTTTACGGGACAAGGCCAAGACATGGTTCAAGACTCTTCCTCAGAACTCCATCAAAACATGGGATGAGTTAGCCTCAGTCTTCTTAAACAAAGACTTCCCACCTAAGAAGACTTCTGAGATGAGGCAGCAAATCATTAATTTCAAGATGAAAGATGGAGTCTTACTTTGAAGCTTTGGAGAGATTCAAGGAGCTTCTTGTGTTGTGCCCTTATCATGGGCTATCTAAGGTGGCGCTTCTTGATATCTTCTATAATGCAATTGATAGTGCAACTCGTCTGCTAATTGATGCCTCATTTGGAGGTGGCTTGTCTAATCTGCAAACAGACGAGGCATGGGATTTGATTGAAAGAACTACATTTCATTCCCATAATTATTCTTATGTTCACTCCACATCTAGTGCCAAGAAAGCCTCTTGGATGTATGAAGTTGATGCCAATACTCAATTGAGAGCTCAAGTTGATTTTCTTACTCAGAAGGTCAAGTAGATGGAAAAAGATGCAGTAGCAGCAGGAAAGCCCATTGGTCCTACACCATCAAGCTCAGTGGTAAATTGTCGGTTTTGTGGAACAAATGATCACACAATATCAACTTGTCATTTGTATGCTTCTCAATGTGAGCCACAAAAAGGAGAAATTAGCTACATGAATAACTACAATCGGGATGTAAGGAATGACCCTTACTCCAATACTTACAACTCCGGTTGGAGGAATCACCCAAACTTCTCCTATGGAAATAGTAAAGCACAACAAAGACAGCCACCTAGGTTTCAACCAAAAGCTCCTCCATCATAAACTACTCTTGTGCCACAACCTCAACAATCAACAATGGAGCTTCTACTTGAGCAACTTATGGCGGGTCAAAAAGCAAGTCAGTCCTTTCAACAGGACTTGATCTCAGAGTTACAAGAGATGAAAAAGCAACAAAAGTTGTTTGAGCAACAATTAGCTCAACAAGCCTTGAATGCCCTAAGACCCAGTGGTCAATTGCTTGGACAACCTGTTATGCTGGTTTTAGTACAGCGTAATTCTGTATTTTTATGAGGATTTCTTAATGTTTTAAGCTAGATTAGGGTGTTTATTTGTAATATCAGAAAAGCCTACAGTTGAATATTTTGAAGACAGAAGTCCTCAGTTCAAGGAAGATTTTGAAAGAGATCCTATCCAACAAGAGGAAGATTGATGAATGCCAATCCGTCTCTCTAACCAGGGAGTGTAGTGCCCTTATCCAAAACAAGCTCCCTCCCAAACTTGACGATCCAGGTAACTTTTCTGTCCCTATTGTCTTTGGAAATACTACTTATGATGCTTTATGTGATCTTGGAGCTAGTGTTAGTATTATTTCCTTATCCATCTACAAATAATTGGGTTTGGGAGAACCTAGACCTATATGGATGACACTTTATATAGCGGATAGATCATCGGTTTGCCCCATAGGAATCATTGAAGATGTACCTATTCGTTTAGATAAGTTTTTTATTCCTGTGGATTTTATTGTGCTTGATATTGATGCTGATATGCATGTCCCAGTCATCTTGGGAAGACCCTTTTTAGCTACTGCAGGTACCATGATTGATGTTAAGCAGGGGGGTCCTCTCCTTCACAATAGGTGCTGATAAAATTGAATTTAGTCTTTCTAAAGCTATTAAACAACCTTCTTGTGAGGATGATGATAGCATGATAGATATCATAGACAAGAAAGTTCATGGATCATTGATGTCTGTGGTCTCTAAGGACCCATTGGAGCTTTGTGTGACTACTATTGAAGACTAGGTGGAGAAAGGAGAGCTACTTGCTGATGTTGCTCAAACTTCTCAACAAGTTGTGGAGGCTAAAAGTCTCATAGTTGGTGATGGTGCTAAAGACATGAAGGGTAGAGATCCAAAGAAAAAGAAGAAGGATCGAGCAAAAAGTGAGGTCAAGAGTGGAGACAGGGTGATGCTATTCCATGAAAAATCCAACATGTTTCCAGGGAGCAAAGGAACAAGATGGTTTGGGCCATACATAGTGACTCGAGTTTTACAAGGAGGATGAGCTGAACTTTGACATAAAAACTCGGGAAAATTCAAAGTACAAAGGCATAGGCTGAAGCTTGTAGTTGATTCTGATCCGGTTAGGGTGGGTACCAATGACCCTCCTGACCTGAGTGCATAAAGGAAGATGGAAGGTCAAGCTAATGACCTTAAACAAGCGTTGCTTGGGAGGCAACCCAAGGTTAGTGTTTTCTTCTCTATTTTATTTTCTACATTGGGGACAATGTAGATTTTAAATTTGGGGGAGGGAAACATGTTTCATTTTAGTTAGATTGCATATAGTTGCATGTTAGGTTGCATTTTCATGTTAAAATTTTTTTTTGCATCTGTTTTTGCATAAAAAGAAATAAAAAAAATGCGAAAAATACAAAAAAAATCATGCATTTTAGGTGTTATTGAACCCCTTTTAATGGAAAACCCCTTGTCCTTAATTATTCTTTGCATAACTCTAAAGCCTCGTGATATGCTTGAATTGTTGAAACCTTCATATATTAGCATGATTGTAGATTTTTATGTTTTTCATATAATTGAATGAGCACATGTTATCTTTTGAGATTTGAGATTATGTTGAAGTTCTAGACATGTTTAACCTTGTGAGATCATATTCTTAGCCTTTCTAGGACTATTTGTCCTCTCTTATATTTCTTGAGTGTCTCACTTTGACTTGCTACTCTAGAACTTGCGTTTAGATATCTATTTTGAGGCTGCTTACATGAGTCTTGCATATGACATTAAAGTGATAGAGGCATTATTTTTCATTAGCCTATATTTCCCTATCCACCCTGCATATTAATCCTTCTTTTTAAAGCACTTGCTAGCCTTAATAGCCTATCTTTTTTAGCTCCACAAAATTAAAGAGCCTAATGAGCCTGACCCGTCTGGAGAATAGGAATTGTTGCTGGATTTGTTTTATGAAGTTTGAGTAAGTTGGGGAATTGAGAAGAAGAATGAGATTGGTGGATGAGTTGAAAAGAAAAAAAAATGTGAAGTAAAGGGAATAATGGTTGAAAATGAAGAATGGTTTGAGCTTAAGAAGGAAAATAAATGCATATGGAAAAAGTTTCAAAAACCATGAAAAAAAGGGTTGAAAAAAAAAGATATACAAAAAAAGTGTGATAAGAAAAAGAAAGAAGTTGAAGTATAGTTCAAAGGTTGGAAAGAAAATGAGAAAAAAGAGTTGGTTTATTGGTGTTGATGAAGCTTGATTCCTATTTTCCAGATTTAGCACCACATAACCAGATATTTTCCCTACCTTATTCTTCCCACCTTGGCTACATTACGACCCGTTATAAGACCTCTTGATTTTTGTTGTATGCAATGTCCATAGCGGTGGAGATTTAAAACATTGATCCAAGCATATGGTAGTTTAGCGGTCTTAGTTGAGGATTGAGCGAAACACTTACCCTAAACACTTGAGTGAGAGAGACAAACACATTTACCTAGTAAGGTCTAGAATTGTAACACCCCTATTTTACAACAATGGGTATTACCGCCAGTGACCTCAGACTCTACCGTCCAAAGTCACCCAAGGCTTTTAGAATGATATAGAACAATAATAATGCGGAAATAAAAATAATTTATGAAATAGAAAGGGTGCTCCCGAAGGAGACTTTGTTTGTACAAAACATCTTACATTGCTTTTCAAACATAAGGTTGTTCGGAATTGAAATGCAAAACCACTTGTCCTTGAAACATAATGAACTTAAAGCAAATGATATGAAAGGTACATCTTGAAATTCCTTGTTCTTCCTTCGTCTTCACTTCACGCCTTGTTGGGATTCCTAGATTCTGACATAATTCGCGAGGGGCGATAAAATGCCAAGCAAACATGCGGAAAAGAAGAATTAGTCTAAGAGACTAAGCAAGCGGGAATGGAACTTCCCGAGGGTATTTCGGTAATTTCAATTATTGTCGAAATAGATAACAAGGTTGTGTTTACGATGGGGTTATATAATAAGGCTTGTTTATGTGGAGCTTTAATGGTTCGAAGGAGAGTATATCTTAAGTGAAGATAACTCGATAAGCAATAGAAGAGCTACTAGATTGTAGACTTCGTTAGGATTTCGAAAGTAGGTTGGGAACGTTTATTGATTCATACAAGTAAAAACCTCTCGCGCCCTGAGCGGACCGAGAGCCGGATCGATCATTTGAGACCGGTCCGGTTTTGGTATCTTAAATGTGCATTAGCACTTATCTTATATAGTGACGAAAGATATTCGACTTTGTTAATGATTTTTAATAGAGAGTGGTGGGACACGGATAATCCGAGCCACCCGAGGGAGAACGTCAATTCCCCGGCATTTAGCTAGAGTGCGCACAATCCCTCCTTGCAATCGGAGCGGATGGAGATCATGATCCCGAAAGTCGTATGGACGTACGACTTAGTAAGGTTATATAGAGGCGTCGGCTATCCCGCACCCCTTTCTAGTTTATTCAAAGTAAATCTCTGAGCGAGACCACAAGCAATCAAGATAATAACTACACTAGCATATATAATCCTATTACGAGTATATAGAGCAATCATGCTAACAATGGGTCGTTATTTCTAGCATTCGATATTTCCTAGGTTCATTTTTTATTGAGACATGCAAGTCGTTCCCAACATCGAGAAATATCATGTAGACGGATATAAAAGGGCACAAGGGGAAATTCCACTTGCCTTAGCGTAACGGTTTCTTACGGACGAGCTTTGACGAACTTAGGCGATTTCCCACTACGAGCGAGGATTCCGACCTAACGACACGGAAATTTGCGAAAGGCTTAAGTCATGATTTTCCTCCCAAGGTTTGGATTATCTCTTATAATATTTTATAAGAGAGTTTGAGATTCTAAATTATTATAATAATAATTTAGAAAGTTATTTTCCTTAAAATAATAATATTCCTTTATTATTATTTTGGTTTTGTAATATCCTTATTATTCCGTAAAACCTTTAATAAAAATAATTATTAAAATAATTATTAAAAATTATCCTTTTTACTTATTTATGATAAATAAACTATTACTCTCAAATTTCCGATTATTCTTGGGTGAACCTTAGAATATTGCCTCCCTTATCTAAAATACTTTATTAGTAATATTTTCTTAATAGAAAAGTATTTACCTACTTAATTCTTATTAAATAAAGTTGTCATGCCTATAGTTCCTCTACAAGGAAGTTTCCATAACTAGGAGTTTCTAAATTTCCTTATAAGGTAACTTACCTAAATTATTAATTTCGTTCTTTTATGGAAAAAAACTATAAATATCCACTTCATAAATTTAATATATTAATATAATATTCTAGTTTAAAAATAATTTCTTTCTTATAACTAAAAGATTTCTTTTCATCCAAGTCACTTTATGCTGTAATAATAACATCCTAGAATATTTGTAATATCTTACTTAATATTTTTTTTTTAAAAACAGAATCTTCATATATAAAAAAAAATCATCTATATTATTCTTATAATTTATTAGAATTTATTTAATATCTTGCCAAAATTATCTCCTTTTATTACTTCACATGCATGTTAGTTTTATTCAATTTAATTAAATAAAAATCATATAAATGTGAAAAATATTTTTAAAATAGATGTTAATTAACATATAGGTCGGGAAAATTATATCGAGCGAAAACGATAGCGGAGAGGGAACGGATTTCGAGGTGGTTGGCCCACACCTCTTTTCTTTCTTCCCAAGTGAAAAAAAATCAGCACAACTAGCCAACTTCTCCAGTGTGCTACGTCGTCGTCAGAAGGCCAATGGGGGCGATTCAAGCGATAGTCGTACGAGCCTGGCGAAAAGTCCGGAAAAGTCGTACGAGCCTTCGACAGTGAAACCTCTCATCCCCCTCTTTCTACTGTTGGAAAAAAGTCCGGAAAAGGATGTGTAACGAAGGCGTACGAGCCTGTCGAAAATCGCTCGTCACCAGCCCGGAAAGCCCGAAAACTGCACATAGTCGACTGGTTTGAATGCATTTTTGGCTCGGTTTTTGTGGTGTTTGTGCCCAATTGATTGAGGGGTTTTGTAGGCAATTACTTCATCTACATTTAGGGACTTGAATCACACAATTTGGTTGAGAAACGAGCTCGGAATCGGTCTTTGAAGATCATGCACCACTAGTGCAAAAATCTGGAATTATTTTTGGGTAAAATTCAGCATTTAAGTGAGGAAGAAGAATCTGAATTTTTTTGTGGTGTTTAGGGGACGAAAAATGGGAGAAGAGAAAGAGATGATGTGCTCTTCTAGCTTTCACAAGTACCCTTTGAATAGGTGAATTAGAGGGTTGAACAAAAGGAGAGAAAGGAGGCCATTGGTGAGGGTGGAGCTCCTTTAAATAGGCAAAGGAGTGCAACTTGGTGATCCATGGCAATGGCCATCAACCAATGAAGAAGAAGGAGATGGAAGTAGATTGGTCAAGAGTGTGCTAGTTTGATGGTGATGGAAGAATGATGCAAGAGAGGGTGTCTTGCAAGCCAAGGGAGGAAGAAGAAGAGCATGCAATGGTGAAGCGTCAAATCAACTTTGACTTGTTTGAAGAAGAAGAAGAATATGAGAGTATTTTATTAAAAGAGGGGAATTATGGGTAGTTAAGTTACAATGGCATGGCGGATTATGTGTGTGGGCGTGTGGAGTTAGTTGCAAGAGGTCTCGGGTTCAAATCCCGGCTCTTGCATTCTTTTTACAAAGCTTGTAAATTATATTTTTAGGCCTTTGTGTAATTTATTTTATGGAATAAATTCAATTTCTAAAAGATCTTATTTTTCTCTAATGCTCTTCTTATTAAATTACCTCACTTTATTAATCTATGTCCCTCCAGTTATTTTATTGAATTTTTATCTATTTTAATTTTCTTGATAATCTCTTTCAAAAGAAAATAATAGAAGTTAATTTGATATTTAGAAATTCTCCCTTTTAATTAGAGAAAAAAATTTGATAATAAATATTATATTATAAAAAGCTTGGAATATCGCGGATATTACAAGAATGGGTGCATTTTCTTGGTTTTTTTGATATCCTAAAGCATGTGCAATGATTTCAATTGTTGAACTACAAGTTTATTGATGAATGCTTTACTTCATTTGAGGTGGATACTTGGATTGCATTGTCTTGGAGTTGCTGAGTTTATTTCTTGCTTGAGGACAAGCAAGGTTCAAGTTTGGGGGATTTTGATAACTTGCATTTTAGGGCATCTTAGGACATGCATTTCGGACCTTAGTTTAGTATGTTTTCATGTATTAGTCTTGTGTTTTCTAGTACTTTTAGTTTAGTTTCCGTTATGGATGTCTACACGCGTATTTGGATGCGTTTGGATACATGGAGGAATCAAGACTTTAATCTAGGAGGCAACGAGCCCGGAAAAGAAACATTCAAGAGCCAAAAAGAAGGAACCACACGATCAAGGCCAAGATCGTGCACCTTGGTGCACGGTCGTCTGAAAGGTACTTTTTCTTGTTGGAACCCTAGGATTTGAACCTGAGTTTTCTCTATTATGAAAGTATTTTGAATTCTCTTATGGAATAACAATTGTCATAGAAACCTTAAGGTTGGGTTGACTTAGCAAGTCGCGAAAGCGGATTTTGATTCAATTTAATCTTAAATTCTAAGTGCATAAAGGTCTAGATTTTAATTTGCAAGTCACGAAAGTGGATGTTTATTTGATTCTAGATACGTTTGTTAACATTCGAAAGAATTTAGTGGATATATTAGACAATTGCCTTCAAACAAAGTCATAATTAAGATTGTGCAATCATCTTTTATATTCTACCGAAGAATTGTTGTGGGGATCCTTGATCTTAGAAGCTTTTCTCCCATTGATATTCTCTTACATTACTTGTTTGCTTGTCATAATTAGTTTCATAGATAAAATCACAAAATAATCTTTTCTTATTTTTACGACTTGGTCTACTGATTTGAATACAATTAATACTACTTAGTCCCAGGGTTCGACACCTTGGTATTACAGCCGATCACATACACTTGCGGGGTAGGATTTGGCCTATCATATTGAAGTGGGGCTTGTTGAAGTGGAGATACAATCTGATGTTGTTCAACTTTTTTAAGAATCATTAGAGGTTGAAAGCCTCATTGTTGGTGAGGCCGCTAAAACATAAAAGGTAGGGATCCAAAGAAAAAGAAGAAGGATCGAGCAAAAGGTGAGATCAAGAGTGGATACAAGATGATGAGTTTTCAAGAAAGATCCAACATGTTTCTTGGAAGCAAAGGAACAAGATGCTCAGGTCCATACATAGTGACTCGAGTTTTACAAGGAGGAAGAACTAAGCTTTTGAATAAAAAAATCGGGGAAATTCAAAGTACAAAGACATAGGCTGAAGCTTGTAGTTGAGCCCGATCCAATCCAGGTGGGTACTAAAGACCCTCCTAACCCGAGCACTTGAAATAAGATGTAGGGTCAAGCAAGGACCTTAAACAAGTGATGCTTGGGAGGCAACCCAAGGCTAGTGTTTTCTTCTCTCTCTTTTATTTTCTACATTGGGACAATGTAGATTTTGGAAGAGGGAAACATTTTTAATGCTAGTTAGATGCATATAGTTTCATGCTAGGTTGCGTTTTCATGTTTAGTTTTTTGCAAGTTTTGTTAAAAAAAAGAAAAAAAATCAGAAAAATGTCAAAAATACAAAAAATCATGCATTTTAGGTGTTTTTGAGATCCGTTTTAATGAAAAACCACTTGTCCTTGAAATATTCTTTGCACTAAACCCCATGACATGCTTGAATTGTTGAAACCTTTATATATTAGCATGGTTGTGAATTTGTATATATGTTTTACATATAACTGAGTGAGCACATGTTATCTATTGAGATTTTAAGACTATGGTGAAGTACTAGACATGTTTAACCTTGTGAGATCATATTTTTAGCCTTTCTAGGAATAAATGTCCTCACTTTGTTCTTTGTGTGTGTCTCACTATGACTTGCTATTTCTAGAACTTGCGTTTAGACATCTATTTTGAGTATGCTTACATGAGTCTTGCATATGTCATTAAAGTGATCGAGGCATCATTTTTCATTAGCCTATATTTCCCTATCCCCTTGCATATTAATCCATCTTTTTGAATCCTTTTCTTAGTCTTACTAGCCTATCTTTTTGAACTCCACAAAAAATAAATCCCAAGCCTAATAAGCCCGACCCCTCTAGAGAATAGGAATTTCGATGAATTTAGTTTGGGAAGTTTGAGTAAGTTGGGGAATTAAGAAGAAGAAATTAGATTGTTGGATGAGTTGTATGAAAAGAATATCAAGTTTTGGGAATGAAGGTTAAGAATAAGAAGTGAATTGAGTTTCATAAGAAAAAAATGCATAATAAGACAAACATCAAAAGCAATAGAAAGAAAGGGTTGTGAGTAAAAAGAATAAAAGAAGAGTGTGACGAAGAAGAAAAGTGGTTTGTTGGTTTGGAGTTAAGAGAGAATAGAATGTTGAAGTATAGTTGAAGGGTTTGGGAAGAAAATGTGCTAGAAAAATTGGTTTGTTGGTTTGGAGTTAAGATAATTATTTGTCCCAAATTTAGCACCACATAGTCATATATATTCCTTACCTTAATGTTCTCACCTAAGCCCCCTTACAACCAAACAAAAGACCTCTTAATTTTTGTTGCATGCAATGGCCATAGCTGTGGAGATTTAGAACACTGATGCAAGCTTGTGATAGTTTAGTGGTCATAGTAGAGAATTGAGCAAAATATTATAACCTAAACACTTGAGTGAGAGAGATAAACACATTTACTTAGTGAGGTCTAGAATGGATGTATTTTCTTGGTCTCTTTGATATTCTAAACATGTAAATGATTTTAATTATTGAACTACATGTTTAATGATTATTGCTTTACAAAATTTGAGGTGGAGACTTGAATTGCATTGTCTTATGGGGTGTTTAGTTTGTTTCTTGATTGAGGACAAGTAAGGTTCAAGTTTGGGGGATTTTGATAACTTGAATTTAGATCATATTTAGGATGCATTTTAGATCATGTTT
Organism: Fallopia convolvulus; assembly: GCA_964016875.1. Taxonomy (NCBI): domain Eukaryota; kingdom Viridiplantae; phylum Streptophyta; class Magnoliopsida; order Caryophyllales; family Polygonaceae; genus Fallopia; species Fallopia convolvulus. Next base: position 53,306,754 of record OZ024722.1, read on the forward strand.
AGTTTATGTTTGTAGCTTGCATTTTAGGTATTTGGTTGTTTTAGTTGTTTTGTTTAGTTTTGTGGTTCAGTTCTGCACTTTGTTTTTCCGGTATTTCAAGCCTAATCAGAAGGAAACCGAGTCATTGAGAAAGTGCGAGAAGTCAATAAACCTGAATGGAAGTCCAAGACAAGAGAAGTCAAGGCCAAACAAGAAGGAAACTAGAAGGAACCGGGTAGCAAGCTGAGACCTTGTCACGCCCGAGTAAAGATCAACACGGGTAGGCTTAGCTGAGGAGTACTCGGTCGGGTAGCAAACCGGTTATGTGCCCGAGTGACATTAACTGAAAAGAACCTGGGCGGGTTCTTGCCTAGGTAACTAGCCGAGTTACGTCTTTTTTTCGAAACCGAGATTTTGTAATTTCTCGGAAATTACAAAAGTGCATCGCTATGATAAAAAGTGCATTACGATATACCAAAAATTGCATTACAGATGCACTTTTACAATGAACCGAACATGAAGCGCATGCCCTGTTAGCTTCATTTTTGTTAGCACTTTTTTGGTTTAGTAATGCATTCTAACTAAATTCAGTTGTTATTGTCACATAGCTGAATTTCAGTTTTTCTAAGGTCTATTGGACGTACCCCCTTTCCCTTAGGCCCCTTTCCCTTGGGCAGGGGTACCCTTGTCTTGACCCCTAGATTCCACTGTACTGGAGCCTCACTAGCTCAATAATGATGAATGATGATTTTTATATTCCAATTATCTATTGTAAATTATTATTTTAATATAGTAATTGTGAAATTCCGCGGGCTACCATGTGAAACTTCAGGGGCCACGTTGATGGTGCGCAAAAATGGCAGAATAAGAGGTGGGACCGGGGTACGAGGATTAACAAATCTGGCGGGTTTCCCAAGGTTAAACTCGGGGCCCATTGTCGTACCCATCTCAAAAAAAAACAGATCCTACCTTTGCGAGGCCTCGAAACCTCGGCAACGAGGTCTAAACCTCGTTGCTCAAAAGCTGACACCTCCGCCCCGTCCAAACCACTCAACGGTCACCACTCCTCCAACCAATAATCAACCACCTCACACTTGACCAATTAGAAGACTTGATCTCGGGCGTCCCACATTGAGCAAGCACCAAAACTCGACTCCACAAATCTCTATAAATAGAGGAGAACCTCGTAGGCAGCAAGGGGTCGAAAAATATCTTGAACTCAAGAACTATCTTGCTCGTTGAAGATCGACGTGTTGAAACATCGTTAAAAACCACGTTGTAGACGAGTGAAGGTCTACAAAAAGACTTCAAGTCATCCCAAAGAATCCTCGCCGGCACCAGTCAAAAATCTCGCTGCATCACCTCGCAGATCACAACCACCGCGTGCTAAAATCTACTCCTCGACCTCGCTTCTAGAGCTCGATACACAAACCCGTGGGTGGTAGAATCTCATTGTAAGTAGGAGATCTTGAACCTTGTTAGACCGAGATCTCGAACACTCTAAGAGAGATCTAGGGCATAATCATTGATTGTAATCTCGTTAGTTGTAACCTCATGATCTGTAATCTCATATTAAGGATATAAATAAAAGAGCAAGGACGCGGGCCTAACCTCCGGCCACGCACTCCATCACCCATCGGAGTGATTGCTCGAAAGAAGGCCAAGGAGCTTCCTCCTCTCTTCATGGGAACTGCCGAAGAGGAAGCCAAACTCGACGCTCTCGAGGAAAAACTAAGAGGCGTCCTCACAGGGCCTCCCAAAGAGCAAGGGAACCAGGCCTAGGAAGATGGGAACCTACCACCAACTGACGGTGATAGGCCAAGCACAAGTCGTCGCACAGACGATGACGAGGAGGACGCGAGCCTGACCTCCTCCCAAGAAGAAGGGACCTCAAGCGATGACGTTGAGGAACACGGCAAGGCTGATGTTGAGAAAGAGCCTACCGTAATAGTAACTCCAGGACACCAACTGGTGGTGTCGGAAAGAGCTCCAAAGGAAAGGGACCCTCTTCTGATGATTGAAGCGACTGACTCCCCCCAGCAGAAACGAAAGGCTATCGCCTCCAGGGGGAACACGACAAAGAAGGGGAAGAGAACTGCCTCTAAGAGGGTTCCCGTCAAGAAGGATCGCAAACTCATCCCTCCCCTTGTTCTCAATGAAGAAGAACTACAAGAGAAGGGCCTTGGGGAACTCTGGGATCTCATTAACGCCCAAGGATGGGAACACGTCTGTGACGCTGCTGTGACCGTCGACCCAGCTCAAGTGCGCCTCTTCTACAACAACTTTGCCATAGAGTGCACCAAGGGAACTCTCTCCCTCCAGGGCGACGACTTTGTCTTCACCGCCTCCACTCTTCGCCACCAACTCCAAGTCCCTCTCAAAGGTCTCAGCGCTGTTCCTATCAAGACTTGGGGCGAGTTCAACAGCGAAGTCATCTACAACACCATCTACGAGGGCCGTGTTCCTTGGACTGGGACACCAACTCACAATATGTCCCTCATCGCTAAGTTGGCTCATCAGTTCATCATCACGGTGGTGATCCCAAGGCAAGAGAAGCGTCACCAGCTCAACATCCAAGACGCCATCCTTCTCTATCACTTCCTCCACAAGATGCCCATCAATCTTCCCTGAATCATCCTTGGGCACATGGGGAAGTGCATGGCCTCGACTTCCCACTCCTTGCCTTATGCGGGCCTGGTCAAGAAATTGATGCTCAAGGAAGGGCTCTACGAAGCCAATAAGGAAGAAGTGACCATCGGAAGGGAATTGGACCTTTCTGTGGTCCAGAAGATGCGTCACTTAGAGCAGGATGAGGACCAAGAGACGCTTCCCTCTAGTGAAGGCCTTGAGTATGGGAACAATCAAGTGTTGGTTCACATAGCAACCACACTTGAAAGGATGGCGGGAACTCAAGAGAAAATTCTGCACGCTCTAGACCGATTGACTGAACTCTTGCTTCCCCGGAGCCCATGATCGTCCCGTCTTTACCTTATCCCTATTTTTCCCCCACAAAATGTGATGTGTTCCTTTGTACTTTTCACCTGCTTAAGTAATATAATTGGCTTTTAGTTTGATTGCGTGTTTCTTATTTTTCCTGGTTATGCTTATCTGTTTTCAATGATGCCAAAAGGGGGAAGGACAAAATGTGCGAGATGAGTCTTATTTTGAGTTATCACAGAATATGCTATAGCTAAGGGGGAACTATAGCTTAAAATGCTAAGTAAGAAAACCTTGTTTCATAAGACGTGGATCTCTAGGAACTCACATCATCTCACAATAGGAACAATGTTGCATTTTTTTTTTTGAAATACTTGGTTATTTTTGTGATGGGTTTGTCATCATCAAAAAGGGGGAAATTGTTGGGACGGTGTTGGGACCTCTGGTTTTAAACATCGAAACAACGACACCATTCTTCAGTTTTGATAATGACAAGCACCATATGGGAACTATGTGTTTTTGTCCAAGTATTTATAAGGAACACCGGTCTAGTGAAGAATCTTCATGAACACTTAAGGAACACTGGTTTACACGATGAAGAGTTTCTCGCAAAGGAACTCTGAAGAAGACAGTTCCCATCACATAGGAACTCACATGTGCAGACAAAGACCGTTCAGCGCAAATCGCGGGATCTTGTCTTGGACAGAACGAAGGAACAGTCTGATGAGTAGACTGTCACGAGTGATCCAACGGTCCGATTAATTCAAGAAGTTGACATAGTTCAAGTCGAAGTCACATGTGAAGATTGTACACTTGGGCTGCAAGCAAAGGGCATTTCGGACAACATGAAAGATGCGATTGAAGCCCAAGTACAACCGAGTATAAAGCAAAATGAATAGTGCTAGGTTCATGCACTTCTCCCAGAACTCACACATACTCCCAGAGAAAGAAAGAAAGAAGAAGAGTAGTCCCCGGCGGCGAGTGTCTGATCTCGGCGACGGTGAAGCTGAAGTTCCCAAGAGCAAGGGAACTGAAATTGTCAAGGTGTAAGGTTTGACTTTCTTGTATTTAGTTGAGTTGTTCGCTTAGAAACTCAGTTGAGAAGATTCACTAGTGTTACTAGAGTTAGGTAGAACTCGTAGGAACAGAGAAATTTGAATCTTGTTGTCTGTAACTAAGGAACAACCAATAAATACGAGTAAGTCATTCAAAATCCTCCAAGTGGAGGTAGAGGTTTACCCACACAATTAGTTGGTTGTCGTGGGGTTCCTCTATAAGGGAACTGTGTTCTTACAGTTTTTAATACTTGCGATATTGTTTCTTCCGCTGCCTTGGAAACAGCTTAACAGCCAGTTCCCAAACTCTTGCTAACCCCTTACGAATCCAACATAAATAGATATTAAGTATGTAGGAAAACATGGGAAATGAAATTTAACGGGGAATAGAGGAGGGAACGACTATACTCGACTCCGCCTCCCTCCGCCCCGATTTATATTGAAAATTAATATCTGCTTAGTGCTTACAATATACCTCATGCATGCATATCCTTAATAAGTTGACAAAACGAAATACAATCAAAATTGGAGAAGGCTTGTTGTGTGCCCGGCCTGTTTACGATAGTGACAAAACTTCAACATCCCAAAAATTATTGCCACATGCATACGTCTGGGTTTGTATTCTAACTTGATATATCTTGCTCTTGCGTACGTGAAAACAACACTAATGAGCCTATGAATTTGCTATAAATTAAAGTGCAACGCGTACCATATGAACATGTACATTTCCCTAGCTATCTTGAAAAATTTTAAATTTAGCCACTATACCATATGAACATGCACCTCCTAATCTTTCAAACTCTCCTTGTAGCACTTATTAGTTTCTTCCTTTTTCTCTTCCTAACAAGAAGAGGTAACATTAGAAATCATGTTCTTCCTCGACCTCCAGGACCACTAGGACTTCCGATCATCGGAAACCTTCACCAATTGGCTTCCTCTTCCCCGCACCTCTACTTTCATGAACTATCCAAAACTTATGGCGCTCTTGTGTTTTTGAAAATCGGGTTTGTACCAACCATTGTGGTTTCCTCTGCAAAATTAGCCAAAGAAGTGTTGAAAACCCATGATACCATCTTCTCAAATAGGCCAAAGCTTGCAACACAACAAAAGCTATCTTACAATGGTGTCGACATCGCATTTGCGCCCTATGGGGAGCATTGGAGGCAATTCAAGAAAGTAAGCATGATTCATCTCTTTAGCTATAAAAAGGTACAGTCATTTTGTTCGATTCGAGAAGAGGAGGTTCGTAAGATGATGGGAGAGATCTCGCGCATTTCTGATGATGGTAGGGTTGTGGATTTAAGCGAAATGATGATTTCTCTTACTAGCACCGTTATATGTAAAATTGCGTTTGGGAGAAGGTATGATGGGAGTACTTATGTTATAAGTGGACGTAGTTTTCATGACATACTGAAAGATGCACAAGAATTGTTTGCAACTTTTTGTTTTGCGGATTATTTTCCTTTTATGGGTTGGGTTGATAAGCTTACAGGGATGTCATCACGCCTTCATAAGATCTTCATAGAATTGGATCACTTTTATGAGGAAATCATTGATGAACATCTCAAGTCAGTCAAGCCTAAAGTTGGCCAAGAGGATATAGTTGATGTGCTATTGGATCTCCAAAGAGAGGATTCATTGGGCATTAAAATCACCATGGATCATATCAAAGGAGTTCTCATGGTAAGTTGTGTTTTTGGAACGTAAGTATTTATATATAAGTGAAAGTTGCATCGAAAACTATTTAAAAGCACCTTAATTATATAGCACACTTGAAAAATAGATCTTTGTTTGAAACTCGATCACTCCGATGCGTGCATCGATCATAAGATAGTCTGATTAATTGCATATATGTACATGTATATTGCTTGTATATTGCCATTTATTTTGTCCATTAATGCAATCAATGGACAAAAACTATAGTATTATCATACATAGCTTGGTTCAAATGAAACAAACTCTTATCATGAAACATGAAACGAATCCATTTTTCCTAGTTCGTAGTGCACTTTTTATACAAAAGTGCATTGCAAAATACAAAAAGTGCAATGCTGAGTACGAAAAGTGCAAATCCGAAAAAGTGCACTCCGAAATAGAAAAAGTGCACTATGAACTAGGAAAAGTGCATTTGTTTCAGGATAAGAGTTCGTTTCAGGGTAAGAGTTTGTTTCATTTGAACCAAACTCTTATTCTACATATGTTATTTCACGATGAAATGTGTATTTTTTTTTTCGTGTTTGCTAATTCATTTGTTATTCACTTCTATCGTAGGACATATTCATAGCAGGAACAGATACAAGTGCAGCAACTGTAATTTGGGCAATCACAAAGCTGATTCAAAACCCAGATTCCATGAAGCGAGCACAACAGGAAGCCAGAGCTCTGATGAAAAATGGGATCGAAAACATTATAAAAGAAGAAGACCTTGATAGGCTAGTGTATCTCAAGGCAGTGGTGAAGGAGACTATGAGATTGCACCCAGTCGCGCCATTACTAGTTCCACGAGAGACCACTCAAAAGTGCACCATAGACGGATATGAAATCCAAGAAAAAACCTTAGTCTATGTGAATGCATGGTCCATTGGGCGAGACCCCGTCTCCTGGAATAACCCAGATGAGTTCGCACCCGAAAGGTTCTTGGGAAATGATAAGGAGATAGACTTTCGAGGCCAAGACTTCGAGTTGATTCCATTCGGATCCGGTAGGAGAATTTGCCCCGGCTTACAGATGGGTGTAGGTATGGTGGAGCTTGCACTTGCAAACTTAATTTGCTTGTTCGATTGGAAAGTGCCTGTGGGTATGGAGAAACAAGCTATCGACACAAGTGTTTTGCCTGGTATAGCAATGCATAAGAAAAACCCGCTGTGTCTGGCGCCTCAAAAATATTCACGATAGGGTGATAACGGATATATATGTATGGAGAAAGAATAATTTTCTAGCTTACATGTTCAGCTAGTCGCTCACGATCAGCACCTGACGTTCTGAGCAATATAAATAATGGAATAAATTTCGATGTTAATGTGTGAAACGTACGTGTAATACTTTATAAATGTACCTTGCTTATTTGTATACAATAATCCTGTTATTACATTATAGATTTTGTTAAATTAATTAGGTTATGATTATTTGTTAGTTGAGTTATATTGTTATGGTTTTTTTTAATGAGATTTTCTAATGTGTGTGCACATGGACACACAATAAAAATATTAATTTTGGTAAATTTGGTAAATATTTGTAAATTTAATTTTTTTGAGAGGATTATTCAATTCCAATTTAGAGAATAGTTTTGAAATAATTTTCAAAGTCAGTACTTATATTGTATACCCATGGGTACACGTTAACTGAACTATTTTTTATAGTGTGTCCTAAGGGCACATTATAAGAAATGTGATTTGGAAACTAAAACTCTAACGGAGAATAGATAAACTCTAGAGAAAAAAGTAAAAATATTTTAAAACCAAAAAAAGGTAAAAATATTTTAAATAAAAGATTCATAAAAACTTTCTAAATGAGGCTTCTTATAATAGAAAATCGATATTGTTATACGAAAATAGTATGCTCAACCAGAACGAAGTTGAAATATTTGTGAGAGGACAAGGCAACTAAATAAAAATTAAGGGAAGGAAGAAGCACATTGTTAGTGCACAAAAATTCGCCTTTATTGTAGTAACTTGTTGTATTTGTCGTGTCCTGCACGACTATGACTTGATATTTTTTTAGATATATTATAAAAAATATATTAATAAAAAAATTTAATATAAATAATTTATTTCCTATAATATGTATAAAAATTATTTTGTTTTTGAAATCAAATAAAACAAATTAAATCTAGATTATTAAGTTTAAAATTGAAGATAAACATAGATTATTAAGATAAATAATCTACATTGATCTTTTTTAGAGCTGTCAAAAGCTGACCCGACCCGAAAAACCGATTCGAACCGCCCGAAAAATTTAGGGTCAAGACCCGAAAATTTGAACCCGAAACCCAAAATAAACCAAACCCGATAGACCCGAAACCCGTTGGGTTCAAACCCGAAAAAATCGTTGGGTTGACCCAATTTGTTATATTTTGAGAATATATAATATATTTTGAAAATTGTAATATATTTTATTATTAAAATATATAAAAATAATAGATTTATTATTAAATATCATTTTTAAATAAAAATATTTTAATAATTGTAAAAAAATCAATTTTCTTGACGTGTTAGGTCGACCCGACCCGCCCGACAACCCGCAATGATCCGACCCGATTTGACCGGTGACCCGTTACGACCTGAACCCGACTCAACCCGAACCCGAACCCGACCTGACCGACCCGTTTGACACCTCTAATCTTTTTCCTTGACAATATTTCATAAATAGGGTAACTCGTTACACTCGTTGTGCCGTGGACGACTATATGGATTTAGTAATATTTTTTATGTAGGAACCGAAATAATTTTCTCAATAAAACTTTCGAGTGAGAATTATGATAATACGTAACGAATGTAAAAAATATTTTTTTATTTATAATAGGACATATGATTTAAATTTTGAATGAGATAATAATATATAATATATAGGTAAATAAATACTAAAATTTGAATAATATTTCTGTACACATTAACTGAATATGGTAAGTATTTCATACTCATTAGTTAAATATGGTAAGTAATAGTAATGAATGAGTTAATATCATTACAATAGATATAGAATGCTTATTAATAACATAGCTGATTGAATTTTTTTTGAATTGAATATGGTAATTAATAATGATAAATGAGATAATATTATTATAATATAAAAAAATAACAATACATATTAAAGATGATGATGTACACTTATATAATCTTTAAATTTTGTCCATAAAAAGTAGTAGATCATTATATATTATATATTATGTATGGATAGTTTCATACTTGCCATTGAAAAAAAAAATAACGATATATATATTAAAGATGATGATTTACAATTATATAATATTTAAATTTTGTCCATAAAAAAATAGATTATTATATATTAATAGCAATAGTAATATTATTATACTATATATTTTTAAGGATGGTAAATACTAAAAGGAAGAAAGGGTAAAGAAGTAAATTTAAAAATTAAGATGCTTATGTGGCATAATTAATTAGATGTGTGACAAATAGGATAGAGAGATTCGAGTTTAGTAATAGTATATAGATTGATTGCTCCTTCTTCACCTTTTGTTCTAACTGTTCTTCAACCTAGAACCTGCAAAACAATGGACAAAGGGGGCACGGACCTCGTAATCCACTTCTGATGCATAAGTCAAAAGAGCAGTCGTCGATCGAGCGTCAAGGTAAAGCCAAGAAAAGCTAAAGAACTCAGCGAGTATGAGTATTTATGAACAATTAAGCTAAGTGAATATTAGTCTGTTCAATCTGTAAATGTGTTTCAATATATTCTTCATAAACGGCGAATACGTGTATTTATAATGGAAGAGAGAGGGTAGGGTGTAGAAATTCTGCCCCCTAGGAGCGACCCAATGCCTTGTTCCACAAGCAAGTGGTATCTTGCTCCCCACTCCAAGCGAAAGTTCTATCTCTTCGTAAAGAACTTAAGATAGAATCTTCAATTATGTAGAATAACCACCATATTTAATTTTATAAGGAAACACTAAAAGATATAAAAAACATAATAAATAAAAATACATTTATGACGATAGATAGAGAAAATACCATATTTAATTTTACATGAACTGGACCAGACTGTGATTCAGAAGTTGCGCCATTCTGAGGATCCAGAGAAACAAGCGACGGGAACTCTCCCTTCAAGTGAAGCGTCTATTGGGAACAACCAGATGCTTCAACATATTGTCGTCACCTGTGAGGGAATGTTAGAGGTCCTTAATTATTGAGATTCGGGATCATCACAAGCAAAGGGCCTAATGATCTTACTCTTTCAGTTTCCTTATCCTCTCTCTCCCCACCAAATGTATTTCTTTTTAAGTTTCTTCAGTATGATTGTGTGTTCCTTCATTTCTCCTTTTTACTTTTCACTTTTCGATAATGTCAAATAGGGGAAGGACAAAATATGTGAGATGCATTGTTTGAAGTTATCTTAGACATAATTTTGCTAAGGGGGAACTGACGGCTAAAAATGCTAAGTAATAACTACCTTATCTTTAGAAGTGGTTTTCCGTGAAAAGCTTATCACTCATGTGAATTGCACTGCTTTTTCTCATGAACTTAGATGCATCTCATACATCAAAATACTTGTCTTTTGAAATGGGTTTGTCAGCATCAAAAAGGGAGAAATTGTTGGGGTGGTGTTTGGAACTCGCTTTCCATAACATCGGAACAACGATCCTCTCCAGTTTTGATAGTGACAAACACCATCATGAGAACTAACATGTTATGTCCAAATATTTCAAGGGAACTTTAGGTTAAACACACATTCCCCTAAGGGAACTCAAGAGCGTTCAAACACAAGACTAAATGAAAGAAACAGCTCCCATCAAGGGAACTCGTGAGACACAAGTTCCAAGGACATGGGAACTCACATGTGAAGACAAGACAACTTAGCTCAAAACACGGAAGCTTGTTCCAGACAAAGCAGAGGTGCAGTCTATTCCTTAGATTGATCCGTTTGATCCAATGGTCTGGTTAGCTTGAAGAGTTGACAAATTCAAATAGAATCACATGTGAAGAAAGTACACACTTAGTTAGCAAGGGAAGGGCATTTGTGACCAATACAAAATGAAGATTGAGTCCCAAGCCTCAAGAGTCTATATAAGCAAATGAATAGTGTACTTGCAAACACTTCTCTCGCAAAAACCTTAATAAATCAAAAAAGGAGAAAGCGAAGAACAGAGCAACCTAGAGAAGTCCTCGACAACGAGTGTGTGATCTCGGCGGCGGTGAATCCAGCGTTCTCTGGTGAAAAGGAACTGAGCAAAGATACAAGCATATATTGTAAGGTTTGAGTTCCTTGTTTTAGTTGATACGTTGTCCTGGTACTTAGGTTGGGAAAGTTCATTAGTTTTCCCAAAGTTCGGTGACTGTTGGGAACAAAGAAGTTTGAGTTTTGCCTTATAGTAGCTTAGGGAACTATCAATAAAAGAAGGAAGTCATTCAAAATCCTTCAAGCGAAAGTAGAGGTTTACCCATACAACTAGGTGGTTGTAGTGGGGTTCCTCTATAAAGGAATTGTGTTCCGTCCTGTTTACTTGTGATTTTTTGTTTTAATTCTGTTGCCTTGAAAATAGTCCAATGTCTATTCTAAACTCTCTACTAACACTTACAATCCAACAGTTCTTGACTTCTCCACTAATTACATGTAGGAGTGTGTAGATTGCATGCTCGTGTAAGAACTTGAGTTCCAAAGGTAAGCGTACATTCATGTTATATATGTTATATGCAAGAGAACCAGAGGCAGAACTATATGGGGGCATGAGTAGAACATGCCCCCCAATCCAAAAAAAAATTTGGTATATATGTTCCTCATATTGTTAATAGCTTTGATTTGATATATTATATTCCCTCCGTCCTATATTGTATGGGTTTTTAGCCCAAATTCTTTGTCCCGTAATCTATGGGGTTTTAGTTTTTCCATACTCCATATTCAATATACTTTGTCACTCTTTGTATTCGGATAGCATTCAATTTCTCCTCTCATCCCTTTTTGCCACTCTTGGTATTAGGAGTAATTAATTCACTTTTCACTTAAACAAAGGATAAATTATTTTTTCAAAGGCAAAATTAACTACTTTCTTAATAAGTGTGCATGGCTCAAAACCCATACAATGTAGGATGGAGGGAGTAAGTTCCAATCTAACATTTGAGCAAAAATTTATGAACGTTTTAAGATTAGACATATACAAACCAATTCTAACAAGTCATTTACTTAAAATGCTTTTATATTTTGTTAAACTTCCTACTTTCATAGTGTAATTGAACCCGAAAGTTTTGAATAAGTTATTGGTGGGATGTCTTGAATCACACAATATATTATTAATACGAGGGTTTCAGTTTGAATTTTAGTTTTTAGTTACGAACCTTTAGGGTTTATAGATTCAATCTGTTTGTATTCTGAAACATTTTTCTTATATTAACCTAAATGTATTCTAAAACTTATAAGTTGTCTTTATAAACTATTTTTTTATTAATACAGTTGTATTTTAAAATATTTTAGTCTCTCCTCAATCAAATATATATATATATTTTTGTATAAATTTATACTCTCATTTCTACATCTTTCTCAACCCTATCTTATATAATAATATTTTTCTATTTTCAAAAAAGTATGCGTGTTTTAAGTATTTTTTTATTTATTTATTAAATCTTTTAAGAGTTTCTTTAAATATGTTGTAATACTTTGTACTCCATCCGTTCAGAAATACATGATGTTTTAAGATTTGTCTTAAAAATCATATGATTTGATTTAAATATCGTTAATCTTGTTAATATCTTTTCGCTTCTATTGTATTTATACGTAATTATTTTTAATTATTGAAGATTTGAAGATAATATTGGAAAAAAGTGTGGTAAAAATATGTCAAATAATAAATATTATTGAACAAAAGAATTAGGCTAAAATGACATGTATTTCTGAAGAGATGGAGTATTTTTTAAATTAAAAACACATTAGTTAGGTTAGAAAATTTTATTGACCCCTAGGATGAGAAGCTTATTGCTGAAGGGAGCAATATCCCATCAACAATCGACAATCATGAGAATTATTATTCCATTATAAAATTTCCTTTAACTACTTTAAACTTGTCAATGCCTACATCCAGGATTCTTGAAACATGGTGTCGTGGTCACTTGATTTGTTCTCTTACATAAATAAACAAAGACATACTCCATATACACATTTTGTAAAATTCTGTTCCAATCAGGAGCGAAAATTGATCCCTTGGTATTTCGCAAGTTACATCGACTTACTGATCTTTAGAAGACTCGGTTCCCTAAAACACTCTGTTTCTAAAGTCAGGACTTTTGTTGGATTCGTAGCACCTTGATTTCAACGCAACCCCCAACCCCCACCCCCACCCAAAGTTATTAAAATGTGTAGGTAATAGTTGGCCATCATTACTACGGTGTGAAGGATAGGATCGAAACTTTGGATCATGTGCTCATATACGTCCGAAAGTTCTCCCGAAAAAAAGAAGAGAAAAAAGGGTAAATGCCGAAAGAAGCTAGTCCGGATCTTAAAGAAGGCACGACTGGCTGATGAACGTGATTTGGGTACACACGATTGCTGAAAGATTTATATCCTTGACAAGTGGATAAAGGAAAGATACACTCAACCAAAATTAGTGAAGCCTAGAGAGTTCCACTCGGCACCATCCGATATACAATACTGCCAAAAACTTAACATCACGAAAGATATTAATTGTTGCGTATGGGTTTGAATTATGATCGAGTTCGAGTTGGTGGACAAAACAAATATACACACAACCAAGATAATACAGCCTAGAGAGTGCCATTTGTGCCCAGCCTATACACAATAATAATGCCAAAATCTTTCCAAAATCCCCAAAAAATATTAATTATTGTCACTACTATGACGTACGTATGGATATGAAATTTCAATCATAAGTTGATATCAAGCACTTGCATATAGGCAATGCTACTAATGAACCTAAGATTTTTCTTATTCCTCTAAACTCACTCAACTCAAACGTACCAACTACCAACACCACTAATAAGTAAGAACTTGTCCCCGGCCAGTTTATCTTGCAAATCTAGCTACTACCAAGAACTTGAGCACACATGAACATGCATCTCTTCCTTCAAACTCTTATCCTTGTAGCACTTATTAGTTTCTTCCTATTTCTCTTCCAAACAAGGAGAAGAGGAAATGAGAGAAAACATGTTCTTCGTCGACAAACTCCCGGGCCTCCAGGGCTTCCGATCATTGGAAACCTTCACCAATTTGTTTCGGATTGCCCACACCTTTACTTCCATGAGCTATCCAAGACCTACGGCCCCCTCGTTTCTTTGAAACTCGGGTTCATACCCACCCTTGTGGTTTCCTCTGCAAGACTAGCCAAAGAAGTGATGAAAACCCATGATATCATCTTCTCAAATAGGCCAAAGCTTGCAACTCACCAAAAGCTATCTTACAATGGTTTCGACATAGCGTTTGCGTCCTATGGCGAGCAGTGGAGGCAACTCAAGAAAGTAAGCGCTATGCATCTCTTCGGCAATAAAAAGGCACATTTATTCGGTTCAATTCGAGAGGAGGAGGTTCAACAAATGATGCGAAAGATCAAGCGCCTTTCGAATGAGGGTAAGGTTGTAGATTTAAGCGAAATGATGATTTGCCTTGCCAGCACTGTGGTTTGCAAAATTGCTTTCGGAAGGAGGTTTGATGGGAGTAATTATGTTACGTATGGACGTAGTTTTCAAGACATGCTTAAAGATACACAAGAAATGTTTGGAAGTTTTTGCTTTGCGGATTATTTTCCGTTTATGGGTTGGGTTGATAAGCTTTCAGGGATGTCATCACGCCTCTATAAGATCTTCATAGAGTTGGATCGTTTTTATGAGAAAATTATTGATGAGCATCTAAACTCAAATAGACCTGAAGCTGGCCAAGAAGATGTAGTTGATGTGCTATTAGATCTCCAAAGAGAGAGTTCATTGAGCATTAACATCACCATGGATCACATCAAAGGAATTCTTATGGTAAGTTGTGTTTTTCAATAGATAAATTGTTGTGTGTGTATGTCCATATGAAAAGGCCGGGAATTATATGCTTTTTATTATAACTTAATTTGTGTGGGAGACTATAAGAGGAAAGTATTTCTAAAATTGCATAAATCAGTATCAACTTCATAAAAATAGCGTCCTCAAAATTGAAATCATAAGATAGTTTAATCGAATATACTTACGAAATCAGGTAAATAGTGAGAAGTTACGTGCATTGTCTAAATTGAGGCATATAAACGATACATAATATGAATAAACTCTTATCTTCAAATTTGGAAAATGTCATTGATTAGTCTAATATGGACTTTTATGTGCCTCAATTTTGACCGTTCATGTCGTTCTTCATTATTTATCGCAAAAGTGCTCTTCATTTGAACCTTATCCGGTACATATACATATTATTTGTTTTACTAGTTGTCCCCGTCGTCCCCTACACGACTATGACTCGTTATTTTTTAGATATATTATAAAAAGATATTTATAAATAAAAATATAATATAAAATTTAATATAAGTAATTTATTGCCCGTAATATGTATAAAAATTATTTTTTTAAATCAAATCAAATCAAATAAATATAGATTATTAAGTTTCAAAATTGAGAATAAACATTATTAACATAAAATAATCTGCATTGCTCATTTTCCTTGACAATATTTGATAAATAAATTTAATTTAAAAGAAGGAGATAAAATATGAAGAAAATAAAGCAAAAAAGATATATTTTGAAAATATGGAAGAGATGAGGTTGAGCATATATATTTTATTGGATTATAAGGAAAAAACTCAATCATTAGTTAAATTTTTTGAGTTAAGATATTATCCCCTACCAAAAATTAAGATATTATCTAAAATTGGGAAATAAAAATAAATTTTAATTAAGTGGAAAAAATTTGTCATGTGGAATATAAAGTGGAAAGAATAATTAATATATATAGTAGATATGCTAGAAACTTCCAAAATTACAATTTGGATTCTTTCTAAAATATTGAATGATATTATTCTTAAATATTGAATGATATTATAAGATTTGTTTCCAAAACTACCAATTTATTTGTATAATTTATATGAATTAATGAGGAGATGACACGTGTCAAAAGCTGATGTGGCCCATTTTAGAAATGACATGTGGCAAAAGATGAGGTGGCGCAATGTGGTGGTTCCAAACCTTATTGCTTTTATATATATATATATAGTAGATTTGTGGCAGCTACGAAATCAGAAGCAATTACCAATCAATAATTACCAAGTTACCGTGCGTTATTTTATCATACATTGTTAATTATATGTTTTTATTGTTGATAAATAAATAAATCCATGAATAATATATTAATATTGTTAATGACTTGTAGCGATATCATACACGTACATTGCTAATAATTTTCTGATTCCCGTCTGTTACAGAATGTATTCGTAGCGGGAACAGATACGAGTGCAGCAACAGTGATTTGGGCAATGACAGAGCTTATGAAGAACCCAGAGTCCATGAAACGAGCACAACAAGAAGTAAGAACTTTGATGGGAGACAAAACCAGAAATATTATAAAGGAAGAAGATCTCGAACAACTAGCGTATCTCAAAGCAGTGGTGAAGGAGAGCATGAGATTGCACCCAGTTGCGCCATTACTAGTTCCACGAGAGACTACTCAGAAGTGCACCTTAGATGGGTATGAAATCCAAGAAAAAACCCTAGTTTTTGTGAATGCATGGGCTATTGGACGAGACCCCGAATCCTGGGATAACCCAGAAGAGTTCGCGCCCGAAAGGTTCCTGGGAAATAATAGGGAGATAGACTTTCGAGGCCAAGACTTCGAGTTGATTCCATTCGGATCCGGCAGGAGAATTTGCCCCGGCTTACAAATGGGTGTGGCTATCGTGGAGCTTGCACTTGCAAACTTAATCTGCTTGTTCGATTGGAAAGTGCCTGTGGGTACGGAGAAACAAGTTATGGACACAAGTGTGTTACCGGGTATTACTACACATAAGAAAAACCCATTGTGTCTTGTGGCTACAAAAAGTTTGGGTTAGGGAAACATATGATGTGTAGAAAGATCAATGAGGTCTCTATGAGAAAGCAGTAAGGACTTTAGGGTACTACCATGAGATCTCTATTTGGACTCCCATAGGTAGTGCCCTAACAAAAAAATAAAAAAACGTCGATGAGCAAGCCTTTCAATTTTTATGTTTGAAACTTATGATTTTTGTATGAATGCATGTCCATGTATGCATATCACTGTGTTTCTATTTTAAAGTTTTTTTTTTTGAAAAGATATGGTTACTGTTGAATAAAAAAAAGGGATATACAAAGTGATCTTAAATTCCTATGTTAATTCTCCAAGAGGCAAGTTGATGATAGCAGCTGAATTTCTAAGCAGGTTGTAAATGTTTTTGGTGGAGTAGGTTCCACGAGAGCCCCCTAAATACTTTGATTCCAAGTGAGGTGTTTGTGGGATGACAATTAGATTTTTCTCCCAAACCAGAGAAAATTTCTGATGATTGCTTCAATTTTATAAAGGGCTGCTGATGGAAGCATAAAAACGTTGCACCAATATGTTTGCATACTAAAAAGAATGGAATTTATTAGTTGTAGCTGGCCGACATAGGAAAGGGATTTCACAATCTACAAATTGTACTATATATGGTGGTGAGTTGGGAGATGAGAGGATTGTACTCACTACTCAGAGATGGTGAGGAGCTTCGATAGTTGAGAGGGAGCTATCCAATAGGGAAGTCAAGGATGCTGGAAATAGTGATATGATCGGGTCTCTTCACTCTGCCAAAGTAAACACTAGATTTGTTAATGTTTATGTGAAGTCTTGAGATATTACCGACGTGATCAAGGGCATTCTTGAGGATGGTGGTTGAAATTCTAGTTTCTTGTATTGATTTTGATGAGCCTTGTAACATATTCCATGACCAGAACAAACAAATAGGGAGAAAGAGGGCAACCTTGGCGAAGTCCTTTGCGACCATGGAAGAAGCCTTCAAGAGCGTCGTTCATATTGATGGAGTATGTGACGGTGGTTGACTGAATTGAAAGCCCTTCGGATATCCACTTTGATAGCAAATCGAGGAAAGGTGTTTGCCCAATTGTACCTATTTAAGAGTTCTTGGCAAAGTCAATAGTTTTGTCTGATTGATCTACCTGGAACGAAAGTGCCTTGGTTGGTAGCAACAACGTTGGGAAGATCTTCTTTAAGGCAACACGTATCACTTTTGCTATGGTTTTATAGAAGGTTGAGTAGCAGAAAATGGGTTGGAAATTGTTGATGGAGATGAGGTCGTTGGTTTTTTGGATGAGAGTAATGGTAATGTGGTTAAATTGTTTAAGAAGTTTGTCTTCTTTGAAGAAGGAAAAATGGCGGATGTGAAGCTTTCACCTATGATGTTCCATGAATGTTCCTAGAAGTGAGACTTGAAACCATCGGGTCCCGGAGTTTTGTTTTACATGAAGCTAAAGAGGGCAAGCTTTACTTCATCAGTTGTGATATGTCTCTGATTAGAGAAGAGCATGTTTGTTGGTCAAGGATTGCCCCCATCATTAAGATAATTGGTAATAAGGGCCGAGGGAACTGTTCAATTCCCAACAGTGATTCAAAGTGCCCAATGAGAATTAGTGATGTCCATGTTGCAATTTCGAATCAATTTAGAAACCTGGCTTCACCTTAAAAATGTAGATAAAGATAGTTGTAAACTAGTAAATCTTCTCATAAAAAAAAAACTAGTAAATCTAGAACAGTCCAAGTTAAATACATCAATATACAACTTAATTAAAGGCATTTAAGTGAGATTAATATTGCACTTAAAAGGAGGACCAGTAATTAGGAGGTGAATTAAATTGAAATAAACTCAAACCTGAGATAATTTCATAGATTACACATTTTAACATGGCATTCGACCACTCCCCAATCCCCAAAAATAAACTAGAGAGATTTAACAACAAAGTCCAATATAAAAAAAACTCAAGAGAACAAAACATAAAATATAATAATAAAAAAAAAAAAGTGTTTATAGTATCTCATGCCCCAAAAAAGTTACAAATAACAAAAATGCCTTCATTTTTTTAAAGTTTGCATTAATGCCCAAATAATTAAAGTCAATGCCCAAAAGTATATTTTTTTTAAAAAAAAATCACAAATTCATTTAATTTTTTCATTTTGAAAATATTTTTAAAACTAACTATTTTTTCAACAGTTTAACTAAAAATAACTTTTTCGCATGATCGATAACTTGAAACGTACATTGCTTAATCTAAAATAGTATGAAAATAAGGAAGATGCTTAATCTAAAACAGTATGAAAATAAGGAAGATGCAACAGTTTAACCAGCAGTACAAGAAAATAAAAGCAAGAAATAAAAATCTAATAATGAATTCGTATAATAGTTTTTTAAATATATTTTTAATTTTTTTGGTAGAAAATAATATCACATATCTTTTTCCAATCGTTTGACATTTTTTCTGTAAGTAATTTTATTTAACATATTTTTTATGGTTAATTTTTTAAAACTTCAAAAAAAATTAATAAATACACAAGTTTTTATAGTAAAAATACCCAAAAAGGATACCCTTGCCATTTAATCTAAATTGGGGTATTTTTTTCATTGCCAACTTTTTAAGGGGCGTTTATGCAAATTTGCCTAATAAAAATGAAACCTTCTAAAAACCCATTTCCACCAATTAACCCTGGGGATTTGCTCTGTTAAAGTGTAGCAGACTCACAGCCATTAGTATTGGTTATCAAAATAACAAATACACAATATTTATATGCTTCATTTTTCCTAATGCTTTCATAAAGCAAGAGAGCCCACTAGAGGCTGCATTTGGGCCAATCCAATCCGACATCAGAAGATCATGCCAATTTCATCCCTCCAATTGTGGGCAACGAAACAAGACAAATTGAGCTGAAACGGTATTTGCTTGTGTTGTATTATGCTTGGCTAAACAACACACTCTGTTATACATGTTAGGGTTAACCCATTTCTTGTTCTTCCCTCAAAACCCACGAATGAAAAAAACCAATTCAACAATAAAGCCATCCAACTCATATCACACACTTCACTAACAAGACAACCATTAAATTACATGTACAACAAGAGAACCAATTTTTCAGCAGATTTAGACAGAAAGAAACACATGTAGCAAAGAGTTCTTCATTTTTCAAACAAATCAGAATATGGAAATGAGATGGAAAGTAAAGGCAAGAAAGGGTTTTGTTGGGACGGTGTTGGGAACTCAGGTTCCAAACATCCGAACGATGCTTGTCTCCAGTTTTGATAATGACAAACGCCATATGGGAACTAACGCTTTACATTCAAGTATTTCAAAAGAACACCAGGTTTGACAAAGACTCTTCAAGAAGGGAATGCAAAAGGAACACAAGAATACACGATAGCAAGTTCCTATCAAAGGAACTCTGGATAGAACAGTTCCCATCTCATGAGAACTCACATGTGAAGACAAGACAGTTCAGCGTGAAACACGGGATCCTGTCTCAAACAAAACAAAGGCTCAGTCTAAGGAACAGACTGAGGCGAGTGATTCAACAAGCCGATTGACATTTGAAGTTGAACAAGTTCAAATCAAGTCACATGTGAAGATTGCAAATTTGGCATGCAAGACAAAGGACATTTTGGACAACATGAAAATGAAGATTGCAGCCCAAATTCAAAAGAGTATAAAGCCAAATGAATAGTGCTTGGAATAAGCCCTTCTCCCAGAATTCACATCCTCATAAAAACAAGAAAGAGAGACAAGTGAAGAGAAGTCTTCGGCGACGAGTGTTCGATCTCGGTGACGGTGAATCCAAGTTCAATTTCCAGGAGTAAGGGAATTGCGATAGTGAGCTCAAGGTGTAAGGTTCGATTTGTCTTGTGTTTAGTTGAGTTGCTCGCTTAGGAACTAGGTCGAGAGGACTTGCTAGTGTTGCTAGAGTTAGGAAGAACTGCTAGGAACAGAGAAGTGTAGGTCTTGCTTGTTGTAACTATGGAACAATCAATAAAACAAGTAGATCGTTCAAAATCCTCCAAGCGGAGGTAGATGTTTACCCATACAACTAGTTGGTTGTTGTGGGGTTCCTCTATAAAGAAACTGTGTCTTTTACATTCAATTTTACTTGCGATTGTTTTACTTTCGCTGCCTTGGGAACAGCCTAACTGGTAGTTCCCTAGCTCTTACTAATGCACGTCGATCCAACAATTGGTATCAGAGCAGGCTAGCTCTAGATATTTGTGTTAGCATTGCAGGTTACAAGATGTATCAGGAACTCACTCAAGTTGGACATGGGAACAACAAGCCTCCAAGGCTTATCACCGGAAGGTTCGAAAATTGGCAGCGCAACATGAAGTACTGGATGCGTAGCCACGACTTTCAGGCTTGGTGTGTCATCGAAGTAGGAAACTTCGAGGTAGACCCAACCATTCGCAATGACTTAACCAAGTGGGGACAAAACGAATGGAAGTGCATGGAGGCAAACTTCAAGGCCAAACAGTACCTCAAGAACGCCATGTTTGAACAAGACTGTGACAGAGTAGCGAATCTGGAAACAACTAAGGAAATGTGGGAAGCCATCCAACAAATGCACATCGGCAATTCGGACCTCAGAGAGGATCTCCAAATGAATGTTAGAAGGGAGTTCTTCAACTTTCAAATGGAGATGGGAGAATCTGTCGATAGCTACCAGTCTCGCTTCGAGGCCCTTTGTACCAAGTTTACTAGACTTGGGATCACCAAGGAGGAGATCACCGACAAGATGAAAGCCCAACAACTATTCAACGGCCTAACTGGTGAATGGGCCAACGAGAGGACCATGTTCAAAGAAAATCCCGAAAACAGGAATCTCATGCTTCACCAAGTCTTTGGAAAGCTGGTGGGATATGAGAAGAGAAAGCAAGACGACAAGGAACAGGAAAGGGCACACAAGGGATTGCCCTAAAATTGGAAAAGATGCTCAAATCTATTCAAGAGCAACACGAGGACTCTAAAGAAGAAGAAGATGAGGAACTCGTCAGTGTCACCAAGGCCCTTCGATCCTTCTACAACAAAGGAAAATTCAAAAAGGGTCATGGGAACTTGCCAAGGGGTCAGAGTTCCCAAAACAGGCCCACGGAAAAGGATCTCACTGACGTCACTTGTTACAAGTGCTACAAGAAGGGGCACTTTGCCAAAAAATGCCCATGGGGAACTGATGATAGGAAACCAGGGAAGAAGGCTTACATCGTAACCTGGAACGATGACGAGGATGAAGATCCCGAGTCTTGGGCACACCCAGACATGTGTGCAATGGCTATAGGGGAGACCACTAGGGAACAACCCAGTGAGGTAACCACCAAAACCATTCTTAAGTCCTTATCTAACTATGAAAAACCTGAATTATTGAAATTGCTTTCTAGTCTTGTCAAAGATAACATGAAATTGCAAAAGAAATTAGATGAATCGGAACACACAAAAGCTGAGCTTGTTGGTCTTGAATCCTGTTCCAATTGTGTGAAGCTTGTTGATAAGCTCCAGTCTTACCTATCCAACATCGTGGCCCTTGAGGATGAAATTTAAACCCTAGAGAGAGATAAGAATGAGTTCTTACAAAAGCTGAGTAAGGGTAAAATGAGTTCTGAAGCCTCGAGTTCCCAAACCAAATTCGTCCCTGCCAAACATGGGATTGGGTACAAGTCTGAGTGCCCAAAAATTGGGAAGTCTCCTCTAAACGAACAAGAGATAAATGAGTGTATGTCCCTAGAACTCTAGTGCGAAAAACAAAAGAATGCCCATCTAGAAGAGAAAATAAGTGTCCTGGAAAGTGGGGAAAGTGGACAAAGGGACTACTATACTGGGAACACTGGGCACAAACTCTTTGTCCAAATTGCCAAGGGAAATGGGTCGAGGGTTTACAACAAAGAAACCATGGATAGGAACAGGATACAAAGACCACATCCCAACTACTAGTTAGGTGAGTACTACAAAACCTGCTGGAATTGTGGTGCGCATGGGCACTACAAGGAAAGTTGTCCCAAAAAGGAAGCTCAAGCTCAAAAGATTCACGAGTATTGGAACAGGCAAAAACAACAAGCAAACATACCACCTAGAGGTCCCACTCATGGGAACGATCATATAAACTTCACCTATCACTCTAAGAACTCTCGTGATATCAATATTGTTGATTATGTCATGTTTGAGACTATTTTTCCTTGCAAGGGACCAGGCAAGAACCATCTTGCGTGGGGCACGAAAAACTAACTCTCCTTGTAGGTGGCAGTGAGGGGGAACAGCACATGGGTCATTGATAGTGGTTGTTCAAATCATATTACTGGGAACAAAGACAACCTCACCTCACTCCACACACAAGCCGAAGGAGGTCATGTGTCCTTTGGCAACAAAAATAAGGGAGAAATTATAGGAACATGAGATGTACTACTCAACAAGTCAATCAAGATCAGCAATGCCAACTTGATAAAGGATTTGGGATATAATCTCTTGATTGTATCTCAGATATGTGATCAAGGGAACAACGTTGTCACCTTCGACTCAGAGGAATGTCTGGTCATCAACAAGAAAACCAACAAAATCATTCTAAGAGGAAGGAGGTCCAACAATGTCTATGTGGTGGACACGAACTTTGAACCACCAAGAAAGTTATGCCTTGCAAGCTCCCATGATGATACGGAACTCTGGCACAAGAGGCTAGGCCATGCAGGCATAAATCAAATTCTGAAGCTATATCTACAAGACCTGGTCAGTGGTCTTCCACGAATCAACATTGAGGGAGCCAAGCTTTGTGAAACATGTGTTCGTGGTAAGCAAACCAGGAGTTCCTTCAAACCCAAAAAGGTGGTAAGCACAACGAGGCCCTTGGAACTAATTCACATGGATCTCTATGGCCCCATGAAAACGGCTAGCCATGGTGGTAAAAGGTACATGTATGTTTTGATTGATGATTTTTCAAGATTTACTTGGGTTATTTTCTTGAGATCCAAATCAGATGCATTTAAGGAGTTTGAGCCCTTCATCAAGAGAATGGAAGTTAGCATGGGATTGAAGCTCAAATTGCTCAGATCTGATCATTGAACTGAGTTCAAGAACTCAGAGTTCCTTAGGTTCTGTGACAACAATGGTGTATCTCACAACTTCTTGGCACCACGCACACCACAACAAAATGGAGTGGTCAAGAGAAAGAACAGAACCCTGGAAGATATGGCTCGCACCATGATGCTTGAGAGTAGAGTTCCTGAAAACTTCTGGGTCGAGGCAATCTCCACAACAACATACATTCTAAACCGACCCATGATCAGGCCCATGATCAAGAAAACTTCGTACGAATTGATCAAGGGAAGAAAGCCCAACATTTCTCACTTCAGGACCTTTGGCTGCAAATGCTTCGTCCACAACAATGGCAAAGACAACCTTGGGAAGTTTGATCCAAGGAGTGACGAAGGAATCTTCCCAGGATACTCCTCTCAAAGCAAGACTTACAGAGTTTACAACAAGAGGAAAAATAAGATCGAGGAAAGCATTCATGTCGTTTTCAACGAACAATCTGTAAAGATGGGAACAGAGCCCCAAGGAAAGGGAACTCTGTTCAAACTGGTCAGACAAGAAGAAGACGATGACGATGATGAGCCAAGAAAGCGAGATGAAAACTATCCAAGAGGGAACACTGTCCCACCACCAGATAATGACGAAGGAGCCCAACATCAGACTGATCAAGACTCCTTCGAAGTTCCCTCTACAACAGAAGAACCTCAAGATGCCTCTCAATCCAACACTCTTGTTCCCCGAGATGAAACGATACTAGAGTCTAGTGTCCAGGGGGGAACAACGAGGGAACAATAAAGACAATCCCGAAGAAACACTCAGTGAAGAAGTTGAGAACAACTGCTCCCATGAAGAGGAAACTCAAATTGAAGACGAAGAAGAAACAAGGGAACAACTTGATGTCACAAACATTCAAACAAGGAAGGATCATCCTATCGACAACATCATCACTCCCTATGACAAAGGTGTGCAAACCCGTTCCTCTCTCAACAACTTCTGTGCCTTCAACGCCTTCGTCTCATTGGTGGAACCCAAGAGCATCAAGGAAGCTCTAAAGGATCTAGACTGAATTCAAGCCATGCAAGAGGAACTCCACCAATTCGAGAGAGACAAAGTGTGGAAACTGGTTCCTAGGCCCAAGAACCACAACATCATAGGAACTCGATCGGTCTTCAGAAACAAGCTTGACAACATAGGGGCAGTGGCTAGGAACAAGGCCCGTCTAGTTGCCCAAGGGTATAGGCAAGAAGAGGGAATCGACTATGACGAGCCCTTTGCACCAATTGCAAGGATTGAAGCCATTCGACTCCTCATTGCTTACGCCTCTCACTAAGGGTTCAAGTTGTATCAAATGGATGTCAAGACAGTGTTCCTAAACGGGAACCTCAAGGAAGAAGTCTATGTGGCACAACCACCTGGTTTTGAAGATGAACATTTCCCAGACCATGTCTACTTCTTGGAGAGGGCCCTGTATGGTCTGAAGCAAGCTCCCAGGACGTGGTACGACAGGTTTGCCCAATTTCTCTTATCTCATGGATACCTTCGTGGTTCCATAGACAAAACACTTTTTATTAAGAAAGAATAAAAAGATATTCTAATTGTCCAAGTGTATGTTGATGATAATATGTTTGGTGCTACTAATGAGCTTCTTGTTGAAAAGTTTAAGAATTTGATGAGTAGAGAGTTTGAGATGAGCCTCATAGGGGAACTCACGTTATTCTTGGGACTTCAAATATTTCAATCCAAGGAGGGAACAAGGATCCATCAACAAAAGTATATTAGAGAGATGCTAGTGAAGTATGCGATGGAACACTCCAGGCCCATCGACACTCCCATCTCACCAAACTCAAGGCTCATCGCAGATGAAACAAGTATAAGTGTGGATCAAAGGAACTTTCGAGGTATGATTGGATCCCTTCTCTACTTAACTGTTAGTAGACCCGATATCATGTTCTCCGTGTGCCTATGTGCGCGTTTTCAAGCTAACCCTAAGGAATCACACCTGAAAGAGGTGAAGAGAATTTTCAGGTACCTCAAAGGGAACGACAACTTGTACCTTTGGTATCGAAGGAATAGTTCCCTTGATCTTGTTGCATACTCAGATGCAAATTTTGCTAGGCACTTGGTTGATCGAAAGAGCACCTCTGAAATGGCCTAGTTCTTAGGGTCATGTCTAGTATAAAGGGGATCAAAGAAGCAAAAATCTATGGCACTCTCCACAGCAGAAGCGGAATATGTGGCTGCTGCCTCTTGCTGTTCCCAGGTTCTATGGCTTAAGTACCAACTCTAGGATTACGATATGTCTTTCGGCCCTGTTCCCAAAAGATGTGATAATACAAGTGCCATTAACATTTCCAAAAATCTTGTGCATCACTCACGTACTAAGCATATAGACATTACGCATCATTTCTTGCGTGATAATGTGGAACATGGGAACATCTCTATGGAACACTATAGAACTGAAGAGCAAATTGCGGACATTCTCACTAAAGCTTTAGACAAACGTCCCTACCAGCGTCTACAGATGCTTCTAGGGATGATAACTCTAAACTGAACAAGTCCCTATTTGTTATTCCCTACCAGCGTCTCCCTATTTGTTATTCCCTCATTACAAGACACTATGACGGTTGATCATAAAACCAATCCTAAGCCGTGAACCAGACAAACATTTCTCATGAGCCAAATCCCTTGTCCCATTATCGAGTTGTAATTGTCTGGTTCCCTTTTCAGTTCCCTAACATCACAAAAGAATTTGAGTGTGAGTTCCCTTGTCCACTCCCTTGTCCACTCCACTCAAACCAAGCCTCTCAAAGATCATGGGAACTGATGTACTTTATGATTACGAGCAACGGAACACTGATTTTTCGAGAAGTTGGAACGCCACTAGGGAAGTGGGAAAATGTGTCAGAATTCGAAGCATCGAGGGCCAAGTATTTGAAACGCTCAATGTGACTTCCCATGGAATTAATGACGCGTGTCCCAAGCGCGCTAAAGAAGTTGAAACGCCTCTCCACTTTCATTGGCTAACGGTTGGAATGGAAAATTGCCTTTACCTTTTTACCCCCATCCTCTTTACACTTAAAAGACCCAATTTTGCCATTTTTGGGATCTTCTTCAACCTTCATCCTTTGCAACCTCTCCTCTTTGAAACTCTCTTCCCTCCCAAATCGAGAAAGCTTCCAAAACTCTTCTCTTCCCAATACTCAATCCTCTCTCATGGCACCCACTCACCCAAATGAGCAAGTCCGCGAGTGGATAAACACCAGCTCAAAATCCTTTTTCATTACCATGCTCAGGGAGGCAGACAATGAACCAGATCCCGCCCTTCGCCAAACCATGTACAAATGCCTCCATGACTACGTTCTTCCCTACATTCACAAAGAGTGTATTGGCTCCTCGCTTCTCTAATACGAGATTCTAGGACCACCCGCCTCTCTTCCGACGGCACAAGCCCTAGCGATTCCATCCATCACCACCACATCTCAACTCCCTCCTCCATCTTCTTCCTCCCAATCTCAACCTCAACCAATCTCCACCTCCTCTGGAACTGTCATCTACGACAATTTCGGTCCCGAACCCCCCAAATCCAAAACAAAATCCAAGAAACGAAAAGAGCATAAATCTTCTTCTTCCGAGCCTTCGAAGAAGAAGAAGAAAAAGATTTCTCTCTTCTCCATCAAAAACCTCCTAAACCCCCTCTCTACCACTCCACCACCACCACCACCCCCTTCTCGAATATCCTCTCTTCTTCCTCTTTCCGATTCTGGGAATCAAACATCCCAGAATCCTCCTCCACCAACTCCTCTCTCTAACCCTAATCCCATCTCTGGGAACCCTAGTCCTAGAGATCACATCCCCACTACTTCCTCTCTTCCTAACATCAATGGGACCCCTCATCCCATCGACCCACCTCCATCCTCTCTAAACCCCACCATCCCTACACCGCCCACCTCCCCTAAACCCAAATCCCCTACTCCTCCTCCTCCTAAACCCACTCCCTCACATAAAAAATCCCCTCCTCCCACCGCCACAGAAATTTCTTCCTCCCTCTCCCCGGCAACACCACACATCAACCTCGACTCTGACGAGGATTCCTTGCCTATAGCTAAGGTGGATTGCCGAAAGCTAGCGGCCTGTGATCCCATCATCATGGGAACGACCTCAGAAGAAGCTCGCCTCGCCGCTATTGAGGTTGAGCTTACGGACGTCATCAACCAGCCCTCCTCGTCCAAGCGCCCAAGAGAAATAGGCGCTCACGATGAGGCAGAGGATGCCCATCGTGATGGGGCCTCAGCCCAGGCCGATGATGCTGGCATAAGCCTGACCCAGCAAGAAAAACAGGCCCAAGAAAAAGGGACCCCGCCCAATGCCGACGATGCTGGAGTCACCATGGGCAGTCGAGAGGAGAATGACGAGGATATGGGCCTCTCCTCCGACACTGAGGGGAACTCGGATGGCGATGGGGCCACCGAGGTTTTCAACGCTGAGGCACTTGCTACGGGGCATGCCCAAGCCTTGGCTGGTGAACAAGAAGGACGCCAAATAGTGGTGTCCGGAGGATGCTCCTAAGGAACAGGATCTTGTCCTTCTGCTGAAATCCGCTCCCTCCCCTCCAAAAAAGAGGAAAGTTGCTACCTCCAAGGGAACCAAGAACAAAAAAGGGAAGGGAACAGATCCAAAGAAGGTTTCTATAACGGCGGACCGTAAGCTGATCGTACCCCCGGACCTCACCGAGTCGAGCCTCACTCCCCATGGCCTCAGGGATCTCTAGGAGTTGGTCAAGGCCCAGAGATGGGATCAGGTGTGCGACTCAGCTGTGACAGTCGACCCTGAGCAAGTGCGCCTCTTCTACAACAACTTCGTCCTCACCGACGAAGCTACTCAGGGCACTCTCACCCTTTAAGGCGACAAGTACGTCTTCATCGCCTCTTCCATTCGCTGCCTACTGAATGTTCCTGTCAAGGGATTAGGGGTCCTCTCTCACAAGAACTGGGGGATTTCAACAAGGATGAAATTCTACACACCGTCTACGACGGCAAAATCCCCACCAAAGGGACCCCTACACACAACCTAGGTTTAATCGCCAAGTTGGCGCATCAGTTTTTGATTACGGTTGTGATCCCTCGGCAAGAGAAGCGCCACACCCTCAACATCCAAGACGCTATCCTCCTCTTCCACTTCCTCAACAAAATGCCCATCAACCTCCCTCTGATTATACTTGGGCACATGGAGAAGTGTTTGGCCTCCCCGACCCATTCCCTGCCATATGCTGGCCTGGTCAAAAAGCTTATGGTCAAGGAAGACCTCTATGACGACGCCAAGGAAGAAGTGACCATCGGAAGGGAACTGGACCTTTCAGTGGTCTAGAAGATGCGTCATTCTGAGCAATCCGAAGATCAACAACAACGGACCTTGCCCTCTGGTGAAGGCCCACGTGCTGGGAACACTCGAGTGCTTATGCACATGGCTGCCACTCTCGAGAACATATTGTCCATCATGACGCAGCTTCGTGATCACTTAATTCCCAAGGCCCCATGATCTTTCCCTTTCTGTTCCTTTAAGTTTTATTTTTCCCATAAGATGTAATGGTTCTTCCTTGTACATCTTTTGCTTAAGTAATATAATGGCTTTTAGTATGATTGCGTGTTCCTATCTTTCTTACTATGCTTTCTATTTTTGTTGATGCCAAAAGGGGGAAGGACAAAATGTGTAAGATGAGTCGTGTTAAGAGTTATCACAAAATATGCTTTGGCTAAGGGGGAACTAATGCATAAAATGCTAAGTAAGAACTTAATGTTTCATAGAAGTGGCTCCCATGGCTCATACTTAGGAACTCAGATCCATATCATAATTTTTCACACATTGAAATACTTGCTTATTTTGTAATTGGTTTGTCATCATCAAAAAGGGGGAAATTGTTGGGATGGTGTTGGGAACTCAGGTTCCAAACATCCGAACAACAATGCTTGTCTCCCGTTTTGATAATGACAAACGTCATATGGGAACTAACGCTTTACATTCAAGTATTTCAAGGGAACACCAGGTTTGACAAAGACTCTCCAATAAGGGAATGCAAAAGGAACATAGGAATACACGATAGCAAGTTCCTATCAAAAGAACTCTAGAGAGAACAGTTCCCATCTCATGGGAACTCACATGTGAAGACAAGACAGTTCAACGTGAAACACGAGATCTTGTCTCAGACAAAACAAAGGCTCAGTCTGAGGAACAGAATGAGGCGAGTGATCCAACGTTCTGATTGACATTTGAAGTTGACCAAGTTCAAATCAAGTCACATGTGAAGATTGCAAACTTGGCATGCAAGACAAAGGGCATTTTAGACAACATGAAAATGATGATTGCAGACCAAGTTCAAAAGAGTATAAAGCCAAATGAAAAGTGCTTGGAATAAGCACTTCTCCCAGAATTCACATCCTCATAGAAACAAGAAAGAGAGACAAGTGAAGAGAAGTCCCCAACGACGAGTGTTTGATCTCGGCGACGGTGAATCCAAGTTACCAAGAGTAAGGGAACTACGACAGTGAGCTCAAGGTGTAAGGTTCGATTTGTCTTGTGTTTAGTTGAGTTGTTCGCTTAGGAACTAGGTCGAGAGGACTTGCTAGTGTTGCTAGAGTTCGGAAGAACTGCTAGGAACAGAGAAGTGTAACTAGGGAACAATCAATAAAACAAGTAGATCATTCAAAATCCTCCAAGCGGAGGTAGAGGTTACCCACACAACTAGTTGGTTGTTGTGTGGTTCCTCTATAAAGGAACTGTGTCTTTTACATTCCGTTTTACTTGCGATTGTTTTACTTCTGCTGCTTTGGGAACAACCTAACCGTTAGTTCCCAAGCTCTTACTAATGCACGTCGATCCAATAGGTTTCAATTCAAAATTCACGTAAGACATCAGATAGAGGATTGCACATCTGAGTAATTGCGGTTGAGTGATGATTTTTAGGCGATGACGAGATGGACAGGGGCAGGGCGGCATGTTTTGGCGATTATGTTTTGTAGACCACAATAACTAAGGCTAGGGAAGTGAGCGAGTTGGACGGAAACTGTAGTGATCAATCAAGGTGATGGAGGTCGGCGGCGGGTCGGGTAAATTTTTTCGGGGGATTTCACGTAGGCTCGTAGGGAACGAGAGAAGACAGGTGCGCGCGGAGAAAATTGACCTAGGCACTTATTTTTTCCCCAAACCGCATCAATAACTTTTTTTTTATTTTTTTAAAAAATAATTTAAAAAACAGCTTCATTAGGTTTTTATATCCGCTGCATTAGACATTTAGTCCGCCAAAAGTTTATATATTGTAATTAACCGTTGCATAGACCGCTACAAATTCACAAAACTGCTTCATTAACCGCATCAATACGTGATCCGATGTAAACAACTGCTCCTATAGCTTAAACCGCTGCCCCCAAACCCCTTCATTAGCTCGTAATTATAGTAGTGTGTGAAAACAAATAGACGAGTAAGGTGCGAATGCACAATTGGTTAAATGAAAATGCATAGTCTCTCATAAAAATTAGCATCCTTGGAGGTAAAAAAATAAAAATTTACAAGCACGCAATCTTAGCCTTTGATCTACCCAAAACGGATGAGTGAGCTTCATTCTTTTATCTCCATAGTTGAGAATAATCCATTTTCATTTATTAATATTGTTGGTTGGATATCCAGTACTATATTATATTATTATTTAATAAACTAGATTTTATTTTATTTTCAATTTTTATATTATCTTTTAAGGATTTACTTAATTTTATCTAGAATATCAAATAGCATCAAACAATGAAACAAAGAGTTGATTAATAAGACATCTCTCGTTATCACTAACACATCTCATGTTAAGTGTACCAAAAAGCACTCTGCGTGAGAGGTATGTATATTAAGTCCATGGGATCCAAATCGACACCGTATATACTACGATTGTCTTTATTCTTAGCATGTATCTACGTGAATACAATCACGTTATTTCATATTTTTGTATTGAAACAAATGATACAGGGTATATATATAATTCATGTGAATCCTCTACGCACATATATATATATGAATAATATTACCCGAAAGCTTTTTTAGCCACAAGACACAAAGGGTTTTTCTTATTCATAACAATCCCAGGCAACCCACTTGTGTCCATAACCTGTTTCTCCATACCTAAAGGCACCTCCCAATCGAACAAGCAAAGCAAGTTAGTGAGCGCGAGCTCCACCATAGCCACAGCCAGTTGTCTACCGGGGCAATTTCTTCTCCCGGATCCGAATGGAATTAATTCGAAGTCATGGCCTTGAAAGTCGACGCCTTTGCTTTTGCCCAAGAACCTTTCGGGTGAGAACTCTTCCGGGTTCTCCCAGGATTCGGGATCTCGTCCAATGGCCCATGTGCTCACATAGACTACGGTTTTTTCTTGGATTTCGTAACCTTGTACGGTGCACTTTTGAGAGGTTCCGCGTAATACTAATGGGACAACTGGGTGCAATCTTAAAGTTTCCTTCACAACTGCCTTGAGATACACTAGTTCTCCAACATCTTCTTCCTTTATAATATCTTTGAGTCGGTTTTTCATCAGAGTTCTTACTTCTTGTTGTGCTCTCTTCATGGCCTCTGGGTTTTTCATTAGCTCTGTCATTGCCCAAACCGCAGTTGATGCACTTGTATCCGTTCCTGCTACGAAAATGTTCTATAACATACGAGTATGTAAGATAAAAATTGTGGCATTGATTGTCAAACATAGCCTAAATTTACATGTAGGTAAGATAAATTATTATAGATAGCTATTACCGGCCTACCGAAAAGAACTTACCATAAGGATTCCTTTGATGTGATCCCTGGTGATGTTAATACCCAATGAAGTCTCTTTTTGTAGCTCCAATAACACATCAACTATATCCACTTGGCCATCCTTTGGCCCGATTGAGTCAAGATGTTCATCAATCACTTTTTCATAAAATCCATCAAACTCCATAAAAATCTTATGAAGTCGCATCGACATCCCTGTAAGCTTGTCAAGTACCCAACCCATAGTAGGAAAATAATCCGCAAAGCAAAAACTTATAAGCATTTCATCTGCATCTTTAAGCATTTCATGAAAACTACGTCCACATTTGGTATGCCTACCACTATCATAACTCCTCCCGAAAGCAATTTTACATATGATAGTGTTGATAAGGCACACCATCATTTCATTTAAATCTACAACTCTATTCTCATTAGAAAGACTTGAGATCTTTTGTGTTATCTGACGAACCACCTCTTCTCGAATCGAAGAGAAGGCGTGCACCTTTTTATTGCTAAAGAGATGAATTAAACTTACTTTCTTGAATTGCCTCCAATGCTCTCCATACGGTCCAAATGCTATGTCGAAGCCATCATATGATAGCTTTTTTAGAGTTGCTACATATGGCCTATCCGAGAAGGCGGAATCATGGGTTTTCATCACTTCCTTGGCTAACTTTGCAGAGGAAACTACAAGGATCGGTACGGAACCGAGTTTCAAAGACATGAGAGGACCATATGTCTTGGATAATTCATGTAAGTAAAGGTGAGGGCTAGTGAGAAAAACAAATTGGTGGAGGTTTCCGATGATCGGGAGCCTCAGAGGCCCTGGAGGTCGACGAAGATAATGTTCTCTTTCATGTCTTCTTCTCCTTATTTGGAGGACCCAAAAAAAGGAACTGAAAATTCCTAGTAAGAGAATTTGAAGGAACAGATGCATAGTGGTATATTTGCTCAAGTAATAATATGCGATCGGTTTGGTTAATGAGAAAATATGCCAGCGAAGCAAATTTATAGCAAAATCTTATGTTTATACATACAAGCATGTGTGCAACACCTAAAATAATTTTTGGGTCTGATTTGTTGTTGATGTTTTGACATTTTTTTAACTAGGGACCCACCTTTGGTGGTGAATTTCGGGTTCGTGAATTACCCAATAAAACATAGGAATCATGTAAACCAGCTTGCGCCGACTTGCTCGATCAATGGAAGGAGGAATAATGATATTTGATTTTACTTCTAAGTGAAGGGACGCAGGTAAATATCAAACTTGAGATTTCCCAACATCCCTACATGACTCCTACCACTAGGTCACCTTATGTCGGTACCAGCTGGACTCAGTAGATGGTACAACTAGCTGAAATTTTATTATTTATAGGGCATGTACCTCTCTATAGATAGAAACTTGGTGCTGCCCACACCTAATCTGTAGGCATCTAGTACTATAGATAGAAACTTGAGAAATTTTGTAGGATAACAAAGTAAACGATATTTTAAACCGGTCCCTCTAATGTCACGTTCACCCATTGAAGGACTTCTTGGAATTTGGTTTGCGACCGAATTTTGTGTCCCAATCAGCATTATGTTAAGTTAAATCTATTGCATAATTTTATAAATTTGTTATGAAAATTGTAGAAATTCAATAATAATGGTTAATTCTTTAACTTAAATGAAGAAGCATACTAAAAAGTAAAAATACTAAGGAGACCATCCAGATCTTCCGTGAACAATTAACAACAACAAAAATCAAAAAATCTCAAAAAAAAAAATTCTCTGAACGCTTATTTGAAACAAAAGAGACAAAACATCAAATAGGGAACTATTAGTGTCTGTTCGGCGCTTCAAACCTGATACGAGTAGATGTTGATGCTGATACTGATGTTGATGCTGATTTTACAAGTTAATTTTAGGAGTTGAAACTATTAGCTTATTTTTTTGAAAAATTATGTAGGTGTTCGGTAGATTAATTGATCGAGACTGATTTTATAAAAGATGGATGCAAAATTATCAAAAAGTATATATTTATAAATTTATAAAGAGAAGGTTAATTTTTAAATCTTCCAAAATTATATTAGTGAAGGGCAATCGAAAGAAATAAATTTCAAAGGCTGGATAAAGCTGGGAGGGGTACTTTAAATTTTGGGTGAAATATAATCTACCATAAACTACAATAATCATCATCAACTCCCACTACCGAACAGATAATAACGACTTTATTTTTTTTACCATAAGCTTGAATAAAGCTGTATAAGGTCAAAATAAGGCCCGTCGAACGGATAGTCTACAAAATCTCAGTTTAGCATATTATTTATCCTTTAATATAACTTTCCTAAATCTTGAGATAATACCCTTATTTATCTTATTGTACTAGGGAAAGATATCTTCTATCATAGCTTAGAATCTCTCTTGGTCGTTAACCTTTATTGTATCGATTTTTCTATCTTATGCCCTTAGGATAAGAATCCAATTTTAGTAATATATTTTGAATTTTGTATTTAGAATGTTTTTAACTATTTTCTAAAAGGGTTTATACTTTCCTATTTAGGGTTTTAATTTTTAAATTAGGCATAAACCCTTTTAAAAAATAGTTAAAAAACCGTTATTGTATAAGTATTATCTTCTGTTTTGTAACCAAACACAAGTTCCATAGGAACAAAATCAAATACGAAAAAAAGACTCAGATATAAGGAAAAAATATACCAAACAAAAGGATATGACTTCCATTCATCTTTATATTTTTTTTTTATAAAATGAGCTACAAGCTCATTACAAGGCCAACACTAGGTTACCTGTAAAATACAAGGCTAACCTAAATCATCACGACCGATGATATTAAAAAATTCAAATAACAGAGGATGAACGCTAAACCAAGAATTACAAATCGAGATATCTACTGGATCTAACAACGATCCTGGGAAAAAATTAGAAATAGCAAAACTAAGCTGAGGGAAACTAAAAAGCCTTTTGGCGAGAAAATTCGCCGCCGAATTGCACTCCCTGAAACAATGATAAACCACCACACAAGGAATCAAAGCAACAAAATGACAGATATCATTTATAATTGCCTGAATTTCCCAAGGAACTTTCCAAGTTCGCTTTAAAAAATTAATAAGGATTAAATTATCTCCTTCAATAATAAGGCGTTCTATTTGTAACGAAACTGCACTTCGAACACCATTTAGCAAGGCAAGAGCCTCAGCCTGAAGAACCGAAATGGTAAGTTGTTCCTTACGATCAAAGCTTAGAATTTTACTTTTGTGGTCTTGAATAAGAAAGCTCGAAAAAGTTGAAGAATTGGTTCGCTTTGAAGCATCAAAATTTAGCTTTGACCATTGCGGAGGAGGCTTGATTCAAGTGCGAGAATTTTTCCTTTTAGGACGAGACATATGCTTCGGAATTATAATCCGTTGAGCCGAAACCCACTCTAAATGCTGAGCAAAAGCTAAATCACAAGGGAGCAGAGAAGAAATAAGCCTAGAAGGGTTGAAGATCTTTCCATTTCTATGTCCCCATAAAAACCACCAAAGGAAACATAGAACATTACCGTTTTTATTTGAATTTATAGTAGAGACAAGGTTATCAATAAAAGTACCTGAGGAACAGATTTGAAAATTTAAATTCAATTTAGACTCTAGTTTTGAAATCATATTTTGTGAAAAAGGATAGTTGAAGAACAAATGATTAAGGTTTTCATCCTCTTTTGAGCATAACGAGCAGGTACTAAATACACAATTATAAAAGCGATTTAGTCTATCTGTAGTTGGAAGACAATCGGCACATGCTTTCCACAGAAAATTTTTAATCTTAGGAGGGAGAGTAGTCTTCCAAATCCAAGCAAACTCGTAATGAAGTTCAGGCATAGGCGGTGAAATCATACACGCAACAGAAGAAATTGAGAAAGCTCCATCATTTGAAGGAAGCCAAATCAAACGATCCACAACGTCAGTAACGGGAATTCTGAGAGAAGTAATTACATTCACAATTGAATCAGGGAGTTTCAAGCGCAAATAATCCAAATTCGAAGACCGATCAGGTTTTATAAAAGCTGAAACCTTTAAGTTAATGTTATCATTGTCAAAAAAAGAAATCAAATCATTATCCAAGGATCTTTCCAGAAATTGATAGAATGACCATTACCAATAGACCATAATAAACCCTTTGAAAAGTTTTCCCTAAGATTTAGTAATCTACCAAATTGCCACGGGCCATTATTTTTCCGAATTTCAAAGAGCGAGGAGGAACCCAAATATTTTTCCGTGATAATACGCACCCAATAATTCTCAGGAGCAGTTAGAATTTTCCACAGAAGCTTCATTTGCAAGGAAATATTCACAGTTTCTGCAGTCCGAAGGCCTATTCCCCCGATTCTTTAGGAGAGCACACCTTATCCCAACTTATAAGAGGATGATGATTAGGGGTAAATTTATTCCAAAAAACGACTTATTAATTTTATCAATATCGTTAAGAATACCTTCAGGAAGCAAAAAACTTTGCATTAGGTAATTAACCTGACCTAACAGATTTGACTGAATCAACACGGCCCTCCCTGCATGGGAAATAGAGTTCGCTTTCCACTGAGAAAGTTGTTTTTTCAGTTTTGTAATGGAGTCTGTAAAAACCGCATTTTGAACCCTACCCTTAAGAATAGGAATACCAAGATATTTTTCCATGGAAGTAGTAATTTGAATATTAAGAACACTCGCAAGAGAGACTGTAGACTGGCGGGAAATATTTTCAAAAACTTGAAAACTACTTTTGTGGTAATTAATTGAAAGGCCAGACACCCTCGAAAACGAATCTAAGAAACCCTTAATATAATTAATATTAGAGTGAGATGCATTTGCAAAAATGATAGTGTTATCTGCAAAACTGAGGAAAGGCAAACAAACACCATTTTTAACTAATTGGATACCCACAAATTTGGAATTTAGAGTAGATTGTAAATGAAGGGATCTAGCAAGATATTCCATAGAGATAATAAAAATGAAAGGAGCCATCGGATCTCCCTGACGGATACCGCATTGAGGGATGAACTCGGATCTAGGCTCATTATTAACTAGGACCGAGGAAGAAGAGGTAGTAATACAAGTCATGATAAGATTTACCCAATTGGCATGGAAACCAAACTTAAGAAGAATTAATTTAATGAAATTCCAATCAAGTTTATCATAAGCCTTTTCCATATCTATTCTCACCGCCATCCAACCTTTTTTTCCTTTTTTCTTTTTATGAAAAGAATGAAAAATTTCATGAGCGATTAGAATATTATCCTGAATAAGTCTACCTTGAACAAATGCACCTTGGAGCGGATGTATTATATTTGGTAAAATACTGGACATTTGATTAGCTAGAATTTTTGTAATAACCTTATAAATTGTATTACACAAACTAATAGGTCTAAAATGATTTATTGTTAATGGAGAATCAACTTTCGGAATAAGTGTTACAAAAGATTTATTAATAGATCGAAGCATATAACCAGAGTGGAAGAAGGCTTGGACTGCCAAAACCACCGAGTTGCCAACAATATGCCAGTAATGTTGGAAAAAGTTAGCAGGAAAACCATCTGGTCTTGGAGATTTATTAGGAGCAAGATCAAACACATCAATTTTAATCTCGGGTATTGAAGGCGATTTACACAGCATTACATTATCTGAATCTGAAACCAGGTTAGGAATAATATTTAAGTCTGAATTACTAACAGAACATGAAGGATTCCAGTTAAACCGATGAGCAAGCTCCTCTGTTATTTTGTTTGAGATTGAGTCATGATCAAAAAGAACAACCCCTTCATTAGTCTGGAAAGAGAGAACAACCCCTTCATTAGTCCGATCTATATTTTGCAAATGAGTAATTTTGGCTCTTTGTTTCCAAAAACTATGTTGAAAGTCTAAAAGGGCATTGTATTTATTTAAATGTGCCTGGAGTTTAGATAGAGTATTAGAATTAAAGGAATAAACTAACAAATCCGATTGGAGTGATAACAATTGTTGTTCAGAAATTTTAAGTTGTTCAAAATTGTTATTAATATGATGTTTAGCCCAAAACTTTTGAGTATTTTTTCAAAATATTTAATTTCATAGAAAGACGGAACATAAAGGATCCAGACATATGGTAGTTCCAGACTTTAGAAACTAAAGGATGAAAGGACGGGAGAGACATCCAATCATTTTCAAATCTAAAAGGAATTTTACGAAAGGATTTACTTTTTCCCAAAGAAAAAGAAATTAGGCAATGATCCGAGGTTGTAAACGGATGATGCTGAATTACAATGGACGGAAACAACTGAGCTAGAGTTTCATGAATAAGAACTCGGTCTAATTTTTCAAAAACATTATCCTGAGTCACTGAGCTTTTGCACCAAGTAAAAGGAAAGCCAAAAGTCTTAGAATCCACAAGGCCAAACTGATTAGAAAAATTTAAAAGACGATTAAATCTACTAGGTAAAGGAGGGACACCTCCTAATTTATCATTAGCTGAAGATATTTCATTTAAGTCTCCTATTAAAAAGAAGGGTAATTGGATCTGAGAAAGTTGTAAAGCAAGAGAAATCCAGAAAGGAACTTTTTGCGCTTCTCTTGCAGGAGCATACACAAAAACTAACAAAAAATCTTGATTAGGATAGGAATATTGCATTATAATTAAATTAGACGATTGATGATATAGAAAACATTTACGAGTTTCAGAATTATCACAGCTAAGGAGCCAAAAGCCCCCTTTAGAACCTACAGAGGGACAAGAAATAATAGATTGAAACCCCGATTTACGAATAATCGCTAAATTGGGATCATCTTCCGTTTTAGTTTCTGCCAGGCATAGGAAGTTTAATTTGTTCATTTTTCTAATAAACCCAACTTCTTCCCAGAAGTTGGGTCTGCGAATGCCTCTAATATTCCAATATCCTAAATTCATAAAAAAACCTTTTTTATTGAAAACAATAAAGGTTCCAAAAATTAAGCAAAATCCAAGTTGGGTAGTGAATTGAATAGAGACTAACATGAATAGAAAATTGTGACAGGAACGGAATTGAATAGCAAAAGTTAGGAAAAAGAAGGCCTGAAAGAGGCCTTGATTACTATTATAATTTTGAGAAAATTGAATATTACAACAACATAACTGGAAGAAGCAGATTGCATGACCGAAGTTAAAACCAAAGATACAACTCAGATTACACAAGCAATTCAGAAAGGCCACAACATTATGAGTTAAAATAGATGCATCGATTTGGAGAAGAGTACTGTCGTCATCATGTATTTCCAAGGCAAGAGAGAACAGCCTAAAAAACCTGAGAAAAACAGGAGAATGAACATTGCAGAAAATTTGAAGAGAATGAGAAATTAAGCAAAGGTAAATTGTAATGGTTATTGAACAACTCATACAAAAGAAACATAAAGTAATGAGCAAGCATAAGATAAGGTGACAACAAATAAGTAGAAGAATTAGACACGAAAAGTAATAGAAATTGGAACATAATTGGTCAGCATTTAGGATTGAAACAATAGATTTGGAAAGCGTAGAAATTCTCAGGAGGTGTTCATCAAAGAGATAAAGCACCCAAGTTTCATCATAGAATTTATAGGATCCCCAGCAAAGAAGGCGATGCCAGGCTACAACTATATCAATAAGATAAAGGAGCCAAAGCCAACCACCTTTGACTCGGGTTAAAGGCCCACTATAGAAGAGGTTCACAAGGGTCCTGTATAGTGAAGGCAACAACACCTCAACCACAAGACAACTAATTTGCAAAAATCTAAATGGGAGCACTTGCTGCCAATTCACAACCAAGGATGAACCAATAGCAAGCACAAGAGATAGCGTATGTACAGAGCAAGAACATTTCAACTTCAAGAAAGAGCACAAACATTCCTGAGAATCAGAAAAGATGAAGCCTAGAGAGATATCACCAGGACAGTTCACAATGCTATCTTTTAACACAAGTGAGCCACCGAAGAGATAGACTTTCAACCATTGCAAAAATGAGAAAATGAAGATGGATCGATTTAAGGGAAAAATCTGCATCCAACTCACACAAAAGAGATGTGTAAGCCCACAAGAGCATTCAAATAATCCAATGATACAAAAAGTAACGGGGAATACATTATAAAATGTATAAATTAGAGCATGTTTCTTATAAATTTGGAGATAATGGTTCAATAAGGTTTCAGCAGCATAAGTTTCATTCTTTGAAAGCATCGATTTAGAGAAGTTCTCAATCTTGGGAGACACGGAGGTCAACCAAAAGAGAAGGAGTCTGAGCCGACGCAAGCAAAGAAAAGGTTGTAGCAATAAACAAAAATAACAACAAAGCAAAACAAGGAGAAGAGGATAAAGATTCACATAACCTGAAAAAGACGAGATCCAACAACAAGAAGAAAGGCAAGAAAAAATATTTCCCATGGGGTTATCTAAACATGTTTAAGATTATTAATTAGTATTTTTTTAATACTCATACGAGAAATCTTTATGCACACGAAAAAAACGCCCAGCGCACACGGGATTGTACGCTTCATGAAGCGTATGACCCAAAAGGGTACCCGGTGGAGGGGTAATACCCTGTGAAAGGGTATCTGCTTCATGAAGCGACACGCTTCATGAAGCGTATCGCTTGAGTTGTATTATACGCTTTTAAAAGCGTTAGTGTTATCTTCGTCTTCCTCACACAAGCTTGAGTTTCTTCCATACCCAAATTCAGGAACCAATTTCGGAATCCTACTTGTTGATCTTCGGCAATGGTGAGAGTTACTGGTGGATGTATTTCTGGTGGTGGCAAACGTTGCGGTTTGACAGAGAAAGAAGACGTCGGCGGCGAAGTACAAGCGGCTGATTCGGATGCCCACATTGAGAGACACGGCCATTCCCCAGGTAAACTACAATGTCAGATTAGTTTCCAATAGTCTTGGTTATTTCATATGGGTCAATTTGGTTTTGAAGTGCATAGCGGGAAATTCTACTAGGTTGATTTTTAAGTGTAGAGTATTGAATTGGGGAATTTCGAGTTCAAAAGGTTATAGTGGTTGATTTGTTGCATCTGAAGTTTGAATTGAAGTTGATGGATTGTTGGTAGAATTTGCAAAATTAGGGTTATGTTTACTGAACTCTCCATCGACTCTGCTGCTATGTTAAAAGCCTGGAATTGAAGTTGTTGCAGCATATATGTGTTATGATCTCTTAGGAGGGCTTTGGAAAATAGGAAAGTATAATTCAAGATCGAGTTCCTCCAATATCTGGTGTGTTGCCCATAGATAGGAAGAGTGTCCTTCAATTATATTTGTTACATCCAACTATACATTAAGCCAGATAATTCAGCTGCTCACATACAAGATTAAACTTGGTTCAAGGCAACTTTCAGAAGAAAGAATGAATCACATTCTCAGGCCTTAAGGCTTTCTGCATGCCTTTATTTCTTATATATGTCTTTAAATATGTAAGAACTTGACAACTTTGTTGATGATATCCTCTTTTTAGGTAGTGTTTTTAGTGTCTAGATAGATTAGATTGAGTTGGTTTTTGTACTTGAGTTTTATGTTTTTGAGTCTTTTTGCTTTAGTTTTCGTATTTCCTTGAGATTCGGAAGCTACGCATTTTTTGTGTCTTTTTGTAAGAGTTTTGGAGCTTGAAAGAAGAGTTTGGAGCATTGCAAGAGAAGATGGAGATTAAGCGCTCAAGTAAAGTTATTGAAGATCAAGTTTGAGCTTGGAAAGAGATAGAGGAATTCGTTACAAGAACATAGGAAAAAGAATCAAGTCAAACGGAGTTGTAACGAATCTTCTATTCAAGTTTTACTCAAGGTTGTTCGTAGTGCCTATCAGGGTCGTGCTCGACCCAACCAGAGAACAACCCCTACGGAACGACCCAACTAGAAAATCATGCCCCCAGGACCGACCCTTATAGGGTCGTGCACGACCCATTTTGGGTCGTGCGTGGCGCCGACTTTGCTATTATTCCGAGATCTTTAGGATTATTCTATCTCTTTATTTGAGTAAGGTTGTTTTATCTTGTTTCCTAGTTTAATTAGGACTCCTTTTCCTCTATAAAAGGAGGTTAAACCCTTTAGTTTGGGGTGCCGGTTTTAGTTTGATTTTTATTCCGCTTTTTGGCATTGGGAGGAAGACTTGGAGAACAAGTTGGAGACTTTTTGTAAGACTTCTTTTCAATTTGAATTTCGGTTTTAATTTGATCATGTCTTCTTCTTTTTATGCCATGAGTGAGTAGTTTTTCTTAGATTATAGGGTTGGGTGAAAACCCAACACAATCATGCATGTCTAAAACATGAATTCATAATTTGAATGCTTGATGATCATATCCATCTATCTTGTGCTAAATTCCTTTGCGATAGTTGAGGCATATCTCGTGGTTAACCTAAAACAGAAAGTGTAAAGTTGATTGCTTGATTATTTCTAATAGGATTATTTGCGAAAGTTGATATTCCTAGGTTGAAGGATAGATAAAAAGTTGTTTAATTTGCGAAAGTTGATTGAATGACTTGAATTGTTTGCGAAAGTTGACTTTTCTATGATCTAAATTGCATGATAATTGTGAGTTCTTGTTGGAAGCATGTATGATTTTTGTTGTGGTAGCACTAGCCCTAGGATTTGTCTTTTATATTGATTAGAATTCTCAACTTTGATTCGATCTCGACCCTATAAAGTCGTGCTCGATCCTTTGCTTTTATTTGTGTTCGTTTGTGTGTGTTTGTGCTCAGTACCGACCCTCATAGGGTCGTGCACGGCCCACTTCAGTTCGGTCCTAGCCTTGTTTTGATTGTTATTTCTTTGCTTTTCGTAGATTATCGACTAATCTTTAGCACTATT
Organism: Fallopia convolvulus; assembly: GCA_964016875.1. Taxonomy (NCBI): domain Eukaryota; kingdom Viridiplantae; phylum Streptophyta; class Magnoliopsida; order Caryophyllales; family Polygonaceae; genus Fallopia; species Fallopia convolvulus. Next base: position 53,350,008 of record OZ024722.1, read on the forward strand.
CTCATTCCCGTGGACGAACTTGATTCCGTTATACTCAGCGGGGTCTTGAATATAAATTTATATGTTCAAGAAACCCTTCAACAGTTGACAGTGTGTTCATGCAAACTATGTCTTGCTAAGCTATATAGTGTCCAATTTTTTGTTCTTTCTATCTTGATGTTTGACAAATGGGAATAAGCAAACATTGTTATGTCAGCATTTGAAGATCTGCAGTCCTTTGCATCTACAATGCCTTTTTCTTTGATCTGAAAGATGTACTACTTTTGTCAAGGAAAACACATAACTGAAGAGAAGTGTTTAATAAAATTTTATCAGTTGACAGAAAAGTGTAGGAGCTTAAGTTTTGAGATAGTTTAGAGGGTTATAGATTGATGACAATATAATAATGAATTGGGAAAGGATATAGCTTCAGCCTCTGGAAGATTTGGGGTGTCAAACACCTTCTTCGGATCAATCACAATCCTTCCTCTTGAATTTTTTTAATTTTCCACAACACATGAATATAATCCCAACTGTGATGTGACTTGGTTGCTCGTCCTTCCCCAACCCTGAGCCAAAGAAAGAAGACAAGTATTGAGTGAACCAAGTCCAATTAGCTTTCTACTCACATGAACCAAGTCCATAAACATAAGAAGGCACACTAGCATAGCATTGCAGGAATTGCTGAGCAAAAAAGCCAAGATGTGAAGACTAAAGTCTGCCATAGAAAAATAGTGCAATGAACAAAGTTAAGATAGCAACAACTGAAAATGCATGAGAGGTTTGCAATCCTAGGGTCATTCAGCATGACATAAAATTCCCTCAAAATATGGTGTTGATCAACTGTGATTCACACGCTTGTGAAGCATGTTCTATTGATTGTTGTGTTCTCGCCAATGGTCTGTTGATTTGGAGGTGTAGGAAAGGCTTGTTGACAACACCAAGCCCATGCTTTTTTGTGTTGTGTCCGCACTAAAACATCCATCCACTCCCACTGCGTGAACCAAAGATATGTGTATTGATATCTGAAGTTTATTGATATCTGAACAAAAAAATACCGATATTGGTCCAAGAATGATATGTTAGATGAGGCTAATTCGATCACCAAGTCATGCTGAATTTAAACCCCACCTATCTCCATAATTCAATAGCAGAAGTTGACTATGCTAACAAAACATTGAATTGCCTTTTTAAAATTATGATATCTTGTTATAGGATGCTCAATACAACCAACATCTACTTACATGAGCCGCCTTACATTGATTATTGTATACAAGCATGAATGTAACAATAGAATGACTGAATAGAACAAAGATTTATGAATGTAGCCTAAGCAAAAATGCATAATGTTTACAAACTCAATGGCATTGAAGTGATAATACTACAATCATAAGCCACTTGAACCCAAATTCAGCAAACCCACAATCTACAATTGCCCAAGAGCTGACTCTTTCTGATTTGTACTCCAGACAAATGCAGGTATATCCAACCTCGGACCTGCAATTGTCCTATAAAGATGCTTTTTTGTGTTGTGTCTGCACTAAAACATCAAACCCAAGCATTTCTGTTGACAACATCCATCCACTCCCATTGCTCATTGTTTGCCCGTGTTGTAGCTTTTGCGTAAACCATATCCTATTAGTTAAAGAAGAAACTGAGAGAGTTTGTATCTAACAACGATAAAAGGAAAATTGATTCTTACCACTGTAAATGTCATGAAATTATTCATAGAAATGTGTTTCTCAATTTCTAATCAAGTTGCAAGTTTGGGATGAGATGGTTGATGCCATGGTTACATGGATTGAAGCTTGGGATGAGCTTAACCCATATGCTGATTCAGTCCCAATGGCAAGGCCAAGGAAGTTAACTTGATACTAAAAACTGCCACCACTGCTTGGGTGCAAATGCCAATAGCGGAAACCTTTCTGGTTAAGATGAGTTTAAATACAGATGATTTCATACCTCAAATCAACTATTTGCTTAGTTGTGTTCTAAGTTTTATAAATGTACCTTTATTTAATTTATGCCCGGTCTATGATTCGTTGTGATCATTGTTTAGGGTAATATGCCTTTCAGATTCATGTTTTGCAGAATGATGATGCCCAACAACAAGAAGCATTTTGAAACTTAACTTTGTTGTTCACTTTCTTAATCCCTTGAACTGCATGCCTTAATGAATATACATATATAGCTTTTTCGGCACACACAAAAAATTGTTGATTAGTTGTATCACTTTCTACTGCAGCCCCCTTACTTAAACTTAGGGTCATTCCTTGCCCATCTGTACAGTAAAAGTATATGCAAGGTTATACACTAAAAGTATATTCAAGGTTATACACTAAAAGTGCAAAAGGATATAACTTCTGAAATTACCTAAAATCTCTGAGAAAATATCCCTCGATGGTTTCTTAGGATGGACTGTGGTGTTGCTTATTAGATTTCTCGTGTCCCTCTTAAGAGCAAGCAAAGATGAATCTTTTGTAGTCACCACCAATATAACTTATGACAATTTTCATTCACAAATAGAAACATACTTAATGGATTACTTTTATTTCAAATTCAGCAATAGAAGTCGTATCACATAGTTTTGACACCAGAGCTGTCATTGATCTGGTTGTGTCTGTCTAGTTGGATTGGTTGAGACTTGAGAGGTCAATGGCCAATTGGCTAACAAACTGTCCATGGTGTTATGAATTTTGTATGTATTGTGTTTTATGTTGATAAGATTTATAGAACAAAAATAAAAGCTTGATGAGATTTTATTTTCATGTGAAATATGGGCCTGGATTTTTCATGTATTGATGTTTCTTATTGACTATATGTTTCTTGTAAGTTTTATAGTAAGAATATGAATTAATTTGTTTTTATTGAACAGAGGTTGACGTAGTTATGGTGGACCAGGCGAGCGATGTAGATGCTGGTATGGTTGTTGAGGGTAGTGATAGAGCTAGCGAAGCTGTAGATGGCGATGATGTTTCGAGGATTGTTGGCGGGGGTTCTCCGGCTCATGCTGAGACGGGCAAGGACGATACGAGGGATGGTTGGGACGAGACAAGCATTATGGTGCGTATTCCGTAATTTAGTATTCATAATATGAAATTCGAATTGTGTACAATTCCATATATTAGTTATTGTATTAGTTTTAATATATGAATTAAGTTTAATATTTTCAATTCGTTATAATAAGTTACTTACATGCCTTTATTTATGGACGTTAAGCTAATATGTATTTAGAAAAATTAAATTAAATTGTAAATACAAATGAACGAAGTTATAAGTATAAAAATAGTTAATACAAAAGCATGTAAATGTAATTGCAAAATGAAGTATAAAAAGTGATTTAAAAATATAGCAATTGAAGGTAAGGCACAAAGTAAGAATTTTATAAAGGAGTGTTTCCGACAAATAATGAAAATCGTAAACAGGCGTTTTAGGAGTTGAGTCGGGAGATGCGTACTCCCGAAGCGACTACACCTCCTGTGCCTAAAAAGAAGAGGACTAGGAATGCGAAGGCACAAGGTATATTGCAGTCTGCTCGTGCTGAGGCCCCTCCGCCGAAAAAGAGGTCTAGGAGATTAGGGGATAAGACATTGATATCTATTCTACATCGGGACGAGGCAACGCATGATGGTGCAGATACCCAAATAGAGCAGGACGTTGGTCCGTCTGCTCCGGGTGAGACTGCTGAGGAGATTCCGACGGAAGTTGTTGGGACTAATCAAGTAGAGGATGTTGGTCCGTCTTCCCCAACCAATCATCACACCCCTCGACGAGAGTTCGATCAGATCGATTCAGTTAGTTTAGGGACTCCGATTGGCACCGGAGAGGATCTTTCTAGGGACGTTGATATGACTCTTCCACTTGTTTCGGTTTCACCTTCTCAGATCCCTCCCATCATACAGACTCCACGTTATGAGCCTCCACTTCATGCGGATGCTATTGTTCAGCCTCTGATTGCCCAGGATCCTCCCATTATCGACCCTCCACCCACTCCGGTCCCTCCTATTGACGACGTACCCATGTGGCAGCCAGGAGGGCCATGGTTGGTCGGACTCCTTCGACACTACCCCACGCATATTGCGGAGTCGATATGGAGGTGGACTCCTCGAGCTGCTCCGGCCCCTCCTGCCGTCGTAGAGCCTCCAGCTGCTCCAGCCCCCATGCCGTCGTTGAGCTTGCAGCTGATCCCGCCCCTCTTGTCGCAGTCGATCCTCCTTCACCAGTTGTTGCAGATGTATTGATGAGCTTATTTACGATTTTTTTAATTTTTATGTGTATTGACATAAATGAACTGATCTAAATTATTTTCTTAATTTTGACAGTGGAGGAAGCTGTATAAGGCATACTCAAGGCCGTTGGATTGGCCTTAGATTGAGCCCCACAGAGTTGATGTTCCAAGTACGTGGTGGCATATTGCAGGGCGTAGTGGATTGAGGCATATAGGAAGTATTGATTATCGAGGATCGTACCACGCCATCATTTCGGCATTTATAGAGCGTTGGTATCCTGAGACCAACAACTTTCATTTTCCATGGGGTGAGATTATGATCATGTTGCATGATGTGGAGCGCATTTTAGGCTTGCTTATCTGCGGGGAGCGTGTCGGCGAGCAGTTCTCTGAGATGGAGTTTCAAACGTGGGTCATGGAGATGTTCTCGATTGATGAGCGGACCTTTAGTAGATATGATTCCATTGGCCTTCTATCTGACGAGCTTAAGGCACATGTGATGAGGATGATTGCACAGGGGGTAGCACCTCATTTTATAGCTGCTGCGTACTTGTTGTAGGTCATTGGTTCAGCACTATTTGTCAACAAGCGCACCAACAATGCCAGCATTGATTACTTGCATTGTCTCTTAGACCCCGACCGCACGAGTACATTTTCTTGGGGTGCTGTGGTTTTGACGTTCATGTACCGCAAGCTGGGTGTTGCGTCACGACGTGGTAGCAAGGGCGTTGTTGGATGTATTCTACTTTTAAGGGTAAGAAAATTATTTGAGTTGTACTTGTGTATGTCACTTTATTTTGTAGTTATGTAAGAAACTAACTATAACTTATGGCATAGACTTGGATATCGGAGTATATGCAGCTTTTTGGCGGGCATCCGATACTGAGGATAGATTTTTTGGTCAACCCGCACGCGGGTGCCCGAGCTAGTGTTGAGACACGCGCTCCTCAGAAGAAGCCAGAGCGGTTGGAGGAGATTCGTAAAGTATTAGACATGGTTCGCACTGATGAGGTAAAAAATATAATGTAACAATATTTGGACTGAAAGAACCCTAAACAATGGATATGATCATTTTTTAACATTTGTATTTTTTTTTCAGATTAAGTGGCAGCCATGGAGAGGCATAGATTTCGAGTCAAAGCGTTACCGGGTTTCGAGGTTTCGAGGCGTGCTTGAGTGCTTTACTATTCGAGAGGCTTACATGCCCGATAGGTGGCTACGTCAGTACTTCCGGGTCCAGTGCATACCTCTTGAGCCGATTGTGCCGGCTATAGAGGTTCGTAGCACGTCTTGACGCAAGTATGAGGTGGAATTTTCCGACGATCAGCTCTACTGGAACCAGTGGTACGACCACCTCATTGACCTTGAGCAGCACCCTTTGGCTCGGTATGCTTACCAGGCGGACCTCGCCTACTGGGATTGATTTAGTGACGTGACACATCCGTACGTAGATCCTTTGTCAGAGCGTCAGGACCATCCGCGCGAGCCACACACCCACCCATTAGCTATAGTTGATGCTACCATTGTAAGTTAAAGTTTATTCAAAAAGTTCATTCAATCATTAATCGTTTTTATATTTTTAGGGTTTAGCTTTTTAGGGTTTAGCTAAAATGTGTCTTAAATTATGCAGCGACAACAGCAGCTCGTTGGATATGCGCACGACGCTTTGGCAGCAATGCTTGTTGATCATCCAGCTAGGTTGTACTTGCTGGACATGCTGAGCATATTAGGGGATGATCGTCCGCCAATGCCACCTCCTTTGAGCAGGCCGTTTCAGGATTCTTGATATGATCCCGGTGAGGGGAGTGGGTCTGGAGGTGCCGCACGGTGACATCAGTTATTTGCCATTTAGGGATTCTATACTTTGTGCATTTGACTGTTGACATTTTGTATTATAAGGAGATGTATTAGTTGGGTATTGCAAGAATGCTTTCAATGTGACATTTTCCTTCAGTAAAGTTGGTTTGTCTTGCTTTCATTCAATTGAAGTATGTGCATGACTTGCATTCGAATCTTCTAGTATAGTTGTGTCAAATAGCTGAACCAATTCACAAAGCCAGCTTAGAACCACCAGTTTGTGTCAAATAAATTTGGTTCCACCAGCTTTGAACCAATTCACAAAGCCACTTGACAAGAATCTTGGTAAGTTGGTGGTATTTCTGAATGCACAGATTGTGAGATAATTGCCAATGTGTCAAAGCACCAATGGAGGTGGTCAAAATTTCTCACATCGAGAATACATGCCTTCTGTCTGGCAGGTGATAACCATTTGGCTGGTTTTATTTGTTGTTGACTCTGCAAGTTTGAAACTGCTTGTGTTCCTCAACACTTTTTAGTATTATATAATTTTGATGGTGTTCCTTTCCTGCTGCAGATAGCCATGCTAAAGAGCAGATTTTTATCACAAAATGGTTGCTACCTTCCCTAGGCTTCAGTGACAAGTTTTTGGTGAGAGATGTAAGACTCACACATTATCACCTCTCCTCTGTGAATATATAATCTCATCTTTTCACTCTACATCTTGAGTTTTATCTTCTCAGCCAATCACTTGAATTTTGATTTTTTGCAGCTTATACTTCTCAGCTTGTGGCAACACATCAAGTTCCATCTATTATATGTGAGCCTGGATATCCATACTGCTCAGAATCTTCATGTGTTGTAACCAATCAGCCTATAAGAACTCCTATTTCCACTTGGAACTACAATGAGGGTAAAATCATTTTGTCACTTATAATTATGTGTTAATTCAGCATAGATGTAATTTAGTTAGTTGACTATTAGTATTGCTAGTAGAAAATGCAGAGTTACCCACACATACAAGTGGTTGCTATGTTGTTGTATAAACTTACAAGTTTTTGTTTTGTTTTGAATGCTTGGTGAATGAGATTGAAGTTGCTGAGAAGAAGATATATATTGATTGCATTCATTGTGTTTATCTTGTGTGTTGTGAGTTAGGTGGCAGACCCAAAGTTTGTGGTTGAAGGCAAGACAATTCAAAGAATGGAGTTTCTAGTGCTTACCACATTGAGCTGGAAAATGAATGCAATCACACCTTTCTCCTTTGTGGACTACTTACTCAGCAAAATACTAAATGACGGGAATCCATTACCAACCGCTTTGATCAACAAATCATGTTAGCTCACAGGTTGTTGGCAATTCACAAATCATGTTACCTCACAGGCTGTAGCAACAAGTTGTTGGCAATTCACAAATCCATTACCAATAGCTTTGACTTCTTGGAATTCAAGAATTCTGAAGTGGCAGTTGTTGTGCGTAGACTTTGAACTTGGCCAGTTGCTATCCTTAGACTCTGTACTTCTTCCATTAGAGCATCATTCAGTGCTGAACAAAACAGTTGAGACATGGAGTATATTTGTAGGATGACAGTTCTCCATTTGTAAATCAGTTGGAGTAGCTGATGTGCTTTGCTGATCGAAAATACAAATTTTCTGACGTTTTATGGATTGGCCTCTCAAGTTTCTGTATTCGCAAGTATATGAACTTGTGTATGCATATTTTCTGTCTTTTTATTTATAGTATAAGAAACTATGATCAATAGAGAGGTTATGTTTATATGAGTTAACTGAGCATATTGAGAATTTATATTGCTGATGCTGAGCTGCATAATGGATTTGGTTTGGGCATGAATTTGTGGCATCAGATGGTCTTGCATTTGATGAAGTTGTCCATTATGTTGCTCTGCCAAGGCAAAGGGGAGAGTCATTTGCATCAGCTAGCTTGACAAGAAAGATGGCAAAAGTTGGTGGTAGCTGCTGTTGTTGCAGTTGGTGCTAGTTGCTGTTGTTGCATCAGATGGTCTTGAATTTGTGGCAGCTGCTGTTGTAGTTGCCATTATCTCCCCAATAGCTGGCCTTTGTATGGCCTTTGGTTTTCTGTTTTTGTTGTAAAGAACAAAGCTCAATTGATGGTTTTTGTTGTATAGAACAAAGCTCAATTGGTGAGTTAGCTGTTGTGCTTTGCTGATAGTGTAAATGAATTTGTTGCTGGTGAGTTGATGATGCTTGAATATGTTACAATGCTGGCGTGGTTGAAGATTTCCAAATGTTCTTGTTACAGAAAAGATTGATTGCGCTTCATGAAGCGTAACGCTTCATGAAGAGCAAGTATTAAAGCAACACAGACACGGATACTGTAAAGTCACTTGCACTTCATGAAGCGCAAGAAACTTTAGAAAAAAAGGGGGTGGCTTTCACTCGTCCCCCGTTTTGAATCGTAGACCCATTCATCAAACGCGTGTACCTGGACCAAGTGTGTCGCATTGGCTATCGATATGTATAGGATATAAATTTGTTTTCAAGTAACGCATTGTCGAGTTGGTTTGGTTCAGAATTAAAATAAATCGACCGGTTCACATATTTTTAGGGTTCAAATACCAAAATTATAACCGGTTCCTTATATATTGTACTTGACATAATTTTTTGGAGCTATAATATATGATTTTATGTATATTTTATGGTGTGAACCCTTATTAATCATATTAAACCTTTAATATATTCGAACCGGCCTCAAAATAAATTGGAAAAATAAAAACGGTTTTGGTTCTTTAAATTTCATGTTATAATGGTCATTACCATAATTTATGGTAAGGTTAGGATTATGCTTAGGTTTTAGGGTTTAGGGTAGGGTTTAGGGTATGGGTTAGGTTTTAGGGTTTAATAACCTTGTAAAAGCTAACCTGATATCCTTACAAGTACTATATTAGGGTTGGAGAGAATGTTTAGGTTTTGGTAGAGGGTTAGTGTTATAATTTAGGGCTTATGATTTAGGGTTTAGGGTTTAGGATTTAGTGTATAGGGTTTAGGGTTTAGGGTTTAAAGTAGGGTTACTTGTAGAGTTTAATAACCTTCTAAAATCTAACCCGACATCCTTACAAGTACTATATTAGGGTTAGGGAGAGGGTTTAGGTTTTGGGAGATTAAAAGTATTAGTGTTTAGGGCTTAGGGTTTAGGGGTTAGGTTTTAGGGTAATGGGTTTAGATGATTGAAATTAACATAGTGTATGGTTAAAGTGTTAAATACATGGCATGAAGCTGTTGTTTTTAATATGATTTATTTTTTTCATAAACCCTAACCCTAAACTCTAACTCATTAAAAAGACCCTATCTTACAAGCATCATCTATTTAGCATATTAACAATGACATATATACAATATATCCATAAAACCTATACTAACCTTAAAACCTTGTCATTGTAACCAACCACAATATCTAAACCTTCGACCTTGTAACATGAAATGTCAAGTAGAGGTAGTATTTGTAATGGATATTTGGCGCGGTTTATGGTTGTAATGCTAAATATCGTTTTCAGTTAGTATTATAGTTAATTGATTATGAATATTAAACAAAATAACATGAAAGCATCTAAACTCTAAAACCTAAACACTAAAACCCGAAACCCGAAACCCTAAACCCTACCCATAAATCGTAACCTTACCATAAATTATGGTAATAACAATTATAATATGAAGTTTCAAGAACCGGAACAATTTTTATTTTTCCAGTTTATTTTGAGGCCGGTTCGGTTATATTAAAGTTTTATTATGATTTATAAGGGTTCACATAATATAATATACATAAAATCATATATTATAGCTCCAATAAATTATGTCAAGTACAATATATTAGGAACCGATTATAATTTTGGTATTTGAACCCTAAAAATAGGTGAACCGGTTGGTTTATTTTAATTCCGGACCAAACCGACTCGACACTATGTTACTTGAAAAGAAAGTTATATCATCTATATATCGATAGCCAATGCGGCACACTTGGTCCAGGTACACGCGTTTGAGGAATGGGTCTACGGTTCGAAACGGGGGACGAGCGAAAACCACCCCTTTTTTCCTCATAAGCCTTACGCATCATGAAGCGCACGCTTCATGATTCGTAAGGCACTTTACAGTATCCGCGTTTGTGTTAGTTTAAGCCTTGCGCTTCATGAAGCGTAACGCTTCATGAAGCGCAAGTTCTCCGTTATAAAATCCAGAAAATATTTTGCAGGCGGTTGTAGATTACTCTTAGTCGGCCACGATGCTATATTTACGGAAGCGATCTGCTATTTCCTTAATTTGCATTTATTTTGCTTAGTTTTGGCGCAAAATTTCCCCGCCAATATCAAACCACGGCCAAAAAATTCCACGCTTCTTCATATATCTATATAAACGAGTTGCCTTCTACACACCTCTCCAAAACCAGTAGCCTTCCACACTTCTTCAAAGCTTCTGCATAAATTTACATGATCAAATCTTCAATGGAATATCCTATTCAAGATGAATTCCGCAAGCACTTGGCGGATGTACAAGAGATCCGTCTCTTCATTTGGGAGCTAATCAACTGCAAGGAAGTAGGCTTGAAGACTGTCGGGAAACACCTTGCCCGACTCGGTTACCTCACAACAATGGAGAGATTTTCAAAGAGGAGATGGAACTGCAAGAAATTGTTCTCTTCAATGCCGAAGCAAGGGCCAACGACAACCCTGAGATGGAAGTCCCGTCATACACTGATTTATGCCTAGTTAAGCATGAGGAAGAGGATGATGGTTTCGATCCAAACAATCCAATCACCATAGACTAGATTATGTTTTACACTAGATTATGTCTTAGTACTCTGTTTTAGACTAGATTATGTCTTAGTACTTTGTTTTAGACTAGATGGTTTATGAACTTTTGGCTTCTCATATGAATTGTTGAAAAAACTTGCAAACTGATCACTTTGTTTGTCTAGTCTTTTGGCTTCTGAATTATTCTGGATACAAAAAAATTGCCAATTGTCTGCACTGCATAAATGATCTTCAATGACAGGTCGTGATGCGTAAGGCTTTGCTCCAATTCAGTCAATTCCATCCAGAAATAAAGACAAAAAAATTTTTGTTGCTTGTGTCTGTTTGCAATTCAAGCCAGCTCTAACAAACTGAATTGCACTTCTTAGTTCAGAATCTTGAATTAGATCATTAATGACCTAAACAGCAGTACATTAATGATCACCAAACATAACTAAACAATCAAGTACTACTGTTGCCACTGGTTGCTGCAGGTTTGAGTCTGTTTTGGCGTCTAAGCCTTATGCTTCATGATGACTTGCGTTTCATGCAGCACAAGTGTTTGTCAGATTTCGACCAGGTTTTAGACCTTGCACATCATGAAGCATAAGCTTCATGAAGCGCAAGTGTTACACTAACCGAGTTATGCTTGGCATGCGTTTGCCCTATTGTGGGTGCATTTCGCATCATGAAGTGCACGCTTCACGATGCGCAAGGCATATGATCACTCTACAACCCTCAAAGAAGGGATCACGAGTCCTGCTCCATCTAAAGACCCAATGACGAGTCGTGACCTCCAATTCACGACCGGACATTTGTCATCATTCCGCTAGTGAGGACCGTGATCCCTTTTGTGAAGCCCGTTGGTGCTCCATCTTGTTACATGACCCAATTCCCGAGTTGAAGTATTTTATCATAAGTCGCCTGATATGGTCTTTTATTCAAAGCCATTAACAATTATACTAGCACAAAACCATATTTAGCATAACAATCAAACACTAAGCCAAAAATGTAGTACAAATGTCACATATAAAACTAATACGGTTCTAACTAATTACATATATAATCAACTTCAAACAGCAACATTTGGATCAAGATTATGGCTAATCCGCTTCTCGCGCCATGTTGCCATTCTCTGTCTAAACGGCTCATCCCACCCATTGATGCTAGGGTGATGGGTTCTTGTACAATCCCTCGGCGGAGGAGGAAGTGGGGAGTCGTGGCTCAACCAGACCTGCAAATTAAACAGATAATATATTACCGAGTAAAAAAGTATAAGCAATAATGTACTTCATGATAATAATATATTACTCACAGGTATGAAGTGATCTCTGTTTCCCACGAGCGCTATGGCATATATCTTGGACGGAGGGTCCCAGTTGTCCCCTCTCGCCTGCATCAGCAAGCATGTGTGCGATCCATCCCACGACAACAAAACAACTGCAACCTTATGTAGTGTGGCAAAGATCAAACCGGCTATGGGCATCTCCATCCAAAATCTTCGAGCGCAAGGGCTCATCACATATGGCATAGTATCCAATAACTTATCAATAGGGGGTTTGTTCAAAACAGGCTCATATACGCATCTGTTCCTCCTTAATTCGGCTGTCAACTCCAACCGAACTCCGTGGTAATCGCTCTGTACTTTTCCCAACAACACGGCGAGTGATCGATAACCGCAATGCCCATCTGGTGTTACATCCTGCAACTTATCAATGTAAGGAAACATGAAGTCGTTAACATTGTCAACTCCAAAGTTGAAATCCAGCCACATCATGCTGCCCCTCGCTTTCTGTGTACTTGTCCCCGTAGCAACTTTTTTCGTGGCCTTGTTGGTTGAGCCCTTTGGCCTTCCACGCTTTTTGTTGAGCAATGAGGTTTTTGCTTAGCTCTCCTTTTCTGTCAGTTGCTTCTCCTTTTCATATGCCTCCATCCGATGCTCAAGCAAAGTATTATTCCTCTTTGTGGACCACTTAGTCGACCCCTTTGGTCGTCCCCTCTTCATAGCATCTACCTGCTCAATCAAAGACGACTCTTTTCCCAACACATTGTCTACAAACGACTCTGTGATCGAGTACACATGGTCATATGTCAATTCACCCCGACGCTTCTCCACCATATCTTCCCATCTGATCTTGGTAAGTTCTTTTGACTCTTTGTCTTCTATGGGCATGCGCTTCGGATCAACTCCCTCCCATACCACCTGATGCCAAAATGGGTGTATGTCACCTGGCGGGATAGGCCGCTTAGTGAGAATGGCTTGGGCAATCGTATGACAGCAAGGAAGACCCATGCACTCCTGTACCCAAAAATCAACACACTCTTTCTCTAATTTTCCTTCTACAGCGTCCCTATTCAGGTTGTAGTACATATTCAACAACTTCATAATGCACAATGTTGACACTTTGTAAAATAGGCACATGAATATCGTCCTAACTCAACTAGGGACACTATTCAACTCAGTTGGAATCTTTCTACGTGACATCTCCAGATCCCCCCTTATATCATTAACTTGGGACTGAATGTGATTGTGGATCCTTCCGATCACTGTGTTGAAGCCTCCTCGAGAACTGTCAAATATTTTTTTAAGCACGCTGTGCATGCCCTCCGCCCTGTGTCATACATATTAGTATTATGTACATTACAAATGTGTAAATCACATAATTTTAACAACCAATATATATAAACCATTAAAACGTGTGTACCTGTTTGTTGTTCTCGTTTCAAAGTGGGTACAGTGATCGGTCCATGCTCTAACTATCGACTTCTTGTAAGGCCCGAGTCACGACCTCTCAACATACTTCATTAGCCCTGGCCAATGTTCTTTGACTCTTCTAAGCCTATCCTCGTATTTTGCCTCCGTTGTCCACATGAATATGCCCCAACATCTATTAGCAAACCTTTTCGCCGTATCCTGGTCCTTTAGGATACCTACAGCATATGCTAATATGCTCCCCTTAACATGCACCCAACATAGAAGATGTTTGACCTCCTCTCCAAACACGACGTCCTTTGCGTTAATGATTGCCCTCTCTCGATATGTGACAATCGCATTTGGCATCGCTCCCACTTCCTGAAACAAACGCCTCAAACGTGCCAACACCCATGTATAACTAGCTATGTCTTCTCTTGAGAGAAATGCAAAACCGATGTTGAAAGATCTGTTAGTGCATGTAAACCCAACCATCTGCAGCAAAGCCATGTCGTACCTGTCAATACATGAAACAATTATACAACTTTACAAAAACAATAATTGCCTGAGTATATAATTAAAAACTGAAAAGATTGTACATGTTGGTCTTATATGTGTTGTCCATAATGGCGACATACGGAAACAACTTCAGTAGATGCAACGACGTGGGGTGCACAAAGAAGAGGATATCAATATAATCTGAACCACCTATCCTATTCGGAAATACTCTATAATCGTTTCTTTGTAGAAAATGCAGTGCATATTGGGTGGCTGTCAAATTTGCACTATCCTCTTTCAAATACCGTGCCCTCAATTTTAGAACTTGCTTCCTTGATGTCACATTTCCGGGGTAAATATTTCTCAACCGCTCCACTATACGAGCAGGTGGCACATATATATAGCTCAATTCCTTCACAAGAAGTTTTTGTGCTTCCGTCATTCGACATAAAAATGAATTGCCAAGGAGACTAGTGGGGAGGTTGTGGTTGTGGACTCCGCACACAACCTTTAGTGCCCACTTCCCGGACGATTTACTTCTAACGCCAAGCAACTCGAATTAGTATTTGCACTTTGTGTACAGGGTTTGCACCTGAGGCGGTGTAACAGTACGGATGCAATCACCCTTCTTCCCAGGTCTATACATACCATGCCTATGATATGCTAGCCTGACCAAATTTGCATTTGACGTTTTTATAGGCAACGCCATATTTCTTTCACGCCCAACTTGCCTAACCCAGGCTATCATTTCATCTCGACTATCCCACACCCCATCGTTATTAAAGTCAGCAGAAAAATCTCGGCGATTTTGCAGTAATACACCAACTAAAAATGTTTTTTTACAAAAATGACCATGTTATACTGAAATAGCATTTGAATACCCACGTGGGCATCTTTGCTATAAAAGGAACATTAATAAATCTTTTTTTAAATAAAAATTTATTAATACAATATCTTCCTTCTCCGCCTCTTTCTTTCTCTTTCGTCTATTCCAGAGAGATATTCAGGATGGAACGACGGCCTCGAGAGAAACAATTCTTCACATCCGGCATATCTTCTCTGCCTCGTCAAAGTGTACAAATCCGTGTGATCGGTTTCAACTTGTCATTCTTAGTTGAACCTGAACCATAGAGAATCAGGGCGTAACGATGTACTTGAGAGGAAGATTTCTTCGCCACCGACAAAATTCTACAAATTCGTCCTCAAAATTGATTGGTTTGGCATTCTCAATTGAACCAGATAGAGTATCAGGTTGGAACACTGGTCTTGGGAGAAAGAAATCTTCACCGTCGTCCTCAAATTCGTCCTAAAAATTGATCCAGGAGAAATTTTTCTTCACCGCTCTACAAATTTGCTGTCAAAATTGATCGGTTTCAACTTGTCGTTCTCAATTGAATTAGAGAACCAGAACCAGAGAGAGAATCAGGACGGCATGGTGACCTCGTGAGAAAGAAATCTTCACCTTCGTCTACAAATTCGTCCTCAAAATTGATCGGTTTCATTTTGTCGTTCTCAATTGATCCAGAGAACCAAAACCAGAGAGAATCAGGACAGAACGGCAGACTCGGGAGAAACAATTTGTCACCGCCGACAAATCTTCTCCGTTTGGTCAAGGTCTACAAATTCTTCACCAAAATTGATTGGTTTGAGCTTGTCGTTCTCAATAGGATTTGGGATATCAAATTACTCCGGCTAGCGCTTCCTCCTTCCTTCCTATCAAAAATGTCGATGACGGGGGAGCGTAACTCCATTGTTGAAGGAGACTTATAGCTGGTACCGATCATCGATAACTCGAAGCAACGACACTGCCACCAAGGCCACCAGGGGATTTAGCAAAGTCGGGCGCTATCGTGGAGTATGTGAAGCCATTGTTCAAGGAAGAATAAGAAGATTTGGAGGTCAAGCTTCGTAGATTTATTGATAATGTTCCAGTTCGTGTAAGCAATACCTCTGGCAGTTCTGCAGGTTCAGGCTCTGGTGACTTCCATCAGGTATGCTCTCTCTCCCTCACATTTTGGTTTCGTTAATGTTTTTTATAAAATTTAAGGTGTAAAAGGTTGGTTTACGCTATCTGAAAGATTGTTGTAGGTAGATGAATTTGATGTGTGAGCAATAAAGAATTACATTATTGTATGCGTTCTTATGTGTTTCTAAATGTCATGGGATGAGATACTTTATGTCTGGACTCATCTTCATTCAGATTAGAATGATTAGAAGAGTTTACTTACATGATCATATATTCATATGCGCAATGGGTGTTCACATGATCTTTTGTTTTGACTGCTATTTATTTTTCAGTATCGAAAAATGAGAAGGAAAGAGCAAGATCGACTTGGAAGGATGGAAGTCGACTATCAGGAAAGGAAAGAAGTGGTTGAATTCATCATGAGAAGGGAAGAAATACTGAAGGCTGCAGAGGAGATAACATCAAAGAAGCGTCAAAAGTTCCAGAAAAAGAAGCAGAGGAAGAAGGAGAGAAGAGCAAGCCAAGCGAGGGCGGTGGAGAACAATGTAAAAAGAGATGCATCTTCAGATGATAGTGGGGATAGTGATGCCGATGAAAGACCAGGAAGCCATTAGACTATAAACATTGTTTGTGTTGGTGTCCTACTGCCTCTCCTCATCCCAATGTTGTATGACAAGTACCAGGATCTAATTGATGATATATTCTGTCTTCTGCAGAAAATAGTTCAATTGCAGTTGAAAAAGTTTGATGAAAGTGTTGTGAGTAAAACTCCAATGTCAATCATGTACAAAGAGAAGAGGAAGAAGACTCGATACGACAGACTCGGGAGAAAGAATTCGTCACCACCGACAAATCTTCTTAGCTTCGTCAAGGTCTACAAATTCGTTCAAAATTGATCAGTTTGAAAGCAAACTCTGGGGCTCCGGAGACGGCCGAGGGCGTCGCCGGTGGGGACAAGGCGGGGCGAGCCAAGGACGGTGCCGCCGTGCCGGATTGCGGTGGTCGGACTCGGAGATTGAAGGAGGCGAAGAAGTCCAAGGTTGCGCAATTCAAAAAAGGCGATTTTCGTATTAAACAAAAGTAAACATAAATATTTAATTTACCTTTTTCTTTAATTCCTAAAAAATTGCATTTGGAGGATGAGTGGGCATTTTTGCAATAAAAATGGGTACCCACTTAATTAATTTGGGTAAAATTGCAAATTTGAAAAAAGGTATACCTTTTTCGCAATTTTGACTTTTTTTGGTATATTTACTACTAATTTGTCAAAAATCTCTTCCATTTACCTATTTATAAATTAAAATTACTTTCAATTTAACTACAAATACACATAATATGTTTTTAACAATAACATATCTTTTACTATTATTTTCTATTCAACTCGACACTATTAAATAACAATAATATTATTTCTAAACGTATATAATCAATACAAATGTATAAGATTAATAAAATTTTTTTAATTTACAAATGCAAATAACGATACCTTCAAATTTCTGAATATAAAACTATAAACTGCAATTTAAATATAAAAAACTAACCTCGACTATGTCGTTTTCTTCTTCATCAACGTCTATTTCTCCTCCTCCAACTTCTTCAAAAGATGATGACAACTCTTCATAAGATGATGATGATGATGATTCCGCTTCATACGGTTCATCTGAAAAAGGCGATTACGTCGATGAATTTTCTTCATATGATCTATTGGATGCCATTGTATTTTGTGAAAGTTGTGTTTTTTTACTCATAAACTTTGTGATATATGAATATATATATATAGGGCTTCAATCTTTGATATTTAATCTATCTTATGACATAAAGATATAAATAAGAGTATGAAAATAATTTTTTTTCCAAATTTACGTAAACACCTAATTCCATGGCGGCGGTGGCTTAACGCGCGGGGAAAATCTTCCCAAACCCTTACGCTTCATGAAGCGTCACTCTTTATAAAGAGTGGCGCTTCGTGAAGCGCATGCCCCAAGGTCCTCGTGGAGGGTACCCTTTGGGTCATACGCTTCATGAAGCGTACGCTTCATGAAGCGTATGAGTCTCGTGTGCGCCGGGCGTTTTTTTCCTGTGCATAAGGAATCGGCCTATCCATATTGGTTGATTCAGGATCGATTTATATATTGGGTTTATATATACACAAAATTGATTTATATCCCATGGACATTCCCACTTCTTGACCCAAAAAAAAATTTACATTAAATTTTTTCTAAGATATTTTTGAACCAATTTTATCAAAATTTCCCCTTAATCTAGCTGAGATATGATAATTTTTGGAAAAATTGCTTAAAATAGCCTAACTTTTTAAGGTTGTTGAGGTAAATAGCCTAACATTTTAAAATTGCACACAATAGCCTAACTTTTTAAATGATTGCCATTTTTAGACTTAATTTTCCAAGTGGCAAAGGTTTTATTTAATTTTATGACATGGCAATTAATCAAATTGGTGACTAGGCAATTTCGGATTCCAAACGAGTACTTGAATTCCTCGTCGGATGCTCCCTCTTCTCCTCGCGTCTGACGATTTCGACGACGCGGACCGTCCTCACTATCGAGTCAAATCGGTCTGACCAAATTCTTATTATGCATCCTCTCCCATCGGTTCGACGATTTCCGAAAGACGACCTCCCTCGAACTTACCGTCGTCAGCGTCGGAAAGAAGACCGTCGGCCTCAGCTAACCCCGTTCTTGAAGAATATAAATGTCCTAACAAAGGCGAGATATGTCGCTGACGCCGAATGTCTACTACTACATGGGGCTCCGGCTGATCGAAATCGGTAGGAAGCACGTCAAGATCTCGTACCATTACCCATCGCCGACAGATTCGGTGACGGACTCCGACGGGACTATAGTAGATTCGAGCACGACGTTTACTTACATGACCCACGAGTTCAAGATTCAGGTCAATGCATAAAAGAGAGATCGGATGATCGAAGAGTTGATCGGCTGGGCCCGTGCTTTGACATATCAGGCAGCAAAATGATGTCGTTTCCTTCGGTGACATTCTAATTCAAAGGAGGGGGCAAAGATGGATATGTCGTTGGCAAATTACCTCGCGTTGGTGGGGAATCTGTCGGCGGCGTGGCTTACAATCGTTAGCGATGGTGTCGAGTCGGAGGAGGTCGACGACATTGGTTCAACGGTGATTCTCGGGAACATTCAATTCAGATGCAGAATTTCTACATGGAGTATGATCTCAAGAACGAGAAATTTGGGTTCAAGCAACAGAATTGTGGATGAAACGATGATTAAATTTAAATGTAAATTAATTTAAATTGTATTTTTATTTATCTCTAGCCTCAAAATTATCTAGTCATCAACAGCTAGATTTTGATTAATTGTCATGTCACAAACCTTTGTCACGTGGAAAATCAAGGCTAAAAATCGCAATCATTTAAAAAGGTTAGATTATTATGTGCAACTAGCTGTAGTCGCGTACCATGTACGGGTTATAATAGAAATGAAATAACTTTTAATATTTGTAATATTATTGTATGATTATAAGAGAGATAGATACAATAAGTTATAATATTCGTAAATTAATTGTCAAAAATCAAGGCGTTTAGAAAAAATAGAAGAGAAAATATGTATATACTCGTATAACATAATGTAATCTAAAGTAATTATCAAAATCAATGTGTTTTGAAAATAATTAATCAAATTGGAATAGTGCTTCTAAATTTCTAATAATTATGCACCGTTATAAAAAATACTTAATCAATAGGTGTTTGATAATGTCTATTTATTTTGTAAATATATTACCTAAAATTACAAAAAATGAATTCAATCTCATGTTAATATTCTCTCAAATTTTGAATTGTGAAAAAAAATTACTTAAATATTTTTTTAGATAACTTCAAAATAAGAATTTGTTTGAGATGGTTAGGAAATAATTTTTTTAATACAATTTATTAAAAAATAGTGTTTGTTAGATAAATTTAAAAATGATTTGTGTTAGATCAATTAGAATATTAAAATATTTTTAGATAAATTCAAAAAAATATTTATATAAAATTATTAGAATAGTAAAATATTTTTAAATTAAATTTTCATTACAAAATAAGTTGTATTGGTTAGTGGGAAAGTGGGTAGGTTTTTTTAACAAAATTTATTAAAAAAATAATTTTAATTTTTTTATATGGTGACAAGTGGCACAATCTTTTCTACATACTTGATTTCTCCTTTATAATTGTAATAGGTAGATTTTAAAATGTTAGACTATTTGCCGCAACAATCTTAGAAGATTAGGCTATTTTAAACAATTTTTCCTTAATATTTTTATGCTCCATTTTTATGCATGAAAATGAATGTTATTTTGACAAGGGTCTGAATCTAGTGAGAATTCAAGCACATTAGAATTTGAGCTAATATGCTACCAAATAATATGTCCAAAAATTAAAAAATCAACCAAAATCACCAAAGTTTGAAATGAATATGATATTTATTATATCGACGTCTTTGTATCAAGGGTAAACAACAACATACATAATTTGCATCATTAGCCACACTCCCAAATCATTTGAATCATGTGGTCAAGGCAATACCTAATATTGATTTCGACAAAGACACAGAAATGAAAACTTAATTCATCTCAACCCAAACAAACATGATGGCAAAAATTATCAACTTACAATCAAACAATTTCTCTAAAAACCCATTAGTTGGAGCATGTAAGAGTAATAACCGAATCTATTCTGGATGTAGGTTCGAATACAAGAAAGGGGAAGAATGGCTACACATACTCTCTCTCCACAATAGAGCAGTAGAGAAAAGTCTCTCATAAGAAAAAGAAACCTAATAGCTAGCATATATATATAACCGGTTCAGCTTTATTAAAACTGGAAAAGGACTAAACCAACTTCAGTGAAGCACCAATTGTAGAGTGCTAGTTGCTCGGTTCCATGCCTTTTCATTATGGGCTCCAACTTGATAACTAGGACACACTCAAGTTCTACAATTAAGTCCATGGGATCGCGGATCCAAATCGACACCGTATACATGAATATATACGATTGTCCTTATTCAAAGCTACATGAATAAGATCATGTTATTTTATATTTTTGTATTGAAACCAATGATACAAGGCATATATAGTTCATGTGAATCCTCTACGCACATATATTTGGATATTATTATTTACCCGAAAGCTTTCTTAGCCACAAGACACAGAGGGTTTTTCTTATTCATAACAAGCCCAAGCACCCCACTTGTGTCCAAAACCTCTTTCTCCATACCTAAAGGGACCTCCCAATCAAACAAGTAAACCAAGTTAGCAAGCACGAGCTCCACTGTAGCCACAGCCAGTTGTCTACCGGGGCAGTTTCTTCTTCCGGATCCGAATGGAATAAATTCGAAGTCGTGGCCTTGAAAGTCGATGTCTTTGCTTTTGCCCAAGAACCTTTCGGGTAAGAACTCTTCCGGGTTCTCCCAGGATTCGGGATCTCGTCCAATGGTCCATGTGCTCACTGAAGGGTTTTAGATGCGTATAAGCGGAATTTCAGAAACAATTTCTTGCACCTAAACATGGATCTAAAGCATTCTTGATTAGAGACAAAATTAGGGTTAGTAGAATACCTCTTGATGCGTGATTAGGGTTCTTCCTTCGAGAGTAAAAGCCTCAATTGTGACTTCTCTAATCAGTCCACACGAGTACTGGATCGGGATCTCCTTCGCTTCCGATTGCTAGATCGAAGTGCCAAAGACTAGAAAAAGTTGGAAGAAGAGAGCTTTTCTTTTCTTACGTAAAACTTCTGAAAACCCTAGATCTCTTCTTCCCTTTTAAAGGCCTTATATATTTATTTCCCCAAATAAATATATCCTTTGAATTCTCAATAATATCCAACATATTTATTGATAATTAACTCTTTTCTTATTGGGCTAAAACCCTATGTCTAACAAAGACTTTTAGCCCGCTGATCCAGCCCGTCAACTCAATGTGTGTGACCTCATAGGACCCGTTTATAATAGCTATGGATTGAACTATTTAACCCATTAATCGTAGTTGGTTTCTAGCAAAACATTACGACTCCTAAAATTAACGGATTGAATCTCTCTATCAATCGTCCTATTCCATGTTCGGTAATTGCAACTTTTATTAAAGGACACAATTCCTTCAATCTCCCACTTGTCTTTGAAAACAAGTGTGCAATTTTAAGATACCTTTGTCTCTTAATGTCTTACTTGATGATATGGTGACATTCATATCTCTCGTCAAATATGCTTATTGAATACCTGAGTTTGAACTATCAAATAACGAATGATTACAATTAATCCATTCGAGCATGGTCGTGCATTTTCTAGTTCTAACTCTTCAAGTGGCCTCCTTTTCATGCATCAGTGTATACATGAATAAGGAGGACTTTTCCAATCCTGTATGACTATGGCTCCCACTCAACTTTTGGCAATCCCAATAATTGCTTTTATAACCCCCTTTTACGGAGAGCGTTTAACAATATCAAAGACATACCAATCATCAACTAGAAAACATAACATACTCATGTTTAAGGAATCCACCAAACATGGTTCACCTTAAAAACTCTACAATCCCTTTTGGAGAGTCTTAAGGTTGGTCCGTCCGATATGTATCATCCATAAATATCTATGTAATTGACTAGACATCTCTATGTCCCTATAGCACATGAAACCTTGAGCTATAAGTCAATGTACAATATAGCTATAAATGAAATCATCTATGTCCTATTTGATGACTCAAACTATGGACGTGCAATAATTCATAACTGTAGTACACTTAATCGGGTTTCATTCACCCAAACACTTAAGGTGAGCCCATTTACGAACTATGAATTATTCGGACATATTATTCAATATTAATTAATATAATATATAAATAAGAATGAAATATCATATATTATCATAAAGTCAAACATAAACAAGAGTCCAACACTCTAAGCAGAAATAAAGTAATACAAAGCAATCTCACAACCATTCACCAATGTGTTTGAGTCCCTTAGCCCTAGTGTGACTATCATGCTTAACCCTAGGCATAGGCTTAGTCAAAGGATCTACAATATTGTCATCTGTATGCACCTTACACATCTTGATGTTACCTCTAGCAACTATGTGTCGAACAAGATGATACTTCCTCATAACATGTCTAGATTTGGAGTTTGAACTTGGTTCCTTGGCTTGGGCTATGGCACCATTGTTATCACAATAGATGTCAATAGGCTTAGAAATACTAGGAACAATGCCAAGCTCGTCTAGAAACTTCCTTATCCAAACAGCCTCTTTCGCAGCTTCACTAGCAGCGATATACTCGGCCTCAGTCGTAGAATCAGCTACTGTATCTTGCTTAGAGCTCTTCCAGCTCACGACTCCTCCATTAAGGATGAAGACATATCCCAATTGAGACTCAAAGCCATCTCGGTCTGTGATGCGACCCAGCCTAGGGTCAAACACAATTCCGACTAGTCCTAGGCAGGGTCGCATCAGTCAGTCTGGAAGCTAGCATCAGTATATCCTTTAACGACTAAATAATCATCACCCCCATATACTAAGAAATCATCCTTGGTTCTTCTCAAGTACTTTAGGATGTTCTTAGCTGCACACCAATGTGCCTCTCTTGGATTTGATTGATATCTGCTACACATGCTCAAAGCAAATGCAACATCAGGACGTGTACATACCATGGCATACATGATAGATCCTATAGCAGAAGCATAAGGAATCTTACTCATTTTATCAAGCTCAGCAGGTGTTCTAGGACATTGCTTCTTGCTTAGATTTATGCCATGTTGTATGGGCAAAAACCCCTTCTTGGAATTCTGCATATTGAATCTGTCAAGAACCTTATCTATATAAGTTCCTTGACATAATCCAAGCAATCTTTTAGATCTATCCCTATAGATTTTTATTCCAAGTATGTACTCTGCCTCTCCCAAGTCTTTCATTGAGAAACATTTCTTCAGCCATTCCTTAACGGACTCTAGCATCGGAATGTCATTCCCAATAAGCAATATGTCATCCACATACAAGACTAAGAGAGCCACCTTACTCCCATTAAACTTCTTGTATACACAAGGATCTTCTTCACACCTGATGAAATCAAACTCTTTGATCTTTTCATCAAAACAAAGATTCCAACTCCTAGATGCTTGCCTAAGCCCATAGATAGATCTCTTAAGCTTACACACCTTCCTAGCATGATCTGGATCCTCAAAACCCTCTCGTTGTGTCATATACACATTCTCTTCCAAAATACCATTCATAAAAGCGATTTTAACATCCATTTGCCAAATCTCATAATCATAATAAGTGACAATAGCTAGGATTATCCTTATGGATCTAATCATGACAACTGGTGAAAATGTTTCATCATAGTCAATACCATGAATCTGTTAAAAACCTTTAGCAACTAATCTTGCTTTGTATACAGATACATTTCCATTTTTGTCAGTCTTAAGTTTGAAACCCCATTTGCATCCAATGGGTTTTACCCCATCTGGCAAATCTGTCAAGTCCCAAACTTGATTTTCAAACATTGAATCCATTTCAGATTTCATGGCATCAAGCCATTTCTTAGAGTCTGGACCCGTCGTTGCTTGTTTATAGGTAGCAGGCTCACCATGTTCTAACATTAGAACATCAAGGCTTTCGGTCAAGATGAAATCATCATATCGTCTTGGCTGAAACCTTTGCCTGTTTGATCTACGTAGGATTTCAACTAGTTCAACAACTGAGATTTCAACATTTTTCACAACTATTTGTGGATCTGCTTCTTAAGGAATTTGTTCAGGTTCTTGGATAACATCAGATACCTGACCTTCAAACAAATCCATCTCATCCTCGACATCAACTATGTCATCCTGTTGTTGTGTTTGTTGCTTTTCATCAAGAACCGGTTCAAGATGAATATTTCTCCCACTTGACTTTTTGGAAATAAATTCTCTTTCCAAAAAGACACTATCCCTTGCAACAAACACCTTTTGTGCAGTGGGATTGTAGAAATAATATCCAAAACTACCTTTAGGATATCCTATAAAATAGCATTTGTCTGATTTAGGTGCAAGCTTATCAGTTTGTAAACGCTTTACATAAGCTTCACACCCCCATATTTTCAGAAAAGACAACTTTGGAACTTTTCCAATCCATATCTCATATGGGGTCTTGTCTACAGTCCTTGACGGAGTCCTGTTTAGTGTAAATACAACAGTCGTGAGTGCATATCCCCAGAAGGATACCGGAAGGTCAGCAAAACTCATCATAGATCGAACCATGTCCAACAAGGTCATGTTTCTTCTTTCAGACACACCATTCAATTGTGGTGTCCCTGGAGTAGACAATTGTGTTACAATCCCACAATTTTTCAAATGATGATCAAATTCATGGCTTAAGTATTCACCACCACGATCGGATCGAAGTGCTTTTATCCTTTTGCCAGTTTGAGTCTCTACTTCATTTTGGAATTCCTTGAACTTTTCAAAGGCTTCAGATTTATGTGACATAAGATAAATATACCCATATCTGCTCATGTCATCAGTAAATGTAATGAAATATCTATAGCCACCTCTAGCTTCTGTACTCATTGGCCCACATACATCAGTATGTATTATGGCCAAAAGTTCATTAGCCCTTTCATTTTTTCCTTTGAAAGGTGACCTTTTCATCTTGCCCATCAAGCATGATTCACATAAATCAATAGATTCACAATCCATATCTTTTAGAATTCCATCTTTATGGAGCTTCTTCATGTGATTCAAGCTAATATGACCTAAACGACAATGCCATAGATAAGACTCACTCAAACAATTTGATTTTTGCCTTTTAGTATTAATATTATACGATTCTGATTTGAGATCTAATACAAAAAGTCCATTAACTATTGGAGCACAAGCATAGAAGATTCCATTCTTAAAAACGGACATACTTCCATTCTTAATACCAAACTCAAATCCTTCAGAATGTAAACTTGAAACTGAAACAAGGTTTTTAGTAATAGTAGGAACAAAATAACAATTAATTAGTTCCAAAACTAAACCAGAAGGTAAAAATAGACTAAAATACCCAAGTAGTAGCATTGGTTGTTAAAATTTCAATAACATTAATACCTGAACTGGAACTCACAGTTCCATTCTTCTTGTCCTCCAAGCTTGGGACAATTCCTCTTCCATTGTCATTTAGCCTTGCAGTAGAAGCAATCATGGTCACTAGCCACCTTTCGCCTTTCACCTCCCTTGGGTTTAGCAACTTGCTTGCCTTTCCCTTGGACATGATTCTTCTTCTTGCCTGCCTTCTTGAACCCTTGCACATTGTTGTCAACGGGAGTGTTTTGTTCAGCTGCTTTAAGCATACCATGAAGCTCATTCAGGGTTTTCTTTATCCCATGCATATGGTAGTTCATCCTGAATTGAGCAAAACCATCGTGTAAGGAGTGTAGGACGATATCAATGGCCAACTCTTGGTCATATTTAGCACCCAATGACTCCATACGTTCAAACAGACCGATCATGTCAAACACATGTGGGCCAACTAGTTTTCCCTTCACAAGTTTGCTATGCAGTATAGCCTTGTGAGTTTCATATCTCTCAATCCTTGCATGTTCCTGAAACAACATTTTCAAGTTGGTTATAATGGAATGAGCATCCTGATTTTCAAACCTCTTTTGAAGAGAAGGTTCCCTAGCAGCTAGCATAAGGCATGTGACAGGCACAAACTCATCTCTTATTTTCTTCTCTTTTGCTTTTTCCTCATCAGATGAGGTATCAATCAGAACAGGAAGCGGGGTTGCTAGCACGTTTTCACGTCCTTCGGACCTGAGAACTATTCTCAGATTCCGTTCCCAATCAAGAAAGTTTGCTCCATTGAGCTTGTTCTTCTCAACAATTGAGCGCAAGGTGAATTTCAAATTATCGCTAGACATGTTTTGTACAAAAAAAGAAATAACAAAACAAAGGTTCATGTTTGACATGCAAATACTTAATATTAAACATGCTTTAAACAAGTAAATGCACATTTCATTCATATAAACAATTTATGTTCCCGGTGAATAAAATGATTCCAAGATCCTATTCCAGACAAGACTCAACGTACTTTTGCACTGCCTTTAGTCTTGTGTGTTCAAGGTAAGTAACAATTACTAATTATAACTCCTTATAATTCTTGGTTAATGGTCCACATCCAATGTAGGATCCACTACCATGTCTCAAGATCCAAAACTTTGCCTTTTGTTCTCTTGTTGGGTACAACCATATCAAGGCTTGTTGAACTCCCGTATAGATCCACCCTCACTAGTTTAATGTTTAAGAAGGACACCCTCGCTTTTGCGAAGCCCATCCAACCAAAACCAAAAAAAACGTCATGGGTTATGATATGGAAAGACATTGCCCCAATATTCATTTGGGAACTTAAGCATGCAATGGTTATTTATTACTAGTGACAAAAACATAATAAATAACTTATGCAAAACTTAAACAATTCATCTCATGAAAATCATATTATGAAACATTCACATGCAAGAATTAAAATTATATTATAAAACAAGCATGTAACTATTAGAAAATTCATCTCATGAAAACTAACATGAAAATCTTGATTCAAAAGAAATTAATATATAATATTAATCAAAATTAATCATCAATGTGCATATAATTGGACAAAATTGTATGATCAAGATATAATATCAAATATTTTATCTTATTTTAGTGGGATTTCCTAACTGCTTAGGAAAATATATATCGGATCATGACCTAGTCAAAACCCAAAATATAACCTCTTGATAAAAGATAAAATTACTAATTAATTTTTCAATTATACACATGATATTTGGTACACATAAGATCAAAACAAGATCCTATCTTATTAAGAACAAACGAAATTTACTGTACTATAGATAACATACACGTTACAAATTAACACATAATCATCAGGATCCTCTTGCAAAATTAACATGTTACAAATTAACATGTTACAAAATAAGAGCAAACGAAATACCACTGTTGTTCAGCCTTGAAATCCTCTTGACATTGATTGCAATAAAATTCCAATTTTATTTTTTTTTTCAAACGTCGGCGCCGAACAAACAGTTCAGAACAAAATTCTACATACAATTAACATAACACTAAAATAACTACGTACTCGGTACCAAGTAATTAACTACGTGCCGAACAAATTTCGGAAATGAGAAAACTCCGTACCAAGTAATTTTATCATACAATTAACAATAGACTTTAACTTGTATCTAGTCCAATTAATTGAAATCCGATTTCAATTAAGCACAAGGATCTATGTATCAAAATTATCGATTTGAATTCAAATTCGCATCAAGAACAAAAACCTAAATCTTTGATCCAATCAAGATATCCTCTTGGCTCTGATACCACTGAAGGGTTTTAGATGCGTATAAGCGGAATTTCAGAAACAATTTCTTGCACCTAAACATGGATCTAAAGCATTCTTGATTAGAGACAAAATTAGGGTTAGTAGAATACCTCTTGATGCGTGATTAGGGTTCTTCCTTCGAGAGTAAAAGCCTCAATTGTGACTTCTCTAATCAGTCCACACGAGTACGGGATCGGGATCTCCTTCGCTTCTGATTGCTAGATCGAAGTGCCAAAGACTAGAAAAAGTTGGAAGAAGAGAGCTTTTCTTTTCTTACGTAAAATTTCTGAAAACCCTAGATCTCTTCTTCCCTTTTAAAGGCCTTATATATTTATTTCCCCAAATAAATATATCCTTTTAATTCTCAATAATATCCAACATATTTATTGATAATTAACTCTTTTCTTATTGGGCTAAAACTCTATGTCTAACAAAGACTTTTAGCCCGCTGATCCAGCCCGTCAACTCAATGTGTGTGACCTCATAGGACCTGTTTATAATAGCTATAGATTGAACTATTTAACCCATTAATCGTAGTTGGTTTCTAGCAAAACATTACGACTCCTAAAATAAACGGATTGAATCTCTCTATCAATCGTCCTATTCCATGTTCGGTAATTGCAACTTTTATTAAAGGACACAATTCCTTCACTCACATAGACTGTGGTTTTTTCTCGGATTTCATAACCTTGTACAGTGCACTTTTGAGAGGTTGCGCATCGTACGAATGGGAAAACCGGGTGCAATCTTAAAGTCTCCTTCACAACCGCCTTGAGATACACTAGTTTTCCAACATCTTCTTGCTTTACAATGTCTTTGATTCGGTCTTTCATCAGAGTTCTTGCTTCTTGTTGTACTCTCTTCATGGCGTTTGGGTTTTTCATTAGCTCTGTCATTTCCCAAACCACAGTAGATGCACTTGTATCTGTTCCTGCTAAGAAAATGTTCCACAACATACGAGCTGGTAAGATAAAAATTGTAGGTGAGATAAATATAGCTAGCTAGCACTGGCCAACCGAAAAGAACTTACCATAAGGATTCCTTTTATGTGATCCCTGGTGATGTTAATGCCCAATGAAGTCTCTTTTTGTAGCTCCAATAACACATCGACTACATCCTCTTGGGCATCTTTTGTCCCAATTGAGTTGATATGTTCATCGATAGTTTTCTCATAAAATCCATCAAACTACATGAAGATCTTATGAAGTCGTGTTGACATCCCTGTAAGCTTGTCAAGTACCCAACCCATTCTAGGAAAATAATCCAAAAAGCAAAAACTTGCAAGCATTTCCATTGCATCTTTAAGCATGTCATGAATACTACGTCCACTATCATAACTCCTTCTGAAAGCAATATTACATATTGTAGTATTCATAAGGCACACCATCATTTCACTTAAATTTACAACTCTATTCTCATTAGAAGACACGAGATCTTTTGTGTTATCTGATGAACCACCTCTTTCCGAATCGAAGAGAAGGCGTGCACCTTTTTATTGCTAAAGAGATGAATTAGACTTACTTTCTTGAATTGCCTCCATTGCTCGCCATAGGGTGCATATGCTATGTCGAAGCCATCATATGATAGCTTTTTTAGAGTTGCTACCTCTGGCCTATCCGAGAAGGCGAAATCATGGGTTTTCATCACTTCCCTGGCTAATTTTGCAGAGGAAACTACAAGGATCGGTACAGAACCGAATTTCAAAGACATGAGAGGACCATATGTCTTGGATAAGTTATGCAATTAAAGGTGAGGGAAAGAGTGAAAAACAAATTGGTGGAGGTTTCCAATGATCGGACGCCTCAGAGGCCCTGGAGGTCGACGAACATAATGCTTTCTTTCATTTCTTCTTCTCCTTGTTTGGAGGACCAAAACAAAGGAACTGAAAATTGCTAGTAGGAGAATTTGAAGGAAGAGATCGATGCTAATACGCCTCAAATTACTAATACGAGGCCAACAAGAGATCTTCGTCGACCAAGACGATATGAAGACTAATAATTGATAGTTTGGATTATTTATTTAAGTTGTAATTTTATAAACTAGAGATTTATCTCTCTTCTCGGGTTTTCTTTACGGTTCTTTCCCGGGATGCCTTTTTTGAACCGTAGGGCTTAGGCTTAAATACTCCCTTCTTATCTTGCAAGAGTAATTAATGAAAATATTAGTTTGCCCTAGGTTGCCTTTTCTCTCTAGCGTATCTTTCTCAAGTTGGGTGCCACACCGGTAACGACTCAAAACCCTTGACCAACAAGAGCTCGATACGGGTCCACACCGGGCCCGTATCAACTAGTGCTTTCATTGAGAGCCGCCATGTCTACCACCGACAATTCACCGTCGATTGGGACCGTCACCATGTCGGACTTAAGAGACTTGTTGTTGCAATTACAACACGATGGGCAGAACGTCAATCACGAATTGG
Source organism: Fallopia convolvulus (assembly GCA_964016875.1). Classification (NCBI taxonomy): domain Eukaryota; kingdom Viridiplantae; phylum Streptophyta; class Magnoliopsida; order Caryophyllales; family Polygonaceae; genus Fallopia; species Fallopia convolvulus. Next base: position 53,380,694 of record OZ024722.1, read on the forward strand.
AAATTCAGCGTCTCCGTACCGATCGGGTGTATGAGATATTGAATGCGCGAACACTGTCGGTTATTGTCTCGGAAACTGTCACGCCGGCCACCACATAGGCCGTCGTCACTGTGCCTACACACCAGCCGTCCGCCGTCCCTAATCCGGCCGTCGCTCCTGGCGCCTTGCTGCCGCACCAAACCCTAATGCCAATCACAAACCCTATGTTTACAGCACCGCTGGCGGCTCTGCCGGGCCAACCACCATTGGATCTCCACCAGCACGCGTTCGTCGGTGTTCCGTCCACGCCTCAGCAATTCGACCACCATCAGGCCGACGCTATTCTCCCGCACTTGGTACACGATGCCAGCATTATTCCGCAACACGGCGTTGGGCTACAATTCCGCAACCCTACTGTGCATGCCTTCGAAGGGCTTCCACAGTTGGGCCCTCCACGCCTCCAAGCTGACAATCGGGTCCAAGTGTGCGCGCCTCCAGGCCATGATGCTATTCCTAAGATTCGGGTTGATGCCCCGCGCTTCAATGGGTCGGATCCGAAAGGATGGATATTCAAGGTACAAGCTTACTTTGATTATTATTATACTACTGATTATGATCGTCTTCGTCTTGTTGGCATGTTATTTGATTATCCGGCGTCTGATTGGTTATGTTACCAACGTCGGAATAATTGTGGTGAAACTTGGCCTGCGTTTCTATTGTTTGTGCAACAACGTTTGATCCGCATCATTACGAGGACTATGTGGGTCTACTTGCTAAACTACAACAGAAGCTTTGCCGACGTCTGAACCACTTGACTTTCTAGCAGATGTGGCTACGGATATACGCGCCGTGCTTCAGCGCCATGAGGCTGTTTTTCAGATGCCCACCGGCCTTCCTCCACAACGAGCTTGGGATCACCGTATACACTTGCAGCTGGGATCAAAACCGGTAAATGTTCGTCCTTACCGTTATCCATACTTTCTGAAATCTGAAATTGAGAAGCAGGTTCAGGGGATGCTTGATCAAGGGATCATTTGACACAGTACTAGTCCTTTCTCTTCCCATGCGCTCTTAGTAAAAAAGAAAGATGGCAGCTTTCGCTTTTGCATTGACTACAGAGCCCTGAATGCTGCCACTATGGGTGATAAGTTCCCGATTCCCACAACATATGAGTTATTTGATGAGCTGGGACATGCCACTATCTTCACTAAGCTAGATCTGCGTTCCGGATATCACCATATACATATGCATGCTTCAGATATTTACAAGACTGCTTTTCGTACTCATGACGGTCACATCGAGTTTTTGGTCATGCCCTTCGGATTGACCAATTCTTCGTCTACATTTCAGGCTGCCATGAACCATCTATTTGCTCAGTATCTGCGTGACTTTGTTATCGTCTTCTTTGATGACATTCTCATCTACAGTCCGTCAGTTGAGGCCCACGCCTCTCATCTGGACATCATTTTACAAGTTCTTCATGATAATCATTTCTTTGTCAAAAGTTCTAAATGTTCTTTTGGCACGACCAGAGTGGAGTACCTAGGACATATTGTGTCAGCATGACGGTTGCTTGCAGATCCTGCTAAAATCTCATCCATGGCAGAATGGCCGAAACCTAAGTCTGTTAAGCAGTTGCGCGGTTTTCTGGACCTTACATGGTATTACATGAAATTCATTGGCCACTATGCTTTATTAGCAGCGCCGTTGACTGATCTTCTGTAGAAGGATAAGTTTCTATGGTCGGAAGCGGCTGATTTAGCTTTCACGCGCCTCAAGGAGACAATGATGCAGCCTCCTATCCTTCAGCTTCCTGGTTTTTCTAAACCTTTTGTGGTAGAAATGGACGCCTCTGATGAGGGTGTGGGTGCAGTATTATTACAAGACGAGCGACCCATCTCTTTTTACAGTATGCGACTAGGTGTACGTCGCAAGGGATCCTCCGCATATCATCGCAAGTTATTTGCTATAGTCTCGGCAGTTCAGAAATGGCGTCAATACTTGCACGGTAGAGAATTATTCATTCGCAGTGATCAGAAGAGTCTCAAGGAGCTTCTCACACAAGTTGTACAGACGCCTGATCAACAATTTTTTATACGAAAGCTTATGGGTTATAAGTTCTGTATCGAGTATAAATCTGGAGCCAGCAATCGTGTAGTCGATGCACTTTCTAGATGTATGATTGAGGACGACGCATGTCTGCAACAGTTCCTCTCTTTTGCAGCACCACTGTCTGATCTGCTGCACCGACTCCGACGGGAGAGCACTTCATTGGATGATCTGAGAGCATGGCATTCAGCAGCAGAATCCGGGTCATTGGCTGCTCCGTTTCAGGTTCATGATGGCCTCCTTTATTATGGCCATCGCCTTGTAGTTGGCGTGACATCTCCCCTTAAGGCTGATATTTTGACTGAGTTTCATTCCGCTCCTAGTGCGGGTCACCCCGGAGTCGATTGTACTTTCTGTCGGGTAGCCAAGGTTTTCTTTTGGAAAGGTATGCGTGCTGATGTTAAGAGATTTGTTGATTCTTGCCTTATCTATTAGTCTACTAAGTATAGCACAGGCAAGCCAGCAGGATTGTTACAGCCCTTGCCCGTACCTCAGCAGGTTTGGGACGAGGTGTCCATGGATTTTATTACCGGGTTGCCGCCATCTCGTGGATACACGACAATTTTAGTCGTGGTTGATCAGCTTTCTAAATATGCTCATTTTGGCGCACTTGGCTCTTCTTTCGACGCCCCTAAGGTTGCCAGCGTATTTGTTGATATTGTGGTGAAACTACATGGCATTCCAACGTCCATTCTATCAGACCGAGACCCCATATTTCGCAGTGCTTTCTGGTCTGAGTTGCATCGTCTCAGTGGTACTAAACTTCGTCACAGCACTGCCTATCATCCACAGATTGATGGCCAGACAGAGGTCAAAAACAGAGGCTTGGAGCAGTATTTGCGGGCTTTCACTCAGGGTCAACCTCGACGTTGGTTCGATTTTTTACCTTGGGCTGAGCTGGCACTAAATTCTATGTTTCACGAAAGGTTGGGGATGTCACCCTTCCGGGCTTTATATGGTCGCGAGGCGCCACCCATAACTCGCGTCACTTCTCCTACCGGACCACCTACACCAGCGACCGAAGCCATTCACGATCGCGAACAGGTTTTGGACTTGATCTGGACTAATCTAACTAAGATGCAACAACGGATGACGACACAAGCTAATAAACATCGTCGTGATGCAGAATTTCAAGTGGGTGATCATGTTCTCTTGAAATTGCAGCCGTATCGTCAGCATTCAGTGGCGCGACCTCTTTCGGCCAAGTTTGCTCGTCGTTTTTATGGTCCGTTTCGGATCTCTGAGCGCATTGGACCGGTGGCCTATCGGTTAGAGCTTCCTCCATCCGCTCGTATACACAATGTCTTCCATGTCTCCTTGCTCAAGCCGTTTCTTACAGATGGCTCCCCAATTTTTCCGGCTTCATTACCTGCAAAATTCTTGTATTATCGGCCCATTTCAAAGCCGGTTCGGGTGACTGCCGAGCGCACCGTGTTGGTTAACGGCCAGCCACGGTCTGAGTGGTTGGTTGAGTGGGAAGATGGTGCGCCAGACTCCGCCACATGGGAACCAGTGGATCAGTTGAAGCAATCCTTCCCGGATTTACGGCTTGAGGACAAGCCGAATCTCAACGGGGGAGAGATTGATACGCCTCAAATTACTAATACGAGGCCAACAAGAGATCGTCGTCGACCAAGACGATATGAAGACTAATAATTGTTATTTTGGATTATTTATTTAAGTTGTAATTTTTATAAACTAGAGATTTATCTCTCTTCTCGGGTTTTCTTTACGGTTCTTTCCCGGGACGCCTTTTTTGAACCGTAGGGCTTAGGTTTAAATACTCCCTTCTTATCTTGCAAGAGTAATTAATGAAAATATTAGTTGGCCCTAGTTTGCCTTTTCTCTCTAGCGTATCTTTCTCGAGTTGTGTGCCACACCGGTAACGACTCAAAACCCTTAACCAACAAGGGCTCGATACGGATCCACACCGGACCCGTATCAGATGCATACTGGTATATGTGCTATTGTGCTTAAGTAATAAACTACAATCATTTGGTTAATTAGAAAATATGGCAGTGAAGCTAATTTATAGCAGCATATTATGTTTATACGTACAGGCATGTGTGCAGAAATAATTTTTGAGTCTGATTTATTGTTGATGTTTTGACATTTGATTAATGATAGGACATGTACCTCTCTATGATTTAATGTTGAATGTATCTTAGTGCCGCCCACACCTAATGTTTAGGCCACCTAATGTTTAGGCATCTAGTACGAATTTCGTTCGAATAAGGACTTCTTGGACTTTGGTTAATTTGTGACTGAAATTTGTGTCCCGACTAGCACTATGTTAGCTTAATCTATTGCATATTTTTATAAATTTATCATGAAAATTGTAGAGATTCAATAATGATGGTTAATTAATAATTCTTCAACTTAAATGAAGAAGGGTGCTAAAAATACTAAGTAGACTGTCCACATCTTCTGTGAACAATAACAACAACAAAAAAATGAAAAAATCTCAAAAGTTTTTCTTAACACTACTTTGAAGGAAAGGGACCAAATATCAAATACGGGAAAAAATATCAAAGCAAGGAAAAAATATACGAAAAAAAAGGATATGACTTCCCTTCATCTTTATGTTGTAAATTGATTGTTCAGCACAAACAAGTGCAACCCTCCCTTCTTTCAGCTGATCAACTACGAGAAGCTTGACCAAAACAATAATAATCTATGCAAAATTTGTTGGGCTCTTAGGCCCATATATAAGAACAAATATCGATATACCATTTTTTTACCAAAAATATCTACCAATCTACCCTAATCTACTATATGGATGATTTAAATAAATAGCAAAAAAAAGAGGATAATTAGGTGGATATTAAGGAGTGTGTGAAAATTAGCTAAATAGCAAAACCCTCCATCACCCACCCCCACCCCCAACCCCACCGAGTTGACTCGGTCGTTGACCGAGTTGACTCGCTCGTTGACCGACTGTTGACCGGCGTTGACCGACCGTTGACCGGCATTGACCATCATCACTATCATCATTTTCAAAACCGTCATCACAATTTTTTCACCGTCATCACAATTTATTTCATTGTCATCACAATTTTTTGATGACAAAAAGTGTAATGAAAGGTAAAAAAGTGTCATCAAAATGTCTTGATGACATTTTTTGATGACAAAAAGTATCATTAAAGGCATTCAACCACATAAGAAAACCGGCATCCCTCGTCATCACAATTTTTTTATGGCAAAAAGTGTAATAAAAGGTAAAAAGTGTCATCACAATTTTTTGATGACGGTTTAATAAAAGGTAAAAAGGTAAAACAACCGTCATCACTGTCATCACAATTTATTTCACCTTCGTCACAATTTATTTCACCGTCATCAAAATTTTTTGATGACTAAACTAATAAAAGGCAAAAAGTGTCATCAAAATGTCTTGATGACAACTTTTTGATAACAAAAAGTATCATCAAAGACATTCAACCATATAAAAACAACCGTCATCACACGGTTCGAACCGTCATCAACTGTCATCACTTGTCATCGTTACTTGATGACGGTTTGATTGTCATCAACTATCATCTCTACTTGATAACGGTTCGATTAATTTGTCATCAAAAAGGCCTTGATGACAAACAAGTGTCATCAAGTCTCATCAAACTATCATCACTTAAGCGTCATCAAATATGTGTCATCGCTATTATCACTGTCATCAATACTTGATGACGGTTTGATTGTCATCAACTATCATCATAAATGTCATCTCTACTTGATGACGATTCGATTCTCATCCATCGTCATCGCTATTCGATGACGGTTCGATTGTCATTAATTATCATCACTACTTGATGACAGTTCGATTAATTTGTCATCAAAAGGGCCTTGATAACAATGGTCTTGAAGACAAACAACCGTCATAAAGTATCATCACTCAAAGTTTGTTCGTTTTTATCATCATCACAAAAAATAGTTGTCATCAAATCTCATCACCACATAAAAATAGTTGTCATCACCGCATAAAAAACAATTGTCATCACAAATAAAAAACAAAGTTGTCATCAAATATTTATCATCACGTTTAATTTTTTAGTGTCATCAAATATCATCACGTTTTAGTGATGATATTTTTAGTATTATTATTCAATGTGTCATCAAATATGTGTCATCACGTACGATTTTTTTCATAAACTGTCATCACTTTTTCATGATTGTCATCACTAATTGATGAAGATTTGATTCTCATCAACTATCATCACAAATGTCATCTCTTGATGACGGTTCGATTGTCATCACAAATGTCATCGCTACTTGATGACGGTTCGATTGTCATCAATTGTCATCGACACTTGATGACGGTTTGATTGATTTATTTGTCATCAAAAGGGCCTTGATGACAAACAAGTGTCATCAAAGGATTTTGATGACATTGATTGTTTTGTCATGAAGGGCCTTGATGAGAAACAACGGTCATCAAGTGTCATCAAACTGTCATCACTTAAAGCTTGTTTGTTTTTATCATCACCGCAAAAATAGTTGTCATCAAATCTTATCATCTCATAAAAATAGTTGTCATCACCGCGTAAAAAAGAAATAAAAACGCATCACTTGCTCATTATCATCATCATAAAACTCATCACTTGCTCATTATCATCATGATCATCATCATCATCACCTAATTTTGTTCACGTTCATACGACTTAGCATAGGACTTAGCTCATGTTATCTCTACTATGACCACGTAATTTTGTTCAACCGAATAGAGAATTAAGGTCACAATTATAAATTTATACACACAAAATTATGTCATCAATTAGTCTTTTTTTTTTTAGAAGATGTCAGCAATTAGTCTACTCAATACATGTACACGATTCCATATTCACACAAATTCAATGAGGTGTGGACAACAACAAAGAATTAAACCATGTAGACACGCAAATTCAATGACTTGTTCTTTCAAATATACATAGTATTGAATAAAATTGACAATTTTCATTCACTGCAACAATATTAGAGCACTGCATCATCATTGTCAAAAAACCAAGTACCTTCGATGCTAAAATATCAGAGCACTTCTGTTAACTTGGTTGGAGAAAAAGATCACCTTCAGAGTGATGATGAACAAGTTGAATGATACTGCAGCTGATGCATGGCAATATGAACACGATTCACCAGCAAGCTGAGACTTACATGATCAAAAGCATGTCCTTATCCATCACAATTAGATCTAAGAATCCAAAATTAGCAGGAGCAATATTAACCTTCCAATTGCAGTAACAACAATGATTTATCCAATGTAAGACTAATAAACTATCCTCTACCAAATCAACGTCTCAATTTCCATCTTCCAGATCCTTAAATTAACAGAAACAAAAACCTAACCTTCTCATTTTTAAATTTGGTATGAATGTTGCCAAGGTCCTTGTTCGCCCTAAGATGCTCATGCCCCTTGTTCCAGCAATTACAAACATAGTTGATGAAGATGTAGAAACCGCCATTTTCATACCTAAAGAATCGAAAAACACAAGCATTGGGGGTTTAGAACACAAATCAGCCCAGGAGAACCAAAAAGCAACGAGAAATCTAAATTTGACTCAAAGAGACTAAACAAACTAAATCACCAGAATCGAACAAAGGAATCTCGAAAATATCTTCAATAACTCGAAAGAAAGGCCCCTTCGATCAGCAGCTTAGGAGAGATCTCAAAACCCTAGTGATGGGGGCGAACAAATACGCCCAAAATCGATCAGATCTCGCAAGGAAAAGAAGGAGAATCAAGAAGAAGATCACGAACGATGGCGGAGAGCTCCGACGAGGATATGGCAGAGAGCTCCGACAGAGAAAACTCGGAGGAGCGAGGAAGGTAGGGGAAAGAGAAAAATGGGGAGAGAAAAAAATGAAAAAAATAAGGTTTTTATACTTGACAAAAACCAAAAATTCTGCCCTTCACTTATAAGCGGCTAATTAGGGTGGCAGGATTTGCCCTTTTAGCAAATTCTTTCTCTACTATATATATATATATATATATATATATATATATATAAACAATAAGGTTTGGAGTCTTCTCATTACGCCAGGTAGGATTTTGACACATGTCGATCCTATATTAAGCCACCTCAGATTTTTACACGTGTCATTTTCTTATAATTTAGACGTCTTTATACATGTCATAATCCACATGTCAAAATTTTTCCATGTCACTCATATATTATGTACACATCATGTTGTCACATAATCTACAAATCTCAATCAATTTTTTAATTTTTTTATATTGGATTACAATAACGTTTTTTTTTTGGAAATTCAGTAGAAAATTTACATATAAGAATATTTTTTTACCATAGCTTTATGATCCTAACAACTCTCCAATATAATCTACCAAAAAACTCATATAAATATATACCGAGATCTTATCCTATAATATTTTTAAACTACAAAATTAATAATAGATTGTTAATTATCCATATATATGATATGATCATATATGTAAGTACAGAACGAATATATTGAACAACAAAATTAACAGTTAACCTATTTTCTAGCAAAATAAAAACTGGTTCGTAAAAATTAATTTCCATGAAATTGACATAAAAATATTTTTTTATGTATTTTATAGGATAAGATTATAACATGTCTTCGGGATCCTAACAACTCTCCAATATAATCTAAAAAACACACATAAATATAGACCGAGATCTTATCCACCAACGGTTCTGGTCACGTCAGCGCCGCCCCTGCACACGGCCTATCCACCAGAGAATGCCTCAGAGTGTTCATATTTATCGTCACCGTTGCTGTCCCCGCTCAATCCCAGCCTCGAATAGTCGAATTTTAGTCTTCACCGCTCGAGCAGGTAAGCCGAATCAATCTCTTATGCTTAAATTGGTTCACTCTTTTGTTGAATTGTTTTTTTTTGAGATGTGATTGGTGTTGAAATTGATTAATTTACTGGGACTGCATTGTGCTGAAATTGAATTCTTGTTCATGATCTTGAATTGTGCTGTTGTTTCTGGCTAAATTTTTGCTTAAAAAAATTGAGGTTAGTTTGAATTCATGTGTGCTGTAATGGTGAGTTAATGGGGTTGAGTGTTTGTTTCGTTCATTAATCGTGCTTTGTTGGGTGGGTGTGCTTTGACTTCAGATTTGTTCTTAAACATCGAAAATGGTTTGAATCCTGTTCTGGTTGATTGTGTACATGTCCAAATATCAGTTCATTCGAGTGCCTAATTTTGTGCTGAATTTTGAGTGCTGGTGCTTAGTCAAATAGCAATTTGAGGCTTGTGTTGTTATTGAATAGTCTTAAGGGAGTTTATCTGATTTGTCCTTGGTGTGAATGTTATGCCTTCCTTGTTTTCACTATAAGCCTGCAGAAATGATTCTTTTACACGACCAATTGTCATTGATGTGGCTTGTTAATAGGCTGAATTTCAAGTTTTCACCTAGTGCCTAGTTCACTAGCCTGTTAATTGCCACTAGCTATGTGCTGATGTTGTGTTGTCACTGTATTCAAGTTTAGACTAATTTTAACCTCTGCCTCTGTGTTTTGTGCTGAATTGATTGTGTAGGTTGTTTAGTTTATACTTGTGTATGTGGTATATGGGTCAGTGCTTGTTTATTGATTGGTGGTTGTTACTGAATTTGTGCTTAGCTGATTTTGAGCATTGGAAGGCAATTGGTAATCTATTGAATTTGTGTTTGATTGGCCTTTGTTTGAATGGCTTGTATTGGTTTTGAATTGGACAGACTTTGTGCTTAATTTATTTTGGATGGTTGATGCCACCAATATTTGATTTTGCTTGATAAAAGTTTGAACATGAATTTGCCACTCAGAGTTGTACTTGCTAGTTATAAAGAGCGAATGATTATTGTTGATTTCATTGGCTAGCTAGTCGGTTATTTGGTGCTCTAATTCGCTCTTTTAGAGCTACTTGCTTGTTTTTGGAAGTTGTTTACTTTGGATAGGCAATAAAGGATGCTATGCTGAGATTTTCGAGCCTATAAATGACTTCCAGCCTCTTTCTCTAGAATTCAATGACCATGCCTTGATGCCTGATTATTTGGTGAGTTTCTTTTTCTCTTTCTTTTTCTACATTGGGGACAATGTAGAATTTAAGCTTGGGGGAGGGAAAATCTCATGTGGGATTCCGTTTGCATTTTTTTGTTTTCTTTTTTCATAACATTTTCATGCATTGCATTCGCATATTAGGTGTTGGATATGAACCCCGTGTCTTTTCTTTGTTTGTAATATTTTTGAAGAAAAAAAATGTTCAATGAAATTTCATTAGTTGTTGATGCCCTAATTGATCTTGCTTGAAGATGAAAATAATTGATATTTTGAAAATATTTGAGTTGAAGTGACTTATGGCTATTCATTGAGCTAATTTAGTTTTGAAGCTTTAGACAAAAAGCCATGTGAGGTTTTTCTTAGCCTTTCTTGGACTGAAATTCCTATGAGTCCTCTTTCTTTTATGTGTGATTCTCAATTTGATTGCTATCTCTAGAACTTGCGTTTACACTCTTTTTCGAGGCCACATTTATAACTCTTGTGCATGACATAAAAATGATTGAGGCATTGTTTTCATTAGCCTGTTATTCCCTGACTACCCTGCATATTATTCCTCTGTTTGTAGCCCCTGTGAGCCTTTTTCTTTGGAAACTCCACAAAAGAAAATACGAGCCTAATATTTAGCCTTTTTACCCATCCGGGAATTAGGATTAATTATTTGATTAATTTTGTGGTTATGAGCCAAGCTTGGGGGAGCTACATGTTTAGTGTGTTGGCATTGTTATAGCTTTTGAAAATGGAAAAAAAGGAGAAGAAAAGAACAAATGACAAAGAAGTTGAGCAAGTGTTAGAAAAGAAAGAAAGAAAAAAATGGTTTGAAAAAAATATAGTGCTTGAATGAATAATTAAAGAAAGAAAAAGTGGGTATTGAGCTGAAGAAAAACAAAAGAAAAGAAGTGGTTTGGAAAGAAAATCTCTTAAGCTTGGTGGTGTTGAGTTTGGTTGAGCTGTTATGATTAATTATATATTCCCGGATTAGTACCACATGACCAAAATATTTCCCTACCTATTTCTCTTTAACTTGGCCCCATTACAACCCAATAAAAAGACCTCTTGATTTATGTCATGTACTTGGTTTCTCGTGGTGGAGATTTAGAACACTGATGCAAGCCTATGGAAGTTTAGCTTTCAAATTTGAGACTGAGCGAAAACACTTACCCTAAACACATGAGCGAGAGTGATTCTTATATTTTCCCGGTGAGGTCTAAAGTGGATAACTTGTTCGTCTCTTTGATGGTTATTTGTTTGCTTTGATGATGCATTGATGATATCTAAACCTTCATTGACTTGCTTGATTTTATAAGCTTGGGGGAATTTGATAACGTCTAATTTAGTCCTATTTTATTAGTCTAGTTGCATATTAATTTAGGTCATATTTATGCATATTTTGTATATTTTATATTTATTTGGTTTTATTATGTATTTGGAATCTACACTTGTGTTTTGATATTTTTCAGGTATTTTAAAAACTATTTTTAGAGGCGAAATGAGAATTAATTTGAAGGCAATAAATACGGTCAAACCTGTTTACAAATTATGAAGAATAAGCTGTGAGATGGGCCGAAGCCCTTTGGGCTGAACGGTGTGGAAGATGCTGCATTATGTGATTTGCCTTGGTGGGTCGTGGGGCTACAATTATACAATTAGATTAGGAGAGATATCCTAGTTATATATATACGGTTACGTAGATAGCATAAGGGAGCTCTGGAGGTTTTGGAGGTTTTAGTTTTATTTTGAGTTTAGCTTGTATTTAGCTACACAGTAGAGAGACTTGAGTTTAACGTTGAATTTCGGCCGGCGTTTTGAACATTGATTTGTTATTCCAGTTCTAGCTCACACTTTGATTATCTATATTATTCAGAATAAGTTTTCTTAATCTTTATTCTATTTACATAATTCATATTTGTTGATTGCTAGTTTATTTATTATGTCTTCAATTATGCTTGGCTAAATTCCTAGTTCTAGGGTTTTGGTGATCCATTCAATGTGTATTTAATTAAAGTTATATTCTTTGCCTGAACTGAAATATATTTGATTCGATCCTAGGTTGCGTTATGCCTACTTGCTTTTGCATATAGGATTCCTATTAGAGTTTGAGACCGACAGGAGATAACAATAATAGGATACTGATAAGTTGAGGATTAAAAATTGGTTCTTTTTAGATCCCTAGGTATTGAACTTGAGAGTTATCTATGCGACAACAATTTAATTTCTCTTGTGTGAATTTCAACTATCGTAGTAGTTCTAGGGTTGAATAATTCTAGCGAAACGCGACAGCGAATGCTAGGTTTATTTATCCCTAGTCTCTAAAGAGCTCAAAGGATCTAAATTATACTTGCTTTACGCGACAACGACTGTTTGTTGAGTTTAGGTACATACACTATCGTCCGAGAGGAGTTAGTGTTTACTTTAGATAGTTGGTCCTTCAAATAAATTCAGGCAGAATATAATTTTATTTATCGAAAGATTGATGTGTTGATCCTTAACCTTAGACACATCTATCCCATAGTTTTTATCCTCCAGTTTATTATTATTAGTTCTCTTAGATATAGATTTCCCTTATTCTCTATATTTTCGCCTAATTTACTAGTAGAGATCCAATTGGTATTACATTGGTCCTTGTGGGATCGACACTTGAGGTACTATGATTGACCCCGTTCGCTTGCGGGTTAGTTTTGGCTACATCAATCTTATCCTATAATATTTTTAAATTACAAAATTAATAATAAATTGTTATTGATCCATATGACCATATGTACATAACGAATAAATTGAACAGAAAATTTAACAATTAACATATTTTCTAAAAAAAGAATTAGAATAGATATGTCTAGAGATAATCTTAACATATTTTCGACAACCTTATCATTGTTTTGACTTTTCCAATATGAGTTACATTATTAAAAAAATGAATCATAATAAATATATAGAAAAAATGAGTTATGGTTTTACAATCTATACAAATTAAGTCAATTTTTTTTGTTAATCTGTACTTTTTTCCCATTATGATATTTTTTGCCGAATCTTTAAATTTCAATTATGATATATCTTTGAATTTTCAAAATTTATTTTTTTTATAATTTACATACAAATCTAGCCAATTACAATTGTAATTTTCAATTATAATTTTCCGTTAATTTTTTTTGATAATATACGTACATGTCAAGTCAATTTTATTTTGCTAATCCATATTAAATGTCCCATTATTTTCATTTTTGCTATCAAAATATTTAATTTAGAATTATGCTTTTTTTACAATTTATATAAATCAGTAAATCACCAATTCATAATTATTATTTATATTATATTTTTATTTATTAATATCTTTTTTATAGTAATATCTAAAAAAATATCGAGTCATAGTCGTGCAGGGCACGACGGGGACAACTAGTACATTATAAAGCAGAACCCAAGTTTGTTGTAAAATTTGTGCCACGTGGCATTTTTGAATAAATTAATGTAAAATTATATTTAATAAATTTTGTAACAACTTATAGTACTCTTGCTATATGTACTAAATAGATAACATGTTTATATAATTTTTTAGAGTCTTTTGTCGGAAACCACCCGTATAATAGACCATATTAGAGAAAACCACCCGCATAATAACAAATTACCGCAAATCACCCTTATACCTATCTCCGTTAACAATTAACCACCCGTCCTCGAACTTCCGTTAACAAATCGTTAGATGCAATATTTTGTTTTTATTTTAAATTCAAAATTAAACTAAAATTCCTAATTAATTTTATTTTAATTCAAAATCAAATTAAATTTATTTTGCTTCCATCTTACTAAAATTCCTAATTAAAACCTACCCCCTCTAGCCAAAAATTCCTAATTAAAACCTCGAAACATGAATCCCATATCCCCTCACTGCTTCCATCTTCAATCAGCCTCCATATCCACCTTCAACCTCTGTCTTTGCTTCGGCCATGAACGGGCTGCTCTAAACAAGCCCTCTCGAACTAGATCTGTGCACCCGAGCCCGCATATAAGCCCAACCTCGAACCACCTCCCTCGCTCAACCCTGCTGATTCCGGATTTTTGTTTTTATACTCGACTCCGCCACACCAACTGCCTAGATCTGCCCAAGCGAGACCAAGCCCAGATCTGCCCGCCACACCCCCGCGAGACCAAGCCCAGATCTGCCCGTTAAAGTGCGTGTTCCTGAGGGGCGCAAGCATCAAGCAGAGCCCCGAGATCGTCGGGCACTCGGGCGTCGCCGTCGGGCACTCGGCCTAGTATGAGAAGGATGCATTCTGATCTGAAATTGCAGGCTGATTCCGAATAACCTTGTTAGATGCAGCAGAGCTAGGTTTGATTAATGTGCTTGTACTCAAACCAGCTAATTCACAAAAGATGTAGCCTTTTGTTCAATTTTTTTGTTTTTTAATTGATTAAAAAAAATTATTTTATTTTTTTCCTCTTAAAAATGAATACTAACATTATTATATTATAAAGATTAGAGGGGTAAAGTTGTCATCGCATATATTTAACGGTTTTTAGACGGTAAAATGGAAACGGGTGGTATTTGGCAAACGAAGACCATCATTAGGGTGGTTTGCGGTAATTTGTTATTGGACGGGTGGTTTTCTCTAATATGGCCTATTATACGGGTGGTTTCAGACAAAAGACTCAATTTTTTATGTATATAATTTTCTATCTATGGATTATGTATTAGTTTACTATAATAGATAACATATTTATATAATTTTTATATACATAAATTCCTATGAGATGATATTTTCCATATTAATTTAATATTTTTATCTCTTTTTTTTTGTCATTGTCACCCCAGTTCAGCGGAGAGCTTTGCTCCATCAAACGCCTACGTTTAGAGTCCGAGTCTCCCAACAAGTTCATTTCTCCTCCACTGAGGATCGAACACTCGACCTCAACGAAGGGAAGCGTAGCCCCTCCCACTTAGGGTTGTAAGCGAACCGAGCCGTTCACGAGAAATTCGGTGTTCGGCTCGGCTAAAGTCCGTTCGTGTTCGATTCGATTTATAACGAACCGAACACGAGCAAGCTCGAAAAATAAATGAACCGAACTTGAACACAAGAGAGTTCAATTCGTTTATTCGTGAACAAGCTCGATTATATGTTCGTGAACAAGCTCGATTATATATTCGTGAACACGTTCGATTTTATGTTCATGAACATATTCGATTATATGTATAAAATACAAAGTCAATAACAAAAAAATATAGCCCATTAGATGGCCCAATTTAAAGTAGCCCAATATCCTATTCTAACTTCTAAGAAACCCTAAAATGCTGAAAAGTGGATTAGATTGACTTCCGCCTCCTCCAGTTCTCCTCGAGTCCTCGTCCTTTCAAACCTAAAATTCTCCCGTGAGACGCCGCAGCTCTCTCCGTCCGCCGCTCTCCACTCAGGACCCCGCCGACCGCCTATCTCTTTGCCGTCTTCGACTCTCTCCCCTCTCGGATCTGCTTGTAGTGCAGTTGTGGCTAGGGCTGTAATCGTGAACGGCTCGAAGCAACCGGAGAACGTCAGGCCTAGTTGTGGCAAGACTCGGAGAACGTCAAGCACTCAAGCGTTCGATTTCGGCCGTCCCTCTCAGATCTGTTGGAGACTCCCTCGGACTCCCGCTGGCAGACGCGCCCAGTCCCCGCAACTCTCTCCGGCTCTCCTTCGTTCTCAGATTTGATTGTGCTGGCGTGGTGTTGGTTTGGCCGCCAGAAGAGAGCCAAGGAGGTCCGATTACTGCTATCACTTCTCTCCAACACCGACAAGGTCAGATTTCTCTCCAACTCTCCCCTCTCAATTGGTTAAAGTCTTAGATCTGTACAACTCGCTGGAGTAGAACACTGATCTCCTATCTATCCCTTGTATTTGATGCTCTCAGATCTCTTCTAGGAGTTCCAGCGCTCGCTTTTCCTACTCGTCAGTCCTCTCTGATCAAGACCAGGTTCTGTTGAATTTGTGTGCTGAAGTTCTTTGTGAGATGTTGATAATGTTATATGAGATGTTGATAATGCAAAATGATTATGAAAATGATATATTGCTGATTTGCTGTTAACTTGTGATTACTTCTGATTGTTGACTTCAACAAAAAAACTTTACTGGTTGTTGAAATATACACGTATGAATCAGAAAAACATGATATGCAAGTCTGACTTCTTTGCATTAATTGGTTATTTCTGATTGTTGACTTCAACAAAAAAACTTTACTGTTGTTAACTTGTGATTACTTCTTTGCAAGTCTGACTTCAACAAAAAAACTTTACTGTTTTTTCTTTTCTTATGACTTGGAAGTCATTTTGATGACCCATAAATTTCTCTTTTAAAGACTACAGTTTGTTGAAAATTCTCACTATTCTGTTTTTTGTTTTTATAGATAAATGGCAGATGTTGTTGGATCAGCTGCAAATTCCTCATCCACCCCAGTTTTAGAAGAGAATGAAAGTGCAAATGAAGACCTTGTCCCAGCTACAGCTGAAGAAAATCATTCAGAAAACCAAGAGGAGGAACATCATTTTCAAAAGAAGAAAAGGAAAAAAACGTCGAAAGCTTGGGCAAAATTCAAAGAGGTGCAACTACCTAATGGAAATCTGCGATACGAGTGCATTCATTGCAAGCAACTGATGACCTCAATGCAGTCAGGTACAACCACACATTTTCTTCGACATTTGGGTAAATGTGTAAGGCGGAGCATTGTAATGAAAGGGCAGAAGCAACTTTCGGTCAGCACTTCTCTTGCCAAGTCAGAAAGTGTTAGTGTTGTGGAGAATTTTGTCTATGATTCTGCTAAAGTCAGAGAGGTATTTTCTCACATGATCCTTGTTCATGAATTGCCTTTCAACTTTGCTGAATATAAGGTGTTTAATCTCTTGATGAAAACTGCATGTCCTGATTGGTTTAAGATCAGTCGAACATCATTAAGGAAAGATTGCTTTAATACTTATGAGTTGCAAAAGAAAATGATACGAGAATTGTTAAAGGGTGCTAATAGAGTTAGTATAACTACTGATTTGTGGACTTCAAACCAGAAAGTTCAATACATGGTTGTTACTTGTCATTTTGTTGATGCTGATTTGATATTACAAAAGCGCACCTTAAACTTTGTTGATGTTCCTCCTCCACACAATGGGCTTGCTATTTCTGATGCTTTGCAAAAATGTTTAGATGAGTGGGAAATTGAAAAGAAGATATGGACAGTTACAATTGATAATGCTAGCTATAATGATGTTGCTGTGAATTATTTGAAAGACAATTTGAAGTATACAAATAGTCTATCCCTTGATGGCAAGTTTTTTCATGTGAGATGCTGTGCACATGTGCTGAATATTCTAGTTCAATTTGGGCTGTCTGAGATTGCAAGTGTGATTAATAATGTGCGTGAAAGTGTAAAGCATGTTTCAGCATCTGTTTCTCGTCTGCATATATTTAGTGAAATTGTCAAGTCTTTGAATTTGCCTAAGAAGAAACTTATACTTGATTGTGGGACGAGATGGAATGCTACATATGCTATGCTAGTAGTTGCTTTAGAATACAAAGATGTCTTTCCTCGGTATAAGCAGAGAGAACAATCTTATCGTCATTTGCCTTCAAATGAGGATTGGGAGAAGGCTAAAGTTGTGTGTTCTTTTCTTGAGGAATTTGAAGTAGTAACTAATATCATTTCTGGTACCGAGTATCCAACTTCAAATTTGTTTGTTCCTGAACTTTGGCATATTAAGAAGGTGTTGGATGATGCAATGCTTGACCGTGATAGTTGTGTGATGGGAATGGCTATTAAGATGAAAGAAAAATTTGACAAGTATTGGGGTGAGAGCAACTTGTTAATTTCAATTGCAGCTGTCTTGGATCCTAGGAATAAAATGAAATTCCTTCAATATGCTTATAAAGCATTATACTCGGCTATTGATGCTCTTATTTATATGGATAATTTGCGTGCAAGTTTATATGAGTTATTTGAGGAATATGTCAAGGCATATAGAGCTATGATAAATCAAAGAAATTCCACTACTTCTCTTTTAGTGGAAACTTCAAAGTCTGCTGGGGTTGGAGTAAAGAGATCTAGAGGTAGGAAAGAGTTTGACTCTATGATGAGGAATGATGACACCATTCATGGAGAGAAATTAGATTTGGATGTTTACTTGGAGGAACCAGTCTTGCTTCATAATGATGAAATAGATGCACCCTTTGATGCTTTAGATTGGTGGAGGCAACAAACTTCCAAGTATCGGATCTTATCAAGGATGGCTTGTGATATTCTTTCAATTCCCATCACAACTGTGGCTTCTGAATCTTCTTTTAGTGCTGGTGGTCGTGTTATTGATCCACACCGTGCCTCTTTGGGGACGGATACTGTACAAGTGTTAATGTGTGGTGCTGATTGGTGTAGAGCTCTCTATGGAATGCAAGGAAATAAAGAGGTAATAATGTCTTTGTTTATTTCATTACTTGTCTATTGAATATTCATATATAATGTGTGTGATCATATCTTATAATTCTTTTGTAGAATGTGAAGAAAGAAGAAGTTACAAGATTTGAATATCCTCTTTGATGGCTTGAAGATTTGTAGGATCAAATAAATTGTTGTTTGTGTTATGTTTTTCAAGACATTTTGTAGTTTGTGTTGGTAATATTTGTTCCATGATTTGTATCAAAGACTTTAGTTGGAGTTAAGCAAGTTTGTAAGATATTTGAGCAAATTTGATGTTTGCAAGACATTTGTATTGGTATTGTATGTTTCTTCTATGTTGATTGTGTTAAGTTTTTCAATGAAATTTGAGCAGGTTTTTAGGTTTTATAAAGTTGAGCAGATTTTATGTATTAATTTGAGCAGGTTTGATTTGTTCGCGAACGAACTAAACGAGCAGGCTTGTCAAGCTTGTGCTCATAAATAATATAAACGAGCAAGTTCGTCGAGCTTGTGCTCGTAAGCAAAATAAACGAGCGGGCTCGCGAGCCGAGCTCGAGCTCGACGAGCCTTAAACGAACCGAGCTCGAACGAAAATTTGGGCTCGAACCGAGCTCGAGCTCGAGCCCGAACAGGACGTTGAACGACCGAGTCGAGCCTGAGCATTTCAAAACTCGGCTCGGTTCGGTTCGATTACAGCCCTACTCCCACTAAGCTCCATGCTTGTTGGTTAATATTTTTATCTCTTAACAAGATTTAGGGTCTTAATATATTTTTTTATCTTTTAACAAGGCTTGAGCTTCAAGTATATAATTTATATCTATATAATGATATAATTTTAAATAATAAATTTTGTTATGTTGATATATTTTTATTTTGAGAAAAATATATAATTTTATGTTGATGACTAAGATTATATGTAAATGTCAAAAAAAATAAAAATTCGAATTTTAATTTAAATTAATAAAATCATATTTTCTTTATCTTTTTATGCATTTATATTAAAGATTTTTTCTTAAATCAAAGTTTGATAAAAAAAAAGAAGAAAAATTTACAAATTTTGATGAATACTTGCTTAAATTGAATTTTGATAAAAATTTAAATTACGTTTTTCTTAATTTTCTTTTTATTTTATTTATGTAAATATAGAATATATTTTTTTTATCTAGCCCCACGTTACATTTAAATTTTTTTATATATATGTTTTTTTGTAATTTAATATAGATGATAGGTTGATTAATACATTGAATTTAATAGTCTCAATGGAAAACAACTTTATAGATGGATTGAATTTTGCAAAATAATACATAGATTATTTTCTCTATATTTTATCTCTTAAATCAAGGACAATGTTCTCTTCTATACTAATCTTTATATTGTATTTTTCATATTTAAAAACATTCTTATTATTATAGAGTAAAAGATAAGAACACCTAATATATAATTTTAATAAATTAACTTTAAAAAATATTTTAAGAAATTATATTATGCTTTATAGATAACCTATCCTAATTATTATTATCTTTATAAAAAACCAAGTATTTTATACATATTAATGTCTAAAAAAATAAGAAAATATTATTTAAAAATATTCAATAAAAAGTAAAATCAATATTTTAATAATTTCAATCTAAATTTGGACAAGATCTCCACAAATAATGGAAAAATATTTAAAAATATATTCAATTAAAATATGGAGTACAATCTAAAAAAAATAATTTGTGTATTGTAATTTATTATGATATTATATAAATATATTTAGTATCTTAAATTAATATCGTAGAATTGTATAGTTTGTTAGTAAAATTATCCCGTAAATATCACGGGGCTTCAGCTGGTTTTTTTTATGAAGTGCTAACATATTTCTAGCATTTAATTAAGCTTGCAAAAAAAACCTTTTTCGATTAAATCTCATTAATCGTTAATGTGAGAGAAGGTCGAGCCCTTATCTCTAAAAAAAATTTAAAAAATCCTTTAAAAACCTAATTACTAACATCAAAACTTGGAAAATCCCAACACCCGATCAACAATAAACCTTATTACCGGTTTGGAACCGGGAGGATCCGGCTGGAATCGGAACCGGACCCAGGTCTACTTAAGTCTCTTTGACTTCTCTGCTCAAAGTTTGTTGCTTGTTTGGTTTGTTGGTTTGTTTTTCTTTTGGGTTGTCTTTTAATGTCCATTCTACTCCCTAATTTTTTTTAATTCCATATAGTGAAATTACAACTTACAATAAGAATATTAAAATTACTTCAGTAAACCTAGGGGTATTCAATTGGTTCAAACTGAACCGGACCAGACCAGAATATTCGGTCCCGATGGTCCGGACCGATGGAACGTGATATTTTTTTTAAACTTTAGATCGTGAACCGGACTGAATTAATACGGTTTGGTCCGTGTTTGGACCGTAAGAACCGAGTTTACATATTTTATAATAAAATTTTAGTAATTTATGTTAAAAAATGGTTAAACCATTGGTCTTATTATCTAACAAATCATATTTATTTTCAACTATTTGTATAAGCCTTATTTTCAACCAAATCAACCAATTCAAAAAAGTCCCTATACAACTAGTACAAAAAAAAAAGACCCCTGCCACAAGTAACTAGCAAGAAACTATAGCAAGACCTAATATCCAACTAGTTGAATTCCCGTGATACTCACGGGTTGATTTTACTAAAGATTATACAACTAACTGATATTAATATAAAATTTAAAATACTTGTATATAAAATAGCAATAAAATTATGTAATTTATAAAAAAACTTTAAGATCGTGCCACATATTTTAATTGAATATATTTAAAATTTATTTTCATTATTTGTGGAGATCTTGCCCCATATTATGATTAAAATTTTTAAAATGTTAATTTCACTTGAATTGAATATTTTTAAATATTTTTTTGTTAAGATATTAGTATGCATAAACAATCAGTTTTTATAAAATATTTATTATGGTTATGTATTTGAGTTCTTATCTTTTACTTTGTAATGAGTATATAATATTTTTAAATATGGAGAACATTAATATAAGGATTTGTATAGAAAATAACATAGAGAAAAAAATAATATAATGTTATAACTTGAAGATAATTATGGTAGGATATCTAGTAAGGATAACCAGGTAACTGCCAAGCAAGAACGACTAATATAACTTATTAAAATAAATTTTTAATGTTAATTTTTTAAAATTTAGGTATATATACATACATATATATATATATATATCAATGTATACTAAAATATATCATATATTCTATAAAAAAAATTTTATATTGTAAAATATTTACATACAGATAAAAAAAGTTATATAATTGGAGTGCAAGATTTATTAAAAGATAAAAAATTATTATGTATAAAATTAATATAAAAAAATATTAGGATATAGATCAAGTTTTGTTAAAAAATATATATAAAATTAATATAGAAAGTATCCACATATAGATAGATGAAGTTATTATAATATAAAAAATTAGATATATAGAAAGAATAATACAAATTATTATGAACAAAAATTGATATTATTTTATTCAAGTAATGCCACATGGCGCAATTTTTACAACGGACATGGTTTTCGCTTTATAATGCACTAGTTGATGTACCTGTGCCCTAGCACGGGTCTTTAATAGTAAAATTTATTATATAAATATATATTAATTTATATATACTATAATATTATAAAAATAAATATTTAATAATTATTTTGAAACAAATCAAATATAACTTAATGTCAATATACTTTCATATAATTTAACCTCCAAATACTAAATAGAAATAACAATAAGAAAATATGCTTGAAATAAATCTAAATCAAATTAGAAAATGTATTTGAAATAATGGTTGAGAAACAAAGTTCATACTCTAAGATTGCAAGCATGGTGTCTGCAATCAACCTAGTCTTTCTTTTCTTGCTTCGTGTTTTTTTTGGAATAGGAAGTGGAAAGAGTATCTTTGCTAATTTTTTCTCCATTATCATCATCTAGAGATGAGCTTTCATTTGAAAAGTTTTGAAGGAGTTAGTGACTTATTTGACGATAAATTGGAGTGTAATTCAAGCTCAGATGGAGATGATTCAACATTATTACGAAAAAATGAAATATAATGACTTATGAATTGTGATATATTAACATTTAACGATTAAAGTATTAAAAATAGTTAATAAGGAAAAATACGGTGTTATAAAAGAATAGTAAATACTTCATATTTAGATTTTTTTATTTTACTTTAGAAAGGACTTTTGAATTGTTTGTCATATTAGTAACCGTGAATACACTACTCTTCAAGCTTACAGGAATCAACATCAGTGCTAACCAAACATGTCTTTCCAATTAAACTTTTAGTCCTTCTGAAATGTAGTTATCAACTAAATGATGTAAGTATCCGCAATATCATTAATTAACGTATGTACAATAATTGTAATAGAATCATACAATATCATTTATAAAATACCGTAATATTTGCTTCTAATAATGTGGTTACTGCTTGATTAACCCATTTTTAACATCTTGATCAAAAATAACAAAATCTGCTAAGCTAGATTCATTGTTGATTATAACAAATTTTAATTTATATTAAGAATATTAATTTAATTATTGAAAAAATAAATTTTAATTGTAAATATACACCTATGAATGACGTATCTAACAATAGTGACACATTTACTGCGATAAAATTCAACCTTAAGAGGTTGAATTTTCCTTTTGCATTTTTTGCAAGAACAATAATAGCATCAAAAAGTGTATCAACACATCGAAGTTAGCCTCAGTTAATAATTTTATTAAAATCTTTGTGAAATTTAAATTTTCTTAGGTTTAGCATAAATGAGTTTAATAAATCTTAATTTTCTATTTGTTATAAAAAAATAAAAAATATTGGTGAAGTGATACACGACTAAAGATATAAAATCTATGATTTTTTTAGAAAATTAACAAATAAATATAAATTATTTAGTTGGTTAATATAAAAATGAAATATTTATATATGGGATAGATCTGCAATCAAATTTTAACCAATAAAAAATAGACCAATTATATTTTAAACAATTAGATTGATTATAAAAATATAGGTAATGTGGTTCAAAGTGAGATTGACATGTGTCGTTTTCAATATCTAGTCTAGTTATTGATCAACAATATCGTATTATCTATGATATGTTTGATTTGAACAAACAATAGTCATGTAGGTTCATTGTAAATGTGTCACCTAATTAATTTACACATTTACATATATGAAATATTTGTATTATTAATATCCAAATTAAAATTGAATAATAATAATAATAATAATAATAATAATAATAATAATAATAATAATAATAATAATAATAATAATAATAATAATAATACAACAACAACAACATTTTCCCAGTGTGGCTCCCCTTGCGGGAAATCTGGGGGGTCAAGATGGGGGCACCCCTGGCTTGACGCAAGGGGGTGTGACCAAAAGACCCGACACGACCACGAACCACAGAAAGAAAATAGACGAAAACAAAAACGAGGCAAAGTAGAAACTTAAGAACTTGAAAAACTTAGAAACTTAGAGCCACAACGGAACGACTACGCCTTAAGGCCCCTTGGACCGGTTTGCTCGGATGCCTAACTGTCCAACACTCGAATCCTCTCTCTCCAATCATCTCTACACAATGCCATATCTGCCGAAATCCCCAACTGGTTGACATCTTGCCTTATGCTGTCCTCCCAACATTTCTTCGGTCTTCCTCTCCCTCTACGAACTTCTCCAAGGGCCAACCTCTCACACCGCCGAACTGGCTCCTCAGGGCCCCGTCTCTAAACATGCCCAAACCATCGCAATCTTGATTCTCGCAGCTTATCACCTATACTGACCACCCCCACTCTGCTTCTAATCACTTCATTTCTGATTTTTTCCATTAACGTGTGCCCACACATCCACCTTAACATTCTCATCTCAGCTGCCATCAGCCTCTGTTCCTATGCTTTCGTGGTGGGCCAGCACTCTACTCCATAGAGAATGGCCGGTCTGATCACTGTTCTGTAGAACTTTCCCTTTAGCTTAAGCGACACCTTTTTGTCGCACAGAACCCCTGACGCGGCCCTCCACTTCTGCCAACCCCTCTGGATCCGATACGTGATGTCCTCATCTATGCCTCCGTCACTTTGTAAAACTGAACCCAAATACCTGAAGATCTCCTTTCTCGTTATGACTTCCCCTCCTAGGAGCATTTCCTCATTAGTGGTTGCCTCTTGCCCGAACCTGAACTCCACAAATTCTGTCTTAGTCCTACTCAGTCGAAAACCCTTAGACTCCAGCTTCTCCCTCCAAATCTCAAGCCTACTGTAGAGTCCGTCTCTAGTCTTGTCTACCAAAACAATATCATCTGCGAACAACATGCACCAAGGGACCTCCCCCTGAATCTCCTTCGTCAAAACGTCCATCACCAACGTAAAAAGGAAGGGACTTAATGCTGAACCCTGATGTAGACCGGCCTCCACCTTAAAAAACTCTGTGTCCCCGCCTGAGTTGCACACACTGGTCATCGAGCCCTCATACATGTCCCTGACTATCTTGATAAATGTGCCAGACACCTCTTTACCTGCCAAACAATCCCAAATCAACTCTCTCTGTACTCTGTCATAAGCTTTCTCCAAGTCGTTGAAAACCATATGCAAATTCTTCTTCCTCACTCTGTGTGCCTCTATTAGCCTTCTCAATAGATAAATAGCCTCCATGGACGACCTCCCGGGCATAAAACCAAATTGATTCTCTGACACTTTGACTAGCCTCCTCAACCTCATCTCAATAGCCTTCTCCCATACCTTCATTGTGTGACTAAGCAGTTTGATATCCCTGTAGTTGTTGCACTGCTGCACATCTCCCTTGTTCTTGTAAACCGGAAACAACTTACTTAGCCTCCACTCATCTGGCATTTTGGCCGTCTTGAAAATAACATTAAATAGTGTTGCTAACCACGCTAGGCCTCTCACTCCCGGACACTTCCAGACTTCCACCGGGATTTCATCCGGCCCTACGGCTCTCCTGTTACCCATTTGGCGGACCACTCTTTTTATTTCCTCCAAGGAGAAACGTCTATAAAAGAAAATGGGGGGCTCCCGACTTTCACGACCCATGGGAACATGACGTCTCTCCTCCATCTTAGAACCCTCATTCAGAAGGCCATTGAAGTACCTCTTCCATCGCTGTCTGATCTGTAGGTCATACACTAGCACTCATCTGGCCTCATCTTTGATACATTTCACCCTATCTATGTCTCTGCTCTTTCTTTCTCTAGCCTTTGCCAGCCTGTACAAGACTCGTTCCCCACCCTTTTCATCCAATGCCTTATACATTCCCTCAAACGCTTTCTCTTTAGCGACTGCCACTACTCTCTTGGCAACTTTGTTTGCTGCCTTGAGCTTTGCCAACCTCGCCTCCATCTCTGATTCCTCACTGCGTATCCAAGCTTTGTATGCTAGTTGTTTTTCCTTGACCTTTTCCTGAACCTCATCATTCCACCAAGCTACCGCCCTTTTGTTGCCAGGATAGCCTCTCGACATACCCAGTACGCCACACGCCGCTCTACAAATGCACTCTGCCATCCTCCCCCACATCTCGTTGGCGTCACTCTTCTCTTGCCAAGCTTCCTTTGCGTTGGCTTCTTCCAAGATCCTTTCTCGCAGGCTTTGTATGTTAGATTCTGAAAAGCGCCACCACCTAATTCTCTGTTGAGGTGCCGTGTTTGCCTTTTTCTTTTTACACGGCCCCTTCAAATCCAAGATTAGCAACCTGTGTTGGGTTAGCAAACCCTCAAAAGGAATGACTTTGCAGTTCTTCCACTTCCCCCTGTCTACCCTTCTAGTAAGAAAGAAGTCAATTTGTGTTTTTCCTAAAGGACTCTGGAAAGTCACCAACTGCTCATCTCTCTTCCTGAACCAAGAGTTGACTACCAAACAATCGAAAGCTGCTGCAAACTCCAAGAGAGCTCGACCTCCATCGTTTCTGTCACCAATCCCCCAGCCTCCATGAACCTCCTCGTACCCAACTCTGTCCTTCCCGATATGTCCATTGAAGTCCCCTCCAACAACCAACTGCTCTGCCGTCGGGACGCTTCTCATCAAACAATCTAAGTCTTCCCAGAATCGTCTCTTTTCTTCCAAACTCAAGCCCCCGTGCGGCGCATAGGCACTAATGACATTCAAGATTTTCTCACTTAAGACGATCTTCAGCAACATCAGACGATCACTTGTCCGTTCCACCTGCACTACCTGATCTCTCAAGTTCCTGTCCACCATGATCCCAACCCCATTTTTACTACTGGAGGTGCCTGAGTACCATAACTTCCATCCATCAATATCTCGGGCCTTTCTTCCCTTCCACTTTGTCTCCTGAATGCAAGCAACTTGTACTATGTAATGCTGAAGGATCTTGGTCAGCTCTATTGATTTTCCGGTCAACGCACCCACATTCCAAGAGCCTATTCTCAAAATGGTAGACTGTCTCTGCTGCCAAGCACTGCGCGTAGGCTCAACCATCTCCTAACTAAAGCTTTCCTAACCAGCCCAGTCAGATAGAAATACCTGCAAAAAAGCAGAACCTGCAAAACACATAAAATAAACAAACCAAGACCACAAGCCCATCAAAGCCACAAGCAACAAGAGGACGAGGCAAAACAAAGGTCGAAACAGAGGAAATTTGAACAAAATAAGGCCAAGTTTTAAGGAAACAGGTTGACTGGTATAAAACAAAGGTCGTAACTAAGGCAAGACAAACAGAAAACCAGGCCAAGTCAAAATGAAAAAAGGTCAAGCTAAACAACAGGGTTAGTCAAATAACAACCCAAAAACCAGCAACAAGGTCAAAGAAACTCCAAGCAACAGGTCAAAACAACAACCAAATGTAAGAGGCGCAAACAAGCTACAATAGCAGCGAAAAACAATAGTTAACAACAGAAAACAGGTAACAACAGTTAGACCAACTTTAACAACAAGCAACAAGCCACAACAACAACCAAGCGTATGAGACGTGCCAAAGGTCACCAGTAACAGATAATAGAAGAGCCAAACTGAGTACCACCTACAACATGCCACAACAACACAAAAACCACACCTTGGAAAACCGAAACCGAAAACCAGCACGGGACGGAAAAACCAGCAGCAATAACGGAGCAAAATAAATAAGAAAAGGAGGAGCGACAACGGAAAGAACAAACCAGGAAAGCCAGGGAGAAGATGAGTTAAGGGAGGTTCACCAGAGGGCGCGGTGAGCGCCGGTACGTTTGGCCCGGGAGCAAGCCGAGGCTGGTTGGCCTGTGGAGAACCTGCCGTGAAGCAGGCAGAGTGCAGGTCTGGTTTTAGGACGGTTAGGGTTCGGGCGGGGCTGTGGGAGAAGGCAGCTCGGCCTTGGTCGGGTTCGTTGGCCTTGTGTTAGGGGCGTGTGGGTCTGAGTCGGCATTCCTGAGGAGGGGGCGGGTTGTGTGCGGTGGAGGAGGTTGGGTCTGGTTGTGTGCTGGTCTGGTTGGATACGGTGGAGGAGGATGGGTCGGCGGTCCTGGGTGAGGCTGGTTGCGTGCGGTGGTTCACAATTAGATTTCAACCAATAAAACATAGCCCAATTCAATGCTGACCAAGTAGATTGATTTTAAAATGATCGGTGATGTGGTTAAATGTGAGCTTGACACATGTTATTTTATATATATTTTTAAATGCATGCTTTAGTATATAGTAATGATAAAGTTATCTTAAAATTAAAACTATTTAATACGATTGATCTTATAAAGTTACGTACATTAACAAAGATATAATTAAGTAGTAATTATTCTATATATATTGATCTTAAAAAGTCAATACTTTTTAGTAATTAAATAAATTAAGAGTAAAAGAATTATATAATGTATATAATTAATTGTATTGGGGTATACACCAAGGGTATAAATAGGTAAAAACTTTATATGAACATCTATTTTGAAACAAAAAAAGGCTTTAAGAACAAGTATTGTGAAACGGAGGGAGTATAATATTTAAATTTTGTCCATAAAAAAAGATAGTATATTATATATAATGATACATATTAAAGATGATGATATACAATTATATAATATTTAAATTTTTTCCATAAAAAAGTAGTAGATCATTGTATGTTAGAGATATTATGTATGGATAGTTTCATACTTGCCATTGAAAAAAAAATTAACAATACATATTAAAGATAATGATGTACAATTATATATTTTTTGTAATTAAATAAATTAAGAGTAAGAGAATTATATAGTGTATGTAATTAATTGTATTTTTATTTGTAAGGATACAATTGTATGTTAAGAACATTAACAATATTATTATATTATATATAATGATAATAATACATATTAAATAGAAAAGATTTAGTCAAAACGCATAAAAATTCTACCCTAATTAGCCGCATGTATCCAAAGTCACCTATTTTTGGTTTTTGTCAAGTATAAAAGCCCTATTTATTTTCCAATTTTTCCTCTTTCCTTCTCCTCACTTTCCCGACTCCCTCTCTCTCTCTCGTTCTCTTCCATTCCCTCACCGGCGAATTCCTCTCCCCTGATCAAGCATTCAAATCCGTCCCCAGATTTCTTCAAGCTCCAATCGAAGGAAGGTTTTTCGCTCATCAATGGCATCACCATCGGATCCAGCCTCGCCTCCATCGTCCTCTTCGATGCTAACGTCCTGCCTCTCTATTTCTCCCTTGAAATGTCAAAAATCAGTTTACAACTAGGGCTAAAATCACCAGGTTTCAATTCCTAAACCCTATGCATGTCTTTTTTGGATGAGTTTCTGAGTTTTAGTTTGTTTGGATGATTGCGATTTTCCGGCCCTCTGGGTTGATTGGGACGACAAGCCATTGTTAGAAAAGGCGGCATTTGTTGATTTGTAATTTGATTTAGGGCTAGGTCGTACTTTGATTTAATTTTCACTTCATATTTGAGCAATTTACATAGATTTGATGATCTGAATTACAAATCGACCTATTATCCCTTATGGTGATTTCAATTGATTTCTTACATCTTGTTATAATGTTATATTGAATTTTGTTGAATTCTAAAGAGATATCGATTTTGTGGTGTATGTTTCTCAGTGAATGACCAAATTTGCAGAAATGAAACGAAGCTTAGGATGAAAAGAAACATCTCATACCTAATGTAATTCTAACACAAGAACGTTGCAGAAAAAACAAAATCCCTCACCTTGTGTTGGGATAGAATGTGGATTTTAAGGTTAGTAAAAAGCAATCCCTGTTTTTTGTGCATATACTGTCTACATCAAACACAAATAGTACTAACTAGCTTTCACCATACTTGGTGAATCCTTTCTAGATTGAAGATGATAGCAAAATGAGCATTTTATATACAGTATTTTGTTTGCTTACAATGATGAATTTCTACATCCATGACAATGAAGATGGATTTCTAGATGCATCTTGTTGGAAACAAGATAATGAATATGTCACAATCTTTTCTTCTACCATACAAGCTGGTGATCTGGGAATGCCTCACCCAAAACCGAATTGATTTTCTATATGTTGTACATATTTAGTGCAAGCAGGAGGCATAAGTTGTCAGCTCACAAAATCACTATTTCTATGGTGAGGAGCTCCCTACTTGTACATGTAAACAAGAAAAGATCCCCTTGGATTTGTGTTCTTAAACCTTTTTTTTTGTTTACTTTAAATAAGCTTTGGAACCCTAAACATAAGGTGTATCCTTTACACTTATGTTAGCATAAAACAAGTGGTCTATCATCATGATTTTCATGTTCCTGAACATGTAGTTCCCATGATTATGAGAATGATTCCGGTATGAAAAAGAATATATTTCACTGATGATTTGTGTGTTCCTACGCATTCCAACTGCATAAATGAAGAACAGAGGGCTGGTGAAGGCTCGTTATCAATCATTTGAAATGGGGTGTGTATATGCATGTGAGATATTGAATGAAGGAAAAGAAAAAGAACTAGTGGATCCGTCATTAGGAGATTCATATTCAAGAACTGAGGTGGAAAGATGCATCCAAATCGAGCTTCGATGTGTGTAAGAGAGAGCAGAGGAGAGACCCAACATCTATCATTATAGCTTTGGACTTTGATTCTCGATCTGTTTGGAAGACATTGATTTTATCATTATCTTGTTTGTGTATGCACTTGGCAATTCAAATAGTTTTATTTCCTGCAAGATGATTAAGATTTTTGAGTTGGCATTAATCTGTTTGACTAAGAGCAAAAGAATGAATATTTAGAGGTACCTGGTCATCATGTGATGATATTTGGTATTCCACATCTGATTTAATCGGTTTTCTTCAAATCAAGGAGGTAAATTTACTAATTAAGAAATAAAACAGGAGCCTTAACTGCTGGTTCTGAACAAAGATGGTTCATCATCACTCTGTTAAGGCTGCTTACATGCTAAATGTTTCTATAATACCCTGAAAGTTTATTTCTTAGAAATAATGTTTGCTAGTAGCACTGCATTGTAAATAAATGTGAAAAAGCTCCTGTTTTAAGTCTTTATTTTGATTATTGTTAGTTTAATTAGGGATCTAACTTCTACTGTTTCTGGTATATACTTTCTTTCATACATTTTTTTGGTCAAGACTTTCTTTCATACTTTATGTGCTTCTTTGTTAGACCATGCGTAAGACTAGGTTAGATGAAGGATAAATATTTGAATTCAATGTGAGAGGAATCAATGGTTTTTTTTGGTAATTAATCGATTTAAAGCCTTTAAGCCTTGTTTGTGATGACAATCGAACAGTCATCAAGTAGAGATGACACTTGTTTTTCATCAAGGCCCTTTTAATGACAAACAAATCAATCAAATCGTCATCAATAGTGATGACAGTTGACGACAATCGAGCCGTCATCAAGTAGCGATGATAATCAATGACAATATCGAACCGTCATCAAATAGCGATGAAGATTGATGACAATCGAACCGTCATCAAGTAGAGATGACATTTGTGATGATAGTTGGTGACAATCAAACCATCATCAAATAGTGATGATAGTTTATGAAAGTGATGACAGTTTATGAAAAAATCGTATGTGATGACACTTTGATTGATGATACTAAAAAGTTATATGTGATGACACTAAAAAATTAAACTTGATGACACTAGAAAAAAATTATAATTTGTGATAAACACTTTTTTTGATGATGACACATATTTAATGACACTAAAAAACCAATAATTTGTGATGACATATTTTTGATCATGACACATATTTATTCTATGTTTGAAATTATACGTGATGACACTAAAACATTAAACGTGATGATAGATATTTGATGACAACTTTGTTTTTTTATGTGTGATGACGGTTGTGTTTTATATGGTTGAATACCTTTGATGATACTTTTTTGTTATCAAAAAGTTGTCATCAAGATATTTTGATGACAATTTTTACCTTTTATTACACTTTTTGTCATCAAAAAAATTGTCATCTAGGCATTTGATGATATTTGTCATAAAAAAATTGCGATGACGGTTGTTTTTATATGGTTGAATGCCTTTGATGATACTTTTTATCATAAAAAAGTGTTATCAAGACATTTTGATGACAATTTTTACCTTTTGTTACACATTTTGTCATTAAAAAATTGTGATGACGGTGGAAAAAATTGTGATGACGGTGAAAACAATTGTGATGATAGTGATGACGGTTATTTTTAGGTGGTTGGATGCCTTTAATGATACTTTTTGTCATCAAAAATTGTCATCAAGACATTTTGATGACACTTTTTACCTTTTATTACACTTTTTGTCATCAAAAAATTGTGATGATGGTGAAATAAATTGTGATGATGGTGGAAAAAAATTGTGATGACGGTTGTTTTTATGTTGTTGAATTCCTTTGATAATACTTTTTGTCATCGAGACATTTTGATGACACTTTTTACCTTTTATTACACTTTTTGTCATCAAAAAAATGTGATGACGGTAAAAAAAATTGTGATGACGGTGAAATAAATTGTGATGACAGTGATGACGATTGTTTTTATGTGGTTGAATGCCTTTGATGATACTTTTTGTCGTAAAAAAGTGTCATCAAGACATTTTGATGACACTTTTTACCTTTTATTACACTTTTTGTCATCAAAAAATTGTGATGACGGCGAAAAAAATTGTGATAATGGTTATGAAAGTGATGATGGTCAACGTCGGTCAACGGTCGGTCAACGCCGGTCAACGACCGAGTCAACTCGGTCAACGGGCGAGTCAACCCGGTCAATGACCGAGTCAACTCGGTGGAAGTGGGGTGGGGGTGGGTGATGGGGGTTTTGCTATTTACCTAATTTTCACACCCTCCTTAATATCCACCTAATTAGGCTTTTTTTTGCTATTTACTTAATTCATCCTATTAAATATTATGATATACAATTATATAATATTTAAATTTTGTCCATAAAAAAAGTTAGTATATTATATATAATGATACATATTAAAGATGATGATATAAAATTATATAATATTTAAATTTTGTCCATAAAAAGAGTAGCAGATCATTGTATATTAGATATACTAGCATATATTCCCGTACCTTGTACGGATTTTGATTAAAAAAATTAATAATTTTTTTTCAAATACATCAACTGTCTAGCGACAAATAATCACGATCTTTAAACATAAATTAGCTTTTAATTTGCATAAATAAGATAAACTTAAATGTTTTCTAGATTCTAAAATGCTTTTTATCATTATATCCAAAATTGAATATTAGATCAAGTTACCTTAATAATTTAATTTAATAAAATCTTCTATTTATGTTTTTTCTAGAATATAAAACAAATAATAATTGATTAGGAAAATAAATTCTATATATCCAAAAATAATAATTGAAAAATATGGTTTCTATACACATGCCTTGCACATAGACCTGTCAATCGAGTCAGGTTGGGCGGGTTCGGGTTCGGTCATTTCAGGTTCGGGCTAAATCGGGTTTCGGGGCGTTATGGGTCACGGGTCAATCGGGTCGGGTTGTAGCGGGTTTTCGGTCGGGTCGGGTTGACCAACGGGTCTAAAATATCCTTTTTTCTTATGATTATTAAAATCAATTTTAATTAAATAATAATATTTAATTATAATATATTATTTTCATTTATTATAATAATAAAATATATTATAAGTTTCAAAATAAATTTATATTTTTTTATAAATTTGCTAAATCGGTCAACCCAACGGGTTTCGGGTTTCAACCCAACGGGTTCGGGTTCTACCGGGTTCGGTTTATTTCGTGTTTCGGGTTCAAATTTTCGGGTCTTAACCCTAAAATTATCGGGCGGGTCGGGTCGGGTTAGCGGGTTAGGTCAGTTTTTGACAGGTCTACTTGCACATGATTTATTACATATAGATTTATATATATGATTTAATATTAAAAATTAAATATCAATCATCATTTCAAAATAATTCAAATATAATAGTTATGTTCTTAATATTTCTAAAAAATAGTAATATTATTATATTAATATTTTAAAAATATTTTATAATGAAGATTACGTTTCTATCACTTGCCAAATTTTAATATATCTAAATATGATTGTAGTAAAATTATTATATTAAAAAATTATTTCATAATGAAGAGTATGTTTCTTTCCAAAATCTAATTAAGATCTCTTAATATACTTTTATATATTAGTAACATTATTATATTCAACAAAATTGTTCCATAATGGATTATGCTCCTAACATAACTTGCCAATTTTTAAGATCTCCAAATATAAATTTATATTTATAATATAAGAAATATTATTAAAATATAAGAATGGTAAATACTTAAATAAACGAAGGGAAAAGAGGTAAATGGAAAAATTAAAACGCCTATGTGGCATAGTTAAGACGACGACACGTAGGATAGAGGGATTCGACTTTAGTTATAGTATATTGATTATGTATGAATAGTTTCATACTTGCCATTGAAAAAAAAATAACAATACATATTAAAGATGAGATTGGGGATCAAATGAGAACAATTCTTATCCTAAGAAATGAGAACAACTCTCATTCGTTGATTTTGTGAGATTAAGGGTCCAGATGGGCTGCTATCAACAATCACACTCTATTTTTTTAAGCTGGAAGGGTATTTTTGTCACACTCCTCTATTTTTTATAATATCCAGCGCCTAAACCTACGTGTGATTTCAACCGATCTCTCCGACTCTCGTACGTGATTTCAGCCAACCACGATTTCAGCCAACGACGATCTCCCCTTCGATATCTCTTTCGATCTCGATCTCCCCTTCAATCTCTCTTTCGATCTCGATCTCCCCTTCGATCGATACTAACTCTTACTCCAAATTGAATAAACAATGAATTTAGTTAAGTGATTTATGAAGAGTGCTTAAGAAGAGTTTAGCTTGGTGGATGCTTTATTTCTCTCAAATAATCCCTAATTTTTTTGTTGTTTAGGGTTCTTTATTGCTTGAGATCATGGAGAAATGTGTTGTACTCTTGGTTATGGGATTGGAAACAAAATTTTATAGAAACTAGAATTAAAATTTGTATGCTATTTGATTGCCCACAAAGTGTTTGATAAAATGTCTCAATGAGCATTTTTTGCTAAAATGTCTTGCAATATTGCTTATACTGTTCTAATTAGTGGATATGAAGATAATGTTGACAAATTGCAACACCTTTTCATGTATTGATGATGCTTTAGTGTTCAAATTCCCCCTTTGTGGATAAAATGAATGTTTGCATATGATGCTTAGTATGCTTTGTTGGATATGATGCTTTTGTGTATGTCTATGCCTAGTTATCCACATTGACTAGTAGTATATTGTTTTGAATAAGCAATTGGTATCCTTGTGACCTTTGTTAGATCGCTTCACTTACAATTCGTATTTTCATTTTATATGAACCGCATTGTTATTTTCAGTGAACCTTCTTGTTTAATATTATGAACCACAATGATAATATTTGTGAACCAACTAAAAAACGATATTTTGCACCTTTTTACTAGATCTCTTCTTTTTCCCCCTTTTTTTATTGTAGGTTGTTCATCAAGTTCTGGTCAACCTAATTTGTCTAATTCAAATAATGATGATAGTATTGATGGGGTTCAATTGATGGGTCTTGATTATGATGTTAGTGTTGATGGGGTTCCATTGGATGATGCTGATGAAACTAGTGATGCCTATATTCTTCAATTATCGCAAGATTGTTCTTATTTCATTCCCAATTGTCCGGACGAGTATAAACCACACGAAGGTCAATATTTTATCACATTGGATGAAGGCATCTCCTTTTACACGCAGTATGCTTCTATTTGTGGTTTTGTTATTCGACAAGGCGGTTCTCGTATAGACTCAATTGATAATACTATAATTCACAAGTATTTATACTGCAATCGTCAAGGATTCAAAGATAGGAAACACAACACGGGCAAAAGTAAAAGACCGTCAACTCGAGTTGGTTGTGATGCGCAAATTAAGTTCAAATTTGTCGGCGTGCTCGGTTACGTGGTCCAGATTTTTGTTGAGCGTCATAGTCACAGGCCTGTAACTAGCAATTACAAACAATTTCTAAAGTCCAACAGAAAGATTGATATTGGCCATAAGAACTTCATGTTGAGCTATGAGAAATCTAATATCGGTCCAACGATGAGTCATAAGTTGTACAACCACCTTTTTGGAGGATATGCAAATGTGGGTGCTTCAACTGTTGATTTTAAGAACTACAAACGAGATTTGATGGCTCATATTGACGGTTCCTATTCTCAAATGGTTATTAATAGATTCTTGAAAAAAAGGAGGTGTGTAGTGCATTTTATTATGCGTACGATGTTGATTCTTCTGATCGTTTGACAAGGCTATTCTGGGCTGATCCCATTTCTCGCAAGAATTTCTCATATTTTGGTGAGGTGGTGTCTTTTTATTCTACATACAAGACTAGCATGTAAATTTTTGATATCTTAGAATTCATGAACCTTTGACTTATCATTTTTTGCTCTATGAACTTCTTTGTTAAAATTTGTGAACTTCTGTGTTTAAATGCATGAATTGTTATCTTAGTATTTATGAACCGTCAACTTTAAACTTGTACACAAATATTGTATTCCGTTCTTTTTCTTATTTTTTATAATTATGTTTGCTCAATTCATAGATATTATATGGTATTTGCTCCCTTTACTGGCCTTGATCATCATAAAAAATGTGTTACATTTGGTGCCGGACTTTTGCTCAAGGAAGATATAAAATCTTTTGTTTGGTTGTTTGAACATTTTAAGAAAGCAATGGGGCACGATCCAAGAATTCTTGTGACTGATCAGGATGCCGCCATGAAAGTTGTTATTCAGAGGGTGTTTCCTCGGACCCGCCACCGGCTTTGCATGTGGCACTTTATGACAAAAGTGCCTGGAAACATAAAGACCGAATCTGGCGATGTGGATGAGTTTAGGCAGCAGCTCAACATTATTGTGTGGAGTCATAAGATTGTACCAACTTAGTTTGAGTCTAGGTGGTTTGAGTTGGTTAGTCGTATCTCCTCTCAAAATAGACGATGGTTTGATGACATGTTTGCCATTCGCCATTTCTGGATTCCAGCTTATTTCAGGGACGAAATGTTTGGTGGATTAGTTAGGACTACTTCCTTTTCAGAGGTTCAGAACAGCTTTTTCGGCCATTTTACCGACCGATATTTTAGGCTTTGTGAGTTGGTGATGCATTTTGAGACTACCATGGAATCCCAAAGACACACTCAAGCCAAGTTGAACCATGGTTCTACTCATATGGTTCTAGATCTAAAGACACCTCTACAGTTAGAGCGTCATGTAGCTGATGTTTATACGATTTCTGTTTTTTACGAGGTCTAGAAGGAGATCTTTTCTGCATTCTTCTCATATTGCATTGACACAATAGCTCTAGAAAATGGAAGTAAATTTTATGGTATAAAGGAGGATGGCCATTGTGTAGTTCAAGTTGTTTATGATTTGTTGAACAATGATGTTATTTGCGGGTGTCGAATGTTTCAGAGGATCGGTTTACCTTGCCGTCATATATTTTTGGTTTTCAAGAACCTTGGTATGGAATCGATTCCGATAAAATTTGTCCTTTCACGTTGGACAAAAGCTGCAACTATTAGCCCAGTTTTTACCATTGATGATGCTATTGTTGAACAATGTGTTGCTATTGAGGAAACACAAGCCTTAACGAGTTCAATGATATCAGACTTTTATAGTTGCTTAGGTATATTAGAAGACCATCCTCAATTCTTGCATGAGTTTCTTCTATTATCAAGGAGCAAAAAGAGAAACTAGCGTGTGGTAGTAGTTCTTCATATAGTAACAAATCAGTTAATGCTAGGAGTGTGGAGTCATTAGCTGGTATTAGTATACCCAGTGAGATTCATGTACACCAACCTGAACAAGCTAAGAACAAGGGTTCTGGTTCTGGCAAGCGCATATTGGGTGCTAGGGAGAGTGCAATGTCATCAAGTACAACCAGGAAAAGGCGTTGTGGAAAATGTGGGAAAATGGATGGCCATAATATCCGTACTTGTGTTGGGAAGTGATTTGCTTTATGTGGTCCAAGATTAAACATTAAAGTTGAAGTTCTCTATTTGTCCTTTTTAGTAGTTGTTATGTGTTTTTGGGGATTAAGTTGTTTGTTTTTATGGTAGTTTGTGTTTGAGAAATTACTTTGCTACATTGTAATTGCTTTTAAAGTTGTCTTAGTCTTTGAAATTTGCCTTTTGATGCTTCTTTATGTTTTATGTTTTGTTTTTTTTATATAGTTTTTCTACATTGATGTTTTATACTCTTTTGGAATCACACATATTGAACCAAATGAACCGAATGTTTTGGTTCACAAAATTTATGCATTTCTCTGTTAAATGAACCAAAACATTGAACACTATGAACCTTCCTGTTAAACACATTGAACCGCATAAATAATACTTTGTAAAACAGATTGTCAAAGTCCGACTTGAAAGGTTAATGAAGCAAGAATGCTCAACATATAATTTCACTGCAAAAAATTGAGCAAAATGAGTATATGCATTTAACAAAATGCACCATATGCAACAAGCAATCAAGGACCAATCTTTACATTGTTTTCTCAAAATGGACCCTTTCCATTGCCTAGCATTTGTAGTAATTTCTACTGCTTTCAAGTTAGCTATTGATCAATCATTTACCTATAGATTGTTTTTCAAATATCCAAAAGACAAGTTTCAATACTTAGTAATATACTAATTGTGCACTCCCAAAAAAAACCATCTCACTACATCTTACTTCTTCTCCTCCTTACTCTTATCCTTGCTGTACTTTTTTATCTCTTCCATTACAAATTTCTTCAATCCATTGATCTCTGAAGTGATGATTGCATGCATTTTACTTGTAGTTTTGCCCCTGAGTTCAGTCTCCCATTCTTCAGTTGCTGATCCCATATACATCTCCATGTGTCTCATGGCAACAACTTCAGAGTCTACCTTTTCACCAAGTTTCTCCCAAGAACTTTTAATTTTTATTATCTTTGTTTGTTCTTCCTTGATCCTCTTAACCTTCACATGCAAAGAGTTTACTCCAAGAAAAGTTTTTACCAGTTCCCGCTGAAAGTACAAAAAAAACACAATCAATATGAACCATTAAAGCGTTACATATGAACCAGTATGTGAAGGTTTATGAACCTTCAATTCAATACATAACATAACACTTACCAGCTTGTTTGGAATCTTTCCATAATGTTCTTGGAACATTTTTTCAGAACTCACACTATCTAGTATTTCAATTGTCGGCTTCTTCAAATTAAAGCTCATGACATAATAGTGGTCTTCAGAAGAATGGATCGGGATAAGAATCTACAATTTTCGTTTTTTAACATTAGTGTAAGCTATGCAAAAAACTGGGCTTTCGGAATGCATGAACTTTCGCACACAATAGCATGAACCTTAGCACACATACTTACCAGTTCAATATCTCTGACTTTTCGTCCCTTTACCACATTCACAGCTTCAGTTAAGTCTTCTATAAAATCACCCTTGTTTTTCTCACCCTCCTACAAGATAAGTAAGCAACAAATATGACAAGTAATCTAGAGTAACTATTGTAGGATCGTTAGTACGTCTAGGTTGTCGACCTCAACTAAGTCGTCAACCTTTAAGTAAATGCAGCGGAAATGAATTACAAGAAAAACTTACTTGAACACAAAGTTTTTATAGTGGAAACACTTGTTTGATTAACTCAATCAACCAAGTGTGAAAACCACTCCCTTCCAAGTTCTCGCTTGGAAGGATTAAAAGCCGTAGCTTGCTTTATTGATCTTTTGGACTAGTTACATAAACACCCTGGATCTAGACCTACTTCCCAAGCACTCTAGAACTCGTTGTGAACTAA
The DNA here is from genome assembly GCA_964016875.1 of Fallopia convolvulus. Lineage (NCBI taxonomy): Eukaryota > Viridiplantae > Streptophyta > Magnoliopsida > Caryophyllales > Polygonaceae > Fallopia > Fallopia convolvulus. The sequence continues at coordinate 53,420,512 of OZ024722.1, forward strand.
GTAACTATAACCCGCACTCAATCTAAATAAAGCCTACGTCTTCCTCTCGAACTCTCGTTTCTTTCTTAGCACAAAATGGAGTATGAGTTCGTGCTCTATCTAACCTAAAGCCTTAGATTAAATACACACAAACTAGGTCAGATAAAAGAGAATAATATCTTCCAATTCGATTATGGCAAGATATTATTTCTATTATCTTTACAAAATCATCCTAAGCATATAAAAGGATTACAATTAATATTGTCTTAGGATAAAGGCATACACTGCTTACAATATAATCTGCATAAGATCCTTCCTAAAACAAGTTTATTCTATCCAAACAACCAAGATCTCACGCGTCTTCAAGATCTCCGAGATCTGTCTTCAACACACGTTGACGACCTGACTGACGTTGGCGACTCCTTTCAAGGACTCGAGGTCGTTCACGTGACAGACGTTTGGAACCATCAAAATCAAAGCCTCCAGCTTTTCTAACAAATTCCCCCTTTTTGATGGTGACAAACTCTTCTATCCTGTATAATCAGAGCAATAGAGAAACTCGAACAGGATATGCAATAATATTCAGGTTAGCCAGAAGTTCCCCCTAAGTTGGATAAACCACATGTAATTCAGCATAAAAATCCCATTTTTTTATCTACCCCCAGCCTTTTCCCCCTTTTGGCATCATCAAAAAGATCAATCCAAATAATCAAACAAAAAGAGATAATCAAACAAGGGTAAATAGAAAATTATCCAACGTACAGACCGAATCCATAGCAAACAAACAGAATAGTCTTAAGCATGCAACACAGAGAAAACAAAAACACATAGTTGAAACCGAAGAGATGTTTTTGAGATAGTAGATGTGCAAGAGAAAATAAAGGGAACTGGACGTCGGCTACTCAAGCTAAGTCACTGACTTGATCAGATCATCGAGCGCAACAGACAAGTCATGAACATCAGATTTCAGCGTAGACTGATCACGCAGGAGTTGGCCAACTTTCTCAAGCAAATCCTGGTTTTGACGTTGGAGTGCAACTAACATCTTCATAATGTCACCAGGTTGCTCACCTTCCCTTCCCATAGCATGGATGCCCAATTCAGCATCTTCCATCTCATCATCAGAAATCACATCCTTGCTGGCATCCCTTGACACCCATTTATCATCAATCAGTTTGTAGCCCATCTTGCGAACAATATCAACATTCAGAAAACGAACGTGATCCACTTCTTTCTCTACCTCATAAACCTCATGATAAAGAAGCACCTTTTTGACAATGGAGCAGTATGGGAGAGCATGAGTGGGATTATCCTTCACAGAGTCCATGTGGAGAAGCACCAACCGAGCAAAGTTGATAGGTTCCTTTGAGAATTTTATCCATGACAAGAATGTCTTGGATCATGGAAGTGCTCCTCTTTTGTTCCCGGGGAATTAGGTTGCTGATCACCCAAGTGAAAAGAACCTTCCTTTCGGCACTCATGAAGTTAGTGGCAAAAGAACCACCATCAACGTCATCGACCTGTGTGACCTTTTTGAGCAACTCAGCAGAATCAGTTTCTTCAGGCCATGCACCTCTATGATATTCAGCAAAACCTTTGTGCGGCACTTTCAGAAGAGTGGCTAACTCCATGCTTGACAAGGTGAATTTCTCACCATGTAACTCATAATGGCCCATGGTCCTCTTCTCCTTGTCCTCTACAGTCAACGACCTGTAGAACTCTTTCACCAACTCCGGATTAAAACTTTCTTCCTCATGAAATAGATGAGTCCACTCTTGATGAGACAACAACTCAGTAACGCCTTGTAAACCAGTGGAATTGATGAACTCATCGTCCATGATGAGTTCCTTGACAAAATCACGACCAACCATGTTACTTCCTTCACTTTTGACATCTTTACTGCCCTTTTTAGGTTTGCCACTCGCAGCAAGTCGTCCACTTGACCTAGTGGCCATCTTTTTACTCTTTTTCGACCTAACAGTTTTCTTAGAGACCACAGAATCTCCACCTTCAGAACCAACTGGCATTGGAGATACTTCCCTTCCTCTCTTTCTAGTAATCTTGGCACTAGATTCCCTAGTCTTAGGTTTTCTAGATTCTTTAGTTATCACCACATCATCCTCATCAGATTTTTCAGACTCAAACAATTGTCTAGCAATTTCTTCTTTCGATTTTGCCTTAGAAGAAGATGCCACAGAATTGAATAGAGAAAGCTTGGGATCGCTAGGAGTACCTTGTTCAGAGTCATCGTGTCCTTCGATGTTGAGAGGCTGAAGCGGTGAATCTGGTTTTTCAGTGGAGTCATTCACCTTGCTTGGGTCAACGACCTATTCTGGGTCATTGACCTGAGTATTAGTTCCCGCCAAAGGCACAGTAGTCATCTTCTCCGTGACAACAGGTTCAGAAATTTTATCTCCAGACTCCATAGCCTCAATTGACTTCACAACTTCTTGAACAGAGTCAAATTTCTCTTGCATGTCTTGAGATTTGGGACTTTCGACTCGATGCAAATTCTCAATCTCAACTTGCTCTTTCTCTGTGGGTTTTGGAGAATTGGGTATAGAGATTTGTGATGGGGCTTGGATTTCTGGTAAGGTTTGAGTAGGAGGGATTTCTTGAGAAATTGGGAGCGGTTCAGTTTGATTTGAAGAGGATAAGCCCAGTTCTTGGTTTTGTGAGGATTCGGGACCTTCAAGCATTAATGGTGTGGCTGGTTTGTTGGCGGTTTGGATGGCTGCTAAGAGCAGAGCCATGGTTTGAGGATCAACAAATTTCCCGAGTTTTAGGGCTAGGGTTCGTGGGGATTCAGTGCCACGAATGGGGGATGAGGGATTAGGGTTAGGGTTCTGGTGGGACGCCATTGACAAAGATTGAAGCTTTTTTTGTTTCGGAGGAGAGGTTCAGAGAGATGAGAAAGCAAGAGATCGAGAATAATTGCAAGAGAGAGAGTGTACCTTTTTAGAGATAGAGCCTCCGTATTTAAGCTTGGTCAGAGTTGATGTGATGGAAACTAGATCTTCCCAAGATCTTTATTCAATGCAACTGAAAGGGCAAATTTCCTTTTGCAAAAGATCTTCAAATATTCAAAAAGATACCGTTGGAAAAAGGTGATTCTTGTCTTACTCTGAAACTGACGTTCTTAACCTGGTTTACGTCAACCACTTAACCAGCAAAAATTCCAGACAACTGACATTGTTCATGCAATGCATAGTCACTAACCTATCTTGAGTCGCCAACATCCATTGAAAAGAAAATACGCCTGGTTCTTTGGGGTTTTGCACAGGGGTGCCAAAGAGAACCAGGGAAAATAATTTATTTGGATTTGTCAATCAAGTAGATAAGTCTCCGTTTATACCAGAGTATTCAGAAGTAGGCTCATAGAGACTCTCTAACATGATAGGCTAGGGCAGGCTGTAGAGTCAACCATCACTTGAGCTTGTAATGAGGGTTAGGTACATCAGGTTTGGACTCTTTTGGGCTTAAAGAAAGGTTTCAACATGTAATTGATGCATAACTCAAGAAGCAAAGAATGAAGACATAATGATGTGCATGGTTCATGAGTTTGTAACATGGAAACATTCAAATTTAACACCTCAAGATCATAAAACTTTTGAATCATAAATAGATCATCTAATCTAGTCAATCATTGAGGGATAATAGATGGGAAATAGATTAGTTCAGGGAAATCATACCTAGCTCCATGCGGAACTGTACAAAGGGTTCACGATTGAGAGCTTTAGTGAATATGTCAGCACGTTGTTCACCTGTTCGGTAGAAATCCATGGTCACCAACCCTTTCTCGACACAGTCACGAAGAAAGTGATGTCGAATCTCTATGTGCTTGGTTCGTGAATGTTGTACAGGGTTCTTTGAGATGTTGATGGCGCTTGTGTTGTCACAGAGTATAGGTATGCTATCATACTCTAAGCCAAAGTCATGAAGTTGTTGCTTGAGCCAAAGAAGTTGGATGCAGCACGCAGCAGCGACAATGTACTCAGCTTATGCAGTAGAGAGTGCAACTGAATTTTGTTTCTTGGACCCCCATGACACAAGACATGGTCCAAGAAATTGAGCCATCCCTGAAGTGCTCTTACGATCAATTTTGTTCCCAGCAAAATCAGCATCCGTGTACCCGACTAGACCAAAATCACATGAGGTTGGGTACCATAGGCATAGGTCATCGGACCCTTTGAGATATCTTAGAATCCTCTTGACAGCTTTAAATGCGATTCTCTTGGATCAGACTGAAATCTGGCACATAAGCATACACTGAACATGATGTCTGGTCCGCTTGTCGTGAGGTAGAGTAGGGAACCTATGATACCTTGATACAGAGTCTGATCAACCTTCTTCTCATTTTCATCTTTTCCTAGAGAGGTGATGGGAGAGATAGGTGTGTCAAAGGATTTTGAGTTATCCAATCCGAACTTCTTGACACACTCCCTGAGATACTTCTGTTGATGCACTCTTGTTCCTTCCATATCTTGAGTGACCTGAAGTCCTAGGAAAAGCTTAAGTTCACCAACCATACTCATCTCAAATTCACTAGCCATGAGGTTGGCGAACCTCTTCACAAGTTTTTCATCAGTAGAGCCAAAGATGATGTCGTCCACGTAGACCTGTACAACCAGAGTGTGCATTCCTTCTTTGAGAAGAAAAAGTGTCTTATCCACCTGTCCTCGAACATATCCATGTTGGAGCAAGAACTAAGAAAGCCTGTCGTACCAAGCTCGAGGTGCTTGCTTCAAACCATAAAGAGCTTTATCGAGTTTAAAAACATGATCTGGGTGAGTGACGTCTTCAAATCCAGGGGTTTGCTCTACGAATACTTCTTCCTTAAGAAATCCATTCAGAAAAGCTGTTTTAACATCCATTTGTTGAAGCTTGAAGCCATGATGAGCTGAATAAGCTATCAAGAGACGAATTGCCTCAAGACGTGCTACAGGAGCAAAAGTCTCATCATAATCTATCCCTTCTTGTTGGTTATATCCCTTAACCACAAGTCTTGCTTTATTTCTCACAACGTTTCCAGAATCATCAAGCTTATTTCTGAAAACCCAACGTGTTCCAATCACAGTTCTATCTTTGGGTCGTGGAACTAGGTGCCAAACCTTGTTTCTCTCAAATTGATGAAGTTCTTCTTGCATAGCACACACCCAATCTGGATCTTTTAGAGCTTGATCCACATTTTTGGGTTCTAGAACAGAAAGAAAAGCATTGAAAGCACAGAAGTTCTGAAGTGAAGAACGTGTCTGAACACCTTTGGAGTAATCTGAGATGATGTTAGTCACTGGATGAGCATCTTTTTGCTGATAGTTTAACTGAAGCTGAGTGAGGTCAACTACCCCATTGTTGTGATCTTGATCAGTGTTATGATTTTCAGTCTCTGCAGCTTCTTCGTTTAGATCAGACTCATCATCACCAGATTCTTCAATATTTGCATTATCTTCCAGAGCAGGCATGTCAGGATCATCTACGTCATCCACCTGAGTCGGATTAACGACCTGTTGAACTTGATCATTTTTCACAAAGCTAACTTCTGATTCTTCACACAGATGAAAACCTAGGTCTCCTTCCTCTTCATCAACAATAGAGCTGCCTCCCATGGTATTCTCATCAAATACAACATGAACACTCTCTTCAACTTTCTTAGTTCTCTTGTTAAACACTTTGTAGGCTTTGCTATGCTGAGAATAGCCTACGAAGGTTCCTTCATCACTCCTAGCATCCATCTTGCCAAGACTATCTTTGCCATTGTTATGTACAAAACACTTACATCCGAACGTACGCAGGTGGGCAACGTTGGGTTTTCTTCCTCTCAGAACATCATATGGTGTTTTCCCAAGAAGAGGTCGCACCATAGCTCTGTTTAATACATAGCATGCGGCATTGATAGCTTCTCCCCAGAAATTCCTTGGAAGTCCACTTGAAATCAGCAGCGTTCTCGACATGTCTTCCAACGCCCGATTCTTTCTCTCAACAACTCCGTTCTGTTGAGGGGTTCTTGGGGCTGAGAAGTTATGATTCACTCCGTTTTCTTTGCAGAATTCCAAAAACTGAGCATTCTCAAATTCAGTGCCATGATCAGATCAAATAGATATCAAAGGTACGTCAAGCACCTTCTTTGTAAGCTTGATCCATGTGCTAAATTCTTCAAATACCTGGTCTTTAGAAAACAAGAAAAATACCCAAGTATATCGTGAAAAGTCATCAACAATGACATAAACATTGTAATATCCGCGATATTGCAAGCTTTTTATAATATAATATTTATTATCAATTTTTTTTTCTTTCTTTCTTTTCTCTAATAAAAAGGGAGAATTTCTAAATATCAAATTAACTTCTATTATTTTCTTTTGAAAGAGATTATCAAGAAAATTAAAATAGATAAAAATTCAATAAAATAACTTGAGGGGCATAGATTAATAAAGTGAGGTAATTTAATAAGAAGAGCATTAGACAAAAATAAGGTCTTGTAGAAATTGAATTTACTCCATAAAATAAATTACACAAAGGCCTAAAGATACAATTTACAAGCTTTGTAAAAAGAATGCAGGAGCCGGGATTTAAACCCGAGACCTCTTGCAACTCACTCCACACGCCCCCTCTCCATTCCGCTAGACCATTACAATTTCTTGTTCACTTAGCCAACCATTATTCTCTTATAACAAATAAACTCTTTCTACCAATTCCAACATTAGACAAAAGTGTGATTGATGTACATTGATTTGAATGGTGGCCATTGCATGCCATTCTCACCTCCCTCTTGCTTGTTGACTACCACCTTATGACTTCACTTCTCATCACCATGGAAGAAGCACACTCTTGACCAATGCATGGACTTCTTCTCCTCCTCCATTGGTCATCCACCATAGACATGGATTGAGAGCTCCACAAACTTGTCTACAAATACCCTCTTCCATGCACACACTCAAGCCTTTGCTCTCTCTTCTACTCTTTCTAGCAAGAACACCTTCTCCTTCAAAGAAAAAATCAGCACCTTGCACATAAAAAAATTCTCCATTCAAGTCCATAGAAAACACCACAAAATTCCCTCTTCTCCCTTTGGAGCTCCCGCCGGACCACCTCCCTACCCCCGCCGGACGTCGCCGCCCCCTCCGCGCCACCGTCCGCCCACGCCGGAGCCGCCCCGCCTCTGGTGGTGCCGCCCAAGACCGCCGGCCTCCTCCTCCGCTCTCTTCTCCTACATTCCATAATACTCCAAAAGTATAAAATTCTATCCTAAAGTCTATTTATTTAATTCATGCAAGTATAAATTTATAAAGTTCTTATATGTTATTAGAAATTATTTTAGGAAAATAAGAAAAAAAAATTATGTTAGTAAGATCTTGTTAGTTAAAAGCTAGAAACAAACTAGTTTACCTTGATAACTTAAGATATAAACAAATAGATAGATTTTTATGGATTTTATTACATGCATGCCTCTTTCATAATATAAATAGTGGATTTTATGAAATAACTATAACATACAAGATAATAATTATTATTGTCATCTTTGATCAAATAGGAATTTTAAAAGTTATTATGTATGCATGAAACAAAAAGATAAAATCATACTATATGACCTTAGAAATAAAAAGGTTTAGAAAATAAAACCATTACTATTTTTATATGAAATTAACAAAGTCCCTAAGTTAATAAAAGTTGTTGCATGGCCTAATCTATAAAAGATATAGGATTTATAAAAATCGAGTGAATAAATAAAATTACGAAAATAAATATTTATTCAATAAAAATATGAACTTTAGCATATCTTTATATATGTGAGTTATTACAAGATATCATCTATTATTAGGATATAATAAAATAGTATATTATAAGTATATGAGCCTTGATTATAAAATAAGATAGAGATCTAAAAACTATAATTTGACTTAGACAATGATTTCATGAAAATATGCTACTATTAATAAAATATTATTAGAGTCATCTATATAAAAATATAGGTTTGTTAATAAGCTTCTAGTGTAGAGAATTATTAAAAGACCCAAGTTCAAGATTAAATGTATCAAGTATGATAATATAATAAACCTAGTATTTTATATAGCATAAAGTTGACTTGCTTCAAAAGAAATCAATTAAATATAGAAAAGATTCTATGTTATGAACTAAAATATCATAATATATATAAGCCTTATAATATAAAAAGGCTATAGAAATAGAATAAATAAGATTAATCTAAGTTAGAAGTATTTTAGGCAAGTTACCTTATAAGGAAAAGTAGAAACTTCTAATTTAGGAAATTTCCTTGTAAAGAGAGTATATGCATGACAACTTTATTTAGAAAAGGATTATGTAGGTAAATACTTTTCTATTAAGAAAATATTATTAAAAAAATGTTTTAGATAAGGAAGTAAATATTATAAGGACCATCCAAGAATAAATGGGAAAATTAAAAGTAATAGTTTATTATCATAAATAGGTAAAAAGGATAATTTTAATAATTATTTTTAATAAAGATTTTATGGAATAATAAGGATATTACAAAACTAAAATAATAATGAAGGAACATTATTATTTTAAATCATCTTCTAAATTATTACCATAATAATTTAGATTTCCGCTTCTCTTACGAAAGCATTATAAGAGAGAATCCAAGTTAAGAAGTATCCATATTTATAAGTCGTTCGTAAATTCCGTGTCGATAGGTCGGAATCCTCGCTTGTAGTCGGGAATCACATAAGTTTCGTCAAAGCTCGTTTGTGAGAACTCGCTACGCTAAGGCAAGTGGAATTTCCCCTTACAACCTTTACATTCCATTTCGTGAAAATCCTTGATGTTGGGAACAATTTGTATGCTTAAATAAAAATGAATCTAGGAAATATTGATTGCTAGAAATAACGACAATTGTTAGCGTAGTATGCTTTATATTCCTTTGTTAGGATTATATATGCTAGTATGTTTGTTATCTTGATTGATTACAATCTCGTTCAGAGATTTACCTTGAATAAACTAGAAAGGGGTGCGGGTTATCCGACACCTCTATACAACCTTACTAAGTCGTACGTCCATACGACTTTCGGGATCATGATCTCCATCCGCTCCGATTGCAAGGAGGGATTGTGCGGCACTCTAGCTAAGTGCCGGAGAATTGACTGTTCTCCTTCGGGTGGCTCGGAATATCCGTGTCCCACCACTCTCTATTAAAAATTATTAATAAGTCGAATATTTTTTCGTCACTATACAAGATAAGTGCGAATGCACACTTAAGACATCAAAACCGGACCGGTCTCAAATGATCGATCCGGCTCTCGGTCCGCTCAGGGCGCGAGAGGTTTTCACTTGTGTGATTTAATGAACGTTCCCAACATTCTTTCGAAATCCTAAAGAAGTCTACAATCTAGTAGTTCTTCTATTGCTCATCGAGTTATCTTGATCTAAAGATATACTCTCCTTCGAACCTCAAAACTCCACATAAACAAGCTTTATTATATAGCCCATCGTAAACACAACCCTAATATCTATATTCGAGAATATTTGAAATTGCCCAAAATACCCTCGGGAAGTTCCATTCCCGCTTGCTTAGTCTCTTAGACTAATTCTTCTTTTCCGCATTTTTGCCTGGCATTCTATCACCCCTCGCGAATTATGTCAGAATCTAGGAACCCCAGCAAGGCGTGAAGTGAAGTGAAGACGAAGGAAGAACAAGGATTTCAAGATGTACCTTTCTATCATTTTGCTTTAGTTTCATTACGTTTCAAGGACAAGCAGGTTTTGCATTTCAATGCCGAACAACTTTATATTTAAAAACAATGTAAGATGTTTTGTAAGAACTAAGTCTCCCTCGGGAGCACCTTTTCTCATTATGTATTATGTTTTATTCCGCATTTTAAATTGTTCTATATCATTCTAAAAGCCTTGGGTGACTTTGGACGGTAAAGTCTGAGGTCACTGGCGGTAATACCCAATGTTCTAAAATAGGGGTTTTACAATTGTGGTATCAGAGCTAAACGTTTTTGTTTTAAAACCGAAAATTTTTGAAAACCGAGAACTTTTACTTCCGCTATTTAAAACCTTCAAACATAGAAAAAAATTTCCTTCTATATTCCTTGAAGAAAACTTAGGATTTATAACTTTCCCTCTTGAAACTTCTTAGCTAAGAAAAACCTCTTAAAAATGTTTAAAACTTGAGATACCAAGTACTTAGTTCTAGAACTAACGTTTTTATAAAATTCCCTTTCTATCCTTCGAAAACTTAAGTCGTATGAACATTTCCAATTCGTGTAGAATTTTAAACTCTTCATTAGAAATTTATAAAATACTCGCATCTTCACACTAGGGAACTTGCTAGTAATCCCAACACTTATTTCTTAAAAACTTAAATAGTATAAGTGTTTCAACTTTTAAACTCTGGACATTTTCGATATAACTTTTTGGTAAACTTAACTTTTACCTTAGTAAACTTGTTAGTAAAGTAAGAAATTTCTGTCTTAAGTAACGTGTTCAAAAAGAATTTCCTAGACTCCTTAATAGGACCAAGAAAATGAAAAGTCTTAAAGTAAACATTTCATATGTGATTTTTATAAACAATGCCTTAACTTCCTTCAACACGTCTTCGCCTTATAGAATCAAAGGATATTCTATATAAACGCCTTCTTCTCCTCCACAGAAATGGTACTCACTAGAAGCCAAACCCGAATCGGGGAAGAAGCTAAAAAGGCCGCTCAAGAGCTTGATGAGGCCTTCGCTCAATGGCCGTTTTTGCCAAATGGATACCCCGAGGACAACCCCGAGCTAGCAGTACAAGAAGAGATGCATGAAAATGCACCAGTGGCGAATCTCGAGGAAGAGAACCTTGAAGAAGAATACCTTGAGGAAGGAGTTAATAATTCACTACACGGCCAATCAAGTCCGGAAATCGCTGAGCAAGAATTCTCGGGATATCATCCATGGGGACACATGACGGAGAATCCACGTGACCAAATCACAAGTCAAGATCCAATGACCTATCAAGCGGGTGGATGGGCTAACTGGACTCAAGGAGAGTCATCCCATCACCAAGAAAATAGTCAAGCAAGAAAACCATATCCAATCAGAGGCCCTGACCCAACAAGGGTTCGTCAACCGAAGGACGACTACCTCATTCAACGCAAGGAAGTATGGTTGAATGAATTGAGGTCATACCAAAACGAGGACGCCCAACTCCATGCTCGTCTTGCAGTCAACCGTGGCTATATAGCTGCAACCCGTCGGCATATCGAGCAAGCCCACTTACTATTGAACCACGAAGGAGGCGCCCTCGATGAAAGTCTGTTCGATGAAGGATTCTTGGACACTTTTTGTTTCCTAAGTACACCCTAGGGCTAAAATTCGGATTGTTTATCATTAAGTAGTGTGAAACTCTAAGTAGTCCACTTAACTCGACTATTCATTTTGTCCTTGAATAGTCAGGTCGATAGTAGCTTTGTTTTCGTCCCTAGTGTAATGGCTTATTATATAGAGCCTTTTGTAATCCATTCCATAAAAGTTCTAATAAAATTTTTCTCTCTTCTCTAAACTTGCGCATCATTTCTTGCCTATACTCGGGAGTTAACAAAAACAACTATATCCTGCTTCAAATATAGAATTACGGATATTCGATATGAATTGTTAGCCATCTACAAAAAATGGTTATAATAAAAACTTAGTTCATGCACATCGGGAATGAGAAGAAGTCACGCCAACTAAGGGGAACACTTACGTCTCCAGAGGGTCAAACTTACTGAGCCAGTGACTCATGGGAAAATAGAAATTTCCGGGGAGGACACCAAGGAAGGCTTAGTCGACTAAAGATCTAACCTGTCTCCACTTAACCCGATCTCGAAACAGATTATCGAAAGGTATGTGTGGGACCAACAATGATCTAGCAATAAAAGAGTGGTAGAGAATTCCGACCGATGAAATATATATTAGTCCGACGTACCGACGAGTAGTCAGGAATTGCTCAACTAACATATGGAAGCTGGGCGTGATATTTGATGTTTGTCAACCAATTAAGCCAACCATAATAAAGCTATGCGAAAGCCACGTCATGGACTTTTCTTCGCCTCGATTTTGATAAATCAACACGGTGACAGATGAAGTTAGAAAAGATGTTGCTAGGACCGAGATATGTTGGACATGGATCCCTATGACATCATTCTCGGAAGAGATTGGTTGTCTCGTCATGGAGCGACAAACCGTAACCATCAACTCAAGAGGGAAGCACATATGTAAGTTTAAGGGAAAACGAGAAGAAGAAAATGGAAAGGTCATTAACGATAAGAAGGCCGGGAAGCTACACCGACAAGGCTGTGTTGGGTATCTTTGTTACCTCCCCAACAAGAAGTCGAGTTTTCGATAAGCCTCAAGCCAGGAACCGTGCCAATCCCCAAGGCACCCTACAAAATAGCCCCGCTAGAAATGAAAGAACTCAAGAGTCAGCTCGAAGAGCTGCTTGAGAAGGGTTTCATCCGGCCAAGTGCTTCGCCTTGAGGAACACCGATGCTCTTTGTAAAGAAGAAGGATGGGACTTTCCGCTTATGCATCAACTATAGAGAGTTGAATAAAGTCACCATCAAGAACAAATATCCGCTACGCGATCTCCTAGACCAGCCCAAAGGTGCAAAAGTCTTCTCAAAGATTGACCTAAGATCAAGGTATCATCAACTTCGGATCAGCGAGAAGGACATACCGAAGACTGCTTTTCGCACCCGCGATGGCCACTACGAGTTTGTAGTGATGCCAATTAGACTGACCAATGCACCTGCGGTGTTCATGGACCTGATGCACTGATGCTTCCATGAATACCTCGACAAGTTTGTCGTCGTCTTCATCAACGACATTCTAACCTACTTCGGAAATCAAGCTAAGCATGAGGAACATCTCCGAACTGTGCTACAGATTTTAAGGCACAACCAACTTTACGTCGAGTTGTCCAAGGTGACTTATGGCTTAAAGAAGTGGCATTCTTAGGCCACATCATCAACCCAGACAGAGTTATGGTGGACCCGAAGAAAATTGAAGCAGTCTCAGAATGGAAGCAACCTAAGAATGTCAAAGAAGTTCGCAGCTTCCTAGGACTCGCAGGGTACTACCGAAGATTCGTCGAAGGGTACTCAGAGATCGCCCTACCCATGACGAAACTACTCCAGAAAACCCACAAGAAGTTGTGTGGGATGAAAAATGTGAAGAAAGCTTCCAAGAACTCAAGAAACGTCTCACAAGTGCACCCGTGCTGACTCTGCCCGATGAACACGAAGATTATGTGGTACTCAGTGATGCCTCAAAGCAAGGTTTGGGATGCGTGCTAATACAGAAAGGGAAAGTAATCACTATGCATCCCGACAACTCAAGGTTTATGAAGTGAATTTTCCGACACACGACCTCGAACTAGCAGCAGTGGTGTTTGCCTTAAAGATTTGGCGACATTACTTGTACGGGGTCAAATGTCATATTTTCACCGGCCACCAGAGTTTGAAGTACGTGTTCACTCAGAAGGAACTGAACATGAGACAAAGAAGATGGTTGGAACTACTGAAAAACTACGACATCGAGATATTCTATCACCCATGCAAGCTAACGTCATAGCCGACGCTCTCAGTTGTAAGACACACCCAGAGGGCTTAATCGTAATGCTAACAATTGAGCCAAAGCTCCAACAAGAACTGATAAGAGAAGGCATCGAGGTCTGGTTTGGAAGACAACAAGGTTATCTAAACACCTTAGGAATCCAATCTGACTCACCAGTTGAAACCCGAGAGAAGCAAATCGATGACCTCATGCTGATAAGGATTAGTGGCGAAGTACAAGAAGGAAGGGCACTCAGATTCGTCATTCGAGATGAAGGTTCCCTTCGGTTCCGAAATCAGATTTGTGTGTCAGCAGTGGGCGTGCTTCAAAAGATCACTCTGAAGGAAACCCACGCATCTACCTATTCCGTACACCTAGGAGCAAGTAAGATGTACAAGGATGTACGAAGGAACTTCTGGTGGCCAAACATGAAGCAAGATGTCGCAGAGTTCATATCTGAGTGTTTGGTCTGCCAGAAAGTAAAAATCGAGCACAGAAATACGATTATCTCTGACCGAGACGGTCGTTTCATGGCATCCTTCTGGAAAGAATTACATAAGGCTATGGGCACAGAATTGAAGTTTAGCACAACTTTCCATCCTCAAACCGATGGTCAACCGGAAAGAACCCTCCAAACCCTTGAAGATATGCTTCGAGCCTGTGCGCTAGACCACACAATGAATTGAGATGACAACCTGAATCTTATAGGATTCAACCACAACGACAAACTGGCATTCCACCATCAAGATGGCTCCTTTTGAGGAGAGACCGCTTAAGATAGTAGAGCACCGAGTTAAAAAGCTACGCAACAAAGAAGTACCTCTAGTTCAGCTACTTTGGTCCAAAGATGGCAACAAAGGTACAACTTGGGAAACCGAGCAAGATATGCAGAGACGTTTTCCCCAGCCAATGTCTTCTTAAGTACCATTAGTATTATCTTTTTAAGGGGGTACTAGACCCCGTAGTATCCTCATAGTGTGAGTTCAGTAGCTATCTTGCTATCCGCGTGTAATCTTCGTAATCATATTATTGTTGCCCTTAAGGCACTTTTGTATCGCAACAGTAGATGCTAATGTTGAACCATTCCGGTGACACTCTTCCTCGTAAGAGTGCCTCATTTTGAAATCTATGTTATGATTATGGTTATCATATTATATCCTTGCGTATCAAACCAAAGCCCGTGTTCCATTGATAACTTATATAAGAGAACGTTCGAGCTAAACCCTAATTTAACTTGATGATATATACATTGTGCTACTTAGTTCACCTCAAAATGTTACTTATATACTATAATGAATTTGTAAATTATGAATCAAAGGTTTCGGTATAGATTCATGGTGGTGAATAAGAATGGACTTGTACCTCCCATCTTGGCCACTTGGTTGAGGTAGAATTTCAAGTCTTATTCCTATGAAGATATACACTTTAGGCGATTATGTGGGAAATCGCTCCCCGGTACTGATCACATCGGTGGAATGAAACCACGTAGTCCCTCGAGTTTAACCTTGCTTACGAAAAACTACATTTTTTTTACAAATACTGTATAATATAATATTAAGGGACGCTCGAACCATTTCTCGATAGTATGATATATATTCGAATACGACATCGTAACGATGGTTACTCCCTCTTGGAGGATAACCATTCCCTATCCCAGTAGTAATTTCTTAGAAATCGTAATTCGAAATTCTCTTTCCAAGGCATGGCCCTTGCATATTCAAACTTCGTTTCCATATCGTTAGTTATCAAATGGTCACCTGAAAAGGATTCCTCTGCAATGACCAAATTCCAGAAATATTGAATGGATTAGTCATTTTCTTACTCTCTTCCTAGAAGCACCTAAGTGTTCATTTCAAAAAGAAGCTTACATTATAAGCAATCAAACCTGTATGTTCGGGAAGATCAAACCAAGACTTCCGTAGGTTTGACCCAAAGCTTTTGGATAAAACCGCTGGACCCCCGCCTACTTCGCTAGCCAGATCGATCGGATTTCCAATCCTCTCCCTTGATTCCAATTAAGCCACATAAGCTCAAATGTGGGAATCTTCTTAAGGATTTCTAATTTAACGATTCCTTAAGATAAAGGTACAATAGTAATTCTTCTACTTGTACAGTCATCTTAACTAAAGAACAAAATGTTCTTTAAGGGGGTACTAGAGCTTTTCTCGTTTCCTCAAAGATGTGAGTGTTAGGATCTTTCCGTGTTAACCTTGTACAACCCTAAGTCTTTCCTAGTTTCGGGGACGAAACTAATTTTAAGGGGGTACTACTGTAATATCCGCGATATTGCAAGCTTTTTATAATATAATATTTATTATCAATTTTTTTTCTTTCTTTCTTTTCTCTAATAAAAAGGGAGAATTTCTAAATATCAAATTAACTTCTATTATTTTCTTTTGAAAGAGATTATCAAGAAAATTAAAATAGATAAAAATTCAATAAAATAACTTGAGGGGCATAGATTAATAAAGTGAGGTAATTTAATAAGAAGAGCATTACACAAAAATAAGGTCTTGTAGAAATTGAATTTACTCCATAAAATAAATTACACAAAGGCCTAAAGATACAATTTACAAGCTTTGTAAAAAGAATGCAAGAGCCGGGATTTGAACCCGAGACCTCTTGCAACTCACTCCACACGCCCCCTCTCCATTCCGCTAGACCATTACAATTTCTTGTTCACTTAGCCAACCATTATTCTCTTATAACAAATAAACTCTTTCTACCAATTCCAACATTAGACAAAAGTGTGATTGATGTACATTGATTTGAATGGTGGCCATTGCATGCCATTCTCACCTCCCTCTTGCTTGTTGACTACCACCTTATGACCTCACTTCTCATCACCATGGAAGAAGCACACTCTTGACCAATGCATGGACTTCTTCTCCTCCTCCATTGGTCATCCACCATAGACATGGATTGAGAGCTCCACAAACTTGTCTACAAATACCCTCTTCCATGCACACACTCAAGCCTTTGCTCTCTCTTCTACTCTTTCTAGCAAGAACACCTTCTCCTTCAAAGAAAAAATCAGCACCTTGCACATAAAAAAATTCTCCATTCAAGTCCATAGAAAACACCACAAAATTCCCTCTTCTCCCTTTGGAGCTCCCGCCGGACCACCTCCCTACCCCCGCCGGACGTCGCCGCCCCCTCCGCGCCACCGTCCGCCCACGCCGGAGCCGCCCCGCCTCTGGTGGTGCCGCCCAAGACCGCCGGCCTCCTCCTCCGCTCTCTTCTCCTACATTCCGTAATACTCCAAAAGTATAAAATTCTATCCTAAAGTCTATTTATTTAATTCATGCAAGTATAAATTTATAAAGTTCTTATATGTTATTAGAAATTATTTTAGGAAAATAAGAAATAAAATTATGTTAGTAAGATCTTGTTAGTTAAAAGCTAGAAACAAACTAGTTTACCTTGATAACTTAAGATATAAACAAATAGATAGATTTTTATGGATTTTATTACATGCATGCCTCTTTCATAATATAAATAGTGGATTTTATGAAATAACTATAGCATACAAAATAATAATTATTATTGTCATCTTTGATCAAATAGGAATTTTAAAAGTTATTATGCATGCATGAAACAAAAAGATAAAATCATACTATATGACCTTAGAAATAAAAAGGTTTAGAAAATAAAACCATTACTATTTTTATATGAAATTAACAAAGTCCCTAAGTTAATAAAAGTTGTTGCATGGCCTAATCTATAAAAGATATAGGATTTATAAAAATCGAGTGAATAAATAAAATTACGAAAATAAATATTTATTCAATAAAAATATGAACTTTAGCATATCTTTATATATGTGAGTTATTACAAGATATCATCTATTATTAGGATATAATAAAATAGTATATTATAAGTATATGAGCCTTGATTATAAAATAAGATAGAGATCTAAAAACTATAATTTGACTTAGACAATGATTTCATGAAAATATGCTACTATTAATAAAATATTATTAGAGTCATCTATATAAAAATATAGGTTTGTTAATAAGCTTCTAGTGTAGAGAATTATTAAAAGACCCAAGTTCAAGATTAAATGTATCAAGTATGATAATATAATAACCTAGTATTTTATATAGCATAAAGTTGACTTGCTTCAAAAGAAATCAATTAAATATAGAAAAGATTCTATGTTATGAACTAAAATATCATAATATATATAAGCCTTATAATATAAAAAGGCTATAGAAATAGAATAAATAAGATTAATCTAAGTTAGAAGTATTTTAGGCAAGTTACCTTATAAGGAAAAGTAGAAACTTCTAATTTAGGAAATTTCCTTGTAAAGAGAGTATATGCATGACAACTTTATTTAGAAAAGGATTATGTAGGTAAATACTTTTCTATTAAGAAAATATTATTAAAAAAATGTTTTAGATAAGGAAGTAAATATTATAAGGACCATCCAAGAATAAATGGGAAAATTAAAAGTAATAGTTTATTATCATAAATAGGTAAAAAGGATAATTTTAATAATTATTTTTAATAAAGATTTTATGGAATAATAAGGATATTACAAAACTAAAATAATAATGAAGGAACATTATTATTTTAAATCATCTTCTAAATTATTACCATAATAATTTAGATTTCCGCTTCTCTTACGAAAGCATTATAAGAGAGAATCCAAGTTAAGAAGTATCCATATTTATAAGTCGTTCGTAAATTCCGTGTCGATAGGTCGGAATCCTCGCTTGTAGTCGGGAATCACATAAGTTTCGTCAAAGCTCGTTTGTGAGAACTCGCTACGCTAAGGCAAGTGGAATTTCCCCTTACAACCTTTACATTCCATTTCGTGAAAATCCTTGATGTTGGGAACAATTTGTATGCTTAAATAAAAATGAATCTAGGAAATATTGATTGCTAGAAATAACGACAATTGTTAGCGTAGTATGCTTTATATTCCTTTGTTAGGATTATATATGCTAGTATGTTTGTTATCTTGATTGATTACAATCTCGTTCAGAGATTTACCTTGAATAAACTAGAAAGGGGTGCGGGTTAGCCGACACCTCTATACAACCTTACTAAGTCGTACGTCCATACGACTTTCGGGATCATGATCTCCATCCGCTCCGATTGCAAGGAGGGATTGTGCGGCACTCTAGCTAAGTGCCGGAGAATTGACTGTTCTCCTTCGGGTGGCTCGGAATATCCGTGTCCCACCACTCTCTATTAAAAATTATTAATAAGTCGAATATTTTTTCGTCACTATACAAGATAAGTGCGAATGCACACTTAAGACATCAAAACCGGACCGGTCTCAAATGATCGATCCGGCTCTCGGTCCGCTCAGGGCGCGAGAGGTTTTCACTTGTGTGATTTAATGAACGTTCCCAACATTCTTTCGAAATCCTAAAGAAGTCTACAATCTAGTAGTTCTTCTATTGCTCATCGAGTTATCTTGATCTAAAGATATACTCTCCTTCGAACCTCAAAACTCCACATAAACAAGCTTTATTATATAGCCCATCGTAAACACAACCCTAATATGTATATTCGAGAATATTTGAAATTGCCCAAAATACCCTCGGGAAGTTCCATTCCCGCTTGCTTAGTCTCTTAGACTAATTCTTCTTTTCCGCATTTTTGCCTGGAATTCTATCGCCCCTCGCGAATTATGTCAGAATCTAGGAACCCCAGCAAGGCGTGAAGTGAAGTGAAGACGAAGGAAGAACAAGGATTTCAAGATGTACCTTTCTATCATTTTGCTTTAGTTTCATTACGTTTCAAGGACAAGCAGGTTTTGCATTTCAATGCCGAACAACTTTATATTTAAAAACAATGTAAGATGTTTTGTAAGAACTAAGTCTCCCTCGGGAGCACCTTTTCTCATTATGTATTATGTTTTATTCCGCATTTTAAATTGTTCTATATCATTCTAAAAGCCTTGGGTGACTTTGGACGGTAAAGTCTGAGGTCACTGGCGGTAATACCCAATGTTCTAAAATAGGGGTGTTACAAACATATCTATTACCTCCTCGACTTCTCACACGCATTGGCCCACACAGATCCATATGAATTAACTCTAGAGGATTAGAAGTACTTACCTCCCTTTTTGATTGAAAAGAAGATCTGACCTGTTTTCCTTTCACACAAGCTTCACACATTTCATGTTTGATTTGATCAATCTTAGGTAATCCACGTACTAGTTCTTGATTGTGAAGTTTGCGAATAAGTTGTAGACTTGCATGGCCAAACCTATTGTGCCAGAGGACCAAGCATGGGACCGTTTCAAGGAGATGTTGCGCCAATGTCCTACTCATGGACAACAACCATATGTGCTTCAAGACATCTTTTTCCAAGGCATCAATCCGGTAACGAAGGACAAGCTCAATCTCCACACCGATTGTGGGTTCATAGACTTGACACCGGATCAAGCTTGGGAGCCACTTGACAAGCTATCCGATTATGAGGCCATGTATGGGGTGAGTCAAGCTAGCAAGGAGGTGAAGGTTCAAGGTGAAGGTGCAAGGAAGTTATATGATCCAAAGGGAGAAGACATTGATAGGGATGTGAAGCTCCAATTCCTTGAAGGTGAAGTGAGCAAGCTTAAGAGGCAAGTCCACTACTACAAGCAAAATGCTAGAGCTTGTGAGGAGTGTGGATCCTTTGCACATGCTACACAAGTTTGTCCGAATGAGAGCCAAGTACGCTTGGCCGAGCGAATTGAGGAGGCAAACTATGTCCGAGGAAATTTCGGTGGAAGAGGCAATTTCAACAATGGTGGCAATGGCCGGTGGAACAACGGTCAAGCTCAAGGCTACAACAACAACTTCAACCAAAACGAGCCAAGGGCGCCACCACCACCATATAGACCACCGGGATTCAATGAGTTACAAACATTTGCTCAAGAGATGAGAGATGGGTTCAAGGAGATGAGGACCCAATTCAATGAGTTTGGTGCATGGAGGAGGCAAGTCGACAATCAATTTGCCCAAATTGCAACTCAAGCTCCGAGAGAGAATGGGAGACTTCCGGGACGACCCGAGGAGAATCCCCGAGCTCAAAACAATCAAAATGAAGTCCGGGCAATTGGATTGAGAAGTGGCCGAAACTTACCCGAGCCACACGTGCCTAAGAAGGATGAAGAGAGTCGGACCAACTTACCCAGCAAGTCGGGTCCGACGTTCCCCGAAGTCGACTCAGCAAGATCGACTCCTTCACCCAGGACCGAGGTCGAGAGCAACTCGGGACCGACGTACACAGACCTCGATCCTACTCCTCTGTCCAGGACCGAGACTCACAACATCGGGCCCGACATGGTGCCCAAGTCGGTCCAACCAGGAAGTGTTGCAAATGAAGTAGGGAAGTCCAAGGAGGTTGATCCAAGCAAGATTCAAGGTGCAACGATTCTTCCATATCCCTCAAAGAAGCCGAAAGATGTTGTTGAGAACAAGTTCAAGAGGTTTCTCAAACTCTTGCAAGGCTTGAACATCTCTATCCCGTTCACCGATGCATTGAGTGAGATGCCATCTTATGCCAAGTTTTTAAAGGAGATTTTGAGCAAGAAGAGGTCCATAGTGGAAATGCAAGATGAGGTCAAGACCTTGGAGTTACCGCAAAAGCTAGGAGATCCCGGTCGCTTTGCTATAACCATTGGTGTGGGGTCTCAAAACTTCCAAGCCTTGTGTGATCTTGGAGCAAGCACGAGCATCATTCCTTACACCATATGGAAATCCACATCCATGGGTCTCATAGCTCCGGTCAACATGAGGTTAACAATAGCGGATGGGTCGTCCATCGAGCCAATTGGTATCGTCGAGGATTACCCCGTTTGCATTGAAGGCCACTATGTCCCAATCGACTTTGTTGTGGTGGACATGATAGAAGTGCCGGGTGAACCGATCATACTAGGGAGACCTTTCCTTGCTACGGTTGGGGCAATCATTGATGTAAAGAAGGGCCACTTGTCTCTTGACATTGGAGGAAGAGAGATTGAGTTTTTCTTTAGGCCAACTTCAAAAGGGACCGTACATAAGGAAGCTAAGATGATCCAAGTTCCTCTTGGATTGCAATGGGAAGCCGTTTCTAAGAAGTCAAGGCCAAGGGAGCTTAGGTTGAAAGCCACCCCACCACTTAGAAAAATTGAGATAGAGCGCCAAGGTCTAGCCCTCAATATGATTGAGCATGAACAATTGGAGGAAAGGATGTCTTACTTGGAGGTGTTCAAGGCCGAGAAAGAAGAAGTTCAAGCACCACCGGAACCATCTCAAGAACTCAAGGAGCTTCCAAAAGATTTGAGGTACGCATTTCTTGGTCCCAACTCTTCTTTACCCGTAATCATAAATGCCAACTTGAATGATGAGGAGGAGTCTAAGTTGTTAGAGGTTCTAAGAAAACATAGAGGAGCTTTAGGGTATTCACTAGAGGAACTAAAGGGAATCTCTCCCTCAATTTGCATGCATAGGATTTATATGGAGGATAACCATAAACCCACTATTGAACCCCAAAGAAGATTAAATCCTAACATGAAGGAAGTGGTAAAGAGTGAAATACTTAGGATGTTGGATGCGGGAATTATCTTCCCAATTTCCGATAGCAAGTACGTGAGTCCCGTGCATGTAGTTCCTAAGAAAGGAGGTCTCACCGTTGTGCAAAATGAAAAGGGAGAAATGATGCCTATGAGAACCACAACAAAATGGCGTATGTGTATTGATTACCGTAAGCTTAATAGTGGCACACGCAAAGACCATTTTCCTCTTCCTTTCATAGACCATGTCCTAGAAAGATTAGCACAACATGAATATTTTTGCTACCTAGACGGGTATAGCGGGTTTTGGCAAATCCCTATTCATCCCGATGATCAAGAGAAGACGACATTCACATGTCCTTATGGGACTTTTGCCTATAGACGCATGCCTTTTGGTTTATGTAATGCGCCGGCAACATTTCAAAGATGCATGATGTCCATCTTCTCCGATATGGTTGAGGATATAGTAGAAGTGTTTATGGATGATTTCTCCGTCTATGGTTCCTCATTTGATGTTTGCTTAGCTAACTTAGACAAGGTTTTGACTAGATGTGAGGAGACTAGCTTGGTGCTTAATTGGGAAAAATGCCACTTTATGGTGAAGGAGGGCATAGTACTAGGACACCTAGTTTCTAGTAGGGGGATAGAAGTAGATAAAGCTAAAATTGAAATAATTGAAAAACTACCTCCTCCCTCTTGTGTTCGTGATGTTAGGAGTTTCTTAGGTCATGCAGGATTTTATAGACGGTTCATCAAGGATTTTTCTAAAATTGCAAAACCATTGTCTAACCTCTTGATGAAGGATGTACCCTTTGTATTTTCCGAGGATTGCATGAGTTCTTTTTGTAGGTTAAGAGATGCCTTGATCTCGGCTCCAATAATGGCGGCACCCGATTGGAATCTTCCATTCGAGGTAATGTGTGATGCTAGTGATTTCGCCGTAGGGGCCGTCCTTGGACAAAGGAAGGATGGAAAGTTGCATGCCATCTACTACACAAGCAAAACTTTGGATGAAACTCAGTGCAATTACACAACAACGGAGAAAGAGTTTCTTGCGATAGTGTTTGCATTTGAGAAATTCCGTTCATATCTTGTGGGATCAAAGGTGGTAGTCTTCACGGACCATGCGGCAATCAAATACCTCATGAAGAAGAAAGATGCAAAGCCGAGGCTTCTAAGGTGGATGCTCCTTCTCCAAGAGTTTGACCATGAAATTAAGGACAAAACCGGTGCAGAAAATGTGGTAGCGGATCATCTATCCCGTTTGCCCATCGAGTACATGTTGGAGATGGAGGATGGTTTGACTATAGATGATTCAAGAGCAGATGAAGGTCTCATGAGCGGAAAGGAGGAAAGGAAGGGTGGATCGACGAACCGAGTAAGTCGGGCCCGAGGTTCGGAACATCGGACCGAAGGCAAGGCGAGTACGAGTGAGTCGGGACCGAGGACCTCAACATCGGGCCCGAGTGACCTGTGTGTCTGCGAAGCTGGACCGGCGTCCCACCATGTCGGGCTCGGTACACTTCAATGTCCGTTTTCAATTGATTGATTCTTTTTCTCCCACTGGCCTTCTTTCTATTAGTGCCGTAAGACGAGGGGTTTCCCCTTGGTTTGCGGATTTTGCTAACTTTGCCGTAGGGGGAGTGATCCCACCAAATTTGTCTTATCAAGCTAGGAAGAAATTCTTACATGATGCTAGACAATACTTTTGGGATGATCCATATCTCTACAAGGAAGGGCGTGATCAAATCTATAGACGGTGTGTGTCAAGTGAAGAGGTTGAGAGCATAATTCACCATTGCCATTCCTTGCCTACAGGGGGTCACGCCAAGAGTTCCAAAACCACCTCAAAAATTCTTCAATGTGGTTACTATTGGCCAACCATGTTCAAGGATGTGCATGATTATGTGAGGAAGTGTGAGGAGTGCCAAAGAGAGGGGAACCTATCAAGGAGGAATGAGACTCCTCAAACCGGCATTCTAGAAGTTGAGTTATTTGATGTATGGGGTATCGACTTCATGGGACCATTTCCCACATCGGGGCCTTACAAGTACATCTTGGTAGCCGTGGACTATGTCTCAAAATGGGTGGAGGCCATACCAACAAGAACCAATGATGCTAGGGTGGTGATGAAGTTCTTAAAAAGCAACATTTTTGCAAGGTTTGGAGTGCCTAGGGTTCTCATAAGTGATGGCGGACCTCATTTCTGTAACACCCCGTCTTTCGACGAGGCGCTACTAGGGAATAGACCTTACAAGGTACTATTATTTAGGTTGACAACTACACTGTAGGACCTTACAACTCGGGCACGACGAGAAAAACATAATAAAACATCCAACCTTTATTTAATAAAACTTAGAAAAACGTAATCATGCATGAATCCCCGAAAACCATAAGCAATCAGGTCTAGTCCCTCCGTGCAAGTCAGTCCTAGTCTAGCCACGTAAGCAGAAGACATAAAAGAATGGGTAGCACCCGTATCAAACAGTATGTGAACAGGTCTAGACTGAATCCAAATCGTACCTGTAGCAGTCGGCGCGTGTAGGGCATCGGCCCTCCTCATCTCAAACACTCGGGGCTGATTGCCCCCGGTGTTGCTAACTCCTGCGCCGCGTCCTCTGCCCTGACTCGGTGTCTGCTGAAACTGCTGAGGATGACGACGAGGCATCTGATTCACCGTTCCCGGTGAAGATCCCTGTGAAGGTGCCCCCACAGTACAATACTGCTGCAAATGGCCAGGCTTCCCACAACTGAAACAACTCCTGACCGGCTTCAGACACTGACTCCTCAAATGAGCAGTACTTCCACAGTTGAAGCACTCTCTCTGCCCTCCAGTGGACTGATTCTGACGACGATGGTCCTGCCGACCCTGTGGCTGAAACCCTGATCGTTGCGGCTGAGAAGAGCCGGGACGACTATCTCTCCTAGATTCTATCGGGGCAGACAACTTCTGCCTCTTGCTCCCCGTGGTATGCACCTCTAGCTGACTCTGTCGGGTCGTAGCCATAGCATAAGCCAAAGCAGACTGCTGAACATCTGCCAATGTCGCAAGTCGGAGACCAGACACATAAGCACGTAAATGCGGCTGCAACCTTTTTAGAAAGGTTGCAATCTTCAACTCCTCAGTAGGGGCAGCATTTGGCACCGCTGCCAAATCTTGATGAAACTTCAGAATAGTCTCAGATACTGTGATATTTTCGGGTCCAGCATCCCGAAAAGCAGCCTCCCGAGCCGCCCTCACCACCGGAGGACAATACTGGTCTCGAATCTGTCTCTCAAACTCCTCAAAAGTAACCTCAGTCCGGTGGTCCCTACACAGCTCCCACCAGTCAAAAGCGCTCTCCTGTAGCAGACTCTGTACTAAAGACATCTTCCGCTCCTCCGGTGCCTTAATGGAATCCAACGCAGATTTCACCCTCCTCAACCACTGCTCTACGTCAGAACCCTGAGCTCCAGCAAAGTTCGGTACTCCAGTCTTCCTAAACTCTGCGAGCCACTTATCAGGCTGAGGCTCACGATACTGTCTCCTCGGTTCGACCACCTGATCAGCTATCACTGGTCCTCCAGAAGCTGGCGCTGCTCCCAACTGGGCAGCCAAAATAGAATCTGGTCCAGGTGCCCTCCTCTCAGCTCCTTGTTGCCCCGCAGCTGCGTTCAGATTCTGTGCAGCTCCCGCACCCATCAACGTCTGCAATAACAGCTGAATCGCGGCAGTCACCTCTGGGGCCAATCCTACTGGTGGTACTCCTCCTCCCACCTGAGCCCCGTTTGCTGGGAGACCTCCTCCAGCGACAGAGGCATTGTCCTCTCGATGAACAGCAACAGCCACATCCTGACTCTCAACAACCTCCTCCTGATGGTTATCCTGTTGTACCTCTGGCTCAGCAGCTGCAGGGACCTCTCCTCTACCCCTGCCACGACCTCCTCCTCGGCCTCTACCGCGGCCTCTTCCGCGGCCTCTTCCGTTAGCTTCAGCAGCTCTAGCTCTGGTTGGTGGGGCCATCTATAATAGAAAGTCCCACAGTCAAAACTTAAACAATCTATTTTTCAACCTAATTCTTACTATTCTACGTGAGGTTCTTCGGCTGATGGGGGCGGAGTCGCGACGTGTCACCTACCCCCTATATGCAACATGACTACCCCAGTAAAAACATTTTGAAAACACCAGCCGGTTTTGGTTTTAAGTTGGACCTCGGGTACTCTTTGTTGGTCAGTTCCATGTGCCCTGTTGTCAACCTGGCTCTGATACCAATTTGTAACACCCCGTCTTTCGACGAGGCGCTACTAGGGAATAGACCTTACAAGGTACTATTATTTAGGTTGACAACTACACTGTAGGACCTTACAACTCGGGCACGACGAGAAAAACATAATAAAACATCCAACCTTTATTTAATAAAACTTAGAAAAACTTAATCATGCATGAATCCCCGAAAAACATAAGCAATCAAATACGTCACAATGCCTACTGAAACTGAACTATCCGAACAAAATTATAATAAACGAAACACAGTACCAACTCGTCTAACAAATGTTAAAATCATTATCCTAACTTTTGTAAATAAACTAGTACAGACCAAACCCACTATGACACCCGCTCTTTACCGCTCCGGCCCGCCATCTTGCCTCGGTTCCTGCACGGTTCCCTGATTCATACCTGGAACTGAAAAATGTTCCCCGAAGGGTCAGCGTCTAATCTACCAAGCTAGAAAGAATACGGAACTGTAGAACGTTTTGAAATCAGTTATCTAATGTCAGCATACAAATCCACAATCGCAATCATAACTCTAAAGGCCAATACCTAAAATAGTTATATCAGTCACACAAGTCACATACGCATTCACAATCACAATCACACAGCAATGCAATTCTTCCTTTGTCCACGATCCGACTTCCAAGGCGCTCATCACCGCGCCGAGTGCAGAGGCAGGCCCTCCCACTCCACTTCACAATCTCCCTTCTAACCCCGGGCTAAGCCTCCACTGGAGCACTTGCCAAAAACACACAGATAATACTTTTCGTTTTGAAGGGGCACGGTTTCCCTGTCACACGGGTCAAAGTAACCAACTCTTCCTCCACGCCAGCTACGATGGGCCGTGTCGGAAACGGTACCAACACAGAGAAAACGTTCCAAAAATATCCTTCCGATAAAATACATTCAAAACCATTTTACACACACAACAACACGAGACGTTCAAAACAGTTTATAAAGGCATTCGGGACTAGTTCCCAAAACCCGCCCTACAATATCGATACGCAATCTAACAAGGTAGAGAAGAACCGAGCAAGTCGAGAAACGACTTACCTCGTGACGGAAGATCCTTTGAAGAAGATGGAAAAGTAAGTGTGCGAACGGAAACGATTTCCTAATAGAAATATTAACACGTGAAACTAAATTAAACACGAACCAAACCATACTAACCGACTCTTAAAAACAACACTCTATCGACAAAAAGGCTACTCAACATAGCTAATAATTATTCCACGTACGAAACCCAGTATCCATGATCATCAACCCGCCCTACAATATCGATACACAATCTAACAAGGTAGAGAAGAACCGAGCAAGTCGAGAAACGACTTACCTCGTGACGGAAGATCCTTTGAAGAAGATGGAAAAATAAGTGTGCGAACGGAAACGATTTCCTAATAGAAATATTAACACGTGAAACTAAATTAAACACGAACCAAACCATACTAACCGACTCTTAAAAACAACACTCTATCGACAAAAAGGCTACTCAACATAGCTAATAATTATTCCACGTACGAAACCCAGTATCCATGATCATCACCCACCCACTATACTAACTTACATTTAATTATTTCTCTTAAATCAATTACTATACTTAGATGATTAAGACTTCACCTCAGTAATTCTTTCTTTTGAAACTAAAGGAACACTAATTAATTAATCTACCTTAATTCTTTCTTCTGCAACTAAAAGAACACTAATTAATTAATCTAACTTATTAATCTAACTACTGCTAACTAAAATAAAACCAAACGAATGAATTGAATCAAACTTAGCCCATTCATACAGAGAGGACAAAACCGGTCGTCCTCCTCCCCTCCCCTTCTAAGCCCTGTACCCTCTCGAATCTCAATTCACACCGACATGACTGAAAGAGGAGAAGAATGAACAAAAAAAAAGCGGCGGCTTACCCCGGCTCCACCACGGATGAACAATAGCGTACTCACAAGCCTGTCGATAAGCGTCGATCGGTTCCGGTGATTGCACGGTCTCGTGATGAACAGCGTAACCTTGCGGTGGTGTTTGTGCTTCGACAGGTTGCAACCCGAAGGCCTTAGAATGACTGTTACCTAGAACTGACGATAGCGGTGGCGGGAAGGAATTTCCGGCTCTCCACACAACGAACAGAAAATTTGGATTAGGTTGACTCTCGGTTGTAGGTTGAAGAAGACGGAGATCGGGGTGAACGGTTTTAAAGGATAAAAGATTAGATTTAAGATATAAGATTGGGTGGTTAGGCTATAACCTGTTGGATTTGTTTAACTGAGGTTAAATTACAAGGATTTACTTGATTGCGTTAAAGATGGGATCGAAAGAGTTGGAATAATAATTTGATTAATTAATTAGTTAACCATTAGGTAGAAAGAATAATTGTATAAAGAATTTTAAGGAATAATTCTAACGGTTTTAATTATACCGGTGTCACTTGCGGGCTAAGAACTCCGTTGCTTGTAACCTAAGATTTTATTTTATTATTATTATTATTATTATTATTATTATTATTATTATTATTGTTATTATTATTATTATTATTTTTTTAACCCAAAAAGGAAAACGACACCCGAATATTACATACTACCCTCCTTAAGAAAGTTTCGTCCCGAAACTTTTATAACGACATAAAAGATATTTCGAGGTTTCACAACCTCTCCCCCTAAAAAGGGGTTCGTCCTCGAACCGAAATTTATTGATACAAACAAGCAAAACCAATGCCAACTATCTAAAACACACAATACGACAATCCAGTAATTGAATGGTCAAACAAGTAAGTTAAATGGAACTACAGTCGCACAAGCAATCGTCGAATCTGAAAACAACACACTAACTACTAACCTTCCCCTCAAACACCTCTACTAAACCCGGGTAGATCTCTGGGTAACTCTCACTTATCCTGGACTCCGTCTCCCAAGTGGCCTCCTCGACTCCCCGTCGAGACCACTGTATCAGCACCAAAGGAATCTCCTTGTTTCGCAGCTTTTTCATTCGTCGATCTAGAATCTTCAATGGTTGCTCCCGAAAAGTGTGATCTGGTTCTATCACCAACTCCTCATAATTTAGTCGGTGACTAGGATCCGCGACATACTGTCTCAGCTGTGAGACATGGAATACAGGGTGCACTCCTTCCAAAGCAGGCGGCAATGCTAGCCTGTAAGCCACCTCGCCTACTCTCTCTAGAATCTCGAACGGACCGATGTATCGGGGACTCAGCTTCCCTTTCACCCCGAATCTTCTTACCCCGCGGGTAGGCGATACTCTCAACCAGACATGGGCTCCGACCTCAAACTCCAGCGGCCTACGCCTCTTGTCTGCATAAGACTTCTGGCGACTCTGAGCAGCTAACATTCTCTCTCTGATTAAGGCCACTTTCCCAATCGTCTCCTCAATCATCTGTGGCCTCTCACCTACTACATCCGAGGGATCATCCCAACATAGCGGTGTCCTACACTTCCGACCATATAAAGCCTCATACGGCGCCATCTGAATCGACGAATGCCAGCTGTTATTATAGGCAAACTCCACCAAAGCCAAATGATCCGACCACTGACCTCCCCAGTCTAAAACGCAGGACCTCAGCATGTCCTCTAACGTCTGAATCGTCCTCTCCGTCTGACCGTCCGACTGCGGGTGGTAAGCAGTTGTGAAATGTAATCTCGTCCCCAATGCCTCATGCACTTGCTGCCAATATCTGGAAGTGAAACGCCCATCTCGGTCCGACACAATCATCTTAGGCACTCCGTGCAGCCTAACTATCTGATTAATAAACACCTCCACTAACTTGCTCACTTGCCACGTTTCTCGGATAGGCAAAAAGCGAGCAGTCTTCGTCAGTCTATCCACCACTACCCAAATAGCATCATGGCCTCTGCTGAGTCTCAAACCTGTGACAAAATCCATATAGATGTCCTCCCATTTCCATTCTGGAATAGGAAGCGACTGAAGTATTCCTCCAGGTCTCTGATGCTCGATCTTCACCTGCTGGCAAACCTGACATTTAGCGACAAATCTCGCTACATCCGGCTTCATGCCATCCCACCAATAAAACTGTCGCAAATCCTTGTACATCTTACTCGCCCCGGGGTGGATTGAGTAAGGTGTAGCATGAGCCTCCTACAAAATCTTCTGCCTCAACTCTGCATCTCGAGGTACACAAATCCGACCGCGTAAACATCTCCACGGCTCAATCTCTGCCTCAAATCCTGAATCATCGGACAATCTTCCTGCTTCTGCCTTACTTCCTCAAGTAAAGACGGCCGACATTCTAGGGTTTTCAGACTACCCTGATAACGCTGAATCTGCACTTCAATTCCGTACCTCACCAGCTCCCTCTGTAACTCTGGCTGCGCCGTCAGATGAGCCAACATACTCTCCTGAGGCGTCTTTCTGCTAAGGGCATCAGCGACCACATTCGCTTTCCCTGGATGGTAAAGGATCTCAAGGTCGTAATCCTTCAGTAACTCAAGCCATCTCCTCTGTCGCATATTCAACTCCCTCTGAGTGAAGATGTATTTGAGGCTCTTATGATCTGTCATCACTTTGCAGGTACTCCCATACAAGTAATGACGCCAAATCTTCAGAGCGTGTACCACAGCTGCCAACTCCAAATCGTGAGTAGGGTAATTCTGTTCGTTCGGCTTCAACTGTCTAGAAGCATAAGCACTCACTCTATCCCTCTGCATCAGCACACAACCCAAACCTACCTTGGAGGCATCACTGTAAATCACAAAATCTTCATTCCCCTGAGGAAGAGCTAATATAGGAGCCGAAGTTAACCTTCTCTTCAGCTCATCAAAACTCCGCTGGCAAGCTTCGTTCCATTCGAAACGAGTAGTCTTCTTAAGCAAGTTGGTAAGTGGTTGGGCTATCCGAGAAAACCCTTCCACAAACCTCCTGTAATACCCTGCCAATCCTAGAAAACTCCGCACCTCCTTCACATTCTTCGGAGGTTCCCATGCCTTTACAGCTTCAATTTTTGCAGGATCTACCATAACTCCCTGAGCAGATACGACATGCCCTAGGAAGGTAACTTCAGGCAACCAGAACTCACACTTGGACAGCTTAGCAAACAATCGATGCTGCCTCAATACTCCCAACACCAGCCTAAGATGCTCGGCATGCTCCTCCTTACTCCGAGAGTAGATCAGAATATCGTCGATGAATACTACTACAAATCTGTCCAAGTAGTCTATAAACACCCGGTTCATCAACTCCATAAATACAGCGGGTGCATTCGTCAGTCCGAACGGCATCACTACAAACTCATAATGTCCATATCTCGTTCGGAAAGCCGTCTTAGGTATATCTTCCTCCCGAATCCTCAGCTGGTGATATCCTGACCTCAAATCCACTTTGGAGAACACAGTAGCCCCCTGCAACTGATCCAACAAATCATCAATACGCGGCAGCGGATACTTGTTCTTGATGGTAACGCGGTTCAACTCCCGATAATCGATACACAGACGGAGAGAACCATCCTTCTTCTTCACAAACAGAACTGGAGCTCCCCAAGGCGACGCACTCGGTCGTACGTAACCCTTCTCCAACAGCTCCTCCAATTGTGTCTTCAGCTCCTGCATCTCCATCGGGGCCATGCGATATGGGGCTCTCGAAATCAGCCTCGTTCCCGTCTCCAACTCAATCCCAAAATCCACCTCTCTCTGAGGAGTTAATCCTGGGAGTTCGTCAGGAAAAACGTCCTCAAACTCGCACACTACAGGTATATCCTGAATGTGCGGTTCCGCCTTGTCCCCCTGAAGAACATAACACCAATATCCTACACATCCGTCGTTGAGCAACTTGGTGGCCTTCACCATACTAATCACCGATCCGGGCCCCTCCTGCTCTACCTCCTGACATACATGTCTGGTCCCATCATCTGCGGTCACTGTAACCGTACCTCTGTGTGTATCCAAAACCGCTCGATAACGCCTCATCCAGTCCATCCCCAGAATCACGTCATCATCTGGCGACAACTGCATTACTATAAAATCTGCATACCAATCTCTATTCCCTATTCTATTAGGGCACTGTAAAATCTCCTTATTCCCCCTTACTTTACTGCCGTCAGGCAGCCCCACAACAAAAGATACCCCCTCCGTGCAAGTCAGTCCTAGTCTAGCCACGTAAGCAGAAGACATAAAAGAATGGGTAGCACCCGTATCAAACAGTATGTGAACAGGTCTAGACTGAATCCAAATCGTACCTGTAGCAGTCGGCGCGTGTAGGGCATCGGCCCTCCTCATCTCAAACACTCGGGGCTGATTGCCCCCGGTGTTGCTAACTCCTGCGCCGCGTCCTCTGCCCTGACTCGGTGTCTGCTGAAACTGCTGAGGATGACGACGAGGCATCTGATTCACCGTTCCCGGTGAAGATCCCTGTGAAGGTGCCCCCACAGTACAATACTGCTGCAAATGGCCAGGCTTCCCACAACTGAAACAACTCCTGACCGGCTTCAGACACTGACTCCTCAAATGAGCAGTACTTCCACAGTTGAAGCACTCTCTCTGCCCTCCAGTGGACTGATTCTGACGACGATGGTCCTGCCGACCCTGTGGCTGAAACCCTGATCGTTGCGGCTGAGAAGAGCCGGGACGACTATCTCTCCTAGATTCTATCGGGGCAGACAACTTCTGCCTCTTGCTCCCCGTGGTATGCACCTCTAGCTGACTCTGTCGGGTCGTAGCCATAGCATAAGCCAAAGCAGACTGCTGAACATCTGCCAATGTCGCAAGTCGGAGACCAGACACATAAGCACGTAAATGCGGCTGCAACCTTTTTAGAAAGGTTGCAATCTTCAACTCCTCAGTAGGGGCAGCATTTGGCACCGCTGCCAAATCTTGATGAAACTTCAGAATAGTCTCAGATACTGTGATATTTTCGGGTCCAGCATCCCGAAAAGCAGCCTCCCGAGCCGCCCTCACCACCGGAGGACAATACTGGTCTCGAATCTGTCTCTCAAACTCCTCAAAAGTAACCTCAGTCCGGTGGTCCCTACACAGCTCCCACCAGTCAAAAGCGCTCTCTTGTAGCAGACTCTGTACTAAAGACATCTTCCGCTCCTCCGGTGCCTTAATGGAATCCAACGCAGATTTCACCCTCCTCAACCACTGCTCTACGTCAGAACCCTGAGCTCCAGCAAAGTTCGGTACTCCAGTCTTCCTAAACTCTGCGAGCCACTTATCAGGCTGAGGCTCACGATACTGTCTCCTCGGTTCGACCACCTGATCAGCTATCACTGGTCCTCCAGAAGCTGGCGCTGCTCCCAACTGGGCAGCCAAAATAGAATCTGGTCCAGGTGCCCTCCTCTCAGCTCCTTGTTGCCCCGCAGCTGCGTTCAGATTCTGTGCAGCTCCCGCACCCATCAACGTCTGCAATAACAGCTGAATCGCGGCAGTCACCTCTGGGGCCAATCCTACTGGTGGTACTCCTCCTCCCACCTGAGCCCCGTTTGCTGGGAGACCTCCTCCAGCGACAGAGGCATTGTCCTCTCGATGAACAGCAGCAGCCACATCCTGACTCTCAACAACCTCCTCCTGATGGTTATCCTGTTGTACCTCTGGCTCAGCAGCTGCAGGGACCTCTCCTCTACCCCTGCCACGACCTCCTCCTCGGCCTCTACCGCGGCCTCTTCCGCGGCCTCTTCCGTTAGCTTCAGCAGCTCTAGCTCTGGTTGGTGGGGCCATCTATAATAGAAAGTCCCACAGTCAAAACTTAAACAATCTATTTTTCAACCTAATTCTTACTATTCTACGTGAGGTTCTTCGGCTGATGGGGGCGGAGTCGCGACGTGTCACCTACCCCCTATATGCAACATGACTACCCCAGTAAAAACATTTTGAAAACACCAGCCGGTTTTGGTTTTAAGTTGGACCTCGGGTACTCTTTGTTGGTCAGTTCCATGTGCCCTGTTGTCAACCTGGCTCTGATACCAATTTGTAACACCCCGTCTTTCGACGAGGCGCTACTAGGGAATAGACCTTACAAGGTACTATTATTTAGGTTGACAACTACACTGTAGGACCTTACAACTCGGGCACGACGAGAAAAACATAATAAAACATCCAACCTTTATTTAATAAAACTTAGAAAAACTTAATCATGCATGAATCCCCGAAAAACATAAGCAATCAAATACGTCACAATGCCTACTGAAACTGAACTATCCGAACAAAATTATAATAAACGAAACACAGTACCAACTCGTCTAACAAATGTTAAAATCATTATCCTAACTTTTGTAAATAAACTAGTACAGACCAAACCCACTATGACACCCGCTCTTTACCGCTCCGGCCCGCCATCTTGCCTCGGTTCCTGCACGGTTCCCTGATTCATACCTGGAACTGAAAAATGTTCCCCGAAGGGTCAGCGTCTAATCTACCAAGCTAGAAAGAATACGGAACTGTAGAACGTTTTGAAATCAGTTATCTAATGTCAGCATACAAATCCACAATCGCAATCATAACTCTAAAGGCCAATACCTAAAATAGTTATATCAGTCACACAAGTCACATACGCATTCACAATCACAATCACACAGCAATGCAATTCTTCCTTTGTCCACGATCCGACTTCCAAGGCGCTCATCACCGCGCCGAGTGCAGAGGCAGGCCCTCCCACTCCACTTCACAATCTCCCTTCTAACCCCGGGCTAAGCCTCCACTGGAGCACTTGCCAAAAACACACAGATAATACTTTTCGTTTTGAAGGGGCACGGTTTCCCTGTCACACGGGTCAAAGTAACCAACTCTTCCTCCACGCCAGCTACGATGGGCCGTGTCGGAAACGGTACCAACACAGAGAAAACGTTCCAAAAATATCCTTCCGATAAAATACATTCAAAACCATTTTACACACACAACAACACGAGACGTTCAAAACAGTTTATAAAGGCATTCGGGACTAGTTCCCAAAACCCGCCCTACAATATCGATACGCAATCTAACAAGGTAGAGAAGAACCGAGCAAGTCGAGAAACGACTTACCTCGTGACGGAAGATCCTTTGAAGAAGATGGAAAAGTAAGTGTGCGAACGGAAACGATTTCCTAATAGAAATATTAACACGTGAAACTAAATTAAACACGAACCAAACCATACTAACCGACTCTTAAAAACAACACTCTATCGACAAAAAGGCTACTCAACATAGCTAATAATTATTCCACGTACGAAACCCAGTATCCATGATCATCAACCCGCCCTACAATATCGATACGCAATCTAACAAGGTAGAGAAGAACCGAGCAAGTCGAGAAACGACTTACCTCGTGACGGAAGATCCTTTGAAGAAGATGGAAAAATAAGTGTGCGAACGGAAACGATTTCCTAATAGAAATATTAACACGTGAAACTAAATTAAACACGAACCAAACCATACTAACCGACTCTTAAAAACAACACTCTATCGACAAAAAGGCTACTCAACATAGCTAATAATTATTCCACGTACGAAACCCAGTATCCATGATCATCACCCACCCACTATACTAACTTACATTTAATTATTTCTCTTAAATCAATTACTATACTTAGATGATTAAGACTTCACCTCAGTAATTCTTTCTTTTGAAACTAAAGGAACACTAATTAATTAATCTACCTTAATTCTTTCTTCTGCAACTAAAAGAACACTAATTAATTAATCTAACTTATTAATCTAACTACTGCTAACTAAAATAAAACCAAACGAATGAATTGAATCAAACTTAGCCCATTCATACAGAGAGGACAAAACCGGTCGTCCTCCTCCCCTCCCCTTCTAAGCCCTGTACCCTCTCGAATCTCAATTCACACCGACATGACTGAAAGAGGAGAAGAATGAACAAAAAAAAAGCGGCGGCTTACCCCGGCTCCACCACGGATGAACAATAGCGTACTCACAAGCCTGTCGATAAGCGTCGATCGGTTCCGGTGATTGCACGGTCTCGTGATGAACAGCGTAACCTTGCGGTGGTGTTTGTGCTTCGACAGGTTGCAACCCGAAGGCCTTAGAATGACTGTTACCTAGAACTGACGATAGCGGTGGCGGGAAGGAATTTCCGGCTCTCCACACAACGAACAGAAAATTTGGATTAGGTTGACTCTCGGTTGTAGGTTGAAGAAGACGGAGATCGGGGTGAACGGTTTTAAAGGATAAAAGATTAGATTTAAGATATAAGATTGGGTGGTTAGGCTATAACCTGTTGGATTTGTTTAACTGAGGTTAAATTACAAGGATTTACTTGATTGCGTTAAAGATGGGATCGAAAGAGTTGGAATAATAATTTGATTAATTAATTAGTTAACCATTAGGTAGAAAGAATAATTGTATAAAGAATTTTAAGGAATAATTCTAACGGTTTTAATTATACCGGTGTCACTTGCGGGCTAAGAACTCCGTTGCTTGTAACCTAAGATTTTATTTTATTATTATTATTATTATTATTATTATTATTATTATTATTATTGTTATTATTATTATTATTATTTTTTTAACCCAAAAAGGAAAACGACACCCGAATATTACATACTACCCTCCTTAAGAAAGTTTCGTCCCGAAACTTTTATAACGACATAAAAGATATTTCGAGGTTTCACAACCTCTCCCCCTAAAAAGGGGTTCGTCCTCGAACCGAAATTTATTGATACAAACAAGCAAAACCAATGCCAACTATCTAAAACACACAATACGACAATCCAGTAATTGAATGGTCAAACAAGTAAGTTAAATGGAACTACAGTCGCACAAGCAATCGTCGAATCTGAAAACAACACACTAACTACTAACCTTCCCCTCAAACACCTCTACTAAACCCGGGTAGATCTCTGGGTAACTCTCACTTATCCTGGACTCCGTCTCCCAAGTGGCCTCCTCGACTCCCCGTCGAGACCACTGTATCAGCACCAAAGGAATCTCCTTGTTTCGCAGCTTTTTCATTCGTCGATCTAGAATCTTCAATGGTTGCTCCCGAAAAGTGTGATCTGGTTCTATCACCAACTCCTCATAATTTAGTCGGTGACTAGGATCCGCGACATACTGTCTCAGCTGTGAGACATGGAATACAGGGTGCACTCCTTCCAAAGCAGGCGGCAATGCTAGCCTGTAAGCCACCTCGCCTACTCTCTCTAGAATCTCGAACGGACCGATGTATCGGGGACTCAGCTTCCCTTTCACCCCGAATCTTCTTACCCCGCGGGTAGGCGATACTCTCAACCAGACATGGGCTCCGACCTCAAACTCCAGCGGCCTACGCCTCTTGTCTGCATAAGACTTCTGGCGACTCTGAGCAGCTAACATTCTCTCTCTGATTAAGGCCACTTTCCCAATCGTCTCCTCAATCATCTGTGGCCTCTCACCTACTACATCCGAGGGATCATCCCAACATAGCGGTGTCCTACACTTCCGACCATATAAAGCCTCATACGGCGCCATCTGAATCGACGAGTGCCAGCTGTTATTATAGGCAAACTCCACCAAAGCCAAATGATCCGACCACTGACCTCCCCAGTCTAAAACGCAGGACCTCAGCATGTCCTCTAACGTCTGAATCGTCCTCTCCGTCTGACCGTCCGACTGCGGGTGGTAAGCAGTTGTGAAATGTAATCTCGTCCCCAATGCCTCATGCACTTGCTGCCAATATCTGGAAGTGAAACGCCCATCTCGGTCCGACACAATCATCTTAGGCACTCCGTGCAGCCTAACTATCTGATTAATAAACACCTCCACTAACTTGCTCACTTGCCACGTTTCTCGGATAGGCAAAAAGCGAGCAGTCTTCGTCAGTCTATCCACCACTACCCAAATAGCATCATGGCCTCTGCTGAGTCTCAAACCTGTGACAAAATCCATATAGATGTCCTCCCATTTCCATTCTGGAATAGGAAGCGACTGAAGTATTCCTCCAGGTCTCTGATGCTCGATCTTCACCTGCTGGCAAACCTGACATTTAGCGACAAATCTCGCTACATCCGGCTTCATGCCATCCCACCAATAAAACTGTCGCAAATCCTTGTACATCTTACTCGCCCCGGGGTGGATTGAGTAAGGTGTAGCATGAGCCTCCTGCAAAATCTTCTGCCTCAACTCTGCATCTCGAGGTACACAAATCCGACCGCGTAAACATCTCCACGGCTCAATCTCTGCCTCAAATCCTGAATCATCGGACAATCTTCCTGCTTCTGCCTTACTTCCTCAAGTAAAGACGGCCGACATTCTAGGGTTTTCAGACTACCCTGATAACGCTGAATCTGCACTTCAATTCCGTACCTCACCAGCTCCCTCTGTAACTCTGGCTGCGCCGTCAGATGAGCCAACATACTCTCCTGAGGCGTCTTTCTGCTAAGGGCATCAGCGACCACATTCGCTTTCCCTGGATGGTAAAGGATCTCAAGGTCGTAATCCTTCAGTAACTCAAGCCATCTCCTCTGTCGCATATTCAACTCCCTCTGAGTGAAGATGTATTTGAGGCTCTTATGATCTGTCATCACTTTGCAGGTACTCCCATACAAGTAATGACGCCAAATCTTCAGAGCGTGTACCACAGCTGCCAACTCCAAATCGTGAGTAGGGTAATTCTGTTCGTTCGGCTTCAACTGTCTAGAAGCATAAGCACTCACTCTATCCCTCTGCATCAGCACACAACCCAAACCTACCTTGGAGGCATCACTGTAAATCACAAAATCTTCATTCCCCTGAGGAAGAGCTAATATAGGAGCCGAAGTTAACCTTCTCTTCAGCTCATCAAAACTCCGCTGGCAAGCTTCGTTCCATTCGAAACGAGTAGTCTTCTTAAGCAAGTTGGTAAGTGGTTGGGCTATCCGAGAAAACCCTTCCACAAACCTCCTGTAATACCCTGCCAATCCTAGAAAACTCCGCACCTCCTTCACATTCTTCGGAGGTTCCCATGCCTTTACAGCTTCAATTTTTGCAGGATCTACCATAACTCCCTGAGCAGATACGACATGCCCTAGGAAGGTAACTTCAGGCAACCAGAACTCACACTTGGACAGCTTAGCAAACAATCGATGCTGCCTCAATACTCCCAACACCAGCCTAAGATGCTCGGCATGCTCCTCCTTACTCCGAGAGTAGATCAGAATATCGTCGATGAATACTACTACAAATCTGTCCAAGTAGTCTATAAACACCCGGTTCATCAACTCCATAAATACAGCGGGTGCATTCGTCAGTCCGAACGGCATCACTACAAACTCATAATGTCCATATCTCGTTCGGAAAGCCGTCTTAGGTATATCTTCCTCCCGAATCCTCAGCTGGTGATATCCTGACCTCAAATCCACTTTGGAGAACACAGTAGCCCCCTGCAACTGATCCAACAAATCATCAATACGCGGCAGCGGATACTTGTTCTTGATGGTAACGCGGTTCAACTCCCGATAATCGATACACAGACGGAGAGAACCATCCTTCTTCTTCACAAACAGAACTGGAGCTCCCCAAGGCGACGCACTCGGTCGTACGTAACCCTTCTCCAACAGCTCCTCCAATTGTGTCTTCAGCTCCTGCATCTCCATCGGGGCCATGCGATATGGGGCTCTCGAAATCAGCCTCGTTCCCGTCTCCAACTCAATCCCAAAATCCACCTCTCTCTGAGGAGTTAATCCTGGGAGTTCGTCAGGAAAAACGTCCTCAAACTCGCACACTACAGGTATATCCTGAATGTGCGGTTCCGCCTTGTCCCCCTGAAGAACATAACACCAATATCCTACACATCCGTCGTTGAGCAACTTGGTGGCCTTCACCATACTAATCACCGATCCGGGCCCCTCCTGCTCTACCTCCTGACATACATGTCTGGTCCCATCATCTGCGGTCACTGTAACCGTACCTCTGTGTGTATCCAAAACCGCTCGATAACGCCTCATCCAGTCCATCCCCAGAATCACGTCATCATCTGGCGACAACTGCATTACTATAAAATCTGCATACCAATCTCTATTCCCTATTCTATTAGGGCACTGTAAAATCTCCTTATTCCCCCTTACTTTACTGCCGTCAGGCAGCCCCACAACAAAAGATACCCCCTCCGTGCAAGTCAGTCCTAGTCTAGCCACGTAAGCAGAAGACATAAAAGAATGGGTAGCACCCGTATCAAACAGTATGTGAACAGGTCTAGACTGAATCCAAATCGTACCTGTAGCAGTCGGCGCGTGTAGGGCATCGGCCCTCCTCATCTCAAACACTCGGGGCTGATTGCCCCCGGTGTTGCTAACTCCTGCGCCGCGTCCTCTGCCCTGACTCGGTGTCTGCTGAAACTGCTGAGGATGACGACGAGGCATCTGATTCACCGTTCCCGGTGAAGATCCCTGTGAAGGTGCCCCCACAGTACAATACTGCTGCAAATGGCCAGGCTTCCCACAACTGAAACAACTCCTGACCGGCTTCAGACACTGACTCCTCAAATGAGAAGTACTTCCACAGTTGAAGCACTCTCTCTGCCCTCCAGTGGACTGATTCTGACGACGATGGTCCTGCCGACCCTGTGGCTGAAACCCTGATCGTTGCGGCTGAGAAGAGCCGGGACGACTATCTCTCCTAGATTCTATCGGGGCAGACAACTTCTGCCTCTTGCTCCCCGTGGTATGCACCTCTAGCTGACTCTGTCGGGTCGTAGCCATAGCATAAGCCAAAGCAGACTGCTGA
Organism: Fallopia convolvulus; assembly: GCA_964016875.1. Taxonomy (NCBI): domain Eukaryota; kingdom Viridiplantae; phylum Streptophyta; class Magnoliopsida; order Caryophyllales; family Polygonaceae; genus Fallopia; species Fallopia convolvulus. The sequence continues at coordinate 53,461,436 of OZ024722.1, forward strand.
ACATCTGCCAATGTCGCAAGTCGGAGACCAGACACATAAGCACGTAAATGCGGCTGCAACCTTTTTAGAAAGGTTGCAATCTTCAACTCCTCAGTAGGGGCAGCATTTGGCACCGCTGCCAAATCTTGATGAAACTTCAGAATAGTCTCAGATACTGTGATATTTTCGGGTCCAGCATCCCGAAAAGCAGCCTCCCGAGCCGCCCTCACCACCGGAGGACAATACTGGTCTCGAATCTGTCTCTCAAACTCCTCAAAAGTAACCTCAGTCCGGTGGTCCCTACACAGCTCCCACCAGTCAAAAGCGCTCTCCTGTAGCAGACTCTGTACTAAAGACATCTTCCGCTCCTCCGGTGCCTTAATGGAATCCAACGCAGATTTCACCCTCCTCAACCACTGCTCTACGTCAGAACCCTGAGCTCCAGCAAAGTTCGGTACTCCAGTCTTCCTAAACTCTGCGAGCCACTTATCAGGCTGAGGCTCACGATACTGTCTCCTCGGTTCGACCACCTGATCAGCTATCACTGGTCCTCCAGAAGCTGGCGCTGCTCCCAACTGGGCAGCCAAAATAGAATCTGGTCCAGGTGCCCTCCTCTCAGCTCCTTGTTGCCCCGCAGCTGCGTTCAGATTCTGTGCAGCTCCCGCACCCATCAACGTCTGCAATAACAGCTGAATCGCGGCAGTCACCTCTGGGGCCAATCCTACTGGTGGTACTCCTCCTCCCACCTGAGCCCCGTTTGCTGGGAGACCTCCTCCAGCGACAGAGGCATTGTCCTCTCGATGAACAGCAGCAGCCACATCCTGACTCTCAACAACCTCCTCCTGATGGTTATCCTGTTGTACCTCTGGCTCAGCAGCTGCAGGGACCTCTCCTCTACCCCTGCCACGACCTCCTCCTCGGCCTCTACCGCGGCCTCTTCCGCGGCCTCTTCCGTTAGCTTCAGCAGCTCTAGCTCTGGTTGGTGGGGCCATCTATAATAGAAAGTCCCACAGTCAAAACTTAAACAATCTATTTTTCAACCTAATTCTTACTATTCTACGTGAGGTTCTTCGGCTGATGGGGGCGGAGTCGCGACGTGTCACCTACCCCCTATATGCAACATGACTACCCCAGTAAAAACATTTTGAAAACACCAGCCGGTTTTGGTTTTAAGTTGGACCTCGGGTACTCTTTGTTGGTCAGTTCCATGTGCCCTGTTGTCAACCTGGCTCTGATACCAATTTGTAACACCCCGTCTTTCGACGAGGCGCTACTAGGGAATAGACCTTACAAGGTACTATTATTTAGGTTGACAACTACACTGTAGGACCTTACAACTCGGGCACGACGAGAAAAACATAATAAAACATCCAACCTTTATTTAATAAAACTTAGAAAAACTTAATCATGCATGAATCCCCGAAAAACATAAGCAATCAAATACGTCACAATGCCTACTGAAACTGAACTATCCGAACAAAATTATAATAAACGAAACACAGTACCAACTCGTCTAACAAATGTTAAAATCATTATCCTAACTTTTGTAAATAAACTAGTACAGACCAAACCCACTATGACACCCGCTCTTTACCGCTCCGGCCCGCCATCTTGCCTCGGTTCCTGCACGGTTCCCTGATTCATACCTGGAACTGAAAAATGTTCCCCGAAGGGTCAGCGTCTAATCTACCAAGCTAGAAAGAATACGGAACTGTAGAACGTTTTGAAATCAGTTATCTAATGTCAGCATACAAATCCACAATCGCAATCATAACTCTAAAGGCCAATACCTAAAATAGTTATATCAGTCACACAAGTCACATACGCATTCACAATCACAATCACACAGCAATGCAATTCTTCCTTTGTCCACGATCCGACTTCCAAGGCGCTCATCACCGCGCCGAGTGCAGAGGCAGGCCCTCCTACTCCACTTCACAATCTCCCTTCTAACCCCGGGCTAAGCCTCCACTGGAGCACTTGCCAAAAACACACAGATAATACTTTTCGTTTTGAAGGGGCACGGTTTCCCTGTCACACGGGTCAAAGTAACCAACTCTTCCTCCACGCCAGCTACGATGGGCCGTGTCGGAAACGGTACCAACACAGAGAAAACGTTCCAAAAATATCCTTCCGATAAAATACATTCAAAACCATTTTACACACACAACAACACGAGACGTTCAAAACAGTTTATAAAGGCATTCGGGACTAGTTCCCAAAACCCGCACTACAATATCGATACGCAATCTAACAAGGTAGAGAAGAACCGAGCAAGTCGAGAAACGACTTACCTCGTGACGGAAGATCCTTTGAAGAAGATGGAAAAATAAGTGTGCGAACGAAAACGATTTCCTAATAGAAATATTAACACGTGAAACTAAATTAAACACGAACCAAACCATACTAACCGACTCTTAAAAACAACACTCTATCGACAAAAAGGCTACTCAACATAGCTAATAATTATTCCACGTACGAAACCCAGTATCCATGATCATCACCCACCCACTATACTAACTTACATTTAATTATTTCTCTTAAATCAATTACTATACTTAGATGATTAAGACTTCACCTCAGTAATTCTTTCTTTTGAAACTAAAGGAACACTAATTAATTAATCTACCTTAATTCTTTCTTCTGCAACTAAAAGAACACTAATTAATTAATCTAACTTATTAATCTAACTACTGCTAACTAAAATAAAACCAAACGAATGAATTGAATCAAACTTAGCCCATTCATACAGAGAGGACAAAACCGGTCGTCCTCCTCCCCTCCCCTTCTAAGCCCTGTACCCTCTCGAATCTCAATTCACACCGACATGACTGAAAGAGGAGAAGAATGAACAAAAAAAAGCGGCGGCTTACCCCGGCTCCACCACGGATGAACAATAGCGTACTCACAAGCCTGTCGATAAGCGTCGATCGGTTCCGGTGATTGCCCGGTCTCGTGATGAACAGCGTAACCTTGCGGTGGTGTTTGTGCTTCGACAGGTTGCAACCCGAAGGCCTTAGAATGACTGTTACCTAGAACTGACGATAGCGATGGCGGGAAGGAATTTCCGGCTCTCCACACAACGAACAGAAAATTTGGATTAGGTTGACTCTCGGTTGTAGGTTGAAGAAGACGGAGATCGGGGTGAACGGTTTTAAAGGATAAAAGATTAGATTTAAGATATAAGATTGGGTGGTTAGGCTATAACCTGTTGGATTTGTTTAACTGAGGTTAAATTACAAGGATTTACTTGATTGCGTTAAAGATGGGATCGAAAGAGTTGGAATAATAATTTGATTAATTAATTAGTTAACCATTAGGTAGAAAGAATAATTGTATAAAGAATTTTAAGGAATAATTCTAACGGTTTTAATTATACCGGTGTCACTTGCGGGCTAAGAACTCCGTTGCTTGTAACCTAAGATTTTATTTTATTATTGTTATTATTATTTTTTATTTTTTTTAACCCAAAAAGGAAAACGACACCCGAATATTACAATTTCATTGAGAGGTGTTTCGAGAATGTGTTGATCAAGTATGGGGTATCTCATCGAGTTGTTACTCCTTATCATCCTCAAACAAGCGGGCAAGTTGAGGTGTCAAACCGTCAAATCAAGGCTATCTTGGAGAAGACCGTATCTCGATCAAGGAAAGATTGGGCCTCTAAGCTCGATGATGCACTTTGGGCTTATAGAACCGCCTTCAAGACACCTTTGGGAACTACACCCTTCAATCTAGTTTATGGCAAGGCATGTCATCTTCCGGTAGAGCTTGAGCACAAGGCAAAATGGGCACTCAAAGAGATGAATTGGGATATCAACTTGGCCGGTGAGAAGAGGTTTCTAGAACTTCATGAGTTGGGGGAATTAAGGTTGAAAGCCTATGAGAACTCCAAGCTATACAAGGAGAAAACCAAGAAGTGGCATGATAGGAAGTTAATTCCAAAGACCTATCAAACCGGTGACAAGGTTCTCCTTTTCAATTCAAGGCTTAAACTTTTCCCCGGAAAGTTAAGGACTAGGTGGAGCGGACCATTTGTGGTCCACCGTATCTATGCTCATGGTGCGGTGGACTTGGTTGATGAACAAGGACATATTTTCAAAGTGAATGGTCATCGAGTGAAGAAGTTCTATGACAAGGACGGTCCAAACAAAGAAGTTAGAGCCTCATGGGCTCTCGTCCTCGCCGATTGATCCTAAACATGCTATTGAAGAATAAGAAATTGTGAGCTTTTCATACTCTTCTCTCTTGCTTTTAAGTTTTGGTTTCCTTGTTTGATGGGGACATCAAAATTTTAAGTATGGGGTGGGGGTAAGTGTGTTCATGATTTCACTTGTTTTGAGGATATTTAGTTTGTGTTTCTAGTTTGTGTTTGGGATGTTTGCTTCTTGGTTTGTGGTTTGATGAAAAAACATGAATGATTAAATTGGTCTTGAATGGATGAGTTTTTGGTTTTAGAGAAATTTTTGCAAAAATCCATAAAAATTGAAAAAAAATTGTGTTGAAAACAACAAAAAGATTTTATGTTTTGTAGGTTTTGGACTAGAAATTCCCATCTTAGATTGCCACAATAAAAGCTAATGATGATGTGAGCATGTAAATTCCTTTGCATATTTTTGGATGGTTTAGCCTCTTAAATGATGTTGCTTTTGATGTGATCATGATATCTTGCTTGTTTTATTGAACATGTGAGTTCTAGGATGAGTTCTTATGCAGCTAAGTATGAGTGACCCTTGTGAGATTGATTTTTGGCCATTTTAGGGATGCTTGTTCATATTTGCATATCCCTCATTTTTCTTGTGTGATTAGCTCATTCATGCTTAGTAAAACTTGCTATTGCGGTGTTTATCTATTTTCCAAGACCGTCATGAGATTTGTCCTAGCATTGTCACATTGATTTTGAACTTTATTCTTCTAGTCACATAAATGTTCCATATCCTACCATGAAGTTAATCCTTTGTTTGTAGCCCCGTTCTGGCCTAAGCCTTTGTTTGAAACTCCTCAAAAATATTATACCTAGCCTTATATGACTTGACCCTTATGGGATTGGACTTTAGAAGAGAGGTTTGGATTGTATTTGAAGAGTTGAGATTCTCTTGGGTTTAAGGGCAAAAGAATGGTGTTATGAATCATGTGGGTAGTGCATCTTTGTTGTACAAAAATGAAAAAAAAAAAAGGAAAGAAAAGGAAGAAAGAAAATGTTGGAAATGTAAAGTGGAATAAAGCAAAGAGCTTAAGTGAAGAAAAGGGTCCGACCGAGTTACAAGCAACATCGGGCCCGATGTCATAAGAAAGTCGGTCCACATGTAGAAAGTGTTGAAAATCCAACAAAAAGCATAAGAGCAAAGATGAAGTGGAATGTTAAGTGAAGTTTTGGGTTGAAAGGAAAATGTTAAGTCTTTTGGGTGAGTGTGAAAGTAATTGTGGAATTTGGTGAAGTTGGTGAGAGTTTAGGTTGTTCAATCCCGATTGTAAGCACCACAAGACCAAATAATTCCCACCTTGAGAAATACCAAAAGCCCCATTACAACCCGGCCGAATGGAACCTCTTTGAGGACCTCCATTGAGCCAAGTTCGAAATCCTTTGTGTACTTTGCATTAGGCATCTCTAGGTGGAGGAATTGGTGATATTAGCTTCAATAGTAAAGTCCTTACTTGCATGATTTTTGAGCTTGAGTGTTCATTGCTAAACCTAAACACATGATGAGTGATACACATTCACATATCCCTAAAGTGAGGCTTAGTTGCATTGACTTTATTCCTTGGAACACTTAATCATGTGTGATGATGTAATCTTGCTTGAATATCGATCACTTGTGCTTAAAATGTGTTTTCATATGAGGCTTTACTTGAAGATTATGTTTCGGTCTTGCTCACATTGTTATTGCTTGAGGACAAGCAAGTTTAGTTTCTCACCAAGAGACTCAAGTTGGCTAACCACAGCTTGAAATCTTGAGTGATAGTCACCCAAGGATTCATTCTTTTCTTGACTTACTCCTTCATACTCTCTCTCCAGAGCAATGATGCGATCCTTCTTCACATCATCATTACCTTGGTGAAGCCTTTTGAGAGCATCCCAGATCTGCTTAGCCGTCTTGTACTGGACAACCTTCTTCAAGTCTCCAGGAGTTAGAGCATGGTGTAGAACCTTCTTAGCACGAGCATTCTTCTCCAACTTTTTGTAGTCAGCATCATTATAGTCTTGCTTCTTCTTTTCTCCCTTTCCATCAGCAGTGAGAAAAGTCTCAGGACCCATCTCTCTGACTTTCTAGAGTTGTCCATCAAGCGAGCAGATGTGAGTCTCCATTTGTTCGACCCACCAATCGTATTCACCAGCCTTGAGCACTGGTGGCTTCCAAAATGAGTCATTGATTGCAGTGTTCATTGAAGTCATTTTTCCTGTAAAAAGATGTACTAAAACAAATCTAGAGCCAAGGCTCTGATACCAATTGTAGGATCGTTAGTACGTCTAGGTTGTCGACCTCAACTAAGTCGTCAACCTTTAAGTAAATGCAGCGGAAATGAATTACAAGAAAAACTTACTTGAACACAAAGTTTTTATAGTGGAAACACTTGTTTGATTAACTCAATCAACCAAGTGTGAAAACCACTCCCTTCCAAGTTCTCGCTTGGAAGGATTAAAAGCCGTAGCTTGCTTTATTGATCTTTTGGACTAGTTACATAAACACTCTGGATCTAGACCTACTTCTCAAGCACTCTAGAACTCGTTGTGAACTAAGTAACTATAACCCGCACTCAATCTAACAAAAGCCTACGTCTTCCTCTCGAACTCTCGTTTCTTTCTTAGCACAAAATGGAGTATGAGTTCGTGCTCTATCTAACCTAAAGCCTTAGATTAAATACACACAAACTAGGTCAGATAAAAGAGAATAATATCTTCCAATTCGATTATGGCAAGATATTATTTTTATTATCTTTACAAAATCATCCTAAGCATATAAAAAGATTACAATTAATATTGTCTTAGGATAAAGGCATACACGGCTTACAATATAATCTGCATAAGATCCTTCCTAAAATAAGTTTATTCTATCCAAACAACCAAGATCTCACGCGTCTTCAAGATCTCCGAGATCTGCCTTCAACACACGTTGACGACCTGACTGACGTTGGCGACTCCTTTCAAGGACTCGAGGTCGTTCACGTGACAGACGTTTGGAACCATCAAAATCAAAGCCTCCAGCTTTTCTAACAACTATGAAAATACATTACAAAATATTGTTTTATGTTTAAGCACATACCTGTCGGAGCACCTTAGAAAACAGTCTTTCAGGTTTCGATTTGCTTTTCCTTGCTTCTAGGAAGTTGAGGTGCATTGCCCATGCATCAATGAGTTCACAAAGTGGATCGTTGTCAAAAGAGACGAAGTGCGTCCTATCAAGATGCAAGTCCTTCCACTCAAACATCCACTCCAAGCGACTGGCATACAAATTAATTTCGATTATATATTTTACCATGATGCAACACAAAACAAAAGTTAAGTATTTAATATAAAACATATTAAAACTTACATTGGGATTAAAGTTCTACTCATAACATATGTCCAGGTTGTCTTCTATTCTTCATTTGTTTTTCTTGGATTTTGATCATTCTTTCATAATATGGGCTTCTCTTGTTGTCACCAAACCTTGTGATTCTTGTACCACGACCCACCTCATCCATTGGTTGTTTGATGGTTCTACTATTTTTAACCACTTCTTTCCAATTTTCTTCGAATGAACAAGATAAAAAATATTGCACTAATTAGTATTTTTTTTGGTCAGATTGCACTAATTAGTATGAACCTTAATATTATGTAACTTGAACTGTAAAGGCCTACATTATGAACCAACATTCAAGTTTTGGACCCTAACCTTTCTTTTTTGGGTTTGGTTATCCATGTCATGTTGCTCTTCAGCTGGACCTTTTCCTTTGTCATGTAGCATGATTGAAATTGAAAACACAATTATTAACTTAAAACACAAAAACACAAACATCAACCATCAATTTTTTCACATTCACATGAAGAACAAAAGGCAATCTAAATTTAAGTGTTAAATGTTAACCTTCTTATTTGTAGTTGCATTTGGTTGCTCCATTTGAATTTCATTATGACCACCTGCATTTGGTTTCTCATTGCCATGTTCCACATCCTCTATGTTGATTTCCTGGGTAGTATTGAGGTTGAAGGATGGTTGTGTGAGATCAAAACTAACCTTCTTCCTAGCACTTCCCACTAATTCATCCACTTTATCTCTCACCTTGCCACCATTCACTTCACTAGCTACTACAACATTCTCTGCACCTACCAATACTTGTTCCTCATCGATGTCTCCACCATTTTCTTGACTATAATTCTGAAAAGGATCATCAACTATCTTTCGAGCTTTTTCAACCTTCAATGTGGCTTCATCGACTGCTTTCAAACACTTGAGTAACTCCGGATCTGACCAAAATGGGTGCTGAGAGCTTTCCCATCCTTGCAAAAAGTCACTTTGGGTTGGGCTCTCTTCTTTGGATGTGCTAATCCAAGCTTTTGCACTGTTCAACATAGTTTGAAGTGTGTTATCCTCTTTGAATCGTATTGGGATCAATTCAATAGCTTCAGCAACTTCCATAATTGCATGAGCTAATTTCATTTGTCTCTCGGCAATCAATTGAATACACTCCTGCATTAAAATATTAAAGATATAAAAAAAATTGCATGTAATTTAATATCATAGTTAGTATTCAATCAACCTACAAGTATAAATTGAAATAACATGTACACTTAAAAATGCATGAACCAAACTTTAATGTACTATGAACCATATTGTTTAGTATCATGAACCAAAGCCTTAAATTGCATGAACCGACTTTTGGATCAAAACTTTAATCAAAACTCATTAACTAAAACCCTAAATATCTATGAACCTTATTATACAATAGAATGAAGTGTATTGTACAATAGCATGAACCTTATTAAGCAATAGAATGAACCTAGGCCTTTAAATGTACAGAAGCATGCATTTTTTCTAATGCTTTTCATACCTGCAGTGTATTTGGTTTTTTGCTCTCTTGTCTTCTTTCTTGCTCTTTTCTACACTCCATGTTCTCTTGAGAAGGTCCTTCCCCTGGATTGACCGGTTCATTTTTTCTTCCAATAACACGGCCAAGACCAAATCCTCCAACTGTAATCGCTTCTTCATCTTGTCGAGCTAATAATCTCCTCGTCCCAGTTCAAGAAAATAGGCAAGTTCCTTGCCTAGTATGATGACATTATCAACATAGCAAAGCTACAAAAAAATAGACAAAAAAATTAAGTCAAGTATAGAAAATAAAAAATCTATATTATAATCAATTTAGAAAATTTACTCACTAGTAAGAAGAGGATTGGCCCTTTGAAGAACCCATTCTTATTTTCTTTCCAGTCCCTTTTTGTTGCAATCAAGCTCTTGAAGACAAAATCACACCAATTCATTTTTGGTATATCATCAACATTCTCCACTATGAATTCCCTCAAAATAGTTCCTTTTTTATTACTTTCAATGAGGGAGTTCACAAATAATGAAATGAAATGGTGCTTGAACCAAGCTTCATCACCTTCAATATCTTCCCATTTCTCTAACTTTGTTGCAATGTGAGAAGACCTTACATCATCAATTCCTTCAAACTGCGCACTCTAACTTGCCCATATTTCTGGTGCTTCCTTTTTTGTTTTTCTTTCAACAAGTATAGGGCTTTTTGGAATCCCGAACACCCTATGTACATCATCTGCAATGATGGAATCTTTTCCCACCTTTTAACTTCAATCTGCATTGGACTTCATCAAAATTATCTAAAATCCAATATGCAAGATAATGAGGAATCTCACTTTTGGTCAAGTTCAGCAACTCCCCAAACCCCATTTCTCTAATCATTTCTTTCTTCTTTTCGCTTTTCTTGAGCTTATCCATTATCTTCACAAAAGTTTTCCTAGTGTTTCTTGTCTTCAAGGAAGGGTAATGGCTGCCCAAGTTTCCCTTTTCTTGAGCTTATCCATTATCTTGCTCCTCTACTAGTACATCCTTTATGTTTTTCTCTTTTCAAAGGTGCATCATCATTCTTCACCCTCCCCTTTCCTTCTTTCTTGTCAACCTTCTTCTTGTCAATCTTGACAACTTGAACTTGCTTTACCCTCCCCTTTCCTTCTTTCTTGTCAACCTTCTTCTTTGATGTAGAAGGCTTTGCTAATCTAAGCTTTGACTGTACAATACGAAGTGGGGTCTCAAAATCATCAGATTCTTCATCCATTTTGCTTTCACTGATTGTCTTCTCATAATCTGCATCATTAGAATATGTATCATCAGAATCTTCATCCGCTTCATCTTCACTTTCACATCCTTCAAACTCCAAGCTATCGGTTAGTGGAGTTGAAAGCTTTAATATTTTATTTCCTTGCGGATTTTGACGTGTGGAGCTAACTTGTGTCTTTCTTTTCAAACCTTTTGAAGTTGCCACTGTCATATGCATAAAATAGAATATAACACAATTAAGAGCATGAACTGTAATATGAAACTAAGTGTGAATTTTCATGAACCTATGTTGAGAGGGTTTTAACTGACAACAAATAAAATTTGTAGTCAAGACCCCGCTGAGTATAGCGAAGTCACGATTGTCCACGGGAAGCAAGGTTGTCTGTTTACCGAACTAAGAAAGCAATAAAACAAAGCAAACAGCTACGACAGACCTCGTTAACGACCTTGTCAGGGTCGGTAACGATGCTGGATTTCTAACAAAAACAAAACAATTAACACGATGCAAGTGCATGCTCGGTACCGACCCTAGTGCCTCGGTAACGAGTGAATTTGAATGTAAAACTAAGATAAATCAAAGGATAAAAAGTTGTAGGACAAGGGTTACCACAACATAGCTATGCATATAAACTCATGTGAAGATAAAGATCATGCCTTTGAAGATAAATCTATCAACTTTTGTTGACTAAACAAGCAAATCAATCAACTTTCATAAATTAATTCACTTTATCACTTGTTTTGAATCCAAAGCTCGAAACTTTCGTTATCGAACAATATCAACATTCAAGTTCAAGACTTTCTCTTTCGATCAAGCAATAAACTCAAATTACTTCGACTCTCGTCTAAGTATAAGCACAAACAAGCAATTCAAAGGATAGAAGGCAATCAAAACATCAACTCATTCATTCAATCATGCACAACTATGTCGGGTTTCAACCCCGACCCTAGAAAAGAAAACTACTCACACATGATTGAATCAAAACAAACAACTTTATTCAAAGAGAACATTGAAAAGTAAAACTTACTTGAAATTAAAAGAAATATTGTCTTACAACCACACGTGGAATTCGATAACAAAGAAGACAAACCGAACTCAATCCCGATCTCGAACCTCCTCCTCTCTCTCGATCGGAAACCGGGACCGAAATCTCTCTCTATTGTCTCCCCTAAAAACTTACGAGAATCCCCCTTGTCTAGGCTAGGACAAGCGTATTTATACTAAAGAAAGCTATTTAATAAAAGATCTAAAAGATAAAAACTTACCAAATTAAAAAGATTACAAGATAAAAGATATAAATCTCGAAAGTCGGCGCTGCTCTACCGACACAGGTCACTTCGTTAACGACCTGCACATGGTCGGTAGCCACTTGCTGAATTCTTTGGCAAATCTCTGATGCACAGCTCGGTACCGACCCTCACAGGTCAGTAACGAGCTCTCTGTTTTGGTTTATTTGCACTCTCATATGGATTCACTTGAACTTTTCCTTGATCTTCATCATGCATTCTTCTTCTCCTTCTTCTAAGCATTCCGCCCTCTACCACTTGACTCCAGTTTCACTTAGAAATGCTCCTTTCTGCTTAAAAACTTACAAAAAGACACAAAACGGAGTAGCTTCCATACTTTTCACAAAATATGCAAACTTATCCAAAAACACACAAAACTAACTTTAAAACTTACTAAAACTAAACTAAACAACCTAAGAAAGACACCTAAAACTAGACTAAAAACATGAACATCAACCTACAAACATAAGAGCTTGAACTGTAATATGAAACTTCAAAATACAACACACATTAGAAGTATTTGTTTACTAAATCTTATGAACCTTATTGGCAAAAATTATGAACAAAATAGCATAAGAACATGAACCATAAACTAATAAGCACATCAAGTACATTATATACAAAAGAATAAAACGAGTGAGCGTTTTGGCCTATATTTGTACATGAGACATGGCAATACTGAAAAATGAATCATATCATTTACAAACATGAACCACTACGACATATTTTATGAACCACACATCAAGCTTAATGATAAATACTATGAACTTGCAAAAAACTACTTCATTAACCTTTGTCTTAAGCATTCTTGCTTCGAATTTCTCTCTCTTGGACTTCTTCTTCATTTTGTTTTCCTTTTAGTGTACCTGAACAAACACAATAATATCAACATCAGGCGCTCTTTTGACCATATAACAAGGTGCAAGTCTAATAATACCTTATTATTCAATAGCATGAACTGTATTATACCATATCATGAACTATATTATACAATAGCATGAACTGGACGACATTGCAACACCAACGATTCATTCACTAAATCATCCAGCAACAATGAAAACAAACCACAAGGAAAATTTGAAAATCAAGTTCGTTCATTCAGCACAAGGAAAATTTGACAAAACCCTCACACATACACTCTACCAACAAACAAAGCTAATTTCAAAGCTAAAACAAAACAATCCCCAAAAATTTAGCTGCAATATGAAACACTAGGGCTCGCTGGTAAAGAGGCCTTAGCCGATACTCCCACAGTTTCAATAGCAAATTCTAAAAGAAGGACAAGAGGAGGACAAGAGGAGGCAAAGATAAGGCGAGAAAGGTGAGCTTACCAACTACTGCGACCGGCGACGTCTACCGATCAGCGAGGCAAAGATAAGGCGAGATGAGGCGACCGGCGGGTTTTGTAGCGTGTTCGTCGGAGGGTTTGGATCTCAGAAAGGAGAACAAGATCAGTAAAAGACAGAGATGGAGAGGAAGAGGAGGGAAAGAAGATCAACGGGCAAGGCGAGGAAGAGGAGGCAAGGCGAGGTTTACCTTGCGACGAAGAAGAACGCAAGGTCGGGTCTCCCAGATCGCCTAGATTTGGAGAAGAAGGAGATTGAATTCGTGCATATCAGCTTTTTTGTGGGGCATTTTTGTCCATGAATTAAAAATTTAGCAAAATTACAATATATGCCACCGCATTAGATTATCATATTTTTCCCAAACCAATATAGCTTAATCTCCGATGTCCATTTTTCTAATCCAATGGCTCATGTTTGTTCTCATTTTACATTATAAGCTTATATAATACCAGAACTTGACTCTTAAAGATGATGATATATAATTACATAATATTTTAATTTTGTCCATAAAAAAGTAGTAGATCATTGTATATTCATTATTAATAGAAATAGTAATATTATTATATTATATATTTTTAATGATTGAAAATACTAAAAGGAAGGAGTAAAGAAGTAAATTTAAAAATTAAGATGCTTATATGGCATAGTTAAATGGGTGACAAATAGGATAGAGAGATTCGAGTTTAGTAATAGTATATAGATATACGTGGGGTACTTGCGCACACACAATTTTAAAAAGCGCACAAAATGTTCGCAGAACGCTATTTCGTGCGAAATAGCGTTGCGCGGAAGGGGCAAACAGGAAATGGAAAATGGGATTGGAAATGAGATTGGGATTACGCGAAATGGGCTTGCGCGCATATTGGGCCGCGCGAAACACCGTTGTGCGCGATTTTAGGGTTTCAACACAGAGGAAGCCGCCGCAGAATTTGGGCCGCGCGAAATGGGCTTGTGCGGCTCTTGGACCCCGCGAAACGGGCTTGCGTGGGTATTTAGGGTTAAACACGCGAGCAGCCGCCGCCATCCATCATCGTCTACCTCCCGTCTGCAAAACGCCATCTCACGCGAAACACCATCTCGAACCAAAAAAAAACCATCGCCACCGAGCCATCGCCACCATCCCAAACCACGGACAACATTCCGCTACCAGCGACCGAACCCGAGCCCATCACGATGGACCCCACCGAGTCCGCACCCAAGCCCGTCGCGACGGACTCACCGAGTCCGCATCCAAGCCCATCGCAACCGAGCCCACCGCGTCCGCACCTGGGGGCGACGGCGTCTCTGTGGGAGCTCCGACCGAGGTGGATGCGGTGGCTTATCCACCCGCCACCGCTGGTGCGCCGTCGAGGGCCACCGATCCGGCCGGTCCACAGCCCATGGCCCCACCACCGGGAGTAAAAGACGTCGAGCTCCGAGGCGATGTTATCAGCTTGTAGACGGTCGCTTGATGGATGTGGCTCTATCGACATCCGATGCTCCGACGGCTTCCGGCGGCACTCCGATTCGTAGCCCGATCCGCACCCGAGCGATATTTACGATTGTGGTACGTTTTCTTCAAATTAAATTTTTTTTGTTTAAAATTTTGATTAATATAAAATTTCGTAATGAATTTATTACGAAATTATATATTATTCAAATTTTGTAAAATTTCGTAATGAATTATTAATCAAATTTTAGGTATTTAATTTCGTTTATATAATTGAGTTTATCAATTTGAATATATTGAGTAAATCAATTTCACTTATTGAGTAAGATATTCAATTTCGTAATGTGTTTACTATTCAAATTCTTAGTTATATTTAGTTTTTTTTTTGTTATTAGTTGTTGTATTCAATTTATTTGTATTATTTAGAGTTATATTTAGATTTTGAATTATTAGTTATGAACTTGTAATTAATATGAATTCATAGTCGTAGGTTGAAATCGTGCTTTAAAAAAATAATTAGAGTTATATTTAGAGTTAGAATTATTAGTTATGAACTTGTAATTAATATGAATTCTTAGTCGTAGGTTTAATTCGTGATTTTAAGAAAATAAAATTAAAATTGCAATAAATAAGTAAATTAAAATTCAATTTCAAATTAAAATGAAAATAAATTAAGTCGGAGTTTAAGTATGTATTCCGACCTAATGAAAATTATTGGAAAATTCATTTTTCATTACAAACGTAATGAAAACTGAAATAAAATTAGTAATGATATATTGAGTTTTTGGGTCGGATTTTGAATTCCGACCGAAATGAGGAATTCATTACTTGAATTCATATTCATAGGTTGAATTTTCAATTTTACATAAATAAAAGAAAAAAAATAATTAATAGAAAAGTTACTAATTAAATTTGAACTTGTCGCCTAAAGGACGTACACACTAGCTTGAGCGCCGTCCTCCTCGATAAGAGGATGAAAAAGAAGGAGCTCAAGCTTACGGCCGCCGAGATTGCACGGGTTGTACTTGCCAGATTGCCGCCTACCGAGCAGCAGCGGATAGATCGTGATCCGGAGTTAATGCATGCACCGGAGATAGATGTGGACCCCTGACGAGCACTTTTACGTCGTTATAAAAGCACTATCAAAGAAAATTCCTAACGTCCTAACCTTAGTAAAGTGGAAGTAAGGGTCGAACCCACAGAGACTCGGAATATTTGTATTTAAGTAATATTACTAAATTAAAGGGGGATTTTGTGATTGTAAACTAAAATCTAAATTATTAAAACTAACTAAACAAAGCAAGTGAATATGATTTAAGATTCAAATATGGAGAGAAGCGTCCAACCAGTTTCGTATCCATTGCATACATGAGTTTTGATCCTCGATTATCTTTATTTCAATTTCCCTTGACTAATCTATTGCGAATTTATGAATTCAAGCTTAAGGTGGTTGTTAATATACACCGTCTTTAACAACCTTTTAATCAATTAACCTAGAAAACCTTCTATGTCAAGTTGATCATGCAATTAAGTTCAAAGCATTCAATAGAAACAATAATCATGAATTCCACCGTCTATTCACGGAGTCTTGTGATTAAATTCTCCGCCTTTGATTAACCTTATTCCACCGTCTATAAGTTTAATCAAAGGATTCATCCATGAATAATAAAATTCCACCGTCTATTTAATTATTGTATACAATAATTAAATAGACGGTGGAATTCAACCTAGAAGTAAAATAGGTGATGAAGCTATTATAATCCTAAGTGAATTTAATCAATTAAGCACGGAGATATTCAATCTAGTCAAAGCAAACTAAAATAATACAAATCTCACAAACAATCATGCATACAACTTCAACTAACTAGTTGGACATGAGAAAATTAGCTAGACATTGTCATTGAAGAAAAATAAAACTTACAAGAGTCAAATTGATCTTCAATCGCAAAGTTAGGGTTTTTGTCTCCCACAAGTCTCCAAACTCAAAAACTTAGAGCACAAGAATAATAGATAGCATAATCTCCAAAAAAAACCTAAAGAAAGTATTTATATTAACTCTAAAAATATCCAAAAACATAAACTAAAGTCAGCCCACAAGATATTACGGAGCCCAAGTCAGCGTCGAGCAAACGCGCCGGAGCACGGTTTGGATCTCCCCAGAGCGCGACCACGCTCTGGCCGCAGTAACTCGACCCCTCCAGCGTGGTCCTAGCCTTTCACTCCGTGGTCTACCACTTTGCTTTTGCCTTGTCATTCTCGCCTCGGATCTTCACTTCAACGCTCCTTATGCATCCCGAGGTTCCGTCCCAAGCCTTCCATCTATCGTTTTCCACCTTCCGACCTGCAATTATGCACAAAGACGCGTAGATTCCGAACTAAACGAAAATAAAACCTAAACTAGAACTTAGAACGAAATCCGAGCTAAAAATGCATAAAACGGAAATAAAAACATGCTCTAAGACCTATACCTATATGCTCTATCAAATTCCCCCATGCTTGAACCTTGCTTGTTCTCAAGCAAGACATAGAATCAATCACACCACAAACAAGCAAGCCATGACTTCAATTCATTTTCAAGAAGCACAAACTTAACTATGAAATCTTTGCATACATTTATCGAAAGTTTCAAACCAAGCTATTAATCCATTCTAACCCTCACCAAGGTATATGTGTTTGTACTCAACACTTAAGTGTTTAAAGGTATGTGTTTTCGCTCAAAAATCATCTTTGAATGCTAACTACCATATGCTTGCATCAGTGCACTAAATCTCCACCACGAATGTTCAAATGCACAACATAAATCATGAGGTCTTTTTCAAGGTTGTAATGGGGCCAAGGTAAAGACAAGTAGGTGGGAATCATTATATGGCCATGTGGTGCTAAATCCGGGAACTAGAATCAACTAAAACCCAAATTACATCAACACTCACTCTTAACACTTTTCCCAACTTGTACTTCCTTTTCTTCCATTATTTTCTTTTAAGCACTTCTTTCTTTTGCTCAACTTTTGATTTTCTTACTTTCCACAAACCCAATTGAGATTCATTCTTTCTTTTTCATTCTTCTCTCACAAGAACACTTTGCAATTTACACATACAACTCATCTCAACCAACCTTTCAAACCAACTTTACATTCATTTCAAAACTTTCATCCAGCTGGCGGCTGCTGGGTCAACGCCTCTTGGGCCGGAATCAGGTTCCTCGCTAAACATTCCCAACATCCTTAAACTTTTTCAACACTTTTCATTTTGGACATTCCCGTCTATTACACCTTTCACACTTTCTCACAACCCCAAAGTACACATATAACCCACAAAATTCCCCTAGTCAAATCCTAATTCCCGAATGAGGGTCAAGCTTATTCGGCTAGGATCAATTTTTGTGGAGCTAATAAACAAGGCTTAAGGCTCAAAAACAATGGGGCTACAAAAACAAAGGTATAATGTAGGGTGGATAAGGATATAAATGAGCTAAAGAAAATTTGCCTCAATCACTTTTACATCATGCATTCAAATCATATAATGTGGCCTCGAAAAAGAATCTAAGCGCAAGTTCTAGAGTTGAAACAATCAAAGTGATACACTCAAGAATTTCATGCAAAATTGGCATGTAAAGGCTCAAAAGAAATCTCACAAGGCAAATTTTTGGTTAGAACTTCATAACTAGCTCAAGTTTTCACTTTCATGCATACTCCTTCATAATTAAGCAATTCTTATTTAGAACTTCCATCATAAACTTAACAAGTCATGGGATATGAAATCATGCTCACTATTTAAACAAGTGGTTCCAAGGGGAAAAATGAATCCTAAATGCAAACAAACCATTTTTTTTCCAAATTTTATGATTTTTATCATATTTTTAGTGGATTTTTCAAACTTTTAATCAATGCACACAAATAAAAAGAAACATGCACATGCAACTACATGATCTAGATAAAATCAAGCTCTCATGACAAAATAAATAACTGTAACACCCCTATTTTACAACATTGGGTATTACCGCCAGTGACCTCAGACTTTACCGTCCAAAGTCACCCAAGGCTTTTAGAATGATATAGAATAATTAAAATGCGGAATAAAACATATTACATAATGAGAAAAGGTGCTCCCGAGGGAGACTTAGTTCTTACAAAACATCTTACATTGTTCAAACATAAAGTTGTCCAGAATTGAAATGCGAAACCTGATTGTTCTTGAAACGTAATGAAACTAAAGCAAAATGATAGAAAGATACATCTTGAAATCCTTGTTCTTCCTTCGTCTTCACTTCACTTCACGCCTTGCTGGGGTTCCTAGATTCTGACATAATTCGCGAGGGGCGATAGAATGCCAGGCAAAAATGCGGAAAAGAAGAATTAGTCTAAGAGACTAAGCAAGCGGGAAGGGAACTTCCCGAGGGTATTTTGGAAATTTTCAGATATTACTGAAAGAGGTATTAAGGTTGTGTTTATGATGGGCTATCTAATGAAACTTGTGGATGTGGAGCTTTAAGGTTCGAAGGAGAGTATACCTTTGGACAAAGATAACTCGATGAGCAATAGAAGAACTACTAGATTGTAGACTTCTTTAGGATTTCGAAAGAATGTTGGGAACGTTCATTAAATCATACAAGTGGAAACCTCTCGCGCCCTGAGCGGACCGAGAGCCGGATTGATCATTTGAGATCGGTCCGGTTTTGGTGTCTTAAGTGTGCATTCGCACTTATCTTATATAGTGACGAAAATATTCGACTTTATTAATGATTTTTAATAGAGAGTGGTGGGACACGGATATTCCGAGCCACCCGAAGGAGAACCATCAATTCTCCGACACTTAGCTAGAGTGCCGCACAATCCCTCCTTACAATCGGAGCGGTTGGAGATCATGATCCCGAAAGTCGTATGGACGTACGACTTATTAATGTTATATAGAGGTGTCGGCTAACCCGCACCCCTTTCTAGTTTAATCAAGGTAAATCTCTGAACGAGATTGTATTCAATCAAGATCACAACATACTAGCATATATAATCCTAACAAAGGAATATAAAACATACTACGCTAACAATTGTCGTTATATCTAGCATTCGATATTTCCTAGGTTCATTTTTTTATTGAGGCATACAAGTCGTTCCCAACATCGAGAAATATCATGTAGACGAAAATAAAAGGGCACAAGGGGAAATTCCACTTGCCTTAGCGTAACGAGTTCTAGCAAACGAGCCTTGACGAAACTTATGCGATTCCCTACTACGAGTGAGGATTCCGGCCTATTGATACGGAAATTTACGAAAGGCTCAAAATCATGATTTTCTTTCTAAGATTTGGATTATCTCTTATAATATTTTTATAAGAGATTTAGAGATTCTAAATTATCATAATAATAATTTAGAAAGTTATTTTCCTCAAAATAATAATATTCCTTTATTATTATTTTGGATTTGTAATATCCTTACTATTCCGAAAAATCTTTATTTTACATAGTTAGTAAAATAATTATTAAAATTTATCCTTTTTACTTATTCATGACAATAAGATATTATTTTTAATTTCCCATTTATTTTAGGATGGAACTTATAATTTTAACTACCTTATCTAAAGTACTTTATTAATAATATTTTCTTAATAGAAAAGTATTTACCTACATAATCTCTTTTTAAATAAAATTGTCATGCATATACTCCTTTATAAGGAAGTTTCTATAATTAGGAGTTTCTAAATTTCCTTATAAGGTAATTGGTCTAAATTTAGATTAATCTTATTTTATATTTATAATTTGTTATTATAATATTATAGTTTATAAAAATAATATCTTCTTTATACTTAGAAGATTTCTCTCATGCAAGTCATCCTTATGCTATAATAATCTCCTAGAATATTTGTAATATCTTACTTGATATTTTTATCCTAGAAATTATGTCTTATGCTAATATCTCTACACCTAGTGATTATAAAAATATACTTTCCTTATAGATGACTTAGTAGTATTTCCATTAATAGTACTATATTCTATAACTAAAAATCCCATGCTATCATATATTTGTTCTTATAATATCCTAATA
The DNA here is from genome assembly GCA_964016875.1 of Fallopia convolvulus. Lineage (NCBI taxonomy): Eukaryota > Viridiplantae > Streptophyta > Magnoliopsida > Caryophyllales > Polygonaceae > Fallopia > Fallopia convolvulus. The sequence continues at coordinate 53,481,785 of OZ024722.1, forward strand.
ATAACTCATATGCTAATAATATCTTATTTATCATATCCTAATAATAGATGATGTTTTTTAATAACTCTCATATATAAAAATATGCTAAAGTTCATATTTTTATTGAATAAATATTTATTTTTCGTAATTTTATTTATTCACACAATTTTATAAATCCTATATCTTTTATAGATTAGGCCATGCAACAACTTTTATTAACTTAAGGAATTTGTTAAATTCATATAAAAATGGTAATGGTTTTATTTACTAAACCTTTTTATTTCTAATATCATATAGTATGATTTTATCTTTTAGTTTAATGCATGCATAAGAACTTTTAAAATTCCTATTTGATCAAAGATGACAATAACATTTATTATTTTGCATACTATATTTATTTATAGAAACCACTATTTATATTATGAAAGAGGCATGCATGTAATAAAATTCATAAAAATTTATCTATTTGTTTATATCTTAAGTTACCAAGGTAAATTAGTTTGTTTCTAGCTTTTAACTAACAAGATCTTACTAACCTATTTTTATTTCTTATTTTCCTAAAATAATTTCTAATAGCTAATAACTTTATAAATTTATAAAAGCATAATTTAAATAAATAGGATTTAGGATAAGATTTTATACTTTTTGGTATTCTGTATTACAGAATGTAGGAGAAGAGAGCAAGGGAGGCCGACGGGCTTGGGGCGGCGCGGCCAGGGAGCTCCGGCGGGGGCAGGCGGCGGCACAAGGCGGGCGTCGTCGTCGTCGGTGGTCCGGTCGGGCAGGAGGGGTGGTCCGGCGGTCCAAGGAGAAGAGAAGGAGGAGATTGAATGGTGTTTTTGTGGACTTTGAATGGAGAATTTTTATGTGCAAGGTGCTGATTTTTTTGAAGGAGAGGGTGTTCTTGCTAGAAGAGAGAGCTAAAGACTTGGATGAATGCTTAGGAGAGGGTATTTATAGACAACTTGGTGAGCTTGCAATCCATGGCTCAAGGTATGGACCAATGGAGGAGGAAGAGATGTTCATGCATTGGTCAAGAGTGTGCTTCTTCCATGGTGATGAGAAGTGAGGTCACAAGTGATGGTCAACAAGCAAGAGGGAGGTGAGAATGGCATGCAATGGCCAAATTCCATTCAACATACAATCAATCAGACAATGTCTGATGTTGTCTTTTGGAGGAGGAGGAGTTTATTTGATATAAGAGGAAAAGGTTGGGCTAAGTGAACAAGAAATTGTAATGGTCTAGCGGGATTTGGTGAGGGGCGTGTGAGGTTGGAGTGCAAGAGATCTCGGATTCAAATCCCGGCTCTTGCATTCTTTTTGCAAGGCTTGTAAACTAATTTCCTAGGCCTTTTGTATAATCTATTTTATGAAATAAATAAGTTTCTTATTTTTATCTAATGCTCTTTTTATTAATTTACCTCACTTATTAATTTATACCCCTTGAATTATTTTATTGCATTTTTGTCTATTTTAATTCTCTTGATAAACTCTTTCAAAAGAAAAGTAATAGAAGTTAATTTGGTTTTCTAGAAATTAGAGAAATAAAATAATTGATAATAAATATTATAAAAAGAACTTGGAATATCGCGGATATTACAATAGTACCCCTTTAAATAAGTTTCGTCCCCGAAACTTAGAGAAAATAGGGCGGTACCACGATGTAGAGACAAAAGCAATTACAGCTCACGACTTGTGAGAATGCTATGGGGTCTAGTACCCCCTTAAAAGGATTACGCTAGTGGTGTTCACGAAGACATTAACTCTGGAAAACGCCTCTGTATGTCTTGCTCGGTTTCCCAGGTTTCCCATGTTGTACCTTCGTTGCCATCTTTGGACCAAAGTACACGGACTAAAGGTACTTCTTTGTTGCGTAATTGCTTGACTCGGTGCTCTACAATCTTGATTGGTCTCTCTTCGTAAGTGCCATCCGACTGGATTTCGACATCGTCGAAGTTGATCACGTGAGATTCGTCGGGCACATACTTCCTTAAGAGTGACACATGGAACATATTGTGTACAAGGTGAGCAGAGGGTGGTAGAGCAACTCGATAGGCCAGATTGCTGACCCTCTCAAGGATTTCGAAGGGTCCTACATAGCGAGGGTTGAGCTTGCCTCGCTTCCCGAAGCGGAAAACGCCCTTTGAAGGAGATACTTTGACAAACACCTTATCTCCTTCTGTAAACTCAATGTCTCTCCTTTTGAGATCTGCATAAGACTTCTGTCGACTCTGAGCGGTCAACATTCTCTGACGGATGAGGGCGACTTCGGAGGCAGTTTGCTCTATTAGGTCAGGACCTAGGAGAATCTTGTCGGCGTTATCGTCCCAACAAAGCGGGGAACGACATTTCCGACCGTATAGGGCTTCGAAGGGAGCCATCTTGATGGAGGAATGCCAGCTATTATTGTAGGTGAACTCTATGAGGTGCAAGCTGTCATCCCAGCTTGTTGTGCGATCGAGCACACACGCCCGAAGCATGTCCTCAAGAGTTTGGATGGTCCTTTCTAATTGACCATCAGTTTGAGGATGAAAAGTTGTGCTGAATTTCAGTTCCGTGCCCATGGCCCTGTGTAGTCCTTGCCAGAAAGAGGCCATGAAGCGACCGTCTTGATCAGAGATGATCGTTTTTAGGGTCCCATGGAGGCGGACTATTTCCTTGACGAAAATTGTTGCTAGCTTTGGATCCTTCCACTTCTTTTGAATGGGAATGAAGTGGGCGCTCTTGGTGAGTCGATCCACGATAACCCAGATAGAATCCTTCTGCTTTTGGGTCTTGGGCAGATCGGTCACAAAATCCATTGCAATATCTTCCCATTTCCATTCTGGCACGGAAAGGGATTGCAACTTTCCTCCTGGTCTTCGATGTTCGATCTTTACTTTCTGGCAGACCAAGCACTTAGATATGAACTCTGCGACATCTTGTTTCAGATTTGGCCACCAGAAATTTCTGCGTACATCCTTGTACATTTTACTTGCTCCTGGATGTACTGAGTAGGAAGATGAGTGGGCTTCCTTTAAAATGATCTTTCGGAGCTCGTCCACTGCTGGCACACAAATTCGGTTTTGAAACCATAGGGAACCGTCATCTTGGATAACGAACCCTGGTGCCTTGTCTTCTTGTACCTCGCCGCTTATCCTGATCAGCATGATGTCTTCAGTCTGCTTCTCTTTAATCTCTATCAACAAATCGGATTGGATTTCCAAAGTGTTGAGACAACCCTGTTGTCTTTCGAACCAGACCTCGATGCCTTCTCTGATTAGTTCTTGTTGCAGCTTTGGCTGGGCTGTTAGCATTGCGATCAAGCCCTCTTGTTGTGTCTTACGACTGAGAGCGTCTGCTACGACATTAGCTTTGCCCGGATGGTAGAGCAGCTCGATGTCGTAGTCCTTCAGTAGTTCCAGCCATCTTCTTTGTCTCATGTTTAGTTCCTTCTGGGTGAACACATACTTCAAGCTTTTGTGGTCTGTGTAGATCTGACATTTGACCCCGTACAAGTAGTGTCGCCAGATTTTTAAGGCAAACACCACCGCTGCTAGTTCGAGGTCGTGGGTTGGGTAACTCACTTCATAGACTTTGAGCTGACGAGATGCGTAGGCAATCACCTTCCCATTCTGCATAAGCACGCATCCCAAGCCTTGCTTTGAGGCATCACTGTAGACCACATAGCCGTCGTGTCCATCTGGCAGCGTCAGAACTGGTGCGCTTGTTAGACGCTTCTTGAGTTCTTGGAAGCTTTCTTCACACTTTTCGTCCCACACAAACTTCTTGTGGGTTTTCCGGAGTAACTTCGTCATTGGCAGGGCGATCTTTGAGAACCCCTCGACGAATCTTCGGTAGTACCCTGCAAGTCCTAGGAAGCTGCGAATTTCTTTTACATTCTTTGGTTGCTTCCATTCTGAGACTGCTTCAATCTTCTTTGGATCCACCATTACTCCGTCTTGATTGATAACATGGCCTAGAAAAGCCAATTCTTTAAGCCATAAATCACACTTGGATAATTTGGCGTAAAGTTGGTTGTGCCTTAAGATTTGTAGCACTGTTCGAAGGTGTTCTTCATGCTCCGCTCGATTCCCGGAGTAGATTAAGATGTCGTCAATGAAGACGATGACAAACTTGTCGAGGTATTCATGGAAGCATCGGTGCATTAAATCCATGAACACCGCAGGTGCGTTAGTCAGGCCGAATGGCATCACTACAAACTCGTAGTGGCCATAGCGAGTGCGGAATGCGGTCTTCGGAATGTCCTCTTCACGGATCTGAAGTTAATGATAACCTGATCTCAAGTCGATCTTGGAGAAAACTTTTGCACCTCGGAGTTGGTCTAAGAGGTCATCTATCCTTGGAAGAGGATACTGGTTCTTGATGGTGACCTTGTTCAATTCTCTGTAATCGATGCACAAACGGAAGGTTTCGTCCTTCTTCTTCACAAATAGCACGGGCGCTCCCCAGGGCGAAGCACTCGGTCGGATGTAACCCTTCTCAAGCAGTTCTTCGAGCTGACTCTTGAGTTCCTTCATCTCTAGCGGGGCCATTCTGTAGGGCGCTTTAGAAATTGGGGCGGTACCTGGCTCGAGGCTTATCGAAAACTCGACTTCTCGTCGGGGAGGTAATCCTGGGAGCTCTTCTGGGAAAACGTCGGGAAATTCTCGGGCTACAGGGATTTCATGGATATCCCCGACCCTTTTCCCCGTTGGCTCGAGGTAACAAAGATACCCAACACAGCCTTGTCGGAGTAATTTCCCAGCCTTCATGGCGTTGATCACCTTTCCATTTTCTTCTTCTCGCTTTCCCTTGAATCTGCAAACATGTTTTCCTCCAGAGTTGATGGTTACTGTCCGGGAGTAGAAATCGATTATTGCTCCACGCTGAGACAACCAATCTCTTCCGAGAATGATGTCGTAAGGATCCATTGGGATGCATATCAGGTTGGAAGAAAAATTTCCTCCTTGAATGCATAAGAGAAAACTACTCAGCTGTCTTGCTCCTACTATCTTTTCTCCATTCGGAAGGTTCACTATGAACGGTTCACATTCTTCGAGATGGTCTAATCTTAGTAGTTCTATGCACTTTTCGGATATGAAGGAATGTGAAGCACCGGAATCAAAGAGTATAAACACGTCTTTAGAACGGATATGGAGAGTACCTTGGCAAATGGGTTTTTCGGGCTTGTCAGTGGTGCGCATCTCATACAATCTCTGCCCTTGTCCTTGCAAGTTCATAGGCCCTTTGCCTTTCTGGTTAGCTGTGGACTGAACTGAAGCGGTTCCTGCTGGCTTGTTTGACGCCTGAGGTCGCTGGGACACCGTGTTCGAGCGGGTCTGACCTGCTGAATTCGCTGGTTGCCTGCAGAATTGTCGGAGGTGTCCATCTTTGTTGCAGTTGTAACATCTTCTTGGTGTCTTGGGACAATGCCTGTTTATGTGCCCGGGTTCGGCACAGTTGTGGCAGACGATTGGGTTCTTTGTGGACTCCGCCCTAAAGCTTGGTTTTGTACCAACCGACGAAGCCTTGTGCTTGCTTTTCTTTGACCACTGAGAACCTTGCGGCGATGCTGGCCTCTTAAATCCACTGTGACTGGAGTGGTGAGGCTTCCCTCCACCGAACTTCTTGCGCTCAGGAACCTTCAGAGTTGACTCCATTTTATGTGCATGATCCACATACTCCTCCAAGGTTGTGAAGGAGCGGTTTGCCATCCAAGGCTTGATGTGGTCGCTCATCCAGCGGTGAAAGTGTTTGATCTTCTGCTTTTCTGTGGTGATCTCTTCATCAGCATACTATAGCAGGTGATTAAATTTCTTAGCCCTTTCCAGCACGTTCAACCCATGCAGCTTTGGGGAGTGGAACTCATCCAGCTTTTCATCTCGCATCGATTCCGTGAAGAATCGGCGCATCATCTTGTTCTTGAACATGGCCCAGCTTAAATCTGGGCGGCTGGATAGACTGGAACTTTCCCACCACTCGCCTGCTTCATCTTTTAATTTTAGTGCAGCCATGTGCACCTTGTCCGCTTCTGAGCATGGTATGTTGCGTAAGAGCCGCTCCATGTGAGAAAACCAGTACTGCACTCCTGACGGATCCCCGGTTCCGTCATACGAATCAGGCTTCATGGCGTTGAAAGCCTTGATTCCTTCAGTGAAGCTGACCAGATTTTGCTTCAAGGGAACCACCTCTACTGTTTGACCAACTTCTTCTTGCACTTCTTCAGGTGCTTCGGGGTCCACGGGTTTAGGGACCGTAGCAGGAATTTCCTCTCGTTTTAGTTGTTGTACGAGAGTGCGCAGTGCACCTACAGTTTCTGCGTTGAACATAATTGGAGCAGCCGGTGCCGGAGGCGGGTTTACACGTGTCTCTCTTCGAGCTTCGGACTCGCTATCATCATTGCCTTCTCGAGGCACAGTTGAACTACGATTGGTGGCTCTTGTGTTGACCATCTGAAGGTTTTGGGTTTGTTTTTAATCGTCAAGACAATAATATATGTAAGATTGAATACGCAAGTGCTAATAATCGCGAAAGAGTAACTTCATTACTAGTTTCATAAGGAAAGTACAAGGGCTTTCATAACTTAAGCCGTTCTTAATACCGGAAAGGAAGCTAATCCGAGTCGACTTCCTAAGTACAAAATGAAGTCGAAAGAAGTGGTCTAGGCTCACTTCTGAAAATGGAAGAGTACAAAGCTAAAGATCTAGATGAGGTCGGTGTAAGTGTCGAGGAACCCGTCCTCAAAAAGGGTGTCATCAATGACCCCCGTGTCATTGGTAAGAAGAAGGTTAGCTTGCTCGATTCTGCGGCTACGACGGTTCTCGCGGGCTTGGGACTCTGCGATGCAAATCCTGTACTGCAACCTCTGTGCTTGATCCATCTCTCTCTCTCGAACCCACTCCTCTCTGTGGCTCTGAAGTAGGTCCACATTCACCCCACGACTTCTGGAGGGTGCAGCGCCTGGCAGTGGCGGGGCGTTGATCAAGGGTGGTCGAGCTCGGCGATTGGAGGACTCTCCCTCCATCCAAGTGACAAAGCCCTCCATCTGCACATCCCTGGGGGCTTGCATTGCCTGCTCGCGGAGTGAGAGCGGCCCACAAAATCTCTCCTCTGAGTAGTTGCCGCTGCTGGACCCGATCTGGAGTTGCCGAAGTAGCATGTCGTCTACATGGCACCAGAAGTCCATCATTGGGGGCATGGGCCCCACAGGCTCGGGCACTCTCGGAGGTGAGTCGACCTCCACTCTCGGCATGACCCTCGGAACCTCGATCATAGGGGGCATAGGAGCTGGGGGAACGTACTCCAACTCAGGGCTCGCTGGGGGCGATGGCGGTGGGGGTGATTCTGGGTCAATCACCACCCCATCCTCGTCTTCTTCTTCCGACGCCTCATTCATGGCGTCCCATTCTGCCTGTGCTTGCCATAGCAGCTCTAACTCCTCCTCATCAAACTCATCCTCTTCCCCATCCTCGAAGTTGAGTTCGGGGTCGATACCTTCTAGTTGGTGCTCGGGCTCCAACTCTTCATCCTCCTCATCAGCGTAGTCTTCGGGTTCATAACCCGGGGCCATTTCCTCGTCCTCCGAGGGGTAGTCCTCGGGCTCGTATGCTGGTGATGGGGGCGGTGTAGCCGGAGCGGCCTCGTCATCTGAGAGCCCGATAGGGAGGTTGGGGTCCTCCTCGGGATCTTCCTCCGACTCCTCCCACGGCTCCCCGATCTGATCAACCTCCATGTCAACTCCGGGTTGGTATTCTTCATACTCAGCGTCAGGATGGGGTAAGTAAGGGTTCGGGGCTTGCATCCCGAAGTTGGCTTCGTTGACATGGTTTCCATAGTGGTTGTTTGGGCTATCCATGGTTTTTCTGAGGAAGGAAAAAGAAACAGGCGTTAGTATAGAACTTCCTTAGTTTCTATAGAAGGAAGACGTAGTGAAGGATATCAAGATTTTTTTTTTTTTTTTTTTTGAAAATTTTACGAAGTCAAACTTTACTTTTTGTTTTTCATTTTCTTGGCCCTATTTAAGTATCCTAAGGTTTTTCTTATTGAGAACCTAAGATTTTAGGACGTGCAAGCTTGGGTTTACTAAACAAATTTTCTATTGTGAAAGTAGAAATTTATAACGAAACACTTATGTTATTTACACGTTAAAAATTTCGTACTATTTCAAGTTCTTTCGGAAGATAGAAAGATTTTAAGAAAAGATAAGTTCTAGAACTAGGTATTTGCTATGTGCGGTTTCTAATATCTTTTGGAAACATATCTTTCTTAGCTAAGAAATTTTTGAATTCGGAAAGTGAGTAATCCTAGGTTTTCTGGAAGAGAGTAAAGAAGGAAATTTTCTATAAAGAAATGTGTTAAATAGCGGAAGTAAAAGTTAGGGTTTGAAGGTTTTAAATTTTCGAAAATTTTCGGTTTTAAAACTTTTCGGTTTTAAAACAAAAACGTTTAGCTCTGATACCACAATTGTAACACCCCTATTTTACAACATTGGGTATTACCGCCAGTGACCTCAGACTTTACCGTCCAAAGTCACCCAAGGCTTTTAGAATGATATAAAACAATTAAAATGCGGAATAAAACATATTACATAATGAGAAAAGGTGCTCCCGAGGGAGACTTAGTTCTTACAAAACATCTTACATTGTTCAAACATAAAGTTGTCCAGAATTGAAATGCGAAACCTGATTGTTCTTGAAACGTAATAAAACTAAAGCAAAATGATAGAAAGATACATCTTGAAATCCTTGTTCTTCCTTCGTCTTCACTTCACTTCACGCCTTGCTGGGGTTCCTAGATTCTGACATAATTCGCGAGGGGCGATAGAATGCCAGGCAAAAATGCGGAAAAGAAGAATTAGTCTAAGAGACTAAGCAAGCGGGAAGGGAACTTCCCGAGGGTATTTTGGAAATTTTCAGATATTACTGAAAGAGGTATTAAGGTTGTGTTTATGATGGGCTATCTAATGAAACTTGTCGATGTGGAGCTTTAAGGTTCGAAGGAGAGTATACCTTTGGACAAAGATAACTCGATGAGCAATAGAAGAACTACTAGATTGTAGACTTCTTTAGGATTTCGAAAGAATGTTGGGAACGTTCATTAAATCATACAAGTGGAAACCTCTCACGCCCTAAGCGGACCGAGAGCCGGATCAATCGTTTGAGATCGGTCCGGTTTTGGTGTCTTAAGTGTGCATTCGCACTTATCTTATATAGTGACGAAAATATTCGACTTTATTAATGATTGTTAATAGAGAGTGGTGGGACACGGATATTCCGAGCCACCCGAAGGAGAACTATCAATTCTCCGACACTTAGCTAGAGTGCCGCACAATCCCTCCTTACAATCGGAGCGGATGGAGATCATGATCCCGAAAGTCGTATGGACGTACGACTTATTAATGTTATATAGAGGTGTCGGTTAACCCGCACCCCTTTCTAGTTTAATCAAGGTAAATCTCTGAACGAGATTGTATTCAATCAAGATCACAACATACTAGCATATATAATCCTAACAAAGGAATATAAAACATACTACGCTAACAATTGTCGTTATATCTAGCATTCGATATTTCCTAGGTTCATTTTTTTATTGAGGCATACAAGTCGTTCCCAACATCGAGAAATATCATGTAGACGAAAATAAAAGGGCACAAGGGGAAATTCCACTTGCCTTAGCGTAACGAGTTCTAGCAAACGAGCCTTGACGAAACTTATGCGATTCCCTACTACGAGCGAGGATTCCGACCTATTGATACGGAAATTTACGAAAGGCTCAAAATCATGATTTTCTTTCTAAGATTTGGATTATCTCTTATAATATTTTTATAAGAGATTTAGAGATTCTAAATTATCATAATAATAATTTAGAAAGTTATTTTCCTCAAAATAATAATATTCCTTTATTATTATTTTGGATTTGTAATATCCTTACTATTCCGAAAAATCTTTATTTTACATAGTTAGTAAAATAATTATTAAAATTTATCCTTTTTACTTATTCATGACAATAAGATATTACTTTTAATTTCCCATTTATTTTAGGATGGAACTTATAATTTTAACTACCTTATTTAAAATACTTTATTAATAATATTTTCTTAATAGAAAAGTATTTACCTACATAATCTCTTTTTAAATAAAATTGTCATGCATATACTCCTTTATAAGGAAGTTTCTATAATTAGGAGTTTCTAAATTTCCTTATAAGGTAATTGGTCTAAATTTAGATTAATCTTATTTTATATTTATAATTTGTTATTATAATATTATAGTTTATAAAAATAATATCTTCTTTATACTTAGAAGATTTCTCTCATGCAAGTCATCCTTGTGCTATAATAATCTCCTAGAATATTTGTAATATCTTACTTGATATTTTTATCCTAGAAATTATGTCTTATGCTAATATATCTACACCTAGTGATTATAAAAATATACTTTCCTTATAGATGACTTAGTAGTATTTCCATTAATAGTACTATATTCTATAACTAAAAATCCCATGCTATCATATATTTGTTCTTATAATATCCTAATAATAACTCATATGCTAATAATATCTTATTTATCATATCCTAATAATAGATGATGTTTTTTAATAACTCTCATATATAAAAATATGCTAAAGTTCATATTTTTATTGAATAAAAATTTATTTTTCGTAATTTTATTTATTCACACAATTTTATAAATCCTATATCTTTTATAGATTAGGCCATGCAACAACTTTTATTAACTTAAGGAATTTGTTAACTTCATATAAAAATGGTAATGGTTTTATTTACTAAACCTTTTTATTTCTAAGATCATATAGTATGATTTTATCTTTTAGTTTAATGCATGCATAAGAACTTTTAAAATTCCTATTTGATCAAAGATGACAATAACATTTATTATTTTGCATACTATATTTATTTATAGAAACCACTATTTATATTATGAAAGAGGCATGCATGTAATAAAATTCATAAAAATTTATCTATTTGTTTATATCTTAAGTTACCAAGGTAAATTAGTTTGTTTCTAGCTTTTAACTAACAAGATCTTACTAACCTATTTTTATTTCTTATTTTCCTAAAATAATTTCTAATAGCTAATAACTTTATAAATTTATAAAAGCATAATTTAAATAAATAGGATTTAGGATAAGATTTCATACTTTTTGGTATTCTGTATTACAGAATGTAGGAGAAGAGAGCAAGGGAGGCCGGCGGGCTTGGGGCGGCGCGGCCAGGGAGCTCCGGCGGGGGCAGGCGGCGGCACAAGGCGGGCGTCGTTGTCGTCGGTGGTCCGGTCGGGCAGGAGGGGTGGTCCGGCGGTCCAAGGAGAAGAGAAGGAGGAGATTGAATGGTGTTTTTGTGGACTTTGAATGGAGAATTTTTATGTGCAAGGTGCTGATTTTTTTGAAGGAGAGGGTGTTCTTGCTAGAAGAGAGAGCAAAAGACTTGGATGAATGCTTAGGAGTGGGTATTTATAGACAACTTGGTGAGCTTGCAATCCATGGCTCAAGGTATGGACCAATGGAGGAGGAAGAGATGTTCATGCATTGGTCAAGAGTGTGCTTCTTCCATGGTGATGAGAAGTGAGGTCACAAGTGATGGTCAACAAGCAAGAGGGAGGTGAGAATGGCATGCAATGGCCAAATTCCATTCAACGTACAATCAATCAGACAATGTCTGATGTTGTCTTTTGGAGGAGGAGGAGTTTATTTGATATAAGAGGAAAAGGTTGGGCTAAGTGAACAAGAAATTATAATGGTCTAGCGGGATTTGGTGAGGGGCGTGTGAGGTTGGAGTGCAAGAGATCTCGGGTTCAAATCCCGGCTCTTGCATTCTTTTTGCAAGGCTTGTAAACTAATTTCCTAGGCCTTTTGTATAATCTATTTTATGAAATAAATAAGTTTCTTATTTTTATCTAATGCTCTTTTTATTAATTTACCTCACTTATTAATTTATACCCCTTGAATTATTTTATTGCATTTTTGTCTATTTTAATTCTCTTGATAAACTCTTTCAAAAGAAAAGTAATAGAAGTTAATTTGGTTTTCTAGAAATTAGAGAAATAAAATAATTGATAATAAATATTATAAAAAGAACTTGGAATATCACGGATATTACAATAACCCCCTTCCCCCATGCTTAAAAATTACTTTGTCCCCAAAGTAAGAAAAAAACATAAGAGTAAAAGAAAACTGACCTTATCACAAGAACTTGTCAAACTCGGGAATCTACTCTGATGGTGGTGGTGGTGGGTACCCCGGGTATGGATACTCAGGAGCTGGATATCCGGGATAAGGCTGATAAGCAAAAGGCTGATAACCCTGCTCAGGCGTGTATGTATCCATCCTCTGATGCAAATACCGGGTCTGCTCATCAACATAATCAAAACGGCTCGTCGCATAACCCCGGAAGTGGTTGAAATCAGCCGTCATGCCATCCATACGAGTGTGCAACCCACTCACCTGAGTAGACAAGCCTCCCATCAACTCCACCAAATGGTTGTATTGGGTGGTAGACATGTAGTTCCCCTGGCCTTGTTGCTCAAACTCCTGAACTGGCGGCACTTCAGTGTGCTCATCATCACCATCCTCTTCATTATCCTCATCATCATCAACTGCCTCAACATCATCTGTAGCAACAATAAACTCATCATCCTCTTCTTCTTCATCCTCCACATCCATAGAAACACTAGCCTCATCAATCTGCCTCCTAGATTGCCTTCTCCTCTTTGTCCATCCAATCACTTTTGACACCGGTATATCACCATCTTGAGGGTGAATGAGCCATGTGTTAGCATTGTTCAGACCAGTATCCAACTTCACCCTCTCTGGATTAGGCAACCTCATAGCAAAAGAGCTATTGCCAATCACCCAATAAAACTGGTTGTTCTTTACATATAACACTTTCATTTTGTTGAAGAAAGACAAGTTCATAGGAAGAGGATCAATCCGGCCCACACACCGCTCCAAGTCAATACCAAAATGCTGAGCAAACCGGGTGATGATACCACCCACATCGATCCGACTATTGCTCCTCCTAACCATAAGATCCATGTTATGCATCATAGCGGCACCCATGTTAATCTTTTGCTTCTCCAAAATCCCTCTAAGGAGAAAGATATCCTTCCTAGGACAGTTATTCTCACCCTCTCCTCTGCCCGTGATAGAATGGGCAAAGAACCTCTGAACAATCCGAATTATTGGATGAGTAATACCCGATGCCTTTGTTTTAGAAGCCTGGTACACATCGGTCCCAGAAAGTCGGACCCACTGTTCGTTGTCCATCCAAGTGGTCCTAGACTCCCATCTATCAACATTCTCTTGGTACCTAGTAAATCTGAAAAGCTTGTTGATATCGGTAAGAGTCATGCATCTCATCACCCCGCCTAACTGAAACGTGCAACGTCCTTCGTTAGCAAACCGCCCCTCTAAGGTATGAGCCTCCAATGTGCTCAAGAACTCCAATACTAGGCCACGGTACACCGACAATCTCATACTCAGCACATTCAAATTGTTATTGAACTCAAGCTTCCTCAATTCATCAGCCAAACCCAAGTCCGCCATCAAATCCCAATCAATATACCTCGGGGCTTGAATTTCACGCTCCTTCAAATCATCAAACCGGTCTAGATGCTTCATGTCCCTGAATTGGATACCAAAAGTTGCCGGTGTGATATTGTTTCCCGATGAAGAAGCTCTAGGCGGAGCTCGGAATGGAGATGAAGAAGGCGCAATAGTTTGGGCCCTAGATGATGCCGTTCGAGTTGCCCTTTGAGGTCGACTAGGTCCCGATGAAGAGGCATTGACAGGAGCTTTGGTACGACCCATGATCTAGTTCACCTACACAATAATAAAAAACACCACAAGCAAGCACAATTCGATTGCTCTGGCAAGAGCAATCCACCAAACAAGTAATAATAGACAATAATAGCTCTCTAAACACTCTCTTCCCCCACTAACCTAGATTAATTAGCACGAAAATTAATCAATTTCGAAATTATGGAATTTTCAAGTTCTAAACATGAAACTAACTCATAATCATGCTAATATTGATGAATCTACACTTAAATTGAAGAAATTTGACCTAAAAATCCCTTAAATTGAGGTTTTTATGCAAAACCTAATTTAGAAAATTTTAGGTTGAGATCTTCAATTTTTTGATGAAATTTGAAGAGAAGAGTGAGGAATCTTACTTGTTTGATTATTAGGATTGCAAATCCGGGCTCGATTTGTGGTTTTTGGTCTTCAATGGAGCTTGAAGGTGGAGCTTTAATGGAGGAGGAGAGGGAATGGTGTTCGGCGGTTTGGAGAAGGAGAAGGAATGAATGGAAAAGGCTTTGGGGTTTCCGGTTTTAATGCACCGAAACAGCCCAGAGCGCGGTTTGTGACCGCTGAGAGCGCGGTCGCGCTCTCCCGGTTTCGACCGTGCTCTGGCCGCAGAAAATCGGCCATCCGGGGCCCGGTTTTGGCGTTAGCGCGCGGGGGCGGTCGGGCTGTTTTAGCCGCGTTCTGGCTGTAGAAACTCGGCCTTGATTTGTTCGTTCTCGGGCCATGAATGCAAGGCCGTCTTGACTTCCTCGTACCGCGTGTACCTGTTTTCCGACTTTACCTACAACTAAGAAAAACAAAACAAACCGAAAACCACAAAAAACACACCAAAAAAAACTAAATCTAGAAAACAAATAAAAACTAAAAACAAAGCTTGGGTTGCCTCCCAAGAAGCGCTTGTTTAATGTCATTAGCTTGACGCATTACCGCTCATGTGTTTGGTTCGTTCAAAACCGTTTCTTCAAGAATAGCATTGCTAAATCCTTCAAAATACGGCTTCAAACGTTGTCCATTCACTTTCTGCACTGAATGAGTAGCTTCATCATAAATTTCCACTGCTCCATGAGGAAACGTCTTAGCTACTATGAACGGGCCCGTCCACCTCGACCTTAGCTTACTTGGAAAGAGTTTAAGTCTAGATTGATATAACAAAACCTTATCACCTACCTTAAAACTTTTCCTCCATATTTTCTTGTCATGCCAAGCTTTGGTCTTCTCCTTGTATATGGCCGCGTTGTCACAAGCTTCTAACCGTAACTCCTCATGTTCTTGCAATTGAAGCTTCCTTAACTCACCGGCTTCATCCATCTGCAGACTGCAATTTTTCATAGCCCAATAAGCTCGGTGTTGGATCTCCACCGAAAGGTGACAAGCTTTACCAAACACCAACCGAAAGGGTGACATTCCAATCGGTGTTTGTAAGCCGTTACTCCAATCCTTCCGGTTCGGGGATACCGTCTTCTCAAGAATGGCTTTGATCTCTCTGTTAGATACCTCTTCTTGTCCATTCGTTTATGGGTGGTAGGTCGTGGAAATCCTGTGTGTGACATGATATTTCTTCAAGAGCGCACTGACCGTTTTGTTGCAAAAATGGGATCCCTTGTCACTAATTAAAGCTCTAGGAATGCCAAATCTTGAGAATATATGCGCCTTCAAAAAATCTTCCACAACTCGGGAATCATCCGTCCGGGTGGCCTTCGCTTCCACCCATTTGGAAACGTAGTCCACCGCTAATAAAATATAAATATTCCCGTAAGAGATGGGAAAGAGGCCCATGAAGTCTATACCCCAAACATCAAATACCTCACAAAAGATAACTGAAGTTTGAGGCATTTCATCCCTTCGGGATATATTTCCGACCCTTTGGCATCAGTCACAGGATTTGCAAAAGGCATACGCATCCCGAAAGATGGTAGGCCAAAAGAATCCTGCATCCAACACTTTCCTAGCGGTTTTCCTAGCACTTAAGTGCCCCCCCCCCCCCCCACAAGCATAAGAATGACAAAACGATAAAACTGAAGTTACCTCATTATCCAGAAGACAACGCCGGATTACCTGATCGGAACAATGTTTCCAAAGATATGGATCATCCCACACATAATATCGTGCTTCACTCTTGAGTTTATCCCTTTGGGCCTTGCTAAAGCTAGGAGGAAACACACTCGAAACAAGAAAATTAACCAAATGAGCATACCAAGGTTGAAGTACACGTACCGAAAACAAAGTATCATCTGGAAATTCTTCTCTAATCGGTGTGACTTGAGCACATCGTTCCTCCTCATGAACTAAGCGACTAAGATGATCCGCTACCACGTTTTCCGCCCCCTTTTTGTCTTTGATCTCAATGTTGAATTCACTCAACAACAAGATCCATCTAATTAACCTGGGCTTTGCCTCCTTCTTCGTCAACAAATAACGAAGGGCTGCATGATCCGTGTAGACAATCACCTTTGTACCTAGCAAATAAGACCGAAACTTTTCAAAAGCAAAAACCACCGCCAAGAGCTCCTTCTCGGTGGTGTAATAATTTTTCTATGCTTCATTTAGAGTCATAGAAGCATAATGGATAACATGAGAAGCCTTACCAATCTTTTGATCCAAAATTGCTCCCACCGCATAGTCGCTTGCATCACACATCAGCTCAAACGATAGGGACCAATCTGGGGGTTGAATTATTGGTTCAGTGGTGAGGCGAGCCTTCAACTCATCAAAAGCTCTTTTACAAGCTTCATTAAAGTCAAAGGTGACATCCTTCTTGAGTAACTCACAAAGGGGTGAAGCGATCTTGGAGAAGTCTTTAATGAACCTGCGGTAAAAACCTGCATGACCAAGAAAAGAGCGTACTTCCCGAACATTAGTAGGATAAGGCAAGGATTGAATTACTTCAACCTTTGCCTTATCAACCTCAATCCCTTTAGATGACACTATATGGCCTAACACTATGCCCTGCTCTACCATAAAATGACACTTTGCAGAATTAAGACAAAGGTTAGTATCCTCACAACGTTTTAGCACAAGTGTCAAGTGAGTTAAACAAGAATCAAAGTCATTGCCATGAACGGTAAAATCAACCATAAAGACTTCAATGAAGTTCTCTATATATTCAGAGAATATACTGACCATACACCTTTGAAAGGTTGCGGGTGCATTACATAGACCAAATGGCATTCTTCGGTAAGCGAATGTGCCAAATGGGCAAGTAAATGTTGTCTTCTCTTGATCCTCGGGTGCAATTGCTATCTAAAAATAACCTGAATACCCATCCAAGAAACAATAGAAGGAACGACCCGCAAGTCGCTCAAGCATTTGGTCAATAAATGGTAAACGAAAATGGTCTTTACGGGTTACCGTGTTTAGCTTTCGGTAATCGATGCATACACGCCACCTTGTTTGAATTCTTGTTGGAATGAGCTCACCATCTTGATTCTCCTTCATTGTGATTCCACCTTTCTTGGCAACGACCTGAGTAGAACTTACCCATTTGCTATCCGATATAGGAAAGATCATACCTGCTTGGAGAAGTTTCAGGACCTCCTTCTTCACAACTTCCATCATAGGTGGGTTCATCCTTCTTTGTGGTTGTCTTGAGGGCTTTGCTTCATCCTCCAATAGGATTCTATGCATACATTTGGAGGGGCTTATTCCTCTAATGTTGGCAATAGTCCATCCTATAGCAGATTTATGCTCCCTTAGAACATCCAACAACCGGTTTTCTTGATCTTGAGTCAACTTGTTTGAGATTATCACCGTAAGGTATCTCCATCACCTAGGAAAGCGTACTTGAGGTGGTCCGGTAGTTGCTTAAGCTCTACCTTTGGGGCTTGCACAATAGAAGGAACAAGCTTCTCGCTTGGCAATGTTAGTGGAATGGGCTTTGAGCCCGGTAGCAAGAGTGGTCGCTCAAAATGAGCGTTCAACTCGGCTACAATTTCTTGCATATCATCATTCAGCATAAATTCCACTTCATCTTTATCAACCACAGAATTTTCAAGAGTAGATTGCAATTCATCATGATCATTAATGTCAAAGAAGTCTTGAATAAGAGTATCTAACACATCAATTGAACATAAAGAATGAACATCATAGGGAAATTTCATAGCATCATAGATATTGTATTCCACTTTTTCCCCATCAAACTCCATGGTTAATGAACCACTACACACATCAATTTTAGTTTTGGCTATTTTAAGGAATGGTCTACCTAAGAGAATAGGAGTTGCATGCTTGTCATGTTCCATTTCAAGTACGTAAAAATCAGCAGGGAAAACCAACTTATCAATCATAACAAGCACATCTTCTATAATCCCCTTTGGGTAAACGTTAGACCTATCAGCCAATTGAATGACTACACTTGTCGCATGCAATGGACCCAGCCCAAGAGACTCATAAATTGAATAAGGCAAAACATTAATAGAAGCACCTAAGTCTAGCATAGCCTTTTCAAATTTTGTCTCATCTATAATACAAGGGATAGTAAACATACCTGGATCTTCGCATTTTTGTGGCAATCGTCTTTGGAAGACCGCTGAGATTTTCTCACTAACCTTGATCTTTTGCTTCCCTTTTTGCTTTTGATTCCGCTTGACCGTGCATAACTCCTTCAAAAACTTAGCGTAGCGAGGAATGCTCTTGATAAGCTTGAGAAGTGGAATATTCACCTCGCACTTGCTAAATGTTTCAAAGATCTCTTTGTCGTTCTCGATCTTACGGGTCTCCTTTAAGGCTTCGGGAAAAGGTGGGAGAGGTTTGAGAGCCGAGGTTGAAGGAGTCGAGGAATCGCCATGAATCACCGACGACGCGGTTTGGTCACCTGAGGGTGCGGTCACGCTCTGGCCGGTTTTGACCGCGCTCTCGCCGCAGAAAATTGACCCGTTAGAGCGCGGTTGAATGCTTGGTGGCGCGGGGGCGCTCTGGCTGTTTTGCCCGTGCTTGGTCTTTTGTTCCAACTCCGATACTTCGTCTTCCTTGGTTTCTTCCTCATGCAAGGTTGGTTGCTTGTCGGCTTTGGTTTCTAACACTTTACCACTACGGAGCGATATTGCATTCACATTCTGTTTAGGATTGAGTTCCGTCTGACAGGGTAACCTGTTGGAATCTTTAGCTTCAAGTTTTCTCATTGCTTTTGCAAGTTGGCTCATCTGATTTTCCAAGTTGGTGATGCTTGACTTGGTGTCTTGCTGAAATTGCCCCACAGATTGATGCATAATAGTCATGTTTTGGGTAAGAGCACGGATCATTTCATCTGTGGATAAAGACGAGCCTTGACTTGGTGCTTGAGGCTGAGGTTGAGGTTGAAAGGGAGGTCTAAAACCTGGAGGCCCGTTTGGATGTGCATACTGTTGATTTTGATTTCCATACCTCAAATTGTGATGATCCTTCCAGGCCGGATTGTACGTGGTTGAATAAGGATCATATGCTGGTCTTCTTGGCCCATAGCCTCCAAGTGCATTAACTTCCTCCTCTTGAGCATGAAGAGTGGGACAAGCATCTGTCTTATGAGTAACATCGGAGCAGAAACCGCAAGGCTTGACTTGTTGTTGTCCTTTCAGCATGAATTGCCTGAACATTGACTTCAACTCATTCACCTCTTCATGTAAAGCTGTAGCATCGATAGATTGGGCTGCCTTCGCTGAAGCTCGTTTGCTAAATTGACGCGAGCCTTCAGAAAGTTCATGAAATAGATCAAAAGCTTCATCGGGAGTCTTGTTCAGGATGTTTCCTCCACAGGCAGCATTAACATGTCGGCTCTCTTCATCCAATAAGCCCTCATGAAGGTACATAACAAGATCCATCCGAGAATAACCATGATAGGGGCAACTTGAGATTAGCTTCTTGAACCTCTCATAATACTCGTAGAGCGATTCGTTTGGGAGCTGTTCAATGTTGCTAATGCTCTTCTTCATACTTGAGAGCTTTGTGGCTGGGAAATACTTCTCAAGAAAAGCCTTTTTCAGTTCCTCCCAAGTCTCAATACTGCCAGGTGCAAGATAATAGAGCCAGTCACTCGCTGCATCTTTCAAAGAGAAAGTGAAAGCTCTCAACTTGATTTGTTCATCAGTGACACCATTTGGTTTCATGCTAGTGCAGACAGCATGAAAATCCGATAGATGATTATTGGGGTCTTCACCTGCCTTTCCATAGAATTGAGGAAGAAGGTGAATCAATCCTGATTTCAGTTCAAATTGGACACCGTCGGGGAGTGCAGGTATCTTCACCGCCAATGGTTGTTGGGCCAAATCAGGTGCAGTCAACTATCTCAGTGTCTGAGCCATCTCTGGTATTTCAGGAACGCTGTCAAAACCAGAATCAGAATCAGAAGAAGAAGAAGGTGTCAGGTTGAACGGTAGTTCCCGAGAAATCGCACGAGCTTGCCTGCGCAACCTAGAGATTGTTCGTTCGATTTCTGAATCAAATTCAACAAGAGATGGATTAGTAGCACGGGTCTGAACCATGCAAGTGGTTCACACCCAAAAGAAATAAAAAGTAACACTAGATAAATACAAATAATTTGCCGAGTCCCTGGCAACGGCGCCAAATTTGACGAGCACTTTTACGTCGTTATAAAAGCACTATCAAAGAAAATTCCTAACTTCCTAACCTTAGTAAAGTGGAAGTAAGGGTCGAACCCACAAAGACTCGAAATATTTGTATTTAAGTATTATTACTAAATTAAAAGGGGATTTTGTGATTGTAAACTAAAATCTAAATTATTAAAACTAACTAAACAAAGCAAGTGAATATGATTTAAGATTCAAATATGGAGAGAAGCGTCCAACCAGTTTCGTATCCATTGCATACATGAGTTTTGATCCTCGATTATTCTTATTTCAATTTCCCTTGACTAATCTATTGTGAATTTATGAATTCAAGCTTAAGGTGGTTGTTAATATACATCGTCTTTAACAACCTTTTAATCAATTAACCTAGAAAACCTTCTATGTCAAGTTGATCATGCAATTAAGTTCAAAGCATTCAATAGAAACAATAATCATGAATTCCACCATCTATTCACGAAGTCTTGTGATTAAATTCTCCGCCTTTGATTAACCTTATTCCACCGTCTATAAGTTTAATCAAAGGATTCATCCATGAATAATCAAATTCCACCGTCTATTTAATTATTGTATACAATAATTAAATAGACGGTGGAATTCAACCTAGAAGTAAAATAGGTGATCAAGCTATTATAATCCTAAGTGAATTTAATCAATTAAGCACGGAGATATTCAATCTAGTCAAGGCAAACTAAAATAATTCAAATTCACAAACAATCATGCATACAACTTCAACTAACTAGTTGGACATGAGAAAATTAGCTAGACATTGTCATTGAAGAAAAATAAAACTTACAAGAGTCAAATTGATCTTCAATCGCAAAGTTAGGGTTTTTGTCTCCCACGAGTCTCCAAACTCAAAAACTTAGAACACAAGAATAATAGATAGCATAATCTCCAAATAAACCTAAAGAAAGTATTTATATTAACTCTAAAAATATCCAAAAACATAAACTAAAGTCGGCCCACAAGATATTACGGAGCCCAAGTCAGCGTCGAGCAAACGCGCCGGAGCGCGGTTTGGATCTCCCCAGAGCGCGACCGCGCTTTGCCCATTTTGGCCGCGCTCTGGCCGCAGCAACTCGACCCCTCCAGCGCGGTCCTAGCCTTTCACTCCGCGGTCTACCGCTTTGCTTTTGCCTTGTCATTCTCGCCTCGGATCTTCACTTCAACGCTCCTTATGCATCCCGAGGTTCCGTCCCAAGCCTTCCATCTACCGTCTTCCACCTTTCGACTTGCAATTATGCACAAAGACACGTAGATTCTGAACTTGATGAGGTATTTTTCGTGGTCGTTTATACCTATCAAAGAAACCTTAGCTTAACCAACTCAGTAGAGCGGTAAGTAAGGGTCGATCCCACAGAGACTCGTGTATTAATGTTATTACTTGTGTGCCAAGTAACCAAAGGGGGTTTTCAGAATGATTATCTAAACTAATATGCAAGAATAAAACTAACTATGAATGCAAAAGATGATTTGAATATATGTAAGACAAACGTGTTCAACTAGTTAAATCCATCATGATATTGGTTCATTGATCATTGATTCTCTTGATTCTCTTCTCACTTGAATAATCTATT
Source organism: Fallopia convolvulus (assembly GCA_964016875.1). NCBI lineage: Eukaryota > Viridiplantae > Streptophyta > Magnoliopsida > Caryophyllales > Polygonaceae > Fallopia > Fallopia convolvulus. The sequence goes on from OZ024722.1 coordinate 53,503,704, forward strand.
GTGGATAGTGATCCTACTAAGGACTAAAACCCGAACTTCATACATAGTTGATAGAACAACCAGTCTAACAACCCTAATTAAATAATAACCTAGAAGACCTTCTAGATTCAATTAAATAATAGCATGGCGATTCAAGTTATCAATAGAAACAAACAACTTAGAGCAACCAAACATCTAAGTGACTTGTGAATTTATTCCCTTCTTCAACCAAATAGTCCAACCGGTACTAAATTAATTAAAGTATACTCTTGATCAAATTAACTCCAACCGGTAATTAATCAGATTCAGTTTTAACTAGAAATTCTATTAGGTGATCAATCTAACAAAACCCTAGTTTAGATTCAATTAAGCACAGGGAATAATTTCTATTCAAGTTTGTTGAGAATCAATCAAACCTCACAACTATATACAAATCATGACTTCAATAACTAGCCAAACACAAGAGAAATTAGCAATTCATAATTAAAATTCAAATCAAACTTACAAAGGTTTCAAAGTCTTCCTTGAGAGAAAAACTCTAGCCTCCAAAAGTATGATCTAAGTTATGAAAGAGATAAACTAACAAAAGCTTAAATATGTCTCCCAAAATAATCCTCCAAAACCCTATCATTAAGCATATACTCGCACAAGATATAACCAAGCCCAAAAGTCAAGCCCAAAAGTCGGCCCAAGATGTCCGCGTAAAACTCTAGAAAGCGCGGGTTGCACCTACAAATGCGCGGCCGCGCAATTTCTTCCCAACCTGCGCAATTAGCTTCGGTTCAGCATTCAGGTGATACTTCAGAGTCTGTTTTGACCTACTTAGAGTTGGAATTTGGACTCGGAGTAAAAATATGAATTGTAGCTCTTTGAATTAGCTTTCCAGTGATAACAAATTCATCTCCATCCGAGCACTATAGATCCCAAACCAAGCATTGCAAGATAGAGGTGTCGAAACTAGAACTCCAATGCATAGCCCGGGTTTAAGCGTTCTTTTCACACAAGCTCTTGGGCGTTAACTCTTCTAATGTTCACTTGTATCACTCTAAGCTTCCTAAAACTTCACCATAGTCCTATAAGATCCATCCCGTCCATGCTTGTTTACCTAAAGATCTGCAAAACCGAGCAAAACAAGCGCAAAATCCGAATTTCCTAGAAAACCTAAAAACCTAAGAACTAGACTAAACTAAGCTAAAACCATGCAAAACAAACATAAATATGCATCCTAAACACTACCTAAATGCAAGCTATCAAATTCCCCCATGCTTAACCCTTGCTTGTCCTCAAGCAAGACATAAATCCAAATCACACCATAGAAATGCAATCATACATCCATCTCAAGTCAAACAAGCATTTCACATATAATCAAAAACCCAACCAAGACTTCCTAGCATGCATTATAACAAGCAAAGAGCAAAGAGCATTCATTCATTCTAGACCTCACCAAGGTAAATGTGTTTGCACTCAAACTCTCAAGTGTTTAAGGACGTGTTTCACTCAAAATCAACCATGAAAACTAGACTACCATATGCTTGCATCAGAGTTCTAAATCTCCACCGCTGGGGATCAAATACATAAAATCAAGAGGTCTTTTTAAAGCTTGTAATGGGGCCAAGGTAAAGAGAAATTTGGAAGGAGTCATATTTGGCTTGTGGTGCTAAATCTGGGATAAAGAACTAATCCTAAACCCAACTCAACACTTTCTTCTTACTTCACTTCCCAACTTCCTCTCTCAACTCCATACATTTACATTTAAACACTTTGCTTCTTTTTTTTCTTCTTGCCTCTTCTTCAACTCTTTCTTTTACACTTATGAAGATTACTAACATTTGTATTCAACTTTTTCTTTGCTTTGCAATATACTTTTCATCTTCATTTTTTTTTCCTTTACACACTAGAGTTGTATTTCCTCTTTTTCCACCTTTTCTTCCAACTCCCCCATACTTACATCAAACTCACACAAGACACAATCACAACCTAAAGTCCTAAATCCCGGATTATGGGTCAAGCTTATTAGGCTAGGAATCATTTTGTGGAGCTAATAAAAATAGGCTTAAAGCTCAAATAAGTGGGGTGTCAAAAACATGGATCTTGTATGGTAGGAAGGGAAATAATAGGCTAATAAGAAACATTGCCTCAATCATTTTAATGTTATGCATCCAATCATATAAAGCAGCTTTGAAAAAGAGTATTAACGCAAGTTCTAGAGCTAGATAATCATGATGATACACTCAAGAAATTTAGAGGAAGAATATAATCATGAAAGGCCAAAAATATCTCACAAGGCTAATTATTGTATAGAACTTCAGAATGAATCAAATACTCGAGCTAAATACATGCTCAGTCCTATAATCAAGGTAATCAATCAATGATCACGCTCATATCATATCAACTTCAGTAAATCATGCAAATCATGGGTTAGAACTTATACTTAACTTAGAAAAACAAGAGGAATCAAACAATTGGGAAATAAGAACCTAAATGCAATATTTTTGTATTTTTTTCAAATTTTTCAAATTTTTTCTTTTCTATCATTTTTCAGGATTTTAATCAATGCATGCAAAAATTGAAATATGACCTAATCTAATGCAACTACATGCAATGCAATAGTAATGCCCTTCCCCCATGCTTAAAACATACTTTGTCCCCAAAGTATAGTAAAAAGTAAAGAGAAGAGAAAAACTCACAACGATTTAGCTATCCGGGTAATGCGACAGGAAATCCGACGGTGGTAGTGGTGAGTAATCTGTCTTCGGACTTGGGTATCTAAAACACACAAAAACTACCTAAAAAGCAAAAGATAAACTGAAAAACAAAACTACTCTAAGCCTTGGGTTGCCTCCCAATAAGCGCTTGTTTAACGTCATTAGCTTGACTCTTAGCATGGTTTCACAAGATTAGACATTGCCAATGCCCTTAGTAACCTGTCAAATCCCTGTGCACACATCTCAAAAAGACATAAGTAACACAATGATAAATCAAAGATGCATAATATAGCTTTCAAAGACCGTTTTAATTTATCAAACACGTGTGCCCAATTAGCATGAGATGGCAATTGCTCAAAAGAATTCAGCACAAGTGGTGGCTTTAGAAAATACTTACAGTATGAATTAAAGCACTTGTCACCAATACCACTTTTATCCAAGATGAACTCCATACATTCTCCATCTTCCACCTTGTGTTGTCGACTTGGTTCCTCATCTTGAAACTCCATAAGCTCCTGATGTGAGAAGGTGGGGAAACTGAAGCAAGGGATGGCAAGGCCTAACATAGGGTGCACCATGACATCGGGAGACTTAATAGATGCATCATGTTGATTTTCTCCCTCATGGTTGTCTACTTCATCAACAAAGAAGTCATCATGGTCAACAAACGAGTCTTCTTCCAAAACCGTAAAACCCTCAAGCAATTTACTCCACGTGAGTGAAGATGATTCAGGCTCCCTAAGCTCTGTAAGAATCTCTATGCCTGCACAGACTTCCCTTGGCTTTGTGATAATCTGCTCATCTTGCCTTACAGGTGCAAATTCATATTGAGCATCAAATTCATCATCATAACCCTCATCAAGTGTATTAGATTGCTCCTCAACTTGAATCTGGGTGTCTGACTCTTGATAGTTTGACTCCAATGTGATTCCACCACTCCTTTCACACAACTCAAAAGGACATGAGATTGTAGAATGGAAATATGAATCACAAGACTCACAGTGCTCATTGATTATAGCATCCACCCCTTTGGAGAGATCCTTGATTATATCCTCAAGAGACGTATCAATCGGCTGGGGTGGTTGGGAAGATGATTCGACCAAAAAGCTCTGATGGCTCATGAAACATAAAAAATCCCAGCATTCGTCAGGTCCCATAAACAAAAGCCTCTCATTGCTCATGTAATCTGCCAATCCCCTTGTCTCAAAATTCATACCATGGATGACTCCCATGTTCACCTCTCTATCATTGTATCGTAATCCCCAAGCACCAAGTTCAAACACATAGTCTTGAAATCTTGAAAAATAGTCATGGAAGTGTTCATCCTGCAGCTGTCTACAATCGAACAAAGCCATAGATTAGTAGCACGGGTGTTATGAACCGTAAGATAGGTTCACAACACCAAGAATAGCACAAAAGTAATAAACACAAATAGCGACGAGTCCCCGGCAACGGCGCCAAATTTGATGAGGTATTTTTCAGTCGTTTTACCTATCAAAGAATCCTAACTTAACCAATCTGAGTAGAATGGTAAGCAAGGGTCGATCCCACAGAGACTCGTGTATTAATGTTATTACTTATGTGCCAAGTAACTAAAGGGGGGTTTTCAGAATGATTATCTAAACTAATATGCAAGAATAAAACTAACTATGAATGCAAAGATGATTTGAATATATGTAAGACAAACGTGTTCAACTAGTTAGATCCATCATGATATTGATTCGCTGATCATCGATTCTCTTGATTCTCTTCTCACTTGAATAATCTATTGTGGATAATGACCCTACTAAGGATTAAGATCCAAACTTCATATATAGTTGATAGAACTACCAGTCTAACAACCCTAATTAAATAATAACCTAGAAGACCTTCTAGATTCAATTAAATAACAGCATGACGATTCAAGTTATCAATAGAAACAAACAACTTAGAGCAACCAGACATCTAAGTGACTTGTGAATTTATTCCCTTCTTCAACCAACTAGTCCAACCGGTACTAAATTAATTAAAGTATACTCTTGATCAAATTAACTCCAACCAGTAATTAATCAGATTCAGTTTTAACTAGAAATTCTATTAGGTGATCAATCTAACAAAACCCTAGTTTAGATTCAATTAAGCACAGGGAATAATTTCTATTCAAGTTTGTTGAGAATCAATCAAACCTCACAACTATATACAAATCATGACTTCAATAACTAGCCAAACACAAGAGAAATTAGCAATTCATAATTAAAATTCAAATCAAACTTACAAAGGTTTCAAAGTCTTCCTTGAGAGAAAAACTCTAGCCTCCAAAAGTATGATCTAAGTTATGAAAGAGATAAACTAACAAAAGCTTAAATATGTCTCCCAAAATAATCCTCCAAAACCCTATCATTAAGCATATACTCGCACAAGATATAACCAAGCCCAAAAGTCAAGCCCAAAACTCGGCCCAAGATGTCCGCGTAAAACTCTAGAAAGCGCGGGTTGCACCTACAAATGCGTGGCCGCGCAATTTCTTCCCAACCCGCGCAATTACCTTCGGTTCAGCATTCAGGTGACACTTCAGAGTCTGTTTTGACCTACTTAGAGTTGGAATTTGGACTCGGAGTAAAAATATATATTGTAGCTCTTTGAATTAGCTTTCCAGTGATAACAAATTCAGCTCCATCCGAGCACTATAGCTCCCAAACCAAGCATTGCAAGATAGAGGTGTCGAAACAAGAACTCCAATGCATAGCCCGGGTTTAAGCGTTCTTTTCACACAAGCTCTTGGGCGTTAACTCTTCTAATGTTCACTTGTATCACTCTAAGCTTCCTCAAACTTCACCATAGTCCTATAAGATCCATCTCGTCCATGCTTGTTTACCTAAAGATCTGCAAAACCGAGCAAAACAAGCGCAAAACCCGAATTTCCTAGAAAACCTAAGAACTAGACTAAACTAAGCTAAAACCATGCAAAACAAACATAAATATGCATCCTAAACACTACCTAAATGCAAGCTATCAGAACTAAACAAAAATAAAAGCTAAACTAGAACTTAGAATGAAATCCTAGCTAAAAATGCATAAAACGAAAATAAAAACATGCTCTAAGACCTATACATATATGCTCTATCAACCCCTCCACCGAGATGGAGGTGGATTTTACGGAGGAGCTCCTACAGGACGACTAGCCGAACGACGTCGTAGGGGACGATCAGCTCTTCACGGAGCAGGACATACAGTTTGATGCTCCCGTGGGTACTGCGAAGGATTTGTCGGTTGACCATTACCACATATCTGAGGCCACCATCTCTATTTTACCTCCCACCATGACCCATGTCCCGCCACCGGTCTTTTCCAGTCCTCCACCTACTTCTTCGACTGATCCTACTACATTCGTGGTGGGACCCTCATCTCCTCCGCTTACATCCACATTTCCGTCTCCCCCTCCTCCCGTTCCAGCATCCCCCATCCCTCCTCCCGTTCCAGCAGCACCCATCCCTCCTCACGTTCCAGTTGGGTCTGCCCCTCCCCCCGTTCCGAAGGGACCCCCAACCCCCTGCACCAGCAGCAGGGGCCGCTCCTGAGGACCCTCCCGCTGTGGAGGGCACACCGGGAGGTCCTATTGACGCAGCCTGTTGACGACGTATTCCACACACGTGGAGGGCAAGATTTGGAGCGACCGTACCGTACGTAAACTTTTCCAAACTACGAGTATTTAATTTTTTTCGAAAGCAATGTTCAGTTTTTCTAACTCACGTTTATTTCCTCTTTTTAGTATCTTAAGGTCATTAGAGTGTGGTCTAGGAACTTGGATCCTTTACGCTCGTTTCAACAGTATATGCATCGAGGACCCGATTCTTGGTGGGGCCTCGCCCATCGGAGCGGAGCGGGCCTCGCCCAGCGGGCTGATCGGCTTGGAATTTGGCACGACGGACCACATTCTCATCTCTGCATTTCGGGAGCGTTGGTATCCAGAGACCAACACCTTCCACTTCCCGTGGGGCGAGATTACCATCACCATCCATGACATGCACCGCATTTTCGGGATGCCTATAGATGGAGACGCTCTTGTACCCCAAATGGATCCATTGGAGCTCGAGGCTCGTTTAGGGGATTTGCTCGGTCTCGATCCACAAACAACACACGCATGGAAGACATGGGCCCCGTCCAAGGCTATTGCAGCTATTTTGTCGAACATGTTTAGGGGGACCCAACCCGCACCCCCAGGGACCATTGCCACTGTGTTTCTATGGTACTTTCTCGGGATGACGTTATTCATCGACAAGTCCGGGAATTGTATCAAGATCTGGATATTGGGGTTCCTATTCGACCACGACAGGACGGGTAGATATGCTTGGGGGCGGGTTTATTGGCGGGGCTGTTTCGTGAGCTCGGCATGACATTGTGCGCCGATGCAGCGGGATGCTCGGGTTGCGCTCTTATTATGAGGGTACGTGCTTCGGCCTAAATATTTCATTCTTCGAATTTGGTTGGATTCAATATCTTATGAGTATTGTTTCAGACATGGATCATGAGTTATTTCGAGCACACCCGGGGTTGGATCGAGTTGGCTATGGTGGTGCTAGATGACCGTCGTGCAGCCGCACGACAGACTAGTGATAGCGCCCCCAGCCGAGACTCGAAAAGGTTGGATGTGATGCGGCAACATCTAGACACGATCCGTGCAGAGGAGGTTAGACTTCGAAATTAACCTGGCGTACATTCTATAGGGTGAGTGCGACGATTGATGATTTGTATTCCGCTTTGCAGATTTGATGGATGCCGTGGGGCAACGAGCTGGATTTTGATGGCGAGTACCGGGTATCTCGCTATAGGGGCGTCCTGGTACTTGGGATCATACCGGAGGCGTACCATCCAGAAAGGGCGTTGCGCCAGTGTAGTTGCATCCAGACCGTCCCTCCTCCGCCATTGCAGCCTACGGTTCTAGTCCGGCATGCGACCATTCAGAACCGCCCATACATTATTTCATATGATCCGGCAGACCTTCACTAGGCACGGTGTACGGAGCACCTGATCGAGTTGGATGTGCAGCGTTCCGAGTATGCATGGAAAGTGGAGGAGGGCTACTTGGCATGGTGTTGACGGGCCTTTACTCTGGACAACAAATAAATTTATAAGTCAAGACCCGCTGAGTATAGGGGAGTCAGGACCGTTCCATGAGAAGCAAGGTTGTTTGTTTATCGACTCCTAATAACAAAAATCAAACAAAAACAAGCAAAACACTCACAAGCAGCCTCGTTAACGACGTTGTCAGGGTCGTTAACGAACCACCGCAAACAAATGACTAAAAATAACGACCTAAACAGTTTCGGTACCGAGGCTATGAACTCAGTAACGAATATTACTTAAAAGAATTCAAATAAAAACAAAGATCTAGGACAAGGGTACCACAACATAGTCATGCATAAAAACTTGCAAGAAGATGAGATCATGCCTTTGAATAGATAAATTCATCAACTTTCATTGACTAGCAAATAAATTAATCTACTTTCATAAACTAATTCACTCAATTGCTTGTTTTGGATCAAAACTTGAAACTTTCGTATTCAAACAATATCAACCTTCAAGTCTATAACTTTCTCTCTCAATCAAGTTAAAAACTCAAATCACCTTGACTTTCATCTAGGTATAAGCACAACAAACAATCTCAAAAAATATAGATAGAAGGCAACACATAATCTCACTCATCAAACATGCATAACTATGCCGGGTTTAAACCCCGACCCTAGAAAAGAAAACTACTCACTACTCATAACTAAGAAACAATTAAATTCAACAAAAGAGATCATTGAAAACAAAACACTACTCAAATTAATAATAAATATCGTCTTACAGAAATTCAGAAGAAACCGAAAAAATACAAAACACCGAATCGAAACCACAACTAACGACCCGGTAACTCTCGTCCACCGAGCTCTCGATCTTCGACACGTCTCTCTCTCCTTCGGCTCTTCCTCTTCTCCCTACTACTTGCTTCCCCATTTTCTAGACTAAAAAGAAGGGTATTTATACTAATAAGGCTAAAAAATAAAAAGGCTAAAAGATAAAAACTTTCCTAAAAAGATAGAAATAAAATCTAAAAAAATAACAAGACCTAAAATACATAATATAATAACCCCAAAATTCATAAAAAACACTCTACCAACACGGAAATAAATTCCCGCACAGGATCGGTAAGTCACAAAATCAAAATCTCGAAAACTCTATCTTCGTAACCTCGTTAACGAGCCCTCACAACCTCGTTAACGAGCCTGGGCTTGACTTCTTCAACACTTCTTCTTCAAAAACTTAGAATTCGACTTCTTCATCTTGTATTCCTCCGTCCCTCACCATAGCATTCCAAATTCAGCTCCAAATAGCACCTTTTCCTTGCTAAAACCTACAAAAAGACACAAAACGGAGTAGCTTCCATACTTTTCACAAAATATGCAAAACTATCCAAAAACACACAAAACTAACCCTAAACTTATCAAAACTAGTCCTAACAAACTAAGAAAACATACTAAAAACTATACTAAAAACACGAACATCACATGGTTTAGAGCCCGATCTCACGTGTACGTGGACCCGACTTCAGCACACCAGGATGACCCTCGTCCTCCTGTGCCTCACCCGATACCGGCAGTTTCTGACAAGATGGTAAGAACATATTATTTTTTAGTTGTATGTTTAAGTTGTTATTTGAGTGTACAAACTAATATTATTTAATTTTATTTGCGCAGAGGGTACAACACGCAGCGGGATATGCCCGGAGCCAGCTACTACAGATGTCGCATGATCATCCGGCTGCGCAGCATCTCAGGCACATGCTCAGTATCCTAGATTCTGACGCACCGCCTCCCCCACCGATGCCCACCCGACACTTCCCGGATTTAGTGCACGAGTGCAGCAGTGGCAGCGGTACCTCGCATAAGCGCCACACTTAGATGTCTTCATATTTGACATACATTAGTACTTTATGAATCTACTTTTGATGGTTTTGGATTGTTGATTTCATTTCACATTACTACTCTTGATTTCGGATGTTTTGGATGATTTCGGTTGGCATTTCACATTACTACTTTATATATCTATGTGTGTATGTATATGATTGCAATTGAGATATTCAGATTTAAGATTTGACAAACATAACTTCATAAAAAAGTGACTTATAACACTTGGATCCACATTTCGACGACGCTTACAACTAACTTACCGAAAAAACCCTAAACAACAATAATGACTTATAACACTAAACAACTTACTGAAAAAACCCTAAACAACTTACTGAAAAAACACTTGGATCCATAAAAAGTGACTTATAACAGTAAACCACATCATTAATTCTCGGGCGAAATATCATCAATCGCCCGAATCTCCGCACCTTCAGTCAGGCGAAGCTACATCGTCGTTTCTTTGGCATAGATGCGATGTGTTATATCGTTGTCGTTCAAGAAGAAGGAACAATATCCTGGTGGTGCTCCATATCCATATTCGCTCCAGTTCATGATGATGTTTTTTATTGATGCGCCTTGTATCACAGACCATTCCGTCTTCGTCTCCCTAACCCCACGGACGTGCACGATGGAGAAGTTTATGATGTGTGGAGCAAAGGGGTAGGTTCACGATGAACACGCTTTCCTTTGAGCCATTGGTGTGCCGATAATGAAATTCTGGTTTCGGTTTAGGGTTTAGGGTTGATAGAGAGTGGAGCAACAATGGAGAAGGTTTAGGTCTCATTTTATGCTTGGAATTTGCTCGAAGGGAGAGATTTGCATGCATAAGTCTTGTCACCAGAAAAGCTGTTGGTATACTGTTTTTAGAAACATGCGCGGAACTGGTAAAAATGGAATTACCCAGTTGGGTGAAAGGGGGAGCAGATAGCGCGCAACGGGCCTTCGTGGATCCATGAAGGCCCGTTGCGCGCCTTCTGCTAAATCTGGTGGACAACACGGATATTATACTATTAAAAAATAAAATAAAATGAAAATACCTACACAGTAAACCAAATTATTGCTCTCCCTTCCCCAAGCGGGAAAGTTGAAAAGACAATTCAATATTTCAGTCTCCACTTTGAGCCATTGTTGTTTCTGCCTTTTCAGACCCATCAACAAGATTCGCAAACCTAGTCTGACATGCATGAGTTTGAAATTCATCCCACTTCCAGGAAAATCAATCTTCTCCACTCCCCAGGGCTTCGTCTCTTCGATTCGTTCTCTTAACTTTGGTGCTTTAGGTTTGTTTTCAAGTGCTTTCTTATCTCGTCAATTCGCGTTACTCTTTCATCTGAATTTTGCTTCAGTATTTCTCCAACTGGTATCGGCCTGGTGCTTTTGTCAAAAACAATTACATTAGAGGCAAATTTGGATGATTCCGATGTCCATGTAGAAGTGATTGATGATATTTCTTGCAAGGTAAAAGCACTTTTTGCTGTATAAATTATGGTTATGGGATGTTTTCTAAGGTGAAGAAGATGGTTTGGAATGAATAAAAATTCAAACGCCATGCATGACAATGCTCTTCGTCCCCTCTAGGGTTTTTTTATTAAAATTAAGATAAATTGAGCTTAGTAGTCATCAAACAGTGGAAAGCTCGACCCCCTTACATCTAAACATCTTTAAAAAGTTCATAAATCCCCTAAACGGGGCACACAATTCATGAAATATGAAAACAGGTTCTTCTTGATAAAGTACATATATCCCATAATAATTCCCCTAACAAGACTGTCCTAAGAAAATGTCTCCGGATCCCGACCGATGTCCCTTCGGCAAGCCTTCCAATGGTCAATCCTCGGGGTAAGAGCCTCGAGCCAGTAGTCGGCGCTGGGGTCATGAAATCGACGCCATGCATGAGGAGGTGGGGGGGGGGATAGGCGTGTTCCCCGTCAGCCATACCTGAAAAGAAATGCTATGTCATATATACGCAAGCAAGATCTACAAAAACAAACAACTTCAAAAAAAAGTAATTACAAATTTCTCACCGGTATGAAGTGGTCCCGTTGACCAACGTGGGCGATAGCAACGACTGGTGGCGATATCCCATGTCCTTGACTGTTACCAAAAATCTGCAACGGTAAACACATGTGGGAGCCTCGATTCCTCGATAAGAACACAAGTGGCACTTGATAAAAAGTAGAAAACACAAGGCCGTGTAGCGGCATATCTAGCCAGTATCTGTTCGAGCAAGGAGACTCCACATGACCGATCTGCTCCAAGAACTCAGCAAATGATTTAAGGCCCCTAGTGAACAAGGCTTCAGACATATCTCTGTTCCGCATCAATTCTGCCTGAAGCTCCCATCAAATACTGTAATAATCCTCCTCTTGCCTCCTCAATACGCAAGCAAGTGACCGAAAACCACAATGACCGTCTCCCATCACGTCTCTAGCATCATCAATGAACGGAAATACAAAACTATCCACATTACCGATGCCAAAGTTAACCCCGTGCCATTTGACGCTCGTCGAGGGGCCACGGTGGCTTCCAACAGTCGGGGTAGCGGTGCTAGGAGACACGGTCGCAACCGGAGGCGTATCAACTCCAACTCCGGTCCGTTTCTTATTCCTAGATCCTTTAGGTCGTCCGCGTGGTCAGGATGGCGCCGATGTATTTGCTTTGCTCCCACTATCGTTGTCTTTCCGTCTTTGTTGCTCCCTCTCGTACTCTTCCATTACGTGTTTAAGGTGTGTTTTTTCCCAGGTGGTTGAATACTTGTTGGCTCCATCTGGCGTCTCGTAAGGTATCGGCTCAATAAGGTTTGTGTCTTCGGGATGCTCTGAACCTTTGAACGTTGATGTGATCTGCAAGTACTGGTCTCTACGCATCTGACCACTATTTCGTAGAGCCACCATTTCTTCCCACGTTGGGTCTTGAATGGTCAAGGGTACGCAGGCAAGGGCAAGATCGTTGTCATCGCTAAGGCCATCCCATTCGATTTGTTTCCAAAAAGGATGTATCTCCTCCAAATCGATGGGTACTTTAGTTATGATAGCGTGTGCAACTCGATGCTTGCATGGAAGACCGTGACATTCCCTCCAAAAGTAGTCGTGGCACTCCACCTCGAGTGTACCCTACGTCAACTCAAGTGCTATATCATAATACATGTCTAATAACTTACCTAGGCATTGCCTTGAAACGTGTCCGCGTATAGGACGAAACAACGCTCTGAACTTTTCTGCCATTAGTCTGTATTTTGTTGGTTTCTGTATTCTGGTTCTCTCAATGGCTGTCCTCAAACTATTGGTTTGAGATTCCATCTGGATGTGAATCCTTAGTATCACAGTGTTGAAGCCTCATCCAGATGAACCCAATATCTTTTTTAGCACATCGTGCATCCCTTCGACCCTAAAATACACATGTCAAAGTTTAAATATTGAACGAATACACTTTCTAATATTGATGTCCACCTTTTTAGTCATTTTTTAGGGTGTGTTTTTAGTGTGTTTGAGTCTTTTTCTTTAGTTTTGTGTTTTGTTTTGAGTCGTTTATGTAGGTTTTCGTATTTCCTTAAGATATAGAGTCTACATAAGCTTTGGTGGTGTTTTGTAGGTTTTAGAAGCTATTTGGAGCACTTTTGAGGAAAAGAGCAAAACCGAAGAGAAGCACTTAAGGAAAAAGCTCAAGGAATGAAATTCATAAAGACTTTGAATATCAAGTTTGAGCTTGTAAAGAGATAGAGAAATTCGTTACAAGAACATAGGAAAAAGAATCGAGTCAAACGGAGTTGTAACAAATCCGCTACGCAAGTTTTACTCAAGGTTGTTCGAAGTGCTGAATAGGGTCGTTAACGACCCTGGCAAGGTCGTTAAGGAGGCATCCCGAACAAGATAGAAGCTTTTAATCTCGCACCGACTCGGGATGCCTCCTTAACGACCTTTTAATCTCCCGAGTCGGCGCGAGACTAAAGGTTGTTTGAAATGCTAAAAATGAAATTAACTATTGGTGGTTCTCGTCTGAAAGTGGAGTGTATGATCCGTCCAAGCACGAACTATGTTTTTCTTGTATGGATTAAGCCACACCTTCTCCACGTATGCAATAAGCGTCGGTCGCCATCTTCTCTTCAATTCTACATACCTTTCTTCAAATGTCGCCTCTGTGGTGGACGAAAAGAACACCCAACAAGCGTTTGCAAACCCGCGTGACAACTCATGTGGATTTTCAGCGTTCGCAAACACCTTTAGGCCGTACGCCAGGATTTTATGTCAGATGTGCACCCAACACAACAAATGTTGTACTCTGTCCCCGAAAACTTGACTTATTGCCTTGATTAGAGCCTGCTCGCGATCTGTCATGATTGCATTGACTTGGACTCCAAGCTCGTCGTACACGTCTTTCAATTGAGTTAACACCCACCTATAACTACCGACATCTTCGTTTGAAATAAATGCAAACCCGATGCTGAATGTATTTCCGGTGCAAGTAAAGCCAACCATCTCCAATAAAGGCATGGCGTACCTAGCAGAACAAGTTGTTTTAAACATTTATACTAGAAGCATACTAATCAAGTCGATTACAGATTAAAATAACATACCTATTGGTTTTGTATGTGGAGTTCATATGACGACATAGGGAAACATCTTCAGCATGCGCAGACTCGTGGGGTGCACAAAAAACAAAGCATTCATAACATCAGAACCCCTTACTCGTCTTGGATGGACAATGTATCCTCGGTATTTCAAGAACTTTAAAGACCATTGTGTCACCGTCAATTCTCCACAATCCTCAAGCAGTAACTTCTCCCTCATATTGTAGATTTGTCTAATTGAGGTCACATTTCCCGGGTACCTTGATCTCAACTCTTGAAGTACCATCTTCGGGGTAGCTAGATATAGGAACTTCTCTTTCACAAACTCCTTTTGCTCAGCTGTCAATCGGCCTGCATATGGATGAGCTAACAAACTAGTGGAGAAGCGATGATTGTGTTGTCTGCACTTTACTGTTAAGACCCATCCATTTTTTTCCTTGAGGCGGACCCCATTCAATTCAAACGGACATCCACACTTCCTGGTCGGAGTATCGGTAAGTGGCTTATAAATGCTCCTATTTTCCGGTCCGGGCAACACCCTCTTGCCACATCTATATCTACCGGCTAGGTCACAAGTGAGTATGACCCTGTTTGGATTTGAGGTTTTTATGACTAGTACAAAATTCTTCGAAATTGCAGTTTGTCTAGACCAATCAAGCATCTCTCTTCGATCACTCCACAACCCATCGTAGTGGAAAGCAATAGAAAAATCTATTCCGACAACCTATGATTTCAAAATGTAAAAACAAAATATTATAAATTACACTATCCTAACTTTCAATATACTACGTTCGTAAATGGCAAAAAAGCCTAAACAGAATATTTGGATTTGAGGTTTTTATCCTAAAAATGTAATATTATGGTTTCTTTGAAAAATACCTGTTCTGGCTCGCTTGATGCATCGGAATCGGTTCCGTAGTCTTCTCCTGGTACACCTTCCTCATCCTCAGATATGAAACTATCGATTGACGATGAATCTTCCTCCTCGGGATGATAATCGCTCGATGACGTATCTTCTTCTCCTGACGACATTTTTAAGCAATGATGTGGAATGAAGGTATGCCCCAACTATGAGAATCGAAATGGGTATTTATAGGGGACAATTCGACCGTTTTTTTACTGTTGAGATCCGCGCAACGAGGCCTCGCGCCAGTCCAACGACACTTTTTCAAATGTGTCATTGGATTGCGCGCAACGTTATTGCGCGCATGCACGAAACTGTGTTGCGCACGCAACAGCGTTGCGCGGCCCCTTGGCCGCCACGCTCCCGAAACCCTCACTTTTTTAAATTCCGGATTTGCCCTTCCGCCGTGCGAATCTGCGTTGCACGGATATTTATGTGCGCTTACAAATTTTTTTCCGTGTGTATAAATCAACAGCCTATATATAGATATAGATTAGGTAGATTTCTTGGATTAACCAAACCAATCGGGGCTTCCAAACCAGAAAGCTGAACATTTTGGGGTCGTTCAAATCCAATACTCGACACTTTTTCAATATAGTCGGATCGGGTATCCGGATTACAATAGCTTGTGGTAGCGTCGCCCGTCACAAGCTCCAAAACCTAGCAATGGTAGCCATGCTAGGGAAGTTGATGCTTCTACGTCCACACTCTCCCACTCCTTACCTTCTTCTATCTCCACCTTTCTCTCTTCCTCATCTACTCCTCCGTTCCTCTATCTCCTCCGCCGCCATAACCACCGCCGTCGCCGTATCACCTCCATCCCATTCGTCCACCCTCACAATTGCCACCATCGACGGACCTTCGCTCCGCAAAGGCAGCCTAATTTATAGCCCCTCACAACACACTACGCTAACCTCCGATGACGGAGACATCCCCTTCGACGAAGATCAGTTCACTCGTGTGTTCGACATCGCGGCTCTCCGAGTCCCCTCAGAGCGCTGTTACGCCTTGGAGAATCGTCTACGGGGCCACTTGCTGAATTGGCCTCGAGTTCGCAACATCGCTAGGGTTCCGGGTGATGAAATTGAAGAGGAATTTCAGGATCTCTTGAGCGTTAGTAATAGCGCGGGATCCGATAACGAGGTGTCATTGAATCGTAGAATTCATGGGAAGGCGGATGGAGATGGAGATGAATTGAGTCCGGTTTTGTATAGAGATAAGCTTGCAAAGGAATTCAATTCCAGGGGGTTTGTTAGGTTTAGGAATCTGGCCAAGATTTCTAGGCCGAAGAGGAAGAGGAAGAAGAAAGATGGTCAGGAGAGTGTGGATGAGAGTGAGAAGGAGAGTGGGAGTGTTAGGAGGGAGAGTGTGATGGTGGAGGTTGTGGAGGAGGATGAGATGGGGGATTTGAGTGGATTGCTTGGTGATGACTTCAAGGGGCGAAGATGGAGGTGGTCGACGAGATTGTTGCTTTTGGATGAGAAATACGCCATGAAAAAAGTAGACGAGCTTCCTGATGCTGTCAAGGTGAATCCTTTGAGCATTTTTGTGTGTTGTAATTGTATGTAGTTTATAGTTTAGCTTGGATTGAGTTTGATCTAGAATGTTGTTTTGTAGTTGAATTGATTAGGACAAAGAAAAGTTGGAAATTTGAGAGGGAAAGAGATTTTTATTGAGTTGCATTTGTATACATTCCACGATTCTCCGTTTGGACTATTTCTGATTCATCTATAAAATCATAATTGAGCTTAATTACTTTGAAAATAGATAGGACTAGTATACAATATTGTCCAGGTTTTGTGTATTGAGCAGAACACTTGCATTGGCTGGATACTTGGGATATTAAAAGTTCATGAGCAACGTTCATTTACTGACTATATGTTATGTTGTATTACCCTTCTATTTTCAGGCAGCTATAAGAGAAGACAGCATGCAGGGTACAGATATAACCTTTGAACTTGTTAGGTGCAAGCTAACTTTGTTCTATGATTACTGGTCAATGAATGAGGTAATTTTTTATGGTGATTACACTGATTGTTCACATGACATGAGTGGCTAGTTTAACTCATTGCAAACCTTTGTTTGCCCTCTGCCCATTTGTTATGCTCAGTTTGTCTTTGAATGTGATTATTTACATATTTCTGTTGACAATTGTCAGGAAAATTAATATGCACAAAACAAAGAACTAAAAAACAGTGTTAAATTTTTGGTCAATATCTTAACTCTAGAAAGTAAAATGAAGAAAGTATTATATTTGTGGATGTTTGAAGAATTATGCCAAATTTTCTGGCATTTTTCCTTGCAGATCTTGGAGGCATTATTGCCAGAGGACTTTATTGTTCCATCAGCTTTTGAAACAGTTGGGCATATTGCTCACCTGAATTTGAGGGAGGAACATTTTCCATATAAGAAGCTAATTGCAAAGGTGATTGTATTTGGATATGAATTGATCAATAACCTGATTTACAAGTGTGAATCTCATGTCTGTGTCCCTGAACAAATTCCTCCCTTTCCGTTATTTTCTTCAGGTGGTGCTGGACAAAAATAAGCCAAAGATACAAACAGTTGTAAATAAACTTGATGCTATTAGCAATAACTATAGAACAATGCAACTAGAGGTTTTGGCTGGAAACCGTTCACTTGTTACGACCGTCATTGAGAATGGAATAAGATTTCAAGTTGACCTGGCAATGGTGTATGTTCCTCCTTGCTATGACATCTCTAACATTTTCATGTAGATTTTCTCAGCATTCTTGGATGTATCAGTTGACATTGTCTTGACTTTTGGGGTAGTTTTATACAGTAATGTTTAAGAAGATGGTTTAATTGAGTCTTTCTTGTTTGTTTGTTTATTCTAATTGAACTTGAACTTTTCGTTGATATTTTTCAACCAGTGTAAACTACGGGTATTATTCTTTTGGCAGTAAAACCTTTTTATCTCCTTATTGTATGGCCTTGTTCTTTTATCACCCAAAAACCACTTTCTCTCTAAAACCTATTTTTAATAATCTTGAAATACGTGCACCCCTCTCTACTTTTTACGTTTTTCGAGATACAAAAAATAACTTTCACCCAAAAACAACTTTTCATCTACTAGTGAAACAAGGCCTATATCTGTCTTACTAATATATCATATCTTAGTGGATTTATGAACATCTTACTAATATATCATATCTTAGTGGATTTACTTGTTCATATAGTCAAACATCATAAACAATCTTTTTCTTCATCATTAAGCTATGGTTAGAAGATCTGTTCCAAAAATGAAAGTACTATGGTTAGAAGATAAATTTGGTAAATTTGGTGTTTAGTGTTTTCTGGAATCCAATATGTCCTATACATCTAGATAAGTAGTCACTTCTACCTGTGATCACATACATTTGGATGCTATATATTGAATGTGCTGGTTGATTGTGGAGAGTGAAATGATTCTTTAAAAAGAAATTAGATTAAAGAGGATATTAACTGGAGAAATCACATCTCTTCTTATCCTGTGCAGGTACTGGAATTCCAGATTAGCTACTGAAAGACAGAGGCTTATAAGTTGCTTCGAGTATGATGATGTTGTATGTATGTTTCTGTCTCTACACAATTGAGTCACGATCTATATGTTTGAATTGAATGAACATAGAAGAATTTTTGATTGGTTGATCATGTGAATAGGATACATAAATCCTCATACACTTTTGAGTTTGACTTTAAAGCATGGAGTGAAAAATTAGTTTCTAATGAGATATTCTATATTATACTACTAAAGTGACGACTTGTGTACCAGGTAGACTGAACATTATTTTCCTTTTTCCTTTGAAAGTTTTAAAAGTACATATTTGGTTTAGAAAATTCTACTGGACACCCTTCTTTTTTTTTTTTAATTCAATCTGGGTTTTATCTATTTTCCCAATCAGTTTTACTTCAAAATTGGTATAATGCTCATGATACTTAATGTCTTCAATCAAATCTTGTTTTAAAAACAAGGTTTTTATTATTATTAATATTATTATTATTTATAAAATATACTGCAGCAATTGGTTGGTTAAAAATTAGGTTTGTTGTGAGATATACTGCAATGCTAGAACTTAACAAGCCTAATGTGACTTGAAAAACTTTTTAGTGTTCGAGGGGATAAGTTAAAAACTTTTGCCTTTCAAATGCAAAATTCTTATGTAGACACCCTCTAGATGGATGCATTCCTTTTTCTTCTTATCCTTGTTATTTTCTGTCCTTGACTTCTGATGTAACTTTCACTAAAATGCAAATGCAGGTGATGTGTTTTCTGGGGTTGGCCCCATAGCGATAGCTGCAGCTAAAAAAGTAAAATATGTCTATGCTAATGACTTAAATCCAACTGGAGTTGATTATCTAGAAAGGAACTGTGTTCTCAATAGACTTGAGAGAAAGATTGAGGTATATTATCCAGTTTTCTCCAGCTAATTGGTGTGGTTTTCTCTATGCTTTTTTTTTACCTATTATCTGAGCATGAATGCTTATGATGATGGAAATTGGTATGAAGTGCCATAAATGCATAATTAAAAAACTATGTATAAAATATTTCTATTGGTAGAAGGGTTATTCCGGTGAATACTGCAAGTGAGCATTATCTACTTTATCCGTCCTTTTGGCAGGGTTCTGGCAAAAGGATTCGTTAATAAATAGGGTACAAGGACATTTCTGTGTTAAGGTTGAGTAAATATTCTTTTGTGATTGTTAACATTATAAATAGTACCAGTAGCTTGATGAATGTTCCAAAATCTTTGCACTTAGTAGCACAGTCACATATGTACCAGAATGTTTTTGTTTATTATTTCATCTCTGCAGTCTTTGAAAGTTATTCTACTTCTATTGACGTGATGTATGCAATCCAGGTATATAATATGGATGGGAGGAGGTTCATTGATGCTATTTTTTCAAGTGAAACCACTCGCACTGTTACACAAGTCGTTATGAACCTACCAAACAATGCTGCAGAATATTTAGGTCCGTGATTTCCTTTAACTAAACCGTTTTAATTCATTTATGCATGACTGTGTAAACTCAGAGCTGAGCATGTAGTGTGGCTACTAATAAATTATTCATAGCCACATGGGCATGATTCAGTAAAATGTCATTGTGTATCTAGTATGATCTAGTTGCATGGATCTTAACTATGTTGTCATTACTGTTCTATTTTAATTTTGTCAATTATGTTTAGCATGTGGTGTAGCCTCTCACATTCATGTTGATTATGCAGATGCATTTAGAGGAATATTTCTGAATGCGCCAAGAGATAAAAGATCAACTCTACCTAGGATTCATGTTTATGGATTTTCAAAAGCAGAAGATCCAGAATTTGAATTTCACGAGGTATGACTCTGGATTTATAAGCAGAAATTAGCGTGAGCATCCTTCTTGGCTAGGGAAAAAGTAGCATGTAAGAGTGATTTTAGGTCTTAGGATATCTTTCTGCTTCAACTTATGCCTTTGTTGAAGCTCATGGTTTTCTATAAAAAATAAATTAAAAAAACATGTTACTAATGCTTTTGGTAAAATCAATATGCAGCAAATAAGGATTGGATTGTCAGAGGTTGCCGTGGCAGTAGAAATGCGACGGGTTCGCCTTGTTGCACCTGGAAAATGGATGTTGTGTGCCTCTTTTGTTCTCCCAGAGATTGTGGCTTATGCCAGAACTTCTCAAAGCTTGTAAAATAAATTTTGTTCATAGATAAAATATACCCACTAAATTTTCATTGTTCTGCTTTTAATTTGTTTATCTTTGTGTGAGTTTAAACTGGTCTACTGAACTGTTAAAAAAAGGTTCTTAGGTAGGTGGTATTGAGGGGCGGAACCAGAAATTTGTTTTGGAAGGGCCAAAAAAATAAATTCTGGTGGAGCCAAAAAAATCTGGTGTAGCACTAAAAAAACCTCAAAAGTTATAAATGCTTAGCTAGAATAACTATTTTTTACTAATTTTTTGGTCAATGACATTGCTTGTGAGGGCCGAAATGTATATCTCATATACCTACCTTGAAATTCTATCCACTTGAATAGGTGCTTGAAGACACTAAAATAAATATTTAGGTGCTTGAAGACACTAAAATAAATACTTAAAATATGTACTCGTACTTTATTATATGATAGTCAAGTATTTTAATATAGCATATTTTTTAAAGCACCGAATTCAATTACCATATGAAGATATAATTTTTTAAAAAAAGGTCAATCTAAGTAAATGACATGTGAAAATAGTTTATATACAAACGATCATAACTTTTTGCTTGCTTAGATTGAAGCTTATAATATATCAAATTGAAACTATCAACAAAAGGAAAACATATACCACTTATATAGCCCCTATATAGTTCTGCCCTGGTGGTATTATAAGCACATAAAAAAATCAAAGTACTCTGATTTCAGTTGGCTTGATATTTGCTAAATCATGACTGAATTTCATACTGATTTCTCAATCTTTGGAGCTTGTAAAACTGGTCAAATCTTCATACATAAATCAAGAAATGATGACCAGTTCGATAATCATCATAAACCCAGATAACCGTATCCAACCTTCAGTTTGTATGAAGGATTTCAATCTCCACATCTTTCTCTGCATTTCAGTTATGCGTGTAGGAGGAGGTTGATTAGTTCACAAATCATATGAGTGAAAGAGGACAAATCCTGCGAGATATTCACTAATAAATCGACTAATACGTGTACGTAATTGTGAAAGTAAGTGAAACAGTATAGTGGTCCATTTTTGTAGTGTTCAGCAAATTAAAAAACAATACTAGAAAGATTCTTGCCACATTTTCTAATCAACTGAAAAAGTAAAAAAATGCATCTCTTCCAGCAGCTTCTTGTAGCAACTCTTTTTAGTTCCTTCATTTCTCTCCAAAAAAGAATAAGAAGAAATGGGAAGAAGCATGTTCATCTTCCTGGCCACCGAGATTTTTGCGAATTCATTTCTTCCTATCCTCAGCTCTACTTACATGAACTATCCAAGAAACAAGGGCCCTGATGTATATACAACTCGGGTCCGTACCAACCGTTGTGATTTCCTCCACAAAAATGGCCAAAGAGGTGAAAACCGATAATCAACCGGTTTTCACCACTTCTTTGGTGCGATTCGTGGCCAAAGAAGCTATGAAATCTTATGTATCATCAAACGAACCTCCTTTTCTCGAATTGAAGAAAAAGCACTCAACTCTTCTGGAAGCAAAAAAAAATTGAGTATAGAGACTCATCCATCAACACAATGTCATCTGCAAATAGCATGCACCATGATACCTCTCATTTAACCATATAT
The DNA here is from genome assembly GCA_964016875.1 of Fallopia convolvulus. Classification (NCBI taxonomy): domain Eukaryota; kingdom Viridiplantae; phylum Streptophyta; class Magnoliopsida; order Caryophyllales; family Polygonaceae; genus Fallopia; species Fallopia convolvulus. The sequence goes on from OZ024722.1 coordinate 53,526,064, forward strand.
GGCAACACGATTTTTAGGTTTTTTTTTTTTTTGTCAAAAACCACCTTTTAAAATTTACTTTAAGTAAAAACACTTTTTATAATACAAACACCCAATTTTAACCACCTTAAGTTATTTTTCGAAAAAATTTTACACTAATTGGACCAAAATGTCCTTTTGAATTTATTTTATTTCTTTTTAATAATTCATTAAACAAAATAATTAAACAATTTAATTATTTTTTAAAAATATAAGTTGGTGTAGTTTTGTTTTACAACATCACCTTACATTTTTATAAAATAATTTAATTATTTGGTACAAATGAATATTTAAAAAAGAAAATATGTTTAAAAGGGCATTTCGGTCCAATTATGATATAAATTCGCTGGAAAATCACTTGAAGGTTGTTCAAATTGAGTGTTTGTATTATAAACTGTTTTTTTACTTAAAAAAAATTTAAAAGGTGGTTTCTTAAAAAATTCATATTTTAAAAGGTGATTTTTGACAAATACCCTTTCTTTTATTTCCTCCCCAAACCAGAGGAGCTTCGCAAATCGCAAGTTGCGAGAGACATTGCCAACATGATTGTCGCTTTCTTTTCGTCCCATCTCATTCTCCCTCTCTCTGAATGCTCTCCTACCCCTAAATTGCCTCATACAATATCCCCCTAAATCCTAGGACGACCTCCAGACCCACAACATTTTTTAAATAAAAAATTTATTATATTATTTCGTTTAAAAAAATATTAGATGATGATGTTGTGCATTTGTGCAATCATTCATAATTCAAAAAATATCTCTCAATTATAGAGGTGAATTGTCATTTTATAGACTTATAGAGTTATAGTGTTATTGAAGTGAAATTTGAAGCATGCCAAGAAAGGACATAACAATTATTATATAAATATTTGAATTGTGTTTACAAAAAAAAATAGATATTTGAATTGTGCATCGTCAAACGAGTCGACTCGCAAAATCCGCGAACAACGGATGTTGGGTCAATATTTTTTTTGAGCACCAACGACGGTCAATCCGTGACCCGACTTGTAGACTGCGGATCGGATCAAGTCGACCCCGTTGAACATCCGTACGTGTTCGTAATTCGTTACAGCTAAGTATCTATTCTTACCAGCTATTCACACCTGATTATAGATGTCCAAATAGATTGTATAGCATATTCCAAAACGAATCTATGATTTATTAGATTAGCTAAGTACTTAAAAAAAGTACGTCACAAAATCAGCTAAATATCTGATTGACTTCTTACGATGAAATCTTCTTGCTTGATGCCTTGATTTTGTTAATGAGCTTGATTTTATTAATGAAAAAGTCACGAGAGCGGTAGGTGGGTGGGGTTTTTGTGATGGGGCACAGGTTGGTATGTTGGCTAGTATAAAAAATTTACCCTCGTCACCGGTTGGATCTCAGGAGTCAGGTGTTGAGGTGTATCATAATCTTCATCGTTGAACATATATCACAAGCACGAAAACATGTTATCATCCAAATACTCGATATCTATTGTGTCTCAAGTTCATCAGGACCTATACTTTTAATTAAAGATTTTGAATTCGATACCCAATACTTAAAATATCATTATTAAACATGACTTATATATCTCAATATATTAGGGTTTATATAGAAAATTCACCTACAATTTTTGCGTTGCAAATCCTCCGATCCATTTTAATATTTTATTTCCATGTTCCACTTAATTTTAAATATCAAATTAATGTTAATTTTTTTAAAATAATATTTATATTGTAAATAAGTATATACATATGTGTGCAAATTTGTATCTTAAAAAATCAAATTATAATTTTTTTTAAATTAAAAGGATAATTTTTATACAAAATATTACCCTTATAATTTTTAAAAAATTGTACAATATGATTTTCAATTTAAAAATTTGTACATATGTATATAGTTGTTTAAAATATAACCGAAGATGAAACTGAGAATTTGTATCGTTTTGTGCAATTTGTACCATCTCATTTTGGGTTTGGGTGGAAGTTTGTCTAGAGATAAGATCCCAATATGAAATTACCACCCAACCCATATATAACCAACCATACAAAACCCCCTCAATTTGAGAAACCCGTTGCACAAATTATCCATCAATAAATTACTAATAAATAAAACATAGAATATATAATCTAAGCAGTAAAAATAGAGGACGTAAAACACAGATTTGTACAACAAATGACCAAGACTTCCGAAGCCAAATCACTTGCTTAGTTTACGTGCCAATTTTTTATTTTTAATCAGGAAACGGCAGCAGTAATCCTCTATTTCAAAATCTTGTTCCACTTTAGTGTTCCAACTAGCTAGATAAATATTAAATTAATGTTAATTTTTTAAAAAAAATTATATTTGTATTTAAAACAACTATATGTATATGTGTTCAAATTTTTAACTTAAAAATCATATTATACAATTTTTAAAAATTAAAAAGGTAATATTTTGTATGAAAATCATTCTGTTAATTATTAAAAATTTTATAATAAGATTTTTAAGATAAAAATTTGTACACATATACATATAGATGTTTAGAATAGAAATATAATTTTTAAATTTTTTTTAATATTAATTTAATTTTTATATAGCTAATTGTAACATGGAAGTGGAACATAATTATGGAATAGAGAATTAGCGCTGAGGAAACGGAGCTAGTGCCCCTGCGAAAGTTGTATAAATTAGCATGAAGAGGCCCGTGCCTTAGCCCAACAAACATACCACATTTGAAACATTTTGTCAAGCAAACTTACGAAAAAATTAAATCAAAATGCATCTCTTTTTGCAATTTCTCCTAATTCTTTTCCTTGCTACTCCCCTCTTGCTTCTCATCCAAAAGACCAAAAAAAAATGTGTATAAACAACCTCCAGGGCCTCCTGGGCTTCCAATCATAGGAAACCTCCACCAATTTGGCTCCTCTTGCCCACACCTCTGGTTGCATGAAAAATCCAAGAAATATGGCCCCATCATGTCTTTGAGGCTAGGGTTCATACCGACACTCGTAGTTTCCTCAGCAAAAATGGCCAAAGAAGTGTTGAGAACCCAAGACCAAACCTTTTGTAGCAGGCCAACTTATGCTACTCAACAAAAGCTATCTTACAATTCCTTAGATTTAGCCTTTTCACCCTATGGCGATTATTGGAGGGGACTCAAGAAACTCTGTGTGCTTCAGCTCTTTAGCTCAAAGAAGGTGCAATCCTTCTCTTCCGTTCGAGAAGAGGAGGTTAATCTAATGACGGAGGAGATCTCGCGTCTTTCCGACGAGGGCAAGCATGTCGATTTAAGTGAGATGGTGATGAGCCTGACTAGCAATGTAATATGTAGAATTGCTTTTGGGAGAAGGTATGATGATGGTGTTAATTTAAGAGGTAAACAAAGTTTTCGAGATTTGCTAAATGATTCACAAGAGATGTTTGCAACATTCTCCTTTTCGGATTACTTTTCCGGTATGGGGTGGATGGACAAGCTTACAGGGATGCCGGCTCGCCTTGATAAGGTTTTCATGGAGTTTGACAACTTTTATGAGGAAATTATTGAGGAGCATCTCAACACGGCTAGACCTAAGGCTAAATCTGGGCAAGAGGATATAGTTGATGTGCTACTCAAGCTCCAAAAAGAGGGATCAATGGGCCTTGACATTACCACCGATCACATCAAAGCAATTCTCATGGTAAGTGTTGTTCTATGTGCAACCTCTCATTCAAATTATACTAGCTTAGGGCTTGTTTGGTTACAAACTATGGAAATGAAAACAGAAAGGAAATTAATCTAGCCCACTTTTATGTAACGATATATCAACGAATTTTTATTTTTTTTTGGTTCATGGATCTAATATTTGTGCGTTCAGAGGAGAGTGGAAGTGAATGATTTTACTATTTTATAACTCACCCCATATTGGGAAAATAAATAAAGAGTCTCAAACCTATTTTTGTCTAGAACATGAAGTGTTGCAAATGATTTGAATAAAAAAGTTTCTTGAATGTGTCATGAAACTTGAATGGACTAGATTCACTTCTTTTCCGTTTCCAATTTCACAATTTATAACCAAATGGGCCTTTAGTCTAATTCATCTTTCTAAAATTAATAAAAATAGCCAACTAACTATACTAGCTATTATGTAATACTAGTTTTACCCGTCGTACCATGTACGACTACGATTCGATATTTTATAAACATTATAAATAGGATATTAATAAATAAATAAAAATATAATATAAACTTTAATATAAGTAATTTATTGTTCGTAGAATGTATATAATTTTTTTAATCAAATATTATATTCTTCCTATTTTATTACTTTTCATGTACGTAAATTTAGAGTTTATCAAATATTTAAATATCTATTAAATATTATATTATCCATTTTTATTAATTTTAAAAAATTTACCTATTTATCATTAATTTTTTTATAAAAGAAAATCACTATATTTCTATAAATAAATTCGTCAAAAGATATATGATAAAATATTTATATTTATTTTAAAATATTTAATATTTTATCTTTAATTTAAATACTTGTATAAGGAAGCTTTCAAAATATATTGTTATACTAAATAGATATTTTTTTGATGTTAGAGATAAATTTAAATGGTTAAAAAGAATTTAATAGAAAGAAGTTATAATAATAGAAATAAAAATTAACTTTTTAAATATGAAGTTGGGCTAGAATCGGTCTGGTGACTCGAAAACGTACAACTTTAATATATAGTTATAGATATTACCTATTTTTTATTTTTAAACATTATAAGTATTTATCATTAATTTTTTTTATTATAAAAGAAAAAATATATCTATAAATAATTTCGTGAAAAGACATCATGCTAAAAGGTAAAAGATATTTATACTTATTTAAAATATATTAAATTTGCTATCCTTAATTTTAAATATTTGTATAAGGTATTTTTCAAAAGATATTGTTATACTAAATAGATATTTCTTTGATGTTAAAGATAGATTTACACAGTTAAAGAAGAATATAATAGGAAAAAGTTAAAATATTAGAAATAAAAATAAATTTTGTAAATATGAGGTGGGGCCAGAATCGTTCTGCTGGCTCGAAAAGGGATAGCTTTAATATATAGTTATAGATTGTTGTGTTGTAGAACGTGTTTCTAGGAGGAATAGAAACAACAACAGCAGCCAGAGTTTGGGCAATGACAAAGCTAATGAGGAATCCAAAAACCATGAAGCGGCTTCAAGAAGAAACAAGAGCACTCATGGTGGGAAACAAAACCAGTAGGAATATGATGTTAAAAGTTGAAGATCTTCAGCAATTGGTGTATCTCAAGGCAGTGGTGAAGGAGGCGATGAGATTACACCCAGTTCTACCATTATTAGTCCCGCGAGAGACTGCTCAAAGTGCACCATAGAAGGATATGAAATCCGAGAAAAGACTCTAGTCTTTGTGAACGTATGGAGCATTGGGCGAGATCCTGAATTCTGGGAAAACCCAGAAGAGTTTATACCTGAAAGGTTTCTAAGCGACAATGTAGTTGATTTTAAAGGCCAAGATTTCGAGTTGTTACCCTTCGGATCTGGACGAAGAACTTGCCCTGGTATGCAAATGGGTCTGGCTATGGTGGAGCTTGCACTTGCCAATTTAATTGGCCTATTCGATTGGGCGTTGCCTGTGGGCATGGAGGAAGAAGTTCTGGACACGAGCTCGTTACCTGGTATTGCTGTGCATAAGAAAATTCCACTATGTCTTCGTGGTAAGAATGTCGCTGGTTGCTATTAAGTATGTGTGGTAGATAGATTTTCAAGGATCACTGATACGGACCCGATGTGGATCGCGTATCGAACCCTTGTTGGTCAAGGGGGTTGAGCCTATTCCGGTGTGGAATCCGACTCGGGATAAGCAAAAGTAGGAAACAAAGAAGATAAAGGAAATTAGGGCAAACTATTTTCTTGGATAAAAATTATGAGAAAGGTTTCCAAGAGTATTTATACCTAAGCCCTAACGGTTCAAAAAAAGCGTCCCGGGAAAGAACCGTAAAGAAAACCCGAGAAGAGAGCAATGCTCTAGTTTATAAAAATTACATAAATTAAATATTCTGCTAAAACTAAAATTATTAATCTAAAATTATTAATCTAAATTATAGAATATTAATCCTCATATCTCTTAGGGCGACGCCTAATTCTTGATGGTCTTGTATTTGAATGTACGTCCGTATCATTCTCTCCCCCGATGAGAATAGGCTTGTCCTCAAGCCGGAGATCCGGATAAGATCGTCGGAGGATGTCTGCTGGCTCCCATGTGGCTTCGGACGGCCCGCCATCCGCCCATTCCACTTGCCACTCTCGGCGTAGCGCGCCATCAACGAGGACCTCCCGTTCAGCTGTGGCTCGGATGGGGGTCGAAATCGGCCTGTCGTACAAGAATTCAGATGGCAGCGCTGCTGGCTGAATCGGTGACCCATCGGTAATAAATGGTCGAAGCAAAGAAACATGGAATACATTGTGAATACGAGCAGAAGACGGAAGAAAACGACTGGCCACAGGTCCAATGCGCTCAATGATAGTAAACGGTCCATAAAAACGTCTAGCTAACTTGGCGGAAAGAGGACGGCTCACTGAATGCTGACGATAAGGTTGTAGCTTCAACAAGACTTGGTCGCCGACATTGAACTCGACGTCTTTTCTGTGTTTGTTTGCTTGGGACGACATGCGTTGCTGCATTTTAAGCAGATTTGATCGAATCAAGTCAAGTACTTGATCACGATCGCGGATAGCCTCGGAAGCTAGCGTCGGCGGCCCTATCGGCACTGTCACTCGAGCTATAGGCGGGGCATCTCTGCCATACAGAACTTTAAATGGAGACATGCCTAAGCCTTCATGGAACATGGAATTTAAAGCTAGCTCGGCCCATGGCAAAAAATCGAACCATCGTCGAGGTCGTCCCTGAGTGAACGCTCTAAGATACTGCTCAAGACTACAGTTCTTAACTTCCGTCTGACCGTCAGTCTGTGGGTGATAGGCGGTGCTGTGGTGGAGTTTCGTACCGCTCAACCAATGTATCTCTGACCAAAAAGCACTCGAAACACGGGGTCTCTGTCCGATAAAATGATGGCCGGGATACCGTGTAACTTAACAACCAAATCAACGAACAAACTAGCAACCCGAGGGGCATCAAAAGAGGGTCCCAGGGCACCAAAATGAGCGTATTTGGAGAGCATGTCGACTACAACCAGAATTGTGGTGTGACCACGGGACGGAGGCAATCCGGTAATGAAATCCATGGACACTTCGTCCCACACCTGGCGCGGAACTGGAAGAGGCTGAACTAATCCGGTCGGCTTGCTAGTACTATACTTGGTTGATTGACAAATGATGCAAGCATCAACAAAGCGTTTAACGTCAGCGCGCATACCTCTCCAAAAAAATACTTCAGCGACATGACGGAAAGTGCGTTCAACGCCGGGGTGGCCTGCGCTCGGCGAAGCATGGAACTCATTCAAAATCTCGGCCTTGAGTGGGGAGGCTGCCGCCAATACCAGTCGGTGCTCATAATACAACATACCATCATATATGCGGAACGGAGCTGGTAGTGTTCCGTTTTCCGCTGCTGTATGCCAGGCGCGTAAATCCTCCATAACCGAATTTTCGGCTTTGAGCCGTGGTAGGAGGTCCGGCAGTGGAGCCGCAAAAGAGAAGAATTGGCGCAGGTCAGCGTCGTCGTCGCTCATGCAACGCGACAACGCATCCGCCACCAAATTACTAGCGCTCGACTTGTATTCTATACGGAATTTGTAACCCATAAGCTTGCGCATGAAAAACTGTTGAACAGGGGTCTGGATTACCTGAGTGAGAAGTTCTTTTAAACTTTTCTGATCGCTGCGAATTAAGAACTCCCGTCCGAGCAAATATTGTCGCCATTTCTGAACAGCGGAGACAATGGCGAAGAGTTCACGATGATATGCGGAAGACCCGCGACGTCGGATGCCCAATTTCTTGCTGAAAAACGATAGGAGGCGTTCCTCCTGCAATAACACGGCCCCCACACCGTCATCCGAGGCGTCCGTCTCAACCACAAATTGTTTGGTGAAATCGGGTAGCTGAAGAATCGGTGGCGACATCATCACTTCTTTCAAACGCTGAAATGCAGAAGTCGCAGATTCAGACCACTCAAACTTTTCTTTCTGTAATAAATCAGTTAATGGCGCCGCTAGTAAAGCATAGTTGCGGATAAACTTCCTGTAGTAGCCTGTCAAACCCAGAAAACCCCACAACTGTTTCACTGATTTCGGCAGAGGCCAATCAGACATAGCCGATAATTTAGCCGGATCGGCCAGAAGCTGCTCTGCAGACACGATATGCCCCAAATATTCAACTGTAGTTGTGCCGAAGGAGAATTTTGACCCTTTCACATAAAAGTGGTTTGCTTGAAGAATTTGCAGAACGGTATCAAGATGATCAGCATGTGCCATAAGAGAAGGATTGTATACCAAAATATCATCGAAAAAGACAATAACAAAGCGGCGCAGATATTGAGCAAATATAGTATTCATCGCTGTCTGAAATGTCGACGGCGCATTAGTAAGACCGAAAGGCATAACCAAGAATTCATAATGGCCATCATGAGTGCGGAACGCTGTCTTGTAGATATCGGAAGAGTGCATCCGAATCTGATGATATCCTGAGCGCAGATCAAGTTTAGTAAAAATAACAACATTCCCTAATTCATCAAATAATTCATCAGCAGTGGGAATCGGGAACTTATCTGCGACGGTGATATTATTGAGAGCGCGGTAATCGATACAGAAGCGAAAGCTTCCGTCCTTCTTTTTGACCAAAAGAGCGGGGGAAGAAAAAGGGCTAGTGATGTGCTGAATGATCCCCTACTCGAGCATGGTCCGAACTTGGCGTTCGATTTCCGATTTCTAAAAATATGGGTATCTGTAAGGGCGGACATTAACTGGTTTCGACCCTGGCTGCAAATGTATATGGTGATCCCAAGGCCGGGGCGGCGGAAGACCCGTCGGCATGGTGAAAACCGATCGGCGGGCCTCGAGTACGACGCGGAGTTCCGGCGCCAGGTTCGGATGCCAGTCTAGCGCATCGGACTTCGGCTCGGAAGACAAGCTGAGGACCTCAAAGCATTCAATAATCTGATCCGATACACAGAGGGAAAGCAGTACTGACATAGAAATTGGTTTGGGTGCTTGACGGTCGCCTTTCAAGAACACAGATTTATCGTCCCAAGAAAATTGCATAGTCAGCTTAGCATAATCGTGGGACACAGTGCCCAAAGTTTGTAACCACTGTACACCAAGGACAACTTGCGGTCCATGTACCGCCAAAACATAGAGATCAATAGAAAAAATATGACCCTGCAGATCAATACTAGTTGCCGGACATTGATGTGAACATAAAAGGTAAGCTCCATTGCCCACAAAAACACGAAAGGGGGCTATTTTATGCAATGGCAGGTGTAATTTTTCGGCCAAATCAGGATGGATAAAGTTATGAGTACTACCTCCATCAATCAGAACTTGAATTTCAACACCCAGAATTGAACCTGACAACCGCAGAGCTCGTGGATTTGGCAGCCCGTCCATCGAATTCATGCTAGAGATATCTCCTGTCACAGCTAGCTCATCCGAAAGCTCATTATCGTCCTCGTCATCGTTGTCGTCGCAACCTAGTAAGGCCAAAAATCGGGGCTTGCAGCGATGTCCCCGAGAGTACCTCTCGTCACAATTAAAACACAAGCCTTTTTTAGTACGTTCATCACGCTCAACAATAGAAAGACGGCGGATTGGAAGAGATGAATACGTACCGTTAGGAGACGCATGCGCCTGTGTGGGCGGTGTGTCACCCGAAGGAGGTGCCGGTGTAGCTTTCGTCGCTTGGGATCCAAAACGATTGGCGTTAGGCACCCACGGCCGTTTGTTAGTCAGCCATGGCGTGGAAACCTCAGTGAAAGATGCAGCTAATTCCCTAGCGAGAGCAAATGTCTGTGCCAATGTGGTCGGGTTTCGTAAATTCAACTCCCGACGTACCGGTTGTTTCAGTCCAGCTTTAAACAGAGAAATCAGAGTTGCTTTAGATAGTCCGCTGACTTTGTTCAACAGGGACTCGAATTCAGTTCGATAATCAAGGACAGATCCCTTCTGCTTCAGATTGGCCAAAAGACCTGTGTAATCTTCATAATAAGTGGGATCAAAGCGCTGCTGAACGGATTGCAGAAAAGCTGTCCAATTCTCTCCGTAGTAGTTCCGACGTTGATAGATGAACCAATCGGAGGCGGGGTGATTAATCAACATCCCCACCAATCGCAGACGATCATAATCCGGTGTCCGAAAATAATCGAAATACGCTTGGACTCTAAAAATCCATTCGTTCGGATCGGACCCATTGAAACGGGGTGGATCAACCCGAATTTTTGGAGCGGAATCGGTCCCTGGTGGAGCGCGGCCCAGGTTAGTGTACCCCTGCGGCGTCGCTGGCGACTGCTGGTAGTCGATCGCACTAGGGCACGGCGCAACGAACGGTGCCGGGCTCGGCAAGAACTGTGGCGGTGTCCATCTGGCGAGCGGAAGCGACAGACTAGCGCTCGGTGGGGGCCATCCTGTGGTCGAAGTTGGCGGCCCGGCCGATAACCCTTGTGGCGGTAAATTAGGGTTTGGGAAGGGCCGTGCGTGAGCCCACTCATATGCCGGCGGTAGTGCGCTGCTAGGGCCGGCGCCTGATGGTGGCCAACCGTGGCTAGGCATGGATTGAACCGCCATAGAAGAGGCAGTGGTGGTGGGAATTTGGGCGGCCGAGATCGCTGCACTAGGGTTACGAGTCGATTGTAGTAAATCGCACATCGTGTCTTGCCGAGATTGTTGGTCGTCCACACGACTCGTAAGCTTTTGGAAATCGTCGGACAGTTGCATAAGCAGTTCACGGAGATCGGGGTGATCGCCGGTGGTGGTTGTGAGATCGTCGGTGACTGACTTCGACATGGTGTTTGAGGTGAAAGCACCAGTTGATACGGACCCGATGTGGATCGCGTATCGAACCCTTGTTGGTCAAGGGGGTTGAGCCTATTCCGGTGTGGAATCCGACTCGGGATAAGCAAAAGCAGGAAACAAAGAAGCTAAAGGAAATTAGGGCAAACTATTTTCTTGGATAAAAATTATGAGAAAGGTTTCCAAGAGTATTTATACCTAAGCCCTAACGGTTCAAAAAAAGCGTCCCGGAAAAGAACCGTAAAGAAAACCCGAGAAGAGAGCAATGCTCTAGTTTATAAAAATTACATAAATTAAATATTCTGCTAAAACTAAAATTATTAATCTAAAATTACTAAAATTATTAATCTAAATTATAGAATATTAATCCTCATATCTCTTAGGGCGACGCCTAATTCTTGATGGTCTTGTATTTGAATGTAGGTCCGTATCAATCACATAGTAACATTTATAAATAAAGAAATGTGGTCAGTTTATTTTATCGTGGCAAGAAAGTGTGTAATATTGTGTTTGGTGGTATTGTTGTTCAAAAGGATTTCACGTTCCTATGGTCCCGATTTGATCTCTTTCTGGAAACTGATTCCGATCTCATACTCCAACTCTCTATCCCTGAAGACAGAATATGATATGATTTTTGGATGAGTGTTCCTTGGCTTTCGTCTATGTCCAAATTCGAGATTTGGTTCTCGGCTTAAGAAGTGCTTCCACTGTTTGGCGCCTTGATTTCGATGATTCGGTTTTACTATCGAGGGTTATATACATGGTTCCAAGACACTATAGTATCGATGGGGGCCAAATATCTATTGATTGGTATATCTTATGGTTTGGTAGGTTTGGTATCCAGTATGGACGCTTGCCCACCTTTTGCTTCGTTTGTGGGAAACGAAATCCATCCATGCATAATTGTGGAATTGAGGTTATATACATAATACATACTTTGTATTCAAAAGTGAAACAAGCCCTAAATTGAGAGTTGAAAACCCTGACTCCCAGTGAAGGCAATAATCTCTTAAAGAGACTTGATGACGTTGATCTTGAATTCCTCGACCGGAAATCGTCGTCACGTCTGACGCAAGCGTCCGCCTGACCACCGCCCTAAGTAGTCAAATTCCCTTTCGATTTTGCTGGACTAATTTAAACTTTACAAGAGAAGCATTTGAAGTGGAGCCATCAACTTGAAATAAGGTGACAGCAGTGTGTACAGAGGGATAAGAGATGTCACTCTCGTTCTCATCAATTTGATTTGGCGGCATTGGAAATTTGTTGATGACAACCGCCGTGTGTGACTAAAATTGGGCCCAATTACATGGGCCGGTCAATGATGCTGATCTCAGCTTCTCCCTTCGGCCCAATTAAAGTAGCCCGTGTGGAGAAACTCGCTTTTGCTTACTTTTATGGAACTAGTGAAGTGATGATGATATCGTCGTATTCATTCAGACTTCTGAACCGCTCATCAGCTGAAAATAGACATGACATTGAATGACACCAAGACAAGCTTGCAAATTGCAATGCCAAGTCATCATCTATCAAATACAAATATACAATTAGGTAGGTTTCGAAGCACACTAGCCATAAAATCGACATGCAAGGTCAGTCTTAGGCATATTATTGATCAACTAAACTATTAAAAAGAAATTGACAAGCTAATGAATTGTCATGTTGATGTAAAAATCGTTTTAGGATGAAAGTGACGAGGGAAAGACATCAATGTTTGATGAGATAAGTCTATATTTTATAGCACGAGAAACAAAATATGTGACCATCAAATAGAGGTATATATGAAATTCAATTTAGAAGAAATGTTATATATTAGTGATTTAGTGATATATATTTTTTGTTGGATTATTAACATATACTGATATACGTAGTATAAAAATTAAAAGAATGTCAATTGTGACATTTTTTCTGTTTAGGGTGACTGCCACAAATTGCCTGAAATACCTCCCTCCCTAATTCAAGAGAGACAATGCATTAAAATTCCACTGCAAGCCGCAGGTTTCTAATGAAAACAAGGCAACAATTCAAGTAACCTTGTAATTTAATAAGCAGATGAGAAGATGAATATTCCTAGGAAATTAAAAAAATCATTGTAAATTCTGAATAATAACAATTTTTTTTTTCTGGTTCATGGAAACAAACAAAAAAAAAGTGAGAGATACCTATCCTAGTCCTACCACACTGATCATATCAATACCAATTACCAAGTCTTTTGTCTGGTTTGAATTTCTTTTAGTTTTTTTTTATTTTTAAAATTCATTCATCAAATTCATTCATCAAAACGAAATGTCATTGTGTACAATACCTAATAAAGCTGAAGGTAAAAGTTGATCATTAAAGCAAATAACTGGAGAGTCTGGCTTCCAACTAGCTAACCAGTGAGCAGCAAAATTTGCTTTCCTTTTAACAAAGCTCCACTCACACTTGCTGAATTCCCATCCGCAAGCTATAATCTTTGCCACCAACGTTCCAACCACAGTAGGAGGCAGAACACCATTCCGGATCTTTGTAATCAGAGTAAGGCAATCTGATTCAAAAATAACCCTTGAACAGCCAGCTTTCTCTGCAATTTTCATTGCCCAGATCGGAGGATCGCCTCAGCTTCAGCCACCTCTGCTATCGAGCCCTGTTGGATTTGCTTTGCACCAGCAAACAACACTTTGCCAAAGTGATCTCTCCCAATCAGTCCAATACAACACTCAGATCCCTTTGCAGAGCTGCATCACAATTGATCTTCACCGAGCCCACATCTGTCAATAACCTCCAAGTGATCAATCTATTCACCAGCAAAAACTCTGCTGTTTCGTGCATTCTCACATATATTGCTTTTGCTATAAGAGAAGCTTGGAGACACCAAATTTCTTAATCTTAAGCCATTTCGATTCAAAACCACCAAAAATGCATCTCTTCTTGCAACTTCTCCTGATTCTTGCTCTTGTAATTCCTCTCTTATTTCTCATCCAAAAAACCAAAAAAGATGGGATCAAACACCCTCCGGGGCCTCCTCCGCTTCCGTTCATCGGCAACCTCCACCAATTCGGCTCCTCTGCTCCCCACCTTTCGCTACACCAGCTCTCCAAGAAATACGGCCCCCTCGTATTTCTCAAACTCGGGTTCAGACCGGCGCTCGTGGTTTCCTCAGCAAGAATGGCCAAAGAAGTGATGAAAGCACAAGACCACAATTTTTGTAGCAGGCCAACTTTGGTTGCTCAACAGAAGCTATCTTACAATGCTGTCGACATAATCTTTGCGCCTTATGGTGACCCCTGGAAAAAGCTAAAGAAGATATGTGTGGTTCATCTCTTTAGCTCTAAGAAGGTGCAATCCTTCTCTTGGGTTCGAGAAGAGGAGGTCAATCGAATGGTGGAGGAGATCTCCCGCCTTTCCGATGAGGGTAGGGATGTGGATTTAAGTGAGGTGATGACCAGCCTTACTAATAATGTGATATGTAGAATTGCCTTTGGGGGGAGGTATGAATATGTAGATGCACAACAAGAGTTGTCCGCCCTCTACTTTTCGGATTTTTTCCCTGGCACGGGTTGGATTGACAGGCTTAGAGGGGTTTTGGCGCGCCTTGACAAGGTTTTCATGGAGTTGGACAGCTTCTATGAGGGAATTATTGGGGAGCACCTCAATAAAACTAAGTCAATGGCTGAAAGTGGGCAAGAGGATATAGTTGATGTGCTACTGAAACTCCAAAGAGAGGGATCATTGGGCTTTGACATTACCACCGATCATATCAAAGCAATTCTCATGGTAAGTGTTTTTTTTTTTTTTATTTTAGGTAGTGCATTTTTTATTTATAGGAGTTGGACAGCTTCTCTCATACTAGTATGTAATGTTGCTATGTTGCAGAACATATTTATAGGAGCAACGGGAACAACAATAACAACAGTAGTTCGGGTGATGACAGAGCTAATGAGGAATCCAAAGGCCATGAAGCGGCTTCAAGAAGAAATAGCAACACTCATGATCAAAAACAGAACCTCCAGCGATACAATGATGATGATAAAAGGCGAAAGCTTTGAGGAACTGGTGTATCTCAAAGCAGTGGTGAAGGAGACGATGAGACTACACCCACCCGCGCCGTTGCTAGTCCCGAGAGAGACCATTCGAAAGTGTGTCATAGACGGATATGACATCCGAGAGAAGACTCTGGTGTTTGTGAATGCTTGGGCAATTGGGAGAGATCCTGAAATCTGGGAGAACCCGGAAGAGTTTGCACCCGAAAGGTTTCTGAGCGACAATGCGATTGATTTAAGAGGTCAAGATTTCGAGCTGACACCTTTCGGATCAGGGCGGAGGATTTGCCCCGGTTTGCAGATGGGTTTGGCTATGGTGGAGCTTGCACTTGTCAACTTAGTTGGCCTGTTTGACTGGGCGTTGCCTGCAGGGATGGAGGGTGAAGATCTGGACTTGAACATGTCCGTACATAAGAAAATCCCATTATGTCTTATTGCTAAGAGAGTTTAATAAATGTAGTCATCACTATGTGACCTGAATCTTGTATGATATAGTGACCTGAATCTTGTATGATTTCTAGTACGGAGTAGTTTGTTTTCTTGGATTCAGTAAATGAAATGCTGATGGAACGCAGTTGAAGGGCAGTTGAAGTGATCACTCAAAAGTCAAAAAACATACTAGCCTCAAATTTACAAGGCAGTTGAAGGGCAAGAAACTGAAATCTGTTTCCGACTTAATTTGGGCCATTCGAAGCCCAATCTTGTGGGCCGATCGAAGAAGCTGATATTAACATCTCCCACCGGCCCATTGAAAATGATTATGATATTAACACGCAATTCAATTATTGAGTTGAAAATGATTAAAGGGTGTGCTTAAATTTAGGGTCGTGGGAACATTACTTTAATCAATCTTGTATTGATTGAAGAAGTGGTGCGATTATTATAAATTGATATGCTCGTTTATCTTTTGACAATTTATGAGGAACAGCGAATCATCTATGGCCACACATTTGCCTTAATATTTTATAATTCAATGGGCCACATTGTAAATAGGGATCACAATATGGCGGGAAATTTCCGAGAATTTCTATTACCGGTAGGATTATTATGCTTCCGCCTTTTGGGTGGATCATAAGGGTGTCCAATCATTCTTCTTTAAGGATCCAATCCATATCGTAGGGTCGGATTATGGTGCGATTCAGCGTAGCATCAAGGGATAGATGACTCGTTTTGGACGAGCCTATGGCCGAATTGGCCTAAGCCGAAGCTAGAACGATTGCATAAAAATAAAAGATAGGGGTGACGTCGGCCCTAAGAAAAGGAGCAACTCAACTTAACAATTTTAGGTTTAATTGATCTTGGCGTAACTAAAACTGAATACAAAGGTTTGCATAAATAGAGAAAACTAGCTAAAGATAGGGGTGACGCGAGCAGCGGAATCGGATTGGCACGTTCAGGTGGTGCCAATGGCATGGTCAGGGTCATGGCCTTGGGTATGTGTGCGGCTGGCATGGAGAGGGCTCGGTGAGCAAGGGTTTCGGCCTCGGGGTCTGGCACATGGATGCGCATGGATTGGGGCCGGTTCGGTTGGGTAAGGTGTCGGGTTAGCTTGGCCGAAGGCTTGGGGTAAGACATGACAAAAGCTAATAAATTTGCATTTGTCAAGAATAAAATTGAGTTGCCTCCAATCCCATACGTAGTGTGAGCAATTTTTTGCTATATATTAGTGTGGAGTGGCTACCACATTTCTTTAAAGAAAACTTGACACAAAAGCAAAAATGCATCTCTTCCTGCAACTTCTTATTATTATTATTATTATCCTTGTTACTTCCCTCTTCGTCCTCGTTCAAAAATCCAGAAAAAATATGCATAAGCAGCCTCCAGGGCCTCCTGGGCTTCCAATCATAGGAAACCTCCACCAATTTGGCTCCTCTTGCCCACACCTCTGGTTGCATGAACTATCCAAGAAATACGGCCCCATTATGTCTTTGAAGCTCGGGTTCATACCGACACTCATAGTTTCCTCAGCAAGGATGGCCAAAGAAGTGATGAAAACACAAGATCACACCTTTTGTATCAGGCCAACGTTGGCTTCTCAACAGAAGCTATCTTACAATGGTTTAGACGTAGTCTTTGCACCTTATGGTGATTACTGGAGGGAGCTCAAGAAACTCTTTGTTCTTCAACTCTTGAGCTCTAAGAAAGTGCAATCCTTCTCTTCTGTTAGAGAAGAAGAGGTCTATAATATGATGAAAGGGATCTCGCGCCTTTCTGATGAGGGCAAGGCTATGGATTTAAGTGAGATGATGATGAGCCTTACTAGCACTGTGATATGCAGAATTGCCTTTGGGAGAAGGTATGATGGTGTTGATTCCACGTGTAGGCCGAGTTTTCAGGAATTGCTTAAAGATGTACAAGAAATGTTGGTGACTTTCTCCTTTTCGGTTTATTTTCCTCGTATGGGTTGGATTGACAAGCTTACAGGAATGTCGGCGCGCCTTGATAAGGTTTTCATGGAGTTTGATTGCTTTTATGAGGAAATTCTTGAGGAGCATCTCAACACAACTAGGTCTATAGCTAAATGTGGGCAAGAGGATATAGTTGATGTGTTACTCAAGCTCCAAAGAGATGTCATTGGGCTTTGACATTACCACAGATCATATCAAAGCAATTCTTATGGTAAGTTGTTTTGGTAGCTAGAAGATTTTTTTTAATGGATCTTTCTAATGTTTTTGGAAAACTATTATCCTAAATTTAAATGCATATATATAAATAATGCTAAAATCTAATAAAAACTTTCCAAATCAAGATATAGATTAGGAAAAAAAAACATTTTTCTATATGCAAGAATGACCCAGTTAAGTTGAAAATGATGAAAAAAAAGAATGGAAATAAAAACCAGTTCACTTTAATGTCATTACATCAATCATAACTTTACTAGTATGGAATTATTTTCCTCTCTCTTTTCAAAGTTTGGCAACAAAGGGGCACTAAAAATATTTAAAATATCTCCATTTAACTTTACTACTACTCGGGACACATCCTCTTTCTCATTGGTTGTTTTATACAGTGTCTTTGAGATGGATATACCTCCTAATATCAATTTTGGTGTATTTTAACTAAGTTCAGTTATTATTGTCACATAGATGAATTTCAGTTTTCCTTGGGTCTATCGGGCGCATCCTCCTGACATGTTCAGGGTATGGGTGCCCTCATCTTGACTCCCAGATCCTGCTTGTGCGGGAATATACTGGAGCGATGATGGTGACGTTAACTTTACTACTATAGAATGTATTCCTAGGAGGAACAGAAACAACTGCAGCAGCAATAATTTGGGCAATGACAGAGCTAATTAGGAATCCAAAGGTCATGAAGAGGTTACAAGAAGAAACAAGAACATTCATGAAGAAAAACAAAGCCAATGATATGATAATAAAAGGCAAAGATATTGAAAAACTGGTGTATCTCAAGGCAGTGGTGAAGGAGACTTTGAGATTACACCCAGTTGATCCATTACTAATCCCACGAGAGACCACTCAAAAGTGCACCATAGATGAGTATGAAATCCAAGAAAAGACTCTAGTCTATGTAAATGCATGGGCAATTGGGAGAGATCCTGAATTCAGGGAAAACCCAGAAGAGTTTACACCTGAAAGGTTTTTAAGTCAAAAGGCAGTTGATTTTAGAGGTCAAGATTTCGAATTGATACCTTTCGGATCAGGACGGAGAATTTGCCCTGGTATGCAAATGGGTTTGGCTATGGTGGAGCTTGCACTTGTCAACTTGATTTGTTTGTTTGATTGGGTGTTGCCTTCTGGAATGGAGGAGGAAATTCTGGATATGAGCATGTTACCTGGCATTGCTGTGCATAAGAAAATCCCACTCTGTCTTATTGCTAAGAAGGCTTGTTTTTAATGTTGCATTATGTAATTCATTGTTTGGAAGTTGTAATAATCTTGTCTTCATCATTCCGCGTCTGTTCATGGTTTTTGCAGTTCTGTTTACTTTTGTATGCTTTATTTTTAATGCTAGTGTGATTATTATTTTTGCTATTCAAATATCACTCACTGTATGCCTTTATAGATAGGACTCAAAGTGTGTGATTATAGTCTATCACTCTATCTAGAAGGTTGTTACTTGGAACTTGGAAGGGGTAAGTATGTGATTTATATGATCTACATCTACTTTAGATGCTGCCAGTGTGCATCTACCCTTTTTTTTCCTTGATTATGTAATGGCACCTTTTTACATAGGAAAGAAGGGGAAAAAAAAGCTCAAATTAAAAGACCATTCAATCACAAAATCAAAGGTTGATATTCAAGATCAATATCATAATAATGATTTCACTGCAAACCAGCAGAAGCTTATCCAAGTTTATTCTACAGCTCATGTCAGCAACAGAGTACTACCCTATGAACATAAAATTTTTAGAGACCTTTATAAGACTAAAGCTTAATCATGTATTCAACACACAACACCACCGAACTTACATTTGTAATCTTCTTCCAACAGAACAACCAGGAACCCCAAATTGATCCAGAACCTCTTCAAACAGACTGGGTCCAACAAAATTTTCAAGGTTGATCTGCACGTAGACTTGAACTAAACAAGGGATACAGATAAAGAGAAAACAATTATAGACATGATTTCTCCAGCAATTTATTCTACCTTTGTTATTTCTCTGATCCAAACACCCACAAAACCTACTTAATTGTAATGTAACGGTTTGTCCCATGCTTTGCCCAATGATCCTTAAGATCAACCGGTACAGATAGATCATGCCCTTCTGCAGCAAGCCGACTCAGTAACTTGCTAAATGCACCACCGCTCATTTTCCTCCCACCAACTCTAGCATGTCGCTTGTTAGGAACAGCTGGCAATGGATACATGGACATGGTAGTTGTACAACAAGCAGATTGCCATCCACCATTACCCCACTTGTAACACTGTCTATATACACCAGTGCAAGAACAAACCAGTGGAGGCATAGTTGAGTCGTCAAATGCTACTTGGTTTAACCCAAGATCTTGGTTTTTCCAATCAGACTTTGGAGACGCCAATTGTTTATATTCATCTCCACCTATTTCACTAACGCCTTTCCATTCTTGCTGAGAGTTATCTTCCCCTTCCGTCTTAACTTTCTTTGAGGGTTTTGAAGATTTTTTATTTGGAGAGACTGGTTTCGGTTCCTTTGACCGTTTAACTTTTTGGGATTTTGGATCCTCATTTGGAACAGTAGTTAATGGTACAGCTTCAGCCACTGTAATATGGGTTTGGTGTTGTAGATGTTGTGGGTGGTGCACATGTTTTACACCACGTCCAATTTGGCATCCAGGAGGACAAGATTGGTGGTTGTTGTTACTATTAATGATGTTGTGCCTATGCTGAAGAGCTGATAGTGCATTGTCACGATCCATTATAGCGTTGTTTCTTTCTTGAATTGCAGTATCTCGTTGCATGATTGCCATATCTCTCTCCTCCAGGGCCTTGTTCTTTTCATTCAAGGCCATATTTCTTTCTTGAATTGCAGCATCTCTTTCAGCCATGATTGACATTATCTGTTTCATTGAGGGTTGATGCTGCATCAACCACTGTAACAACAAATTTAAGAGTTTAGTGTTAGTCTGTACAGAAAGAAGGTTGATACAAGATAGTTTACAAAAAATATTACCTGGCTTTGTGCGGATTTGTATACATCTGGTTTATTTCTTCCATTTTCACGATGCCCACTGTCATCCATCTTACATCCACAGGTGGTATCAGCTGTGTCACTTTAAGCTCAATTTGCTGGCAATGAGGCCGAGTCAAGCCAACTGGTTATATCATGGCACATTCCTGATCACATTACCAAAAACTAGCAGGAGATTTCATACATTTAAAGTAAAAAATTAGGATTAGGAAGAGAATCAAGCATTTTTACAAGTCCCATAAACACCGTTTCAAACACTTTTTACCTACATTAGAGGAAAAACGCAAATGATATGACAGAATAATTCTATCAGACACCTGTATCTAATGATCCAGAGGGAGAGCCATCTGTCACTAAGATGAAGTTAAGTAATATGCAGAGCTACAGTAAGATAGGATGTCTGATTTTCATTGAGAAATAGGACTGCTCTGAACTTTTTTAACGTGAAAGTTTCAAAATTTTAAGAATAAGGGTTGAGAAGGAAAGTTGAAAAAAGAGATAGGAGGCTTGAGTGAGTTTCTAAACAGAGCTTATGTAGAAGAAAGAAAAAGCTTCTTGTGAGAATAATCTATGCAGAAAAAAACTGTCTGCATAGATTAGAACAGCTGCAGAATGATGATCATCTCAAACAGCTTCTTGTGAGGACTTTTTGTAATGACCAAATAATGGAACATAAATGCTACGATGTCCATCACAAGTAGCATTTGTTTGAAGATGATGTTAAAACCTTAGAAGGCATCTAAGAGGATACAATATTTTGAATATTTTCTTTCTCACCCATGTTTCAATATCTTTTCGTCAAAGACACTAGAAGCATTGCTCAAAGAGTCAAAGGTGCATGGAAGCCTACACTTTCAAAATAGATAAAAAAAAAACTTTGTAGTTATGAACCTCGTTCCTTTTCTAGTTTTAGGTGGGTCAAGAGAAACACACTAATAGAAGTTTGTCGTTTCATGAGTAACAGAAACTAGTTTCAACTTTCAACAACTTAGGGGGTTCTTTAAATATCTCAATGGTATATGAACCATGATTTACGCTTCACATCAAAGTAATCAGAAAACTGATTTGATAGTTCAATATATCAGATGATCTAATGATAACCTGCATTTCACTTGTTAATTCCAGGCATCGAGTCCAGCAGGATTTTCAGTCCACCAGGCTTCTTCACAAAAAAAAAGGATTAGAGCCATGCTTTCCTCTTTTATTTTAGAGAGTATCCCAAACCTAGTTTCAATTTGAAATCAGGACAACTACAAATTCCTAATGGTATTATATTCTGAGCCTACCCTAAGAATATCAAGCAGGCATCCAAAAATTACTTCAGTTCACTTATTTGTATCATTATAATTTGGATAAGAAACAATTTTCTCGTTTACTTATTTGTATCATTATAATTTGGTCATTTCACTCATTTGCAATCACTCGAGAGCATAGCACAGAGAAGTAAAAGAAGAGTGAGCACAGTTTTCTCACTGATCACAGAGAGATACAGCCATACCAAGGCAAAACATCACATAAAATCAGTAGACTTCAAAGTTCAGAGAGCCAATACCAAGCAATCAAACGCCGAAAATGGCAAAACTTCATGCCTCACTCAACATTTAACATCAAAACGCAACAAGCATCGCTCAAATAATCAAATTGAACAGCAAAGCCCACGCAAACAGTATGAACCAGCAAGTAGCAACAACAAAAGAAGAAGACACACAATCATTAAATTAAATGGGGAAGAAGCGGAGGACGCTAAATGAGACCTCAAAAAACAAACGGATCACTGAGAAAACGCGAAATTGCAAGGAAAGAGCATAAATATGATAAGCAAAAGTTGAGAATTAAGAGATTACCATGGTGGTCTGGAAGAGAAGAGAAACCCTAAAAATCGAGGAAGAAGAAGATGAAGATTGGGAGTGGGGGCTGGGATGGGGATTGGGAGAAGTGGTACAGAGAGGAGAGCAGTAAAATTTGTATATGGAGAACAGTTGGAACTTGAAAGGAACATTGGCATGAAAAAGAGGAGAATTTTTCTTGGACTTGTTTTTTTTTTTTTCTATTTTTGTTTTTTTAGTAATAATTTAATTTTCTGTTTCAGCATTATTGTTTGTCTGATGGGAGCTGTGCTAGGACGACCGGCCTGTCTTTTTTTTTTTATATATAAGGTTGTCCTAGAGTATCCTGGCGGATGAGGGTAAGGAAACCGGATCAGCTGCAAGTGGGACGGAGGAAACACGTCTAAACGATCCAGCAATGAAGTCTGCCGCAGAATTGCACTCCCGCACAGCGTGAGAAATGCTCCAATCCTGGAAACGAGTCAACAAGCAATGGATGTCCGCACGTAGCAACTCAATCTCCCACGGGCAGCGCCAGTCACCGAGTACGGCATTGACCAGCTGCAAACTATCGCCTTCGATCTGGATCCGGGGAATGCCACGTCTAGTGGCCTCGAGAAGTCCCTGGCGCAAGGCGATGGTCTCGGATACCAGCACAGACTGTCGACCAATCAGTCCTCCGTCAAAGTGGATGGGGGAGCCACCAGAGTCCCTGAGGATGAACCCAAAGAAGCCACGCCATCTGCATTAATTGCACCATCAAAATTTAATTTAATAAAATCACCTTTAGGTTTTTCCCATTTGGTTCGCTTTCTTCCATCCCGACCCCGTACACTATGGTTATGGGGGGCGGAAGATGAGACTACCTCTGCAAGTTTCCAATCTTTAACCTGGTTTCGGGCGAATTCAACGATTTGATCGGCATTGGTCAAGTTAGTTCTGGCGTTGCAATCGAAGATTCTCTTGTTTCTCGAGAACCAGACACTCCACCAAATATTGGTGAGAAGATCAAATTCCTCCTTTGTTGTCATATTCTTGATTTCTTCTAGAATCTCGTGTGGTTTTCTCCCGTTCGGATGGATCTGGTCGGTGATCCACCGTAGTTGTGGGTCAAAAGAGTTAAGGGTTGCCTTCGTGAGTGGGCATGCTATTAACACATGGTAGGTGTCCTCCACCGTGCAGTTACATGCTTCGCAGCCTTGTGTTACCGGAATGTGGTTTTCCGCAAGCCTGGTTTTAGTTGGTAGGCCATTTCGGGCAACTTTCCAGATGAAATTCTTCATTTTAGGAGGGACATTTAGCCTGTTAATCCACTCTAGGTTAATTTTGGGTTCGCCTTTTGATTGGTGGAGCCACTCCATTGCGGAGTGGGTGGAATACCACCCATTTTTGCTTGGTTGCCAATATAATCTATCTGGTATTTTATTAATAGGATTGATAATTTTGGATATTCTATCGAGATCCTCCGGCGAGACGACCCAAGCCAACTTCTCCGTATTCCAGGAGTTGTCCTCCCGGAGATAAGCCTCAACCGGTTCCTCCCAATCAATAAGAGTTTCGACCTCAGGTTTTGGGTTGAGGGAACCTTTGCCGGTCCAGTTATCTTTCCAAAATCTAATGGTTTTACCATCCCCCACTTGCCATATAAGGCCCTTTACGAAGAGGTCTCTTAGGCCAACAAGTTTTGCCCATTGCCAGGATGTGTTTTGTTTTTTCTTATAGTTTAAGATACTTTCTGTTTTTAGGTATTTTTCAGTCACAATTTTGACCCAGATGTTATGTGGTTCCGCTAAAACTTTCCAAAGTAGCTTCATTTGCAGTGCTTGGTTCATCTCGACCGCTTTTGCTATTCCCAACCCACCATGGGCGGGGGGACGACAGATGGAATTCCAGCTAATCAGTGGTTATAGTTGTTTTCCTTGTTCCAAAAGAAGTTTTTGTTTATCCGGTCAAGTTCTTTCAACGTTGTCTGTGGTAGTAGAAATGATTGCATTATATAGTTAGGTTGTGCTAATAGATTTGCTTTTATTAGTGTTTTCCTCCCTTTTTGGGATAGACGTTGGCTTTCCATTTTGACTCCGAGTTGTCACCTCTTCTTATCAATGACTCATTTCCTCAGCTCCTATCCTTTCTCATTTCCTTTGATGTTAGGTCACTCCGAGTCTCAACTCACTCGGTGCTCTCTTTGTCTTCGTTGCTGGTCTTGTGACTGGTCTTTTCTGGTTTCTTAATTTACTTATTGAAGAATATTCCGTAATGATTTTGTGATAAGAGATCAAAATCAATGTCAACTGAATTTACTGTTGACGGGGTTATTATATAGATTTTCTCCTTTCTAAATTATTTACTAGTGGCCATCCTGTTGTCCTCAAGACTAAAAGCATAGAATAAGTTTAAGAAATTATTTCTGTAAAAAATAAACCCTAAAAAATTTCTTTAAAAAATCCAAGATAAAACTAATTTGCAAATTTTCATTCTAAAATATCTAAACACATGGCAAATGGTCCAAATTTCTCATTGTACAAGTCACTGACATAGGTTGCTCAACTTAATGGTTTCAAGTACAAGTTCAGAAATAAAGGGCTTTGGAAACTCGTCACCCTGTATTGTTACACTCAACGCGAAATGGTGCAATATTCATCCAAATATATAAAAATGAAAAACATCATTGAAACATTACGAGATAAGTATCAAAAACTGCCATTTATTAAGTCATTGGTAATTGTAAATCATTAGAAGATGGAAACATAAACAACTTCCTGAACTGATACTCCGTAGAAGAGATCATAGCTTTACCCATCTTCACTTTTTCAAAAAATATGAATTCCATGAGTTACCATATCCTTATCCTGTTGAATGTTGCAGCTTTCCAGTAAAACAAAGCAATATAAAAATAGAGGGGAAAACATGCAGTAATTTACTGTTTACATTACTGAAAGTTCGTTTCCTGTGATCCTGACATGACTGTCAAAAAATGCTTACCCACTTTAAGAGATTCAGGAGCGGAGACATGTTAACAGTATGGACAAAGCTTCATGTTAAAACAGAATCATAACCCAGCTTTCTCATGCAACAGATATGCAGAGATAGTGGTCTTGAATACTGGAAAGAGCTATTGCAACAATAGCAACTACTACAAAAAAAAAAAAATACCATTAATCCAAAAATTCTACTCAAAGGTGATTTATCAAAGGATAAACCACCATCCTCGGCTACATATCCAAGAGCATGAAGGGCAGTAACCATGACTTGTAACGAAATTTGTCGCATTCAGACTATATTTATAAATGTTTGTGAGTATATTTGGGTAGCAGGCTAGCAGCAGAGCTCTAATCAGATCTTGTCTTTTTCTCTATGCTGGACTTGCTAAGTATGAAGACTCCATTCACTATGAGCAAGGCACCTGCAAACCACTGAGACCCAGCTTTGAAATCAGTAGGAGTACTCTCCTTCCTATCATTATAATTAACTTAGTTTATCTACAGGAAACTTTTGGGTGCAAGAACAAAAGATGGATGAATTTGGTGTAATTAAAGTTTATTAGGAATATATACTGACAATGGAATTACTTTAAACTATAAAAAGTGATCAGGGCATCTCTTTGTTTGGCATCTTGAGATTGTTATTGGAACCTGCAGAAAAGTAGCAAATCCTGACACTAATAGTAGTCGATCTAAATCTATCAGAGCATTATAAGATGTTTGTAGTAGAAGCTGACTGGATTGTTAAGATTAGTGGTGCAAAGGGTTAAATTGTGTTTGTGATCATCATATTAATATGAAAGCTAAGTGGTTTAAATTTCAAGATTGAAAAGAATGGAGTAGACCAAGATTCCGTAAAAGGAGCTACAGGAGATGACACAGACGAAAGCTTTCAAAGCTCCGATGAAAGTTACAACAGCGTTATAAATTGGTGCAAATTTACCTTGAGAGATAAACTTTCTTCGAACAGAAAAAAGCCCGCTAAGCCTGAAGAGAGGAAATTGGTTGCAAAGTTTGTAACTGTGGCTTGCAACGAAGACAGGGCTCTAAGGCTGTTGGTGTAGCATGCCCACATTATCACATTACAAACAACAACCAGGCTGTACTTGATGAGCTGAAATATAGAAGATTTACATTTGATCAGAGCAGAATAACAAAACTAAATTAGCTGATCTATTCATATTTATCCAAGGAAATCCCAGAAAGCTTGCCAAATGGAAATTTACACAGGAGGAAAAGGGCAGTAGTAGTACAGTACAGGGCAAAAGTTACACTGGGCATGAGAGACAGCAAAGAACAGATAAAGTCATAGCATTGTAAGACACTTAATAATGCTCTATAGGCCAAATGACCCTCGGCTGAATTGCCACATCAGAAGGTTACACACACCTGACAACAAAGATAACCATTACAAGATCTTTTAAGTCCAGTCCTTTCAAAGTTCAAGCTCACCAGTGAGAATAACCACAAATGGTTTTTCAATATGGCAATGTTTCAAACAGCTTAGAGAGGAAGGGAAAGGATAGCCACCAAAAGAACATCATAGCGACCAATTTGCCTCATTCCTTGGTTTAATTGTTCAAATCAATGAATTAATGGAAATGGAAACAAAGATGTTCTCACATCTAACCAACTATCTAAAATTAATGGCACATATCGTCTTGATTCGAGACGCATCACTAACAAACCTCGTTACAATACCTTACCTTTCTGGTCTTGAAATCAAAAGAAAGAAATTTGACCGTGGCTGGCATCTCACAAAATAAAATTAATGCCCTAATTTTAGATGGAGATCAAGAGAACCGAAAGGAAGTAAAAATTTGTTTAGCAGTACCGGAGAAGAGAAGAACTTGGCGGAGATGGCAGCCATCGCGGCGAAGAAACCAGCTGCAATCGCCCATGCATAACCTCTGCTGTTCCCACTTCTCATCTGATCTCCGACGGCGCGTGCAATTCAACCTCCTTCAGCCTGATTCCACCGGTTACGAGCGCTTGGAAGTTGGAACGAATTCAGGTAGGTGGCCACTGGCCAGATGGGGGTGAAAGTGAAACTGGCAAAATTGCATGGTCACGTGCAAAACACGTGATACTGTTGCAATTGGGCTCTATAACTTCGATTCGGCCGGATGGTCATTATTTTCATCCGCGCATAGAAGGAGGCTCAATTAATATGAATGATCAAACGATGTAAAGTCTTACATTTGATGTCTAAAATACAAATCAACTAGAAGGCTACACCCGTGCTTCGCACGGGTCTATAATTTGGCTTCAATATTTAAAGTTGATTGTTTTCATATTTTTGTTCTGTCGGTTATTATGTTGGAACAATTTTTTGACATAAGAGAATTTTTTTTTTTAAGTTGTCATGAAAGGTGTAAGAATATATTTATAATACATGCATTAAATTGAGTTTATGATGTTTTTTTTAATGTTTAATTGTGCATATAATCTTTGATTATTCAAAATCTATACTCATTCCGTCTAGGTCTATTTGGTCTTTTAGATTGAAATATTTGTCTAATTCTATTTAGCCATTTAACTATTTTGCCAAAACACTTCCCAAATTTACCCTAAACTAAATGAATTGAAAAATATAAAGTGTATTAGATGCAATAATTAAATTGGAAGTTGTTAAAAAAATGAGTTAATAAATAAGGATATATTGGTAAGAATAATATTTTTCTTAATATATATGTATATTGTTCAAAACCAATTACACTTAGACGAAGGGAGTATATATTTACATTTGAGCCACATAATTATTGTCATTTTATCTGATTTCGGTAAATGTATGTATATAATAAGAATATTTATTTTCATACCAGATTTGTGAAACTAAATCATTTATAAAATAATATTTAATGTTTTAATTAACCGAATTAGGGGTATTGTACAAAAAAAAAGCTTCAAATTCATATAATCTTTTAATTTTGTGGATAAGGGTTTTTGCGGATAATATCTAACTTCAATCAATTAAAGTAGATTCTAATATAAGCTCTGAGAAATGAGCCTATAGTATATTATAGAAAATTGTGATGTACCAAGATGACATTAGTACTGCATAATCTACATCTACACTACTATAAAAGCAAACACAATTTTTAAATCCGACCGTTAGTTTTTATAAAATCCCTTTGTTACTATCGTGCGGCTGTTATTAATTCATTATTCATTATTTCTCAAGATTAATTTTATTGTTTTAATATTCCTCGAAATTCGTGTCAGTATTGCTTAGCTCTTAAGTAATCTCGGAGAGACCGTAACATATATATTCTTGGAAAAACGTGCTCGAATTAGGTGATATTTGAATGTAAATGGGCAATATCGACATGTCTCGAAAAACGTGTCCATTTTACTTCGCTTGTAAGCAAGGTCGGATAAGTTCGTTTCTTAGTTGTGAAGAAAGCTCGTATACATAATATTTTTTTAATTTAATGATCCTCGAAATTCGTGTCGTTATTACTTAGCTCTTAAGTAATCTCGGAGAGACCGTAAGAAATATATATTCTTGGAAAAGCGTGCTCGAATTAGGTGATATTTGGATGTAAATGGGCAATTTTGTCATGTCTCGAAAAACGTTTCCAAGTTACTTCGCTTTTAAGCAAGCTCGGATAAGTTCGTTTCTTAGTTGTGAAGAAAGCTCGTATACGTAATAGAACAAGGTTTTAGACATTGGATGGCGTGAAGGCAGGTTAAATAATCCCAAAAAAACGTGTCCCTTTAAATAAATTTACGGAAAAGCCATTTTCATATCTCTACACTTCTTAGTGACCGTTAAAATGAAGTCTCCGTCTTATAATCGCCGCGCGTTCGTTTCTTAGTTGTGAAGAAAGCTGGTGTACGTAATAGAACAAGGTTTTAGACATTGGATGACGTGAAGTCAGGTTAAATAATCCCCAAAAACGTGCCCCTTTAAATAAATTTACGGAAAAACCATTTCCATATCTCTACACTTCTTAGTGACCGTTAAAATGAAGTCTCCGTCTTATAATCGCCGCGCAACGCGCGGCCTAATTGCTAGTCTTATAAATGAAGATAAGAGTAAATTTTTTATATCAGTTTGAATATATGAAGATAGAGTAAATGTGATGTATTTGTGGAAGAAGTATATTAAATAAAAAAAAATTAATTGAACTCATCCACTTTACTTTACTGTCTCTAGCGTCTTCAATTTATCCACCCTAATTTGATTTAGATTTTTGTCAAGTCTTTTTTGCGCTTCTTCCATATCTTCCTCTGTACATGTTGTTGGTGTCTCGTTGTCCGCCTCTTTGGAGTTTTGGGCTAAGAGTTGCTCTTGGAGGAGGTCGAAGGTGGTGGGCTGATTTGGGCGGCGCCGCTGGCTTGACAGCTGCGCTGGGAAGGGCATAAGGTGGTCGTGTTTGAGCGAGAATCGCAATTGGGAGGGATTTGGGTTTATAATCCCCTAAATTGAATCCGATCTGATTGGATTGGATCCGAATCGAAAGTCGTCCACTCCAGCCTCTATCATTCCCTCCGCACCAATCTTCCCAGAGAAGTGATGGGGTTTCGTGATTCCCCCTGAATCTCTCACTTTTAGATTATGGCCGCAAGGTGTTCGTCCAAATGCCTCAACCAGATTCACCCTCTCATCCTAAACCAGCTTAAGGAAATTAACGTTGTCATCACTATGAAGTGTGTGTGCCACTACCTCCCCACCCCTCTTTTTATGCACATACTATTTATTATTTAATATCTTAGTTATAGATCGCTTAAATAGTTGTGTTTTAGCATATTGTTGGTGCTGGAAAGGTCGATCTGAGTTTTAATGTTTTGTTTGATTGGTTATTGGAACTAAAGATTGTACAAAATTCACATTATATCCTTCTTTGGTTGTAGGGGTTGTGTTGTTTGTGACAACTTTCTCGGCTGCATCGGTGGTGTCTTGGTTGGATCATTGGCTGCCCATGAGTGCTATTTTTCAATGGATGCATATCAGGTGCGGTTTGAGCTTTGGTTGATAACACTTCTAGCTGATTCATAAATATATGAAAGCATGTTAATGTTGTGTTTAAAGTGGTACATAATGTATGAAAGCATGCAAAACGTACTCTGTAGAATCTGGTCTATCTTCATTTATTGTCTCGCTCAGTTCCTGTATACATTTTGAATGTGGATTTGGTACTAATTTTGTAATGCATGAATAGGTGCGTAATAATGTAATTTTGAGATAATAGTTTGATGGAGGCTTATTACCTGGGGGTGTCTTACCAAGTTGTTGAAAGCTTCCTTGAAGACTATATTTCTTGTTCGGTTGCCTGTGGGAAGCATTAGGATTTTCAGCCCATTAGGATCTGTGACCCTAGATACGGCTACATATAAATGCCCATGACTGAAAACTGGTTTTGGCAAGTATATGCCCACATGATTCAGTGATTGGCCTTGACTTTTACTGATTGTCATTGCGAAGCAAGGTTTAAGAGGGAACTGCCGACGTTTCATGATGAAAGGCCATTTTGATATTGTAGAGGTTAATGTTATTCTTGGTATGAAAACCCTTTTCCCCACATCACTTCCTGTTATGATTTCGGCCTCGACCACCCATTCACCCAAGCGACAAATGATTAGTCTTGTACCATTGCACAACCCTTGACTTGGGTTTAAATTCCTTAAGAGCATGACTGGCAGCCCTTCCTTTAGTTTTAAATCGTGTGGTGGCATCCCTGTGGAATTAAATGTATGTTAGTGTTTGTTTTTAGTGTACCAACAGAGGTTTTTTTTTTTGGTAATAATGTGATATACCTGGGAAAGTGAGAGTGTGACACCCCTATACCCTATGACGTATACTTCGTAATAATTTATCTCTTATATAAAGAGATAATTCACATATAGCAACTATCCATGTAAGCACAAAGCGGAAAGTAACAACCATAAAAGGTTGCATACACACATATGATGTTCTATATTGTTACTTTTTATACTAATACATCGATTACTCTAATTTTATTACAACCCATATGCCTATGATGCAAAAATGAGGAGGAGAAGGTTGCTTAGAGCTCTAGCCGGCCGACCTGTATAAATGTGACCTCTAAAAGAGACACACGTCAGAAAATTCTAGTTGAACCTGAAAAATTGTTTTGCGATTTGTGTGAGTCGCATACTCAGTGAATACAAACCATCATCAATTATTTTACACAAAACCAATCATTTAGTCCATGTACATATACATACATATTATATATATCATATATGAATTTACTATGCAAATGCAAACGTTGATGTTTCCGATTCTTTATTCTGTGAACTGTTCAAGCCTGAATCTGCCCCGGGTTTACTGTATATGGACTCTTATGGTCCCTTTAGCAAAGAAATCCGAAGATCTCCTGAATATTGGCTCTTATGGCCCCTTTAAGAAAGAAATCCGAAGATCTCCTCATTGACCCGTAGGTCCTGTATGATCCGTAGATCCTGTATGACCCGTAGGTCGCTTTAACAAAGAAATCCGTAGATTTCTTGAATTACAGTTCAGGGCAAGACAGTCACAGGTCCTTTTAATCTCATTGCAATATGATATGCAATCAAATGCATCATGTAACCATATATCATATGTCATCTGTTAACATACCTTTCGTGCAAACAACTCTGGAAATTTCAGAGCTATCACATCTATCCATATAATCCATATAAGACATATATCCATATAGCTCATATAGCACATATATCCATATACCTCATATACCACATATAGCGCATATATCATATATTCATATTTCACATATACCACATAGGGTTGAATCTCCGGTCTATACTCACTTGTTTAGGATAGATACTATATTTCTTCCTTTCCTCTTTGACCACGATCTATGACTTGTGCTCCTATATATAGCCCAATGCAAATTAGGCTATTTACTCTTATAAACTCTAACCCCAAATGCAATGAAATGCCAGAATGCATTGTAACTTCTTGTGCATCTTTCCAAATCCTTTAAAACTTGACAATAATAAACTATATATATAGAAGAACATTTTTCTAGTTCAAACCTTTCTGAAAAACTTGATCAAAGGGCTCCCTAATATCATTACAAGGCAAAACCCTAAAATTACTCTGAAATCTTTTACCGAATATAGATCCGATATCGAAAACACCCTTTGAAAACTATAGATTAACTGATTTCTCAAACAAAAGCAACTGTAGATCTAGATTTGGAAAAATCAATGAAATCCAGAT
This sequence comes from Fallopia convolvulus, assembly GCA_964016875.1. Taxonomy (NCBI): domain Eukaryota; kingdom Viridiplantae; phylum Streptophyta; class Magnoliopsida; order Caryophyllales; family Polygonaceae; genus Fallopia; species Fallopia convolvulus. The sequence continues at coordinate 53,558,657 of OZ024722.1, forward strand.
AAACCATTAACTAATTAAAAACTTACCAAATCAAGCTTGTACTTCGAGATTAAAACCCGATAGAAGAAATCTTGTACTAGATCCACAACAAAAATCACCCAAAATCATCAAACTCAAACTCCTTCCTTTTCTCTCCTCTCGAACTATCTCTATGTAATTTGTGTATTTGAAAACTTAATGATTAAGACTAACATGTATATCACATATATATATATATATATGTAGTGAAGTCGGCATACATTTTGCGAAATTGCATTTTGCACCCTTAAATTTTTTTTACTATAAATTTTACCCTGAAATAAATAATAATTAACTTTTTCTTAAAAACTTTTTAAAATATAATAAACTTAATTCGAAAATAAATATTACTTTTAAAAACTCACTATATATTATGTCAATATGATATGCATATGCTCTTAATCTTATATGAATGCAGAATGACGTATGCACTTTGGTTGGGGATGTTACAGAGAGTGTTCAGGAATTCCACTGGAAACATGTGTTCTTGGTCAGCCATGTCAGTGGAAGCCATGCATATTTCATCAGAGCTCTTGTAGTTTTTTTATCATGCCTTGCACTCTTTTGAACATGTGATCATTGATTTCATCAACGTCCTCGTTAAGAGGGGTAAGAATAGCTCTTTCTTGGAGGTACTTTGCATCAGCTTGTTTTGCCACAAAGTCTACATAAATTGCATCGACAATTTGTTGAATTGGGTATTTTCCTGGTTGAAGAACAAACTGTTGTGGGATTTCAATCCATGTAGGCTCGTCTTCTCCTTGTTTAGTTATCACCGGAAGAAGCCCATCTCCAACTTGTTGAATCCACCTATTGAAGTTGCGCTTGGTATAGTCAATGTTTCCATCACTATCTCTTTCATTTACCCTCATACTTTGTGATAGTGTGAGCAGTTGGCAATACTTCCATAAAGGGGAGTTGTTTATACACGCCTGAACAATATCTTGTCTCTTTCCCTTTGGTATTACCGGTAAGATCTGCCTGAAATCCCCTCCTAGAAGAACTGGAATTCCGCCAAATAATTTGTGGTTGTTTGCCTCTAGATCCAAACTCCAAATATCTCTCAAGGTTCTATTAAGGGCTTCAAATGCAAATCTTTGAGTCATGGGGGCTTCGTCCCAAATTATCAATTTGACCTCATGCATGAGGTGCGCTAAATGTGTGTTTTGCTTTATTCCACATGTACTATTTTCCATCAACTCTAATGGAATGACAAATCTGCTATGTGTCGTTCTTCCACCAGGCAGTAACAACGAAGCTATACCTATATAAAATATTGAGTACAAATTACTTAGTCGTATGTTTTATGTTGGTTCGATCGAATGAAGCTAAAATAATAGGTAGTTGTATTGTAAGCATTTTCTATATTGTACCTGAAGATGCGACTGCAAGGACTATCATTCTTTCCGATCTTAATCGGGCTAGTATGGTTTTGTAGAGGAATGTTTTCCCAGTCCCTCCTGCTCCATAGACAAAATAGAAGCCGCCATCTTGTTTTTGTACAGAAGCAATTACTTTGTTATAAATGGTTTGCTGTTCGTTGTTGAGTGATTTGTAGAGGGTTTCATGTTGCACACTCAATTCTAAACAGTTGTAACTCAACTCCTCTTGGATAAGACGATTATCCATGTTTGTTAGCAAACTCTTATCTGGCATAGGCAAATCAGAGAAATTTGATAATGATTTGCCATTTCTGTTCAGTATATCTTGAATATGAAGCAGGCAGTAGTTCTTCAATTGAGTTTCTGTTAGCTGCAAACCTGGGAATCTAAACTGCTTTCGTTTTTGGTATAAAATATCTTCTGAAAGAGCCTCCCAATTTTCCTCCCACAACTTCCCAGGGTTGTTTACATCACAAAAGAGTATTATTGTGACGAATAATTCTCTCAACTGAGTTGTTGTGGCCCACAATGTTGCCTCTTCTATGGCTTCTGTCCATTCCTTGTCATCATTCAACATACCAAGAGCATAGCAAGCTTTTCTGAAGGTTTCATGTACTCTTGCATTTACATTCCTGATATCTTCAAAGGATTTTGGTCCTTTAACAATATTTAGAAGCATTCTCAAGTAGTAGCGCTCTCCCGATGCTAGATGAGAGTAAACTATTCTGCCAATAGTTTTACCCTTGCCTCTAGTTTTCCACATCTTCTCTGTTGCATCCCACACATATTTTTGGGGTATTTCTGCATATGTGTATTCCCTTGCTTTAGCATCAATGGTGTTCAGTGTGAACCACTCTGTGAACATTGTTTTTTTAATTCCTTCCCTGTTGAGCAGTGCTGGCAGGCTTTGAGAATCATGAAGGGTAATAGCATTTTGGTCCGGCAAATGGAATGTTAATCTCATTACTGATGGCGTGCAGTGGTGAATATCAAAGCCGAAAATTTGCCATGAAGCTTCACATGGAGACAGGTATCGACAATCTAAATATTGCTTGATTTCATCAACTTCTATTATTTTTCTTGGTTGACTCTCATCTGCTGATCTACCACTGTGTAGGAACATTGCAGTTGCTCTATCTGGGCCTTTATTTATGTACTTGAACAGGTACTTGATAGCCCTTGATCTATTGCACCATTCAACATTAATGTGTGACTGGTACTTAACCAATAGGTAACGATTATAGGGTACCACATATCTGTTATCAAGCTTTGCATTGCCTTTTTTCACCTCAACACCATTGTTTCTTCTTCTGTACACTGGGAACCCATCTGCATCTATTGTTGTTTCTGAGTAAAAGGGCTTTGGAAAATGCTTCTTGCATTCACCATCATTCATGCATGGAGCTTTTGGGTTCTGTTCACCGCACGGTCCATGCATCATGTGTTCCGTGACAAGCTTATAAGCAATTGGGTCTTCTTCTGGACATGGTATTTCTGCTGATATAAGTTCATCGATGTTGCTTGCTGCCTTTGCTTTTCTTTCTTCATCTAGCCATATTAAAATATGAACATGAGGCAGCCCCCTTTTCTGGAATTCTATTGTATATACAGCTGCATTTATTTTCATATTCGGGCATGTTAATGGAATTGTTTTGTTGATTATAATTTGAAAATATTATAATATGTGAATTAGAAGATAGCATATTGTAACTTACATGCAGCATGTTGGCCGAATATTTTTCCCTTTTTGATGTCCTGCATCAACTGTGATAGCTTGAGTTTGAATAGGCGAGTCATGATATCTGGCCGATCTGTGCAGTTTGACCTTTAATTTCTGAAAGCATTTCATCTATTTCTTCCCATTTTGGATTAGCTGTAAATGTAATGAAAAGAGATGGATTTCCTAATGCGCGGCATAAAGCCATAGCATCTTGGTAGTTTTGGATCTTGTACCTTGGGCTACCAGTAAAAGTTGACGGTAGAACAATTCTCTTCCCGATTGTTTTAGCTTCGGTGTCTCCTCTTGTTACTGCGTCACATATGTTTTGGTACAAATCTGCCCTCAAGGTATCTTGGTTCAGATTGATCCATCGCAGTCGTTGTTCTTCAATAGCAGTATAAGCATCCACCAAGTATTGCTGAAACAATCTGCCTCCTTGTATCAGTGTTGTACCTTCACTGGTTCTTTGTTGAATTCTATAGGAATAGAACTCTTTCATTGTGAGAAAATTCCTTTTGGTTTTTCTTCTTCCTGTGTTTGCTTGATATGGAATCTTTTCATGATAGCCATCTTCACCATAAGGAAATAAGAGAGGATACTGTAGAGCCATGTAAAGAGGATGTAGATCGGAAATTCTTTGTGGGCCTCTTGTTTTGCTCTGTATGTAAACATCTCTAGGTGCATTGCTCTGCCCAAAATCTCCCGTAACCAAGGCTGCAACTTCTGATACGGTTGGAATGTTGTACTGTCTTTTAATCGGTTGCCTTTCTCCTATGAGTCTTATTTTGAAGTCCAGAGAATCATGTTGGGCAGACCAATCTCTTGCCATTCTAAAAGCTTTAGCAACACAACTATGATTGTCTAACATGTCAATCAAGCTTTGTACTATTGATGATTGCAAGTTTTCAGGATTTTGATGAAAACATGTCATTCTATTTTGGACCTCATTTCCAGTATCATAAAAGTACAACTGTGCATATCACGGTGGATTCCCTTCTTCAGGCATAAGTGATCCAAATCTGTGGTAATTTTGCCCTGATATTCTGAATGTATATGGTCCTCTTGATTGGTTAATTGCATCATCAATCCGTGCTCCAAATGATGTAAAGCAAAACATGTTGTTATATACCCTGATATGCTGCCTAAATGTAGCTCCAATACTGCTATTATCATGTAACAACTGCTTTAATGGTTCAGGTGTTTGTTGGAGCTTCTCTAGATTCACCTTTCCTTCTTGGCAACATAGTGAAAAAGTGATGTTTTCTTCTCGTGCAGACTTGTAAGATCTCTCCTCATACCACATTGATGCATCGCAGAAACGACATTTATATGTTGGCGAATGAAGCTTGTTGTAGGATATCAGTGCATCTGTTTAGGTTTTTAATTAGAAAGCATAAAATATGAAGGTTCTGTATTTTTGAATCAAAATTAATTGGCATACTGCTGGATCTGTATGCTGCAGGTACGGGGCGCTCGTGGTGTGTATTTTGTTGTGCATCACTTCCTGGTTTAAAAAGAAATGTTCACGCGGGTAAGTCATTATCTCTGTTTATAATCTATAAATTGGAAGCTTAGTGACCAATTTAGATGTTTCAATGAAGGAAATAGTAATATTTTATAGCATGGAAAGATAGATGATATCTTGCATATAGGAGTAGTTTAGATGCATGTTTTATATATGTTTTAGTTAGTTTTAGGTTAGTTTTTATGTAGTTTTTAGGTTTTTGTGTTATCGGGTATTATGCGCTGGTTTGCTCGGTTTTACAGGTTTTTAGGTTCAGGAGCAACAGCGGGGCGAGTACAGATGGATCATGGTGGTGATGGACGAGGCAAAGGAGCCAAGAGAGCTAGGACATGCTAGGAGAAGAGCCAAGGCAAGAAAGAAGACAAGCCAAAGACAAGCCAAGTGCTCGGGCTGAAGCCGAGCAACGAAGCCGCGCAATCCCAACTGAATTGGGAAAGTGCGGGATTGCAAGAGAAAGTGCGGCCGCGCTTTCTGGTGTCGAAGCCGCGCATTCGGAAGTTTTCAGCGAGCAAGTGTTTTGGGCCGAGATTGGTTTTGGGCTTTGGCATGTTGGTTTTTGGGCTTGTGTTATCCGAGTATGAGGTTTAAGATATAGTGTTTGAGGATATTTTTAGGAGCATATAAATACTTTATGATAGATTATTTTCTAAAAACTTTGATCATACTTTTGGAGGTTAGGGTTTTTCTCTCAAGGAAGACTTTTAAACCTTTGTAAGTTTTTCTTAATTTCAATTATGAATTGCTAATTTCTCTTGTGTTTGGCTAGTTATTGAAGTCATAATTTGTATGTAGTTGTGAGATTTGATTGATTCTCAACAAACTTGAATAGAAATTATTCCCTGTGTCTAATTGAATCTAAACTAGGGTTTTGTTAGATTGATCACCTAATTGAATTTCTAGTTATAACTGAATCTGATTAATTACCGGTTGGAGTTAATTAGATCAAGAGTATACTTTAATTAATTTAGTTCCGGTTGGACAAGTTGATTAAAGTAGGGAATAAATTCACAATTCACTTAGATGTCTGGTTGCTCTAAGTTATTTGTTTCTATTGATAACTTGAATCGTCATGCTGTTATTTAATTAAATCTAGAAGGTCTTCTAGGTTGTTAAATAATTAGGGTTGTTAGACTGGTTGTTCTATCAACTATATATGAAGTTCGGGTTTTAATCCTCAGTAGGATCACTATCCACAATAGATTATTCAAGTGAGAAGAGAATCAAGAGAATCGATGATCAACGAATCAATATCATGATGGATCTAACTAGTTGAACACGTTTGCCTTTCATATATTCAAATCATCTTTTGCATTCATAGTTAGTTTCATTCTAGCATATTAGTTTAGATAATCATTCTGAAAACCCCCATATTAGTTACTTGGCACCTAAGTAATTGCATAAATACACGAGTCTCTGTGGGATCGACTCTTACTTACCGCTCTACTGAGTTGGTTAAGCTAAGGTTTCTTTGATAGGTATAAACGACCACGAAAAATACCTCATCAAATTTGGCGCCGTTGCCGGGGACTCGTCGCTATTTGTGTTTATTACTCTTGTGCTGTTTTGGGTGTGAACCTGTTATATGGTTCATACCCGTGCTACTAACTCATCTCCCCTGTTGTTTGATCTAGATATTGACAGGACACTCTTCAAGCTAAGGAAGGAAATCCGGAATCACTTTCAGGCATTGCCATTCTTTCTTGAAGACTCTGACTCGGAATCTGAATCTGCTGAATCTGTCAAGATGGGTGACCGAACATTGAGAGAGTTGACTGCACCGAATCTGGCACAACAACCGTTGGCGGTGCAATTTCCTGCTCTTGCTGAGGGAGTCAAGTTTGAGCTGAAATTCGGGTTGATCCACCTTTTGCCTTCATTCCATGGGCATAGTGGTGAAGACCCCAACAAACATCTTTCTGAATTCCATGTTGTGTGCTCGAGCATGAAGCCTGCTGATGTAACTCATGACCAGATCGCGCTGAGAGCCTTTCCTTTTTCTCTCAAGGATCAGGCTAAAGACTGGTTTTACTACTTGGCTCCGGGAAGTATTGATACATGGGCTAAGATGAAAGAAGCTTTTCTGGAGAAGTACTTCCCTGCTACAAGGCTCAATGATCTGAAGAAGCGAATCAGTAATATTGAACAAGAAGCCAGTGAGTCCTTGTACGAATACTATGAGAGATTCAAGAGGTTGATAGCCAGCTGTCCTTTCCATGGCTACACTGACCAAGACCTGATCTTATATCTGTTTAATGGCCTCTTGGATGATGAGAGAAGAATGGTCAATGCAGCTTGCCAAGGTCACATTCTCAACAAAACTCCTGTTGCTGCGTTTGACCTGTTCACACAACTGTCTGAGGGCACAAGACAGTTCCAAAGAGACACGAGCTCGAAAGCTGCAAACTCTGTGGTGGCTAACACAAGAATTCAAGATGAAGTCACAGAGTTGAAAATGATGATGAAGCAGCTGTTGCAGCAAGGTGGTAGACAACAGGTGAAGTCCTGTGAAATTTGCTTTGATAACATGCATCCCACTGATTCCTGCCCTACACTTCAAGATCAGAATGCTGAGGTGAATGCAGTGGGAGGATATGGACCACCTAGGCCGAGGTATGACCCCTTCTCCAACACCTACAATCCAGGCTGGAGGGATCATCCTAATCTGAGGTATGGAAATTCCAACAACCAGCAGTTCAACCATCAAGGTGGCCAAGCTCAGTACAGACCGCCTTTCCAACCTCATCAGGGAGTGAATCAGAATGCTATGTCCACAGAGGAGATGGTCCGACAGTTGACTCAATCAGTTTCTACAATGCATGGTTCTCTAACTCAGCTTCAACAGGAAACCAAGTCTAGTATAAAGAATTTAGAGAACCAAGTCAGTCAGATTGCTGAGGCAGTGAGTAAACTGGAAGCTAGAGATTCATGTAAGCTACCGTCTCAGACAGAACTTAACCCGAGGGCAAATGTCAGTTTTATCTCCATTTATGGTGGTTCTGAGGCGGGACAAGTATATCAGCTGAGCAAGGTTACAGAAACTGAGGAACAGAACGAAGACCGATTGCTCGGCCTGGCTGCTAAAAGCGCGGCCGAGCAATGTGCATCCCGTGCAATACAGTCCCAGTTGGGATTGCGCGGGATCGAGGAGAAAAGCACGGCCGCGCATTTGGATGCGAAGCCGCGCATTCTGGGCGAGTTGGAAGATTCGTCTGCAACTCTTCTAAAAGCTTATGTACCTGTTCCACCCTTCCCAGAAGCCTTAAAAGAAACCCGGAAATTGAAGAATGATAAAGAGTTGTTCGAGGTCTTCAATCCATGCAGAGTTAATGTCCCATTGCTGAATCTGATCAAGAGTGTACCTCGGTATGCTAAGTTTTTGAAGGAGTTGTGCACTCTAAAAAGGGGACAGAAGGAGAAATGTCAGAAGCAAGTTAAAGAGAAAGAACATGTGTCTGCTGTGTTTCAGAAGCGTTTGCCTGAGAAGTGCAGTGACCCTGGCATGTTCACCATTCCTTGCATGATTGGAAGCACCAAGGTGAACGAAGCTTTAATTGATTTAGGTGCATCTGTCAATGTGATTTCTTCATCCTTATATGAGAAGCTCGGTATGGGACCATTGAAAGAGACACGAACCATAGTGGAGTTGGTTGATCATTCCACTGTAAGGCCCAAAGGAAAACTTGAAGATATATGGGTTACAGTGGATTCCCTACAATTTCCGGCTGATTTTCTAGTGATGGACATGGGATCGGGAGCTGGAAAGATGTCTATGTTGCTAGGACGACCATTCATGAAGACTGCAAATACAAGAATTGACATACCGCAAGGCACACTGAAGATGGGATTCAATGGGAAGGAGATCGAATTCCATAGCTCGTATCCTTCTTGATATCCTTTTACGTCTAGCTAAAGACGTTAAACAAGCGCTTCTTGGGAGGCAACCCATGTTTTAGGATAGATTTGCTTTGATTTTTGCTTTTTGTTTTACAGTTTTTGTTTTTATTAGTTAGTTTAGATAGAAATAATCCTCAAAAATTTCAGATAACTCGGGCATTAGAATAACAGGGGCTAAAATAACTCGAGCCTGCAAAGCTCGGGATCGATCCCGAGCAATGCAGGCCCAGAGGAGAAAGCGCGGCTTGGGCAAGGGAAAGCGCGGCCGCGCAATCCAAGCCCCAATGCCGCGCAATCTCGACTGGGGGCACATTGCACGGGATCGCAAATGCGCGGCCGCGCATTTCCGTGCAATCCCGCGCATTGGGCCGCTTTTCAGCGAACCCCTTTTATTAAAAACCGAGGTTCTTTTTCCCCTTCCCCCATTCCAACGCCTCCTTCTCCTTCCTCACCCCAAACCTCCATTGAAGCCATCACTCCAAGCTCCAATCAAGCACTTTCAAAGCGGATTTTCAAGCAAATTCAAGCAAGGAACTCACATTCAAGCGGAATTCAAGTAAGTTTTTCACAATCTCCTCTTAAAATTCGGTTTTAGTCGAATTAAATCTAGATCTAGGTTTGATTAGAAAAACCCGAATTTGACCCCTTTAGGCTCGGATTTAGGCTTAAGACCTTTACAAAAGTTTGTTTATTGCATGATTCTAGGCTAGATTCGTGTTTTATTTGAACTTTGCATGCAAATCCGAAAATTACCTAGAAATTAATTAGAATTTGATTAAATTTTGATTAATTTGTTCTAGGTAGTGGGGGAAGAGAGCGTTTGAGTGATTATCTGTGAAATATTGTTGTGGTTGTCCTTGCCGGGACAACGGAATTGCGCTTGCTTGTTTGTTGTGTGGTGTTTGTGCAGGTTTACTTGAAATTCTGATATCATGGGTAACAAGAGAGGCCGAACTGATGGATCTTCATCATCCCGAGCCGCTTTAGCTCCCCCTGCTGTGGTGGGGGAGGTCACCCAAGAGACTTTTGGGATCACTTTGACCAAGGACAATCATGTGATTAGGTTTGAGCTTCTGAAAGATAGAGAATGGAAAGCAACTCGGTTCATTGATTGGGATCTCATGAACCAGATTGGGATAGCTCATCTATTGAATGAAATAGGAGCGTATCTGCATATGCGTGAGTTCTTAAAGCTGTGTGAACCGACTTTTAAGGGGTTAACTTTGGAGTTTCTGAGCACCTTGTCCACCAATTTTAAAGGAGAAGGGGAGATAAAGTTTTGGCTAGGGGGAGTTAGAAGGAAGATGACCTTGAAAGAGGTCAACCGAGTGTTTGGGTTCTGTAATTTTCCTATCAGTAGAGATTTGGTGCTTACAGAGGCAGGTGCTACATGGGCTGACAGACACTTCTGGAAAGCCATCACAGGGAGACCTCAGTATAATCCGTCTAGAGAAAAGGCCTCTCCCATCACTCATCCTGCTATTAAGGTTTTCCAGCGGTTTATTGCTAGCACTCTGAATGGGAGAGGTGATGGGGGAAACAATTGTCCCAATAAAGACGTCACTGTATTGGCTGCGAGCTTGAAGAGGAAACCGTTGAACTTGGGTGCTATGCTGATGCACCACATGGCTCATGTTGGGAACAAAGGCGGTGGAGCCATTTGTATTGGTGGGATTGTGACTTTCCTAGCCAAGCATTTTGGTATCGATCTTAGCAATCTAAATGTTGATATTCCGCCTTCACCTATTGACTTCATTATGTTGAAGAAAATGGGTGCTCTCTACAAGTACAGAAACTCTTACTTCTGGGCGATTGGTGATTCTGGGAGAGCAATGAAGCTTCCTGATGGACATCGAGTGCAGATTGGGGATAGTCCAGCTAACTGGTTCATCAAGGTTCTGGCTGGAGACTTGGATGTGGCTACCGTTAAGGGCCCGGTTAGGGGTAAGAAGGCGGTGTCAGTTCCTATTGTGGTGGATTCTGATGAAGAGGAGATGGATGAGGATTTCACCATGGCTGAAGAAGAAGAAGAAGAAGAGGAAGAATCTGCTGAAGATGCTGACACTGATGAGGATGATGAGTCTGAGGAGGAGGATCAGCAGAGGCAGTTTGATCCATCTCGACCTGCTGGAGGTATACATTACTCTGATGCTCAGTATAACCAGATGATGGAGATGATGAGACAGATGCAGCTGGACAACACGCAGCGATACAATGATATGTCTTCTCACATCGATCAGAGCTTTCAGGGCATGAGAGGCTATGTGGATCAGAGGTTCACATCATTTCAGACTCATCATGATCAGCAGCTTGCTGCTTTTCAGGCTCGCCAGGATGAGCAGTTTCGACTGCTCAACACCAGATTGGATGGATGGAGCTCAGCAGGCTATCCGCCTCATCAGTCGTATCCTCAGTATGCCTTCCCAGATCCGCCATATCCTCAGTTCCCGCCATATCAGCCACCGCCAGCACAGCAGATCCCACCGTACCATCCACAGCCAGAGTATCCACCGGAGTACCAGCCACCGCCACCACAAGATTTTCCGCCTTACTACCCGAATAACTAGAGTTTTGTGAGTTTTTCTCTTTTCCTTACCTTTTTACTATACTTTGGGGACAAAGTATGTTTTAAGCATGGGGGAAAGGAATTACTTGTTTGCATTACATATAGTTTGCATTAGTTTAGGTCATATTTAAAATTTTTGCATGCATTAATTAAATTTTTGAAAAATGAAAAAAAATCAGAAAAATTTGAAAAAATACAAAAAAAAAAAAAAAAATTGCATTTAGGTTCTTATTTCCCCATTGTTTGATTCCTCTTGTTTCTCTAAGTTGAGTATAAGTTCTAACCCATGATTTGCATGATTTACTGAAGTTGATATGATATGAGCATGATCATTGATTGATTACCTTGATTATAGGATGGAGCATGTATTTAGCTTGAGTATTTGATTCATTCTGAAGTTCTAGACAACAAATTAGCCTTGTGAGATATTTTTGGCCTTTCATGATATATTTGTTCTCTAAATTTCTTGAGTGTATCACCATGATTATCTAGCTCTAGAACTTGCGTTAATACTCTATTTCAAGGTTGCTTTATATGATTGAATGCATGACATTAAAATGATTGAGCCAATGTTTCTATAAGCCTATTATTTTCCCTTCCTACCTTATAAGATCCATGTTTTTGACACCCCACTTATTTGAGCTTTAAGCCTATTTTTATGAGCTCCACAAAATGATTCCTAGCCTAATAAGCTTGACCCATAATCCGGGATTTAGGACTTTAGGTTGATTATGTTTTGTGTGAGTCTGATGTAAGTATGGGGGAATTGGATGAAAAGGTGGAAAAAGAGGAAATAAAACTCTTGGGTTTCAAAGTGAAAAAAATGAAGATGAATTATGTTGCAAAGCAAAAGAAAGAAAATTGAGCTTAAATTGTTAGTAGTCTTCAGTAGTAGCAAAGAAAGAGTTGAAAAGAGGCAAAAGAAAAAAAATAAAAGAGAAGCAAAGTGCTTAAGTGTTAATGTAAGGAGTTGGTAAAGTGAAGTTGGAAGTGTTATGAAAAAGCGTTGGATTTGGGTAGATTAGTTCTTTATCCCGGATTTAGCACCACAAGCCAAATGTTATCCCTTCCTAATTTCTCTTTACCTTGGCCCCATTACAAGCCTTAAAAAGACCTCATGATTTTTGTTATGTATTTGATCCCCAGCGGTGGAGATTTAGAACTCTGATGCAAGCATATGGTAGTCTAGTTTTCATGGTTGATTTTGAGTGAAACACGTCCTTAAACGCTTGAGAGTTTGAGTGCAAACACAATAACCCTGGTGAGGTCTAGAATGAATGAATGGTCTTTGCTCTATGCTTGTATGATGCATGTTAGGAAGTCTTGGTTAGGTTTTCAATTATATGTGAAATGTTTGTTTGACTTGAGATGGATGTAAGATTGCATTTCTATGGCGTGATTTGGATTTATGTCTTGCTTGAGGACAAGCAAGGGTTAAGCATGGGGGAATTTGATAGCTTGCATATAGGAGTAGTTTAGATGCATGTTTTATATATGTTTTAGTTAGTTTTAGGTTAGTTTTTATGTAGTTTTTAGGTTTTTGTGTTATCGGGTATTATGCGCTGGTTTGCTCGGTTTTACAGGTTTTTAGGTTCAGGAGCAACAGCGGGGCGAGTACAGATGGATCATGGTGGTGATGGACGAGGCAAAGGAGCCAAGAGAGCTAGGACATGCTAGGAGAAGAGCCAAGGCAAGAAAGAAGACAAGCCAAAGACAAGCCAAGTGCTCGGGCTGAAGCCGAGCAACGAAGCCGCGCAATCCCAACTGAATGGGGAAAGCGCGGGATTGCAAGAGAAAGCGCGGCCGCGCTTTCTGGTGTCGAAGCCGCGCATTCGGAAGTTTTCAGCGAGCAAGTGTTTTGGGCCGAGATTGGTTTTGGGCTTTGGCATGTTGGTTTTTGGGCTTGTGTTATCCGAGTATGAGGTTTAAGATATAGTGTTTGAGGATATTTTTAGGAGCATATAAATACTTTATGATAGATTATTTTCTAAAAAACTTTGATCATACTTTTGGAGGTTAGGGTTTTTCTCTCAAGGAAGACTTTTAAACCTTTGTAAGTTTTTCTTAATTTCAATTATGAATTGCTAATTTCTCTTGTGTTTGGCTAGTTATTGAAGTCATGATTTGTATGTAGTTGTGAGATTTGATTGATTCTCAACAAACTTGAATAGAAATTATTCCCTGTGCCTAATTGAATCTAAATTAGGGTTTTGTTAGATTGATCACCTAATTGAATTTCTAGTTATAACTGAATCTGATTAATTACCGGTTGGAGTTAATTAGATCAAGAGTATACTTTAATTAATTTAGTTCCGGTTGGACAAGTTGATTAAAGTAGGGAATAAATTCACAATTCACTTAGATGTCTGGTTGCTCTAAGTTATTTGTTTCTATTGATAACTTGAATCGTTATGCTGTTATTTAATTAAATCTAGAAGGTCTTCTAGGTTGTTAAATAATTAGGGTTGTTAGACTGGTTGTTCTATCAACTATATATGAAGTTCGGGTTTTAATCCTCAGTAGGATCACTATCCACAATAGATTATTCAAGTGAGAAGAGAATCAAGAGAATCGATGATCAACGAATCAATATCATGATGGATCTAACTAGTTGAACACGTTTGCCTTTCATATATTCAAATCATCTTTTGCATTCATAGTTAGTTTTATTCTAGCATATTAGTTTAGATAATCATTCTGAAAACCCCCATATTAGTTACTTGGCACCTAAGTAATTGCATAAATACACGAGTCTCTGTGGGATCGACTCTTACTTACCGCTCTACTGAGTTGGTTAAGCTAAGGTTTCTTTGATAGGCATAAACGACCACGAAAAATACCTCATCAATAGACGACCTGTGTTTATTAGTTTAAGACCACATATGCTCTGGACTATCCCATCTAGCCGTATCATTGTTTGAGACCAGATTTGGAATGGCATTTCCAATCCTCCAAATTGTGGTACAACATCTAAAAGTGTAGGATAGATTAGTAGATAATCATATATTGTGAGGTAGAAGTGAGTTTGTTAAACCTAGAAAGAATTGGACATATTTAATGGATTAGAGATCATAAATTATTAAATATTTTAATTTGTGAATTTGAATTTAGCGTCTTACTGCTGAATTTGGATGTTGCGGATACATCAGGCGTATGATGTGTATGCTGGTGTACATCATTTTCTGCCAAAAAACAAGACAATGATCATGCAGGTCTGATTAGTCAGTTATTGTTATTTGAATCGCCAGTTTAGAGGTTTGAATGAGGAAAACACTAAAAAGGGAGTGCATGGAAAAATAGAATACCTTTGTTGATTAGTTTAAGGGCACATATACTTTGGACTTTCCCATCTACACCTATCATTGTTTGCGTCCATTTTTGGAATGACATATTGAATCCTCCAAATGGTGGTACAATGTCTAAAAGTGTATGATATATTATTAGGTAATCATGCATTATTAGGTAGAAATGTGTATGTAAATCCGGGAGAACTATCCTTATTTTAAAGAGTAGAGAGCCTAAACTAATAAAGTTTATACTTTCCGAATTGGAATGCAGTTTCTTACTGCTGAATTTGTGGGCTGTAGGTAAAATAGGGTTTCGTTGTGTATGCTGCGCTACATCATTTCCTGGAAAAAAACACAAATACTTATGCAAGTAAGTCATATATTTTGACGTAGAGAGATGCAAAACATGTAACTTTGTACCGTGATTCATCTTGTTGGTTTGTCTCTTCATGGTTGTTGATTACTGAAAGAGGTTAATCATATGTTTGAAGTTGAATTTGAATGTGTAGGCTTTTTCCTTTGATTTAGGAGGGGTTATAAATGTAGGGAACTCAATAAGTGGGGAAGATAAAGAGGTTATAAGAATAAGAGTCTAGGTAATTCAAACATAGATGTGGAATTTAGAAATTCATTGGATTCCCAATTCCCAATTAAATGTGATATTAAATAGACCATAGGTGTCTAATATATAGGTTTGAAGTTACAAAGATCCTTATATATCACATTTAATTTGAAGTTGACTTCGAATGTGTAACCTTTTTTCCTTATTGATATTAGTTAGGAAAATTTAAAAGTATAGGCCTGTCATCAGCCGTTACAAATTTAATATTATGCTATTTTTTTTATAAATGTCATTTAAGGTAAAATTCAAATTTAATTGGACCATACATTTATTGATATATATATATATATATGGTATTCAAATTCAAGGAATGTGTAGGGATGTCAATAAATGGGGAAGACCAGGTTATAAGAATAAGAGTCTAGGTAATTAAAAAATTCAAACATAGATATGGAATTTAGAAATTCATTGGATTCCCAATTAAATGTCATATTAAATAGACATCACTTATATTTAGGTGTCTATTTCTATATAGGTTAGAAGTTACAAAGATCCTTATATATCACATATAATCTGAAGTTGACTTTGAATTTGTAACTCATTTTCCTTATTTGAATTAGTTAGGAATAATTAAAAGTATAGGGTTGTCATTAACCGTTGTAAATTTAATATTATGCTATTTTATATATGTCATATGTCATTTAAGGTAAAATTCAAATTTAGTTGGGCCATACATTTATTGACATATATATGGTATTCAAATTCAAGGAATGTGTAGGGCTGATAGCATTAATTATATTTCTTTAACTGCCTTTAAATTAGGAAGAAGAAAACATATAAGCATAATAGCATAATAGTAATTGCATATATTTGAGGTTTTGTTTGACTTGGGGATGACCAGTGGGATCTTTTTTAGTGGAGTTAAAAATTTAAAGTTTAATATAGTATAGTCATATTAGAAGAAGGAAACCTTCAAATTTATCAAAGTAGTTGACTGTCGAAGATGTAAACAATTTCCTATCTAAAAACAGTAAAGTTGAACATCAACAATAGCAATTCAAATTAAATAAGTGTCGATCTAAAAACAGCAAAGTGGAACCTCAACAATAACAATTCAACTTAGAAGTCTAGATGTAACAGGAACATAAACTTGACAATAACACGAAATTGAAATGCAATGGAAATTCAAACTACAAAGTAAAAACTGAAATAGTGGTAAAAGTCTTTATTATGTATTGTTGATGCAAGATCAAAGCACTCGATCTACTCCTCGTCTTCCATTTTTCCTTTGTACTCCTCTTCTTCCATTTTTCCTTTGTTCTTCATGCTTCCTTTCTCTTGACATATGTACATCAAAATAATTTAATTAAGATTGACATTTCTCAAATTTTAACAATATAGGGTATGTTTTCTTCACTCACAAATATTTGGCCTCATTGCTTGTTTCTGGAATACCCTGGTCCGATGTGGACTCCTCATGTCGACGTTTAGTCGAAGTACCCTCAGCTTCCTTATTAGTCGAAGTACCCTCATCCTCCTTACCATATTCAATTACATTGCTGCATGTGAAGCTTTCATAGTCTCCATGATTATAGTAAGTGTATGACTTCAACTCAAGGACCACATGTTTGTTGATCAGGCCTTGTAGTTCTTGTGGCAAAGCATTATCCTCATTATTGTCCTAAATCGAGAACATACACACATTGTAAGGTAGATTAGGTTTATGAAATTTGAATGCCTCTATTTGAGAAGTGTAAAATATAGCTTACTGTTTCCTCTAGTAATTTCACAGTTGTCTTCTTTATCAGTGTTTCTGCCACTTCATCAAACAATGTTACAACCGTGGTGGCAGTTGTGTTTCTACTTCAAGATGTACCTTGTAGCTATTTTATGAAGTCAAAGAAAGGAATACTAAGTAATGCTGAATTTTGATTCATTATTGAAAGAGTATACACATTTTTATCATAGGTGAATTACCAAGTTTGTGGGAAATCAATCATTTGGTTGCATGACTCACAAAAGAAATTGCCTCCAGCCCTTGTAACCCCTTTTTTGCAGTTGTTACGGTTGCATGAGAAATAGTACCAGGTATTGTTTGTGCGAACTTGTGTGATCTTGACTTTGCAGTTTGAGGTTATGGATCTTTGTTATCATATCAATACATTAATTTTGTAATGTAAACATCTATAGTATTATTAAGTGTGTAGAAGGAGGACCTTTGTTTTTTTGTCTTTTCCATCTCTTCCCCAATCCAGTAGTTGTAATAGTGTCCAACTTTTCCCCATAACATCTTCTTCTGGACCCTTATTCCTACAAGGCATGTAAAAAGATGTTGTAAATATATGGCAATGAAATAGAAATAATACGTTATTGTATAGGCATTGCAAATACTTCATAAGGGTTTTGAATTCTGCCAATTGAGGAATGGCTTCTGCATCAAATATGGTTGTTGCTGAAGTGCTGGACAAATAAATTTCATCTGTGTGGAAATCACAATAGGAAAAGAAATGTGAATTACTTGTTTTTGAAATACAATAATGTTGTAATAATTAATTGTGATGGCATACTTCTGAATTCCTTGACATTCATGGCCGGCAATATGACATTGTACATGGAAGTGGTTGCATTTTTCCGCCTAATAATCTCATCACATAAATTCCCCCATAATGTTACTCGAATTATCGTTCCCCTACATGGATTTAGAAGTGAATAAACATATTTGCAATGTAGATAAATTGTTTGCAATAACTCTAAGGTTGTAGAGGATTTAGATAGATATTTACCCTTCATTTATAAGGTAGCAATCAACATGTTGTGACCCTAAGCCCCTTTTTGGGGGCTTAATGTTGCCCACATTGGTAACATTTCCTATGACATCTGAACATTAATAATGTAGAGTTTAGGATAGCAAAATATATGTATATATATATAAATATAAATAAATTCATAGAGCTTAGTGGATATTGTATATTAGGCTAACTTACCAATAAAAAAACGTACTTCCATTTAATGTAATGTCATCAAAAGCAATGAGTTGAAAGGGGTATCGAACAAATCCTTCAAGCTCACATTCGACCTTGGTAAGAGTAGAATTGCCTTCAAGTTGAACCATAAAAGTATTACCCTTGCAAACTTGATATGTTAGTGTATTAGGCACTACATTTAAGTTTTTCAGGGTGTATATTTTCCCTTCCTGAAGCTTGTGAACAAAGCGATGAGAAATATTACTCTTTATAATGCATTGTATAATATTTCCCTGTATTTGAAAGTGGAGTATATGTTAGATGTAAAAAATGAGACATACTACATTATTGGAATGCATTAATATATATATATACGAATATACCTTAGCATCTGAAACAATGAAATCCGTGCTTAGGTATCTTCCAAATGGGTTTGTCACATCCCATATCCGACATACCATAATTTGTATTTCACATTGAATTCCTTCACATAAGTCTGAAATGTGTATGGAAGCGTCTTCCTTTTCCTATAATACAAAGTAATTAGTAAGTGAAATGTGTAATCATACTAATTTAGAAGAATATACAATAATTTGATGGTTAAAGATGAATTACCATTATAACCACCTTTGAGTCATCGTTGGGATCATTTTGGGAAATCGTAAGGGGGGCCATATAGTACACTCTTATAGTGAGAGTGTTCTTTTGATTTGGTGAAAAAAGCTTATGGACTCCCAAATAAGTGAACTCAAATTTATACTGCTTGAGTTGTGAGCATGGTATGGATGGAATATTGAAAGTTTTGTTAAGGGAAAAAATTAATGTGATAAAAAATTTATGTAAAAATTTATGTGGTCAAGACAATTTGAATTTGAAAGTCTCAAAGAGTAACGTCTTGTAGGTTTAGGAAGATTATTAATCAAAATAAAATTAGGAAGATTGATTTAAAAAAAATAACGTTTATTGCATCAATCAAATGTCTAGGAAGATTGAAAGATAATAATAATAATAATAATAATAATAATAATAATAATAATAATAAGTATGGCCATTTGGATATGGATATGATATAATTAGGAAGATAATATTAAGAAGATAATAATAAGTATGGCCATATGGATATGGATATAATTAGGAAGATAATAGTAACGTTTCTTGCATTGATTTAGTCTCTAATGTGCATTTATTTTGCTAGGCCAATAAGGATCATCGTTTGGAATATATAAGGGGAGATTGTAACGTTTCTTTGTATTTAGTTTGTTTCTAATGTGCATTAATTTTGTAAATATCATCATCAATTATGATTATGAATATTAAGTAAATATTAGTTATCGTGGGAAGGTGAAGATGTTAAGATTAAGTATATATAAGAAGCATATTATGGACATGTGGTAAGTATATATGATATTTATAGTATTAAGTATATATGGGATATAAAAATATTAAGCTTTTATGGGGGTTAAGTATATGTAAAAAGCATATTATAGACATGTGGTAAGTGTATATAATATTTATAATATTAAGGTTTTATGGGATATAAAAAGGTTAAGGCTAATAAAGTAATGTGATTAGTGACATGGACTAAATCTATATAGGATATGAACAACCTAAAGCTAGCTAATAAGGCATTAGTTAATTTACAAACCTTAAAACCCTATAAAATATATTCTAATAAGGTCATAAGACAAAGGGCAAGTGTGTATATAATTTATAACACTAAGTCTATAGGTTGTATAATATAAAGGCAATATATAGGATATGAACAACCTAAAGCTAGCTAATAATGCATTAGTTAATTTACACACCTTGAAATCCTATAAAATATATGCTAATAAGGTCATAAGACAAAAGTCAAGTGTGTATATAATGTATAACACTAAGTCTATAGGTTGTATAATATAAAGGCAATAGGATAATTGAATGCTAAAAAGCAATGCATTGAATAGCAAAAGATACAAATTTACAAGTAGGTTAGATACTTATGAACTCTTATCCATCGGGTTGAATAGGACACGCCGACACGGTGTTTCATTCAGTGGCTCTTGCATTCTAGGTTGATGGGATTTTTCTAGGTTGGAGTTTACACAGGCGCTTTGGGGCACTTGGAACAACTTAACATTCTATTAAGCAGAAGGTGCGGGTCTCTGAAAATGAAAATATAAAAATATAAAAACAACCCAATAAGAGAGAAAAAAAACTCTGAACTAATGACGTTTTTAGGTTAATTATGTACCGTGATTTAAGGAGCATGTGACGATTGTTTTCAATAAATGTATCAGTATTATTATTATTTTATTATTATTATTATTATTATTATAGAAAGTTAGTGGGATTACAGAAAGTTAATGGGAAGCCGAGATACAATCTGGGCCCCCACTCCTCTAGCTATAGAAAAATTGACCCTAGTGAAAATGTGCGCAGCAGCTGACGCCCCAATATCTTGAGTCTTGGAAAACTTTTGTATCCGCTTAAGCAATGAGATAGCATCCTTATCTAATTCTCCCAATGAAGAGAAGGAGAAAGGTAGAAAACCATATCCTATAGCCGCGCATTTAGCTTGATACTTGACACGTTTACGATGAGCTGCATCAACCACCACACGTCCAGGTGCGAAGTCAGACATCTCAGATCATGTCAAAGGGGATGACCCAGTCAGATCAACACACACATCAAGCCCTCCATCCCAGGAGTAAAGTAACATGTCCGCAAGACGGAGGCGTTGGTCCTGCCCGCCACACAACCCAATATCCACTTCTTTACCCACTGAAATACCAGAGCGATAGCACATATCTACAAGGGCATCACGAACAACATTATGTCGATGTTTAATACCAATAATACCAGCACACGACACAGCATGATCTCCATAGATATCGCCGACAAAAACCCGGGAGCAAGCAGAGCACGGCTTCGAATCAGGAAACAAGGGAACACCCAAACGATAACATAACACGCAGCGATAAGTCTTACCGTTCATGGTTTGACCCAACCTGAAATCGGGACCGCCCTAAGCCAATCAGAGGTATGTTCCCCTTGTTGAGATTTCCATAAGGCCATCTGTCGCTGAGATAATGAAAATGTGGATTCTGCCGCTTTGGTAACCTTTGTGAAATATATATCTGCCAGTTTCTTCATTATGTGAGGGCAGCGATCTCACTCGGATTACTCAAAATGTCAGTCTCCCCAACATTATTAAACAAACTTACCGCATCGTCGAATGTTGCTCCAGATGCAACGACACCAGCCTGCTGAAGAAGCTTAGTCTGCAATTCAGCAGACTGCAACCTCGACGCAAGAAAAGCATAATGCAAGACATCACCAGCAGAATAAACCCCAAGGCCCCCGAATGCAAAGGGTAAGGTGGCAAGCCTCCATTGCCAGTTGCCAAACCCTGGACCAGAAGCAGTAACGATACGCTCCAAGGAAGAACGAAGAGCCAAGTCAAAAGAGCGCTGAGCTGACTCAAAAATACGCGGGGGGCAAGTACGCATAGCAAAGTAGAGTTTGGAAACTCCAGTACAAGCACGGAGGAGCAACAACTCACACTGAGGATCGTTAATCCTAGCAACCGCATTCATAAGCTCAATGGTTTTGTCCACTCTCTTCAGCACAAGGGCACTACTAAAATCAAAATCCACACTAACAGGCCCACCTAACAATTTAACACCATGTAGAGGCCTAGCAATATTAGGCGGGAAAACCCCTTCAAGCCTGCTCCGAGGATCTTCTTTAGGCCAAAAGACTTCAGTCTTGTCCACATTAAGATGTAAACCGAGACGAGGCCCGTCCTCCATAATCAACTCTAAAACCTTCGCCACAACCAAACTATCGCCAGCAATAGTACCATCATCCAAGTACCATGCCTGTAAGGTGTTTCTGATCTTACACACCAAGGGATGGTACTATTGCTGGCGATAGTACCATCCCTTGGCGATAGTCTTCTTCTTCTTCTTCTTCTTCTTCTTCTTCCTCTTCTTCTTCCTCTTCTTCCTCTTCCTCTTCCTCTTCCTCTTCCTCTTCCTCTTCTTCTTCTTCTTCTACTATTATTATTATTATTTTGCTTGATTAATGCTAAGCAAAGTTTATCAATTCAGATGATTTGAGAAGAAGAAAATTCCCGCCTACTTACATGAGAAGCAAGCTAGCTGAGCTATCTGACTAATTGCTTCCTTTGAGCTGCTGCTGTTCATAGTGACAGACTGACAGGTAACTCTGAATTTATCGTCTTGTTCAATTGAATATGCAATTAATATGTGTGTGTACAAACAATAAACATGAACAACATAAACTACCAAAATCTCACATCTCTTCTACAATCAAGTATATCCTACCGTAAATGATAAAGAACACCAAGACTTGCCAAAAGGAGGTGTATGAATTCAAACAATCCCAGACCCGCGCAAGACATGAAAATTTTCTCAGCATTACAATCAAGTATCATACCGTACGTACGTATGTATACAACCAATACTGAAAAAGGCCGAGTCCAAACTTAAGGAGGTGAATACACCGTGAGAGAGACTCGCACAAACAACACCACCAGCAGCTCTTCTTCCATGCACACGATAATGTTACCTGAAGAAGAGTAATGAGACAAGCAAGAACATGTACAATTAATACGATGCTGAAGTCCATGTTTACAGCAAAACCACAAGAACAGAGGGAATATGGAATGAGCATCAAAGCAAGATTCCTTCACTCACAACAGAAAATTTATGTTGATCAGTGTATTAGTCTTCGTGATGACGAGAGAGCGCTAATTTTGTGATGAATGACTTCTCGTGTTTATATCTGGGAAGAAAGAGAGCAAACTATGACTTAAACCAGTACAGCAAATGATGACTGATTAGCTTGGCAAGTAATAGCAAAATTGTAACAGTGTTATATAGAGCATAGCATGGCTTTGACTTCATAGACATGCATCAAAGGCACTTCTATTCTTAATGTCTGATATGGAGCTTTCAATTAGGAAATTGTGGCACCACATACAACTTCCAAAACATGGTACAGTCATGCAAAATTAGTGGAAACTCACTGGGAGTTTATTATTGTCAAGATCAAGAGGTGCCTGCCAAAGTAAATAATACAAAACAAAACTGCGGAAGAGCTCTCCATTTTGCAAGAGAAAAAAGTAGCACTGCCAAAAATGGCTCTTATCAATCAAGAAGACTGTAGACTTTAGTGGATACGGATCACAAAGTAACTGCAAGAGATGTACTCACATGATGAAGGTTGAGAGGCAAAAACAGAAGAACCCAACTGATACATGGACAAGAAATGTAGGCCAGAAGTTGTCGTGATCCAATATTATTTTCTCAGACAGAAACACAACCAGCCCTGAAAACAACAGTACCATCCAGCCAGAAGGCAAGCACCTTCTAAGGGAGAAGGAAGATGAATCCTGGAAGATTAAAAAGGTTATTGCAAATAACAGGATTACAGTAGGATAGTTAGTACATAAGAGACATAAGCAGAGAAACATGAAATTGGACAGTATCATTATATGAGACAAACCTTGAAGTACTGCTTAATAAAGATTGCAGAGTAAATTATTCTGAGAGCCATATCTTTGTCAGAGTCAAGGAAAAAACAAAGCAAGTTCAACCTTCCATTACGAAAATTACACATTGCACATATATCTCCTTTCAGAATACACTCCCAAGGGCTGTAGAAAGATTATGGAGCACAAAGAGAGTATAACATGTCCCAAAAAGCAAATCACTAGTTAAACGAGACACAGGCAGCTGAAGAGCGCATCTATAGTCCTTACATTAGATTAAATTCTGGTGTCTCTCTATTATATAAACTTAAAAAGACAAACCCACCTTCTGGACATCAACGGTTCCCAACTTAGTATCTCACTACTATCTCTCTCTCTGCTCATAAAGCTCTACATATGCCTCACTAACATGTATATATTACTTTTAATTATTTTTATGATGAAAAACAGCAAATAACATAATGAAAAGAGTATATGTACTATTAATCTATCTATTATCATTGTAGTAGTAATAATTAATAATGTAATGCTATTCAGTTTTTCTTGGGTCTATCGGGCGTACCCCTTTCCCTTGGGCAGGGGTACCCCCATCTTGACCCCCCAGATTCCGTTGTAGCGGAGCCTCACTGGGTCAATGATGATGATGATGATGATGATGATGATGATGATGATGGCAATTTGTATCCAGACATAAATACTCAAAGGATACTTATAGAATTGGCAATTATTAACCCAATAGCGCCAGCGGACTTCACAAGCATGACATTCAGTGCAATATACAATACTGAGAAGATCACTAATGAAGCGTTGGTTAACTTCAACTGTCTCTCATTCGCAACAGAATGAACAAATGCTTCAGATGTACCTGATTCATTTTCCAATTCCCAAAATTTCAAATCGCATAATGAAGTCATAGATCTTATTAAAAAAATAGGAAAGAAAATATATTAACTTGTAAATGAATGCAACAACACAAACCATTTAACCAAGATCAAAACAATGTCTCAACAAGTAAATCTATGTGCATATTCTCTCCCTTCTTTATACTTATCCATATATATTTCCATCATTCTATATCCCATCATATTCTCTAGTCTCTTTCTAGTTCATGGTCAATATTCTAGTTTTTTGACTTCAAACCACTGCATCTTATATAATAGTTGGCATCAGAAAATAGTTTCCTGCACCATGCCACATGCAATTATTTATCCACCCTGGCCTAGCCATTAACTAAATGAATATGTTTGGCCAAAATAGACAAGTTGCATAGTATAGGGATCCAATGCAAGAAGTCCATAAAATAGTTTAATAGACAAGAACACCATAATGACTTGTTCATTTGGTAGTAGGCAGTCTTTTGCTTTGGAAGCAAGGGAACATTCTGACAGCACAAAAGATCTTTCATTATGTACAATCCTAACATAAAATTTAAATCTACAATCTATAATCCCAATTTACAACGGTCATTATATTCCTAGTCTAATCTAAGGTAGGGGCCATTAATATGATTTCATCAACATCCAAACTTCTTTCCTACCTAATTCAATTGGAAAAACCACAAAAATCAAGCATTTCTATGATACATAGAAGATCAACATGGCCTTGCAAGTTTAGCTCAGTCCACTATTCAAGGCAATTAAAAATTTGCAAAGAAGAAATAGGTCACCTATTGCAAGTTACAGCGGAGAATTACAAGTTAATGCTCAAGAAGAAGAAGAATAACTAACCATTCATGGCCAAGAGTATGACATACAGACAATAGTATTTAAGAGCAGCTGAAGCTTCTCCATCACTCCATTTACTACCATAGAGTAATCTGATGAGTGCATAAGAATAGCTTGGCCCAAAAGCCAAAACAATAAGACCTGTAAAATGAGAGGACATAACAGAGGCATACAATCAATGTAAGATTGATCTGAAATCAGATTTTAAAAAAAAAAAATGGTGAACAAGAGAAAAGAAGTAAAATTCTGGAACTGGCTGTAAGGACATTAGAGAAGATATAAATTGTATAGCAATGTGAAGTCACAAAAATGAAGATACATAGATCCCATGCCAACCCAACCCTTAAGTCAGCTAAGAAGCAATTATTGAACGGTTACCACCATATTTGTACCAGATTATTGCAACATGAAATTAGTGTTTCGATAACTCATCAATCCCAAGCAGATCCACTGTCTCAACATCAACCAAAAAGAGGCTGATAAAACATTATTTTGATGTATATTGATACAATTATGGTCAAATATGAAAAGGCAAAAACTTTAATCTTCGGGAAGTATGTAATGAAACAATAAAAAAGACGTGTTTTTCAACAAAGAAAAAGAAACTTACAGAAATGTTTTGCAAATCAATCATTTCTTGATACTTGATTGATATATGTATGAGTTCAGTAAAAGGACATACCAATTAATGAAATAAGCTTCAAAGCCTCTGTAAGACAATATTCTAACTTCTTGCTTCTATCTTTGCCTTCTTCTGCATATGAAGATGTATTAAAAAAAATTATCACTGTCTAGTAATGCTTTCAGCCAAGAAGAATGTAAGCAATCTGAAAAATAGGCAAAACCGTTTATCTATTAATTATTAATTTTACTTGGTCATCTGAGCAAAAGACAGTCTACAGAGATGTTTTTAAATAGAAATATGCCAATATATTACCACAATATGGTCACTTCACTTTCAGGAGAAAACATGCAGTCTCAAATTTCTAGATTATGATAAATTTTGTTAAGAAAAGAGAAATGTGAAACAAAGATGTCATGTAAAGAAGCAAACTTAGCATACAAGAATAAATCTGATTACCTAATACAACAACATTGACCCAGTGGAATTCCGCTGCAGCGGAATCTGGGGGGGGGGGGGGGGAGCGAAATGGGGGCACTCCTAACCTGACACATCAGGAGAGTGTGCGCCCAAGAGAAATCTGATTACCTACTAAATAGACAAAATCATGAGAGATAGTAACTAACCTGCAGCAAATCTAGCAAATGTAGCATATGAACTTTCTTCAAAAGGCAGAAACACCAACCTTACCACTAAGCTCCCTGATACATGCAAAATATATAGGATGAAAATACAACTAGATACAAAAAAAAAATCGAAAATTGGAGTTTTATTCCATAATCTTTTTTCTCAATGCATAAGATTAGATAATGCAAAAAAGGTATTTTTGAGTTACCTAGTTTATCAACAAGTCCGTATACAGCTTGATTAAAAGGCGTATCCATCCATACAAGCACCAGTTTCTCTCCTTCTTGAAGTATAAATTTGCCGAAGGATTGCAAAGTAAACAGCCTACACATCTCCAATAGCTGTCCATCATAGTCCACTAGACGACGCACTCTGACGCTGCAGTGGTAGAATGTGAAGCAGAAACAAGAATACCCATAAAGTGTATACATTGATGTAAACCATGACCATAAATCCATAATTAAAATCACCGACATGATCCAGTTATGAAAAGAAGTTTTTACAGTCTATTTCCTGTCTATATATAAAATAACTGTTATGTTCAGGATATTAAAGAGATGCCATAAGCTGAGCAAAGGCAGGTCTGGCTGTTGAAGTGGCATTAATCTTTTAAGCATCACTACTAAGGAAAAAGTGAACTCCTTACAGTAACAATTTTCATATCTTGCCATGTTGGTGATAGACAAATGTCAAGCAAAAGACTACAGTCCTCATCTAGGGATCACTAACATATTCCTCCAGGATTTATCAATTATTACTTAAAAGAGTGTTTAGAAAAGCTGCTGTTTACTGAGTATTTAAAGCACATCAATGAGAACGTGTAAAACCTTGCCATAGACCTTCTTCTTGGTCTTATGTCCAACACACCAAAACATGAACAAATTAAACCAATTGTGCTTGAATGGAGGATGGGGCACCATAACACAATGAAAATATGAGCAATCCAAGCAAAAGTTGCTCACTGAGTGTAGTTTACTCAGCAGATTTAGAACAAATAGGAAAGTGCATAAGCAAATCAAATATAAGCTGTAATACTTTACATATATTTGTTTACTTTCTTTCGTTCCTTTAGTTTGTATTCTTTCTTCTTTTTTAAATAGGATATTTAATTGATTAAACTTCTCCGTTTCCAAGCCTGACTCTTTAGAGTTTTCGATTCACTCACTGATCGATAGAAAGTACAATGGAAAAGGAAAATCTCCAAAATTAGAGCATTCTACAACACATCTTCACAAACAATGCCAAAACAGCTTGACAGAAAACAGATGCAATGTCCTATTGCAGAAACTATATCATAGTAACAATCAGTGTTCTAAAAACTGCTAGGCGAGCCACTTGGTGCTGAGGAAGAGTCCAGACGGTTATGCGGGGCCTAGATCGATCAGGACAGTATAGGGTTTTTCCTTTTCTTTTCCATTTCAAACATAGAATTAAAAGGGCAGGGGTTCAATTTGTGATTTAGTTGGATTGTCATTTGTTGGTTTTGAGTCTTGCCCTTGTCGTAGCTGATTTGAGAGGCTTTAGAAAGTGGAGATGGGCCTTTGGTGAACAAGCCCACAATAGGAGGTTTTTTTTTCAAGCATAGACGTAGAGCGCTTTCAAGCTTAGGAGTGGAGCACCTTTAAGTGTGGGAGTGGAACACTGCTTCTGGGTGAGAGAGATGGAGCGTTTTTTCAGAGAAAAAGAAGAACAGAAAAAGAGAAGACGAAAGCCTATGCGCCCACCTGGGCCGTTTTTTAGAACACTGATCCATAATTTGCATAAAAAATTATGTTTATCAAAACCAGAAAACTATACCTGAAAGGGAAAAGCATTGAACGTCGAAATTTTGAACAACAAAGAAAATAGCCCCAATAACCAAGGAAAACACAGCCTCCATACGATATTTGCGATAATCCAAACACAATAGCCTTTTCCTGTAAGAAATCATACCCAAATGATTAGATATAATAAATAAACACATCGAGCAAAAACATGTGGAAATACACAAGCTGCAAATGCTTTTTTTATTCTTTAGTTTCAGCTTCAATATTTGGTCAGACTGAGGGGAATATCACTCCTATTACAGCATCCAGTAAATCTAAAAATTGTTAAAAGACCATAAAAAATACTGGTAGTTTTAGGTTTAGTAGCTGAATAAAAGATATAAATAGCACTGTTTCAGGGACAAGTTCAATATTGCAACCGCACTGTTTCAGGAAATCATCAATGTCGTACCAACTGATATTTGCACAAGTTTGGTGGAATGAACAAGCCGTCTCCTGTTTATCACTTGGCTTCAGTCCCAAGACATAGATTATTCCATTACTGACAGTTGCAGTACTTTTCCCAAACCTAAATCCCTAGATTCTGTGCAGAAAGTATCTTAGTGAAAGGAGAACCTTGAAAGGGGTAGGAACTCAAAGCTTCCCATTAATGTGCACCTAAAATCAAACGACCAAAAAGGCCATTGAGCTCTTACCTTGTATAAGATCAAATTATTTCAAGATTGGTGAGTAACATGACCAAAAATGAGACTCTTAACAAAAAAGTGAGGAACATTATCAACCAACAATGAAAAGCAGGCCAGTTTTACTTTTAATCTTCTTCTTGCATTATGTGACTGAACATTTTATCAAGAGCAAAGGGCAATTATTTTTCATAAATCCAGGTCTCAATGAACGGTGGCAATCATCAATTTGGGGCTCTTTTTGTCCACCCTCTGAAATCAATTATCAACCGATATAACTTCATCATCTGCAAAGCAGGAAATAATCAAGTAGCCTAGTGGTATTATATATTTATATTTCCTGTAACCTAGTGGAATATAGCAACAACTCATGACCTGATCTTTCAAGGCAAGTTTACCTCCAAGGTATATATAAAGGTCTACAACAAATTTCAAAATTATGTTCCCTTACCGTTTTACTGCTTCCAACTATAAAGGTGTATGTTGTCAGGCAACGGAAAAGTGTAGCAGCAGATTCAATCATCAGCCTCAGTTTGAGAAGAGATAAGTTCTGAGAAAGGATATAAAATGGTTCTGCCAACAGCTCCAGCAAGCATGCAACACCTGCATCTCATAATTAAGGCCATGTTCGGATATCATATTGCATAAAGCATCACTTATATTAGAATAAAAGACCACATATGAGTAATTATTCATGTATCTTTTAAAGTGATCACATGCCTCCAAGGCAGTAACCATTTATAAACTAGATTTAAAGGCCCAGACAAGATATTTTCCAACATTCTGTGTACCAAAGTCCTGACATTTTTTATTCTCAAAAAAAAAATTCTAACTTTAGTGGTGCTTTTCTATGCATTGCAATCAATAAACATAGAAAAAAGAAAAAAGTTTTCTTTTCTGGTCAAAATAAACCGTAATGTTATGGGATTCACTATACTCCATTCACAATTACTTCTTTGTAATTTTAACGCAGTTTTAAGGAAGCTCTATTCAAACTATCATCATCATCATCATTGACCCAGTGAGGCTCCGCTACAGCAGAATCTGGGGGGTCAAGATGGGGGTACCCCTGCCCAAGGGAAAGGGGGGTACGCCCGATAGACCCAAGAAAAACTGAAATTCAGCTATGTGACAATAATAACTGAATTTAGTTAGAATGCACCAAAATTGATATAGGGACTAAATCCATCTCAAAGGCAGTGTATAAAAGCCAATGAACATGAGGATGCGCCCCAACTATTCAAACTACTGAAAAAAAACTACCTTCTGTCTAATACTAAAGTCTTCTTAAATCTAACCACTTAATTACAATTGGAGCCGATCAGTGGAGAGGGTTGGGAGAAGAAGAGTCCATATATGCAAAGTTCAATAACAATTTGCCTACAAAATTTAAACAACCAGTATTTTCACGAAACTAAAATCCCAAAAAACCAGCTATTGTTGAGCAGATGAAGTACTAAAGTTGAGAGTCTAAACATACATCTTTAAGAGTTTAAAATAATATGTTTAGTTCAACCAAAAGGAACAAAACGAGGAATGATCTCTGAAACTAATCATACATTCATACTTCATGCAGTCCTGCATAGTAGCAATATTTTTGAGTTTGAAAAGTATAACTGCTAGATAATCTAATTATTGACTAAATTTAACAGGAATTAGCAGCATATTACCATTTAACAATATAGCTTGCCCATAGGGGTTAGCATAGCTCAGTGATTGCCACCAGAAGACGAAGAGACATGTCATGAGTGTGATAAGCAATCCAAATGGAAAAGACAGCCAGGCCACTTTCAATAGTTTAGCCATATTCTTTTCCGTGGAAGAATCATCACTGTATAAAAAAATGCTCGTTAAGTCCATAACTTTAGTGAAGAAGCATTTGGATTAGAGAACTTTTGCAGCATAGGATTATAAAATTAGTCCAAACAATATGTTTCCCATTACAATCATATCTACAGATACTAATAATCAGCAACATAAACAGCCAAAATGTTCCAAGAAGAAGCCCTGGTATATTGGCCTCTCCATGCAGAACCCTTAAAACAATGGTATAATTAGGTGAGAACTCATCAACTGGCTTGTTTTTAAAAGGGAAATCTATCAACAGAAGGGAATCAAGAAATATGAAACAAAAGCCATGGTAGAAGAAACATAAATAGCAGTGAATAAAAGAACTAAGTTCAAGACGCACCACTTAATCTCTGTCCTCAGGCATGCTCGTCGAAACCCCTCACGGCTGAGAAATAAAATGCATGTGACAAACAAATGGAACTGCACAGCATAAACCTGCACAATGCAATCGAAAGTAATGGTGAAAAATAATCATGTTAGCAATTTTTTACAGGGAATGAAGACACAAATTACATTATAACTATACAAAACGGAAAAAAGGAGTTCCAGGATAACATGTGTCCCAGAGACATACTTTTTAACCACATGATTCAAGCAAAATACTAATCAATGAGTCGAGACATTTTTTGATCTTGGCATGAAAACTTCTAATCTACTGTCAGTCCATTTCTCTATGATCCCAGAATGCTGAATGGACTGATTCGAATTTGGAACTTAAATCCATTAAGCGAAAAGAAATTTTGATTAATCTGCTACTGCTCACAAAAATATTCCCTCTAGGTTAGTCTACAAAACATGTGGACAGATCAAGACAGACGCTAATCCATAAAAAAAATGAACTTGTTGCATTGAAGATATTATGCTATCGACCAAACATATGTGACAGACGCTGAGACAAAAGCCATATGATGCCAATGAAACACACCTTTACAATATATAAGAAGGAAAATGTAACCTTACCGCATAATCATCTTGAGTAAGATGCCTCACCATCCATGTGTTAAAGATGAATGGGATCCCTCTCGATAAGAATTGCGTAGCTGGAGAAAATAGAGAATAGAGCATTAGATGTGTAAAATCACACATTCTTTATCAATGAGAATGAAACAAGTCCTAACCCATCAGGTAGATGAAAGTCTGAGAGAGATTAGCACGAGCCATTCCAACGCCCATAAAACTCTTCAAAAATCTTCCACTCTTTAGCTATTCACTTTTCCTTATAGAGCTTAGACATAGTGTAACTGAAAGGGAAGCCATTGTTTTCAAGAAAAATAGTTAAAAGAAGTTAACGGGGTATTCAGCAGAGCAAAAGTATCAACAATCAATAGTGGAGATGTTGGTGTCCTAAGTGGTGATTTTTTGCTAGAAGTGCCGGAGGCAGGTGGGGGCACAGGGGGTGGCCGCCCCCACCGGCGGCCGGGAATTCTCAGCCAGGCACCAGCGGCAAAAAAAACAAGTAAAAATTTGGATCTTTCTCAATTGAGAAATATGAACCACGGTTGACATAAAGACATTAGGAAACAAAATTCAATTGAGAACGGCAAGTTCAAACCGATCAATTTTGGAGACGAATTTGTAGACTTTGACGAGGCAGACAAGATATGCCGGCGGTGAAGAATTCGATTTCTTTCTCCCGAGTCAGTCTGTCGTTCCGTCCTGATTGTCTCTCTGATTAAACCGGCCCGCTGGACAAAAAAAATTACGATCGTAATTTATTTTTGGAAAATTACGGTTTGTACCCTCGAGTTTTTAATTTTTTCGGATGGTATCCTCACAAAAAAACTTATTTTGAGTGGTACCCTGAACTCTTGTAAAGTTTGGTTGGTGTCTTTATTTATGAATTTTCGTTATTTTATAACTAAATTAGTTTGTTCTCTAATAAAAAATATTTTTTATTAAGTTAGAACACAATTCTAATTTAGAAAAAAAAAAAGATAAACTTAAAACATATGCCCCATCAAATATTAGTATAAATATTTATTTAATTAAAATTTATCTAGTAAAGTTTATGCTAAATTATTTTTAATTAATAAAATTAATACCTCATATATTTCTTTATAGAAAATGAACGTTCTAAATTTATTTTTCGAAAAATGACTCAAAATAATCCCAAGTATCAACTTTTAACCAACAATAATCCCAAGTTGGAAAATCACCACCAGCGATACGAACTATCACAATATTAACCAAAAACGATCTGAACTCATTTTCTGACGAGTTTTCCGTAGGAATCAATGATGCGGTGATCAGATATATTTTAAACAAGCGTAAAATATTAAGTTGTTATGTTAAATTTTCGATCGCTACATCATTGATTCCTCCGGAAAACTCGTCGGAAAATGAGTTTGGATCGTTTTTTGTTAATATTGCGATAGTTCGTATCGCTGGTGGTGATTTTCAAACTTGGGATTATTTTTGGTTGAAAGTTGATACTTGGGATTATTTTGAGTCATTTTTCCTTTATTTTTATATATTTTTACAAATTTAAATTCCTATACTTGACAAGTTTTTATTAAATAATTTACTTTATAGGGCGAAAGTTCTATTAATTTTTTAAATAATTGTCAAATTACTACATAAAATCTACATGAATTTTAATATAAATATTATAATATTTTTGGTTTTAACTTAAAATTTTAAATTATACAACATAAAATCTATTTGAAAATATAGAATGTAATATTTTTAATTTAATATTTATATAATTTATTTTAATTATTATTAAATTAAAATTGTGTTGTAATTTCATTAGAAAACATACTTATTTAGGTATAAACTAATGAAAATTCACAAGTAAGGGCATAAGTCGAGCTTTTGCAAAAGTTCGGGGGTACCACTTGGAATAAGTTTTTTTCTGGGCACCATCAAGAAAAGCCAAAAATTTCAGGGTATCAACCGGAATTTCCCTTTATTTTTTAATAAGGGAAGAAATTAGGGGACTAGGGGCGACTAACATCTTAAAGGTCGCCCTAACGCATTCTTATGGATGAAGTTTACAAAATCTAGGTCAAGAGACATGTCGAAACGAGTTCACGGTGAAATCAGCCAATGCATTGCACTCTCGGACCACGTGCGAGGTGCTCCAACTCTAGAATTGGGTGAGGAAGCACAAGATGTCTGATCTAAGCATCTCAATCTCCTACGGGTAGTGTCGGATACCAATAATGGCATTCACCAGCATCAAACAATCACTCCCAATTTGAATGTGGAAATAGCCACGCTTGATGGCTTCTTTAATTCTCAACCGCAGGGCGATGGCCTCGGTGGTAAGAACGGAATGGTGGCCTATCAATCCTCCGTTGGAGTGGCTTTTGAACGCCAATATGGTCGAGGAGGATGAAACCAATCGTAGAAGGACCATTTGGACAAACTGCACAATCAAAATTAAGCTTAATGAAACCAGGCTTAGGTTTTTCCCATTTTGCAACAAAGCGCTTCTTCTTGCCTCTTGGGCCATTTAAGCCTTGGTGGATATCATTTGCTTTTCCTATCGTCTTCCCATCCTTAATTTAAGCACACATGAACTCACAAATGTTATTTTGGGAATGGGGGTTTTGCCCGTTAAGGTCAAATACTCGTTTATTCCTGAAGTACCATAGGAACCAACAAGCACTGGATAAGGTTTTCATTTCCTCCTTTTTAAGCTCAGATCGTATCTCATCCAGAATTTCGTGTGGTGGTTTATTGTTACGGGCAATCTGGCTAATGATATGTGCAATCTTCGGGTTGATTGTTTTGATTGTTGTTATAGTAACAGGGCATTCAATAAAGGAGTGTGATATGTCTTCGTTAGTAGAGGCGCATGCAGTACATCCTTGTGTGATGGGATGTGGTTTGTTGCAAGTCTGCATTTAGTTGGGAGCCCGTTCCGGACACTCTTCCAAAGAAAGTTCGTCACTTTTGGTGTGATGTCTAGTTTCCTGACCAACTCCCAGTTGATTTGGGGCTCGGATCCATTACATTGTAGCATGTGTGTAGTACCAACCATTCTTGATTGACTGCCAATACAACCTATCTGGTATTTTGTTAATAGGTGTGATGATTTGGGATATGAGGGAGGCATCGAGGGGGTTAAAGACTTGGAGTAGTTTTCCAGTATCCCAGGTGTTGTCCGTGTGTAAGTAATTAGCGACGCGATCTTCCGAGTTAATGTTATTTGTGGGGGTTTTTCTAGGCTCCAATATACCCTTCCTAGTCCAATTGTCTTTCCATAACCGGATAGTATTACTGTCACCTACTTGCCAAATGAGACCTTTTAGGAAAAGGTTATGGAGACTAATCAATTTGAACCATTGTCATGAGGTGTTTTGTTTTTTAGCATAATTAAACAAGTTTTCAGTTTTGAGGTTTTTTTTTTGAAACAATTTTCACCCAAATGTGTTATTTGTAGGGCTGAGCAAACGGATATATCCGATCCGATCCGGTATACCGGATATCCGGTAATTTTTCCTTAAAACCTCGATCCGTATCCGATCCGTTAATTGCCGGATATCTGGTAAGAAATATCCGTTTAGAACGGATATCCGATAGCGGATATCCGAACTATCCGTTTTGAAAAAATATTTCTACTATTTTTTATTTAGGCCCAATTAATATGCATGATTGACAGATATCGGAACCGGATATCCGCCGATCCGTTTAAATTTTAAGAGAAAGTTTACATGGTTGAGGAGAATTGAACACTTGATGAGTTGAAATTTTACAAAATACTCATTTAAACATCTATTCTATTTAGTATTAATGTGTATTTTCCAAAAAAATATATATAGTACCGGATATACTGGATATCCGGTTGCTTGAAAATCCCGATCCGTATCCGGTCTGGATATCCGGAAAAAAACCCGAATCGGATCGGATACGGATAGAAAATTTTGTGATCCATTCGGATCCGGATTTTATCGGATCGGATAAGCCGGATCGGCGGATAGGATTAACGGATCGGGCATTTTTGCTCACCCCTAGTTATATGGTTCCGCTAATATTTTCCACAAGTGTTTTATTTGCAGTGCTTGGTTCATTTCTTCTGCCTTGGTGGTCCCTACCCTACGTCCCTACCCATGAACTGGGACCTATAGATCGAGTTCCAACTAATTAAGGGTTTGTAACTGTTTTCCTTATTATAGAAGAAGTTTTTGTTAATCTTGTCAAGCTCTTTGAGAGTAGTTTTGGGAGGAGGAACAATTGCATAAGATAATTAGGTTGAGCTGAGAGGTTTGCTTGGATTAGGGTTTTTCAACCTTCTTCAGAAAGGGAATTGGCCTTCCATTTAGATAGTTGGGCCCTTATTTTAAGGGTGAAGGGTTTGAACGTATTTTTGGTTACTCTCCCATTGATAATAAGGCATCTGAGGTATTTGTCCAAAGCGATTGTATTTGTAATTTGAAGGATTTATGAGATTTGGTCTTTTGTATTATTACTAGTGTTTTTGTGACTTCGAAAGCAGATTTATGGAAATTGACTTTTTGTCTAGAAATTTGACAATAATCGTCAATGATGTTTTTGACATTATTGCAAGTCTTCTGATTTGCTTTAGCAAAAATGATTATATCTTTTGCAAAGGCAAGGAAGGGAGTTTTCATCCCTTTTCTAAAAATTTGGATCTCAATATTGCTTTTCAAGTTGCAGCATGTGGGTTTGAGCTACCTTGTGAGTAGTTCGACAGCTAGGATGAGCAGGTAAGGAGATAGGGGATCTCTCTGTATTATACCCTGTTTTGGGAAGAATTGGTCTGTTTCAACACATTCTTAGATCTAACCAGCGATTTTTTTTATCAAATTTGAATTTGTTGAGAGTGCATGCGAGGAATTCCCAATTGATTTTATCATATGCTTTTTCCATATCAAGCTTAATGGCTATCCAACCCTCCTTTCCTTTTTTTGTTTCGGAAAGAGTGATAAATCTCATGCGAAAAGAGCGTGTTGTCATGGATGCTACAGTTATTGATAAAAGCACCTTGTACACGGTGGATAATTTTACACATGATTTTTTTTTCAACCTAATAGTCAAGATTTTGGAAATAGTCTTGTAGATCATGCTGCAAAGACTAATTGGTTTGTAGTGGTTTGTTTAGTTAGGGTTTTCACATTTGGGGAGAAGTGTAATGAAGGTGGTGGAGTTTACCAAAATGGAAGAAACTTTTGACCACTTTAACAATATCATGCCCAACAATGTGCCACTATTTTTTTTATAGAAGCTTACCGGCATGCCATCCGGTCTAGGGGATTTATCGTCCCTAATGTCTAAAACTATTTTTTATCTCAGCGTTAGAAATAGGTTTTATGAGTTCTAGGTTATCTTCATCATAGATTTCCTGTTGGATGTTATGTGTGATTTTGTTGAAATTTAGTATGGTTAATCTTCAGGTATCCGAACTGTTTTTTTAAAGTCCTACTTGATTTCTCGTTTAATATTTTCGAGTCCCTTTATTAGAGTTCCTTCTGTGGTTGTGATCTCTTTAATGTTTGTTCTATTTCTTCGATCGCTAGCAAAAATTGTGCCACATACTATAATCTTTAAAAATTAATTATATAACAACATTTTAAGAAATATTTTAAAATTTTGTATTATGCACACACTACCCTAATTATTTTTTAATAAATCAATCGATATATATCTTCTAAACCTAGAGTAGTTAAGGACAATATTTTCATTTCGTTTTAATATCTCAATCACTTTATTTTTATTATGAATTTTTATATTAATTTGTTATCCATAAATTTAACAACTTCTTTAAATAATATGGACCATATTTTTAGTTATGATTTTTTATAACTTTTTTTATTATATTGTATTTATTTTTTTATTCATAAGTAGGACAATTTTCCAATTAATATGTAAAATATTTTTAATTAAATATTTTTAATATTGATTTTCGAAATTTTTATATTAGATTTTTTATTCATGAGTATGATAGCTTTTTTTGGATATTGTTGGTTTCTATTTGATCGAGACTATCTTTATGAAGATTCAATTGCCATCAAATCAATAGGACTTCCTTTAAATAAAAACAAGATTAGCAAAAAGGTACCTCCTCTCCTAATAATTCAAGATTACTCTCTTCTCTCTAACTCTCCTATTGAAAATCTTGAAAGATCTCCAAACCCTCATCCATGGCTTCCTCAAACCCCTCCAACCCTTCATCCCCAATTCATGACAATGAATCGCCTCGCACTTTAGCTCTCAAGCTTGGAAAGGTCATTGATCCTCAAACCATGACACTTCTCATAGTCTCCATGAGTGTCACGGCCCAGAATCTGAACCTAAGCACCAAAAATTCAAATCCAGTCTCAATGACACCTCTTCTACTTCTCGAGGTTCCAAAACCTTAAGAACCCTCTCCAAAATCCACCATAAACCCTAAATCTCTCAAGCTTGATGATACCTAGAAATCTCCACAAAAAACCCGGTTTCCGTTGAATTTTCCCAAACTCCACGAGAAAAACCTTGTACCCACTGAAACCCAAACTCTCCATAAAAGTACCAAATTTTAGGAGAGAACACAACGGAAAGAATCGATCTTGGTACTAAAAAGGGAGTTATGTGCCTTGAAATGGAAAGCAAGACGGTACCAATGGATTTCGACTTTGGTCAGAGCGTGATCAAGTCCATCACTGATATGCAAAACTCCGAACCAATTCCAGAGAAAACGGACATGGTGGAGAAGGAGACCATTGTGGACTTGGCGAGAATCCCTTCTCATGTCAATGACGTCATGCAAGTCAACCACTCTGACAAGGTGGACTGCGTTGATGATGCTGTCGGTTCACCATTAGATCCACTAAACTTCAAAAGACAAATAGATTTTGAACATGGTGCTCCTAGTTATCCTAATTTGGAAACTTTTAAGGCTACTTATCCTACTTTTAGGGCTAGGGCTAGACTAGAGATTGAATTTTTTTTGTTTGGATCCTTTGAGAAAACTCTAGATGAGGATGTTGAGATCACTAAGGCGATCAAGACACCTAAGACTAGGGGAGTTGTTGCTAAGATGACTAAGAAAAGGGGTAGGGCCACTTCTGCTTCTTGCCAAATATTTGTTTTGTGATGCACAAATATTTTTTATTGTTTTCATTTATGGTTTATACATGAAAATCATTCTGACGCACATCTTTAAAACTTAGTAAATTCCTTTGAGACTTACATGAATATAATGTGTCATTTATGATCAATTTCGTCCCTTCAGGGAGCAAAACACAAGCTTCACCAAAGCCTTCGGTCAGGTTTGTCACACAAGAGATTATTTTAACATCTACTTCAAGCAAAGTTAACCGAGTAAAGTATTCTTTATTTCTCAAGATGGTGTACATAGTAGCATTGTCCACTAGAGATTGATTCTTACTACTTTATATATCTTTAATCGTTTTCATATTTTCAAGATAGAGAAAAACAGAATTAAAAACATAAATAACAGATTTATTTATGATACACAAAATATTTTACAAGGATGCTGATAAAGGAAACATACTGCAATATTTTACATCATATCACATGGATAGAGATTCTAGTTTTCAATAGTTGATATTTTCATTGATCCCGAATTCATCATCTATGATGAAATCAAAGACGTCCACGCTTGGTGTAGGTTTAGTCACTAGTACAAAATTTACTATACATAGCGGAATTATTATGACGCTTGTAAAAAACGCTATTACATATCAAATGCGGATGGCGCTTTATTCATAAAAGCGCTATAAAAATATTAATGTAATTTTAATAAAATAGTTATTATATCTGATATCGCACTTTAAAAAAAAGTAAAAGTAAGAAAACGGATAGCGCTATGTATTAAAAAGCGCCATATGAGTCTTGGTAGTATTTTTAGAAGCCGTAACTCGTTCCCTCTCCCATTTCTCCCATACATAGGGTTTCTGATCTAATCCCCCTCTCCTTCCTACGCTATCTCGGGAGAGGAGAGCAGCCGAGAGCCTTTGTTCGTGCCGACTTCGTTCGCGCACCAATCGTTGGTGAGAACCTCCTTTCGCCTTTCATCTGCCTTCGTCTGCATTCTGTTGATTCTGCCCATATATACCAGATCTAACATTCACGCAGCTTGTCTTGGCGAACGAATCCCTCTTGGTGTGCCGCCTTCTTCCTCCTGGCAACACCGGTTGTTCCGGCAAGACTCGCTCACGGGCAACGCCATTGGTAGGCCAACCTCGTCCCTCTATCTTCTTCTTCTATACCCTTTCTTTCTAATTTCTTCGTTTTGGATGGGGGAAAGACTTACATCATGTTTGGTTGGAGGGATTTTAAGGGATTTTAATGGAGGGGGAAGATGGACATAATTTCTCTTGTTTAGTTTAATTTTTAAGAAGAGATTTGGAAGGATTTGAGAATAAAGTAGGTGAAAATAAGGGTAGAAAGGGAGGGGAATTGGATCTTTCCCATTTGGTGAAATTTGGATGGAAAATTCTACGTAGATTCAACTTGGTTCAGAATTTGAGTGAATTTTTAAATTTTTTAAACCTATTTTCCCTTCCTTTCTTTCAAAATTAAAAATTCATTCAAATAATAGAAAAAAAAATAATAGAAGGCATTTCTCTCCCTTCCAACCAAACAAATCTATAACTATATATTAAAGTTATACCTTTTCGACCCACCAGAACGATTCTGACCCCACCTGATATTTAAAAAAATAATTGTTATTTCTATTATTATAACTTTTTTCTAGTAAATTCCTTTTAAACTATTTAAATTTATCTCTAACATCAAAAAAATATCTATTTAGTATAACAATATCTTTTGAAAGCTTCCTTATACAAGTATTAAAGATAAAATATTTTAAAATGAATATAAATCTTTAACACATATCTTTTGACGAATTTATTTATAGATATATATATATATTGATTTTATTTTATGATAAAAAATTAATGATAAATATTTTTAATGTTTAAAATTAATAAAAATGTATAATAAAATATTTAATAGATATATTGAAATATTTGACTATCTCTAAATTTACGTACATGGAAGTAATAAAATATGAATAATGTAATATTTAATCTTATCTAATCTTTACTAGTAAAGATTAGATAAGATTAAATATTATATTATCGAACCACAAAATGAGTTTGGTCCCATCTTAAATTAAATTAATTAAATTTTAAATGCTTTATATAATTAAAATATCTTTATATTTTATATTTTATTATATTTTATTTATTAAGTTAACTATTAATTTTTAAATTCTTATCTCTTTCATATTTGAATATATAAATTTTTTTTATTCATATTGTATCTTCTTTTTTTAATTACATATCTATGAAATATCATCAAGGAAAAAGAGAAATGTAATTATTTTATCTTAATAATATATCTTTATTCTCAACATTAAATTTAACCATTTATATTGATTTAAAAAAGTATACATTAATTCTATGAGCAATAAATTGATTATATTTAAGTTATATTATATTTTTATTTATTAATATCTTATTTATAATGTCTACAAAATACCGAATCATATATATTTTTATTTATTAATATCCTATTTATAATGTTTGTAAAATAGCGAATCGTATTTTTATTTATTAATATCCTATTTATAATGTCTGTAAAATAGCGAATCGTAATCGTACATGATACGATGGGTATAAGTAGCTAGTTGTGAATTAAAATTTTCCCTACTCTCCTCTCTTCCCCTCTTTTCCTAATTTTTTAATTTTCTCCCTCCCCTCACTTTCTCCTTGTTAAAACTTGTACCAAACAGGACAAGAGAGGTTTTGTTGCTCGTTTGGGATGATCAGACTTCCCACAGCAAAATTTTCATCAACATGGTAAATTAATTTCAATCTCTGTCTCTTTTGATTTTCCAATTGATTTTGAGTTTAGCTTGAACTTGTTTGGTTTGATATGCTGGTAGTGATGACAAGGCTGGGGTTTTTTTTTGCTCGCCTTTGGTACTATTGATTGAATTTGAAAATGCAACAGAAAAGAAAAGGGAATATAGTACTGGGATAGTGTCATTGTATATTGAGCAATTTGTGGCATGTATATGACGATGACAATATTTTATATAGTAGGCTGATTATGTAAAGTTTCCATTTTAAAAAATTTGGATCTATATGTTTATTCAAATGTGTGATGGTCCCTTGATAGGTATCATGTTGATTCTGATACTTTTTTTCTTGTTTCCACCATTGGTTACATTTTGTTTTACTGTTATGTCTATAAAAGTCTGTTTCGTGCTTGTTGGTATTATAGTGTGATCAAATTCTATGTTTTATGGTCCTTCACTCGATTAGTAAATTTTGTGAATGCAGAAGGGGATAATGGAAACCCATGATGAAGAAACGAAAAAGTTTTTCAAGCACTCATTAATTTGTGATCTGTGTGCTTTCTACTCGTTATGGCAACAGTAAGCTTGGTCTTATCAAGCAGAAGGCAAGCTTTTTAACATAATTCACTAGTTTTTGGTTCTTTTCTAGATTTCAGAGAGTTTAGTTGTTCTATGGGATATTCGTGTGTTGAGGTTTCTGGCATTTTACTCCAGGTTGTGGGGACTTGATATACACATCACCAGAAAATAACTGGAAGATAATGGCTTTCCTAGGAGGTCTAGACATGTGCGATGGTCGATATGATACACCAGAGCACCGACTCTTTCGTAGTCTTGACACCATTTTGAAGACGATTACCATTATTCAACTTTACCTGTAAGTTGCCCTTCTTCAAAAAAATCTTTCATCCACTCATCTTTTGTATGTGTTGAATTGATGCTGGTGTTTAAATATAATAGGCAGAACAAAGGGTCCAAGACAACCCTGGCATGATTTGCACTGCAGAATTGAAGGGCTCGGTCTTCATCTTCTCCAAATGACAACGAAACAAAATTGGTTTCAGTTTTTGTCTTACTATTTAGTATGAATGTATTCTATATTAATATGCACATTCTCTCAATTATGAAGCCTATTCCCAGCATTTTTTCCCTTTAATGTTGATAATTCTCTCATCTCGGTTATTTTTCTTACTTCTGGTATGCACATTGTCTTAATCTTTGATTTTTGCACACTTCCAGACTATGAATTTCTTTGCTGGATTATTTTTTCCTCTAATGCCCGAGGAAAATGCTTTTTGGTATCTTCAAGAATTGCTTTTGTTATTCCCATTGCATTTTTAGTTGTTTCTTCTGCTTCCCTTCTGTTGAATCCCATTTAACTTGAACTTTACCAGGGCATTGGTTGGAATTATTGATGACTACTTTGATGGATATTACACATATGATATGATAGAATCTCAGGTAACTTGTCTCAACATAGATAGGAATCTACTGATCATTTGCTTTGATCATTTGTCTTAACTCTTCAAGTATTTACTTCTGTTTTGATCAAACTTTTATCTTGTTGGGGAAGAAGACATTTCAAATCTGAATTAGTGTTACACCAGGTTGTACTAAAGTCATATTTGAACCATCTTCCCAAACAAGATAGAATTGAGTTGGAAATTTTTGACTTTTTCTCCTATTTTACAATTACTTTCAAATTTCTTAGCTTTAAACTGTAAAATTTATATGACTTTTCTTTACGTGTAGGAATCCGGTAAGTGTAGGGGGAGGCACAATGTACGTTTGAAGCTGAGTAACCAAACTGGTTTTTCTAGATCAATTGTTGGAAGGAAGAAAGTGGATGGTGATGTTGGATGCTCACGTGCTGGAACTCAATGGTGATGATAGAATTGATTCATTCTGCTAGCTAGCACATGTTATAAGCGAATATTTTAGTTTATTGTTACTTGGTAGTTTGATGAGTTTTTGTGTGTGGATAGGAAGAGATGCTTAAAAAATTGACTGAGTATGGTTAAACGGGATCCTCATCTCCGTGTTCACTAGTCAAATCCAGTTGGGTCAACGGCTGGTCATGCCACAATCCGAAACATAGATTGTATGAGAATCGTGTAAAGAAGGAATGGGTGGCATCCGAAAAATAAGACGCTATGAGTATGACGAGGTAAACACTCCCGAAGGCGGACGAGGACACAAAGAGAGTGACGATGAGCGAGAGGATAACGGGGATCGATAACTCTGTTTCCCCAAAGCGGAGCTTGATCCACCTGAGGTGTGCGAGAGGGTTCGAGAA
The DNA here is from genome assembly GCA_964016875.1 of Fallopia convolvulus. NCBI lineage: Eukaryota > Viridiplantae > Streptophyta > Magnoliopsida > Caryophyllales > Polygonaceae > Fallopia > Fallopia convolvulus. The sequence continues at coordinate 53,602,423 of OZ024722.1, forward strand.
GCAGCATAACTGGACTCGAATCGACGTTAACAGGAACAGGAGGAACGCGACAAAGATCAACATCAACGAGATAAGTTCACCGAAGAGATATCGTCTGCAACATATATATTAATTAAGTTTAGTAATTAGTAATTAATACTAGTTAAGGTAATTGAAGGAGTTGATCGAGAGTGGAGATTAATTGAATAGATAAACGATAGCTAGAAAGTTTACCACCGGGTGAGTGGGATCCGGAATAGGTTTTGAGAAAGCTGAAAAGTGGAAGAACAAAGTATTTGGTATCGTAGTAGCGTCCCATTTGGCCGGGGAATTGCGGTTAGTATCCGGCCGAATGGATAAATGATAGTGAAGAGATTAATGGTACCAATAAAAAATGATGCTTGTGTGGATGCTTGGTATATATCTTAGACCTGCTGACCTTTTACTATTTAATTGGCATCAGAGAAAGGATGCTTGTGTGGATGTTACCGGGGTCTCTCCCTTTGCTGGTATGGGTGCGAGTTCTTGGGCGCCTGGGTTGGCCTTACACAATGCAGTGGACAGGAAAAAGAAAAAGTACATGTCCAAATGTGAGGATAATGGATACAAATTTATCCCTTTCGCTTTCTCTACGTTTGGGGAATTTGATAAGGAGGCTTTGGACACACTTTCACGAATTAAGTCTCTTTCTGTTAACCACTTTAACAATGCTAAGACTGGTGCTTTTATTTTTGATAGATTGTGTTTTTGCATTCAGAAGGGTGTGGGGGCCAGCTTGTTTCTAGGCTCACATCCAACTTTATGTAAGTTGAATAATTTGTAAAGGTGTATTTATGAATGAAATCATAGAAAGATAAAAAAACAAATGCCTTTTTGTTTCCATAATTTGTAATGATTAACAATTGAAATAAGAGAACCATCTAATTTATACAAATAACAAAAGCAACAAATTGAATGACAATTAGAGGCCAAAGTCACAACCCTAGAGATGTATCACTTTGAAAATAATGAAAATTAGCAATCTGAGTAACTCGATTGAGCAACATAGAACAACAGAACACCAATCAGAATAAACAAATTGCAAAAGCTTATAAACCTAATTTTGCATTCACATCCCAAAATGAAACAAGTTGCAATTGCATAGCTATGGAATAATGCAAATTCAGACAAATTTACAACACTTGACAACCAAATCAAAAGGGGAAGATAAAATTCCAAAGGATTTGAGTGGTAAGAAAGTACAAATCTAGGGAACAGAAATCAAACCTCTCGAGCGGGTTGAGAAAGAGAAGAAGACCTGGAGCCTCTCAAGCGCAGGAAGGAGGAGGAAGAGATCGACAACTTCAGCAAGACAAGTCGATGATCGGGACTCGGTCGGAGTTGGCGACAAAACGGAGGGAAAAGGTAAGCGAAAAGAGCAGGAAAGAGATGAGGAGAGGTGAAGATTGGAAAAGAGACGAGGAAAATGAATTTTATTTAGTAATTGTATGGCACACAATTTTAAGCCTTTATGGGTTTAAGAGTTAACGGATACTGTTCAAAAGGAATTGGTTTCTTTATGGGGTTTTGATATGTAATGAGAATATAGCTTAAGTGATGTATTAGATGCAGGACACGTGTCTTTACATGTATGGTTCATAAACAACAAAGCTCATATAAATAGAGCTAAAAGCTTGTATCTGTAACTAACTGAATGAATGAAACAGTGAGTGATTCCCAACAGAGAGCTACCAAATTCTATCCTCTTTCTCTATGATTCTTCTTCTTATTCGATTTCTACATGGTATCAGAGTGTTGGTGAGTAGAGGATACGATCTCGATCGCGTTTCTGTTCTTAGATCGATTGAAACTGCTCGAGTTGTTTGAACGATTTGTTGCCAGAAAATGATCGGTGACGAACGTAATCAAGCGTTGATTCAAGCAGCAGGATACGCGGCGAATTCGCAGGCAGATCCGTTGAATCTGACTAATTCAGATGCTTCGGGAACCACTTTGACGACGACTCTGTTTGACGGTAGCAATTACATCGTCTGGAGCAAGCAGGTCAAGCTAGCCTTGGGAGCGAAACTGAAGTTAGGGTTCGTGGATGGTACTTTACCGAGGCCGAGCGAGAATTCCGCCGATCTAGGACGATGGGAGAGATGTGATCGAATGGTGGCGTGTTGGCTCCTGAATTCGATGACATCAGAGTTAGCTAATTCTCTGATCTTCACTAATTCGGCGCAGGCATTATGGAGGGAGATACAAGAACGCTATCATCGAGGTACCGCTCCTGTAATCTTTCAATTGAAACAAGAATTGATGAGAATTTCGCAAGGAAATATGTCGGTTACATCTTATTATGCGAAGCTTCAACAGTGCTGGAATGAGATTGATTGTCTGAGCGAAATTCCTAGTTGTTCTTGTGGAATTTTAGCAAAATGTGAGTGCAATGTTATCTCTCGTTTCCTTGAGTTAGAGGATCATAACAGACTCATGCATTTTTTGCTGCACCTGAACCAAGAGTATGAGGCGGTCAAGAGTCATATTCTATCATATGAACCTTTGCCAAAACTTAGCAAAGCGTTTTATATGGTATTGAATGTTGAAAGCCAGAAGAGTTTTAAGACTCCAATGGTGGATTCAGTTGCCTTTTCAGTTAAACAAGGAGACAGGAAGGGCAATATGAGTGCTGGTACTGAAAAAAGGTATAACGAGAACTGGAAGAAAGATCATAAGAAAGGACAAGGGGATGAAGATAAACCTCATTGTTCTTACTGTAACAAGGACAATCACACTGCAGAAGGTTGTTTTGAAGTGATTGGATATCCTGACTGGTGGAAGGGAAAGAAGAAGAGAGGCCAAAAGGTTGCTGCACAAGTTCTGGGAGAAAATCCACTGGATCCGGGTGAGGGAACATCTTCAGGGAAGTCTGTTGTGATCAATCCAGAGCTAGTTCAAGCATTGTACCAAGAAATGGTTAAGGCTTTCAAAGGAAAAGGCATTGCAACAGGTTCAACAGTGAATTTTGCAGGTAACACCTCAATTGCTAGTGTCTCTAGTTTAAGTAAGGTTGAGTGGATTATTGATACAGGTGCAACAGACCACATGACGCCATATTTTGATTGTTTGAATGATGTGAAAGATCTAGTTGCACCTATATTAGTAAGGTTACCAGATGGTTCCATTATGGAAGTAACTCAGATGGGGTCAGTTGATTTGATGTCGGGTTTTCAGTTGCAAAATGTGCTGTTTGTACCTGTTTTCAAATTTAATTTGTTATCTGTGAGTAAAGTGGTTGCACAGAGGGATATGATGGTCATGATTGATGAGAAACAATGTCTATTTCAGGACCGTTCGACTAAACGGATTGTGGCTAAAGGAGAAGCATATGGAGGTTTATATAGACTGCAAGGTTCGAGACTGGATAGTCATTTTAAAACCAGTATTACTTCTTTTTCTGTTGCAAGAGATTTGAGATTGTTGCATAACAGACTTGGCCATATTTCTTTTTCTGGATTACATCATGTGCCTGGTTGCAAACTTACTTCAGATATTGATACTGTTTGTGAAACTTGTCATTTGGCTAAATCTCATCGATTACCCTTTTCCATCAGTGATTCTAGAGCCTTGAATGCTTTTGATTTGTTGCATATGGATTTGTGGGGGCCTTATGGTATTGCAGGATTAAATGGTGAAAAATATTTTTTCACCATTGTTGATGATATGTCTAGAGCAACTTGGACATATTTAATCTGTTCTAAGGGGCAAGTTTTTAGTATTGTCCAAGAATTTGTGCAAATGGTGAAAACACAATTTGGTGTTACACCAAAGCAGGTAAGGTCTGATAATGGATCTGAGTTGCTGAATGATTCCTGTAGACAATTATTTGCAAATTTAGGAAGTGTTCACCAGAGGTCTATGCCCTACACTCCACAACAAAATGGGGTTGTAGAAAGGAAACATAGGCACCTCTTGGAAACAGCCAGAGCATTAAGATTACATGCTAATTTTCCAAAGGAATTTTGGGGAGAATGTGTGCTAGGGGCCACATATCTGATTAATAGAATGCCTTTAGCAAGTGCGGGATGGAAAAGTCCTTATGAGTTGTTATTTGGAAAATCACCATCTTATGATCATTTGAAAGTCATAGGATGTTTGTGTTTTGTTACTCGTCCTAGAAGGGGATTGGATAAGTTTGATGCTAGAGGAAGCAAATGTGTATTTTTGGGTTATCCCTCTGGTCAAAAGGGGTATAAGGTCTATGATGTTAGTACAAAGGAGCTCTTCTAGCAGAGATGTGCTATTTTATGAAGAAAAATTTCCTTTTAAAGGATCTCAGACTGTTGATCATCAATCACCAGACAATATTTTCCAGCCAGTGTCTTCAATTGTGCCAGATGAAGAGGAGATAATAAATGCAGATTCTTCTCCTGGTGTTAATCCTGATGTGATTCCAGTACATCCATCCATGCCATCAGAAGGGGATGTAAGGAGATCCAGTCGAAATAGACATTTGCCAGGATGGCTAACTGATTATGTGCTGAATGCAAATGCCTTGACAGATTCTGTTTCAGAGTTCAAAGCTTCTTTCTCTGCTGTCTTAGCTGTTCATGAACCTAGTTGTTATAAGAAGGCTAAAGGAGTACCAGAATGGGAAGAGGCCATGAGTAAGGAGTTGACAGCTTTGGAACAGAATGGTACATGGGAATTGACTGTGTTACCTGCTGGAAAGGAGGCTATAGGATCAAAATGGGTTTACAAAGTCAAATATAACCCAGATGGGAGTATAGAAAGATACAAAGCCAGATTGGTTGTGAAAGGATATAACCAAAAGCTTGGTAAAGATTATAAGCATACATTTAGTCCAGTGGCAAAACTTCCTACAGTTAGAATTGTTATTGCCATGGTTGTTGGAAAGGGTTGGCCATTGTATCAATTGGATGTGGATAATGCTTTTTTGCATGGTTTTCTACATGAAGAGATTTATATGCAGCCTCCTGAAGGTTATGAAAGGGCTAAACAAGGACAGGTATGCAAGTTGAAAAGGTCTCTCTATGGACTTAAACAAGCTTCTAGGCAATGGAATCAAGAGTTAACACAATTCTTGGTTACTCTTGGTTATGATCAATCTAGCAATGATTATTCTTTGTTTGTCAAGTCCAAAGATGAGTCATTCACAGCTGCTTTGGTATATGTGGATGATATATTACTCACTGGAAATGATGAGGCTGAGATTATAAGGGTGAAAACAGCTTTGCACAACAAGTTCACTATAAAAGATTTAGGAAAGGCACGGTATTTCTTAGGCATGGAAATATTCAGGACTGACAAAGGTGCTTTTCTCAATCAACACAAATATATTAGAGATATTCTGGATGATGCACAGATGTTGGATTGCAGAGGGGCCATGTTTCCATTACCAACAGGGTTGAAGTTGAAACAAAATGTTGGTGAACTGGTTCCTGATGCAGAGCACTATAGGAGATTGGTTGGGAGATTACTGTATTTAGCTTTGACAAGACCTGATTTAAGCTATGCAGTACAACATCTTTCTCAATTTGTTTCATCTCCTAGGGAACCACATCTAAGGGCAGCCAGACATGTTCTCAAATACTTAAAGCAGACTATGAACAAAGGGCTGTTTTATCCTGTTCAAGATGGGTTGAAATTGACAGCTTTTAGTGATGCTGACTGGGCAGCCTGTTTAACAACAAGAAGGTCATTGACAGGTTGGTGCATCTTCATGGGGAATTCATTGGTGTCGTGGAAAACGAAGAAGCAAACAACTGTTTCCCGAAGCTCAGCAGAAGCTGAATACCGAAGCATGGCTAGTACTACAGCTGAGATTGTGTGGGCTAGTTATGTCTACAAAGATTTGAAATTGGAGGTTGAATTGCCTATTACTTTGTTCTGTGATAACAAGGCTGCACAACAAATAGCAGCTAATCCTTGTTATCATGAGAGAACTAAGCATTTGGAGATTGATCTCCATTTTACAAGGGAAAAGGTACAAGCTAAGTTTCTGCAGATTGCATATGTAGCTTCCCATGTGCAAATTGCAGACATTATGACCAAAGCTTTAGGAGAAAAGTTGCATAATTTCTTTTGTGACAAGTTGGGATTAGCAGAGGTTCCAACTTGTGGAGGGAGTAATGAGAATATAGCTTAAGTGATGTATTAGATGCAGGACACGTGTCTTTACATGTATGGTTCATAAACAACAAAGCTCATATAAATAGAGCTAAAAGCTTGTATCTGTAACTAACTGAATGAATGAAACAGTGAGTGATTCCCAACAGAGAGCTACCAAATTCTATCCTCTTTCTATACGATTCTTCTTCTTATTCGATTTCTACAATATGTAAGTTGTAGAGTAGATGAAAAGAAATTTGCAACATTACACTCTTTAGTAAAAAGTGTATGTATGAAAGCATGCAAAATTAAATTTTATATATAACTAATTTCAAAACTAAAACCGGAAGAAAGAGATATTGAGTTGTCAAACCATTATAATGTTCTAATAGGGGGCAATCAAGTACAAGACATTTCATTCTTTCACAAATCATATTTATTTTAATATATATGTAAATATTGATGTTGCTTCACTAATTGGATAAAATTGGATAGGTTGTAGAGAGAAGATTGCAAAGAAAGGATTGTTGTTTCAAAAATCAAAAGCCATGTATAAAAATAAATAGTAATATATGCATGTAAGCCTTCATTTGAAAGCCCTTGATTAGAGCAAAAGATATGTAAAACATAAGAATCTAGCCTTTTTATGTCTCAAAACAAAAAGAGAAGTTTATCAATCAAGCTTACGAAGATTTAAATGAGAAGGCTCTTGATAAACATACCCTACAAAACATCGGTATTTTAATCTTTCATCTATTTCTCACATTCTTTTGATCTCTATCCCATAATCACTATTTTCTCCTTTATATTTCCTCCACATATTTTTGTCTACTCCCTTCTTATACTCTCGATTCCCTCGACTCTTCTTCTTTCTCCTCATCGTTTTTCTACTCCGATCAACATGTCTCACTTCGGCCGATTTTCCCTTGAAGCTATCATATATACAATATTCATCTATATAATCCTCTAGATTACGAAAACGCTCAATTTTCATAAAATCTTCTTGACTAAAAGGTATTCACGAGTGGATTTTGAAGAACATCGCAAGAAAGCCTTGGATTTAAAGTGTTTTACAGATCCGGAAAAATAGGTATGTAAAATTGGTTTTTATGTTAGATCTTATGTAAACTAGGAGTTTATATTTTGATATTGAATCTAAAATCCGATTTTGTTGTAAAATTTGTTTGGATCTAATAAAATACTGAGGTTTATGTTAAAAAATCTTTCGTTTCATATGAGAAAATAATTTTTGATACAAACTCTCATTTCATTGAGCTATTAAAAACGATGATCCATAAAACTATGGTTTAGAAAACTAAAAACGGTATAAAATATGTACTAACGACAAGAGATCTAGCCACTCAGTTTGTATTTTGTTTTGTGAAACACTCGTGGTGATAATGTGTCGTGGTATTTGGAGGAAACTTATGAAATGTGATATGATTTCCTTGATTAAATTACACTTAAATGTACAAGGTATTTATAGGCTAAAGGTTTGGCTTAATCTTGTCGTATGAAGCTAAGAAAAATAGAATGCGTAAGAGACTAAGAGCTGCCAAACCGTGTGGCTATTAAGCTATATGGGCCAAAGATCACTCTAAGAACAAAAACATATATAATACTCCGTAGAAAAGAGATGAATAAATCGTTCGTAATTATTTTTAACACTAAGGTCCTGTTTGTTTGCAATTCATGAAAACGTAAACGGAATGGAAATGAATGTATTCCATTTTAGTGTCATGATACATTGATAAAAAGAAATCAAATTATTTTGCACAACCTCTTAACCATTGTAAAAAGAGGCGTGCTCCACCTCAATCATTCTTCCATGAAAGGGGTGGATAACAAAATGGTGTAATTATTCCCTTCTATTTGTTGGATGATTTTTTTTTATATAAATGTATGACACTAAAAATAGTGCTAAATTCATTTCGTTTTCGTTTACGTTTTCATATATATTGACAAGCCCAATGGGTCCTAAATTTTTTTGTTAGAATTAGAAGAAAAACCGCAATTGGCCAATCAGAACAAAGGGATTTTAGAATTGCTAAAAATTCCCTAATGCACATTATGCACAGCTGCAACCAAGAAGCACCAATTTTCCCTTCCAAATTTGTTCATCGGCAAGGCTAAAACTCTCCCCTTTCAATCGCAGAGATTTTCCCTCTTCCATTCCATCCAGGTAATAAGGGCTTGACTAGTTCTTTACTTCTTTAAGATACGAATTTCAATTCGACTTAAGCAGATTTCAATGCCACTCTTCTTTTGGTTACTAATTTCGAAGTTGCGCATGTATTTCATAAGCTTATGGATTGTTCATTGTTGTTATTCTCCAAGAAATTATTGTGAGTAAAAAGGGATCCTTTTTCATGCCCTTTGCCGTTTCTAGGTTTTTGATCTTTTTGATATATGGAGTGATACGGGATGAGAATTGTAAGTATAGCGAAGCTACTTGCATTTTCCACGTGCTTTCTGTAAGTTAGTTGGATGCTAAATGATGGAAGATATCTATCTGGGTTGCATATAGTATTTTGATCCTTTTGGAAGTGCTCGTGTGGATTGATTATTGATAGGCAGTTTAGTTGTTAATCCTTTGTTTCTGTGAGGCAAACCTGAAGATTGGAACTTTTTCAGTGAATTTCAGAACATTAACTGGTTCTGTGGCTTTTATAAATGCTCAGGTTGCTATACATTGTCTTTGGTTCTTGGCTTTCCATATAAATCATCTCAAAAAGGCTTTCATCTTTTGGGGTTTTCAATGGACAATCCACCGAAATATTTTTCACATAGAATTCGTTCATATCCTTCTCACTACATTTTTCGTATACCAATTTCCTACACTATTTTTGCATCTATGCATATCGTATAACACCTACTAACTATATGCTTATGCTGTTTGCAGTTATGGTTCACCCATCCTATCAATTTGATTATGTGTTAAATCAGAATAGGAAAGCACAGAAGGAGTTAACTGATAGGTTTTTCTGTCTCCCGAGCTAAACTCTTGATTAGTATTGAAACAAAAGTTTATTTATGTCTGAACATCTATCAAAAGATGAAGATTGAAGAGCAAAGAAGTATTATTATCTGATTGCGAGTATGAATAAACAAGGACTACTTCATTTGTTAAAGATTAGCAAAACCAATCAGCAGCTCCACCAAGTGAATGGCCTTGACATTACTTCCGGTATTTTTAATCACAATCCTTCATTTCTACCAAATACCTTCCCAGAAATGCCTAGGTCAGCAGAATACATCTCTGCAGAGAAGCACTGAGGAATTTCCAAATGAATTGACAAAGCACTAATTTAAGTATTTAACTAGTGGATTTTGTTTGCTTCTAAAATCATTGTTGCAGCATTGAAAAGTATGTTCAAGCAGTTGTATGAGTTGATTTACTACTGCAATCTCTTAATTTGATGATAAGATGAGTTTGAACGTGAACCTGCTTCTAGGAATTTTATAAACCATTGCTTAGAAAGTGGTTTGTTTTGGACTATCATGTGAGTTTACTGCTTTACAGGGACATTAGACATGACCTTATTTTTCTTCATAAAGAGATCTACCTGTATTGAATATGTGTGGATTGGGTTGGAATATAAAGTTCCCGGCCACATGGAACGTTGGGGCTAAACAAATATATGTAGTATAAGGTTGGAGGGTTACTCCTATTGCCAATTGTTCTTACGACAGAATCTCAATGAACTTATGTGTTGACTCACAGACTTTATCAGATTGTTTATCATTTATGTAGCTACAAAATAATTTGAGCAAGTTGGATTCTTTCTTTTCTATTTCAACAATGAGTGTTTCTGTATTGTGGGCTTTGACTAAATTAAACAGGATCTAATTGTAGAGAGTAAGGGTGATAGATATCAAAATGACAAATGGTTTCTTCTCAAAGTTCCTTGATCACTTGCTAACCTTGTTTCTATTTGCATTGTTCAATTATTGCCTGCTGATATAATTAATTAATTAGGACATTAGTGTTATTGTAAGCTTTTTAAGTTTTCCCTTAGATGCGCAATGATATGTACTTCTTAGCTTGTTCACACAATACAATCAGGCAGGTTTACAGACTCTGATTAGGTCTAGAAGCTCCTCAATTTTTTCATGCTTTATCTCAGGCTATGAGCTCTGAGAGTATTATTTATAAATATGTGATAGTGCCTTCCCTTAAATATCCTGCATTGATACAATCTTAGTATGGTGAATTTCACTCAACTAGAATGCCGGATATTGTAGCCATGTTGATTTGGAATAGATGGCCTGGCATTTACATTTTGTCATGATCGTAGTTTGGACTTGTTGTGGCTTGTGAGGGTTTTGTTTCTAGTTCTATCTTTGTGTATGAATGATGTTATTCTTGACATATTACTTGTTAGGCTGCCCGAAAATCCCAAAGGATGAAGAACTATATGTGGAGTATCCTGTTTTTTGGTTATTAACTCTTGTAATCTGCAATATAACATTGGTCTTAACAGCAAAAAGATATATCTAAGTTACAAAATTTGTACTTTCTTAGGGTGAAATGAACATTCAGAATACTGTTTTTTGGTTTTCAGACTTCTTTTGAAGAAGCCTCTTTATTTTTGTTTTATTGGTGGATGCTATGTATATTTTTCACCTGAACAGTACCATGTTTCTGTTACTGTAGAAATCTAAGCTATTATGAACATCTTATCAGCAATGATACTATGCATATTAGGCTTTCAGGCGGAAAAAAACACTTAAGCTAGAGAGTATTTATTTCTTCTCTTTCTCGTCCAAAGTTTGTACCAGTCTAACAGAGGTATAGAGAGGTTCATGCGGTCGGTAACCTTGTCTCTTATTTGTATAATTGTATCATGTCACAAACACAATGTGGCTCACCAATGATATTTTATAAGGTGACTTTATGTGGGACTTGATGTGTCTCGTGGGGAAATATTTCGCATTATATTCTTCATAGTGCTTCATTATTGTTCATTAAACCAAGGGAAATGGGCTATCATGAGTTTCCCTTCTTACTAGTGTAATGATTGCTTGTTGAACAATCATGTTGGGTTCCAATTTCGTTAATATTCTGTCTCATTATCCTTACAGGGCCAATGCACATGCAACAACCAAAGCTCTTGATCGTTGGCAGAATGAGGCTCCCTTCCATGGCTACCCTGATTTCATCTATTGTCCACATAAACAGAAGCTCGGTCCTCTTTCTGGTAAAAGATAGCTTTGATTGGAATATGAATTTGTTTTGTTTGAATTTACTGAGTTGTGTTCTCTGTAATTATACTTTATTTTCACTGTCAGCACTCAGCACCAATTCAATAAACATGTGAATAATACAGTAAGATGAATTGGCATGGTGTTTTGCTGTTTGCATAGTATTCTCTGCATCACCTTCTGATATGGGTAGATTGTTATTTGATTCAATTGTGAGGGAGGAAGAAACAAGTGCAAAGAGTGCCAAGTCTTTTTGCAGGGCAACAGGCTAAAAAGAAAAGAGCTTTTATAGACTCCACGTGCCTGTCAGCTGACAAAATTATTTCCCTCCCTGGAGATTCTGACGTGCTACTTCAGCCCAGACTCCAAAGAAAGATCACAAACCGACAAAAAAACCAAAAAAAGGCGGGACCCAGTATTCTGGGTAGCCCTGTCGAGCTTTCACGGGTTTTGACTGCAATGTCAGTTAGTCACACTCCTATATAGTCCTCCTTCTATACCTCCCTGACCCTCCCTCCCTCTTCATTAACGGCTACTTTGCAACCCCCGCCCTCTCTATATATCTCTCTATCACACACTTGTCCTACGTGGCATTATTTACCTTTTGGCGGGAATTTATGGATTGGTGGGGCCCACACAACAACCCATGTTAACAATTTGAAAGAAAGTTGAAAGTTGAAAGTTGAAAGTTGAAAGTTGAAGCAAGCTTTTCCCTCATTTGCGCTCAATGAATTCCGGTCTCTTATTTTTTTGGTCATAAATCCCGGACTCTCTTTTGACATCCAAACTTTGCAAATCCAGTTATCCTTTTTAAATGTCAGTTCTTGTAGGCTTTCAGGCTTAGATTAGTACACTTAAGTGTGCCTGTCAATCTAAGGAGTACTTTTTAAGATTACTATTATAAAATAAATTAAATATCAATTATTCTAATCTAGCGAGTACCGACTAGTGACTACGCCGCTCAAATGGTTTTCTACTTAAAATTTAGTTTCTTACTGTATTATACTATAAGATAATGATATAACAATGAAGTCCCACACGTTGCCTCCTCCTTCTCACCTTATTGCAACATAATTTATTTAGTATTTAGTTTACTTTTACCGAAAGATGGGAAATATGCTATCCACTATCCAGTGAATGAAAAGGCCAATACAAAACATCTTGTCAATAGGCATGACAAACTTTTCACCTTTACATCATTGCACTTCAAACTTAAAACTGCCTTTTCTTGGGAGAAGTGGAATGGCATGCTTGATTTCATCTCGCCGCTTAAAGTAAACTCAATCACTCTTGAACACAAATTGTGTGCACAAAAACACTTCAGCGAAAGGGCAATTGGACAATCCTAATAATCCTAGTGGCAAATTGAACAGGAAGAACACAACAGAAAGCCTGGTTTATGTGCAAAATCAGACTTCTTTCATTGACAATTACAATTGACAATAACTGAATGAAATTAATCACCCAACAGGAGAAGGAAGTGAAGTTGGGTCAGCGGATGAAGGAAGATCTGGGCCGACCCGACACCCTTCAAGCATGAACACAACATCACTCATTGACGGCCTTTCAAGCGGGTCGGTTGCTGTGCACAATAGCCCCACTTTTATACCCAACAAGAACTCCTCCCATTCAGATGACTCCGGATCAAGCTCAATCAAACCCGGATCAAGCAACTCCGCAATCTGACCTCTTTGAAGCTGTTGCTTGACCCACTTCACAATATCCTCTTCCCCTTGATCAAACATCATTGGCTTCTTCCCTGTCAAAATCTCCAACAACACAATTCCGAAGCTATAAACATCTGATTCCTTTGTTACCAGCCCACTCACCGCAGCCTCAGGGGACACGTAACCCAGTGTCCCAACCGAAGAAGACGGTCCAGCTGGTGGTGTCGCAGTTGTAAGCCTCTCAAGCCCGAACTCGGACAAATGGGCCTCAAAATCAGCATCAAACAAAACGTTCAGTGGCTTCAAGTCCCCATGAAACATTGTCAAAGAATGCAAAAATGCTAGCCCACGAGCGATTCCAAGTGCGATGAGATGTCTCATTGGCCAGTTCAAAACATGACCATCATGGTGAGACGCCTCTTGAAGTAAGGTGGCTAGATTTCCATTTGGCATGTAGTCATACACCAAAAGCCGTACATCTGGTGGGCCCGCATAGTAGCCACGTAGGACAGTCAGATTTCTGTGCCTGACCTTACCAAGTGACTCGGCCTCCTTTCTAAATGCCCGGTCATCAAGAAACCCGTCTGGGAGGCGGCGAATGGCGAGCACCATGCCATCAGGAAACAAGGCTTTGAAAACAAGCCCATATTTGCCTCTACTGAGGACATTTTCCTCATCAAATTGTCTTGTTGCTTCTAATGCTTCTGATAAGGCAATCTTGTTGTTGAACAAGACGAGCTTTGGTCCTCCATTGCTCTCTGTGCCGCTGCTCCTCCTCTCTGTTCCTGAGCTTCTCTGAGTTGGGCTAGGCCTTTTCTCTCTCGTTGACTTGGCTTTCAGCTTCTTCCGCCATTTTAGAACGCTTATAATGTAGCCACAACAACATAGAATCAAAAGGAGAAGTCCAGCCATTGATAAGCCAATAATTAACATCAGTTTCTTCCTTCTTCTCTTTCTAACAGCAGCACATTCTTTCCCAAGTGGCTTTCCACACAGATTAGGATTTCTTGAAAATACCTGAGGATCATTGAAATTAGATCCCAAAAGTTTTGGAATCTCACCATCAAGATCATTGTTGGATAAGTTTAAGTACTTCAAGGAAGGAATCAAAGAGAGGGAATCCGGGATCTGTCCAGACAATCTGTTTGAGGAGAGATTCAACACTGTAAGATTCGAAAGCTTTGAGAATGAACCCGGAATAGAGCCTGATAAATGGTTTGAATCCAAAAACATATAACTCAATGAGGCTAATTTAGACAGCTCCTCTGGGATTTCACCACTTAAACCATTTTTTCCCAAATCTAGTCTCGTTAAATGAGACAATTGGGAGAGTGAATCAGGAATGTGGCCAGATAATTTGTTCGAACGGAGTTCAAGAACTTGGAGCACAGAACAATTACCAATCTCTGCTGGAATCAACCCTGAAATCTGGTTACGCGACATAGAGAGAATGTTGAGGGACTCAAGAAAGCCAAGTGTTGCTGGAATGTGACCTGTAAAGGCATTGTCACTGATGTTTAAGCTTTGCAGTGTTACTAAGCTACTTAAACCTTCAGGGATGTCTCCATGCAGCCTGTTCATTTGCAAAGCTACAACCAACAAATTGGGCAACCCTAAAAGCTCAGTGGGAATTTCTCCAGACAGATTCAGCATGCTCAAATCCAGGGATTGAAGCTTCATCAAACTCCCAATAGTGGATGGGATTGAACCTGAAAGCCCACTGTTGCTAAGATTCAACACCATCAAGCTCTTCAAATCTCCAATTATCTCTGCAACAGAACCAGAAAAGTGATTGTGACTTAAATTCAGAGTAGTCAAATTACCAAGCCCAAGCAACTCTTCTGGAACAGTTCCAGTGAAATTATTTTCACTCAGATCCAACAGTTCCAGATTGTTGAGGTTTCCCAAGCTTGTTTCAATGGAGCCGGAAATTTTGTTCCTCCCAAGAGACAAAACTCTCAAGCTTCTCAGTCCCCCTAAAACCCCACTGATTTTTCCAGAAAATCTATTCCCTGCAAGATCAAGAACTTGCAACGATCCACATTTCGCTAACTCCTCAGGAATTTGACCAGTCAACGAATTGTTCGCTACTCTCAGCTGCTCCAGCTTCAATAGATTCCCAATTTCATTAGGCAAGGAACCCTGCAAGAGGTTTCCGGAGAGGTCTAGAACCCTCAAGCTCAAAATGCGAGTCAGCCAGGAAGGAAATCTCCCGTGTATGAGATTTTCCTGAAGCTCCAAGACCTCCAATGGCGGATCCCAGGGCGTCGAGTCTGGCGGTTTCACGATGTCGGAGAAAGAATTGAACCCTAGGAAGACAAGTCTGAGTGAATTGCTGGCGAAAATGGAAGAGGGAATGGAGCCGGTGAGACTATTCCGAGACAGGGAGAGGATTTGGAGCTCCGCCATGGCTCCGATCGTCGCCGGAACTATACCGCCGATTAGATTGTCGTCGGCGCTCAAATGCACCAGCGACGAACAGTTCGCGATCGCCGACGGAAGCGTCCCGTACAGCCGGTTCGAGTCCATCCATAGATACTGAAGCCACTGGAGCTCCCCAATGCTCGCCGGAATCTGACCAGAGAACCGATTGAATGAAAGATTGATGAGCCGAAGTTGACATCCGGCAGCGAAGTTCCTCGGAAAATCACCGGAGAAGCCATTAGAGGACACGTCGAGGACCCGGAGACTCTCGGAGAACCGTACGCCGGAAATTTCTCCGGCGAGGAGATTTCCAGAGAGATTGACCACCTGGAGGTTGGAGAGGTTGAAGAGTCCCGGAGGAAGGTCGCCGGAGAAAGAGTTGTTGTGCAAGTAGACGGCGCGTAGCAGCGGGAGAGAAGCAAGAGCGCGTGGGAGGGAGCCGTTGAGGGCGTTAGAGTGAAGGCTTAGCCTGCGCAGCTGGCGCAGGTTAACAAGCTGCTCAGTTAGCCGGCCGGAGAGGCGAAGGCGTGGGAGGCGGAGCTCGTAGACGCGGCCGTTGAAGCATAGGACGCCGCGCCAGTCGCATGGCGGGGATGACGTGGAGGGATCCCAGCCGTCCAATGCGCCGATCGGATCTTCAAGATTTCTCCGGAAGGAGAGGAGTGCTTGGGATTCGGTTGGAATGCCGGAGATTACGGCGGCGGCGGCGAGGAAGGCCGCGATTGCAAGGAAGAGAAAGGTAGCGGTTGCCATGGGGAGTTGGTTAGGAAAGATTGGTAGTGAAGAATAGAAATAATGGAAGGAGAAGAATGGCCATGGCCATGGTTTCAGTGAACGGGGGGAGCGTTTGGTCTTGGAAATGGCCAAGTACGCCCAGTGGTAGGGCTACTGACTTCTTCTGAGCACACTTTTGTGGGTTTCTTCATTTTCCCAACGGCTTAAAAAAGAAGGTGAATAATTCCGACAAAAATAAAAAGGAAAATTATAAGTTATTTCTTGTTTCTTGCTTCGTTTTTTTTTATTGGTATTGAGAGATTATACAAACCCACCACTTTGAAATAGGTAAACAAAAATTACATCAAACCACTTGCCAAATAAAAAATTATCACATACCAATAGACCATCATTGAATATAAATTTTACATAATTAAACAGATTTATTCATAAAACACCATTCAAAAAAGTCAAAACACTTATTTTTCTTAGGGGAAAAAAAAGTTAAAGTAAACAATAAAAAACTTAAATTAATTTTTATTATTGAACACATTTTCAATATATGTCATTTTGATTATTTTTCCCCTTCTATATATTTAAATTTCTTTTTTAAGAAGATTGTTGTCTTGGGTGGTGCTTTGTGTATAAAGCACCTAAAATGACCCTGCGTTTATAGTGTACTAATTTTTAGTTTTATAGATGGGTGTTACTAAAAAAATCCTATTTTGCGGGTAATTTTGTGACAGAGAATAAAATTAACTAATACACCTTTCAATTGGAAAGAAATGATGTTTTATCTTTTGACACAAATTTTAAAACAATATTAATTAAATTTAACATTTTAAAGTTTTTTCAATATCACTTTTTAAATATCCACCTCTTTTTTAGAAAATGAATGAAGAGTTCTAGTCAACAAAAATAAATTTCAATAATAATTCTAATAATTCACTCCTAATTAATTGTTTAGTATATATACTCTTAGACTACTTCTCCTATTATGGAACCATGTAGACTTAGGTGTGCTGGGCCGTGCACATGTGCACGGACAGATGAGTACGGTGGACCCCACGTTATATTGGCTCGCTGGACTTTAACATGGTATTAGAGCATGCTCGATCCTGGGTCCTGACTATTGGTCTATGAGGGTTGGTCGACCTGAAGGCATAACATCAAGTTGTAGCTGACATATTGCAGGGTAAGGCTGTTGCACTTGAGAGGGCGTGTGGAAGATAAGAGATTCCCACATTGAAAATATGAATCATAACGTGTCTAGTATATATATCATTGGGTTATTTTTCCTATTGCCAATTGGTTTTATGATGGAATCCCATGTGTTTGTGTGCTAGGCCCATAAGTGCATGTGCGCACAGGACGGACACCCCATCGTCAATATTGGCCCATAGACTTTGACTAGTTGTTTGGGCTCGTTGACAAATTGTCGACTCTAAAATCATTGTGTTGTCAAGTGTCAATTGGACAAGACAAGTTGTCACTCGAAAGAATGTGTGAAGATAGCTAATGAAACCCATATACTTATATACTTATATACTAAATATGTGTTTGTTGGGACGATCTCCCTCCGTCCATATTAATCCACCGGACACACTCTATTCATTTATTTCCTATAGAAATACACGTCGTGTCACGTTAACAATGTTTTAGGCTTTTTAAATCGGTAGGGTTTGTCGATTGGCACGTCAAAGCTGGCTAAAGGGCAAGAATTTTGATGATTGTTTAACCTGCATTTACGAACATTTGGCCAAAAGTGGTGGCTTGTAGGAAAGCTAAAATTAATTATAACAGGTATAAGATTTGGTATTAATGCATGAAGTAAGAATATACATCGTGTAGTAGAACATGTAAAATTTTTTGTGCAATCACTGATCAGCAGGGCTGGACAAAATTGGCGTGGATCTATGGATTTGCTTTCTAATTGTAAAGTTATGCATGGATATATAATGATCAAATAATGTTAGGTCATGATGTCAGTCCTTAATTATATATATCATGTAATGCATTCCTAACTTCCTATGATATGATTATCTAGTACTGACAAAGAATCTACTAATTCGAATATACAGGCTGCGGCCGTGATCGATCATCATGACCGATTGTAATTAAGAAAAAAAATCATAGTTAATTAGTACTCGTACTAATTAATGCAAATGATTTTGAAGTTGATCTGCCGCCGAGTGCAATTATAAGTTATAACGTGATTCCCGTGATTCTATACTGATTTTGGCCCTTTTGGAAGGATTGGCAATAACTAATATTAATGACAACACTTTTCATCCCAGGATTCAATTACTACTCCGTAAAACATAATCATAGGAACACAGCAAATGTTCATATTTTGAAAAACCATTTTACCTAACTCGTTTTTTCAATAAAAATCCGATATTGATGTGAAATTGTTTTTGTTTTTCCTCTCAAATTTACGCTGGTTACGACTTACGGAGTACTACTGAATTTGGGTAAATAGATTTGGTAATTTGGTTAGCGTTCTAGGAATTCATAATGTTTTACATGCAGTAAGTTGTGATTTTTTTTGGTAGGAAAGTAAGTTGTGATTTTTAACTGCCACGTTTGCCGGTAAAAAAATACAGGGAGTGACACGTGGGCATCCATGGACAACCAGTTGGTGGTCGTCGCAGAAAGAAATCAGTCAAGCCATCTCCCGCCAAATTAAGCCCGCAGTGTTTTGCATTCAATTTCTGTACATGCAAGGAGTTAGCTACCATTTATTACTCCCCTTCTCACACTTTTTATCTATAGCAAAGCAACTGTCTCTTTCTACCACTGAGTCAATATAACATTTTCATGTCATAAGTTGTCACACTTCACAAGATCACACATATACGTTAATACGTACGTCCGCCGGGACCGTTCAAAGGCAAACTCTAGTTAGTGTATCCATATTAATTGAAATTCTTTTATGTTATATATCTTGTTTTTATTTTGTCGACCAATGTCCTACTTATTGCATGATGCCTCATGCCTATGACAATATTGATAGAAATTGTATTTGTACATTGCTCTTGACAAAGTATAAAGTTTAGACAGAAAAAGATCGCAAACTATATTGACTACAAGTTAGTTCATTTATAATCTTTTATTCATTTAGTGTTATAAATATAAAATAATATGTTTAGAACAAGTTTAATTGAGACATATATGTTTAGAACAGGATTTAGACGATAGATAACCATAGGAAAGCGCGCGTGCATCATCATGGATCAAAATAGTGTTTGCATGCTATAAGAATGAAGCTCTTAAATATCAATGCATGTCAAGCATATATCTTACCTATACTGGCCAAGGTTTGTGATCACTTTTATGATGCATGTTCATTTTTCTTTAATTTATGAAAAAAAAGGGAAAAGAAACAATCGAGTTTGTTGTGAATGTTAGGAATTAGAGTGCCGATGTGGCCCAAAAGTCTGTTTAGAGAAGGGTTGGCTGATGGTTGGGTATTGGGTGCCCAAATCACCTCCCTACATAAGGTAACTCCAACGAGCCCAAAAAGGCTAAAACACCCAAAAAAAAAAGGCTCGCAACTTAGTAGAGTGCGATAGTTCTCATTGCAAATCATTTGTCATCTTGTTTCATTTAATGCCCTACAATCACATGCATTATAATTTGCTTCATCCTAAACTATGGGTGTACAAAGGATCACTTGACCTATAACCCAACCCGACCCGATCGGGCACTTGACCCGTAATTTAAGGTGAAACCGATGAACACATGCAAGTGTGTTTTATAATGTATATGTGTATTAAACTAACTATATGTGCATCAAAACAAAAAAAATGTCTAGATATTGACTCTGAAAAACAAAAAACGAGGCTTGGGTGATGACAGTGTGGATTGTGAAATGATAGATGCAGAAGCTTTAGAGGGTAAAAAACAAAAAATGATATCGGCGGGAGAGACGGGAAGTCTCTCTTGCCGGAAATTATGAATACCTTGAGCTACAATTGCCGGGGGTTGGGGACGGCCCGGTCAATTGGTAGACTCGCCAATTTGGTGAGGAGGGAGGCCCCGAAGGTGGTTTTTCTTATGGAAACCAAAAGTGACCGTAAGAGAATGGAGGAACTTGAGAGTAAGCTGGGTTTTGTTGGGTGCTTTACGATTGATAGTATCGGGACAAGAGGAGGTCTGTGTTTGCTTTGGGATGAGGGAGTTAGGGTGTCAATTCGATCCTATACACAACATCATATTGATAGTGAGGTGGAGATGGGTAATGGACCGGAAAAGTGGAGATTTACGGGTTTATATGGTTGGCCAAGGAAAGAGGATAAGATGCATACATGGGAGTTGTTGAAAAGGCTTCACGAGGAGGAGTTTGAAGCATGGCTTTGTGTGGGGGATTTTAATCAAATTTGGGGAGCGGAAGATAAGAGAGGTGGAAGCTCCCCCGTGATGGATAATATGTTGGCTTTTCGTGAAACGATGGAGTACTGTGATTTAGATGAGTTATCTTTTTCCGGGGACAGGTTCACTTGGGATAATGGTAGGGTGGGGGAGGAGTTTATTCAAGAAAGGTTGGACTATGGATTTGTGAACAAGAAATGGAGAGAGTTGTTCCCAAGTGGGAGGGTCCGGCATTTAGAGCGAAGTGGATCAGACCATGTGCCGATTATGGTGGAGATTTTCACGTTGGGGGATGAAGATGATGAGGGGTTTAGAGGAAAGCGTCCAAACAGGTTTGAAGCAATGTGGACGACACACGAGGGGTGTTGAGTGGTGATCGAAAATTCTTGGAGGAATCCAAGTGTTGTCAATGTTGAGAACGGAGTCATGGGAAAGATGAGTAGATGTCTAGAGGAGCTGGTCGTATGGAACAAAAGGGAGTTTGGGAATATCTTTGAGAAGTTGAAGATTGTAAGGGAAGATTTGAAGAGGCTAAACAAAATGGGGATTAATGGGGAACTTGTTAGGCAAAGGAGAAGGCTTGAGAGGGAGGAAAATGATCTCATGGCGAAGGAGGAAATGTTGTGGTTTCAACGGGCAAAGGAAAACAACCTGAGGTGGGGCGATAGAAACACAACTTTCTTTCATAATAAGGCGAATGGTCGAAAGAAAAGGAACAGAATTAGGAGGTTGGTTGATGATGATGGTATGGAATGGAGGAGTAGGGGAAATAAGGAGAGAGTTGCAGTTGAGTACTTCAAAGGGTTGTTTAAAACCGATCTTAGAACACACATGAATGCGGCTCCTCAAGGACTCTCGCCTTTATTGACGGTGGAGGATAACTCTAAGCTGACACGCCCATTTACTGGGGATGAGGTATTTTCTGCTCTCTTTTCTATGCATCCTACAAAGTCCCCTGGACCGGATGGTATTTCAGCGTTGTTTTTTCAACAACACTAGAATATTGTCGGGTCAGAAGTAACTAATTTTGTTCTTAATATTTTGCACGGGGCTGATCTTCCTGAAGGCCTAAATCATACTTTTATTTCCCTTATCCCAAAAGTTGCTGACCCTTTTCGTATGAAGGATCTTAGACCAATCAGCTTGTGCAATGTGTTATATAAAATTGTGTCTAAGGTCGTGGCGAACAGGTTAAAACAAGTGCTTGAAAAGGTTGTCTCCAATGCTCAAAGTGCGTTTGTCCCAGGCAGGTTAATAACTGATAATGTACTTGCGGCTTTTGAGATTTTCCATTATATGAAGAAGAAGAAGGAAGGGAGGAAGGGCTTTATGGCTTTGAAGCTTGACATGGCCAAAGCATATGACAGGGTGGAATGGCCTTATTTGGAACAGTGTATGAGAATGCTAGGCTTCTGTGAGGAGTGGATCATGCTTATTATGAAATGTGTAAGTACGGTTTCCTTTTCGGTTCTTATGGATGGATGTCCTTCGGTGGTGTTCACTCCTTCCAGAGGATTAAGACAGGGAGATCCGCTTTCGCCCTATCTTTTTTTGCTGTGTGCTGAGGGTCTCTCTTCTATGATTAGGAGGAGTGAATTGGAGAACCGGTGAAAGGGTATAAAGATCGCGAGAACGGCGCCAGAGGTCTCCCATTTATTTTTTGCTGACGACAGTATCTTGTTTGCTAGTGCGACTTGTCAACAGGCACACGAAATTGTCAAAATTCTCCATGATTATGGAGCTGCTTCAGGACAACAAGTGAACTTTGCAAAATCGGAGCTGTCTTTTAGTGGAAATGTTTGTGAGGGATTGAAGTTTGTCATTCAAGGGATCTTAAATATCCATGAAGTAGAGAAGCATGAGCGCTACCTGGGATTGCCGACTATGGTGGGGAGAAGAAAGAGAGTTATCTTTGATCAAGTCAAGGAGAAGGTATGGCAACGAATTCATGGGTGGGAAAAGGGAAACCTTTCTAGAGCTGGCAAGGAAGTCCTTTTAAAGGAGGTGGCGCAATCTATTCCTATGTATACCATGAGTTGTTTTTTGCTTCCAAAGGGATTATGTAAAGATATTGAAAAAATGATGGCTGATTTTATGTGGAGGAGCTCACCAGGGAAACGTTGCACTCATTGGATGAGTTGGGCTCGGATGGGGAAAGCTAAGAATGAAGGAGGTTTGGGTTTCCGAAATTTGGAAGCTTTTAACCTTGCGATTTTAGCAAAGCAAGGATGGCGTTTGTTGACAAATCCGAGTTCTTTATTGGCTCGGTTGTTGAAGGCAAAATACTATCCATATACTTCTTTTCTACAGGCTGGTTTAGGTTTTGCTCCAAGCTATACTTGGAGGAGCCTTTTTAAAGCTAGGGAAATCCTTGAAGAGGGTCTGATTTGGCAAGTGGGTAATGGCAGCATGGTGAATGTTTGGCAGGATAAATGGATTCCTAGACCGTCTTCCTTTAAACCTATTGGCAATTTAAAAGGGGCGGATGAAAATCTTAGGGTTTTGGACCTTATTGATTGGAATGAATGTTGTTGGAGGGAAGATCTGGTACATGAGTTTTTCCTAGGATGTGATGCCGAATTGATTATGAAAGTCCACCTTGTTGATAGCTCAGTTCAGGATCAAGTTATTTGGGCGTTCACTAAGGATGGAAATTATTCGGTAAAGTCGGCTTATCATATGTGGATATCTAGGTATGATAGTAGCAATTCAAAGGGTGAATCTTCAGGAGGGAGTAATGGCTGTTTTTGGAAGTGGGTATGGAAGAGGAATGTGTTTCCCCGAACTAGGAATTTTTTGTGGAGAGCTTGCCGAGGTATTTTGCCATGTAAGGAAACGTTGCTGCGTCGGAAAATTACTCAAGAGGCAGGATGTAATTTTTGTGGTCAGATTGAGGATACGTTGCATGTGCTGTGGGGCTGTTTTCGAGCGAGACTAGTTTGGAAGAGGTTTCCGGAGATAGACTCTCTTGCCCGAAGATCGAGCTCTGTGATGGAATGGGCTGATCTTATTAGAGTTTATCTTCCAAAAGAAAGTCATGATTTGTGGGTTATGCTTGTTAGTGAGATATGGCGGGCTCGAAACAAGTTCCTGTTTGAAGGGGTGGAGAAGGACCCGGCAGTGGTGATTTCTGATGCAACAACGGGTCTTGAGCAATGGGTGTCTGGTTTGAATCAGAGGGTGGAAAAGACTGTTGCAAAACAGGAAGTTATGAAATGGAAGAAACCAGCATCAGGTTGGGTGAAAATCAATTGTGATGCCTCCATTAAAGATGACAGTTGTTGTATTGGAGTGGTAGCAAGGGATTCAGAGGGGAATGTAGTGTTTTATGGGGCAAAACAGATTCAGTTAGGGACTGAGGTTGAGATGGCTGAAGCAGAAGCGATCCATTGGGGTCTGATTTTAGCGAAGGAAAAAGGCCTGAATCACATTGAAGTTGAGTCCGACTGTCAAGCGCTTGTGACAAAGCTAAAACATGGAGTTTTACCAAGGACAGCTTTGGGCAGTTTAATTGCTTTAGTAGTTGAATTTAGCTATGCTTTCCCTTTATGCAATTGGCTTTTTGTTCGTAGGTCAGCTAATAGAGTAGCAAACTGGTTAAGTAGGTGCCCTTCTTCGTTTGTTTTTTGTTCTGGGAGTTTTAGCTTTCCTGTGGAGTTGTATGAACTGCTGAACTTTGATTTGAATGAATAGTTTGTTGGGTTTTGATCAAAAAAAAAAAAAAATGTATGTTATTTTGCATGTGTATAAAAAACTACCTAATTATACTTTTCATACACATAACTCAAAAATTAAAAATAAAATAAAATGGAAATCAATGCACAAACAATTAGTGTTAATGCACATAGAGTTAGTTTTGATGCATATCCAAAGTAATTAAAATCAATGCACAAGATGCAAACGTCCTCCAAAACGATTTTTTTTAAAAAATACGCAAATAATTTGAAAAAAATATGTGTGTCCTTCTTTAATGAAAGTCTAATCATAAATATTGGTTTTTTTAAAATAACGAATAAAATTTATTCTTATTTCACACAACATGAATCATTCGTACGTGATAGAAGCACTTTTATGGAAGTACGCGTTATTAGAATCTGAAAATCTAACGTGTTTGCTCTTAGCACGTTCTGCCCAATAAATTTTGTGGAATTGTACTACTCTCTTTTCTTTAGAAGGACGAATGAAGGGCGCCCAACTCAGAATTGTAGGGCGCCCTGGAAAGTAAAGCGGAAAAACCTACTGCTTTTATTATGAGAAATTAATGCCCCATGCCCCACTTTGAAAATTTGTTTGCAAAAATGCCTTCTTATTTCTAATGTTACATCAATCCCCCCAAAAAATAGCATAAATGCCCAAAAATATAGCAAAAATGCCCAAAATCATGTCCTTTCCTATTTTAGACAAATATTAAAATAATTCAATTTTCTTTATAATTGAAAACTAAATTTCTGATAAAATCATTTTAAATTTATTTTTAGCCTTAAATTAAATTGCTTTTTAAAAAAATAAATTTAATCACTTTGATAATTAACTTACCTATTGAATTGAATTCCCCATAGATAAACCCTAGACTTACCTTCCCCATTCATCTCTCACCTCCGTCCCGTTTCAAATGATTTGAAGGCGACAAATTTGAACAAGATTTTGATACAAATGGCATTGATTTTGCAGTATGAAGTCAGCAACATTAAAGATTTGAAGGCAATTAATGTTTCTTTAATAAAATTAGGTATTGTTGAAGAAGCCTTGTTCTCTCTCATCTTTAATTCCTCGTATTTGTTTCTATCATCATCTGCCTTTTGGTTTCAGACGATTCAAGTTTGATCTTTTGATGATTATTCCGGAATTGGTAGCCTTCCAATTGATTCTTTAGTCATTGCATTGGGAGTGGCGTCGGAAATCTCAGTCCAAGAGATAACCTCGGTCTTGAACGAGGAACCCCGCTGCAAGACCGTGACCATTCTCGTCGTTGGTCGTCTCTGTCGCCGGATTCGCGTGCTCGTTGCAGACCGTCGACCCGTCCATGTCTCACTAAACGAGCGCCATTTTCGTTGTTCCAGTTGCGGTCGCTAATCGCACCACGAGTCCGTCGTCCATCTCGTCTCTCCACTTTGCCTATGCCACCGGCTTGCTGATCCTTCCTTCGGGTGCAACAACCCTATTCCATCCAATTTTCGGCTTAGACCTCACCGAGCCACCGGGGCAGAAGAAGAAGAGTGTTGCCGTTGACATCGGTGCCACCCTCCTCCGTTTCCAATCTAAGGTTCGATCCAAATTGCGAGGTCGGGTTTTGCCTTGATATGTAGTTATGCGTTTGATTTGGTTTCTACCTAATTAATTTGAGGGGGCCACTTGTATTTGTGTTTGGCCTCTAATACTGATGTGCAAATTATGTTTGACTTGTTGAATGTCTCGTGGGTGTATATAATTGCTTGAGGTTAGTTTATTTAATTGGTTTTCAATTAAGCAAACCAACTGGAGTGTTCAATCTTTGATGTCTCGATTGGTGTAAAAATATACTATCCTTTTCAATTAAATTAGAATGGTTGTTGTATAGTCCAATTTTGATGGGAATCCCTTCTCGGTTGGTTTGATTTTTATTGGGATGCAGTAAGTAGTTTAGGCCTACGATTATGAATTGCATGTTACCTCGGCTTATCGTTGTGTGATAGCATTTGTTTAGCCTTGATTGTAACCCCTTTTGGTTTAGGAAGGTTTTACTTTGGGTTTCTTGAATGCGGAATCCACTTTGATACTTAAATGTGTATGTTTGTGTGAGAATGGGGTTTGAAGTTTCCACTTTGGAACTTGGACTTCGAAAAATCATTAACCTTGAGCTTATAAGTTTCATGTCGGTTAAGTCTAAGTTTTGAAATATGTGTTTGTTGAGAAATGATGATGTTGGTTCATGAGTTTTAAAAGTGTAATTATGGGTGACAGGATAAAACTATAATTATGACAGTAAGTTTTAAAAGGGTGACCAAAAAGACTTTTCATAATTAAAATTGGGGAAATTCCTTTTGGTGCCCTTGTGTTTTCGACTTTTCCTTTTGGTGTCCAAAAAAAAATTTATATTCCTTTTGGTGCCCCTATACTTTAAACAAATTTTGTTCCGTGACCTAAATTACATGTAAATCCACTTTTCATCCAAAATTTGTCATTTGCAGTTAAGAAATAAAAAAGGTTAAAAAAATAAAGATAAAAAAGGTTAAAAAAACTCTATTCTTCTTCTCTTCCTTTTTCCCTCTTCTGCACAACCCACTTTGGGTGTGTTTAACCCCTCTTATTATCCCCAAACAAATTTCACTCTCTCTCTCGATACAAGCAGGCGACTAGGGCGAGGTAATTGCCGACGCCGGTGACGTCGGATGCTGCCGACGACACTAGGGCGACGAGGAAGGTAGAGTTTTCTGCCGGCGAATCAAAGGCGACGACAAGGAGGCGGCAAGGAAGTTAGGGTTCGGCGAGGCATCAGTTCGGTTTCATTCAAGGCTTCATTTACGAATTTCTCAAATCTCAAATCCAACCCATTTAGGGCGAGGTAGTTGCCGGTGAGGTCTTTGGTAGTTGCCTGTGAGGTCTTTATCAGTCTTTTTTGGGAATAAGTTGGGTTTTGAAGAGTTCAATCCTTTGGATCTGGGTTCCTCTTTGTATAGTGGTTCTTGTTGGAATTTGGGCTGAAAAGCCTAATTGAAACCTTTTTCTGTGTATTCCACCATTAAAAAAATGGTTGGAGAGAAATTCTTTTTCTGCTTCTTTTTTGTGAAGAAATTTTTTCTTGTGAGAATTCCATATCAATTGCCTCTCTTTTCTTGTAAGAGAGCAGAGAGATGGGAAAGCAAGGACCTTGCTAAAGTGGGTTATTGGCATCTTTAATTGTATTATTCGATTGTGTTAATGGGATTATTCAATTCAATCCTTAATTTTGTCTTGCATTTCCTATTTTCCGGTGAACTTTCTGGTTCAATTTCAAATTCGATTGCTTGTTATTGTGCCTTTGAAGATGCTTGTGTTCTGGGATTGGTTTTTAAGAGCTCATTCTGTCCGCCTCGTCGCCTTAATTGCTGCCCGTCGAGAGAGGTGTAGTATCAAGATTCAAGAGGGTAGTAACTAGTAAGTGAATCAGGCAATCAGCGTAAAAAACCCAAAAGGGGTAAAAAAACAAGAGAATGTAGATTTTTTTATAATATTGTTAACGAAATTTATTTTTATGGATGGAACTTTAACTTTGGGTGTGTTTGGGTTATATAAAGGAAATTTTTAAAAATAGGAGGGCACCAAAAGGAATAAGAATTTTTTTTGGTCACCAAAAGAAAAAGCCAAGACCTCAAGAGCACCAAAAGGAATTTCCCTTAAAATTGTGAACGAAACCATCTACTATAATCAAGTTTTGGTAAGGGATGACAGTATAATTATTGACGTATGACAATATCTTTACTCCTATGAACATGCAATTCAAATAAGCTATCATCAATCCATTTCAGCTTTCTTATAAAGTGACAAGATAAAAATTGTATTGTGACAGTAAGTTTCGAAAGGGTGACAGATAGCATTTTCATAATCGAAATTGTGAACGAAACCATCTACTATAATAAACTTTTAGTAAAGGATGACATGATAATTGTTGAAGTGTGACAATATCTTTACTCCTATGAACATGCAATTCAAATGAAGCTATCATCAAATGAAGCTAACATCAATCCATGTTCAACTTTCTTATAGGGTGACAGGATACAAATTGTAATGTGACAGTAAATTTAGAAAGGGTGACCAGATAGATGTTTCACAAGTAAAAAGGGATGACAAGAAACCGTCTAACATAAGAGGATTTTTGGCAAAGGATGACAAGATAATGAATGAGGTACGACAATAGGCCTTTACTCCTATGAACATGCAATTCAAATTTAAGCCATCAATTTATAAGTACTTGTAAAGCACAACATGAGAATTAGAGGAAACAATAAGTTAAGCATATATGTTCATAAATTAACCATAACCAAATCAATCCATGTAAAGCAAATAAATCCATCAAGAAAATATATGTTTCAAATATAGCAAAACAAACATGGTCTAAGTAAATAATAAGTTAAAAAAACTAGTTGTAATTGTCATCTGATCACGACAGAGGCCTTGTACAACTGCTCTGGTAATGTCCCAAACCTTTGCACCTCCCACAACGACGTTTAGACCAGTACTTCTCCCAATGTGCACGAAACCTATTTGTCTTAGGTCTTCCAACAACCCTTCTTACTTGCGGTGGATGGCACGTAATTGCAATAACCGATGAAGGAATCTCCCACTGCCCAACCGGAGGAACCAAATTCAGAGTTTCCTTATGCACTTGATGAGACTTTCATCTCTTGCATAGAGTTTGGAGTTTCAAACTCAAATACTTTCCTGTCAACACTCTCGTCCATAAACTGATTATTTTTCTTCTCCTTAATGCTTGTGTACAGATCTATCGGCCATATCCCCTCTTTTGATGATTTTGAATTCAAAAATTTGTAGGCTTCAAGATCATCTTCACCATTAACTTTAAAGGGTGGAAGGTTTACCTTTATGGGCGACACATAGTGCAGATGTAGATTGTACTTTTCACAATCAATGGATAGTTTCTCCATTATTTTATCCTTAAGGGATTCGAATTTCATAGTATCGGATACAACGAGTGTTATTGACTTCTTATCCCCCCTTCATAAGACCATTTATCTCCCAAGACATTCCATTCACCATTTGTAATTAACGTACGTAAGATGTTGTTTCGACCTGAAAATACACAAATCATAATACTTAGAAGCAATAAATGATTATCGAAACAATTCAATCGTAATACTTAGAAGCAATAAATTATTATCGAAACAATTCAATCGTATACTACTTACCCATGGTAGAACTCAATGTGCCTCTACGTTTATTCGTATATCAAAACTGAATGAACAGATAAGACTAGATGAAAAGATAAGATTAAGCAGAGGTTCGGTACTTTATGTAGAATAATTGGTTATTATTGTTTGCATTAAGATTCTTATCTTTTAAGATAAAGGATAGAAAAGATTTTGTAATAAATCTAATTCGTTAGCAATTTCCTTTTTCTTTTTAAGTTCGTGACAGGAGCATATTGTTGTATGACGGTAGAATAGACAAAAATGATAGTATAACATCTAGCTCGACTAGATTTTTACGAAAATCTCAACCAATTAGGATATTTGCCATATCTTTGACTTTTTTCCTTTTTTTCCTCATTAGTTTCCGTATATCATAACTAATAAATCTCTTTAAAATATCTTTTCAAATATCTTTTAATATGCCTTGTATTTATTTATTTTTACAATTTTCGTTTTATGATTTTAATTTTTTTGAATTTAATAATTCATTTCTAAAAAACATTACAAATATAAATTCAAATAATTAAACAATAAAATAATGAAAAATAAAATTGCATAAATGCAAAAAATGCATGTTTTGCAATTTTCTATAATGTGGGGTACTTTTGTAAATTGTTTTTGTGCAAGGGGTACCCTTGAAAATCCGCCTTACAAGAATTAATTCAATTTAGATTGTGATTTTAGCGGCCAAGTATGATTAGCAGTTTAAATCCACTGCCTACACTAAAGTCCCTTAAACCATTACTAGTATTATTAGTGGTTCTGAGAACTACTACCTTTTTTTATGTCTAATCAATGGTGCAGATTCCCTTGCGTGGGAATCTGCACCGGTACCGATAGCGGAAACTGCTACCGGTATTGCGTAATCTGCAAAATGCAGATTACGCGTTGGCTAAGGCGAGACGCTCCTCATTTATTCCGTCCCTCATTTATTCTATCGCTACCCATCCTTGTTTACTCCGTCTGCCTCCTACCCACCCTCATTTATTCCACCACTCACCCACATATACCCACTCCATCTTTATTCTTCCAACCGAAAAAAACTCCATCTCCATTTGGCTTCTCCATTTTCCATCTTCTTCAACCTCAATCCTCCATTTATCCATTCAAGCTTCATCAACAATGGAGTTCATCGTAAGAATTTTACATATTTTTTATTCTTATATTTTTGTAATTTAATTTTAATTGCTTAGTAATTAAATTTTGGTTTGTTAATTTTTGTAAAGAACCGCATTCGTGGAAAATAAAAAACGCCACCTCGGCCTACTTCTAGTTCGCGTAGAGGGCGGGATGCACCTCAATCAATTAATTTGAATGAGGGGTTGACGACAACGGACAATGTAGGTGGCCTAAGCGCAAGTGAGGCGATTGTAACCACAGCTCTAGAAGCAATGACGGTCCAAGCCCCATACACCCCTCATGTTAACCCCATACAAGGTGTAGGTACGTAATTTTTTTTTTGCGTAATCTAGGTTTCAATTATTAGTTTTAATTATCGTAGTTGTAAATTTTATATTTTTTTAGAATATTAGTTGTAATTTTGTAGAATTGTTTAGAATATTATTTGTGATTTTTTAGAAGTTTGTAGAACATTAGTTGTAATTTTTTTTTAGAATTTTTAGCATATTAGTTTTAATATTTTAGAAATATTTTCATAATTATTTAGAATTATTTCGGTTATTTTATATCATAATATTAGAATATTATTAGTTTTAGTTTTAATTATTTTATATCATTATATTCGATTATTTTGTATCATAATATTAGAATATTATTTATAATTTTATAATTTTGTAGAATTTTTTAGAATATTGGTTTTAATATTTTATAATTATTTACATAATTATTTATAATTATTTCGATTATTTTATAACTAATAATATTAGAGTATTATTAGTTTTAATTATGTTGTGATATTTAAGGTCTTTTTATATAATTGTTTAGAATATTATTTGTAAGTTTTTAGAATATTTTAGAATATTATTTAGAATATTAGAATTTTGTAGAACTTTTTAGAATATTAGTTTTAATATTTTAGAATTATTTACATAATTATTTAGAATTATTTCACTTATTTTATATCATAATATTTAGGGCTGTCCAATGGGTCGACCCGACGACTCGTAAAAAAAATAATGTTGACCCGTGTCCCGAACCGTAACCCGTAAAACGGGTTGCGGGTCAGGTCACGGGTCAACCCGTTTGGCCTTTTGAGTTTTGACTCAAATTCAACCGACGACTCTAGCAAGGTGGAGCCGGTGAAGTGGCGGGCGAGGTGGAGCCGGTGAAGTGGCGGGCGAGGTGGAGCCGGTGACGTGGCTGGCGAGGTGGAGGGGAGCCGGCGACGACGACACTGTGGAGTGGAGTTTCAACTTCGTCTCAAACGTGGAGCTCGACTTTTCAAGTTTCGGTTCAATGGTTAACCGGCGACATGAGGTGTAGCCGGCGAGTCTCAACTTGGTGAGTAGATCCGCCGACGTGGTTGGCAAGGTGGAGCTGGCCTGTCCCCTTTCACTCGAGATTGAGAAGCCCTCATAAAGTCAAAAATGGGGAAGTGGCAGAGAAGGAATGCGATTTAGGGTTTTCATTTTTCAATGGACTGCCTTCCCACTTTCCTCCTATTGGGCCAAGGCAATGTTGCATATTGCAATAATATTTTTTTATTTTTAAATTATTACGGGTCGACCCGTAACCTGACCTGTAACCCGTAATCTAAAAAAACATGACCCGTAACCCGACCCGTAACCCGTAAACTAAAAAAAATCTGACCCGTAACCCGTAAAATTACGGGTGGATCGGGTCGGGTTAAGGGTCTACCGACCCGTTGGACAACCCTAATAATATTAGAATATTATTAGTTTTTAATATGTTGTGATATTTGAGGTTACTTTTTAGAATTGTTTAGAATATTTTAGAATATTAATTATAAATTTTTAGAATATTTTAGAATATTAATTTTAATTTTTAGAATTTTTTAGAATATTAGTTGTAATATTTTAGAATATTTTGATATTGTAATATTAGAATATAATTAGTTTAATTTTTTAGAATTTATTCACATAATATATGTTATTTAGTACATGTTGTGTTAATAATTTATGTTAGTAGTGTAATATATATATATATATATATATAAAAGTGCAGTTTTCGACGATATTTCATCCATAAGAAATTATCTGTCTAGAGGTGGTAATGATTTTGATATTACCTCCGACCTTTTTGCGGATACTACTCCGCTTACTGGAAGAGGTGCGACCTGTGAGGCAGGTCCGTCCACATATGATATATGGTTACCAATTTCCCTCACAGTACCCTGAGTCCCAGTACATCTACTCACAGTACCCGACCTCCTGGTACCCGGACTCACAGTACATGTCCTCTCAATACCCGTCGTCCTCCTAGTATCCGTCGACCTCCCAGTACCCCAGCTCCCAGTTCCCTAGCTCCTAGTACCCATCGATGCCGCCCATGCCGCTTACGCTCTACACGACCCTAGAGGGTTATCATATGCCGCCCCAGACCCCCCTATACAAAACATGAACCAAGATAATCCTGATATCGAAGAAGTTGACGTGAATGACCAGCTGCATTATGGTAACTGACGTACTGGACCATGCGGTCATGAAAGGGAAGATCCACTCCACGAACACTATGATGATGAAATTGGGTCCAAATCTTCGCAGAGGTCGGAATGGAGGCGCCATCTACAAGCGTAAACTGCAATGACAAATTCGTAAATTTTAAAATAAAAGTTTTAGCACAACAAGAATATGTAAATACATGACGCTTACCGGAACATAGTGGTTCCCCAAATGAGCAATCGCCACGATGTCATTCCACACAAGACTATTGGGAGCTTCACAAGCAATCATCGAGAGGCATTTATGAGGACCACGCTCGGATAGTACGACAAGTGCACACTAGAATCTAGTAGCATGTAATAACTGCGGTTTTTTAGGATATTTTTGAATTTTTCTCGGATATCCTTTTAACCTTTTTGTCCGTTTTAACGCTTAATCCAATATTTTCGTTGGAGATTAAATCCTAGAAAATTGTTGGTGATATCCTAAAATCACAAAGAAATGATTTTATGGATCGGTGTGAATTCTAGGATTTTTCGGTGGAAAAAGAATATTTATTGGATAAGCCGTCTTTTTAAATATGTACCGGAAAGGATTTAAAATACGAAACGGAAGCCTTAAAAATTGAAGGTGGCATGATAAAATCATGGAAAATTGATTTTATTGGTCCACATAAATTACGGGACGTTTTTCGTTTAGTAAGTTTTTCCACCCGAGGTACATAATTTTACCGCCTTAACGCGAGTCCCGTTCCGAGACGAGTTTGGTTTTAAAACCATCTCTTAATTAGGAAGGAACTTGAGAGAGTTATCTATCCACGGCATATCTTTCTTGCCTCGTCAAACCATCTTTTTTTTGTCTTTGTCTTCAAGAGATAAGGACGGAATGAACGACGACGTACTCGGGAGGAAGAATTCATCCTCACCGCCGGCCACTTCTCTACTCCACCTCCATCTCTTCCACCACCACCACCTCACCTCTTCTTCTTCTTCCTCCATGTTGTTGGGCGCTGCTGCTGCACAAAGGAGGAACCAGCGAGAGAGTAAGGACGGAACGCTGGCTCGGAAGGAAGAATTCCATGCCGCCGGTCACTTTCTCGCCTCGCCGCACATCGTCGCCGGCGATCGGTAGCTTGTCCGACCACCAAACACCATGGGAGCTGCTGTCGGGCAACGCCCAGCCACCCTCGGGCTCGGGGATCGAGCCATGATCGAGCCAAACGAGCCATGGGCTCGAGTGAAGGTATATACGATCGAAATTAATTAGCGGGTTGATTGCGGAGCCACCGTAAGGGCCGAACCCTTCCGCTTTGCTAATTAAATTTATGGTTTTTATAATCTTGACGTTGATACGGTTCCACAGGTTCAAACCGCTCGAGAAACGGACGGCCGGATCTTCCGTTATAGCGAAGACAAGTTTTGGATATCGATTGGCAGGTAAAGGACTTCGGATAATTACTCAGGATTCGTTGTTAATCCGTTTGATCCGAGATTTGGTCACCTTTAAGGACTGTTGCTAATGAACAATTTTTATTTAGAAAATTGTTTCAAAAGTGAAGCGGATAATTAGTTATAATTCCGCCAAGATGGCTCCTTGAAGCATGATAACTAAGGATTTATTATATATCGATATTCGGAAATTAAATCGTTTATTGATTAGGAAGTTGTAGGAGTTGAGAATACAACTAAGAAGTGTTTCTGTGAGCTCGTTGCTGAGAAATCCTTTTGTTATATTTGTCAGAAGGATGATAAAGATTACTGTTGAATTGCTAAGGACGTTGAGCACGCCTTATAAGGCAAGTGGACGATTCTCTCTTGCGTTATGGTTATTAATGAGGAATTGAATTCTAGTTGATCCTCATGTTGGAAATAATTTGTATGTTGAATAAAGTTTGATAGGTTGTTATTTTGTTAGAAATAACAACCATGTTGTTATTGCGGTTTTTGCGCTAGAATTGAACTTAGGACCGTTGTATAATTAGATGTCTCATGCTGAGACATTGCTGTGAAATAAGATGGTAGAGATGGGAGTTTAGACTCCAAGACATCTCTTTAGTGGTTCTGTATTGAAACACTGTTGCGAAATAGGTAGTCCAGGGGTAGGAGCCGAGTCTCCAATGACCTCTTTATAACAAAATCTGTATTGGGGGGCGTAGCTTGCTAGCGTACCCCAATATTGGAGTCATGACTCATGTCACGCTTCACGTTGAAGGAGAACGATGGTGCACTCTAGCTAAGTGCAATTGAATCTCGGTTGTTGGCTGAGCACATTTGAAGGATCATGGATGGAATAGGCCCTCTGATCTCGGTTGTTGGCCGAATCTCGGTTGTTGGCCGAGCATATATAAATGATCATGGATGAAATAGGCCCTCTGATCTCGGTTGTTGGCCGAACTATATAAGAACTATTAAATGGTGCGAGTGCACAGATTGAGAGTAATGATAGATAAGTGCGTTGGGCACATTAATGTACCCGAATGGTTAGTCTATTTGATAACCATTCTTGCTCCCGGTTATGAATGATTCTTAATCAAACGTTGATTAAGTCAATCTGGTTAGTCGATGGAGGCTTTTCAAAATGTTATGTGATTAATATGAGTTCCCAACAATTGTTCATGTTTCGTAAAGGAAACCACAAGCGGTGGTGTTCTCTCTCTTGATTAAGCAAGTCTCCTTCTTATTCTCTATAAGACTGCTAACTGTTGGATCATAATCCGAGTCTATTCGGATTTGGATGCCAATATGTTTAGTTACAACCATAAGAACCAAGTTAGATTCTCCGCTTGCTAGTCTTTCATTAGACTAACCCGTCCATTTTCTTTTCTCTTATATGGTCGGCTGGTGTCCATCGTTGGTTTACGACACATCAGGTATTTCTTGGAAGTTGATTCAAGAGGCAGATTCAGATGTTTGAAGCTCCAGAGGTTGAAGAAAGGTTTCCAATGGTCATACTTGAGTGAAGATCATGATTGAACTACTTCAAAGCGAAGCTGAGTTTCAGAAAATAGAACTCAAGGAAGACTTGATAAAGACTTTGTTTAAATAGAAGGTTGTTCTATTTATTTACTAATTCTTTTTAAGTTAAGGTTTGTATAAGACCTTTTATTCTCTTTTCCGCTGTAAAGTTTTACTTAATTTTGTTAGGTTTTAAATGGTTTCATTTACCTTGTTTTTAGTTTGTTCAGTCAGTTTAAAGCCTTGGGTAGCTTCAGTTTAGTCTTAATCGGGGTTATTGGCGGTAATACCTCCAGGATAGGAAGGGGGTGTTACATAGCAAACACCAATCCAACCATTGGCGTTTCCATTCAAAAGTAATATGTACTGACCTGATTGATCAAATCATCAATATGTGTAAAATAAGGATATATAGGTGCATACGTCTCGTAGTGGGTCCTCAACTCCAAAGCCATCTCCTCTTGCATCCTCCTCCAATTATCCTGCCCCACCCAATTAGATATGCGAGTGCCCTGTACCCGCAATTACCATCTCCTACGACATCAATAGCGCTAACGATGAATTGCCTCATGATGTTGGGTACATGGACACCGAAATCAACTTCAATGTGCCTTTCTACTTCAAGTGTCGGACGATATACACCTTCCTCTTCCTCTTCCTCTTCCTCTTCATCTTTCCCTTCCCCTTTCCCCTTCCTCTTCCTCTTCCTCTGGAACTTGGCTATGTGCGACCCCAGGCATAGAACGAGGGTCGCTTTCGCGTTGTTGAAGATGCTCCAGCCTAGTCAAGTTTCTTGGTTGGACCTTTGAGTTCTTCCTTGGCCTAACCTTCTTCTTTCTCTGGAGAGATGGCTCCATCAAATCCCCCTCATCAGGATAATTGAGGTTTAGGTATTTTCGACCAACCTGATGTTTGACGGTAGGATCAATCTTTCCTTCATAGAAGTCTTGTATCATCCTCGTCCATATATCGTCATTTGGATCGAGAGTTGTGGGCGCCACCTGTTCATCTACTCCCCTTTGGCCTTCCCACACCAATTGTTTCCAGAAATCATGAATCATTGAAAGCTCAATAGGTCTACATTCATTGATACAAGCAAGGACTTGGTGAGAGCAAGGTAGTCCACGGGCCGTTGTCCACCATGCATCGTCGCATGTCAAACGGAAAGAACTTTTCGGGTCATATATAGCATGGACATGGGCAAACAACTCTCCAATACACATGTTGAAAACCTTCATTGAAGGCGAGAGAAGATGGTTTTGAGCGGCTCGTCCACTTGTTTGATGGACAACGGTTCGCTCGTACGGTCCCTTTCCATCTGTCCCCTAATGGTATGCACCCGAATGTTCACCATGGCGTGCATCTTTCTCAAAACTGTGTTGAACCCCCCAACAGAAGACTCCAAATAATCCTTCAGCAAAGAGTGTTGGGACTCAACCCTGAAAAATATTTCGTTAAATTAG
This sequence comes from Fallopia convolvulus, assembly GCA_964016875.1. Lineage (NCBI taxonomy): Eukaryota > Viridiplantae > Streptophyta > Magnoliopsida > Caryophyllales > Polygonaceae > Fallopia > Fallopia convolvulus. The sequence continues at coordinate 53,639,783 of OZ024722.1, forward strand.
TACCAATAGCGTTAATAATTGTTTAGGATTTTCTCGTAAGGAAAATTAATTTGCTTACCTATTCGTGGTCCTTGTAAACAAATGGAGACGATGATCGGTGTATGCTCTAACTATGTGATCACGCCAGGGAGTAAGTCAGTTCCTCTGGAGGTACGCTAACAACAAGGGATTGAGTGGATGTTGTATTCCAATCTAACCATCCCGCAGTAGACGAAGTCGTGCCTTGTACTCTGATACACTCGTTGAGAAAATAGCTCCCATGCTTTGTTTCCGAACCACTTCGCAGTCCCCTCAAAAAACCCGTTCGCCAGAGCGTATGCCTTGCAATTTCACTTGATATGCACCCAACACAACAAGTGCTTGGCGTTGGGAAACAAGACCGCGACGACGTTAACCTCAACAACATTACGATCAGTGACAACAACTTCAGCATTTTTCCAACCATTTCGAACACCTGTCGCAATTGATATAACACCCATTCGTAGTGATCTTGGGCCTCTCTTGCCATAAATGCAAACCCAATGCAAAAAGTGTGCCCGGTGCAAGTAAACCCTACCATCTCACACAAGGGAATGTTGTACCTAACATCATAATTAATTTGAATAAGTTAACGTGCTAAACTTAATGTGCAAAGTAAATACGCTTTTATTATAAATATTTACATGTTTGTTTTGTAAGTCGCATCCATAATCACAACATACAGAAACAACTTCAGCAGATTCAGCGACTTGGGGTGGGCAAAGAAAAAGTCAATTATCTCATTGCTTCCCTCCTCGGATCGATAATCGAGATAGTACCCATTTGACTTTAAGAAATAGAGTGAGAATTGAGTTACTGTCATCGAGCTCATCTCTTTCTTTAGTATCTCATGCCGAAAAGTGTACAACTGTCTCATCGATGTTGTCATGTCCGGCCACTTTTGCCGCAAGTATGTCATAACAAATTTCGGTTCGCATTGTGCGAGGGGTAATAGCCTTGCATCCTCTTTTTGCTCATCGGTCAAGCGGCCGGCAAAAGGATACCCCTCCAAACTAGTAGAAAGGTCGTGATTGTGGCGACCGCATTTCATGCTTAGCCGCCAAGAATGGGTCCTCCTGTCCCGCTGTCCAACCAACTCAAACGGGCAACCAATCTTCCTACTACGTGGTTTTTCCCTTAGATTATCATCAACTTGTAACAATCTTCCTATAACGCCAGATTTCCCCTTCTTTTTCAGCTTGTACTCACCAGCCAACACACATGCTAAAAGGACCCTCGTTTCCCAGGAATTTTTAATGGTCAACACCATGTTCAAATTCTTGCCTATTCCTCTAGGCCATTTTAGCATTACATTCCGATCCGACCACTCATTATCAGACTCAAAGTGGGTAGAAAAATCGGAAAACTGTAAACAAATGATTAACAAATTTAGAGCTTTAAATTATTACTTGCATATAATAAATGTTTAGTTATAACGATTATAAAATTACGATTAGTTATAAAACAACTAATTATAACAATTATAAACTTTTAACCCTAAACAATTTCTACTCAACTTATTTTACAATTATAAAATATTAGAACTAACAACTTCTACCCAACTAATTCAACAATTATAACAACTATAAAACTAATTATTTCTAAATAACTATATTTAACTAATAAATAATTATTAAATAATATAACTAAAACTCAGGATTTACATACCACATTTTCTTATGGCATTCCGTCTACACCGTCGTCTTCACCCACGTGTTCTTCGTTTAGATTCATGGGATTAGAACTAGAATGCCCATGTCTTCTAAAACGTGGCCACATTATTCTAACTCGGAGCTTTTTACTTGCGGTAAAATTTGAGAGCGAAATATTTTGCGCGTTTGGCACCGCGTCTTCCACTCTTCCCAGTTAAATTGCGAATTTCACCCCTGTGTTACAAATTCTGGTAGCGGAAACCGGCACCGGTTTCTGTTTTCATCATAGCGGTACCGGTATACGCTACCGGTACCAACAGAGGTAATTTTTTTTACTCGTTTCTCGATCGACGGTATTTTACAAATACTGGTGCCGGCACCCGCAACCGCTATCATTTTACAAATTTTTTAAATATTAGCGGTAGGTTTTACCGCTACCATAAATCCTGGGCTCCATAAAATTATGAACCGAGTGCAATAAACCGGCGTTTAGAAGTTGGCTCTAGATCTACAAGCTCAAATTGATGAAACTTTGGAGCATTGTAATTTGGAAATGATCAATTGATTAACAAAAATAGAATAAATTTCATCCGTATGATTGTAATTTGTAAATGATCAATTGGTAAAAGAAAATTATAAAAAAGGCCCATCTAGTTTAGGGATGGAAATCATCCATAGATGTCTGATTTATCCGCATATTCGATCCAAATATATGGATAAAAATCCTATGTAATATGGGTGATGGATGGACAAAAAAATTGGTGGGTCGGATGTAGGTGAAGGGTCTTCTGACCCACTACCCGATCCATCACCCACGCAACCACCCAACACGTTTCATCCGCTTATTAATTTTATATACACTTGAGTTTACTCATTATTTTGTTTTAATGCAATGAATATTTTATAAATTTAAACTATTTATTATATTTTATTAGAGTTGGAATTTAGATAATAGTTTATGCATTACACCAGTATTTTTTATGGTGTAATATAACTTTTATATGTGTTTTGATGATGGGCTAGATAGAAAAATACATAAAATAGAACATGTGATTATTTCACCAGACCCTCCCGAAAATCTGATGGATGATGAATGGAGGGTTAATGGATGATGACTTTATCGGATGATAGACATATGAGATGATGGACATGTTGGATAGAGCATTTACCTCATGTATCTATAAACCAATCCATTTTCCGGGTTGACGGAGCATATATCTACAAGCCGATCCATTTTCATCCCTAATCTAGTCTAAGGATGAGTAGTTTAACTATTTTTAGCGATGATGACCAAAAAAATAATTTTTTTATGAGGAATTGGCTGAAAACCACCCGTATAATATGGCATATTTCACTTAACCACCCGTATTTTGAATAATTATAAAAAAACCACCCATATTAAAGGCTCCGTTAAAAATTAACCACCCAAAACCCAGATCCGTTAGCCTCCGTCCAAAAACGCTGACATGGCTCCTCAATTTTGAATTGTTTATTTGTTTAGCTTGCCACATCACAACCCAAAGACACATAAGTTTCGTCTTTCCACTTATATCTCACTCGAACCCGATTGATTGCTCCAAACCCGATTGAAAGCACGAGAGAGTGGAGAAATTGAAGCCCGGTTGAAAGCTGGAGAGTGCAGATTTTGAAAGCGATTGAAGCTTCATCGTCGCCATTGATGATAGGGGTTTTCATCGACAATTCCAGAAGCTGAACACCCCAGATTCCATCGACGATTCAGGTGATTACATAGCTAGGGTTTTCAGTTTTTTTTTTTGAATTTCTTACTCATTTTGCTGAACTTTAGGGTTTTTGCGAAGAAGATGAAGGGAGGGTTAGTGAGTATGGGGTTTATTGTGGTTTTTAGGGTGGTGTAAGTGGTTTAGGTTTAGTTTAGGGTTTTTTTTCAATCCCACTCGTCTTTGTCCCCACTTTGTTTATTGGGTACCTATGCCCATGTGCTCGATTATGACATATACATATGACTCTGTGCATTAGTAAGAAGTATGGCATATTTATTGTGGTAAAAAATAGACTATTGACATCTGCAACTTCTTCTTTACAACTATGAATATCAGTTTCATGATATTGTACGAGGGCACGTTTTACATGTCTAAGGTTGATCAGTTAAGCTATAGAAGGGTAAAGGTTCATGTCTACAAAGATGTAGATCCAGATCAGACATCAAAAATTGTGTTAGAGACACTACTGAAAGAGGAAGTTGGGCTACTAGATGTCAAAGAGATGTGGTATTTGGAACTTGAAAAAACCATTCACTTTGGATTGAGGTATATCAAAGGGGATAATGATGTAGTGCATATGGTCAATCAGGTTGGTAGTGATAGACTTGTCCATCTTTATGTAATCCAAAGTAATGAACCCAGGCCAGCATCATTGAGGCCCAACAACCCATCTTTTCAGCCTAGCATCATGTATCCCATGCCAACATTGCAGCCTCTCTCAAATAGGGTTCTCTCTACTCCTACACTAACAAAAAACACCTCTCAAGCCATATTCCCAAATCTAGCTGATGCAGATGAAGGTGATACCACTGATGGATCAAGTGATGGTTCAAGTGATGAGGGTGAAGGCATTTTAGGTTCAGAATCATCTGATGAGGAAGATTTTGAGTTCAGACAAAGTGAAGATGAGGATGATGATTTGTTTGAGGAAAATGTTGATGAAGCTGCATGGAAATTTTGGGCTGATGATGTGATTATACAACAACAATCTGAAGAAGCTTATGTGGATGAAGAGAAATCCTTAGATGAATCTAATGAATTGAGGAGTGGAAGTGGTTTTGATGGGCAAAATTCAGCTAAGTATCCTGAATTCAATTTTCTGGTAGATTTTAGGAAAAAAATTATTTTACAGTCTGGCATGATATTTGCTTCAAATGACATATTTAGAAAAGCATTAAGGCAGTGGTCAATAGAAAATGGTGGTGACTTCTACTATTTGCATAATGATAAGGCAAAAGTGTCAGCTTATTGTAAATTCAAGTGTGAATGTGCTATGAAACATTCTAGGAAAAAGTGTGTGTGTAAAAAAGTGTATTATAGTTTTAAGGATTGTGCTAGGAAGATGGGGAGAGATGGTAGTTTTCAATTAAAACAGTGGGTGGGGAAGCATGAATGTGGTTGGCAACATGAGAATAGCAAGGTCACATCTGTTTGGCTGGCAGAGAGATATATGGAGTTTTATAAGGATGATCCACAGTGGAAGCTTCATGGTTTCATCAATGCTATGAGAAGGGATTACAGAATTAACATTACATACTACCAAGCTTGGAAGGCTAGAATTAGGGCAATGTTGTTGACACAGGGTGATGCTAGTGTTCAGTATGGGAGGGTTTGGGATTATGTAGCCACTATTAAGAAATGGAACCCGGGAAGCTCTAGCTATGTCAAAGTTTGTCTAGACAATCCAGAGAAGCCCCTTTTTCAGAGACTATATGTTTGTTTTGAAGCTTGCAAAGAAGGGTTCATATTGGGTTGTAGACCAATCATAGGATTAGATGGATGTCATTTGCGAGGAGCTTATACTGGTCAGGTGTTGGTTGTTGTGGGAAAGGATGGGAATGAAAACATATACCCCATTGCATATGCTGTTGTTGAAGCAAAGAGGAAAGAGACATGGGTTTGGTTTTTAGAGATTTTGGTTAGAGACATTGGTGAAAGCAACCCTACTTTCATATCTGACAGACAAAAGGTATGTGTTAAGCACAAACTGTCATTAATATTGTCATTAATTGGTTGCTTATGCTATTTGGTATACTAGTCATTAATTTGTACTAACTGCTTATATTGGTCAGGGTCTCATTGAGGCATTACATGAGGTGGTTCCTGAGGCTGATACAAGGGTATGTGTTAGACACATGTACAATAATTTCAAGACAAGATGACCAGCTAAGGGTTTCAAGGACCTTGTATGGGCTGCTGCCAGGGCATGCAACACCCCTGATTTTGAGCTTCCAATGGAGGAGGTAAGGAAGCTAGATGAAGCTGCTTTTAAATACCTTATTGATGCAAATCCTAACACATGGTCTAGGCATGGGTTCAAGAGTCACATCAAATCTGATATGCTACTAAACAATGTGTGTGAGAGTTTTAACTCCTTAATCTTGCGTGCAAGAGAGATTCCTATATTGTCCATGTGTGAGTGGAATAGGAGAACAACAATCTAGTTAGAGGAAGTATGAAAAAAGGTAACTTCTAGATTATCTGAACTCATAATTTAACCCTTCTATTTGTTTGTAGAATAACAATCTAGTTAGAAGCAATTCCTCAGGTCCCTCAACTGTCAACCCTACCCCACAACCAGATATTGGTTCTCAATATAGTTTTGACATGGTAAATCCACTTATGTTCTTTATGGTCGGCTTTATGAACCCTTCTATTTATGCTATTTGAATGTTTTGAATGTGCAGAGTGGAGGTGTCATGGATAGTGTCAACACTGGGACACAAACATATGTCACTCCTATTGCTAGCAACTCTGTGCAGGTATTGTTTCTCTAGGCAGTGCTTAAATGTAGCTTTTTCATTGTCTAAAGAGTAGTGCTTAAATGCCATTGCTTTATTGTAGGTTACACCAACTTTTCAACAATCTCAAGGATCTGTCACACCAGCTGTTGCCTCAAAGCCAAGGAAGAAGAGTGTTGCAACCAAGGATTTCATCCCTCACATGCTAAGGAGGTCACCTAGGAAGCACTCTACGCAGAAGTGATGACTATCTTGTTGTGGAAGGATATGACTATCTTGATGTGGAAGTGATTACTATGTTTTCATGTAACTAACTCTATGCTGCAGTAGTGAGACATTATATGTAGGCATTAGTGTTGTTCCAAAGATGGGTACTTTTGTGCTATATACTTAAACTTTGAGGCCATTTTCCACTTTTGCTGTAACTACTGACTAGCAAGTATCTATCATGGTTGTAGTGTACTTAATGGGATTGCACATGGATGCTTTTGTTGTAATTATGCATCATCCCAAGTGTTATGCACTCTCTACTTTCTAAGTGTTATAAAACTTTCCAATTATGTTGTTATGCATCAGTTTTCAGATTGCTTCACACACACATGCATCAGTTTTCAAAGCCATCAGTTTTCAAAGCAATCAGTTTGCAAAACCATATGCATCAGTTTTCAGAATCAGTTTGCAAAACCATAAAAGCTGTTATTGCATATTTCTTACACACACATATGCATCACATATGCATCAAATTGCTTACACACATATGCATCAGTTTGCAAAGGCATCAGTTTGCAAAACCATATGCATTAGTTTTCAGATTCAGATTGCTTGCCCATGGATAAATATCATTAGTTTGCAATAACAAGGTGTTCTTGCACATAAAGCATCAACAGACTAGGTCAACACATAAAAGCATAACATTTTTTCATTCAAACATAGGTTCAATAATACAAGCTCATTTGTTCTCAACATTAACAACAATCAAAGATACACCAACATTAATTCCTACATTACACTTTTAATAAACACAACAACAGTTGCAAGCATAAACCCAACCATTATAGTTGAACAACAATCATGAGTCTTCATTTTCCTGGTCATTGCAAGCTCATTTCTTAACTTCATAATCATAGTTTCATGGACTCTAGCTGAATCCTCGAGTGTTCTCTTATCTGCTTCCAATCTTTCCTTCTCCTTTACCAACTTCTTGATCACATACAATGCTCTAGTATTATGTTCTTCATCCCTCCACATAAAGAAGTTGCATCTGTTAGGCGAGCCATATAGACGACATCCATAAAACCTTCTACCATAATTGAACTCTGTATGAGCAGTTGATTCTTTTGCTCGAAGACCACAATAACAAACTCTTCCTTCTGGATTTGTTGACGTAGAGCTTGAGCATGACATACTACCCCAGCATCAATTGCAATTCAAACCATTCAAAGCTTGTGCTCCACTTTCTGAACCTCTGATTTTGCTTCCTAAACATTGCTTCATACACATTCAAAAATTGCAAAGCCTAAATCTATTCCTTAAATCCCTAATCCATTGTGAATCACAAACCCTAAATCTGAAATTAGAAAACTCCCTTGAATGAAGCCCTATATCCATTGATAAACCCTAAATTACTGATTTGAACATGAACCCTCAATTCAAAACAATAGAGGAATGAAATAGATCGAGCAAACTTACCGATGGAGCTTCGATTAGAGGTTGAGCGAAGGGAAGTACGCAAAAAAATGTCGATTCCTTCGAATGGAGCTTCAATTGAGCTTATGCGTCAATTTATTGTGATATGAAGCTTCGATTTTAAAGAGGGGCATTTAATAGGTGGAAAGACGAAGCTTATGTGTCTTTGGGTGGTGATGTGGCGAGCTAAACAAATAAACAATTCAAAATTGAGGAGCCATGTCAGCGTTTTTGGACGGAGGCTAACGGATCTGGGTTTTGGGTGGTTAATTTTTAACAGAGCCTTTAATATGGGTGTTTTTTTATAATTATTTAAAATACGGGTAGTTAAGTGAAATATGCCATATTGTACGAGTGGTTTTCAGCCGATTCCTTTTTTTTTTATCGATGCTGCTTGCTTTTAGTTTAACCTGAAAGTTACCATCGCCTTGCGCCAGGGACTTCTCGAGGCCACCAGACGTGGCATTCCCCGGATCCAGATTGAAGGCGATAATTTGCAGCTAGTCAATGCCGTGCTTGGTGACTGGCGCTGCCCGTGGGAGATCGAGATGATGCGTGCGGATATCCATGGCCTGCTAGCTCGTTTCCAGGATTGGTGCATCGCTCACGTCGTTCGGGAGTGCAATTCTGTGACGGACTTTATCGCTGGTTCGTTTAGGAGCGTCTCATCCGTCCCACTTGCAGCTAATTCGGGCCTCTGTATCCTCATCCGCCAGGATACGCTAGGGTGACCACTAGGCTGTTAGTGGTCATCCTAATTTTTTTCCTAATAAAAAAAAACCTAAAAGTTGAATCGAGTTAAAAAACGTGGCGGTGGTGTGTGTGGAATGTGATCCAAAGAAGGAAAGGGGTTTCACTGAAACAGAACACTCATACTGCACGACAAAGAGGGTTTTACGATTTTCAGTTCTCACTACCAAAGAGACACACAACACAAACCAAGCAGCGAGAGAGCATTCAGATACCCCAGTTATGGAAGTGCTTTCTTCCCACCTGGGCTTCGCTCTCTGTAGCCCCAAGCCTCCCCTTCTTCCTCGCAGAAAGTTATCCGTCCGAGCCTCCAACGCCGGCGTCGGCACCGATTCCTCCGCCGCTCCCGCCGGCGGCGCTTCTCATTTCACCACATTCTCCGCCAGCAAATGGGCCGACCGCCTCCTCCCTGATTTCCAATTCTTCCCCACATCCGATTCTTCCTCCGCCGCCGCCGGCACTTCTACTCTCACTTCTCTTCCTCCCTCCCTCGCGCCTCCCGATCGCCACCTCCCAATTCCCCTCAATTTCTATCAAGTAATACATCTCTACTTTCTTTCTCTCAATCTTTCTCCTTGTGAGCGATAACTTACTACATTTGATTTTTTATTATTGATGCAATTAGGTTTTGGGAGCGGAGGGACACTTCCTCGGCGATGGAATTCGAAGGGCGTACGAAACTAGGGTTTCGAAGCCGCCACAGTATGGGTATAGCCAAGACGCTTTAGGTAGCCGAAGGCAAATTCTGCAAGCTGCCTGTGAGACTCTGTCAGACCCGTCTTCAAGAAGAGACTACAATTCGGGTCTATCTGAAAATGTGGAGGAGACCGTCCTCATTGACGTCCCCTTTGACAAGGCATTTCCCTATCTTCCCCACCATTTACCTTTATATGAGTGAATTTGGCTACTATTTTTGCAGTGTGATCTAAGTCTGAATTTATTGATTCTTGATATTTTAATTGTCAATCTGATTGGATATGTTATTATTTGAGCAATGCAGTATGTATGTAATGGGAATTTTAAGTAACTTGATCACTTGAGGCTTGAAAAAGTGGAATTTGTACTAAGTTACATAACGTCACCATGTTCAGTTGACCTTTCTTACTATTTGAGTGATACCACTACTATGTAGGCATAGCATGAATTGGAATTTTTTTTTTTCTTTCAGAAAAGGTTCTGCACATTTTATTAGAATTCCTTATTAGGTGAGATTATCCAAGTGATGAGTGATCTTGACTTGAATTTCTGTGCTTTCATAGGTGCCAGGTGCCTTGTGTGTGTTGCAAGAGGCTGGGCAGAGCGAACTAGTTCTGCTGATTGGTGACAGTTTACTGAAGGAAAGGCTGCCTAAGTCACTCAAGCATGATATCGTGTTAACTATGGCCCTTGCATATGTTGACATTTCTAGGGATGTTATGTCTTTAACTCCCCCTGATTATGTTCAAGGCTGTGAATCTTTAGAACGAGCATTGAAGCTTTTACAGGTGAGCGTCTCAATTTACAGATTCGCGTAGATTCCAACTTAATACAACATCATGCAGTTATTAAAGGAAATGCATTCAATTTTTTGAGAACTATACAGGAGGAAGGCTCAAGCAGTCTTGCTCCAGATCTACAAGCTCAAATTGATGAAACTTTGGAGGAGATTACTCCTCGTTGTGTGTTGGAGCTTCTAGCCTTTCCCCTTGATGATGAGTACCGTAAAAGAAGGGCAGAGGCCCTTCAAGGTGTGCGTAATATATTATGGTCTGTTGGAGGAGGAGGTGCAACTGCAATTGCTGGGGGATTTACTCGTGAGAAGTTCATGAATGAAGCTTTTGTACACATGACGGCAACTGAACAGGTGCTGCTATGAACTTCATCCAATCACCGCTATCTTAGGGTCTGTTCGGCCACTCAAATTATAATGTTGGTTTTCAAATATAACTATTGTTAAGGATATATTTTATATAACCACTTTTACCCTTATATATCACCCTCAGTCAAAAACTAGTTACAAGGATACAAATATCAATGTGCTGAAACATCATTTCTGAAAAAAAAGATACATTATAACCCAAAACTACTTTATGATGTACTATTCCAAAACAGAGCCTTATTCTTATTGTATACTTTAGATGATTATTCTCAATTTGTGCTCCATCCCCCTTACCATTGTGATAGGTTGATCTTTTTGCTGCGACTCCTAGTAACATTCCTGCAGAAAGCTTTGAAGTTTATGGAGTTGCCCTTGCTCTTGTGGCTCAAGCTTTCATTGGGAAAAAACCTCATCTCATCCAAGACGCTGACAACCTTTTCCAGCAACTTCAGCAAACAAAGGTGGCTAATCTAGCAGATCCTGCTTCTTCATATTCTAATACTGGAAACCGTGAGATGGATTTTGCATTGGAAAGAGGCCTTTGCTCCTTGCTGGTAGGAAATCTTGATCAGTGCCGTTCATGGCTGGGCCTGGACGTTGAGGATTCTCCATACAGAGATCCTTCAATTGTAGACTTTATCTTGGAGAATTCAAAGGATGACAAGGACAATGATACACTCCTTGGACTCTGCAAATTGTTGGAAACTTGGCTTATCGAAGTTGTTCTCCCCCGGTTTAGGGAGACACAGGATGTTCAAGTCAGACTTGGAGATTACTATGATGACCCTACAGTTCTAAGGTATTTAGAAAGTTTAGATGGGGTTAGTGGCTACCCATTAGCTGCAGCAGCAGCCATAGTAAGAATTGGGGCTGGGGCTACTGCAGTGCTAGACACTGTCAAGGCTAGTGCAATTCAGGCATTGAGGAAAGTGTTTCCTCCTAGTGTTGTAAAAGAAAGTGTAGCATTAGAAGATGATCATGCTATTGATTATTTGTCTGTTGTTGAGGACCCTGAGAACTATGTGGAGAATGCTCAGAACAATATCCCAAATGCTGCAGACTTGCCAAATAAACCTGAAATTATAGTAACTTCTGAAAAAGAAATTACTGAGAGGATCAAAGATGCGGTTATCAAGATTACATGTGCTGGTGTGGTTATTGGATTGACTACTTTTGCGGGCCTGAAAGTTGTGTCTAGTCTAAAAGGTCCAGTAGATCAAAGGAATCAAGTCCGTTCAGCAGTGGCTTCTGATGGTGTTGATGTTGGTAAGTTTTGTTAAGCTATGATCGATCTATGCTCCTTTCTTTGCTTGTTTTGATTTTCAGGCAATGGGTAAATAAGTAGCGGTGTGGTGTTTGACTGGATGGCATAATTTAATTGTTGCCATAGGACATGATGAAGCATATGAAGAATTTTGCCTAGATAGGGACTGCCTTAAACGACTCAACGTATATGATACTAATTTAAGCAATTTTTGTATCACACAACTCTTTTCATTTGATAACATCTTTTCTATTCCTTTTTGTAAACTGGTTACTTTTTTTTGGCTATATCTATTATATTTAATGATGGCAATTTGCAAGCCTCCTTCTCAGTTCTCATGTGTCATTTTTGGTTCAAATTGGTATGTGATTTACAACACAATGATCTGATTGAGCAATGTATATGATTTCCAGCTTTCCTTATCTTATTCTTTGTTCTCTAGGCAAGAAACAACTTGTTTTATATTTAATGAAAATTCAGGTCTCCCTTCAATTGCAAATACCGAGGCAATGACGAAAATGGATGCTAGAGTCGCTGAGGAAGTTGTTCGCAAGTGGCAGAACATCAAATCTGAAGCACTAGGTCCAGACCACAACCTGGAAAGGTTGCATGAGGTTAGTAACTTAGTTCCCGAGTAATATTTCACCTTTCGGTTTGCTGAAACCACAAATAGCATGAGAATATTTCCATATTGACAATTCAATGGGTTTATTCGATGTGGACAAGTGTGATTTAAATTATAAAAATGGGTTTAGGTTTTGGATGGAACAATGCTGAAGATTTGGTCTGATCGTGCAAAAGAAAGCCAAGAGCGTGGTAGATTTTGGGAATACAAGCTGCTAAATGTGACCATCGACAGTGTGACAATGTCACTGGATGGTCAGCATGCCACAGTTGAAGCGACACTTGAAGAGGCAGCAAGCTTGACCGACATAGCCCACCCAGAACTCAGTGATTCTTATAGTAGAACATACACTACAAGGTATGAGATGTCTTGTTGCCAGTCTGAGTGGAAAATCACAGGAGGAGCTGTTCTTCAATCTTAAGCTGTTGTAGAGGATGTGATAGGTATTTTTAATGTAAATATTTGAGTATATTTCCTATAATTTTCGTGCAATACACAAAACTTGTGCTCATTTGTATTTGGCGTGGCAGTTTGCATCCTGAATAAATGTCTATGTAAGAGTTGGATAAATTTCCCCTAGGGTTGCCTTTGTTGTTAGATCAATTTATAGAGTATTACTCCCTCCGATTCAAAATAAGTATCGTTTTAATGTTAGACACAAGATTTAAGAAAAGTATTAATTGAACTCAAAAGTGTAATTTTTTTATAAATTTTACCACTCATCACCTTTTTCAACCAATGAATAACATTAATTAATAAAAACACATTCCAATAACAATTCTCATAATTCACTCCTAATCAATTGTCTAGAAACCATAAAACAACACATAAATTGGATTAAATGCAAAGTGTTAAACCGACACTTAATTTGAATCGGAGGGAGTATAAGACTTGGGGTACAAGTTACGATTTTATTTTATATACACAATAACATGCTATTAGCCCCTCACAGTCAAAACTGGGGTATCCTAATAGTAACTTATTGATGGAAATTAAATTTTGGGTGAAAACTTATTTTCATATCTTTAAAAACTTAAAAAGTAGAGGAATGCACAGATTTTAAGAGTGTTAAAACTAGTTTTTGGGAAAAATGAAACACGCCTGTCTCGAAAAATAAGAAATGACTGACGAGGCAAACCCTTAGTGAAGATATCGGAATATTAATACACAGAGGGAACATAAAGGACTCGAATATGACCCAAAGCCACCTTTCGAATATATTTTATACTACCACCTTTAGAATACTACCAAGTACCAACTAATATAACAATATAATTTATCAACATTATAGACTAGAGAGGCTTTTTTAGTCCTAAACTTTTGGGGGCGTTTGGTATAAAATCAGGTATGGAGTTGGAATGAGGTATGAGGTTAAGAAGGTATGGGGTTAGAATTTGATTCCTGAAAACATTTGTTTGGTTATAATTTTGGAATGAGACTCAACCCGATATCTAGTGTTTGGTATTCTCAAATATGGAATCTAGAATGAAATAATAACCTTTTTCCTCTTTCTTTTCAACTCAAGAGGATTTGAATCAATTGCTAAACATAAAAAAAATATTCTATTCAACAATTCAGTAAAAAAATACCCAATTAAATAATTGAGAATAATTTTAACAAGACAAAAAAATCACATGAATTTATATAAAAAAATCTAACAATTTCTTGTTTATTATTTGTTTGAATCGTTGGAGATGAGAACAATTTCTTAGACTTATAAGCAAGTTTCCGTAATATGTAAATATATGTTTTTTTTCATGAACTTCAAACAAGACTCATCAAAATTTGAATTGAAAAGTAGTTATAAAATCTAGGTTATGAGAGGTGATGTCAAACGAAAGAGAAATTCAAACAATAATTCAAACTACGTGGATGAAATTCGGACAACGTGGATGAAAATCGAACAAGAATTCAAAATCTTACTTGGTAATTTTAAGTAGAAGTGGAAGCACTCAAACAATGGAGAGGCGATGTCAACGAAAGAGAAGCAATAAACGTGAAGAGTGGCTTAAGAATTAAGATGCTAGGTTTTAATTTCATTCCCATTATCTCATATCCGAGAGAGGGGTAGAGTTTCAGAACCCCATACCTATCGGGTTTAGGGTATGAGTTTGAAAATAAAAAAATACTGTAACAAATACTAGGTATGGGGTTTCCATTCCCGAACCCGATACCTTCATTCCCGATACCTAGTTACCAAACGCTTAATGGATATACAGAAGCATTACATTATGATTGGTATTGATATGTTTCAACGTTGGCGTTTTTGCCTCGTCATTGTTTGGGTCTACAAGGGTTCATTTGGTGCAACATATACAACATATACAACCAAGTATACTTATTTATTCTTCATTGAGCAACACAAATCCAATATTGCTACAAGCTAGAGGATAATATATCCTTTGCCATTTCATGGATAATATTTGCTTTGCCATTTCAAAGCTTTCCACAAACACTTGCTTTCTTTAGGATCGAATAGGGTTAGATACATTAAGGGCCCGTTTGGTTTCCAATCACGGAAACGTAAACGGAATGGAAACGAATATAGACCACTTATGTGTCATAATACATTGACAACAATTTTTTTTTTATGAGTCTAGAGAAGGGGGAAGGGAAATGGTTAGAGGAGAATGGGGGATTTGCTTACCCCATGTTAAAATTAGGGAAAGGGATTGATTACCGCAAGGGGACTTGCGGTATATTTTTGCATGAAAAATGAGGTGACTCAAGGTAAGAGGAAATTTATCATTGATGTATCATGACACTAATATAGACTAGGTTCGTTTCCTTTCCGTTTACGTTTCCGCAATAGAAAACCAAACGGCCCCTAAGTCTTCAGTTATTGTCAACAAATAATTCGACATTCTCTCAAGAAATTGTATAAAGCCCTAATCAACTAACTAGTCAATCATAATAATGCCATCATCTTTCTAGTGAGAGCTTCTCACTAGAAAGGATTCAAATTTCTCTACATGTTTTTATCAATTTGTTTTACCTCGGTTTTTTTTTTCATACTACTTGGCCGTTGTTAAAATTACACAATTTAATACATTAGCCCTTGTCCAAATTTTCACATTACAATCATAAAAATTTTAGTGCTATTTCTTAACGCGTCGGCTGTAATTTGGGCCGATGATAGGCCCAATGTGCTTTTACGGGTAAAATTGAACCGATTCTAGTCACAATTCTTCTGCCCATGATCCTATTAGTACGGTACAGTCTTGGAGATAACGCAACGCAGAGGGATTTATAACCTTCATCTCCTTTCTCTGTCTGTCTGACTCTACTTTACCTTCGGCTTCTTACAATCCTTCGTCAGCCGCAGTGGGCAGCGTACGGTGCCGTCATCGGAGCTCGTCATTACTAAAGGTTTTTCTCTCTACCTTCACATCTTTTACCTGATTGAGACTTTTTTTTTTTATATAATTCTTATCTGTTTTAGTCTAGAGCTAAGATTCTAAATCTTACAGATCTATAATATCTGCCATGTGAACTTCTCTAATTTTTGAAAATCGAAGGTGGTTTTTGATAGATTTGTGCATATTACTGTTTTTACTAGATCGTAGATGTATGAATTTCCTCTAGGCATTAGGATTTCAATTTTCAGGTCGTATTGTGAAATTTGGAGTATGTTTGCGCGATCTAGGTAGATTAATGGAGTACGAATTGGCATACTGTTTTGGATTTCGGTTTTCATCCTTGTTTTGCGAAGATGGAAGCTGTTATTTTCGGTGGAATATAGCTCAACAAAGAATGGCGTGCTGGCTGCAGAAATGGCCATTCTTGGTATGAAATGGCCATTCTGGGAGCTGTGTTGTTGTTGTTGTTGTTGTGGAGTCTGTTTTCTGTTAATTGGATGTGGTGTGGGTTGCTGAACTCTGGAAAAATGATTCTGGTGGTTTTTGTTGGAAAAAAGACTTTATTGTGGCAATGAATATGGAGAAAAAACTGTAGACTATTCGTAGTTTGATGGGGTGTTTTTGGCAGGAGGACGTTGGGTGCAGTTTCAGGGTGGTGGTGGTGAAGTGTTAAGATGAGTTCTCGCAGCAGGAGCAGGAGTAGGAGCCGAAGCAGGACCAGGAGCCGAAGTCGTAGCCGGAGCCCTCGGGATCGAAGAATGAGAACTGAACGGGGTGAACGCTACAATCGTGATGCTCCTTATAGGAGGGACACACGGCGGGGTTTCAGGTGTTTTTGGCTCTCAAAATACTCCCTGTTGGGGCTTCTTTTGGCCTCATCTACTACATTGTTTACACTAACAAGGAGACCTATATGTCTAAAAAACCAGATCTAGTGTTTGTCCGTTTAGTGGTTTTATTTTTTCACCGCTTTTTGGGGAGTGGAATGGTTGGGGGTATTTGACAATTCCATTGACACTAAACACCTGGTGCTGCTGTTCTTGTTGCTGCATAGGATGAGATTGCCAATTTTCTTGTCAGCTTTGTTTACTTAGGTGCATTAGGAATCTGCATTGGTGGGGGCAAATTTTATCTTGCTGTTATTTAATTTTTATTTTATCTGTTCTCCACATGCTGTTCTCAATTATAAACTGAAGGCAAATAGCTTTTCCTAGTTATATTTATATGCTTCTGCATAAATTTACTTCTCATATTAGTCATATATGCAAGTTATTAATCATGTTAATGTTTTCTTTTTCTCAGTGGCTCTAGCCAGAACAATTTATGTAATAACTGCAAGCGCCCTGGTCATTTTGCAAGAGAATGCCCAAATGTTGCAGTGTGCAACAACTGTGGGCTTCCAGGGTAACAAAATCCAGCCACTTCTTTTGTCGATCTGACTTTACTAGTTGTAAGTTCAATACCGTTGAGCTTATAAAACTTGTTGAACAGGCACATTGCAGCTGAGTGCACAACCAAGTCACTATGCTGGAATTGTAGGGAGCCTGGACACATGGCTAGCAACTGCCCGAATGAAGGCATCTGCCACTCTTGTGGAAAGGCTGGCCACCGTGCCAGGGAATGCTCTAACCCCGAGGTTCCTCCAGGAGATATGAGACTCTGCAACAACTGCTTCAAGCCCGGCCATATTGCTAACGAGTGCACAAATGACAAGGCATGCAAGAATTGCAGGAAGACAGGACACCTTGCACGTGACTGCCAGGACGAGCCTGTTTGCAACCTCTGTAATGTTGGTGGCCATTTGGCAAGGCAGTGCCCAAAGTCTGACGTGATTGGGCATAGGGGTGGTGGCGGCAGTGGTGGTGGACGTTTTGGCGGCGGAGGTTTTGGTGGTGGCGGATATAGAGATGTGGTGTGCAGAAGCTGTAACCAGTTGGGACATATGAGCAGAGATTGTATGGCTTCAGCTATGCAGCCTATCATATGCTGCACTTGTGGGGGAAGAGGACATATGTCATATGAGTGCCCGTCGGCTAGAGTTATGGACCGTGGTGGGCTCCGCAGGTACTGAGTTTATTCGGGTCGAATGTTGCTTGGCTCATGAGAAATACTGGGATTTAGTGTGTTGCTTGCTAAATAAAAGACATGTCATTGAGTTGATGCATTTTTAGTTTTTTGGGTTTGATTATTGCCTATGGCTGAGAACCTGGATGCTGTTGTGTCGGTGGTTTTCCTTTCATAACAGGTTATGTTTTTGCCAGACTGGTGGTAGAGGAGATAATTTTTTGTTGTTGTCTGTTATATGCTAGTGTTTGATGATCAGTTTGATTAAATTTTATCATTGTTGAACTTCTTAAAGACTTAAAACTGATGGGCTCGTAGCATACTTACCTTTTGTACCGCAACTTGCTAGCTTCCAGAATGAAAATCATGGTTTGTTCTGGTAAAACTCGAGTTTCATTTGTTGTGCTGTTTTTCACAGAGCTACACATGATAGTGTCAAATAGATGCAGTAACAGAATAGAAATGTTGAAATAACCATGCTTTCATTGCCACTAGTCCAAACACCAAAGATTTGTGTAAATCGATAACTCGGCTTGCTCAAAACGACCAATACACGCCCAATAGTATATCATATCGCTTAATTTTGAACTTCACAACTCACAAGGGGAAAGCATACATTGAGCAATGATTCTTGCTATCCTTTCATGATCAGGGCACGTGGTGTACAATAACTGAGCGGTAGAAGCACTTGAATTCCTTGAAAACACATGCAATTATGATACTTGTACAACTCTTTTGTGTTGAATCTTTTTGAGTTTTTAGTTTTGAAATATATTTTTACTGTCATATAGATTTCATTAAAATTATTTCAAAATATATTACCAGTGAAAGACCCATCCGTACCTTTTAAGGTGGGCTTAATAAAAGTCAATATAGCTAGCCCTCGTATAAAAGAAACTAATTGGTTTTAGGATGGAATTCCACGGGCTTATGTGCTGGGCCGAACGCGCTTATTCGCATGAACCGATGTGTGTACCACCCACGTCATATTGGCCCGCCAGAATTTAACATGATATCAGAGTCTGTTTGGTCTAGGTCCGGATTCCTGGTCTAATGGGCTAGCCGGCCTTAAGGCATGAACATCAAGTTGCAACTGACATTATTGCGGGGCCAGACAGTTGCACTTGAGGGGGTGTGTTGAGATAAAAAAACTATCTCACATCGGGATTTATGATAAAACTTACCCACCATATAAATCCATGGGTTACTCCTCCTATTGCCAATTGGTTTTAGGATGGAACCCTAGGGGCTTATGTGCCGGACCTGACACGATCAGGGCCGGCCCATAAGGGAGGGCAGCATGGGCGCCCGCCCAGGGCCCAATTTAATAGGGGGCCCAATCCAAATGCATACCTACTAATCAATAATACAGAAAAATATTAAAATGGGCTCTAAAAAAACTAGAAAAAAAGCTACATAAAAGAATATGTATCCATTTTTTAGTATGTAGGGCCCACATGTTCATAATAATCAAATAATGTCTCTAGTCTCTACTCTCTACTACTCCATCATACAAGCTCAAAAGTTGGTAAAAAATGACAAGACTATTTATTACTTACACTTTCTTCTTTCAAAAAAATGTAGTCGTACATGTTGATTTAGATCCCTTTTATTCTAGAAATATATAAATTATTATTTGTCATATATGAGTGTATTGTTAGATATAATCATAATTAAATAATTGGTTTGAAAATAATAAAAGACCGGTTAAATAAAATGAAATAATCCCTAATTAGAACCTAATATTGTTTTATTTATTTCATTTTTATAGGAGATTCAATGCTTGCATTAATATTTAATTTTAAGTAATATAAATGTATTGTTTTAGGTCTGTTTTTTAAATGGGAAAGTTTTAACTAATAAAGGCCTTAATATGACTTCACCCGAGACTTCTAATAGGTCAAGACCCGCTGCAAATATGACAATATTTGTCTTCTAGTTTTTTAGCTCTAATTTAAATTTGTTTTTTATGATCACTATAAATTAGTTCAATCACTTGTTTGAGAATTGGTAAAAAGGAAGAGTTATTGTATAAATATATCAATGTATGGTTTGTCCGATTACCGTTTGTTTTGGTCTCTCAATCTACTAGACATATTTTGTACATCGAATTCATTTCCTTATAAAAAAATGACATTGTATATATAAAAAAAATCATAGTAAGGGCCCTCAATTTTTTTTTTTTCGCCCTAGGGCCTCTAAAATGTCAGGACCGGGCCTGGACACGATTATGCGCATGAACCGACGTGTGTACCCCCCCCCCCCCCCCCCCCGTCATATTGGCCCGCCGGAATTTAACATGGTATCAGAGCCAGGTTCGGTCTGGGTCTGGATTCCAGAGCCAGGTTCGGTCTGGGTCCGGATTCCTGGTCTAATGGACTAGCCGGCCTTAAGGCATAAAAAGGTCAAGTTGCAACTGGCATTATTGCAGGGCCAGACTGTTGCACTTGAGGGGGCGTGTTGAGATAAAAAGCTATCCCACGTCGGGATTTATGATAAAACTTGCCCACCATATAAATCCATGGGTTACTCCTATTGCCACACGCTTATGTGCTGGGCCGAACGCGCTTCTGCGCATGAACCGACGTGTGTACCCCCACGTCATATTGGCCCGCCGGACGGCCGGAGGGGGCGTGTTGAGATAAAAAGCTATCCCACATTGGGATTTATGATAAAACTTGACCACCATATAAATCCATGGGTTACTCCTCCTATTGCCAATTGGTTTTAGGATGCCGAACGCGCTTATGCGCATGAAACGACGTGTGTACCCCCACGTCATATTGGCCCGCCGGAATTTAACATTTATCCATCATGTTTTTTTATCCTTTTTTTATTTTTCTTCCGTAGTATAAATTAGTGTTTTCTCCTTTATATGTTGATTTTAAAAAGTACACTACGGAATGACAACTATTTTAACAAATTATAATTTTTTTTAAAGATTTAATGTTCAATTTTCATAAAAAATAAAAAATAAAAAAAACCCTGAAAACGATGTCATTAGCATCACCTCTGACAACTCTATCCTCTCGGGTAGTATAGGTTGTGCTCCCTTCAAGAAAATCATACGTCCGTCACTGTCCGTCGTTAGGTCGCGAGTTCGAATTCCTTGTAATTAATGGTCTAAGTTGCTTTCTATGAAAAAAATTAATAATTCATTTTATACTAGATTTATTAATAGATGGGACATAAGAGTAATGATAGCAAATCATATCTCACCGGCCGGAAAAAATGTTTGCAATCTATATTTTTTTACGATTTTCTGACCTATGCCTTAGTATTCTTAACCTATGCCTTAGTACTCTTAATAGATTTTTACGATTTTTTACAATTTTTTTAAGATTTTTCTAACGTATGCCTTATTACTCTTATGTTTCCAATCATAAGAATAACGATTTTTTTTACGATTGGAAAACATGTTTCCAATTTATTAATAATTCATTTTATATTAGATTTATTAATGGTCTAAGAGTAATGATAGCAAATCTATTTTTTACGATAAAAAATTAATACTCTTAACCTATGCCCTAACCCCTAAGGCATAAGATAGAAAAACGGATTTTTAAAACTGGAAATTCCACAGTTGAACCACACAAGCTTTTCTTGATGTTCAATTCTTCTAGTTTCATCTAGATTTGCATTATTTCCTGTTGTTGCTTTTCTGTTTGCTCAGATGCATCCTAAATCTGCCATAAAAGATTATGGATTTTTGGGTGATGCCAAATTGTTAGGAAAAGAACTCTTAAATTGAATGATTATAGAACTAAAACAAATAGATCCAAACTCATTGCAATTTATGACGCCATGACGAACATGTAATCAATTATTTATGGATCGACCTGATCCTGTTATTGAAAGAACATTTTTTTTTCTCTTTCAAAAATCTAAACCCATTTAATGCTCAGAAGGGAAATCTAGTTCCTTTCTAGATAAATTGATAAACTTCTAACTGATACACCACACGAGGACCCATCGGGTTCAAGGACAAGACCGGTTCGGAACCGGCGCCAGCCAGCTCGTTTTTCAGATTATTTGGTTAATTAATTAATTTATTTATGTAATTTTTAAACAGAGTTTTATAAACTCCTTCTCGGGTTTTCTTTACGGTTCTTTCCCGGGACGTTTTTATTGAACCGTTAGGGCTAGGATAAATACTCTATGTTATCTTATTTCTTAATTAATCAGAAAATAATCTTTAGCCCTAATCTCCCTTCTCTCTGTGTCTCGTCTATCTTCCTCTGGCTTCGGCCGTTCTCATCTTCCTTCCCTTCTCGACAGTAATTCGATACAGTTAGGGTTCTAGTTGTATCAACTGGTGCTTTCACCGTTGAACTCTTCGTGCTCACAATGTCGCACGACGGTGACAATTCGCAAGTGACGTGCAATGACAATGACATCCGCGAGATGTTACAGAATTTAACCGTGGAAATCCGACAAACCCGTCAAGAACAGGATGTCCAGCGTCGTCGTATGGACCAGGTATTCCATATCCTGGATGCTCGAAATAATATCGACGACCAGACTCGCGGCGTTTATGCGGCCAATCCGTTCGCAGAGCCGCGCCATCACGAGCAACAAGCGCAACCAGCGCAAGTGCTTCCAGCGGCGATTCAACCAGCAGCGCACCAACACCAGCAACAGGCGCAAGTGATCCCGCCAGCGCAGCCGGTCGAAATCGTACCACTCGTGCCGCCTGCCTTGAACGTGCCGCCGGGTCGTCCACCGGATCGCCAGTTGATGGATGAACAGCAGCGACCGGACCGGTATCCGAAGCTCCGAGTTGACGCACCAAAATTCAACGGCACCGACCCTGTGGGTTGGGAATTCAAGGTACAAGCATATTTCGATTATTTTCATACTCCTGATGTTGATCGTTTACGTTTAGTCGGTATGCTGTTTGACCCACCGGCTTCCGATTGGTTTCGATACCAACGTCGGAACAATTGTAACGGTACATGGGCTGAATTTCTTGTGGCGGTAAAACAACGATTTGATCCGCACCATTATGAGGACTATATTGGGTTATTGGCCAAACTCCAACAGAAGACTACTGTCCTTGATTATCAGGCTGAGTTTGAGACTTTGTTGAATAAAATTGAAGGGTTATCGGAACCCACCTTGATATCGTTGTTTAAGGCCGGATTGAAACAACCCGTCAAGCGGGAGTTGAACTTGAGAAATCCGACAACGTTAGCTCAGGCTTTCGCCTTGGCACAAGAGCTCGCTGCCTCTTATACGGATACATTGACGGGATTTTCGACACAACGCCGCTCTTGGTCTACTACTTCGTACAAACCGACTGGTGCTAGTAGTTCAATGCCAACCCCAAACCAACCGCCCAATCCTACCCCAAACACGAACCCCACCCCGACCTCCCTACCGATTCGCCGCCTGTCACCGGCTGAAAGAGAGGAGCGAACCAAAAAGGGTTTGTGTTGGAACTGCGACGAGAAATATGCTCCGGGGCATCGTTGTAAACATCGGTTTCTCGCTTTGTTAGGTACGGATGACTCCGATGAGGATGAGATTGTTAATTCGGAGGAAGCTGAGTTGACAGTTATGGCTGATATTTCTAGTATCCATGCTATGGACGGTTGCACTAAGCCGAAATCACTCAAGATCCGTGGTTCTATTAATTCACTGGACGTACAGGTCTTGATCGATAGTGGTAGTACCCACAATTTCATTCACCCGGCAATTGTTGAACGGCTCCACCTTCCACTGTCTCAAGTCCCGCCTTTCCGAGTTTATGTGGGGAATGGTGAATCATTGTTATGTACCCATCAGTGCCTAGCGACAACTTTACAGTTGCAAGGCCATATTTTTACTATTGATCTATTTGTTCTGAAAATCCACGGGCCTCAGGTTGTTTTGGGAGTGCAGTGGCTACAAACCTTGGGCAATGTTTCGCATGATTACGCCGAGTTGTTAATGGAGTTTAGGTCGATCCATACTTTACAATCTTTATTTGTTTCTGACTCTGTTACTGACTGCTATGAGATCCTGCTTTTGACTGAGCCTCCGCCTCATGCTGATGCCGCCCCTGTTGAATTTTCTTCGGATATTGATCCGCAGATCCGTACGGTTCTACAACTTCATGAGTCCGTATTTCGGTTGCCCATGGGAATACCACCACCTCGTCCATGGGATCATCGCATTCATTTACACCGGGATTCTAAACCGGTCAATGTGCGGCCCTATCGCTATCCTTACTTTCAAAAGTCCGAAATTGAGCGGCAAGTTCGAGACATGTTACACCAGGGCATTATCCGTCATAGTACGAGTCCTTTCTCCTCCCCTGCGTTACTGGTTAAGAAAAAGGATGGCAGTTTTCGGTTTTGTATTGATTATAGAGCTCTGAACGCTGTGACAGTGGCCGATAAATTTCCGATTCCAACAGCAGACGAGTTATTTGATGAATTGGGCCAAGCTACTTTCTTTACCAAGTTAGATCTCCGATCAGGCTACCATCAGATTCGGATGCATGAGTCTGATATTTACAAAACGACTTTTCGTACTCATGATGGACATTTCGAGTTCCTGGTTATGCCATTCGGACTCACTAACGCTCCATCCACATTTCAGGCCGCCATGAATAGTATTTTCTCGGCTTATTTGCGAGATTTCGTCATTGTCTTCTTTGATGACATATTAATATACAGGTCATCGCTTGCTCAGCATGTTCGGCACATTGATCTTGCTCTTCAGATTCTACGGGACAATAATTTCTTTATCAAGAGTTCGAAATGCTCCTTTGGTACGACGAAAGTTGAGTACCTTGGCCATATTGTCTCGGCTGGTCAGTTATTGGCCGATCCCAGCAAGATGGACGCAATGGCACAATGGCCGACTCCCAGAACTGTGCGGCAATTACGGGGTTTTCTAGGCCTCACTGGCTATTACCGTAAATTCATCCGACATTATGCTTCATTGGCTGCCCCATTAACGTCGTTACTGCAGAAAGACAAATTTGTTTGGTCGGATTCCGCTACAACAGCTTTCGACCGCCTTAAAGCAGCGATGATGTGGCCCCCGGTACTGCAGCTGCCCGATTTTAATTCTTCCTTTGTAGTCGAAACTGATGCGTCAGATGTTGGCATTGGAGCCGTCTTATTACAGTTTGAAAAGCCGATCGCATTTTTCAGTCAGACTCTCGGCCTGCGCCGCAGGGGTTCTTCTGCGTATCATCATGAATTGTTTGCCATTGTTTCCGCCATACAGAAATGGCGACAATATCTATTAGGCCGAGAATTCCTTATCCGAACCGATCAGAAAAGCCTGAAGGAGTTACTTTCGCAGGTAATTCAAACCCCGGATCAACAATTTTTTATTCGTAAACTCATGGGGTACAAATTTCGGATCGAGTATAAAACCGGCTCAAGTAATAAAGTTGCTGATGCTTTGTCCCGCTGTATGATCGATGCTGAGTTATCTCTGCGCCAGTTTTGTACATTATCACAGCCTTTGCCGGATTTATGGCCGAAAATTCGTTCGAAAAATGAGAAATTGGACGATCTGATTGACTTGCACAGGGAATTTGTTGACGGCACTCTTCAGCCTCCATTTCAGGTCCATGACGGGATTCTTTATTATGATCACCGTTTAGTGCTGAGTAAATTTTCCGCACTTAAATCCGATATCTTACATGAGTTTCACTCTTCTCCAAGTGCGGGTCACCCGGGTGTGGATCGGACTTTCAGGCGTGTTGCCGCTGTATTCTTTTGGCATGGTATGCGGAAAGAGGTGAAGCAATTTGTGGATTCATGCCTGACTTGTCAATCAACTAAATATAGTACTAAGAAGCCCGCAGGGTTGCTTCAGCCACTACCCATTCCGCTACAAGTTTGGGACGCAGTTTCCATGGACTTCATTACAGGCCTCCCTCCGTCCCGCGGTTTCTCCACTATTGTAGTTGTGGTGGATCGTCTTTCCAAATACGCTCATTTCGGGCCGTTGGGCGCCTCGTATGACGCGCCTCGTTGGACAAGTCGAATCTCAACGGGGGAGAGATTGATACACCACACGAGGACCCATCGGGTTCAAGGACAAGACCGGTTCGGAACCGGCGCCAGCCAACTCTTTTTTCAGATTATTTGGTTAATTAATTAATTTATTTATGTAATTTTTAAACAGAGTTTTATAAACTCCTTCTCGGATTTCTTTACGGTTCTTTCCCGGGACGCTTTTATTGAACCGTTAGGGCTAGGATAAATACTCTATGTTATCTTATTTCTTAATTAATCAAAAAATAATCTTTAGCCCTAATCTCCCTTCTCTCTGTGTCTCGTCTATCTTCCTCTGGCTTCGGCCGTTCTCATCTTCCTTCCCTTCTCGACAGTAATTCGATACAGTTAGGGTTCTAGTTGTATCACTAACCTTTCCCTGTCAAGTGTTATCATTGAAGATTTGAGTTCCATTTAATGAAATCTGACCCCCATTTTGAATGAGAAGACAAAAGGCACTGTAAGATTAGAAAAATGAAGATACTAAATCTTACACCAAATCAAGAAGATGATTATTATTCAAGCATAAAGTACCCACTACCCATCATCCAATAATAATTAGAACATGGCTTTGTCCTTATCCTTGTCCCTCTCCACAGAGAGCTATTTTCATATGGACAGTACACAGATGATCCAACTTTGTAGTTTGTACTATTTTCCCCTTTCCCCACCCCATCATTGCCCTAATCAAATCCTATCATCCTTCATCAGTTGTCATCCTGATTCTTGCATTCTGCAATGTCAAATCTGACAAAAAAACACCTTCATCAAAAGGGCAAAAGTGAAACCAGAAAAGGGTCTCCTGATAAATATCTACATTCCATTTTCCTTTCTTTTTATAGAATGATGGCCAGATTTTCTCTTGTAAAATTATGGTGGTACAACTCAAAACATGAAAGATTTCTTTCTACAAAAATAGTGAAACTCAAAACCCATCTTGAGTCTTCAAGTTACAGTAACACACAAGCAAGGGGAGCAGCAGTATTACACAGGTAGAGGGGAAGGGAGAAATTCACACACACACACACACAAAAAAAAAAAAAAAATCTCACAAAGAGTAATTTTCTAAAGTACCATAAGATTCTAAGAAGGTTTAAATCTCTTAAAACCTAGGGATTGTGGCCTTATCTGTGGCACAGTAAAGCCATCATCCATCCTATTTATAGAAGCATTTTTCCTGCCCAGTAAAGAATCTCCCTTGGCCACTTCAGCTCCATTTAGAACACAAAAGCCTGGATTGAATAAGGAAGGTTGTAACATAGTTGGTGCTTGTGGAACCCATAATGCAGTATTATTGTTATAGCTGCTAATTCTGCTCTCATAATCAGCATTCATGAACAGCAGATCATCATTACCACCCTGTAAACCAGAATATAAAAGATGGTCAAATTTTATGAAAGAAAAAGTAAACAATGTAAGCCGGGTTTTTTAAAACTATTACCCTGATCTAATTAATTTAAATCCAAATTAATTAATCTAGATTCTTTTTTAATTTTTGGATTAAGGCATAAGATAGATACTGTAAATGGTTTTTTAAAAGCAAAGAGACAAAGATAATTTACCTTAGAAAACCCAACAAGATCTGAAGATGAATCCAGCAAATCCTCAACTTGCCATCCTGGCAACATCTCTATCAAATACTCTGATATGCTGCTAGTGGAGCCACCCCCCTCATAACCACAAGTCAACTGATTGTTCACTCCTTGGGTTACAGCAATATTTTCTGTTGCTTGTGGCTTGAAATTCAGTTGGGCATTTGATGTTTCTGAAGAGGAAGGCCTTTTGGTGGTCAAACTCCTAGACCTGAAATCAGGCACCTGGTCCAACCCACTATCTGCTGAATCAATCTTTGACAGATTCTTGCTTTTGGTGGTTGTACTTGTATTGGAGGAGATTGTGGGGAGTGAAGAGAGCTTAGCTCCTGTTAATAGAAATCTGTCATGCTTCTTAGTGAGTTCATTTGATGTGTGTATAGGGACATCACAATCTCTGCATAGAATTGCTCTGTCTTGCTGACAAAACAACAAGGCTTTCTTCTCCTGCACAAAAACAAGAAAGACAGAAAGACAGATTACAAAAGGAAGTTGCTAATTACTGAAAGTTAAGGTCAAAGGAGAGAGAGGATTAGGAAGACCTGACAGATGTCACAGTGGGGAAGGTGTGAAGAAGATGAAGGTTGGAAAAGAGAGAAACGGTGGTGCTTGGAGGCCAATTTGTTGGCTTGATGAACTCTTGCATCACACTCATCACATAAAGAAGCTTCATCTGCAGAGCAGAAAACTGAGGCCTCTTTTTGGGTGCAAACATCACACCAGATCTTCATCTGCCCTTCAAAGTCTTTTTTCTTGATATGATCTGGGTGTGTTGATTTCGCCTGAGATTTGGCAAAGGGGATATAGTTAGGAGAAAAGAGAGGGAATAATACTAAGATGATGATTAAATGCAGCATAATAATGGAAGATGGGAGAAGGGAAAGACAGCCATTATCTACTTAAATAATATTTAAATGTTTCAATAAATAATGGTAGAAATGGAAGGCCGGCCTCTCTCTGTCTCCATCACTTCCATATTTTAAGTTAAAAGCTAGATTGACAAAAGGGTAAGGAGATCTATGGTGCTTACCTAGCATTTACTGTGTTGATTAGATGGAAGATAAAGATAAATTTTTGTGTCTTTTCTATTATTATTAAAAATATATAATATCTTACTGGTTTCACTTTCATTCCATACTACTACTAGTTATTACAACGTGGGCTAGGCTATGTGCAATCCAATTTTCTGTTTATAAAACTCACCTTTTGTTTCGCCTCTACCGACTTCAGTCTATTCTTGGGGTCCTGAGGGGTCGGAGATTATGGGAAACTTCTAGGTCTCTTCCACATAAACTTACAACTCATTAAAGTATCAAACCCTAACCCTTAAACCAAGGGTGTTAAGGATAATATTTAGAAGTTAATCTTGTGTATTATATTTTCCTATCTTAAGGATATCCATATCTTTAGATTATAGTCTATTATCTTTTGTATTATGGAAACCCTAGATATTATGGCTTGCTTGGAGCCTAAGCATTTGTAATCTTTATATAAAGAGATTGAAATCTCATAATAATATTATCAGTCTTTCATATATTCTACACAAGGATCATTTGCTTATCATGTCTATTGATTGAAACTGTGAATATGGTAAAACATGACCGATTTTCAGCATTTTCCATTCCATGTAAGGGTATTAGTTTCGAGAGAGAGAGAGAGAGAGAGAGAGAGAGAGAGAGAGTATGGATTAGAGGAAGATAGAGTGACCGAATATGGATCGTCGGATGAGGTCCTATTTACGGTGAGATTTGCATCTATATAATACGGGTAGGAATTCGGCTACTAAGGTCAAACCATTTAAAGTAGTCTATGGGAGAAATCCAATTATGCCCTTAGACTTGCACCCACGACCCCTTTAAGACGGTGATCATATCATTGCCTCCAACCGAGTCGAGCATATAAAGGATCTATGTTAACATGTGCTTATAACGCCTTTTGACTTGATTAATTCCCACTTTTGTGCATAAAACATACAATTGCATGATCATTTTAGCATGATTATGGTTGTTTGTTCAAATATTTGCTCTCGTCTGCTTTTAGTTTTGTAGGTGCAAGAATTTGGATTCTTCTAGGATCAAATAGACTTCAATTCAAGCAAAGAAGAACCCAAGGGATTCAACTTGAGAATTTAATGGAGAAGAATGAGTTACACAAGCCATACAAGCTAATGAAGCACTCATATCCAATCAAAAGTTGTCAAGATGTCTTCCCAGGATAGTGTATGAGGTGCTTGTGCCACTCGGCATGCCCATGCCAAGAGCAAATGCCAATCTCTACATGCAGTTTTTGGCATGGCATACCCGTGCCAAACAGCATAGGCATGCAGTTTCAGCACATCTCCTAATCTAGGGTTGTGTTTCTCCCACCTTTTGGGGGCACATATAAATATCAAAGCAAGACACTTTTGAGAGTCTCATGCCTCATTTTATCTCATCTTTCTAGGGTTTTAGAAGACTTTTTCTCTTTCATTTTTCATTCTCAAAATCTCTCTTAGATTTACATTTTCTTTTTCTAGATTTTAGCTAGTTTAGTAGTAGATCTAGATTGAAAATCCCATTTTGGGGGTTTGTTTGAGCTCTCTTGTATTTGGAGAAATTGGAAGAGAAACTCAACCCCAACTTGTTTCCCATGGATGAATAAAGAATCAAGATTTGATTTGAATGATAAGTGTCTCTTATCCATTTATCTTATTTCTTGTTTTGCCTTTCATTATTTCCATGTGTGTGATTGTTGGATTGATTTCTTATACCATGTTTTTGCCAATTATGAGTGAGTAGTTGCTTGTGTTGGGATTGAGGGTAGCCCAATGGTGATTATGTGATGTATTGGTGATGATTTCTCTTTGGCCGAATGAGTTTCGGTTTACTACTCAATTCTTGCACACCAAGTGTTTGTGAAAATGCCTAACTAGTATTTTCTCATATTTTGGATGTTGAGTATGCATTGAAAGATGATATTTGACATTGGACCTTCAAGAATTGAGCTAGGGATTCTAGGACCACGAAAGTAGCCTAATTTCCTAGTGGTTATTTATAAATATCTTTGTGTTTAATGCACTTAATCTAGGATCAATTACCATGAAAGTAGGAATTAAGCTAGATTAGAGCAGTTTTCCTTTGCCTTGAAAGAGGATTGGAGATATTTTAGGACAATTGACCATGATAGACCATTGCTTGCAAACCTTAGAGAGATTTTTGCTTGACATTGCATAGTTCCATTGTGGTGAACCCAATCCTAGCCTCCCATCATTCAAACAACTAAAACCCTTTTCTAGCTTTCCTAGTTTTATATCTTGTTTTTGTGTTTGTTTTAATTATAAAAATTCCAAATCCCAAGCAATTGTTTGTGGTCTAGATTACTAGTTTGTATGAGATTTGTGATCAACGAGCGCTTCCTTGGATTCGATGTCTTTTATACTACTTTGTTAGTACCGTGCACTTGCGGGCCTATCACGTTTTTGGCGTCGTTGTCGGGGAGCACAGTTGACACTGATTTAGCATTAATTAGTGAGACTAGATCTTTTATTGCTTTTTTTTATAAAAAAATCTAATCACTCTCTCATTCTTGTTTTTCTTGTGGTGTTTTCCTCGTTGCATGCCCGTTACTCAAAGTCTCAGCGAGCATCTTCAAGAAGGGATCCCCGAGATTGAGAAGACCTTTCGTGCAAGGAGGAAGCTACAAAAGAATAAGAGAACCCAAAAGAATTCTCACTCTTCTTTAACAATGGAGGATGATCAAGGAACCGTTGAGGACTACATTGCACCAAACAACTATGGCATTCATTCAGGAATTGCAAGGCCAAATGTGGATGCAAATAACTTTGAGTTGAAACCGGCTCTTCTCACCGTGGTGCAACAACATCAATTCTCGGGATTGCCGTCCGATGATCCAAATCTTTACCTCTCGGTATTTTTGGAGATTTGTGACACAATGAAATACAATGGAGTTGCTCAAGATGCCATCCGACTGAGGCTTTTCCCATTCTTTCTAAGAGATCAAGCAAGGGCTTGGCTCTACACTATCCCGGAGAATTCAATCACAAATTGGGAGCAACTCTCCATGACTTTCATGGACGAGTACTTACCTCTTTTCGCCAAAAGGAAGAGGAATCTTTCTATGAAGCTTGGAAAAGATTCAAGGAGCTCTTGAGGAAATGACCACACCATGGCTTTGAGAAGTGGTTTCTAGTTCAAGAATTCTACAATGGGCTAACCCATTCATCAAAGATGGGCATTGATAGTGTAGCGGGAGGAGCCCTCGTGAGAAAAAGGATCCCCGAGGCTTGGGCATTGATTGAAGAAATGTCGACGAACCACCAAAAGTGGTCCAATCCAAGGTTTGAGAGCCTAAGAAATCTCCCGGAAGGTATGATGTCGACACCTTTGATCTCTTAGCGGCTAAAAATGATGCATTGTCGGCTAAGTTAGATGCACTTAATAAGAAATTTGATGCTATGAATGTGCATGCTAATGTGAATAATGTTGGTGTCAATAATCCTTGTGAAATTTGTGATATGGTTGGTCACCTTGCTTTGAATTGTCAATATGCGAGTCCATCCTCTTCCTCACAAGAACAATCCATTGAGCATGTTGACTACCTCAACCAACCGAGACCAAGACCTCAAAATGACCCATATTCCAATACCTACAACCCCGGTTGGAGAAACCATCCAAATTTCTCATACCAAAACAACCAAAATGCCATTCCTCAACCCCCTCCAAGGCAACCTTCCCATTTTAACCAAGGTCCTTATCAAATTCCACCTCCTAAAAAGTCCAATCTTGAACTCTTGATGGAAAATTTCATTACATCTCAAGCAAAACAAAATGACGAGTTTAGGAACCAAATCGGGCAACTAACATCCAAGTTTGATGCTTTAACAACTCATAATAAGATGTTAGAAACTCAAATATCTCAAATTGCTCAAGAAGTTGCTAGCTCTTCTTCTAGGCCTGAAGGTCGACTTCCCGATGCCTAAGCCAAGAGATTGTAAGGCACTTAACCTTAGGAGTGGAAAGAATTTGGAGGAGCCTAAGAGGAAAAATTTAGTAGATGTTGAAAATCTAGAAATGGAAGTTTCATTAGAAGAAGGAAGTGAAGGACAAGAGAAGAGAAAAGGGTCAAAAAGTAATAAAGAGGAGGAAGGTGAGAAAGAACCTAAGTATGTGGCACCACCACCCTATAAACCACCTATCCCCTTTCCTCAAAGACTTCACAAAGCTAGGTTAGACAAACAATTTGGGAAGTTCCTTGAAGTGTTGAAAAATTTGTACATCAATATTCCCTTCATTGATGCCCTTTCCCAAATGCCTTCATATTCTAAATTTTTTAGAGAAATCTTATCTAAAAAAAGAAGGCTAGATGAAATTGAAACCGTGGCCTTAAATGAGGAGTGTAGTCTATTCTTCAAAACAAGTTACCTCCTAAGCTTAGGGACCCCAGTCATTTCTCCATACCATGTCTGATTGGTAGTGCTAGTTTTGAAAATGCTCTATGTGATCTTGGTGCTAGTGTGAGTGTGATGCCTTGGTCTATTTGTGATAGGTTAGAAATTGGTGAATTAAAATCCACCAACATGTCTTTAGTTTTAGCGGATCAATCCATTCGACATCCAAGGGGCATCCTAGAGGATGTTCCCATCAAGGTGGGCAATTTCTTTATCCCGGTTGATTTTGTTATTCTTGAGATGGATGAAGATGCCAAATTCCCCATCCTTCTTGGAAGGCCTTTCCTTGCTACGGCGGGCACCGTTATTGATGTGAAAAATGGAAAGCTTTCCTTGAATCTTGGGGAAGAAAAGGTTGAGTTTAATTTGCCAAATGCTACTAAACATCCTTCTTTTGAGCAATATGTGTGTAGAGTTGATTGATGTTCATGTTTTTAGAATAGTTTTTGGGAGTTTTTCTTAGTTGTTTAGCTTAGTTTAGTTGAGTTTAGTGCTTGTTTTGTGTGTTCTTGGATAAGTTTGCATATTTTGTGAAAAGTATGGAAG
Organism: Fallopia convolvulus; assembly: GCA_964016875.1. NCBI lineage: Eukaryota > Viridiplantae > Streptophyta > Magnoliopsida > Caryophyllales > Polygonaceae > Fallopia > Fallopia convolvulus. The sequence goes on from OZ024722.1 coordinate 53,673,129, forward strand.
CTACTCCGTTTTCGTGTTTTTTTGTAGGTTTTTCAAGCAGAAAGGAGCATTCTGAGGGAGTTGAGATCAACTGAATTTGATGGTAGAGCGTGTGGAAGAGAAGAGAAGAGAAGAAAAAGACGCTTTGGAAATCCCGACGAATCCAAAAGGAGTTATGCAAAATGTACAAGAGAATCAAGACAGAGACCTCGATATCGACCTGTGAGGGTCAGTACCGAGTTGTGCAACAAAGTTTAGTTGGAAAAGTTCGGCAAGAGTCCCACCGACCCTGTGCAAGTCAACACCGAGGTGGCTTGTGTCGGTAGGCGGCGCCGACTTTCAGATTTTATATCTTTTATCTAGCAATCTTTTAAGTTAGGAAAGTTTTATCTTTTAGGAATCTTGTTAGATAGTTTCTCTTAGTATAAATACCCTGTTTTAAGTCTAGTTTTTAGGGGGATTTTTCGGGGTTTCTTTCGTACGATTGGAGGAGACACGAAGAGAGAGAGAGAGAGAGAGAGAGAGAGAGAGAGATCCTCTGTTTTCTCTATTTTCGAATTTAGTTTGTGTTTGAAGACGAGATTTTGATTTTAATTCAAGTAAGTCTTTGTTTTGTTTTCATTCAATTTTGTTGCTTGTTTTGTTTCGATCATGAGTGAGTAATTAGCTTTTCTAGGGTCGCGGTTGAAAACCCGGCATAGTTATGCATGATTGAATGTGTGATGAATGTTTGATTGCCTTCTATCCTTTATCTACTTGTTTTGTGCTTATACTTAGATGAAAGTCGAAGTAATTCGAGTTTATTGCTTGATCGAAAGAGAAAGTTGTAACCTTGAATGTTGATATTGTTCGATAACGAAAGTTTCGAGCTTTGAATAAAAAATAAGTAGAGAGTGAATTGATTTGTGAAAATTGATTGATTTGCTTGCTTGAATTAACGAAAGTTGATAGCTTTATTCTTAAGGCATGTTATTTATCCTTCACACTATTTCGTATGCATGATTATGTCGTGGTCAACCCTTATCCTAGATTTTTCTCCATTTGAATCACATTTGATTTTACTTTGTTCAGACTCATTACCGAGGGGTACAGGTCGGTACCGAGCCTGCAATTTGCCTGTGTTAGTTGCTTTGTTCGTGTCGAAACCCAGCATCGTTACCGACCCTGACAAGGTCGGTACCGAGGCTGTTGCAGCTCTATTTTTATTGTCGCCCCTGCTTTACTTTATTTTTATGTTTTCTTGTTTTATAGTTTAGTAATCGAACAAAACTTGCTTCCCGTGGACGATCCTGACCTCCCTATACACAGCGGGGTCTTGACTACAAATTTATTTGTTGTTAAGTAAATCCCTATCAACATTGATTTGATTAACAACCTAGTGAAGAAGGACTTTATGAGGTGTTGCTTGCAATATCCGCTTGAAAGATGCTCGGTGAGAATCAAAGGGCTTAATCATAAAGATCTAAATGTATCCTTAAGATAGAGTGACCGAATATGGATCGTCGAATGAGGTCCTATTTACGGTGAGATTTGCATGTATATAATATGGGTAGGAATTCGGCTACTAAGGTCAAACCATTTAATGTAGTCTATGGGAGACATCCAATTACGCCCTTAGACTTGCACCCATCGCCCCTTTAAGACGGTGATCATATCTGATGGTGCGCAAAATAGCGGAATATAAAGTGGGACCGGGATACGAGGAATAACGGGGTTCGGCGGGATTCCCGAGATTAAACTCAAAGGCCTTTGCCATACCCATCTTAAAAATGGCAGATCCATACCCTTGCGAGGCCTTAAGACCTCGTGATCAAGGTCTAAACCTCGTTGTTCAAAAGCTGACATACCCGCCCCATTCAGCCACTCAACAACCACCATGTTCTCAACCAATGACCAACTGCCTCACTCTCGACCAATCAAAGGGCATGATCTCGGGTGTCCCATATCGAGCAAACATCAAAACCTTGTTCCTCAAACCTCTATAAATAGGGGAGAACCTCGAAGGAAGCAAGGGGTCGAAAAACATCTTGAACTCAAGAACTATCTTGTTCATTGAAGATCGACGTGTTGAATCATCGGTAAAAACCACGCTACAGTCAAGTGAAGGTCCACAAAAAGACTTCAAGTCGCCCAAAGAGACCTCGTCTCAATCAAAGATCTCGTTGCATCACCTCGCAGAACACAATCCTCGCGCGCACAATCAACTCTTCGACTTTGCCACAAGAGCTCGCTAATAGTCTGTTGGTGATAGAACCTCGTTGTAGCTAGGAGATCTCTGACCTTGTTAGATCGAGATCTCGAATCCTCTAAAAAGAGATCTAGGGCGTAATCTAATTGTTCATAATCTCGTTATTCATAATCTCGCAATCTGTAACCTCGTTCTAAGGATATAAATAAAAAGCAAGTTTTTGCCCAGTCGAAATAAAAGTAAACTCGTTCATGTCTTTTAGCGCTGGTTTATTTCGGGTTTCATCACTGGCGCCGTCTGTGGGAACCTCTTCACCCTAAGCAGTTTCCCGACTTGCGCAAACCTTTGCTTTTGAACCCCTAGATATGGCATGTCCAAACAATTTCTTCCCCCAGCACAACGATAACATGCCCGAGGCCTCGCAATGGACGAACATGGCACCCCCGCCCGGTTGTCCGTTCGGAGTTCCTCCGGGGTGGGCATATAATGTCCCGTAAAACCCTTACCCGTCCCAAGGGTACGAACCAGTCGGCAATCCCCCAAACCCGTATCTCTATCCGGGCCACGGGCAATACCAACAGGGCTTCGACCCTTCGTACGTCCACGGATAGGCACCGCTGAGACTTGCGTACATCCTAGTTCCCGGCCCGGGCCAACCTCATTCTGAATACGTACCCAAGTTTGTCCCTGGACATGTGCCGGGACACGAGACTGTTGGACGGGCCTTCACTCGGGACAACAAATAAATTTATAAGTCAAGACCCCGCTGAGTATAGGGGAGTCAGGATCGTTCCACGAGAAGCAAGGTTGTTTGTTTATCGACTACTAACAATCAAATAAAACAAGCAAAACACTCACAAGCAGCCTCGTTAACGACGTTGTCAGGGTCGTTAACGAACCACCGTAAACAAAAGACTAAAAACTAACGACCTAAACAGGTTCGGTACCGAGTCTACGAACTCGACAACGAATATCACTAAAAAGAATTCAAATAAAAACAAAGATCTAGGATAAGGGATACCACAACATAGTCATGCATATAAACTCGTAAGAAGATAAGATCATGCCTTTAAATAGATAAATTATCAACTTTAGTTGACTAGCAAGTAAATTAATCTACTTTCATAAACCAATTCACTAATTGCTTGCTTTGGATCTAAAGCTTGAAACTTTCGTATTCAAACAATATCAACCTTCAAGTCTATAACTTTCTCTCTCAATCAAGTTATGAACTCAAATCACCTTGACTTTCATCTAGGTCTAAGCACAACAAACAATCATAAATAGATAGAAGGCAATCAACACATACTCTTACTCATCAATCATGCATAACTATGCCGGGTTTAAACCCCGACCCTAGAAAAGAAGACTACTCACTACTCATAACTAAGAAACAAATAAATTCAACAAAAGAAATCCTTGAAAACAAAACACTACTCAAATTAATAATAAATATCGTCTTACAGAAATTTAGAAGAAACCGAAAAATACAAAGCACCGAACCGAAATACTGATTAACGACCTCGGTAACTTTCGTCCACCGAGCTCTCTATCACGACTTCCGATCCTCTCTCTATCTCGGCTCTTCCTCCTCTCTCTATTGCTTCTACTTCGACTCCCTATCTAGGCTAAATAAGAGGGCTATTTATACTAATAAGGCTAGAAAACAAAAAGGCTAAAAGATAAAAACTTTCCTAAAAAGATTGAAATAAAATCCTATAAGATAGAAATAAAATCTAGAAAGATAACAAGACCTAAAATACATAATATAATAACCCTAAAATCATAAAAAGACACTCTACCGACACGGAAATAAATTCCCGCACAAGATCGGTGAGTCACGAAATCACACTCTCGAAAACTTCATCTCGTGACCTCGTTAACGAGCCCTTACAACCTCGTTAACGAGCCTGGGCTTGGCTTCTTCAACACTTCAGCTTCAAAAATTTAGATTTCAACTTCTTCATCTTGTATTCCTCCATCCTTCATCATAGCGCTCCAAATTCAGCTCCAAACAGCACCTTTTCCTTGCTAAAACCTACAAAAATACACAAAACGGAGTAGCTTCCATACTTTTCACAAAATATGCAAAACTATCCTAAAACACATAAAACTAATCCTAAACTTATCAAAACTAATCCTAATAAACTAAGAAAACATACTAAAAACTATACCAAAAATACAAACATCAAAATACCCCATACTTAGACTTTCTTGTCCTCAAGCAATCACTAAACTATAACCAAAACCAAATCACATACTCATCAAGACATAGCCATTCTCTAAAAAACAACATCAACACATAAAAGAAAAATAACAAATGATTATTAACGTCATCACACATATATACACCAAATAGACATAAGAAAATACAATCCAACCTCACAAGGGATAATAATGTGTTTCACTCAACTCTCATGTGTTTGGGCTTATAAATTAAATCTCTCAACTCAATCCAATATACAAAAACTCATAGAAATTGGAACTTATATCACCAATACTCTCCACCCAAGATTTGTCAAAACAAGCAAAAATCATCAAGAGAACTTAGGCTCAATGAAAAACTTCATAGAAGTTTCCATTCGGTCGGGTTGTAATGGGGCTTGGTAATAACAATAAGGCGTGGAAAATTTTGGCTATGTGGTGCTAATAATATCCGGGAATCAAAGACTCCTAAAAACTCACATAGACAAAAACTCATCAAAGATCATACCAAACTCACTCAACATTATAGCTCAAACTCATTCTCTCATCCAAGATCCCAGAAAGCCTCATAAAGATAATAAAAAGAATCTCTGATATTATCTCTATAAACGCAAATGCACTTCAAACTTCTTCTTTCTTTTTTTTCTTTTCTGCCTCGTTAACGAACCATTTCAGGGTTGTTAACGAGCTTCATCGTGTACTCCTCTTCTTTAATAACCCCTTTTTTCAACCTTATCTCGTGCATTTTTTTGCTATCAAGAGATCTTTCTTTTTACATGATTTAAAAACCAAGAGACTTCCAATCTACCCTTCCCAATAATCCTTAATTTCAAACCAAACATAATATTTCACTCTCTTTTCTTTTTACTCTCAACAAAGAACACCTCTCCAAGCTAAGTCCTAATCCCCGGATAGGGTCAAGCTTATCTCGGCTAGGAAATAGTTTTGTGGAGCTAAAAATAAAAGGCTTAAGGCTCAACTTGGCTGTCAAAAGAAGGATAATGATAAGGTAGGATAAGGAACAATAGGGCTTATAAAAATAAGTTCTCTATCATCTAATTTTCATAAGTAATGAACTATAAATCTCATATAGGTCTCAAGAAATAGATAACCATCACAATTCCAAGAGATAATATGCATATAGAGAGTAAAATCACACAAGAAAAAGAAGAGGGATTTTTGATGTTCTCCCTATAAAGCCAAAAATAACTCACAAGGTCATTTTTTTTGTTGGATTGCATCACTTATGCTATAAAGTATATGTGCTCAATTTCATCAAATGTTATTCCTTCCTAAAAACAATTTCATAACAAGAATCCGGCTATACTATCAAAGACATGCTTGCAAGGAATTATATGATTATGCTAGCAATTACCATCATAGAACCTAAGAAAGGGATATCTATCAATTCTAAACTCTTTTTTTTTTTTAATTTTTTCAAAATTTTTCGATTTTTTTTTTCCAATTTTTTATAGTTTATGAAACAAAACTACTATAAACAAAATAAAACACATAAGGCAACAAAACTAAACAAGTTTTCTACTTTCTCCTACCCCATACTTAAAATTACAGTGTCCCCACTGTAAGAAAAATAAGAAGAAGGAAAGAAATAGAAAAAGAAAACAACAAAATGAAAAGAAAAACCATAAAACTTACAAAGTCTCAAAAGTGGAAAACAAGGAAAATGTCTTCTTCAAGCTGAATCAATGGTTTGGTGGAGGAAAGTAGTGCTCGAAGTTCCCCATGAAGTCGTACATCGTCCTCCAATGCTCTGCATCTTCCACTTCTCTCTGACGATGCCTCTCATCCTTCATCGACATGCGAGTGGAATAGACAGTCTCCCATCTATCCATCCTCCTATGAATGTGATCCTGCTGGAGGTGAAGCTGTTGCATCTGAGCAGAAAGATCCTCGGCCCATGGTGGTGGCATACTCGATCCAGTGTACTCAGACTGAGGAGGTGGTGGGTAGTGAGGCTGGAAGTGGTCTTGGTACAACACCGGGTTGTATGGCATAAGACCATAGGAATGAGGGTTGGTAGGAGCTGGCGGAGGGTCGGTAGTTGTCCTCGGGACCTCGTTAACGAAGCTGGGTGCCTCGTTAGAAACATACATGGAAGCCTGGAAATGGTCGTTAACGAGTCTGGTAGGCTCGTTAACAAGGACGTTGGTGCCCAAAACTTCTGTGTTGAGGTCTTCCTCCTCGAAGTTAAGCTCTTCCGTGCCTCCCTCTATGTCAGCTTCTTCAGTGTCTTCTCCAGCTACCTCGTTATCCTCATCTTCGTCTTCATCCATCTCTTCACCTTCTCGCTCGAACCTTGTCTCACAAGGCCTAAGTGATAGCTCATCCTCCGGCTTGGGCTCCAACGGGTAAGCATGACCCGTCCACACCTCGTACCAATTTGGTACGTAGAGTAGCTCCAACATGTCAAGGGTTGGTACAACGATTCGGTCTTGCACTTTCACTTTGAATCCTCCCTCGGCTTGGATGAAAACACTGGAGCTATACCAATAGCTCTTGTTGAGGAGTTGAGCATGAGCCGGCGTGTAGCGAGTAAGGTCGACTCCCAGGTTTGTAGCCAAAAGACTAACCAAGTTACCACACCATACTTCTTTGGACTTGGTTGATTTCTCTATGTAGTAGAGCCATTCATACCCCAAATTCAAAGGGCCGGGCTCTTCAAAAAGAATAGTGCAAAGACAAGCAACTTCCGTCCTTGTAGGCATGTTTAGCTCTCTCTTCGGCCAGAATGTAGCGGCTAGGACTCGGAGGATGATCCTAAATATGGGGTTGATGATGCTTGCCCCGGATAATGCTGCCGCGGAGGGTTCAACCTCTCCGGTGATGTACCTCCAAGTTCTTATCACCTTGTAATCTTTCAAGCTGTAATCTCTAGAGGGGTTTGGGAGCTCCAGAATTGCGTTGAACTCCGCCATGGTGTATTCTCTGCTCACATTACCGAGCCTAAACCGGATGCGTCCCGCCGAGGTCTTTGACGGGAAACTCGTCTCTAAAGTGGCCAGGAACTCGGATGTGAGGGCCGGAAAATGTGGTAAACTCTCCTTCTTCAACAAATGGAGTACACCGAGAATAGCAAAGGCCTCCTTGACATCCGTATAAATCCCCATTTGCTTGGCACTCGCCCTTGAAAACCACCGAGTGTTGTGATCTTTGTTTAAGATGGCATTGTATCGATCCGCTTGCCCTTGAGTACGCAAGATCACGTTGTCCCTGTGAGGTGGAGATGGAGACCTCTGGTTCCTTCTCTTCTTCTGAGCTCGGGTAGGGGGTCTGCTTGAACTTGCCATGGGATCTGCAAAACAATCATGATTTTCCAAGATAATATCCACTCAAGTAGATAGGCAAGAGACCCCATACTTGGTCTCGAAATAATCCTCGGATTTATTCGTTAACTACCCAATTGGGTCGTTTACGAATCTGGAATGGTTATTGCACTTGGAGTTTGCGCAGGGTCGTTAACGAGCCTGGGTGGGTCGTTAACGAGCTGCCGAGAGCCAGTTCACATAATTCCGAGTTTTATCAACTTTAAAAATCAAGCCATAAACCAAGCATGCATCCTCTATAATCCTTCACTAGACACGCAATCGGGTATATGTACCCCATACTTGCTCAATTACCCATCCCGAACATGCTTTTAATTTACCCGAAATTGATATGGCAAAGATTGAACTTAATACTAGAACAAGAAAAATTCATGCTTTTCAAATCAAATTTTCACAATGTGGACATCTAACATGAATATCCTTCCCAAGATTAAGAACAACTAAGCACAATCAAAGTTTCATGAGCAAAATCCAAACATGCAAATCGTCCCTCTCTATAAACGTAATCCGAGACATGAAATTTCTACCCTAAAAACCATGAATCATGCAACTAAGAGTTAGGGTTTAGAAATCATACCGGAAAATCGCGAAATTGAAGAACAAGAGATTGGATTTGCTGAGTAACGAGCTTGGATCTCGTCGGTGGGAAAAACGGGGTTCCGGGCTTCAGTAACGACGGTGTCTCCGATTGTCGGTGGAGTGAAGGATTCTGATCGGTGGTGAGGGTATTCGGTGGAGGATTTGAGGGATTTGAAGTTTTGAGATTGTGGGTAGGATTTTTGAGGGTTTGGAAGGGTTAAATAGAAGGGGGGTAGAATTAGGAGAGAGGGTAGGTAGTGGCGGCTGGGGAGGGTAAGAAATAGGGTAAAAGATAGAAGATAGATTAAGGTTAGAAATAAAACTTACCTGCCCGAGTCGGTTCGCCGAACCGGGTCGTTAACGACCCTGGGTGGGTCATTAACGAGCTACCGTAACCTCCTTGAGTGATTTTCGAGCCCCTTTTCCTGCATCTTGTTAGCTCTAAATTTATCCTAATTTCTATCCTAAAACTACTAAAAAGAACTCAAAAGAAAGCTAGGAAAAAGAATCTAAAAAGAGAAGAAAAATCTAGTCTATACTAAAAGCGAGTTGCCTCCCGTAAGTGCTATTTTTAACGTCGTCAGCCCGACGTACTCCTCGGCTAGTCCGACGTTGTAAGAGCCATAGTGACTCTGATCTCTTCATCCGGGTCGGGTTGCTCGTGAAACTTCTTCAGCCGGTGGCCGTTAACTTTGAAGATTACGCCTTGGTTATCGATCAACTCTACCGCACCGTGAGGGTAGATGTGATGAACCACGAATGGCCCACTCCATCGTGTCCTAAGCTTCCATGGGAATAATCGGAGTCTAGAGTTGAAAAGAAGTACCTTATCGCCAACTTCATAAGTTTTGGGCATTAATTTCAGATCATGCCACCGCTTAGTGCGCTCTTTGTAAATTTCAGCATTTTCGTACGCCTTCAGCCTCAATTCTTCTAATGCTTGCAAGTCCATGAATCTTTTTGCTCCTACCACGTCGACGTACATGTTGAGCTCCTTAAGAGCCCATAATGCTCTATGCTCCATCTCGACCGGTAAATGACATGCCTAGCCATACACTAGATTATAAGGAGTGGTGCGTAGAGATGTCTTGTATGATGTCCTGTATGCCCATAGAGCGTCATCCAATTTGGAAGACTAATCCTTCCTAGAACGGGACACTGTCTTCTCCAATATGCTCTTTATTTGCCTGTTTCAAACTTCAACCTGGCCACTGGTTTGGGGATGATATGGTGTTGCCACCCGATGGGATACCCCATACTTAGCCAAAAGTGCTTCAAAACTCCGCTCAATGAAATGAGAACCACCATCACTAATGAGTACTCTTGGAACGCCGAACCTGGGGAAAATGTTGGTCTTGATAAACTTAGCCACAGTTTTAGCGTCGTTGGACCTTGTAGCAACGACTTCTACCCACTTAGAGACATAATCGACCACCACTAGGATGTACTTGTAGGGGCCCGATGTGGGAAACGGTCCCATGAAGTCTATGCCCCATACGTCGAATAATTTAACCTCTAATATCCCGGTTAGTGGATTCTCATGTCTCCAAGTGATGTTGCCTGAACGTTGGCACCCATCACATGCTGTCACATAAGCTTGTACATCCTTGAACATGGTTGGCCAATAGAGACCACTTTGAAGAATCTTTGTTGTGGTTTTGAACCCTTTTGCATGACCTCCAGTGGGAAGTGTGTGACATTGACGGATCACGTTCTCTATTTCCTCTTCTGGGACACATCGTCTAAAGAGGTGGTCACTTCCTTGTTTAAACAAGTAAGGATCATCCCAATAGTACTGTTTTACATCGTGGAGGAACTTCTTCTTCTTTTGTGGGGATAAACCCTCGGGAATTACACCTCCTACAAGATAGTTAGCGAAATCCGCGAACCAAGGGGCTTTCAACTCTCTAGCAACATGGATTGATATCGAAGAAGTAGAAGGAGAAGATGAAATTGAATGGAATTGAGAAAGTTCGGGTTCAGAAATCTTACCTACCTTGGTTGCCATAAGACCTGAGTGGATCGTTAACGAGCCTGGGGATGCAGTATTACCATCGCTAACGACCTCTCGTGGCTTGGTAACGACCTGCCTAACTGATATGTCGATCCAACCTGGAGTTTTACCTTCGTGATCCATGCGTTCCAGCCTCGGTGCCTCGTTAATGACCCTAAAGGGGTCAGTAACGAGGGTTTTGTTGAGTTCGATCTCGTTTAGCAGGAGGTGTTCGTCAGGTCTGGAATCGTTTATTGGCACCTCATTATTGGATTCAGTGATGTGTTCAACCGGCAATCTGGATAAGTGATCCGCCACTAGGTTCTCTGCTCCCTTTTTGTCTCTTATTTCATGGTCAAATTCTTGCAGTAAGAGCATCCAACGAAACAATCTAGGCTTGGCATCCTTTTTGGCCATTAGGTATCTAACAGCCTCATGGTCAGTATAAACAATCACTTTGGATCCAACAAGGTAGGACCGGAATTTTTCAAAGGCAAATACCACAACAAGGAACTCCTTCTCCGTTGTGGTATACTTACTCTGCGCCTCATCCAGCGTCTTACTGGCGTAGTAGATGGCGTGGAGTTTCTTGTCCTTCCGTTGTCCTAAGACTGCACCGACTGCATAGTCACTGGCATCGCACATAATCTCGAAGGGTAATGTCCAATCTGGGGACTGCATAATGGGGGCAGACACGAGGGCAGCTCTTAACTTGTAAAATGCTTCAAGACATTCTGGAGACAGCTCAAACACTACATCTTTCATTAGTAGGTTAGTCAAGGGTTTAGCTATCTTAGAAAAATCCTGAATAAATCATCTGTAAAAGCCAGCTTGCCCTAGGAAACTCCTTATGTCTCTTACAGAGGAGGGGGGGTAGTTTTTCAATAAGCTCGATCTTTGCTTTATCTACCTCTATTCCTCTCTTAGAGACAAGATGTCCTAGTACTATCCCCTCTTGAACCATGAAATGACATTTTTCCCAATTTAACACAAGATTGGTTTCTTCACATCTTTTAAGCACTCGTGCAAGGTTAGCAAGACAAGAATCAAATGAAGAGCCATAAACAGAAAAGTCATCCATGAAAACCTCTACAATCTCCTCTATCATATCCGAAAAAATGGCCATCATACACCTTTGAAAGGTGGCAGGGGCATTGCAAAGCCCAAATGGCATTCTTTTATAAGGAAAGGTTCCATAAGGGCATGTAAAGGTTGTCTTCTCCTGGTCATCAGGATGAATGGGAATTTGCCAAAAACCGCTATAGCCATCTAAATAACAAAAATAATCATGTTGGGCTAAGCGTTCTAACACCTGATCAATGAAAGGAAGCGGAAAATGATCTTTTCTAGTAGCACTATTAAGCTTCCTATAATCAATGCACATCCTCCAACTAGTGGTAGTCCTAGTCGGAATAAGCTCTCCCTTTTCGTTTTCTATGACAGTCATCCCCCCTTTCTTTGGGACTACATGGACCGGACTCACCCATTGGCTGTCCGATATAGGAAATATGATCCCAGCATCAAGTAATTTAATGATTTCCTTTTTAACCACATCTTTCATTTTAGGATTTAACCTACCTTGATGCTCTATGGTGGGTTTATGATTATCCTCCATGTATATCCTATGCATGCAAAGGGAAGGAGATATGCCAGTTATATCATCTAGGGAGTAGCCTATGGCTTTCCTATGCATCCTAAGCACATTAAGTAGTTTTCCTACTTCCTCATCTTTTAATTTAGCATTAATGATGACCGACAAAGTAGAATTAGGACCAAGGAATTCATACCTGAGGGAGTCTGGAAGGGGTTTAAGTGTTGGGGACGGATCAGCTGGGATTAGAATCGGTTCTTCTGGCTTCGTCTTCAACACCTCCTCGAGGTATTCAAATGCTGAAATTCCATTATCTTCGGCCAAGGTCGTTAAAGATGCTGATGGAGTCGTTAACGAGCCTGCTTCTTATGTCAGTAGAGTCGGTACGGAGGCTGGAGGACTCGTTAGTCGTTACCAAAACTGAAGGAGCTATTTCCGCCCATCTTTGACCTAAAATTTCATCGTCTGACGCCAATCTTCCAATAGGGTCTCCACATTCAATGATCTCCTTGTGGGTGTAGAGCATCTTGACTTCGGCTCTATCGGTCTCCTTAATTGATTGTTTGAATCAGAATTCCGTCACCTCATCCCCGATTTCGAAAGTTAGGAGTCCCTTCCTAACATCAATTATTGCTCCAGCTGTGGCGAGGAACAGTCTTCCCAAAATAATGGGAACTACCGGATCTTCAGGCATTGTCATAACGATGAAGTCGTTTAGAACAAAGAATTTGCCCACTTGAACCGGAAAGTCTTCTACAACCCTTGTAGGTTTGATGCAAGAACCATCTGCCATGTAAAGCCGCATGTTGATGGGCTCTAGTGGTCCCATGTTGGCTTTAGACCAAATTGAGAGAGGAAGTAAACTAGTATTGGCTCCCAGATCACATAAAGCTTTGAACTTGTGGTCGCCTATACCAATAGTTATTGTAAATCTCCCTGGATCTCCCAGCTTTTCTGGTAGAGCTATAGATCTGACTTCATCCTGCAGCTCTGTAATGGATCTTTTCCTTCTAAGAATATCTTTCAAGAATTTTGTGTAAGCCGGCATTTAGCTTAGGGCTTCAACGAATGGGATGAAAATATTAATGCCCTGAAGAATCTTTACGAAACGCTTGAACTTACTCTCAGTAGAGTCCACGAATTTCTTAGTGGGGAATGGAAGAGACTTCACCATCCTTGGAACCAAGTTAGGCTCGAGGGGTGATGCTACCGGGTCGACACTAGGGTCGTTAGGTACGCTCGGCGGGTCGTTACCGACCTTGATAGGGTCGTTAACTGCCCTGGGATTGAGAGGAAGGCTCGGATTAGAAAACTTACCTAGGTTGGGGTCGTTAGGTACTCTCGGAGCCTCGTCACCATGGTACGCTTGTTCGGTAATCTCCCTCGTTGGCTTGTTACCGAGCTGAACCGTGGCGTCCTCTTCCTTCTTATCCTCAGATTGGGCTCGCTCCGGTAATGTCTTTCCGCTCCTAAGGTGTACTGCTGCTATTTGTCCTTTAGGGTTTTCTTCGGGACGGCCCGGAAGTTGCCCTTGTGACCTTGGAATCTGTGCAGCAAGGTTCCCTAGTTGGGAATCGACATTCTTCTTGCATACATCGAATTCTCCCCATCTTTTATTCTGGTGGTTAAGGTTAGCTTGAACTTCATTGACCTTGTTATGGACCCCATTGATGCTTTCCTGTAACCCTTGTACCCAAGATGGTGGTTCCTGATGGCCTGGAGGTCGATAAGGTGCAAGTCGTCTATTCGGTGGAGGCGCTGCAAAGCTTGGATTTGGATTCTGATTGCCCCACGTCTGATAGTTGTTCGACCTGTCAAAATTGCTAGGTTGGTTCCTGTATGGGCCTCTCATGTAATTCATCTAATCAATTGTCTCAGCGGCTCTTACCTGCTCTATGTTAGTGCAAGAAGAAGTACTATGGGCAGAAGAACCACACTCTTGACAAGATTGAGAGGATTTCAGAAAACTTACCTGCTTCTTCAGGCGGTTGACCTCGTCTTGTAGAAATTGATTCTTAACGTCTGGGTCAACTTCTTCTCGGTTAGGAACATAGAGACGTTTCTGTGGTTGGGTGGCTTGCTGGGTTCCATACATGGCATCGTAATTGGATAGCTTATCCAGCAATTCCCATGCCGTTGTAGGGTCCATCTCTATAAAACCGCACGCTGTATGCGTGTTGATGCGATTCTTGGTCTCTGCGTTGATACCCTGGAAAAAGATTTCTTGTAGAACATATAAAGGTTGCCCATGAGTGGGGCATTGTCTAAGCATCTCTTTGAATCTTTCCCATGTTTCAACAAAAGTCTCATTAGGCAGCTAGTGATAGGAGGTGATGCGTTTCCTCAACTCCGTTGTCTTAGCAGGAGGGAAAAATTTTGTAAGAAATTGATCGTACAAGTTCTTCCAAGTCCTGATAGACTTAGGAGGTAGGCTCTCCAACCAGCTCATGGCCTTTCCAGCTAGAGACCACCTGAAAGCTTTTAACAGAACATATTCAAGTGAGACACCTTCAGCAGCTATGGTGTCACATAGATCAAGAAAATTCCTAATATGCTCCATAGGGCACTCAGTAGGTTTCCCTTCAAACTGAGCCCGTTTAATTAAGGATATGAATTGAGACTTGATCTCAAAGGGTTTCTCTATCTCCGGAAGCACGATTGGGGACTCTAGCACCCTCAGTTCTGGATGCATGCACTGTTTGGCATTCCTCGGATAGGCATTCAGTTCTTCTTGTAGACGAGCATTGTTAGCTCGTTGACGCTCAGCCTCAGCGGCAGCGCCTTCCTTCTCAGTTTTCAATGCCTCCATCTATGTTTGGAGGACTTCTAAATGACGAGCCAGCTCTTCAGGTGTGGCCATGGCTCGGTTCTCTCGGTGTATACGGTGCAGGGAACGTTCAGGTTCTGAATAATAACCAGCGTTGTCAAATTCGAGCCTTCGACGTCCAACCGGCATGCGCTGAGAAAACAGACAAAGAAAACAAAAATTAAAAATAAAAACGGGGTCGGGCTATTCCCAGACCCACAGATAAACAAACAAACTCGTTGCTTCCCCGACAACTGCGCCAATTTGTTGGACGGGCCTTCACTCGGGGCAACAAATAAATTTATAAGTCAAGACCCCGCTGAGTATAGGAGAGTCAGGATCGTTCCACGAGAAGCAAGGTTATTTTTTTATCGACTACTAACAATCAAACAAAACAAGCAAAACACTCACAAGCAGCCTCGTTAACGACGTTGTCAGAGTCGTTAACGAACCACCGTAAACAAAAGACTAAAAACTAACGACCTAAACAGGTTCGGTACCGAGTCTACAAACTCGACAACGAATATCACTAAAAAGAATTCAAATAAAAACAAAGATCTAGGATAAGGGATACCACAACATAGTCATGCATATAAACTCGTAAGAAGATAAGATCATGCCTTTAAATAGATAAATTATCAACTTTAGTTGACTAGCAAGTAAATTAATCTACTTTCATAAACCAATTCACTAATTGCTTGCTTTGGATCTAAAGCTTGAAACTTTCGTATTAAAACAATATCAACCTTCAAGTCTATAACTTTCTCTCTCAATCAAGTTAAAAACTCAAATCACCTTGACTTTCATCTAGGTCTAAGCACAACAAACAATCATAAATAGATAGAAGGCAATCAACACATACTCTTACTCATCAATCATGCATAACTATGCCAGGTTTAAACCCCGACCCAAGAAAAGAAGACTACTCACTACTCATAACTAAGAAACAAATAAATTCAACAAAAGAAATCATTGAAAACAAAACACTACTCAAATTAATAAAAAATATCGTCTTACAGAAATTCAGAAGAAACCGAAAAATACAAAGCACCGAACCGAAATACTGATTAACGACCTCGGTAACTTTCGTCCACCGAGCTCTCGATCACGACTTCCGATCCTCTCTCTATCTCGGCTCTTCCTCCTCTCTCTACTTGATTCTCCTTCGACTCCCTATCTAGGCTAAATAAGAGGGCTATTTATACTAATAAGGCTAGAAAACAAAAAGGCTAAAAGATAAAAACTTTCCTAAAAAGATAGAAATAAAATCCTAAAAGATAGAAATAAAATCTAGAAAGATAACAAGACCTAAAATACATAATATAATAACCCTAAAATCATAAAAAGACACTCTACCGACACGGAAATAAATTCCCGCATAGGATCGATGAGTCACAGAATCACACTCTCGAAAACTTCATCTTGTGACCTCGTTAACGAGCCCTTACAGCCTCGTTAACGAGCTTGGGCTTGGCTTCTTCAACACTTCAGCTTCAAAAATTTAGATTTCAACTTCTTCATCTTGTATTCCTCCATCCTTCATCATAGCGCTCCAAATTCAGCTCCAAACATCACCTTTTCCTTGCTAAAACCTACAAAAATACACAAAACGGAGTAGCTTCCATACTTTTCACAAAATATGCAAAACTATCCAAAAACACATAAAACTAATCCTAAACTTATCAAAACTAATCCTAATAAACTAAGAAAACATACTAAAAACTATACCAAAAATACAAACATCAGAGACATCAACAAACGGCTCGTCAACAACGAGGCCGCCTCGGGACCCCATTTAGATTTCGAGGTCTCGTTCGCGACACTCCCGGATGCAAGATCCGGAATTGTCCAAAACTGCGGGGAGCGAGATGCATTCCCTGAAGTCACGCTCACAACGTCGCCACGTTGAGGCCGGGAGCCTCTCACCTTTCGTGGACGAGATTCAAAGAGCGCCGATGCCAAAGGGCTTCCATAGGCCGCAGATGGGACTTTACGACGGCGCGACAGATCCGGAGGAGCATGTGAAGTATTTCGCTGTCCAGATGAACGTCAACTCTTACAACGAAGCCATCTTCTACCACGTTTTCCCAACCACCCTGGAGATGACCGCAATGACATGGTTTATAAGTCTCAAGGTCGGGTCTGTGGCCTCGTTCGCTCAACTGTGCGAGTCCTTCATCGCACACTTTAGTGTTTTCGAAGGAAGCGCAAGAAAAACATGCGGGATCTCCGCAACATTGAGCAAGGAGAGAGCGAATCGCTGGGCACCTTTTTTAGAAGGTTCACAACCGTGGTGGCGGAGATCGCGCATATCGACGAGTCATCGGTACGAGACACCCTCATGGGCAACCTATGCCAAGGGGCTTTCAAGAATTACATTTTTCTGAAATGCCCGACGACGTATGACAGCCTGTGCGCCCGGATCACGGCCCAAGTATATGTCGAGGACGCCGCCAACCAGGTATATCACGGCCCAGGGGAGAACCTCGAAGGAAGCAAGGGGTCGAAAAACATCTTGAACTCAAGAACTATCTTGTTCGTTGAAGATTGACGTGTTGAATCATCGGTAAAAACCACGTTACAGTCAAGTGAAGGTCCACAAAAAGACTTCAAGTCGCCCAAAGAGACCTCGTCTCAATCAAAGATCTCGTTCCATCACCTCGCAGGCCACAATCCTCGCGCGCACAATCAACTCTTCGACTTCGCCACAAGAGCTCGCTAATAGTCTGTTGGTGATAGAACCTCGTTGTAGCTAGGAGATCTCGGACCTTGTTAGATCGAGATCTCAAATCCTCTAAAAAGAGATCTAGGGTGTAGTCTCATTGTTCATAATCTCGTTATTCATAATCTCGCAATCTGTAACCTTGTTCTAAGGATATAAATAAAAAGCAAGTGTTTGCCCAGTCGAAATAAAAGTAATCTCGTTCTTGTCTTTTAGCGCTGGTTTATTTTGGGTTTCATCAATATCATCGCCTCCAACCGAGCCGAGCATATAATGGAGCTATGTTAACATGTGTTTATAACGCCTTTTGGCTTGATTAATCCCCACTTTTGTGCATAAAACATACAATTGCATGATCATTTTAGCATGATTATGGTTGTTTGTTCGGATATTTGCTCTCGTTTGCTTTTGGTTTTATAGGTGCAAGTATTTGGATTCTTCTAGGATCAAATGGACTTCAATTCAAGCAAAGAAGAACCCAAGGGATTCAACTTGAAGATTTAATGGAGAAGAATGAGTTACACAAGCCATACAAGCTAAGGAAGCACTCATATCCAATCAAAAGTTGTCAAGATGTCTTCCCAGGATAGTGTATGAGGTGCTCGTGACACTCGGCATGCCCATGCCAAGAGCAAATGCCCAATCTCTACATGCAGTTTTTGGCATGGCATACTCGTGCCAAATAGCATGGGCATGCAGTTTCAGCACATCTCCTAATCTAGGGTTGTGTTTCTCCTACCTTTTGGGGGCACATATAAATACCAAAGCAACACACTTTTGAGAGTATCATGCCTCATTTTATCTCATCTTTCTAGGGTGTTAGAAGACTTTTTCTCTTTCATTTTTCATTCTCAAAATCTCTCTTTCATCTTTCTATGGTCGATCCCATGCCTTATGTGGAGCCCAAGTTAGATGACGGTGAAACTGGGATGTTTCACGCTCATGGGGGAGGGTGATGTGACCACACCTCCAACCATGAAAAACCAAGACGAGGAACAAGCCATGTATTTCCATTTCAATGGACCGGTGACACGAGCCCGAACCAAATCCATAGCCAAGGCAACCCAATCCATAGTGGCTTGAAGCATCGCAAGTCAAGATCCCACGAATGCCATTGCCAAATGCCAAGTCCTCGTCACCATTTCCACTAGTGCGCCAAGTGTCGGCACACCATCACCGGACTTGCCTTGCACCCCAAGCCTTGCCCACGACGTCGACTCGGATCAAGATCCTTGGCATGCAAGCTTCTTGCCATTGCAAGACTCGGGTGCTTTCCAAACGTCGTGACGCGCAAGACTCATGATGCGGATGGCCAAGTTCGGCGCATCGCGCCGACTCCCCCGACACCCTTGGCTTACAAGCGAGGTTCTCACCTTGCTCACCAAAGCACACGATGCGTGCGACACCCCCTAACGACCTACCTATTTTCTAGGAAATTGTTAGCCTATCTTTCGGCACTTTCCTTAATTCTAGCTAAGTTGTTATTTTATTTATGGATGTTTCCATAGTTAGTACTTGCTAATTTTGGAAGTTGCTTTTTATGTTCATTTTGGGCCAAGGCGTGTGATCCATGTGTGCCAACATGATCTAGCCTATGGTTTATAGGATTTGTAGATTTATATCTTTTTTATATGAAGTTTATATCTTTAATTCTATAACACCCCTATTTTGTAACATTAGATATTACCGCCAGTGACCTCGGACTTTACCGCCCAAAGTCACCCTAAGCTTTATAATGCTATTAAAACTTAGGAAAATGCGGAAATTGACTTAAACATTAGAGATATATTAAAAGGTGCTCACGAGTGAGACTTTTGTTCGTACAACATTACCCAACCAAAATATCAAGATGGTTTAACAACGGAATTAAAAACTTGTTCTTACAACATGTGAATAAATTAAACAAAATAAACGAGAAGTACATCTTCGAGAGAGTCCAGCCCTTCCTTCCTTGTGTGGCTTTGCCTACGCCTTGTTGGGATTCCTAGAGTCTCTGGCATAAGTCACGAAGGGCGAAAAATGCCAAACAAACATGCGGAAAAACGGAATTAGTCTAAGGAGACTAAGCAAGCGAGAGTGGAAATTTTCGAGGGTATTACGGTAATTTATAATATTCGAGAGATATTACCGGATGTATTTGTAGATATAGAACTTTATGTGGAGCTTATCAGAACGGGAAGGAGTAAATCTCGAGATGAGATAACTCGGGTACCGAAAGAAGAACTACGAGATTGTAGACTTCTTAGAGTAGAAGGTATGTGGGAACGTTATTAATTCATACAAGTTTTGAAAACCTCCCTCGCCCTTGTCGGACCTCAACCAACCTCATCTTATTCAGTGCTCCAGATAGGGGAGGTGGCCCGAAGGCGCTTAAGTACCCACCCACCTTAGACAAGCCCGAATAAGCATTCAGATTGGAAAGACGATCTTTTCAAGAACCGGGAGCCGGGTGGTCTTTCCACGTTATACTACTCCAACCCGGAATTGGTTTCTTTTAAATGTGCTTTGGCACTTATCTTATGTCATGATAAAACTTTCACTTAAGTTAACGTATTTTAAGAGTGTGGGGGGCCATTAATGGGCCTGAGACCACTTAATGGAATGAAGTTCCGACACCTAGCTAGGGTGCACTCGTCCCTCCTCCGAGCAGGAGCAAACATAGATCATGATCCTTAAAGTCGCGGAATTTAGACATGGGCCATACGACTTAGTATTATATAGAGGTGTCGGGTTAGTCCCGCACCCCTTACTATTTCATCCAAACCGATCTCGAAAAGAGATCTTTAAACAAGCAAGGTCACAACTAAGACTAGAGTAATAGTCCTATCGAATATTAAATAGCATAATAACGATAACAATTGGTCATCATTTCTAATAATCAATATTCCTAGATTCGTTTATTTTTAACAAACAAGTTGTTCCCAACATCGAGAAATTTCACGAAACGAATTATCAAGGCTACAAGGAGAAATTCCATTTGTCTTAGCTTAGCGATTGTATACGAACGAATGAACGAGAATTGTTGCCTTTAGTTGGGACGGAAAACTCGACCTATCGATACGAGAGGTACGAACAAACTTTAATAAGAATTTCTTTAATTCTTCTAAAGTCTTGATATCTCTTATGTTCTTTTATAAGAGAATTAATACTAAATTATTATAATAATAAGTTAGGTGGAGGTGTCAAACGGGTCGGTCGGGTCGGGTTCAGTTATTTCGGGTTCGGGTTGAGTCGAGTTCGGGTCGTAACGGGTCATCGGTCAAATCGGGTCAGGTCATTGCGGGTTGTCGGGCGGGTCGGGTCGACCTAACAGGTCAAGAAATTGATTTTTTTTTACAATTATTAAAATACTTTTTATTTAAAAATGATATTTAATAATAAATCTATTATTTTTATATATTTTAATAATAAAATATATTATAATTTTCAAAATATATTATATATTCTTAAAATATAACAAATTGGGTCAACCCAACGGTTTTTTCGGGTTTGAACCCAACGGGTTTTGGGTCTATCGGGTTTGGTTTATTTTGGGTTTCAGGTTCAAATTTTCGGGTCTTGACCCTAAATTTTTCGGGCGGTTCAGGTCGGTTTTTAGGGTCGGGTCAGCTTTTGACAGCTCTATGGAGGTGATAAAATAATAATATTCCTTATTATTATCTCTAAATTGTAATATCCAACTATTCCTTATAAACCTTTATTTTATTTCAAGTATTCTTTGCTTTCGAAATTTAAGATATAATATTATTAAATTTAAATATTCATT
This sequence comes from Fallopia convolvulus, assembly GCA_964016875.1. Lineage (NCBI taxonomy): Eukaryota > Viridiplantae > Streptophyta > Magnoliopsida > Caryophyllales > Polygonaceae > Fallopia > Fallopia convolvulus. The sequence continues at coordinate 53,694,302 of OZ024722.1, forward strand.
ATCTTAAGGTTATTATTCCATTTAGATTATTTTATAATTCTTTGATTCAAATGAGATCACAACCTTATAACCTTATCATTAGTAGGAAATTCTTTTATGATACAAGGCATGCAAATCGATTTAATTTGATAAAGCTCATTTAAAATTATACTTTCCATATTTATATCTCAAACTAATTATAAAAATCATTCTTATGATATGAAAAGTCCATTATACCCTTATCTTATTATATCTTTTATCCATCTCCTTACATATCTTTTATGACTAGTGTATATTATATAGTCATAATATTTTTCCTCTTATTATAAACTCTTTTTCAAGACATGCAACCATCTTAGTATATAAAAGGTATTAATATATTACATTGGGGATCAAATGAGAATTATTCTTATCATGTAAAATGAGAACAAGTCTCATCCGTTGATTTTGTGAGATCAAGGGTTTAGATGGGCTTCTATCAACACTCACACTCCTTTGTTTTTTAAAGCTGAAAGAGTACTTTTGATATTTTACTATTCTTTTATTTTTAATTTTACCTTTCAGCCCTAAATTGCTCCTCCCCTCTCTACGTTATGAATGGCGACTAGTACGCTGAACGACGACGACTTCGTGCGATCCCTCTTTCGATCTCGATCTCCCCTTCGTTCGATCCATACTCCTACTCCAAATTGAAGACACAATGAATTTAGGTAAGTAGTTATGAAGAATACTTAAGAAGAGTTTAGTTTGGTGGATGATTTGTTGCTCTTAAATAATTCCTAAATTTGTTGTTGTTTATGGTTCTTTTTTGCTTGAGATCATGGAGAAATGTGTTGTACTCTTGGTTTTGGAATTGGAAACAAAATTTTATAGAAACTAGAATTAAAATTTGTATGCTTATTTGATTGCCCACAAAGTGTTTGATAAAATGTCTCAATTAGCATGTTTTGCTAATTTGTCTTGGAATATTGTTTTTACTGTTCTAATTAGTGAATATGAAGATAATGTGGACAAATTGCAAGACCTTTTCATGTATTGATGATGTTTTAGTGTTCAAATTCCCCCTTGTGGATAAAATGAATGTTTGTATATGATGCTTAGTATCCTTTGTTGAATATGATACTTTTGTGTATATGTCTATGCCTAGTTATCCACATTGACTAGTAGGATATTGTTTTGAATAAGCAATTAGTATCTTTGTGACCTTTGTTAGATCGATTCACTTAAAATTCGTATTATTATTTTATATGAACCGCATTGTTATTTTCAGTGAACCTTCCTGTTTAATATTATGAACCAAAATGACAATATTTGTGAACCAACTGAAAAACGGTATTTTGCACATTTTTACTAGATCTCTTCTTTTTCTCCCTTTTTATTGTAGGTTATTCATCAAGCTCCGGTCAACCTAATTTTTCTAATTCGGATAATGATGATAGTATTGATGGGGTTCAATTGAAGGGTCTTGATAATGATGTTAGTGTTGATGGGGTTCATCAAGCTCTGATCATCCTAACATTTGAAGTAAACTAATAGATATTGGTCATTTGGTTTCCAAATCCATCAAAAATGACCAAATTTGATACAATTTATGTCAAATACTATTGTTATTTACATGAACCACATTGTGATTTTCAATGAACCTTATAATGTAACATTATGAACCATAATGACAATATTTGTGAACCAAAAGAAAAACGTTTTTTTTTTCACATTTTTATTGCCCATTATGTGTTCCATGTTGCTTATAAATTAGCTTAATTTTTTCCTTTTTTTATTGTAGATTGTTCATCAATCTATGTTCATAGGTTTTTGCCCAATCTAATGATTTTCATTGATTTAGGTTTTTCAATATATGCTCATAGGTTTTTACTTTTCATGGATTCATGTATGATTTTTCCTCTTTGTTCATGAATTTTGGTGAAAAGATCCATATGATAGAGATTGCAAAATAAAGATTTATTTGAATTGAAATTTGAAGGATTTGATTAGAAATAGAAGTTGATTTTGTATGCTTGCTTGATTGCCCACCAAGTGTTTGATAAAATACCTAAACCTTTTTTTTGCCCTAAAAACCCAAACTCTTGCTTGATTGCTTGATAGCTTGAATGTTTGATGGACTTATGGCTATTAGTTGTTTGTTGCACATTCATGAGCCGGATTTTGTTGATAAACCATACCCTTTAGTGAATTCCCAATTTGTTTTTTACATGAACCGCATTGTGATTTTCAATGAACCTTATAGTATAATATCATGAACCATAATGACAACACTTGTGAACCAAAAGGAAAAAGTTTTTTTTCCACATTTTTATTGCCCATTATGTGTTCCATGTTGCTTATAAATTAGCTTAATTTTTTATTTTCTTATTGTAGGTGTTTCATCAAGTTTCGATCATCCTAACTTGTCTCAATCGGATAATAATGCTAGTATTAATGGAGTTTCATTGAAGGGTCTTGATAATGATGAAAATGTTGATGAAGTTCCATTGGATGATCATGATTAAGCTAGTGATGCCTACATTCTTCACTTATCATAATATTGTTCTTATTTCATTCCCAAGATTAAACATTGAAGTTTCAGTTCTCTATTTGTCTTTTTAGTATGTGTTTTGGGGATTAAGTTGTCTGTTTTTATGTTTGACAAAACACTTTGCTACATTGTAATTGCTTTTAAGGTTCTTTTAGACTTCACATCGAACCCAATGAGCTGAATGCCTTCTTTACAAAATTTATGCATTTTCTGTTAATGAACTGATTATTTAAAATTCATGCACCTTCTTGTTGAAGACTATGGACCTTCATGTTGAACACTATGAACCTTCATGTTGAACACTATGAACTGCGTAGTTGATACTCGTAAAACATATTTCAAAGTCTAAAATGTTTTTACCCATATGCATAAAATACACAATTTAAGTTAACGTGACATATTATGTCATTAAAATCACCGAAAGATCAACATCGAGCAAAAACCATTAGATATTCATTTTATTTGTCGTGAAATGAGATATGAAACGCCGACACATGTAATGTCATTGAAAAAACGTTTAATCCATTGAGAAAAATGAGTCTATGCATTCAACAAAATGCACCATATACAACAAGAAATCAAGGATCAATCTTTTACATTTTTTTCTCAAAATGGACAATTTCGATTGTGTAGCACTTGTAGTGATTTCCACTGCTTCTAGTTAACTATTGTAATAACAATATAATTTAAAATCATAGAGAGTATTCAATCAACCTACAAGTATAAATTCAAATAACAAGTACATTTAAAAACGCATGAACCAAACTGTAATGTACTATGAACCAAAAGAACAAATGACATGAACCGAAATTACAACTGGTATGTATGACTTAGACATGAACTGTAAGATGAACTATTATGATCCAAACTATAATGTATGAACCAAAAGAACAAATGTCATGAACCAAAATTACAGCTAGTATGACTTAAAAGACATGAACTGTAAGATGAACTATTATGAACCCGAGCTTACAAACTCATGAACCGAAAGAAGAGTTATAATGAACCAAAATATATAAAGCGTTTATAGAATTAGCCTATGTGAGATTTGAACCCACATCTATGTGCACATGCACATTGCTCTACCATTTGAGCTAATAGGCTATCAAATGTTTTATCAAACAACATGTCTTCATCTGTCCTAGCACCCCACCAAAGAAAATTTATGAGATCGAGTTACCTATATCACACAAATGTTCAGTCAAGTTTCCATTATCAACAAATTCATAAACCATGGATAGTACATGCTGGATGCAATATCCTATCAATCGCTCCTGAAATCAGCATTAAAACTTAGAACTTTCTAAAGGTGTAAATCCAAAAGAACAAGTACATCTGATCCATACAATGGGCCTAACGAATATGTAATATAGAGTTTTTGCTTAAAGTACATAAATTAAGGGAATTATGTAATGTCGATTAAGGGAGCAAGATTTCTTATGACCACTGAGACATCAAACTCATACAATACATAAACAGTACATGAATCAACTTTCTCGATTACCAAATTAATATTCGGTAAAATAATTTATATATGCTTACCAAGTTCACATGGCTGATGGCAGGGTCGACTCTTTACTACATAAAAATCTCGAGACAGCTTTCCACGTGTCACTCGTAGGTGGCCCTACAATCATCTCTTATCTCTCCCCCTCTTGCTGAGTACAAATTTGGCTGAACTTCCATTGATTTTTTTTGAGCTTCAGCTTCTCATAAATAGAACGAAAAAATGGCGATGAAGCATGAAACGTTCATACCACGGTTGGAATAAAGACATAAAAACAAAATTCAATTGAGAACGAAAGTTCATACCTATTAATTTAGGAGATGAATTTATAGACTTTCAGGAGTAGAGAAGATACGCGGCGGTGAAGAATTCTCTATCGCATGAAAGGGAGATTGAGGAAGGGGAAGGGTTTGGGAAAAAAGAGGGTATTTTTGGAATTGTATGACATTTTTTTGTAAATTACATTCCGTGCCATTATTAATCCTTTTTTCCCCTTTTGTCTGCTCTAATCTCATCCGTCCATGCATCCCATCCAATGGTTCTAATTTCTTCTTAGTTTTCACTTTAAGAAATGTTTACACCGAAACCCTACTCTTGATAAAATGCCTAAACCTTTTTTTTGCCCTAAAAATCCAAAATCTTGCTTGATTGCATGATTGCTTGAATATTGGATGAACTTATGGCTATTAGTTGTTTGTTGCACATTCATTAGCTGGATTTTGTTGATAAAACGTAAACCCTTTAGTGAATTCGCATTTTGTTTTTTACATGAACTGCATTGTGATTTTCAATGAACCTTATAGTGCAATATTATGAACCATAATGACGATATTTGTGAACCAAAAGAAAAATGGTTTTTTCACATTTTTATTGCCCATTATGTGTTCCATGTTTCTTATAAATTAGCTTAATTTTTTCCTTTTTTTTATTGTAGGTTATCCATCAAGTTCCGGTCATCCTAACTTGTCTCATTCAAATAATGGTGCTAATATTGATGGACTTTCATTGAAGGGTCTTGATAATGATGAGAATGTTGATCGAGCTCCATTGAATGATCCTGATGAAGCTAGTGATGCCAACACTCTTCACTTATCATAAGATTGTTCTTATTTCATTCCCAAGATTAAACATTGAAGTTCCAGTTCTCTATTTGTCTTTTTAGTAATTGTTATGTGCTTTGGGGATTAAGTTGTTTGTTTTTTATGTTACTTTGTGTTTGACAAAACACTTTTCTACAATGTAATTGCTTTTAAGGTTGTTTTAGACTTCACGTCGAACCCAATGAGCTGAATGTCTTCTTTACAAATTTTATGCATTTTTGTTAAATGAATTGATTATTTAAAATTCATGCACCTTCATGTTGAAGACTATGAACCTTCATGTTGAACACTATGAACCTTCGTGTTGAACACAATGAACCGCGTAATTAATACTCGTAAAACAGATTTCAAAGTCTAAAATGTTTGTACCCATAATTGTAAAATACACAATATAAGTTAACATGACAGATTATGCCATTTATATCACTGAAAGATCAAAATCGAGCAAAAACCAATAGATATTCATTTTATTTGTCAGTGAGATGAGATAATGAAATGCTAGCACATGTAATGTTATTGAAAAAAATTTAATCCATTGAGCAAAACGATCCTATGCATTCAACAAAATGCACCATATGCAACAAGCAATCAATGATCAATCTTTTACATTGTTTTCTCAAAATGAACCATTTCCATTACGTAGCACTTGTAGTGATTTCCACTTCTTCCAGGTAACTATTGTAATAACAATGTAATTTAAAATCATAATTAATATTCAATCAACCTACAAGTATAAATTGAAATAACAAGTACACTTAAAAACATATGAACCAAACTTTAATGTACTATGAACCAAAAGAACAAATGTCATGAACCAAACTTTAATATACTATGAACCAAAAGAACAAATGTCATGAACCAAAATTATAACTAGTATGACTTAAAAGACATGAACTGTAAGATGAACTATTATGAACCCGAGCTTACAAAATCATGAATCAAAAGAAGAATTATAATGAACCAAAATATATAAAAGCGTTTATAAAATTAGCCTATGTGAGATTTGAACCCACATCTATGTGCACATGCACATTGCTCTACCATTTGAGCTAATAGGCTATCAAAATTGAACCCATTTGGCATGGATAATTCAGAATTTCTAAACTTTCAAGCAAGACACATGACCAATCACCGGACGTTCTCCCTGACAACCCATTTGGTATGGATAACTCGATTCTTTCAGCTACTACTGAAGAAATGCAAAATTTAGACCACCAAATTTCCTTATATGATTCAGATGATGGTGCCAAGCCTGCTCATAGTGTGTTTGAACGCCAAACAAGCGACCAATTTGTCACTGAATCGTCTGGCAGTCCCACCTTTGGTCATAATGAATTGTTTTTTAAATCCTCTTCATTTGATGACGCTCGTGGAGAAGTGAATCCTCAGCAGGTGTCTCATAGGTTGACTTTTGAGGACGATCTGTTGGGCTCGTATCCAAATATTTTCTGGTCTGGTGGCCATTCTTTTACTGAGAATTCGCGCTCCAACACTTGAGTTTCTTGCTTTGGTGTATATTTTCTGAAACTATTTGGCTTGTGATGGAGTTGAATTTGTAGAAATAAAATTCAATTGAAAAGTACGAGTTCAAACCAATCAAATTTGGAGAAAAATTTTAGACTTTGATGAGGAGAAGATATGTCGTTCGTCTTGATTCTCTTTGTTCCTTCCTATGGTTGTTTGAAAGGGAGAAGGGTTTGGGGGAGAAGGAAGGGTATTTTTGGAATACTCTGATTTTTTTTCTTAATTACACTCCATGCCATTTATTAATGAATCAGCTTTATTTTTTTGATTTAATCTAATCCGTACATACTCCTGATCCAACGCTCTACATTTGTTCTTAGTTCTCACCCTAAGAAATATTTTCATCAGAACCCTCCTCTAATATATTATACTTATGCTATTACTTTACTTGTATGGAAACTTCCAAATATTATGTGGAATTAAAATTATAGTATGCTTTCCATGTACAAAGATAATAATAAGTTTCTATTATTTTATTTAAAAGGTTCCTCATGTCTAGAACATTATTTTATAAAATATGAATATACAAGTCATTATTTTATATAAGTGAGTATTACTAATATTTTTATTATATCTTCTTTAACAACATAGGTTCTTATTATAAGTATACTTTGATATTTGATAATATTAACCATGAATATAAAAAATAATGTCAACAAATCTATTACTTTTATCTAAGAGATTTCCATATCATAAGATATATTTTATTATATATATATATATAACATGCACAAAATTTCTTTATCTATGTACAAGTAATTTTAATTATATGTATTTATCTTCTACTAACAAGATCTTTCTAGCATTATTTGTACTAGGTTAAATCTAATTATTTTTTGTAAAATCTACTAGACTTATATTAAAATCACTAGAATAATTTTAATTAAAGTAGGATATGAGATTGGACCTTCTACAGGATGCAATTCTGTAAAAACAAAACACAGGAGAAGTGCAGGGGAAAGGGGGCAGCGCACCACTACAGGGGCGGCGAGGCTTCGGCGACGTCACAGCGGGGCTCTGGCGGTGCTCGGGTGGGCCGGCGGTTGTCTGAAGGTGGGGCAGTGGTGGCTTGTTGTGATTTGAAGGTGTTTAAAGGTATTTTAATGGGGGGTCAGAATTTTGTGGAGCCTTCTTGGCTGAATTTTGACAAAGAGAGTAGAACTTGGCTAGAAGAGAGGAAGAGAGTTTGATGTGTGAAGTTAACAATGGAATTCAGCCCTTTAAATAGGCAAATTTTTTAGCTCTCTCAATCCACCATGAATGAATTTGACTTATGGAAGAAAGGGGGATTGAAGGGGATTGGGTGTTGTTGTGTTTGTTTGATGATGACAAAGGGTGATGATAGCTTTGGATGGTCTTAGAAGCAACAAGGAGGATTGGGAGGTCATTAACGCATGCATTGGTTTAACGTCATTTCAATATCAGACAATTTGACTCGTTGAAGAAGAAGAAGAAATAGAAGTGTTTATAATTAAAAGAGTTGTATTATGAGTATTAAGTTAGAATGGCCTAGCGGTTTGGAGTGTGTGTGATTATGTGAAAGGAGTAAGAGGTCTCGGGTTCGAGTCCCGGCTCTTGACTCTTTTTATTTGTTTTTCCATGTATTTTTGCTAGCCTTGTAATAGCCCATTATTAAATAAATCCGAAATTTATATTAATCTATTTTTATTTGAGATTTTTACCACTTTAATAATCCTCCATAATATGTTCTTAATTTTATTTAAATAAATATTTAAGCTCTCTTTTTAAAGAGGAAAAAGCATTATTTAATTAATATATTGGTTTAATAAGCCTTGGAATATTGCGAATATTACAAATTCTTTTAGATATATTAGGATTAGTCTAGCTCTATATAAACTCGCACTCGAGGTACTTTAAATCTTTACGTTCAATTTAATTCCAAGAGTTTAAGTCATTGAGTCGAAAATTCCTCCTTGCTTAGATTAGGCATCACCAATATTTACTATCTTTTATTTCTCTTGTTTGAACAATCACAAAGCCATCTCTTTGGCATAGATCGATTCATCTCTTTGACTCGAGCCATCTAAGATCAAGACCTAGTCTGGAGGTTCTCGCTCGCCCCTAGCTTCGCTCCACTCGTAGTCTTTAGGTCTCACTCTGAGACTATCTAGTTTTGAGACTCTCGCATAGGCTTCAACACTCCCTTGTGTTGAACCTCTCATCAAGGCTTTCGTGCAAGACAACTAGAGATTCCGCCTCTAGGATTCCACGTTGGCCAAAACTAGAGTTGTGACTTGCCATCCAAGACAAGACCTGGCCTAATCTAGGTGAACCGACCCCATCCACAGAGTCGAAACGCATCACTTACCCATATTGGCTAGCTTTTAAGGGTGGTTCTCCTTCCTCTTAGATACCCTGTTATCAATAGTATTAGAGTTGGGACCGGCCTTCTGATATGATGCCTTCCACTGGAATGTATTTAAGAGGTAAGGAGAAACCTGGTTTCTTGGTAGTTATGTGGTACCATGACCGGAACGTAAGAAGCAAGAAAAAACCCCGTTCCATGGTAGGTACCTGTCAGAAAGTCAGACCGATCTTCAACACAATACCTTCCATCGGAACGAAAGATGTAAGGATCAGAGAGACCTAGTATCCTGCAGGGGTTATGTGGTATCCTAGTTCTCTGATACGTGCCCATCGGAACATCGTGCTAACCTCTCGGCGTGACAAGTGCCGTCTGGACGTCGGCACTCAAAGGAGAGTGTAATGTTGCAGGAAACCGATTCCCACATTGGAAATTGCTGGCCTCTATTGACTAATTTTTAGGATATTTCTTACCCTTTAATTTTCTATAACTACCGAAGGGAGTTGGCTCAGGTGGTAAGCGGCCTGCTCCACATCCACGAGGTTAGGAGTCTGTAAAAAAAATTTCTTTGGGAGACTCGCCCATCAAAGTTAGGTGCGCGACCTGGGTCAAACTGGATGTAGTTAAAACGAAACTCTGGTGAACAAGTCGATAAAAAAAAAGGTTTGAGACCTTAAAAAGTGGAATAAAAAGTCGACTTAAAACGCATTTTTATCATCCTTATCCACCAGCTGTGTTCATCCAATTTGGGAGGAAGATAAAGCAATAGGTTATAGTGTAGTCTTTGCTCTGGTTACTTTGAGAGGGGTGCAATTTGCACATGATTCCAACTAGCTAGTAATATTAAATCAGTAACCAAGCCTTGTTTTGCAGCCTACAAGGGGAGCATAATTAATTAAGGCCGGCCTGCGTATGTACAGCAACTGTCAACTTCTTTTTGGAGATCCAATTCCACGACCGACTTTTGTTTTTAGCTCCTTCACGAGGATCATGTGAGATGCATTTGTTTTGAGCCCTGCATGGTGAATGTGGCTTGTAATGGCAGGCATTAGAATTATATTGTTTATAATATAATTTGTGGATTGAGTTTCTATCATATAAAAAACAATGTAGGTGATTTTTGTGAAATCATTGTCTTGTAGTGTGATTGGGTTCACACAACGTTATGAAAACTCAATTCACTAGAACACGGGGTTTAGGGTGTGAAATTGTTGAGAATCCTCTTCCAACATCGAAAGTTGAAAATTAAATTAGCCTGCACTTATATCTTTGAGTTACTCCTCCAATTGGTTTTAGGATGGAATCATGTGCTAGGCCCATCCGTGCATGTGCGCCCGTACCGACACGTTGTGATCTTCGTAACCTATCTTTCAAATTTGAACATAACCCATGACAACGACTCCTCCCGGAGCAGGAACAATGGAGTGATCTGAGTGAAGAATAAAGGAGGAGAAGGGATATGACGTCGGGGAGGCTTGATTTCGGTGACTCGAGAGGAGGGGGGGGATGAATCTGTGAAAGTTGAGAGGCGTCTAGAGAGTGTGGAGACGTGAAGCGACGCTGAAAGAGAGAGAAAGGAGATTTCAGGGTTTGATAAAGTTCACTAATATATACCAGGACTAAAAAATAATAAGATATATATAAACATAATAAATAAAATTGGGTGATCGCCTGCTCGGGTCGGATCGTATGATATGATCACCCGAAATTGAATCCGTCTATCACTCGAAAGGCCTAAACCCATTTTTCACCCGTATTTTGTCAATTTTTCGCCCTTTTTTCGAGTCGATTTTATCGGGTATCCATTGGGACGGGTGCACTGTTCTAAAAATCCCTTCTGGCCCCGTCTAGGCCTGCCTAGGCATGGAAGGTCTTAGCCCGCCTAGTCGTTCAGACCGTCTAGGTACCCTTAGGAAACCGTTCAGGCTGTCAAGGCGCTAGGCGATCCCTCCCCGCCTAGGGTCCGCCCAGCGTTTTTTAGAACATTGGACGGGTGAAACTTCCATCCATATGCAAACATGGAAACATTACATAACCCAAGATTAGATATATTTTTTTTTGATCCGGTAAGATTTAGGATGGGACTAGCCTAGAGCACCCTTGAACGGGTGAGAAACCTGTAAGGGGTTATAGAGAAATTAATGTTTTTTTAGTTTCGGCACCGGTGGATGTCGACCCGGCGACCTCGGGATTCTTCCCCCAAGGACCAACCGGTCCAACCGGGCTCCTCACCCTGCAAGATTAGATATATTAATTGTTTATTTAGTGATGAGTTGGGTAACCACGTATAGAATCGTGTTTTCCGTTGTTAGTGATTTTTGACTTTACGAAGAATCACTGTGCCAATGTGGAAGATTGGTCACTCGTGGCCAGAGGGGTCCACGTGATGTTAGCGCTACAAGACAATACATACTTTTTTGGGTCTCAACGTGGCAATAATTTACACGTCAAGCGATTCTTAAGGGCAATAACATTGTGAAAGTAGAGATTAGTTGCACATGTATGTTCAAACTGTTGGAGTATAATTTTTCTATTCTAATTAAGCACAAGCCTGAATGTTGTACTTTGACTGTCAGAATTCCAGGGGAAGTTATGAGTTTTTGGATTCTCATCGCTAATTGAGATAATTAAGATAGACAATTGTATCCACCAATTTATGGCTTTATATAAAAAGACAAGGAATTGGCACTTTTATTTGTGTGGACCTATTTTAGGGACATTTCCTGCCCTAATTCCATGTCTTGTGGTTTAGGAGCTAGCTCCACAATCTCTTCAAAAGTATAGAGCGACAACCCGACTTGACCTCCCCATAACAAAATCTCACTACTTATCACGGGTATATCAAAATGCTCCAAACAGAAAAGATTAAGGAGTTAGGTCATCGACAACTTTTAATCATTCATGTTTAAGTCAGAAAATTATTGAAATGCATTTGATTAGAGCTTAGATGCGAGGTTCTAGATTGTAGAGGGGAGTTCTGGTGATAATAATGCTTATAGTGAGAAATGAGAACAAAGAATAGCCATTGGATTCTATAAATCAAGGGTGGAGATTAAAAGAGAGAAATATAAGGGGCGGATTAATCAATGACATATTGAGTAAATATTCTAATTTTAATGTTAGAAGACGAAATTGCCCCACAAAGTTCTTTCTCCCAGTGTCCGTTCAAGCGACAGATTCGCAGTCTCTCTCCTCCTTCTCAAGATCTGGGCGATCTAGGAGACCCGACCTTGCGTCCTTCTTCTTCGTCGTCGACATCTCTTGCGCCAACATCGCCGGTAAACCTCGCCTTTCCCGTCGACATCTCTTGTGCCAACATCGCCGGAAGACACCAAAGGTACATCTCCTACGAACTCGGCAGACACTGAAGGTACCTCTCCTACGAGCTCCTCTTCCGGTTAGATTGGAAATTGAATGAAATTGATTGATGTGCTGAATGAACTTGATTGTTGGTATTTAGTTGATTGTTGGTATTTAGTTGCAATTTCTGCCCCCAGAGAAGCCGGTTTTGCTTATGCAAATAGTCAAATTGGTGTTGATTGCTGAAGCTGATGCAAGTATTCAATTTCTAGTTTAGGATTTAGGTTTGATCTCAGGGAACATCTTCTTTATTTTTAAAATTAGGCCAGATTGAGACTAGCGCATAAGCATATCTGAGACCAGCGCTTTCAAATTGGTGTTGATTTAGGTTTAAAATTGGCTTCAAATTGGCAATTGTAGCTACTACTATAACTGATGTGTAAAAGGAGAAACAAGAGAGCATTAAAAAAAGTATATATATTGCCTTGTGATGATATGAATAATTGGGCAATGATGCAACTATTTGTGCAATGCTATATACAACACTTGAGTTTTGGTGTAAGAGCTTGGTGGAGTTGATTCGTGTTCTATACTAATCAAATTTTGCATTTTAAGTAGAGTTTTCAATTAATCTCTATGGGTTCTGCTTGTTGTTGTATGCGGGTGGAGAACTTTGAGGATTACATGAGCCGAAATGACTTCCTCTATCACAACTGTATATGTCTCAATTGTTTTCTTCAGAATTTCTTCCATATGGTAAGTTTCTTCTTTTATGTGTCCATGGGGAATCAACATGTTGTTGTAATTTGATATATTGTGTGCATTTACAATATACTTCATTATTTGGGAGAGAAGTTCCTGCAATCACTTCATCTGTTCAAGCTAGGTGCAGCTGCAATCACTCTAGAGAACCCAAAGGTAATGAATTTTTCACCTTGGTTGCATATATGAGTGGATGGAAAGAAGTGAGAATTGTCCAGTCTGTGGCAAGATAATGAATTTTTCATTGACTTTGAGATTGAAACTGATCTAGCATTATAACTTTGAGTTGGTTGGTTATCAACTTTATTCAACGCAATATGAATGATCAATTCAAAGTGAAATTTTATGCAATTTAACAAGGTTCATGCTATTGATTAAAAAGGTTCATGCTATTGTATAATACGGTTCATGTTATTGAATAATGAGGTATTATTAAACTTGCACCTTGTTATTTGGTCAAAATAGCACCTGATATTGATATTAATGTGTTTGTTTAGGTACAATGCAAGAGAGAGAAATTCAAAGCAAGAAGGCTCAAGACAAAGATTAATGAAGTAGTTTTTTGCAAGTTCATAGTATTTATCATTAAGCGGAGAATTGGAATTGTTGAATTCATTTGTTCCTTGAGATTGTTAAGAAAATATCACCAGTGCTACACCCTTGGCCATTAATTATGCATATTTGTTAGCCTATTAGCTCAAATGGTAGAGCAATGTGCATGTGCACATAGATGTGGATTCAAATCTCACATAGGCTAATTCTATAAACGCTTTATATATTTTGGTTCATTATAACTCTTCTTTCGGTTCATGATTTTTTAAGTTCGGGTTCATAATAGTTCATCTTAAAGTTCATGTCATTTAAGTCATACTAGTTGTAATTTTGGTTCATGTTTTTATAAGCATGTCTTTTAAGTTATACTATTAGATGACCATTTACCATTAGCCTTTATTTTCAATAAAATAAAATAAAATTGTAATGCAAAACATACATAAAATTCATATGTTTAAGTAAAATCAACAAAGTTAATTCTATAATAGCTTCTATTGAAACTAGCAATTTATCAAACACTTGGTGTGCACTCATAAATTCAACCAAAAAGATCTAAATAAGTAAGAACAAGAAGGTTTTGCTTTCTTGCATCATTTGACAAAATATTGAAGCTTCAAATAAATGAAAACATATATAAAAACACAAAAATATGCACAAATTCATACAACTCAAAGTAAAAAAAAATCCAAAAACGAAAACTAAAATTGGATCTTAATTTGTGGTTCATGAAAATACAAGTAACGGTTCATGGAAATACAAGTGACGGTTCATATGTACGAAACCCATATAATCAAACTCGACTTGGATTCTAGCAATGGTCAAATCACAAACAAAATTAGTGGAATGACAAGATAATAAATTAAATAACATAATAAAATTGTCTAATCTATACAAATCATGGTTTAGTTGGTTCATAACATATAATTTAAAATATCAACCGCTCTTTGGGTTCATGGTTTTGTAAACTTAGGTTCATAATAGTTGTCTCGTTGGTTCATAACTTCGTATAATACAGTTCATTATAAGCGTTATGACTTTAGGTTCATAATTGTTATTTTATTGGTTCATGATTTTGAATACTTAGGTTCATAATAGGTGTATCGTCGGTTCATAACCTTGTATAATACAGTATAATCATTGTTGATTACTTCTGGCTCAAGCTGAACAGGAAGATCAAGCAACTTGTGGTCATCATTGGTCTCCTGACCTATTTGTTCCTCATTCACCACAGTCAAGGAATTCGATTCTTTCTCAGCCAAAGAAAGATCAAAGGTTTTGCTATCTCCTTGGTAGAAGTTCAAAAGAGGAGTATGACGCTCCAATGTCTGTATAAGTGAAAAAGAAGGGTGAATCTCAAGACTAAAAAAACGTGTGGAATAGACTTAGAAACATGCTGAATAAATCCTGTTATAAAATGACTGCCATACAGATTAAGAAACAAAATTGTTCTTGAAAATCTTGCGTTATCCAAGCACTTATATGGACATGCGTCCTTGCATAAGAAAATCACCCTCATCAGTTGAGGACTGATGTTAACCTTCACTCACACATCTAATTATCCAAGTCTGAATTTTACACAGCCAAATAGTTCCAGAACTAACACATAGCATGATAACAAGTGATATAGACATTTTTTCTAAACATGAAAATATAAATATATATCCCACAAGAGTGATACATGCTTGGAGCTTGACCCACCTGATTCAAGACCTTATAGGGTTAGAGTTGAGCACTTAACCCAAATATTAAAAAACAGAAAATAACCAGCCTAAAATAACTTGAAACACAAAAAATGACCCAAATTTGGAATTAGAGAGCTCAGAACTCAGTAGACTTGTAAATCAAACCACCCAAAACTCAAGAATTTCACACTTTTTCAACTTATAGCCTAAATCTGTGCTACACATAAAGACCCAGAGCTGATACTAATTAACATTTACTGATAAAACTCCAAAGCTAGCATGATTGACTGGTTATAATACAAGTTTGGTTCTTTGATGATAATATCAAGCTTGATCCACTCAATCAAGCTGAACCTAACCAACCCACTCAATCAAGCTCAGTCCACTTTTATCATATTAAGGCGGACTGAGGCTTTACAACCGGGCATCCACTACCCAACGAAGGAACATCAAGTGCACCCACTACCCAACGAAGGAACATCAACTGAGCTTAGAACATGTCGAGGGAACATGCCGAGGGAACATCAAGTGCTCCAAATCGGACATTGACGGCGACCGTGACGCCTTGCAAGCATAAACCATGGTCGGAGATGAAAAATAGGGCCTCGGATCCTTCAAGTTGAAGACGTCACATCCTCACCTAGTGACGTTCCTAATGAACCCTACATCCACACAATCATTGTATCCCGTCCAATTTACCTCCAAAACGATGTAATTCCGCATGTCGAATCCGAAATCTAGCACAAAATCCCCCAATTGCAAACCTAAATCAGAGTTTAGTGTTTATTTATCTTTTGAATCAGAACATTGAAATTGTAAAAACTCGACACAAAATCGAGAAATTGAGGAGTTCGATCGAGAGAGTACAAACATAGCCAATCACCGACGAAGAAGTGCTCGTGCGAAGATCACTCGGTGAGATTAACTCTGACTTTCCAAGAGAATTTGGTTCCCCCGACTATGTGGAGCGCCGGCGATCTAGCTTCCAACCTTTCAATGAGATCCCGATCGTAAGAAAAAGGGAGAAGGAGGGTTCTCTTTTGAGGGAAAATGACGATTTTACCCTTCTGGTTAAAAAAACCCATTAATAAAACGCCCATCTACACCATTGATTCCTAAAATCCAACGCTCTACATTTGTTCTCATTTCTTAGGATAAGATATGTTCTCATTTGATCCCCAATCCTAGATTGTAATTATTGATTGGTGTCTGATTTGGTTAATGTCTCTAAGTCAATTGAATTGGTTTTAATGAAAGAGGAAGGAAAAGAAAACGGGTACTACCAACCACTTAAAAATAAGGTTGGACCCAGCTACAGTAATTGTGTTTGTTAATGGGCCATTTGGGCTGTTATATGTGATTGTGTTTAGTGGGCTGATTGATGTGTAATTGTGTAATTGGGCTGATTGATGTCTTTGCTCACTGGTTTGGGTAATATGAGGTTCATTTGTTCACTCAGGCCCATTCTAAAGGCTTCACATGTGGTAACTGGGAAGTTCTGGGCTCGATTCATGTCTCCGTCCTTTTGATGAAAAACCAAGTCTTACTATCCTTTTTTTTCTATTGGGTTGAGTCAGTCGACACAAGCCGATTTACTTGTTCGTAATCCTTGTAGGTTGTGTCACAACTACAAGTCTGGACCATGGGTTTATGTCATAAAAAAAACAGTGTAAGATTTAATCTTTCGGAGCCTTCATGGAAGTAATTGACTGGCATTAAAGAAAACGATTTTTTATTCTAAAATTTCAATCTGTATTTTATCTTTTGGGTTGGACGTTTGCATTAGCCTTTATTTATGAATTATGAGGCTCCATTTGTTACCCTAATTTTAACATACACAAATTAGGCTCTTTCTTTTTCCAAATTATAACGAGACTATATATATAGGGGCGGGTTCAAGAGAAACGGCTATTACAGAGAAACGGAGGAATGAATTGGGAGCGTAGGATTTGGTATAATTAATGGTTAGGATTGAGGGTCCATAATATGAGAAATATGGAGTAAATACTTGAATATCACATCCACGATTTTAAAATGGAAACTCCTTAATTATAGGGATTTTGGCTTTAAAACGAAAATGAAAAAAATGATAAATAATTATGGTTGTTTCCTTAAAAATAGCGGATCTTGAATTTATAAAAAATAAAAATAAAATAAAATAAATCTATTGCTAGCAAATTTCATGTAACAAATAAACGTAATCAGAATCTTTCATTTACAAAATTGAATATGGAACACAAATCGTGTTTCATATAATATATCTGAATATTAAGTATAAAATCTCGAACATGTGCACAATATGTGTGAATATTAAATTGATAGTTTTGAACATGTATATAAAAGAAATCGACTATGTATACAATATATCTGAATATTAAGTATAAAATCTCGAACATGTGCACAATATGTGTGAATATTAAATTGATAGTTTTGAGCATGTATATAAAAGAACTCGACTATGTATACAATATATCTGAATATTGAGTACAAAATCTCGAACATGTACACAATATATTTGAATATTAACTTCACAGTTTTGAAACTGTGTGCAAAAGAAATCGAATAAGTATACAATATATCTGAATATTAAGTACAAGATCTAGAACATATACATAATATATCTGAATATTACTTCACAATTTTGAATATATGTACAAAAGAACTCAAATATGTATACAATATATCTGAATATTAAGTACAAAATCTCGAATATGTATACAATGTAACTGAATATTCACTTCACAATTTTGAACATGTGAACAAAAAAACTCGAATATATATACGATATATCCAAATATTAAGTACATAATCTAGAATATGTATACACAATATGTAAATATTAATTCACAATACTACATCTGAAATTTAACTTCATAATTTTGAACATGTGTACACAAGAACTTGAATATGTAATTACAAATATCGAACATATTAATAATGTAATGGAATTATCATCTTCCTCATTCTCCGGATGAACAACAAGAGCATCAACCTCATCGTGCTTGTCTGCTTTTGAACACGTTGAACCTATATCAAATTCAAAGAACTAGTCAATTACAAATCCTGAATCCACTACAAAACTCAAAATTGACGGGGGAAAAACTTTAAATAAGAAAAGTAGACTCGGATCCATCCTTAAAAAGAATTATATTCCACAACTTTTTACCCCCTTTTAATTATTACTTCATTAGAAGCATAAATACAGAAAAGTAGACTCAGATCTATCCTTAAAAAACATACAATTAAAAAGAGAATAATATGGTCTTACCAAAACCGTAATCACATACCGATTCACTTTTGCTATCTGAACGATGATCATATTCCTCCAAGCTAGTTTTTGTTTAGAATTGATTCAAAACTCTGATAGGCAAAATAAAAAAATTTTGAGTATGAGCATCTTGAAACTATATTAAAGGTCATTCATAACATTGAGTAAAATGTGAGAAAGCGAACTTACTGTGAATGATTAACACATTTGTGAAGAGCTTCTTGAAATTGATCACATGAGGGAGGAGGTCTCAAAATTCAGTCGAGAGATGATATGAATGATGAACAAGAATGGAGGTTTCAATGGCAAAGGAAAGAATATGAATAGCGTATTTGGAGATTTGTGGATAGAAAAAGATTTGATATTAATTATATATGAGAGAGAAAGATTTGCCTTAAATGAGATACAGAGAGAGAAAGAGGGAGAATTAATCTACTATTTTCACTTAATTAGAGTCCATGTGCACTTTCTTTTTTTTAATCTCAGCCTTTAAAATTAATAGATCTAAGGACTCTCCTTCTTTCCCCCGTTTCTCTATAATAAGGTGTTTCTCTAGAACCCTTTACTATATATATATATATAAATATGATGTATGTGTGAAGTGTGGTCAAGTAGGCGAATTACCATTATTGGAAGCATAGGCAGTTGGGGAGCAATCAGACAATATGCATGCGTACAGAAATAGCTAGATTTTGAGGTTTTGCATTATGGAGAAAAGCGCACATGCAGAACCATGCAATGGTGTGGTGGACCCTTTACCTATCCACTCTCTCAAGATCATATCTTTCCATCGAAAGAAAAGAAGATATTGTTTTATATATCTTCTAAAATGCAATGTCATAAGAATTGAATGTATATTATGTAGTTGTCATGTGCTATGTACAAAGTCTTTTGAGAAGTTTGGGATCTCCAGAGTAGTCAGTCGTCGTATAGGCATAGTAGCAGACACTAGCACACCAAGGATATTTCATCAATGAAAAAGTAGTACTTGATATGATGTAAATCGCATGAAATTTGTTCTAAATCAATATTTCACCTCTTATACAATCTTAGCTTGGTATGTCTGTGAAATTCGATTTTAAATAAAAAAAGGGAGGTGCTATACTTCACACTCTTTTACTAAACTTCACACAATAAAATTACTTTAATAACCTTCTATTAAATTAAAATAACAAAAAATTTAAAAATTATGTATTAAGATATTTTTTTTGATTCTCAATCATATATATTTTGCTAGATCTTTTTTTTTGGTAGAATATATTTTGCTAGATCTCTACCATTCGACAAAACACTATATCTTCCTTGATACTATTTTTTCCTTCTTTTTTTAAGAAAATAAAAAATAGTGTCATTATGAATACTACCTTGGTTCTTTAGTTTACATATTTAAAGGGTAAATATTTTCTTTTCATAGATTAGAAAGTAATGGTACGGTAAAAAAAAGTATGTTTCAACTTCAGTTGATGCAAATGATCATCATCTTATTTATTTATCAATAAAATAAAGATTACATAAACAAAGAAACACACAAGTTACAAGTGTTTATGTTAGCGTTTGCAGCTCTGCAAATTGGGGGTTGTGGATTGAAGGGAATCAACAACTAATTGCCAGCACCTCCTCCTTTGAAAAAAACAATTTAAATTTGTGCATATATTTTTTCAGAAGAATTTTATATCGCTCAGGATTTTTGCACACAATATTTAAGATTTTTACACCACGGCACTACATAGCGTAAGATTTTCACGCTATTAGATAGCGTAATATTAAAAATAAATAAAATAATGAATTATTACTCGGTGTTAAATAGTTGTAGCGTAATATCACGCTACCAAGTAGCGTTATGTAACGCTACCAAGTGGCGTCAAACCGTCAAAAAACGTGAGACATTTTACTATTATAGAAACTGGGCCGGCCCATAAATCACGCCAGGCACTAGGATGAATTTCAGTCATCATTCGTTGTTTGACTTATTTACACAAGGGCAATTTATCTGTTCAATGACGTAGCATTTATATGAGTAAATAATCTACTACATATATATATATAAAAGTAATAAGGTTTGGAGTCTTCACATTGAGTCACGTCATCTTTTTCACATGTCATTCCGAGAATACGTCATCTCAACTTTTATCACATGTCACCTTTTCCTTAAACCATATCATGGTATTTTAACACATCATATGCCATATCATACAATCAACTAATCAAGGTTAGGATCGCGATTCTAGGTTGGATCGTTGAGAGCCTTTTGGATCGGATCGTAAGATCGGATCGCTGAATCGTAAGATCCTACATCTATTACTAATAACTAAAGCCGAAGCAATTTCTGCCACCACAGTGCGCCACATCACCCCTTTATTAAAATAATAGTTTTTTATAGTTAATTATGCAAAAAAGTTATCTCCACTCCAAGTAAACATAAAGATAAAATAATATTTGTAAAAAAATTTCTCCAAATAAACATAAAGATAAAATAATATTAATATATTTTACCAATATAGATAAAAAAGAACATTATATTTATCATATTTGTAAAAGATAAATTAAAAAAATATAAGAAAAAATATGTACATGTGGTCACATATATATCTTTGAAATAAAAATAGCCATATAAATGATAATATCTTTGAAATATCTATATATCTATAACTATATATTAAAGTCGAACCTTTTCGAGCCACCATATAACGATTCTGACCCCACCTTATATAATTTTTATAATAATATTTCTATCCATAACTATGACAAATTTTTTAATTAATATGGACCATGTTTTTAATTGTAGATTTTATATTAAATTTTATATTTTCTTATATTAAATTTTTGTTCAAAAGTATGATAACTTTCTAAATTTTCTATCCATAAACATGTTAATTTTTTATACTAATTTTCTATTAATAAGTATGACAATTTTTTAATTAATTCGGTATGGATATGTTGTGTCTTACAATATATTAAATTTCTATTCATAAATATGTTAATTTTTTATATTACGGATCCGTACATAAATAAATAAAAATAATTCATCCCTTATTGTTAAACCAATTAATCGGGTCAGTTCAATTAAGTTTAGGTTCAATCATTTCGTATTCGAGTTGAGAACGGGTCCATGTCGTTAAAATTTATGGATTGATTGAGTCATCTCATTGTGGTTTTTGTGCGGGTTCGAGTAAACCCAATGAGTTAAGAGCATCAAATTTTTTTATAATTATTACATAAATATTACAAATAGAATATTTTAAGAATAAGATAATATTGGTATACATTTAATAATAAAGTATATTATTATAATAAAAATACTTACAGATTCAATATTTAATATAATTATTTATTCTATTATTTTTATTATATAAATTATAATACTTATATCATATTTTATATTACAATTATATCATATTTAAATTAACATATTACAATTATATCATATTTAAATTAACATATCACAATTATATCATATTTAAATTAACATATTACAATTTTTATTTAGAAAAGTTCCCGGACAAGGCCCGGGTCATCAACCGGACAAGGCCCGGGTCATCAACTAGTTATAACTAAAACTATGCAAGGATAACCTAATAGATTGTATATCTAGTTATATATGAAGTAAGAAAATGATAAACATTATTAATAATTTTCGTATAATTACAAATAATTTTCATACATTAATTAATACAAATTTGCATATTACTTCTCTTTCTCCTATTTCTAATATCGTTCTTTCATTATATTCGAACCCGCTCTAACACCTTCGCCTCATCCTCTTCTAACATAGTCAATGTCTCGTTCTCTACCGCTTCCTCCATGATTTTTCATAATATTGATGTTGATTAAGAATTTGTTCCTAACTCGGAGAAGTCATGGACGGAAAATTCGACAACCAAAGGTAATTATAGGATCCACACCCCCAACTCCATTGATGTTGTAATAGTTCTTCATCTGATTACTCATTGGTGATATACTTGCTTGAACCGAAATAAGATGATGCTCATAATCTACTATATATATAAAAGCAATAAGGTTCAGAGCATCCACATTGAGCCACGTCATCTTTTCCACATGTCATTCCGAGAATACGCCACCTCATCTTTTGCCACATGTCACCTTTTTCTTAAGCCATATCATGATATTTTAACACATCATATTCCATATCATTAGGGGTGGCAATTTGGTAAATCGGTTGGATTTCGGTTGGGTTATTCGGATTTCAAATCATTCGGGTTTTGATCAGTAACGGATATGATCGGTAATCGGGTATTTCGGATCGGGTCGGATTGGGTCGGATGCGTAAATTGTCGGTTACATTGGGGTTATCGAGTCAAAATCGGTCAAGCAAATCCGGGTTTCGGTTTAGTCGGATTTGTGAAAAAAAGAAAGCGGAAAATCGTTAATAAATATGGTAACAAATCTATATTGTTACAGATTTGTTAATTTTTTTATGAAAAATCTGTATTGTTACGTTATGGATCGGGATACTATGAAAACAAATCTTATGAATTCAAAATTTAAATTTAGGAGTTTGTAGCAAATCCAATGGAACGTTAAATTATTTTTGCAAAGAGATACCTACAATTCTACATCGGTATTTTTTGAAAAATTATAGAAAAAATTACGATGCTTTTTTTTTATGATAAATAGAATATATAACATCAGTTGTATACTTTTTATTTAAAATATAGAAAAGATTGTAGGGCTAGGTTTATTAATTAAGTAATATAGGATTATTTTATTTTGGGTAAAAATATAGAATTTAAATGGAAAGAAAAAATATTGAAAAGATTGTATCTATTACTTTACTAATAACTAAAGCGGTAGCAATTTCTACCACCACGTTGCGCCACATCACCCCTTTGTTAAAATAATAATTTTAAATATTTTATTATGTAAAAAAGTTATCTCCAAATAAAAATAAAGATAAATAATATTTGTAATAATATAAAATGATCTATCTTTTTATTCTCAACTTTAAAGTTAATAATTTAGATTTGATTTATCTTATTTGATTCCTAAAAATAGAATAACTTTGTACATAGTACGAGCAGTAGATTACTTACAATAAAACTTGTATTATATTTTTTTTTATTAATATCCTATTTATAATATGGGCCCGTTTGGTTTTAGATGTGGAAAGGAAACGGTTAAGGAAATGTATCTAGCCTATCTTTTAGTTTATGATTCATTGATACAAGTGGTAACCATTAACCCCTTTTTCCCAATTTTCATGTAAAATTTGAGCTAACTCTCCTCATCCATTTCCTTCATTTTAACATGGGGTAAGCATATCCCCTATTCTCCTCTAATCATTTTCCTTCTCTCTCTCTAGATAAAAAAAAGTGGATCAACACCACTTTTCTATATAAATTTGTTTTCTTTCCCTTTCCTTTCCATACTTTTACACCAAACGGGCCCTATGTCTAAAAAATACCGAGTTGTAGTCGTGCACGACATAACGGGTCAACTCATATCAAGTTCAACTTCAATTTATATCAACTTCAGAGCGCCAAACGGGCCCTAGCTAATCTCCTCTTTTATTGATGTGTTTTGAATTATTATCATCTTCTTCATAATCAAATTTAATCAGCATAGTTTTTCTCGAATTATTTAGCTTTGAAATTATTTACTTTCAATTTTTTTAAAGAGCACAATACTTTTTATCTTGTCAAATTGGACAATCTTGACATTAGCATGATAATTCGTACATGATATCGACCCATTCAAATTACGCTATTGAATAGCGTCATATTGCTTGCTCCATGGGCAGCATTGACTATTGGGCCGGCCCAAGTGACATTCAAATCTATATAATTCACGCCAATATATGCCGTGAAACTACGCCATTGAATGACGTCAAATTTAAAAACTTGACGCAAAAACTGGGTTAAAATTCTTTAATTATTATATTTTAATGTTACGCCATAGTATGCCGTCAAAATGTTACGCTATATTATAACGTGGTGCAAAAAGCTCAAATTCCGTGTGCAAAAAGGCGTAGCCTTTTATATGTAGAGTTACTGAATGTAAAATTTCTTTTGAGCAAAACAATTGCAACTTCATTAGACTATTTTATGATCTTTTATTAAGATCTTACACCCAAAACTATGTAGGTAATATTTTTTCATAAGTGGAAAGTTTAAATTTTTCAAAATTAAACCATAGGCTTTATGGTAAAGAAATTAAAAAAGTGTGAAGTGTTAGAAACTTTGGGTGTGAAGTACAGCACTTATGTAAAAAAATCTTCTTGTCTTTATCGTGATTGCAAACTCGGACAGAACCTTAGAAATTAAGCGTTTGAAGTATAGCTTCTGTTATAAATGTTTGATGAATGTACAATTCGTCAACCTAGAACATGTACAAAAATCCATTGAATTCCTTATGAAGACATTTGGATGTTCAAACAGTTTTCGAAGTCTTCTATAGTTGTTGACAATTACTAGAATTTCTCGTTTCCAAAGCCCTAAGCAAGAGGTCCCATATTGTCATGTCCTTAACTAGAACAACTTAAAATGTTTTACTAACGGAGTTTATGGCAATTACAAACATCCGTCTCCAACCTCCCAATGTCTATAGATCGAAGTCTCTAATCACTTTAATTAACGTGTGATCAGTTACATGACGGTTATGGCTGATTCTAAAACAACGATCATCAAGTTGTTAACCTTGGAAAAGTCATTACACATTTCACATACCTTGTAGGTTTCACAAACCCTCATAGAACAAAGTTTCCACACATGTAACAAAACTTTGTATAATATGAACTCCTGACAACTAAGATTCACTCTACACGAGCGTAAACTTCGCACACCCTAGCCCCTAACATATAACAAACATTGTATAATGTCAATCTATGAAACTTATATTCAATTATACGATTCCGTACACCTGCACAGTTCTTGACAATAGAAATCCATCACATGTAACAAACTTTCGTATGAATTCTATATATTCAGAAGAAAAATACACATGCTCGATCATGCATGAAAATAAAATACATCTCCCTCAATTCTTATTAATATCTTCGAATCTTTCCAATCACTACAACTAGTAGTCTAGTACAGCACACAACAACATACTACCATCCATCAATTTACCTCAACTTCGAACTTACTTATTAATTAAACATGTTAATCACACTAGCTAGAACAACAAATTCGTTTTCTGCTTGAGAGTGACACCCTATATGCTAAAACAGTAAAACCAAAACCAAACAAAAGGCATATCATAAACACGTACACTTACATAAACTATAGTCCTAGATGCTACACGTACTATAACCCTTTTCTTTTCTTTTTTTCTTTTTGGTTTTTGGGGGGCAAAACTTCAAGGCGCTGAAGAAGAATGCTGGCCAAATCTCTTGCAAACTGAGAGAGATTTCTGATCCCCACCTTGACAGAAAAAGAAAATGTCAAGGCACATATACAAGCAATTATCCACCAAGCTCACATGGGTCGACCCGGGCTTCAGCCTCAGTAACTTGCCCGGTATGGGCCCTGATATGCGGAATACAAGGACAGAAATCAAGCATTCAAATACAAACGAAGTTCAAAGACAAACAAGAAGTTTTATTCAGCTTTGAGCCTCAATCGAAATGCCAGAAATCCAAGGGGAACTACAGAGGGCAAAGAGAACTGTAAAGTAAACAAGTAATCGAAAGAGAGAATCAAAGTGAGAGAAGCACAGCTCGAACAAGTCGAACAACCACAAAGGTCTCCTTGGTGCTCTCTCTTTCTCTCTTCCTAGGTTTGGATTTCGAAGGAAGCTCAGGTCACCGGAGCTAGCTCAGGCTACAAGGCCGAGTAATGCTCTCGGAGAAGGAACCCTAGAAGCTCTCTCGAATCATCCAACCAGCGGCACAAGAGGAGAAAGCCAGCTTATAAAGAGCTCGCATCAACCCTAGCACACGCAACGACGTCGTCTAAGCTAATGAGCATGGATCACCAGACACGGGTTATCTCGGGTGAGCATTGCATTGGGCCGTTTGGCCCAATGCAGCCTCCAGCGAGAATAGGCCCATCTCGGCATTACACACACATACACTTAGTTATACATATCACAAGCCCAATGTACCAAACTTAGGAAATTACAAGACTTTACAAATACAACTCTACAATTTGCCCTCCTAATTCCTAAGTTTACATCAATAGTAAAACTTGTATCCTTGTTTTGTTGATCTCTGGTCTTACAGTCTTTCTATCACCGGCTCTTTTGTACCCTTCTCAGCTCTGTTCTGGCTCAATCACATGTAGGAAATCCCTGCAAAAGTTGAACTTATCAGTTGTAACAATTTTAGTGCCAAAATCTGCAGGATTCTTCTTACCATTTATCTTTTCTACCAGAATAGCTTTCTGTGCTACCTTTTGTCTAATGAAATGGTACCTCACATCAATATGTTTGGTTCTTTCATGGTACATGGGATCTTTGCACAGGTATAGGGCACTCTGACTGTCCATATGCAATTTGGACATATAATTTTTGCCTTCAATCTCCCTCAATAGTCCTTGGAGCCAAATTGCTTCTTTGGATGCCTCAGTAGCAGCTATGTATTCTGCCTCAGTAGAGGATAGAGCTACAATAGACTGCTGCTGAGACTTCCAAGAGATGCAATTGCCACACCAAGTGTAGACATATGAGGTGGTTGATTTTCTAGTGTCCTTATTGCTTGCAAAATCAGAATCAACATAACCATAGAGTTCAGAAGGAGAGGAGTGAACACCATAGAGCAGACCAAATTTGGCAGTACCAGCAATATATCTCAAACAGAATTTCATAGCATGCCAATGTTTCTCACATGGTTCAGACATATATCTACTCAGAACACTGATGGCAAAAGCAAGATCAGGTCTGGTGCAAATCATGGCATACATAACTGAACCAACAGCAGCATCATAGGGAATAGAAGACATTCTACCCTCCTCTTCCTTGGAGAGAGGCAACTTGGCTTTTGTCAAGTCAAGGTGCCCTCCTAAGGGCATGGAGGAGGGTTTAGCATTCACAACACTGAATCTATCTAACACCTTATGCAAATAATCAGATTGAGTAAGCATGATTTGTTTCTTAGACCTGTCCCTAACAATCTTAATGCCTAGAATCATTTGTGCATGACCTAGGTCTTTCATGTCAAAGTTCTTTCTAAGGGCCCTCTTTACATCATTGATCTTAGACATGGATTTGCAAATCAAAAGCATATCATCAACATAAAGCAAGACATAAATGGGCAAATCAGACTTGACATGCTTAAAGTACAAACATGAATCATACTTGCTAGCCTTAAACCCTAAGGTTTTCATGCATTTATCAAATTTTATATTCCACTGCCTAGGTGATTGCTTCAAGCCATATATAGATTTCTTTAATAAACACACATAATCAGGCTTAGAAGGATCAACAAAACCTTTAGGCTGTTTCATATAAATGGTTTCATCTAGGTCACCATGCAAGAAAGCAGTTTTAACATCCATTTGTTCAACTTCTAGGTCATACACAGCAGACATAGCAAGCATTAATCTCATGGTTTTATACTTAGCAACAGGAGCAAAAATGTCATGATAATCTTCCCCTTCTCTTTGAGAGAAACCTTTAGCTACTAGCCTAGCTTTGTATCTAGGTGGGTCAGTAGGTTTGGTTCCCTCTTTGAGTTTATAGATCCACTTGCAATCAATAACTCTTGAATTTTTAGGTTTGGGAACCAATGTCCAAGTTTTATTGTCATGCATGGATTTAATTTCCTCTTTCATGGCAAGCATCCAAAGATCAGAATGAACACATTTAATAGCATGCTCAAACAGGTCAGGAGTATAAGCATTCAAAACTTCAGCAATTATGAAAGCAAACTTATCAACATTGTTCACATACTTTTTGTTAGGAATTTTAACCCTAGGGGCCCTATCTCTAGTCAATTGATAATTGTTCAAGTTAGGGACCTCTTCAAAAGGCATATTCTCAACAGAATCATCAACATCATGCAAAGAGTCATCAATATCATGCAAATCATCATGGGAATTATGCACAGAATCAAACAGAGGCTCATGCAAAGATGGAGAAGAAGAAGAAGGATGTGAACTGACCTGCCCACCGTGATGGTGAGGTTGCACAGCTAAGTGCTCTTCAGTACTTGTTTGAGCATTCAAGTGCTCATTAGAAATACCAATGCCAGCATTTTCAGAGTTTCCAGAATGAGATGGAGAGTATCCAATATCAAAGTCTTCATCAAATAACTCAGATTGAGGAGGAGCAACATAGAATGGAGTGTGAACTTGTTCAGACCTGTCTAAGTGCTCAGGAGAAGAAGTGAGAACATTTTTGAAATGGAAGTCACTTTCATTGAAAGTGACATCCCTACTGACTATCACTCTGTAGCCTCCAGGCTGTATGAGCAACAGTTTGTATCCTTTTACCCCTTCAGGGTATCCCAGCATCACACACTTTTGAGCTCTTGGGTTTAACTTCCCAGCATTATTAAGAGCATAGGCAGTGCATCCAAAAGTTCTCAGATGTGAGATGGTGGGTTTGGTTCCACTCCACAGTTCTTGTGGAGTTTTGAATCCAATGGCAGAACAGGGGGATCTATTAATCAAATAAGCAGCTGTAGTGACAGCCTCTCCCCAGAGGGAATGTTTCATCCCAGCACTGATTAGCAGGCACCTTGCCTTTTCAAGCAAGGTCCTGTTCATCCTCTCAGCAATGCCATTTTGTTGAGGTGTGCCTGGCACAGTTAAGTGCCTCTTAATGCCATTTTCATGGCAAAAAGAATCAAATGTATGATTGCAAAATTCAAGACCATTGTCAGTTCTAAGGCATTTCACCTTGAACTGAGACTGGCCTTCAACAGTTTGTTTCCAATGTTTGAACATGTCAAATGCCTCACTCTTAGCTTTGAGTAAATGCACCCAGACCTTCCTGGAATAGTGGTCTATTAATGACAAGAAATACTTCTTGCCACCAACAGTGTCCACTTGGGCAGGTCCCCATAGGTCTGCATGCACATACTCAAGTGGCTTTTGAGCAACAAATTTGGATTTAGAGAAGGGAGTTTTTGAGAGTTTCCCAAACACACAATTTTCACACATGCTCATATCAGAGGGTTTTTGACTTATATACCCATCCTTGAATAGGTAATGCAATCCCTTGTTACCTATATGACCTAGTCTAGCATGCCACAGTTTAGTTGACTCAATACTCATGCAAGCATTCACTTCAGGAGACATGGTCATAACAGGGGAACCAATGACATGATAAAGCCCACGTTTTTTAATTCCTTTTACAAGGACTTTCCCATCTCTGGAGACATTTCTGACTCCATTGTGGGTGTGGATATGACAAGCAAGATCATCAAACATGCTTTCAGACAACAAATTTCTCCTTAAGTCAGGTACCCACCTAACATTTTGGAGAATTCTGACAATACCATCATGCATTTTAAAAGGAACAGTACCAACACCCTTAATCTTAAGAGAAGAATGATCACCTAACCTAACCTCACCCTCATCACAAAGATGCAAATAATCAAAGACATGCTTATGAGGTGTGACATGCATAGTGCAACCAGAATCAAGTATCCAGGCATCATGATCAGAATTAACATGATTTGCACACATTAGCAATTCAGCAGAATAGGAAAGGTGGGACTCTACAATTGCAGAAGTACCAACTTGTGATTTGGTGGAGGCTGCAAGTGCCTCATCCTTTTTCTTCTTAAAGCAGTCATTGATTAAGTGAGTCCCCTTGCCACAGTAGTGACATTTGAGGTTCTTTTTCTCAGATTTAGGTTTGGCATTCCCAGAATTAGAGTTAGAAGAGTCAGAATCCTTTTCCTTCTTCTTATAACCCTTCTTTTGGTTTTTATACTTTCCTTTAGTGAACATGATCTCAGTTTTAGAATCTTTATCAGGTTTACACTTAAACACTCTCAAAGACTCATTTTTCTGGGTTACAGCATCTATTATCTTCTTCTTAGTCAGATTTCTCACACCATCATTGTTAAACTCAAGCACATCTTTAAAATTATCAAATTGGGGTGGTAAAGAGTGAAGTAAGATCACAGCTTGGTGAGATTCTACAACCTTATCACCACATCTTTCTAAGTCCTGATTCATTTTAAGAAATTTATCTAGGTTATCACTCAGAGACATAGAAACATCCATTTTGAAATGAAAGATGCGACCTAGCAAGTTAATGACAGAAGGGAGAGATTTCACCTGATAGAGGTCATTCAACGCCTTCCAGAGATTCCTGGAAGAGTCTACTTCGACCACTTGACGAGCAACTTCATCAGACAATCTGATAATAATCTCAGAATGGGCAATTTGATCCATTTCCTTCTTTTTAGCAGCATCAAATGTGTCAGGCCATGATTCATCAACAGCAGACCAACATTTTTCTTTAATCAAGATGGCTTTCATCTTTAGTTGCCACATAGCAAAGTCAGAGGAGCCATCTAGTGGCTTTATGCGGACAGATGAATGATCAGACATAGTGAGCCTTGCTCAGAGAAGAAGAATAGAGTAACTCAGAGAGAGAGAAGAAGTTAGCAAACTTCAGCTAGTGAGTCTCACAAGAGAGATTCTCACAACAAGTACCTGCACCTGCAAGGGACAAATGTATGCAAGAGAGGATATGTAACAGATCCAACAAGATATGGCTTTGGTCTGTCACAAATCTCAACAGTCAACAAGTAAAGTGATAATCAAACACAAGTGAAGATCAGAAAACCCCAAATCAAGTTGTAGGGTTTCAGATCTGAGCAAAGACGCTCTTTTGCAAGAGCTTTGTGTAGGATCCGACAGTGGGATTACACCAGTATAACTGGAACCCGTTCTATCCAGAATCCCCCGCCCCTTTCTATCAAAGGGAATCGGAGATCTATCACTCAGAAGCAAGCAAAGCTAACATGCAACCTAAACACTTGAAGACAGTTGAGTAAAAGTTTCAAAAAAAAACAAAGAAAATGCAAGTTTCTTTATGGATCTGTATGGATCTGAGTTCTAGAGAGTCTCTTGACTCTAGAACTCTAGATCTGGTCCGAGATCTGCAAGAAGAGACTCGAGACTTTAGATCCAGAGAGTAGGAAACTCTCAATGGAACGTAGCAAGAGAAACTTCGAGAGAAAGTGAAGGAAAGAGAAGAACAACAACCGAGAACTCAAGATCTGGAAGTAGAAACTCCAGATCCAGCTAAGCGAGCCTCAGATCTCAAGATCCAACACAAGCAACAACAAGAACAAACCCTAGATCTGAAGATCCAGGACTAGAAAGTCCAGAAACTTCAAACCCTAGATCTGTAAGAGCCAAACCTGGCTCTGATACCAATTTGATATGCGGAATACAAGGACAGAAATCAAGCATTCAAATACAAACGAAGTTCAAAGACAAACAAGAAGTTTTATTCAGCTTTGAGCCTCAATCGAAATGCCAGAAATCCAAGGGGAACTACAGAGGGCAAAGAGAACTGTAAAGTAAACAAGTAATCGAAAGAGAGAATCAAAGTGAGAGAAGCACAGCTCGAACAAGTCGAACAACCACAAAGGTCTCCTTGGTGCTCTCTCTTTCTCTCTTCCTAGGTTTGGATTTCGAAGGAAGCTCAGGTCACCGGAGTTAGCTCAGGCTACAAGGCCGAGTAATGCTCTCGGAGAAGGAACCCTAGAAGCTCTCTCGAATCATCCAACCAGCGGCACAAGAGGAGAAAGCCAGCTTATAAAGAGCTCGCATCAACCCTAGCACACGCAACGACGTCGTCTAAGCTAATGAGCATGGATCACCAGACACGGGTTATCTCGGGTGAGCATTGCATTGGGCCGTTTGGCCCAATGCAGCCTCCAGCGAGAATAGGCCCATCTCGGCATTACACACACATACACTTAGTTATACATATCACAAGCCCAATGTACCAAACTTAGGAAATTACAAGACTTTACAAATACAACTCTACAGGCCCGAACAAGTAATTTCCCCCCAACAGCAGCCTCTGAAACGGCGCCGTTTGGGCCGTGGCCTTCGCCGCGTATCCCGACGGGATCATCCCGGTGAACCTGTTGTACTCCAACGACAGAGCCGACAGATTCGGCATCTCCGCCAAGAACTCGGGGAGGAATCCGGCGAGTTTGTTGTAGCTGAGATCGATCGCCACCAGTTTGCTTCCTTCTCCGATCCCGCCGGGGGATTCAATCGAGGAAAATTGGTTGTGCGAGAGGGAGATCTGCTGGAGAGATGGATGAATAAAGACTTGTTTATAGACAGGTCCGATTAGCCTGTTGAAGCTCAGATCCAGCACTTCCAGGTACCTCAATTGATCCAGATTGTTGATCGGAATTCGGCCGTTTAAGCTATTGTTCCTGATCGAAAGGGAAACCAGCGAATTTGGGAATGAATCCGGGAGAAAGCGTGAGATGCTGTTGTCACTTAGATCTAGAAAATACAGGCTGTTAAGCGAACCTAGAGAGGGCAAATTGCCGGAGAGGCGATTTTGCTGCAATTCAAGCCGTTTCAGGCTTTTGAGGCTGTTGAAGCTCTTAGGTATGGCTCCAATTAGATTGTTGTTGTCCAGATAAAGCTCTTCGAGTAGAGAGAGCGAGCCGAGGGAGGGAGGAATGCGGAGCGCGAAAAAGTTTCTAGAGAGACTGAGTCGGCGGAGCCGAGTCAGGTTGGAGAGCGAGTCGGGAATCGCGCCGGCGAGCGAGTTTTCTGAGAGGTCAAGCGTGTTGAGGTAAGGGAGGTACCACCGAGTCACGCGGGCGAGTGACCCGGTGTAACCCGCCGAGTCGAGGGCGATTTCGGTGACTCGGGAGAAGCCGGAGAGAGTGAGGTCGCACCTGAGGCCGCACGTGAAGCGGGCGGAGAAGAGGCTCGCGCACGGGTCGGAGCTGAAGTCCCATGAGCTCAGGCAGGATCCGGCCCGGATTGAGTTCGGGTGGATGCTCCGTTTTAGCTGCTTTAAGGTTTGAATGTCATCTGTATGTGTTGCGGAGTCCGCCAAACAGAGCATTAGAAAGATTGCGATGGCGAAGGTGGTGAAATTGACACAGGAATTTGGGGAGGATAGGCGTTTCATTTTTCTGTTTATTTTTGTGAATTCGTTCTCTTTCTTGTTCTCTCTTGTGGTTGTTTTGGATGTCGGTATCGAGTGGAGAGGGGTTTGCTTTGTGCAGAAAAGGAAATTTGGGGGGTTCTTTATAATTTTTATATTTACGGGGGCTACGAGGATCGATCTTGCTCAGGAGAGTCCCCACGCGCCCTCAATTGAATTGCGGAGTCAGATGATCAGAGTTAAGAAGCTGATTTTATTCAAGATTTTCTGAGCCCAGTCCAACGGCACATTTGTTGATTCGAGATCAAATCTCACTAAATTAATGGACTAGTGGAAGATTAATATTATATCAGATCTGATCGAAATTAGACTCAAGTCTACCCAAGCTTAGCATATTAATCCCAAAACTTATGATTTAAACTTAAGCATAGAGGATGAACCCTTCTGCTTTCTAGGTATGGAAATTGTCGGTTGATATTATTTGATCGGATCCAATATTTTGCACAGATATCCGAATGATCGGATCCTATAGAGTAGTGTGTGCTATAGGCACGGCGTCGGTGGTCACGACAAAGGGTGCAGCATTAGGTACGACCGTGGGTGCAAGAGGAAGTGGTGTAGGCACGACACTGGTCACGGTAGAGGCAGCCTTTGGCGCAACAAGATGCGCAACTGTGGGACTGTTCAGGGTCGATGTCACGCGAGTGCAAGGATCACAAGGGTCTCGACCAACATTGTAGTAGGTGGAGGAGCGATGTCGGGGTGGTGCATCATAGGCTTGACGTTGAGGGGACGACGAGTCATAGTAAGGTGAGTCACCATAATATGATGTCGTAGGGGGTGAAAAATGAAGGGATGGATCCAGCCCGCATGGTCATGAAGTATGCGTCTAATGGCCATGATCCGTAATGTGTGATCTGAAAAGTCCTGCGTAGACCCGTGGAGCTAAATGTCGGGCCATGAGAAACACTAAGTGTGTCCATATCTCAACCGGTGGCCAACGACGATACCATCGATCTTCCTCAACACGGTCCCGCCACTCACCTGTGTAGTCGGTGAAGCAATGAATAGCGACGTCACACTGCTCATACTTGTCATAGTTGGCTGAAGTAATAAGCCATGTGATGGGTCCAAGCAAAGAATGCGTCAGGGTCGTCATACCCGTAAAAGCGCCTTAGTCAAAGTCTTGTATGAGACGTGACAAGACAAGAGTAAAAGTAAATCAAGAAGAGATCTCGGTACCAACATGCCAAATCTATAGTCCGCATCAAGGACTCGGTTACACACGGCACCAGCATGCCAGTGTGGAGCGCGAGACGCGAGTCTCGACACTAGGAGTTCTTTTGGTGGCCGAGCAAGTGAGATCGATGTTGGCACTTCAGGTGCGGCGCTAGAGAGAGAGAGAGAGAGAGAGAGAGAGAGAGAGAGAGAGAGAGAGGGGGGCTAAGGTAGAAGAGTAATCTCTATTACACTAAAAAACAAAACTGACTACAAAGAAAGGCAAGGAGGGCTTTGTATTGATAGCACTCCTTCCTATACAAAATGAACTAGTCCCAGTTTGCAAACTGAAACACACATCCATCATACACATAACATTAAAACAAATACATGAAATATAACATATAATAAAGTCATGAAACATAAATAATAATAATAATAATAATAAAAGAGATAGACACCGATGTGGCTCGGCTAAGCCAAGAGGATTGCATCGTGGCACATGCACACCAAGGGGGCGCCATGGCATATGGCGCCTCGGAATCATCAAAGCTTGACTTGGGTCAAGGCTAGATGCCATCAGCGGGCTATCGAACCAGGCGGGTGTAACACCCTCTCCTTACCTAACCCGGGGTATTATTGCCAATAACATTGATTAGTCCTAAACCAAGGTTGCCCAAGGCTTTAAAACTTTACATACAATTTAATACAACACTTTATTTACATATTTGGGGCACATCCTCATGCTCATTGCCTTTTATACACTACTTTTGAGATGGATTTAGTCCCTATATCAATTTTGGTACATACTAACTAAATCCAATTATTATTGTCACATAACTGAATTTCCATTTTTCTTGGGTCTATTGGGCGTATCCCTTCCCTTGGGCAGGGGTACCCCCATCTTAACCCCTAGATTCAGCTGTACCGGAGCCTCACTGTGTCAATGATGATGACGACTTTATTTACATATTATTGTATTTCTTTCTTTATAACATGAAAGACATATCCAGGTTGTAGCTGATTATTGGCAAGAAAATGGTTGGAATTGGGTGGCTCTTCATGATCTGTTGCCGTCTGAGATCAGGGCAAAGTTGGCTGTTGTGCGACTATTTGCTGACCCGTTAGCGAAGGATAAGATATTCTGGGGCCCGTCAGCTTCGGGCTCTTTCACTTCCAAATCGGCAAAGTGCTTAACTGATCGACCCTTGATAAATCCAACGTCTCCGGTTTGGTCCCTTGTTTGGAAATGCCCTGCACAACAAAGAATTCGTCAATTTCTGTACACTTCATGTCATGAAGCTTTCCTCTGTAACATGAATAGAGTAAGGCGGGGGTTGTCCTCCTTTGATGCATGTCCTAGATGTTCCCAACCGGAATCGTGCTTGCATCTTCTCCGTGATTGTGAACAGGTTCGTAATTTGTGGCTCTCTGCTGGTTTTTCCTTTACTGTGTCGTCTTTCTTTCTCGAGCATGATACTCGTCAATGGATCAAGGCCAATATTAAATTGAAAGACAGGAATAGTTCGTGTTTTGCATACATGATTTGGTATATATGGAAAGCTCGCAACAAGCTGGTTTTTGATCAAGTGGACTGGTTGAATAATATATTGAGTGTGGTTACAAAGGCAGTTGATGTAATAACTGTGGTTTTTAAGGATATTTTTAAATTTTTCTCGGATATCCTTTTAACCTTTTTGATCCGTTTTAACGCTTAATCCAATATTTTTGTTGGAGATTAAATCATAGAAAATTGTTGGTGACATCCTAAAATCACAAAGAAATGATTTTATGGAACGATGTGAATTTTAGGATTTTTCAGTGGAAAAAGAATATTTATTGGATAAGCCGTCTTTTTAATTATGTACCGGAAGGGATTTAGAATACGAAACGGAAGCCTTAAAAATTGAAGGTAGCAAGATAAAATCATGGAAAATTGGTTTTATTGGTCTACATAATTTATGGGACGTTTTCCGTTTAGTAAGTTTTTCCACCCGAGGTACATAATTTTACCGCTTTAACGCGAGGCCCGTTCCGAGACGGGTTTGATTTTGTAAATGCCTTTCTTTGCTTAATTGAGAAGGAAGAGGAGAACGAATCTTCTCCTTAGGCATATCTTATCTGCCTTTTTCAAGTCTATCACTTTGGTTTTAAAACCAAAGGAAGGAACCCGAGAGAGTATGGACGGAACGGACTCGGGGAAAGAATTCACCTTCACCGTCGGCTGCCTTTCTTTGCCTCCTCCACCTTTCACCTCTTCTTCTTCAACTCTTGCTGAGCTCATGCTGCTGGGAAGGCTGT
Source organism: Fallopia convolvulus (assembly GCA_964016875.1). NCBI lineage: Eukaryota > Viridiplantae > Streptophyta > Magnoliopsida > Caryophyllales > Polygonaceae > Fallopia > Fallopia convolvulus. The sequence goes on from OZ024722.1 coordinate 53,731,366, forward strand.
AGAACCAGCGAGGGGATTTGGAGGAACACCGGACTCGGGAGAAAGAATTCACACCGCCGGACATCTCTTTCTCTCCTCGCCGTATGTCGCCGTCGGCGATCGTTAGCTTCTCCGACCACCACCCATAGCAAGGGCTGCTGTCGGGCAATACCCAGCCACCCTCGGGCTGGGGGATCGAGCCATGATCGAGCCAAACGAGCCATGGGCTCGAGTGAAGGTATATACGATCGAAATTAATTAGCGGGCTGATTGCGGAGCCACCGTAAGGGCCTTTTGGTTCCGCTTTACTAATTAAATTTATGGTTTTTATAATCTTGACGTTGATACGGTCCCACATGTTCAAACCGCTCGAGAAACGGACGTTCGGATCTTCAGTTATAGCGAATACAAGTTTTGGATACCGATTGGCAGGTAAAGGACTTCAGATAATTACTCAGGATTCGTTGTTAATCTGTTTGATCCGAGATTTGGTAATCTTTAAGAACTGTTGTTGATGAACAATTTTTATTTAGAAAATTGTTTCAAAAGTGAAGCGGATAATTAGTTATAATTCCGCCAAGATGGCTCCTTGAAGCATGATAACTAAGGATTTATTATATATCGATATTCGAAAATTAAATCGTTTATCGATTAGAAAGTTGTAGGAGTTGAGAATACAACTAAGAGGTGTTTCTGTGAGCTCGTTGCTGAGAAATCCTTTGGTTATATTTGTCAGAGGGATGATACAGATTACTGTTGGAATTGCTAAGGACGTCGAGCACGCCTTATAAGCCAAGTGGACGATTCTCTCTTGCGTTATTGTTATTAAATGAGGAATTGGATCCCATTTAATATTTGCGTTGGTAACAACTTGTATGATTAATAAAATATGATAGGTTGTTATATTTGTTAGAAATAATGACCATGTTGTTTATTCAGTTTTGCGGTAGAACTGGATTTAGGTCCGTTATAGGTGACCTTGTATGCTGTCTCACGCTGAGACATTGTTGTGATTAAGATAGTTCAGGGAGTGGTTTTATATCCTCTCTTTATAACAATATTACATTAGGAGGGGCCTAATCCTAATGGTGAGTCATGACTCTCTTCCCCTACTCTTCGTGTGAGAGGGTTGATAGGCACTCTAGCTAAGTGCAGGTTCAGCATGGTGTAGTGTAGACGACCTGGTAATAGGCCTTTGGGATCTCTACCTCACCATATGCAAAATGAAAGATCAAGGATAGCTTAAGTCTTGTGATCTTGGTGTTGAGATGATTATGGATGAAACAGGCCCTCTAATCTCTACAGTATCGGGACCCGTGCTATTCGGGTTTTTCAAGGATGAAATAAGCCTCTGACCTCGGTAGCATTGTGTTCCATCGACAGTAGTTCGGGCCGATTAAAAGCCACCAACTTGTTGTGAAAAGTTTTGAAAGTAATATAAGATTAGTGCGTTAGGCACATTAATATACCTGAATGGTTCGTCCAGTCGGAAAGTCATTCTTGCTCCCGGTTATGAATGATTCTTAATCAAACTTTGATTAAGTTAATCTGAATAGTCGATGGAGGCTTTTCAAAATGTTATGTGATTAATATGAGTTTCCAACAATTGTTCATGTTCCGTAAGGAAACCACAAGCGGTGGTATTCTCTCTCTTGATTATGCGAGTCTCCTTCTTATTCTCTACAAGACTGCTAACTGTTGGATCAAATCCGAGTCTATTCGGATTTGGATGCCAATATGTTTAGTTACAACCATAAGAACCAAGTTAGATTCTCCGCTTGCTAGTCTTTCATTAGACTAACCCGTCCATCTTCTTTTCTTTTATATGGTCGGCTGGTGTCCACCGTTGTATACGATACATCAGGTTCTTCTTGGAAGTTGATTCAAGAGGCGGATTCAGATGTTTGAAGCTCCAGAAGTTGAAGAAAGGTTTCCAATGGCTATATTTGATTGAAGATCATGGTTGAACTACTTCAAAGCGAAGCTGGGTTTCAGAAATGAGAACCTAAGGAAGAATTAATGAAGATTTTGTTTAAATAGAAGGTTGTTCTATTTATTTATTTATTCTTTTAAGTTGAGGTTTGTATAAGACGTTTTATGTGTTTTTCCGATGTAATATTTAACTTAATTTTGTTAGGTTTTAAATGGTTTCTTTTACCTTGTTTTTAGTTTGTTCAGTCAGTTTAAAGCCTTGGGTAGCTTCGGTTTAGTCTTAATCGGGGTTACTGGCGGTAATACCTCCAGGGTAGGAAGGGGGTGTTACAGTTGATGCTTTCTACTTAGCGAGATCTACTAGTGTCTTAATGGTGGCTTATCCTTCATCAAGTCCGCCACCTGCTAGTAGTAATTGGATTGCTCCTGATGTGGGATGGATTAAACTAAATGTGGATGCGGTATCGAAGGGAAATCCGGGACCGTCAGGTGGTGGCGGGGTTCTCCGGGACTCCTCAGGCCAATTTTTACATGGATTCACCTTCATTTGTGGTGTGACCACGGCACTGGTGGCTGAACTATGGGCGATATATCACGGGCTCCAATTGGGGCGTAAACTTCAGGTGGAACGGTTGATCATTGAGACAGATTCTTTGCTGGCGTGCAAGCTTATAAAGGATGATCAACTCAAAACACATGAGGTGTTCAATCTCATTATCCAGTGCAGGAAGTTCATGCAGCTGCAAGGCTGGAATGTCAAACTTTCCCATATTTCCAGGCATGCTAATTCTATGGGTGACTCTTTAGCTAATTTCTCCCTTGTGGTTAATGCCCCTTTTGCTGAATCTATGTTCCCCCTAATTCTATTAGGCCTAGCAGCATTGCTGCAACTATTTCGAACTTTGTTTCTTAAGCTAATAAAATAAGGGTAATCGGCCCTCATTTTTCACCAAAAAAAATGAAAGACATATCTAAAACTTGTTCAAAACGAAACCATCTAGCAAGCAAACTCATCATTATTTTACAACTTTAAAAAGTTCTTTTCATCCTTCTTGCCCTGATAGAGCCTACCATCTTCAAGTGATAAAACCTCCTTCCTTGATCTCTTGAGTAGCCTTTACTTCTATAGTCAAACTCCCAAGTTAGCTTTAATTCAGAGAATTCTTCTTCTTGACTTTCCATGAACTTCATGAAAAAAAATATATTAAGTTTTAATTATCCTTACCCATTGTTGTATATATTTAAAATGCAAAAACGTTTTGATTTTGGGCCTCTTTTGTTAATGGGCTTCTGTCCTTTTGTGACAAAATTTCAGCTTTGGTACTTTAACTCTCCCACATCTAAAACATAGAGTGATCTTTGTGTTATTTATCTATGCCTTTGTTTTATAATTGGTTAGATGAGTTGAGAAGGGAACTCTCTCACGTGCGAGCGCGCCGCTGCCCGGGCTCGGGATTCGTTGTGCGCGATGTGTAGCTTATTTTGGACTTCATTAATTTTTGGGCTTTCGGAATTACGGATTTGTAAACTAATTGCTTGTCCACAACTTCCGATTTTAGTTTTAATTATTTTAAAATTCGAGTTCTTATCTTTGACTTGGTCTTATCTCTTACTGATTTCTTTTCCCATACCAGACACAGTTTCCATTTTAAAGGAAGTTGTTTTCGATCCTTAAAGGCCCTAAATTTCGTCTATGGTAACTCGTTCGATTCGTTCAATTTTGGTTTATTACTAACAATTTAGAAGTGATTTTTTGAGAAACCAGAATGTCGACGTTACCCTACTTCAAGCTTATGTTGGATCTTTCAAAACTCAAAACCGCTTGATGGGACAAACTACAAGTGTTGGTCTCTGAAGACGATGATCTTTTTTGAGCAATTGGAGGTCGACTATGTTCTTCTTCAGCCGGCTCCAACGCCATCGACTCCAACGCCCCTGAACCTTCCTGGGGATCCTTCGACTCTTGTGGAACAAGTCACCCCTGGCTCTCAAGCATAAGAAGAAGGACATGACCCTTCTCGAGTTAGCCATTCACTTGAAGATCGCGGAGGTGAATCGCCTCAAAGATAAGCCTAAACCTAAACTTTCTGAAAATTAAGGCTAACCTGGTGGAATCTTCTTCAAGATCTGTCAGGTTCAAGAAAGGTGATGCTACCTCAGGACAGAAGAAGGATAAAGTTCATAATAAGAAAAACTTCAAGAAGCAGGGAAAACCACAAGACAAGTGTACATAAAGAGGTTGAGCATAAGCTCTTAATGAGTTCATAGCCCAGGATGTGGGTGGTCCTTTGAGACGGACTTCATGAATTCACCGTTGGAAATTGAGAGGTTGAGTTATAAACTGTTAATGACTTCATAGCCCTATCATGGTTGATCTTTTTGAGACGGACTTGATGAAGTCACCTGCTAGAGTGTGAAGGGATCTCCTTCTATGAAAGAACTTGGGTAATCTTTCTAGAGCACTCTTTAGCATCCCAAGACATTTTGGCTACATGTCAGATTTATCGCGGAATCACAAAAAACATAGGAAAGATGTGTGTTGTTAGGAACTACCCCAACTTTAAGGAGCTCAAGACTTATTTCACTTCTTGAAGAAAGGGTTACCTTGCTTCACTATGTGTTGGTTCAATCGTAAGACATCAATGCTTAGGCATCAATTCTATAAACCATGCTTATAACTTCATTTTCATCCTTTTAATTAAAAACTTGTTTTCGAATTGTGGGGAATCGTTCGAAATATTTCTAATGCAAAAACATTTTGATTTTGGGTCTCTTTTATCGATGGGCTTTTGTCCTTTGTGACAAAATTTCAGCTTTGGTGCTTTAACTCTCCCACATTGGAAACATAGAGTGATCTTTGTGTTATTTATATATTCGTTTGTTTTATGATGGGTTAGATGAGTTGAGAATGGAACTCTCCCACGTGCGCGCCGGCGCCGTGCGGACGGCTCAGGCTTCATGGCGCATGCGCAATACGGTGAGGCGGCTTTTTATGGACTTCATTAATTTTTGGGTTTTCGAAGTTACGGATTCATAAACTAATTGCTTGTCCGCAACTTTCGATTTCGGTTTTAATTATTTTAAAATTCTAATTCTTATCTTTGACTTGGCCTTATCTCTTACTGATTTTTCTCCAATACCGCGACATTGTTTCCGTTTTAAAGAAGTTGTTTTCGATCCTCAAAGGCCCTATATTTCGTCTACGATAACTCGTTCAATTCTGGTTAGTTATATATTGACAATTTGTGTATTTTTAGTGGGTAGAAACTAAGGTTCACGTTCAGTTTTAATTTATAGACGAAAAAGAATCTCATCATTTACGTTGAGACGAGGTGAAACCACTTTCGGTTTTAGACAAGGTGAAACCTTAGAACATCCTGGCTTGGTTAGTTCAACCACTATTTTGACTTGCATTACCTTTGTGCTATTTACTTTTTTACCTTGAATCTGAACCAAATTAAGGTAGTTGATGCTTCATTTTACTAATTGTTTGCCAACTTGGGAAACATATGACTTCCCAACATTTTCTAAGAAGATGATTTCGTTGACAAGTTCACTCTAAAAAAAGAGGTGGAAGGAGGCTTCAGGTAGATATGTTGCCAACTGAACAAGTTCACTCTCATTTATTTTTATCTATTATTGAAGAAATATATACACTATCTCTACTGAAGAGAAGGGACAACAGAGCCCGCTAGATCACCCTCACTCCGTCACACAAGCTTCAACCATTGTTCCTTCTATAAACCCCAGATTGTTCTTCATAAATAATGCTTTCGTCATAGTCTTCCTCCATCGAAGATAATTGTCACTGGTGAGTTAAATTAATGTTAGTTTCATCCCAGATGCAAAGATCTTTCATTGATCAATGGCTTGATAACATGTTAAATTTAATATATCATACTAACTTACTAAGTTACGAACCTCACTCAAAAAAAGGGGAAAAAAAGAATCAAAGAACGTCTCAGAATCATAGAAATTTATTGCATTGTAAAACAACTTACACGAGCTATAACATACACATTACAAACTAATGACATCTTCATTTAGCAAACCCTTTCTAACTAAGCATCACTTCACAACATAGTTGGAAAAAAAAACTCTTGTCTCACTCAACAAAGAAAACAGTGATTAAGTTGGAATTTTTATGAAATTTTTACACTTATGCCTTAATCTGCATGGAAAATTGCATTGATAGATTTGAAGGGTCGAACTGATAACATCCCCTAACCGTCCGATCTCGAAAATTTAATGACTAAGATCATGCATTAGCTAAATTAATAAAATCAGAAAAAACTCGTATGTGCATAATTTTATAACCGTTTGTGCTTAATTAAAGTTTAAAATTGAATGTGCATGCTCTATTTTTGAGGAGTGTGTATGATTTTATAATGAATGTGTCTAATCTTATAACTAAGTATGCATAATCTTATTAATTACTAATTGTGTATGACCCTATAATTGAGTATGCATTACCATATAACAAAGTGTGAATGATAATACAAATTCACATTTACTTATGATCATACACACTCGATAACAATATTATGCACAATTTACTTGTATAATTATGTACCTTCAGTTATATGATCATGTACACTCGTCTAAAATAGAGCATGCACACTCAATTAAAAATCTTGCACACTTAGTTACAACTGTACAGTTATATAATCATTCACATTCACCAAGTCGCAGACCTCACTTCACTTCCATAATTGAAGCTTGAAACCGCTCGCCTCTGGTCGAAGCTCGGAATCTTGGAACCGCTTGCTTCTCCTTCGTCTCCGCCCTTGAACAATAATGGAGATGGGGGTGAAGTTTAGGTTTGGTTGAAATCCACCTCTTTATTCGGGTATGAGAGTAGCGAAGAATTTCGATATGGCCCATTCCTAAGAACGGTTCATTCCTAAACTTTGTACGATACCAAACGTTGAAATTGGTTTTGGTGATTCCTATTTCAATTCCTCATAATGAGGGTATGGTACCAAACAGGCCCTAAAAGAAATCAATTTCTACTTAATAGATTAACAAAATCAAGATTTTTGAAGTGGAATTGAACTCTCACATCAAGAAATAGGTTGTGTATAAATACGTTCAAGCAAATGAACATAATCCGTTGTAGTCTAGGTGGTTAGGATACTCGGCTCTCACCCGAGAGACCCGGGTTCAAGTCCCGGCAACGGAACTCTTTTTCATCTTTGCATATATATTAACGCCTGCAACTTACGCGGAAACTTTATACACACGGTTTTTTTTTGTTTTCGCACAGCACATATCCTGAACGAGCGCTCTTTTCGGATAAGCGCTCGTTCAGAAAGAGCGCTCTTTTGAAAAGAGCGAAAATCCTACAAGAGCGGAACTAAGCCCAAAAAATTGGCCCATTTTCGGCCTTAATGGGCCGCTCTAGCAAAAGGAGCGCTCGTCTGAAACGAGCGCTCGTTTAGGACGAGCTCTCACCTAGGTTACAAGGGTAGAGCACTCGTCCGCCTCTTCATCTTCCATCGTTCCCAACCAATTTCCGTCTTCTAGATCTGAGAAATCCGGCATACTTCCTCCCGATTTTTGTCCAGATCTAATCCAATTATGCATCAACTTCCCAAATTCGGCTTCAAAGGAAGCCATTGTTGACCCGAGATCGGAGGCGACGAATTCAGCGGGGCTAGGGACGGAGGCGATGAATGCGACGGGGCTAGGGACGGAGGCGACAAATTCGGCGGGGCCAGGGACGGAGGCGGCGAATTCGGTTGGGACGGAGGCGGGGATACCGGTGACATCCCAAGCAGTAGGGAGGAGCGGTGTTGGGACCTCCGAGCAAGCTGCTGCAAATCCCGCCATGGAAGCCATTGTTGAGGGCCAAAATCCGGTCCGGTCTCCCATCCAAACAAGATCGAGATACCAAGTGGTACGTATTTAATTTTTAATTATTTTTTAAATTAGAATATTATTTAATTTCCTACATTATAATATTGAATATCATATTATCTTGTATTTATGATTAATTTTGAGTTATTATTATTTAGATTATTATTTAAATTATTATTTGTTCAATGTTTAATTTTGAATACGATTGTGTACAATTGTTTGCATATTGACATTCGAATATTTAGGACTTTACAATTTAATACTTTTAAAATATATAGAAGAATTCCTCTAGAAAAATAAAAATAGATAGGAAATAAAAATGTTCAAATTTGAATTGGTATATGTAAAAAACAATTATATAGAAATAAAGTTATATTCAAAATGGAAATCTGAATATCAATAAAAATAAATAATTATATAGAAATAAAGTTATATTCAAAATGGAAATCTAAATATCAAAAATGGAAACCCTAAACCCTAAACCCCAAACCCCAAAATGAAAACCTAAACCCTAACCCTAAATCCTAAACCCTAACCCTAAACCCTAAACCCTGAATATAAATTAAAAATTGAATATTATGAAATCAAATTTGAATTGAGTTTCAACAAGTAAAAAAAACTCGAATACGAACTAATATATAAAGAATAGAAGAAAGACAATAGAAAAGTTAGACTCAAAAGAAAAGGAAAATAATTGAATATTTTAAAAAGTTGAATTCAACTTTGACAAGTGTAAAAACAAAATTTCAAACTATTATATAAAGACACTTAAAAAAAGAAAATGAAAGTGAAATTCAATTCGCATATGAAATTCAAATAATATAATTTGACATACGAAAATTTATTTAAGGAGTTGCATGCGAGCCTCAGTACTATTTTGAGGAGGAGGAAGAAGAGGAAGAAGCAACCTTCAGTAGCTGCTGTTGCACATGCTATATTAGCATCGGCACAGGCGTTAGATGTGCATCCGCCGGATACCGAGTTGATAGATGGGATGGAGAGAGATATTGACCCATCTGCCACGGCAGATGTTGAGTTTGACGATGAGGTTGATGAGGATGGCGAGGATCTGATTGATGAGTGGCGAGATGACGAGGTTGACAGGCAGTTTGTCGATATTGGATCGGACGTGCCCATGTGTACAGTGGAGGATCTATCTGTAGACGATCCTCCTATACCCCCGACTTCTAGTCCGCCCTTCCCATCGCCGACTGAGGGTATTACTCCAGCACAGGCCCAGGATTCGGCCCAGGCTTTCGCTCCCCCTCTAGTTTCGTCCCAGGCTTCCGCCCCCCTCCATCTTCGGCTCAGGCTTCTGCTCCCCCTCCAGCTCCGGCCCAGGCTCCCGATCCCCTCGCAGAGGATCTTGCGGCTCATGAGATCGAGGTCGCGGAGCTAGGAGGTCCTTTATATGGTACTCTCCTCGTTAGCTATGACACTCATGTAGCTCGGAAGATATATCGATTGACAAAGCTACTACAGGAGTTCGAGGAGGCTCAGCAGAGGGGTGACCAGCCTCCTCCAGTTGCACCGGTGATTGACGATGATCAGCGGAGGAAGATTTTGAGGGTTTGGTCGCGACGGATGCGATTGGATGGCATTAGACACGCCATTGGGGGCGGGCCCGGTACGTGGTGGCATCTTGTTCGGGAGAGTGGTCTTGGTCGTCTTATTGACCTCGAGTGGAGGTACACGGACCACGTTTTGGTCTCGGCATTTGTGGAGCGTTGGCACCCTGAGACCAACAACTTCCATTTTTCGTGGGGTGAGATCACGATTACACTTCATGACATCCATCAGATTTTGCGGTTGCCCATCGATGGCGATGCACTTGTTTCTCCCCTTACATTTGAGCAAACACCTGCGCGACTGGCGCAGATGTTCGGCCTAGATCCTCTCACTGCCCGTTCGTACCAGACAGTGATTCCATCGGCACATGTGATGTTATATTTGACGGAGATGGTAAGGGCCCCCCGAGCTGCCGAGCCTGGTGTTATCGCGTCCACGCTCTTGTTTTACTTGCTTGGGATGTCCTTGTTTGTTGCCAAGTCCGCGAATGGGCTGAAGACCAAGTACCTAGGACTCTATCTCGACCATGATCGGACATCGGGGTATGCATGGGGCGTCGGAGTACTTGCGTTGCTCTTACGCAACCTCGGAGAGGCCTCACGATCGAAGGGGATGGGGATCGCCGGTTGTGCGCTTGTTTTGAGGGTACGTAATTTATTTATAGTTTTTTTTTCAAATTCAACATAATAAAAAATGATTGACTAGTTTTATGATTAGGTTTGGATCTGGCACTACTTTCGGGGTTGTCGGGGTCATGCGGTCTTGGATCTGGACAGGATGGATGATGATCGAGCCGCTGCACGAGATGCACCTGATGTCACACTACCGAGGGACAAAGCTCATTTGGAGGCCATGCGTCGGTGGTTGGATACTGTGAGAGCCGAGGAGGTAAATACAAAATATCTTTGAATTTTATTACGTTTTTAGGGTTAGTTTACATATTATGTACGAGTGTTTTTTTTTGGGTGATTGCAGATTAACTGGATGCCGTGGGGTGACTTGGATTTTGAGGGAGAGTATCGGATTTCTCTATACCACGGCACACTATAGTGTCTTGATGTACATGAGGCATACATGCCGGGCAGATGTTATCGACAGTATGCCCACCGTAAGGATATTCCGGATCCTCCCATCAGGTCGACGGCAGTGGAGCGTCATGCGACTTTGTCTCGATATAGGGTCACATTTAGTCCAGACGATGATCATTGGGCTCATCGGTATGACCATTTGATCCCGCTTCCAGAGGATACTCAAGTCATATATGCATGGGAGGTTAGTGATGACTACATTGAGTGGTTCAGGGATCGATCTCATCCGTACGTGGACCCGAGATCTGAGCCCCAGGATCACCCTCGCCCTCCGGATCCCCACCCTATTCCTGGAGTTGATGAGGGCATGGTATTTTTCTTTTTTGTACATTATTTCAATTCAAATTATTTCTTAATTAGGTATTATTAATAATTTGATAATTTTTATATACAGCGGATCCAGCACGGTGCGGGCTATGCACGAGCGTTTCTGGCCGGTTTGCCGTTGAGTCATCCGCATCGTCGTGCTTGGCAGCATCTTCTTTCCATTTTAGACTCTGATGCCCCACCACCCCCTCCCTTATCCGTGTTTAGGGATTCGCAGACTGAGCGTGGGGAGGGCAGTGGAGCATCACGTACTGATTAGGATATTTTGGATTGTAGTTTGTTATGGATCTTTGTATTTCGACTTTTGGATTGTATTTTATGTTATGGATGGTATGTAAAGAGCTTTTGTGTATTTGGACTTTAAAAACCATTAAAAATGTTTTAATAGTTTAGACATTAAAATTGTTTTTAAAAATGTAGGTAAGACTTTAAAATTGTTTTAAAAATGTAACCATTAAAAAAAATTATATTTGCGATTACCAGGAATGAGCGCTCGTCCAAAAAGAGCGCTCTTCCGGGATGAGCGCTCGTTCAGAACGAGCGCTCTTCCGGAAAGAGAACTCATTTAGAAATAGCGCTCGTTCGGAACGAGCGCTCGTTCCAGAGAAGCGTAGACATAAACTTGAATTTCACAACCAATTTACAATTCTCATTGTTATTGTCAAATTTTAAAAAAAAACATAAACCAAATTTAATTACAAAAACATAAGCCAACTTTCATTGTCAAATTTCAAATGCCAACTTTCATTACAAATACATAAGTCAAATTTCATTGTGAAATTACATCATAAGACTAACAACAATCTAAACAGGTGGAGCCGGGTTGCCCCCGACCTCAATTCGTTCAGAGCGCCACTCCTCGATCTTCTGTCTAAAAGGTCCGTCCCATCCTCGTACACTAGGGTCATGGAAGGTACGCCAAACAGTCGGGGGCGGTGGAATAGGTGCGTTGTCCGTTAGCCACACCTACAAAAAAAAACACTAGTTAGCATACTTAGATTTCAGTCCCAAAAAAGGATTCTAAAAACATTAAAGAGTTTATAAGACATTACAGGTATGAAGTGGTCCCGGTTTCCTACTAGAGCAATTGCCAAGACCTCAGTTGGGGGGTTGGGGTTTCGACCAGACGCCGTAAGTGGGAAGCATGTGTGAGGCCCGTTCCATGATAACAACACAAGTGCTACTTGGAATAAAGTGGCAAAGATCAAGCCAACCAACGGCATGTGGAGCCAGTATCGTGGAGCGCATGGAGATAGAATGTACTTGATGCTATCTAGTACCACATTGTAGGATGTGTGAAGTGCTGGAAAACATCGCTCATACACATCTTTGTTCCGCATCAACTCCGAAACCAACTCCCATCGGAGGGTGTGGTACTGGCTCTCTCCCCTCCCTAATACCGCCGAAAGGGCCCGATACCCACAATGACCATCCGACGACACATCTTCAACTCTCTCGATATACGAAAACATGAAAAAGTCCACGTTTCTAACACCGAAGTTCACGCCCCGCCAAATAATGGGTTGCGTAGGAGCCTGCGGGGTGGTCGATGTGCGAGGGGAAGTGGGCGCATGCGTCGATGTGCTTGGGGCAGTGGGCACATGTGTCGATGTGTGAGGGGTAGTGGACACAGGTGTGGATTTTTTACGGTTCATGGAACCCTTCGGCCTTCCACGTCTTCGAGGTGGCGGAGCGGTTTGGGGAGCTCTCTCGTTATCTTTGTCCACCCGTCGTTGTTGCTCCTTGTCATACTCCACCATCCTATGCTCAAGCAGGGTCTTATCGCTCTTGTTCGAGTACTTGGTCGATTCAGCTGGCCTCAATTGCCTCGGTGCGTCTGGCGGCTCAATCAAATTAGACTCTTCAGGTGTCTTTGTGTCAACAAACAACTCTATGAGTTGGTCTCGCTGATCTCTCGGCATGTCACCACTCCTCTTTTTTGCCACCATTTGGTTCCATCTGATGTCTTGAATACATAATGGTACACATTCATCGTCATGCAGATTGTGATCTTCAACTCCTTCCCAAACCACCGTTCGCTAGAACTTATGTATCTCGCTAGGCAAGATTGGCCTTTTGGAGATTATAGCCTCACCAATTCTATGCGGACACGGAAGACCTTCAAAAAATATGAAAACAAAAAACAACATGACATGACAGGCCTAGCATAAACATTATGATATAATATGTATTGTGAATTCGGATAGAAAAATTACCTTGGCAGTCTCGCCAAAAATAATCAACACATTCCTCATCAAGGTCGCCCCTTGCCATAGCCTTGACCAATTCATATAACATTTCTAACAACTTGTTTAGGCATTGTAGTGACACTTTGTGAAATAGGGGCTCAAACAACTCTCTAATTTCATCGGACAAGCCATGATGCATGGCGGTTGGAATACTTTGCCCTCAAAATCTCAATCTGACATGTCAGTTGGTGGTGGATCCTGAGTATCACCGTGTTGAAGCCTCCTCGAGTGGATGCCAAAACATTCTTCAATACACTGTGCATACCCTCAACCCTGAAACAAGCATATGAATTAAAAATATGAATTAAAAGATGATGAATAAATAGTTGGATAATATAAATTTACCTATTTGTGGTTCTTGTTTGGAAGTGATGAGTAGTATCGGTCCAAGCACGTACTATATTCCTCTTGTGTGGAGTAAGCCATACCTTTTCAAGGTATTTAATGAGAGTTGGCCGCCAATTTACCTTCAACGCTTGGAGTCTCTCTTCAAACATTTCTTCCGTGGTGGACGAAAACAAAGCCCAACATTTGTTTGCAAATCCTTGGGCCAGTCCCTTGGGGTTATCACAGTTTGCAAACACCTTCAATCCGTACGCTATAATGTTGTGTCTAATATGAACCCAAAACAACAAATGAGTCACTTCATCTCCGAAAACCAATTTAATGCCGTTGATGAGAGCCTTCTCCCTGTCCGTCACTATCGCATTAGGCTTTACTCCAAGTTCCTCGTACAAATTCTTCAATTGACGTAACACCCAACTATAACTCCTTGTCTCTTCATTTGACATAAATGCGAAACCGATGTTGAATGTATTTCCGGTGCAAGTAAAACCCACCATCTCTAACAAAGGTATGTCGTACCTGTCAACAATTGTATGAAAATCTCACCGACATTAAGTATAAATGATATAATAATGTATAAAATGAACTCAAATTATTACTCAAACGTACCTATTGGTCTTGTAAGTGGTGTCCATAATGATGACATATGGAAACATCTTCATCAAATGCAATGATTTCGGGTGCACAAAAAATATGATATTGACCTCATTCGAATTCCCTCGATGCTTGGGATGCACTCTATACTTGTGGACATTCAAAAACTTAAGCGACCACTGTGTTACTGTCATTTCTCCACATTCCTGCAGTAATAACTTATCCCTCACATTGTAGATGTGTCGAATTGAGGTCACATTACCCGGATATCGCTCCCTCAACTCAGCAAGTATAGTCCTAGGGGGGCGAACATGATCAACCTTTCAATAACCATCTGTTTTTGCTCCCTTGTTAATCGACCCGCATATGGATGGCCATGCAAGCTACTTGGAAGATCATGGTTGTGCAATCCGCATTTGACCATTAAGGCCCATTGACCAGTTGACTTACTTCGAACTCCAAGCAACTCAAACGGGCATCCACACTTCTTTGTTGGAGTTCTGGTAAGTGGTTGATAGATACTCCTATGCTCTACTCCAGGCAATATCCTCTTTCCGGATCTATACTTACCGGCTTGACACATGTTAGTTTGACTATACTTTTATTTGATGTCTTTATGACAACCACGAAGTTTTTTTCCCGACCAAGCTCCCTAGCCCAGTCAAGCATGTCTTGTCGATCATCCCACACATGCTCATTATAAAAAGCAATTGAGAACTCTATCCCAGTGACCTATACATAAATTGATTAATCTTAATACAACAATTATGACCACGATATTATGAAATTATTTTTTCCTACAACATTCCAAAAATATTTACTTACATTAAAATATAATATTGACATTTAATAATACCAATATGTAAATTATCAACTTAATATCAATTTTTTTTAATAAGCACAATACAATAGTTTCATTATTTTTCGATTAAAATTACTTTATATATTTATATTCAACAATAATAAAGTTATCATTAGTCAAAATTCTACATAAATATAACAATAACTACAATTAAGTTCAAGATAAATATGTAATGCGCTACATAAAAGTGTAATACAACATACCTCGTCCGCTTCGGTACTTGAATCAGATTCGTATTCTCCGTCTTCCCCTTCCGACGACGTTGAAGACACCCACTCTTCAGACGATGACATTTTGCAATGATTTTAGATGGATAGAGAATGAGATGGAAATTTTAGAGATGTGTATATATAGGTAAAAATTGAGCCATTTAAAAAATAGCCGTTGGTGCAACGACTATTTTTTTAAAAATAGCCGTACATTGGCACTTCAACCGGACGAGCGCTCGTTCAGAACGAGCGCTCGTTCTTATGAAGTGTTGTGCGATTACTAAAAATTCCGTGTGTATATTTCATCGGCCTGCAACTTATTAACAATTAAGTTTTGATTCTGGGCTTTTTTGTTGGGCTTGTTTACATAACATGAGCCCTTCTGGACTCTAGAGAATAAGCCCATTGAAAAAATAAATTGGGTCTTTGTGCATTCTAATGTTTTTTGTGCTCTTCATTCTTGGCCTATCCTCATTTTCTTCGTTTTTCATCCGTAAGAGCTTATAAGTTATAAGTCTTATGTTTCTTTTCCGTACATATTAAATAAAAATCACTTTTTTAATCAAAATATACTTATAATCTCTTTCCACCTCACCAACCACTAATTAATCATTGTACCTCTTAAATCAAACAAATTTAATTCAATCTTTGCTTTGTCTAATTGAACTGAGAATGGTGCATAAAAAGTTGATGTAGTGAATAATTAGTTTGGGAGAGAAATAATAAATTTAAGGAGTACATTTGAAAAAAAAAAATTGTCCAATACATTTATAGGGAAATTTTTTTAAGTGAGGGGATAGTTTTTGTAAGTCATAAGAATATTCATTTTTTTTTTGAAAGTATTGCCCAAGAAACATTTAGATACTATCTTTAAAAGCTTAACCGCTTGACTAAATGTTCAAAGGCTTAGAAGATTAGTCATTTATTCACATCGATTAGTACCTTATTTTTCTATCAATATATTTTTCAATCGGGGATTTTTTTATTTACTAGCGATATAATGTGAAAGATATCAATTTATAATAGCACATATTATGTCAATATATTTGAAGTTTTTTGTCTTTTTTTTTTTTGAGGCAGTAAGTAGGTGTAAAGTAAAATAAAGGAAGTAAAAGTCAAAAAATAACAAAATAAAAAGGAAAAGGTGGGGAATATGAATGATTTAAAATTATCGAATTTTAATCAATGAACAAAATTCCATCGATCCTTTCGAGCGGCGAGTCACGTCAATGCATGCAAATAAATTTATAATGCACACAAGAAGAGCTGAAGAGGGGTTGTCGCATCACTACTGATTTTGATTTAAAGATAAAGTCTGAATCCCTTGTTTTGCCTTATGACACGTTAAATCAATTGAACAAGAAATCAATCCATATTATAGTAGTAGTAATTTAAAACTTACTGTATACTACTAGAAAGAAAGGTTAAAAAAAGGTAAAGGTGAAAAGATGTGCCCTTTTTGAACCGAAACAATGTAATTGAAACCACAGTTAGTATGTTTTATGTTTTGGGAATCAAAGTACGGTTCTGTTCCCCATAAAGCTCGTTTCCATATTGTGATAGTTTTGTGCTTGTGTTCATTAATCTTAATTAATTTTCCTTGTTAATAATTGTGCATATGTCAATAATTCAGTTCGACTGTTCGGGCTAATATTGCATTTGGCTTGGGATTTTGATTTTCCTGGGTAAAATCTCATTTAGGCCTTGTTTTATTTGCGGAATTCGACTTGAATATATACAAAGTAAAGAAAATGAACATATATTAAGAGTCTTAAAATGTAATTTTGGAAGAAAAAATGTTTTTTAATATTGTGGAGGTTGTGATCTTTCATTCTTGCAAATAAGAAGCATATAAGCTTATAAAAATTAAAAACTCCATTTCGTGGTATTTAAAACTAAAAAAACTGTTAGTATGGCGCTTAATTAGGTGAAATTCCGAGTAATATATAAAAATATTTTTTCTAACCTATATCATAATGACAAGGGTTAAGTAAAGATTAGTTATAGGAATTAACCCTCAAAGAAAATTTATAAAACTTTTAAAAAGGTGAATAACACTAAATTGTACTCTCTTCGTTTCAAAATAGATGTTCTTAGACAAATCTACACATATATTAAGGAAAAAAAATTCTCACAAAATTACCCCTATTAAAAGGTACTTTATACTCCTAAAAGTTGTTTTGAGAAAAGTGTATATAATTAATGTGATGTAATTTTTAGGGGTATAAATAGAAAAATATCTTATATGAACAACTATTGTGAAACAAGAAAAATAGTCTATATGAATAACTATTGTAAAATGGAGGGAGTACTATAATTCAACAAGTTTTTTAAGTCCTAACAGCACATTAACCTTTTTATTGGCCCTCTCTATTGTACTAATATACTAGAGTATATTTCATCAAAAAAAATATACTAGAGTATATACGTATTAATAAGGGCCTTTTACATAAGTATTAAAAAATCCCTTACATATAGAAAAGTTAATTCAATGATGTAGAGGCACGTGATATGATGAAGGGTTATATGTGGTACATGATTACGTGGTCGAATTGTATGCACAAAGGGAGACCTAATTAAACTCTATTCGGCCATTTCGGCCCCTTAAACCTGCCTATAAAAATGAAAAGGTCATCAATTAATTCAATCTCTCTAGCTAATTCCCTAATTTTATTTAATTAATCTGACCTATGAGCTAGCTACCCATATGCTAAATTGCTATGATGATGTCAATTACCCATTGTTTTTTCAAGAAGCAAAGAGAACATAGTTTTCTTCAACCAAAAAAAAGAACATAGTTTTCTTTGTAAATTGTGAAGATCTACTCTGGTTCGCTTCTATTGTTCGAAAAACGAGTTCGAAAACACTTTGAAAACGAAACGCAAGAGAGAAAGAGGGACACAAAGGTTTGTTGACGCAGTTCGGACTAAGTCCTACTCTGCGGAACTTCAAGAGGGGAGACCCACCCAATCCAATAGGCACCAGAGACCATAAGCACAAGCACAGTTACAAGCAAGCACGCACACAAGTGGCATAAGCCAGGAGCAAGAGAAAGAGCAAGACACAAGCACAAAGCAACAAAAACAGAGACACACAGAGCCGACAAGCTCACAAAGAATCAAGCCACACATACCCGATCTCCCTCATCTCTCTCTAGTTCTCCCTTTCTTTCTTCTTTCTCTCTCGATCTCATCACATCTTCGAGAGGAGCAATGGAGTCGCCAGGTGAGAGCTCGGGAGCTTCAAACTCTAGATCCAGAGCGCCGCGGAAAAGACTGAGCAAGATGGCTCTCGAGGGTTCCAAGTAAAAGCTTTTATATCAAACCCTAGAGCCAAGATGACGTCGTCTCCATTAATGAGCCCTAGCGCAAGGATCAGAAACAGAGCAGCCCAAGATATTGAAGTTAGGCCCATTAGTCGTATTTGCTTGTCTCAAGTCCAAGTAGGGTTGTCAATGGGTCGGGTTATGGGTGGGTGGAGCACTTCCACCACCCGACCCGCAAGTGAAAACGCCCCACCCGACCGACCCGTCACCCGTAAGATGTTCTACCCGTCACCCTCTGGTTATATGGGTGACCCATTCACCCGTATAACCGTTGTAAAACCGCTGTATTTCATGTCTATAAATAAATTTTCATACATAAACTAAAACAAATATCCATAATCCACACATAAACAAAAACGAATCACATAAGCAATAAATATCAAAATGGTATCAAAGATGGGTTACAACCTACAAATGGGCTTATTTATAAAAAGCCTGAAATGAGTCATATGGGTGATTTTAATGGCCCATACATATTAGAAATTAAATTATGGGCTGAAACGAGTTATATGGGTGGTTTGGGTGGGTCGGTTGATGGGTCGGGTTATTGAGTGATAAAATCTCACCCTTACTCGACCCATAACCCGTTTTGCCCGTCACCCGAACTGTCCGTCACCTGCTTTGATTGGGTTTTCACCCGTTTATTTCGGGTAGGTTAAGGGGGGAGTCGGTCACCCGTGGGTAATTGACAACCCTAAGTCCAAGTCACACAAAGAGACCAGCCCAATCAACCACAAAACAACAACCAAGAGCCATACTTAACCAGGCCATAGTTTGATATACACAATTATATTGTGTATTTAGGAGGAGTTTTAGCATTAGTTTATGGTGTTTTTAGGTATTTTATATGCTATCTACAGCTAGGAAGAAGAAGACCCGAAGATGCATATTATTGGAGTTTTAGAGCTGGATTGAAGAGAAGATGAAGATCAGCGTTTTAATGCTTGCGGGAACCGCCGCCAGACCGGCGGCACCCGCCGCCCCTGCCAACGTGGAGATCTTTTAAGCGACACGTGTTTTATTGTTATTGGTCATATCTTTATCAGCTCTAGTCCGAGTTTGTGTATTTTTGGATAGACTTTTTAGACCTAGTTTGATATATTAGGTTTTAGAGAGTTGCATCTCTCATTCATACATTATTATCATATTTTCTTTCAGAATTTTTAGCTTTTCTCATGGAGAACTAATGTAATAACTGCGGTTTTGAGGATATTTTTGAATTTTTCTCGGATATCCTTTTAACCTTTTTGGTTCGTTTTAACGCTTAATCCAATATTTTTATTGGAGATTAAATCCTAGAAAATTGTTGGTGATATCCTAAAATCACAAAGAAATGATTTTATGGATCGGTGTGAATTCTAGGATTTTTCGGTGGAAAAAGAATATTTATTGGATAAGCCGTCCTTTTAAATATGTACCGAAAAGGATTTAAAATACGAAACGGAAGCCTTAAAAATTGAAGGTAGCAAGATAAAATCATGGAAAATTGGTTTTATTGGTCTACCTAATTTACGGGATGTTTTTCATTTAGTAAGTTTTTCCACCCGAGGTACGTAATTCTACCGCTTTAACGCGAGTCCCGTTCCGAGACGGGTTTTGGATTTTAAAACCTATCTTTTCTTTGCTTAATTGAGAAGGAAGTGGAGAAAGGGATGGATTGGGACGACACATATATTCTGCCTTATCAAAAGTCTACAATTTCGTCTCCAAAAGGAACCAGAGTTGAATAAGGACGGAAGACGACAACGGTCTCGGGAGATAGGGAGCTCTTACACCGCCGGCAATCTTTCCGCTCTATCTTCCTCCTCACCTCCTCCTGCACCATCTTCTTCTTCTTTCTCTCGGTGTCAACTAGGCACGGGGCTGTTGCAGAAGAAGAAAGAACCGAGAGGAGGGCCGGAACGACGGGCTTGGGTGAACCTCCACCGCCGGTTGGCTTCTTTGCCCCTTCCACCTCCACCCTCCACCTTCCACCACTTCTTCTTGTGATGTTGCTGCTGTAAGGAAGGAGCCGAACCAGCTCATGAGAATCATGGAGGAGCGACCGGCTCGGGAGAAAGAAGACATCACCGCCGGTCACTTTTCGACCACGCCGCGCGACATCGCCGGCGATCGGTAGCTTGTCCGACCACCACCAATGGAAAGGGCCGCTGTCGGGCAACGCCCAGCCACCCTCGGGCACGGGGATCGAGCCATGATCGAGCCGAACGAGCCATGGGCTCGAGTGAAGGTATATACGATCGAAATTAATTAGTGGGTTGGTTACGGAGCCACCGTAAGGGCCTTTCGGTCCCGCTTTGCTAAGTAAATTTATGGTTTTTATAATCTTGACGTTATTACGGTTCCACAGGTTCGAACCGATCGAAAAACGGACGTCCGGATCTTCCGTTATAGCGAAGACAAGTTTTGGTTACCGATTGGCAGGTAAAGGACTTCGGATAATTACTCGGGATTCGTTGTTAATCCGTTTGATCCGAGATTTAGTAATCTTTAAGAACTGTTACTGAGGAACACTTTTTGTTTAGAAAGTTGTTTCAAAAGTGAAGCAGATAATTAGTTATAATTCCGCCAAGATGGCTCCTTGAAGCATGATAACTAAGGATTTATTATATATCGATATTCGGAAATTAAATCGTTTATCGATTAGGAAGTTGTAGGAGTTGAGAATAAAACTAAGAGATGTTTTTTTGAGCTCGTTGCTGAGAAATTCTTTGGTTATATTTGTCAGAAGGATGATACAGATTACTGTTGGAATTGCTAAGGACGTCGAGCACGCCTTATAAGGCAAGTGGACGATTCTCTCTTGCGTTATTGTTATTAAATGAGGAATTGGATCCCATTTAATATTTGCGTTGGGAACAACTTGTATGATTAATAAAATATGATAGGTTGTTATATTTGTTAGAAATAATGACCATGTTGTTATTCAGTTTTGCGCTAGAACTGGATTTAGGTCCGTTATGGGTGACCTTGTATGTTGTCTCACGCTGAGACATTGTTGTGATTAAAATAGTTCAGGGAGTGGTTCTATACCCTCTCTTTATAACAATATTATATTAGGAGGGGTCTAATCCTAATGGTGAGTCATGACTCTCTTCCCCTACTCTTCGTGTGAGAGGGTTGATAGGCACTCTAGCTAAGTGCAGGTTCAGCACGGTGTAGTGTAGACGACCTGGTAATAGGCCTCTGGGATCTCTACCTCACCATATGCAAATGAAAGATCAAGGATAGCTTAAGTCTTGCGATCTTGGTGTTGAGATGATTATGGATGAAACAGGCCCTCTAATCTCTACAACATCGGGACTCGTGCTATTCGGGTTGTTCAAGGATGAAATAAGCCCTGTGACCTCGGTAGCATTGTGTTCCATCGGCAGTAGTTCGGGCCGATTAAAAGCCACCAACTTGTTTGTGAAAAGTTTTGAAAGTAATATAAGATAAGTGCGTTAGACACATTAATATACCCGAATGGTTCGTCCAGTCGGAAAGCCATTCTTGCTCCCGGTTATGAATGATTCTTAATCAAACTTTGATTAAGTTAATCTGAATAGTCGATGGAGGCTTATCAAAATGTTATGTGATTAATATGAATTCCCAACAATTGTTTATGCTTCTTAAAGGAACCACAAGCGGTGGTGTTCTCTCTTTGGATTATGCAAGTCTCCCTCTTTTCTCTATAAGACTGCTAACTGTTGGATCATAATCCGAGCCTATTCGGATTTGGATGCCAATATGTTTAGTTACAACCATAAGAACCAAGTTAGATTCTCCGCTTGCTAGTCTATCATTAGACTAACCCGTCCATCTTCTTTTCTTTTATATTGTCGGCTGGTGTCCACCGTTGTATACGATACATCAGGTTCTTCTTGGAAGCTGATTCAAGAGGCGGATTCAGATGTTTGAAGCTCCAGAAGTTGAAGAAAGGTTTTCAATGGTTATACTTGAATGAAGATCATGGTTGAACTACTTCGAAGCGAAGCTGAGTTTCAGAAGTAAGAAATCAAGGAAGACTTGATGAAGATTTTGTTTAAATAGAAGGTTGTTCTATTTATTTACTAGTTCTCTTTGGGTTAAGGTTTGTATAAGACCAATTGTATTTATTCCGCTGTAATGTTTGTTTTAGTTTGTTCAGTCAGTTTAAAGCCTTGGGTAGCTTCGGTTTAGTCTTAATCGGGGTTACTGGCGGTAATACCTCCAGGGTAGGAAGGGGGTGTTACAACTAAGCCTCTTTGCTTAGTCAGACAGTTTGAAGCATCATTTGACTTTCAGTTGTGAGATTTCTACTCTTTATCTATTGCATGGAATTATTTTTCTCTCTTGTTTGAATTGTTTATGTGATTGATTTCAGCAATTTCTAGGGTTGTTGTTATTGAATCTCAATTGCTAGATCTAGAGAAATTACTGGTTGAGTTTCTCTATTTCATAGTAGCAAACTACATTGTGCTAGTATCTAGTTGTGCTAGTCTATTGTAGAAGAGAGTTAAATTGCATTCTAGTATAAAAGCTGGTTGTTTTATGCTAGAATTGTATCCTGATTATATTCCTATTCTTCATGCTGCTTTTGAATTGAATCTTGATAGTTTCAGGGTTATTCAATTAGTTAGGATTGATAGTATCTGGTTGTGCTATTAATTATATTTGAAAAGGAATTGGAATTCCATATGCATACGATATTGAGTGAATCGATGATCAACTTGTCATACGAATGTGGATCTCTGGTTGACTAAGTGTTTTCCCTAAATTGATTAAAACCCAAACTTTAATTGCTTTGTTAGTTTTTGCATGCTAGTTAATAGTTTATTTCATAAACCTCCTTTTCCTTTAATTGACATAAAATTCACATAGAAAGATAAACAAACCTCCCTGTGGATTCGACCCTTACTTCCCTAAGACTACTGTCTTTAGGATTGTCAGGACTCTTTTGCATAGCCGTGATTTGCACGACCATTTCACGCTTATCAAATTGGCGCCGTTGCCGGGGAGGCAATAATTGTCTTTTTGTGTAATTTTTGTGCCAATTTTGGTGTGAACCTATCTTATGGTTCACACTCGTGCTACTAATAATTCACCACTTGTTTTTGATCCAGAAATTGAACGGACTCTTTTCAGAACTCGTCGAGCTGTGCGTGCACTACTGCAAGGAATCCGAACAATGGGTGATCGAGTTACTCTTGAGAGCTTGACAGCTCCTAATCTGAATCAGCCTACACGTGCAGTGCAATTCCCAGCCCTTGGTGATGGGGTGAAGTTTGAGCTCAAGACAGGAGTAGTCCATCTACTCCCAAAATTCAACGGAACTCCACTTGAGGATCCCATTCAACATCTTGATGAGTTCCTTGATGTCTGCACCAGCATGTGTCCCTCTGATATTACAGAAGAACAGATGAGGCTGAGAGCGTTTTCTTTTTCTCTGAAGGAATCCGCTAAAGACTGGTATCATGCTCTACCTCCTGGAAGCGTTACTACTTGGGTGAACTTGAAGAAGTTGTTTCTGGACAAATACTTCCCTGCAATCAAGTCCAATCAAATCAAGAAGCAGATCTGTAACATAGAGCAATTCCCCAACGAGTCGCTTTATGAATATTTTGAGCGCTTCAGGAAGCTGGTAAAGAGCTGCCCCTACCATGGTTATGCTAATCATGATCTTATTCTCTATCTCCATGGAGGACTTTGTGAGGAAGACAGGCGATTGGTCAATTCTTCTTGTGGTGGAAACATCATGAAAAGAACCTATAATGAGGCTCTAGACATTTTTTCTATGCTGGCTGTTGAATCTAGGCAATATACTAGAAGAGGGTCTAAAAACTTGTCAGCCGCCAACTCCAACTCTCACTCTAAAATTGATCAAGCTGACTTTGATGTGCTGAAAGAAGAAGTGAGGCGGTTGAAGTTGAAGGGTACTGCTCAACAGGCTAAGGCGTGTGGAATCTGTAATGACGCCTTTCATCCGACTGATTCATGTCCTACACTACAAGAGGAAGTGAATGCAGTTGGGGGGTATCAAATGAAGCCAAGAAATGACCCCTATTCAAACACCTACAACCCTGGCTGGAAAGATCATCAGAACTTCAGGTGGAGAGAGCCTGAGTCAAAGCAGCAACAGGATCAGTTTCAACAAGCTAAGCCATATGTGCCAAGGCCTCAAGGACAGAATCACAATGCCGCTCCTTCTATGGACGACATGATGAAGATGTTGGTGCAAAGTAACCTCACTCTTCAAAATAGTATGACTCAACATCAAAATAATATGACTCAACTGGCTCAAAGTCAAGTGAAATTCCAGGAAACTACATCAGCAAGCATTCACAACTTGGAAAGACAAATGAGTCAAATCTCTGAAGCTGTAAGCAAACTGGAAGCAAGAGATTCGGGTAAACTTCCTTCTCAAACAGAAGTCAACCCGAATATTCGTCATGTCAATTCTGTCACTTTGAGGAGTGGGAAACAACTTGAAGGCGGAATAGTGGAAGAATCTGACGAAGGCGCTGGCGGCGACCGCCGCCAGTATAGCGGCACCCGCCGCCAGTATAGCGGCACCCGCCGCCAGAAGGAGCTTGGCTACGGCAATTTGGAATTAATTAGCGGCGACCAAAAATTAATTGGCGGCACCCGCCGCCAGGACAACGGCACCCGCCGCCAAGACGGCGGCGCCCACCACGACGGTGATGACCCGTCGCCCACTTTTTCCGAAACAAGCGGCGACCGCCGCCCTTCTGATGGCGACCGCCGCCAAGCTGCTGAAGCCTCCGATGAAGAAAGATCTCAAGCTATCCCTGAATGGAAGCCAGTTCCTCCGTTTCCATTTGCATTAAAGCGTACAGAGTCCCTGAAGGAGGACAAAGACATGTTCGAGATGTTCAGAAACGTTGAGGTCAACATTCCTCTCCTTAACTTGATCAAGTCAGTCCCACGCTATGCAAAGTTCTTGAAGCAGTTGTGCACTACAAAGCGGATTCAGGACAAAAATAGCAAAAAGAAGGTGAAGGTAAGCGAGCATGTTTCAGCTGTGTTTCAAAAACGCTTACCTAAGAAGTGCGGGGATCCAGGTATGTTTACTATCCCTATTACAATTGGAGGTACTAAAGTTGAAAAAGCCATGCTAGATTTGGGTGCTTCCATCAATGTAATGCCTTCTACTCTCTGTGAATCTCTGAAACTTGGACCTATGCATGCCACTAATATCTCTATTCAATTAGCTGATAGGTCTAATGTTCGTCCCATAGGTTTTGTAGAGGACGTTTTGGTTATGGTTGGTGATCTCACTTTTCTTGCTGATTTCTATGTGCTTAAAATGGAACATGATGATCATGCAATTCCTATTCTATTAGGGAGACCTTTTCTGAAAACAACCAATACCAAAATCAATGTGAGCACTGGCTCTTCAACCATGGAATTTGATGGTCAAATCATTAATTATAATATTTATGAAGCCATGAAATATCCTTCTGATGATTACTCTGTCTATGCTATTGATATGCTTGAGCCTGTGGTGCAAGATGTTTTTGATGAAAATCAACTAGATGATGTGCAATCTATTATTGTTGATTCTAGTTTGGATTTTACTTTATCAACTGATATACAGGAGATTGTAAACGAGATGGATGCTTATTATAAGCTTCCTCTTGAGCCACCTGGCAAAACTCCTTTACCATTAACCCTGCCAAGGGAAAAGCTTTTGCCTTCTGTTGTGCAGGCACCGATGATCGAGTTGAAGCAACTCTCAGACCACCTCAAGTATGTATTCCTTGGAGACAAGGAGACATTACCAGTGATCATCTCCAGCAAGCTTACAGAAGATCAAGAAAACAGGCTAGTGGCGGTTCTAAAAGAGTACAAGACAGCAATTGGTTGGACCATTGCTGACATCAAGGGAATCAGCCCCACCACTTGCATGCATCGTATACTGTTGGAAGGAGAAGAGAAGCCATCTAGACAACCACAGAGGCGTTTAAATCCACCTATGATGGAGGTGGTGAAGAAAGAAGTTCTGAAACTCTTACAAGCAGGTATGATTTTCCCTATCTCTGACAGCAAGTGGGTTAGCCCCACACAGGTTGTACCAAAGAAAGGAGGAATTACAGTGGTGGAGAATCAGCAAGGAGAATTGGTCCCTACAAGACTGCAGACAGGCTACAGAGTCTGCATTGACTACCGCAAGCTGAATGCAGCCACTAGGAAGGATCACTTCCCCCTTCCTTTTACTGATCAGATGCTTGAGAGATTGGCTGGCAGAGCATTTTATTGCTTTCTAGATGGATATTCAGGCTACTTTCAGATAGCCATTGCCCCTGAAGATCAAGCAAAGACAACTTTCACTTGTCCGTTTGGCACTTTTGCCTACCGTCGGATGCCATTTGGGTTGTGCAATGCTCCTGGGACTTTCCAAAGGTGTATGGTAAGCATCTTTTCTGAGTACATTGAGAATTTCATTGAGGTATTCATGGATGATTTTACTGTACATGGAGATAATTTTGATGCATGCCTAAATCACCTAACTCTTGTACTTGCTAGATGTGTTGACACTAATTTAGTGCTTAATTCTGAAAAGTGTCACTTCATGGTAGAACAGGGTATTGTACTTGGTCATATAGTTTCAGCTAGGGGTATTGAGGTCGATAAGGCAAAGGTTGAAGTAATTCAATCTTTGTCCTATCCTACTAATGTGCGCGAAGTTCGTTCTTTTTTAGGCCATGCAGGTTTCTACCACAGGTTTATTAAAGACTTCTCCAAGATATCAGCACCTCTGTGCGAATTATTGAAGAAAGATATACTGTTTGAGTTCACAACTGAGTGTCAGGCAGCCTTTGATGATCTTAAGGCTCGCTTGACAAGTGCCCCTATTATTCAGGCTCCTGATTGGTCTAAGCCCTTTGACATAATGTGTGATGCTAGTGATTATGCGGTGGGGGCTGTGCTAGGCCAAAAGGAAGCCAAAGCTTCTCATGTGATTCAATATGCATCAATGACCCTGAAAAGTGCACAGAGGAACTACTCTACTACAGAAAAGGAGATGCTTGCAGTCGTATTTGCACTTGAGAAGTTCAGACCTTACCTCCTTGGAACAAAGGTCATCATTTATACTGATCATGCTGCCCTGAGATACCTACTGACAAAGAAAGAAGCAAAGCCAAGATTGATTCGGTGGGTCCTATTGCTTAGTGAATTTGATATTGAGATCAAGGACAAGAAGGGCGCTGAAAACCTGGTGGCTGATCACCTCAGCAGAGTTGTTCAAGAAGAGAGCACCCCTCAAAAGCAGATTCAAGCAAGCTTTCCAGATGAGTCCTTATTCAAGATGAGCACCATAGAGCCACGGTATGCAGACTTGGTGAACTTCCTCAGCACAGGTGAATTCCCTCAACCTTTCAACAAAGCTCAGAGGGACAGACTACGCAGTACAGCTAGATTTTTTGTCTGGGATGACCCCTATCTTTGGAAGCACTGCTCTGACCAGGTAATTCGCCGTTGCACTCTAGAAAATGAGGTAAATTCTCTCCTTACACTTTGTCATTCTGGAGCATGTGGGGGACATTTTAGGGTTCAAAGAACTGCTAGAAAAGTACTTGATGCAGGATTTTGGTGGCCTACCATCTTTAAAGATGCACACAACTACTGTAAATCCTGTGACAAGTGCCAAAGAGTTGGAAATATGTCCAGTAGGGATGAAATGCCCCAAACTAGTCTAATTTTTTGTGAAATATTTGATGTTTGGGGTATTGATTTTATGGGACCTTTTCCAAACTCTAGTGGGAATATTTATATTTTGCTTGCGGTGGACTACGTTTCCAAATGGGTGGAAGCGAAGGCCACCAGGACTGATGATTCTAGAGTTGTTGCAGATTTCTTGAAGTCCCATATTTTCAACAGGTTTGGAATCCCCAAGGCCCTCATAAGTGATAGGGGAACTCACTTTTGTAATAGGACAATCACTGCCCTGTTAAAAAAGTATCATGTCAATCAAAGAGTTTCTACTGCCTATCATCCTCAAACAAATGGCCAAGCTGAAGTATCAAACAGAGAGATTAAATCCATTCTGGAGAAGACTGTGTCCCCTAGCAGAAAAGATTGGAGTCAGAGGCTTGATGATGCATTATGGGCCTACAGGACAGCTTACAAAACACCTATTGGTATGTCACCTTTCAGGTTGGTTTTTGGTAAGGCATGTCACCTCCCAGTTGAGTTGGAACATAAGGCTTATTGGGCTATCAAAAAGTGCAATTTACAACTTGAAGAAGTTGGGGAGCTTAGAAAGCTCCAATTACAGGAGTTGGAGGAGGCCAGGATTGAAGCTTATGATAATGCTATTCACTACAAGGAGCGAACTAAGGCTTGGCATGACAAAAATATCTTGAGAAAGGACTTCAAAGCTGGTGACAAAGTTCTTCTAGTCCCGCCTTAGACTCTTTCCAGGCAAGCTAAGATCCCGTTGGGCAGGGCCTTATGTGATTGCTCAAGTCTTTCCCCATGGTGCAATTGAGCTCTATGATTCCAAAACACATGCATTATTCAAGGTGAATGGTCAAAGAGTGAAGAAGTATCATGAGGGATTCACCAAGGACACAATTGAGGAAGCTGTCCTAACAAAGCCCGACGCTGAAGACTGATGAGTTGGCATTACGTCGAGCCACGACGTTAAATAAGGCGCTTGTCGGGAGGCAACCCGACTTAGGTACTTTCTTTCATTTTTCTTTTCTAGCTTAGTTGTTTTTGTTTCGCTTTTCCGTTATTTGGTGTGGACTAACCTGCAGGAAGAAGCGAAGGGGGCAACGTAATTGGCGACGACCGACGTAAGCACGGCGGCACCCGCCGCCTATTCAGCGGCACCCACCGCCCTGCCGTACAGGTAGTCCATCTTTTCCTTTATAAAAAAAATAGAAAAGTCGAAAAAAAAAGAGGGCTGAAGTAAGATAAAACAGAAAGAGGGTTGAGAGTAGTTCATAAAAAACTATGAGGGTTTTGTAAAAAAGAGAGCTTTTGAGAGGAAACAAAGGAATCAAAGTTCAAATTCAGATCTACATCAGATCTGGTTCGATTGAAGCATAAAAACCACATTCTCGAGCTTGCCGCCCCCTTGCCGCCTGCTTAGCTATTCTCCAAGCGGCAACCGCCGCGATTCCGGCGAATTTTTTCGAAGAAGCTCGAGGCGGCACCCGCCGCCAGAAACACGGCACCCGCCGCCAAGAGAATTCGAGCCCGCCGCCACAGTCTGCCGCCCGCCGCTTCAATTTCCGGGTATTTTCGACAATTAGCTCCTCTTTTCTGTCCATTAAGAGTTCATATTGTTGATTATGAGTTCTAGGAAGCGTGCTATGAGTTCTCGATCCGCCACCTCCGAGGTCCATGAGGCCCGGAGGAAGATTGTTGATGAGCGGGAGATTGTGTCTACTTTATTTTTTGATCTCGTCACTATGAGGCAGTTAGGATTGGAGAGTTGTACTAGGCAGATGTTGACCCATGCTGGATTGGGTAATTTTTTCTTTAAGAGTGCTCCCACATTTCCTGCCTGGACTAGGGAATTTCTGATTACTTTAGAGGATGACCATGAGAATGGGAGGATTTCTTTTCAGCTAGCAGGTTCATGCCATGTGTTGACTTATGCTAGCCTTGAGGAGGCATTTGGTATTTCCAGGCAGCCTTCTGATTCTGCTCTTTGGAATGCTACTGAGGATGAGTTGATTTTCTGGTACAACACTACAAGTTTTCCTTCATTTGATCCCAAAGGAGGAGAAAAGAACTACAAGTGGTCTCATCCTTGCCTGCGTATTATTCATAAGGTGATTAGGATGGCTTTTTATGGCCAAACTGAGGCCAACAAGGTCTCTTACACTGATTTAGAGACTATGTGGAGTTTCACACCACCATGCAAGCTTATCAGAGACTGGAGAGCTCAGTTCCATGCTAGTTGCAAGAAGTGTAGGGGTTCAAAAAAGTGCAAGATTGGTATTGGTGGGATGATTTCTATTTTGGGGGAGTTCCTGAACATTCCTTTTCCTCCAGCATCTCAGCGACTATCTCCTACCTTTACTTGTGATATTAGGCATTTGAGGAATGCTGGATATATTTCTGAGGATTGAGGCAGATTTTATTATTTATTTGGTCCTCCCACGGGTGTTTCTAGGATTCCTTTGCCTATTGCTGAGTTACCCTTTGGACCTGAGTATCAGCATTTTGATCTGCATCAGCTATCCGTGCGGGTTAGCGGTTCTGGTCCTTCCACTTCTGCTGCTCCACAGGCAGTCCCACCACCTGCTCCACCGACTATTACAAAGACTTTTCCTCAGGACGACACAGTTATGCATGAGGATGTCCCTGGTATGAGTATTCCTGCTACTTTTGGAGTTGACACTGATTTGAGCTGGCAGGATGATATGATGCGCCAGATGCGTCAACTTTCAGTCCGTCAGGATGAAATGTTTACTCAGCAGTCTGCGTTGTCTACTTCTATAGACCGGATCCATCAGTTCCACCAGGATCAGTCTCAGTTCTTTCAGCAGCAGACTAGCTATTTCCAGCAGCAAGCTCAGTTTTTCCAGGGAGTGTGGCCCGCTTACCCCTCTTATCCTGACTATCCACCGTATCCACCACCACCACCACCGCCATCTGATCAGTAGTGGTATTCTTCTCTACTTCCCCTTTATTTTCTCTTGTCTTTACTACATTGAGGACAATGTGTGCTCTAAGTGTGGGGGAGTTGGAATTATATTACTATTGATGTGCTATAAATAAAAAAACAATTTAAAAAAAAGCCATAAAAATTGAAAAAAAGGCAAAATAAATCCTGGGATAGACTGAAAACCCGAAAGGGCGGTCTAGGTAATAAGCAGGTAATCTGGCAGGCATTAGGCCTTGGAAAAAATAGATTCAGAGTGTTGTGAGTTGGTGAGTCCATTATTGAAAAATGAAAAGAGAGTGTTAGGTGAAAACCTGAAAAGGCGCCTAAGCAAAATGAGTGAAAGAAAAAAGAGTGTTTTAGGACTATCTTTTTACCGGCGCAAGAGACATAAGAAGTGGAGTATAGGAGTGTTTTGGGTAGGTTTTCATTAGGAGGTATAAGGTGTAGATTTATGGAGACTTTCATTCTCTTAGTTGGTGTTTTTGATGGACTTGTTAGTGGTTAGTTTTTGGTGGGTTGATGTTTGATGTTTGATAGATATTGAGGATTGTTTGGTGGTTTGAGTTGAGCATGATGGTTATTTGATGTTGATGATGATTTGCTCTTATATGTTCATGATGAGTGGAGTAGGTAGTTAGAGCTTAATTGTCATATCTTGTTGTTTAGGTTGAGTAGTGCTTGCATGAGAATGCTTTTGCTCCTCTTTGTAAGCTTCCTTGCATTTTGATGATCCGGTGGTTATAGTTTTTATGAGTGATGGTTTTCTGAGTCACTCAAGGACGAGTGAGATTCAAGTGTGGGGGAGTTTGATATACACAATTATATTGTGTATTTAGGAGGAGTTTTAGCATTAGTTTATGGTGTTTTTAGGTATTTTATATGCTATCTACAGCTAGGAAGAAGAAGACCCGAAGATGCATATTATTGGAGTTTTAGAGCTGGATTGAAGAGAAGACGAAGATCAGCGTTTTGCTGCTGGCGGCACCCGCCGCCCCTGCCAACGTGGAGATCTTTTAAGCGACACGTGTTTTATTGTTATTGGTCATATCTTTATCAGCTCTAGTCCGAGTTTGTGTATTTTTGGATAGACTTTTTAGACCTAGTTTGATATATTAGGTTTTAGAGAGTTGCATCTCTCATTCATACACTATTATCATATTTTCTTTCAAAGTTTTTAGCTTTTCTCATGGAGAACTAAGCCTCTTTGCTTAGTCAGACAGTTTGAAGCATCGTTTGACTTTCAGTTGTGAGATTTCTACTCTTTATCTATTGCATGGAATTATTTTTCTCTCTTGTTTGAATTGTTTATGTGATTGATTTCAGCAATTTCTAGGGTTGTTGTTATTAAATCTCAATTGCTAGATCTAGAGAAATTACTGGTTGAGTTTCTCTATTTCATAGTAGCAAACTACATTGTACTAGTATCTGGTTGTGCTAGTCTATTGTAGAAGAGAGTTAAATTGCATTCTAGTATAAAAGCTGGTTGTTTTATGCTAGAATTGTATCCTGATTATATTCCTATTCTTCATGCTGCTTTTGAATTGAATCTTGATAGTTTCAGGGTTATTCAATTAGTTAGGATTGATAGTGTCTGGTTGTGCTATTAATTATATTTGAAAAGGAATTGGAATTCCATATGCATACGATATTGAGTGAATCGATGAGCAACTTGTCATACGAATGTGGATCTCTGGTTGACTAAGTATTTTCCCTAAATTGATTAAAACCCAAACTTTAATTTCTTTGTTAGTTTTTGCATGCTAGTTAATAGTTTATTTCATAAACCCCCTTTTCCTTTAATTGACATAAAATTCACATAGAAAGATAAACAAACCTCCCTGTGGATTCGACCCTTACTTCCCTAAGACTACTGTCTTTAGGATTGTCAAGACTCTTTTGCATAGCCGTGATTTGCACGACCATTTCACGCTTATCAATGGTCAAGCGGCTCAAGGGTTGAGTTTAGGTTCGAGTTAGGTGGCTCATGGCATCTTGAACCCGAGCTAGGCCCCTGCCCTAGCTTCTACCTACTTGTGTGTGTATTACATTGCACTATAAAGTACTTATGTTACATATTACAACTTAGGATTAAATACATTACGTAAATAAATCTTATGTGATGCACTTCACTTTTTAATTATTTATTATATATGAAATATAACGATATGTATACTTTAAGCTGAAATAAAATCATATAAATAAGTGGGTAATTATCTGAATTTAAATTTATTTATAGTTTTCCTATCAAAAAAAATATTTATAGTTTAGTACTAGAAAGTAGTAGCAAGAGTGAATGAAGTCTTCACTGCGACATATCTATCTAGTATTAACAATGAGTTACACTTTGTAGGTCTACATTTCAATTTATAAAACTAGATATGGAACTGTTTTTTAAGTCCGAATCAGGTGAGAATGGGCGCGCAAGTGAGAAATAAGAAAAAAACAAGAGTTGTTAATTAGATTGACAAAAATAAAGGGCGCTGATCATTTCACTTAAAAGGGGAAAAATGACATGAGTAAAATTTTGGCGAATTATTCGCGTATTTTTTAAAACAAAAACGAAAATAGGACGCGCGCTCAAATTGTTCATCAAATCTGTGATTTTGTTCATTAACAATATGAAGTTTTGCATTTTGTTCATCAAAACTGTGATTTGATGCACAAAAAACTATTGTTTGTGCATAAAAAACCTATTATATATTTATGCATAAAAATGGCAGAATATGTATCGAAATTATATGCATTAATGTATGTTTGTGCATATGTAAGGATCGAACCTAATTTGGGATATATCCGATTAGTAACCCGGATTGAGAAACAAGAGTAGAGAATTGAGTTGAGAGTTAAGAGAGAAAAAGAGGAAATCGAGAAAGAGGAATGTTCAATCTGTTATTCGATGATCTTCTCCTGTTTACACCACAATATATAAGGCTTTGCCTTAATTACACATATAGCCCTCAATTATCTATATTTGTAATATTGACCCCTTATGTACATTTCTTGACAACATCATAATTAGTTGTATGTGATACAAAACTAATTGTTTTGATGCTAGTATTGGTATTGTCTTGCTTGACTCATTTGGGTTTGTCATTGTTGTTGTTGAAACGTGTTGCTGATTCTTGGACTTCGAACATAGCTACAGACACAAGCACTCCTCTCCGATTTGTAATTGGTTCGTTCTCTTAGCATACATCATATTATTGCGCAAAGTCAGATCATTTATCTATTATCCTTTGCATTCAAGCTTCTACATCAAAACTTATCTTATTTAGGTACTATATTATATGAGTAGATGAGTCAAAAACTAATCTATATCTATATATATTATAAAAATAGAAAAATTTGACCAATTAATGATCAAACCATTTTACTAATGACATTGATTTGTTATGTTTAAAATTTACATCAATCTCATTTTTTAAAAGAAAATCCAATCTATTAATTAATAATTAATTTCACGCATTAAAACAAAACATTTGAATATATATAGTCCGTTCACAACCCGTACCTACATCTTTGAAAACGTACGTCTATTCATATGATAAAATCAGCTAAAAACCTATAAAAACGTACAATTCGAAAAATGTATAATACTCCGTCCTTGAGTGTCAAGAAAAAATGACTATTCAATATACGTCAAATGACTATTCAATGCTCATATAAAAACATTGAAAAATTGCTAACCTTGAGTAGTTGACCGTCCTTGAGTATCAAATTAAGAATCCAAGCATTTATTTGTTATAACGTGTAAACTTTACATATAGTTTTCATTGGGTAAAAAAAATATAATGAGATCCAATTAAATTCTTAAATAAATTCATATTTATATTGTTTTTAACGTTTCACATTATGCTTTTCATACTGTAGGCCAAGGGATTCAACGGTGCAACTCTTATATATGAAATTGATCCAATCCATAACTTTTGGTTAAAAAATTGAAAAAAAGTAACATCCTCTTATGGAATATATAAAGCTAATATTTATTATAAATTTCATTTATTATACAGTATTTATTAAAATGGATGTTTTGGTTAAAAAATTGAAAAAAAGTAACATCCTCTTATGGAATATGTAAAGCTAATATTTATTATAAATTTCATTTATTATACAGTATTTATTAAAATGGATGATATGGAGTATTGATTATGAAATGAATTGTCGCTCAATAATCAATATGTCCTCGAAAATGATATAGA
The DNA here is from genome assembly GCA_964016875.1 of Fallopia convolvulus. NCBI lineage: Eukaryota > Viridiplantae > Streptophyta > Magnoliopsida > Caryophyllales > Polygonaceae > Fallopia > Fallopia convolvulus. The sequence continues at coordinate 53,766,513 of OZ024722.1, forward strand.
AAATTGTGATCTATATATAGATTCCATTTCCGCTCTTGGATCACTATAGTGTTTTCAGTATACTGTAGTGCATTTTAAATTTGATTTTATCCCTCCTACCACCTTATTCGTTATAGAAATGTGCAATTTTTATGTTGGGTTTGCAATGATCATTATTTGGTTAGTTGCTTTTCTTCCTATGGATAGTTTTCTTTCTACCAAATTCATATATGTATGATATATTGATATGTAAGTCCAAATTAAGATATTTTTTATTTTAACTATATATTTTAATTTTTCCTTTAATATATTCTTGCAATGCTAATATATATGCTTCTTGTCATTGTGCTTCAGAACGAGATCATGGATATATTGATCGATTATGGACAATTATTAAGTTTGGTGATACTTCAACAATGACCATTCTCAAGTAAGCCATCTTTAATTTGTTTTGATGTCTTCAACTTCTATGTATACTCAGTACTTAGTATTATATAATACATAGAAGTTAACATCATATAAAGATCTAGACATATACGGAGTACTAATATAGTTAATTCACATATGCCATAAACCTACGAAAGATATACGACTAATACGAGGTAGTGTTTAAAAATATAAATTTCATCTTAATAATTTAAATTTTATTTTATTATTTATATCATTTGTATGCATTATGAATTTTATTTTTAATTATTCAGATATTTCACTAAATATTTAGTAATAGTACGGTATTATTTCTTATCCTTTTTCTCCTAAGTAATTATCATAATTATCAAGATTATTAGCTTATTAAATTAAAAAAAATTAAGTAAATGAATAATGGCTATAGTTTTTGTGTTTCATATAGTGCATATTTATATATCAAGTTACATATATAGAAAAATAAACACACTTTACACTTGCTTAAATACACGTTAGTATGTCAAGTCCTATGTATTTTATCAAAAATATTTTTCATATTTTCTCCTTATAACAAGTCAACATTGATCTAAAATTCATTTTTTTTTAAGTGACATGTTTTCTATGCCAATACAAATGGATAAATGTACTATTTTTCAAGAAAAACTGAAAAATACGTAGAAAAAAAAATATATTTTAAAATTAAAATCACTTTAAAATTTTAGTCATGATTGAATGAAATCTATAAATAAATTTTCAATAACAAATAAAGAATGGCCCATGCATAATCGGGTAGAGATTAATTAACATATATACTTTGTATAAAATATTTATTTAAATAAATATAAAATTCGTTTGTAAAATGAATATTACAAAAATTAACATGGGAACATATAAGGGAGAATTTTTGAAAATGAATACTTCATTTTGATTAATAAAAAATTATTTATTATATTTCATTTGTATTCTAAAAAAAAATATGTTATTTTATGAATTTATATACTATGTATCTATCTATCTATGAACATATGTGAAAAGCTTATTTATTATGAAAGATATAAGTTATATATATGCAAGAAGTCATACCCTGAAAAAAAATAATTGTATTGTAGTCAATTCAATGGACTCAAATTGCATTCACCTGCATGATAAAATTATAAGTAAAATTGATGTTATCAATATATGAAAATTAATCAATATTATTAACAAAATTGTAACATCTTAATTAACTCCATCACGACGTCAAATGCTTATAACGCAATGAAATGAGTTACATAGTTATGTTCACCCATATATATATATATATATATTAAATGATTGAAATTGAATAATCATTAACATTTATTATTATGGCTATAATGAAAAAGAAAGAGAATTATCTAAAAAGATACTTCCTCCGTTTTGCAAAACATGTCCTTTTAGCCCATTTTCTATTTTTCATAAAACATGTCCTTTTAATATTTTCTTCCACCTTTTTCCAAATTTATCCCTACTTTATAGAAGTAATAATTACTCTAAACAATTTTCTAGGAGGGGTTAAGAGTACACATTTTTCCAAATATAGGGGTAATTTGGGTAAAATACTCATTCCTTAATAATCGTGTAGTGGACTAAAAGGACATGTTTTGTGAAACGGAGGGAGTAGTTGATTTTACATTTTTACATAATAAAATATACATCTCTACTAAATTTGAAATTATCCTTGATTACCCTAAAAAAATTCCTAAATTTGGAGATATTTGTATAAACTATAAACTATACAAAATATATATAATTTATAAATGATAATAATAAAACATAAAGTTGACCTGTGCGTAGCACATGCCATCTCCCTAGTTATATGAGTAAGGAAAAAAGATAGCCTTAAAGCCCAAAATAAATGAAAAAATGCACAAACAGATAGTCCTAAATGTACAAAGGGATGATATTAACACACCAACAAAAGTTTATTTTAATTTACAAACAAAAGGATATATTAATGAACAAAATACTAGTAGTGATAAACAAAGTGACAGTAGTAATAAACAAAGTGATGATAGTAAACACAAATTTCATATTCATTGATACATAGTAAAAAGTTAGTTTTTTAATGCATAAAGTGCTAGTAGTTATTCACAAATAGATAATGTTAAATAAACAAATATAATTATATTAATAAGTAAATAAGGATATATCAATGAATAATCAAGAATATATATCCTTTATTTTAGAGTTTCGGCGAAACCCTTGTTGTGGATGCTTAGAGTTCTAGGTAAATTGGATTCTCCCCGAATAGATTCCTCAGTCTAATCCTTTTATCTAAGTTTAGTTTTCATTGAATTGTATTGAATTAAGTAAAGGCAAATATCATGTGCATGAGAAAGAGAGTACCTTTAGATCAGGGAATGCATCACGCTACTTAAAACGTAATTAACAACTTAATTAATGATCATCATGATTTGAACGCACATCTCACATCATGATTACATCATATTAATTCCAATACATAGTTGACCACCTAATAATTAATTAATTAATTAAACGTGCATATTTTATTGGAGATGATAATCAATCAAATAAAATAGGTTTGAACCGGATCAAGTTTCACATTCGAGATACATAAACAGACCGAGACCATATATAGTCTGTATTGGAAAATTGCAAGTAAACTAATGAAATGAATAGATGGATTGTTAGAAATCTTGTATTTCTTTATGTTTGATGATGAAAAATCGTACTTTGTGTAGTTAATTTTCAAGTCTTTCAAGTAAAATAAACGTAGAAGGACAATAGAAGATATTTCTAAAAATTAAGGAACTGAACAAGTATTTTTTTTATCAGAAAATGAATAAGTATTTGCGTAACTTGAATTCAAGCACGTCAGAGTGAAAGAATATCGGACACAGGATAGCTTCAACGAGAAATTGCATAGTAACGATTACATTACAAAAGTTACCTATTTTGGTTAATCGACCTAATGGTGATATCATTGTTGGATTATTGATAATTAAGTAGATATATATATATAGGGGAGCGCTCCGGTACAATACATATTATGGTGTAAGCGTGTGGTTGAATGTAGGGCGTTGGATTAGGATAAATCAGTGGCTATTAATTAAGCAACATTATAGGCTAAATGGGGGTGATGTGGAGAATCAAATCTCGGTTGATTTGAAAAAGGCAACACCCGAAATTTTAGGAGAGTGAGATAAAAATCGGTACAATTATAAAAAAAAATCCAAGCAAATCTTTTTTTTCCATAATTAAATACATTGTAACCAGGTTTTGGCGTCTTTTTAAAAATTCAAACATGAATTTCAAATTAAATATACGTTTTTTTATAAATATAAAACCTCTGCAGAATCATTGAATACCTATTAGTCGACATTTGAAAAACTTACTATGGTGGTTTGAATAATTATAGAATCGTATAATATTTATAGTCGATGTTTGAATAACTCAGTTTGATTGTTTGAAAAACTCAATATGATTGTTTAAATAATTATAGAATCGTATAATATTTATAACCGATGTTTGAATAACTCGGTTTGATTGTTTGAATAACTCAAGTTAATTGTTTGAATAATTATAGAATCATAAAATATTTATAGTCGTGGTTTGAATAACTCAATATATATAATTGTTTGAATCATTGTAGGATTGAACATGTTTTAACATTTGCATTATTTAGGTTGAATACGTATTCGTCTTACCATGAATAACTAAATAAAGGTAGTTGAAAAACAACATTGTTCATCCCGAATAACTAAACTTATTCAATGGTTTTCACTAGTATTATTAGAATGTATTAACATAAATAATTTATACAATTGAATAACAATTACAATGCTTTTGAAAAAACAATCTTTAATATTATGAAAAATATGTGATTCTTTGTATTTTATGCTATCAATAATCAATACACTGCTTTTGAAATAACAATTACAATGCTTATGAATTACAATTTTTTTTTGGACCGAGGTCAAATACATCAACATTATCATCATTTGGAACATGTTCCCTGGTGCGAAGTCTTTTAAATAGGACCTTGGTGCGCTTTGACTTTTCTCCAATGTCCAATTGTTGATCATTACCACCTGTTCCGTTTGAAAACACGGTTAAACACAAATGATATCAGTGTTGCAAAACCATATCATCTAAAGTGAAAAAGTATATTGTAAGACTTGAAAAACAATTGCAAAACTGTCATACACCTATCATCATTCATCAGTGTTGCAAAACCATATCATCCAAAGTACGTGCAAAAGTATATTGTGATACTTGAAAAACAATTGCAAAAGTGTCATACATAAATCAGTGTTGCAAAACCATAATATCCAAATTGAAAAACACTCGTTTCATATGCTTATCCAGTTAATCCTTACTATTGAAAAACCATAGTATTTATTGTGAATAATATTGATCATTATCTCTTGTTTTCCATACGAAAAACAAAATACATATATGCGAAAAACAAAATACGTATATATGAATAACAAAGCATGAATATATGAAAAACATGCCACACATGTATGAAAAACATTTAATCGTGGAAAACCAAATTAAATCTAAGAAATCTACTATACTGAATTGCTAGAATGAAAATCACCATTGTAGCCTATTGATGAAGAACAACAAATATATCAGAACACGCTTAAACCAATTTTTTCACAATGAATCTGAAAAAAATACAGTAACTATTCTCATATAGACATGCATTCAATCCATTATTATCATTGTTTCCACCAAAAACGAAAAAACCCTAACTTAATTGATGTAATTTCATTCTACTTTTATCAACTTCACCAACTTTAGTAATCGTGTTTTGCAAAAAACAAAATTTCGAGAAAAACCTAACTTCGAATTTTTGCATATAGAACTATAAATTGACCAAACAAGTTCGAATTTGAATTTGAGAGTAAGAACATCATAATTGAGAATAACAATTAATTTATTGACTAAAGATACAAAAAAAATTCGACTGCCCTTACCGATTTCTTGAAGTTCGTCTTATATCGCCTCTGCGTTCGCCTCTGATTTTTGCTCCTGAACCGTCAGAGATGGAGAGGGCAAACGTAGATCTTAGAATGAGGAGAGAGAGCGTGTGACTCTTCAAGGGAAATTGGTCTACAATTAAGGAAATTTTAACCAATTAATGATTCTCTCCATATTTGAATTAATCCCGTACAATATCCCCACCTAAGCTTTTTACACCCCATTTTTTTTAAATCCTAGGCACTCGTTTTTTACAATCCAACGGATCTGCTTTACCCACATGCCTACACTATAATGTATACTTACACTAGAGCGTGATTCTATATATATATATATATATTAAGAAGGAAAGTATAAATCCTTAATAAATAATTTTAAAAATATTAAACAATTAAAATACACTTAAATATTTTTAAATAAAAGTATTTAATCTATGCCCTAAGAATATATTAATGTTAAAAAAAAATAAAAATTAAATATCACAATATCTATAATTAAATAATTGTATTCTAATCTTATAAGGAGGTTAATTTTGTTGTGGATGGTCTCATGTCTCTAACATTTTGTTATTGTTTAGGGTGTCATATTTTGTTTGCCTTGCTTATAGGTATTAATTTACCGTTATTAGATTTGATGAGCTAAAAGTCGGACTATTCTCTGTAAGTTTCGTGCGCTCTTTGAGTTAGAGAAATCTATAATGTCGGCAATTTCAGGTAAGTCGTCGACTTCTTCAACAATTATCTTTCCATCCTTGACTAGGTGATATTATTAATTAGGATCAAGGATATTACTTATTTTAGCTACTTGTTATTCGATCTAGATAAGATTCTATCCTAACTAGGGTTTCATCACTTGTATAAGTAGTCATTTTGATCATTAATAATATTACGCACTTTTGCATTCTCTGTATTAATTTGTCTATATGGTATCAGAGCATTTTGCTTAGCGGCATTTCGATCCTTAAATTTTTGTCTCATGGCCGCCAATGTCAATAATAGGTCACGAACAATCACCACAAAATAACTTCCGTTGCTTAAAAAAAAGCTAATCACTTGGGTGTCTCATACAAAATCGGAAACGCCATCGGGCATCTCATACAAACCGAGATCACCTTCGGGCGTCTCATACAAAATCGAGATCACCTTTTGTCTCATACAAAATTGGGATCGCCTTCGGACGTCTCATACAAAACCAAGATCGCCTTCTGGCGTGTCATAGAAAATTTGGATCGCCTTCGGGCGTCTCATACAAAATCGAGATCGCCTTCGGGTGTCTCATGCAAAACCAAGATTGGCCTCGTCCGACTACAAAACCAAGATCGACCTTGTCTGATCCAACAACACGAGATTGGCCTTGTTCGACTCCAACAACACGAGATCAGATTCGCCTTTAAGAAATTGTCCTCAAGCTCGAACTTTTCCTATGGACATCTCTTTGCGAGGGCATCCTTACAAAACCTAGAGGCTTAGCCCAATTCCAATTGGGCTCCGGCTTCAAATAATCGTCTCCAAGCATAGACTCTATCTCAGATTGTCTAGCTTGATGAGGCATGATATTCTCCAAACTATGTCTTTCTACAAAACGCCTTGTTTGAGGGGGAATATTGATAATATATTTTAGATTAAATATTTTATTCTATTAATATATTATCTTTCCGTCCTTGACTAGGTGTTATTGTTTTTTTGATAACAAAACCCTTCATTCAAATTAAATATTGTTCAAAACAACCGAACATAATTCAGGAGGAAAAGAAGTATGAACATCAAAAATAACAGAAGAAGAATAAAAGTTAACGACCAGCCAATGTGCTGATGCATTTGCACTTCTTCGAGCAAAAGTCCATATGCATTCCTGAAACTCCCATGCTTTAGCCAACAACCTGGCGACTAGCACACCCAAATTCGACCTACAAATCATTCCTTTCTTTAGTTTTGTCACCAAGGAGCGCCACATCCATCCCCCAGAGTAATGCCTCAACTTCAACAATTTCAACGTCACACCCTAGTTGGATTGGACTCGAACCAGCAAAGATTAGTTGCCCCGATGAATCACGACGAATCACCCCAACACCACACCTCTTTGGAGACACTGTTGCATCACAGTTCACTTTTATCACCCCAGAAACTGGTTTATTCCAGCCAATAGCCGACATATTGCTCTTTTTAGTCTTATCAGGAATCTGCACAACGGCCTCTTCAAATAAGATCGACATTGACTTGATAATATCCCCCATTAAGAGCATAGTCCCAGGAAATATACGGGCATTACGAGCATTCCATAAACTCCAACACATGAGAAACCACAACATTGAATCTTCTACTCCGAGATTATGAAAAACCGCATCAGCCCAGTCAGAGAAAAGGTGTAGACCCTTACCCGTGGATCAAGAATATTACTTATTTTTAGCTACTTGTTATTCCATATAAGATTCTATTCTAACTAGGGTTTCATCACTTGTATAAGTAGTCATTTTGATCATTAATAATATTACGCACTTATGCATTCTCTGTATTAATTTGTCTATAGTTGGTTGACTAATTCAAAGGCAATTACCAAGCGATTAACCCAGAACTGTCACTCAGTTTGTAGACCTCACTGAAGTCGGCAACATCCAAGTCCCAACCTCAAGTTCCCAACATGTAACAAACTTTGAACATGTTGAACCTTTTAGAACTTAGGTTCACTTACACGAACGTGCACTCTGCACACCTTAGCGTGTATTATAGTAAAATCAGTTCTTATTGTGTCGATGTAAATCCCGATCACACCAAAACTGACATCAACGACTTCTCAAGTGTCGATGACCCTAAAATCACCAACATCCTCCGCTTGATTGCTACTTAGTCTTTTTTTATTTTTTAGTAAATTTTTTAAAGGAACGGAGAGTATGGTCTCTCTTTTGATAAAAATAGGAATAGATTGTTTAGAGAGAAAAAATTGGCTTTATAATTAAGGAAGATAACTAGAAATGAGTTTTTATTCTTAAGTTCTTGTTGGTCTTGTAAACTTAATAATACAAATAGATCGTTGAAGATCGACTGAAAAGTCTAGGATGAATGTTTTCTCTCATTAGTTAAGTTGGTTGGTTGGAATTTTGTTTTAAGTAACTTGTTTTTTTTTATTATTGTGTTTTATTGTTAATTATGTTATACAAAGAACAATATACTCCCTAGATACTATTTTATTTGTCTTTTTAACCTCAAAATCTTATTCACAAAAACTTGTCCTTTTACATTTTTTTGATACAATTTCCTCATTTAACTCTTATATTAAATGAAAAAGTGGTCTAAATTTGTCTCATTTTCATTTCCACTCTACAAATTTGCCTCATAAGGAAGACAAATAAATTGAGAGTACATTGTTTTCTATCTAATAGAATAACATACCTTATTCAACATGGATGAGATGGAGTAATTAGGACAAGAACACACGCCAAGTCTTTGTAGTTGTACGTTATCAATTGGAATTGAAGGAATGAATAGTGTAGGAGTTGGAGTAGTTGGGGATGAGAGTTTGGTCAACCGGGAAATCGAAAGCATGAAAAAGGAAAAGGCTACAACTTACAAATGGGGGCCGGCGATGGGCTCGAGAGCTGAAATCAACGACACACTTGGTCTGTGAGGGCCCCTCCTCTTCGAATATTGTCAAATCACTACCTCCTTCAAAAATTTAAATCAATACGGACTACTTACTTTCCTTTTTTTGTTTTAAGAAAAATCAACTAATTTTAGAACTTTTCTTTGATAAGTTTTGCTTAATCAATTTTGGATATACTTGTTAATTGTTATTCTTCAAAAAAAAATCAATTTTTTATATCTATTTAATTATTATTTTAATATAGAGTGATGCGTTCAGCGATGACACGTGCTAAAATTACAATCGCTTTATTATTGGTAATAAATTTAAGTTAATTATATGGTATATATATCTGCCCTAATGCATTATAAAGTAGAAACTGTGTTTGTAAAAATTTACGCCACGTAGTATTTAAAAACTAATCAATTTTTTTTATTTTTTATAAGTTTTTATTTACTATACTTAAATGTAAATGGTTAAAGTGGAAAGTTTGAATTGGAAAAAAAAACTTCCCATATTTATTTGTTTTTATTTTAGAGGTTATAAATAATAAAATATGATTAAATTTATATAAATATCATTAATGATTATAATAATAAAATAATTATTTAAAATACATATTGACTTTGTTTTATTTCCTTAATTTATTATAACATATTATACAATGTAACATATAGTATAATTTAAACCACCCCATAAATTTACGAAAATTTCCCTAGTTGGTTTGAACTTGTTAGAACCAACCCTTTCAAATTAAATAAATAATTATAAAATCTGAGATAAACCTTTAACATGTTATACGTTATTCCTTTATAAGAGCATGCCTTAATTATAATTTTTGGACGTATAGTCCCAACAACGTACTATTCATTAACATATGAGTATATACTCCTCTCAAAATTTAAGAAATTATTTGATTTGGCTAAAGTATCCTCAATTTTTTGTTAAGATCTTTCCATTTTTATTGTAAATTTTTGTAAATATTTTTAATTAGTATGGATATTATTGGAACAAATGCGTTAAAATATCTCAAATGACAAATTTTGTTGAACAAGAAAATCAATCTAGAATGACAATTTTTTGTGAACGGAGAAAATACTATACTCCGACAAATGTATACTATAAGCCTGTTTGAACACAAAATTTCCTTTATAGAGAAAATATGGAGGTTAGGATTTTCATGCTTTAATGGTTTTTTTTACTTAAATCGGGCGTTACTTTTAAAAAGTTTAATAAATATACCTCTTGGTATATTTAATTTAATTTGCTTAAAAAATTCGATACAAAATACCTCTCAAACGTTATGGTTTTTCGCACGAAAACCTAACATTTGAATCTACACGAAAGATGTTCGAAGCGTATTTCGTTTTAACGGGACTTCTCATTCAGTTGATCACATATAGTCTGATTTTAGCATGTAGCCCGATATTCGTAAATAATTCATAAATAATGCGTAAATAAATATTGCATAAATCATCATTTGCGGGACTGCTCGTTCATATATTCGTATATGGTCCGATATTCATATAAGTTTGTGGGACCGCTCGTACATTCATATATGGGTGGGGTCTCTCGGTCATACTTTCGTATATGAACGAGGCATATTCATTTGTGTATGGCTTTATTTAGTCTCTAACCTCGTCGGTCATTCTACAATCACAATCACAATCAGTAGACACACGACTAGCATAGGAATGCTCGAACGCAATCATGCAAACAAATAGTACATGAATGCTCGAACGCAATCAGGCAAACAAATACCACATGAATGCTCGAATGCAATTACGCAAACAAACAACACATGAATGCTCGAATGCAATTAGGCAAACCAACAGCACAGGAATGCTTGAACGCAATCATACAAAAAAACCACAAGACTGTACAAGAACAATGAAACAAACAAATATGTATCGGGAACAAAAGAATTTATTTTACCATGGTTTTATTAGCTAGCCTTGGACCATTAGTTTAAGGCTTCTTACATGTGCTAACCTCATTGATCTTTTTAAATACAGCTTCTAATGACATCAACCTTAGCCACATCGTGATCCCTTCGAAAGACCTTGTTCTTTTTCTTGAATTGTTTTTGCATTCAGTTTTGGTCCACTTTGAGCAAGATTCTCGATTTCTTTCCAAAAGACGAGATGCAGTTTGTTCCCTTAGATTTCCAACGCCTTCTGAATCGTCCCGATCGGGCAACCGCAAACTCTGAACAAGTCCTTACAAGACAACCACACGTACGTTGTTGTTGCAGGAACATGGATGCTTGGCTTGATTTGTAATTCTAGACTTGCTTGAGCGCGACCCTTCTGTCGATGACAAAGGACAAAGTGTAGATGATTTCATCAACTTTCCATCCACATAAGGCTTGCAATTTTTCGACTTTCATAGCTCCCGAGCGGTTGGTCAGAAGTCTGCTAAGTAATTCTTCAAGCAAAACGTACAACAGCTTCATGAGACGCAATTTCGATCCACTTAAGATGGTTTTCCAGGCCTGGTGTGTGAACAAGAGACGGAGTACACTTGATCTTCGTTCCAATGCTTCTTGAATCGTCTTGATCTCATAATTCTGGCTCTAAAATGAGGCGTCACAAGATCACTAGGTCACACATCAATTCCTAGGAATGTCCAAGTTGTTTGTTTTTTGGATCCCGACCTCGTTGCCCCGAACGTCTTCATCTTCTCGTGTGATGTCTTGACCCACGATCCACTCTTGGTTAAAGTTAACTTCTTTGGCTTTGTGAGTCTTAACCTGCATCTATTCTAAAGTTGTCTTCAAAAGATAGACCTCCTCGCGTGACTTTGCCAATTTTCGTTCTTGATCTCATTCTTCTGGCCTGATCGTGATATTTGGCTCGTCTTCCTCTTCGTTCTTGATCTCACTCTTCTGGCCTGATCGTGGTATTGGGCTCATCTTCCTCTTGCTTGCCCTCGGGCAAAAATAATTTAAACGTGCAAATAAAAAATCTGACAATTGACTAGATCAATTAATAAACGATTGAAAGAATTAGACTTGATTACTTCCCTTTGATATTCGTTGTCGTTTATTAGATCGAACGACAAATGCGAGAGATGGAGGTTTCGGGTGGTAGAGCAGTGGCCCCAAGCATATTAGTCCAACGACATCCATGGGTGCGAGCTTGCAATTGACGGTGCACGAGAACCCGGGTGAATTCGTTGGAGCACTAACCGCGGACGCGATAGCCTTGGTCGCGGGCGCGACGGGGAACGATCGTTGTTGCTTAGCGGACGACGCGACGTTGGTGTGTGACTAGCTGCGGTACGGGCTGGAGCAACGACTCCAATCAGTGTGGTGAATGCGGTATTAGGCTATGTTTGTTAAGTCACCAAAAAACTAGTTGGTGTTGCAAAACTAGTTGAAGTTGTAAAACTAGTTGTAAAAGTAGTTGAAGTTTTAAAAATATATATAAACACTGTTTGGTAATGTTCAACTAGTTTATTGTAATAATTAATAATTCAAAATTTCATTTTATTATAGAGTTATTCTTATTTAGCAAATAATTATTTTTTTAATTCGAAAAACTACTAAAAACTAGTGCAAAAGCTTTAAAAATTAGCTTTGTCAAAAAACTAGTTTTACAACTAGTTGCTAGTTTTTATGTGTCAAACAAACAGCGTTTATACGAGTTTCTGCAACTAGTTGGAAAACTCCAACTAGTTTTTGGTACCTAACAAACACACCCTTAGTCTTCTCTGTGTACGAACAACGCCAATTGTTTCAACACAAAATCTCCCATGAACAGGGGTATGGATTTCTAGAGAAAAAGAGAGAATTGTGTTGTATTTCTTATCAACAAAGACATGCTTTTTTAGAGAAAATATGGAGGCTAGGGTTTTCATGTTTTAATGGGCTTTTACTTTTTCTTTTTTTTTAATGAGGAAAAAGTTAGGCTATTTTGAAAGAATTAGCCTAGAGCATCCTTTGGGATGAGAACACTTAATCCTGGATGCGTCTTCAGCTTATCGGAAAATAAAGAATGTCGCAATCGAGCAATATGATCAGTTGTTTCGTTACACGATCGAGGCTTGTGCTTAAATTCAATCGCCTCGAATGCTCGTGTAGTAGCCAATGAATATGCAATCATCATGTATATGATCAGGGGGGAGCTTCGACTTTCCCGTAGTGCAGAAATCAATTGAATGATATCTCTTTCAATTTTAACACGTTTACAATTCATTTTCTGCATTGTGTGCACTCCCATTACAATCCCTCTTGCCTCCACATGTAATGCATTTCCATCTTGTATCTTTACCTCGTCTAAAACAATTACTTCTCCACTAGAATTCCGTATGATATAGCTCGTTGTTGAAACACAATTTTGAGCCATCAAAATTAATTTTTATTGTTCCTTCCAATGGTTTAACGGGCTTTTACTTATATAGTAGGACTTTTAAAAAAATCTAATAAATATGCCCTTTTTATATTTAATTTATTTAAAAAATCGGATAACAAAGCCGGTTCAACGTCTAACACAATTTTTCAATATCTTTTCACATTTATGGTACACCACTTTCTTAGAGCAAGACTTATATTTCCGATCGGATGAGTATATACTTGTGCAATTAAGCTTATGATCGAAGAGGAGGGAGGAGAGAGACAAAAGGAAGAATCAACGATCTCGGGCCCTTAAAACTTGCTTAGCAATAATTGATCAGCTCTGTGCTCATGTGCTTAATTAACATGATCATTGTTAATTACACCTCATTAGGTTTAGCACTAGCAATCCGTAGGATATATATTAGATTTAGCACTAGCAACTCTAGCTTTGTACTACCTGAAAACAATTTTTATAAAAAAAAAAAAAAGAAAAAGTGGTCGGACTTTCAAAAATTGGCATGCTCACGGCTGAACGGCACGGCGCAGTTTTTGTCAGCGTACGGCTGAGTCACCGGGGGCCGCCGGGCGGGACACCTCTTTCAGTTTTGTCTGTGTTCATTATTTTAGGGCAATTGTTTATTAACCCTAGTGTAGTGCTTAATTAATCAATAAACAATGATTGACTACTGCTTGACTTGTGGGGCCCTCCTTCGTTGAGGCCTTCACGTGCCAGCTTTTTTACAGTATTTTATTAGTACTTCGTAGTATTATTTTACTCCCTCCGTTTCAAAATAGTTGTTCATAGACAAAAGTGCACATATATTAAGGGGGAAAAATTCTTCCAAAAATACCCCTATAAAGTGGTACTTTCTACTCCAAAAAGTTGCTTTGGAAAAAGTGTATGTTTAGTTTGGTGTAATTATTAAGGGTATAAATGGAAAAGATTATTATATGAACAACTATTGTGAAACAAGAAAAATTGTCTATATGGACAACTATTTTGAAACGGAGGGAGTATTAAGTAAAGATGTCCATAAAGGGAATGCTTAATTGTGCCTTGTGCATTAAGGTTTTCTTCCTTTCCCTCGCGGTAGGGTGATTATTTAATTTATCATTGTAAAGGGGAAATTAGTCTTTCTCAAAAGCCTCAAGGCTTAAGTACGTGCAAATTTAAAGAATTAAAGCAAATTAAGTGCAACTTATTAAAAGTAAAAGGAAAAAGAAAAGGCCAAAAGTGAATTTGTAATCATAGAAAAGAATTGGACCCTAAATTGACAACCATAATTGAAATTCATTTTGTGTCTAGGGATGTAACCAAGCGATTCATGAAAAATTTTGGTCTTCGGTTAGGTTAAGTCTCATTCGTGTTTAGTAAATTTATAAATGAGCTGAATTTGAACACAAAAAAAAAATGACTTTTTTGTTCATGTTCAAACTCGGTTATACATTCATAAACAAGCTTGATTATAGATTCATAAAGTATGTATTACATGTTTTGAAGAATAAATGAAGAGAAAGAGAGGGAATTGCAAAAAAGTGTATTTTGTATTATGTAAAAGAAGAAGATACAACCCTAATAATGTAGAATTGCGTACAATGGTCAAGCATAAATGCATACTAAAGGGGGATCTATATCTATGTAAAGATACATACCTAAAATAAATTAAGTAATTAGGAAATTACTTAGATAAAATATGGAAAAGTATAAACATATGCCCATATACAATATGAATGTTTTTTATTCCTTAATACTCTCTCTCAAGTTAGAATGTATGTTTGAAACACCCAACTTGAATAGGAGAGCTTTGAATTGTGAAGTCCCTACTGGTTTGGTGAAGATGTTGTCCAGTTGCACACTTGTAACTATGTGACGTGTTCACATCTCTCCTTGTTGTAGCTTCTCTTGTATAATATGACAATCAATACCGATATGTTTCGTATGCTCATGAAATAAGGGGTTAAGAGACAATGTGTATGGAAGCCTTGTTGTCACAATGAAGGATGGCCGGTTGTGGGTGTCGAACGTCAAGGTCTCATAGGAGAGTGTGTAACCATGTCGATTCTCAACAAGTATGAGCCATTGAACTGTATTTCGTTTGGCACTTGAGCGCGCAAGAGATGATGTTTTGCTTCTTAGAACATCAAGAGAAAAGTGCAACACCTAGAAAGATGCACTAATCGGTGATTGATCTTTGAGTATCTCTACAACACGCACAATTGGCATTGTAAAACATAGTAGGTTGCAGCTTAGCATCGGCGGGAAAGAGGAGGCCTTGCCTTGGAGTTTCTTTGATGTAGCATAGTATATGATAGGTTGTGTCAAGGTGCGGTAGGCGCAGTTGACTCATGTACTGGCTAAGGGTGTGAGTTGCATAGATAATATCCCATCTAGCTAGTGATGGTTAAGGACGACCTACCAAGCGACGATATTGTGAGGCATCAGGGAGAAGCGCCCCTTCATCGCTTGATAGGTTGATGTTGCAGTCGAGAGGAGTGTTGCTTGACTTTGCTCCAAGGAAGCGAACGTCGTCCACGATATCAAGGGCATAATTGCATTGTGAGAGGAAAAGGCTTATTTTGGAACGTGAAACTT
This sequence comes from Fallopia convolvulus, assembly GCA_964016875.1. NCBI lineage: Eukaryota > Viridiplantae > Streptophyta > Magnoliopsida > Caryophyllales > Polygonaceae > Fallopia > Fallopia convolvulus. The sequence continues at coordinate 53,782,376 of OZ024722.1, forward strand.
TGAAACCAAGAAAGACCTAGAGGCCACTAAGATCCTTTAGTTTGAATCGAATAGCAAGGAACTGTTTGGTTGCTTCTATTTCCTACATGTTAGTCTCTGTAATAATAACATCATCAACGCAAATTACAAGAACAAGAATGTTACCTTTGGAACGTCCAGTGAAAAGTGAGTAGTTCACCTATGATTGTTGAAAACTAACTGATTTGAGTGCTCTAGATAGCTTAATAAACCGTTGCCAAGAAGCCTGTTTTAGGCCATAAAGTGACTTGTGAAGTTTAAAAACATGGGACTTCCTATTAGGAAATAATATCTTGTCATATTTATTTCTATCTTGTATGGCTTAGTTTATCTTGTATGGCTTAGTTTATCTTATTCTACCCTTATTATGATATTCTATGCTCTAGGTTAAACTTGGTGATCAAGTCACTCTTGTATAAATACTCTTGAGATTCTATGAATACAATTATACAAGTTTTATACAAAATCTTCTTCCCTCTATATGGTATCATCCGCCTAGCCGATCCTCTCACATTCTTCACCACGAAAATCTTACGTTCTTCGCCTCCTACTCTAGTTGCCATGGAAGCCGAGTATTCATCCCAGTTGCCAAACCCTCATGAAAAGGACAAGCCTTTCACCATTGTCTACTTTCTTACTGTTCTTAAACTCACCTCCATAAATTATCTTGCTTGGAAAACACAAATTCAGGCTACTCTCGAAGGCTACGATCTTCTCAAATTCCTTGATGGCTCTCATCCATGTCCGCCTGAAACTGTCCTACGCGGCTCGGGTGAGGCCGTTGTACAAGCTCCGAATCCGGCCTATCATACGTGGAAACGGCAGGACCGCCTTTTGTATGGCGCGCTCCTTGGCACCTTCTCCACCTCCGTTGCCAATTTGGTGACTCAAGCAAAGATCACCAAAGATGTTTGGGATCTTCTCCGCACCACTTACGCCACAGCTTCTCGTGGTCACAAGAAACAAATCAAGTCCAAGCTTCAATTTCAAACCAAAGGCAATTCCTCCGTGTCGGAATACATGCAGTCCATGAAAAGCACAACCGATCTTCTTGCGTCTCTTGGTGCACCTGTCAACCATGAGGACTTCATCGACTATATTCTCAAAGGCCTTGACTCCACCTATCAAACTGTAATTGATGGGGTCAACAACTGTGATTCTCCAATCTCCTTTGAAGAGCTACATGAGAAGCTTATTATCAAAGAACTCTCTTTGAAGACTGCCTCGGAATCCAATGGGCCAGCCACCACTCTCTCTGCACAAACTCGTTCTCAAAAAGGTAAAAACAAGACTTATTCTCCAAACTCATGGCAGCAACCCCTTCTCCCCACGCCACCACCACATACCTATCGTCCATCACCAAATTATTCTCCACACCAACAACAATACCCAAACCCTAATCCCTACCGTCCCCAAAACCCTAACCCTAATAGCGGTTCCACGTCCAATTCCTCTCAAGGTTACTATCAACCTAAGACCTTTCTTGGTAAATGCCAATACTGTCAAACCAAAGGCAATGTCATCTCCCATTGTGCTGAATTTCGGGCTAAATATCCGAGGGTTGAACTTCCCTCAACGGCTCATTTTCCGACTCAATCCGGTCCCCAAGTCAATTCCGCAGATGTCACCTATAACCCTAATTCGTGGCTCATGGAAAGTGGTGCTTCCCATAGTGTGACTAACGATCTCAACAACCTTGCATCACACTATTCGCATTCTGGTCCCGATGAACTTTTTGTCGGCAATGGTCAAGGTTTACCCATCTCTAATCTTGGTTCTCTTTCTTTAAATTCTCCGTCTCACAAATTTCATCTTTCTAATATTCTTCATGTTCCGTCCATATCCAAAAATATTCTCTATGTGTCTCAATTCACGTCTCAAACTCGTTTTTCTATTGTTTTCTTACACGATTGCTTTCTTGTGAAGGACACCAAGACGGAAACAACCATCCTTAGGGGTCCTTGTCAAGATGGCGTCTATGTTTGGCTTGCGTCTTCACCAACTGTTCTTTCGGCCTCTTGTTCATCCTCTGAGTTGTGGCATCATAAATTAGGGCATCCGTCTTCTACTACTTTTAGTTTCTTGCATAATAAGTTTTCGCTGGGACATTCTCGTTATTCACTTTCTAGTTGTACTTCTTGCAATATTAATAAAAGCCACAAGCTACCATTTTCTACGTCTTCTCTTGTATCTCATTATCCACTTGAAATTATTTTCTCGGATGTTTGGTCTTCACCTGTTATGCCTTATGATGGTTTTCGTTATTATGTTGTGTTTGTTGATCATCACACCAAATATATGTGGCTCTACCCACTTAAAAAGAAATCTGATGTCAAAGACACATTCATCAAATTCTCGGCCCTAGTACAAAATTTATTTCAATGCAAAATCCAAATATTCTATTCTGATAATGGAGGCGAATTCATTGCCCTTCGTTCTTTTCTTGCTTCAAATGACATCTCTCATCACACATCTCCTCCTCATACTCCCGAACATAATGGCATGTCGGAACGTCGTCACCGACATGTCGTTGAAACTGGCCTCTCCCTTCTAAGTTATTCGGGTATGCCCCTTGATCACTGGCCATTTGCTCTCACCACAGCTGCGTACCTTATCAATAGGTTTCCTACGCCTATTCTCCAAAATGAGTCACTATTCTCTCGCCTTCTCCTTAAGCAACCCGACTATCACTCTCTTTGCAGTTTTGGTTGCCTATGCTTCCCCTGGCTTTGCCCTTATAATTCTCATAAACTCGAGCCTAAATCTATTGCGTGTGTGTTTGGTTGTTATTCTACAACTCAGCATGCATACAAATGCTTTGATCCTAAAGCTCGCCGCCTTTATATTTCTCGGCATGTGAAGTTTCTTGATACAATCTTTCCCTATCAAAAACCGTCATCCTCATTACCTGACTCTTCTCCTATTACACATGAGTCCACCACACTTGCTATTCCTCTCACTCATTCACCGCCGCCATTTCCACAACAACATGAACTTCCTCATATATCTCCACCGACCTCACCATTGTTTGCATCAAATTCTGGCCTCCCTACAATATTTGAGCCTCCTTCTGCCTCTCCCTCGTCGTCTCAATCCGAACCAACCCCGGACGTGCTCTCACACGCTGGAACCAGTCCCTCGGCCTCCCCTTCAGACCCTAATTTACCACAAAACCCTAATTTGCCGCTAAACCCAAGTTTGCCGCCAAATCCTACTTTGCCTCCAAACCCTAATCTAGACTCTACACCTCAAAACCCTACGCCTATACCCTCACCCCCTCCCTTACCTCAAAGGGGTGTTGTAACTCGGTCCATGAACAACATTACAAAACCCATTCAAAAGCTTAATCTTCACACTCACCTCTCCCCTCCCACCGAGCCCAAAACCATCACACAAGCCCTAAAAGACCCTGACTGGCGAGCTGCCATGCAGAATGAGTTTGATGCTCTCTGTTTGAACCAAAATTGGGAACTTGTTCCGCCTTCTTCCACTGCTAACCTTGTTGGATGCAAATGAGTTTTTCGAATCAAGCACAATGTTGATGGTTCGATTGATCGGTACAAAGCCCGACTTGTTGCAAAAGGTTTTCATCAACGACCCGGCTGTGATTATACTGAAACTTTCAGCCCTGTTGTTAAGCCTGTTACTGTTCGTATTATACTTGCACTTGCCGTATCTCAGGGTTGGGCTCTCAAACAGCTTGATGTCAATAACGCGTTTCTTCAAGGCACCTTACACGAAGATGTGTTCATGATTCAACCTCCGGGATTTGTTGATAAATCCCTTCCTACTCACATTTGTAAGCTTAAAAAGGCTCTGTATGGATTAAAGCAAGCTCCTCGGGATGGTACACTAAGCTCAAGACATACTTGCTTCACCTCGGATTTAGGGCGTCTACCTCAGATTCATCGCTCTTCATTTTTCGAGGTGCTCGTCATACTCTCTATATGCTTGTGTACGTTGATGATATAATATTCACGGGTAATGATTCTGTTCTTGTTGATCGTCTGATTGCTCGACTGGCTTCCAAGTTCTCCCTTAAAGATCTTGGTTCCCTTTCGTACTTCCTTGAAGTTGAAGTAATTCCGTCTTCTCGAGGCCTTTTTCTATCCCAGCGCAAGTATGTGCTTGATATTTTCCTTAAGGCTGGGATGGAGTCTACGAAATCCGTCTCTATGCCGATGTGTGTCGTGACTGCTCTTGGCCGACATTCGGGCACTCCTTTACCAGCCCCTACAAAATATCGCGCCTTGGTTGGTAGTCTTCAATATCTCAGTCTTACTCGTCCCGACGTTGCCTTTTCGGTCAATAAATTATCCCAGTTCATGCAATCTCCTACTTTTGAGCACTGGCTGGCGCTTAAGCGTCTTCTACGCTACTTGGCTGGCACGGTTGATCTTGGCATTATCGTCTCCTCAAAGCCAAATCCAGTTCTCCATGGCTTCTCTGATGCTGATTGGGCTGGGGGATAAAGATGACTATATTTCCACTACTGGGTATCTTCTTTATCTTGGGTCTACATTAATTTCTTGGAGTTCCTGTAAACAGAAAACAATTGCTCGTTCTTCCACAGAGGCTGAGTATAAAGCTCTTGCTGACACATCTTCTGAGCTTGTTTGGGTTCTGTCGTTGCTTTCTGAGCTTGGTATCCGCTCTCCTCAACAGCCTATGTTGTATTGTGATAATATGGGTGCTATGATGCTCAGTTCCGATCCGTTTTTTCACTCACGCATGAAACATGTTGCCCTTGCTTTTCGTTTTGTCCGTGAGTTAGTGCAACATGGTCATCTTCGGGTTCCTCATATCTCTACTGGTGATCAACTTGCTGATGTTTTAACAAAGCCTCTCCTTTGGCCTCGGTTTCAACAAATTACATCCAAGCTAGGCTTATCTTCTCGACCGTCTATCTTGCGGGGGATATTAGGAAATAATATCTTGTCATATTTATTTCTATCTTGTATGGATTAGTTTATCTTGTATGGCTTAGTTTATCTTATTCTATCCTTATTATGATATTCTATGCTCTAGGTTAAACTTGGTGATCAAGTCACTCTTGTATAAAATACTCTTGAGATTCTATGAATACAATTACACAAGTTTTATACAAAATATTCTTCTCTCTATACTTCCCCTTACAATGAAAATTGAGAGGTAGTTTCATGTAAACATCTTCAAGAACATCACCATGGAGGAACACATTGTTAACATCAAATTGATGAAGATGTCATCCTTGTATACTAGTCCAGCTAAGAAGGACCCGAATAGTGGTTAACTTTGCAACTAGAGCAAAAGTCTCACGATAGTCTATCCCTTCAACTTGATTATACTCTTTGGCTACAAGTCGAGTCTTGTATCGCTCAATGTCGGTGTATAACTTTATTTTGGGAAGATCATGGATTCACTCCATGCACGCGATCCATTCGATATTGCATCAAATAATTCTATTCTCATACCAAGGATGGATCACGAAGGTAAGAGCGAGACAAGCAGTAGCACGACAGTGCCTCAGATCAAAGGGTAACGACATCCGATCAAGTAAGGGGCAGGGAGTTTCCATCAAATTTACATAGAATTTATAATATACATTTGTGGACATGAATAATGGGGTACTCTTTTCTTCCTCCGGTTTTTCCCATGAGGTTTTCCGAGGGAAAGGTTTTAACGATGCCCTAGGTTTTTGTTGGTTTTTTTATTCTTTCTCATATTATCCCTGACATTGAAGTGGATGTCCAACACTTCGGGCATTGTAATTAAAATCAAGATCCACATCTTAAAATCATGAGATCCTACGATCCGATATGAGATTTTGATCCAAGTCGTGCATTAAAATCAAAATATGTTAAAATCAGTTTAGAATCGTGTTAGAATCATATAGGATCTCATGAGATCCCATGTATAATAATAAGATCTTGACCTTTTTTTACTTTGAGCTTATAAAAAAAATTATTTTAGCATCAACTGACTCAATCATTTGTGAAATTGCATCGCTTAAATGCTCATTTTGTCTCATTTAACTGTATTTACTTCTCAATTTCCGTCTGTTTTTTTGGTAGAATCCCAATTTTCTTCTTTTTGACTCCCAATTCTTGAATTCGTAGCATTCTTTCCCTAATAAAGACCCATAATCTTTCCTCGACTTTTATGAAAGCATATATTTAAAAATTGTGTTTCTTGTGTATATATAAGTTTGGAATGTCAATTGTCGACATTATAATCATAAAATTTAAATTTTTTTTGTTTTAGAGCCTATATTTTTTGTATAATGTCTATATTATACTCCCTTCGATTTCGAATTAAGTGTCGTTTTAGCACTTTAATTTTGATCCAATTTATGTGTCGTTTTAGGTTTTTTAGGCAATTAATTAGGAGCGAGTTATGAGAATTGTTATTGGAATCTGTTTTTATTGATTAATGTTATTCATTCATTGGTCGAAAAAGGTGATAAGTGGTAAATTTATAAAAAAGTTTACATTTTTTAGGTTAGTTAATACTTTTCCTAAATCTTGTGTCGGAAACTAAAACGACATTTATTTTGAATAGGAGGGAGTATTAGTTTTGTTGATATTATAGGATCTTACGATCCTATGATCCGATCTATGATACCTTTCCTGATCCGATCCTAAAATTCGATTTTAATAACCTTGACTTCGGGGTTTATTATTGTTTTGTGATTGCTAGAACTGCGTTTTGAATGGTTTTATGTAGGTGTGGCATGGATGTACACGAATGCATATTCCTCCTCTTATACGAATGTATGAATGAGAGACCCCGCTCATATATGAACATAGGAGTGGGCACATCCGCAAATATACGAATGTATGAGCAATCGATACCGCCCCGTACCCGAATGTATTGGTAGTCTCGAAAACTTATACGAGTATATGAATGAGCGACCCCGCAAAATTACACGAATATCGGACCATATACGAATATATGAACGAGCGGCCCTGCAAATTACTATTTTCGTATTCTTACTTTACGAGTGTGTTATTGTTTGCAAGTTATATTCGAATTGATTGCGAACATATCGAATCAAACCCAAAAATTAGACACGAATGGATCGAATGCCAAGTTTTTACGTTAAAAAATATGACATTTGAGAGACAATTTATTAATTAAAATTTTCATATAATCTAGCATATTAATTAAACTAAAAATATACTCCAATAAATAATGGGCTTGGTGAAAAGGAAGGGCCTAAAAAACAATAGGGGAAACTCTAACCTCCATTTTTCTTTTTTTTCTTTTTTTTATAACGAAAGGGATTTGGGTGGTCACTAACAGGCTAGTGACCGCTCAAGGGCATCCTGGCGGATGAAGGTGTATAAACCCTAGTCGACTGCAAGTGGAACAGAAGAGACGCGTCGGAACAAGCCAGCGATGTAGTCCGCCACCGAATTGGACTCACGATTGACGTGAGCGATCCCAATCCTGGAAACGAGCCAACAAGCAGTGGATATCCGAACGAAGCAACTCGAAACACCCATGTTAATCGAAATGATGATCTGAAATTTAAAGCAAAAACTCTCTTTTTCTTGATATTCTTATTTCAGGTTCTAGGGAAATTTTGTGTCGAAACAATCTACCTTAGTACAATTGTAAAGTGAAACCTATGTTAGTTTAAATTTTTTTGCCAGGTGTCAATTATTGATAAAAAATTATATTAATTATAAAAAAATGTGTGATCATTAAAAATAGTAATATAGGGCCTATTTTTAAGCCATGATTTCAACAAACACACGTTGTCACGTTTAAAAGTTTTTCACAATCCTTTTATTCAAACAAAATGAAACCGTCACCCATTGAGAGAGGGAAATTGAGTTTGGGCCGAAGATAATTAAAGGGTTTGGTCAAAAGTTTTTTCACAATCATAAATATTAAAAAACTTATTCAATTAAAAAAAAAGTACGTTGAATTTTTTTTTCCACAATTGCTAACCTATTATTTTTTTTATTTTTAAAATAAATTAAATTAATAAAAAAGCGAAGTTTTTCACACTTCTTAACCTATTATTTGTTATATTATTTGCAAAGTCAAATGAAAAAAATATGGTTACTTTATATTTCTCCACTTATCTCCCCCACTTCTTCCACTCCATATTTTAAATTGTATCCAAATTCTCCACTTATCTCCCCACTTTCCCACTCTATGTGAAATCGTCACACTTCTCCACCTCCATCAAAATATATAAAAGGAAAGCAATAATAAACATTTTCTCTCTTACTCCTAACTTGCAAATAATGTTAGGGTGGACCAATAAATTTAATCATCTTGGATCTTCCAAAGGTCTTATTGAAGTTCGAATGCAAGGTGTAAATCGCAATAACGACGGACACACGACGAAGTTTATTTCGTCGTTAATAGTTTTAACGACGACATTTTTAATCAATAACGACGACTTTGTGCATCGTTATAGACCCCTTTTCTAGTAGTGTTTGTTGTGGATTTTACTTTATATTTCATGGTTTTTCTTTTGAAAAAAATGTATTTTAAATATGTTGGGTTGTATTAAATGTGTATCTTAGAGCAAATTAAACTATAAAATTAAAATTAGTCTATTAATATTTAAAAAAAATAATTATGTATATTTTTATAATTACCCGTACATTATACGGGATCAACCTATAGGAGTACATGAGACTCCACATGCTCGATTTGTTAGATTATTAAAAAGTCTTAAATCACTCAACGGGAAAATGTTTTATGAAAATACAACAATTTTCAAGGGTTAAAGACGAGAAATTCCGTTTCAAACAATTAGGTATAAAAGGTTAAGTGACCTATATTTTTCTCATAATTCCTAAAGTAAATTCAAAATTTATTTGGAAAACATTGTCTAAGTAGGCCTGTAATTATGATATTTCAATTTCTGTTAACCATATTAATATATGTAGAGGGCTTTACTTCATGAGGATTAGGTATGAAGTGTGATATAAGCTAATCTACTTTTGAGTTTCAACCCATCGGCTAGAAAAGCTACCCATTAAATTTTCATAGAAGAAATTTAATTAAATACTAGTCCGTAGAGCATGACACGGCTACATAAATTTAATACTTAATTTATTTAATAAATAATTTTAATTTAATATAAAAATAAAAATGACTTATTTATTATAAATACTTTATATAAAATTTATATTTTTTATAATGTGAGACGAAACCAACATCATTAAAGTGAGTCCAGTACGATTTTGATGTCTTATTGATAATTTATTTATGGAAAAATATAAACATTAATTATTTTAATTACTCTTTTAAAAAATAGAAATAAATAAAAATTAATGTAAATTCTAATAATTTTTAATCAAATTCAGAAATTTAAAAATCTTTTAAATAAAATTTTTAAAAGATAATTAATAAGAAAAGATGAAAAAAGATGAATAAAGATATAATTTTTAAATATATTTTTTTTCTATATTTACATGCATAAGCCAAAAAGAAAATTAAGGAAAAAATAATATATTTGTTTTATCGAAATTCAACTTAGGCAATTAATTATCAAGATATTATTTTGTTTTATCAAATTTTGATTTAAGATAAATCTTTTACATAAATAGATAAAAATATAAAGATAGAATAATTTTCGCAGAGGAAGCAACAAGAGCATGAATACGATGATGGTGGATGAAGACGGCAACGATATAAAGGTGATGTGCGGCGGAGATCAATTTTTGGCCAAGATTATTTGATAAAATTAGAGTTTGACTTCGATACAATGTAAATTTGGGAGGCATAAAAAAATTAGATTTATTGTCTTGATTGTTTAAATAGAAAAGATTACAAATTTACAATATATAAAATTTACATAATATATAAATATTTTAATGTAACCAATTAGTAAGTAAATTCATTAATGGCTTCTTGATTGGTAAATAAATTACTACTATAAATAATTGTCCATAATTTTGTATGTGAGTGTGCATGATTTTTTAATTGAGTGTGTGTGCTGTATTTTAGATGAGTGTGCATGATATAACTGAGCATGCATGATTATATAAATGAATGTGCATAATATTGTTATTGAGTATGCATCATTAATATATAAGTGAATGTGCATAATTCTTGTAAGTAAGTTCGCATGAACTTTTATATTTGAGTGTACATGACTTTATATCATCATTCACACTTAGTTATAGTGTAATGCACACTCAATTATAAGTTCATACACACTTAATTAGTAACAAGATTATGTACAATCATTATAAAGTCATTCACACTCCTCTAAAATAGAGCATGCACACTCTGACACTCCTCTAAATTGATGTAAATAAGAGCATGAAAAACTCATGCACACTCAGTCAGTGACGGACGCAGAAAAAAATTGAAGGGGGGCCGACACAATACATTAAAGAGATTTTTTAAACACTACATATATTGTTAAAACTTAATAAAAATAGCAAAAAAATGAGTTAGCTACAAGAACTCTAAAAAATTGATATTAATTAAATTGCTCACTACAAAAGATTCATATCAATAAAACAACAGACAACTATTAGTCAAACTATCATGTCTCTTTCGGCTCTTCAATCGGTAGAAGTGGTTCATAATCAAACTATCAACAAAACAAGAGTACATTTTTATTATTGGTATCGTCAACCTCACGATTTATATCTTGAGGCTTGCTAGAATTGCTTGGGTGTTCAATATTTGTCGTCGGAATTGACGATTTTTTATGCCGAATAACAAATTTGTCCATTTTTTAAACATAAATAAATCAAACAAAATCATTTAAAATTTAAACCAATTAAATCAATCAACATTCACTACAAATCTACAAATATACAACCAAAAAATCAGTTTTTAGTTTCAAATTTACCCAAACTAAACAAATAATTTAACAAATAATAAAATCTACAAGTACATTTTACACATGCGTACATAAATAATAAAACCCTAGATTCTAAACTTTCAAATTTCAAGTCAAATAGCAATTTTTTTTCAAGAATCAGAGAAAGATGAGTAGAGGACGAACAGGAGGAGTGGACCGTAGACGAGCAAGCAAATCCCCGGCGAGGAGGGCAGAGCAGCGAGCGGCATGCGGAGGTGGACTGGCGACTGGGCGAGACTTCAATCGCGCAGGAGGAAATCTGGAAACAGAGAGTCGATTGTGCGAGACTTTGTATTTGTCTTTATGACTAACTAGTTTTACCCGTCGTACCATGTACGACTACGATTCGATATTTTATAAACATTATAAATAGGATATTAATAAATAAATAAAAATATAATATAAACTTTAATATAATTAATTTATTGTTTGTAGAATGTATATAATTTTTTAATAAATATTATATTCTTCCTATTTTGTTACTTTTCATGTACGTAAATTTAGAGTTTATCAAATATTTCAATATCTATTAAATATTTTACTATCCATTTTTATTAATTTTAAAAATTTTAACTATTATCATTATTTTTTTTATAAAAAATCACTATATTTCTATAAATAAATTCGTCAAAAGATATATGATAAAATATTTATATTTATTTTAAAATATTTAAATATTTTATTTTTAATTTTAAATACTTGTATAAGGAAGCTTTCAAAAAATATTGTTATACTAAATAGATATTTTTTGATGTTAGAGATAAATTTAAATAGTTAAAAAGAATTTCATAGAAAGAAGTTATAATAATAGAAATAAAAATTAATTTTTTAAATATGAGGTGGGGCTAGAATCGTTTTGGTGGCTCAAAAAGGTACAACTTTAATATATAGTTATAGATATTACCTATTTTTTTTTATTTTTAAACATTATTAGTATTTATCATTAATTTTTTATTATAAAAGAAAATAATATATCTATACATAATTTCGTGAAAAGACATCTTGCTTAAAGGTAAAAGATATTTATACTTATTTAAAAATATTTTAAATTTGTTATCTTTAATTTTAAATATTTGTATAAGGAAGTTTTCAAAAGATATTGTTATGCTAAATAGATATTTATTTGATGTTAAAGATAGATTTAAATAGTTAAAGAAGAATATAATAGGAAAAAGTTAAAATATTAAAAATAAAAATTAAATTTATAAATATGATGTGGGGCCAGAATCGTTCTGGTGGCTTGAAAAGGGATAGCTTTAATATATAGTTATAGATAGACATTTTTTTTAAAAAAACTTAAAAAAATAAAAAAAACAAAAGATAAATTTTTTAACAAAACGACGTCTTTTTGATTTAATTCTTTTTATATAAAAAGGAATTAATTAATTAGTCGTCTTCTTCAACGCAAAAACAGATCTGAGGAACTCTAATGGCCGCCTACCCACAACAGTTACTCGCCTCCTCCGCTCAGTCCTCCACAGGCCACAGCTCCACTCCTCTCTATATATGAAACTCGCCGGACGGAAGTGGGGGTATCGGCCCCCACTCCGGTCCGTCACTGCACTCAGTTACAAAACAATGAACAATTAGTGCGGAAATTATACATAAACGGTATGAAAATTATACACGGTCAATTATAAAATTTATGCACAGTTATAAATTTATACATAGGCTGATTTTTCCTAATTTTTTAAATTTAGCTAACGCGCGATCCTATCGATTGAATATGGGAAGCATGGAAAGAGCCCGTTTGTTCCACTCTTTGTCACAAATCCTAATCACCGTCCGATTTAGTATCCGTTTTCCTATGTTGCCCACTCCTCTGAATCACAAGGCCCCCATTTGTATCAACAAAGACACTGAAATCATCAGTTTTTCTTTCCATGGACTTGACCCCATTTTTGCAAATTGTTTATACAGATTTTTTTTTTAGAAATAAGTGACTTTTAATAATACTGTATGAATTATTAAATTTAAACTAATAATAATACAAACTTTAAGAATTAATAAACTGTATACGAATTATTAGGATATTAATAAAAAATAATAAAAGATCCTTTTTCAATATCTTTTTCGGTAGAAATAATGACGTGGCAACCAGAATACCCACTATAATTCCATGTCACATTGTCACCTTCACCCCGCCTCTTTTGAAAGCTCATCTCCATCCTCGGCAATTCCAACACCACTGACATCAGCATTGCTGACACATTTCCCCCTCGCCCGTCCCATCGCTGACATCTTTTGCCTTCTTATATTCGAGTATCCCCTTCAATACTATGACCTCGTTGTCTTCGCTCCACAACCTCTAGAATGGAACCAATTTCTTACCCATCTCTTCAATTGTAAGCAACCTCTTTGCTAGCGGCTTCAAATTCGGTGTAGATCTTGGCTTCTTTAGTTTTAGATTGTCAGATTTAGAAAGCCGAAGTAGGGTTGAATGAAAAAGGGCATAAACTTGTGAAGAAGTTATCTCATATCTAAAGTTTGGGAAATAAATTGCCTATTATATCCCAATATTACAAACTGGTTTTAAAAAATAACCCTATTGCGCTTATGTGCTAGGCTCAACGCGCATGTGGGTATGGATGGACGCCCCCTCCTTCGGTATTGGCACACGAACCTTAAATATGGTGTCAGATCGATTCGATTTTGGGTCCATTTCCTAGATGTTTGGGTTTAGCCAGTAAACCACCTATTATTTAGGTTGAATTGATTAAAAAGAGACTGAGAAACCACTAACAATATTGGAATAACTCATCTTGATGGTGCGATTTGAACAACTCTTTGACCGTTTATTGACATTAATTGTCAATGTTCAGCGTTGATCAGTCAACTCCATTCATTTTTTTTTATTAGCGGATCAAATTGTTTTTGTACTGATATTTTAATGTACATATAAAACAATTCAATGTCAATATAATTCAAAATAACGTACTTTTTTCGTAATGTATTAATTAAATATGCATGCTTGTTTTTGGAGACAAATTTTTTTCAACTTATAAATTTAAAATGCACAAATGTAGTACAATCTAAATGAACATATAATTTAAAATTGATGTAAATTTCTTATAATTCTAAAACTTCAATTTGCATTTTTGTTTTAATTTTCAAGCCATTATTTTCTTCATATATTGCAAATGCACATATTATACAACCTAAATGTAAAATTAATGTAATTAGTAGCTCGTTTTTTTACCTTTATTGGCAGTGGCGGAACTACAACCCCAATCCAATTTTTTTTTTTATGCGGTTCGTTCGAAAAATTCGTAGCTCTCTTATGTTTTTCTTTCGCCGAGAGTATCAATTTGATATATTATACGCCCTGATATGATATTCGAGCAAAAAGTTATAAAAATTTGAATATTAGATTGTATGCAAATTACTGTTACATGTCATTTACATAATCATAATACTTCTATGTTTTGTTAAATTTCATATCTTCATACTATAATTGAACCTGAATCCTTTTAACAGAATAGGTTAGATTAATTAAAATATTTGAGTAACGTGTAATAAAGTATGAATACATATTTTAAGTAGTTATTCTAGTATTTTCGGACAACTAGTTAATAAGATAGGATGTAGTACCATGAGGTCTATGTTTCGGCTCCTACAGGCAGTCTCCTTGATTTAGAAATTGGTTATTCTAGTTACGCATTATCATCTTGATGTTTTTAATGGTTTTCAGTATTCCGTATTTTTTTTAAGAATGAAAATTTTAAGCTACATCGGATAAATTTTGACCTTTCAAAATAAATTTCTGGTTCCGTCCTTGTTTATTGTTGTAGAAAAAATTTACATCTTTTTTGCACTATACGTGCATGCATCTAGATTAATACAACAACATTTTAGAATTTGTAAGGCAAAAACATGTTTTTTTTTAAATAAAAGGGTAATTCATTCATCTTGTAATAGCTTAAAAAACATGCTTTTACCCATAAGCAAATAAAGTATGTTTTTAAAAAAAATGAAAAACAAATAAACGTTGAAGATTTGGGAGTTGTAACGATCAACACCAGAATCTGGTCATGGAATTCAAGCCATTTACAAAAATGTCACTTTTTTCCAAATACCATTAAATTTACCCTCCTCCCGTTTTCAAGGGGATCGGATACATATATAGTTTAGAACTTTGCAAGTTTAAGACACACCAATTACAAAAATGCATGCTTGGTTCATTTTGAATTCAACCACCTTTTACAATGAATTGAATGATTGCATCAAATTCAAAGAAAATTATGTGTAGGAATATATTCATGGTGTGTTTGTGTGGAGTTTAAAATGCAAAAAATAAAATTAAAATATAAGCACTATTTGTTTGATTTAGGCTGAGATAAAGAGGAAAACAAATCTAACAAGTTGATCGGAGAGGTAGATCGAAATTTGACATTTTTGCTTGTAATGTCTTGTATGTTGTCTTTTCTCATAATTTTCTTACCAAGAAAGCCAAATTCCCTTTCCAAAATTTATGACACTTTATCTTTCCCACCCGTAAGCAAAACAGTATTTGGATCAATCGGTGATGATTTTAGTCATTATGGCTCCGGGGAACATTCGGGGTGGTAGCGACTAGATAGATAGTGACGAACTAATGGCTTATAAACTTTCATTTTTCTTGAAAAGAAATCTCCTTTAGGTAAAACTGCACAAAACAAAACAGTAATTTAAAGTAACTAAAGGGATGAAAACGCAAATTCTGTGAAATGATAAAAACAAACATCATCTTTGGGAGTATTTAGTTGATCCAAGTCATCATTCATTCTTTTCTAACACTTTTTAATAGGATCAAGTGCATGTGTCTAAGTTAAATTATCCAATATGTATTTCATAATTAAATATAATCATATCAAACGGTTGAACTAGTGTGATTGAGGCCAAGGCATAAGCAAATTCAAGCTTCATTTATCTATAAATCAAAAAAATAAATGTTACTATTTAGTATTTCCTAACAAATTAAATAAAAGCCTAAAAAGACAAATATAAGTGAACCAAAGAAATAGTGTGCACACATGATTTCAAATTTGCTGGTATTTTATATTAAAGAAAATTTTTGCATGTTACTTTGAGATTTTGCAAATTTTATATGATGCTCGATACTTTTTTAAATTACGCTTGACAGTGTTGAAGTTCTGCAAATTTTACATATTAACTTAAGAGTTTTGCAAATATCTTGGGGCATCTTCGTTACTCATATGACTTTTCGGTTTTAAGTTGTTAATTTGAAGCTTTGGTTTTTAAAAACACTTTTAATTATGTTTGAAGATGCTATCGTAATAATAAATATGACAATTATACGATGGCGGTGGCGACAATTGTGGTGTCGACGACAACGATGGTGGTGGGGCGGTGATGATGGAGGTGGTAGCGGCGGTGGTGACAATGGTGATGGTGGGAGTGGCAAAAATGGTGGTTGATGGTGGTCGCAGGGTGGAGCATTGGGAAGAACAAGGCACCGAGGCCAAATGGCTTTAATGCGTGTTTTTTTCAACAGGCTTGGCTTATCATAGGAGATAAAATTACACATGCAATGTAACACCCCGACTTCCGATAGGGCGCTACCCAGAAGTAGACCTTACTAGGTACTATCTAAGTGGGTTGACAACAACACTTTAGGATCTTGCAACGCGGGCACGACGAGAAAACTTAATAAAACATCCAACCTTTTGTTTAATAAAAATTAGAAATCATAACTACGTATGTATTCCCGAGAATATAAATGTCTAAGTCCGACAAAACACGCTTAAAAAGAATTATTGAAGAAATAACAATAAGCAAAACCTAATAACAACTCCAACATGGTAATAAATCCAACATCCTAATATGTCATAAATAACTATCGTAAATCCGACCCCACTATGACACGCGCTCTTCACCGCTCCGCCCCGCCATCTGGCCTCGGTCCTGCACGGTTCCCTGGTTCATACCTGGGACTGAAAAATATTCCCTGGAGGGTCAACTACTAATCTATCAAGTTAGAGAGAATAAGGAAATTGCAAAACATTTTAAAAGCATTTCTAAAGTCAACATCCAAGTCCACAACCGCAATCATAACTCTAAAGGCCAATACCTAAATTAGTCTTGGTTAGTCACACATAGCCACATACTCATTCACAAATACAAACTTACAATAATACAATTCCTTCATCTCACATTCCAACCTCCAAGGCGCTCAACCCCGCGCCGAGTGCAAAGGCAGACCCTCTCACTCTACTTCACAATCTCCCTTCTAACCCCGGCTAAGCTTCCACTGGAGCACTTGCCAAAACACATAGATAATATTTTTCGTTTTGAAGGGGCACAGTTTCCCAGTCACACGACCATACATAGACAACTCTTCCTCAACGCCGGCTACGATGGCCGTGTCGGAAACGATACCAACACAGAGAAAATATTTCAAAATCTTTTCCGACAAAATGCGTTAAAACCATTTTACACACATAGCACACCAATAAGTTCAAACCAGTTTAAGAGGGTACTCGGGACTAGTTCCCAAAACCCGTCCTACAATAACTGTATACAATCTAACAAGATAGAGAAGAACCGAGCAAGTCGAAAACGACTTACCTCAAACGAAGGATCCTTTGATACAAAAGTGAGAACTAAGAGCGTGGACAAAAGCGATTCCCTAAAAGAAATTTGATGAGACAAATGAAATTAGGTGCGACTCACACCTCACTAAACGATTCGTATACACGAACAATACTTGTTTTACGAACCCGACTTGTTTTTCCGTTAACTACACCTTAAGTAACTCTTTTAGGGGAGACTACCAAGCTGTATCCACATTTATTAATGAGACCCACCTATTACAAATACCTACGTATATACATATTCAAAACATTAGTCAACAGTCACACTATAAGAAATTTTTTTCTGTACACACAAAATACACGTACAGGTTCAAATCAACCAACTACACTTAATTAATTCAACTATTTTTCAAACATCTAATCCGTGACTTAAACTACCTACTAAACCCGCTAACAAAATCAAACACCTCATAATTTTTTTATAATTATATATCTAATTTTAATTAAACCCATTGACTACTTAGGACACCCCAACTAAACCGAGAGAGAGAGAGAGCGAACTCACAAGCTGCTGGAAGTTGACGACAAACGACATCAACTTTAGTCACGGGAAAGAATTGCACCGGTAATGATGCGGGTCGACGACAATGGCGGATCTGATCAGCTTGAAGATTGGCGATGGCTTGACTCGGTTTCCGACTCTTCTACGCACCACCGAGGATGGAAGGGAATTAGATCGATCGTGTTTAGAGAGATATCCGAAGAGCGAAGGCGTAATTAAGTTGGACGAACGACGGCTTGGTTTCGGTATATACATGGTGGGTTCGAGATAAAAAGATTGTTAAGGATAACAATCTTTTGTTAAAGATATCACTTATGATCGGTTTCAATCTTAACAGAGAAGATTTGATCCGGGGAATTTTTTTTTAAAATAATATTATTTTACTTTAATTAAGCTAGATAGGATTTTTGTTTTATAGTAACGGAACTAAATATATGTATAACCAAACAATAGGGCTTAGGATAAAAAAATATACAAAATTTGGTGATTAGATAATTATTAACCTATGGGTAATTTGTAACTTCTAAATAGTAGATGATTTCAAATGGATTATTAAAACGGTTAATTGCGGATCAAAACTCGATTGCTTA
This sequence comes from Fallopia convolvulus, assembly GCA_964016875.1. Classification (NCBI taxonomy): domain Eukaryota; kingdom Viridiplantae; phylum Streptophyta; class Magnoliopsida; order Caryophyllales; family Polygonaceae; genus Fallopia; species Fallopia convolvulus. Next base: position 53,800,907 of record OZ024722.1, read on the forward strand.
AAGCCAAAGAAAACGGACTCGAACATTACATGCAATGCTAGATTTCTTTGAGAGTGGTAGAATGCTAAAAGAAGTTGGGAGCACAGTGATTGCCTTAATCCCAAAAGGCGACAACCCATCCATAATGCATGATTTCAGGTCCATATCTGGCTGCACAGTAATCAAGAAGATCATCTCTAAAATAATTGTCAAAAGAATACAGTTAATGCTTCCTAAGATTGTAGACAGCAGCTAGGGGGCTTTCATCAAAGGCGGAAGCATCAAGCACAATTTAACAATATGCTAAGACAGTGTGAAGAGCTACGCAAGGAAATATACAAGTTCAAGGTGTGCTCTCAAAATTCACTTAAAAAAGGCATATGACAAGGTTGAGTGGAGGTTCTTGTTCCAAATCCTTAATGGGCTAGGTTTCCATCCCGTGATGGTCAATTGGATAAGAGAAAGCATTACGAGCAGTTATTTCTCTGTCAATTTAGGTGCGGAATTTCATGGATACTTCAAATCAGAGAGGGGCTTGAGGCAAGGCGATCCAATATCACCTTATCTTTTTGTTTTGATAATGAAGTACCTGAATAGAGGCTTGTGCAAATTGAGCATGTCAAGGCAATATAAATACCATCCAAATTGCACCAGACCCATGATCACTAATCTTTGCTTCGTTGATGACCTGATTATATTCTCGCATGGAAGTGTGAGTTCCGTTAACGCAGTTAAGACAGTTTTGGACAACTTTTATGCCATGTCAGGTTTGAAGATTAACCAGAGCAAGTCCAAATGCTACTGTGTTGGAGTTGATGCTTGGACTAAAATTAACATTGCTAGCACAGTTAATATGGCTCTAGAAGATTTGCCGATAACCTACCTTGGGGTTCCTTTATGTAGCTCAAAGGCATCATGTAGAGATTACAACCCATTGTTGAGAAAGATCACAACTAAAATCAATTCATGGGCTGCCAGAAACCTTTCCTATGCAGCTATGCTGGAAGATTGGAGATTGTGCGAGCAGTGCTATATGTCATATCCTGGTGCAAGATTTTTCTCATTCCAAATAAAGTCATCAAGGCAATCATTAACTCGTTGAGAAACTTTCTTTGGTCATGCAATCATGAAAGCTACAAAACACCCATTTCATGGAAAAGAGTGTGTAGACCAAAGGAAGAAGGCGGACTAGGCCTAAAAGAGATCCTCTCATGGAACAAAGCGAGTTTTGATGAGTTAATTTTTGAGTTGCTGCAGGATTAAACAACATTTGACGCAAGTGGACAAATATGGTGTTGCTTAGAGGAGAGAAGTGTTGTGTGGCGTATAGTTTTAAATCTCAGAGATGAGCTGGTGGACTCCCTTACTACTGATAATACACCAGCTTTACTCTTGAGGAGTGATGGGAGATTAAATTGGAAATGTTTGTATGACTGCATTAGGGTGAAAGGAGAGATAGTAGAGTGGAGTAAATGGATTTGGGGGAGATTGAATACTCCCAGAGTTTCCTTCACAGCTTGGAAGATAATCTCTAGAGGAATACCAACGTACAAGAGATATACTAAAAATCGAATTTTTTTACAAGGTAAAGATGCACTATAGATGAATATGTTCGAATCTGTATTAATCACTTGAGAAACTGCATTATTGCTAGATAGAGATGTCGAAATAGAGAGAGTAAGAGATGGATTGAGCGTGTGGGAATAGCTGAGTATGTACATATCTAGGTCTTCCAACACTTTTGTAATTCCTTTCCATATGTTGAATGAATCACCCCTTTTCATTCAAAAAAAATGGTGGTTATGGTTGTGGTGGCGACAATAGTGGTGGAAACAACAATAGCTGTGGAAATGGTGTTGGTTGCGATAAAATGGTGGAAGTGATGGTGGCAGAGGCAATGGTGAAGGTGGTGTTAGTGGTGATACGTGGAGGTGCCAATGCTAGCAGCGACGACAATGATGGATACATGCATAAATGAATCCAAGTAGTCGTGGTGGATAAAGGTGGAGGCGGCAGTGATTGTGGCGGTGCACGCAAGTGGTGGTGGTGGCGACCACAACAATACAATGGTGGTGGCTTAGTTAGTAATGCACTTTTACCGATTTCGAAATGCACTTTTTCACCATAATGATGCACTTTTGTAATTTCCGAGAAATTATGAAAATGCCACCACGCTCCTAAAAGGGATGAAATATCAACCCTTGGATCAAGAAGATTCAAGGGTTCTAAACACTCCTTATTTTATAGGATAAGGAATTGTTTTATTTGAACTAAACTCTAATAAAATTATGGTGCATTATTTCTTAAATCATTGTAAAGCTTTATTTTAGTGGTGATTCATTTCGTGTTGGTTAGGTTCATTAAAGCAAATGTGTAGTTAGACCTGTCAAATGGGTTGGGCGGGTCATGTTCAGGTTAAAACAGGTCTCGGGTTGTCGAGTCGCTAAATTTACGGGTTTGATTAGGTCGGTTTGTTATAGGTTCAGGTTGATCCAACGGGTCACGAACGTCAGTTTTGTTAACCTTTATTTTATGTTTTTTCAAATAATTAATATTATTTTATATTAAAATAATATTAAAATTATAAAATATTAATTTTATATAAATTTAATAATAAAATGTTTAATTTTTAATTAAAATAATACTTTATTGGGTTGGTCAGATCAATCCAACGGGTTAGTGACCCAATCCAGCTTTTTCCGAGTCAATCGATGTCGAGTCATTTTTGAGCCATTGATTTCTGATCGGGTTCCGACCCAAAAAACTTCGAACGGGTCAGATTGATTTTTCAAATTATGTCAAATTTTGACAGGTCGAGGTGTAACGGACTCTCACAAGTTTTAAAATCACTTCATTTTCAAGACTAGAACTCCAAATTTTTAGTTTTTATGGTTAACTAACAACTCTACTCAGTTTTTATGAATAATTTATTATAGTATTATGAAAAAAAATTAAAGTATGTAAAAAGTAGTTATAACTAATTTTACCCGTCGTACCATGTACGATTACGATTCGATATTTTATAAACATTATAAATAGGATATTAATAAATAAATAAAAATATAATATAAACTTTAATATAAGTAATTTATCGTTTGTAGAATGCATATAATTTTTTAATCAAATATTATATTCTTCCTATTTTATTACTTTTCATGTACGTAAATTTAGAGTTTATCAAATAATTCAATATCTATTAAATTTTTTATTATCCATTTTTATTAATTTTAAAAAATTTAACTATTTATTCATTAATTTTTTTTATAAAAGAAAATCACTATATTTCTATAAATAAATTCGTCAAAAGATATATGATAAAATATTTATTTTTAAATATTTAAATATTTTATCTTTAATTTTAATTACTATAAGTGTTTAATTTTAAATTATTTATATATATTACCTATAAAAGAAAATCATTAATTTTTTTATTATAAAAGAAAAAAATATATCTATAAATAATTTCATGAAAAGAAATCATGCTAAAAGGTAAAAGATATTTATACTTATTTAAAAATATTTTAAATTTGTTATCTTTAATTTTAAATATTTGTATAAGGAAATTTTCAAAAGATATTGTTATATTAAATAGATATTTGTTTGATGTTAAAGATAGATTTAAATAGTTAAAGAAGAATATAATAGGATAAAGTTAAAATATTAGAAATAAAAATTAATTTTATAAATATGAGATGGAGCCAGAATCGTTCTGGTGTCTCGAAAAGAAACAACTTTAACACAAAAAAAAAAAACGCATCCTACGTGTTTAGGATCCAAGAAAATACTACTGTACTTACTATGAGTCTATGACTTTCGTAAAATTAAATTTTGGTACCAAAAACCAAAATTAAATATAGAGAAGACGAAGGCTCATAACTAGAATTTGGTAGGGAGGAAGGGATAGGGGAGGGGGAAAAAGCAGAGCGGGTTTTTCGGTGCAAGGACAAGGAATAAGTAAAAGCTGGAGTTGCGCCACGTGGAGAAATCAGAGCCGGTAATCAATATTCCAACGGTTGGGATTGGTCCTTTTAGCTAGGGGGATTTGATTACACTGGGGAGCAACTGTAGAGAAGTGGCAGTAGTAGCAGAAACAAAGAAAGAGAGGGCATAGCAATTAGCAATAGAGCATAGCTTCTTCTCTCCATTCCATTCCTCCCACACAAAATTCCAACGCCACAAAACAAAACAAAGAATTTTAGAGAGAGAAAAACAAATACAAAAAAAGCTCAGAAATAGAAAAAGGATGGAGAGAGAGCTTAATTCGTAGAGAGAGGTGAACAGTGCAGAATCCATGGCGGCGTTGCAGAGCTGGCTTTTAATGCTTCTGCCCAGAACCAACACTACAATTGCTTAATTAAAAAGGCTTTTGCGAGCAAGCTAGCTTGCAATTATTTGGTGATTCTTCTTCGTTTGGTGTATCGTAAAAAAACCCTAAAACAATTTCCCGTACCCAAAAAGCTGCAACCAAACACGCCAAAAAGTATCATCACTCTACAAAAACTCCACCGCAACTCCTCCTAAAACCAATTATTTTTTCAATTTTTTTTTTTAGTAAAGCACCCAGATCCTTCCAAAGTTAGTTTTAGAGGGGGTGGTTTTCGGAGTAGTATGGATTTTGTGCCCAAATCGAGGCTTGTAATTGGTTGCATAAATCATGGCTAATTTCTTCTCACTAGGCAGTTGCAGCGGAACGGCCAACAACACGGCCACCACCACCACCAACACCAACGCCGCCGCTCCCGGAAGATCAGAATTACAAAATCCCCAATTATTCCAGCTCGAGAATCTCAACTCGAATCCAAATCCAAACCCAAACCTCAACGAGAACGCCTCCAATTCTTGGAATTCTTCGGGCGTCCTCCTCTACAGAAACGAGGAGATCTACCAAAAGGGGTTCGAGATATGGCAACAGTACGTCCAAGTCCACCACCCGGCCTACCCGCCCAAATTGGACCTCCATCCCAACCGTCCGTTCCTCCTCCACCACCACATGGCGCAATCGGGGGCTAGATCGCCCGTGACGCGGTCCATGATGAGGTCGTCCGGATCGAGCGGCGGAGGAGGATTCTTGGGAGGCGGCGGGATGAATTGTCAAGATTGCGGAAATCAAGCGAAGAAGGATTGCGCTCATATGAGGTGTAGGACTTGTTGTAAGAGTAGGGGGTTCGATTGCCCCACGCACGTGAAGAGCACGTGGGTCCCCGCCTCTCAGCGCCGCGAACGCCAGAACCGCCTCGCTTCCTTGCAACACTCGCAACAGTTGGAGAGTGGTGATGATCGGAGTAATCTGTTGTTGAGGCAAAAGAGGCAAAGAGAGGATAAGGAATTGGCTGCTGCTGCTACTACTACTTCCACGGGTAATACTTACGAATGATTTGAATTGAGAATTTTATAATAAAAACAAATGGGAGATGACAATTGACAAGCTAGCTAGTGCTTTGGAAATGGGAATTTTGAGACTTTATTTTTGTAGGTTGGTTTGTTAATTGGTGAATTTGAAGTTTTGGCTAATAAGCTACAATCTCTAGTGTTGAATTATTATGAATGGAATGCTTATAAAAAAACCATATTCTATACTCTCATTTTGAGGGATCAACTCTTTCTTGCTTTGCTTTGCCTTTTCTCTTCTCTTCTCTTCTCTTCTCTCTCCCCCATCATTTCTTTCTCTTGTTTTCCACTGTTTGCAAGTAAGACTGACGAAATGCTTTTCACTCAACTATCTAAGAACAACAATCCTTCTCCAAGTAAGTTGTTTTTACTTTCTTAATAGATCTCACCTTTTTTGCTTCTTTGATTATGCTCGATCATGATTAAATCTCCCCCACAAAATCTCCTGAATTCTTAATTTCATATCACTAATTTCTTAATTGTGTATGTACCCATGCATCATTTCGATTTCATTTGCTCACATACATATACCTAACCATCATCTAACAAATAAATAAAAAAAATAAAAAAAATTCATTCATTGCTGTGTTATTATATGTTGAGACCAATTCATAAATGCGTAGCTAATTATCAAATGTTTGCACACACAATAATAAAAATAATAATAGTAGTCGCTGAAATTTAAATGTTGAGTAGCCGGAAAAAATTGTACTAATTGTGTTTGTATTAATGAATTTGATATTTAGGGTTGGAATTGGGGCAGCATTTCCCAGCCGAAGTAAGCGCGCCGGCGGTGTTCAGGTGCGTGCGGGTCCACTCTCCGGACGATGCACCCGATCAAAAGCTGGCCTATCAAACGGCCGTTAACATCGGCGGCCGCCTCTTCAAGGGCATTCTGTACGACCAAGGCCTAGATCGCCACTCCGCTCCTACTCCGACACCCGGCGGCGCTGACGTCAGCTCGTCCGGCGGACAGCAGCCCCACAACCTCCTCTTCACCACCGCAACTGCAACCGCCAACCTGGAAGGTCTGGATCCTAATAATAATAATAATAGTAGTAATAATAATGGTAACAGCAGCGGCGGCGGCGTATACCCTCCCCAAATTAGTGCATTCTTGGCTGGTACGCAATTCTTCCCACCCCCAAGATCTTGAAACCAAAACCTAGCAATTATTAGACATTATTAACGATATCGTTTTATATGTTTTTTATATTTTAACAAAAAAGTGATGTTGAATTCTCCCTTAGCTTGTTGTTTGGATTTGGCCCCGGTGGTGTATTTAATTTGTCTTTTGACATTGTTATTGGAAGGTATAATTTTACAGAGGAGGAGGTGGTTAGTTTGTTTAGAATATCGAATTGTAGGTTTTTTTAATTTTTTGGAGATTAGAACGATCATTATCATATGAGGATATATTATATAAATAAATATTGTTTAATCACTTCTTAATTCTTTCAATAATTAGTTTTTTTTCTCCAATTTCAAATCCATGTTTTTATATGATTTAGTCATCTTCATCTATCCTATTGGTTGATAGTTAGTTTAATTTATTTTTAGCACTGGGAGGTGGTGAGCATGAAATTACAATTATTCGTTTTATGGAGTATTAATTAATTATACGGAGTAAATTGGAAGAACTGGGGGTTTTGTTTTTGTTTTAGTACTGAGAGGCATGGGGATGTGTGCAGAATCTATGATTTTGGTGGTTTGCATGCAAAGTTTGAAACAGTAATTGAATTTTTGTCTCCCTTTACCTTCTTTTCTTTACATCAAATCTATCTGATTTTGATATTGAATTTTCAATCTTTTTGCATGCCTTTGGTCTGGGTTTTTTGAACTCGAGGTTACTTTTCCCAGTTATCCGTTTCTCTGCCGGATACAACTTTTTTTTTTCTCTCCTTCTATTAGTAATAAAATTGAACATTTTTTAAAAGTGAACCGTAATTTATTCATTGGATAAATAATGGTTAGAATAAATACACGAATTCTAGAAATTCCAAGGTTTAACTCAGCGGTAATCGTCTATTCTAATTTCGTGTTCCACTTCCGTATTCCAATTAACTATATAAATGCTAAATTTATATGGAGTATTAATTTTTTTTTAAAATTATATTTATATTTCCAACAACTATATATATGTGAAAATTTTTAACTTGAAAATAATATTATATAATTTTTAAAAATTAAAAAGATAATCTTTTATACGAAAATCATTCTCTTAATCTAAAAAAAAATTTAATATAATTTTTAAGATAAAAATTTGTACATATGTATATAGTTGCTTATAATATAAATATAATTTTTTAATTTTTTTAATATTAATTTAATACTTATATAGTTAATTGTAACACTAAAGTGGAATAGAGGATTATCGCCGGGTTTAACTAGCTAGGTTTCTTCTATATTCAAAATTAAACATTTCATTATTTTCATACCTATTTGAGGTTTATCTAGTATATACAACTATTTTCTTATCAAAAACAAAAATTAGTCATTTCAATTCAATATAATTGAATTGAATTGGAAAAAGGCTAATAAAAAATCTCATATTTCAAGAAGTTCCCTGATTGTGCAGAGAATTGTAGTAAATATTCTACCAGACTTTCCCCAGATCATCCCTGCATTGTTGTTTTCTGGGTATCTTGTACAGTATACGTACCACAAAAAGGGATTTAAATTTCTGTGGAAGAAAAGAAATTCAATTCAGAAATGAATAAAAGGGAAAATTGATGGGTAATTATTAACATGAAGAATGGTGACCACCATGAGAGGAATTAATTAGGAAGAATTCTCTTACATAATATGAGCTTCGAATTAATAAGGAGGGGATTTAAATGCATGCATATCCTGCAATTTAGTTTTCATGTACAAAGCATATATGTATGTGGTCGCCATCTTGGGATGAAATAAGTGTAATTTTCACATAATTTTGTACATGTTGACATTCTACATGACCAAATGCAATAATGTCTCCAAAAATGGGTGATCAATACAAAAGTAATGTATACGGTAGTATTAAATAATAGAGCAGCTGTTAAGGTACAGAGTAGTTGCTGAGGTATTTAAAAGAGGCTTTTATATGTGGAGAAGGAGAAGGGATAGATTTGAGCTTTACATGTGTAAGCAATTGGGTGTATCATGGTAGGGGTTCAAATAAATAGTTTTTTCTCTGCTATTCTTTCTTCTGAATTACACTATATAAGACACTAGATCCATCTCTTGCTGATGTTATATATGAGGTGAGTTTGATCATTCTGTGTTTTTAGGGTTCAGAAATTATAGGTTAGCTAGGTATTAATTATTTGTTGAATTTTGGGTTAGGGCAAGGGGAAAGTTGCCTTAATGAAGCCTGGTATATTCAATACACTTTTTGATTAAAAAATAAATGTCATTTTAATATTTGGATTTTAATCAATTATATGGTTTTTAGGCAATTACTAGATAATGAGCTAGTTATGTGAATTGTTAATGAAACTTGTTTTTATATATTTACACAATTTTTGTATTGATTGATTTAAGATCCACTTAATAAGTGATAAGATTGAAGTAACTTTAACAAACTATGTTTTATAAATATTTTTCTTAAAACTTAATTAATGTCAAAATCTAAAAACGAAAGTTATTTCAGTTCACATGAGAGATTTCATGACTCCGTATATGAATGTAAATCTATGAACTAAATGCACACACCATCTAGCTACTGAGGGAAGATTTCAGGACTTCGGTAATTTAATCAACAAACTCTAACTTGTTAGGAATTTAAGTTTAAATATAACTTTCTCGATCTACCGTGTCTCTCCGAAATCTCTTTCCTTATCAAAAAGAAAAACAAAAAGACATATACTTCGTATGTCTTCGTGGATCTACTCAAACTGCTATGAATTCAGAGTAGTATTATGAGGTCTTTATTTCGATTTTCATGATCAATGTACTTGAAAAAAAAAGATGTATTCTGTATACAATATGATAGATATAGGTTAGGTTTTTGTACTGAACAAGAGTATCTAATCGATCATTCATTATAATTTTGTCACTATGTAAAGCACACAGCAGGAGCTAAGAGGATTGATGCATATGCTGATGATGAGTTGTAACTAACCCATCAAAATTTGACTTCTAAGCTAGTTAAATGTAGATGCAGATTAATTCAATTGAGAATTTTGGAAAGACTAAATATTTTTCATATATGAAACTATGATAAGAACTTACCTAGTATATAAGTTCTTGTTTGTATTAGGCCTAACACGTTTATGTGTATAGACGAATGTGTAGACTCTCATGTTATACTGACCCACGGACTTCTACAGGAATAAATGATTGACTTATTTTTCAATTTCATTCATTTTCTAACTTATAATCATCCCATGCGACTTCAGTTGTGACTAGTATAAAGTAAATAACAAGCAGAAAAAAAAAACTTCTTTTTTCTTTTCTTTTGATTTTGAGCATAACGGTACAGACTTTTATCACCTAGCTAATTTTGAGAAAATCATTGTCGGATCGTAATGTGTTAGTAATGAGACAATGAACTAGTAATGTTTCTTGGGCAGCAAAAATAGTAATAAAACAAGAACAAGATATTTAGAGAGGAAAACCTTCTATCCGACCAACAAGTTGTAAAAAGAAAAACCGCTACACCTGAGACTCCTTCTCAGAGGATTTCAATAGTTCGCTAATAGATTAAGCTTAAATGGTTACAAGGCAAGTCAAGTTCTCAAGTAACTTCGGCACTAACCGAAGTTCAACCAACTAGACTTCTACAACCCTAAAATATAGATGAACTACAAACGTGAGTACTGAAACTCCTGCGTGAAATCTTCAACAAAGTTCTCACAAACACAAGAACACTATGCTCTCACTTCTCTATTGTTCATCGTCTTCAACCGCACCCTAACCCTAGCTATATATCCTAGTCTTCTATAGAACAACCATCGAGTTTGATCTTAATCACAAACTTGCCTAAATTGGGATGATATTAATCTCGGCAGATCTCGCTAGAAACGGATTAAGAAAATATAAAATCTTCTCAAATATACAACCGATCGGATAAGTGCCATAACCGAATGATCTCATATTTCTTTTTCTTTCCTTGGTCAAATCTTCCATATTTGATCTTATCTTCTCACAAACAAACCAAGCTTAGCTGTCGAATCTTCGCAACGATTGTTCGCTCAAGATCTAGTAACTTTTTTATAAATAGAAAACCGTGTATCTTTCAGAATAGACTTTTCAGATTGTCACTCATTTCCTTTGTTGTTCCTCACAACATTTCATCACTCTTGATGATGTTTTTGTAGTTTTCCTGAAATGCTTATATGGAACAACACATTAAACTAACAAAGTTGTCAAAACTAAGAGAAACCATGAAACAATGAATGTTTTAACAATCATATAAATATATTCTTCAGCTATAAGATTCTCTCATGTATACATTTTGGATGATAATTGAAGGAACGAAGATAACATCTCAATCTCATCAAAAGACATGAACTCGATGTTGATGATAGGTTTGTACAAAAGAGAGATCGACGACAGACCATATATGATATATATCTTTGTCTTGTTAAAGTCGAACCAGATCGACATACATCGAACAACTGGACTTTCACCTAACGTACGTTTACCGACGTTTGATCTGATCAAATAAATCCGAAACAACCCCACTTTTAATTCCCATTTTGTTTTCAAAGCAGAAAATCTAGAGAACAACAAAGTTTCAGTGCAAGTATATGTGCATGATGAAAAGGGAAAAGCCCCCCAAAGTCAGCACAAATTAGTTATAGCTAGCTTAGCTACTTAAATCTATATATAGGTAGCTGGCTATTTGAATTGGGTGATCCATTATAGCTTATGGAGAGAAGAAAAAGTAAGGAATGGGAAATGGGCAATTAATTGCATATTTACGTGCTCGCTTACTTGTCTGGGCCGTGCCCTAGTGAAAACCATAAGTATATTATACATATGATATTACTTAGCGAAGATGTCATTTTAGTAACTACTTGTAGTTATTAATTACCCATAGGGTCAGAGGGTAGAAGATGTATATACTAGTATGTGGGCGAGGTCAGTGGTCACGGATCCAAAATTACGTATCTGCAACTATTTCAAACTACTAATGAATTGGATCTCATACGGCTTAAGAGGAATTGTTATGTTCAACTAGGAGCTATGTGATAATGAAGACTATTGTACGTGTAACACACATCTAATATTCCATGTATTTTCAATTTGTTGGAAGAATCAAATCGAATTAATCACGATGTTGAGAATACTTTTCCGACATCTAAAAATTGGGATCAAACAAGCCTATTATATAAGTATTTGAGTTACTCCTCTTATTGTCAATTTGTTTGAAGATGGAACACAATGGACTTGTATGTTACACTTACGTATGCACTGTACACAACCTCTTGGTTTATCGAAACACCGGACTTTCACAGATGAGTGCATAAACTAGCCATTGTTCATGTTATGTACGTATTGAGGATAAACATGTTTGATTCAAACTAGATTTTACGAGACATAGAAAACTTAATTCTGTATGTGAAAGTCTGTGGCCATAAAGGGACATGTTTGATTCAAACTAGATTTTACGAGACATAGAAAACTTAATTCTATATGTGAAAGTCTGTGGCCATAAACAGGGAGTCTTACATATGTGATCCCAATACGGTTCAATAGAGTTCCATTGTAAAACCAATTGATAATAGGAGGAGTAATCTATAAACTTTATATGCTAATCTAATTTAACTCTCAACTTCCGATGTGGGAAGAAGATACTCAACACGCCCCCATAAGTGCAACTGGTCTGGCCTAGTTGACACTTGGACAAAGTGATGGGTCTAGCATCTTAATCTCTTTATAGCTAGCCCGGTGACAGTGACAGTGACAGTGGCGGGTGGTGACATCTCAGTCTCTATTTAGCCAACTTAACCCAAATAACGGGCAATTAGCATCAACAGCTGAACAAGCCATGAAACGGGCCTAGGACTAATCTGCTTTGATACCATGTGAAAGTAAGTGGGCCATAAACGGGGGTCGTGCATACGTAAGCCCAGTAATGGGGTTCCATCCTAAAATCAATTGGCAATAGGAGGAGTACCTTCTGATGTGGGAAGAAGATACTAGTCTAATTTAACCCTCAACTTCTGATGTGGGAAGAAGATTCTCAACTCCATAAAAACAAAGATTTTTCTCATGTGTGCCTATATGATATTTGTTTGTTGCATTGTTGTTGTTCTTACAAGGCTTATATATACATATTCTTTAACGAGTGATCCACCTTTAATGGTAAATTTCGGATTCGTGAACTAGCAAGCAAAGCGCACAAATCAGGTACACTGGCTTACACGGACCAACTCGACCTAGTGGTAGGAAGAATTACAAGACTTGGTTTTTCATCCAGGTGAAAGGATGAATCGGAGGCAAAGATCGAACTTAAGATCTTCCAACATCTCCTATGCCTATGACCACTAGGCTACCTCAAGTGAGATATAAAGCTTACATAGGAAAAAGTTTGAAATTAAAAAAAGAACTAACTTATTGATGTGTAGTTTGTGTACGTATGTCACACACATGCATTAATCGGACACTGAAAACAGACAAATAAATTGATTGATAATAAGAGAAGTAATCTAAAAACTTATAAAGAGATTAAAATGTTAGACCCGTTAATCCAATTGGCAGTTAGCCGGACTAGACTAGTTGCACTTACAAGAGCATGTTAGAATATCTTCTCACATAGAAAATGTGAAATAAAACATTTTTACTATATAAGTTTTTAGATTACTTCTCTTATTATCAATCAATTTTAATCCTAATATACTCATTTATTAGGTTATATACGCACGATCCCCACTATATTGACTCACGTACATTCACAGTGAGACCTATTGCATTTGGTTTGAAGCTGATTTGTTGATCAGGAAAGCTGATTGAGGCCCAATGATTGCACGATGCTATTTATGAACCATGTCAACAATATTCTTAGACTTCAGTGAAATCAAAGAGCATATTTGGATATGTACATTATAGGGGGTACACTTTTTTTTATTTTGTTTGATATACTTTTGTACGCTTGTTGCTGTTGAGTTCCACCTATTATTGAATTAAATTTACATTTCGTTTAAAAACAAAAGACCTTAGGTCTGTCTAAGCAATTTGAAAGGGCTCTTTTCTTTACTGAGAGCTTTTTTCCCTTTCTTTGATGACTAGGGAAAAAGTTGAAATGCTATAAAGATAACATGTAGCATTAGCTAAATACAAACAGAATATCTTACTTTTCAAATTCTGATTCATTATATCGAGCTAGAGTGGGAGTTTAGTGAGCAGATGAAGCTGAGTGATTAGCTCAAGTTAAATCTGTTTTCTTTTTCTTTTTATCAAATCAAATATTTTTAAAAAAGCTAGGTGGATCCGGTATTCGGCATTAAGAAATGAAATGAGGAAAAATGAAGTTATACTATACTTGTTAAACTTTGGTGGAACATTGAAAAAAATGACAAAGTCCAGCTGCACACATCTATCACAAACATTCTTAAGGTGGATGAATTGTCTTTTTTACCAAATGCTTAAGGTGCACATGAAAATAAGTGAAAAAAACCACGACCCGGCCATTATCTCTCAAGCTTTTGATTTGAACGTTCCATTTATAATAATAATAAATATCAATGTGATCTCTTGCGTCCGATTAATAGAGCCTTTTTTTTTATTGTATAAGGATTAGGGTCGCCATAAGTAATATTTGGGCTCGCCTAGAGCATCCACTAGTAATGAGAACTGGTTACTAGCCAATTGTAGAGAAGAATGGGCAAACTGCCGTCCATGAGATTCGAAATGGTGACCCCGGAATACTATCTCAAGGGCCTAACCATTGAACCAAATGTCCGAAGATAACAGAGCCTCATTTGCTCTTATGTGGGTTTCACGATCTTGTAAGAAAAAAGTTTTGGTTTTTGCACTGCGAACTTGATTAATATACGAGTTTTACCTTCAAAAAGCAAATTTTTTTTAAGCCAAGGTCCATGACCCTATAAGATCAAATGAGGCTCCATTTCCAAAAACAAAAAAAGATATATGAGTTTGAGTAAGATTAATGATTTGTTTTGTAGCCAAGGTCCATGATCTGTTGTAAGTTAGGCCCAAGGTTCATCTGGAAAAGATATTCTGATCAGGTTGATGGATTGCAGAACGGAGAGATGAATTTGAGGCCCAAGGCCCAGTCCAGAAAGAGTTAAAAAAACCTCTCCATCTCCCAACATAATTTAACTTCTTTAAAAAATCTTACGCTATTGAAATGATTCAACATCATTAACATCATTGTCCAGTCAAGTCCTCACACTTAGTAAGATGTGAGAGATTAAGATAGAAATAATCATAACTTAACCGTGTTAGGAGGATGCACTGAAAAGATCCAAGAAAAACGAAAACTTAACTATGTGACAATATTAATTGAATTTAGTTAAAATGCATCAAAATTAATATAAGGGGTTATATCCAATGTTATCAAAATCGCGATGCGGAGTGGTAGGATCGTATGAAATCGTAGTAGGATCGCATAGGACGTAGGATCGTAAGTAAGATCATAAGATCCTCCTATTAAATCACACAAATTAAGTTACAAATCATCATTTTGGATTTTTTTTGCCTACTTTAACTATTAAACTCATTTAATTTATACATTAAATTATTCATAAATGAAACTTTTTTATTTAAAATTTAAATAAACAGTCATAATATGAAAATTGTATTCTTTCTAGAAAGAATTAGGTAAAAGGGCAAACTTATAACCTATAATTAGGCGTTTGTAAGTTAAATTTATTTTTTAGTTTTCTGTCAAGTATAAAAGCGCCCTTTTTCTCATCCCCTGACTTGGATCTGATTTCTCTCGTCTTTCTTCTTCGCTGACAGAGCAGAATTCTGAATTCCTTCTCTCAAGTTCAGATGACGAAAATCCAAGTTCTTCTGCTGCTCCATCCACACACCGGACCTTCCGAAACAATCTCTTATCTCTTGATTCTTCCTCGATTCCGCTTTTCACGGTTAGCGATCGGTCTCTTCAGTCTTATTTTTGTGCAATCTTGGTGTACAGGTCGTTGATTTGTGATCTGATTCATGGAGTTTTGGGGGTTGGACTTTAAAGAATTAGCGAATTTAGCGGTTTAGGTTTCTGATTCGATTATCGGATTTGTGCTCATGCTTCTGTAATTGATTTGCAAGATTTGATTCATTTTTTCCTGATTGAGTTCGATATAGGGATTAGTATGGCTTTGCGGAAACTCGATTATGTTTGTGGATAAGGTTTTCTGTGGTTTGCTTTCTTTTACTTCTTTTAGAGGTTTTCTATAGTCTTCCTTAAGGGGAAATATACAGATTTTCAGGAGGGATTTATTATTGTGTGTTGTGGATCGGTGCTGAAGTGATTTGAGTTGTGTATTCAAGTTATTTTCATTTCCATAGTTTCAATCTAACTTCCTGGTCTACTGATCGAGTAGCGAGCTTTGAATTGGGAGAATATCTTGCCAACAGAAGTTGCTATTCTTTTGATTAGCTGTTGCTTTAGCTAGAGCATTAGTAGAGTTTGATGGAAATTGACCTTTAATTTAGGGATGTTCTGCATGAGTGGATGCCTGATTTGTGCTACAATTTAAATCAAAGTAATTGTTGCCATTTGTTCTTCCAATGAAGAGTTGATTATATGAGATAATAAGATATTAGGTGAAATTATCATGTTTTTATAATGACGAGAGCAAAAATGTTCAATGAAACGTATTTGTGGTTTTTTCTTCTTGTGGACACAATCCAGCTGATAAACTAATTATGACCTTTGCATTAGTCAATTGATACTTGAAAATATAAATGTGTGAAAAGTATTTTGTGTTTTTAGCCTATTAGCTCAAATGGTAGAGCACTTTGTTTAAAAATAATGATGTGGGTTCAAATCCCACATAGGTTATTAATAACTTTTTATGACATGTTTTTATGTTGTGATGACAAGTGATGATATTTGATGAAAACTTTTTTTAATTTGTTGATGACGGTTGTTTTGATGTAGTTAAGTGCCATCAAGGCTTTTTCAAAGCATTTGATGCCAATTTTGATGATGGTTATTTGTAATCAAGGTCCTTTGATGACAAACAAATGAATGCCATAAGATCGTCATCAAGTAGTGATGACAATCGAACCATCATCAAGTAGGGATGACATTTGTGATGATAGTTGATGACAACCAAATCGTCATCAAGTAGTGATGACAATTTATGAAAAAATCGTACGTGATGACACATATTTGATGACACTTTGAATAATGATACTAAAAGTTATATGTGATGACACTAAAAAATTAAACGTGATGATATTTGATGACTACTAAAAAATTAAACGTGATGATAGATATTTGATGACAACTTTGTTTTTTTTATTTGTGATGACAATTGTTTTTTGTGCGGTGATGACAACTATTTTTATGTGGTGATGAGATTTGATGACAACTATTTTTTGTGATGATGATAAAAACAAACAAATTTTGAGTGATGACACTTGATGACGGTTGTTTGTCTTCAAGACCATTGTCATCAAGGCCCTTTTGATGACAAATTAATCGAATCGTCATCAAGTAGTGATGATAATTAATTGATGACAATCGAACCGTCATCAAATAGTTGATGACGATCAAACCGTCATCAAGTAGTGATGACAGTTTGATGGCACTTGTTTGTCATCAAGGCCCTTTTGATGACAAACTAATCGAACCGTCATCAAGCAGTGATGATAATTAATGACAATTGAACTATCATCAAATAGTTCATAACAAATTAATCGAATTGTCATCACGTAGAGATGATAGTTGATGACAATCAAACCGTCATCAAGTAACGATGATAAGTGATGACAGTTGATGACGGTTTGAACCGTGTGATGACGATTGTTTTTATCTGGTTGAATGCCTTTGATGATACTTTTTGTTCTCAAAAAGTTGTCATCAAGACATTTTGATGACACTTTTTGCCTTTTATTACACTTTTTGTCATCAAAAAATTGTGATGACGGTGAAAAAAATTGTGATGACAGTGATGACGGTTGTTTTTATGTGGTTGAATGACTTTGATGATACTTTTTGTCATCAAAAAGTGTCATTAAGACATTTTGATGACACTTTTTACCTTTCATTATACTTTTTGTCATCAAAAAATTGTGATGACGGTGAAATAAATTGTGATGACGGTGAAAAAAATTGTGATGACAGTTATGAATGTGATGATAGTGATGACGGTCAACGGTCGGTCAACACCGGTCAACGTCGGTCAACGGTCGGTCAATGATCGATCAACAACCGAGTCAACTCAGTCAACGGGCGAGTCAACCCGGTCAACAACCGAGTCAACTCGGTGGGAGTGGGGTGGGGGTGGGTGAAGGTTTTTTTTTCTATTTACCTAATTTTCACACTCTCCTAAATATCCACCTAATTAGGTATTTTTTTTTTGCTATTTACTTAATTCATCCTTCTTTCTATCTCTTGTTAAAAGAAATATATTGGAGCATTGAAGAAAAAATAATTCATCTTATATATGAATTGGGTGAATTCCTTTTATAGTCCCTAACCTATTTCATAGAATCCTTATTAGTCCATAACCTTTATAAATGTTTTTTTAGGTCTCTAACCTTTAAAAAGTATTACCATTTGGTCCTTTTTTATTTTAGACTTTAAGTTTAATTACAATCAAGTACCCAAACTTTATATTTATTTTTATCATAACACCAATATTTATCTTCTTTTTTAAATATCACAATCTACACATTTTAAGGGAAAATAATAAAATATCACTACATATTTACACCTTTTTCACTTACCCATATGATTTTGTACAAACAAATACCATTTTAGATTTTTTTTAATCTATCACTTTTGATATAAAAAAACATTAATAGTTTTTTTTAACAAAGGATAAATAAAGGGAGTAAGGTTCAAATAAAACAAGTCTTTATTCTATAAAATAAGAAGTGTTTAAAGCCCTTGGATCAAGGTGATCCAATGGTTGATGTTCTATCCTTGTACGCGGTGGCACTTTGGTAATTTCTTGAAAATTTCAAAAGTGTATCGCTATCGTGAAAAAGTGCATTACTAAATACAAATAATGCATAAGTAAGCCGAAAAAGTGCAAGCAAAAGTGAAGCCAGCAGGACACGCGCTCCATGTTCGGTTCACTATAAAAGTGCATCATTATGGTAGAAAAGTGCATTGCAAATACCGAAAAGTGCATTACTAAACCAAAAAAGTACATCATCTTGGGCGTCCAATTTACTCGATTCCGATTGAACTCAATCACCCAAAATATTTGGGTTTAGTGATACACTTTTTGGTATGTAAGAAATTCACCCTATATGAATTTGTTGCCTACGAGGTGTTTGATGAATAAAGTGTATGTTTTTTTTATGATTTACTTTCATATTTGAGTGATATATGATATATTAATATAAATTTTTGTTACATATGCCTAAGGATATAGGTAAAGAACCTTAACTTGAAAATAATTTGTTAAAATATATGAATTAGAAATGATTTATTTTTAGGGTTTTAATTTCTAAAATCGATATTCTTATCCTATACCCTTAACTTAGTTCGTTCATCATTTTATTAATGTTGTAGGATGTTACGATCCTACCGATCCGATCCGACTGTCCTTTACGATCCAAAGGCATTCTATAAAAGTTATTGAGCATTTGAATGCGACCCATAACATTATTGAAACAATTATTGGGAAAAGAACAATGTGGTGACCCGGTTGTAGCCTCACATCATCATCCCGTGAATTCATATACTGACATGTGAGAGCCTGACATTATACAAATGAAAATGAAAATGAAATGAGCACGTTTTGGACTCCTGGCCATTCCTTGAGAAGATATTTCCTCTCAGATTTGATATTTGGAAGAAGGAAAAAAAGAATAAAGTTGCAGATTGCTGACCACAAAGTTAGGAAGTGAGTGGGAGCTTGAATGAGAGTACAATAATGACTAGTTAGAATTTGGTTATGAAAAAGACCGACTTACATAGTATTAAAGAGTCTTCCTTAATCTTTCCTCTCATCAACCCCCTTTAGTTTTTTCTATTGAACTCTCTCCTTACATATATAAACTCACTCAATTCTTCTTGCTCACTTGTCGAAATCTCTACACATAGTCTCTTATCCATTAGTCATATTCTCTTTCTTTATTTACTACCAGAGGCTGAAATTAATGGCTGATCCAAGTGGAAACAGAATGTGGTGTGGACGTGTACCTGAGAAGATGCAGATGCACATGGCTATGCTCGCATTGCAGTTTGGATATGCAGGCTTCCATGTCTTCTCTAGAGCCGCCCTCGACATGGGCATCAGCACCATCGTCTTCCCCGTCTACAGAAACACCATCGCCCTCCTCCTCCTCGTCCCCTTTGCCTATTTCCTTGAAAATTAAGTACCTACTTACTATCTTATAAATTAATACTATATATATGAACCTTAATTAACGTTCTTGATGTTAGCTAACTAGTTCTTCTTTAAATTTGTACCTGCAGGAAGGAGAGGCCAGCACTTACACTTTCATTTCTTCTTCAGTTCTTCCTCCTAGCTACTATTGGGTTTGACTAATTTCCCAAGTGGTGTTTGTTAAGCTCACTCACTAAGAAAATGATGACGTAACTAATTAATGATGTGTGTGTGATTTTTTTGTCTGCCTTGCAATAGAATCACAGCAAACCAAGAACTCTACTTGTTGGGATTAGACAACACTTCTCCTACCTTCGCATCAGCAATTGAAAATTCAGTTCCAGCCGTCACTTTTCTCATGGCTGCAATCCTCAGGCAACAAATAAATAAATTCACACTACAACATTCACATAAAATTAACAACCTTTAAACCCTATAAAAAAAATGACTCAATTGTAACTGTTGTTGTGTTTGTGATTAATCTTCAGGATAGAGAAGGTGAGGCTAGACAGGAAAGATGGCATATCAAAAGTTGTTGGTACAATACTCTGTGTAGCAGGGGCCTCTGTTATAACATTATACAAGGGTCCAACAATATACACTCCAATTCCTCCGCCTGAGCAACCGAATTCAATCTTCCTCTCACTGGGCGATGCAAATGGAAAGAATTGGACACTGGGCTGTATTTACCTAATTGGACACTGCCTTTGTTGGTCAGCTTGGCTAGTTTTGCAAGCCCCGGTTCTAACCAAGTATCCAGCTCGGCTTTCGGTTATTTCCTGGACTTGCTTATTTGGTGTTATTCAGTTCTTGATCATTGCTGCCTTTATGGAGAGAGACTTGGAAGCTTGGCGCGTGCACTCTGGTGGCGAACTCTTTAGCGTCTTCTATGCGGTTAGTATCAATCAACCTGCTATGTTTTACTAAACATGCATGTAATTGAATTTTTCATGTGAGTTTGTATGTAGTGATTATGTAAGTTGCACTTGCAGGGAATGATAGCATCAGGAATGGCATTTACAGTGCAGATATGGTGCATTGACAGGGGCGGTCCTGTGTTCGTAGCTGTGTACCAACCCGTACAAACATTAGTTGTCTCGCTTGTGGCTTCCTTCGCTTTGGGCGAAGAGTTCTACTTAGGAGGGTCAGTTAACCTTAGTACACATTACTCTACAAATTACAAACTCACTAGTACTAATTCCTTTGACAGAATACATTTACTACATTTTTGTCAATTACACTAGTATTTTGAGATTTTCAAATAAGCACCTAAACTTAATTAAATTTGTTCAATCAAATACTTCATGCTGATGTGGTGGTGCGCGTGAACATCACTCGAGATTTCAGTGCGTTAAGTGATTTGGATTCGCTGACATGGATTTTTTTTTTATATAAATTTTCCCTTCTTTCTTGTTTTTTCTCGTTTGTTTTTTAATAATGTAAAAAAATTATTTTTTTCTTTTTATGTCATATTCCATTTCTTTTTTCTTTTTTTTTTCTCGGGGAACCGGGAGAAAGAGCGACGAACTCACGAGAAAGAATTTCAATTCTTCACCGTCGGCATTATGAACAGCCCTAGGAATGAACTAGAACTAGAGAGAATCAGGACAGAACGACGAACTTGAGAGAGAATTCAAATTCTTCATCGTCGACATATCTTCTTTGGAGAAAAGAACTAGCTAGGAAGGAACCAGAACAAGAACCAAAGAGTGGATCAGGACGGAACGACGGACTCGGGACAAAGAATTCAAATTCTTCACAGCCGACATATCTTTCACTAGCAAAGAAAAGATCATTACGGGGTCATGGTTGACAAAAATGCACAAGTTCAAAGACATGTAGATGTATTCTGCCCTAGTTTCTTCATAATTCATCTTTCACTATCAAGCACTCATATGATCACTCATAGCCAGGCCTCAACATTGAACCTATTTGCTTAAAATATGGTCTTTTCCTCAAAAGGGTAATAGTATTTATGGATTTGAAATGTGCAGGATAATTGGAGCAGTGCTAATTATATCCGGATTGTACCTAGTTTTATGGGGTAAGAGTGAAGAGGCTAAATTTGCAAAGGCGGCTCTCCCAGGAAGCCATATCAAGTCATCACTCAATCAGCCTGTACTTGCACCATTGACGGAAGCCGTTTAGTCATTACTAATTAGAATAAGTTAAGTTTTAGCTGATGTGTTTGTTTGGCAGTGAGCCATCTATTAATTACTTTCTGTTAAGACTTGTTATGTGTCTATCAAGATATTTGGCATTGATCATTTTTCCCTCAGGAATTTTGTTTTACAAGTTAATTTACACTTGGACCTATATTCAAATATAAGAATCGTCATCATTGCTTCTCAAAACAAATCTGCCAATAGTGGGCAGCAGACAATGTTCTCTCCCAAATCTGCAATAGTGTGCAGTAGACCTATATTTAAAAATTAAAGTTTTGCATTTAAATCCTGATAAGACATATAATCACATGAAATGCTTAAACTCTGCTGTGGCTGGCTCCTAATTCTATTTCCGGTGTGAGGATCTTCGCTTCCAAAGCTCTCCTTCAAATTTTAAGTTGAACTGGTATAACTAAAACAGCTCAGCTCAGTGCGTACTCCAGACTCTAGACTGATTGATTTTCTTTTTTAACGAATTTGCAGCTGAAATGAGTAAGCACCAGATGTCCATCTCAGCCTTAGATTCATGAAACACTGTTCTCTCCTTCAACCCTTAGCCATAATAATGCAAAACCTTAATTTTATCATTAAACCTTACAGAGAGCAAGCCAATGAAACCTGTTTCAACAGTGTCCCTTGATAGTCATCAGATAACTTTCACATCCGGGGCTGCTCCAATATTTGCTCAGTTGGCAGCTGCTGAGTTGTGTCACGGATTGTCCTGAGTGCCATCCTAATCTCTTTTAGCATTTCTTTAACTTGGATCCCTTTCCTGCATGCCAATATGTGCAAGAATGATTTTATTTCTCCCCTTATATCAACCAAGTGAGGCAATAACCTCCAGACATTTTGCAAAATTTTCAGTAGACTTATAAATGAGATTCTATGCATATGAATGAAAAATAATGAACTTATCTAAAGACAATGGACATTATAACTATGCTGGCTCTGTAGCTTTACCCGAATAATTGTATGCCCTTAATATAGACATTATATACGTAAACCTCAAATTAAAATCTACAATGGGGAAATTGAACCAAGCAAGAAGGAAAAGGGGACGTTGAACACTGATTATGGCAATCTAGATATTATAAATATCGAGGTTAATGGTAAACATGGCTTATGAGAATAGACATGCTAGTCAAACGCAATTAAAATCACTACTTACAAAACACTAACTCCGACAACTGCCAAAGGTGGTGGATAGTCCTCAATTTCCTTTTCTCGTTCGTTTTCCTCATAGGGAAAAGAAGGAAGCGCATTGCTGCGTTCAATTTCTGTGAAAGAAGACTGAGCTGTATCTCTGGATCCTCTATCCAGCTCACCAGCTACCTCATCCCGACCAATTTTCATAATTTCTTCAGTCAAATAGGAAAGTCTCTCACTTGCCTAGAAGAAAATTACGCAAAAATCAAATAAACTTAGAAAAAAAAACTTATAACGACAACTGGAGAGTGAAATCCATACTTGTTTTCAAAAACAAAATACCACGACACTTTACTAATATATAAACATACCTGAGGCAGATCAATTTTATTTAAAACTACAAGATATGGTCGCTCAATATAGCCAGGATTGTACATACGCAATTCCTGTCCAAGAAATAATTGAAACATGAGCAGAAAGAAAAACAATATTTATCAGTGAGAAAATGGAAAAGTCGCATTTCAAGAGGGTTATGATTTTACAGTCCTATATGTATTTAAGAGTTTATTTCTAGGATATAGCTTCTTGATTATTAGCATACAGGTTTTTACTCTTTCTTATAGTATAGCAATTTGTTATTCCTTGTTTAAAAATATTGTAATCTACCCACAAAAGCTGCATAAGCTGAATACCAAACCACAGACCACCTCTACCTCTTCACATTTACTATTGATAGCATCAATTAGCCTTCAGTACTTGACAGAGAGAGTTCCACAAAACCCCAGGATTAGAACAATCCTGCATCATGTTTCTTCATTTTTCCGAACTTTTTTGCAAAAAATAATCCCTCAAACTCATCCCGGTCATATTGTTGATCAATTATCAAATATACATATTTATATTTCTAGAAGTAATATGTTTCATAGTACCTAGCAAAATAAGCAAATTTTATCTGGGAAAAGGAGTAAGTACTTCTTTAACCGTTCTGTAATCTTTTACAGGGTCCTCTGCAGCAGCATCAACAACATGAACTAATAGCCGAGTCCTCCTCAAATGTCTCAAAAAATTACGACCAAGACCCTGCAAGGTGTAAGCTTATTTAGAGGCTAGGAAGTACAAGTACCAGATCTAGATGCTGATACCCATGTGAAGGTAAGTTAAGTACCTTCCCCAAATGAGCCCCTTCTATAAGACCAGGTAAATCAGCCAATGTTGTTTTAGATGAAAACATCTCTGCCCCTAAAGTAGGATCTCCATCAAGCCGTCCAAGATTTGGCATCAGAGTTGTGAAAGGATAATCAGCAATCTCAGGCTTAGCATGCGTAATGGCAGACAACAAGGTTGATTTTCCAGCATTTGGAAGTCCCTTAAAATTTAACAACACCAATATTTAAGATAGCAAATTTCATAGATAAACAAGTGTTTCAAATATATTGAGCATAATACTTGAATATTTACAGCAGAGACTACTAAAGTGGCAGAAATTCAAGAAAGGGCTACACTTCAAACTGTATGATACAGGAACGACAAGAAATGCAATCAAACACTATAGATGGGCTAGGTATCCCAATAATAATAAGCACTTAGGCACTTCTCTAGGCTTTTTTATATATCCAATTTTTCTCATATTTATAAGATTTGAAATTGAAGTTTATAGCAACTCAAAAAGTAGCATGCATGAATAAATATAAAATTGGAAACAGTAAAAAAAAGCCCAAAAACTGCAGGTGTCCCCTATCTAAGGGGAGGGGGGAAGGGCAAGCTATTCTGAATAAACGAAACAAGTATACCAAGCCACCAGCAAATAAGGGAGGTAAAAAAGAAAAGAGTCATCACTTACGACAAGGCCAACATCAGCAACCACTCTGAGAATCAACTCCAAACTAATTTCCTCTCCTTGCTGACCAATAACTAAAACCTACAAGTTGTTAACAAGGACAACAAGGCAAGAGAACATATATGAGATGTTCTTCATAAACAAAAACAGCTTAACTTGAATGCACACTAATAAATCCTTGAAATAGTTCGAATATGAAAGATGATTGCGTTTCCTGCATCTTTCGATGTCTTAAATATATAACTACATATACAAAATAATCTATATCAAAAGAAGCATTCCAATGAGATGTTTTGATTATATTGCAATCAAATGAACCCTTCCCCTCAAAAACATGTTGTAAGAAACTAAGTTGCAGCAAATTTTGTCAACGGATCATAATAGTTCTTCCAACCATGAGTGCTTGCACATTCATAAATCAAGCAAGCCACTGCACAGTTTCTTTTTTTTCTTTTCTTTTTTCCTTTCTGGACTTGGGCCCACACATAAAATGCAAATTAATCAAACTCAAACTATTAGGGATAAAGATTTACACAAAGGTTAACTTTTCTGGTAGTAATAGTTGTATGCTTCAATTGAGACTATCAGTAGACGTACAAGAATGACCAAATAAGCATGTAAAGAATTCATTTATATCATTATTAAGTATTGACCACCCACAGAAATGACCAATGTTGCACATGTTACATATTACAGCCACAGCAGAGATACAGCACATTCTAGGGCAATAAGAATCATACCAAGCACTAATAAATAGATGTGGCCTACATCTAATCAGCTAAGCAAAAATGCTATGGGTCTCACAGTTCCAGTATAGAAAACATGTTCTAGAGCAAAATACTGGAGCTTTCTTCAAGCATGTAAATATCACACCTTGTCACTATCATCTCTCAGTAAATTTGTTGTCAAACCCATCATCTTGTTCCTCCGATGTTCTGGCATATCTAACAAGCTCATCTGTGTAACAAAAAAGTAGTATGAAGATGAAGAACAACGATAATTCACTAATTGAGCAAGTCTTTACATACAGCATATATGAAAAACGAAACTCAAAAATCTTTAGTCCTTCCTTGTTAAAAACTACTAGTTGAAAAAATGTATATCAGCGGGAGTGCAGGAAATATTGAAATCCAAGATGTCAAAATGCAATCATAACTGTTTATTGTTTTAACTTATTTTGTAAGGCACTTGGCAAGTGCAAAAAGAGCATTAGCTAGAGCAAGGTAGCATCCTATGCATATCCAAAAGTCCGAAAAACAAAATTCTCACCCCTCCTTGTCCACCCCTTGCCACCAGAACTTCATCACCTGGAACAGCAAGATCTGCCAAAAGTTTTCCTCGTTTACGCTTTACAACTGTACCTGTCACAAAAATGTGCAGCAAAACAGTCATGTTCATATAAAAATGCCGTTTCTTAGTCTTCGAAGCATCCAACTAAAAAGTTAAATTAAATTCAGCAAAAAACTAAGCCTTCACACACCTACAGGAACAGGAATTCGCAATGTGGGAGCAGCAAGACCATTCTGCAATTGGCGAGTCAATGTGCCCATAGCATCAACATTTCCTCCACGCTTTGCATTGTATCGGCTTTTCTTGTGGAATTCCAACAGTGAATCTAGATTCTCATCAGCGTATATCACAACATCCCCTCCTGGTCCACCCATGGGAAGTATAAGAGATCCATCACTGTCTCTTTTGTAAGAAATTTTCCTCTTGCCCTTTCCTTTATCACTTTTCACCTGAGATTTGGTATTAGGTTTTTGATCAGGCAGATTAAGGACAGTTCCATGGCCACCGTCACCAGAACGGACTGTAATGACAACTTGATCAAAATACTTGTGGGGTTCTTTAAGCAAAGTATCCAGGCGAGGTGAAGAAGGTTCTTTGGCCTTGGCAAGCAAACACATGATCCCAGCACTTCTGCAAGTGCATCTCTTCCCATTATACCTACCAAAACCAAATAATTAACCGAGGAATAAGCAAACTACACTAGAAATGATACCACACCAGCCAGCATGACTTATAATACTTCACATCAGAATTCATCTTCCTCTGCAATTTCACCCTATTATGTTGCAACAGATTGGAAATCCTATGAAACAGCAGTGCTTTTTTTTCCTTCCAAAATAAGCAAAACACTATACAGTACCAAGACGAAACTCTAGCAAAATCTTGAAATTCTCAATGTAAGTAAACCATATATAATTCATATAATCCGTTGAAGCTAGTATGGTAGTCAATTGAGTATACGAGAGAGTTGTTTAATGGGGAAGAAGGAGAAGACGAATACCTGGGGATAGGATGAAGAAGACTGGAGTGAAGAGAGGAGGTGGAAGTGGGAGTGTCATTGATTAAGTTCGAGCGCAAGCGGCATGGCGGTGCCGGTGACGGAGACGGTGAGTAGAGTACGAACGCCATACTTTTCGACGGGATTTTCGGATTACGCGTTTGGCAATGAAAAGAAACAACGGATACTTGTAAAATCGGGTGGGTCGGATCATGATTGAAAAATATAATTTTATTAAAAAAATATTTAATTTTATCTATTTATTCATAACTTTACTTCTTTTTTTACTAATCTAATAAATATTTTTAATTAATTTTTAAAAATTATTTTGGTTTACCCAATGACTATAAAGAATAACTAAATAATTCTTGTTACCAAGATTATAAACTTTGAAATTTGAAAACCATAAATAAGAAAGTGAATTTATATTATTGAAAAACTAATAAGGACATGCATTATGGGACAAGATTTTTGGTTTAATACCACATATAATGTGAGACGGAGGCAGCATGTATTTAGTATTATTTAATACATATAATACAAAATTATCGTTTGTATCATGTATAA
This sequence comes from Fallopia convolvulus, assembly GCA_964016875.1. Lineage (NCBI taxonomy): Eukaryota > Viridiplantae > Streptophyta > Magnoliopsida > Caryophyllales > Polygonaceae > Fallopia > Fallopia convolvulus. The sequence continues at coordinate 53,828,744 of OZ024722.1, forward strand.
TGTTATATAAATAAGATGCAATAAGTGATTCATAACACATAAGTAATATTTAAATGCAATGTTGAGGCAATAATCATAAATTAAATTTTAATATTAGTAATTTTTATACATATCTAACAAAATTACATATATAACTCGGGTGTATCGGGTGGGGTGATGGGTGAAGGGTCTTCATTCATACTCATCCATCACCCTACTTTATTAGGGTTTTCACCCGCTTTTCCGAGTCGGATTTTCATCGGGTGCGGGTGAGATTGACATCATCCCTAAGTATGTATATGGGTTGAAAGTGGTCATTTCTGATCTCTTTGGGTGCTATGGGGCTTTAGTCATTGATAATAATAATAAGAAGTCTTTTAATTGTATTGTATGCTTTGAGAAAATACTCTTTTTTAACAAAACTCTCAATTAAATTCCAATGAACAAAATTGTATGGAGAAAAAACTAAAGGTTTGAAATCCATTGAGTTGGTAACTTGCTCGAATGAGAAATCTTCTCATGAACAAACCTCTGAAACTCACTAAACAAACTGATCTTATTAGAGAGTGTAACTAAGACTTTTTAGTACATATTTTTAGAGAGTTTAGTCTTTTTAGAGTGTTTTATTGAAGATCAAGGATTGAAGACCAATTGTGCAAATTTGAGTTTTAAGTGAAGATTCAAGAACACACATTCTGCTTAAAAAAACCTTGGTCGTGGGTGCCACTACTGCAATCGCGGTGCCTATCGTTGAGGATCCAGAAGTGTAGTAGAAGAATCGCGATCGCAGTTCTCACCACTGCGGCCGTTGTGGCGCAACAAAGAGGATGCTGGATTAAAGGTCGCGGCCACGATTCCAAAACCGCGACCGCGGTATTACACCACCTCGAAGAAGTCAAGATTGTCATACTACGACCGCGGTTTTGTCGAATCTCATGCGCGGATGTTGGTAGTACTTCATGACCATGACCAATTATTCCAAGTTGGTAGTGCTTCATGGCTATCTTTGTGGGAATTCAAACTGCCTTATAATATTCCTAAATATGCTACTATTAGACTAATTGCTTGTAACTATGATTCATGTGAAAAATGCTAATTGTTATAAATTATTTTTACAGTGGTATGGATACAAAATGCTTGAACAATATCATAATCATAAATGGTGGATGCTAATCTGTGAGTGTATGCATAGGTGTTTATTAATTAGAGGCAAAAGAAGTCGGTGACATGGATTGAAGTTAGAATAACATGGAGGAGAAGGAAGTTGCAAGAGATGACACTAAGACAAAACCTGCATAGACAAGGAATGGAATCAACTGGCGGTTAGAACATTAGAAAGGTGGACAAACCAAGACTGGAAGGTAGAGAATGTGATTGTTTGTATACAATGGTGCCTAATGTTAAGAAGCAAATTATAATGAATTGTAAGAGGCAACCATGGATTGGACTATTAAAATTATTGTATAAGAAAAGTATTTGGTTTGATATGCACAAGACTAATCATTCATGTAATAGTGAACTATGTCTTACAATTCTGATTAGATGGGAAAAAATATTTGCCTCGATTAGTTGAGGGAAAAAGAGGAGAGTTGCAACGAGATTTGGATCTCCAAAGATTTAGGACAGGTTGTATAGTCCAAATACTAACAAAATACTATGGCATTTATACAAAACATGTGGCTAGTGTACCCTTAGAAAATAAAAAATTAAAGGTTTAAATGCAAGTAAGCATTTGGAATTTTAGAGGCATGGGTCGAAAATCATTTTGGACCAAAATCGATTCTTTTGTAGAATTGAGCAAATAAGACACACAACATCAATGCAGGCAACTGACAATAGTGGAGTTTGTGTTCTTGGACAAAATTTCGGCACTAACGAGGAGGACTACTATGGTGTGTTAGACGAAATAATTGAGCTCAATTACATATCACCAACCATCAAGCATCCTATTGTCTTCAATTGCTCGTGGTTTGAAACTAGAAGTCGCGGAGGGACCCATATTTACCATCATCTAAAGCTTGTTGATGTGAACAGACATAAAATGTTGTGAACGAAGGACTGCTACATCTTAGCACATCAAGCCACTCAAGTTTACTTCCTCGACTATCCAAATGTGCGGCATACACGCTGATTGGATTGCGGTATGTAAAGTGAAGTCATGTCCAGTGGCCTAATAAAGGTACTAGTGGAGATCCTTATGTGGGTAGTTCACGTCGAGTTGCCATTGAGGAGACATTTCAATAGGATTCGTCATTTCCATGAGTTATCGATGATATACATGATGCTTATCCACTCGGTCCGCTAAATAACCCAAGTAGTGTTGTTGATGTTGATGATTAGACGTCTAGCGAAACATCAAATGGGGAGTTCGAAAGTGAATGAGATACCAATGAGGGAAACTTGTAATCAATATGTTTTTTTTATACTGGTTAGAATTAGGAACCCCCTACGGGGGGTGTCTTAGAACATCCTTTCGGATGAGAACCTGAAGTTCTGCATTATCTACTAGGAGGTTGTTAGGGATGCTATGGCCCAGCTTAGCAACTTTATCGGCCACAACATTGCAATCCCTAACAACGTGACGTATAGATACATTGTTGAATTGTTGTATTGAGACCATAATATCCGATATCAACATCTCAATTTCCCATGGGCATTTTTTGATTCCCTTAACTGCATTGATAACCATTATATTATCACCTTTAATTTTCAGATTAGTGATTCCAAGTCTTCTTGTTGCTCTAATCCCATCCCGTAGCGCTAGTGTTTCTACTTGTAGTACTGAGTTGGGTCCATATTTTTTTGCTTCTAAGCAAATATGTTGAGCATTATGATCTCTAATTACAAAGCCCGTTGAAGAGGAGGTTGGGTTATATTTAGAGCCATCAAAGTTTAATTTGTAGAAATTTGGGGCTGGTTTCTCCCAAACAAATGCTTTTTTCTTCTTTGTATTTTTTTTCGTGTTGCTTGTCTTTCACCTTCTTCATCTTCATTCCAGTTTTTGGCAATTTCCCATTGGTTGATTTGATTTTTAGTATATTGTTCTAGGTTTTGGATGAAATCGTTAGGAGTTTGTTCGAACACAAGTCCATTACGTTGGTGCCAAATACACCCCCTACTTATCGTTAGTTCTCTAAATTCAGTGTGGCTTAATTGCAGGAACAATTTGTTGAGGATTGTGGCTATGTTTTTATCTGTTGTATCATAATTCCGCAATGTTGATGCTATATTATTATTGATTTTTTGTATGAGATTTTGGGTGTGAGGGCAGCCTATTAAAAGATGGTGTGTACTTTCATATGTACAATGGCACATAACATATCCCGGGGGGGTGGCAATTCTTTTTTGTAGAAGTCTAGTTTTAGTAGGTAGACCATTCTGTGAAATTTTTCAAGGAAAGTTTTTGACTTTTGGGTATGTATCCAATTTCCAAATCCACTCATTAGGATACGGGTTTAGTTGTTGAACTCCAAAGATCAATTATATCGCTGATGTTGTCGAGAACCATCCATTTTTACTCGGTGCCTAATAAAGGTGGTCTCTCATATGATTATCAAGGATTGGTGTTGTGATGATTCGATTAACTATGTCAGGTGGTAATATGTTTTCCAATTTATTATAGCACCATTCTCTATTGGTATTAATAAAATCATCCACCACCATGGAGTCGTTAATATCTTCGTGATTTAGTGTGAACTGATCAAGTGTCTCCTGAGATAGCCATCTGTCAGTCCAGAATTTAATGGTTTTACCATCACCTACTTGCCAAATTAGTCCTTTTTGAAATTCCTTTCTTAGGTTCATTAACCTTGTCCATTTCCATGAGATATTTGCTTGTTTTTGTATGTTAGGATGGTCGTATTTTTCAAGTATTTTTCATTCATAAGTTTTACCCAAATGTTATTTGGTTATGCTATTAATTTCCACAATAGTTTCATCTGCATAGCCTTGTTCATGTGTTCGGTTTTCCTTATTCTCAGTCCTTCATAGTTCTTTGGTCTACATATCTTATCCCAACCAATGAGTGGTTTATGGTGGATGTCCTTGTTCCATAGGAAGGTTTGATTGATTTGATCTAATTCCGTGTGTATGTGGCTTGGGAGCATGAAACTCTGCATAAGGTAGTTTGGTTTAGTGGCAAGGTTAGATCGAATAAGAATTGTGCGGCCCTCAAGGGAGAGGGCATTAGCCTTCCATTTTGTTAGTTATTCTTTCGTCCTTCCCACTGTTTCTTTAAAGGTGTCTCGGTTAACCCTTCCATTAATGGTGGGCAACCAAGGTATTTTCAAGATTCGTCATTGTCATTATTCCTAAAATTCGTTGAGCTCTTCTTCTCTTGGTTGTTAACATTCCTTGATGTTTGAAAAGCTGACTTATGAAAGTTCACACGTTGGCCATAAATGGCACAATATTCTTCAATGATTTTCTTTGTCAATTCACATGCTTTTTGGTTTGCTTTAGAGAAAATTATGATATCGTCTACAAAAGCAAGGAAAGGAACTTTAGTCCCTGATCGAGCTAATTGGAATCCTATAGAATTCTTTATGGAATTTCTCGTTTCTTGAAGTTTCCTAGCAAAGAGTTCTGTTCCTAGAATAAAAAGGAATGGTGATAATGGATCATCTTGGTGAAGGCCTCGTTCTGGTGTGAATATGTCAGTGGGGCTGTTGTTGACCAGAACAGAGAACAATACGGTTTGCACGCACTCTTTAATCCAGCCAATAAATTTCATGTCAAATCCAAATCTTTCCAAAACCGCGAATAAAAAATCCCAATCTATTCTATCGTACGCTTTCTCCATGTCTAATTTGACAGCAAGCCACCCCTCTTTACCTTTCTTCCCTTTGAATGAATGGAAGATCTCATGAGCTATTAATACATTATCCTGAATGGAGCGTCTAGCAACGAAGGCTCCTTTTAGTGGATGGATCAATTTTTCCATAACATGTTTGAGTCGCTCTGTGATGATTTTTGTTATTATTTTGTAGATTGTAGAGCATAGACTGATCGGGCGGTAATGGTTGGTAGTACTAGGGTTCTCTTTTTTTGGAATCAAAGTAATAAAAGTGTGGTTAATTTGTTTCAGAATTTTACCTGAATGGAAGAAACTTTTAACTGCTTTCGTCACTGTTGGACCGACTATATCCCAGTATTTTTTATAGAACCCTGCAGACATACCGTCAAGACCTGGAGATTTGTCTGAATTGATTTGGAACAAAGCATTTTTGAATTCTTCGTTAGAGACTGGTTTAATCAAATCTCCATTATATTCTTCTGTTATTTCTTTGTTGATTAGCCTAAGATATTCTTGGAGCATTGTATTGTTAACTTGTTCCTTTTTATATCTATCTTTAAACTCTTATCTTATTTCATCTCTAATATTTTCTTCTCCTATAATTTGTGTTCCTTTTGACGAGGTGATTTCCTTAATTATTTTCTGGTTTCTTCTACCACTAGCAACTTTATGAAAGTATCCTGCATTCGTGTTTGTGAACTTTATATGTTTAGTTTTGGCTCGTTGCTTCCAATATGTTTTATGGAAGTTGAGAATACTTTCCTTTTTGTTCAAGATTCTCATTTGTTTCTTTATGATTGTTTCTTCTGGGGCTAATAAGATTTTTTCTTGGATTTCCGCTAGCTCATTCTCAATTTTTTGTAATTGTTCGAATGTATTTCCAAATGTACTTTTGTTCCATCTTTTGAATGGGCTTTGAATAATTGTGTTTTTTCGACCAATTGGAACATATTTGATCCTTCAAAGGAAACCCGCCAGGCTTGTTTAACTACATTTCAAAAGTCTTTTCTATGCATCCACATTTTTTCAAACTTTTGAAATGCTACCATTATTCAGTGTTATTGCGATTTTACTATGGTTTGAGGATGTGAAAGCATAGTTCTTAGTCGCAATATCTGGGAACCATTGTATTATTTGATTACATACTAAAGTTCTGTCCAGTTTTTCATAAATGTTATCAATTTCGGTCTTATTTTTTCGCCATGTAAACATGTTTCCAATAACCGGGATATCTATCAGGTCACATTCGTTTTTGAACTTTCGCAGTCTTTCAAATCTACTTTTATCCGGTTCTACACCCCCTTTTTTGCACTTGCATCTTGGATTTCATTCAAATCACCCATAATGATGGTTGGGAGTCTAGTTTGCTTAATCATGATCGTATGTTGTTGCCAAAACTGCTCTTTCTCGTTTTTCATGAGGCGGAGCATAAACTAAGAAGATAACAATGTTATATTTTGTAGCCAGATTAATATATTTGAGAGCTACGTACCTAGATTCATGTTTAATGATTTCTTTACGCTCATTTGTAAATTGGTATTCTTTCCATAGTACACATATGCCACCTACCCTACCACAAGAAGGGGACCAAACAATATTATCAAAACCTGCACGACGCCATACTTGGTCTGAAGGCATATTTTCAGTCTTTGTTTCAACAATTGCCATTATCTGTTTTCTTTCTATTTTACAGAATGAGTCAATCTCGGGCCAAAACGACTTACGTCCCAACCCTCTGCAATTCCACAAGCTAAATTTCATTTATAATAATTTCCTTTTTTTATTATTATGGCCATACACCCTTCGTTCTACGTAGTACAAGAAAACATACAAGCATAATTTACAGATCGACTTATGTAAAGCAAAATTTTGAAATTGCCATGAGTATGTTGTACAGCCTCCATAAAAGTTGTAGATTTCCTTTGTATATTTTGATCCCCTCTGTTGTCTATATTCAGCTTTTTCTTTAGAAGTTTTATCCGAGCATTCCTCAATCTTCTTTGTTGTCCTTTTATCCCAACTGGAGTTTTTCCTTCTTGAAAGAGATAGTCTGATGTTGTAGTCCTCTTTATCCAATTGCTTCTTATGCTTAGTACCATTATCAATCTACAGTATGCCTGCATATCAAAATCCACAAGTATTTAACCATACTATGAATACTTTTAGTGGGATTAGTAGTCTTTTTAATACAACAAATAATACAATGAGACTGTAGATTCATAATCTTGGAATTAAAGAGGCTAGTAAGCACCTGGTGCACCATGCTTTCTCCAATCATACTAGTATTATGTTGTTGTAAATTCCAAAATATTTTGTTAGGTTTATTTTTATCATTTTTGTAATAAGTGGTAAGGCAGCAGTGAGGTACATTACTTTCAGACTTCCAATTCAGCTCAAAAGCTTGTTGTACCATTTTTTTTACTGAAGCAATCTTTCTTATTTATGTTTCTGTTGTTACTATTGTCAGCAACATTCAGCCAACCCAACATCCATAAAACCACACAACAACTACAAGTGCAACAGTGATGATCATGCCATAAGGCAGAGCACAGATCACAGGACAAGTAGAATTCAGATATAAGCTAGGTAGTGATAATCTTTAAGTATAGTATTATAGTTGATCCAAAAATCATAAGAAGTTAGATCTAAATTCTTAGTAATATCTTGATTTTGGTAATATTGCACAATCCAATAAGCATAACAAGTTACTACTTCTTCATTAAAGAGACTTAAACCATAATTACATAGATAGAAACTGGTCATTAGAGGACCACCGAGATTTACAAAGGCAAGCTTCCACATAAGAACCACAAAAACAAAAGGTGGTAAGCCCAAAGACATTTGGTTACAACTAGCAGAGTTCATACTATCATAGCATCATACATGAATGTTAATTTGGCCATACCATCAACATCTAAATTCTTTCCATCTACATGTTCAAATTTCATGCTTCCAATTGGGCTAATCAATTCTTGCCATCAACATTTGTCTTAATCAATTGGGCTACACTATTTTTGGTCTCATGAATCATAATGAGTCTGGGTTCATCAGAATGTTTCTTTATTTTGTTAGTCCCTCTGGGACTAGCTTCAATTTTATTTTTATGAGCACTACTATTTCGGGTCTCCTCGACCACAGTAGGCATGGGTTCATGTTGTGTAATGATGTTCATTACATCGGTTCCCTTAACTTTAAGATTTTCTGTCCCAGTACTGCTACTTTTGGTTTCCTCAACCATAGCAGGCCTAGTTTCGGATTGTTCAGAGTTGGTCATGTTGTTGGGCTGTTCAAAAAATGATTTCACATCAGAACATATTACATTCACGATAGTATTCTTACCTTTATTTGTGATTTTATGATTTTCTACCCCTAGAATCTCGGAGAGGAGCACCTAAAAGATGTTACAAATCTGCATTATACTACGTATGTAGAGAATTTTAGTGTAAGAGGGTAACAAAGAAATGTAGTCACATGAAAAGTAGTCACAATGCAGGGTTCTCGGGGGATTCAATTTATAGACGATCAACAAGCATATAAACAATTGCTCATATAATCTAATATAGAGAAGAGAGTAAATGATCAGAATACACCTGAAGTAGCGAAGGAGGAAGAAATCGGTCACCTCCTTCGCCTGGTTTGGTCTCTCGCTACTGCTCCGAGAGAACTCCTCGTAGCCCTCCTTCCAGAAAATTCGCTCGCCGGTCCCTCTATTTGTAGTACCCTAGTTCCAAATCCAGATCTCGATCCATTCGTTGATGATAAGCTCTTATTGCTGAAGCCTAGCCATCCTCTTTTTTGTTTCTTTGATTTATGCTTGAATTTTCCATAATTTATCCACTTTTTGGCTTTGATTTTCTTCTCGGAGAACTTTGCCTTCTTTGATTTGTTGAGCCACTCGCCACAATCGGAACTTTGGGGCTTAATCGATCACCCAAAGGCAGTAGTATGATCAAAGGAACTTTTAGTGATGAATTGGTCGAGGATTGGGCAGATTAAAAGCAATGTTGGTGCTCGATTTGAGATTCTAGGGTTTTTTGTTCGGGGAAAGGGGGCAATCGCCAGGGGAGTCATTTCTAAGGATGTTTAGCTTCTTACAGTTTATTACTTTCATTATTTGTAATCAATATGTTGTTTTTGATCACTTGTGTATATATAGTTTTAGAATTGATTTTCATGTAACGCTTTAATTTGATCACTATTGTAAACCTTATCAATCAATCAATCGAATTTTCAATGAAATAATGTACCATTTATTTGGGCTTAGGGACCACCTGGTTGCTAATTCAAATAAAGATCGTGCACAAACGTTGCACGATCGTGCGCTTACTTGCAATAAGCGATCAAGGTTGTGCGCATAGAATTTGGTATTTCGCTACCACATGGTTGCAAAATACCAAATAAATGGTGAGAAAAATAAGCAAAGGCGGAAGCTTCTATTATTTGGATTTAGTGATCGCATGGTCTCTAAATCACTTGTATATCACCATCGTGAATCAGATCCGTCATTTGTTTCCCTCTTCTGCTTTCTTTCTCTGTTGCTCTCTCTTTCTCTACCGCCCTGGCCGCCATCTTCGATACCCCCTCCTCTCTCCCTCCCTCCCCTCCTCTCCCCTCCTATTTCCGCCGCCATCAACTACGACCGTCACATAATTTAAATTTGTATTTGTCAAGTAGACTTTTATGTTATATTGTTTAAATTATCAAGTGTTATCTATTTAGAATCTAAATATTTTATAGAGTATATTTTACGAATTTATCTTTGTAATTGCAAAATTAAAAAAGTAATTTTAAATTAATAAAATACAAAATTCATCTTTATTAGAAAACAAATGATTTTTCTTATAATTCTAACAAAACTCATAATTTACAGTATGAACCAAACTAATTTAAAAATTTGGGATGCTATTTGAAATAGTTTTTTTAGAATACCAACTAAAAAAGTAAAAGATTTAGGTTACGGGTTCGAAAATATCACTTGGAATCGTTTTTTCTTCATTAGATGGCTCTGCCAAGTGAACAAAAAATGTAAATTTTTAAACGGGTGAAAAGTGCAATGAAAAAAGAACCCAACCAAATTGATGTTTGCCTAGATTTTGGAGCCAAATTCTGATAACTCGAATCAAATTATGGTCCTTGTCTATCAAGGGGCGGAGGGAATAAAATGCATATGATGAAACTAAAGGTTGAAGAATATATTCTCGGAAAAAGGAAAAGATAGATAGAGATAAAACTTAAAAGTAAATAATACAGCATAATGTATAGTGGTATGTTTATCGAACCCGTACGAAAAGAATTTTCATTTACGCGGATGGCATTTCGTATTTTCCACACGATACCGCAGATTCATTGAGTCGAGATTTGTGTTTCACACCTATACTATATACTATATACTATATACTATATACTATATACGTCGGAAATGTCCAATAAACTTCATTTATGCACGGTGCTTCATTTTTTTTGGGTAATAATATGACGATTCTAGAACTTCCAGAATCAAAATTACGTGTGCATTTTCTTACTTCATTTTCAAGATCAACAAATGTCATTCGCATTTCTTTTTATTGTTTTGATAACAAAAAAAAAAGACCAAAGAGAATTTGGACCGATGATAGAAGGATTAATGACATCATAGCATACGTCATTTTTGTTTTGCTTTCCGGATCGGACGCGTTTTTGACACACGGATTTGGAGCCCGAAGCATTCACATTTTACATGGGGTGGCATATTCGTAGTTTCATCCAAAATCCTGGTCTAAAACTCTCCTCCATAACCGTCTATTTGTTTATTTATTTATTTTTACCTCTGTACATAGGCCGCTATAAATATAAGCGAAACTGCTCGCTTTTCACGATCAAACACCGTTTCGAGTTTTTGAGAAGCAGTTGCGTTGCCAAGTAAGAAAAGAGAGATGGCGGTAGAAGGACAAGTATTCAGCTGCGACACACTCAAGGATTGGAAGGATCAATTCGAGAATGATAAGAACACCCAAATATTGGTATCTTTCTCTCCTCTTCCAAACATTTCCTCTTCTGAACTCTTACGCATTAAATGCTATGGAAAATAAGCAATTGCTTCAGAATCCGGCAATTGCGACTGCATGCTATCAGAAATTTGAAATTTTCTGCTTTTGTTTTCCTTTTTTGTTTTTTTGATGTTTCGAGTTTCTTCCCGGAGAATTCAGCATAATTGTGCTTTGTGGAAAGTTAATTTGCGTCTATTACTCTATTTCAACTGGATTGTAGTCACTCATCGATATGAATCAGGTGTTGAGATCTCTTATCTTACTGGTAAAATGAGTGAATTTCCATCTTCTTGCTTTATGATGAGAAATTGACAACTCCTGAATGAAGTGGATTTTGGTGTATCATACGTTCACCGATTGCCGAATTACGCCTGGAATATGCTGCGTGAGTTTGGGGATTAGGTCTAAAACTATTCCTAATAGAAAGGAGAAAGGGCTTGATAAGTTAATATAATGTTTAACCTTGCACTTTCACAATCCATGCCTCATAAATTGGAGAAAAGAAAACATAAACCCTCTTGGTGTACATGTTTGCTGTTGTATATCTATGTTCAATGTTTTTTACGGACTTTGGGCGGAGAGGGGCCACCTAGTCCCTAGACGGCTTAAACGGTTATCTAAGTGGGCATAGACGGGCGTGTAGGTAAGCTAGTACCTTCTAGTGCATAGAGTGGGCCTAGGCGAGATCTTTAGAACAGAGTATTTAGTGATGTTTGGAAATGAGAACAGACAAATCCTTGACAAAAAAAAAAACGTATAGCTAGGTTATGGGTGAATTTGCAAATTGTACATGCTAGTTTCACTAAATAAAGATGTTTTGGCAACTTTGCGGGCAGGTTGTGGTGGATTTCACTGCATCATGGTGCGGTCCGTGCCGCTTCATATCTCCAGTGCTGGCTGATTTTGCCAAGAAGCATACTCATGTGCGCTTCCTCAAGGTTGATGTTGATGATTTGAGGGTAAGACACGAATCCTTGCATCCATCTTAATTTGTAACCGGATGAAAGTTTGGTAGCATCACATTCGTTCATAACATCGATCGGTCGGTTGCAGGAGGTTGCTGAGGAATACAACGTGGAGGCAATGCCCACATTCCTTTTCATGAAACAAGGGAAGGTGATTGACACTGTTGTGGGTGCCAGGAAGGATGAACTCTTGGCCAAGATAGAAAAGCATGGCTCCATGACCTCCACTGCTTGAATCTAGTGCTGTGGTCATGCATTATTATTACTATCAATAATTTAGTCCAGGTTGACATTGTTCAGTTCGATCCAGATGTCCTAGAACTGGATGGATTTTATGCCTTGTGCTCTTGTGTGATGATGACAAGTCGTTTGACATAATGTATTTTTAGACTTGTATTATATCTTTACTGTGTTTTGAGTTTTTCTTTTTTGAGCTCTAAAACTTGGACAGGGAAAAATAATATGCATGACAAAAAATTTATGAATTATACAGCTTGTATATAGTGAAGTACCACCTATACAAGCTGTACAAGGCTAACAGAACAGAATCAAATTGAGATAAAATAAAAAAAGCGGTTTTACTTTTATTTTAGAATCTGACTAGAGAGAAATTAGTGAATTGTATGAAGAGAAGAGCTTTAGCAATTTACCACAAACTCTCTTTGCAAAGCTTTCGCCATTGATCTATATTCCATATCTGACACTTTACTATGGACTGTCTGAAGCCACTAGTTCATTCCCTTGTGCGTACAGAAAAGGAACTAATAAAAAATAATGACTTCAAACAGGATCGCATTAGATGCATTTTCCCCTCTTTTTTGTTCATATAGTGTGTATATTGGAATCATACGAGCTACTAAAGTTGGTGGCAAAGACAAGGAACAAAAAATATGACATTATTGGAGAACAATTTGAGACAACTTGCAAGGTGAATGAATGGGTAATAGAAGAGATAAAAAGTAGCAAGGAATTTCATGAAGATGATTTTGTCCATTCCACTGAAATTGTAGGACCATTTTTGATTTATGCCATTTGGTTGAGAGTTGAGACCATTAAAAAGTATGCATGTGTTTATGTTTTAAAATGCAATTATTACTTCTTCTACATACCAAGTTGTTAAAAGTAAAGAAGCACATATAATCTCTTGTTTTGCACGATAGACATGAACATATATACTAGGAGAGATGCTTGCTTTCTACCAAAAAAAAAGGAGAGATGCTTGCTATACAAGATAAAATCTCTTTGCGAAAGAAAGATATCTGTAAAATTATATATGAATCAGGAATTTAGGTGGAAGCCATTGAAGAGATGTGAGAAAAGCTCTTAATTTTGTATTCAATCAGCTCAAAACAGAAAGTTACTCGGGTTAGTGTATACAAGTCTAAGGCTAACTAGAGTTAGTGTGGTGGAACCACAGTTCTAACAAACTAGAGAGAGAGAGGGAGAGGAGAGGAAGTTAGTGTGTGAGCGTAACAGACCCTAAAAGGGTCCATGGTGTCCATAGCCCCCCCTCAAGTAGGACTTGGTGCTTTAGTGACAAGTCCTAGCTTGAAAGTGAGGTGCTCGTGTTGTTGCTCTTCGAGAGCTTTAGTGAAGAGGTCTGCTAGTTGCTGGGAAGAATGAATGTGACTAGTGGAAATAACCCCTCCGTCTTTCTACATCAAACAAACGGCCCACATTTCTTTCTTTGCACTCTGTTTTCGCCCTTGTAGCGTTTTTGTTTCAACAACCCCTTCTTGCACTTTATCTCGCATATAGTGGCCGTCGATGTTGAGGTGTTTTTTTTGGTCGAATGATGTTGAGGTGTTTGGTCCTCTCATGAAAGACGAGATTTTCAGCTGTGTGTTGTGCATCCTTGTTGTCATAGTGCAACTAACTGGATGGGTTTGGGAATGTTGATGGACAAGTCCACTTCCCTCTAAATAATACATACCGAATGTAAGCCCATATTTTGCGCCCATTACAATTTCGTGGCTCAAAAGAAAGAAGCCCAATTCGTAAAGAAATCTAAAGGTCGTCATGCCTACAATTCATTCGGGTTTCTTAGAGCTTTCGGGTAACCGGTAATCCAGTGACTCGACGACAGTCTGAAGCCCGCCGAACTCCGGACCTTGCACTAGGTGTGTGCATGACATCTCTCCCTACTTTAATCCCTCTCTTGTTGCGTTCCTGGTCAATGTTCTTCTGTTACAGATTCACCCGAGAATGTGTACTCTTGCTCACGTCATGTGTTTTCATTTGATCGAAACCTGTTTGATGAAATGTTTAGCTGTGGCCTGTGGCTGACTACCTCATTTACGCTGATTGTTCAGTTTGGGATAGTTTTTGAAGAAGGAAGACTTGGAAATGCCTCCCGAGCTCGCAATAACGCCATATGAGTTAGTCAATTTGCTCTTTGTTTCTTACTTCAGTCCTCTCTCGTTTCGCGTCTTAGCTTCATCTGTTTTTCATACATTCTTTCCTGCTTTCTAGATTGAGATCTGATGCATTGCTTTGGTAGTTATGATATAGGAATAGGAAATAGGGTTGGAGTCTTCGGCATAGGTTTTTCGGTAGAGTTGAAGCCCTATGTTATTTATAATGTGATATTGATATCACAAATGCAGAAACTTTGGGAACATGTTTCACAACAAAAACGATTTATAATAAGTGTATTGAAGTTCTAACACCAAGTTTGTTAACAAGTGTTTTGATCAGAAAATAAAACCAATTCAACTTATTCATCGGTTGACTTATTCTAGGTGAAATTCATTGATAACAGGATTTGCATGTTGTTAACATGTTTCAGAAGAGGAATTTGATAAATAGATAAGTAATCCTGTATATTTATACACTGCAGCAGCATAGCGCTCCGCTTCTGGATGAAATGGTGAGGCATCAGTTTATAATGCACATGCATGTGACAGATCCAAAAAAGATTCAGAAGTTGAAGGATGATTATGTATTTATTCAACCCTTTTTGTATTCTCTTAAAATTATCTCTTTGTATGTAATGTGTGAAGGTGAGGAAGTTGATACCCGTGTTTTCCTTTTGTGATTTGTAGCCTTAAGATTACTGATGTGTCTCCCGTCATGGCTTCTCTGTTTTCTGTGGAGATAGTTCTTTCTGTGTATCCAAGTTCATTTGTGTGAAAACCTTGACGAATCCTACAAGTCTGTAAATCAAGAGTTAATTCGGGTTAGTTCAGCAAAAGCTCATAGTTTCACTTTGCAGAAAATTGCATATTTCTACGCATTCCTGTTTTCAAGTTGTAATAAAAGGGGAGCATCTGATGTTTAGCATTGAGAGAATTAAAATGCTCAAGTTCGCAAGTGTTTAATTTGTGATAATCTGTTCCATAATATTTGACACTGTTTTGCCACATTATGCCCTTATAATGACTTGCCTTTGATGTTTCATTAATGAATTTTCCAGAAAGCCGCAAGAAGCATGGACCAATTACTTTTGGGAATTATAGTAATATGAAAGTTTGACAAGTGCTTTATTGGTGACACAAGTATTCTCGATCTGGATGAGATTCCTTTTAATGGCTTTCTTTTCCAACAAATCTATATTTATTCGCCATGAGGACCATGCTTTCTATAGCATCATTAGTAGAAGAAATAGAGCATATGTTCTATTTTCTTGGGTTACTATTTTGAGGTAGGTAGATTTTAATTTGATTTTTTCATTTGATGATTCATTTTACTTTGGTCTATAGGCCCGCAAGATAATTGTTGTAGAAGTAATATGGAAGAGGTAAAAGGTGAGAAATATTATCTTTACATTTCTCCTATTAATTTTGGCAAAATAGCAACTTATGTTGTGAATGTATATCACTCAAGTACTAGCCAAATAGGTAGGGTCAAGACATAAAACATGTAGAAATGCAGGTGATTTCAAACTGGTTAGGGGTGTACCAGCTGTTGGGTTGATTGACATGTAACTTATGTATATTATTCATTGTGGGCTAATGTGAATACCATTACCAGCGTCAGGGGTATAGTGTTGCTTATTTTCACCTTCATATAGCTTGATCTTCACTAGGTTCTGAGCATGTTATCAAGAATGTATACGCAGGAATCTTTAATTCAAAAGCACCATTTCCATGCACTTCGGTATTACGTGGAGGGATAGATATTTCCTGACCGTCTGAAATGCATGTATTTTTCTGCAGAAGAGAATTTCTCTTATTGGAATTTGGGACCTGATTCTTTGGACTTTGTATCAGATGCTCAAACTTTGTATCCTTGTATTGTTCGTAGTGGCTTCCAGAGATGCATTTTCAATTTCAGCCATGCATCCATATTATTTAATGAGAAATTGCTAATCAGATGTCCAATAAATTCCACTGTCCTAGCAAATCATCTAACATATACTCATTGACAAGCATAATTTTATACTCTGCTTCAAATTTTCTCTACCTGGAAGAATGGTAACAATTTGTTCTTCCTACTTACCATTATGATTTATATCTTAGATTTTGTACTTATTTATCTTTTTTCCATGACAGATTCAAAGTGCACTCGGATTGGAAAAGAATCCTATAGCTGTTGGACCATGGGGCGGTTCGTATGGATGTCAATGGGATGATGGATTGTATTCAGGAGTTAGGCAAATAGTATTAACATATGGCGCAGGTATTGACTCTATTCAGATTGAATATGATAAGCAAGGAAGCGCCGTTTGGTCAGAAAAGCATGGTGGAACCGGAGGCTACAAAACAGAAAAGGTGTAATACATGTAAATATTTTGTATTACAAGTTTTTTGTACATTGTATTGTTTTCACATTATGTGTCTCAATTTGGCAGGTAAAACTTGATTATCCTGAGGAATGTCTAACTTCAGTCCATGGTTACTATGGTAACTTATATGATGGAGGGCCTCAGTGTATTCGATCCCTTACATTTGTGAGCAATTCAAAGAAGTATGGACCATACGGGATTGAACAAGGAACATACTTCTCTTCTCCAATGAATGAGCACAACGTTATTGGCTTCTATGGGAGATCTGGATGGTACCTAGATGCTATTGGAGCTCATCTGAAGCCTATCAAGAACGCATCATCAAAATCAATTGTACATTCACAAAATTTTGTATCTACTGGAGCTGAAAAGTTTGGCTTCTCAGTTATGCAAGGGCAAATTGGGAACTACGACTTAGTTGTTGCTATGAAACAGAAGGAAAATCATCCCATCGCTTCTCCAATTACATTTTCAAAACTGAGCTCATCTTCTGAGTCTGACAGCAGCAGTGATGATGAAAAGAAAGAGAAGGTCTGAAATATTTTCCCAACATCTAACTATTACTACTTTCTTTAAATGTCATGAATGGTGTCTGACTCGTCCCTCGTCTTATGTTAGATACTAGCACTTCCTTCAACCAAAGAGAAGACGTGTCCTGACATTGGAGGACCAGTTACTTATGGACCCTGGGGTGGTAAAGGTGGAACCGTGTTTGATGACGGGGTTTATACAGGTATCAGGCAGATACACTTGTCAAGAAACATGGGTATTGTGTATATTAAAGTCTTGTATGAACAAAATGGACTACCTGTATGGAGAAGCAGAAATGGAGGGACTGGAGGGTTCAAAACTGATAAGGTAGGATTTGACTTCTGCAATGAGATATGTTACCTATACTGCCTGAACACTATTTGCTTTGTATCTATAATGTGAAGTACTAGTATTTTACATTATGAGACAGTATTAGTAGCATATTTTTTAATACCACGTTCTTGAACATGATCTCTAATTATGCTTTTCCTATCCTCTATGCAGATCATCTTTGATTACCCATTTGAGGTTTTGACTCATATAACAGGATACTATGGTCCTGCAATGGTTTATGGGCCAAACATCATTAGATCCTTGACCTTCCACACTACAAAGGCAAAGTATGGGCCTTATGGAGAGGAACAAGGAATGGCGTTTTCAACCAACTTGAAGGAAGGAATGATTGTAGGGTTTCATGGGAGGAAGGGGTTGTTTATTGATGCTATCGGTGTTCATGTAGTTGAAGGAAAAGTTGCACCAGCAACTCGTCCTCCATGCAAATCAATTAGCAATGGCGATGGAGTGGCTTCTGATGCAGACAACTCTTTGTGGCCTACTAAAAGTACTACTATCAATCCTGTTCCTAATCGATCACAGTTTGAAGAGGTAAGAACAGAAAATTGCCACTTATTTTTTGGTTTAAGATCCCTTATAGTTGGTTAAATTTTTTTGGGTTTTTTCAGTTTCCTTATGGGGTTGTCAAAGAACCCGCCCCTTGTGGACCAGGTCCATGGGGCGGGGATAGTGGAAAACCATGGGATGACGGTGTCTTCACCGGGATCAGGCAGATCTTCATCACTAGATCAGAAGTAATTTGCTCCATTCAAATTGAGTATGACCGAAATGGACAATCTGTTTGGTCAGTCAAACATGGAGGTAACAGCGGGACCACCATCCATCGGGTAATAAGCTCCAAATCCTCATCAACTAATGTGTAGGGTTTCAACCTACCTTATATATTATCAGTAAAAAAACATTCCTCATGAAATTTTGTTTTCTAATTTTCCTTGACCTGTCCAGATAAAACTTGAGTCACCCCATGAAGTGCTTACATGCATTTCGGGCTACTATGGATCCACCAGCAGAGATGATCAAACCAAGGTGATTAGGTCACTCACATTTTATACTACTCGCGGGAAATTTGGACCGTTTGGAGAGGAAATTGGAACTTTCTTTACGTCAACAAAGACCGAAGGTAAGGTAGTTGGATTCCATGGAAGAAGTGGAATGTATTTGGATGCTGTTGGAGTTCATATGCAGCATTGGCTCGGAGGCCCAAGGCAAACTAAGCCTTCTTCCTTGTTCAAAATGTTTGGTTGAATGTTGAGAAGATATGAAATTTACCCAACTTTGAAGTTTTTGGGAAATATTAGTAAGTGTGTTTGATTGTTGTTTGTGTTTTGTCTGTTGCAGACTCTGTATCTTTGATGGAATAAAAATTTGTGATCTCTTTTGTTGATTTGATGTAAATGATGTGATTACGATGTGCAAGTCTTTGTTTTGATTAAACGTTTGCTGGGAAATTAGTGAGCAATCCAAATCTTAAAACAGGAAACAATTGAGCATTGCATGTGTAGATGTTTTTGGCACTGCATGCCTTCTGTTGTCGCAGTTATAAATGCCTCTTTTTATTAGTTATAATGTGTGTTTTATTAGGAAGCATCAAGCCAAAGTACTTGTTTAGTTGTGTGTATCTTTTTGGTTTGCAATAATTGTGATGGTTTGGGGCCTAAATACAAATTCCATTGCAATTTCTCCCATAATCATAATATTGTTACATAATTATAATGATTTATGGGCACATTTCCGTTGAGAATATCCTTAGAATAAAATTGATCCTAAATCACAACATAAAAGGCTCTTTTGCACATATGATAGTTGCAAAATTGTGATTGATGACCATAATAAGCTCCTATTTTTTCCCTTTGTTGAGGACATGCAAATATAAGCTTCTATTTTATTATTATTATTACGGTTTTTCTAACCTATGTCCTTAGGGCATAGGTTAAACATACTAATGAATGAAACTAAAACCCTATTAAGAACCCTTTTAAAAAATTAATTAATCTAAAATAAGTACAAATTTATACTCCAAGGGCATAGGTTAGGAAAATCTATGCCCTTGGGGCATAGATTTTTAGGAGCTTAACCTATGCCCCAAGGGCATAACGTACCTATGCCCCAAATACAAATTTATCTCGAATTAACCTATGCCCCAAGTACATATTTATCTCGAATTAGGAGTATATAAAAATGAGCTTAACCTATGCCCCCAAGGACATAGGTTAGAAAAATCGTTATTCTATTTTGAAAAGTTTGTGTTGGCTACAAGTCCTAATCCGAGATCAGCTTAGAACATTCGTTACAGATGAGGATTGTTTACAATTCTAGAGTAGATCAACATGGTAACCTTGCCCATAAGACTTGAATCGTACCACTTTGAGATTTCAACCGTTCGACCACATACCAGAAAGCTAAGCTCCTAGTTATTTTGGAGTGTTCTTACCCATAAAGTGAGTATGCAAAACAAACCCTTAATTAGTTAATGGTGTGATTGTTTGGAGAACAAATATTTAAGCAAGACAATAAACAATATAAGATTAAGAAAGGTTTTTTTTCAAAAAATCTACTTGTATATATAATTCACAAGTATGATTCTTTTTATTTTCTTTCCTCTCCCCTTATTCTATCAGGAAAAAATAATTAGAATATTTTATCTATGTGCAATTCTTATTTTGTACGATTTGTTCTTATCTTTTAGGAGCCTTACTCTCCAAGGAAGATCTTGTACATACATGTATTATATAAACCCATATCAATCAATGAAAAGGTCAAGAATACTTTAAAAAAAACTTTCTATCTTTACATGGTATCAGCCTAAACACGACCCTTACCCTAAAACCCCACTTCCGCTCCTTTCTCTCGCCATGACCGACGGTGAAACCAACCCTAAGAGCTCGGATTTTGACTCCTCGAAGGACTCACCTCTTGTAGTCGAGGGAAGCTCCAAGACCAATTCGAGCAACTTCCTCGTTGCCGATTCTGGACCGACAGTACTATACACTTCTTGATCATTACAATTTGTCTAGAGCGTACAAACTATACACTTTGGCGTCACTTGGGTTGATAGGCTCTTGAAGCTTTCAAACTCCACAACTTTCTTAATGGTGCCTCCGTGCCCTCTTTAGTTGTTCCAGCTGCATTTGGCTACGGTCCACGCTGACCACACATCTTCTCGCTCATGTTGCCTGAGCATAGACTACACCTCAAGCATGTTACATTATTGAGAAGATGTTCTTTCCCCAAAACTGAGATAGAATGATGTTTCTCAAGCAACAAATGCAAAATCTTCCGAAAGGTAACCTTTCCATTCTTGAATATGCTGAAAAAAAGAGAGGCTTTTTAGATTCTTTAGCAGAATGTTCTTGCATCGTTCCTAACATTGATCTTGTTGAGTGCATTCTTAATGGTCTCAATGCCTCCTACTCAGCCTTCAAAACCTCTTTCAACATGCATCAGTAGCCCTTGTCTTTGGACGAACTCCTCAAAATGCTTTTGATTGAGGAAGAAAAGATAAAGACTGAAAATTCATGTTTGACTACTTCTATGTTGACTAATGCTGTTTCCAAAACGGCCACGGGTGGATCTCATTCCAACACACCTTTGGCTTCAACAAAATCGAATGGCAACTTCCTCACGCCCTAAAATCCAATGCCAAATCTGTAAAAAGCTTGGGCATGATGCTACCAATTGTTGGAGTCGATTTCATTACTGCTTTTCCGATCACAAAGCCTCGTCGACGGGATCAAGGTCGTGTCTCATGTTCTAGCTCGTCCAATTGGCCTCAAGATGGTATCGGATATTTCCAGCAACAATTCCCATGTCAAGCTTACAATATTGGTGCGCCCCCATCAACCGTAGTTGACTCAAACTGGTACTATGACACGGGTGCAACAAATCATGCTACCTCGGATTTTGGTAATCTCTCTATTCACTCTGATTACTCCGGTCATGTAGGCTTACAAGTTGGAAACAATATGTCTCTTCCTATAATGCATTTAGGAACGTCTACTCTTCATGCATCTCCCAAACCTATTCAACTTCATAATATCTTATTTGTTTCTGAAATTAAAAAGAGTATTTTTAGTCTCTCTTAACTTACAAAAGATAATAATATTTACATGGAATTTTAACCTACTTGTTGTTATGTGAAGGACTTGTAGGGTCGGACCCTTTTAAAAGGAATATTTGAGAACGGGCTCTACCAACTCAAGCCGCCACTATCACCTACATCTCCTCCTCCACGAGCTTAAATGGTGAAAATGCCTCACTTCAAACTTGACATGATCGCCTAGGTCACCCTAATGTGTCTACTTTAAAGCTTTTAGTCTCTAAATTTCAACTACATATTTCTACAAATAATTTGAAGAATGTTTGTGAACCTCATCAACTTGGAAAAAGTCTATGACTTCCCCTTTCTCACATTCATGAATCTAGTTTAACTCCTTTTGATTTGGTTTATTTTGATGTTTGGGGACCTGCCCCTATTTCTTCTATCAATGGAAATTATTACTTTCTTATTTTTGTGGATGATTGCACAAAATTTCTTTGGGTATATTTTATGTCACAAAAATCACATGTCTTACATTGCTTTCAACTATTTTAAAAAATGGTTGAAACGCATTTCTCCACTAAAATAAATCATTTCCAATCCGATTGGGATGGTGAATGCCGCAATGTCTCCTCTTTTCTCCAAACATAGGGAATCCTTCATTGAGTCTCTTGTCCACACACTCAATCTCAAAACGAGGCAGCTGAAAGGTGTCATCATAAAAATGGGGAAAAAGGTTTAGCTCTCTTGTCTCATGCCAATTTGCCTCATTGTTTTTGGGAACAAGTCTTTCATACTTCCATTTATTTGCATAATCGGACTCTAATGCAAAAGTCCCGATTACTCACTTCTCAAAACTTTTGGGTGTTTTTTCTATCCTTTTCTTAGACCTTATAACACTAACAAATTGGAATTTCAATCATCTCCATCACTCAATAAGTTTTCTTAGGTTATAGTTCCAAACACAAAGGCTACCTTGCTTTCATGTTCCTACTAATAGGGTGTACATAGCCCGACATGTCATTTTTGATGAAGGCACTTTCCCATATCCAACCCACAAAAATGCCTTGTCCGAACCCGACATCACTCATGATCGAGCCTCTCCCGACACTTCCCTTGACACCCCCTTTTGCTTCTCCAACAAGCTAGCTCTCCAGGGATTTCTAAGCCAACCTCGACCCTAGACCCGCCATGCGCGACATATGATCCCCACCCACGAAACCCTTCTTTTGAACCCTCGACACCTCCAGCCCCATGCAACCATCTCCCATCTCGCCAAACTCGGCTTCTCACCACGATGGTACCCCTAAATTATCCAACTCCTTCAATTGAGTTCGAATGGTCCAACATGTGATGACAAGTATGCCTCTTCCTTTGTCTATTTCTTCACCTACTTTAACATCTACGCAACCTATTTCCCGTGCTCTCCCTTCTTATTTCCGTCCTGTTGATTGTTGAAAGGGTTTCTTGACAACAAATAAATTTATAATCAAGACCCCGCTGAGTACAGGGAGGTCAGGTTCGTCCACGGGAGATAGTCAGTATCAAGTTTTGCTACTTTTCACGCAAGCAATCAATCAAAAGTAAGGAGTTTTTATCAAGGAAGAGAAATTCTAAGGTTTAGAGTATCCCCACAACAACAATCATGCATACAAACGCTCATGAAACATATAGATCATGCTTTTATCACATAAAGATGTCAACTTTCGTCAACCTAAGCAAGTAAATCAACTAACTTTCGTTCAATTAATAAACTTACTATCTAATCTCTTCTACTTCAACTAGGATAGATCCGCTTTCGCTTCAAAACCCTAAATTGACTTTTCTGATTCAAGGTTTCCGTTTTCGCTTTAACTATGAATGAGAAATTCCTTTCAACTTTCGTTTCAAGGATTAAGAACAAGAGAGAAGATTCATGCAATAAAAACAATCAAAACACGATCATGAACAAGCATGCACAACCATTGTTGGGTTTAACCCCAACCTTAGAGAGGAGAACTACTCAAAAAGCATAATTGAAAGCAAAACTAAATTAAATAAAAGGGAAAGCTTACAACTTTGAATCCAAACAATAGTTCTTCTCCACAAACCCTACTCGTCTCCTCCTCTCGCCTCTCAATCGTGTGTATCGCCCCCCTCACTTTCCCTCCAAGGCAATTGATTGTGTAGAGAAAATTAAAGGGTATGTAAGAGTATTTATAGAGAAACTATTCTATCTTAAATCTATCTATAAGGAAATAATATCTTCTAATAAGATATATTCATTCTATCTATCTAATAACATAAAAGGAAATAGGATAAAAGCCCATTAATCTCGCCGACTCGGATCTCCGCTACTCTCGGGGTAGCTCGGCACCGACCCAAAGTTGGTCGTCACCGACCATGTTTAGCACTTCGAACAGCCTTGAGTAAAAATTGCGTAGAGGATTCGTTACAACTCCGTTTGACTCGAATCTTTTTCCTATGTTCTTGTAACGAAATTCTCTATCTCTTTCCAAGCTCAAACTTAATCTTCAATGACTTCATGAACTTCATTCCTTGAGCTTTTCCTTAAGTGCTTCTCCTCGGTTTTGTTCTTTTCCTCAAAAGCGTTCCAAATAGCTTCTAAAAACCTACAAAACACCAAAGCTTATGTAGACTCCATATCTCATGAAAATACGAAAACCTACACAAACGACTCAAAACAAAACACAAAACGAAAGAAAAAGACTCAAACACACTAAAAACACACCCTAAAAACATGACTAAAAAGGCGGATATCATTGATAAATCTCGAAATAACATGGTCACTCGAGCAAAAACAAACATCCTTAAAACCAAAACCCATCTCTCCACTAAACATACCTTGCCCACTACTCCCGATCTATATAATGAGCCCAAAACCTTCATCCAAGAATCGAAATCACTCGATTGGCAACATGCCATGCAAGAATAATACGATGCCCTGATGCGAAATGGGACTCGAACTATTGTTACTCCTCATAGTATTGTTAACATTGTTGATTGTAAGTGGGTGTACATGATAAAGAGGAAGGATGATGGCTCAGTTGATCATTACAAGGCCCGCCTAGTGGAAAAAGGCTTCAATCAAGCAAAAGGTGTTGATGGAGATGATTGTTGGTCTCAACATGGATTTGCAGTTTATTATGGTGGAAATTTGGTTAGTTGGTCTTCTAAGAAGCAAATGGTGGTTGCAAAATCTAGCTTTGAGGCTAAATATCAGGTTATTGCATTTGCTAGTACCGAACTAATTTGGATTGCACAATTATTACAAGAGCTTCATGCGTCCATTACCTTACCACCGATTATGTTGTGTGATAATATAAGTGTCACGTATATGTCCGCCAATCCTATATTCCATCAAAGGTCCAAGCATATTAAAATCGATTACCATTTTGTGCGTGAATAAATAGAAGATGGTTCATTAATTGTTCGGCACGTTCAGACCTAAGATCAGACAACCGACATATTCACCAAAGCCATTGGAACGTCTCAGTCAGTTCCTTGCCTTACGTTCCAAACTTTATGTGTTTGTTTCACCATGAGCTTGTAGGGGTATTATTAGGAAATAATAAGCAGAATATTTTTATCTATATAAAATTCTTATCTTGTAAGATTTGTTCTTATCTTTAAGGAACCTTGCTCTCCAAGAAAAATCTTATACATGTATTATATAAACTCATATCAATCAATGAAAATGTCAAGAATACTTTTCACAAAATATTTTCTATCTTTACATACTCCTATCGGATTTGATAGTTGCTACACTTGTAGTTAAAAATTAATTTTCATTAAAAATATCACTTTTTTCTTGAAATACGAATTATTATATTTCGAGACAAAAAATTTAGTTTTTATTAAAATGTATTTTTAGAGTATAACAGGATCGGACATTTGAAATATTCAATACCATTGCCGTCGAAATTTATTAATTACTCATTTAAAATTTATTATATACGTTCTTAAATCTCATTTGGTTATACTTCAACATTGTACCTTATTTCAGCTTACTTTTATTAGTTCAAAGAATTTAGATCAAAAAATAATTACCCACACGATATTCAACTTTTTTTGTATTAGCATGTACAAAAAACAGAAACGTTAGGAAGTACTGTAGTATAACAACTAGTCTTAGTTCACGTAATCTACACGGGTTTTACAATAATAAGGATTTTTTTAAGAAATGATAATTTTTTTTATTATGTAAGAATTAGGAGGCCCATCGTCACGGTGAGCGTCCTAGAGCATCCTTTCGGATGAGAACATTAAGTTCTGGATGAGTCTTTGATAAACTCGATGGGGAGGTTGTGGCCCAGCTTAGCAATTTTGTCGGCCACAACATTACCATCTCTCAGAATATGGTTGACTGAGATGTCTTGGGCTCCATGGATGGAAACCAGGATATCGGCTATTATTAGTTCAATCTCCCACAAACATTGACTTTTCCCTTTAATGGCATTAATGACTTGTAAATTGTCACTTTCAATTTCCACATTCATTAGGTTTCTATTTCTTACCTCTTTTATTGCTTCTCGCAACGCTAAGGCTTCAGCTTTAATAGTTGAGATTTTTCCAAAGTTTCGTGTCATCAAATCAACCACTTGGCCATAATAGTTTTTTATAATGATCCCACCCGATGCTTGCCCATTTGAAAGTTTGGATGCGTTAAAGTTAATTTTAACAAATCCCTCTTTAGGCTTCTTCCAACTTTTCCTTGGTTGTAGTCTTCTATTCTTCTTATGCTGTTTTAGATTCCATTGCCTCTCTTCATCTTCTGACCATTGTCTTGCCTTATCCCAATTTGATATTTGTGTTCGAATATACCACGCTAGGTCGGGGATTCCATCACATTGGTCATGTTGGAAAATTAGTTTATTCCGTTGATACCATATACTCCACCATATGACGGCTACAATCGAGAAGTCCTTTTTTCGTAGAAGAAGATAAATTTCATTTCATATTGTTCTCGGGGTTTTATTTTGGGAGTTGTAATCCTTTATAACTTGAGCTATATTTGGGCTTACTTTGTTAGCTATAAATAACATATATGGGTATTTTGTTATTAAATGGGTACTATCTTCAAGTGTACAATCACACAATGCGCACCCACCAGGGGTCGCAACTTGTTTCTCGCGTAGTCTTGCCTTAGTAGGAAGTCCGTTGTTGTCGACCTTCCAGATAAAATTTTTAACTTTTGGATATATGTCTAGCTTCCATATCCAATTATTTATGCTCGGTGTTTGTCTTTCGATATTTGTGATTAATTCTACAGCTGAGCAGGTAGAAAACCAGTCGTTCTTACTTGGGGCCCAATACAACCTATCCTGAATGTGGTTTTCGGGAATCGGAGTTGATTGAATCTGCTCAACAATGTTGTTAGGTAAAACCTGTTGTAACTCGTTTACTTTCCATGTGTGGTCATTCGAGATTCAATCTGCCACCTTAGAGGATTCATCAATAAATGATGGATCTCTAGCATGGTTAAACAAAGGGTCCTCCCAAGTTCCAATTGTCTTTCCAGAATTTAATCGTTCTTCCATCCCCAATCTGCCAAATGAGACCTTTATAGAACTCCTCTCTAAGGTTTATGAGTTTTTTTCCATTGCCAAGACATATTCGATTTCAATTTGTATGAAAAACGATGATCGCTTTTCAGATATTTTTTGTGTGATTATTTGCACCCATGTGTTGTTTGGTTCTGCTAAAATCTTCCAGAGTAATTTCATTTGCATAGCCTTATTCATATGTTCAGTCTTCCTAATACCTAATCTTCCAATTGTCTTTGGCTTGCATATTTTATCACATCCCACTAGAGGTTTATATTGCCTATCTTTGTTCCAAAAGAAGCCCTTGTTAATTCTGTCCATTTCAGCATGAATATCGCTTGGCAACATAAAGCTTTGAATGACGTAGTTCGGTTTTGTAGCCAAATTAGATCGAATTATGATTGCTCGACCTTCTTGGGACAAGGAGTTAGCTTTCCATTTAGTTAGGTTTTACCGCTTATAATTGGGCAACCTAAGTATTTTTCCAGATCTGTCATTGTCGTTATTCCAAGTACTTGTTTAACTTGGTATTTTTGTTGGGCATTCATATTCTTTGAAACTTGAAATGCTGATTTGTTATAGTTTACCTTTTGTCCCGATATCCTACAAAATTCATTAATAATCGTTTTTACCTTTATGCATGATCCTTGTGATGCTTTAGCAAATATGATTATGTCATCTGCAAAAGCCAAAAAAGGAATCTGTGTTCCTTCTCTAGCAATAGGGAATCCAATCGACTTCTTGTCTATTTCGCGTTTTCGTGAAAGAATTTCTGCTGCAATTACGAATAAGAACGGTGATAGCGGATCGCCTTGTCTTAGTCCTCTTCCAGGGAGGAAGGGTTCAGTTGGTCCGTTGTTAACAAGAACGGATAGTGAGATTGAGCAGACACATTCCCTGATCCATCCAATGAATTTCTCATCAAAACCAAATATTTGTAGTACTTCAAAGAGAAAGACCCAATCCACTCTATCATATGCTTTCTCCATATCCAGCTTAATTGCAATCCATCCATCCTTTGATTTACTATTCCTAAACGAGTGGAATATCTCATGAGCTATTAACACATTGTCTTGGATGACCCGATGAGCAACAAAATCCCCTTGCAGAGGATGGATAATTTACTTATTACCTTTTTTTAGTCATTATGTTATAATTTTGGAAATAATTTTGTATATTGTTGAACAGAGACTAATAGGTCGATAGTGGTTAGTTGAACTTGGGTCAATCTTTGGTATAAGTGTTATGAAGGTACGGTTAATTTGCTTTAATATCTTTCCCGAGTGAAAAAAATTTTGATCGCTTTGGTTACCGATGGGCCTACAATGTCCCAATATCTCTTATAAAACTCCGATGTCATACCATCAGGACCCGGAGATTTATCAGATCCCAGTCCCAGGATTGCATTTTTTATTTCCTCATTCGAAACAGGCTTTACTAACATTTCATTATCCTCACTCGTTATTTCCTTGGATATTAAGTTGAAGTATTCTTGAGCACCGTTTAAATTCGTCGGTTCTTTTGTAAATCTTCTTTTGAAGTCATTTATTATTTCATCACAGATGTTTTCTATTCCAGTAATCAGCGTGCTTTCATTGGTTGTGATTTCTTTTATAATTTTTCGGTTCCTCCGCCCGGTCGCTACTTTGTGGAAGTAGCCAGAGTTTGCATCGGCAAGCTTTATGTGTTTTGTCTTTGCTCTTTGTTTCCAATATGTTTTGTGATAGTTTAAGATACATTCTTTTTTATTGAGCAGTCGCATTTCTTTTTGTATGTCGTAATTTTGCGGGGAGATAAGAATATTTTTCTAGAGCTCAGTTAGACTTTCTTCAATGTTGTTTAGTTGTTCAAATACATTTCCTAGTGTTCGTTTATTCCAGGCTTTAGCATGTTGTTTAAACCGTTGTGTTTGTTTTAACAAGTTGGTACATATTAGATCCCGAGAATTGGACCCTCGAGGCTTGCTTAACCACATTTCGGAAGTCTTTTCTATACATCCACATTTTCTCTAATTTAAAAGGGAGAGCTTTATTCATTCTTTCATTGCTTAGTTCTACCGAGATTTTACACTGATCTGAACTGGTAAAGGCATGGTTCTTTACATTAATGTTTGGGAACCATTACAAGATGCAGTTACTCACCAGAACTCTATCTAGTTTTTCATAGATATTATCGTTTTTAGTTTTGTTTTTCCTCCATGTGAAGATATTCCCTACACAAGGGATATCTTCCAAGAGACAATCATTTTTGAAGTTTATAGGTCTTTGAAATCGATTTAGTTCTGGGTAAGCGCCCCCTTTTATTTCACTAGGTTCTTGAGTTTCATTGAGATCGCCAATAATAAGAATAGGGAGATTAATATTTTGTAATGTTGTTGTTAACTGATTCATATCTTTGTCCCCCACATTATCTTATCTAAAAAATTATCTTATCCCAAAAATAAAATTAATATATTAAAAATAATATAAAATAATTTAATTTAAAATAATTAAATTAATTTTCAATCAATCAAATTGATTTGAAAAAATGGGCGATATAATGAGGATTTTTATTCTCATTTCCTCTGGTTAGCAATTAAAATCAATTTAGGACACCATGCCCACTTTCAATATTGCATGGCCATTCACATGTAATTGTGGTCCAACCACGTCATTGTAGCTTTAATGTATAATAAATAGTTTTTTTGGATGTTTCATATAGTAGTATATAGTTGAAATTATTCTCTAGGCATATTTTTTTTTTTTATAAAGTGAGGATTAGGGTTGCCATAATTATTACTTGGGTTCGCCTAGAGTATTCACTATTAATGAGAACTGGTTACTAACCAATTTTAAAGAGGAAAGAGCAAACCGTCGTCTAAGAGATTCGAAATGGTGACTTTGAAATACTACCATAAAACCTTAATCATCGAACCAAATGCCCGACGACTATTCTCTAGCATATATGAATCTTCAAATACATTGCATGGTCACTATATTTTCCTACATTTTTGTGCAAAGAATACGCATAAATAAGCTAAAATAGTAATGGAACAATACAACTCAATATAGGTGGTAGTAGTAGGAGATATGGAGATGTTGGAAAGCGTTAGGAATGCAAATTTTATGTCCTATTTCTTTGTTTCCTATTATATTTTTTTATGGTGATTGGTAAGGGCCAGGGAAATGCATCGATTAGCAATGCAATTTTTTTTTGTCAAATTTCTTTGTCCTATATCATGTCTCCTATATAATGATTGGTGAAAAAATTATTAAAAACTTTACCATCTAATTTGCAAACCGGCATTTACTATCAAAGATGGTCCCTCGTCAAAAACAATATTTAAAAAAAGAAGTAAAAATAACGGAACGACACATGCCCCTTGAGCTCGCCATGAATAATATTCTCTACTTCTATGATTCTTCTATCACTATATTACATTAGCTTTGGTTCATAGATCAATATTGCGAAAAAGGTATTCGATCGGGCAAGTCCAAACTTAGTATAGGCCAATTAATTAATTCTAAACGCAACTATATCTCGAAAAATAAACAAATTCTAACCGCGATTATCAGAAATTTTTCTAGCCCGGTGATTTAAATTAATCCAACCAGTGTGCTAAAAGAACACACAAAAATCATTTTAAAAATGTT
The DNA here is from genome assembly GCA_964016875.1 of Fallopia convolvulus. Taxonomy (NCBI): domain Eukaryota; kingdom Viridiplantae; phylum Streptophyta; class Magnoliopsida; order Caryophyllales; family Polygonaceae; genus Fallopia; species Fallopia convolvulus. Next base: position 53,859,334 of record OZ024722.1, read on the forward strand.
TTTTTTTGGTTTCCCTCGTCATACATATGTATATACTTATATACATGTGGATGCATTGAATTTTCTTAGTTCAACGAAAAAATAATTATACTATTGAAGTTGAACGTCTCGATCTGAAATCTGATTGTGGATCCAGTCCCAGATCTTCTCTTGTTCCTTTCAAAAGGTGCCAAAGGTCAAGGTCTTCTAACTTTTAAGCCATCTCATAAGACTTTGAATAATATAAGATGACCACATTCTACCAAAAAAAATATAAGATGACCATAATTTTAATGGTCAACCTCAGCTACAAAACGTGCCAATCATCACCCTAAAGTAAATAGATCGATAAGATGGCAATTTGATCACACTCCAGGAGAAACCTTCAACATCGAAAATTGTTTACTTCAACAACAAAATCAAATATATCTCTACTTTTCTAGCTCTCTTTCCTATATTTTTTAGTAGATAATTAAAAATTAACCGAAACTTAAAAAGCTTAACCCAGAGTATAATACGTATCCTTTCGCAAGAAAATTTGAAATTTTACATTATGCTAAATCTAGTTATCATTTAACGAATGACGTAAAGGAACAAATTCGTCTACATTGCATTTTCCGAGGGACATGTTTTATCGGCAATTATAATATAGAGAAGATGAGATAAAATCAAATCTTCTTATCTAAATCATATATTATTCTTATCCTTGCATTATTATACTTTCCTTATTGTTAATATTTCTATCCTTTGGAACTACTTGTTCTCCAAGCTTGTACATGTAACTTCTCTATAATAATATTCCGGATTTTCAAACATATGCCCTTGGGGCATAGGTTAGGATAAGCATTTTATATTGGAAAGATTGGTTGTTTTTATTTATTTAGTGATTTAAATCTTTTTTCATAAGGGTTTAGACATTTCCTTTTAGGGTTTTAGTTTCCAAAATAGGTACGTTTATCTTATGCCCTTAAGGCATAGGTTAGAAAGACCGATAATATTCTCCTTGTATGAGAAGACCTCAACTAGGGTTCCACATTGTTATCTTTTATGGTATCCAGAGCACAGGTTCTATCCGCAAAAATTCACAAATTTTTTCGGCCTTTTCTTTCTCATTAACAATGTCGGACGATGCTTCTTCTTCTTCTGTTGGATCACGTATGAGTGGTGCCAACATCCTCTCTGCTGCACTCAGCGCCACTTCGTCCTCCAGCCTGCAATTCCCTGTCTTCTCCTTCAAATTAGACCGCAATAATTATACTATTTGGCGATCCAATGTTCTTGACACCCTTGATGCCTATGAACTCAAGGATTTTGTACTCTCTAGTGTCCATCCAATGGAGAAAATTCGCTTTCCTGCTACTGAAGATCAGGCTACCAGAACTGAACCTAATCCTGATTATCTTGTTTGGAAACAACGGGATAAGTTTATTCTCGTCTAGCTTCGAACAACAATCTCTGCGCCGCTGCTCGACTACCTTGTCAAGGCCGACTCTTCTCGGGATGCCTGGTTGACTCTTGATCGCATGTTTCAAGCACAATCCAGGGCTCGTTCGATGCAAATAAAACTACAATTGAACACTCTTCCTAAGGGAGGCTTATCTATGCTGGAATAATATGAGAAAAAACAGAACTTGGCTGATGCACTCGCTGACTACCTTCAGCCGGTGTCCGACGATGACTTCGTGACCGCTATTCTCCATGGTCTCGATTCTTCTTATGGCGCCTTTAAAGCCGCCGCAAATATACAGGTTGAACCTTTCACCCCTGATGATTTACTCGGTTATCTCCTCACGGAGGAGGAACGTCTTCAAGAGGAATCGCGGTCTCTATCTTCATCGGCTCCCACGACCAATTATGCTCAGAACCGTAATTCCGGAAATCAGCGTCGATCAGGACAAGATCGGCCACCTCCGCAACAGTCCTCGCGATTTGGTGGGCGCGGAAACACATCCTCCAATTCCATGCCTGGTGACAATTCGAGTGGCTCGTCGCAACAGCCCAGACCACCGACTCGCACAATGTGTCAGATCTGTGTCAGGCCAGGGCACTCGGCCAAAGATTTCTACAGTCGGTTGAAATTTCAGTACTTTTCGCCTCTCCATCCACCGGAGAAACTTAATCAAGTTCCACCTGATGTTTATCATGCTCAGTGTCAATCCTCCATAACAACCCTGATGCGACCCTGCCTAGGGTTAGACACAGTTCCGACTAGTCCTAGGCACCCGAGACCATGGCGTCCCCCTTGGATTAGGATTTAAGCTTATTTTATGTATTTTCCTATTTTTAGCATATTTCTATTTCTAACTTTCCCGTTTTGGTTGTTGCTACTTTTGGTATTGTCTATTTATGATTTATGGGCTTTTGGACGTTGGGCCTTTGCTTGCATGCAAACCCTAGTCCACTAATCCTTGTTGCTTTCTAGGGTTTTGGAGCTCCTCTATATAAAAGAGCCTCCTCTATTGCATTTCTTTACCCTTTGTTTTGATTAATGTTATGCTGTCGAGATTTCTCCAGAACACTTCATAAAGGCGTCAACCCCAATTCTCTTCTCGTATCCCATACTCTTTTGGTTTCCGTCAAAAGAGATCACCTTCTTAAATCATTTCACTTCTTCCCTACCAAGTCTAGTCGTTAATTCGACTCAATCCTATCAAAACCGACGTGAGAAGACCATTTACGAGTCCCAACGAAGATCCTCACGTGAATCCTCAACGAGGTTCACATCAAAACCCGACATGGTATTTTAACTTGGGTTCTACTGATCACATTACATGTGACCTTAATAAAGTCAATCTCGATTCAAAATATAATGGCTCGGACCAACTCGCCCTAAGCAACGGTACCACTTTACCTATAACTCATATTGGTCATTCATATCTTTCCTCTTATCAAAAACCTATTAAATTATCTAATATTCTCCATGTTCCAAATATGACCAAAAATTTAATCAGTATTACCAAAATCACAAAAGATAATAATCTTTTTGTTGAATTTCACCCTACTTTTTGCTTGCTTAAGGACATGCAGGGGCATGTACTTCTCAAATGAATCGTTAGCAATTATCTTTATTGCTTACCTGTGGCGGTCCCTAAGTCTTTGAAGACGACTCTCGTAGGCGAGCGCACAACCTCTCCAAATTGGCACCATCGTTTAGGACATCCTAATCAGTCTGTTCTTCGTCTTGTTCTTAGTCATTTCAAGTTACCTGTTTCAACTTTTGATTCTACTTTTTTATGTCAGTCCCGTTCTCTAAGAAAAAGCAGTCGTTTTCCAATTAATTCGTGTCATAGTTCTAAGAATGTTCCTTTTGAATTAGTGTATTCCGATGTTTGGGGTCCCGCTCCTAAACTCTCAATAAATGGATGTCGTTTCTTTGTTCTCTTTGTTGATGACTATTCTCGCTTTACTTGGATTTACTTCATGCAGCATAAATCTCAAGTGTTTGAAATTTTAAGCTCTTTCAAGCCATGGCTAAAACTCAATTTAATGCCCCCATCAAAGCCCTTCAAACTGATTGGGGTGGTGAATATCATAATGTGTCAACCTTTCTTCAAAATCAAGGAATCCAACATCGTATCTCTTGTCCTCATACGCCCACACAAAACGGTATGGTTAAACGTCGAAACCGTACTATATAGGAAAAAGGACTCACTCTCCTTGCCAATTCTAAGCTACCCGAAGAATTTTGGGAACAAGCTTTTCACACTGCCATATATCTTCACAACCGCACACCCACTCCTGTCCTCAAAAATTCGTCCCCGTTCGAGTACCTATATAAGTGACAACTTGGTTATTTCTTTTCACGGCCATTTGGTTGCCTCTGTTTTCCTTATCTTGGTCCCTATCGTGAAAATAAACTTGAGTTTAAAACCATGCCTTGCATTTTCTTGGGCTATAGTTCAAATCACAAAAGATATTTGTGCTATAATTCCGAGTCTAACTGTATGTACATTAGTCACCATGTTATTTTTATGAGTCTGTGTTTCCCTCTGTTTCACAAACTCGGTCTCCTTCTTCTAAAACACTTGTTTCCCCAATTTCCATTGATATTTTGTCCTCAGCTGTTGTATTTCCTAATGTGCCGCCGCCTACTGTACCGACTTTGGAGCCACCGTCACCAGCAATCGATTCTAGCGAGAATCCTGGCCTCCCAGCTTTGTCCGAAACCAGCCCATCACCATCTTTGTCCTCTATTGGGTCTGCTTCTCCGTTGGCCCAACCTACTTCACCTTCGGCCCAAATTTCAACCCCCCAACCCATTCCCCAAATCAATCTCCAAATTTAGCCCAAGACCAAATTTAGCCTGATAACTCTTCCACCCAAGAACCGACTATTTCAACCTAACATCCACATCTCCTCCACGCAGCTCAATCCACCCACCCAATGGTGACTCGGGCTTGAACCGGGCACCTCAAACCTAAAGCCTACAACTCCACCAAACACCAGTTGCCCCCTGATTCCTCTCCTAACATCGAACCAAAGACCTACAATCAAGCCAAAAATCATCCCGAGTGGGTCTATGCCATGAAATCAGAATTTAATGCTTTAAAAGGCACCGGTACTTGGTCTTTAGTTCCTCGTCCTCTTAATAATAATGTTGTGGGTTTTAAGTGGGTTTACAGGATTAAAAGGAAAGATGATGGTTCTCTTGATCGCTACAAGGCTTGCTTAGTGGCCAAGGGTTATCATCAAGAGGAAGGCGTTGACTATTTTGATACTTTCAGTCCAGTGGTCCATCCTACTACTATTCATTTGGTTCCTGTTATTGCTCTCTCTCGCAATTGGCCTATTCGGCAGTTAGATATTAATAATGCTTTCCTAAGTGGTGACTTATCAGAATAGGTCTTAATGAAGCAACCTTCTGGTTTTATTGACTCTTCACGGCCTAATCATGTTTGCAGGCTTCATAAGGCGTTGTATGGTCTTAAACAAGCACCTCGGGCTTGGTTCAGTAAGCTGAAATCTTATTTACTATGGTCTGTGTTCCATGCTTGTCAGTCTGATTGCTCTCTCTTTGTGCTATTTTGAGATTCCATCATTCTCTATGTATTGGTCTATGTCGATGATCTGGTTGTTACAGGCAATTCTTCAGCCGCTATTTCATCCTGTATTAGCAGTCTGAATCAGACTTTTTCATTAAAGGATTTGGGACCACTGCACTATTTTCGTAGCATAGAAGTATCCCGTGTTGATAATCAATTGATTTTGTGTCAAGAGAAGTATATCAGAGAACTTCTTACTCGTGCAAAAATGGGTGATGCAAAGCCAATTTCCACCCCAGCTGAACCACATTCTAAGTTGCATTCTGATGGTGATTCGATGCTTGACCCGACTTTGTATCGTAGTATTGTTGGTGCTCTTCAATATACCACAATTACTAGACCTGAAATCTCTTATGTTGTAAATTGGGTTTGTCAATTTATGCATTGTCCTACTGATGATCATTGGGATGTTGTTAAACGCATTCTTCGTTAATTAAACGGCACTCTGACTCATGTTTTTTTGTCTTAAACCCGCGTCCAGTTCCTCTCTTGTTGCTTTCAGTGATGCAGGGTGGGCGTCGGATCCTGATGATAGTCGTTCTCAGTTTGGTTTTGCCATTTATTTTGGCAATTCTCTAATCAGCTGGACTTCTAGAAAACAATAAGTTGTTGCACGTTCCAGTACAGAGGCCGAGTACAGAGCTGTTGGAGCAACCAAAGTTGTCGAATTGTCATGGGTATTTCAGCTCTTACATGATCTTTGCTGGCGTCTTTCATCAAAACTGGTTTTATTATCTAACAACTTGAGTGCTACTTTTATGTCTCGCAATCCGGTTGTTAATAGATGTTCTCGCCATATAGATATTGATTTCAATTTTGTTCGGGAGAAGGTTAAGTCAAATGAGTTGATTATTTGTCATGTCAGTGCTGATCAGCAAATTACAGACATTTTTACCAAGGCTCTTGGGTCTGTCCGTTTTCTTCATCTGCGTTCCAAGCTACATGTTCGGGCTCCTCCATGAGCTTATTGGGGGGGGGGGGGTAATAGAGAGAAGATGAGATAAAATCAAATCTTCTTATCGAAATCATATATTATTATTATCCTTGTATTATTATACTTTCCTTATTGTTAATATTTCTATCCTTTGGAACTACTTGTTCTCCAAGCTTGTACATGTAACTTCTCTATAAATAATATTCTCCTTATATGAGAAGATCTCAACAAGGGTTCCATATTGTTATCTTTTAAATTATCATTCCAATCAGTCATACACACAATCAACTACCTATTAAAGCATGAATTGATAAGATGCATGTTATCTCCCTCCAGTTTAATTTTCTTAAAATGTCCCTCCTTGCCTGTGCATACAACATTATCATTCCTACAACTTTTGCTTTTATCGCATTCCATTGTCGATTAGAAACGTCATCCATTGAAATAACCTCTTCGAGGTGATTTTGGATAAAAAATCCCATTGTAGTATCTCCATTTTCTCTCTTAGAACAGTTGAAATTGAGTTTAACGAAATGTGAGAGTGGTTTGCACCACTGTCTTGGTTGTCTTGGCTTGCGTAGATAGTTGAGGCTTGCCTTCATCTTTTAGACCTTCTCTAGTTTTGCAAATGATGGCGGGTATATTTCTCTATATTTACTATTTAGGATGCGTTCGACAAATCGATACTTATAAAAGCTAATGTTAATGTCAGTGTTGATGCTTATGGTCGTTGGTACTGATGCTTATGGTTGTTGGTGATGATATTACTTGTTGAAATTAGATGATTAAATTATGTACTTATGTTTTAGATAATTTAGGTGGTGTTCGATAGAGGGTTGTTGATGGAAGTTCATTTAATTGTGTAAAATGACCGAAAAGTGGATGGTTATTAACAAAATAAAAATAAATAAAAAATCTCAATTAGAGTCATCTCATTCCTCTGCTCCTCCATCTCTGTCCAATTTGTCCCACTCTTCATCCAATCAACATATGCACCTTAGCTATGGTGATGCCGGAATATCCAAGCACTCCAATTGAGTATTATTCACCACCAACAAAGTCTAATTGGTTGGCGTGCACCAGAGCCACCAAATGGCCACCGCTCTCCTTCTCTTTGTGCACCATCGTCGTCGCAACTGATTGCGAAGGCGTAAAGGTGAATTCCAGTACAATAGTTAAAGTCGAGAATGAGATCAAGACCAGTGCGTTGGAGACGGGAAGGCTAATTCTGTAGACGAGAAGGCAGATTTTGCTATACGACAAGTGCACCAAAGCCACCCAATTGTCGTCGCTCTCCTTCTCTCCATGCACCATTGATGAGGTATTTTCAGTGGTTGTTAATACCTATCAAAGAAACCTTAGCTTCACCAACTCAGTAGAGCGGTAAGTAAGGGTCGATCCCATAGAGACTCGTGTATTTGTGTTATTACTTGTGTGCCAAGTAACCAAAGGGGGGTTTTAAGGAATGAATATCTAAGCTACTATGCAAGAACAGAAATAAATATGAATGCAAGGTTGATTTATATCAATAAAAGACAAACGTGTTCAACTAGGTAAATCCATCATGATATTGATTCGTTGATCATTGATTCTCTTGATTCTTGAATAATCTATTGTGGATAATGATCCTACTAAGGATTAAGATCCAAACTTCATATATAGTTGATAGAACTACCAGTCTAACAACCCTAATTAAATAAGGCCGAACGACCGAAAACCACCCTTATAAAAGCCATATTGCTCTAAACCACCCTTTTAATATCAATTTACCGAAAACTACCCTCATAAGGTCTTCCGTTAACAAATGACCACCCGTCCCCAACTCCCGTAAAAAAAAATCCGTCTAAAGTATGAAATTACAAATCCACCCTTTATTTTTCATTGTATTATATTATTATAAATATACCTAATAAATTAAAACTAATTATTGCACAAAAAGACAGCCTCAACGTCTACCAAGCAAAATTCCAACACGATTTAACCCTTTCTTTGAACTCGAATGACTTCATTGCCACCAGTGACCTTGCCGGGGACAACATTAGTGAATGCGGATCTTGAACTTCGACCACCAAAATCACGGGCTCACTTTTCCCCAATCCAGATTTGGATTGCCTTTGTGCAGTTTGGGTTGCTACTGGTTCGCCGTCAACTCCCTCCGTTCCCAAATCTCGCCTTTGTTTAGGGTTAAGCGCACCAATCGTCGAATTTTTGGGTTTGATCTTGAGATTCATTTTCTTTGAACTCGAATTTTAGGGTTTGATCTTGAGATTCATTTTTTTGGCCCATTTCCTTTTTTTGTACTTTTATTTCACATTAAAAATTAATAATGGGGCATGTGCATACAACACTGACGATTTTTTTGACGGGAGTTGGGGGCGGGTGGTCATTTATTAACGGAAGCCCTTATTAGGGTGGTTTTCGGTAAATTGATATTAAAAGGGTGGTTTAGAGCAATCTGACATATTATAATGGTGGTTTTCGGTCGTTCGGCCATTAAATAATAACCTAGAAAACCTTCTAGATTCAATTAAATAATATCATGACGATTCAAGTTATCAATAGAAACAAACACTTAGAGCAACCAAACATCCAAGTGACTTGTGAATTTATTCCCTTCTTTAACCAACTAGTCCAACCGGTACTAAATTGATTAAAGTATACTCTTGATCAAATTAACTCCGACCGGTAATTAATCAGATTCAGTTTTAACTAGAAATTCTATTAGGTGATCAATCTAACAAAACCCTAGTTTAGATTCAATTAAGCACATGGAATAATTTCTATTCAAGTTTGTTGAGAATCAATCAAACCTCACAACTACATACAAATCATGACTTCAATAACTAGCCAAACACAATGAATTTAGCAATGCATAATTAAATTAAAATCAAACTTACAAAGGTTTCAAAGTCTTCCTTGAGAGAAAACCCTAGCCTCCAAAAGTATGATAAAAGTTATGACAATAATAGAGAGAGAGAAAACTAAAAATAAGGTTTAAATACCCTACAATTAAGCACAAAGTCGGACAAGATATAACCTAAGCCCAATAGTCGGCCCATGTTGTCCACGTACAAAACCAAATTGCTCGGGTTGACCTCCAAATGCGCGGCCGCGCAATTCTTACCTATCCCGTGCAATTGCCTCGGTTCAGCATTCAACTAACATTTCAGATGCTGTTTTGACCCACTTAGAGTTGGAATTTGGACTCGAAGTAAAAGTATGAATTGTAGCTCTTTGAATTAGCTTTCCATTTATAACAAATTCAGCTCCATCAGAGCATTATAGCTCCCAAACCAAGCATTGCAAGATAGAGGTGTCGAAACAAGAACTCCAATGCATAGCCCGGATTCAAGCGTTCTTTTCCCACAACTTCTTGGTCCTTAGCTCTTCCAATATTCACTCGTATCACTCTAAGCTTCAGCAAACTCCACCACAATCATTTAAGATCCATCCCGTCCATGCTTGTTTACCTAAAGATCTGCAAAACCTAACAAAACAAGCGCAAAAACCCGAATTTTCTAGAAAATCTAAAAACCTAAGAACTAAGCTAAACTAAAATAAAACCATGCAAAATAATCATAAATATGCATCCTAAACTATACCTATATGCAAGCTATCAAATTCCCCCATGCTTAACCCTTGCTTGTCCTCAAGCAAGTCATAAGTCCAAGTCACACCACATCAATGCAATCATGCATCCATTTCATAATCAAACAAGCAATTCAACATATAATTAAAACACGACCAAGACTTCCTAGCATGCATTATAACAAGCAAAAAGCAAAGACCGTTCATCCATTCTAGACCTCACCAAGGTAAATGTGTTTGCACTCAAACTCTCAAGTGTTTAAAGGTATGCGTTTCACTCAAAATCAACCATGAAAACTAGACTACCATAAGCTTGCATCAGAGTTCTAAATCTCCACCGCTGGGGATCAAACACATAACAAAAATCAAGAGGTCTTTTTAAGGGTTGTAATGGGGCCAAGGTAAAGAGAAATTTGGAAGGGATCATTTTTTGGCTTGTGGTGCTAAATCCGGGATAAAGAACTAATCCTAACTCAAAATTCAACACACTTTCTTCTTACAAAACTTCCCAACTTCTTTTACCAACTCCATTAACACTTTCAAGCTCTTTGTTTCTTTTTTTTTCTTTTGCCTTTTCTTCAACTCTTTCTTTACTTTATGCAGACTACTAACAATTGTACTTGACTTTTTCTTTTGCTTTGCAACATACTTTCATCTTCATTTTTTTCACTTTACACACAAGAGTTTTATTTCCTCTTTTTCCACCTTTTCTTCCAACTCCCCCATACTTACATCAAACTCACACAAAACACAATCTCAACCTAAAGTCCTAAATCCCGGATTATGGGTCAAGCTTATTAGGCTAGGGATCATTTTGTAGAGCTATCAAAAATAGGCTTAAAGCTCAAAGAAATAGGGGTGTCAAAAACATGGATCTTGTAAGGTAGGAAGGGAAATAATAGGTTGTAAAGAAACATTGCCTCAATCACTTTAATGTCATGAATTCAATCATATAAAGCAGTCTTGAAAAAGAGTATTAACGCAAGTTCTAGAGCTAGATAATCATGGTGATGCACTCAAGAATGTAGAGAATAAATATATATCATGAAAGGCCAAAAATATCTCACAAGGTAAAGTTTTGTCTAGAACTTCAGAATGAATCAAATACTCAAGCTAAAAAGGCAATGACTTTCTTAGGTCATGATGTCAACCTAGATGAACTACTAGCAAACTGCTTAGAGAATTCCAATAATCGTGACTAAAAACAATCTCAAACTTTTAGAGAAGTACGGAGTTACTCCATGCTCTTCAGAGACCAATACAGATTTGTAAAGAATCTTACCAAATTTCTTTACTTATAATCGAAATGTTTTGGGAAGTTTGACCATACTCCTTAAATTGTATAGGATACCAAGGATATACTAACTCAAAGGAGTTTTACAAGATAGCTGATATAGCAATTGCTATACAAGAAAAACTCTCGTCTTTGAATCTCAATAACTTCACTTGAGAGAAACCTATGTGATTACCAACTCATACTAGAAACTATTCTATAAAACCCAAGGAATTATGTGATCTTATTCCACCATGTGATCAAGATGGGGAGATAAAATAAACATAATCCTTTACTGCATTCTCATAGGAATAAGACATGTAATCTTGCCTTACCATGTGATCAAGATGGAAGACAAATTACATTCTTACTCACCACCATGAAAACCGTAGAAAAATTTATTCATGAATCCTTTATAACAACTACCATTACTTTTAGAAATTCATACTTGAATTCTATAAAGTCCAAAGAATTTTCTCAAAAGAGAAAATCATGAAACGATCTCAAATATCCTTAAATCATAACAGCTTGACAGGAACTCGACATAGATTACTAACATACTTGCTTTAACTTTGAATGTCGTTGAAATAAAGATTAGCTACTCTCTTGAAGAATTTGGCGCGTCAAGCCAATGCATTAATTAAAATTATTGACCTTATCTTAATGATGCTACTAACGCTTTGCCCTAGTTTTGTGCTGACACTTGCACATTAGCTGACTTTACCAACTTGACAAATGTTTTGAATCAAAACCGAGTCTCAAAGGAGCTAAGATACTCCAATTCACTTCTGAGCCCCACATTTTCCCTCGAATGTGACACTTCATTCCCTTCTCAAGGTAGAACTTGATGACATACCTTGACTTTTCTTAATTAAACATACATGCTAGACTTTTCTATAATCCATAGTATTGAGTAATCTCTGCCTGATTTAACTCAATCTTAACCCATATTAACTTCACAAGTTCAATAAAAGGGTTGATCACTCCAATCCACTTACTTGCAAACCTTAGGAAAAATGTGATTCCGACATCTTCATACTTATAGCAAAGATTCTTCTTCGATCATTCTCAACTTGTATGCCTACTTGACATACTACTTTAAAATTATGCAAATATGATCCATTGACAAAAATTTAGTACTTGAGTTCATCCCTTCACTAAACAACAAGCCTTCTGCAAGTTAATAGTCATTTAAATTCCGATATCCAAGAGTGACTATCAAACTCTTTTAATCATCTTAAGGACTTTCAATCCTTTTACAACTTTATCTTCTCAATATAGAAAGTGAACTTTCAAACTTTGCATCTAGATCAAAACATCCAATCCTTATATCTCTCTACATATAAGGAAATTCCTTTAATTTCCAATCTCTTTTAGCAGAAGAATACCCATGGCCACACAAGATATTCTTAAACTTATCCCAATTCAACATTGGTAAACAAACTAGACTTCTCCATCATTCCCTTGTCTTCTTACTTAACCATAAGGAGAAGACATATACCTTTTTATTAGCTCAAGTTCAAACCACATTGCAAAGAAAGAGCTTATGGTTACGAAGCTTGCCGACAGCTTAACAGTCTCACCAGTTCCACCTTAAGCTTTGGATTCGACTGATATAAAATCTTCAAAATCCTAACACAACTGAAATTATCTTTCAGCGATAAGGGCTAAGCCTTATTAACCACAATATTGAATGATTGATATTTTTCTCCCAACTGTTTAAAATATCAAAGACAAATATACTAAAATCATTCCTTGAATGATCTTCTCGAAACTGAACTTTATCATTTCCATCCTTGAAGAAACATAAGCCAATACCATTGGCAAATTAGAACATCTCAATGTTGATTCCATTACTGGTCCATTATAGACCTCAAGTCTTTTCTCATTATCCCGAGTTGGGTATCATACAACGAAACTCCAATAACGTTGTCACATAGGTTAGTCATCTGGATATCAACAACTCATGTAATCAATTAACACTTGTGCTAAGTAGTTAATTGAACATAAACACATTACTGATGAACTTTCACCTGTTCAATCCATTTTGACCAATCAACCTTATATACAACAACCTTGGTGATTAACCACTTGTCCACAACTTGAATTGAACCAACATTCTTCCTTCCTTTCTTACTATAATCATAAGAAATCCGCATTTCATTTAGGATTCTCAATCCTCTTAACTCAAAGGATTACAACATATATGAAAATCTGAGTTCGAATACTCTCAGATTCAAAATTGAACTGCATCTTCCCATAGTTTAACAATTCAATTGATCCAACACTTGAGCACTTCAAAGCTCTTTAACTTCCATCTGAGCAAAGAAAAGTACAGAATATCCATGATTTTATACTATAGATTCACAAACACAGTTGTTGAAGAAAGTTTCCAAAGACAATCCTTTTCTTTTTAGGATTCTCTTATATCACCTCATGATCCATACTAATCTTTTTAGAATCACTCAAGACTCATAAGATTTTCCAAATCTCAACATTGAGAAGTAGAGGTTCCAACTCCAAACTTCTATTGATAATCGAATTTCAACCAAATTCAGAAATTCCTAAGAAATATTCTCGGGAAAACTCTTACTCTTATGACTTCAAGACAACACTTGAACTTTCACATATCAAGAAAAGAAATTAACAATTTCTTTCACATACCTTTGAATCATGAACTTTCTAATAAAAATCCTTAACTTGAAATCTTCCATCATACGAGGTTAAAATAGGAAACCTTCAAACTAGAAAGTCTTTATGAAGTACAATACTTAACTTCAAAATCTTACAAGAAGTTTCCTAATAACATGGAAGAAATGACGAGGGTACACCCAATTCAGACTCTCAAGAGAGAATAGGAATTCATTGAGAACTTGGTCTAGAACCGGTTCAACTTTAGGAATCTTCACCTAATCTTACTTTGGATCCTTCTCGGAATCCATTCCCATCTCCAGGGAATCAAATGTCCACTATAGGACCTTTTTCAAATAAACCATTACAAACTTATTACCTCATGTTCTCGAATTCCCTTTCCTCCTTCTATCTCTTCACGAGTCTGACTTCCAATCTTAACCACTTTTCATAAATGGTTTTAAGATAACACCAATATAGAATTCTCCATAATTCTATATGGAAGATGAAAGTATTAAGCAAGACTTAGGAACTTTTAGCTCTGATACCACTTCTGTAACACCCCCTTCCTACCCTAGAGGTATTACCGCCAGTAACCCCGATTAAGACTAAACCGAAGCTACCCAAGGCTTTAAACTGACTGCACAAACTAAAACAAACATTACAGCGGAATAAATACAATTGGTCTTATACAAACCTTAACCCAAAAAGAACTAGTAAATAATTAGAACAACCTTCTATTTAAACAAAATCTTCATCAAGTCTTCCTTGATTTCTTACTTCTGAAACTCAGCTTCGCTTTGAAGTAGTTCAACCATGATCCTCACTCAAGTATAGCCATTGGAAACTTTTCTTCAACTTCTGGAGCTTTAAACCTCTGAATCCGCCTCTTGAATCAACTTCCAAGAAGAACCTGATGTGTCGTAAACCAACGACGGACACCAGTCGATCATATAAAAGAAAAGAAAATGGACGGGTTAGTCTAATGAAAGACTAGCAATCGGAGAATCTAACTTGGTTCTTATGGTTGTAACTAAACATATTGGCATCCAAATCCGAATAAACTCGGATTATAATCCAACAGTTAGCAGTCTTATAGAGAATAAGAAGGAGACTCGCATAATCAAGAGAGAGAACACCACCGCTTGTGGTTTCTTTTAAGAAGCATAAACAATTGTTGGGAACTCATATTAATCACATAACATCTTGAAAAGTCTCCGTCGACTAATCAGATTCACTTAATCAAATTTTGATTAAGAATCATTCATAACCGGGAGTAAAAATGGTTATTGAATAGACTAACCATTCGGGTACATTAATGTGCCTAACACACTTATCTTTATTACTTTCAGAACTTTTCACAAACATGTTGGTAACTTTTAAGCGGCTAAAACCGCAGAGAATCCACCTGTACATGGAGACGCCAAGATGAGAGGGATTATTTCAACCATGATCATTGACGAACACCTAGTACCAATTTGCACTTAGCTAGAGTGCATAAACACCTCCTCCAGCGTTGAGTGAGGTATGAGTCATGACCCGAATGTTGGGATATGATAGTAACGAGCTAAGCCTCCCAACATAGACTGTGTTATAAAGAGGTCATCGGAGACTTGGCTCCTACCCCTGAAAAACTAACTTACTTCACCATAATGTCTCAGCATGAGACAACATACAAGGCCAAACATAACGGACCTAAATCCAGTTCTAACGCGAAACTGAATAAAAAATATGGTCATTATTTCTAAGAAATATAACGACCTATCATATTTTTATTAATCATACAAGTTATTCCCAACACAAATATTAAATGGGATCCAATTCCTCATTTAATAACAATAACGCAAGAGAGAATCGTCCACTTGCCTTATAAGGCGTGCTCGACGTCCTTAGCAATTCCAACAGTAATCTGTATCATCCTTCTGACAAATATAACAAAAGGATTTCTCAGCAACGAGCTCACAGAAACACTTCTTAGTTGTATTCTCAACTCCTACAACTTCCTAATCGATAAACGATTTAATTTTCGAATATCGATATATAATAAATCCTTAGTTATCATGCTTCAAGGAGCCATCTTGGAGGAATTATAACTAATTATCCGCTTCACTTTTGAAACAATTTTCTAAATAAAAATTGTTCATCAGCAACAGTTCTTAAAGATTACCAAATCTCAGATCAAACGGATTAACAACGAATCCTGAGTAATTATCCGAAGTCCTTTACCTGCCAATCGGTAACCAAAACTTGTCTTCGCTATAACGGAAGATCCGGACGTCCGTTTCTCAAGCGGTTCGAACCTGTGGAACCGTATCAACGTCAAGATTATAAAAACCATAAATTTAATTAGCAAAGCGGAACCAAAAGGCCCTTACGGTGGCTCCGCAATCAGCCCGCTAATTAATTTCGATCGTATATACCTTCACCCGAGCCCATGGCTCGTTTGGCTCGATCATGGCTCGATCGCCGAACCCGAGGGTGGCTGGGCGTTGCCCGACAGCAGCCCTCTTGGTGGTTGGTGGTCGGACAAGCCAACGGTCGCCGACGGCGTCACTTTGGCGAGGCAAAGAAGACCGGCGGTGATAACTTCTCCCTTCCCGAGTCCGTTGTCATCCTGGTTCTCTTTCTTTGGCTCGGTTTTACAACAGCAACGAACCCAACTCAACACAAAGAGGAAGAAGATGGGGTGGCTGGGCAGTGGCGGGGGACGGAGAAGACAGCCGGAGGTGAAGGCGTTCAGCTCCCCAGTCCATCATTCCGCCTAATTCTTCATGCCGTCGTCGTCCGGATTCCCTCCCTGGTCTGGTTTGCAAAAGCCAACGCCCAAACAGAACAAGAATGAAGAAGAAGAGGTGGAAGGTGGAGCTAGAGGAAGGCGAAGGAAGGGTGGCCAGCGGTGAAATTCTCTCGCCCGAGCCCGTCGTTCCGTCCTTATCTCTTGGTTCTGGTTCCTTCCTTTTGTTTACTTTGAAAAAATGACAGTAGACTTTGACTAGGCATAAGGATATGCCGTGGAGAATCCTTCCCAATTAAGTAAATAATGTCGGCCTAATGAAATTTCCCGTCTTGGAATGGGACTCGCGTTAAAGCGGTAGAATTATGTACCTCAGGTGGAAAAACTTACTAAACGAAAAAAGTCCCGTAAATTATGTAGACCAATAAAACCAATTTTCCATGATTTTATAACGCTACCTTCAATTTTTAGGGCTTCCGTTTCGTATTTTAAATCCTTTACAGTACATAATTAAAAAGACGGCTTATCCAATAAATATCCTTTTTCCACTGAAAAATCCTAGAATTCATACCGATCCATAAAATCATTTCTTTGTGATTTTAGGATATCATCAACAATTTTCTAGGATTTAAATTCCAATAAAAATATTGGATTAATCGTTAAAACGGACAAAAAGGTTAAAAGGATATCCGAGAAAAAATTCAAAAAAAAAATATTCTCAAAAACCGCAGTTATTACATTAGTACCCCCTTAAAAATGGTTTCGTCCTCGAAACCAAGGAGAACTCGAATCATCTGGAAAGATAGCACAAGCACATACACACCACCACTACAAATCTATACAGAAGTTTGTAGTACCCCCTTAAAAAAACATATTGTTACTTCTGCACCAAGCACCATCAACTATTGCTTAGTTACCAAACTCCTCCTTTACAACATTCACTGACTTTCGAAAATGACTCAGCATTTCCTGTCTGGTTCTGGAAGTCTTTTCTTCACTTCCATTTTTAGGTCAAGGAAACCTAATCAAAGGTTCTTTCCAGTATCTCAAAAGGTTCAACATGGCGAGCATTTATGTTGTCTCGCATTCCCCCAGCGGAATATGCCTTTCAAGGCAGATACCAGAACAAAAACGTTGTTCTCTTCAATGAATTTAACATGTTCTCGCTTTAGCACAACACACAACTGTTGTCGCTTTTGAGCAGTTAACACCCTTGAACATGTTAGTGCGATATTAACTGTTATTCTCTTGGCCAAATCTGGCCTGTGAAAAACCTTGTCGGTATTGTCATTCCAACAAACTGACAATCAACACTTCCAGCCTTACAAAGTCTAAAAAAAAAGTCATTTCTTTATCGTGTGATCACAATTCTTGTATGTGAAATCACTCAAACTCAAGCTACCATTCCAACTCGTGTGGAATCCAGAATACATATCCTCGGGAGTTTGAATTTGTTTCTTTGCATTGTTCATCCATTTAATGAGGGAAGCTTGCGCTAAAATTCAATTCACTCCACAAACCTTGATGTTACTTCTTTCAAAACTTTGACATGAACCACCTATCTCAATCAGAGACAAAAGTCTTTGGAGTTTTATGAGGATCAAAAACTTCATGCCTGAACACCTCAGCTAATTTCTGTACTCTTTAAGTCATCTTAAATGCATTAAAAAGAACACTCTAGATGAGTTTCTTAACAACCTCCATATTGCATTTTTCTTCCATTAA
This sequence comes from Fallopia convolvulus, assembly GCA_964016875.1. Taxonomy (NCBI): domain Eukaryota; kingdom Viridiplantae; phylum Streptophyta; class Magnoliopsida; order Caryophyllales; family Polygonaceae; genus Fallopia; species Fallopia convolvulus. The sequence goes on from OZ024722.1 coordinate 53,877,240, forward strand.
GTCTTGAACGACTAATGACAAGAATTCATTGTAACATCTTCCCATTTCTATCCTGAAACAACAAGAGATTATAACATTTCATCTGGTTTTCTATACTCAATCAGGACTTCCAGAGAAACCAAACATATCAAAACAAACTCGGTGACATTTCGCTTCATGTCAATCCATCAAAAGTTTTATCTTAAATCCTTATACATTTACTTGTTCCAGGATGAACTAATTAAGCAAATAAATATGCTTCCTTTGAAATAAGCTTTCAAAGCTCATCAACAACAAATACACATGAACAGTTTCAAAACCAAGTAATCCATAATCTTGAATAACCAATCTCGGTGTCTTATCTTCTTGATCTTCTCCAATGATCTTAAACAATATTACTTTCCCATACTACTTTTCCTTAATCTGGTCAACAGATTTTGAATAAAATCCTAGGGTATTCATACAACCTTGTTGTCATCCAAACTAAATCTTTAGTCCTTCTCAAATCAGTTTCTTAACAAGGATTACTTGAAATCCTTACTCAATTTCCTTATTGAGATAAAATCTCGGTATTACCTTAACCAAGAATATAAGATTTATCCAACACATGACAAGATAATAACCTCTCTTGTCAATCCTTTACATTCTTTTCTCAATCAAAACTCAGTTTGGGCATACTGACATTCAAAAGTAGTTATCTTACTCAACGACTTCAAACTAAACTCTTATGCATTACTATATCAACATATTGGACAATAATACCTTTAGTCCAATAATTTCCAACAAAATTGTCTTCATTGACAATTTTCAGTCTTTTTCATCAAAGAACTGTTTAGACTTCACTTAACATTCTGACTTGTTGAGCAATCTAACTCTTAGGATTAAAAACATATCCTCACATGTCCACTCTCTATATCTAACAACTTATCAAACTGAGATTGAAATCAATACTAATTTACATATCCAAACCCCAGACCCATTGGAGTTCTGCTTAAAGTCCTCACTTGACAATCTTATGTCAAAGAGATTTAAGTTTTCAAGACAACCTGAAAACAAATCACAACTAATGGAGAAATTCTCAGTACATCCTTTATTCCAAAAAAAGGATTACTACAATATCTTTCCTTAGAAAGGGTTCCATCCCAAGAGTCCATATCAACTTACTTTCAAGGACAATTCTGCTAAAAAGGCAATGACTTTCTTAGGTCATGATGTCAACCAAGATGAACTACTAGCAAACTGCTTAGAGAATTCCAATAATCGTGACTAAAAACAATCTCAAACTTTTAGAGAAGTACGGAGTTACTCCATGCTCTTCAGAGACCAATACAGATTTGTAAAGAATCTTACCAAATTTCTTTACTTATAATCGAAATGTTTTGGGAAGTTTGACCATACTCCTTAAATTGTATAGGATACCAAGGATATACTAACTCAAAGGAGTTTTACAAGATAGCTGATATAGCAATTGCTATACAAGAAAAACTCTCGTCTTTGAATCTCAATAACTTCACTTGAGAGAAACCTATGTGATTACCAACTCATACTAGAAACTATTCTATAAAACCCAAGGAATTATGTGATCTTATTCCACCATGTGATCAGGATGGGGAGATAAAATAGACATAATCCTTTACTACATTCTCATAGGAATAAGACATGTAATCTTGCCTTACCATGTGATCAAGATGGAAGACAAATTACATTCTTACTCACCACCATGAAAACCGTAGAAAAATTTATTCATGAATCCTTTATAACAACTACCATTACTTTTAGAAATTCATACTTGAATTCTATAAAGTCCAAAGAATTTTCTCAAAAGAGAAAATCATGAAACGATCTTAAATATCCTTAAATCATAACAGCTTGACAGGAACTCGACATAGATTACTAACATACTTGCTTTAACTTTGAATGTCGTTGAAATAAAGATTAGCTACTCTCTTGAAGAATTTGGCGCGTCAAGCCAATGCATTAATTAAAATTATTGACCTTATCTTAATGATGCTACTAACGCTTTGCCCTAGTTTTGTGCTGACACTTGCACATTAGCTGACTTTACCAACTTGACAAATGTTTTGAATCAAAACCGAGTCTCAAAGGAGCTAAGATACTCCAATTCACTTCTGAGCCCCACATTTTCCCTCGAATGTGACACTTCATTCCCTTCTCAAGGTAGAACTTGATGACATACCTTGACTTTTCTTAATTAAACATACATGCTAGACTTTTCTATAATCCATAGTATTGAGTAATCTCTGCCTGATTTAACTCAATCTTAACCCATATTAACTTCACAAGTTCAATAAAAGGGTTGATCACTCCAATCCACTTACTTGCAAACCTTAGGAAAAATGTGATTCCGACATCTTCATACTTATAGCAAAGATTCTTCTTCGATCATTCTCAACTTGTATGCCTACTTGACATACTACTTTAAAATTATGCAAATATGATCCATTGACAAAAGTTTAGTACTTGAGTTCATCCCTTCACTAAACAACAAGCCTTCTGCAAGTTAATAGTCATTTAAATTCCGATATCCAAGAGTGACTATCAAACTCTTTTGATGATCTTAAGGACTTTCAATCCTTTTACAACTTAATCTTCTCAATATAGAAAGTGAACTTTCAAACTTTGCATCTAGTTCAAAACATCCAATCCTTATATCTCTCTACATATAAGGAAATTCCTTTAATTTCCAATCTCTTTTAGCAGAAGAATACCCATGGCCACACAAGATATTCTTAAACTTATCCCAATTCAACATTGGTAAACAAACTAGACTTCTCCATCATTCCCTTGTCTTCTTACTTAACCATAAGGAGAAGACATATACCTTTTTATTAGCTCAAGTTCAAACCACATTGCAAAGAAAGAGCTTATGGTTACGAAGCTTGCCGACAGCTTAACAGTCTCACCAGTTCCACCTTAAGCTTTGGATTCGACTGATATAAAATCTTCAAAATCCTAACACAACTGAAATTATCTTTCAGCGATAAGGGCTAAGCCTTATTAACCACAATATTGAATGATTGATATTTTTCTCCCAACTGTTTAAAATATCAAAGACAAATATACTAAAATCATTCCTTGAATGATCTTCTCGAAACTGAACTTTATCATTTCCATCCTTGAAGAAACATAAGCCAATACCATTGGCAAATTAGAACATCTCAATGTTGATTCCATTACTGGTCCATTATAGACCTCAAGTCTTTTCTCATTATCCCGAGTTGGGTATCATACAACGAAACTCCAATAACGTTGTCACATAGGTTAGTCATCTGGATATCAACAACTCATGTAATCAATTAACACTTGTGCTAAGTAGTTAATTGAACATAAACACATTACTGATGAACTTTCACCTGTTCAATCCATTTTGACCAATCAACCTTATATACAACAACCTTGGTGATTAACCACTTGTCCACAACTTGAATTGAACCAACATTCTTCCTTCCTTTCTTACTATAATCATAAGAAATCCGCATTTCATTTAGGATTCTCAATCCTCTTAACTCAAAGGATTACAACATATATGAAAATCTGAGTTCGAATACTCTCAGATTCAAAATTGAACTGCATCTTCCCATAGTTTAACAATTCAATTGATCCAACACTTGAGCACTTCAAAGCTCTTTAACTTCCATCTGAGCAAAGAAAAGTACAGAATATCCATGATTTTATACTATAGATTCACAAACACAGTTGTTGAAGAAAGTTTCCAAAGACAATCCTTTTCTTTTTAGGATTCTCTTATATCACCTCATGATCCATACTAATCTTCTTAGAATCACTCAAGACTCATAAGATTTTCCAAATCTCAACATTGAGAAGTAGAGGTTCCAACTCCAAACTTCTATTGATAATCGAATTTCAACCAAATTCAGAAATTCCTAAGAAATATTCTCGGGAAAACTCTTACTCTTATGACTTCAAGACAACACTTGAACTTTCACATATCAAGAAAAGAAATTAACAATTTCTTTCACATACCTTTGAATCATGAACTTTCTAATAAAAATCCTTAACTTGAAATCTTCCATCATACGAGCTTAAAATAGGAAACCTTCAAACTAGAAAGTCTTTATGAAGTACAATACTTAACTTCAAAATCTTACAAGAAGTTTCCTAATAACATGGAAGAAATGACGAGGGTACACCCAATTCAGACTCTCAAGAGAGAATAGGAATTCATTGAGAACTTGGTCTAGAACCGGTTCAACTTTAGGAATCTTCACCTAATCTTACTCTGGATCCTTCTCGGAATCCATTCCCATCTCCAGGGAATCAAATGTCCACTATCGGACCTTTTTCAAATAAACCATTACAAACTTATTACCTCATGTTCTCCAATTCCCTTTCCTCCTTCTATCTCTTCACGAGTCTGACTTCCAATCTTAACCACTTTTCATAAATGGTTTTAAGATAACACCAATATAGAATTCTCCATAATTCTATATGGAAGATGAAAGTATTAAGCAAGACTTAGGAACTTTTAGCTCTGATACCACTTCTGTAACACCCCCTTCCTACCCTAGAGGTATTACCGCCAGTAACCCCGATTAAGACTAAACCGAAGCTACCCAAGGCTTTAAACTGACTGCACAAACTAAAACAAACATTACAGCGGAATAAATACAATTGGTCTTATACAAACCTTAACCCAAAAAGAACTAGTAAATAATTAGAACAACCTTCTATTTAAACAAAATCTTCATCAAGTCTTCCTTGATTTCTTACTTCTGAAACTCAGCTTCGCTTTGAAGTAGTTCAACCATGATCCTCACTCAAGTATAGCCATTGGAAACCTTTCTTCAACTTCTGGAGCTTTAAAACTCTGAATCCGCCTCTTGAATCAACTTCCAAGAAGAACCTGATGTGTCGTAAACCAACGGCGGACACCAGTCGATCATATAAAAGAAAAGAAAATGGACGGGTTAGTCTAATGAAAGACTAGCAAGCGGAGAATCTAACTTGGTTCTTATGGTTGTAACTAAACATATTGGCATTCAAATCCGAATAAACTCGGATTATAATCCAACAGTTAGCAGTCTTATAGAGAATAAGAAGGAGACTCGCATAATCAAGAGAGAGAACACCACCGCTTGTGGTTTCTTTTAAGAAGCATAAACAATTGTTGGAAACTCCAATAACGTTGTCACATAGGTTAGTCATCTGGATATCAACAACTCATGTAATCAATTAACACTTGTGCTAAGTAGTTAATTGAACATAAGCACATTACTGATAAACTTTCACCTGTTCAAAACACACACAAAACTACCTAAAAAACAAAAGATTAACGAAGAAACAAAACTACTCTAAGCTTTGGGTTGCCTCCTAAGAAGCGCTTGTTTAATGTCATTAGCTTCACTCTGAGCATGATTTGACAAGATTAGACATTGTCAATGCCCTCAATAACCTGTCAAAGCCCTGTGCACACATCTCAAAAAGACATAAGTAACACAATGATGAATTAAAGATGCATAATATAACTTTCAAAGATCGTTTTAACTTATCAAATATGTGTGCCCAGTTAGCATGAAATGGCAATTGCTCAAATAAATTCAGCACAAGTGGTGGCTTTAGAAAATACTTACAATATGAATCAAAACACTTGTCAGCAATACCACTTTTATCCAACATGAACTCCATATATTCTCCATCTTCCACCTTGTGTTGTAGACTTGGCTCCTCATCTTGGAATTCCATAAGCTTCTCATGTGAGAAGGTGGGGAAACTGGAACATGGGATGTCAAGGCCTAACATAGGGCACACCATGACAGCGGGAGACTTAATAGATGCATCATGTTGATTTTCTCCCTCATGGTTGTCTACTTCATCAGCAAAGAAGTCATCATGGTCAACAAAAGAGTCTTCTTCCAAAACCATAAAACCCTCTAACAATTGACTCCACATGGGTGAAGATGTCTCAGGCTCCCTAGGCTCTGTAAGTATCTCTATGCCAGCACAGAATTCATTGGGCTCTGTGATGCTCTGCTCAACTTGCTTTATAGGTGTGAATTCGTATTGGGCATCAAATTCATCTTCATAACTCACATCAAGTGTAGTAGATTGCTCCTCAACTTGAATCTGGGTATCTGACTCTTGATCGTTTGACTCCAATGTGATTTCACCACTCCTTTCACACAACTCAAAAGGACATGAGATTGTGGAATAAAAACTTGAAGAACATGATTCACAGTGCTCCATGATTATAGCATCCACCCCTTTAGAGAGATCCCTGATTATATCCTCAAGAGACTTATCAACCGGCTGGGGTGGTTGGGAAGATGACTCAACTAGAAAGCTTTGACGGCTCATGAAATAGAGGAAATCCCAGCATTCTTGAGATCCCATAAATAAAAGCCTCTCATTGCTCATGTAGTCAGCCAATCCCCTTGTCTCAAGATTCATACCATGGATAACTCCCATGTTTACCTCTCTATCACTATACTGCAATCCCCAAGCAACAAGTTCAAACACATGGTCTTGAAATCTTGAAAAATAGTCATGGAAGTGTTCATCCTGCAGCTGTCTACAATCGAACAAAGCCATAGATTAGTAGCACGGGTGTTATGAACCGTAAGAAAGGTTCACAACACCAAGAATAGCACACAAGTAAAAACACAAATAGCAACGAGTCCCCGGCAACGGTGCCAAATTTGATGAGGTATTATCAGTGGTCGTTAATACCTATCAAATAAACCTTAGCTTAACCAACTCAGTAGAGCGGTAAGTAAGGGTCGATCCCATAGAGACTCGTGTATTTGTGTTATTACTTGTGTGCCAAATAACCAAAGGGGGGTTTTAAGGAATGAATATCTAAGCTACTATGCAAGAACAAAAATAAATATGAATGCAAGGTTGATTTATATCAATAAAAGACAAACGTGTTCAACTAGTTAAATCCATCATGATATTGATTGGTTGATCATTGATTCTCTTGATTCTCTTCTCACTTGAATAATCTATTGTGGATAATGATCCTACTAAGGATTAAGATCCAAACTTCATATATAGTTGATAGAACTACCAGTCTAACAACCCTAATTAAATAATAACCTAGAAAACCTTCTAGATTCAATTAAATAACAGCATGACGATTCAAGTTATCAATAGAAACAAACACTTAGAGCAACCAGACATCCAAGTGACTTGTGAATTTATTCCCTTCTTTAACCAACTAGTCCAACCGGTACTAAATTGATTAAAGTATACTCTTGATCAAATTAACTCCGACCGGTAATTAATCAAATTCAGTTTTAACTAGAAATTCTATTAGGTGATCAATCTAACAAAACCCTAGTGTAGATTCAATTAAGCACAGGGAATAATTTCTATTCAAGTTTGTTGAGAATCAATCAAACCTCACAACTACATACAAATCATGACTTCAATAACTAGCCAAACACAATGAATTTAGCAATGCATAATTAAATTAAAATCAAACTTACAAAGGTTTCAAAGTCTTCCTTGAGAGAAAACCCTAGCCTCCAAAAGTATGATAAAAGTTATGACAATAATAGAGAGAGAGAGAAAAAAAACTAAAAATAAGGTTCAAATACCCTACAATTAAGCACAAAGTCGGACAAGATATAACCTAAGCCCAAAAGTCAAGCCCAATAGTCGGCCCATGTTGTCCGCGTGCAAAACCAAATTGCTCGGGTTGACCTTCAAACGCGCGGTCGCGCAATTCTTAACTATCCCGCGCAATTGCCTCTGTTCAGCATTCAACTGACACTTCAGAGGCCGTTTTGACTCACTTAGAGTTGGAATTTGGACTCGAAGTAAAAATATGAATTGTAGCTCTTTGAATTATCTTTCCATTGATAATAAATTCAGATCCATCCGAGCATTATAGATCCCAAACCAAGCATTACAAGATAGAGGTATCGAAACAAGAACTCCAATGCATAGCCCGGATTCAAGCGTTCTTTTCCCACAACTTCTTGGTCCTTAGCTCTTCCAATCTTCACTCGTATCACTCTAAGATTCATCAAACTCCACCACAACCATTTAAGATCCATCCCGTCCATGCTTGTTTACCTAAAGATCTGCAAAACCGAACAAAACAAGCGCAAAAACCCGAATTTCCTAGAAAATCTAAAAACCTAAGAACTAAGCTAAACTAAACTAAAACCATGCAAAATAAACATAAATATGCATCCTAAACTATACCTATATGCAAGCTATCAACCATCACCGTCACGACCAATTTGGGAGGCAAAAGGGCAGATTATTGTACAATAGTTGAGGACGAGGCTAAGATTGAGACTGGCGAGTTGGAGACAGGAATACAGATTTTGGAGGCTAGAAGGCGGATTTGCTATAAGGTGGGTGGGAGTGGTGTTGGTTGTGGTTGTCAGCGTATCGAAAGGAACAATGGTGAAGAGGAAAGAAGAAGAAGGATGCGCTCTCAAATCTTGCATTATTGAAGAATGAGAAATATTTGAGGGGTATGGGACCCACATGAGTGGTGGTTATTTTTTGGCAAGATAAGTACCATAAGTATCATAAGGTTGGGGTTGCTAATTATTTTTAAGTCGAAAAGTGTCAAAATTAAGTACCATAAGCTTCGATAAGTGTGTATTACCGAACAGGTATAACAATGTTTATTTTTTCCAAATAAGCTCGATAAGCTTCGTAAGTGCCCAAATAAGGACTACCGAACAAGCCCTTAGTGTTCTTCCATCTATGCGTTAATTAAAATAATTTTATTTTGACAATGTCAAATACCCCAACATGCTATAATCAATTCTTGGAAGCATTCTTTTGTCGATTCCACTCTTAGTGCTTGGATAACGAGAATTATTCCATTTAGGTTATTTTATGTCTTCATTAATGACTCGTATATCTTTTGATCAATTTGTTCTAGGACAGATAGAGAAAAGAGGAAATGGAGGAATGAGCACTACTTTCACACATGTGGTTGCAGAGTGGCCATTCCAACATAACCTCCACATGCTTAACAACTAACCTCTCCTTTGTTGGGAGACCATTCATGTACAATTCCAAAGAAACTTTTTAACTTTAGGAAAGATGTCTAAATTCCAAATTCCCTCAAAGATACAATCTGTATTGTATTCTTCTCTTGACACAAAAATGGAAGCAGAGGATGTGGAGAACTGGTTGTTTTTACTCGGGTGTTAATAAAGTTGGATTGAATCGTGTTTTGAGGGATCAATATGGACAAAATTTAATTAACCCATATACTTGGAACGATTTTAGCCAGCTCCCGTTGACACCATTTTTTTCTCCATATTTATGAAAAAGGACACCTTTATATTCATATCCAAATCTTCTTATGATCCACAAAGCTCAATCAGATGTTTGTTCGCTATCCAAGGGTCCTTCTAAAATTGAATGATATTACTAAATCAAGCAACTCATGGAATTTTCTTTTATATTTTTGAGTTTTTTCCATAGCCGAGACATATTTTTCGAACATGTGTAATCCCGGTTTAATTACGGTGGAGTTTTAAAAAAACTCTATCGGTGGATTTGGCTAAATCTGAGCCATCCAAATATAGTTCAATGGTTAGATTTAATTTGTTCTCTCTCCAAATCTATTAATGATTTTTTCTTTTTAATTTTTTCCCATAGGGTTCACTAATTTACACTAGGGTTTTAGAACTCTATCTATAGAGTTTCAAATAAACTTCACCGGAACAAGACCGGTGTAATCCAATATATTTTGCCCATGTAAATATTTTTCCTAGATGATTTTGACCTAGATATTACCAGGTTTTGAAAGAATTCTCCATAAGAGACAAGGGCGGAAATATAAAAGGACCAGAAGGTGCTGACTACCCAATCCAAAAAGTTTTTTTAGTTTAAAACTTTCTCTTATCAAGAGCTTCAATTTGATATATTATAAGCTCCAATTTGACACCTGAGTAAAACAATTATGAATGTTTGAAGATGGGACGTACGCGAATCACTTTCACAAGCCATTTGTTTAATCAGAATCCTTCCATCTTTTGCTAAACTTTATATGTTAATATTGTACCTGAACGCAATAGCTTCGAAACAATAAGTTATATTAAAATATTTGACTATCGTGTAATAAAAAATGCATGTTTTAAATCATTATTCTAGTTATGTATTATAATTTTTTAGGATTATTTTTAAATATTTTTTAGTATTTTGTTCTTTTTTTTGAAATTGAAAAAAAAAAAGCTAAAAATGTTCGCCCCTCCAATAAAAAGCTTTTGGTGCCACAAATAAGAGAGACATTTTTGCAAAGGTTGATTCATATTCTTAACTTTGCTCAATCGAAGAACTGCTTTTTTTTATTTGTAAATTTTATCCCAACCAGAGTTATAGGAGTGTGATTTTCAGGTTTCTTTTCTTATTGTATAAGTCTATAGGACTATTACAAAAATATTAATTCTAAATAATTTAAATTATATATGTACATTAATTTACAGATAAAATTATAAACGAGTTTACGAAAAACAAAACTGGTCGATTAAAGCTTTACACAAGTATAGTCCCTCCACATGATAAATGAATGAAAAATCATAGCATACGAACATGATTGACCAAAAAATTTGTGCCCAGTTTGTAACTTTCTCCAACTTTAGAAAACATAATTTACGATAAAAAAAAATCTAGCCTTGTTTTATTTCGTCTAAACTGGGTCTAAGTTAAGATGCTTACACGAAAAAGAAAAGAGTACGTACAAAAAATCATGTGTATTTAAGAGAAATATGAACATATGTAGTTCAAGTGAAATTTACAGATATTATATAGTATGTGTTTTGGTCAATTTTCGACTAGTGAGGAATACGGACGTTCGATGTTGAGTGTGAGGCTATGCTATCCGATAAGCTATGATCCGATCAAAATTTGAACACAAGAATGAAAGTTCGACTGAGAGGTGTATTTGATTTCGAGAGCTCGATTACAACTGTTTTTGCATACCCATTACATTTGATTCCCCCTTCTCTATTATGTTATCGCTGGTTGGGCCTTCGGCACAGCTACCCACGATCGTCATGGTCTTCCCTCACGTCCCCTGCCACTCTGCCGTCGGTTTCCCCCACTTCCTTCAACCGCTCGTCCTTTTCTAGAGACGTATGAGTTGGACTAGGCCTTTGGGCTTGGGTTCTTCTTGGTGGGCTGAAGCGCAAATGGATCTGCGGTTCTTGGGCCCAACAATAGCCCCAAAAGAACGCGTAAAATTTTTAAACTTTCGGGATCTTTTTACTGTTGATCTTCCGCGATCTTTGCTATCCCGGATTCACCACGTGCAGCGCCGAGATCTTATGGCACGTTTCGAGGCTGCAGTCGAGGAGACGGATTACTGCTATATTTAATGCGCCTCTGCGGTAGTCATCATTCATCATCTCCGCGTCGAACTCTCCTAAGGTACGAAAGTAGAAAACCTTTCTTCTTCCTTTCGCTTTCTTGCAATTCCTTCTTCTTCCTTTAATGGCGAGGACTCGCGTGGTTTCAAAGCATGGCTTCCAGCCATCGGGGATTCTACAGGAATGTGATAGGGTTGCCAATACCATGACCCTGAGCGAGATGAACCAGATTCTCATAAAGGGAGGCTTTCCTGGGGGGGTTGTGGCGTTGTGTCCTGAGGAGGAGCGCTCAGACTGGGTTCGCCGCGACTGGGCCTGCTTTTTCTAATTCCCTTTCTCTATATCCTGTAACCTTCCTTTTCCTCCACTGGTCCAAGAATTCATGGCCCGCTTTAAACTTTCCCATGCGCAATTACTCCCTTCCACTTGGAAAATTCTGTTTTGGGCGAGTCAGATGGTTGAGGCTGTCGGTGTGGATTTTACGGTTCCGGACTTGCTCCAAGCCTATCGTCTGACGACGGTAAGGCGGGGACGATTTATCTTACAGTACCGGACCGCGCGGCGGACACTCGTCTTGAATGCCAAGGTTAATGGGAAGAATTAGGCCAGCCGATTTTTCTTTCTCGAAATCGCCTCTCTGAACCTTGAATGTCGTTTGTTCCTTAATGACAAGCGGAATCCTGCTAGTAAGATCTTGGCTTTTCTTCTGTTCTGATTCCCAGAGTAATTTTAACGCCTATTCATCCTCGTTTTCTTTTGTTTGCAGACATCCCAAACAACGTCGAACCGTGGAGCCAGTCGGAAAAGGTGTTGTTGAAGCTCTTCAAACTTGCTTCAGCGCAAAGAACGTTCGGAGCCTCTCTTGTTGATCATTCGGAAGAACTTTTGGAGAGTGAAGACAACGCAACCTCTTCGGATTCCGGGGAGTCAAATGGAAAGAATGACCTCACTCTCGTCAAGATGTCATCGGTCCCAGCCTCAGCTGCTGTATCAGGTCCCTTTGTTGGTAAGCGTGGTTCCAATGTAATTTCTCTTGACGACCCTTATTGTGTTCATTCTTCTTACTTGCTCATTTAGCCATATTCAGAAACTCGTGCTCGCAAGTCTGGCTCAACTTTTTCGGCTTCGGACCTGATTCTTAGGAAGATGAGGTCCAGTGACTCAAAGCCTCCTGTTGCTCCTGTGGTAAAAAAGGAATCGACCGACGCTCACAAGTCTTCTCGCAAGCGTCAGGCGTCAAGTGACAGCGACCCCCTTGAGCTCCGAGACGATGTATCCTCTGATTGGTAGTCCCTTCAATGGTATCGTGATCCTAACTTCAAGAAGCGGCATGCTCCCGCCTCCGCCCGTACCATGGCTGTTGAGGTAGGTTCTGGAGCTTCAAAGGAAATAAGTTCTCTGTTTGACTGACTTTCCTGAATTTTGTGACTTCTTTGCCCCTCGCCGCTACGAATCTCTACTGACTTCTGATGGGTCGAATAGGTGCAACTCTTTCAAGAGATCGGCCTGATTATTGACGAGATGGGCAAAGAGATTGTTGAGCCAGAGCGAAGGAAGTAAGAGTTTGCCAAGTACCGCGAAGATGTGGCGAAAGCTCGTGAGTAGGCCGCTGCTCGCGCGAAGGCGCTGGTTGTTAAGGAGGAGGCTGCGAGGGCGCGAGTGGCGGAGCTTGAACGGGAGATTTCTGTCTTGGAGGCGAAGGTCAAAGAGCTTGAGGCGAGCACTGTTGAGCCAGTTCTGGTGGGAAAAGCAGAGGTGGAGGACATAGGGGCGTACTATAGCATGCTGATGCGACAGGAGACTATCAAGGAGTTTGAGGCCGGGGATCTCACCGTCGGGGATGCTGATAAATTAAACGCATTTTTTTTTAGTACCTTCCGTGGCGGTGTCCCCCCAGCTCGAGTTGCTGCCCTGATGGGTGTTGTAGGTTCCCTTGTGACTCCGAGGGCGCATGAAGATTAGGACGACGATGCTGCGGTGGCGCTGGATGGCGAGCAGATTGAAAAGGATGGAGCTCCGACCGATTCTGCATGACTCCTCTTTTTAAGTGACTAAGGATTATGGCGGCTTCGACCGTTTGTAAAAAATTTCAAATTTCATCTTTTGTGGTTGGTTTCAGAAGACAAGTAGTACCTTTGGGTCATGCCGTTTATCAGGCGGTCTTTAGGCTTTTGTGTGGTTGCGAGGCCACGAATATTGTTTTTGATTTGCCCCATGTCACGGGGCGGAGGTTTTATTGCTTATTTTGACAGCTTGAATCTTGCTTGTTGTTGTTTTTTGTTTCTCTTGGTATATCTTTGCAGGTGTGTTCGTCGTTTGGCGGGTGTCGGCGGAGCAGTCCCTGCAGAAGGTTGTCTATTAGTTAAAAGAGAGTGCATAGCTATGGCTCGGAGGGCAAGGAAAACTCTAGACGGCGTTACGGGTGACTTAAGGGGTGTCCATAAGCCCCTGCCTGCTTAAGAGATTACCTACCTTGAAGGTGTGCAATGGACGGTATCCGTTGTCGTTTTGTAGTGCCCTGACGTTGTTTGTCGAAGATCTGGTGCTTACCGGTGGAACAGGCGACGGGAGGGGCGGATCCTCACTGCCGGATGGTGAGTTTCTGGGGAATGTCCTCCCACTTGTACTCGTACTAGCGATGCTGCCAGATAGCGGGCGTCTAGGAGATACTTTCCCGTGCCTTGTAATCGTTTGTAGAAACTTTGTTTCAGAATAGATTTCGCCTTTTGTATGTTATCTTTTGTAGTTTCGAATGTTTGTACCGTTTCTTTTTTCATTGTACCCTGGAGTTCTCCTCTTCTGGCAATGTCTGCCAGGGATAGCTTTATTGGAGATTTTATTCTAGGGAAATTGCAATGAAAACAATTTTAACTTATACATCAGTTGTACTCAAACTTCGACTTTAAGAAATTCATACCGCGAATTATGTCTTACTGTTGTTTATTTCCGCCGTTTTTGGCGTCTTGCTTGTCTTTAGAAGTGGTATTTTCTTCAGGTGTGTAGCATTCCAGCTACGCGGTAGTGACTTTCCATCTTGAGATTACAAACGGTATGCAACCTGACCTGTGATGTCGATTATCTTGTAAGGCCCCTCCCAGGCGGGGCCGAGCTTGCCAGCGTTTAATTTGGCGGTGTTCTGGAACACTTTTCGGAGAACCCAATCGCCGATGCTGAAGGCCCTGATTCGCACGTTCTTGTTGTAACTGCGGGCCACTTGTTGCTGGTGTCGGGCCAAAAGCAATCGTGCTCTCTCCCTGAGCTCCTCTGTGGTGTCAAGATCGGCGGCCAGCTCGGTGCAGTTCTGGTCTGGTGTCTGTAACTCGTACCATGCAGTGGGTACGGTCACTTCTACTAGGATAACCGCCTCGCATCCGTAAACCAGGGAGAATGGTGACTGTCCAGTGGCGGCTTTCGGGGTGGTCCTATCCGCCCATAGAACATAAGGTAGCTCGTCGGCCCACCGCCCCTTAGCTTTGACCAACCGCTTCTTGAGATTGTAGACAATTACCTTGTTGCTTGACTTTGCCTATTCGTTGGCCTTTGGATAGCGAGGAGTGGAAGTCACCAAGTCGATGTTCCATTGCTGGCAATAGTATCGCGTCTTCTTGACGATGAACTACGACCCGTTGTCGCAAACGATTTCCGAAGGTATCCCAAAGCGGCAGATGATATGCTTTTTGATGAACGCGATGACCTGTTGTTCCTTTATCTACTTGTATGCTTCTGCTTCAATCCACTTGGAAAAATATTCGGTGACTGCCAGGAAGAACACTCGCTATCTAGATGAAGGTGGAAGCTTTCCCACGATATCCATTCCCCATCTCATGAATGGCCACGGGGTTAGCGTAGGGTGCAACAGCTCTGGTGGTTGGTGAGAAGTGGTAGCATGTTTCTGGTAGGCCTCTCATTTCTAGGAATATTCTGTTGCATCGTGGCGCATGGTAGGCCAGTAATACCCAAAGTTAAGGGCCTTGTTAGAGAGGTTGCGGCCTCCGGAATGGTTTCCACAATCGCCCTCATGTAACTCCCGGAGGATCTTCTGCACTTCACTTTTCGCCAAGCAGCGGAGCGAGGTTCCCGTGGCGGACTATTCGAACCAAACTCCGTCTTTCGTACTATAGCGAGTTGCCCTCATCCTAAGCGCTCTAGCTTCGGACTTGTCTGCTGGTAATTGTCCGTTCTCGAGCCATCGCAGATATGGTTGAGTCCAGCACTCCTCTTCTTGGGTTGTGTCGCGGGCGCTTACCTCTAGATTGTCGTCGTTGCGCATCACTTGATTCTCACTGTCAAGCATCTCTCTATCCCTGTTGTCAAGAATATCCATTTGAGTACACACTTCCTCAGTCCTAGCGAGCTTTGGACCGAGTTGTACTACTTGCCCTAGGGGATCGGCTCTTATGGGAATTGCTGGGGATAGCACGTGCACTAATGAAATTGAAGGGAACTCTCCTTGATCTAGGGCGAACGCCAGGTTTGCCAAGGCATCGGCTTGGGGGTTTTCCTCCCTTGGAAATTGTTGGATGGTGAAGGTTTTGAACTTACGCATGATCTCCTTGACTCTTTTGGCATATGCGGCCATCCTGGCATCTCTGGCCGCGAAGATCCCCAGAATCTGGTTTACGACCAACAGCAAGTCGCACTTTACGTCTAGCTCATTGAAAGAAAAATCATGGGCAATTGTTAGCCCCAATATTAGCGCTTCGTACTCTGATTCATTTTTGGTGGCTTCAAAGGCACACCGTACTGCATGCGCTATCCTCTCCCCCTTGGGTGATTTCAGCACTACGCTGACTCCAACTCCTTGACCGTTAGAAGCCCTATCCGTATGCAGGGTCCAAACACCAAAACTCTCAGTTTTTGTTATGAAGGCTACCTGCTGTTTGGCTGCACTCTCCAGCGTTGGGCTGAAATAAGCCACGAAATCCGCCAACGCTTGAGATTTGATTGTCGTTCTTGCCAGTTAGCTTTAACTGGCACATCATAGAATAACCGGCACCTATCGGATGATTTGGAGATGAAGCGATTCAGTGCCGCCACTTTGCCAGTCAACTTTTGTATTTCACGCATCTGGGTGACCGCAGGTTGACTACGTCTCGGATCTGATCGAGGCTGGCCTCGATACCGCGTTGGGATACCATGAAGCCTAGGAAGCGGCCAGATGTTACCCCAAATGCGCACTTAGATGGGTTCAGCTTCATATGGTAACTGTCCAGGATCTGGAATGCCTCTTTTAGGTGGTGGATATGGTGAACTGCTTGTTGTGATTTGACGAGCATATCATCAATGTAAACCTCCATCGTCCTGCCTATTTGCTGCTGGAACATACGGTTCACCAATCTCTAGTAGGTAGCCCCGACATTTTTGAGCCCGAACGGCATGACTCGGTAATAGTAAGTACCCTAACTGGTGATAAACGAAGTTTTCTCCTGATACTCCGGGTGCATTTGGATCTGATTGTACCCTCTGAAAGCATCCATGAAAGTCAGCATCTCGTGGCCAACGGTAGCGTCTGCCATGGCGTCTATGTGTGGTAACGGAAAAGAATCTTTCGAACAGGCCTCGTTGAGATCTGTGAAGTCGATGCACATCCTCCACTTACCGTTTTTCTTGCTCGCCACTACAACGTTCGCCAACCACTCCAGATACTTCACTTCTTTGATTTTTCATGTTCTGAGTAGATTCTGGACATCCTCGTCAATGATCAGATTCCTTTCAGGCGCGAACTTCCGCCTTTTTTGCTTCACTATTGGATGGCGGGGATCCACGTTCAGTCGGTGCGTGATAACGGTAGGATCGATCCCCACCATGTCTCCGTGGGTCCATGCGAAGCTGCTACTGTGCTCTTTGAGAAAGTTGATTAACTCGGCTTTTCTCTCAAGGACCAGATCCTGCCCGATTCTTATTGTCTTATGGGGTTTCTGGCTATCGAGGATAACTTCCTCGATCTTTTTGGCCTCGGGGTCCCGTGGTGGCGCGGCCCCCTTGGCCTCCTTTAATTGCTATGTTGTCTGGGCGACGGTCGCCTTGAGAGCGGAATTGTAGCACTCTCTGGACAGTCGCTGGTCACCTTTGATTTCATGGATTCCCCAAGGAGTGGGAAACTTGATGGTCTGATGGTAGGATGACGGAACCGCCTTCATGTCGTGGATCCAAGGTCGACCCATGATGATGTTGTAGTAGGACGGGCAATCTAGCACGAAGAACCTTACTTGTAAGTTAACCCCCTTGGCAAAAGTTGGGAGGGTTATCTCTCCGAGCTTGTGTGTAATCTCTCTGCTGAATCCTACCAATGCTAACGATTTCCGGAGGATATCCTCTTCTTTCAGCCCCATCTCCTTGAGGGCGTCAAGCGTCATCATGTTGGTGGAGCTCCTTGTGTCGATGAGAATCCTTCTCATCAACACGTTTCCCATTGACAATGAGATAACCAGCCCGTCGTGCTGAGGGCCTACCAGACCCTCCGAGTCTGAGCCGTTGAAAGTAATGGCGTCTCCAGGGTGTCCCCCGGGTTGCGGATGCTTGCCATCAACTATCCATCTGGGCGTCCCCGTGCGTGGCATTTTGCTGCCGAATAGATGACACCGCAGATGTCTGAGCCTCGGGTGATGACGTTGACGATCTTGGCGTACTCAGGGGACGACAGGATGTCCATTGGTTCGGACATATTCTGGTTGGGGGGTATCCCTGAATTCGACGAGATCTCGGAAAACAATCCCCTTGAATGGAGATAAGCCAGCTCTTTTCTGAGGGAGAAGCATTCGTCCCTCTCGTGCCCGTAATCCTCGTGAAAGTCACACCACTTCGTCTTATCTCTCTTGGGGTTGGGATTTTCCTCCTTCTTGGGCCATCGGATCCTGTCCCCGAACTTCTCGAGGCCTTTCACTATCTCTGCGTTCCCTAAACCGAGGTTGTACTCATGGACTTTCGCTCGCTGAGTGGCGTCCTTTTTCCCGTTGGGCTGTTTAACGCCAACAACGTGTACCCCGGGCGCCTCCGGTCGAGCTTTTAGGTACAGCTGTCCGCAGCGTTCCTTCGATGGTCGGAGGAGGCCTTTATCTCCACCCGGTCGAAAACTGAAGAAGCCCTTGCGGGAACCTCGTCTTCCTCCAGTCTAATGTGCGCTAGACCCTAGTGCCCGCGGTCCTGATCCAGGACGCCGAGGCGGTGGGTACCCCCGGGAGGGTGGCTGTCGGAGTGACCATTTCTGCCGACGAGGGCTGGCCTCTGGTTACGGAGAGAGGGTTGGACGCTCCCCCCATATTGAGGCGAGCGGTAACCTCTCTGAGGGCGCCGGCGAGTCGTGGCCCGTTCTACGATGCAGACGCTAACTGCAGTTGTTCGCGCAGGTGGGCGTTTTCCGATGTCAGATGAGCGATGTGGTCCAGGTGGGATTCGCTGCGTTCTTTCTTGTTGGACATGTCCTGTTGGAGGGTCGTAATCTTGGACGCGAACTCATCCAGGACGTTGCGGAGGTTCAGAACTTCTTCTGCCCCGTCTCCTGCGGAACCACCTGCCGCGTTCTCCGTCGACCCCACCTCCGGTGGGAAGCGGTGGTGCAGGCGGATTCGACATCTTTGACGAATGACTTGGATTTTGATCGGAATGAAATGAAACCAGCTAGGGCCCCACGGTGGGCGCCAAATTGTTTTGGTCAATTTTCGACCAATGAGGAATACGGACGTTCGATATTGAGTGTGAGGCTATGCTAACCGATAAGTTATGATCCGATCAAAATTTGAGCACAATAATGAAAGTTCGACTAAGAGGTGTATTTGATTTCGAGAGCTCTATTACAACTGTTTTTGCATACCCCTTGCATTTGATTCCCCCTTCCCTATTATACTATCGCCGGTTGGGCCTTCGGCGCAGCTACCCATGATCGTCATGGTCTTCCCTCACGTCCCCTGCCACTCTGCCGTCGGTTTCCCCCACTTCCTTCAACCGCTCGTCCTTTTCTGGAGACATTTGAGTTGGACTGGGCCTTTGGGCTTGAGTTCTTCTTGGTGGGCTGAAGCGGAAATGGATCTGCGGTCCTTGGGCCCAACAGTATGCATTTATATTTCCTACTATAATCAAAATATATATCCCATTACCAAAACTAAAGTAAAGATTAAATATGGTGATTTAATTATTACGAGTATTATTTTTTTTTATGTAGGATAAGGATTAGAGTCGCCACAAATATTATTTGGGTTCACATAGAATATTCACTAGGAATGAGAACCGGTTACTAACTAATTCTAGAGAGGAATGGGCAAACCGCCGCTCGTGGGGTTAGAAACGGTGTACCCGTGGCACTACCCCAAAGTCTTAACCGTTGAACTAAATGCCCGAAGACATATGGTGATTTAATCATACTTTTGTCTGCATGTGCTTTGGATTTTCAAAGGCATTGAAAAATCCGTTGTATTATAATTCTTTCCATGTAATATACATGATGATAACATGCGCATGAACATGTACTAAAATAATTTCTCGAAGGCCCACAATTGAATGGACTCTCATAGATTTAGAATTTTAAACTTGTGAGATCATCTGGGATGGGCCCAATAAAATAGACTCGCTAGTACCACCAACTTGGCTGTTCCATTGTTTTTGGCTTTGTCGTAGGACGACGTCGTTTTCAGATTCCAAATGCATATGAATCGGGGCTCAAAACATATACGTCCTCTTGGACTTGCGAAAATTGATCAAATAAACACCTCATCTTTATTTAATTATTTTAAACGTAGTAAACACTTAAGTTTAGTAATTGGTACAATCTTAAGATTCACTCTCTTTCGGTGCAAGTGAGGACTGTCCTATACGGTGATGTAAATTTTTAATTAAAAATAATAAAAATACAAACACATATATTTATATATATCAATGCATCTCAATTGGAGCATATTTTCCATCAAAAAATTCGAGAAATTTTTGTGCACATAGAAAAAGTGTTATGCGCACACCGAAATTCACTCTTCATAAAGAGTGAGTTCTATGGATATTGTACTGGACAAAGGTACGTATCACGGGTAACGGGTTGACCCGCTAAAAAATTTATTGACCCACGACCAGATCCATGGGTTGTAGGTTTTGCGGGTCGGGTCTCGGGTCGACCCGTTTGACACACAAAGGCAACTCCGAATGTTCCACAAGTAGTGGTGCTCAACGGGTTGACCCGACTCGACCCACAACTTTTTAAAAAAATTAAATATTATATTATTTTGTCAAAGAGTAAAAAATTATTATATTACTCTTGAGTCGATCCGTTGAGCACCCCTACTTGTGGGACATTCGGCAACAATTGGAATTTTTCATAAATTAAATTAATATGTGAGACATTCGGGTTGATCCGTTGAACACCCCTACGTGCGGATCGATTCGTTGAGCACCCAAAATTTAGAGGAACTCCAACTAGAAACAAAATTAATCTTGGGGCAACAATTGGAATTTTTCATAAATTAAATTCAATGAATACAAGTGAGATGAATGTCATTAATTAAGAAACAATATGCTAAACCATGATCCATATATGTCAACATGTGGATCTTAAGTCGAGTCTCATATACAGGGATAAATATTCGAACCCTAGAGTATTGAAAAAAGTAAAAAGTAAAAAACACAATCAAACATATATATTCAAAGTTAAATTTACAGAAGAAAGAATCTAATCTGAGGGAGCATGAAATTGCATGGCGTGCAACATGCAGTTCGTAGACAAAAGAAGATTCTGATTCTTTCACCATAGGCATCATATTGCAAGCTCCTTGATCTAGCTATAAATATCTATCCATTTGTCTACTCTACTCCATCACTAGCTAGCACGCAAATTCAAGAAGATTATATGCTTTTGAAATCGATCACTAATTACTATGCTAATTTCACCTTTCAAACCTGCCTGCGCGCAGCTTTACTTAATCAAGTTTATCTTCCAAATTAAGTAAAATCTATTCGGTTAGCTTTTTCTGGGTTAAAAAGGGGAGCTAGCTGATTTGCTCCATGTGACTTAGCACCTAGCTACTTCAATATTTGATTTTCGTTGATTTCAAAGTCTTTATGGTAAAAAAGGCAGAAAGGAAGAAATTTGAACTGCAGAAAGAAGAGCATAAATTCATTAAGATAAGTATACTAACGGCGAATACAATTGGGGGTAGCGAAAGAAGCACACAGAATTGTAGTATAAAAATGTGTTTGGAATCGCTTTTAATTTTAAGAAAGCAAATCTTCGCGTCAAACGATGCGTTTTGAAGGAGACCAACCGTCCAACCACAATCAGAATTTCTGGAAGCATATCTTCTTCCATCTTCAGGCCCTACTGCTCCTAAGATCCATCACCATCATCCATAGATATGAATTCCAGATAGATAATATCTTACTTTATACAGTACGTAGTATATGTATCTTGTAGGGGCCAACTGTCTAGGTTAATTTTTCCAATTCAAATGAACTTTTTATCCTACCGATCGAGAATATTTTTATGCATTCTGTTGAGAATACTCAAGAAGTTAAATTAAGTTATTACATTTGCATCGATTACACTTTTTATTATCAATTAATTTTAGAATGGAATTTCATTATGTTTATATATCTGGATTTATGTATACAATATATATGATTCTCTATTATAGCCCACATAATTTTCATATGATATTGAGTTTGCTAAAACGAGATTGAGATGACACCGTCCATTATTATCACCGTCATTGTGTTAGTTATAAAGAGATTGAGATGTTAAACATGCATGTTTATCTAAGTGCCAACTGGCTTGGCCAGTTATACTTGCGGAGATATATTGAACTGTTATTATAAGCTTTTGGATTACTTCTCTTATTTTCATTTGATTTTAGGATAAAAATTCAAATCGGACTTATATAAAAGGCTTAAGTAGACATGATCCCTGAACTTTTCATACATTCAAAAGCATATTCATCTTGAACCCAACCGATATGACCCAACTCGAGACCAAATCAGCCTATCATGCATGATTAGAGCTATCAAAAGCTGACCCGACCCAAAAAATTGACCCAAACCGTCGAAAATTTTAGGGTCAAGACCCGAAAAGTTGAACCCGAAACCCGTTGCGTTGATCCGATTTTTTATATTTTTAGAATATAAATAATATATTTTGAAAATTATAATATATTTTATTATTAAAATATATAAAAATAAAATATCATTATAAATATCATTTTTTAATAAAATAATATTTTAGTAATTGTAAAAAATTCGATTTTCTTGGCTTGTTGGATCGACCCGACCCGCCCGAAAACCCACAATGACCCGACCCGATTTGACCGATGACCCGTTACGACACGAACCCGAAATAACATGTAAAGTTTTGTGGTGACAAAGAAACTAAGCCACGTTATAATATATATTTTTGCGGTAAGAATGATTCATATATGTCTTTAGATTATTGAATTAAATAACTGATAAAATTATCTTCTGAACAATCACTCTTTTTTGAAAGAACAATTCAAAACTTCATATCTTTCATTCAAAAAGATACTTTGAAGTGTCTTTTTTTTAATAAAAATATTTTAAACTTTTTAATTTATTTGACTTAAGTATCTTTTTTTTTATTTGGTAAGATTTAGGGTAGCCTAAGTACTTGGTCTAGCGTTAACGGGTGAGAACTGATTTACCAACCAATTCTAAGAAAGAACGGCAAACCGCCGCCCTGAATGTTTGAACCTAAGACCTCTTGCACATTGGCAAGAGGCTCAACCGTTGAGCCATGAGCACTTGATCGACTTAAGTATCTTTTGAAAATCTTTAAGTCGCACCTGAGAGTTATTTAATTTAAAACAATAAATTAAGATACAAGGGGTAGATACAAAGATTACGCACCAAATCCATATGGGTTGGAAAAAATGGAGGAAGGCATTGAAAACGAATTCTATGCGAAAAAAGTATCTCTCAAACTAAAGGGTAAATTTTACAAGGTGGTTATTAGGCCATCCCTGAAATTTTGTCAAGTACAAATGTCTAAGAGGTAGAGGGTGGTTTTAGATGAGATAAGGATGCTATATTAATTGGATATGCGATCACACCGAGTTAGAAAAGATCAAGAATGAAGCCATACGCGACAAGGTTTATGTCACCAGTATGATGGAAAAGTTGTGAGAATTGGGATTCTGATATATGGTTCGGATACGTGCAAAGATAGCAATCAAATGCCCTAGTATGCAAGTGTAAGGGTTTAGCCCTTGGAGAGTTTCATTGGAAAAGAGGTCGGTCTAAAAGGTGATGGGAAGAAGTATGTAAACAAGATCCTACTCGATCATATGGGCCTCACAGAGGCCAAGACCCAAGATAGGATCGATCATGTGGAGGAAAAGTATTCTAGATGGCTAGGTATAGGTTTGGTGGGTTGTAGGTAGGATGTCGGGTTCTTGGAGTTTTATATTTAAGGTTTAGTGTTGAGGGCTTGGAGTTCGAAGAGTGTGGTTCTTGCTAGCTCTAGTGTGGGTTGTATGTTTTTTATCCTATCCCTTTAGTCTCTCTTTTTCCTATTTATATTTTTTTATTTTTGTTTTTTGTATATGCTTTATCTGAGTTTGACGAAAACACTCTCAATTTACCCAGATAAGAGCATTGTAAAAAAAGAAACTAATTAAAGGACATATTTATGATATCACAATAAATAAAATATGCCGGCCATTTGGTAAATATCAAGATCTTCAAAATCTAATCTTGCACAACCTTACCCATTTGGCATAAGAATGATGAATCATTTCAGATTGGCCAAAAATAGAAATGATCTGAATTATTACCGGCCAGTTGGGGAATTTTATTTCTTAGATGTCCAATTTATGTAGGAAGCAAGCTAGACCAGGCCATGTACATCTATGATCTACCACAAAGTAAAATTCATGGATGATCGAATAGTCTATGGCCCTCGTACGTTCAACCCATCTTGTCATGTTCTTTTATTAATTTGATCTAACGTTTCGAAACTCCTGAGGATAAAATCCAAGACAAATCAAATGAACCCAGACAGCAATAGTGTAAGTGGACAATTTACCAAGCACAAACTTAAATAAGAGGTGATTCCTCTTGGATTGTAGTGGAATCATATCCAAGATATGTCGGGAGCTACCATTTTTCCTGACAAATTTGTCTTCTAATTAAGAGGAGCTAACGAGTTAGTTCGATAGTCATTCGAATATAATTTATGGTTTACATAACTACACATTTGCACCCATAGAATTCTCGATAATGCATTTATTATTTTCATTGAGATGAGTATCTTAGCAAGGTTAACTTTGGTTTCAAATTAATTTTCCTACCTCTTGAGTAATATGAATTTTTAAAATTGATTTAACGCAACGTATATATTGTTTTAGTCCACTATCAAGACTTATAGATTTTCCGTAAAGAAAACTCCACTGCATAAATATTGTTGTTGTTGTTGTTGTTGATTCAACACACCATATATGTTGTTTTGGTCTACTATTAAAACTTATGGATTTATAAGAGTTTTTTTTTTCCAAAGACATTGTCAATGAGAGTTGGAACGAAAAATCTTATATTATATTTGAAATTCTAACCTCTTGACTAAATGACCAAATACTATAAGAGTTTATATTGGTTCAGTATACTCTAGCTTAAGATCGCACCGATTGAAGAAGGAGGTTGCATACTCTTTCCTAGGGATTTCTTCATGCTTACTCAATTTAAAGTGAGTAAATAGAATTCCAATTCATAATATTATAGGCACATATTCGTATGTAACTGTTGTGAGAATTTGACTATAAACCGAAGACTGACCTTCCTTTTGTTGTTGTTGATCCATTTTAAACATCAAATTAAATCTTCTACTCCTTAAATATACTCCCTTCTATACTCCCCTACGACGTGATTGGGTGATGAAATATTTCTAAATTACATTAAAAAGGAAACTTAAATATTAGTAAAATATAAAAAAATATCTTCTAATCAATTAGAATAAGGGAGTATAAGAGGGAGCTGACTCAGCTGAGTATGATTAGGGAGTAGAAAAATCGGACCGAACAAGTTATTATAATGGAAATGGAAAACGGAATTTTTTTTTATTTTTTTTGGTATAGGAGAGTGATTGGAATAGTTAATCTCTAAATTAAGATTCACCATACAAATGCATTTCTATGGAAAATGAAAAACCCGAATATTTGATCTCAAATGAAATAAACGTGTTACCTCAAAAATTGACCAGGGTACACATTTTCAACCACATTGTATATATTCAGAGACTCGAAATATCCACGAAATCTTGCACATTATGAGAAGCTTGTGAATTACTCCGTATTTGTTTAGAATATTTAAAACGTTTTTCTAAGATCAAAACGTTTTCTAAGATTAATTTTTTTATATTTTAGAATTTTAGCTTTTAAATTCAATTTTTTAGTGGAGAGCTTGTGATGCAGAGGGTGACCAAGACTATTATGCTTATGGATAAAGTTGCTAAGCTTAATGATCCTCAGTGTGAGTTGTTGTTACTTAGGGCATGTACTAGAGTTTCCAAACTCTACTTTGCTTTGCGTACTTGTCCTCCTGATATTTTTGAGATGACTCAGCGCTCTTTTGATTGGGCTCTTCGATCTTCTTTGGAACGTATTGTTACTGCTTCGGGACCTGGGTTTGGTGATTGGCAATGGCGACTTGCCACCTTACCTTTTGCGTTTGGAGGGCTCAGTGTTTATTCTGCAGGTGATGTTCGCCATTATGCTTTTCTTGCTTCTCGGTTACAATCAGCCGTTTTGCAAACAAAGCTTCTTCAGAATGCTGGAATTGTTGGTCTTGGTCATGCATTTGATGATGCGTTGAGTCTTTTTAATAGAAATGTGGATTCTGACTTTTTGCGTAATCCTAGTGAGGTCGCTGCCCCTAAACTCATGAAGAAATTGGCAGATATATATTTCACAAAGGTTACTACTTCTGCAGAATCCACCTTTCCTTTATCTCCTCGGCAATCGACATTGTGGAAATCGCAGCAGGGATATCACACCTCTGTTTGGCTTCGGGCGGTCCCCATATCGGGTTTGGGACAGACAATGAATGCTAAGACTTACCGCTGTGTGTTGTGTTATCGGTTGGGTGTCCCTTTGTTCTCTGTTTCGACACCTTGCTCTGCTTGCTCCAAGGTTTTTGATGGGGATATCTTTGGTGATCATGCAGTGTCGTGTGCTGGTCTTGTAGGTGTTAAGCATCGGCATAATGTTGTTCGGGATACCCTTGTTGATATTTGGTATTAGTTTGGGATTTCGACAAGGAAAGAGGTTGATATTGGACTGTCTGGCGAGAACGACGGGGCTCTCCGACCTGCAGATGTGTTACTCTATTCTTGGGATCGAGGGCGTGATGTATGTGTTGACTTGACAAGATCTTCTCCTTTGACGCATTCCGGTTTGTCTGACTTTGTTCTGGGACGAGTTGTGGTTGTTGTGGCTAATCGAAAGAGGGTCAAGTATGAAGCTAGTTGTCGGGCTTTTGGTTATGGTTTTCTTCCTTTCTCCTTTTCTTCTCTAGGGGAATTGGATAAAGATGTTGTAGCGTTGTTGAAGCGGGTTCAACAGTTTTCTATGACTCAAGACATTGGGGCTCATTCTGCTGCTCATATCTTCACCAGAATAGGCGTTGCTATAGCTAGAGGAGTGGGGGCCTAGATTGTATCTCGGCTTCCCACTAATTTTATGTAATGTGTTTGACTTTGTAAGTGTTTATAATAATAATAATAATAATAATAATAATAATAATAATAATAATAATAATAATCACGTGCAAACGCCCGCGTGTGTGAGAATTGAGAAAGTTCCCTGGTCGTTCGATCGTATCACACGGACGGTTGAGATTGCTCCTATTTTTAAAAAACTGTAAAAAAAAGGAAACGTGCCACATGGAGTGTTTAGGAGACGCGCTTTTTATAAACTCCATCGTCTTCTCTTCTCTCGCCATTTCTCTCTCACTCACTTTTATAGTTTCGGAAGCGGTTTTTAAGCAGTTCAAGCGTGAATCGAACCTATTTCAGAGCGATTTCGAGCCTGATTCTTACCATTAACGCCATTAGAAAGCTCAATCCAGTTCTAGATGGAGAAGCAAAGTTCATTTCAAGAGAATCAAGGTTCTTACTCTCGTTTTAAATTTACTGAAACCCTAGGTTTTTATTTTTGTGTTTGCCGAGTGTATATATACTAAATGTTTGATGAATTGTGTGTTTTTAGTGTTTATTTGAGTTATTTGAAGTTGATAGTGTCGATTTTTGTGTTATTGTGCTTTTCTGAATAAAAAATGCATGAATTGTCACTTTCTTTTTACTCATTTTTTGGTCCTACCACTTGAATAAAATACAAATTGTGTGTGCATGTGCGTATTTGATGTTTTATCCAGGTTTTTGATGTTGAGTTTTGCAATAGGTGATTGTGGCTTTGTTAGTTGCATGAAATGATTTGGTATACGTGTGTGGGAAAGTGTTAGTGATCTTGTGTTGACTTTTGTTCACTCATTTGTGCATGTTTGTTCATTCAAACTGGCATAACATTTGTTCATCAGAAACTGACATTTGTTCATAAGAAACTTGCATTTGTTCATCAGTAATTTGCATTTGTTTATCAGTAACCTGCATTTGTTCATCGGAAACTTGCATTTGTTCATCCATAAAATCAAAAATTGTGGTTGATACATGTGTGAATTTGTGCTTTTGTATAAACATCCAAGATCTATTAAACAACGTTCTGCAAATTATAAACAAGTAAAGCATCTAAGGTTTGGTACAATGACAATCAGAGAAGATGAAATATGTGCTATTTGAAGAGGTTTATTGTTGTTTTGATATGTTTTTTTGTGCTTTTAAAATAGATGGTTAAATATGTGTTTATACTGTCTTTTATCCCTTTTTTGTAATAGAAATCAGGAGCAAATACGGAAGTGATGCCTCTTCCACCGTCGAAAAGAATGTGAGAAGAAAATCAATTGCTAAAAAGCCGATTTCAAAAGCAATTGCTACTGAAGTGCCTGTATTGAGGCAAAAGTCGGTCGTTGAGTCGTCTCCATCAAATAAGAGACGTCGGCTGGACAAGGAAAAAAAGGTTGTGTCTGATGAATTCTCCGATGATATGTTGCTAATTAATATGATCCCTAGAAAGGGAGTGATGATAAACGAACCATCTGAGAGGGAAATGGATGCTATTGTTGGTAAATTACAAGTTGTTGGGAAGAAGAGGAAAGTTGATATTGTTGTCGGTAAAGGACAAGGTGTGGGTAAAAAGCCAAAAGAGAAGGTGCGATTGAGAGCTTTGAAGCGTGGGCATTTGTCGTTGAATCACAGGAACTCTCCCAAGTTGATTTGTGAAATTGTTGCTGGTTTTGAAGGTGAAAGCAAGTTTACTGCTCTTAAGGAGATGGGGTTTGAGTACCTCATACAGTGGAATGTGACTGATTGATAGGCTATTTTCCTACACCGCAAGTATACGGTTCGGTTGTAGTAATCAAGGTGTCGAACACAGGGAACTTGTAGTATTGATTGTAGCACGATTCAGTAGACTAAGCCAAAATTAAGAAAAAGGAGTTGTAATTGCTTTCAGAAATAACTAAAATCAAAATTTAGAATTAACTATCAATGGAGAAAAGCATTCCAAGGTCAGGATCCCCACAATGATTATTCAATAGATTACCGGTGATATTTATTTGGATTTCAATTCAAATGTTGTTTGAAGGACTAACTATCTCAAATGTTAACATTAACTCTTTTCAGACGATTAATGCATGTACCTAGACTCGACTAGCAGTCACTCTCGCACAAAGCAAGTCTTATTTAGGTCCTTTAAGTTCTTTAGAGATCAATGAATCAATAGAAATAACATCCGCTCTCGCGCTCCGTTAAGACTACTCAATCAATAATTCCTAGGATAGGTTAAGTTCCACAAGTGAATTAAGTCACTCTCGCACAAATAATTCAACAAGTTCAAACCTAGGGATCTAACATGAATTAACAATTTGTGAATTCAATTCAATCAATCTCTTGTTATTCTTATCTCCTCTCGGTCTCAAATTATAACAAGATTCCTAATTCAAGCAAATTAGGTCATTAAGCATCCTAGGTTGAATCAAACAACAATTCAAATCTCAATTCAACCAATCATCACCATTAAATCTACCTATTAAACCATTGGGTTCACCCTTCCTTAGAACTAAGAAATTAGCTAGACATAATATGGAGAGATAAGAAATCTAAATCAAAGAGAAACATACCAATTGTCTTTTCAATAGATCTAAATTCAACTCCAATCAAGTCTTGCCAAAAATCCACAAATCTCCAATCTAGGGTTCTTCAAAGAGAGAGGCTAAGAAAATAATACGTAATAATCATCCAAACTTAATCTCTAAGTATTTATATGAAACCCTAAAAACAAGATAGAAAAGGCCCGAAATTAATAAATAAAACACGCGGAGGAGAAATTTCGGAAAAAGACGCAACTCGGTCTGAAACTCGGTCGAGTTTCAGACCGAGTTTTGTAAAACTCGGTCGTGACCTGGACCGAGTTTTGGACTGGTGCACTGCTCCGTTTGAAATGTTAAATGAGCTTCCTCCCGTGCCTTCCACCGAGCTTTTGCCCATCTTCTCTTCAATTCCTTGCATCCGCTTGACTCCTAGACACTTCCTATCGGGTTGCTCCTCTTGCCCTTGTCCTTGTCGTTGCCAAAACTCCTTGAATCCACCTCTAAATGATCCTGAAATCGAACAAAGCAAGAGTAGAAACCGAAACTACAAAATCTACTAAAAAGACAATAAAACCAAGAGGAAAATAAAATAAAAACAACTAAACTAAGGAAATAAACATGCTTTATCCTAGACTAAAATGCATGCTATCACTGATCTACCTAGTAAGCTGTGATATTATGTTGCTAGCTGTTTCGATCCTGCATCTTGCACATTGAAGATTGGTGATGGACCAGGTGTTAGGATAACACCTGAACTTGTGCATTTTTACCTTGGTCTACCTCGTGGTCTAAGGACAATTTCTGTCCCGAAGACTGTCAAGCATTCAGACATGTACAATAGTTTTAGAGAACAGTTTGTGTTGGATGAAATTGATGAGGTGACAAGGAAGAACAAATTGATGGAGTTTGAAAAGATCAAAATTGGGCTTTTGAGTACATTGATCAAGGGCTGATAACGGTGGTGCTTGGTTTAGGAGGAACTTTATTATATTGTTCTACACCCTCTGTATAGAGAGCATTCAAAATGGTGGTGTAAACTTAAAGTTCTTGGATCATTTGGGAGACTTGGACAAGATTAGTGAGTACGATTGGTGTGCTCATCTTATTGAGAAGTTGGTTGAGAATGTTGATTCATGGAGGAAAACAAACAATGGGTTTTTCAGAGGATCTATTATATTGTTGCTAGTATGATTTTCTAATTTGTTCATTACTATCATCATTTTGTTCATTGGTTTATGCATATTTGTTCATTAATAAGATTAATTTGTTCATTAATTTTTTTCATGACAGATTGTCTATTGTGATTGCATGCTCATCTACCATCGCCCTGAAACCCCAAGATCCTTCCCTGTGATCAAGCATTTCAACCATGATTACTTTGTTCAGAGAGAGAGAGAGTTTCGAGGTTTCCAAGGGTGGTTTTGGAAAAGGGTGGTTTCGAGGTTTGCCTGATTTTGTTTACCCTGGTGTTTATCATGACAAGAATGAAGGGAAAGCCCCTACTTCTGAACATTTTGAAGAACGAATTGATCTTGGCGATGGCGGTGACGTATAAGTTTTGATATTTGCATGTTTATGTCTTTATATTTTTTGCATGATGGTGATGTATATTTATTTGTTCATTAAAAAGTGCATATCATTTGTTCATAAGAAACTAGCATTTGTTCATCACAAACTAACATTTATTCATAAGAAACTAGCATTTGTTCATTATAAACTAACATTTGTTCATCAAAAACTAGCATTTGTTCATCACAAACTAACATTTGTTCATAGCATGTTGTGTCTTTTTTTTTCAAAAAATTATGTACTTATATATATTACTTCTTGTGCAGTCATTTCTGAAAGAACATCTTGAGATGTCAATGGAGCTTGCATCATCTTTAAAGAGATATATTGATCATGTGCAAAGAGCTCCAACTAAAATTGCCAGCCACAAACTTTTCACCAAGATCAATGAAAATTTTGATAAGCTATTAGGGTTGAAGGGTTCTTCATCATCATCCCAATCTAGCACTCAAGAAGATGCTGAATCGCCAAGCCAAAATTCATTCTGGGAGGAAGCTACAAAGGTTTTGGATGAAATTGAGGCTGCAATGAAGGCAAAGAAGCGCTTTGAAATACCTTCTTTTGACCTGGGTGTGTTTCAATCTAGGGATGATTGGGATGGTGTTGCAGATATTGGTAGGGAAAGCGTTATGATGAAAGAAGATGAGGCCAAGAAGGTTGATGTGACAAGGAAGAAGGAACTAAAGATTTCCTTTGTTTGTAAGGGATTAACTGATGAACAAACTAGAAAAAAGGTTGAGGAAGACAGGAGAAGGATTGAAGGGAAGAGAAGTTGAAAAGGGATGAAGAGGATAAGAGAAGAAGAAGAAAAGAGGAAGCAGGAAGATGATTTGTTGGAATCTATAAGGAGGGAGGATGCATTAATACAACAGGAGGAGAAGAGAAAGAAAGAGGAGGAAGAGAAGAGGAAAACAGAAGAGGAAGAGAAGAAGAAGTGGGAAGAGGAGGCAGAGAAAAAGAGAAAAGCAGCTGAGAGGAAGAGAAGAGACAAAGAGAAGACGAAGAGAAGAGAAAGCGTGAAGAAGAGGGAGAGAAAAGGAGACAACTAGCTGAGGAGGAAGAGAAGAGACAAAGAGAAGAGGAAGAAAAGAGGAGACAACTAGCTGAGGAAGAGAAGATACGTCTTGAAGAGGTTGGAAGATGAGGAAGAGAAGAAGAGGAACAAGGAAGAGGAAGAGAAGAACAGAGAAGCAGAGGAAGAGAAGAAGAGGATTGAGGAGTTTGAACAATAGAGAAAGCAAGAGGAGGTGAAGAGGAGGCAAGAGGAAAGGAAGAAGAGGAAGAAGGAATATGTTGAGGCGAAAAAGAAGATTGATGAAGAGAAGAGAAAGGAAGAGGAGAAAAAGAAGAAGAAACAAGAAAGGGATGCAGAATTGATGAGAATTGGAATGGAGTTGAAGAAGAAACAAGAGGAGTTAGATAAGATGAAGGAGGCTGAAGCAAATAAGAAATTTAAAGAGGAGTTGAACAAGATTCAGGATGAGGTTTGTTCATTGATAATTCTGATTTGTTCATTAATTTTTGCTTATTTGTTCATAAGTTATAGGACATTTTGTTCATTGATTTTTTATGTTGTTTGTGTCATGAATAATATGTGTTTTTACATTTGTAGATGAAGAATGAGGCGCAGGAGGTTGGTTCTAGTTCGATTGACACTCCCGTTGGTGTTAAACTTACTGGTGAGGATGTACTTGATAAAAGAATATCTAAGCCTTCTGATTATGTGAAGTCACCTTACATAGGAAGGAGTGTTGTTTTGTAAGAAAAAGTATCTCCTGCGGCTAAGAAATTGTTCGATTGGCTTATTGAAGACATTCCTGATCAAAGAGGGTAACAATGCATAGAATAGTAATTTTTCTTTACATATTGCTCTTTTTATATCTTCAAGTTGATTTTATTATTAAAATTGATCGTTTTTCGTTTTAATGTTTCTGTTTTTGTGTAGTGTTGAAATCTTTAAGATGATGAAAGCTTCCGCCATGAAAAAGGATTTTGTTTCAATGGCGGTAAAATCTGAAGTGGTATCAAATGTAATCGGGCTTTGGAGCTGTTATCTCAATATACAAGAACAGTGGAAAAGCGACTCAAAACCCTTGAGGTTTTTTATGGCTCCTGAGGATTTGGTAAGAAAAAGGTTTTTTTTATATTCACATTGTCTTTATTTTAATGACTTTTTTATATTTTCAATCTAATTTATACTTATATGTATTTTGCAGGCCTTTCCACTGAAAAAGGATTTTAGTGTTGAGGATTCCATACAGTTTTTCATTAATGCCTTTCATGGCACTCTTGAAATTTTCAAGTGGACTAATGCGCGCAAGATTGGTCTGGTATGCATTTTTTTCATTGATATTCATTTATTTGTTCATCAGTACTACATAATTGTTCAGAGTTATTTGCTATTTGTTCATTAGAAAGATTGGCTCTTCACTATGTTGTTTTTAATGAATATAAGGTTTGTTCATGCTTGTTTTTCCACTACATTTTTACAGTTTGTGTTTTCTATCTGTACCTCATCGCATTACTATTGTATTGCGTTGAATGTGAGAGTGCCACGTTTCCAAATAATTGATAACTCAATGACTGATGTGCCCTTGGAAGCAAAGTATGAGCACGTACCTGCTAGATTGGTGAGTTTTATTTTGTTTTTGTAATAGTTTGTTATTTATCATTGACACGTTTGTTTAATATTAAATGAATTATGTTTGTATCTTTGTTGTTATTTTGTTAGAGAATGCTCTTTGTCGAGCTTTTGAAGACACTCAAGATGGATGCGATGGCTACTTTATTCGAGGATTTGAATAGGGTTCCATATGAACGTCTTGAGATGAAATGGAGAGATACCAGAAACAAGACTGATTGTGGAATTTTTATGATGCGGCACATAGAAACGTACTTTGGCAGCGGCTTGTCTGGTTAGAAATGTGGACTCAATAAACACGATCAACATCAACTTGATGACTTGAGGATAAGGTACTGTAATGAGTTGTTGTTGAGTCCATTGAATGAGCACAAGACAACAGTTGAAAAGCTTATTCCAGAATTTGTCTCGCGTAAACCGACAGTCTCATCTCGTGCTCCTCTTACAAGGAAGTCAAACAATAAGAAGTGATGTACAATGACACATGTTTGTTGAAAACAGTTTGGAAATGGGTTTTGTGTTTTTGTATGGCTTGTGTTTAGAATACAATTTATGTTTGTTGTATGGATTGAATGGTGCAGACATTTTGTTTTTCTTTTTATATAGTGTGGAATGTGGATGATGGTTATTGAAACAGGTTATTTGTGTTAGAGTGACATTTTGATTCAGAAAACATGATTTATCGTAATTTGTTCATCGATAGCTTAGATTTGTTCATCGACACCTTCGATTTGTTCATCGATTGAGAATGAAATTTTTATTGTTCATCAATACCTTATAATTTTTCATCCATAACTTTAGATTTGTTCATCAACACCTTATGTTTTTTTTCATCCAATGGTGTCATTAGGTTTTGTTCATACATTTTTATTGAAGAATGAAATTGTTTTTGATCATTAGATAGTAAATTTGTTCATTGCTAACTATTAATTGTTCATCCAAAACCAGAAATTTGTTCATTGATAATACGACAATTAAGAATACAATGCATTTCACCCTAATTCAACAATTATGTATCAGAAATCAATGATTAATGAGAGATCTAATTGGGAACATAGGCGCATGTCCTGCTGTTGTGTCCAAGCTTCTTGCATTTTGCACAAGCCCTTTGCTCCTTGTTTGCTTTCTTCATTGCCTTCTCTTTACCTCTCATAATATGCTCTTCTTTCTTCCTGCCCTTTGTCATTGCTCGTTCAGGAGGGTGTACCTTGACGAGCACTTGCTCGTTCAGGAGGGTGTACCTTGACGAGCACTTTTAGGTCGCTGTAAAAGCACTGTCAAAGAAATATCCTAACTTCCAAACCTAAGTATAGTGGAAGTAAGGGTCGAACCCACAAGGGCTCAGATTACTTGTATTTAAATAATATTACTAAGTAAAAGGGGGGGGGTTTATGATTGATTTATCTAAACTAATATGCAAACTGAAAAGTAAATATGAATGCAAATATGATTGTAATATATGAAAGACAAGCGTGTTCAACTAGTTAAATCCATCATAGATATGCTTATTGATTATTGATTCTCTTGATTCTCAATTCCCTTGAATAATCTATTGTGGATTATACGCCTACTAAGGATTATGACCCAAACTTCAATTCTAGTTGAAAGAACTAACAGTCTAAACAACCCTAATCATTTAACAACCTAAAACAACGTCTAGATTCAATTAAACGACAGCTTTACGAGTCAAGTTATCAATAGAAACAAACACTTATAGCAAACCGGCATCTAAGTTACTTGTGAATTTATTCCCTTCTACAACTGAATAGCCCGAACGGGTCTAAATAATTATAGATGCTACTTTATCTAATCAACCCCGAATGGGCATTAATCAGATTAGTTGTAAATTAACCTAGAAATTCTATTACGTGGCCAATCTAACAAACCCTAGAATAACTTTGATTCAATTAAGCACATGGAATAAAACCTATTCAAGTTGATGAGAATCAATCAAACCTCACAATAGTATGCAATCTATGATTTCAATAACTAGTCAAACACAATGGATTTAGCAATGCATAATTAAATTAAAAACAAACTTACAAAGGTTTAAAGTTTGCCTCTAGAGAGAAAAAAAAAACCTAACCTCCAAATGTTATGATCCAAGTTATCAAAGAGAAACTAAAAACAAGGTTTAAATACCCCCAAGATATCCAAAGATAAAATATCCCGAAATTACATTAAACTAGTCGGAAAACATATAATCGAAGCCCAAAAACTTGGCCAATCTCTCCGCGTAGAAACATAGGGCGTGGTCTCTTCTACAGGCGGCGCGGCCGCGCATGTAGGCACTTAAGCCCGCAGCACTTCTCGGTTAAGCATTTCAGGCGACACTTTAGAGGCTGTTTTCACCCCCTTCGAGTTGGAATTTGGACTCAGAGTAAAAATATGAATTGTATCTCTTCGAGTTAGCTTTCTATTGATACCAAATTCAACTTCATCCAAGCACTGTAGCTCCCAAACCAAGCATTGCAAGATAGAGGTGTCAAAACAAGAACTCCAATGCATAGCCCGGGTTTAAGCGTTCTTTTCACAAAAGCTCTTGGGTCTTGGTTCTTCCAATCTTCAATTGTATCACTCTAAGCTTCCTCAAACTCCACCATAGTCCGCTAAGATCCATCACGCCCATGCTTGTTTACCTAAAGATCTGCAAAACCGAACAAAACAAGCGCAAAACCTGAATTTCCTAGAAAATCTAAAAACCTAAGAACTACACTAAACTAAGCTAAAACAAATGCAAAACAAACATAAATATGCATCCTAAGATATACCGAAATGCAAGCTATCATACCTCAATAACACTCGGTCTTTTTCCCAAGAATGTTTGGATTGAACTCTGGCTTGTTGATGTAGATGATTCCCCTCCCAATAAGCTCAGATATGTTTCCTTTTTTCCTTCAAGAAACATATCAGCTCTTTGAGGTGTTCTGTGTTGTCTTGTATGACATTAATGCAAGAATGTACCTCGCCCAATAAATCAGCAATCAACAACTTCTTCTCATTCATCACATCATATTGTTCAACTATTGAACCTTCTATCTCAAAAGTAGGAGTCAGATTTGATGTCTTCGTCCATCTATTCTTGATGTTCTTAGTTGGCACCTTCCTCAACCCAATGTTTTTGAATATGAAAAACATATGGCAGCATGGAATCCCGATATTGATGAACTTATTGCACGAGCAAATGAACTCTTCGTTTTGAAGCTCATGTTTCACAACATGTACCTTCCCAAACTGCCCGTTGATGTGATACTCGTGGATGTTGTCTTCCTTGAACAAATTGCTTAGACCACATTCAAATACAGAAGAAACAATTTATGTCTGGATGTCATAGAAGACGTTTATGGTGTAAACAGATGCACAATGTTTCTCTAGATCCAATGGTGTAATTAGAGTGGGGGGGGGGGCTTGTTGAAGATTCAAAGTCTAACCTTTGCTTATAGTGCCTTTGGGAATCAATTGCACTCTCAAACTGCATCATGAAGATAACTAGAGAAGATGTGGATCCAATGAAATGCGAGAAGAAGAAGTTCTGGCTCTCAGACCTTGAAGTTATTCTAAGAAGTCCACCCATGTTTACATCATTGAAGTACGCAGGGATCCATAAGTGACGTAGCTCAAATATCAGCGGCAACCAAGTGTTTGACTCAAGTCCAAATTCAGCAATAATGGAATGCCAAGTTTCTTCAAACTCTTCCCGGCTAATTTCATTGCTCCAAACAAGCTTGTTGAACTTGCTTCTGAATTGATCATTGTTATACACATCATTTGTAACCTTTGACGGTACCTTGAACATGATATGCCACATACAGAAACGATGCACAACCTTGTCAAAAACTTTTTTAATTTGCACTCTTACTGCATGATCTTGATCAGTGAGAATGACAAATGGTTCATGGCCCCTCATTTCATCTTTGAATTTTTGGAATAGCCAGACATAAGATTCGATATCTTCTTTTAGAAGCAACCCAAAGGCAAAAGTAATGCTCTTCTTGTTGTTGTCAACCCCTGTGAATGGTACAAACACCATTTCATACCTGAAGGCAAAGAATTAAATTTGTTCATCAATATATGTGATTTTGTTCATCAGTATGTACGATTTGTTCATTAAAAAATACGATTTGTTCATCAAAAGAATTAATTTGTTCATTGTAAATTCTTGAAGGCAAGTATTAATTTTGTTCATCAATATATACGATTTGTTCATCAAAAGAAATAATTTGTTCATAAAAAATAAGCCTTTTTTCATACCTGTTTGATTTGTATGTTGCATCAGCTAAGACAACATCTCCAAAATATGAGAAGTTCTTCCTTGCAATAGGATCACACAAGAATAATTTGGTTAATTGATGTTGTTCATCAACGTCATATTCAAAGATAAACACGTCACATCTTTATTTTTTCTTGAACAAGTTATCAATAACCATTTGAGCATCACACCCAATCATGAAGGAGTTCAGATCTCTTTTAAAATTCTTGAAATTAATTATAGTTGCACCAATTTTTGCATATGAACCAACAAACTCCTTGTAGACCTTGTATGACTTGCTTGTACCAACGTTTGCTCAAATAAAGGAGGTCATTTTCCTATTGCTCTTTGCAAAGTGTTTTTGCCCATCTTCAAACATAATATGGGTGTGACGCTCTTCAAATTTCTTAACAATATATCCGTTTCTTCCAGAAAGTCTCATAGCCAGTTTAGCAATACAACCACACCTTTTGGTTACTCTTTTTCGCTTTTTCACTTTTCCTTGTTGTCCTTCTTCTTCATGATTTTCTTCAACATCTTCTTCATCATTATCTTCGTCATCTTCTTTGTCTTCTTCTTTTTTAGTTGAGTTTTTAAATCTTGCCTGATTACACAACATGTATTTCCAAATTGTAGTGTTAGTTCCATCTGAAGACTTTGTAATTGTACCAGCACGTGCTTGGAAACCACATCCATCTACGTATGCCTTGTAGAAATTTACTCCTTGTTCCCAAGTTCTAAACAACATCCCCTCTTTAGGTCTTAAGTTGTCATCACAAAATGGTATGTAGTAATGTGTGTTGCCAAGCGAGATCACGATCTTTAATTCCTTTTTATCTTCTATTTTTCCTTCATTATAGGGAAAAGAAACATGTAAATACGCAATAGTATCCACTACACGTACAATTGATATTATTGAACAAATGCGTGGTATCTATGAACAAATCCGAGATATTTGTGAACAAATGCGTGATATATATGAATAAATTTGTAATATCAATGAACAAATGCATGATATGTATGAACAAATACGCGATATCTGTGAACAAATGCTTGATATCTATGAACAAATTTTGGATTAACAAATGTGTAATATCAATGAACAAATCCGAGATATCTCTGAACAAATGTGAACAAATGTACAATCTTCCCAAATAAATCATAGCAATGTCCCTCAAAACCATAAATGGGAGTTTTCCTATTGCTAATGCTTAAACATAAACAAATTTTGACAATAAATGCGATGAAAACTTTCAAAATCGTGTTGTATTAGCTTTAATCAGGGAAAAAATCATTATACCTGGTTCCATTAATTGTAATGAGTCAGATCTTCAAAATCGTAAATCTGAACAAAGCTCCTTCGAAGATCGTAAATCATTGTGTTTCAATCCAGTTTAGAAGCTTTATTTTCGCTGAAGAAGAGGTTTTTTGGTTTTGATTTGGAAAGAGAATGAAAAATTGCCTTTTTTCGGGTTTGCTTGGGCGACAAGTACCTCTGGTAGCGTTTGGTTTACACGCGCGCTCGTTTTTTTTATGAATTATTTGAACGCGTGAAGCGCATCCATATAATTCAAGCTAGATCGACGGTTGAGATCCGTTCTCTTTTTGCACCCTAGTGCCCATTCGCACGTGATCCGTTATAATAATAATAATAATAATAATAATAATAAATAAATAAATAAATAAATAAATAAATAAAATAATATTACATTTAGATTTACAAAAGAGAAAGATACTTGAACCAATTACATTTATTCTATAAGGTCAAATACATTTATATAGAGTTATTGAATTTTGGGAAAAAACAAAAATGAATTCCCACTTTTGTAACAACTAAAGCAACTGAATTATAGACGTAGGGTGTGTTTGGACATACAAGTTGTTTAACTAAATGTAGTTGAAATTGAAATTATAGTAAGATAACTAGATAAAATATGAGTTGGAGTTAAAATAAAGTATTAAACTGCATTTAGACATCCTACCAAAAAAAACTGCATTTAGACATAAACAACTAGTTATAGAGTTTGGTTTAAATATAACAACTTCTTATCCTATAAAATAAGGAGCGTTTAGAACCATTAGATCTCCTTGATCCAAGGGCAGATCTTCTATCTCTCTTATGGACGCGATGATATTTTTTAATTTCTCGTAAATTACAAAAGTGCAGCGTTATGGTGAAAAAGTGCATAATGATATACCAAAAAGTGCATTACTAACCCAAAAAACGTAAAGTGATACACTAGTAACTCAATCGGAATCGGGTCAATCGAACACCCAGGATGATGCACTTTTTTTTTGTAATGCACGTTTTGGTATTTCGTAATGCACTTTTCCACCATAACGATGCAGTTTTACAATGAACCGAACATGGACGGCGTGCCCCGCTAGCTTTATTTTTGTTAGCACTTTTTTTGTTTAATAATGCACATTTTGTGATACAAGACCGTACGTAGTAGCCTCGAATCGAATTCGATGAACAAATTGTAACTAGCTAGGGAATTATGGAAGAAGGGCCAAAGGCTAGGGAAAAGAGTGACTTAGACAAGACGAGATAGAAGAGAAGAAGAAGAGAGAATTAGGGTTTGGATAATTAATTTTCTGATTGATTCATAAGCATAACAATATAGGAGTATTTATAATACTAAGCCCTAACCATAAAGAATACCCGAGAAAGAGTTTACAAAACTCTGTATAAAAAATACATTAATTAAAATACTAACAATAATCCCTGGGCTATATTTGTAGCGTATCAATTCTCCCTCGTTGACAATCGACTTGTCCTCAAGTCATTAATCCGGGAGAGAAATCATGAGCCGTTGTTGACTCCCATAATTGATTTCAGTTAAGACCCGTTGTTGTAAACATGTTCCTCTAGGAACAAAAACCCATACATAAGCCTCAATCTTCTGTTTCAACCGAGTAAATGAAAGCAAGGTGACTTTGAGCTGAAACTGGCAAGTGATACAATCCTTGACAAAATCACTCATGAAGAATTCCTTAGCTAGCCAATAAACTCCCAATGGTTTATCATAGGAGCCCAAGTAACAAACTCTTTTCCCACGCTGACCATAAGAACTCATGTGATCATGACCCCAAATGTGTGGATAATTCCCACATGCCAACAAAACAAGCCTTTTACTAACAAGTATGAGCGGAACCTACATATGCATCAAATATTTTGGTTGATATTTACCTCTATCAAGAGGCAATGAAAGTGCCATAAACTCCAAACCAAATCAGCACAAACCACAACATCAAGACCAACGAAGATCATGAGTAAATGCTTCTTCAACACATCAGAAATTTGAGCTAACAACTGCACAAAGTCAACCCTCTTTCTGACAAAATTAAACAGCCCCAACACTATGGTATTGAAGCCTTCATCTGGATCAAAGACTCGTGTCATTAAAGAGTATTTCAGTAGCTTGAAATCAAATAATAACGAGTTGTATACCCTCAACTCTTCACCACCTCGCAACAAAACTCAACCTCCTAATATGAATGCCCTTTGATCAAATCTCTTATTACTACGACCCATCCAAACATCACCATCCAACCACTAGGTTATACCTAGACATTTCTTCATTGGAAAACCAGACATACACAACTAAAGACCCTTTGACAAGCTCATGCCCAGAATGCCTGGGTCAATAACCAAGTTTCTATCCCACCATGCATGCTTGTCTACAATTGCATCAATTACTGGAGGAAATTCAACAACATAGCTACTTAAGTGTGGTTCAAATTTAAGCACGTCCTGCCTAGACATTTCAACAAACACCTTGTGTGCACCCGAAATGTCTGAGACGTCCAAAAACGTCATGGAGTTCAACTTGATCTCACCCAAACTAAACCCTACAAATTCATCAACTACATCATCAATTCGGATTGAATTATCAAATGAATCGATGTGTACCTCAGCGGAATCAATA
The DNA here is from genome assembly GCA_964016875.1 of Fallopia convolvulus. Classification (NCBI taxonomy): domain Eukaryota; kingdom Viridiplantae; phylum Streptophyta; class Magnoliopsida; order Caryophyllales; family Polygonaceae; genus Fallopia; species Fallopia convolvulus. Next base: position 53,919,117 of record OZ024722.1, read on the forward strand.
TTTGATTTCGAAGCTTCATTCTCCTGCATTTCCGTATTGATGCCAAGACTTTTACGGTTTAAATCTGCAGGCGGCGGGAAAGGGCAGGCGAAGACCGCGAAGGATGAAACCGCAGGCGCGGGGCTCATGCCCGCGGGCGCTGGAGTCGCAGCCGCATGAGCGGGACTGGTAGTCGCGGCCGCTAGTGGGGTAGCCACGGGCGCCGGGTTGGTAGCCGTGGTCGCCGGAGTCACGCGATCAACGGACGCGAGGAACGTGGCCGCGGGCGCGGAAGAGGTGGTCGCGGGTGCCGATTGTGTCGACCGGAGCTTCCACTTGGCTCGAACCCAAAAGAATCACGGAGCATTTTCACGATCCGCTTACCTATGTAACCTCCTCATACAACTCTTCTCCAAGGCACAACTCCAATTGACAACATCCATCATAGATGTTTCTCCAATTGAAGGACAAGGCATCCATGACCGATTCTCTATTCTTGAAACGAATTTTGGAATGGAACCCTGTTTCTGGGCTTAACATCTCAAGGCCCTCTAAAAATCTGAACGCCGAAAACAGTTGCTCCAATATAGTGCAAGAAATTGGGTGAATTTCCCAATGAATCTTGACATACAGAGTTTGAATTTGAACCTCTCGCTCCGGTGAGCATTACAGAACTCCAAGAACAGCTTTTGGAGTAGATCTCGGATATCACGGAGATCCGCGTTATTGCATGTGACATAAGAGATTTCTTTCTCGTTGGTCATGGGGATTGCAATTCTCCATGTTGAAAATCGACTTGTCCTCAAGTCGAAAAGTTCAGGGATGAAAGCACCAGTTGATATAAGACCGTAGTAGCCTCGTACCGAATTCAATGAACAAATTGTAACTAGGGAATGGAAGAAGGGCCAAAGGCCGGGGGAAAGAGTGACTCTGATGAGACAAGATAGAAGAGAAGGAGAAGAGAGAATTAGGGTTTGGATAATTAATTTTCTGATTGATTCATGAACATAACAATATAGGAGTATCTATAATACTAAGCCCTAACGGTTCAATAAAAGCGTCCCGAGAAAGAACCGTAAAGAAAACCCGAGAAGGAGTTTATAAAACTGTATAAAAAATACATTAATTAAAATACTAACAAAAATCCCTAGGCTATATTTGTAGCGTATCATTTTGCTAATTCACAATGCACTTTTTCACGATAACAATGCATTTTTGTAATTTACGTAAAATGTTAATGCGTCTCTAAAAGGGATAGAACATCAACCCTTGGATAAAGGAGATCCAAGGGTTCTAAACGATCTTTATTTTATAAGATAAGGAGTTGTTTTATTTGAACCTTACTCACTAGTTATAATTAGTTAATCAACTAGTAATTAGTTGATTTTGACTTACCAAATATACTGTTATTTCTCTTTTTCAACTAGTTATAACTAGTTAAACAACTAGTTAAAATGGTCATTCAAACACACTTAAAATCTCAAAATTTTCAAGGAGTTCAAAAACTGGATTTTAAAACATTGAAGAGTCTAGGGAGTATAGATTGACTCCTTGAACTTGGAAAGTAAATTATAAACGAATGCAAACAATAGAATTTACAAGTAATTTAAGGATATTTTTTTTTGATGAAATGGTGATTCATTCATAAATAAAAACGACTATAAAATTATTCTAAGCAATCCTAGAAATTACATGAGCGCCTCAAACAAATCCCATCTTCAATTCACAAAGAAATTTAAGATATTAATTGACCGAAACATATTTAGATTTTCATTTGCGACGGTTTCCAAAATTTAAAAACGTACTCATAGGCCATAGCCAAATTTTTACCCTAACTTGTGTTTGTTGGGACAGTGTTGGGAACTCTTGTTCCACAACATCGGAACAACGACATTATCTCCAATTTTGATAATGACAAATAGTCAAACACCATAAGGGAACTAACGTTTATGCTAAAATATTTCAAGGAAAGTTCAGATTTAACAAGACTATCCTAGAACGAACTCAAGAGCGCATAACGAAGCATAAATAATAGAAAGTAAGTTCCTATCAAAGGAACTCATGAGAGAGCAGTTCCCTATGGATGGGAACTCACATGTGACAGATCGTTCAACTCAAATCGTGGGAATCTGTCTCAGACAAAGCAGAGGCGCAATCTGAGGAACAAACTGAGCCAAATGATCCAACGGTCAGATTGACATTCATAGTTGACCCATTTCAAAATTAGTTACATGTGAAGAAAGTGCATATTTGTCTTGCAAGGCAAGGGCATTTCGGACAACAATGAAAATGAAGATTTTAGCCTAAGACCAAACGATTATATAAGCCAATGAATAGTGCATGGAATATGCACTTCTCCAAGAACTCTCAAAGCTTAAGCAAAGAAACATGAAAGAATTTTGAAGCATTCAAGAGAAGTCCCCGACGACGAGTGTTCGATCTCGGCAATGGGCGATGGCGAAACCAAAGTTCCTAGGAGCAAGGGAACTGCGATAGTGAAGTCAAGGCGTAAGGTTCAATTTATTTGTCTTTAATAGAGTTGTTCGCTTAAGAACTAGATTGAGAAGACTTACCAGTGTTACTAGAGTTTGGTGACTGCTAGGAACAAAGAAGTGTAAGTCTTGTCTTTTGTAACTAAGGAACACTCAACAAGACAAGCAGATCGTTCAAAATCTTCCAAGCGGGGGTAGAGGTTTGTTTATCCACACAACTAGTTGATTGATGTGGTGTTCCTCTATAAAGGAATTGTGCTCTTTATTGTTTTCATTACTAGCGAATGTTTTACTTCCGTTGTCTTGGGAACAACCTAACGCCTATTCCCAAGCTCTAACTAACGTATTACAATCCAACAATGTTACTATGTGGAAATTCAAACTACAGCTATATAATTTCCAACTTGTGGAAATGGTGATAACTTATAAGCACGTACAAGTACCATCACCATCACAACATTTATCAAATGGTGTCGCACTACTCATGCCATGTTAATTAAATCGATCAATATGACTCGGTATCATGAAGTGTTGGATCAGTGTTAGGAAACTAACACTGGAACAATGGTTTCTCTATTCGAGTAATCAAAGTTTTGATAATGAAAAACAGATGGAACTAATTCCCTATACAAGTGATCTCAGGAAAGATACAAGCTTACAAGAAAAGCAAGGAAAACATTCCTCATGAAGCCATCTGAGTACGTGGCAAATGAATTAAAGGATAATAAAGACATTTCACTATTGTCTTGGGCGGCAATCCAAGTTCCGAAAAAAAAGAGATGCAACAGGGTACGCTAGTCTTTTTGAATAGTGTCGTACTCCCCAAGACAAAAAGGGTAAAGGCGTCAAGTTAAAAGTGGAAACCTCTATAAAGAGAAAGCAACACAGCTAGGTCATTTTAAGCTCTCAGACGCAAAGCACCAGATCCAAAAGAAGAAAGTGAGAAAGAGAGAGCTCGAGCTAATCCAGTGAAGACGACGAACCAGAAACCAAAGAAGGAAGTTCCAGATCCAAGCGATGGAGACTGCGTGAAGATCACCATCAACTTGGAGAGTTGGTTCCTGTGCTAAAGGGAACTGCACAAGGAACGAGTCAGGTTCACATTCTATATTGATTGCGTTTAGAACTAGGACTCATAATGACTTAGTCGTTAGTATTGTTTGTAAGTGGGATTACGAACAATAGAGAAGTTCATCTTTGTATTGTGTATCCTGAGATCTATCAATCTAAATATAGTGTGTGTTCAAAATCCTCCAAGGGAGGTAGAGGTTTACTCTCCAGCTAGTTGGTTGTAGAGGTTTCTCTATAAGGAATCGTGTCCTTGCATCTGTTTTACAGTTTAAATTTCTGTGTTGCTTTATTCCGCTGCGTAAGGGAACTGTTTCTGGAACACTTCCCGATTTGTTTTACTAACACAGATCTACGATCCTACGTCAAGTATGACTATGCATTTCATAGGGGGGAAAAACTTTGGTACGTATTTTACTATTACATGCATAAATGCATGAAACATCCCATTTAGAGTGTTGATATTTTCTCCATATTCTTGACAAAAATTTCCTAGTCCCATTCAATATTCATGCCGGCCAATTTTGACTAGATGGCCAAGAAAATATGGCTTGTTACCTTCCTACTCACCAACATGTTTTGTCTCATTATTTCTTGTCGATCAATTTTTTTTTCACCAGTATTATTAATTAGGTCAAGCTAGGATTACAAGTTATCAGAACTTCCAGCTATTATCTTGATCGATCTTCTGCATTGACGATTTAATTGCTACCTAGCTGGCTACGAGTTGTATATATTGTTTTTTCTTCATTTCTTCAATTACATTTTTTAGCAATTTTTTGGAGTTTAGTATAAGCTTTATACAGTATATAACAGCAAAACACTACATTTTAGGTTTATGACTTTGAAGTCTTGTGTCACATGGGAGTGATGAAATCTACTAATAAGATTTTTGGGTAAAAACACTAGCGTGTAGCAATGAAATTAATTAATAAGTTTAATACGTGTAATGCTATTAAAATAAGTTTGACATATTGTTAGAGTACTATAAATTTGTCAACCGAAAGATTAATGTATGCAGACTTGTAGCAATTGTATGAGCTGATGAATAAAATTGAACATGCATGTGTTTGGTTTAAGTTTATAAACACGTACGAGTAACAAATTGGATCTCGCGTACGTGTCTGTTGATTAAAACGTGGGGTCGTTGGGTGCGAATGATTGTTGTTCACATTCAGAACATATAATGATAAATATATTTTAATTAACATCATATTGCCAAATCTAATAAAATTCCAACATCAATTTTATATTCAGAATCAATAGTACTATACGTTAGTGTAGAAGCATAAACAATAATACTAAATCTTGACAAAAAAACAATAATACTAAATAATAATGCAAGAGTGCCAAAACTTTGGAACGAGGTATTTTGCAGGGCCGCAGAAATGGGGTCGTACCGATATTTAGAGTATATGGAGTATGGAATGGAATCTCTATCTCTCCAGTAATTGTTCAAGGCGAGGCCCTTTAGGAGTCGGTGAGTGTTGCCTTTCCTTCTATCAAAAAAAGTAATTGTTTAAGGCTTATATTGACACCTAGCTGGAGCTGGAAGCTGGCTGGATTCGATAGTCGGAATTTTGATGGCAACTGAAACTAAATTTAGAAACAGAATAGGTAAAAAGTATTTGACAATTTCGTAGTTGAATCCTAAAAATATTGGTGGAAATGACCAAAATGTCCCTAACAAAACAAAAAATCCTACCCCCTCACTTGGTTGTCATATGTGACCCCGATATGTCCATTTTTTATACTCCCCATTTTCTTCCATCTTACTAGGGTGTGGAGTTGTGCACCCGACTTGAAAGATCTTTACTTCCCGTTTTGAACATTGTCCACCCCTTTTGTTCATCAATTGAACAATTGAACACAAAAATGGTGAGTTACCTTGTAAGCCTAGCAATTATGAGTAGCACAATTATATGAACCATGTTTTAGCAATTACAAAAAAATCAGACAGATAAAGTCATGAGTGGATTGTTATGAGGTTAGGAAATCGACGATGGCGATAAATTCTTCCAACAATATATAATCATGGCTAGAAAACTCTTTTCCATCATCCTTCCAACCCTCACGAACAATTGCAAGGTGATCATTGTAATCATAGAATAGGATTGCAAGAACAAAGAAGATGGTGGGCGATCGGAGATCACAACGGATTTGCACTCGCTCAAGCCACCTTCGTGGTTCTTCGAAGGAGAGTTGCTGATGACGATTGTGAGGGTATCGGGTGGAAATGTTTGGGGGTATTCATCAATCTAGCATGTGAAACGTAAGAGAAGCTAGGGGTACTAGGGGACATATTCAAGCGGAATCTCGCTAGTTATCACGCTCCCAAAACGCGGGTGCTAAACAGACCCTATGATGAGATTTTTAAAAAAAATATCTAGAAAAAATAAAAGAAATACTAGAAATCCCAAAGGATGAAATGTGGAGTTAGGATGAGCTAAGAGAGGAGGAGTGGGGTGTGTAAATATGTCCGTCTATGCACCCACGTGAACCTTTCCCTTGTCGTGGGCCCATCCCAGATCCTCCGTATCAATCGCCGGGCCCCACCTCCTCATGCAACCACCTCTGCCTCTGCCTAACCTAAGTCCCCGCCCCCTATTTATACATCTCACCTCAATTTTTACCATTTTTACCTAAATTAATTTACATGTTTTGTTTGTTTTTAACTTTTAAGGTGAGTTGGTTAATAAATATTTTAAAAAATATTTGTGGTGCGTTATTATTTTATACAGTTAATTACTTTTGGGACAAAATTCTACTGGTTATATATATAAGATTTATTATATATGTGCACATAGTTGGATTAATATATCCGCTTTGTTAGGTGGTAAAATGAGGTGGCAAGAAACTCAACTAAATATTGAGTAATTAAAATTTTTAAACTTGAATTCTAGTTACCAGCATAACATATGTAGGGTTTAAAAAAAACATTTTATCTTATTAAGATCTTTTTGAACATAAGATTGAAGAAATTTATACATTTCTTATATGATAATTGTATTTTATCTTTTTTTTTATTATAAATTCACATAAATCAAATTTATAAATATAAAATCGCCACCCTATAATTAGTTAATAATTAAATAAATTATATGTCTAAAAACACTTGATTTAGACACTAATGTTTCTTAGTCCAATTTTTTTGTCCTTAAATGAAAACAGAAAAACGTTTTTGATCAGGACCTTCAGGTTGCGGCTTTAGCTCTATGGATTGGAGTGGTGACAACCTTTAATCTTGGAGTTAGGAAATTAATTATTGAAGGGGACAATCTTACAATTATAAATAGTTAAAAAAAACATGGGAAGTACTATGGGAGATTCGTGTTGTAATTGAAGATGTTAGGTGATTTCTGGCATATTTCGAGGACTTCCGTATTTCTCATTGCTTTAGAGGAAAAAAAATGCAGCTGATTTCATTGCATCAAAAAATTGCGACATGAAGCTCTTACGCAACAACTACAATCAAGACCCGCAACTTCATTACATTCTTTGGTGATGGAATTTTTAAAAATAATTATTTTTAGCCTGTATTAAAAAAAAATTACGACTTTGAAACTCATATCTTAATTTATTAACTCTTAACTTCATCCACTGTTGAATTTAAAAGGACTATACAGCTGTACTAGTACTAGAAGAAAAGAAAAATCTTGGTAAAAAGCATATTATAATATCAATCAAAAGGAGATAAATGTAAGAGATAGAGTAGTAAATAATAAACGGCACAAGAAACTAAATAGATAGAGAGCAGATAGAGATTCTGGATTGAGTCATCCCACCGTAAACAAACATGGTAACAGTGGCTGTCTCGTGCTGACACGTAGACAGGTTGCACTTGCCATCCACGTGAACACCCACGTGTCCCTCCTTCTCCTTCGTCGCTGTCCTATAAATTTCGAACGTGTACCACTTATCCTCGACAACCAACAAAACAAACCTTCCCAACAAACTCCTCTTCTTCACTCCTCACATCCTTCTTAACCACTTCTCAGTTTCCTCCTCCTCCTCCTTTTTGTTAACCTAAAAAAAAAAAATATTTATCACAAGATCTGATACAGCTGAGCTTTGAGAATCTCTGCTTGTTGCGTACTAAATCTTTCAACTGAAATCATCATTGTTACCTTCTCTCACAACCCCCCACGCATTTTAAATCCCGTCTTCCCAAAATTTCATCTACAAAAAATCACCCAAGAATTCGACTTAGTTTTTAAATGGCTACAAAGCTGCTGCTGGCGATGACGGCGATTTGCCGTTTGATAGTAACGGTGGGGTTAACGTGGGGACCCACGGAGCTCCTTCATCTCGGCTTGGACGACGGCCGGCTCACGGCCGACCCATCCGCCCTACACTCCGTGTCGGTGGACTTCGGCTTGATGAGCCGGGGCGAGCCGCTCGCGGTCCTCCACCCAACCTCGGCGGACGACGTGGCCGGCCTGGTGAAGGCGGCTTACGGCGCCCCGCATGGCTTCCCCGTGTCGGCGCGGGGCCACGGCCACTCCATCAACGGCCAGTCGCACGTGAGGAGTGGCGTGGTGATCGAGATGACGCGCAAGCCGTCCGCTGGGCCCGAGGAGCCGAGGGTGAACGAGCGGGAGATGTACGTGGACGTTTGGGGCGGGGAGCTGTGGGTGGATGTGCTCAGGTCCACGCTAGAGTATGGACTTGCGCCCAAATCGTGGACGGATTACCTGTATCTAACCGTGGGTGGGACCCTCTCCAACGCCGGGATCAGCGGCCAGGCTTTCAACCACGGCCCTCAGATCAGCAATGTCCATCAACTCCAAGTCGTTACCGGTATAGCTAAAAACCCGCTCTCTCTAGGCTGTATTTAAATTATCCGTCTTAAATTCGATCCAGCCGAATTAAATAGCGAATAATTCGCGCAGGTAAGGGCGAGATAACGGATTGCTCGGAGGAGGAGAATTCGGAGTTGTTCCACGCGGTGCTTGGTGGATTAGGCCAGTTTGGGATCATAACAAAGGCCAGAATTTCTCTTGAGCGTGCTCCTCAAAGGGTAAGTTTTTTTTTCACCTAATATTAATTTTGTTCTTGGAAAATGAGCATGAAAATGTTGGTGGGGGCAGTCAAAATGGGGGTCAGGCATTTGCAATTCCTAGTATACAGAAAGGATGAAATGCAATGAATACAAAGAAGAGGGCAAACGAGCCAAAATTAAAGGACATTTGCCCATGGACCGAAAGGGAAAGGGGATGGAGATGTATTATGGATTGGACCCTCATTTTCATCAACTGGCTCTGTTATCGAGATATGTTAATTAATCATGTTTAATTGTGTGATTAATGAATTTGCAGGTGAGGTGGATTAGGGTGTTGTACTCAAACTTCACGGAGTTCACAAGGGACCAAGAGTACTTAATCTCGTTGCATGGGAAGCCGGCGAGTGAGAAGTTCGACTACGTGGAGGGCTTCGTGATCGTTGATGAAGGCTTGATCAACAATTGGAGGTCTTCCTTCTTCTCGCCCCGAAACCCCGTCAAGATATCGTCGCTTGGTGGTGGAGCAAACGGCGGCGTTTTGTACTGCTTGGAGATTACCAAGAATTACTTCGATGATACCCCGCTCGAGATCGTTGATCTGGTAATCAAATAATTACTCATTATGCAAATCTTGTTAAAGTATTGGTGATTAGTTAGATCTGATTTTGTGCTAATTTTTTATACTGATTCTTATTCTTTGTTGTTAATTGCGTAATTTGTACAGTAATTAGTTCTTATTGGTTGCTTTTTATAGTAGGATTTTGCTTTTGTCACGAATGATGCATATCCTTCGTTAATTAACTTAATTAATTAGTGCTGTCTCTACTCTCTAGTGTTCGATGGGTGGCATACCAAAAACTTTCACTATTCTCTATACCTTTATCGTCTCATCTTATATATTAAAGATACGACTCCTATTACGTACTATATTACTCAATTAATTACTACATAGACAATTCAAACATAATTTCAAGTTATGTATTTTAAAATTTCTAAGATTTTGAAGACAAGGGTCAAGATTTGTTATCCCTTTTCACACTTGAGTGGCTACTTAGTCTAAGAAGTGTCTTACACGACATAAATTAGGACCATCAAATTTTGCACTTGTTAGCATCCATATAATTGACTTGTACTCAATGCTTTACAAATAAACAATGGTGTTTAGCTTAATTATTGAGGCCTAATACAGTTGTTGTTTAGGCTCGCAAGCAAAGTGTTGTGTTCTAACTGATCCACGCACCACCTAATAAATATAATCCTAATCTGAGATTAATTAATCATTAATAATCTTTGGTTGGATTCTTGTTTTTTTATACGCATAAAATCAAGTATATTTTCTTGGTGGTTGGTCCAAATCTACTCCTAGATTGTATTATTGAGCAATTTGTATAAAATTATTCTAAAGCTGGATATTACCCTAATCACTTGTTGTGCCCCTTTAGCCTTTTGTTTATTCCGTCACATATATATCATATTCGTTAGGAATTTGGAATATTTATTTATTGATGGGGTACGTTTATAGAAATTGACGTTTGGAACTCTTTAAAAATTACAAGTCGATAGGTTTACTCTCCAAAATACTAAAACAATATGTCTTCTTCATCAAGCTAATCATTTACAGTATGATTTAAATATTACTAAATCTAAGCCGTATATCTTCCATATAATTATTCCATCAACCTAGATAATTAATTACCCGTCTATTAATTTTTTAATAACTATTGAAAGAAGCAAAATGTATCCAGATTCCTGACAAAAGGAAGCTGTGGATTTTGGTGGCAAGTTCGGCAGCCTTTTTCCCTTTTTTCTTGTTTTGATAACTTTGATGAATTATTAAACCAATTATAATATATATTTTTTTTAATTGTGACAGGAAATTGAGTGTTTGCTGAACAAGTTAAACTTCATACCGTCATCCGTATTCACAACCGATCTTCCTTACGTAGACTTCCTGGACCGGGTTCACAAGGCCGAGCTGAAACTCCGGTCCAAGGGCTTGTGGGAGGTCCCACACCCATGGCTAAACCTGTTCGTCCCCAAATCAAGAATCGCCGACTTCGACAGAGGCGTCTTCAAGGGCATTTTGGGGAATAAAACCAGTGGGCCCATCCTTATCTACCCCATGAACAACCACAAGTAAGCTCAAATTTCCCTCTTTGCCCTTCTTCTAATCTCACCGATTAATTAGCAGTTAAAATATTTTAATCCTTACTTACGCTTGCATGGCTACATGCACCAATTAATTAATATTCATGCCACACACACACAAGGTCAAATCAAATCAACATAAAATAAACCATGTAGTATGATTCCTTTTAATAATCATATGACATCATGCACATGTAAACATTGGATTTGATTCTGAAGATTTGGGTCAGGAAGATATAACCTATGACGTTTAATGATAACATAAAAAGTCAATGAATTGAACCACAACAACGATTGAAATATTGAATTCAGTGCATGTAGAACAGAAAATTGAACTACTGTAGTACTAGAGGCGGCAGAGGATGCTCCCAATAGACATGCCCTGTGACACAGAGGCGAAGATTCTCATGTCAGAAGATCTTCCCCCATGTGACCCACTGACCTCCACATCTTCTCCTTTGTCTTTCCTTTCGCTAAACGCCGCGTTTCATATCATCATACATTTATACCCTACTATATCATATCATGCCTCATTACATTACATAACATGTTTGTACTTACCACATATATAAATTAACATACGTCACACGATATTACTACGTACGTCTTTAATTGATTCGAATCCTTACATATTATTTTGTTTTGTGCAGATGGGATAAGAGGACGTCGGTTGTAACGCCCAATGAAGATACGTTTTATTTGGTAGGGTTGCTAAGATCGGCCTTAGAGGGAGGTGACGAGGCACAGAGCTTGGAATATCTTTCCGATCAAAACCGTCAGATTTTGAAGTTTTGTGAGGAGGCTAAGATTGGGATTAAGCAATACTTGCCACATTACACGTCTCAAGAAGAGTGGAGGGGTCATTTTGGGAAGAAATGGGACGAGTTTTACCGGATGAAGATGAGATTTGATCCTAGGCAAATATTGGCCTCAGGGCAACGAATCTTTGAGCCTGATGTGGGACCTAAAAATGCTGTTTCGTTATAATTAAATGGGAGGATATTAGAAGATAGATAGCTAGAGTCCATTATTATTCGATCAGCAGAAACTACGAACGTACGTATGTAGAAAGTATGAATGTGTATATATAGTACGTGGTAGCAAGCCATGGCCAAATAGAAATAGAGCAGAAGAAATTATATGAATCGGATCGGATTTTCTGCAATGGGACGTAATTTTAAGCAGTAATGAAATGTTATAAGTTAGTTCAATGTGTTGGTCTTTGAATTGTAAAAGTTTATAATTAAGTGATATATTTAAGGACTTGTTTTGTATCGATCGATGTTAATGATATGAGATATCATATATATATATATATGAATCGTGGCCTGTGATTTAATTTTGACACCGTACAACCTTTCGTCGTCAATGTATATGCGAGAAGAGGTTATGTTTCTAACGGTTATTGTCCCTGGATCAAAAAGTCCGAAGTGAAAAATTGGACGTCTACTTGCAACCATTGATAGCCAAGCTAAAGAGTTTGTGGATTAATGGCGCTAACAATTACAACGCGTGGAGGAAGCAAAATTTTGTCATGCGTGCGGCTGTATTGTGGACAATTAGTGACTTTCCGGCGTATTCGATGTTGTTAGGTATGATATAGTGCGATATGTTTCAGATTTGTCATTTATTTATAAACATGCATTGACCCGATCTATGTTTATGTAGGATGAAGTACTTTTGGGAAATATGCTTGCCCTTATTGTATGAAGGACATAGATGCATTTTATCTAGCCCATGACCACAAAATGTGTTGGTTCGATTTCACAGGAGGTTTATAAAAGAAGATCATCGCTTCCAAAACAACAAGACCGATTTCAAGAAGGGCAGAAGGGTTAGGACTGGTCCCCAATACTTTGTGACGAATACGAGATATTAGACCAGATTGATAGAATGAGTCTGTTAAAGATAACTGAAGTGGGAGCTGAGGAGCACAATGTCGTACTGAGTAAAGGTTCGGTTTCGAAGAAGAAAATCATTATTTGGGACCTACCTTACTAGGCAAGTCTGCTTGTAAGACAATTTAGATGTCATGCACATTGAAAAAAATGTCTTCTATAACGTATTCTTCACCATTCTCGACGTTCCAGGAAAGTCGAAAGATAATTTGAAGGCAAGAAAGGATATAAAGGGTGTGTGCAAGCGACCAGAGTTGGAACCCGACGAGGAGGATACTAGGTACCCAAAGGCTTGTTATACGCTCAATCGTCGTGAAAAGGAAGTGCTTCTTGAGTGGTTGAAAACCGTGAAGTTCTTGGATGGTTATGTCTCCTACTTGAGCCGCTGCATTGACTTTCTCGTAGCCGCTGCATTGTATGAGAGCCACATTAGAGTCCTTCTCTAACTCATCATCTTCTTTTCCAACAGTGATGTTCTCAATGGCCTTCTCCACCTTGAGAGCAATGCCCTTTCTAGAGCTTGAAGTATCACCGTTGTCTTTCTCGTAGCGCTCATAATCCGTCAGCTTTCCAAAGATCTCATGAAGCTTGCAAGTCTTCGTGATTGGATTTTTTCTAAGTAAGCCTCTGGTAACAACATACTTAGGACCAAGATCATCAACGATCACAGAAACGTTCTCAAAATGAGTGATAGATTTCTCAATACCCAAATGATTGATGCGATTCACCAAAGCCTCAAATCGAGATTGGTATATATGGCAATGGTTTCACCATCTTTCATCTTGAAGTTGTAGAACTCCTTCTTAGCCTCCTTTTGGTGGCTTTCCTTCAAATCTGTGCTACCAATATACATTCGTTCAATGGCTTCCCATGCATCCTTGGCAGTTTTATAGTTCACCACCCTTAGTAGATCTTCAGCACCTAAGGCATTGTTCAGCAGCATCTGTGCCTTGAAGTTCTTGTTCATTCAGTTGGACCCCACTCGGACTTTTTGTTCTTTTTGTCCTCAGGAATGACATAGTCTCCATCCTCAATGACTGACCAGGCTTGGTAGTCATTGTTCTTAAGCCAAGTAGCGAAGAGGATCTTCCGGTGGTCATACTCTCCAGCAACAAGCAGTGGAGGCTTGTTGTTTCCAATCCCGACGTTGTGAGTGTTGTTGGTACTCATTCTGTATTCTTACACTAACACACAATCTAGAGCAAACCTGCTCTGATACCAATTGTTGGATCGTGAAGCGTTAGTAACAAGTCAGGGAACTAGCAATGTTACCTGGACAACGTAAATAAACAATAAGAACACAAAATTTAGAGAGGAAAACTTTCTGCCTGACCAACAATTCATAGAAAGAAAAACCTCTACCCCTGAGACTCCTTCTCATAGGATTTTCAATAGAATACTTTTATTAAGTTTCAACGATTACAAGGCAAGTCAAGTTCCCTGATAACTAAGGCACCAACAAAAGTTTAACCAACTAGACTTCTACAACCCTAAACGTAAACCTAAATGGAAGTATACTGCTGACCTAAGTACTCACTTACTCGTGGATTCTTCACCGGAAAAAGCCACACACACTCGAACACTCGAAAAGCTCTCTTCTCAAGTTCGCCGTTAATCAACCACACTTTAACCCTAGTTATAACCTAGCTATTTATAAGAACTGTCAAGTCTGATCTCATATGTAATTCTTGCCTAATTACGCAGATTTTCAACTTAACAAATCCCACACTAATAGGAGAAAGTATTGTTTGTGATTTGGATCCTCAACCATATCGATTCTTTCCAAAACCGAATGATCTCGGATTTTCTAGATAAGATCGTGCAAGCTTGATCTTATCCTTCCTTAATCTTCTTCAAGCAACTGCCTACAGCTATCGTATCTTCGTAGAAGATCGCTCGCAAAAGATCTAGTAACTTGCTATTAATAGAAAGTCGCGTCCCTTCGAGATGCGCTTTCTAAATCTGTCACTCGTACCCTCCATTGTTCCTCATAATGTTCTGTCACTCATGACAATGTACCTGTTTTCTTGAAACACTTACATGTAGAAGCAAGTTATACCATCTAAGTTTGTTATCATCAAAACTAAGAGAAACCATGGAACAACGATTGTTCCAACAAAACCAACGCTTCACTTTAAGAGCGTTGCAAAAACAAAGTTCGCACTCTTGGTAATTATTGCCCTTAAGAACAATAATAGGACAAATCATCTTCATGTTAGGATGATTCGACAGATGAAGAAAGGGAGAATTTGCAGGCTTAACACCCTTACTTTCATCTATCGCGGTGGAAAGCACGGTGGATTGTGGCGGCACACGTGCGGCAGTGATGCGTCATTATGACAAAAGAACAAAGAAAAGGGTTTTGTGTTTTTAGAGTAAACTAGGTGGATGGCTCGTGCTATCGCACGGGTTCTCATTGTTTATGGTTTAGAACATGTGCTATCAAGAGGAGAGGTAATCCTCTCTTCACTTTCTCTCTCCTTACCTCCTTTTGACACCTCACCTACCCTATATTTTAACTCACTCTTTCCTCTTCCTTTTCCTCTTTCTCTATATTCACCCACAACAATGAGAATTATTTCTTCTCCTCTCTTCCAATTTTTTATACATATATCTTACCACATATTCATATTATCAATTTATGATTTATTCACTCCTTATGATTTTAATTAATTAATAAATTAATTTAACATTCAATAAAAAAATATATATTACTTATGACAATATAAATTGATTACTACTAATAATTAAATCTTGATTAACATTAAGATAATACAAACAACAACATAAAATAAGATGTAAAATGAAAACATTAAGCATAAATAACAACATTATTGTCATAAGAATTTAATCACAATCCGAATCCGATGCCAAATCCTTAAACTTCTCCCAAATGTGATCGACCAAGTCGTTATTTAGAGTCGTATGCATTTCTTTATTTCTAACCTCCTCCCTTCTAGCCATAAATCTTCTTAGAGACCGATCATTACAGCGTCCACATGTCACATTGAATGTCTCATTATCATTTCTTCTTGATGATCCAACAATATTTTCGGGTTGATCTTGGGCAACTTTTTTAAATGTCAACTTTTAATATTTTTGTTTGTAATTTGTTAATGTTTAATTGTAATGAAAATAAATGAATATAGTTGATAGATGGAAAATGTATACAATATTAGGTTCAATTTATAGACAAAAAATTGCAAGAATTATTATTTTTTATTTTTTGTTTATTAAAATATCATCTTTAAAATATTTTTATTTGTAATTTGTTAATGCTAAATTGTAATGAATATAAATCAATGTAGTTGATAGATAAGAAACACATGTCAAATTTTGATTGGGTGAATATGGAGAGGAATGCACAAAAGTCAATGTGCACATTCCCTCTATCCATAGAGGAATTCACCCCATTCCTCTCTCAAGAGAGAATTCTCTCTTTCAACCTACATCCAAGAGGATCCTCATTTTTAATAAAAAATGGGTAAAAAAAGAAAGAGAGGATTACATCTCCTCTTGATAGCACATGATTGTCTAAGTGAAGTTATATTTTTTTGTATATTGTTGGTATATTCTTTTCGCTTAGTGGGATGTGTAAAAATATAAGCATACGGGTCATCATCCCTATATGAGCCTTGCACATATTAATTTTTTTTAATTTAATTAAATATATCATTGAAGTGTAGTTGATTAATTGAGTACAAAGATAATATAATATTAACTATAGTATGTTAAGTTAGAAGGTATAAAATTTTGAATGTAAAAATTAATTTATGTTAAAAAAAATATAAATTCTCACACCATATGACCGTGTAATACATTTTTTCATTTTGCATTTATATATTTAGTGATAGATTTAAGCATCCATAAAAAATCTAATATAAAAAATACATTGATATTGTACCTTGTTGTAAATAATCACTATCACTCTTTTTTTGGACATGCTCTTAAACATTAGAGTTGTCTTAGTTTATATTCATACCTTGATACAGAGATAACATATACTTGCATCAATGCATTTTTGTGTGTACATCCACATATTCTCCTCTTCTCCACTACCAATTTTGCTTCTTGTAAACACTTTTTAAATTTTTCTCTAATCTACCATTTTTTGCACTTGTTGTGAACCTGTATAGGGATAGGAGATATTGCATTTAGTTACCAAACCATTTATAATTGTCAATACGAAGAGGATGAAGTGATTTTTTATATTAGAAAAGTTGAAAGTTTAGAAATGTGAAAGATTATTTAGGAATGTGAAAAGTTGGAAGACTTATTTTATGTGTTACAATTGCGCTTTTAATATGAATATTTATTTTGATCATATTTATTTTCTTCTTATCTTTTGTTATTTATTCATATGCAATACGTAATGCCAAAAGCCTATTTAAGGTGCAAATTGATGTTCTCATTATCATTGCAAGAGGACTATTTTTCGGATTGAATGACTAATAATACCATTAATTTAATTTGATAATTAGATTTCTTTTAATTTTTCTATTTTATAGTATATATAGATATAGAAGATTATAAATTATTTTTATTAATTATGTATTTGCATTATTTTTTATAAAGAACATAGGTTAATTTATCAATTTCGATTCTAAATTTATTGTAAAACTTTCTTAATCTATTATAAATTTAAAAATACTTAATTTATAAATTTATAATTATTTTTTTATTAATTCTATGAGCATCGATGGAAAAATAATTCTCTCTATTTTATAAGATATAAATGAATTAGACTATTAACGAACAAATTATAATGAATCACGCATGATTTTAAACTCACAAATTCTATATATTGGCGCTTCAAAAAAAATCACAAAAAATAAAACCACACCGTAAATCCTAATATATATTTAAAAGAGGAATAAGGGACTTAAGAATTTGTATGGACATTTGATAATGAGAAATAAGAGGTCTTGGAATTTGTAAGGCCATTTGAAATTTTTTGATGAATTAAAAAACCTTTAATGTTAGCCCTCAATGTAAATAACCTTGGGTGTTTTTATATTTGTTTGATATTTCTTTAGATCAATGGAAAACCAAAAGGCATAGCCAAATCAACAAAATGATCACTACAATTGATGTCATTAATGGAAAACCAAGAGTCTATTTTTTGGTCAAGGAACACTAAAAGTCTTTTTAATGAATTGAAAATTAATAATAAATAAATAAATTTTCATACTCTTTCACCTTAATTATAGATTGGTCATATAAATAGAAAGATAGATAGATAGATAGATAGACGATTGTACATTACATTATTGATTCCCATTTGAATAAAATGAAACATGACCAACTACATTTGGTGATGATTTTGTTGGGAGATAAAATACCAATTTAACAAATTATGTTTTCAATTTGCTTGGCATAAAAGTTTTGCATTTGAATAGAATTATTAAGTTGTATATCAAGAAGTTAATCTGATTAACACATCGATCCATTTAATATATAGAGTCATGTACATCTATCGTTTTTTAACATAATTTGGAGATGGAATTCGAAGAGGTTGGTAATTTATGCGGGGGTTGAATTAATATTGTAATTATTACACATTAATTATGATGAAATTAATTGTTTGTAACATCTTTGTTATTATATCAATTTAATTCGGATAAAATTACTTGTTAGTAACAACCATTGAATATATTTACTATATACTTTGACCAAATCAATTTCTATGCACCATTAGACTTGACCAATAGAAATAGATACATATTTAAATAAAATTTTGATCATCTATCTACAACTTAAGAAAAAAGAAAAAAATTACATTTATGATGGTGTTTTTTTTTTTTCACTTGCTCGATCTTGCAAATGAGGTCAATATTCTTAGTTCCTATAGAAATGAGATTTTGATTTCATCATTGGTTTCATAAACAATGGAGCATAAGTGGATATGTTTTAGTGTAAAGCAAGATAATTTAAAATAAAAATTTACTTATATTTTACTTAATAATAATATTATTTATATCATATTTTCTCATATCCTCTCATCACTCAACATGAAAATACAACAATAAAATAAATGCATATTGGCAAATATACAACTAAAATTTATGTAAACGATTATAACATTTTAGATCTAACCTTAGTGATCGTAATGAATTATCTCCATTCCATATGTTTGCCAAAAGACCTTCATCCTATTGGGCCTCAATGTACATTGTTACAAATTAGATTGTCTCATAAAGCACCAAACAACTCTTTCATAAAATTGTAAAATTATTTTACAAATGAAATGAAACAAAAAGAATCATATATTGTCTTTTGGTTTTAGAGGTTTCAAATTAGACCTCCCCATAAATTTATGTAATTAGTTTGAATTTCAAATAAGTTGAAAATAGGAAAAAAAGATTGAGTGGACAAAATGATAATTTATTCTATAAGTTTTTTACAAAGAGTTAAATCTGTCTAAAATGTGAAAGAAGGGAAAATATAAACTGATATTGGTAAGAGCAAAACCCTTCACATAAATTAATCGAATTAATCTACCATCAAATGATTACCCTAGCGCATAACCTTCTCTTCTTCACGTGATCATCAAATGACTCATGGTGATCCTCATCCACTTTGCCAAGCATTCTGACATGAATGATGTTTTTCACTTACCATATAAATAAAATAATAAAACAAACAAAGTATATTCAAATATAATGCTAGAAATCATATGAAATAAAGGGATTCAATAGAGAAAAAGTACCTATATTGAATTGTGTAAATCATTTGCTTTTGCCCTTCAAGTAACAATCACCAAACATATCAACTATAAGATTTGGTTTTTAAATCATTTGCTTTTTTCCTTCAAGTAACAATCACCAAATATATCAAATATAAGAGAGTGGTGTAATCATGCAAAAGTGAAAGTCTTATATAGTGAGAAAGAGAGTGGAATAAGAAAGGTTATATTTTAAATTTGATCTTATCTTTTATTGGAATACCAAAGGTTGATCTTATCTTCTTCTACTTTTATTTGTAAAATCAATGGTCATAATTTAATGGGTTTACATTCACATTGTAATACCAAAGGTTGTATGTAATATCAAGGGTTATAAAACTTGCCAAATAAACTTGCTAAATAAATTAAATATATGTTTTAGGCCAATTGAATGAGTCATTAATTACTCAAATTTTTCTATTTTATAATATATATAGATATAGATAGATAGATATAGATGCTCTAATACCATAAGGAAATATTAAGGCTTTAATGATCAAAACGAATATAATTGCAACTAGAATTACGGTTACATGAATTGGGCTCCAAGTTTTTTATATTTTATCTATACATTATAATACAATATCTATATATCTTTAATAATATTTTTCATTCATTAGGCTAAAAAGATGGCGAATATTTAAAAGATAATAAGATCAAGAAAAAAAATTATTTCAAATTTAATTTATAATTTTCTAAAATTTTTGTGTCAAATATTTAAACGATACTATTATTTCTGATTGGAAGGGATATAGATATTATACCAAACGACACCTACATGAAATTGCCACAAAAAAAAACATTGAAGTAGGTATAATGATCGAAGGATTCAAAGTATCAAATTAATAAAGTTAGGACACTCCACTGTCCGTCCAGTCCATTCCCAGTTATATTTATAACGTACGTTGGACACTTCGACTTGACATCATCTAATAAATTACTTGAGCAAAAAAAAAACACCCAATAAATTTGGAAGGGCCACTTCCCATATGCTTGTGTTTTCACTATCAATATTTATTTGATTATTTCGAAAAAAAAAGTATACGAATGTACGTTCTATGTACAGTATGTACCAATACTTGTTTTTTTTTTTTAAATACCAAGATATGCATTTGATTAAAGTTCATGATTTAATATATATGTTTGCTTTAATTTATATTTGCACGTACATTTAATTTGTGAGCTTGTGTCATTAGATACTATGAACTAATCATACTTTAACTGGCAATCTTCATGACAATGTAAGTGCCGCTAAGTAGAAAATTAGCCGTTCTTCGTGACAAGATAATGTGTTTGACATATCAGTCCAAGCAAAATTGGAAGTGTGTGATATTCGAATGAATTAGAATGGGATTAAGATTTAAGAGGGTGTGTTTAGATTATCCAAGATCGATAATGCAATATTTTATATTATAATAAATTAAAACTTACATATGAATGCAATATAAAGCATTTTCTATATATCCAAACACATCCTAATTCTTTCAAATTAGTTACCTTCATTGTATTTAGAGTCAGTTCTCAGCTTCTTCGTTCATTTTTTATCTCATATGTTCTACACTTTGTCTAAATCCATATTTGTTTTGTTCGGTAGATCTCTTCATTTTTTTTTGTTGTCCACTGGTTCGCCAAAATTTAGTTTTGGCTACATCCAACTCGACTCGGATCGTGCACCTAACTTTGGCGAGTAATTCTCCTAAAGGAAATTTTTTTACATTCACTGGAGTTGACCCCAAACCTCGTGGATGTTGAGCAGGTTGCTTATGATCACCTGAGTGACTGAGTCAACTCTCTTTGATCGATAGATGTCTTCATGTTTCTTGAAGATATTTAATCAAATGATTTTTTTTGTAATATTTCCTAAGGACACATGTTAAGAATATTCATTTAAAAAGATTTAATTTTTTAGATTTTTTATGTATTATAGTTTTTAGAGTCAGACTATAACTTCTGATGAGGACCTTTATTGTATTTTCTTTTTAGAAAGACCGATTGATCAATTTTAGAGTGAATCTTTAGCTTCATGTTGCAACAACAAATCTACTTCGAAAAATGGATGCCTAGATTTATTATATAAAAAGTTAGGACACCAAAAGATAATCGATTGAACTTTTTTTTTGTTAATATAGATTCAACTGTTGTGGTACAAGGTACAGAACATAAAAACTTGAGAGAACAAGTGAAATAACTCAAAATTCTAAATTGTCAGCACTGCATTGTCAGGGTCCAGCTGGATGGATGTAGGCCGAAGGTTGTGGGCCAAGAAAATCTTTGGAATTATATTCGGTAAATCCAAACTGTTTGTGGGCCATATGGGCCCAATTGGAATAGAGAGATTGAGCCCGTCAAATTCACGTATCAACCATCAACACGTCCTAATTTTTTGTTTCCATTTGCGGTCCAGCTACAATTATGAGTGTCTACATATACAATGACATGATGTGAAAAATGAATTGACCAAGAAAAACATGATTTGTATTATGCTCATGCTTATAGTGTCCTTATACTGGTTTGAACTTTGAAATGGAAGGAATAAAAAGAAAAATGAAGGTATAGTGATTGTGGTACAAGACCTAGCAATTTAAGTTTGAATCTGATAGTATATATTATATTTGCACCCAACCTAATTAAAAATCTTGTTTCCGTTGTCAATTTACTACTGATAATAATGATTCTGTGGAATTTAACCCAAACGGTTTTTCTGTGAAGGACCTCAAAACGAGAACCAATCGAATGAGATGCACTAGCTTTGGCGAGTTATATCCCATCACAAGCCTTGCGTCCCCCTCTTCACGGCCTCCTGTCCCAGTTGCTCTTTCTATTGTGTCGGCTCCAGTTTAGCATGCTCGCTGCGATCATTCTGGGTCTCCAGTTTTTAATACTCTTAGGTCTTCTATTTTAGCTAATTGCAATAAAATGTATGATCATTCCCTTTGTCGTTCGTGTCAATTAGTACACGACGTTCGTGTCAACGTCGTGCCCCTATCCCATGACGAACAAAATCCTTATAGTATTATAGACTCGTTTGTGAGTAAGCCTATTAAATGGGTAACACAATACACGATTCAGACATAGAACGATTCTGACCAATTAAAATAGACAAAATCAAAAAATAAATAAAACAAAAGTAATAAAGGAAGAGTTGGGGAGACAGGAAACGGGTTAGTTAAGAGGGCCTTTCCATCCCATGGGCGAGGGAGCACAAGTTATGAATTGAAGTGGATATGACTTGTATCCAAGTTGTTGAGAGACATGCTTTGTGCATGAAATTTGAGCCCATGTGGGGATTCATTGAATTGATTGGCTGTTTTTTATCTTTGCTAACGGTCGGGTTTTTGTCCTACTCGCGCAATTCCAATGAAGACTAACTAATACATCTTCACGGTGAATTTTAAGTTTTACTTAGGATGATTTTGCTTGGTAATTCTAGAGGCTCACAATCTATCTATAACTATATACTTGTTGATGACCTAGGCTTTGTCCGGGAGACTTTTAAGTTTCTAATTAGAATAATTTTGCGAGGTAATTTTATAGGTTGACAATATTCATAAAATGTATCGAAATTTGATATAATTCGTGCGGTAACCATGAAAATTCTACAAATTTCATCTCATTTCAAAATATGTTAAAGTTAATTTTAATTATTAATTTTGTTTAATAAAAGATAATTGGAAATAAACCCGAAACCCAAAATAAATCGTTGGGTTCAAACCCGAAACCCATTGGGTTGACCTGATTTTTTATATTTTTAGAATATATATAATATATTTTGAAAATTATAATATATTTTATTATTAAAATATATAAAATAATAGATTATTATTAAATATCATTTTTTAAATAAAATAATATTTTCATAATTGTAAAAAATTCGATTTTCTTGACCTGTTGGGTCGACCCGACCCAACAGGTCAATTAGTATATTACGAATAGTGATTTTAAAAATATAGTATACTTTTGAATATACATCAAAAAATTACAAAATGTTGAATAACATATTAAGTATGGTGTTTGGTTCAAATAAAACAACTCATTATCCTATAAAAATAAGGAGTGTTTAGAACCCTTAGATCTCCTATATCCAAGGGCTGATATTATCGGAAATTAGGGACGCGGTGGCATTTTCGTAATTTCTTAGAAATTACAAAAGTGCATCGTTATGGTGAAAAAGTGCATTACGATACGCCAAAAAGTGCATTACTAAACCCAAATATTTTGGGCGATTGAGTTCAATCGGAATCTAGTCAATTGGACGTCCAGGATGATGCACTTTTTTTATTTAGTTATGCACTTTTTGTATTTTGCAATGCACTTTTCAACCATAACGATGCACTTTTACAATGAACTGAACATGAAGCTGGTGCCCCACTGGCTTCATTTTTGTTTGCACTTTTTTGGCTTACTTATGCACCTTTTGTATTTAGCAATGCATTTTTTCACGATAACGATGCACTTTTGTAATTTATGAGAAATTACCAAAATGTCACCGCGTCCCTAAAAGGGGATAGAACATCAGTCCTTAGATCACCTTGATCTAAGGGCTTTAAACGCTCTTTATTTTTGTTAGACCCAGATTTTAGGTGACGAAGCGTTGCGCCATAGACAGAGAATCTCCAACGCATACAGAGTTACGAAAGATTTTTGGGATCAACTAAGTCGGTTGGAGGAGAGAGGGTCCGAGATATGTTTGTTACAAGATAGATTCTTCTCCAGATTGTATTCATTATAAGATAGAGATAAGCAAATATTTGTTAGTTAGAGATAAGATTATATCTTTGATTAGGATAGAATATGCTCTAAAGGCTATATAAGCTATTGTAACCCTTAGGGGAAGGGACGCTTGATTGACGCTTGGTTTCGCACGATTTCTCTGATTTCTACATCAATAAAACACACACCTTCAATCATATTCTTCCGAGTTCATTCGATCAAGGCCCGATCTAAGCCAAGGTTTCACCTTTGGTAAATTTTGGCTCAAATAATTTGGCGCCCACCGTGGGGCCGTGATCGATACAACCATCAGAAGAATCACCATTCTACTTCCTTCCGGATCAAGGAACACGATGTCTGTAAACGGGGAAGAAAGCCCTAAAACTCCGATCACCGAGGACGACCAAAACCTTGATAACCAAGGCATTCGGTCTCAGGATGAGGAGATGACGGACCCCCGAGACAAGACACCCGCACAACGAGACGCGACTCCGGAGCCCATTGGTCGAGTCCGTCGCGAAGAAGTCTCCCACGACGATAATCCTCCAATTAATCTCCGGTCAGCGGCTAACCAACGCCGAGCGCCATCTCAAGGAGTTTGGATCGAAGATGAAGGTACCGATGGGGAGGATCGAGAACGGCGCGAGCCCATCGATTTAGACGCATCCATCCGAAGAAAGGTAACCGAACAAATAAGCGTCATCGCTGACCAACTCTGGAGGGGAAACCGAGGTTTCCAACCTCTGGAGCCTGAAGCACCCGACGGGTTTGACGAATCTCCGTTCTCTCGTCGAATCGCCCGAGTAGAGATTCCAAAAAAGTTCTCTGTACCAAGCATGCCCACATACAACGGGACTACGGACCCTAACGAGCACGTGGTCATATACAAACAGAAGATGATGACGAGTGCGGTCCCATCCCATTCCAAGGAGGCGGTGATGTGCAAGGGTTTCGGCACAACCTTAACAGGTCCGGCACTAACTTGGTTTATCAACCTCCCACGTGGGAGCATTAGGTCCTTCGCAGATCTCTCGGACACTTTCCGGTCTCAGTTCGCCAGCAGCCGCAAATTTGAGAAGCAATCCAGCGACCTCTATCGGATCCGCCAACGAAACCAAGAAACTACCAGAGAATTCTTGGATCGCTTCAATCATGAGAAGATCTCCATCCCATCTTGCGACGTGACGACCGCGGTAGAAGCATTCATGCAAGGGGTCACCCCCGATGGCGGCCTGTACAAGGAACTAACTAAGCACCCTTGTGCTACGTTCGAAGAAGTACAAGCCAAGGCTTTGGCACACGTCCGGTTGGAAGAAGATAGGTCCCTGAGGAAGAGATCTTCAGAGACGGAGAAGACCGAGAGAAAGGGACCCGTTGACAGCCGGCGAGGTTCAACAGATCAGAGAAGAGACCGCCGCGCCCATCCTTACTCACGGCCTACCTCAGGGCAGATCAACGTGGCCAAGGCACGGTGGACGAATGACAAAGAACGGGAACCCATGTCGCCCTCGCTCGAATCCTTCAGACTTAACATATCTACGGAGAAGCTGCTCCGAAACATGGCGAAGCAGGGAGAACTTGTGAGGTGGCCGAGAAAGGACAGAACTCCTCACCTGGGAGGAGACACGACTAAGTGGTGCGATTACCACGAGTACCACGGACACTGGACTCGGGACTGCCTTAAGCTCCGAAAGGAATTGGCCCGCCTAGTCGCGGAAGGAAGAATAAAAGACGTAGCTCCAGACGCTCGAGTACCCAAAGATTTGCTGGAGAATTCTCAAGTCGAGCACCAAGAAAGGCGAAATCCTCCAACGCCTGACAAAGTGGTCAACGTGATATCCGGAGGGTCAAGCATCTACGGACTATCGTACTCAGCAGCAAAACGCCACGCAAGGGAAAGAAGCTTCAATCGACCTCAGTCGTCGAGGCATCGCGCCAGAGAATCTCCAGGACCAGCCATCGTGTTTGACGACACCGATGCAGAGAACACTTCTGAGCCGCATCATGATGGTCTTGTAATATCCTTGCATATTGGGAACGTGCTGATGAAAAGGTTATTGATTGATACAGGAAGCTCCACGAATCTCATGACCCTTGCCGCCTTGAAGGAGATGGGTTTGTCCGAAAACGACGTTCATAAACACCCGGTGCCTCTGGTAGGGTTCAGCGGCGAGGTCAAGCATACCGTGGGCGACATCGCCATCCCAACCTTCGCCAAAGGCGTAAATATGCAGGTCAATTTCCTCGTGATGGATTGCCCCACATGCTACAACGTAATCTTGGGACGCCCTTGGTTACACGACATGAAAGTCGTAGCTTCCACCTACCACCAAACGGTGAAATTTCCAACACCATGGGGAATCGACGAAATCCGCGGAGACCAGAGATTGGCCAAGGAGTGTTACAAGGCAGCCCTCAAGCCGACAACTCTCAGACCTGAATCATAGCAATTACAGAGCGTCACCACTCCTCCAGAGCGAACTGAAGACGGAGAAAAAGCGGAGGAGGTGACCTTAGAGGAGGGGAAGGTCGTCAAGATCGGAGAAAATCTGGAGCCATCAGTCAGAGAAGAATTGGCAACATTCCTGAAGAAACACAAAGGCTGCTTCGCTTGGAGTCATGAAGGCATGACTGGGATAGACCCTTCCATCATCACGCACAAACTCAACGTTGATCCCGAACACCCTCCAGTCAGGCAAAAGCAACGAAAATTCGCCCCGGAGCGAATACAAGCGGTCGATGAAGAGGCCAAAAAATTACTAGACACCGGAAAAATCAGAGAAGTGAAGTATCCCGATTGGCTAGCTAACGTAGTCGTAGTGCCTAAGAAGAACGGAAAGTGGAGGGTTTGCGTGGATTTCACCGACCTCAACAAAGCCTGCCCCAAGGACTCTTTCCTTCTCCCCCACATAGACTCGATGGTGGACGCAACCGCGGGTCACGAACTACTTACCTTCATGGATGCATTCAGCGGTTATCACCAAATCCAGATGGAGCCGGAAGATCAAGAGAAGACCTCCTTCATCACAGGGCAGGGAACATACTGCTATCGTGTAATGCCCTTCGGTTTGAGAAACGCCGGGGCCACTTACCAAAGATTAGTCAACCGGATGTTTCACGACCACATTGGCAAAACAATGGAGGTGTACATCGACGATATGGTGGTAAAAAGCACAAGCGCCTCCCTACATAAGGGGCACTTAGAAGAAGCATTCAAAGTCCTCGAAGAATACAACATGAAGCTGAATCCCCAAAAGTGTATTTTTGGGGTACAATCTGGGACTTTCTTGGGACACGTGGTAACCAAGCGAGGGATTGAGGCCAGCCCAAATCAAGTGCGGGCAATTGCTTCCCTGAAATCCCCACGAAGCATAAAAGACGTGCAGAAGCTAACCGGCATGATAGCTGCGTTAAACCGTTTTATCTCCAAGTCCTCGGATAAGTGCCGACTATTCTACGAGGTACTAAAGAAGAACAAAAGCTTCCAGTAGACAGAAAGACACGAAGCCGCCTTCCAAGAGCTGAAGGGCTACTTCGCCAATCCCCTATTACTGGCTAAACCAACTCCGGGGGAGGTGCTACATCTCTACTTAGCTGTATCAGACCGCGCACTAAGCGGAGTCCTGGTCAAAGAAGAAGACGGCCAACAGGTTCCGGTTTATTTCGTGAGCCGAACGATGGTGTCTGCCGAAACGCGCTACTCTCCAACAGAAAAACTGGTCCTGACGGTCGTGATGTGCTCGAATAAACTCCGACCATACTTCGAGTCGCACACTATCATCGTCCTGACAAATTACCCCCTCCGACAGATCATGCAAAAACCAGAATTTTCAGGAAGAATGGCAAAGTGGGCAATTCACCTAAGCGGGTATGACGTCAGATATGAACCTCGAAAAGCAATCAAGTCGCAGGTACTGGCCGACTTCGTTGCCGACTTCACCCCGACTCTTGAAGAAAGCGCTAAAGGCGAGGTCTTGATGTCATCCCTCGACGAACCTGAAGAAGAATGGATCCTGAACACCGATGGAGCCTCAAACGCAAGAGGAGCAGGGCTCGGTGTCGTGCTAAAGTCGGCAAGGGGGGAAACAATAGCTCAGGCGGTTAGATGCAATTTTGAAGCCACCAACAATGAGTCGGAATATGAAGCTCTCATCTTTGGGCTGGAATTGGCTAAAGATTTGTCCATCAAGAAGATCAAGGTACGCGCCGACTCTTTACTCATCATCAATCAGATCCTGGGCATCTTCGACACCAAAGATGATAGGATGGCCAGTTACCTTGATGTGGATAAAGCACTATCCGAGAATTTCGAGCAAATACAATTCGAACAAGTTCCTCGGGATCAAAATGCACCGGCCGATGCCCTAGCCGGTCTAGGCTCTACCCTGGACCCCAGGGATTACGACAATATACCATTTGTCCACTTATTACAGTCGGCTATAACAGAAACATCGGTGACACAGGCTGCTGAACCACCACCAGAGCAACTCGCCCCGGATATTCTCCAAACATCCACCAATCCAGAGGTCGACCACTGGACCAAGCCGTACCTCGATTGGTTCCTT
This sequence comes from Fallopia convolvulus, assembly GCA_964016875.1. NCBI lineage: Eukaryota > Viridiplantae > Streptophyta > Magnoliopsida > Caryophyllales > Polygonaceae > Fallopia > Fallopia convolvulus. Next base: position 53,947,703 of record OZ024722.1, read on the forward strand.
CGTGGCGAAGCACCCAAGGACAAGATAGAAGCCAAAGCCTTAAAATCAAAGGCAACGCGGCTCACCATCTTAAAAGGGCTCCTCTTTCACAAGTATGCAGTAGGATTTTTACAACGGTGCATAGAAAATGAGGAGGCCGAGGAGATCATGCGTGATGTGCACAGCGGAGATTGTGGTAACCATACCGGGGGTCGTAGTCTTGCTAACAAAATTTTAAGGCAGGGGTGGTATTGGCCCACCGTTCGCCAAGATGCCATCAAGTATGCCCAAGCATGCGAGGCATGCCAGCGGCACGCACCAGTCCCGCATCAGCCGTCGGAGATTCTCCACCCTTCAATCACCCCCTGGCCACTCATGCGATGGGGCATGGATATCGTTGGCAAGTTACCCCCATCTACAAGGAAAAAGGTGTTTTTCCTCGCCATGACAGATTACTTTTCTAAATGGATCGAAGCTGAAGCCTTTCGAGAGATCAAGGATAAGCAAGTAATATCATTCATCCAGCGCAACATCTTGAGCAGGTTTGGGGTCCCCGCGGAGATTACTTGCGACAATGGGTCACAATTTATAAGCAAGAAGATGCGTGATTTCTGCAAGCAATGGAACATCGATTTAGTCATGTCCACTCCCAGATACCCGCAAGCAAACGGACAGGCCGAAGCTAGCAACAAGGTAATCATTAATAACCTAAAGAAGCGGCTGATGAAATCCAAAGGGAAGTGGGCCGAGGAATTACCCTACGTACTATGGGCCGATCGCACCACTCCAAAAGGAGCCACCGGACAGACTCCATTTTCGCTGGTACACGGCTGCGAAGCTGTCATCCCAGCCGAAATCCTAATTCCAACCGCAAGGTACGGGCTCGCGACCTCGGAGAGCAATGGACGCGAGTTAGAAGCAGACCTGGATACTATCCAGGAACTCAGAGAAGCTGCCCATGCTCGGATCACAAGGTATCAACAGCAAGTAGCTAGGAGCTACAATAAAAATGTTCGAGTGAAGAGCTTCCAGCTTGGAGACTAGGTAGTGCGAAAGGTTTTCCAGAATACTACGGAAGCAAACCCCTTTTTCGTAAAATCCTCCCTATATTAATCACTCTTCCTTTTATGCTAGAAGCAGATTTCTGGCAAGTTGGCACCCGCTTGGGAAGGGCCATACAAGATCACCAAAGTCGCAGGAAACGGAGCTTACCAGCTAGAATCCAAAGATGGAACAGCGGTGCCACGAAGCTGGAACGCAACCCACCTAAAAAAGTATTACTTCTAATTACTTCATTATCATGATTTATTCTTAGCTATTTCTTAGCTCTAACTTAGAGAATCCTTAGGCAATATTTGGATTTTTCAAATAAACGACTCTGAGCACTTGCTCACACTGTCGGACGCAGTTTCTAAACTCTCATCTCATCAATCATGTTTTTACACATTCTTTGCATAATAATTTGCGAGAAAATATTCTCCTATTCTTGCACTTTCTCTTACTGCTTATAAACATGAAACGCGCCAAACGCAAAAAACCACTGTTGAAACACATGGTTACACCGTCTGAAACGACGAATTCATCACAACGTTAATGAGGTAACCTATGAGATGGTTACCCTTACGCTAATCAGAGTTACAAACAACATGAGACGCGTCAAATACACAAATACCACTGTTAAGACACATGGTAATACCGCCTAGAAATGGCGAAGTCGTCACGCATACAACGTCGACGAAGTAACCCATAAGTTGGTTACCCCCTATCTAATTCCGATTAACGAAACATCCGATTAGTACGGGAAGGGGAAAGCTATAGCATATAACCCAGGCCATATGCGCGGGACGCCGCGATGACACTACATCCTAATTTAAGGATACACTGCCCAAGAACGCCCTTGGCGGTGGCCAAAGGAAGCCTAATCGTAACTAACTACGCACGGCCCATTTGCAGAAAATTAAAACACTCAACGCGCAAAACGTGATCCTAACGCAGGAAGAACAAATAAGTCGCTAACGAGAGGAGCATTAAAAACTCCTTCTTTAAACGCCAAAACCTAACGCATACCCCACTTGCGGGCAACACATTCATGGAGATTCTCCACAAATCTCCTTACGCTAACACCTAAACCCCACTTGCGGGCAGCACATTTATGGAGATTCTCAAAGAATCTCCCTATGCTAAAACACTAACGCAAATTTCCAAACACAGACAAACAAGCAGATAAAGATAAAGTTGCGCCATTCAGAGGGCGTCAAAACCATTCAGAATCAGACGCCATATGAGTTTTTAGGCCCCAGGCCGCAACATCACCAAAATATCCTTACAAATCATCCAGCAAAAAAAAAAGTACTTAAAAGAGCAAGATAAATCGGGAAAGAGAAGCAGCCAGATCCCTCGCCTGCTTCTCTTTTTCCTCCAACGCCCTCATTTCCTCCTAGCAACGGGCGTTAGTGGCCATCAGTTCCTGGAAGGCCTGCGGGATTAAAAGAGCAAGATAAATCGGGAAAAAAGGCAGGAAAACATTCAAGAAATGCCAAAGAAATGACAACGAGTATTTAAAGGATCGGTTAAGCAAGTTTACCACTCTCAGCGTTGCACCCACGTGACTAAACGCGGCGTCAGGGGTGAGGGCTTGGAAGTCCATCTTCACGTTCGGGAGCAAGGTGTCCCCAAAAGTGCTGAGGAGATCTTTTGGCTCCGCTTTCTTGGCAACGTGAGAGGTTGGAGAATCATCTACTCTTTTCCGCTTCAACGAGAGAGATTTTTTGGTCTCAGAGCTGGGAGGAGGAGACAAGGGGAGCCTGACCCCGCCGGATCTCAGCCGACGAACCATTGCTGCGGCAGAGGTGTCCACGATAGCGCCTGGGGAAGTTTTTTTTAGCCGCATTGAGAAAAGAAGACACAAATTTAAAAAAAAAATATAATTTCTGAAGAAATCAAACACATGAAAAGTAGAAGAAGGAATAACCAACCTGATTTCTTCTTGGAGGAACTCATCATGTCAGAGGACAGGGGAGTGACTTCTGTTTCAGTCTTGTCTTCGTCGGATCCTGGAGATTCTTCGTCTTCACCACTACCCGCTGGGTCAGGACAGATCTTCTTGGGCTTTCGCTTTTCAGGCTTGATCTTTAGCAGGCATCGACACACACCCGTATCCGTGCTCTTGGAGTTGATTCCCACCGGTACTGCACAAGAAAGACAGATATGAGGACAGGAAGACCAGAATATGCAAAAAAGAGGTTTAAATAAAGAAGATCAAATCGTCTTACGAGATGTGTTCCATTCATCTCGAAAGACGTCTTTCACTTCGTCATCAAGATCGCCTAAAGATGCTTTTTCGACGAAGAAGAATCGGGATTGCCAGCTCCGAGAGGAAATTTTTAGTTTGGGAATAAGGGGGTTTTTTGTGTCCCTAGCATGCAAGGTGATGCGACCCGCCCTCTGAGGAACAATTTTATATGCCAAGAGAAGTTCTCCCATGGTCATCTCCAAACCCCTCTCTGTAGCAAGCTCATCGATTCGGGCAAGGGTGCGCCAAGTGGTCGGAAGGATTTGGCATGGAGAAACCTTTAGGGTTTGGATGAATTCCCGAATGAAAGGGGAGAAAGGAAATTTTAAACCTAAAGAGAAGGGGTAATCAAGAAAGCAGATCCACCCTGGCCGAACCCAATCAATGAATTCGACAGTCGGGGCGTGGAAACGGGTCCCCTCCGGGAAGCCACCGAAGGAGATCCAATCGGCGATCTCCTCCGACGTCATATCACAACGGTGAAGGTCTTGGGGACCCAGGGATGAAGAAGAAACGAAAGTCGAAGCTTTGGCCATGGAGGCTGAAGTAGGAAAAAGCCAGAGATGAGGAAGAAGTATTACCTGAGAAGACGAAAGCAGGAATTGAGAAGGAAAGGAAGCGTTGGGTTAGATAATGATGAGAACCACAAATAGTTTCTCGGGTCATTAAAGAGAAACGGCAGAATCAAATCCCGTCTTCCAAGGCAATCTCTGAAACGTCTTATCAAGCTTAAATGCAATTTTCGAAATTTGAATTTAAATTTTGAAATTGCATTTAGGGGTATTGTTAGACCCAGATTTTAGGTGACGAAGCGTTGCGCCATAGACAGAGAATCTCCAACGCATACAGAGTTACGGAAGATTTTTGGGATCAACTAAGTCGGTTGGAGGAGAGAGGGTCCGAGATATGTTTGTTACAAGATAGATTCTTCTCCAGATTGTATTCATTATAAGATAGAGATAAGCAAATATTTGTTAGTTAGAGATAAGATTATATCTTTGATTAGGATAGAATATGCTCTAAAGGCTATATAAGCTATTGTAACCCTTAGGGGAAGGGACGCTTGATTGACGCTTGGTTTCGCACGATTTCTCTGATTTCTACATCAATAAAACACACACCTTCGATCATATTCTTCCGAGTTCATTTGATCAAGGCCCGATCTAAGCCAAGGTTTCACCTTTGGTAAATTTTGGCTCAAACAATTTTATAGGATAAGGAGTTGTTTTATTTGAACCTTACTCATTAAGTATATATAGATATATTTTTTAAATAAATGTTGAGTATGAATAGGGCTGTCAATGGGTCGGTTTATGGGTGGGTGGAGCACTTCCACCACCCGACCCGCAAGTTAAAATGCCCCACCCGACCCTCCCGTCACCCGTGAAATATTATACCCGTCACCCAAACCACCCGTCACCCGTTGGTTATATGGGTGACCCATTCACCCGTATAACCGTTGTATTTTATATATATAACTAAATTGTCATACATAAGCTAAAGTTATAAATATCCATAATTCATACATAAATAAAATCAACCCCCATAAGCAAAATGGAGTGAAGATGGGTTACAAAACAAATCCCATAACATAAAGTCAAAGATGTATAAAAATATAAAATAATAATGTCAACTGAGAGCTCCATCTATAGCTGAGAGCTCCAAAAGGTCCAAATCTGCATCCATCATCCTTCAAATGAAGTAACAGACTGAGGCAATATTCATTTCAGGCAAATAAATGGGCTGGAAAATAAACGGGCTTTTATCAAAGGCCCAAAATAATTTATATATGTGATTTTAAGGGCCCATATATATTATAAATTATAGATCGAAACGGGTGAAACAGGTGGTTTGGGTGAAACGGGTGATGGGTCGGTTGACGGTTCGGGTTATTGGGTGGGTTATTGGGTTATAAAATCTCACCCATACCCGACCCATAACCCGTTTTACCCGTCACCCGAACCACCCGTCACCCGCTTTAATTGGGTTTTCACCCGTTTATTTCGGGTGGGTTAGGCGGGTGGGTCGGTTACCCGTGGGTAATTGACAGCCCTAAGTATGAAGATAAGTTATTTATTGAAAAACTTAAATATATTAACTACTAATTGATTTAATGTACGTGAAGTTGTTTTAATAATCAGATTTTTTTATTTTCAATTTTCTTTTTTAAAACAAATCTAATGGTTATAGTTAAGTTTAACCATAATTATTGAAATTTCTGCCTTTGGGCATTTGGTTCAACGGTTTGGTCTTTAGGGTAATACTCTGAGGTCACCGTTTCGAATCTCTCGGACGGTGCTTTGCCCTTTCTCTTTAGAATTGGTTAGTAACCCAGTTCTCTTCCCTAGTGGATGCTTTAAGCGAGTCTAAGTAGTACTTGTGGCGATCCTAATCCTCACCGTATCAAAAAAAAATTATTGAAATTTCTAAATTAGAATTTGTGAAAAAAATGGGGTAAAAAAATTAAAATAAGGTGAGACTATGCATGCCGGTGCAAATTGCCTATCCCATTTCAGTGTGATAAACTAGTTGTCCCCGTCGTGCCCTACACGACTATGACTCGATATTTTTTAGATATACTATAAAAAGATATTTATAAATAAAAATATAACATAAAATTTAATATAAGTGATTTATTGCCCGTAATATGTATAAAAATTATTTTTTAAAATAAAATAAATATAGATTATTAAGTTTAAAATTGAGAATAAATATTATTAACATAAAATAATCTACAATGCTCATTTTCCATTTTCCTTGACAATATTTGATAAATAGATTTAATGTAAAAGAAGGAGATAAAATATGAAGAAAATAAAGCAAAAAAGATATATTTTGAAAATATGGAAGAGATGAGGTTGAGCATATATATTTTATTGGATTATAAGGAAAAAACCCAACCATTAGTTAAAATTTTTTAGTTAAGATATTATCTCCTACCAAAAATTAAGATATTATCTAAAATTGGGAAATAAAAATAAATTTTAATTAAGTGGAAAAAATTTGCCATGTGGAATATAAAGTGGAAAGAATAATTAATATATATAGTAGATATGCTAGAAACTTCCAAAATTATAATTTGGATTCTTTCTAAAATATTGAATGATATTATAAGATTTGTTTCCAAAACTACCAATTTATTTGTATAATTTATATGAATTAATGAGAAGATGACACGTGTCAAAATCTGATGTGACGCATTTTAGGAATGACATGTGACAAAAGATGATGTGGCGCAATGTGGTGGCTCGAAACCTTATTGCTTTTATATATATAGTAGATATTATCGTGTCTTTTTTTTATTTGTTTAAGGACAATTATTAAAAAAAATCGTTAATATTGGGCATATTAGCAGAATTATTTCATCTTAATGTCCGTATGCACGGGCATGCCTATACATAGGATAATTTAAATATATTTTTAGTATTTTTAATCATTTTTCACCAATGATAATAATAAATTAGTATTTGGAATTTCAAAGTGGAACAAAAGATTTGCCTCCATATGTAGATTTTTACTAGTAAGATGCCACTTTAATCTTGTGTTTATTTTTTTATAAGGAAAGAAAGTAGAGGGGTGGACTCATCTAGAGACATCCTCTCTAGTAGGGCTGGACATTATCCGTGGGTGACCGACCCACCCGCTTCACCCGACCCAATTATACGGGTGAAAAACGTAATGAAGCAGGTGACGGGTGGGTCGGGTGACGGGTGAAATAGGTGACGGGTCGGATATGGGTGAAATTTTACACCCGTTTAACCCGACCCATCACCCACCACCCGTTTCACCCGTCTACCACCCGTAAAAATGTATTCTAAATTAAAATTAGGTTTAGTTTTTCCCTAAAAGAAAGTTTGGGACTTGAGGGCTTTTTTTTAAAATTTTGGGTTTTTTTTAAATATTAAAGTTATACGGATCCTAAAGGCTAAAATCCTAACAGAATGCCATTACGATAATGTAAACGTTTTTGCTAAGGGGACCTAGGAACTTATTTTAATGAGATGAAGTTGACGATTATTGTTGGACCTTAAGCAAATGAAAGATATAGAAATTTGTTGGTCAACATATGTGAATATCTTCACAGATAAAATGTTTTAGAATATCCCAGATATCACTTCAATAAGCAGATTGTTGCGTTAAATTTTATAAATTTTTATTGTAATTTTAGAATTTGCTGGTGACGGGTCACCCGACTCACCCGCAGGTGACGGGTGGGTCGGTTATGGGTGAAAGGTTCCGCGGGTGATGGGTGGGTCGGGTGATACAATTTATTTCACGGGTCGGGTAGTGGAAGTGCTCCACCCACCCATAACCCGACCCATGACCAGCCCTACTCTCTAGGGCATCCTTTCTAATGAGATCACTGAGATCTTGAAAAGTTGTCAGGTCTGGAATGTGCAATCATGTACTCGTTTAATCACTCATTTTCTTATTCTTAGATCATTAAATATGTAAATTCCAGTTTTGTTACATAAATAAATTTCGTTTTATCATTGTTGCAAGCAGGCGTTGTTAGACCCGGATTTTAGGTGACGAAGCGTTGAGCCATAGACAGAGAATTTCTGACGCATACAGGACTACGGAAGATCTTCGGGATCAGATAAGTCGGTTAGAGGAGAGAGGATTCGAGATATGTTTGTTACAAGATAGATTTTTCTCCAAAATGTATTCATTATAAGATAGAAATACACCGAGATTTGTTAGTTAAGGATAAGATTGTATCTTTGATTAAGATAGGATATGCTCTAGAGGGCTATATAAGCCAATGTAACCCTTAGGGGAAAAGGACGCTTGATTCATACAATTTCTTCTGATTTCTACATCAATAAAACACACACCTTCGTCTACATTCTTCTTAGTTCATTCGATCAAGGTCCGATCTAAGCCAAGGTTCTACCTTTGGTAAATTTTGGCTCAAACAATTTGGCGCCCGCCGTGGGGACGTGATCGATACAACCATCAGAAGAATCACCATTCTACTTCCTTCCGAATCAAGGAACACGATGTCTGAAAACGGTGAAGGAAGTCCTAAGACTCCGGTCGTCGGGGACGACCAAAATCTTGAAAACCAGGGCGCTCGGTCTCAGGAGGAGGAGATGACGGACCTTAGACAGCGCATGGAATTTCTCCAAAAGGCGTTGAGCGACCAGAAAAGCTTTTATGATGCACATGTAGAACGCCTCACTGCCGAAAACAGCCAACTCAAGCAACAATATGAGGTCTTGGCTACGGGGCGTCGCTCCCTACGCGTCACCCGACGCACTGACGGAGTAATAAGAAGGCTGGATTTCAACGCTGGAGAAGGAACTTCTGGAAAGGGTGCAAACCCGGACCCCCGAGACAAGGCACCCGCACAACGAGACGGGACTCCGGAGCCCATGGACCGAGCCCGCCATGAGGAAGTCTTCCACGACAATAATCCTCCAATCAATCTCCGGTCAGCGGCTAATCAACGCCGAGCGCCATCTCAAGAAGTCTGGATCGAAGATGATGGCACCAATGGGGAAGATCAAGAACGGCATGAACCAATCGATTTAGACGCAGCCATCCGAAGAAAGGTGACCGAACAAATAAGCGTCATCGCTGACCAACTCCGGAGGGGAAACCAAGGTTTCCAACCTTTGGAGCCTGAAGCACCCGACGGGTTTGACGAATCTCCGTTCTCTCGTCGAATCGCCCGAGTAGAGATTCCAAAAACGTTCTCTATACCGAGCATGCCCACGTACAACGGGACTACGGACCCTAACGAGCACGTGGCCATATACAAACAGAAGATGATGACGAGTGCGGTCCCATCCCATTCCAAAGAGGCGGTGATGTGCAAGGGTTTCGGCACAACCTTAACAGGTCCGACGCTAACTTGGTTTATCAACCTCCCACGTGGGAGCATTAGGTCCTTCGCAGACCTCTCGGACACTTTCCGGTCTCAATTCGCCAGCAGCCGCAAATTTGAGAAGCAATCCAGCGACCTCTACCGGATCCGCCAACGGAACCAAGAAACTACCAGAGAATTCTTGGATCGCTTCAATCGTGAGAAGATCTCCATCCCATCTTGCGACGTGACGACCGCAGTGGAAGCATTCAGGCAAGGGGTCACCCCCGATGGCGGCCTGTACAAGGAACTAACTAAGCACCCTTGTGCTACGTTCGAAGAAGTACAAGCCAGGGCTTTGGCACACGTCCGGTTGGAAGAAGATAGGTCCCTGAGGAAGAGATCTTCAGAGACGGAGAAAACCGAGAGAAAGGGACTCGTTGACAGCCGGCGAGGTTCAACAGATCAGAGGAGAGACCGCCGCGCCCATCCTTACTCACAGCCTACCTCAGGGCAGGTCAACGTGGCCAAGGCACGATGGACGAATGACAAGGAGCGAGAACCCATGCCGTCCTCACTCGACTCCTTCAAACTCAACATATCTACGGAAAAGCTGCTCCGGAACATGGCGAAACAAGGAGAACTCGTGAGGTGGCCAAGAAAAGACAAAACTCCCCACCCGGGGGGGGCACGTCTAATTGGTTTGATTACCACGAGTATCACGGACACTGGACGCGAGATTGCCTTATGCTCCGAAAAGAATTGGCCCGCCTAGTCGCGGAAGGAAGGATAAAAGACGTAGCTCCAGATGCTTGAGTACCCAAAGGTTTGCTGTAGAATCTCCAACCCGAGCACGAAGAAAGGCGAAATCCTCCAACACTTGACAGAGTGGTCAATGTGATATCCGGAGGATCAAGCATCTGCGGACTATCATACTCAGCAGCAAAACGCCACGCAAGAGAAAGCAGCTTCAATCGACCACCGTCATCAAGACACCGCGCCAGAGAATCTCCAGGACAAGCCATCGTGTTCGACGACACCGATGCAGAAAACACCTCCGAACCGCATCACGATGGTCTTGTAATATCCTTGCACATTGGGAACGTGTTGATGAAAAGGGTACTGATCGATACAGGAAGCTCCACGAATCTCATGACCCTAACCGCCTTGAAAGAGATGGGTTTGTCTGAAAACGACATTCATAAACACCCGGTGCCCTTAGTAGGATTCAGCGGTGAGGTCAAGCACACTGTGGGCGACATCGCCATCCCAACCTTCGCCAAAGGCATAAATATGCAAGTCAATTTCCTCGTAATGCTACAACGTAATCTTGGGACGACCATGGTTACATGATATGAAAGCAGTAGCATCCACCTACCACCAAACGGTGAAATTTCCAACACCATGGGGAATAGACGAAATTCGCGGGGACCAGAGGTTGGCTAGGGAGTGTTATAAGGCAGCCCTCAAGCCAACCACTCTGAGACCTGATGCATAGCAATTACAGAACGTCACTCCTCCGCCGGAACGAACTGAAGACGGAGAAAAAGCGGAGGAGGTGACCTTAGAGGAAGGAAAGGTCGTCAAGATCGGGGAAAATCTGGAGCCACTAGTCAGAGAAGAATTGGTAACATTCTTGGAAAGTCACAAGAGCTGCTTCGCTTGGAGTCACGAAGACATGACTGGAATAGACCCTTCCATCATCACACATAAGCTCAACGTAGATCCTGAACATCCTCCAGTCAGGCAAAAGAGACGAAAGTTCGCCCCGGAACGAATACAAGCGGTCGATGAAGAGGTCAAAAAATTACTAGACACCGGAAAAATCAGAGAAGTGAAGTACCCTGACTGGCTAGCTAACGTAGTCGTGGTGCCTAAGAAGAACGGAAAGTGGAGGGTTTGCGTGGATTTCACCGACCTCAACAAAGCCTGCCCCAAGGATTCTTTCCCTCTTCCCCACATAGACTCAATGGTGGACGCAACCGCGGGTCACGAACTACTTACCTTCATGGATACATTCAGCGGTTATCACCAGATCCAGATGGAGCCTGCAGACCAAGAGAAAACCTCCTTCATCACAGGGCAGGGAACGTATTGCTATCGCGTAATGCCCTTTGGTTTGAGAAACGCCGGGGCTACTTACCAAAGATTAGTCAACCGGATGTTTCGCGACCACATTGGCAAAACAATGGAGGTGTATATCGACGATATGGTGGTAAAAAGCACAAGCGCTTCCCTACATAAGGGGCACTTAGAAGAAGCGTTCAAGGTCCTCGAGGAATACAACATGAAGCTAAATCCCCAAAAGTGCATCTTCGGGGTACAATCTGGGACTTTTTTGGGGCATGTAGTAACCAAGCGAGGGATTGAGGCCAGTCCAAACCAAGTGCGGGCAATTGCTTCCCTGAAATCCCCTCGAAGCGTGAAAGACGTGCAAAAGCTAACCAGCATGATAGCTGCACTCAATCGGTTCATCTCCAAATCCTCAGATAAGTGCCGACTATTTTACGAAGTACTAAAGAAGAACAAGAGTTTCCAGTGGACGGAAAAACACGAGGCCGCCTTCCAAGAGCTGAAGGGCTACTTCGCCAATCCCCTACTACTGGCTAAACCAACTCCGGGGGAGGTGCTACACCTCTACTTGGCTGTATCAGACCGCGCACTAAGTGGAGTCCTGGTCAAGGAAGAAGACGACCAACAGGTTCCGGTTTATTTCGTGAGCAGAACGATGGTGTCCGCCGAAACGCGCTACTCTCCAACAGAAAAACTGGTCCTGGCGGTCGTGATGTGCTCGAATAAACTCCGACCATACTTCGAGTCACACACTATCATCGTCCTGATGAATTACCCCCTCCGACAGATCATGTAGAAACCAGAATTTTCAGGAAGGATGGCAAAGTGGGCAATCCACCTAAGCGGGTACGACGTCAGATATGAACCTCGAAAAGCAATCAAGTCACAAGTACTGGCCGACTTCGTTGCCGACTTCACCCCGACTCTTGAAGAAAGCGCCAAAGAGGAGGTCTTGACCTCATCCCTCGACGAACTTGAGGGAGAATGGATACTAAACACCGATGGAGCCTCAAACGCAAGAGGAGAAGGGCTCGGTGTCGTGCTAAAGTCGGCAAGGGGGGAAACGATAGCTCAGGCGGTCAGATGCAACTTCGAGGCTACTAACAATGAGTCGGAGTATGAAGCTCTCATCTTTGGGTTAGAATTGGCTAAAGACCTGTCCATCAAGAAAATCAAGGTACGCGCTGACTCCTTACTCATCATCAATCAGATCCTAGGCATTTTCGATGCCAAAGATGATAGGATGGCTAGCTACCTCAACGTGGTTAAAACACTATCCGAGAATTTCGAGCAAATACAATTCGAACAAATTCCTCGAGATCAGAATGCACCGGTCGATGCCCTAGCCGGTCTAGGCTCAACCCTAGATCCCAGGGAGTATGATAATATACCATTGGTCCACTTATTACAATCGGCTATAACCGAAACGTTGGTGACACAGGCTGCTGAACCACCACCAGAGCAACTCGCCCCGGATATTCTCCAAGCATCCACCAGTCCAGGGGTCAGCTCAGGCGACCATTGGACCAAGCCATACCTTGATTGGTTCCTACACGGCGAGGTACCCAAGGACAAGACAGAAGCCAAAGCCTTAAATTCAAAGGCAACGCAATTCGCCATCTTAAAATGGATCCTCTTCCACAAATCTGCGGCAGGCTTCCTACAGCGATGCGTAGAAAAAGAAGAGGCTGAGAAAATCATGCGCGATGTGCACAGCGGAGATTGTGATAATCATACTGGGGGTCGCAGTCTTGCTAACAAAATCTTAAGGTAGGGGTGGTATTGGCCCACCATTCGCCAAGATGCCACCAAGTATGCTCAATCATGCGAGGCGTGCCAGCGGCACGCACCAGTCCCACATCAGCCGCCAGAGATTCTCCACCCATCCATCACCCCCTGGCCATTCATGCGATGGGGGATGGACATCGTCGCCAAGTTACCCCCGTCTATAGGGCAAAAGGTGTTTTTCCTCACCATGACAGACTACTTTTCTAAATGGATCGAAGCTGAAGCCTTTCGGGAGATTAAAGACAAGCAAGTAATTTCATTCATCCAGCGCAACATCTTGAGCAGATTTGGGGTCCCCGCGGAGATTACTTGCGACAATGGGTCACAATTTATAAGAAAGAAGATACGGGACTTCTGCAAGCAGTGGAACATTGATTTAGTCTTGTCTACTCCCAGATACCCGCAAGCCAACGGACAGGTTGAGGCTAGCAACAAGGTAATCATCAATAACCTAAAGAAGCGGCTGATAAAATCCAAAGGAAAGTGGGCCGAGGAGTTACCCTACGTGCTCTGGGCCGATCGCACCACCCCAAAGGGGGCCACTAGACAAACTCCATTCTCACTGGTACATGGCTGCGAGGCTGTTATCCCAGCCGAAATCCTAGTCCCAACCGCAAGGTATGGACTCGCCACCTCAGAGAGCAACGGACGTGAGTTGGAAGCAGACCTGGATACTATTCAGGAACTCAGAGAGGCTGCCCACGCTCGAATCACAAGGTACCAGCAACAAGTAGCTAGGAGCTACAATAAAAATGTTCGGGTGAAGAGTTTCCAGCTTGGAGACTGGGTATTCGAAAGGTTTTCCAGAATACTACAGAAGCAAACGTTGGCAAGTTGGCACCCACTTGGGAAGGGCCATACAAGATCACCAAAGTCGCAGGAAACGGTGCCTACCAGCTAGAATCCAAGGATGGAACAGCAGTGCCACGAAGCTGGAACGCGACCCACCTAAAAAAGTATTACTTCTAAATTAATTCCTTATCATGGTTTATTCCTAGACATTTCTTAGCTCTAGCTTAGAGAATCTTTAGACAATTTTTGGTTTTTTTCAAATGAACGACTCTGGGCACTTGCTCACACTGTCGGACAAAATTTCGAAATTCTTACCTCATCAATCATGTTTTTACACATTTTTTACATATTGATTTGCGAGAAAATATTCTCCCATTCTTGCACACTCTCTTATTGCTCATAAACGCAAATATGCGCCAATCAACGTTGCATACAACATGAAACGCGCCGAACACAAAAAACCACTGTTGAAACACATGGTTATACCGTCTGAAAACGACGAAGTCATCACGCACACAACGTTGATGAAGTAACCCATAAGATGGTTACCCATACGCTAATCAAAGTTACATACAACATGAGACGCGTCACATAGACTAAATACCATTGTTAAGACACATGGTAATACTGTCTAGAAATGGCGAAGTCGTCACGAATACAACGTCGACGAAGTAACCCATAAGTTGGTTACCCCCTATCTAATTCTGATTTAACGAAACATCCGATTAGTACGGGAAGGGGAAAGCTATAGCATAAAACCCAGGCCATATGCGCGGGACGCCGCGATGACACTACATCCTAATCTAAGGATCCATTGCCCAAGAACGCGTCAACTCTTAATGACCCTTGGCAGTGGCCAAAGGCAGCCTAATCGTAACAAACTACGCACGACCCCTTTGCAGAAAATTTAAGCACTCGACGCGCAAAACGTGATCCTACGTAGGACTCACAGTAAGTCGCTAACGAGAGGAGCACTAAAACTCCTTCTTAAAACGCTAAAACCTAACGTGTACCCCACTTGCGGGAAACACATTCATGGAGATTCTCCAAGAATCTCCCTATGCTAATATACTACGCAAATTCCCAAATACAGACAAACAAGCAAATAAAATAATGTTGCGCCATTCAAGGGGCGTCAAAACTATTCAAAATAGACGCCATAAGAGTTTTTGGCCCCAGACCAGAGAATCACCAAAGTCTTCCAACAGATTATCCAACAAACAAAAACAAAAGTTCATCAAACAGAGATCAAAGAGAGGCACGTCTAGGGCTTACTATTCGTCAGCTGGGGGCGAGGTTTCCTCCCTTCTCGTGGCCTTCTCGCCATCCCCTTCCTTGTTCATGGGACACCCATCATTGTCTTGACCCTTCTCTGGGGAGCTTGCATCGTCCTCCTCGTCTTCAGCCACCAGATATGCTTTGCCCGGAGGAGGATGACCAGCAGGGTAGTACTCTTCCAAAATCTGCAGCTGCGTCTTCAAGTCCCATTTGGCACTCTTACCATCAACGAAATCCTGTAGCAGCTCCACTTGAGATTTCATCGTGTAATATGCTGCTACGTTTACCACCACCTGGGAAAAACCTTCAATCTCCTTCTCCGCCTCCGACGCCTTCGCCTCAAGTGATGCCTTTTCAGCTTGAAGATCCTCCACCGACAATTGAAGTTGGCCCACCTTCTCGTCCAACGAAGCAGCCAAATCCCTCGCTTGCTTCTCTTTTTCCTCCAACGCCCTCATTTCCTCCTGACAATGGACGTTAGTGGCCATCAGTTCTTGGAAGGCCTGCGAAATTAAAAGAGCAAGATAAATCAGGAAAAAGGCAGAAAAGCGTCAAAAAAAATGCCAAAGAAATGACAGTGAATATCTAAAGGCTCGGTTAAGCAAGCTTACCACTCTTAGCGTCGCACCCACGTGGCTGAACGCAGTGTCAGGGGTGAGGGCTTGGAACTCCATCTTCACGTTCGGGAGCAAGGTGTACCCAAAAGTGCTGAGGAGATTTTTTGGCTCCGCTTTCTTGGCAACTTGTGAGGTTGGAGAATCGTCGACCCTTTTCCGCTTCAACGAGAGAGATTTTTTGGTCTCGGAGCTGGGAGGAGGAGACAAGGGAAGCCTGACCCCACCGGATCTCAGCCGTCGAACCATTGCTGCGGCAGAGGTATCCACGATAGCGCTTGGGGGAGTTTTTTAGCCACATTGAGAAAAGAAGACATGGATTTAAAAGTAATTTTGAAGAAATTAAACACATGAAAAGTAGAAGAAGGAGCAACCAACCTGATTTCTTCTTGGAGGAACTCATCATGTCAGAGGACAAGGGAGTGACTTTTGTTTCAGTTTTGTCTTCGTCGGATCCTGGAGATTCTTCGTCTTCACCACTACCCGCTGGGTCAGGACAGATCTTCTTGGGCTTTCGCTTTTCAGGCTTGATCTTTAGCAAGCGCCGACACACACCCGTATCCGTGCTCTTGAAGTTGATTCCCACCGGTACTGCACAAGAAAGACAGATATGAAAACATGAAGACCAGAATACGCAAAAAAGAGGTTTAATAAAGAAGATCAGATCGTCTTACGAGATGTGTTCCATTCATCTCGAAAGACGTCTTTCACTCCGTCATCAAGATCGCCTAAAGACGCTTTTTCGACAAAGAAGAATCGGGATTGCCAGCTCCGGGAGGAAATTTTCAGTTTAGGAATAAGCGGGTATTTTGTGTCCCTAGCATGCAAAGTGATGCGACCCACCCTCTGAGGAACGATTTTATATGCCAAGAGAAGTTCTCCCATGGTCATCTCCAAACCCCTCTCTGTGGCAAGCTCATCAATTCGAGCAAGGGTGCGCCAAGTGGTCGGAAGGATTTGGCATGGAGAAACTTTTAGGGTTTGAATAAATTCCCGAATGAAGGGGAAGAAAGGAAACTTTAAACCTAAAGAAAAGGGGTAATCGAGAAAGCAGATCCACCCTGGCCGAACCCAATCAATGAATTCGACAGTCGGGGCGTGGAAACGGGTCCCCTCTGGAAAGCCACCGAAGGAGATCCAGTCGGCGATCTCCTCCGACGTCATATCGCAGCGGTGAAGATCTTGGGGACCCAAGGATGAAGAAGAAGCGAAAGTCGGAGTTTTGGCCATGGAGATTGAAGCAGAAAAAAGCTATAAACGAGGAAGAAGAAGTGTTACCTGAGAAGACGAAAGCAGGGATTGAGAAGGAAAGAAGGCGTGGGCTAGATAATGATGTAAACAACAAAGAGCCTCTTGGGTCATTAAAGAGAAACGATAAAAGCAGATCCCGTCTTCCAAGGCGATCCCTGAAACGTCCTATCAAGCTTAAATGCAATTTTCGAAATTTAAATTTAAATTTTGAAATTGCATTTAGGGGTATTGTTAAACCCGGATTTTAGGTGACGAAGCGTTGAGCCATAGACAGAGAATCTCTGACGCATACAGGACTACGGAAGATCTTCGGGATCAGATAAGTCGGTTAGAGGAGAGAGGATTCGAGATATGTTTGTTACAAGATAGATTTTTCTCCAGGTTGTATTCATTATAAGATAGAAATATACCGAGATTTGTTAGTTAAGGATAAGATTGTATCTTTGATTAAGATAGGATATGCTCTAGAGGGCTATATAAGCCAATGTAACCCTTAGGGGAAAAGGACGCTTGATTCATACAATTTCTTCTGATTTCTACATCAATAAAACACACACCTTCGTCTACATTCTTCTTAGTTCATTCGATCAAGGCCCGATCTAAGCCAAGGTTCTACCTTTGGTAAATTTTGGCTCAAACAGGCGTAATAATATTTTAGGCGGATTTTGTGTTCGAACTATACCGTTAGTTCGAACAAAAAATCCGCCTAAAATATTATGTATCAACAAAGTGGTTGATACATAAATTAAATTGGTTTGTTTAAATTGTTCAATTTAATATATTAAGTTGCATTAAATTACATTAAATATATGATTTATATTAAATTGGACACTATAATCGCTTTGTGTTAATTCGGGGTCAAGACATTCACAAAACGGTTGGTTTGGTGGGTGGGGAATTTCAAGCTTAACTTATTTTGGATAGCTTAGTCAATTTAAACCAAAAAACTTATTTTCAGGAGTCGGGTTCGATTTTTCTGTTGATCGGGTCATTGACCAAGACTTTGCCCACTTGAACCTTTTTGTTGGGTTGGCAATGGGTTTCAGTCCATTTGACTTAGGGCCCTGTTAAAATATTGGGCTAGAAATTGTTTCTCATCAGGCTTGGATCGGCCAGCTTGTTGAGTGAGGATGAAGTCTCAAGGTCTCATATGTACTGATATTTTATGTCTATTATACCGTTATGAAAAAGAAAATGAATATAATTCATAAAAATATTTTTCTAAACTGTTTTGAGTTAGGTTTTCATGTTTTGTTTTATCCAACAGATAGTATTAATTTTTCAAACTAAACTAATTGAAGTCTTGTGATATTCACGAAATAATTTTACTAAAAACTATACGATGTTATAATATTAATATAGAATATAAAAGATATGTATATAATGTCGTAACTAAAATTATGTAAGTGATGAAAAAATCATGTTCAATATTTCAATTGAATATATTTAAATATATTTCATTATTTGTGGAGATCTTTCCCCGAATTTAGATTAAAATATTAAAATATTAATATCACTTGAATTGAATATTTTTAAATATTTTTTTCATTTTTTGAGTTAATGATATGCATAAAATATCCGATTTTTATAAAGATAATAATTAAGGTAGGGCGTATAGAAAGCATAATATAATTTTTTAAATATTTTTTTTAGTTATTTTTAAGGTTAGGTATTAGGGTTTTTATCTTTTATTCTATAATTAATGAGATAATATTTGTAAATATGGAAAATTTTAATATTAATATAAAGATTGGTATAGAACATAACATAGAGAAAAAAAGTAAAAAAAAATATAATACTTTAAATTAAAGATAATAAGCGTAGGATTTCTAGCAAGTATAACATAATTTATTAAAATAGTTTTTTGAAGTTAATTTATTAAGGTTATGCCACATGGCAAAATTATTTCAATAGAGATGGTTTTTTAGTAGGTAAAAATGAGGCCAAAACGCATTTTAGACTAGTACTTCCTTATGAATGAGGATGTGGAGTCTAGAATGGGTCTGTATTTGATTGATACTACAAGAATGTCGTAGATAAGCAATCAAATCAACCACTTTGTTGCAGCCACGACGCACATGTTGGATTCGAAGTGCCTCAAAAGACTATACAAGTACAAGGGTATCAGCAATCAACATCTCAAATTGCCAGGGGCGAGATCTATTCCCTTTTAGTGCATTTATAATAATGAGATTGTCTCCCTCTAGCTCGATTTTTTTAAATTGTCAATTCTTTACTTCAAAAATGACATCGTACATTCCTCTCGCTACAGTCTGTATTACACTCCAAAAGTTAATGGAGGATTCTTTCATATAAAGGGTCCGTCCATGATGATCTTGGATAATATATCACGTTGTCGCGCTCCCGTTTTCTCGCTTAGATCCATCAAAATTTATCTTAATGAAATCCTTTTGAGGTTTGGACCATTTCTTTGGTTTTTTGTCTCAACAAAGTTATAATATGTTCTCCACTAGAAATTCAAGGCTCCCCATCAATGGGATTTGTATTTGTGCCATAACCGAATTTGAGATTGTATAAAATCTTCTATGCTTGTAGTTGGTCCTTCTATGTGTTGGTCAAATACCGTTCTATTACGACAATACCAAATACCCCACCACATTATTAGGAGATCTTGAAACTTAGATGAAGGCTTTCGATTTTGGATAAAACCTCATTTCATTGTTTTTGTATTTTGCAAAATCAATTCTTCTAGTAAGGGATCGATTCGTTGCAAGGTCCTTAATGTAAATGGGCAGTGCGGAAAAAAGATGTTCAGTTGTTTCGTTCTGATGTTGGCACAACGTGCATTCGGTACTAACTGTTATATGTCGTTGGAGTAGTCTATCTTTCGTCGGGAGAGCATTATACATACTTGCCATAGAAACATTTTCACATTTGGAGTCGTGTCCAATTTCCAAAACCATTCAAACCCAAGTCATGCGTAATTTCATCTTGGGAAATCAGAGTGGTGGCCGAGTGAGTGGAGAATCAACCATTTTTATTCGGGTGTCAATACAATCTATCCCTTATGTGGCCTTTTGGAATTATCATATACTTGATCAGGGACACCTAGGCAGGTGGTAAGTACTGATTGAACTCTTGATCGTTCCATTGCATATCTGCATCAATGAAATGCGAGACAATGATATTTGAGTCTACATTATTGTTAATTTGGCATATATCCATTAAAGGTTTGTTTGTAACCCAGGGATCTTTCCAAAATCTGAACGAATTCCCATCACTTATTTGCCATATTATCCCTTTCTTGAATTCTTTGTTTAGACTCGTTAATTTTCCCCATTTCCATGAGACATTTCTCGTACATGAGTACTCCAACACATGCTTTCCCTTTAGATGTTTCTCCGTAATTATACGAACCCAAACAATATTAGGTTTTGCAAAAGTCTTCCATAGCAAATGCATTTGTAAGGCTTTGTTCATATGTTTTGCTTTTCTGAGCCCTAGTCCTCCCTTTTTGTTAGGCCTACAAATCTTATCCCATCCTACCAACGGTACATGACCACTAGGTTTGTTCCAAAAAAAATTCGATTAATAAAATCTAATTTATCTAAAGTTCCTTCGTGTAGCATAAAGTTTTGCATTATATATTATGGTGTTATTGTTAGCTTTGCTTTAATAATAGTGGTTTTTCCCGCTTGAGAAAGAGAATTCCCTTTTCATTTAGTAAGTTGTTGGTCAACTGACTGAATTACTGACTCAAAGGTTCTTTTCATAACACGGAAATTTATAATGGGGCATCTTAGATACTTTTCTAGTAAACTAGAACAAGTAATATTGAGTTCCTATTGGAGATTTCTTTTTATATATGCATTAGTTTCTTTAGTAGTCTGAAAAGCATATTTATGGAAACACTTTTTGTCCCAATATTGCACAATATTCATCGAGGATTGTTTTGATTTTTTTTAAAGTCCATGATCGTGGCAAGCGAAAAATAATAATATCATCGACAAATGAGAGGAACAAAATTTTAGTTCCACCTCTCACAACTGGAAATCCTACACATTTGGATTGGTAGGTACACTCTGTTTGCAATCTGCGTGCTAAAAGTTCGACACTAAGAATGAACAGTAGGGGGACAAAGGGTCACCCTAGTGCAGTCCTATGTCGGGTGAGAAAAAATCAGTAGGCTCATTATTAACCAACACAAAGAAAGTAACAGTTTACACACTCTGCATAATCCATTGGATAAAGGTCGTATGAAACCTAAATTTTTAAAGGACTTTAAAAAGAAACTACCAATCCAACCTATCGTAAGCCTTTTCCTTGTCTAGTTTGATTGCACCCATACTGTTATACCTCTTCTCTACTGAAACATATGAAAAATATCATGTGCGATGAGAACATTGTCTTGGATAGTTCTATTTGACACAAAAGCACCTTGAGGATGATGAATTATGTGGGGAAGAATCTTTTTTAGACGTTTTGCCAAAATTTTCGCTATTATCTTATAAGTAGTCGAGCACAGACTTATGGGTCGATATTGATTAATAGAAGAAGGATTATCACATTTTGGCAACAAAGTAATAAAAGTATGCTTGATTTCTTTGCGTAGTAAGTCGGATACAAAAAAATTCCTTGACTTCTTTAATAACAAACGAGCCTACAATGTTCCAACAGTTTTGATAGAAATCAACAATCATTACATTAGGTACTAGAGATTTTTTTCGAGACTAGAAATAGCATTCTTAATTTCGAGATTGGAAATATCTTTTTATGAGAATTGCATTATCCACTGTAGGATCGTTAGTACGTCTAGGTTGTCGACCTCAACTAAGTCGTCATCCTCTTAAGTAAATGCAGCGGAAATAAACTAGAAGAAAGACTTACTTGAACACGATGTTTTTGTAGTGGAAACACTTGATTGATGAACTCTATCAACCAAGTGTGAAAACCACTCCCTTCCAAGTTCTCGCTTGGAAGGATTAAAAGTCGTAGCTTGCTTTATTGATCTTTTGGATTGTTTACAAGAAAACCATGGATCTAGACCTACTTCCCAAACACTCTAGAACTCGTTGTGAACCGAGTAACTATAACCCGCACTCAATCTAACAAAAGCCTACATCTTTCTCTCGAATTCTTGTTTCTATCTTAGCACAAATTAGAGTATGAGTTTGTGTTCTATCTAACCTAAAACGTTAGATTAAATACACTCAAACTAGGTCAGATAAGAGAGAATAATATCTTCCAATTCGGTTATGGCAAGATATTATTTCTATTATCTTTACAAAATCATCCTAAGCATATAAAAGGATTACAATAAAAACGGCTTAGGGCAAAGGCAATAATCGGCTAACAATATAATCTGCATGAGATCTTTCCTAAAACAAGATTATACTATCCAAACTACCAAGATCTCACGCGTCTTCAAGATCTCCGAGATTTGCCTTCAACACACGTCGACGACCTAACTGACGTTGGCGACTCTGTTCAAAGACTTGAGGTCGTTCACGTGGTAGACGTTTGGAACCATCAAAATCAAAGCTTCCAACTTTTCTAACAAATTCCCTCTTTTTGATGGTGTCAAACTCTTTTTATCCTGTATAAACATGGCAAGACCAAATATCGAACAAGATATGCAATAACACCAAGTTTGCCAAAAGTTCCCCCTAAGTTGGATAACCCACATGAAATTCAGCATAAATATTCCCATTATTTTATCTACCCCCAGCCTTTTCCCCCTTTTGGCATCATCAAAAAGACAATCTAAATAATCATGCAAAAAGAATTAATCAAATAAGGGTAAATATAGAAATTATCCAACGTACACACATAATCCATAACACAAGCAAAATAGTCTTAAACATGCCACAGAGAAAGCAAAAAAACATAAATGAAACCGAAGAGAAGTGTTTTGAGATAGTAGATGTGCTAGGAAAAGTAAAGGGAACTAGATGTCAGCTACTCGAGCTAAGTCACTGACTTAGTCAGGTCATCAAGCGCAACAGATAAGTCATGAACGTCAGCCTTTAGCGCAGTTTGACCTGATAAGAGTTGCCCAACCTTCTCAAGCAAATCCTGGTTCTGGCGTTGTATATCAACCAGCAACTTCATGATCGAACTAGGTTGAGAACCTTCCCTTATTTCAGCATTGATGCCCAACTCAGCATCAGAAACAACATCCTTGCCTGCATCCCTTAACACCCATTGATCATTAACCAGTTTGTAGCCCATCTTGCGAACAATGTCAGAATTCAGGTGGCGGATGTGTTCCACTTCTTCATCGACTTCATAAACCTCATGATATTGAAGCACCTTCTTGAAGATTGAGCAGTAGGGAAGAGCATGTCGAGGACTGTCCTTGACAGATTCCATGTGAAGAAGCAACATTCTAGCAAAGTTGACAGGTTCTTTGTTTAGAATTTTATCCAAGACAAGAATGTCTTTAATCATAGCAGTGCTCCTCTTTTGCTCTCGGGGAATCAGGTTGCTGATAACCCAAGTAAAAAGAACCTTCCTCTCGGCACACATTAAGTTGGTGGCAAAAGAACCACCTTCCATGTCATCGACCTGTGTGACCTTCTTAAGCAACTCAGCTGAATCAACGTCTTCGGGCCACGCACCTCAATGGTATTCAGCAAATCCCTTGTGTTACACTTTCAGAAGAGTGGCTAACTCCATACTCGACAGTGTAAACTTTTCTCCATTAAGCTCATAATGACCCATGGTCGTCTTTTCTCTGTCCTCTATAGTCAACGACCTGTAGAACTCCCTTACCAACCCATGGTTAAACTTTTCTTCCTCATGAAACAGATGATCCCATCCTTGAACTGACAGCAACTCAGAAACACCCTTTAAACCTGTTGACTCGATGAACTCATCGTCCATGATGAGTTCCTTAACGAATTCACGCTCAACCATATTACCTCCTTCACTTTTGATGTCCCCA
Source organism: Fallopia convolvulus (assembly GCA_964016875.1). Classification (NCBI taxonomy): domain Eukaryota; kingdom Viridiplantae; phylum Streptophyta; class Magnoliopsida; order Caryophyllales; family Polygonaceae; genus Fallopia; species Fallopia convolvulus. The sequence continues at coordinate 53,971,489 of OZ024722.1, forward strand.
ACAGATTTTTTAGGTTTCCCACTCGCAGCCAAACGTCCACTTGACCTAGTGGGTGCCCTTTTACTCTTTTTGGACCTTACAGTTTTCTTAGACATAACCGAGTCACCACCCTCGGATCCAACAGGTGTGGGAGTCGATTCTCTACCCCTTTTCCTTGTAACCTTAGCACTAGAGCCTCTATTCTTTGGCTTCGTTAACTCCTTTGTGATCATCACATCATCCTCATTGGATTTGTCAGACTTAAATAACTGCTTAGCAATCTCTTCTTTTGATTTTTGTCTAGATGAAGACGCAACAGATTTCAAAAGAGAAAGCTTAGGATCACTGGGAGTACCTTGTTCAAAGTCATCTTGACCTTCGATATTCAGTGGCAGAAGCGGTGAATCGGGGTTGTCAATGGGGTCGATCACCTTGCTTGGGTCAATGACCTGTTCAGGGTCATTGACCTGAGCGCCAGTTCCCGCCAAATGCACAGTAGTCGTCTTCTCCGCAACGACTGGTTCAGAAACTTTGTGTTTTAGAGATGTGAGCTCATCAAATGCCTCTCATATTGCCTTATCCAACTTTTAAGTTGTAGAGTTTGTAATAAACGAAGTGGTATAATCCTCTCGGATCCATTCTTGTGACCATTTATTCTCCTTAATTTGTTGACCTTGGTGGTCTCGGAGACAAGATCTTAATGACTTGGATGGTAGGTTTGAGAGGATTTCCAATGAGGGCTTGGTGCCACAAATACTTGGGATCATCATACCACATACTCATATTTTATAAGGCTTGTTGCTTGGGAATCTTGACCATATTGGTCAAGAATGTTTTACCCCCGGCATGGGCCCATGATGAGCGTCTTTTAGACACATTGAGAGATAATCTCCTCGATGGAGGTATTGAGATCTCCATAGGAGTTCATTAAGCGGATCTCCATTGATATTAAGTCCCAAATGAAAAGAATGAACACTTAAATGATCTCCTCTTAACCCACAACCCTTCAAATATAAGGTATGTCATGGGGAGATCGTCTAAGATGGAAGTTGCATTCAAAATCATGTAATGCAACAACTGATAAAGTTTAAAGTATCGACATTACTTAAAGATGAAAAGAAAGAAAGGGTCCCACTGGGCGTGCCATAAATATGTTGGGCAAAAATGTGAACAAAATTGCAAAACACATTTAAACTATTTTTATTTTAGTTCGACCCTCTCTTTTGACTCTTTTGATTAAAAGCAATACCGATACAAAATATTAAGTTTGTTTTATGATTTGGGCTGCACCCATGTTTTGACGGGTTGCCTACGTATCTATTTAAAGAGAATCAAGCCTTACGTAGTTCGGAGTGTTTTAATTTTGGTTTGGTTTGATTTTAACACATAAGTGGAACGAACCCGAACCCACCTTCTAGGAAGGGTTGCTCGGACTCAAACCAACTATCATCTATGCGACCTGAATAAGATTAAACCCACCTTCTAAGAAGGGTTGTCTAATCTCTTCACTATCAAACATGTGACTTAAGGTTTATATATTTTATTTAATTTATGACTGAACATGACATATTTATATGTTATGTCAAACGTCCTACGTATCCACTTATATGTTTATTATTCATTTCATGCATCATAGAATTGAATTCGGACCCACCTTCTAGGAAGGGTTGCCCAAACTCTCTTCAACTATAATTTGCATGATATCATTTCGGTAGTTCTTAAGAAGAACTATTTAATTTTATTGTCGACTTTACCTTATGTTTGAAAGTCAACTTAAATTTTATGTGTCAACTCAATATTATGTTAATCAAGTTTTTCACATAGCCCAAAAAGGACATCAAAATATACATGGTTCTAAAAATAGAACGAGTATATTAAATTAATTTAATGAATATGCGACTGTACTCGATATATATTATATTTAATATCGAGTGCCTACGTAGCTTTGGAAATCATCAAGTCATTACGTAGTTCTCAATAAAAGACCAATTAAATATGATATATGGTCTTAATTTAATATTAGTTAAGGTTGTGATTGAACTCAACGAGCATTTACGCGCTTTATGTCGAGTGTCCTACGTACCCTTTTAAAAGGGATCAAATCGTACGTAGTTCTATATAAGAACATAAAGTTCATTTTAATTTATTTAATATTTGCGACTGAACTTGATTTGATTAATTTGTATCAAGTTTTCTACGTAGTTTATGAAATAACATCAAGTCCTCACGTATTTCTTCATAATCAATGTATTAACATTTTAATCTTAACCTTAAATTTAGAGAGTCAAGATAAACATTAAAGTTATAATAGGCCTTCCCATAATGGGTACCATTATGAATATATTATTTTTATGGGTGGCACTGGTAAAAAAACAAATTATTGTGGTAAATGCACACGCACGTCGCATGTAAATGCAATTCTTCTTTTCTTTGAATTTTGCATTTGAAATATTATGAGAAATATGTACACATACGTACAACATTCTTTTATTTAATCAACTAAGTGTAACCTTTGATTAAAATATATGATTGGAATCAACCCTAAACGTGTACACTTGTGATCATTGTTATTTTTTATTGAATACCACATTCAAGCTAGGCCTATGTACAGTAACACGCAAATTAATTTGTCCGAAATATTCATTTAGACCTTGAATAAAAATTAAAGGCAAGGATCAATTGCAACTCCATTTTCTAACTTTATTTAATCATATGTTAGTCATGATCAAGAGCACTCATTCGGTAATTAATCCTTGCCACAAATGAGTTTCTCGACCATTCATCATTTTTGTTATGATATAAATGGAGTATATTAGACTACATGACCATGCATATCTTATTTAGGGATTGTAGAATTTTTTGTTCCATTTATATTAAATTCTCCCCCAAAACTTTATACATGCCCAATGTCAAACATGATGAACGCACTATGTGCCAAAATTAATTATACACCGCCGTGTCTGTATCATATCCGAATGGAGATCCTAAGACCCCTTCAATTTGGTATATGATTAGGCAATTGTCTTTATGTTTACATTTTCATCAGATAGTCTAATTTAACTAATGAGAGAATTCACAAGTGATTAATCAAGTGATTCTAGGATGAATCTTTCCATTGCGAATTCCAAAAGATTTGATCCGCCTTCAATTAAAATCCGTTATCTTGCTCCGACTCCGTTACAATCGGAAAGTTAATTAAAATTTAACCTCCAATCACGAACGAAATTCTCAAAGCCTTTCCATTAGATCAATTATGGTGATCCTTATGCAAAATACAAGTTAGTGTACATAGCGCGCATGTCATCAGGCGTTTTGATCCCTTTTTTTGTTTGCCTTTGATCACGCTATATGGCCTGATAAACCACAATTTGTCCCGTTAATTGCATTGAAATTTTGAGAGATCAATTGGGCATTATAACGCCTAGAGGAGGCTCTATTAAGTGCAATGGTTCGAGAATAAATACTCCCAAATTCATAACCATTTTGCTTAATGTGGAGACCCGAAAGTAATTACTTTCAAATCAACCACGATCCAGGATATGGCATAGCGACCCAAAAGTAATTACTTTCGAATCAACTATGTGACTTGATGTGGGGTTCGAATCCAATCGGATCCAAATATGTTGTGGCGTTCAGATCCAATCGGATCATTTCGGTGTCTTCGTCCTAGCGGCACCGTCGTCACTGCTCGTCTTCGTTTCACCAACGTTTCACCAAGCAGCCTTGCCGCGCGTCTTCAATGCAAGCGGCGACAATTTTCGCAGCCTCCGTCACAGCCTTGGAGCAGTCATTGATGGAGGAGTTGGGGAGAGATCAGGGAGATGGAAGAAACCGATCAAGAAGAAACTGATTTTTGGCTTTCTGTTTTGTAACTCCCCTTTTTCCCGATACGTTTTTACTTTTACGCATAAAGGCTCTCCCCTTTCCTCTCACCAGATATTTGCTTTATAAAGAAGATAATTAAGGCCTTGCTAGTTGCTACACTTCTTAACAATAAGCACTTTTTATTAAAAAGCATTGCTTATTTGCCTTGAAATATGTGAAAAGTAATTATATTTCACGTTTTTCAAAATAAATAAGCAATGCTTTAAAAAAAATACTTATTTTTTTATAAGTGCAGCAATGCCTAAAGGGGAAGTTACCAAAGAAACTATCCACTAAATTAATTTTTAATTAATTTCTTTTATTCTTCTGATTGATTTGTGCGTGGATTTGGAAGTTTTACTTCCATATGTTCAACCACATGTGTTTTAATTATTAGTTTTTTAATTGTCATTTGGGCTAGATTTAACCCTTACAATTAAACTTAATTTGGGCCCAAAATAAACAACTTAAAAGCCCAATATTTAAACAAGAGTTTTTTTTGTTAAAACCCAAAATTAATAAATTAATAAAATTAACTATTTCAATTAATTATTTTTATTGACCATAAAATCATGAATAATATAAATTCATGAAATTTTTTCCGTCAACACTTTGTCTTGAGACTCCATAGCCTCGATCGACTTCACTACCTCCTGGACAGAGTCAAATTTCTCTTGCATGTCTTGAGATTTGGGGCTTTCAACTCGACGCAAGTTTTCGGATTCAACTTGCTCTTCCTCTACGGGGTTGGAAGAATTGAGCAAAGATTTTTGTGGAGATTGAGGGAGAGTTTCTGTGAGGGGGGTTTGGGTAGGAGGGTTTTCTTGAGGATTTGGCAAAGATTCGGTGGGATTGATAGATGATTGGCCTGGTTCTTGAGTTGGATTGATTTGAGGGCCTTCGAGCAACAATGGTGAAGCGGGTTTGTTGGTGGTTTGAATGGCTGCTAAAAGCATAGCCAGGGTTTGAGGATCAACTACTTTCCCGAGCTTTAGGGCTAGGGTTCGTGGGGATTCAGTACCGCGAATGGGGGATGAGGGGTTAAGGTTTTGGTGTGATGCCATTGATGGAGAAAGGTTGAAGCTTTTTGAGAAAGAGAGTGTTTTGCATAGAGATTGAGAAGAGCAAGAGAGTGAGATAATGCATGAGTGAGAGAGAAAGCGTACCTTTTAACCAAAATTCTTCTCCTTATTTATTCTTTAACTGTAGTTGATAGTATAGAAACTAGATCTTCCTAAGATCTTTAATCAATGCAACTGAAAAGGCAATTTCCTTTGCCAAAAGATTTCCAGATATTTGAAAAGATACCGTTGGAGAAAGGTGGTTCTTGTCTTACTCTGAAATTGACATTCTCAACTTGTTCTGCGTCAACCACTTAACCAACAAATTGTCTAGAAAATTGACATTCCCCATGTAATGCACAGTCACTAACCTCACTCAAGTTGGCAACGTCCATTGAAAAGAGAATACGCCTGGTTCTTTGGGGTTTTGCACAGGGGTGCCAAAGAGAATCAGGGGAAATAATTTTTGTGGATTTGTCAATCAAGTAGATAAGTCTCCGTTTATGTCAAAACATATAAAAATAGGCTCATAGAGACTCCCTAACATGATAGGCTTAGGTAGGCTGTAGAGTCAATTGTCATTTGTGCTTGTATTGAAGGATATGAACATCAGGTTTAGACTCTTTTGGGCTCAAAGAATGGTTTCAATATGCACTTAATATATAACTCAAGAAGCAAAGAATAAAGACATTATGATGTGCATGGTTCATGAGTATGTAACAAGGAAACATTCAAATTTAACACCTTAAGATCATAAAACTTTTGAATCATAAATAGATCATCTAATCCAGCCAATCATTGAGGGAAAATAAATGGGAAATAGATTAGTTTAGGGAACTCATACCTAGGTCGATGCGGAACCGTACGAAGGGTTCACGATTGAGAGCTTTAGTGAACATGTCAGCATGTTGTTCACTTGTCCGGCAGAAATCCATGGTCACTAACCCTTTCTCAACACAATCAAGAAGAAAGTGATGACGAATCTCGATATCCTTGGTTCGTGAGTGTTGTACAATATTCTTTGATATGTTGATGGCGCTTGTGTTGTCATATAGAATGGGTATGCCATCATACTTTAAACCAAAGTCACGGAGTTGTTGCTTGAGCCATAGAAGTTGAGTGCAACATGCGGCATCGACTATGTACTCAGCTTCTATAGTAGAGAGAGCAACTGAATTCTGCTTCTTGGACCCCCGTGAGACAAGACACGGTCCAAGAAATTGAGCCATCCCAGAAGTACTCTTACGATCAACCTTGTTTCCAGCAAAATCAGCGCTCGTGTACCCGACTAGACCAAAGTCACAAGAGGTTGGGTACCACAAGCACAAATCATCAAAACCTTTGAGATACCTTAGGATTCTCTTAATAGCCTTGAGATGAGATTCTCTTGGATCAAACTGAAATCTAGCACATAAGCAAACACTAAACATGATGTCTGGTCTGCTTGCCGTGAGGTATAGTAGAGAACCTATAATACCTCGATACAGAGTCTGGCCGACCTTCTTCTCATTCTCATCTTTTCCTAAAGAAGTAGTGGGAGAGATAGGTGTGTCAAAGGATTTAGAATTATCCAAGCCAAAATTTTTGACACACTCCTTGAGGTACTTTTGTTGATGAACTCTTGTACCCTCACTTCCTTGAACAACTTGAAGTCCTAGAAAGAACTTAAGTTCACCAACCATACTCATTTCAAATTCAATGGCCATGAGGTTAGCGAAATTCTTCACAAGTTTATCATCTGTAGAACCAAAGATGATGTCGTCAACGTAGACTTGCACAACCAGAGTGTGCTTTCCCTCTTTAAGAAGAAAAAGTGTCTTATCCACCTGTCCTCGAACATATCCGTGTTGTAGCAAGAACTGAGAGAGCCTGTCATACCAAGCTTGTGGCGCTTGCTTCAACCCATAAAGTGCTTTGTCGAGTTTGAAAACATGATCTGGATGGGTGACGTCTTCGAAGCCTGGGGTTTGTTCTACAAAGACTTCTTCTTTTAAGAAAGCCATTCAGGAAGGCAGTCTTAACATCCATTTGTTGAAGCTTGAATCCATGATGAGCTGAATATGCAATCAAGAGACGAATTGCCTCTAGACGTGCTACGGGAGCGAATGTCCCATCATAATCAATCCCTTCTTGTTGGTTATACCCCTTAACCACAAGTCTTGCTTGTTTCTCACAACGTTTCTAGAATCATCAAGCTTAATTCTGTATACCCAACGTGTTCCAATAACAGTTCTATCTTTGGGTCATGGAACTAGATGCCAAACCTTATTTCTCTCAAATTGATGAAATTCTTCTTGTATAGCACACACCCAATCAGGATCTCTTCAGGCTTGATCCACATTCTTGGGTTCCATGATAGAGAGAAATGCATTGAAGGCACAAAAATTTTGAAGTGAAGAACATGTTTGAACAACTTTTGAGTAATCAGAGATGATGTTGGTTACAAGGTGAGCATCTTTTTCCTGATAGTTTAATTGAAGTTGAGTGAGGTCAACCACCTCACTATTAAAACCCTGATCAGTGTTAGAATTATCTGTCTCTGCGGCTTCTTCATTTGAATCAGACACAACATCATCAGAATCTTCATTTTCTTCTGCCTCTTCCAAAGCAGGCATATCAGAATTCTCTGCGTCGTTCACCTGTTCTGGGTTGTCAACTAGCGAACTTCGGACAATCTCAACAACTTCATCTTCAGACTCATTACAAAGATGAAAACCTATATCTCCTTCATCGTTTTCTTCAATAGAGCTTCCTCCCATTGTTTTCTCATCGAACACAACATGAACACTTTCTTCTACTTTCCTTGTTCGCCTATTGAAGACTTTATAGGCTTTGCTATGTTAAGAGTAGCCTACAAAAGTTCCTTCATCACTTCTAGCGTCCATCTTGCCCAGATTATCCTTGCCGTTGTTGTGCACAAAACATCTACAACCAAACGTCCTTAGGTGGGCGAGTTCGGTTTTCTTCCTCTCAACAGCCCATAGGGTGTCTTCCCCAAGAGAGGGTGCACCATAGCTCTATTTAGCACATAACAAGCAACATTGATAGCTTCACCCCATAAATTCCTTGGTAGACCACTCGAGATCATCAGATTTCTCGACATATCCTCCAAAGTACAGTTCTTTCTTTCAACTACACCATTCTGTTGAGGAGTTCTTGGGGCTAAAAAGTCATGACCTACACCATTTTCTTTGCAAAAGTCCAGGAACTGAGCGTTTTCAAATTCTGTGCCATGATCGGATCGGATTGAAACCAAAAGTACTCCAAGCACCTTTTCTGTTAACTTCCTCCATGCACTGAATTCTTCGAATACCTGGTCTTTAGAAGACAAGAAAAATACCCAAGTATACCGTGAAAAGTCATCAACAATAACATAGACATATCTATTACCTCCTCGACTTTTCACACGCATAGGTCCACAAAGATCCATATGAATTAATTCTAAAGGCTTAGGTGTACTTACTTCTTTCTTCGATTGAAATGAAGATCTAACTTGTTTCCCTTTCACACAAGCCTCACAGATTTCATACTTGTTTGGATCAATCTTAGGTAACCCACGTACCAATTCCTGATTGTGAAGTTTGTTGATAAGTTGTAGACTTGCATGACCAAACCTGTTGTGCCAGAGGTTGGAAAAGTCTTCGATCACTTGAAAACACAACTTTTCTTCAGGCAAGAGCCAGGGAACAACCTTATAGAGATTGTTCTCACAAGTTCCCTTCAGAAGAGTCTTACCTGAGCTAACATCAATTACTTGACATCCATGAGAGTGAAAAACTACTTGATAGAGATTGTTAGCACATAGTTGGGAAACACTTAAAAGATTGTATCTAAGACCTTTGACATAACTGACGTTGTTGACACAAAAGTTCTTAGAGATTCTTACCTTACCAATACCTACGATTTGTCCCTTACTATTATTACCGAAGGTGATGTTGCTACCTTCTTGTTAATGAAGTGAGATAAATGACTCAAAGCTTCCTGTCATATGAGTTGAACAAGCACTGTCGAAGAACCAGGGACCGCTTTCTCTCACTTCATTCTGCAAGGTAAAAGTCAGTTTTTACAAACCCAAAGTTGTTTAACAACTCTTCTCGGTTGGACAACGTGATGATTTCCAGAACATCTTTCATTATAGACTCTCTCATGATCTATGGTAGGCTCACGTTCATGAGCATCCCAAAGTCCATAAAATTTGCTATCCCTTTTCTTTTTTCTGCACTCATGTTGAAGATGACCTTCTTTTCCACAATACCAGCAATTTTTATAACTCTTAAGACCAACATACTTGATATACCCAAGATAGACCGGTTTATTATTAATACGAGCTTGAAAGTCAATTTTTGATGGCTTCAAGTTCTCAACTTGTTTCTTCCAGATTGTATGTGCTTTCTGGCCTGAGTACCAAGGTCGCTTACCTTTGCCTGGGTTCCCAACCTCTAAAGTAGAACAACTTCCCTTGTTGTTACATACAGGTGTGTTACCTTTAGGTTCGGGTGGACACAGGGTTTTCAAATCCTTAGGCACATAGGAATATCCAAGTCCAGGTCTTGAAGTTACAAAAGTTTTAGCAAATTCTTCAGCAGCTTTCTTAGCAACAAACTCTTCTATCCATTTTTCCTTTTTAGAGTCATTATTTGCCTTCTCATTTTCAAGGTCATTGACTAACTTAGCATTACCAAGTTTTAACATGAGATTTTCTCCTTCAAGGTTTGTTACTTTCTTTTCTAAGTCATCCACTTCAGTTTTCAGATTATCACAAGTTTTGCATGCAAGAGACTCAGAAACAGAGGACTTCTTCTCTAACTTAGCACATTTGAGTGACCAGCCATGATTATCATCCATTAAATTAGAGATATTATCTTCTTTTTCCTCAAGTTTTTCATTGAGGTTGGTAACCTGGGTTCCCAACTTCTCAATGATAACATGCAACTGTTCTTTTGTTTTATTGGACAAAATAGATGAAAGTTCAGAATCATATACCTCTTTTGGAGCATCTATGGCCATGAGACAGACTTCTCCTTGTTGACTTGCCTCATCTTCAGCACCGGAATTATCCCAAGTAGCCAACAAAGCGCTTTTGTCTCCTTCTGACTTCCTCTTGACACAATTTCTTGCAAAGTGTCCTTTTCATGAACAATGATAACAAATCACTTCCTTCATGTCTCTAACAGGTTCTGTTCCTTTAGATGGAGTTTTGCCGTTGCGATTCCAAAGCCTTTTCATGGCTCTTGAAATAAATGCAACTTCCTCGTCACCGTCAACTTGATCATCATCACCTTGTGCAAGATCGAAGGCCCTTTCAACTTTCAAGGCAATGTTCTTAACCTTGTCAGTTTCGAGGCGATCATCTCGTCTTTATTCCTCCATACATAGTTAACTTTCCTATGACATCTTCCAAGGTAAGTGTCTTGGTCTCACTGTTGGTTAGCATCGCAGCAGCAGCTTCATTCCATTTTGTGTTGAGCCCTTGGATCAACTTGCTAACCTGCTTCCATTGAGGAAGCTTTTCACCAAGAGACTCAAGTTAGCTAACCACAACTTGAAATCTTGAATGATAGTCACCCAAGGATTCATTCTTTTCTTGACTCATTCCTTCATACTCTCTTTCTAGAGCAATGATGCGACCCTTCTTCACATCATCATTTCCTTGGTGGAGCCTTTTGAGAGCATCCCAGATTTGCTTAGTTGTCTGGTACTGGACAACCTTCTTCAAGTCTCCAGGAGTTAGTGCATGGTGAAGAACCTTCTTAGCACGAGCATTCTTCTCTAACTTCTTGTAATCAGCATCACCATAGTCTTCCTTCTTTTTCTCTTCTTTTCCATCAGCAGTGAGAAAAGTTTCAGGACCCATCTCGATAACCTTCCAGATTTGTCCGTTGAGTGAGAAAATATGGGTCTCCATTTGCTCGACCCACCAATCATACTCACCAGCTTTGAGCATTGGTGGCTTCCAGAACAAATCATTGATTGTTGTGTTTGTCGAAGTCATCTTTCCTGTAAATTAGAAGTACTAAAACAAATCTAGAGCCTTGCTCTGATACCAATTGTAGAATCGTTAGTACGTCTAGGTTGTCGACCTCAACTAAATCGTCAACCTCTTAAGTAAATGCAGCGGAAATAAACTACAAGAAAGACTTACTTGAACACGATGTTTTTTATAGTGACAACACTTGATTGATGAACTCTATCAACCAAGTGTGAAAACCACTCCCTTCCAAGTTCTCGCTTGGAAGGATTAAAAGACGTAGCTTGCTTTATTGATCTTTTGGATTGTTTACAAGAACACCATGGATCTAGACCTACTTCCCAAGCACTCTAGAACTCGTTGTGAACCGAGTAACTACAACCCGCACTCAATCTAACAAAAGCCTACGTCTTTCTCTCGAACTCTCATTTCTATCTTAGCATAAATTGGAGTATGAGTTCGTGTTCTATCTAACCTAAAACCTTAGATTAAATACACACAAACTAGGTCAAATAAGAGAGAATAATATCTTCCAATTCGGTTATGGCAAGATATTATTTCTATTATCTTTACAAAATTATCCTAAGCATATAAAAGGATTACAATAAAAACGGCTTAGGGCAAAGGCAATAATCGGCTAACAATATAATCTGCATGATATCTTTCTTAAAACAAGATTATACTATCCAAACTACCAAGATCTCACGCGTCTTCAAGATCTCCGAGATTTGCCTTCAACACACGTCGACGACCTGACTGACGTTGGCGACTTTGTTCAAAGACTCGAGGTTGTTCACAGGGTAGACGTTTGGAACCATCAAAATCAAAGCCTCCAACTTTTCTAACATCCACTGGCGTAATATCGAGATTAATCAATTCTAAATAATGATCCAAAAGATTAGTGTTGGACTCAGAAATAATCCAAGAAGGAGGTAGCCCATTACCAGGGAAGGCCTAATGCCTTGAAGCTACAAGATATTGTTTGACCTAGATTTTAGGCAAAGAAGCGTCAACCCATAGACAGAGAATCGCCAACGCACACAGAATTACGGAAGATCTTCGGGATTAGCTAAGTCGGTTGGAGGAGAGAGGGTCCAAGATATGTTTGTTACAAGATAGATTTCTCTCAGGATTTTATCCGTTATAAGATAGAAATAAGCAGATTTGTTAGTTAGAGATAAGATTATATCTTTGATTAAGATAAGATATGCCTTGAGGGGGCTATATAAGTCGATGTAACCCTTAGGGAAAAGGAGGCTGGATTCACACTATTTCTTCTGATTTCTATATCAATAAAACACACACATTCGTTCGCATTCTTCTTAGTTCATTCGATCAAGGCCCGATCTAAGCCAAGGTTTCACCTTTGGTAAATTTTGGCTCAAACAATTTGGCGCCCACCGTGGGGCCGTGATCGATACAACCATCAGAAGAATCACCATTCTACTTCCTTCCGAATCAAAGAACACGATGTTTGGAAACGGAGAAGAAAGCCCTAAAACCCCGATCACCGGCGATGACCAAAACCTTGAGAACCAAGGAGTTCGGTCTCAAGAAGAGGAGATGACGGACCTCAGGCAATGTATGGAGTTTCTCCAAAAGGCGCTGAGCGATCAAAAAGGCTTTTACGATGCTCATGTAGAACGCCTCACTGCCGAGAATAGCCAACTCAAACAACAGTACGAGGTCTTGGCTACGGGACGTCGTTCTCTCCGCGTCGCCCGGCGCACTGACGGAATCGTCAGGAGGATAGATTTCAACGCTGGAGAAGGAACTTCCGGAAAGGGTGCAGACCCGGACCCCCAAGGCAAGACACATGCACGACGAGACGCGACTCCGGAGCCCATTGGCCGAGTCCGCCGCAGAGAAGTCTCCCACGACGATAATCCTCCAATTAATCTCCGGTCAGCAGCTAACCAACGCCGAGCGCCATCTCAAGAAGTCTGGATCGAAGATGATGACACCGATGGAAAGGATCGAGAACGGCGCGGGCCAGTCGATTTAGACGCGGCTTCCCAGGTATTACTTCTAAACTGATTCATTATCATGTTTCATCTCTAGATATTTCTTAGCTCTGGCTTAGAGAATCTTTAGGACATTTATGACTTTTTCGAATAAACGACTCAGGGCACTTGCCCACACTGTCGAACAAAGTTTTTTAATTCCTAGTTCATAAGGTTTATTTCACACATTTTTACATAATGATTTGCGAGAAAATATTCTCCCATTCTTGCACACTCTCTTGTTGCTCATAAACGCAAACATGCGCTAATCAACGTTGTATACAACATGAGACGCGCCGAACGCCAAAAACCACTGTGATGACACATGGTTATACCGTCTGAAAACGACGAAGTCATCACATGGTAATACCGTTGATGAAGTAACCCATAAGATGGTTACCCACACGCTAATCATACAACATGAGACGCGTCACATACACTAAATACCACTGTTAAGACACATGGTAATACCGTCTAGAAATGGCGAAGTCGTCACGAATACAACATCGACGAAGTAACCCATAAGTTGGTTACCCCCTATCTAATTCCGATTTACGAAACATCCGATTAGTACGGGAAGGGGAAAGCTATAGCATATAACCCAGGCCATATGCGCGGGACGCCACGATGACACTACATCCTAATTTAAGGATCCACTGCCCAAGAACGCGCTTGGCAGTGGCCAAAGGTAGCCTAATCGTAACAAACTACGCACGCCCCCTTTGCAGAAAACTACAACACTCAACGCGCAAAACGTGATCCAACGCGAGACTCACAGTAAGTCGCTAACGAGAGGAGCACTAAAACTCCTTCTTAAAACGCTAAAACCTAACGCGTACCCTATCCACGGGCAACGAATTCCTGGAGATTTACCTTATCCACGGGCAACGAATTCCTGGAGATTCTCCAGGAACCTAATCATGCTAACATATTATGCAAAACTGTTTTTTCAATGCAGACAGGTAAGCAGCAAATATTATATTGCACCATTCACGGGGCGTCAAAACTATCCAAAACGGACGCCACAAAGGTTTAGGCCACCGGGCTAAAAAACTACCAAGTCTTCAAACAGACCTCAGGGAGTATGATAATATATCATTAGTCCACTTACTACAGTCGGCTATAATGGAAACATCGGCGACGCAGGCCGTTGAATCACCACCAGAGCAGCTCACCCCGGATATTCTCCAAGCATCCACCAGTCCAGGGGTCAGTTCCGGCGACCATTGGACCAAGCCATACATTGATTGGTTCCTACGCGGCGAGGTACACAGCGGAGATTGCGGAAACCATACTGGGGGTTGAAATCTTGCCAACAAGATCCTAAGGCAGGGGTGGTATTGGCCCACCATTCGCCAGGATGCCACTAAGTATGCGCAGTCGTGCGAGGCATGCCAGCGGCACGCACCAGTCCCACATCAGCCACCAGAGATTCTCCACCCCTCCGTCACTCCCTGGTCATTCATGCGATGGGAGATGGACATCGCCGGCAAGCGCTTGGTGAATGCATCTTGTGGAGGCACGTCGACGAGAACGATTGAGTTGTTCAACGACTCTCAACGCCACCGGTCAACAGTGATTCAGTCTCCCACCGGAAAAGAAGATCCTAATGCTGCGGTACCGAGTGAATAGTACTTGACAAAGGTATCCTACTATGCCAGTAAGTCCCAACGATCGTTCTTCTCATCAACAAAGTCTTGAAGAATCTCCAGGCGAGGCTTTATCGAAAACTAAGCAACCACGCTAATTACCATGTTGACCAAACACTTGGTCACCTTTTTCACAACTTCTCTTCCCGAGCACAATATAACTCATCGAGTATTCACTTTCTTACGCGGTAGAATCTCCGGTGCAGACCTACAAAACCAGCCGGGTGTATTACCTTAAGAGTTGCTTCGGAACACATCTTCCAAGACATAGGCTCTCAATCCGAGACATAGACCTCTAGTTTCTCAAGCATCACCTTTGCACGACAACGAGTGTAAGCTCCTGGTTTGTGACTTGATTTGAGTCCATGCTATGGACTAAGCGACTTCGATCAGGTTAACGCCCAACGCTCACGGTTATCATCAAGTTAAACGCCCAAGGCTACACAACTTCGATCACACCAACGTTGGCGGCAAGTAGCTTCGGTCAAGTCCGTGTCTATAGCTGACGACTTCGATAGAGTCTATGCCTCTAGTAAACACTTCTGTTCTGTAAACGTCTGCTGGCCAGAAACTCGATCGCTTATATCAGCGGACAACTCTTGCAAATGATGAAGGATCCTATCGAAGACATGAAATCCATCTAGCCCGTCTCGTCGCCTCAACGACCAAGATGAATTTGGGGTATTGTTGGACCCAGAAATAATCCAAGAAGGAGGTAGCCCATTACCAGGGAAGGCCTAATGCCTTGCAGCTACAAGATATTGTTTGACCTAGATTTTAGGCAAAGAGGCGTCAACCCATAGACAGAGAATCGCCAACGCACACAAAATTACGGAAGATCTTCGGATTGGCTAAGTCGGTTGGAGGAGAGAGGGTCCGAGATATGTTTGTTACAAGATAGATTTCTCTCAGGATTTTATCCGTTATAAGATAGAAATAAGCAGATTTGTTAGTTAGAGATAAGATTATATCTTTGATTAAGATAAGATATGCCTTGAGGGGGTTATATAAGTCGATGTAACCCTTAGGGAAAAGGAGGTTGGATTCACACTATTTCTTCTGATTTCTATATCAATAAAACACACACATTCGTTCGCATTCTTCTTAGTTCATTCGATCAAGGCCCGATCTAAGCCAAGGTTTCACCTTTGGTAAATTTTGGCTCAAACAATTAGTATTAATAGGTTGCCTAAGAAAATGATGTCTAAATTCATTTCTTATTTTGTTTCACACATTTTCCTCACCTATCAAAAAGACCCCATTTGAGTACCTAATAGATTTGATACGTCTATGGTTTCTTCTCCCAGTTGTGCATCGATGAAAAAAAGAATTATTCAAATCAACGTATTTAACATATCTTGCTTTTGCTCTTTGGGCACAATATATTTTATGGAAATTTAAAAGTTGTTCTTTCTTCTCCACTAACCGACATTGCCTTTGAATTTCTACATGACTTCTATGTATCTTGTGATTTTGTTGTAAATCAACGAGTTATGATTAATGTTATCCAATTGGCGAAAAATATTACTGAAAATATATTTGTTCCAGATTTTGGTCTTAGATTTATGGAGACGATTTTTCTGAACTAGATTATACATATGTGATCCTTGATTATGTGCTCTCCAATCTTTTCTTACAACATTTGCATAATCTTTTCTTTTAATCCATATTTTCTCAATTTTGAATGACTTGCCTTTGTAAGTTTGGTTATTGACAAGATCTAATGAAATTAGTAAATGGTCCGAAAAGGAGAAAACATGATTATGCGTGACTTGATATGCTTTCCATAACACACAAATTCCACCAGCTCGACCTCTAGCTGACAACACTACCATGTTATCGAACCTAACCTTTTTGCAACATATTTGTGATAGTATATTCTAAGTCTTAGTTTCCATAATAGTCATATGAGTCCAAAAATTCTTTCTCCCTATACCGCGGACATTCCATGATGCTATCTTCACATATCACTAGTTGGTGTTCTCCAGGGCCACCACCCATAATCACTCAACATATTCCAATAAATTTTAATCCAATAAATACAAGTTTCCATTAATGACTTTGTAATCGTCTTACATCTAAGAGACGATTTATTTTTATAAATCTTGATTTTATACCTAGAAACTTGTTAGTAAGGAGTACACGTCCATATAGGTGCGAGCGAATAAGAATTCGATTATTACATCCAAAGCTAAATGGATTGCAACTAATATATGTCCAATTCCTAGCAAAGATGAGTTGTTAATACAGAATGCAAAAATCCTAGGTTTTCCACACATCAAGTTGATGTTATTAGGTGTTTTTGGGTTTAGGATCGCTGATTTTTCAAGATTAGTAGTATATTAGTCCTAGCATAAATTATCCAATCACTCAATATTGAAAACAAAGACAACATTGCATTTTTTAGCCATTTGAATGGTCGCGTCTTTTTGATATCGAAATAGGACATCGAGGATAATGATCTAATTGCTACAATTGTCATTTTTTGCATGAAGTGTATAGCAACAACATCATAAAACAAAGTCTCACTATTCTCATAAACATAACATACACATAATTTACAAGCAACACATAGTACCAACCACTCAGTACCATACAAGTTACAATTAGACCTAGACAACAACCGCGACATTATCCATATGCAAATAAGACTATAACTTCGAGTAAACAACTCCTTGCCTACAACAAAATTTTGATAAATTTGATGTAAAGTACATGTTATGCCGAAAATGATTAAAATGGTTGTTGGTTGACATTAATCAAAAAAAATTTGTCTTAAATTTGACTTGGGGCGATTTTAGGGCCTTTTTCTCAACAAACAAGCATAAATGATAAGCCTTACCATGAGTACCACTATACCAGGTTAAATGAAGAAGCTTGTTGTTTCAACCAAGCCTTTTCCTTAAGCTCGCTAGTTCCAATTGATCTTCATTTAGCCTGCTACTCATGGTCTGGCTTATTGTTTATGCTTATTCACTAAGAACGATGTCTTGTTTACTTGACCGAGATGCATATTCGAACCCTAACCAATTCAATTTAAGATGAAATTTATTCGAATTATTGTCTACCAATAAAAAATTTTAATCATTTTCGACATAAAAGAGCATCTCATTTGTCAAATTTTAAATCAACTAGAAGTTAATTTTGCCCAAAATCTACACATAAAAAAATTATAATTCGAACAAAATCCTAATTTATGGATATTACAATTATATGGTTTCTTATACCTTGTAGAACTTTAAATGTTGACCAATTTCGAACTTGTGCAAGGTTAAGATAGAGGGAGGAAAGGAGAGAGAACATGAGTTTTATTTAGGGATAACCTCTTAACAAATCAAGTAAAAAATTTTGTTTGATTATTATTTTTAGGGTGTTGTGTCACTTAAAAGTTTTTTTTGATACAGAAAAGATTAGGGGAAGAATGTCATCGAGATGTTCTCCGCCCTAGAGCATCCTGATGGATGAGGTTGCAAAGATCAAGGTCATCTACAGGGTATCAAACACCGGTCTTTAGTACCACATTCGCCAAGAAATCGAAAACCTAGTTGGCCTCTATATAGACATGTGAAATACTCCAATACTCCATCCAACAAAGACTTCCTAGGATATCGGCGACGAGAATCTCGACTTCCTAAGGGCAACTCCATTTGCCCTTAATGGCATTAACCAAACTCAGGTTGTCGCCTTCAATTTCTAGCAACTTGATGCCTCTTCGGAGGGCTTTTTGAATACCTTCTTTAAGTGCCAAGGCCTTAGAGAGCACTCAAATTCTTCCTGTCCTCCCATAGTCAAGTTCAACTTGGTGATTCCTTAGGATGAAATCAAATGAAAGTTTTTGATTGCTTTTGGTCCATCAAAGTTGAGTTTCACCTAAATTTTTTTTTGTTTTTTTTTTCTAGTTGATGTATTTTTCTTTTTCTCCTTTAGGTAGGTTTTCTACAAGTGTGAAATCCATCACAAATGTAGATATCGGTATTTATTTAGTGTGAAAGGCACCTAGGATTGTTAGTTAAAAAGTTTGTAAATGATTAATGAAGAAAAAACTTTTTTTAGGGAAATAAAGTTCAGGATATATTCCGTAAAGTTTCCAAAATAAAAAGGAACCCGTAGAAAAAGAGATTCATGTTCTTTTCTCCTTTTCCACAACCATCCCCAATCTTCTCCTCCTGTTCTTCATTCGATTTCCGGAAAGGTTGCGTCTCTTCCATCCTCCTCTTATCGATTCTCTACTTGCAGAGAAGCCATGACCAGCACCTCCGCTCAGTCGCGCAAGGTATCTCTTCCGATGCCCTAATTTACGGCTTCTCTGCATAGTTTATTTTCAGGCTGTCAATTTGCTGTTGAATTTGCGTGGATTTATTGGTTTCTCTTATCTGATTTCGTCGATGTCTTTAGGCTCTGAGCAAGATCGCTCAGCATCGTCTCCAGAAGGAACTCGCGGAGTGGCAGGTCAATCCTCCTGCCGGTTTCAAGCACAGAGTCACTGACAATCTTAAGAGGTTTTGTTTCTGTCTTCCGTTCTTCCGGAGATTCATCCTTTCCCTAATTCCCTCTGCTTTTGCTTCCTTTTCTCCCCATTCGGTAGATGATTGTTGTTCTTCTCTCTCTTTTTTGTTGTATGCTGTAAATTAGATGGGTGATAGATGTGAGCGGCGCGCCTGGTACGCTGTATGCGAATGAAACTTACCAGCTCCAATTTGATTTTCCCGAACATTACCCCATGGAAGCACCCCAGGTTTCCCCAATGTTCTTCCTACTTTTTTAGTCATTGATTCTTTCGTAATCAGAAGCCTTAGTCGTTAATTAGTCTGATTTTTGTACTGTTTTTGTTTGGGTAGGTCATATTTGCTCCTCCTGCACCATTGCATCCTCACATCTACAGCAATGGACATATATGCTTAGGTACCTCTTTTCCACTCTACTTAGCCAAAATTGCCAGTGGAAATGGTTTGGTAACTTTTTCCATTTTGTATGTATATGCTCTATGAATATGAGGTATCATGACTCATGAGATCATGTCACCTAAAACCTTTTTCTTTGTAATCAAAAGGCCTTGTTTGTCAAGTAGATTATTTAAGGATTTGAGTTTTTTCGGTAGTGGTTGAAGTTTATATAACCTGAAGTCTTAGTGAATGAAGTTGCCCTTTATGAGATTTCCCTCCTTTCTCCCTAATGATGGTTTGTTTTTTCAAAACTGGATGAATACAATGATTTTCTGGAGAGCCAAGAATGAGTGTGGATAAACTATTTTTCACAGGATTGGACTTGGTTTTGTTCACGGCTGTTGTTTCATAGGTATTAAGCCGTATTTGAGTTTATCAAGCTTTTCACTTTGACAAAAAGATTGTTTGAAACTTGCACTGCCAAGCCTGTAGAAATCTCAAATCTACTGCAAGAAACATGACATTTTTTTTGTTGATAATTCTGGATTTTGCACCTTGCTCTTATAACAAACAGTCTCTCCTTAAATGTGTTGTGTCTTCATCATGAATGGACTTATCTCAAAACTCATTTTCAGCATTCGTGTTGACTCCATGTTGCGTGTTCTTCCAGATATACTGTATGATTCATGGTCCCCAGCAATGACAGTCAATTCAATATGCATCAGCCTTCTCTCCATGTTATCAAGCTCACCTGTTAAGGTTGGTATCGGTACTACTACTACAAGAAGAATATCTCAGTAGTTAAGTTCTAAATTCTGCACATGCAGCTTTTTTGCTGATTTTAATTTTATCACTATATGCAGCAAAGACCAGATGATAATGACAGGTATGTCAAGAACTGTAAAAGATCTCCAAAGGAGTCAAGGTGGTGGTTCCATGATGATAAAGTGTAAAATCTGAAGTCTATTCTCCCTACTTATAAGGTAATTTATCCTTCTTGCCAAAGTATGAATAGAGAAGAAAGCCATTAAGACAAGTGTTGTGGTTGCCCTGATGAGCCTGAATTGGTTACCCAACCATTGTTAGGAGATAATGGTGGGAGTTACTTTCTTGTAAAGATCCGGGCTTTGAACTAACGTCGATTAAGACCTTGTTTGCTGAACTTTAATATAAACATATATCTATTTGGGACTATGGGGATTGATCTTTACCGTGCAGCGTGCTTTGGTTTTGAGTTAACTGTTATTATTATGGTATCCTTGTAGGCTGTATGCCTGTATCTATGTTGGTTTGATTTGGAGTAGTAGTGAACTTCGCCTGATTTGCGAAGTAAGTTTGGGGTTTCCCCATGATTTCATCCAAAAATGGGAATTTACACGTTAAAAAAATTGTGTTTTCTTCCTATAAACTATTTTCGTTTATAAAATTAATATTGAGAAACAGAAATTCTCCGGATGATGTGAACCTACTCGGCTTCGGTCCACGAAGGGCGGATCTAGGCTCGAAACGCCCGGATCTTCTTCGACATAAGTAACCGGGATAAGTATGAGACCACAAAGTGGACTCGCGAGCCTTTAATGCTCGTCAGAACGAGGGCGGGGCGAGGCAGAAATAAGAGATGTCGGCCAAAGGGAGGACCGACGAGACGGAAAGGGGTTTGGAAGGTTTGGTGACGTCGGGCCAAATAAGGAGGAATCTCGACTCTACTTAAACTTGGTTATTCATTATGACTTGGATTGAAAGGAGTCCCGAGTGCCTCTTATATAGAGAGCAAGCTCGAAACCCATGGTACAAAGAAGGGGATCGGATTGGGCCTAGCATGCAATCAAGACCCACATCCGAAAAGCCCATAAATCTAATAATAGTAAAACTATAAATGGAAAGGTGCAACAAACCCTAGTGAGCCTTATTCTACCATAATGGGCCGGTCTTTTAAGCATAAGAGAACACACACCTAAAATAGTAAAGATGAAATATAAATGACGGAAATAGAAATAACAATATAAATAATACATAAATGAGACTATGTCCTAAGCCAAGGGGGTCTCCAAGATCTAGGCCGCCTCGGGATGGTAGGAGCTGGGTCCGGGCCTAGGCAGGGTCGCATCACTGTATAAATCATTTCCTGTTGTTTTCCTTAAACGTATATGACCAGGAAGATCATGAGGAGATCTTTCTATTGTTGACAAAGTGTTTTTTTAGGGTGAGTTAGATTGAAAAACAAGACGTAGTGTACCTCCTCACGTTCAGCTTCCATTTCTTCGTATGTCAATGCTTGTTTCTTTTTAGTATTTTCTTTCGTTCTCACGATTGTCTGCACAATTTAACATTAGAAGTATACGCCACAAGCCCAAACCTTTAAAAAATTAAGGTCAAGGAAGGACATCCATGAGTAGTTGAACTAGAAAAGAAGGCTAACCTCCTATAATAATTTACATAGTTTTTTTCACTTGGGCCTCCAAAAGAGCAATTTCTTTTGAATTTTCTTGTATAGAAGTGAGCAGATCACCATTCTGCTAGGGTTGTCAAAACTTGACTCGACCCGAGAAACCCGCCCGACTCCGAACCCGACCCGACCCGACCCGAGAAAAAAAATAAAAAGTTTTATACATGAGACATGTTTGACCCGAACTGATTTGACCCGAATCCGAAAAAACCCGAACCCGAGATTAACCCAAAACCATTATATATAAATAGACTAGCCTGATGCAATCCAATATCCGATACTACCCGACCCGAAGTCATCCGAAAATCCGAAGTTACCCGACCCGAAACCATCCGAAAATCCGAAGTTACCCAACCCGAAATCATCCGAAAATTACATTATGTTTTAAAATATTAATAATAGTGAGTATGTATTATAATTATGTTTTTAATTTAAATGTTACATTAAATATTTAGACCCTAGAGTAGTTAAACTACAAAAAATCATCAGTCGATATATGGTTTGAATCAAAATCCGACTTACTCGAAATCAGATTAACCTGAAATTCGGCCAAAGACGAAATTCAATTCACCCAAAATCCGAAAAACCCGAAATCCAACTAAACCCGAAACCGGACTTATCCGAAATCAAGTTGGATCGAAGACCGAATGACCCGACCGAAATTGACCCGAAACTCGACTTTGGCCGATTAATTGAGCACCCGACCCGAAATGAACAACCCAATTTGACCTGAATCCGAATTTACCTGAAACTGAATTGACCCGACCCAAACCCGACCTGACCCGGCCGATTGGCAAAATGTTTCTTGTCCAACATTTCAGAATGACCCTTTGTCGCACAAAATATTAGTTTTAGCGACAAAATGATGCTTTGTCGCACAAAATGGTATTTTTGGCGCCTTAATTTTTTATGTTTGGAATTTTTTGCAAAATTCAAGGGCGACAAAATGGGCTTTTGTCGCCATAGAGGTTTTTGGCTTTTTAAAAAAAAAATTATTTGTTAAAATTTGAGTGTGACAAAAGACCTAAAAGTCCAACAACTTGTTGCCCTATCTTTGACACTGGGCCAAAAAGCCCAATTTTGGGACAACTTATCAGTCAGCCCTACCCTGTCCATTCTTTCTTCCTCGATCATCCGCGTCCTGAAAAGTGAAAACAACCCTAACAGTCTGTTTGGTTCGGGGGATTTAGAGGAATTTGAAGGGGAGGAAAGAGGGGGGATAATTTTCCCTTGTTTGGTTTAAATTTTATGGAAAGAAATGAGAAGAAAAGGGTCGAA
Source organism: Fallopia convolvulus (assembly GCA_964016875.1). NCBI lineage: Eukaryota > Viridiplantae > Streptophyta > Magnoliopsida > Caryophyllales > Polygonaceae > Fallopia > Fallopia convolvulus. The sequence continues at coordinate 53,994,620 of OZ024722.1, forward strand.
AAAAATAATGGAAGGGGAGGGGAATTGCGTCTGTCCAAAAAGGTGGAATTTGGAGAGAAAATGCTACGCCGCTCATCTATTTGAAGTTGAACACCTTTGCCTTCTCAATTATCTGCAATTCTCAATCCTCCTCCACCAACGGCCAGCGCCGGCTTCCCCTTTCCTTTTGCCTCCGACCTAATTTCTACACTATCCTAGTGCAGTCCTCATTTTTTTTTTCTGTTCTACTCTAATTTACTGTGAATTGAGCTCGAATTGAGCTTGAGTTGATCTCGAATTGACCTTGAAATGATCTTGTATTTTATATGTGTTTGGTGTTACCTTTGCTGCAATCCAAGATGCCTTAACTGCAGCAACCGCTCCAGTTCGCGAAGTAACAGAAGATGGGCATGTTGCTGCAATGGGAGGGGTTGCTATTGTTGATGTTACAGATGCTACGTGTTTGCTTGATGATACTACTGATGTTACAGAACAACAATTGTTTGCTTGATGATACTACTGATGTTACAGAACAACAAGAGATTAACTTTGGTGCCTCGGATGTGCAACATTCTCTGATGTCCAAAATGTTGCTACTGTCCAAGATGGTGATGCTGCTGATGGTGCTTTTGTTGTTGTAGAACACCAGCCCACCTCTCCTTGTGTTGTTTAAGTTAAATCTTTTTGTGCAACAGTCGTTGACGAAGCAAATCACCCCGATATCGAGCCGAATGTGGAAATTAGTATTATGACCTTTGCTGAAGTGTAAGGGTGGTGCTGTCACGCAATTTTCTGATGTGCAGAACAAGAGCCTAACAGCAACTGATTCACAAGCTGACCCTTCCCCACTTAGAAAAATTCAGGTTGCTATAGCCGAAGAAAGAGGTGCTGAACACCAAGGCCAATACAACATTGTGTGCGTTTAAATAATAATGATATCAAATAAGATAGAAAATCATATCTATTAGTTTACGTATCTAGCTAGTCTTTAGGAAAGTTTGATTTCAGTATCTTTTAGTTTCCTAGATTAGTTTAGTAATATCTTTTATTTTTGTTAAGGTTAATGAATAATACACACAAGATTATGTTCATTGCTTATCTTTATTAAGCACTAATAATAAAGGTGATGTACATGAAAAATTAATTACTGTCTGATGTTATAATAAGTTTCCTATGTATCAAATCATGTTGAGATAATAAGTATTATTATTGTTATTGTTTTGTGAAAAGATACTGAACTAGGCTATTCTTGCTCAACAAATTGTTACAAAGATATTTTTTTGGAAGACAAATCTGTTGACCTAATATTATATCCCGTAAAAACCCTGAGTTTGAATTTTTGGAATTTAAAACTCTTAACATAATGCTATTTATCTGGATGAGAGAGTAAAATTTTGTTACGTAAGATCAGTGATTGGAAATTTGACCGATTATTTTTTCTATTCATATTTTAATTAATAGGTATTTCAAAGGCAATTTAAAAACAGATATGCCGTTCTTCTCATTCACTGAAAGAGTTCCGGATTTTAGAGGTACTCAATCTTTATGGCCCTTGCAATGCTATCTTATTAAAAGTTCTTTTGTATTCTTACGAAAGTGTTTGTTGTTTAAATTTGAACCAACACATCATCTAATTTGGAAGGGAAGAATCGTGTGTCCGTTTCAAAACAGGAGAAGGTTAGTAATGTCAACACTTTCTATTTTATTCTTGGTTTGATTATTATGATACTTTTTTTTAGCAAAGAATGAATACACGATGCTTTGAATGAATACATTTTCTAACACTTTATGGTTTGATTAATTATTGGTTAGTAATGTTAAAAATCATGGGTTGATCACGTTAGCACCTAAAGGAAATTAGTATTATGATACTTTGAATTTGGTGGCTTGGAATGATTGTAGACTAGGATCGACGTTAACACATAAAGGAAATTTATATATGTTAATTGTCTTTTTCATATTGAGTAATAATTTTTTATATTTTTAGATGAATGGAATCAATATTGAAGCTGAAAGTTCTGATGATGATTTTTTTGACCTTTTGGACTATTGGTGTCACTTGCAAAGGAGTGCTGTTATGCTATGTTGTATCTATATGATGAGCTTAGGAAATATCACAGAAGGGGAGCAATGTGACACTGAAGTAGAACTAAAAACTCTTGAACAACGTAAAAAGAGAGTGCTAGTATAATGAGAGGTCTACAAAGTGAGAGTTATTGTCATAATCTAGATAGAGACTTAATTTTAGAGGTTGATAGAGAGCTACAAACATAACCAATTACACCCCGAGTGCTTGAAACTAGGGATGATTCAAGTGTTCAAGATGCGGAAGCTATTATGTTAGGAGTAGAAAAACGTGATAGCATAGCAGCTCAAATGTGGGAAGCATATCAAAGTAGATAGGGTATTGGTAAAAGTAATAATTTGCGTATGTTTTGTTGCCTTGGTTTATTTGTGAACATTTTAAAATTCACGTTGTTGTTTTACTATTTGAGTTATGTTCTTGGTGCTCTAATTTTTTTTAACTTTTAAGTGTTATTGGACAAATTAATTTTGTATGTCATGTAGATTACTTGTTGTTGATTTGTTCTTTTTATCTTAACTTAAAATTTTATTAACATATTTTTTATGATTACACATGATATATAGGATAAAATTAATGTCTGCAAAAGCTAATGCTCAAATAAAAAAGGTGTCATTGCAATGGACTCCAATGATGGATGAAATTCTTCTAGATGCCCTTATTGATCAAGTGATCAAGGGAAATAAGGTAAATGGTCAATTTACCACTCATGCTTTTAGTGAAATAATTCTAGAAGTTCGTTCGAAGACACAGAATGAAGAAGTTGATAAAGATAAAATAAAAAACCGTATTAAAACTTTGAAGAAGATATTTGGGGAAACTTATGATGCATTCAAAGGCTTTAGTGGATTTGGATGGAACCCTGTGACGAAGACTTTGGAGGCAGATGAAGAAGTGTGGAAAGAATTGCTCAAGGTATGGTACCCATCTCATGTATTTATTATATAAATATATCGGCATCAACAATGAAGAAAAAGACATTAGGTAATAATTAGCTTTAGATCAGTGTAATTCATACGTGTCAATCAAATTTTAATATAATTTGAACATGTAGTTAATTACAGTAATTTCCTCTCAAAAAAATAGTTAATTACAGTAATTTACTAATAGTGCTACGCATGATTACGATAGTTAATTACAGTGTCAACTAAATTCATATGAACATTAATTACCGTAGTTAATTGTAGTGTCAATTAAATGTTCTTTAGATGATATAGAAGCCATACTAACAGTGATAGGCATGATGTAATACTAGAACACATGTGTCAATTAATTTTCATCTGAATTGTCAATTAATATATGTTAGCTTGTTTACTAGTACACATACTATTAGTCAGTGATATTAGGAAATGCCTTACTAGTTACTAGTTACTACACATGTTCAACAATTTGGTAAGAACTTAATCATATACTTTTACTTGTGTGATCAAAACTCAATGTTTTTTCAAGAAGGTTATATTATATTTCAATTTATATATGTGTATTATTTATCGTAGGCCAATTCAAAAGCAATTCAATGGAGGACAAAACATATCCATAATTATGATAAATTACAAGAGCTTTGGGTGGAAGATAGAGCTAAGGGCATTTGGGTAGATACTCCAAGAGAGAAGCTAAAGAAAAAGAAGTGGATGGATAAAAATCCAACAATCGATGAAATTGATGAGATGTTGGAAACCAATGAAGCTTCTGAAGAAGCTTGACGCTGAAGGTTATTAGACTGCATAATTGGAACTTAAACACTTTTTTCATATTAGTTTGCTGAATAAGGTGAAAAGTACTTAATTATAAATTTTTATTTATTGTAGGTTTGTTAAATTTGATGGGTTTAATTTAAATTTAGAATAAAAATATGTTTATTCATAGGAAAATTCAAGTTCAATCAACAAATCTGGTTCGATGTGGGTTTTTTTTATATGCTCTTAGATTCTTTTGGTATACAATGTGGACATGATTTTATTTTAAAATTTAAATAGTAAAATTAAACTGTACAGATGAAAAAAAAACCCACTAATTTAATGTGTGCTCACTCGTAACACATAAAATGATTCATATGACAATAGAAAATTAAACAATGCAAAGTCTTATTTGACTCAATTAATAAATTTTCCTTCCTTTTAATAAGTTCAACCAAACAAGGGATTTATTTTCCCTCCCTTCCAACCAAACAGATTTTTTAATAAAATTTCCCCTCCTTTCCTTTTCCTCTTATTTTCTAATTTTCTAAATTTCCCCTCCCCTCCCTTTCTCTCATTTTAAACCTCAACCAAACAGGCTGTAACCCTTGTCCGCTTCCTTTTTCACGCCGAGAGAGAGACAGAACGAGGAGTGCCGGTCTCGTTCTTCCCGTCCACCCCAACCGCCGGGAGCCGCTGTTGCCGCTCGAGCCACCCCTGACCGTTTCTGTCGTGGGCGATTCCATTCCTGTTCGTCGGCGGTAAGTAGTTGCCTCCTTCATCCTCGCTCCTTCTTATGTTTCGTCTTCTTGTTTCCTTTATGATCTGAAGGAATCGTCGCCGACGAGTGGTGTGCAGGAACGAGGTAGGACTGCAAGTTCCAGCGCCGGCTGCTTTCTCCACTTAGCTCTTGTTACCTCGTCGACTACCACCTAAATCTGTAAGCAAGTCTAATCCCTCTCTTTTCTGTTTGATTCTTATTCCAATTTTTAGGGTTTTTTGGGTGAAATTTTGATTTAGGGTGAAGATTTGAGATGTTTGATTTATTTTTAGGGTTTTTCTGGGGAAATTAACCCAAAATTATGCGAAATTAGCCCGCTTTCTTCTTTGGTGCGTTCATTTATTTCGCTGATGAAAATTGTTCGTGTAAGGTATGAGAACCATAGAGATAGATCATTTTTGTTAACTTAAATCATCATTTTTTCTTTTTTTTCACATTTTATTATACAAAATGAGAGTCATATATAGATAGATCTGAGTCGATAAGATAATCAAAAGAAAACATCATTTAACATGAGAAAAGTAATAATAGCAAACAAATAGTGGGGAGATTAGTGAAGTTTTAAACTTTTAATGGCTTCCCTCATGACCAAATTGACAAATGGTCAATGAATACAAGCTGTAAGTGTCCGTTGGCAACACTCATTGTCAAATTGTCATGTCATTATGCACACCTAACGTTTATTTCCTTGATCTAGAACTTGGGTGTCTTAATGTTTAAGTTAATAGTTGTGAGCTTATTTCTCTGCCTAAATCTGTCATCAAAGTCTGCATAAGGTAGAAGAGAGCCTATTAAGATGCAGTAACTTCTACTAAATCCAAATCCTGATTGTACAAATCTATACTTCTATATCCTTATCACTCTCCGTTCGCTTCTTCGAACAGCTTACAGCGCAATAGCTTTCACACACAGAAAGAAGAAGCGATCAAGTTGCAGCCATGGCGACCTCCAAAGTTCAGAGGATTATGACCCAGCCCATCGTAAGCTCTCTCCCAAAACTTCTTTGCCTCTTAATCTTCATCTTCTTCCTGCAAGTACTAACTCTTACTCTCTTTTTTTAATGCTTCTGTTTGGCGCTTTCCTTGTCGACCTCCTCTCGCGGAATAAAACAATTCCATCAGAACCTCATCTTCAGATTTCTGCAAAGCAAAGCTCGTATCCAGATTTGGCTGTTTGAGCAGAAGGATTTGAGGATTGAAGGTCGCATCATTGTAAGTGTGCTTGATTGGTTGATAGATAGTATCGTAGTTGTGATTTTCAGGATTCATTGACTGCTTGAATTCAATGAGTTCTATGTAGTGTATACTGTATACAAGCACATAATGTTTCTGTTTTCAGCCCGTAGTCCCCTTTCCTGATTATGGTTCTTTAGGGCCTGAGCGCATAAACCCTAGGTAAATCATGCAAAATCATCGGCTAATTAGGTTTTTTTTTTTGTAGGGAACTAAAGATTTTTAAAGACTTTTTAATGAAATTCAATGAGTTCTATGTAGTGTATACTGTATACAAGCACATAATGTTTCTGTTTTCAGCCCGTAGTCCCCTTTCCTGATTATGGTTCTTTAGGGCCTGAGCGCATAAACCCTAGGTAAATCATGCAAAATCATCCGCTAATTAGGGTTTTTTTTTGTAGGGAACTAAAGATTTTTAAAGACTTTTTAATGAAAAAGGAGTCAAAAAGATTGATTTGCAAACAGAACACATTATGAGGTTTTAAATGTTACTTGTATTTCTACAGGTGGTTTCCTGATAGTGTGCCCTACCCCCTCTCTCATCCTGCTTATGCAGAGTTAGTAGGCAAGTAGTTAAATTGCTTTGGCAGCTGCTTGTACACTTGTATCTCATGAAAATTTCATTGAAGACTTATTTAATGTTGCTGATGACATTAAAGAGCGGCTTTATAGGAGTATTTTTATGTTATGTTTCAAAAACCAAGGTGTACGTAGGATTCACTGGAAGCAACTATGCAAGGAGAGATTAGTTTGCTATTCTTCAAGTGACATCTGCTTTTATAGTTTTATTTAATTTTTCAAATGCAGTTTCACTGCAGATTAGATTAAGATAGTAGAAAAAGGTTAAACCTTTAAAACTTTGCAAGGTTGTTTTTAAAAGGAGAGACTATTTTCATATTTCCTTGGAACTTTGAACTTGTGAATTGCTTTGCCTCCCAATAATAGGCTCTTATGTTGAGATATGGATAGTGTAGGTATTTTCATGGATAGTGTAGGTGGGATATGATTTTAAAGAGATCCTTCTGTTTCCTTCTTTCCTACACTAGGTTAAATCTTTGACATTTAGTTCTGATTTACAATTTGTTTTTCAGGGATTTGATGAGTACATGAATTTGGTGCTTGAGGATGCTGAAGAGGTGAATGTGAAGAAGAAGACTAGGAAGACTCTAGGTAAGTAAAAAAGACGATCCTTTTTAATTGTTGCCAACTCCTTTCTTTTGTCATTCTTCTTAAATCTATGTGGCCTATGTGCAGGGAGGATCCTACTGAAAGGAGACAATATCACCCTCATGATGAACTCGTATGGAAAACTTTCCTTCATAATCACTAGCCCTTTGTTTTCTTGACCGTGTTATTACTTATAAATTTATCTTTTCTCATGCACTTGTGGGGATTTTCTTGCAGGGGTAAATGATCTCCTCCAAGTTGATGGCACTGCAGTGGGTTTTGCTTGTGTAATCCATTGTCACTGATTTGTGTAGTTCTAAAAACCTTTTTGGGCGCATTCTATCCAAAAGATATTGATGAGATAGTTATCACATGTTAAGCTTTGTGTCGACAGTGCAATTATGTTGCGTAACATCATATAAATTTTCTCAACTTTTGAATTGATAGTTTAAGTAATATCTCTCTGTTCTGTGCAATACTGCAATCTTTGTTTCTCATTGAGTGTTTGTTGTTGTGTTTGTTGTTTACATTCCCTCAGAAATCAGAATGTAGGTTATATGCTTGTTTGACCTTTTTTAAAAGCAACAAAAAAAATTGAAAGATAAGCTTGTGGTGGCTATTTGCTGAGAAGGCTTCATACTTTCAGTAGCTTTGCATACTGCTTTCGATGACCAGGAGGATAAATATTGAATTGATTAATCTTAAGGCCTTGGAAGAATTGGTCCGTTTAGAACTCGATTAATTACAAGCACGTGGTTACCTAAATTGTCTATTGCTAACCTTTGCCATGATGAGGATAATTCGATCCAAGTTCTAGTAGTCTGCTTTCCCTTTGAATATTTTTTATGACAATGGTGAAAGCTGCTTTTCAAAATCCATTGCACCAAAATATCTCTTTATTAGCACCAAAATATCTCTTTATTAGCACTAAACTCTAAAGGCTAAACCTGTAAAGGGAAATTCAATTATGAAACAGTTCGTTTGCAAATAATCACATCTCTGAACGTTACGGTCATTACATGAATCACTTGTTGATAGGGTTTTCCTTAACAAAAAACAAGACCCTACTAGGTCAGGATCGTTCACGAGAAGCAATGTTATGTTTGATTATTAAACTAGAAAGCAAAAGAGAAGGCAAAACAAAGCAAAACAACTAAATAAATGCACTGGAAGGGAAACTAAGTAAATAGCAGAAAGAAAGGAAAAAATTGCAGGTCGGTATCGACCTGGGCAGGGTCGATATCGAGGTACCTGAGTTTGGATTTCGACTCAAAAATAAGGAAAAACTCTAGGATAGGGGTTCACCACAACACAATCATGCAATATTCAATAACATAAATCATAAATATTATGCCTTTAACACAAAATTATCAACTTTCGTTGAATTAATCAAGCAAATCAATCAATTTTTATAAATCAGTTCACTCAATCTACTTGCTTTGATCTTAAGTTCTTAACTTTCCTCTCAAACTTTATCTCGTATTCAAATTCACAACTTTCTCTTTCAATCAAGTTATAAACATGAAATACTTCAACTTTCGTCAAAGCTTTTGCACAAACAAGTAGAATAATAGATAAAAGGCATTCAATTCATTCATCACATCATCATTCATGCACAATCATGTTGGGTTTCTAACCCAACCCTAGAAAAGGAGACTACTCGCTCATGATTGGAGAAAAACAAGCAAAGAGATTAAGAGGGAACATAATTGAATTAAAACTAAAGGCTTACTTGAATTAAAACTTCAAACTTGTCTTAGAACACACCTAGAACACAAGAAAATCTCCCACAATCTTCTTGCTTGTGCTCCAAGCTACCCTTGTCTTCCAAAAAGCCAAAATAACGTGTAAGCAAACCATAAGAGGTGTCCAACCTCAAAACTAACGTCCCCGAGCTATATTGTGTCTAAACAAGAGTATTTATACTAGAACATCCCTCTTAAAAAGTTTCCATAAAAACAAAACCTACTAAAGATAAAAGATTGTGGAATAAAAGCAATTAATGGACCTTTTATCTTGGGCGGCTGGGCTGAGTGCCTCGATACCGACCCCCAGAGGGTCGATATTGAGGTGGGTCTTGACTTGATTTCTCAGGTTTCTTCCTTCTTCCTTTGGATTTTGCGTGGGTTTCTTCCATAACTTTCTTCCTTCCTTCTTCCTAGCTTGATCCTCTCTTCTAATGTCCTTTGAATGCATCCAAATCCGCCTCAAAACCTATACAAAAACACACAAATGGCGTAATTTCCATACTTTTCACAAAATATGCAAAATATACTAGAAAGGCACAAAACACTCACAAAAACAAAACTAAACTAGACTAAAAGTCTTAGAAAAACATACTAAAACTATGCTAAAAACATGGACATCAAAATACCTCATACTTAAGCTTGCCTGTCCTCCAGCAATCGCCAACATAGATCAAAACCATCAACACATCTATCAAGCTATAGCCCTTATCAAAAAGCAACTTCTGCACAAGTGAAATTTAGACAAGTGACTTTAACGTCATCACACATATATGAGCAACTAATAGACACAAGCAATCACAATCCAACCTCTCAAGGGATATGTGTTTCACTCGACTCTCTTGTGTTTAGGCTTATAAATACAACTCTCAACTCCATCCTACATGCAAAAACTCATAGAAATTGTAACTTATATCACCAATCTCTCTACCAAAGATTGTCAAAACAAGTAAAATCATAAAGAGAACTTAGGCTCAATGAAAAACTTCATACAAGCTTCCATTCGGCCGGGTTGTAATGGGGCTTGGTAATGACAACAAGGAGTGGAAATATTTTGGTTTGTGGTGCTAAAAATTCGGAAATATAGACTCCTAAAAACTCACACACATTTCCAAAATTTCTCAAAAGAACATACCAAACTCACTAAAATATTATGCACACTCTCATTAACCCTTTTATCCCAACTAATCTTGCTTATAAACACTAAGGAAAATTTGGCTCATGCACTTTATTCACTACTCAACTCTTTTTCTTGCTTTTCTTCTTCCCTTTTGATGTTTCACACTTTTTTTCTTCTTTACTGGGAAGCTCGGTACTGACCCTACTAGGGTCGATAACGATATATCTGTTTTCTTCTTCTTTCTTTTATAGAAAGTGCATTCAGGGAACCAAACTCCTTTTACATAACAAACTGCAAGATTTTACTTTACCCAACCCATATTACCCCACACTTGAACCAAACAATCTCACTCAACAAAACCATCACAACAAGCAATACTAAGTCCTAATCCCCGGATAGGGTCAAGCTTATATCGGTTAGGAAAATAATTTTGTGGAGCTACAAAAATAGGCTTCAAAAAGAGGGATAATGTAAGGGTGGATAAGGATTAAATAAGGCTCATGAAAAATAAGTTCTCCATCATATGATTTCACAACTAATGAAATAAAATCTTATATAGGCTTCGAGAAATAGATAACCATCACAATTTCAAGAGATAATATACACATAAGAGAGTAAATCACACAAAAAAGATTTTTGATGTTCTCCCTATAAGGCCAAAATTAACTCACAAGGTAGATCATTTTGTTGTATTGCAATAAACTCATTCTAAAAGTAATACATGCTCAGTTTCATCACAAGCTAAAAATTCGCAGAAAAACAATTTCATGATAGACTCGGGCTAAACCATCAAAGACATGCTAAAAGGATTTACATGATCATGCAAGCAATTTACTATCATAGGACATCTAAGTGGAATATTATCAATCCTAAAAACACAAACAAACAAAAACTGACATTAAACTGAATTTCCTTTTCCCCCTACCCCATACTTAAACCAAACAGTGTCCTCACTGTTTAAAGAAAAAAAATAAAAATAAAGAGGATAAGGAAAAGGGAACTCACAAAATAAAATTGGAGCTGCTTGAAACCATTAATCACTGAGCAGTTGAATTTGCTTGGATCTGTAGAGGTCGGTACCGAACCTGTGAAGGTCGGTAATGAGCTTGCTGAATTACCACCGAATGCCTTTGATTGTTATCTTCTTTGTTGTAGCACTTCATATTCTTGTACCTGAGTCACTTTAGAAAAACTTCTATCCCTACTACACTAATCTAACCTAAAAAGAAGTCAAAAGAAAGCTAGCAAAAAGATCTAATAAAGCAAAAACTTAAAACAAAAACAAAAAACGGGTTGCCTCCCGCAACGCTATTTTTAACGTCGTTAGCCCGACGACCTTACCTTGGCGGATCAAGGCGGCTTCCATCCAGCTTTGTCGGGATCATGAGAAACCCCATACTTAGATGGAAAAGCTTCAAAGCTTCTCTCCAAGACTTTTGGTCCTATATCATCAATAAGAATGCTTGGAATTCCTATATTAGGGTTAGTAAAATCCGAAAACCAAGGGGGCTTCGACTCTTTCACAGTATGCTCAATAGTAGGAGTTGTAAAAGAAGGATGAAAGAAAGGATCATGACCAGAATCAATTAGATCAGAGCAGGGAGACTTACCTTTGTCACTCTGAGGAGGGGTCGCTACCGAAGGTATGTGAGTCGTTACCGACCCCACTGGGTCAAGGAATGCTTCGGTAACGTGCTTGTCTAGCCCGATAACGGATATGTGATCATCTTTCTTCATCGGATCAAGCATCGTTACCGATCGTGGGGGTTGATAGGCTCCTTGATATGCACGTCCTCCTTGAATTTGCTCGCTTCGCGTCTCAAGAAAAGGTCGTTACCGACCCATGGTGGGTCGGTAAGCCCTTCGTTAACGCTCTTTACAACAGCGGTCTCATTCTCACGGGATTGAAACAGAACTCGATCTTCTCTTCCCCAATATCGAATGTGAGGAACCCCTTCCTAACATCTACTCCCGCCCCTGCGGTGGCTAAGAATGGTCTTCCAAGAATGATTGGTACCACATGGTCTTCAGGCAAGTCTAGAACAATGAAGTCGTTTGGAACAAAAAATTTGCCAACTTTAACTGGGACATCCTCAACGACTCCGGTTGCCTTTACACAGGATCCGTCCGCCATATACAGCCTCATATTGATGGGTTCCAACGATCCCATGTTAGCCTTGGTCCAGATAGACAATGGTAATAAACTGGCACTAGCACCTAGATCACATAAAGCTTTAAAACGGTGAGTTCCAATACCTATTGAAATTGCAAACTTACCTGGATCACGGAGTTTCTCAAGGAGCTTTATAGATCGGACTTCACTTGACATCTCTGAGATAGATCTTTTCCTGCTTAAAATCTCTTTTAAAAATTTAGTATAGGCAGGCATTTCATTAAGGGCTTTAGTAAATGGAATAGAAATATTTAACCCTTGAAGAATTTTGACAAAACGTCTAAAATTTCCTTCCGTGACATCATTAGACTTCTTAATCAGGAAAGGAAGAGTTTGAGACGGACATGGAGTAGAAAAAGGCCCGGATCGGGGCTCTACCGAGTCGACATGAGGGTCGATCAGTGCTGGAGAAGGGTCGATATCGACCCTAGGGGGTCGGTATCGAGCTGAGAATTCGATTCAGAAGACTTACCTAGCATGGAGAGCTCGATATCGACCTGGGGAGCCTCGGCATCGACCCTACTGGGGTCGGTAACGGGTCTGACTGGGATGTCATCTTCATCTCTGTGCTCTTTTTCCTTGGCATTAGGACGTTCTGGCAGATGCTTTCCGCTCCGAAGGTGTATAGCTGCAATCTGTCCTCTCGGGTTCTCTTCGGGGCAGCTCGGTAATTGCCCTTGAGGTCTTGAAATTTATGCAGCTAGGTTGCCTAATTGGGAGTTTACACTTTTTCTCCATGACTCGAACTCTCCCATCCGATTGTTAAGGTTGGCTTGGACTCCATGAACCTTGTTGTGAACGTCATTGAACTTATTGTGGACTCCATCAATCTTGCTATGGACGTCATTGAATTTATTATGGACTCCATTAATGCCCTCTTGTAACCGTTGTACCCATGAAGGTACCTCTTGATATCCTGGTGGTCTGTAAGGAGGAACCCTTTGGTCTTGCTGAGGAGGTTGGCTCCCTTGGCCATAGTTGCCCCAGGGGGGCTGATTGTAATTCCTCCCTGCATAAGAATTATATGTTTGGTTCCTAAAGGGACCCCTCATATAGTTAGCTTCCTCATATGCCTCAACAACATTGACCTGTTGCAAGTTAGTGCAAGCAGAAGTAGCATGGGCTTGAGACCTGCATTCTTGACAAGACAAAGATGATTTAAGATAACTTACCTACTTCTTCAGGCGGTTGATCTCGTCTTGCAAGAATTGACGTTTCACCTCGGGGTCTACCTCAGCTGTCTGTGGATTATACAACTTCTTTTGGTGCTGCTGGGCTTGCTGCATTCCATACATTGCATCATAGTTGGTCAGCTTGTCTAGCAACGCCCACGCCTCATCGGGATCCATCTCTATGAAATCGCAAGCAGTATGCAAGTTGATGCGGTTCTTTGTCTCAACATTTATACCCAGAAAGAATATCTCTTGCAGAACGTATTGCGGTTGTCCATGGGTGGGGCATTGCCTCAACATCTCCTTGAATCGCTCCCATGTCTCCACAAATGTCTCATTAGGCAGCTGGTGATAAGAAGTAATACGCTTCCTTAACTCCGTAGTCTTGGCAGGAGGGAAGAACTTAGTCATGATCAAGTCATGCAAAGCCTTCCATGTCCTGATCGATCTAGGAGGTAGGCTCTCTAACCAGCTCAGGGCCTTTCCTGTAAGAGACCACTTAAAAGCTTTCAATAGAACATATTCCAAAGAGACACCGTCAGCAGAAATAGTGTCACATAAATCAATAAAATTTCTAATATGCTCTATTGGGCACTTAGTGGGTTTCCCTTCAAATTGAGCCCTTTTAATCAAGGATATGAATTGAGATTTGATCTCAAAGGACTTCTCTATCTGTGGGAGAACGATTGCTGACTCTGGCACCCTCAGTTTTGGGTGCATATATTGCTTGGCGTTCTTAGGGAAGGTGTTCAACTGCTCTTGTAAACGTGCAGCATTAGCAGCTGCAAAGTCTCTTTCTCTCTGCATTGCCTCCATCTGTATACGGAGGTTAGCCATTTGTTGAGCAATATCCTCAGGAGCAGCCATTGTATAAAACCTGAAAAGTCAAATAAAAAAAAACAAATCAGAAATAAATACATGGCCGGCCTATTCCCAAACCCAAAAAGCAACTAAACACAACACTGTTGCTTCCCCGGCAACGACGCTAATTTGTTGATAGGGTTTTACTTAACAATAAATAAATTTGTAGTTAAGACCCCACTGAGTATAGGGAGGTCAGGATCGTCCATGGAAAGCAAGGTTATGTTTGATTACTAAACTAGAAAGCAAAAGAGAAGGCAAAACAAAGCAAAGAACAAAGCAAAACAACTAAATAAATGCACTGGAAGGGGTCGATATCGACCTTGTCAGGGTCGTTACTGAGGTATGTATTCAACAGAAAAACTAAGTAAATAGCAGGAAGAAAGGGAAAAATTGCTGGTCGGTATCGACCTGGGCAGGGTCGATATCGAGGTACTTGGGTTTGGATTTCGACTCAAAAATAAGGAAAAACTCTAGGATAGGGGTTCACCACAACACAATCATTCAATATTCAATAACATAAATCATAAATATCATGCCTTTAACACAAAGTTATCAACTTTCGTTGAATTAATCAAGCAAATCAATCAATTTTCACAAATCAGTTCACTCAATCTACTTGCTTTGATCTAAAGTTCTCAACTTTCATCTCAAACTTTATCTCGTATTCAAATTCACAACTTTCTCTTTCAATCAAGTTATAAACATGAAATATTACTTCAACTTTCGTCAAAGCTTTTGCACAAACAAGTAGAATAATAGATAAAAGGCATTCAATTCATTCATCACATCATCATTCATGCACAATCATGTTGGGTTTCTAACCCAACCCTAGAAAAGGAGACTACTCGCTCATGATTGGAGAAAAACAAGCAAAGAGATTAAGAGGGAACATAATTGAATTAAAACTAAAGGCTTACTTGAATTAAAACTTCAAACTTGTCTTAGAACACACCTAGAACACAAGAACATCTCCCACAATCTTCTTGCTTGTACTCCAAGCTACCCTTGTCTTCCAAAAAGCCAAAATAACGTGTAAGCAAACCCTAAGAGGCGTCCAACCTCAAAACTAACGTCCCCGAGCTATATTGTGTCTAAACAAGAGTATTTATACTAGAACATCCCTCTTAAAAAGTTTCCATAAAAACCAAACCTACTAAAGATAAAAGATTGTGGAATAAAAGCAATTAATGGACCTTTTATCTTGGGCGGCTGGGCTGAGTGCCTCGATACCGACCCCCAGAGGGTCGATATCGAGGTGGGTCTTGACTTGATCTCTCAGGTTTCTTCCTTCTTCCTTTGGATTTTAATTTGCGCGGGTTTCTTCCATAACTTTCTTCCTTCCTTCTTCCTAGCTTGATCCTCTCTTCTAATGTCACCCGCCTCAAAGCCTATAAAAAAACACACAAATAGCGTAGTTTCCATATTTTTACAAAATATGCAAACTATAAAACACTCATAAAAATACAACTAAACTAGACTAAAAGTCTTAGAAAAACATACTAAAACTATGCTAAAAACATGGACATCATCACTATTGATCAAGAATGAAGGTGGCGAACTGGCATCCAACAACTGATATAATCTCGTTTGCTGAGTAATCAAGGCCTTTAACCTCGATTCTATTTGATATGAGCAAGATACGATTTATTTTAAATGAATTTTACCAACAAGTCGGTCATTAAAATCTTTTTGAACGATTTCATGTATTTTTAAAATTCTATCCAAGTAGAGACAGAGAGAGAGAGAGAGAGAGAGAGAGAGAGAGAGAGAGAGAGAGAGAGAGAGAGAGAGAGAGAGAGAGAGAGAGAGAGAGAGAGGAAATTGATGTGTTTTTGAGTTCGATTTGAAGTTGAGTGATTAAAAATTGAGTTCAATTTGAAGCCCCAACAACTATTCTACAAACACATGGGCAACCAACGAGTTCACTGAAACTTACCATAATTGAGTTTTGTTTGTTCGTCTAATTATGGAAAGGCCGAAAGGCACAAGGGAGTTCAGATTATATGAACATCTGTATACATAGGAAAACTTACAACGATCATTCTACAAATAGATGCATGACAATCCCCTAATGAAAGGAAAGCAAATCAAATTGAGAAGTTGATTCTTCAAATCAAATCAATCCTTGGCGTTGTAGGTCAGTGTACATTTTCTTGTTGTAAGTGTTGCCCTCTTGATCCTCGTATTCTTCCTCCAATTCTGGGCGCCACTTGATTCCGCCTTGCCTTTACTGAATTCTCTCCCACAACCTCTTTGCATCCTATAAAAACGTCAAAATGGTGGTAAGAGTGCTGATTTATGACATTATATCAAGTTCAGAAAATTTTAGATGCTAGGTTTTTCAATTTGCAGGTTCCATATCTGTAGCATGAGACTTTTGATACGTGAAATTTTTAAAGGAAGAAAAAGAGGGTTTTTGGGTCAAGGATCACAATATTAAAATAGACAATAATACCTCAATTCATGTGATCTCATTGAAGTTCTTAGTGTTGGGAATCCCAAGGCAACGCATTCCATACTGATGACGCTCTTCCTTAAAATGTCTCTCAAAAGCTCTACGCCCCCTGTAGCTATGGTTCCCACATATTTCACACTTGAACTCCTATAGTAATAGTAAAAACAAAACAAGATAGTTGAGATGAGCCATGCAAAAAAATTACCCAAGGTCAAATCAAAAGAGCTATAAGCTTATACCTGACCAAGACCATGAAGTTTATACAACCAATAAGAAATGGGCTTTCCGTCCCATCCCATTGGCAGCTTCAAAGGGTTATATATATATTTGTTGTTCATCATCATCACTTTCGCTGTCAGCTTGTACCTCATCATGTACATGATTCAGAAAATCCACAATTTCACCATTACATAAGGGGATGGGGGTACGGGCGCATTTTCATGCTCATTGGCTTTTATATACTGTCTTTGAGATGGATTTAGTCCCTATTTCAATTTTGGTGCATTCTAGCTAAATTCAGTTATTATTGTCACATAGATGAATTTCAGTTTTTCTTAGGTCTATCGGACGTACCCCCATCCCCTTGGGCAGGGGTACCCCATCTTGACCCCTAGATTCCGCTATAGCGGAGCCCCACTAGGTCAATGATGATGATGACATAAGAGAATTGAAACATCAAACACACCAACCTTACAAATCATATGAACTCTCCCACAAACAGGAATATCTTAAGCCAGTATAAAAAAGCAAAAATTGAATCTAATACTGCAAGCCTTTTTTTCCAAATAAGAGCATAAAGCACACCTATGTGCTGTCAATTAGCATATTTATATCCTTCTAGCAAATAAGACACTCCAATACATTCTCTAGAGTTGTGTAACAGATTATCTGTCGAGGATTCATCCATAATAATTCTAGTAGTAGCACCACAAGGTAGCCAATACTGAATAAGTGGAGCAAAGATGCTGTCCTAATGCTAAGGTTCATTTCCAGAAAAGGAAACAATCGCAGAGTCAACTTTTACTCAAGTACTGAGTTAGATTGAAAAAGAAGACGTAGCGTACCTCCTCACGTTCAGCTTCCATTTCTTCGTACGTCAATGCTTGTCTCTTTTCAGTATTTTCTTTTATTCTCACGATTTTCTGCTCAATTTCACATTAGAAGTATGCGTCCCAAGCCCAAACCGTTAAAAAATTAAGGTCAAGGAAGGACATCCACAAGGACGGACGTAGGATTATAAATTAGGGTGGGCTAATTTTTGCCAATTTTTTTTGGCTGGGCTAAATTACCCTAATTTAACTAATTGACCACTAAATTTATCTTTTTTAATTTTTTTTTTACTAAATCTACTCTATTTTTTTTTATATGTCCTTCTCTGGATATCCATGAGTAGTTGAACTAGAAAAGAATGCTAACCTCCTGTAATAATTCACATAGTTTTTTCACTTGGGCCTCCAAAAGAACAATTTCTTTTGAATTTTCTTGTATAGAAGTGAGCAGATCACCATTCTGCATAGCACCGCGAGAAGGTTTGGCAAAATGTCTCTTAATTGATTATTTCTCTATCATTTTCTTAATAAGTGTAAAAGTCGTCCTTTTGGACAAACCTTCAATAATAAAAGAATTAAAAATTAAAAAAAAGAGAGATGGCCAAAGCCGGTCAAAGGGTGAAATGTCTTTTGCATACCTCTGAACTCGACAGTTTAGCGACCCGCCCAACGGCCAAGCTTCTCTCTTTTCACCTTTGGCGGTGGAAACCTAATCTTTTGGATTTGCACCGCCAAAAATTTAGGAAGCGCTGATGACAGCCGCCGCCGCAGCCCGCCGATTGCCATTCGCGGTTTTTTCTTTGGCGGTCTCTCTTCCGACTCACCGTCTCCGTTGCTTGTGCTCTTCGGCGCCGGCGACCATCGCTTCTATCAAGCCGCTCGTATTTGCTTGTCCTTCTCACCGCAGGTTCGCCGTTGCTTCTTTCTGCTCCGATTTACACGTCTTTTCTGAATCAGCTAAGCCATTAATATCTGAAGAGCCTTCGAAACAGGTTAGTTTCTGTTATGTAACAAAGAGAAAAACCATGGAAGCCATGGAGGAAGAGGAAGGAGAAATTGGGCTTTTGTATTTCGTGTGTCTTCTGCAAGTTAGTTACAAGGCCTTTTATATTGGCCTAAAAAGAGAGAAAAGGGATAATATAAAATAGTTAAGCCACATGGGTTTTACAAGTCACACACCAGCTAGGCATACACATAAGCAAGAGTCAAAGTCAACAAAATGTAAATATGCCTATTCCAACACCCCCCTTCAAGATGGAGGATGGTCTTGCATCCCTATCTTGGGAAGAATGGACTGTAAATGTGATCCTGGGAGTGACTTGGTCAGGAAATCTGCAAGCTGCGTCTTGGCTGGAACATGTGACAAGGAAATCAGCCCTTCAAGCAATTTCTCTTTTGTAAAGTGGCAATCCAGCTCTATGTGTTTTGTGCGTTCATGGAAAACTGGATTGCGTGCTATGTAAACGGGTGCCTGGTTATCACACTTCACTGGAATGGGTGTGATGCCTTCTACTCCAAAGTCATTGAAAAGTCTGCTTAGCCAAGAAAGTTCAGCACAAACTCTTCTGATCGATCTATACTCTGCTTCTGCAGAAGAAAGTGATACACTCTGTTGCTTCTTTGATTTCCAGGAAATCAGGCTTTCTCCAAACATAACAATGTAGCCACTGATTGATTTTCTGGTGTTGGGGCATGAAGCCCAATCTGCATCACAGTATGCCTGCAACTGCATGTTGGGACTGTTGTTGAGCAATATTCCCATGGTGTGTGTGCCTTTAACATAAGAAAGAACATGCAGTGCTTCCCTCATGTGTGCTGTACTAGGAGAATTGTTAAATTGGCTGAGCAACTGAACTGAAAAAGCAATATCTGGTCTGGTGTTTACCAGAAAATTGAGCTTGCCGACTAATTTTTAGTATTGAAGTGGATCAGGAAGAGGGTCACCATCTGTTGGAGAGAGTTTGACACCCAAAGTTAAAGGACTTACAGCAGGTCGGACTGAATCACAAGGGAATTCAAGCAACATTTCAGCAATGAACTTCTGTTGGCTCATAAGAAGACCTCCTGGTGTCTTTGTGAATTCAAGACCTAAGAAGAAATGAAGCTCTCCTAGGTCTTTGATCTTGAAGGTTGTATTCAAGAAATTCTTTAAGTCATCAATTTCTGCCTTGTCATTGCCTGTGACTAGAATGTCATCAACATAAATGGCAATGAAGATCATACTTGATGTTGTCTTCTTGTAAAATAAAGAGTAATCATTCATAGATTGAGAATATCCTTTGGAGCGAAGAGAGAAAGACAGTTTGGCATACTATTGCCTAGAGGCTTGTTTAAGGCCATACAAAGACTTATTTAATTTGCAGACTTGATTAGGTTTGTGATTAGGAAAACCAGATGGCACTTGCATGTATACTTCCTCATTGAGGTCTCCATGTAGAAATGCATTATTCACATCTAATTGTGAAATATGCCAATTCCTTTTTAAAGCAATGGAAACTAGTACTCTGACTGTTGTCATTTTAATGACTGGTGAGAAGGTCTCATTGTAGTCTATGCCTTCTCGTTGTGTGAATCCTCTCACAACCAATCTAGCCTTGTACCTTTCTATGCTCCCATCTGATTTTCTTTTGATTTTATACACCCACTTACAAATAATTGTCTTCTTTCCTTTTGGAAGCTCAACAATATCCCATGTCTTATTTGATTCCAAAGCTGAGAACTCTTCTGCCATGGCTGTCCTCCATACATCAAATTGACAAGCTTGCTCATAGCTAAGAGGTTCTGTTTCAGGATGAATATGAGAGACTTCAGTTTTGTGTGAGTGGGGCAGGTTTGAAGTAAGAGTGTGAGCGCAAAAAAAATGGTCATGGTGTGTGGCCATACACACATAATCTGACAAATATGATGGAGGCACATGAGGCCTGGAAGATCTTCGGAGGGCTGGTTGGTCATTTGGTATATTTTGAGGGGCAGTCAAGGTTTCTGGTGATGATGATAAGGTGGAAAAATCATCACTAGGTAAGGGAGTATTAGGGGAAAGAGGAGGTGTTAAGATATCTTTGAATTTGGGATCTTGGAAAGGAAAAATAGTCTCATGAAAGACTACATCTCGGGAAAAAATGACTTGTTTGGTTTCAAGGTTATAAAGTTTATATGCCTTTTTGCCAAAAGGATAACCCAAAAATAGGCAAGTGGAAGCTTTGGCTTGGAATTTATCTCTGCCTTGTTTCAAAGTAGAAGCAAAACAAAGACAACCAAAGTTCCTAATGTGGTCATAATTTGGCTTTTTATGGTAAAGGATTTCATATGGGGTTTGGTTGTTGAGAAGTTTTGTGGGTAGACGGTTTATGATATAAGTGGCTGTCAAAACACTTTCTCCCCAAAAATGTAAAGGTAATTTGGACTGGAACATTAAAGCCCTAGCCACTTCTAGGATGTGTTTGTGTTTTCTTTCCACAACCCCATTCTGTTGGGGTGTGGCCACACAAGAAGTCTCATGTCTTATGCCCTTGCCTGCTAAAAATTCTGATGTCTCTTTACTGCTCCCCAATTCTAAAGCATTATCAGACCTGATTGATTGAACTTTCTGCCCAAACTGATTCTCAGTCATTGCAAGAAAACTTTTCATTATACTAAAGGCATTACTCTTTGTTGACAATAAATGAACCCAAGTAGAGCGTGTGAAATCATCAACGATAGTCATAAAATATTTGTATCCATTAAAAGTTGAGACATGTTAAGGACCCCATAGGTCTATATGTATAAGCTGAAAAGCATGAGAAGTACTAATACTACTATTAGGAAAGGGAAGCCTACTCTGCCTTGACTGAGCACAGACAATGCAAGGTAGTATTTCTGACTTATTTCCACTAGCAAAAGGTAGAAGGTTAAGTTTATAAAGAGGTAAGTGTCCCAATCTTGTGTGCCAAGTATTGAGATCAACATGACAAGAAACAACTGAATTAACTTCTGAACTTACTGAACTGTTGGAATCTGATTGAGCAAAACTGAATTGTTCTTCACCTGAGCTGAGCAAAAACAGATCATTCTTAGCCTCACCAACCACCAAAGGAGTCCTCATAGATGGAGCCTGTAACAGACATTGTGTGGGAGTGAACAAGACTTTGCAACTCAAATCTCGAATCAATTTTCCCACTGATATTAAGTTACAGCTGAAACTAGGTACATGGAGCACATCTTTCAAAACTAGTTCAGGCAAGACATGTATGGTTCCAGCAATATCAACAGAGGTAGTCTCTTTTGTGGGCAAAGTCACAATAAAGGGTTTATTCAATTTTCTTCTTGTCTCAAACAAACTTATGTCACCACACATATGACAACTTGCTCCACTATCTATGATCCATACAGTTTTCTTATCACAAATGTTTGAGATTAGTGATGTACCTGCAAAACCTGCAAAGTCATCACGTGCTGTCTCTTTTCCCTTCTTGTTGTTTGGATTGAGAAGCATCAGAAGCTGGGTCACCTGTTCTATGGTTAATTCTTTACCATTGGTGGCACCAGCAAACTTCTTCTATGACTCTTGTTTCTTCAGCTTTCCTTCCTTATATCCGGGTGGGAAACCAATGATGAAGAAGCACTTGTCTACATTGTGATTGGTTTTCTTACAGTTTGTACAATAGAGAGGTTTCCTGTCTCCATTTCCCTTCTGTGCACCTGAAGAACTGTAAGTTCTTGCACCAGCACTCATAGCTGCAAATTCACTAATGATCAAGGATGGTGTCTGAATTTCTCTTTGCTTTTCCTCTTGAATCAAGAGAGAATAAGCTTCACTGACATCGGGAAGGGGTTTCATCATAAGGATTGCCCCTCTAACACTGGTATATTGTTCATTAAGACCCATCAGAAAATGAACTAGCCTTCTATCTTCACTATGTTTCATAATGGATTGAATGCAACCACAAGTACATGGAGGAAATTGATGCATTGAATTCAATTCATCCCACAACGTCTTAAATTTTGTAAAGTATACAGAAATTGAGCTCGAACCTTGACTTAGGGTACTTAGCTCCTTTTCAATAGAATATAACTGAGCCCCGCTTGTCTGACCAAATCGCTTGACAAGTTCATCCCAGATTCCACGAGCAGTCTCAGCGTATAGAACGCTCCGACGAATGTCTGGACTCAGACCATTGAGCAACCACATAGTAACCATACTGTTGCATCGCTCCCACCTATCAAACCGTGCGTCTGTTTTGGGAGGCTTTGCCAAGGTCCCGTTGATGAAGCCGACCTTGTTCTTCGCCGAGAGGGCGATGTAGATTGAAATCTTCCATTCCCCAAAATTCGAGCCGTCGAACACTTGCGGAACTAAGGACAAGCCCGTATGGTCGCTGGAATGGAGGAAAAGTGGGTCGTTGTGGTCATTAGCTTCGTTCACCATTTTTGAAGAAACTCGAAATTAGGTAAAAGTGGTCTTTTATGAAAGAGAAGAAGCCGATCTATTGAATGATCGGGAAATTATGCTCGGATTCACAACCTGAGCTCTGATACCATGTTATGTAACAAAGAGAAAAACCATGGAAGCCATGGAGGAAGAGGAAGGAGAAATTGGGCTTTTGTATTTCGTGTGTCTTCTGCAAGTTAGTTACAAGGCCTTTTATATTGGCCTGAAAAGAGAGAAAAGGGATAATATAAAATAGTTAAGCCACATGGCTTTTACAAGTCACACACCAGCTAGGCATACACATAAGCAAGAGTCAAAGTCAACAGAATGTAAATATGCCTATTCCAACAGTTTCTCTTTCACTCTCCTGATTTACTGGGAACGCTGGTATTTGTGGTTTTGGTTGTGTGGGAATCTTAGCTCAATAGAAAGACAATTCAATTGCCTTAAGAATTTGTAATTGATTGGTGATGATAAGCTGTTTACGGCTGGTGATGAAATATGCGTTTTCATGTAATTGTTTTAGAACTGTGGTGTGGACTTCTGTAAAGGGTAAAGGCTGTATTTTGGTGTTTCTAATGACCTAATCTTATGTTTGTAAGAATATGGGAAGGAGATTTGAGAACCATACAATCTGCACTTTACTGGATATATGCTCCTTGTAAATTGTGATGCAGACTTTTTTTTTCCTACATCTGTTCAGTAACTATGAGTATACTCTTACAATCCATGTATTTGGTTGAACAGGGAGCTTTAAAGTCTGGTTTGTATTTGGTAGGGACCCCCATTGGGAATCTTGAGGATATTACTTTTCGGTACTTCTCCTTGTTCATATCTTTATGACTCTGGTTTGATATTTTGAATTTGGTAATCTGTTTTTATTTGTCTGATGTCCTAATATTAGAACTATGGGCTGTATTGTTTCAGCTTATTACTTTCCTGCCTTCTAAGTTCTAACTGTTAATGTTGTGATACTTTCTTCTTGATCCTAATTGCATATCTTTGTCATGAGTGTAGCGCTCTGCGTGTTCTAAAATCTGCCGATGTGATACTTTCTGAAGATACAAGGCACTCCGGGAAGTTGCTTCAGTACTTTGGCATTAAAACACCCCTTGTAAGTTGTCTGATGCTTCTATGGATAGTTGTATCATGTGTGGTAAAGTCATTTCTGATATGATCTTTAGGTTCTCAGATGAGTTACCACAAATTTAATGAGTCTCAACGAGGGTTTGCAACGATTGCAGCAGGGTCAAATAGTGGCTCTTATCAGCGACGCTGGAATGCCTGGAATTAGTGACCCTGGCACATATTTGGTGAGTGTAATTGTTAAAATTTTAATTTGGGAAAAAATTCCTGGCATTTCTTACAATATACTTGGTTGTCTTGGTTGCTTTTTACCTTTTCATAGGGTAGTCCTCATTTTACTTGGTTATTTTCCACCTTTTGACAGGTCAGTCTAGTATGACTATGAATAAGTTGACACTATATTGTTGGATTGCGGGAAGCATGTTTGGATAATGTGCCTAATGGATTTCTTATAAAATTGGCTTAAATAAATTCTTATATGATTTAGTATGATGGTTGCTAATTGCTATCTTGCTATAGTTCTTGATTCACGTCTACGATTAAGCTCAAACCAAAGATCTACGATTGATTCACATCTACGATTGAGCTCAAACCAAACCTAGTCAGCAGTCATAATTGTGTGTGATCATGTTGTTTGAAATGTGATTAGAAGTTGGAAACTGACCAACCAGACATTTTCATTGTTTATAAGGGGAACTGATCTTCCTGGGTTAGGTCTTAAACGTTCTTTTCTAACTATAAACGTGGAAGAAATTGGAAACTGACTGTAAGGGTAAGTAGAATAAATACAATTTGAAATCCCATCTATTTGTTTGCCCTACTTTAATTACTTACACGGTTTACATAATTGTGATATAAATTGCTTATTTAATAGTGTTTCGTTTTGTAAACTATTCATCCTAGCTCCTGAAGTTGCAACTCTTTGAACAAGTAAAACAATTTATGAGCTTCATGCAGGCAAGGCTGTGTATTGAAGCAAATATTCTGGTGGTTCCTATTCCCGGACCGTCTGCTGTGATAGCTGCTCTTTCAGCGTCTGGCTTGCCTACTGATGAGTTTACATTTGGTAACTTCATTTCCTTATTGAAGTTCAACGGGGAGTTGGGGTAACATTATATATTCTCCTTGTACGAATTTTCCTTTTGCTTTTGCAGCTGGCTTTCTTCCTAAGCATGCTGGTTCAAGAAAAGAAAGGCTACTGCTGTCAGCAAATCAGGCAGCAACACAAATATTTTTTGTACCTCCACACAAACTTCAGCAATTTCTTGAAGAAACTTCATCAATCTTTGGTGACTCTAGGTAATATATCAAAAGGACTTGCAGGGAGTATGGTTGATAATTGATAAGTTTCTGTATGCAAAGCTATTATTATGGCGTTGCTCTTGTGACCTATTAAGACAAGCTAAAAACATGTGGTGGGGAAGTGCAGATTTTCTTAAACCAAGGGCTGTTTTAACAACACAGCAAAAAATCTTCTTAAAAAATTGAGCTTTAGTTGAGGAAAGAATGGTTATTCATGCTCATGGTTATATAAATACTCTTAGATCTGTTCTGGAGAATAAGCATTATACTAAGAGTAACACTTCCTTATTTGCTGATTGTGATTATATTTTCCTATGTTTTGCAGGCGATGTGTCATAGCTAGAGAGATGACAAAAATTCATGAAGAGGTATGTTGAGAACTTTATGTCTTTTGACATTGACATTATATTACTTATCCAAATCCAAATTCATTTTGAATGTGTATCCACTGGATACATCCAAACTATATGCACTTAGCAAGATAATGTATGCACCCAACATTAGTATAGAAATTAAACTTTGATGTATGAGCTGGAGGCTAATTCATTTAAAGAGAGTTATTTCTTTCAAAGTTCTGTTATTTGTCGATGTAAGGGTGCCAAGGGTTTCTAATCTTCCCACAAAACATTGGTATATATTTGTTGAGATCTTCTGATAGCTTTTGGATCGAAGTGCTACTAATATATGATACTTATGATGGTATACTATAATTTGCTAGTTTTGGCGGGGTACTCTGGAAGAATCTAAGAAAGTATATTCAGACCGCCAGCCAAAGGGAGAAATTACATTTTTGATAGAAGGAAAGATCAATGTTATTTGTGAAACTCCAACAGAGTCTGAGATTGAGGATGAATTAGGAGATCTAATTTCAAGTGGCCATAGTATCTCAATGGCTGTCAAATTGGTAGCTGAAGCCATGTCATTGAAGAGAAAGGAAGTTTATTCAATCGCACTAAAGAAAGTCAGAAAACAGCATGCTGAAGATGAAAGCTGAGTCTATTAATTAGATCGATGGTAAGTAGTACTGAAATTTTATTCATCTTGCTTGTACGTCATATAAAGTTTCCTTTCTGTGGTAATGGTATGCATCAGTGTGCCATGACTTTGACCTGTTGAAACGTTCAATACTCATGCAGGGTCACTGGTGACATTATTAGTCATGAAAAATGCTGCTCTTCAAGCAAAATGGCAGGTACGCAAAAGTGATACGTGTTGTGCATGTTTTTCTGGTGTTAACTTGCATGTAAAAGGTTGTCCACCTGATGAAAGATGAAAGGGGCTACTGTGATTATTATTCCTTGTACTTTAGGCATGACAGTGCTCTCTTCTTGGAAGAATGGTAGAAATCATAAAAATTTGATAACATTCAAAAGTGAATACTGATAAGAATAGCCTTTTTGATGTTCACTGATGTTTTTTTTTTAAATTTGATCTGTGACCTCTATGCTGTATAATATTTGGTTTTCCTAAGGCCCCTTCTTACAAGGAGCTAGTTAATGATTAATGATATTGCATTTAGCTGAACCCAATTAAATTTTATAATATTTGGTTTTACTAAGCTCCCTCCTTATAAGGAGCTACTTAATAATTAATGACAATTGCATTTAGCTGAACCTAATTAAATTTCCTTTTATTGTCAAAATCTCTTGTTTGCTTACATCATTTCATGTAGCCAAGTGATAGCAGCTATTAGTAATTGGTTTGTTCTCCAAATCATCAGTCCTAGACTGTAGGATTTATTCCAAATAAATAGCTCCAACTACCTTGGTTTGGGGTAACTTATCAAATGCTTCCTCAGAAATTGATTGGTTTCTAATGCTAAAATGTAGACTATCTATTTGCATTGTTAGCTCCCTAGTAACAAGAACTTACTGTAGCCTGGTCCAAGATTCCCTAATGTCTGACCTTACAGTTTTTAAAAGTTGCGTTTTGAAATGAATGATTTTCACTGACAAATTGTTTTATTCAGAAGGAGAGGAGTTTTTTTTTTGGCCGAATATAATTATAGTTTGAATTGTAGTTGGTAAGTCGGTGGTAACCACCTGACTTGAATTAAACTAGCTATTGATACATATATTTTCGTCAAGGGAGTTCTTCCTCAAGAGCTAAGTGGTAGAGCGGTAGGCTGTTAACTGACTGGTCTTGGGTTCAAATCCTAGTCCAGTCACGGTGTCTATGTAAAAGCCATAGAACTTTTCAATCAATTCCGTAATGGGGTCGATGGCGAATTAGCATAAACAATTTTGTTGAATGGTTCGTAGTCTAAATTATAGAGCATTGAGCTTTAGATTGTGGTCCTGCAGTTTGTCCTTTGAGGCAAGTTGTGCTTAATAAATCCAGACTCTTCTTTTAGCTTTGAGGTTATAATTCTTTGATGTCAGTAGTGATATTGGCTCATATATCGTTTTCTATGGTTGTTGCATTTGATTCTTGCTATCGAGATTTGATTTGAGTAGAATTTAATGTTCCCTCTTTCTTTGGCCATCAATAGTGGGCAACCCCCATGTTCGGTCTACTTGTATACTCGGCTTTACCATCTTTTTGATAAATGAGCATGAAAGGAACTAGTACTTACTTGAAGCTCCAGATTCCACTCTTCATGGTTTAACTAATAATGGCGTCAGTTAAGTACAATGGTTGATGCAACCAAATTGAGTTTTAGGCTCGTTGTAGGTTCTTAGATCAAATGAAGTTCAATGAAACAAGGTTTATTTAAAGGAGGAGGTTTTGGAAGGTTTTTGAAAAGGCTTGAAATTACAAAGCCGAAATCTTCAAATAGATAGGTTTTGAGAGGTTTTTAATAAGTTTGAGAAAAATGGGGCCACATTGTTTTTTGGTTCAAGTAATATCTTTTTTTTTTTGACAATATTAAGGGTAAAACTATATAACAACCTTATGCTAAACACCAAACTAGGCTTTAGTAACACAGATCTTAAAACCTTCACGTACTAAAAAAGTCTTCTTAAAAACTTTTATCATCTTAAAAATACCCTGAGTATTTATTGAACAAACTCTTAAAGGGGTATATGCTAAACGTACACCCGACTAGATTTTTAATAGGTTTAAAATAACCATTCGAACATTTTAAAATCTCCATCTACTAAAAAAAAAACTTCTTAAAAATCTGTACCTCCACAAAAGTATTGTTTTACCGAATAAAAGGGATAAATGTAATGTCACTCCGTTATAAAATTATTAATTCATCAATAATGAAGAGGGCCGAAAACCCATGTGCAAAGTACTCTTGAACCAACAATATAAATAGTCACGTACCCTAAGCTCTGTGCTTGGACCCCGAAAAGAAAAAAAAGGGCTGAAAATGTTTCATGTAAGCTTTCTACTATTGGATTATGATTTTTCACAAATAAAAATGGCAATTAATACTTACGAAATATTAACTTGATTCACATATATATATCACTCGAGCCTACAATTATCAGGTGATCCCTACTAGAGTCTAGAGCATTAAAGTTAGACTCAACTGTATAATCAACCAATATTTTATAAGTAATTTCAAAATATCATTACTCTATAACCTTAATAATAGGGTTCATGATACGAAATAGTAAGTGTAGCTTGTGAAAGTGATAATAAGAAAGGATTGATTATATCATTTATGAATTTTTATTGAAAGCTTTCAACTTAAACGGAAATAGCATTTGCGTTAGGATTGATTGGTGGGTTAATTAATATAGTTTGGTTACTACGAGTATTGTTTATGTTTGGAAAAAAAAAAAAGAAAATCCAAATTTAAATACTCTGTATATTGATTTGAGATTGGGTGTTGTGTAGTGTTTGTTTGTCTTACTCGGATTTTGTGTGTTAATGGCTGCAATCCAATTCCATGGGTGTCGGCTGGCTCACTTGTCTCTCTGCTAAGATAACACGTGTTGCATGCCTTCCCGTTATGTTATGTTATTTAATACGGTAGTAATAAGGCCACGTTTGGTATCGATATCTTAGATATCAGATATGGATATGAGTATCAAATATCAAGTATGGGTATGAGATTGATATCGGATATCTTTGTATGGTATGTTGTGGATATCGGGTGATATCTTATATTTGCTGTTTGGTATGAATTATTCTAATATGAGATATCAAATCTTGATTACACAAATAATATTAAAATTTCATTAATATTAATTTTGTTGGGACGGTGTTGGGAACTTTGGTTCCAAACATCGGAACAACGATACCATTCTCCAGTTTTGACAATGACAAACACCATATGGGAACTAACGTGTTATGTCCAAGTATTTCTAAGGAACACATGTCCAGTGAAGAATTCATGAACGCTCAAGGAACACATGCTTACATGATGAAGAGTTCCTCTCAAAGGAACTCTGAAGAAGACAATTCCCATCACATGGGAACTCACATGTGCAAACAAAGACAAGTCAGCGAGATTTACGGGATCTTGTCTCAAGACAAAACAAACGCTCAGTCTGAGGAACAGACTGAGGCGTTTGATCCAACGAACCGATCAATTCTCAAAGTTGACTCAATTCAAATTATCACATAACAGAGACTTGGCATACAAGACAAGGGGCATTTCGGACACAAATGAAAGTCAAGATTGGAGCCCAAGTATTCACAAGTATAAAGCCAAGTGAATAGTGCACGGATAGAGCACTTCTCCCAGAACTCACTCACACTCACAAAGGAAGAAAGAAAGAAGAAGAGAAGTCCCCGTCGGCGAGTGTCTGATCTCGACGACGGCAAAGTCAATTTCTCAGGAGCAAGGGAACTGTGATAGTCAAGGTGTAAGGTTTGATTCACTTGTTTTAGTTGAGTTGTTCGCTTAGGAACTCAGTTGAGAAGATTCATTAGTGTTGCTAGATTTAGGTAGAACTCGTAGGAACAGAGAAGTTTGAATTTGGCTGTTTGTAACTAAGGAACAATCAATAATACAAGTAAGTCATTCAAAATCCTCCAAGCGGAGGTAGAGGTTTACCCACACAACTGGTTGGTTGTCGTGGGATTCCTCTATAAGGGAACCATGTTCATTACTTTCTGCTTACCTGCTTTTATTTACTTCCGCTGCCTTGGGAACAACCTAACCGCTAGTTCCCAAGCTCTCGCTAACCTAACGATCCAACAAATTTAAATATTATAAATATACATTAATTCAAATCCTAATTATGCAATTAATATTACATGAGATTTAATTTCTAATTCATTAATTTAAATATTCCATAAATGTTAATATTAGAAACAAACCTTATTCTGATTTCCAAACCCTAAATTGTGCAATTAGAACTGATAATCAAGCAAAATAAATCCACACTACTTTGATTTTTCTCTTAAAATAAAAGCTAATTTCAAGAAATTAAAAACTATAAACTCCGATTTTTAGGAAAAAAAATTAATGATTGGTTACTGATGTTTATAATCTAATGTTAATATAATTTACTAGTAACAAAGGCAGAGGGCCGGTTGAGGCGATACCAAAACTAAATAAACCTAATTTTTAGAAATTGACAGATTAATACCCAAAATCTCACATCCAACAATGAGAATGATAGGAAAGAGAGGATACATGAGGTCTGGATTAAGTCCACCTTAGTTTGTTGAGGAAGAAGAAATATGTGAGGTCGGAGAAAAAGAACGGGAAAGAGAGGAGAGAGGTGAAGAAAAGAAGATATCACCCATACACCTTATTAGTATATCAAGGCTTCGAATTACTCATACCCTGATATCAAAAAGATATATCCGGATATACCAAACAATGGGTATGGAATGATACCTATATCTGAGATATGGATACCAAACATGCCCTATACTATGTCTACCTACAATACAATAATTGGCCATTTGCAAATTATCAATTCTAGTCTTTTTTACTTCATTGTTTATGAAATTTGATTGTTTTTAGTATTTCTGTAACACCCCCTTTACTTACCCTGGAAGTATTACCGCCAGTAACCCCGATTAGGACTAAACCAGAGTTACCCAAGGCTTTAACCTGACAGAACTTACTAGAACAAGGTAAATGAAACCATTTAAAAACTAACAAAATTAAGTAAAACTTCACAACGGAAAAGAGAATAAAAGGTCTTATACAAGCCTTAACTTAAAAAGAATTAGTAAATAAATAGAACAACCTTCTATTTAAACAAAGTCTTTATCAAGTCTTCCTTAAGTTCTTATTTCTGAAACTCAGCTTCGCTTTGAAGTAGTTCAACCATGATCTTCACTCAAGTATAGCCATTGGAAACCTTTCTTCAACTTCTGAAGCTTCAAACATCTGGATCTACCTCTTGAATCAATTTCCAAGCAGAACCTGATGTGTCGTATACCAACGGTGGACACCAGCCGACCATATAAAAGAAAAGAAGATGGATGAGTTAGTCTAATGAAAGACTAAGAAAGTGGAGAAACTAACTTGGTTCTTATGATTGTAACTAAACATATTGGCATCAAAATCCGAATAGACTCATATTATGATCCAACAGTTAGCAGTCTTATAGAGAATAAGAAGGAGACTCGTATATTCAAGAGATAGGACACCACAACTTGTGGTTCCTTTACGAAACATGAACAACTGTTGGGAACCCATATTAATCACATAAAATTTTGAAAAGCCTCCATCGACTAATCAGATTGACTTAATCAAAGCTTGATTAAGAATCATTCATAACAGGGAGCAAGAATGGTTATCGAATGGACTAACCATCTTGGTACATTAATGTGCTTAACACACTTATCTATCATTACTCTCAATCTGTGCACTCGCACCATTTAATAGTTTTTACGTAGTTCGGCCAACAACCGAGATCAGAGGGTCTATTTCATCCATGATCATTTATCCTCGGCCAACAACCGAGATTCGGCCAACAACCGAGATCAGAGGGCCTATTTCATCCATGATCATTTATACATGCTCGGCCAACAACCGAGATTCGGCCAACAACCGAGATCAGAGGGCCTATTTCATCCATGATCATTTATACATGCTCGGCCAACAACCGAGATTCGGCCAATAACCGAGTGTCAATTGCACTTAGCTAGAGTGCACCATTGTCTTCCTTCAACGTGAAGCGTGACATCAGTCATGATTCCAATATTGGGATACGCTAGCAAGCTACGCCCCCAATACAGATTTTGTTATAAAGAGGTCATTGGAGACTCGGCTCCTACCCCTGGACTACCTATTTTGCAACAGTGTTTCAGCACATGACCACTAAAGAGATGTCTTGGAGTCTAAACTCCCATCTCTACCATCTTACTTCACAACAATGTCTCAGCATGAGACAGCTAATCATACAACGGTTCTAAATTCAGTTCTAGCATAAAAACTGAAATAACGACATGGTCGTTATTTCTAACAAAATAACAACCTATCAAACTTTATTCAACATACAAATTATTCCCAACATGAGGATTAAATGGAATTCAATTCCTCGTTAATAACCATAACGCAAGAGAGAATCGTCCACTTGCCTTAGAAAGCGTGCTCAATGTCCTTAGCAATTCAACAGTAATCTTTATCAACCTTCTGTCAAATATAACAAAAGATTTCTAAACAACAAGCTCATGGATACACTTCTTAGTTGAATTCTCAACTCCTACAACTTCCTAATCGATAAACGATTTGATTTCCGAATATCGATTTATAATAAATCCATAGTTATCATGTTTTAAGGAGTCATCTATGCGAAATTATAACTAATTATCCGCTTCACTTTTGAAACAATTTTCTAAATAAAAATTGTTCATTAGTAACGGTTCTTAAAGGTGACCAAATCTCGGATCAACTGGATTAACAACGAATCCCGAGTAATTATCCGAAGTCCTTTACTTGCGAATCGGTGTCAAAACTTGTATTCGCAATAACTGAAGATCCTGACGTCCGTTTCTCGAGCGGTTTGAACTTGTGAGACCGTATCAACGTCAAGATTATAAAAACCATAAATTTAATTAGTAAAGCGGAACCGAAAGGCCCTTACGGTGGCTCCGCAACCAACCTGCTAATTAATTTCGATCGTATATACCTTCACTTGAGCCCATGGCTCGTTTGGCTCGATAGTGGCTCGATCCCCGAGCTCGAGGGTGGCTGGGCGTTGCCCGGGAGTAGCCCTCGCGGTGGGTGGTGGTCGGAGGGACTAGTGATCGCCGACGATGACGTACAGCGAGGCAAAAAGTACGCCGGCGATGACGACTTCTAACCTTTCTTCCCGAGTCCGTCGTCATCCTGGTTCTCTCGCTGGTTCAGCTTCCTCTTGCAGCAGCTCAACATAGAGGAAGAAGATGAGGTGGAGGAGGAGGGTGGTGGACGGGCAGAGAAGGCGGAGGAGAAGAGGACGCCGGCGGTGAAGACGTTCAAATTTATTTTGGAGACGAAAATCGTAGACTTTTGTGAGGCAGAATAGATATGCCGGTGGAGAAGGCGCTCGAGCCTCAATTCCATCCTCATCCCCCTTTTTTATTCACTTTACTTAATGAGGTGGAGAAGACATTGGTTTTGAAGCCAAAATCCGTCTCGAAACGGGACTCACGTTAAAGCGGTAAAATTATGTACCTCGGGTGGAAAAACTTACTAAATACAAAACGTCCCGTAAATTATGTAGACCAATAAAACCAATTTTTCATGATTTTATCTTGCTACCTTTAATTTTTAAGGCTTTCTTTTCGTATTTTAAATCCTTTACAGTACATAATTAAAAAGACGGCTTATCCAATAAAAATTCTTTTTCCACTGAAAAATCCTAGAATTTACACCGATCCATAAAATCATTTCTTTATGATTTTAGGATATCACCAACAATTTTCTAGGATTTAAATTCCGACAAAAATATTGGATTAAGCATTAAAACGAACAAAGAGGTTAAAAGGATATCCGAGAAAAATTCAAAAATATCCTAAAAAACCACAGTTATTACAATTTCAGCGTCGACAATCTATCAAACTCTTTTTCCCCTCAAATGAATATGAGGGGATCGACATCAAATTTGTCACACCATGCAATCCAAATAAATTAGAAACACAAATACATTTAATATTAAGAATATGGGCAATTTTTAATAACCGTTTATTAGATTGATATATTCTAGAAAAATATTGTTACACTTTTTAATATTGTTTCTAGAATAGTGTATTAGGTTTTCTAATATGATTCACACTCTTTGTATAAATAACATTTATCTTTCATTAATAAAGGACATAAAACATTTAAACAATAATATCTCTTTATATGATATCAACCTAAATGATCTAGCTAGGCGCTAAACACAAAACCTAATTTTCTTTTTCACGTCCTCTTTAATGGTTGACTCCTCCGCCATTCTTCCCAACTCTCTTCTTCCTTCTGAGCCGTTCATCATAAAGCAACTTTCCATCATTATGAAGTTCACTCCTACCAATGTTGGGCAAAAAAAATCATATTCAAGCAACTTTGGAAGGATATGATCTCTTTTAGTTCATTGATGGATCTCATATTTTTCCTACCGCCACTATCACAAAACCTAACAATGCTTCTCGCCCCCTTCCTAATCATGCCCATCAAACACAGTAAAGGCAAGATTGTCTCGTGTACAGTGCAATTTTAGGTACTCTCTCGCCATCGATTCATCCATTGGTAACTCCAGCAAAAGCCACAAAAGTGGTATGGGACAACCTTAAGCAAACATATGCGACGACTTCATGCGGTCATATACAATAAATTAAATACAAAATGAGTCATGTTGAAAAAGGAACTCGTACCATCTCTGAGTACATGTACTTGATGCGCAAGTTTGCCGTTTTACTTGCCTGTATGGACTCTCCTCTCTCTAAAGAAGACTTCACATATCACATCCTCAAAGGGCTCAATAACTCTTAATACCCTATCATTGATGGAGTCAATATGAGAGGCACTTTGATTTCCTTTGAGGAACTTCATAAAAAACTGATTGTTCATGAACTTCGCTTGAAGAAGGTTTCGAAATCTGAAAGTTCAATGACGACCCTCAACGCCCATTGCAATGCTACAAAAGGCAAAAGTAAGTCATCTCAATCTCATTCTAATTGGTAGCAATCCGGTTATTCCTTTCAAAACTCTACAAACTCAAAAAACTAGTCATATAATACCTCTCTCGACCTTCCCCTTCCTCTTCTCGACAAACTTTCGCACCATATCAACCAAAAACCTTCAAAGGGAAATGCCAATGGTGTTAAAACCTCAACCATGTGATCATTGCCCAAAACTCAAACAGAATTTCCCAACCTCCCTTTGTCGGATTCCAATCGATTTCCTATGCAACCGGACATTCATCATTAGACGTTTTTAGAATTTTGTCTAGGAAGTTCAATTTATCACAAGTTTCGTATGAACAATCTAATTGCATCTCTTGTCAAAAATATAAGAGCCATAAGCTTCCATTTAGTACTTCTAATGTTGTTTCTCATTTTGCTCTTGAAATAATATATTCTGATGTGTGGTCATTGACAGGCTTAAAGCCGTTGTGCCTAATCAAAAATAATTCCCTAGTTACTTAACTAGTATAGGCAAGAAGTTGGAGTCGTAACAAAGAGAATCTTGTATTTCCAAGTCAATATCTTTATCCACTCAAAAAGGTAAAAAGGTGGATTTTGGTTTGTATTCTAATTCTAGGGAAACAAAGCAAACAAATAAAACAAGTAAAGATTGAGTTTGTAATCAATTAGGGAAAGCGACTTCATTCAGAGCATCCACCTTTATTATCAAGGTTGTTGATCATTGATTCTTAACAAGTAATTCTCTTCCTAAGGCTATTCTTATATTTATCATATGTAATAAATATGCCAACGAGTCATGAAAATACTTAATATCAAAATAAACATGAAACAATCATGAATTAAATTGATATTAGCAGTAAGAATAAAGATAAACAAGATACATGCAATTGATTCCTAACGAGTTAAACACTTATCATGCAATCAAATATTTTTCTCAATTGTTTTAATCTAACGAGTCTTAAAACAATGAGTTGCTACAAAGATCAAGCTTTACAACAAGAAAGCCTAGATCCTAGCAATAGAGTGTATTAAATCTCAACAAGTTGACCAAACAAGAAGAAATCAACACGTTCAATTATCAATCAAGCACAAGAGCAATTGAAATAACCAAAGAAATAAAACTTGTAATTAGAATCTCACAACTTACTTGAATCTAAGGGCTTCAACAATGAATGAGACTAGGGTTTTTAGTTCTCCATAGGAATTCTCTCTAAAACTTGAAAAGGAAGAAAATAACAATGCATAATGATTAAAACAAAGTCTAACAAGAGTCTTTTAAACTAATTAGGAAAACACGAATTGAAAAGATAAGGAAATAAGTACATAAAGATAATATTGGAAAGATCTTTGGCGTGCATGAATTGGGAAGACTGTGACCGCGGCCTTGCAAACCGCGATCGCAGTTTGACCCTTATGAGGCGGTGTATTACCGCGATTGCGGTGGCAATGGCCGCGATCGCGGCTTTTAATCCAAAACTCCTTAGTTGCTCCACCGCGATCGCGGTAGTTAGAACCATGGTCACGGTTCCTTCAGCAACCTGTATACTCAACGACGTCCACCACGGTCGTGGTAGTGGTACCCGCGATCGCGGCTCTTCGACAGAACGACATTCTTCAAAACTTTTAACTTTGAATCTTAATTCAAACGTTTGGTCTTCAATTCTTGATCTTCAACAAATAGCTCTAGAAAACCTAAAACCTAATACAAAAGTGTACTAAAAAGCTCTGGTTATACTTTAGAAACTACAATATATCAATTGTCCCCCAATATTT
Organism: Fallopia convolvulus; assembly: GCA_964016875.1. Classification (NCBI taxonomy): domain Eukaryota; kingdom Viridiplantae; phylum Streptophyta; class Magnoliopsida; order Caryophyllales; family Polygonaceae; genus Fallopia; species Fallopia convolvulus. The sequence continues at coordinate 54,031,662 of OZ024722.1, forward strand.
TCATTATTATGATGTCTTTGTGGATCATTACACCCGTTATACATGGATGTTTCCTATTAAAAAGAAATATGATGTTAAAAACGTCTTTCTTGAGCTTTACTCTTTAGTTGAAAACATTTTCAAGAAAAAGATCAAAATTCTTTATACAGACAATGGAGGTGAATATATTTCCTTAAGACATTTTTTGCATAAAATCGGTACTTCTTACTATACTTCTCCTCTACACACTCATGAACACAATAGCACTTCAAACGGAAACATCGACATATTGTTGAAATAGGCTTGTCTTTACTCAATTATTTCGGTATACCACTTTCATTTTGGCCCTATACTTTTCAACATGATGTATACTTGATTAACAAGTTACCCTCTCGGTCCATGAGCAATGAGACACCTGACTTTAAACGGCTAAACACAAATCCTAACCATACAAATTTAAAAAGTCTTTGTTTTCCATGGTTAAAACCTTATAATTCACATACATTAGAACCATGATCAATTTCATGTGTTTTTATTGGTTATTCCTTGACTCAAAGTACTTTTCAATGTCTTGATCCCGCTACAAATTGTGTTTACGTGTCTCATCATGTTTGTTTTATGGAAAATGCATTCCCATTCAAAACCAACCCTACACCACTTACACCTAGCCCACATGAACAACAAGATAAGGAATGGGGTTCAATTTCTTTTCCTTTAGTCCTTCCTCACCTAGCCAAACAAACCCCAGCCAAATAAATCATGTCGCCTCCTTATCTTGCTCGCCATGTTACATGTCTTCTACACCAACAACACGCAATCTCATCATACCCGTACCTTCTCTTCTCTACAAAATTCTATCCATAATCCATCTAATTCTATGCAAAATTGGGTCCTTTATCTATCTTCTAAAAGAAAACCTAATCCTCACATTCAGTGGCGGACCCAGGATCTTACGGGGGGGTGAAAATACTCAAAAAAGACGAGGAGCTAAAAAATCAAACATAAAAAAGGACAATTGCTCATCCCAGTAAATGATCATTTGTTCTTTTTAGTTATGCACTCAATTAATATTTAGTAATTAAAATTTTTGGTGTATTATATATTATAAAATAGAAATGATTAATATATCATTTTAAAGCATATAAAATAATTAAAGCAAATATAGTACTCCCTCCGTATAAGTCTACTTGTCTTTTTAGAGCTGGACACATATATTAAGAAAATTTTGGATTAGACAAAAATACCCTTAATTAAATGTTTACTTTATACATTGAAAATGAAAATGAAGCAAATTTAGGTCACTTTTTCATTAAATTAAGGGTTAAAATGAGAAAGTTGGATCCAAAATATGCAAAAAGACAAGTTATTTTGAACAAGATTTTAATGCTAAAAAGACAAGTAGACTTATACGAAGGGAGTATGATATCTTTCACATTTTACAATTTTACATAGTAAATATAACCTAAGCAATCCCCCTTCATTTAAATTAATAATGAGAAGTACTTTTTATGTGAGTTAATGTAAACTAATTAAATTAAGAAAAAGGATTTAACAATTAATTACAAATAACAGATATCCTACATTTTTTCTCATTAAAAAAAATAAGAATATACAACCAAATAAAAAAGGAAGAAGGAGCGATCAACAAAAAAAATTACATCACAAAAAAAAGGTAGATGGGTCTAAAGTAGGGGTGTTCATAACCGGATATCCGATCCGATCCGGTTAATCGAACCGGATATCCGCAATAAAATTTTCTCTAAAACCATATCCGTATCCGATCCGGGTATACCCGGATATCCGATCCGTATAGCTCGGATCAGATCAGATATTTGTGGAGGATATCCGAATATCCGAATATTCATATTTTTATATTTTTTTGTATTTAAGTTCCAAATAATTTATTTAGTCGGTAAATTTCACCCAAAAATCATGATCCAAATAATCATCCGCATAAAAGAAAGAGAAAAAATAATTTAAATAAAAATAAAAATGGGGTGTTAAATATAGATTTAGGTTTTATTTATCGTTAAATTTATTTGTGGGGTTAAATATATTGAAAATAATTAGAAAAACAAACAAAAAAGGGGTAGTACTAGGAAGTCGAAACACATAAAACTACTTTGACTGTTAAATTTTTTGTTATTGTACAAAATATATATGTATAGTATTATACCCTCGGATATCCGGGGGGTTTGACGACCCGATCCGTATCCGATCCGGTGATCCGGCTAATTTTCTCGGATCGGATCGGATTCGGATAATTTTCCAACGGATTCGGATTTTCGCGGATCGGATCGTCGGATCACCGGATCGGATTGACCGGATCGGATATTTTTGAACAGCCATAGTCTAAAGGGAATGGGATCCAAGTATCAAACTGTAATAAAAAAAGAAATAATTTAAAGTATTACGCTCTAGAGGAACAAGAAAATAAGGAGGAAAGAAGGAACACATCATAGACGTTGGTTTAATAAAAAGGAACGGACCAGATTTAACAAAATTAAGAGCATATTAAAAAATTAGAACGAGATACACTGAATCCTCTCTATTGCCTGCTCACAATAATAATTTCCCATATAATTTCAAAAATCTTTCCTTTTTCCCATAAAATAGATTTGACAGTTGATTTTTCTCTCTCTCCCTCTGATTTTTTCTCTCTCCGTCTGATTCTCTCTTTCTCTATAATCGAACAGTCATTCCATTATTTCTCATTCTCTAGAGGATGGATTCAAGCGGTAAGTCAAATTTTCTTCTATTTCTCCAATTTTATAGGTTCAGAAGTGGATAGTGAAATTCTCTTCTCATTCTCTAGAGGATTCAAGTGGATTTGACAGAGGATTCAAGCGGTAAGTGAAATTCTCTTCTATTTCTTCAATTTTAGAGGATTCAAGGGGATTTGACAGACGATTTTGTGTGTTTGTTGATGTCGATGTTGATTTCAATTTCGATAATTGAGTGTTCTGTGTGATTTTTTTTCCCTAATGTTATGTTTATTGAGATTCAGTGGTGCGTGCATGTGTATGATCCCGTTTACAATAGAAAGGTCATTATAGTATGTGAACAATGACTACAATAGATATAGAAATTTGATTTTACAATCTTGTTTGATGATGTAAATCAAGTCCATGTAGTAATTGATTTGCGTTTGGTTGGTTTAAAATAGGAAAAGATGACAAGATCTTCTAAGACTAAAGGCAATAAGCGTTCACTGGACAAAGGTTAGTTATTTGATTTTCAAGTTCATTAATATGGTTGTTCATGCTTACAAGTACATATGTTATATGAATTTATTATGTGTATGAATATTCAATTGACAAAGTAATCTTTTTCATATATGCAAGGGAAGTTATTCAATTGGATACAACAGATTATTATGGAGATTTTTCAATGTGTTTATAGGTGTTTTTCATTGTAACAATGTTAATTATTCACTTGATTAATCTATATTCCAATTTGACAGTTTCTATGTATGTGTATGAGTTTCATGATTATTATTGATCCAAAGCTCATTTATTCAACCAAACAGAATGTATTTTTCAAGACATTAAGTTGTGTTAATGTAGTTCAATTTTGAAGCCCAATGTAGTACGTTACATTTTTTTGGGTAGAAAGTACATTTCATTTTTGTATGTTATAGTTTTCACTTTCATGATATATGATATTCACATGTATAGAACAGATTATTCATGTTTGCATATTACATTTTATCAAATAATTATGATGTGATGTTTATCTTCAATTGGATATGGTATGACATAGTTGTATTATTCATGGATGCACAATCAATTCATTTGGTTGATGTAGTTGTGTTACATTTTACAAGCAGTGGGATTGCGGTTTTAAAGTTGGATCGACGAAGTGCGTCAATTTACTTCGGGTTAAATACCTCCATCACTTATTATACTCTGAATTCAATGAGATGGCTGAGGACTTCAAGAAGAGAACTACCGATTCAATGGCAATGATAAATGCTAATAAATGGGCTGAATCACAATGTCGTAATGCAGATTAAGATTGTAGTTGTGTTTCTCCAACAATGTTGTTTTGTTTTTCAGTTTGATCTATGACTATATTCGATCTAGTCCTTTTCGACATTGTGTTTGGTTTGTGTTTGAATTTTACAAAGATTGTGATCTATTAATCTAGTTTTGTCATTTACGGTTTTAGAATGGTATGGTTGTTTCATAAAATAATGTTATTTTTATTTTGCATATTCATATATGAAATCGTATTAGTCCCTTATATGAAAAATACAATATACCACAATCCATACATGAAAAAGCGTCTGTCATATATGAAAAACAGTGCATGTATATATGAAAAATAACATTTTCTTTATTGAAAAAAAACAACTGATGTATGAATAGTTTACAAATGTGTATAGAACAATACACCTAACATAAAAGAAGAATATCGTTGAAAATGTTTACATTACAGTCTGAAACTTCCATGATATCCTCAAACACATATTCACCCGCTTGCTTCCTCCAACTATTTGATTTAACAATTAAAGACATTATTAATAACAATATATAATTGTTAGAATAACAATTCACGCTTGAACGAATAATATTACATGAATATTTGAAACATTAGTAACACACAACTGAATATCATAACAATAATAGTTGAAAAATTATACAGATTACTATGAATATTGAATAATACATTATAGAATAATAATATTACACGACTAAGTATACAATTACATATGAATTATTATACAAAAAGAATTGAAGATATTAGTATACTTGAATGAATATTAATGAAATTATTTATGAATTTTGCTCACCATGATAATACACAACAGTTTGAAGATCTAAACAAATATAGATGAACAATTGTGAACTTGACATTGAACATTTACATATACCGTTGCGAACAATTATACATCAATAAGTCTACACAACTAGTTGAATAACACAATAACACATTAATAATAAATTATGAATAACAAAGCATACTTGTTGAATATCACCAAATGAGTTCATGAATAACACTCCATGTGTTCATGAAATTTTTTATATAGGAAGTTTAACACATTCACAAATGAAAAGCTCTATATGAATCACTGAATAACAATTAAACTAGCATTGAAAAAATGCGAAGAATGATCATACACAACTATTTGAAGATCTAAACATATAGAGATGAACAATTGTGAACTTGACATTGAACAATTACATATACAGATGCGAACAATTACACATCAATCAGTCTACACAACTAGTTGAATAACACAACAACACAATAACAATATATTATGAATCATTGAATAACAATTAAAAGCTCTATATGAATCATTGAATAACAATTAAACTAGCATTGAAAAATGCGAAGAATGATAATTCACAAACCGTCTGAAAAGCAAAACACATATGGATGAACAACAGTTAAGAAAGAGGTGAACAATGATACATATAAGTACGATTAGTAATACATTTCCGAATGAATAACACAATAATACTACAAGCATAACACGAAAATTCTCTATACTATGGTCGATTAAATGGTGAATTGTGGGTATACGAAGATTAGAAGAACCAAGAACTATTTGTACGATTTTTCTTCGAAATCAAAAACGATACTGGTGATTTTCATACCTCTATCCATTGTGATACGTTCACTTCAATTCAAAGTAGAAGCACAAACCAATGTATGAATCCGAACAATGGTGCAATGCAATGGCAGTAATACTGATTTCGTGATGGTGGAAACCACCAATATTCTTGTGATTATGGAGAGTTTTTTTTTTATTACTGATTTTGTGATTTTTCACTTCCGTAGATATGGTAACCATTGGATAAGATATGGCAGTTTTCAGCCATGATCTCCATAATTTTCGGCTATTTAAATTTAATTATTTTTCCATGTATTTATTCCCCCGTGTTTTTTGCTGATTTCCACCATATACACCTGATTTTCCTGTCCATTGATTTAACCCTATCTAACGACTAGAAGGTGTTCCCTCGTTCCTCCTCAATTTGTGTTTCTCCTGAGCATCCCTCTAATTTACCCTGGCATTCAGTTTCGAACACGAATCTCCGTGTATCAAAATATAAGCGGGGGCTACCTTTACCAAATGTGCTACTTCATTCACCATTCTATTATATATCTATTACAAATATATAACTTAGGGGGGGGGGGGTGGCTACCCCCACAAGCCCCCTAGATCCGCCACTGCTCACATTTTGTAATCTCGATCAAAGCCTTCTTCTCCCACACATGGGGCCCACCAACCTAACCCTTCCACACCCTCCTATCCTATCACCCTACCCTCCACCTCAGCTCAAGTCACCACTGAACTCATGAAGCTCTTGAAAAGAAATCCATTGCCAAATCCTCAACTGAGGCCGAATACAAGTCTCTTGCAAATACAACATTCGAACTTCTATGGGTATGTTCCTTGTTTCATGAGCTTGGAAATCACATCTCACTCGCGCCGATGATCTACCTTGATAATCAAGGTGTTCTTTATCTTAGCTCTAATCTAGTCTTTCACTCGTGTATGAAGCATATTGCTATTGCCTTCCACTTTGTTCGAGACAATGTTTAAAAAGGTCACATATGTGTTCAACATGTTTCTACCAAGGAGCAACTCGCTGACATGCTCATTGAACCTCCTCTGATCTTCTGCATCCGCTGTTTGAAGAAATTGTACCTAAGCTTGGACTTTCTCCAAAAGACCATCCAACTTGATGGGGCACGATAACTATAATTAGATTGATATATTATAGGAAAATATTGTTACACTTTTTATATTGTATCTTTTTAATATGGTTCACATTCTTTGTATCATTTTAAAAGGACACAAAACATTTATATAAATATCTCTTTATAATTTTAGACAAATTTTAGAAAGAACCCTCCACAAACCAAATTTATTGTGATGGGATTAGGGTTTTAGAGAATCAACCATTATATGAGTTTTGCTTATACTATAGTGCACTATAGGTTACAAACGATTTATTAGTAGCGTACATAGTTGGGAAACATCTCATTTGTATACTCTTAAACGTGTGCCCTTGTCTCTTTCACCAACTCCTATGTATACAGCTATCACAAGCTACTCCCCTCCATTAATTTATTCCCCCTTATCACAAAAACCCACAAGACAAAAAAAAAAAAAAAACTAAATAGAAGAAAAAAAAAAGAATCCTTGCAATTCATTGATAATACTCTCCTCTCCAGCTTCAAGAAGGGAGGAGAAATCGGGTATGCCTTAGAATAATGTTTTAAGACACTGTTTAATTAGGTCTACCAACTGGTTGTTAGCTTCTTAAACCGTTCGAAGCAAACAACAAACAGCAACCCACATCAGTAACACCATCCCAGCAACAATAACAACCACCACACTTTTGGTTAGAGTTCATTTTCTTGATTGTTTCATTTTTTTAAGCATTTATTTTTTTGTGGAGGTTTAATTTCTGTGAGAACATTCAACTAAGATCTGTACCCACATAGGGATTTTGTTCTGTCCCCACCTGAGGAAGAGTGTTATTGGTCGATGGAATTGATTGATATAATGATTGAGAAGGAAAAAAATATATGCATATATGTAGAAGGGTTGTTGTGTTGTTTACTGTTCAATTTGTGCATTATTTTAGTTGGTTTTTTTATTCTGGGTTATAAGTATGATACTGTGATGCTCTGTCATTGTTGATTGGGGGAGAAAACTGAAAAAGGGTTTTCTGTGAGTTATTGAAGATCTCTTGGGATCAGTTTGTCTCTTTTCTGTGTGTAGGTCTTTTTGTTTCCATGCTCTCCCCAATTATTATTTTTTAGTTTCCATGATTGGTAATAAAGATGAATAGCCCATTGTAATTTTTGTTCTTTAAGATGTTCTTCTAATACTCTTTTTCCCCTTGTGATATTATTTTGCCCTCTTTATCTTTTCTATCCCCTTCATATGAGTCCTGTACTATGCTGATGATGGATCCTGAATTTGATGATGGTGCTTTTTTTTTGTTGTGTGCTTGACTTGATTCAGCCTTTTCTAGTTCATGGGTTTGAAGCAGCTGGTGGTCCAATTGCATCTTGTTTAAAAAATCTCTCTACTTTGATGGGTTAAAAGCTAATGTTTCAACAATCTTCTTGTTTTAACCATCTCCCAATTTTTATTGATAGGGTTTGTCAATGCTTGATTTGTTAATTCTTTGATTATTCAATTAGTATATCCAATCCTCTATTTTCCTTGCTTATTCTATGTGTAATCAATGAGACTATTAGACTTGTGAAAATTTTGCTGTTTTCCAAAGTTTCCATGGTTAGGTGTCTACCTGCTCTAATTGGAAGAGCTCAAGATATCTTACTCTCAATCCTTTTCTTTTTCCTTTGTCTTTGCAGGCTTCTGAAGTGAACATAGGATGATAAATTCCTCAAAAGAATACTTCTGTTTAAGTCTAATCCTTGGTTTGTAGCTTTGTACGCGTGAATCTAACTCTTCTAAGCTAGAGAGAGGATCCAAATGTCTACTTTCTACCCGAATTCAAGTTCTCAAGTAGATGTTATATCAACTCCATATGTCCAAGATCAAAAGTTCACCTCATACTCTGAGTCACCCATCATTAATGGCAACATGATGATGTATCTCCATGGAGCTTCTTCCAATGGCTCCTTCTCTGAGCTTGCTCCAGAATCTTCAATGGCAGGAAGAAATGAATTGATGTTCATTCATCCTAATAATGATCACATTTCTATGCAAACAATTGGTGGGCAACCAATAGACGGTGGTTTGTCGCTGAGTCTCAGCACACAATTTTCAACTGCAATTCCAGCGGCCTCTTTTGAACAATTCTCAAAAGTTGATGATGGATTTCAGAATTCTATGAGATTTGGGGCTCCAAACAATATGCAGGACTTGGTAAACCACAAAGGTGTAGGAGGATATAATAATGTACAGCACCAATATGAACAGGCTGGAGCTGCAAGAGTTATTATGAAGTCTAGATTCCTAAAGGCGGCGCAACAATTGCTTGATGAGGTAGTTAATGTTCAGGACAGTTTGAAACAGCAACAGTCTGGGAAAGATCAGAGTATGAAGAAGGCTGAGGATGGGGCTAATGAGTTGAAAGAACAATCTGTGGCTGCCTCAGATGTTAATGAATCAGCAAGTGAGGAGCTTTCGGTCACTGAACGTCAGGATTTGCAGAATAAGTTGGATAAACTTTTGGCCATACTAGATGAGGTGAGAATCCATTTCCTTCTGCTAATGTTCATCTTTTCTTTGATTTTTCTAAATGCTTTGTTTGGATTGAACATTCTTTATGTTCGGCACTACTATGTGAATTCGTAAATTGGTTTTTCTATGATAAGAATCTAGTTTTAGAAAATATCTTTTGGATTTGATTTATTTAGGATTTTACAAGATACTTTGTAGGGGTAAGAGTGTTTGGAAATAGTTCTCTTTAGAGCATAGGATAGAAAGACCCTTAACAAAATTGCACAGAAATGTCAAGCTTCTAAAAGTTCTTTGATGATGTGGATTAGATTGGAACTTTTGGACATAACTATTACTTTTTAAAGTTATAGATAATTCTGATCATCACTAAGCTTAATTTGCTATGCTTTAGCTCTCTTATCTCACAAACAACTATGTCCTAAATCTATCATGTATCCATTGTTTTACTATTGTAGGTAGACAGAAGATACAAGCAATATTATCATCAAATGCAAATCCTGGTATCTTCATTTGACACAATTGCTGGCTGTGGAGCAGCTAAACCTTACACTACATTAGCCTTAAAAACAATTTCACGCCACTTCCGATCCTTGAGAGACGCCATAAGTGTTCAAATTCAAGCAGCCAGGAAAAGTCTTGGGGAGCAAGACTCTGGTCAAGGAGGAGTAATACCTCGTCTTCGCTATGTTGACCAGCAACTCAGGCAACAAAGAGCCCTTCAACAGTTTGGCATGATGAGGCATGCTTGGAGACCACAAAGAGGGCTTCCAGAGAATGCAGTCACAATTCTTCGTGCTTGGTTGTTCGAACACTTCCTTCATCCGTATGTTTAATTTCTTCATCACCTCTGCAAATCACTATTCTTTTTGTTAGGAACTCATGTTCTTTGATATTTTTTCCTAATGAGTGCCCATTGGCACATTTTAATGATACCAAGTTTCAAAGTACATTAAATCTAATTAAAACTTTGTTAATTTTAAAATGATTTGTAGATTTTATCTGTTGTAATGTAGGGAATAGTTTGAATATAGTTTCAACTTCTATAACTGTCTAGAAAGATCCTTAATTCTTTTATTTATTTATTTATTTATTTTTCCTTTGCTGTTTGGAATGATGCAGTTATCCAAAGGATTCAGAAAAGACTATGTTGGCAAGACAGACAGGATTGACCAGAGGCCAGGTGAGTAAATTGTATATGGATTTGATACAGAATTATGAATTAGGAGAAGTTCTGATGAATATGTGGATTTTATAGGTAGGAAACTGGTTCATAAATGCACGAGTGCGCCTTTGGAAGCCAATGGTAGAGGAAATGTACAAAGAAGAATTTGGTGAAGCAGATTTAAACTTGAAATCCTCACCTGAAAATGCACCCAAACCAGCAGAGGAGTTGTCTAGGACAACCGAAGACTGGAGAGAAGAGATGCAAGAAAGATTTATGGTGAGTCCTCATGGAGGTGATGATAATAAGAACAAAGAACCAATGAAATTGAATGAGAATCATCATAGTTTGAACAACCATGGATTTTACCCACATGTTCAAAATGGTCTTATGGAATTTCAAGCTCCAGAAGAAGGCAGATTTGGAGTAAACAACCAAGTTTCACTTGCACTGGGCTTGCGACGCATTGATGGTGCATCCGCGGAGAACAATGGAGTTGGTCCTGAAACGAGCGAATACTCGTACTTTGGTCAAGTAAACCAACAACACAAGTTTGGTAACTCTCACATGTTAGATGATTTTGTAGTCTGAAATCATTGGGTAGACCATATATACAGTGAACATACCTTCAGAAGATAAGGATTTTGAATGGTACATGTGATGGGCTAGATTGTGACCTGTATAAATATGGGATTATATTTTGTACAATTGATTCTTAGTTGTAATATAGTAGATACATACCACCAGGTTGAAAGGTTTAGCTTGCATTTTGTAAAAGATAAATTCTTTTCTTGTGTAATTTGCACTAAGAAAAAAAAACATCTGTAATTACCCAGTGTGTACCATCCAAGTTGAATAAGAAGGATAATAAAGGTTTTGGTTTTTTTTAATAGATTTGATGATGATAAAATTAAAATTCTTGCAAAATCGCATAGCTAATACGTTTGTATTTTGGGCTATGCTATGCTACTGAGTTGCTTATAAAAAATGTGTGAAAATAACAATAGAGACGGCACAAAATTGCTAGAGGGGAAAATAACCATTCAACAACAATAAAATGCATCTTTTCAGAACTTTTTGGCTACATTTTGTGAGCAACATCTTCCCTGTTGATTCCTCCCTCCAGAGTTCAGATGAGAAAGACTGCTTTCTATAATCTGATGTATTTATCTGGCAAAGTAGTGCAGGAAAATACGTACTTGTATGAAAACAAATCTTACCAGTGAGTGAAAAGCTTGATTCATTCTCAGCTCTGATGATGGAAGAAGGAGAAGAGGAAAAAGAAGTTTGCCTTCTTACCTGAATAATATCTTTGATTATTATAGTTTTGTACAAATTTTCAGTAGTAATGTTTTAACATGACATGTTCAGATTATGCAGGCACTGAGGCACCACCTTTGATGAGTTGGGGAGTGGTGGCGTGGGCCCTTTGCTTCAGAATCCCTAAAAACAACAAAAAATTGTATCCAATCAGATTCTGACAACTGGATGCCCCCAGAGAAACAAAGCTGGTATGATCAATAGCCTTGCCAAAAAAAGCCTCCTTTTACCATACTGAACAAACCTATAATCTATACTTATAGCGCACACACAGAATCAGTCTCATCAGGCCACAAAAATCATAACCAATCCCACCATTCTTTGTCTTACTTTCTTTCACAGAATAAGAAGAAAACTCAATTTAAATTAATGATTCAAAACTATTTTTCATCTGAAATATCAAAATAAAAGATGGGTGAAGTTGCATGGTTTACATGATGGGAGACTCAGACAGTCATTACATTAATAAGAGAATAGAGATGAATACTGGTTATAATATTTTTTGTATATAAGAAGTGTTCCTTCACCATCTACCTTGCATCATTGCAATACCTAACAGGAAAAGGTTAGATATTCCCATATGGGTGCAGACTCACAAGTAGACAATCTTAAAACTGGGAGTGTTAAAAGAAAGCCCACTTTTTTCTTCCCATTCCCTCTTTCTTTCCAAATTTTTACAGTTTATATAATAAAAAAAAAGAGATTTCTTTTAGTGTCCCAAAGATATGAAACTGCAGGAATACAAATCCAGCAGGATTGATGCCTTTGGTTTGCTTTCTTCTTGTTTTCACAGAGGGAAAATTGGGGACCAACTTTATCTGTCAGCCTCTTCATTTTTGCTTGGTTTATGTAGCTGGAGAAGTTGCACAGCCTATGCTTACTAGGGTTCTACTGTAGCTTTTTTCTTCAATTTACATGGTTCTCAGTGAAAGAGGGAAGGAGAGAATGGGAAGAGAAAAGACACAAAAATCTCTTTCTCTGGTGCTTTTAAATGTGTCATCAATCCAAAGTCCAAAGGCATGCCTAAACTCTCTCAAGGTCTGGTATTTGTTTAGGCATCTATATTGTGCTTTATCTTCTAAATAAGCTTCCAATGGTCTTTTTACTTGGGAACTTCATTTTATGTCTTCCTGACTAGCTTCAAATGTTCTTTTTCTTTGGAAGTTTTTACTACATATGAGGTTCTACTTGCACTTGGGTTGGGTGCTATTCAGTTGCCAAATTTAGGGATAATTTGAAAGATGTACTTTCACTTTAGTTTGAAGCTTTGCTTTCATTGCTCACTATTCCAACTGTCTGCTCTTCTAGTGCAGGAATTTTAGTACTGTTTTCTTCACTTCTTCTTTTAAGGGCCACCCAATTAGATAAACCTTTTTTTTAAAGTGGCCCAACAGCCCCATTTTCATTTCCTTTTGAACCTAGCTTGAGTGATCTCACTTTTGTTTTAAATAGTCCCACTCTCCTTATCTTCACCATGAAGTCTTAACCCATTTCATCTGTTGATATATTTTACATTCTCATGAATTCCCTCCAAAACCCGTTTTTCTATGTCCTCTACTTTCTGTAGTTTTTGATATGATGAAGTTGACATGTGGATGTTTATAGCAACTCTCACATTTCCCCTCTGAAAACACACTTTTTTTTGGGCTCTAAATCATGGTTTCACATGACCCAACATCAGACCCAAACTCAAGCATCTTACACCACTTCCTCATCTCATCATCAGATCCTATCAACACTGAATCCCATTTTCAAACCCAAAATTTCAACCCTTATGGTATATTTCCCACCATCCACTCCCTTGGGGAGAGAATCTCCAGATCAGTAAACCTTCTCCAAGCTGATGAATTTGAAATGGGTCATGATAATAGCCATGTCATGAGTCTCTTTAGATCTTCAAATGACACAAATACCCTCTCTTTGTCACTCAATTCTCAAGGCCTTGTCCCTGCATTGTGCTACATGGGAGGTGAATCCTCCTTTGTGGGTACTAATCCTTCCTACTCTAGATACTTAAGACCGGCTCAGTTGCTTCTCCAAGAAGCAACAAATGTTGGTGGAAACGGTCTCGAGTTGAACGATTTAAGGAAATTGTTCCTCAGTGGTAGCAAAGGAGCTACTTCTTCTGAACTGAAATCAGAGCTACTAAGCCTTTCTTGCAATCATGAACTTCAAATCAAGATTTCAGAGCTCATTGCCTTGTTAGAGCAAGTGGGTAACCCCAAAAACTGCCCAACCATTCATATTCTTTTAATCTTGATCAAATTTTACTGATTTTTTTTTTTTTTTTTTTCACTTGGGCTTAATTTTGCAGGTTGAGAATAAGTATGAAGAGTACTGCAATAGAATGGAAGAGACAGTGTCGTCTTTTGAAGTGATAGCAGGAGAAGGAGCAGCCAAGGCCTACACTGCACTTGCACTTGAGGCAATGTGTAGACACTTTTGCAGCCTAAGGGAAGCCATACTGGCTCAGATTAAGGTGGCCATGAAGAAACTATGCTCAGAATTGCCTCAGATTAGAACCGGCTTATCACAACTAAGCTTGTTTGATAAAGAAACAAAGCAGAATAGAACGAGGAACCTTCAACAGCTTGGGTTAATGCAACGATGTCAGAGGCAGGTGTGGCGACCCATCAGAGGGTTACCTGAGAACTCTGTTGCCATTCTTCGGGCCTGGCTCTTCGAACACTTCCTACACCCGTAAGCTAGAGATTAACACTCTTTGAAATAATCTGTTACTTGTTTAGTTATTAAGAGTAATGCATTAAGATTGTTGTGACAAAAATGCAGGTACCCTAATGAATCAGAGAAACTGATGTTGGCCTCACAAACAGGACTGACCAAGAACCAGGCAAGAAAATTTTGCCCAAAATAAAGAATTCTCTTTAAAAGGAATTATTTTTTAAAATATTTTTTTTCCCTCTATCTGTTCTCTGTAGGTTTCAAATTGGTTCATAAATGCAAGAGTGAGGTTCTGGAAACCAATGATAGAAGAGATGTATACAGAGGAGTTTGGAGAGTCATCTTCTCCAGGGGATTCAGATCCTTTCTTTTCAAGCAGTTGTGGTTCTAGTAGGGAAGCTCACCTTGATCCTGATGTAGATCAATGAGTGTTAGCTTGTTTGAAGAAAGAGAGTAAAAAAAAACAGCACAAAGTAGCAAAGGCTTTTGAACTATCTGCAATGATTAGTAGCCCATCTGAATCATGTAAATCTGTGTTATTATAATGAAATATGTTCTTAGAGAACATCTTCAATTTCACATCTTCTCTTCAGCTTTCAGGCCATGTATTTTTAATTTTTTGTTTCAATGCATATTTTTTCTTCATAATACAACGTCTTACTACACTTTTGGAGCACTGGAAGAAGGGGAACTAGCAGAATAAACAACACAAAAAACAAACATTAAAAACTGCACCATTCATACCCCTAATTCCATGGGGGATCCCTGATCTGTTTCCAAGCCTGAAAACTCTAAAACCATACACAATCGCCATCTTTCTACAAAACTTCAACTACGAAAACAATAAGTAATCTTGACCCTATTGGTTGTCAGAAGTTCATATAACGAAATCATTTCTTACGCTTTCAGTAGCTATTGAAAGAAAAAGGATCAAGCAATAGTACCTACCAAACCAGATAGGTTTCGAGCACCAGTACATCTTTACGGTTGACTGATTACAAATACTTCTGTCAACAAAATGGTTAAAAGCCAAGGAATGAAGAAGAGCCATGGTTGATCTCCAAATGTGCTTAAACTAGGAGGGAGAATAATAATAATAATAAAAAAAGAACAGAAAAGAGAAATCTTGTGATCACTCCAAGATCCAAACCAGCAGGCTCCACATCCATTGACTGAAGGAGTTCAATCTTTTCGGTACTTTCCCCAGAAACCCCTTTTCTTAGCAGAGTCGTTTTCGGAAGTCGATCGAATCCACTTTGAACCAAGTGAAAAGTGCCTCTTCAAGAAAGGCTTCCCAAATGAAATCTTTGAACTAGAGCTAGCTTCCATCTTCTGAAGCTTCTTCTCTTGCTCTGAACTCTTCTCTTGTTCAAAATCATTGTCAAAGTAGCTATCCATGACACGGTTTTTCAGTTTCTTGTGGAATCTCATTTTCAGCTCGGCTTCTGCTTTCATTACCTTTCTGGACATCTTCAAGACTTGTTTTTCTCCTACTGTACAAATTGGGCAAGCAGGGTCATATTTGTTGGTCTCAGCAGTCATGTTTTCTAAGCACTCAGCATGGTAAACATGACCACAAACCAGCACAGCAACAACTGGCACCTCATCACCAACAAAAGTAGCTCTTTCTGACAACAGCTTTGAGCAAGCCCCACAAGTTCTAAGATCAATAGATGGGGAACAAGAGAATCTGCTGCTTGATCCACTAATCTTATAATGTTCACTATCAAAAGACCACCTTTCTCTCTGATGAGAAGTGGCCACGAGCTCAGAGAAGGTGCGTAGTGACCAGCCATCGGAGGACCCACCTTGTGAGCCAGTTGTGAGGTCATTGCCAAAAGTAGGGAGTACAAATGAAGTTCTTCCTTCTGACAATGAATTGCTGTTTGGGGATTTGAGACCTAGGATTCTACTGTCTGAAATTTGGCGAAACAGCTGGTGTCCTGGAGAACGACGAGCCCTCCTTGATGGAGTTGAGCTCGGTTGGGTTAGTTGCCGCTGGGAAGATGACGTGCCAGCTCTCAGAGTTGAGAAAGAGGGTGGTGACATGGAGAAAGGAAGCTTTGATGAGATTGTTTCTGATATTTCTGGTGAGCCAATAGGATTGTTCACCTATTTGATCATTAAGAAACCATGTAAGCCACACATTGTTGATATCAAGAAATAAGAAGTGCCGAATGATATTTGAAAAAAAGGCATCATTTAAACAATTATTGTTTCAAGCTTACCACAGTAAAGCGATTGCTTAGAGGAGATGCATCTGAAACAGAAAAATAGAAAAGTTTATTTCAAAATTCATATGCAATACAAAATGAGGCAACAGTTTTACTGAGAAAAGTATACGGAAGAAAAGTTCATGCTGCTCAATAGAGCATTAATCACTAAATTTATGCTCCAGCTCTCAAGCTAACACAAGGTTGATGTACATATTTTACATGAATAAATGATGTCTAATAAAGCAACATCTTAACCATACAAGAGTAAATATAATCTACAGAACACTCACTTAAGATCCAAATCACAAAATTTTCTTAGACAAGAATATATAAGCACCAGATGATAATGACACAAGAAATGCATTACAGTTAGACAATCACTTATACAGAAAAAGAAACACGATGATACCCGAGTTACAATAGGATAGATACTAATGAAGATCACCTGATGGTGTCAAGGTGCTGGCAGTACGGTATTCATATGCTGGTGATTTCCTAGAAGCAGGTGTCAATGAACTCCTAGAAGGAGTCCCTCCTCCCGACACATTCCCTGAATCCAAATCCACCCTACCTTTGATCTCTGTCCCCCCATCCAAGACCATTCCATCACATGGAGGATGTGAAAGGGTCTCGGTTTCATCCACCACACAGCAACGATTGTCCCTCCTGAAGCTCCATGATGGAGAATATCTCCCACTTCTATGCAGATTATCCCTTAAGCTTCTGCTTGGTATTGTTGCATCCTTTGCAGCAACACAACAGGCTGCACCCATGTCTGCACAAGCACAAGAACAGTTCACTTCTGACAGAGCTAAAAAAGTGTCTACTAACATCAAGTTACCGCTCAACTACATGAACAATACGTTACATTATTTTAGGGTATTCATAACGCACTTTGCAAGATTAAGCTTCATTGAGTAATTAATATAGATAACACAATGGTTAAGAACAGTTTGATGAGACAAGGAAGATACTTATAGGCATATATCACCAGTGACTCAAAGGGAAAGCCAATGAATTAAAGCTAAATTAATGAAAGCTGAATCAGAAATACTGAAATAGAAAGCAATACACTTAAATAATCATACACCAGTAAGGCAGTAAGAACACGCAAAACAGAATCAATAAGAATCAGATTAATCATCAGAATTAGAAAGAGTTCATAGATGAATTCTGTCCCTTAGAGACCAACGAAAACATCATCAAGTTAAGCGAGATTTCTGTGAATTCAATGAAACATAAACATTCTGCACTTGGCATGTTTTCTGATTTTTAAGGTGCTCAGTAAATTGAAAGATGAATCAAAACAACTTAAAAGTTGAAACTATAAGAAAAAAATCCAGGTTACCTCCAATTTTACAATCACTGTTATCAGAAACAAACATCAATTTTGACCCTGGGTAGACAAACCCTAATTCCCAAACCTAATAAACAACTGCCCTTAGCGATGAATACAGTATTCGCAGAAATCTCAACGAGGAAATATGAAATTATCCTTCGCATCGTCAACTAATTAAGCCGTCGCTATAAATCTCAGGAGAATTTAGAGCGATTCACATCCCGCGATTCAATGAAAATTCCCAACACTCAAACAAATGCGTGACGGAAGAAATAAAATCAAAATGAACCGTCAACCCCAATCTCGCAACACACAGCATGTAAAGCCACCAAAAAGCAGATTGACAACAAATCACGAGTCTCGGGAGGAAAAGCACAGTCGAAAGCACGCGCAGCGGGACGAGATTCAATTAGGGTCAAGGGTTTCGACCGAACAACAGTAGAAATCAACAAAAAGTACAATCAAATTACCTGCAGAGAAACAATCAAAGCCTCAGAAGGAAGCAGAATTCATGGAGGGATAAGGAAGCGGGGGAGCAGAGTCACCAGTAAACGCGGCTCAACCCGAACGGCAAAGAAGAATTAAGAGGAAGAAAGCAAAGCGAGCATCTGAGATTAAGATGAATAACGAGGGAGAGATTCTCGTAACGGTTTTGGAAGGGCACAAAGAGTCGTGACTCGTCGTGCCTGAGAGCTGTGTGAGTGAATGAAAAATTTCTGCCCTCTTTTTTGTTCCCCTTTCCCGGCAGTATGAGGGAGGATGGAGAAGATGGAGCGTTTGTGCGTTAGGTGTGTATTGTGGCGCGTGGGGTGTCTGGGAAAATGAGCCACACAACATTACAACAGAAGCTTGCCTGGTGGTGGCGTGGTTGTGATTGTGAGCTACTTTTTCCCCTTTATTTTTTTTTAAATTATTTATTTATTTGTTTTCCTCTCTTACATATCACAAGCCTTTTAATACAGTATTTTTTTAATTTTGATGTAACAGAACCTAAGTTGAAACTGTAAAACTAGAGTGAAAGAGAAAAAGGCGAATATTTGACTTGGACACGACGCGGAGTGCGCAGCACGCGACCTTTCTCTTTACGTCCCTCGTGCTTTCGGTTGACGATTGACTTTTGGCCCAATGGGCCATTTCTCGGTTCCAAAAGTGATTGGGCCGTTGAATGATTTGGGCCTCATAAACATTCGGCTTTCCTTAGTACAAGTAGGTAATAAGATAGTAGTAGTTGGAAGAGTGATCTAGAAAAAGAAACGTTCCAGCGACATCTCAAGACTTGACATCAGAATGAAAGAGAGACAGCAACACTACACACATCTCTGGAGTCAGCTCAGTCAAGATTCAAGAACAGGAGCTAAACAATGAATCAGAAGGTTGCATGTAGTTCAATTACAATGGTCAAATTTGGCGGTGTTTTATCCAAATGCACCACCAATAGCCATATAGTCCCGGGCTTGACGTTGGCATTATACTTTGCTGCTTCACCAAAATCATTTTCCTTCCGTGGTGGTATGTTTTTTTTCACCAACTTTTATTTCATCTTGAAGTTAATTTTGACATTTCAAAATTACATCAAAAAGATTACTGAATTAACTGCGTCCAACAATAAATTCTAACAAAAATATATATTGATCGATGTTCGTTTTTGTATAGAAGGCAGAGCCAGGTCGGTAATATATTTGTCTTCAAATCCAAGTGGCGGTATTTTCGTCTCACCCAGCAAGAGGAGTAGGAATAGGATGAAGGAGCAGGGATCCTCTGCTGCGAGAGCATCGAAATCCGATGTGCCCTCAACGTTCCGCTACCCTACGATGAAACGGAAACCCAGATGGTGGTGGAGGATGCTATCCAGCATCGCATATCTGATGCTGCTCCACCAGACCTGGGTGTTCTCCGAAACAGCGTATCACATCCACCCTTTCCTGGAGGATTTCGAGTTTTGCACGTACCCGTTTCTGCAAGCCATCGGAAGCCGACTCCCGGCGTGGTTCCCGATGGCGTATTTCTTCATCGGTTACCTGGCGGTGGTGAGGAGGAAGGAGTGGCCCCACTTCTTTAGGTTCCACGTCATCATGGGGATGCTTCTTGAAATCACGCTCCAGGTGGTGGGGATGACGTGGCGGTTTCTGCCGCGATCTGTGTACTGGGGGAAGATCGGGATGCATTTTTGGGCTGCTTTTACGTTTGGTTATCTGTTTACGGTGATCGAGTGCTTAATGTGTGCGCTTGGGGGTATGTATGCTGATGTCCCGTTCTTGAGCGACGCTGCTTACGCTCAGATCCCCTACGATTAATTGTATAGGTAGTTTGAAGCCTTGTTAAATTTGTAAAGTGGAATTCAGTATGCAGCTTCTTTTTTTATGACGAGGAATTCAACTTTTGGTAGCAAACTCGAGGTGCGTGGCCTAGCCGATAAAGATCACGAACCAAGCTTCGGAATGCACCTTTAATTGTTAGAACGAAATGAATCAATTCATGTAATAACATGTCAATTACTCATATAGATCGAAGAGATCTAGACATAAAAACCGTTACAAATATTGCAATATAAAAAATACAGGCAACAACTGAAAGAACCACGTACACACACCCACACAGAGACACAAACAAAGCTTAAATGTCAAATGTTTCAATTATTTGTATTTTTGTCAGCTGCTTTGAGATTGAAACATGTACAACAACACTCTCTCTGTACTTGAGGTTCCTCTTTAGGCCTAAAGACAACACCTTTGACGATGAGGCCGGTCTTCCAATGGCCTCCATGCTCGTACAAGTCGAACCGGACTTCGCCAGCCCTGTCTCCGTCAGTTGTAAAAGTCCCAAGACTGACCTCAAACCACTCCCCTCTGGGCTTATCCAGTACTGTGATGCGTCGAACCCGCGCCTCTTTGTCAGGGACTCTGAGCTGAAACTCCACCGGGAGCTCCCATCCGGTAGCGCCTTTTGTCAGCTTCAAGACGTAAGCCACCTCGTATGTGGCCCCGCCTCGAGATCTGACAAGGGCAGGGCTCCTTGCACGTCTAGCCAGCACACGGTCACCAGCTTAGCTACCTCAATGTTTTCTTCACTACAAAAAAAAAAAAAAAATTTAAAATTAAGTAGAGATCAATTATATAAGCTTCTGCTTAACTAATAAATAGCATGTAATTGTAAGCTGAATGAATTACCTGGTTTCTTTAAAGCATTTCCAGTCCCAGTATTGCTGATGGCCCCAAGTGATGTACAGCGACCGCGGGTATATGAATAAGCAGTATTTCCTGGCCCCTTTCTCCAACCATCTCTTCTGCATAAATATTTTACCATACAAATTAATCAAGGTGATATGATTTGGAATGAAATCAACTACCTAAAATAAGCTAGGGTGAATAGAAGTGAATTATGGGTGCTAATTAAGTAGAATCTTACCCTCCGTTTGTGTTCCAGAAATTCTTCTGTAGGAACTGCTTTCCTCTTGAACAACTGCAACATTTTCTTTAATACTTGTTATAATGCGAATGATGTTTTCGAGTTTATATCACTTGTAAGTTAAATATATAGATAGTTTGCTACAATATAATTTTTATATATACTACAAAAAAAAATAGAATAATGCACACGGATATTGCAATTCTTCTCATAAAGAGTAAAAAAAATTGATAAAATTTATATGTTGTTTTTTTCGAATGTATGGAATACAACTTCAAATTTAGAAAATTTTATCTAAATTACTTAATTTAGTTTTATTCAGAAAATATATAAATATAGTTTTAAAAGTTTAGGTTAATAATTTTTATAAGAATGCTAATTTTAAAACCAAACCCTCAATAGAAGGGAAATAGTAAATTCATTGAAAAAAATGTTAAATAATCCCAAAATATTACACCTAATTAAAAAAATTAAACCAAAACTTTTTATTAGGTGTCATATGAATATCTTAATCTTAACAACTATAAAATTTGTTCCATTCTCTAGAATTGGTTAGTAAATAGTTCTCATCCCTAATAGATGCTCTAGGCGAGCCCAAGTAATACTTGTGGCGACCCTAATTCTTATCAAATAAAAAAAACTATAATATTTGTTCCTCTCAAGTCAAATAAATGTTCTATTTTTTGTATTCAGCCTTATTGAAATAAATAAATGAAAATGTTGTGAAAAACAAAAGGACTTTAAAAAATATATTTAATAAATGTTTCATTCTCTTATAATAATTTCTCCCAATATTAAATTACAATAAGTATATAAATTTTTTTGAAGAAAATTAAATAAATAATTACAATTGCCTATTCATCTTTTTTTAAGAAATAAAATTTCCTTATTTCAAAATAAAATAATATAATGAACATTAATTTTGTTTAGAAAGAAAACGAAAGCTACAATATTATTGTCGATTATTTACAATTTTATATACACAAGAATCGCATTAATCAAAATCTGAAAAAAATGTTGATCATAAATTAAGTATATAAAGTGAAAAATAATGTTTAGACAATTGAAAAAGAAATTTATATATCTTAAATTAGTATGCAACTATGCATTGATTAAATAATCAAATAATTTATATGTATGTATGTATAATCACATATTATGATTTTTAAAAACTTAAACATTTAAAAAATAATAAACAAAGGATATAAAAAGTGAGGTTTCTTGCTGAGTTTATATTGACCTGGTCGCGAGTCGCGACATACATAATAAGTTAATAAGTTTCATTCTATTTCTAACCACGAGTCACCACGCGACAGAGATTCAAGTTGTCGTTAAAAAAATTGATACATAATTGGTGATTTTAATTCCAAAGTTGACTTAAATAAAATAATTATGTGGTAACTTCTTCATCATGTCATTTTTTTTTTTTTGCGTAGGAAAGAATTAGAGCGCATTTTTGTGGACAAGGACTCGAAGTTCTGAATGGGTCTGAATTTGTGGGAATCTACTGAAGTGACGTAGTCCGCTTACAAATCCGCTACTTTGTAACAGTTGCGAGGTACATGTACAAATGTGACTACCTCATAGGACTATAGGAGAACCAAAGTATCCGAGATCATCATTTCTATTTTCCAAGGGCATGATTTGCTACCCTTTAAGGCATTTATCACTGTTAGACAGTCAGTCACCTTCGATTATAATTTTGGGTAGGTTTCTTTTTCTCGCTTCACAAACGCCTTCATACATTCCTCTTGCTTCTGCTTGATTGCTTGGATGACATCCCAAAATTTATCTGCAACAGCTTTCATCGTATTTTAACCTTTATGGTCCCTAATGATGTATCCTATAGTGGCCATTCATGTATCCTTCTTTGATCCGTCGAAATTAATCTTTACGAATCCATCTTCTGGTTTGGTCCGTTTCTTGTCCTTTCTTGTATGTACCCTTCCTGCATGTGGCTTTGAGCTTGGTTCAGATTAATTATTAAATCTTTTGATATTTTCCCATGCTCTAATCTGTTGTACTATGAATTCTTCTATGGTCATAGACGGTACGCCACTAGTTTGATTGAAAATTGTTCTATTCCTGAAATACCAGATGCTCCACCATCCTATAGCCAATTCATTAAATTTTGTAGTATTTATTTGATCTTTCAGCTTTTGTATATATGCTAAGGTGTCTAATTTTGTTCTTAAATTTCGGTCAATTGCATCTACAATCATTGGATCAATTCTATATAAAGTCCTTAAAGTGAATGGGCATTGCAAAAGAATGTGTTTAGATGTTTCCATTGTATGCTGACATAAAGGACATTCAGAAGTCATTGTGGCATTTCTCAGAAGAAGTTTGTCTTTGGTGGGTAGTCCCTGCATATATATTTTCCATAGAAACATTCTTATTATATTTTTTTAGAATTGGAAAAGATTAGGCTGACCAAAGTCAGCCTATAGCATCCTTTCGGATGAGGACATGAAGTCTTGAGTGTGTTTGAATTTGATTTACATTACAAGAATGACGTAGTCCTGCAATCAAATCAGCAACTTTATTACAATCATGAGGTATATGTGCGAATCTAACTACCTCAAACTTATGAGAATGCTAGCTCATAGGATTGTCAAGTCGGAGCTCAATACAAGCGTGGGATTTGGCCATCTGCAAAGTGAGAACTTCTTCACATTTTGGCGGGAATTATAAGTCTTGGTTCAAGCCCGCTCTGGGTCACTTTTATCCGTTATATTTTAATTGCTTGTAATAACCGGTTTGTTTCTTATCCGGACTATATAAGCCCTTCCTTTCGTGTTTTCCAAGTTGTGATAGAACAGTGTGATGTGTGCGAGAGCTACGCTCTCTTGTGTATCTGTTCTTGATCCATGTTTGAATGAATGGCTCAATCGGTTGATGAGCTTGTTTGATTGATCTGTCTTGTTCGAATTTCTTTGGTTATCAAATTCTCACATGGTATCAGAGCAATTGAGGCTTTGATAACCTAGCTCGTTTTGATTTGGGGATTTTGTTTTTTTCTGGTGTTTCTGGTGAGCGTTCTTCCTTTCGATTGTTGAGTCGTTTGTCTTGGTGATCAGTATGCCTAAGGAACCAGAAGAGTTTATCAAGGAGTTAAGGGAGAAAGAAGCGATGATAATCGCAAATATGGTAGATCCGTTGTTGCTCAGCAACTCGGACTTTCCTGGTATGTCGCTAACCACGTTGGCGTTGATGGGAGAAATTTCTCCGCCTGGAGCAGACAGGTGCAGAGAGCTTTGATGGTGAAGATGAAGCTCAGCTTCATCGATGGCACAAGAAGTAGTCCAAAGGCTGGATCGGCGGATTTTGAGCGTTGGAAGCGCTGCGATTCTATGGTTGCCTGCTGGATCTTGAACTCGATGACCAACAAAGTTTCTAGGAGCTTTATTTACACCAAATCTGCAAGGGATATGTGGCTGGAGATCTGTGAACGTTAACGTCAGAAAAATGCACCGATGATCTTCCAACTCAAGCAAGAGTTGTCTGAAATATCACAAGGTAACTCGTTTGTTACTCACTACTATTGTCGTTTGAAGACATGTTGGGAGGAGATTTACGAATTAACTAGTCTGCTTGCTTGTTCTTGTGGAGCTGCTGATAGTTGCGAGTATAATTTGGCAGCAAGGGTTCTAGAAATGGATAGTCAGAATAAGGTTATGGAGTTTTTGATGAAGCTGAATAGTGATTATGAGCCCGTGAAGAATCACATAGTCTCTATGGATCCTCTTCCCAATATAAACAAGGTATTTCAGATTCTGTAGGGGTTGTAACACAGAGGCAAGTGACTGGCACTATAAGCATCGAAACATCAGCTTGGCATCACAAGGAAACAATGAAAGGGGTAGCAACAGGGATCAAGATACTGGCAAAGGAAGCAATTATGATTCAACAAGAAATTTTTCTTCTAGTGGGGAGAAAAGAGATTTTAGAAGAACAAGGGACAAGCGGATTTGCTTCCATTGCAAGAAAGAAGGGCATATAAAGGATAACTGCTTCGAGTTAATTGGTTATCCGGATTGGTTCAAGGAAAAGAAGGTCATGAGAGGTGGACGGATGGCAGGGAATGTAGAAACAGATGTTCAGGGTATTGCTGAGTCACCAATGGAATATGATGGTAATGGGAGTTAGAGAAATAGACTTGAGCAGAGTTTGGCACAAGCTGTTAGTTCACTGCATGATGTGATAAAGGCTTTTAGATCAGAAAAGGCCATGAATGCCGAAGTCAGGGGAGGAAAAGAGAATTATGAGGCCAAGATAGGAAGCAACAACTATGGAAACAAGAGTGGAAAGGCTAACTTCCACTTTGCAGGTATTTCTGTCTCAGTTTTGAATGCCATGCACAATACTAGTGCAGATTGGATAGTAGACAGTGGAGCCTCCGATCATATGACTTCATTTTTTGATTTGTTGATTGAACCAAGAAAAGTAAGATATCATGTGCACATAATATTGCCTGATGGAAGCACAAAAAATGTTCAGAGTATTGGAAATGTGAAAATTAACAATAGCCTGACTTTAAAGGATGTATTGTTTGTTCCTGACTTTAAATACAACATGCTCTCTGTGAGTAAACTAGTATCTCAAGAAGTTTTGGATGCACATTTTCACCAGGATAAATGCATTCTGCAGGACCATTTGACTAAAGAATGTGTGGCAGAAGGTCAAGGATCAGGAGGGCTCTACAAGATCAAGGCAAGATGCAGCAAGGAGAGTTTAGTTGCTTTAAATGGAAATAATACTTTGCTTGAGCAAAGAGATGTTCTTAGTTGTTCTGCTAATGTAAACAATGATTACATTTTGCTTCACAAAAGATTAGGTCATGTTTTTGCTTCTAAAATGGACCATATATCTTGTTTCAAAGATTTATCAAGTAAGGGTTTCATTTGTGATACATGTTCTTTGGCTAAGTTTCATAAGCTTAGCTCTCCTCCTAGTACTTCTCATGCATCACATTTATTTGATTTAGTGCATGTGGATCTTTGGGGTCCATATAGGACTGGTGCTCTCAATGGAGAGACTTATTTTCTTACTATAGTAGATGGTTGTAGTAGGGGCACATGGACATACTTGTTGCACAAGAAGCAACAAGTTGGTGAGATTTTGGATGCTTTTATCAGATATGTGGCTACACAGTTTGACATCAAGGTGAAAACAGTCAGAACAGATAATGGTAGTGAGTTTGTTAACATAGAATGTCAGAGTACGCTGGCTAGTCATGGGATTGTTCATCAAAGGACCATGGTGTACCGACCTGAACAGAATGGAATAGTGGAAAGAAAGCACATGCATTTACTTGACACTGCTAGGGCTTTAAGGATACAGGCTAGTCTACCACATCAGTTTTCGGGAGAGTGTGTTTTGGCTGCCACCTACATAATCAACAAGATGGCTAGCTCAGTTTTGGGATGGAAGACACATTTTGAGGTGTTATTCTCTAGAAAACCAGATTATGAAAATTTAAGGGTATCATGTCTTTGTTATGGGTACAAGGCACCAAAACCTAGTGACAAGCTAGAAGCTAGGGGAAGAAGATGTGTCTTCATTGGGTATCCTCCTAATGCTAAAGGATACAAGTTGTATGATTTGGAAAACAAGGGAGTTTTCTATAGCATAGATGTCACATTTCATGAAAATGTGTTTCCATTCTCTGATGTAGAGGAGATTGGAACCAAGATGATTGAGCAACATGTTCAGATGCCAGTTGTTGATGAAGACGCAGATGAATGTCTAATGGAGACTTTATATGATATGGTGATACAGGAAACCAGATTTGATCAGGATATGAATGCGGCTTCAAGAAGTCAAAGTATTATGGATCCTTCAGGCAATCAAAATGTCATGGATCCATCTAATTCTCTCCAAATGCATGATGCTGGTTCTCTTGCCTTGCCAACACTGAATTTGAGGAGAACGGCCAAATTCAGACAAGCTCCATTATGGCATAATGATTATGTCATAAATAATGTTCAAACAAGCTATTTTGCTTCTTTAGCAAATGTGATGAGTGTGAAGGAACCACAAAATTATAAAG
The DNA here is from genome assembly GCA_964016875.1 of Fallopia convolvulus. Classification (NCBI taxonomy): domain Eukaryota; kingdom Viridiplantae; phylum Streptophyta; class Magnoliopsida; order Caryophyllales; family Polygonaceae; genus Fallopia; species Fallopia convolvulus. Next base: position 54,059,001 of record OZ024722.1, read on the forward strand.
AAGCATTGTTGGATCCCAACTGGAAAGAGGCAATGAGAGTAGAGTTGGATACTTTAGAGAAAAATGGCACATGTAGTTTGACTTGCTTATCACATGGGAAACAAGCAATCAAATCCAAGTGGGTTTATAAAGTAAAATTTAAGCCAAATGGGGAAATTGAGAGGTACAAAGCCAGATTGGTGGTGAAGGGGTTTAGTCAGAAGCTGAGAAAGGATTACAGACATATCTTTTCACCAGTTGCCAAGGTGCCTACAGTAACAATGCTTATAGCCATTGCCACTTCAAAAGGGTGGAAAATTCACCAACTAGATGTGAATAATGCATTTTTGCATGGACATTTAGAGGAGGATATCTACATGGAAATACCAGTGGGTTATGAAAAGAATGAAGTTGGTCAAGTGTGTAAGCTAGAGTGTTCCTTGTATGGATTGAAGCAAGCTTCCAGACAATAGAACATGGAATTGACAGGTTTTCTGGTACGATTGGGGTATGACCAATCACACTCGGATTATTCTCTGTTTGTTAAGAAAAAAAGGGGACTCCATGACAACAATGTTGGTGTATGTGGATGATATCCTGATTACAGGAAATGACATTGAAGAAATACAGCTTGTAAAGAAGGCATTGAATTCCAAGTACACTATCAAATACTTGGGACATGCTAGATATTTCCTAGGAATGGAGCTTTACAAAGATGATAAAGGTATTATTTTAAGCCAGCAGAAATACATAAAAGATATCCTTGAGAGCTGTCACATGGAAAATTGCAAAACTGCCAAGGTTCCATTACCAACTGGTTTAAAGCTTCGACAGGATGAAGGAGAGATCATGCTTGATCCAGAAAGGTATAGAAGAGTAGTAGGAAAATTACTCTATTTGTCTCTTACTAGACCAGACATTTCCTACAGTGTTCAGCATGTTAGCCAGTTTGTTGCACAACCCAGATTACCACATTGGCATGCTGTGTCTCACATATTGAGATATCTCAATGGTACTCCTAAGATGGGGTTGTTCTATCCTGTTCAAAGCTCGTTGAAATTGACCGGTTTTTCTGATGCATACTGGGCATCTTGTCTTTCAACTAGGAGATCACTTTCAGGTTTTTGTGTTTTCCTTGGACATTCCTTGGTTTCCTGGAAAACCAAGAAGCAGAATACTGTGTCAAGATCATCCGCAGAGGCAGAGTATCGAAACATGGCCTCCATTACCACTGAGCTGATTTGGTCTAGTTATTTGCTAAAGGATTTGAAGATTGATGTGTAGTTACCAGTGGTTTTGTTCTGTGATAATAGAGTTGCACAACAGCTTGCTGCGAACCCCTGCTTTCATGAATGTACTAAACACGTCGATTTAGACTGTCACTTTATTTGTGAGAGGGTGCAAACAGGGTTCCTTGAGACTGCTTATGTCAACACCAACATGCAATTAGCAGACCTCATGACTAAAGCATTGAACCATGGTCAACACGATTTCCTTTTAAGCAAGTTGGGACTTTGTGAAGCTCCAACTTGAGGGGAGGATGTGGAGAATGCTAGCTCATAGGATTGTCAAGTCGGAGCTCAATACAAGCGTGGGATTTGGCCATCTGCAAAGTGAGAACTTCTTCACATTTTGGCGGGAATTATAAGTCTTGGTTCAAGCCCGCTCTGGGTCACTTTTATCCGTTATATTTTAATTGCTTGTAATAACCGGTTTGTTTCTTATCCGGACTATATAAGCCCTTCCTTTCGTGTTTTCCAAGTTGTGATAGAACAGTGTGCTGTGTGCGAGAGCTACGCTCTCTTGTGTATCTGTTCTTGATCCATGTTTGAATGAATGGCTCAATCGATTGATGAACTTGTTTGATTGATCTGTCTTGTTCGAATTTCTTTGGTTATCAAATTCTCACACAAACGACTGCATTAACACAAGTGTATCTGAGATTAAGATTTCAATCTGCCATGGACATGATCTACTTCCATATATGTAATGCTTGTATAACAATTAGACTATCTCCTTTGATGTGGATCTCGGAAAAATTCCTTTTCTTAGCTTCATAAACTGCTTCATACATGCCTATTGTTTCTGCCTGAATTGTATTCCAGTGTTCGCTTGCAAAAGCATTTATCGAAATATTTCTCCCATTATGGTCCCGAATAATATATCCTGTTGTTGCCAGTCCATCTCGTTGTTTTGATCCATTAAATTTTAATTTTACAAATCCATGTTCCGGTCTATGTCATTTCTTAACTTTCTTTTTAGATATCCTTTTTATTTTTTACTGTCGTATTAGTATGGTCATTAACATTTTCTTGTACTTTATTCCAACTCATTATTTGTAATTTTATAAATTCTTCTATAGTTCTATCTGATCAGTCCAAAGGCTGGTTAAATATTGTTCTAATTCTATAATACCATATACTCCACCATGCTATAATTAATTCATTAAATTTATGTGAGTTCATTACTTTTTTTAATTTTTCCAAGATTTCTGGCATGCTTTGATCATTTCCTATAACATTTAGTATGGATTGTACAAAAACATTATCAATTTTACTCAAAGCTTGCCTCGTAAAAGGACATTCCATTAAAATATGCCGACCTATTTCATTTGATCTGGAGCATAACGGGCATTCTGGAGTTACTACCGTGTGGCGTTGAATTAATATTTCTTTAGTCGGTAGTCATCTTGAACATAATTTCCATAAAAATAATTTACATTTTTGGCTTATGTCTAGCTTCCCTATCCAGTCAAATTCGATATCTCTTATTTGTTGATCATGTGCTACAAAAGCTTTAGCCGAATGTGTAGAAAACCTTCCGTTTTTGCTTGAAAACCAGTATAATCTATCCCTGATTTGACTTTTCGGTATTAATGTGGACTTCATTCGTTGTGCCCATTCCGGTGGTAAGATTTGATATAACTCCTGGTCCTTCTATCGTCCATTGTTATCGATAAATTGTGATATTGTGACATTAATATCTATATTTAATGGCAGAGGACAAATTTCTACAAGCGCTTGATTAGTCACCCACCGATCTTTCCAAAATTTCACAGACTTCCCATCACCCATTTGCCAAATTAATCCTTTTTGAAATTCTGGTTTTAAATTCGTCAATTTATTCCACTGCCATGACACATTGCGAGTAGGTGAGTATTCTAATAAGTTCTCATTCTTTAAATATTTTCCTGATACATTAAGGACCCAATTGTTATTTGGTTCAGCTAAAATTTTCCATAGTAGTTTCATGTGCAGATCTTTGTTCACATGCATCGATTTTCTAAGGCCAAGTCCTCCTTTTTTCTTTGATCGACATATCCTGTCCCAACCTATTAGAGGAATATATCCATTCGCCTTATTCAAGAAGAGTTCCCTGTTTACCGTATCCAACTTATGTAATGTTCCTGTTGGTAGCATAAAGTTCTGCATTGTGTAGGACGGCTTCATGGCCAGGACTGATTTACTTAGCGTTGTTCTTCCTGCCTGAGACAAAGAATTTTCTTTCCATCTCGAAAGTTGTTTCTCTACCGATCTAATGACATGTTCAAATGTTGTTCTTGTGACCCTTGAATTTATTATCGGGCACCGTAAATATTTTTCTAATGAAGTAGTATACGGTATACCCATTTCTTCTTGCAGAAGTCTTCTTGTCGATGTCATTACACATTTAGTAGTTTGGAAAGCTGATTTATGAAAATTAATCTTTTGTCCTGAAATATCACAATAATCCTCTAGAATATTCTTAATACTTCGGAATGCCACCTTAGTTGACTGGCTAAAAATAATTATATCATCGACAAAGGATAAGAACGGAATCCTTGTTCCCCCACTAGTCATCTGAAATCCAACATTTTTGGGATGGTTTGTGCTTTTATTCTGCAATCTATGAGCTAAGATTTCATCACCTAATATAAATAGTAACGGAGATAGTGGGTCTCCCTCTCGTATTCCTCTCTCCGGGTAAAATATTTCCATTGGTTCATTTTTAACTAGTACAGAAAACGAGACCGTGGTTACATTCTTATTTTTGGGCTTACATCTAGTTTCCATATCTAGTTGAATGTACAGTCTGGCATGCTATCCTCGCATGAAATGAGTGCATTAGTCGAGTGTGTGGAGAAACACCCATTTTTGCTCGGAAACCAGTATAGTCTATCTGTAATATGGGTTTTCGGAATTATTATTAACATTATTCTTGCAACCCATTCAGATGGTAATATTTTTTGAAGCTCATCTTCTTTCCATTGGCCAGTTGTATCAATAAACCTAGAAACAGATATATTGACATCTATGTGTGAGGGGATCTGACACATTTCCATTAATGGTCTATTTGTGACCCAATGGTCCTTCCAAAACCGAATCGTTTCTCCGTCACCAATTTGCAAAATTAATCCTTTTAGGAATTTTTCTTAGTTTTATTAATTTGCCCCATTGCCATGAAACATTTCAAGTGTTACTATATTCCATTAAATTCGTAGTCTTTAAGTATTTTTGGGTTATTACCCTTACCCACATATTATCTGGTTCCGCTAGAATTTTCCACATCAGTCGCATTTGTAAGGATTCATTCATTTGCTTTGCTTTCCTAAGTTTTAACCCTCCTTTTTTCTTTGGTCTGCATATTCTATCTCATCCTATTAATGAAACGTGTCTATTAGGCTTGTTCCAGAAAAATTCACGATTAATGGTATCTAGCTTGTCTAAAGTTCCTTCTGGTAGTATAAAATTTTGCATCGTATGGTATGGTTTTGCTGTCAATACGGATTTGATAAGTGTGGCTCTCCCAGCCTGAGACAAGGTGTTGACCTTCCACGTTGTGAGCTGTTGTTAGTGGACTGAATTACATGTTCGAAACTCCTCTTAGTTACTTTGGAGTTGATAATCGGACATCCCAAATATTTTTCTAATGAGCTTGTGTACGGTATGTCTATTGTTTGTTGAAGCTGTCTTTTCGTTGAAGATGATACACCTTTGGTGGTCTGGAAAGCGGATTTGTGAAAGTTTACTTTTTGGACTGAAATTTCGCAGTAATCTTCAAGAATTTTCTTTATGTTTTGGAAGACCTGATTCGTCATTGGGCAGAAAATTATGATGTCATCCGCAACAGATAGAAACGAAATTCTAACTCCTCCTCTTGTAAGTTGGAATCCAATATGTTTAGGTTGGCTAATACATTCCTGTTATAATCTTTCTTGCTAAAATTTTTGCTCCTAAAATAAAAAGCAGGGGCGATAATGGATCACCTTGTCTTAATACTCGCTCAGAGGAAAATACTTCAATCGGTTCATTGTTTACAAGAACAGAAAAGCTAACTGCTCTTACACATTGCATAATCCAAGTGGTGAATTTATCATGGAAACTTGTTGTCAGTAGGAGCTTTTGTAAAAATTCCCAATCTACTCTATCATATGCTTTTTCCATATCTAGCTTAATTGCAGCCCATCCTGTTTTACCTTTCCTTTGCCGAAACGTATGGACAATTCCGTAGGCTATAAGAACATTATCCTGAATTGCTCGGTTTGTAACAAAAGCTCCTTGTAACAGATGAATTAACTCGGACATAACCTTTTTTAGTCTTTCGACTAATATTTTTGCTATGATCTTATAAATTGAGGAACATAGGCTAATCGGTCGGTAGTGGTTGATAGTGGAAGGGTTATCACATTTCAGAATTAACATAATGAATGTATGGTTAATTTCCTTTAGGATGAATTCTGAGGTAAAAAAAGCCTTTATTACTTTGATGACAGAATGACGAACATTATTCCAATCTTTTTGATAAAATTCAACAATCATGACGTTTGGTCCTGGGTATTTATTTTTACCTAGGCTGAATATCGCATTCTTTATTTCACAATTTGTTACGTCTTTAATTAAGGTTTCAAAGTCATATCTAATTTCCTTTCTCACATTGTCTTCCCCTAAAACAGAGGTATCATTAGTTGATATGATATGAGTATGTAATTTCGTCTGCCCGTGGCACATCGATGGAAATAAGCGTTGTTGGTATCTACATATTTCATATGTTTTGTCTTAGCTCTCTACGTCCAATGTATTTTATGGAAGTGTAGTAATTGTTCCTTTTTTTCTATTAGTCGTTGTTGATGGACACTATAATTATTTCTGTTTCCTGGTTTGGAATATCCAAACAAATCGTACTTTACGTGTGATTTTTTTCCCTTTTTAGCTAACAATTTATATATTGTGTTTTTCAAAAAAAGTAATATGGTAGACTATTGCTATGGTAAAAAAGTGAAAATGCAATAACGTGTGAAGGGATATGTTTTTTTAATTTTTTTTCGTCATACAAAAAATTAAAATCCCAAGAAATCGAATTTAAAAAAGCCAACACAATATCCAACCAATTTAGATCTAATTTTTCACCTGCTAACATTGCTTTTTCTTAACATTTACAAAGGAGCTTTGCTAATACATTAGCTTTTTGAAAATCATTTGTTCATAAAACACAACCGAGAGCCTCGAACTTGGGTTAAGTTGAATTTTGACACTTTAAAATAGCAAAATTTTTGCCTTCGTACATCTAGTCAAGCAGTTAAGCCTCTAAGGATAGTATCCAGAGGCCAGAGGTCTCCGGTTCGACTTTCATGGGCTGTGCCATCCACAAAAAAAAAAAAAAACTCTTCCACCTTTGTTAGTTTTATTGTTTGTGATCAACTGATAATACAAGCAAAATTGTATGTGTAGATAGGCATTTATTGCCTTCCATGAGTGCTTTAAAAGTCGAAGCCCATAACTCTTTTATTTGGTCTTCAGTGTGTTGTTTCTACTAATGTTTAAAATCTTATTATTGAGGGTGATAATCTTATTATTATTAATTCTATTAAAAGAGTGAAAAATTCCTTGGAACACTAAAACTATAATCAATGACATTAATTCTTTATCATCTAATATTTCACATTTCTTGGTTTTTCATTGTTATAGGGAGTATAATAATACAGTTGACTTTTTAACAAGAAGACACATCTCTATTCCTTTGCCTCAACAAGAGATTCAAAGGATTCAAGATTTCCTAAAGATCATCTACAACAATGATTTAGTTTGGCCTTGTAATCGGTAGTTAACACAATGTTTGCCTAGTATTATAACAAAAACTACATCAGCCAAATCAGTTGGAAATAGAGACTAGAGAGGCATGTTTTTTTATAAAGGGGTCCCACACTAACGAGAGGTGGACTGCCCTAGAGCATGTTGACGGATGAGATCCCTAAGGACCAAATCAGTTGCAAGCAAGAAGGAGGAGACACAATGGAATGAGCCAGCGATGAAGTCCGCAATAGAGTGACTTCCCGGAAGACATGGGAAACACTCCAACTCTGAAACCAGGTAAGTAGGCACAAGATGTTCGACCGAATCAGTTTAATCTCCCGAGGGTAGCTTCAATCAATGTGGACAGATTTGACCATTTGCAAGTTGTTACCCTCAATCTAGATGTGGTGAATGCCACATCGGGTAGCCTCAAGAATCCTCTGGCGAATAACAATGACCTCAGTCATCAGGATGGATTGGCAACCAATCAGTCCGCCGTCAAAGTGGATCAACGAGCCCAAGTGGTCACGAAGGATGAATTCGAACGAGGAGACACCATTTGGGATGATGACAAAGTTAATTTTGATGTGATTTTGTTTGGGTTTTTCCCACCTGATGTTCATTCGCCTCTTTCTAGATAGCAGACCACCCGTGCTAGGGTAGGATGACACTTGGGCATTAGCATTTCCCCATTTGTTTATCTATTTATGAATAAGCTCGCATATGTTATTTTGGTTTCTCTTTTTTGAATATTGTTGGTATAAAAAAATTTCATGTTCCCAAAGTACCATATGCACCACCAGGAGTATGAGAGTCATTCCATTTCTTCTTTAGAGATGTTGGCTCAAATCTCCTTAATGGACTAATATGGTTTTTTATTTCCAAGGTCAATTTGGTTGATTACATTGGCTATCTTAGCATTTATAGATTTCAAGGTATGTGTTATGAAGGGACACTTCAACAGTAGATGAAAAGTGTCTTCGTTTGGGTTATCGCAGTTCACACACCCTTGTGGAAAATCAATGTGGTTGACCGCAAGCCTCCTTTTTGTTGGAAAGCCATTACGAGCTTATTTCCAAAGAAAGTTTTTCATTTTTGGTGGAATGTTTAGTTTCTTGATCCACTCCAAGTTAATCGGGGGCTCACCATTATTTTTATGGATCCATTGCATCGTGGATTGGTTTGAATACCATTTGTTTTTATTTGGTTGGCAATATAATTTGTCAGGGATTTTGTTGAGGGATGTGACGATTCGAGTTACACAGTTCACATCCTCAGGGTTAAGTACTTGTTGAAGCTTATTAATATCCCACGTATTATCATTAAGAGTGTATTCAACAACATGTTCATCCCATTCTATTGATTGTTGGGTATTAGACTTGGGGTTTTAGTACACCAACCCTGATTAGTTGTCTTTCAAAATCGAATAGTTTGGCCGTCGCCAACTTGCCAGAGGAGCCCAAAAAGAAGAGGTTGTGAACGCTCATGGGTTTAGACCACTGTCATGAGCAGTTTTATTTTTAGAATGGTTGAAAAGCCCATCTATTTTAGGTATTTTTCTGTGATGATTTTGACCATAATATAATCAGGCTCTATTGGGATCTTCCACTAGAGTTTCATTTGAAGAGCTTGATTCATTTCCTCGATTTTGCGATTCCTAGTCCCTCATGACAAGGAGGCAGGTAAATCGAGTTTCAACTGATCAGGGGTTTTTAGTTGTTATCCTTGTTCTAGAAGAAGTTTTTATTTATTTTGTCCAATTATTTGAGGGTGGTTTTGGGAAGAATGAACGATTGCATAAGATAGTTAGGACATGCCGAGAGATTTGCCATCATTAGGGTTTTACGCCCTTCATGGGATAGGGAGCTTGCTTTCCATTTAGCCAATTGAACTCTTGTTCTAAGAGTTAATGGTTTGAAGGTATTCTTTGTGACTCTCCCATTGATAATTAGGCATATCAGATATTTGTCCAAGACAATCGTGTTGGTAATATGGAAGATTTGTTTAAATTGTTATTTAGTATTATTGTTGGTATTTTTCGTCACTTGGAATGCGTATTTGTAGAAGTTAACATTTTGTCCTGATACTTGACAGTAGTCGTCAATCATACTTTTAATCTTATTACAAGATTGGTTATTGACTCTGGCAAAGATAATAATATCAAGGAAGGGGATTTTGGTCCCACCCCTAGCAATCTGGATACCAACATCGCTTTTCGATTCAAGGCAGCCGTCTCGCAATTACTTCGACGACAAAGATGAATAAATATAGGGACAAGGGGTCACCTTGTCACAATCCTCTTTGAGGGGTGAATTGTCTGTAGGTCCGTTGTTGACCAAGACCGAGAAAGATACAGATTCAATGCATTCTCGAATCCAATTAGTAAATTTGTTGCCAAAATTAAATTTGTTAAGAATGTGGAAAAGGAATTCCCAACTTATCCGGCCATAAGTTTTTTCCATGTGAATTTTGATCGCTATCCACCCTTTCTTTTCCCTTTTATACCAAAAGAATGAAAATTTTCGTATGCTACAAGTGTTATCCTAGATATTTTTTTTATATACTAGAGAGAGACATGATTCAACGTTATTGTTTCGCTAAAGATTACTGTAAAATAGTAAGAAATACTAATGATTTTTTTATAAGGAAAGAGATTAGGGTGGCCACAAACAACCAAGTGGTCACCCTAGGGCATCCTTGCGGATGAGGGTTAGCAAACCCGGATCAGCTGCAAGAGGGATGAAGCAGACACGTCTGAACGATCCGGCGATTAAGTCCGCTACAGAATTGCACTCCCGGAAGACATGAGAGATGCTCCAATCCTGGAACCGGGCCAACAAGCAATGGATATCCGCACGCAAAAGCTCAATCACCCACGGGCAGCGCCAGTCGCCAAGAACGGCCTTGACCAACTGCAAATTGTCGGCTTCAATTTGGATCCGGTGAATGCCACGTCGTATGGCCTCGAGGAGTCCCTGGTGTAAGGCGATGGTCTCGGATATCAACACAGACCGTCGACCAATCAATCCTCCGTCAAAATGGATGTGGGAGCCATTAGAGTCCCTGAGAATGAACCCCAAAGAAGCTACGCCATCTGCACAAACAACACCGTCGAAATTTAGTTTTACAAAGTTCCTTTTGGGTTTTGCCCATTTGGTAGACTTTTTCCTTGGTCCGGTTCTCGAACCATTAGTGTTCGACTGGGGGGAGTCCGAAGTTTCTGCCTGTTTCTAGTCTTTAATTTGGTTTTGAATGAATGCGCTTATATTACCAGTGTTGTCTAGGTTAGATCTGTTGTTGTCATCGAAGACTCTCTTGTTTCTTGAGAACCAGATGCACCATCATATATTGGTTAGGAGTTCCATTTCCTCTTTCGCTAACACCGTCCTAATTTCCTCCAGTACCAGGTGTGGTTTTTTATCGCCTGGGGTGACAGTACCGATTTTTTGGTGTAATGTTGGGCTTAAAACTGACATGGTGGCCCTGGTCAGGGGGCATGAGATTAATACATGGTTTGTATCTTCGTTCTGGTTATTGCATGCTACGCACCCTTGTGGTACCGAGATGTGGTTGGCGGCAAGCCTCGCTTTGGTTGGTAGGCCGTTACGCGCAACTTTCCAGAGGAAGTTTTTCATTTTGGGGAGATATTGAGTTTGTTAATCCATTCTAGGTTTATCTTGAGTTCCCCTTTGAATTGGTGGAGCCATTACATGTCCGAGTGGGTTGAGTGCCAACCATTTTTACCGGGTTGTCAATACAGTCTATCCGGGATTATAATAATTTGTTTGATATAGACAAAAAGTTTTAGTATATATCCGTTTGGTACACTTATGTGTAAAAAATGTCAGTTTGGTATTGGTCCTGTTTTTTTTGTTGTTGCATTTCATTTACGTACCCTAGAACAAGAAGTTGACCAAGTTGGCGGCCTTAACATCTTTTTCTAGGACCAAGTTGGGAGTAAAAAAAACTGGATGGGTCGAATCAAGCCCAAATTTATGTCAAGTTGATTATGGACAATCTTATCAACAATGTCGTAGCGTAGACAATATAAATTACATTAAACATATGCCACTTTGGACCATCTTATCAAAAAGTTTTAATATTCATGTTGTATTGCATTTCAGTACTCATATTTTCCCAATTTTTCACTATCAAAAACAAAAAAAAAATGCATAAATGATTTGAAGATAGATAACAAAGATAGAAATGAATAGTTATTTTCCCATTTTCTCATGTTGTGTTACAATTCAATACTCATATTTTCCCATTTTATCATTATCAGAAAAATATGAAAATGTATATAAATAATAAGAAAAATGGAAATGAGTAGTTGAACGTATTTTCATTTTCATTAATTTATGACGGATAATATTATGTAAAATAATCCTTTATCCATACAATACGCAGATTTGATAGCCTGGCTTTGAAATCCAGAGTTTGGTAAACTGAACTTTAGTTAGAAAAGCAAAGTAGAATTGATTCTTGTACCCGTCAGGTAAGGTTAAAAAAAAGTTTTTTGTCGGAAACCACCCGTAAGATAGGCCATATTCCACTTAATCACCCGACTAATAACAAATTACTGAAAACCACCCATAAAAACAATTCCGTCAAAAATCAACCACCCTTGGCCATCTCTCCGTTAGTAACCCGTCAAAAAAAATCAAAACACGCGCTTTAACGGGTTACTAACGGAGAGATGGCCAAGGGTGGTTGATTTTTGACGGAATTGTTTTTATGGGTGGTTTTCAGTAATTTGTTATTAGTCGGGTGGTTAAGTGGAATATGGCCTATCTTACGGGTGGTTTCCGACAAAAAACTCTAAAAAAGAATGATTGATATTATACTTAAGTGATTGATATAGTCGGTTGGAGAATTTTCCTTTCATATCTGCACTTAAGAGGTGTATTAATTCCTGTTCATCATCATTTATAAATCAGCTGAAGAGGAGATAATTTCTGCACTTACAGTATCGCTTCAAGTTTGTTCTTCCAAGATGGTGGACCCTGTATCTCTGGTAGCAGGTCCACTGGTGAAAGCAATCTCATCTCTAACCTCAAATTTCATCGAAGAACAGTACCATTTAATTTATGGCGTGAAAAAGGAAGTGGTGAAGATTGGAAGCAGCTTGACTGCAATTCAGGCTACACTGAAAGAGGTTGAAGGCATCCTGTCAGACACCAGCTCTGAACCACTCCTAGATTGGCTCATCAAGTTAAAAGATGCAGCTCTTGATGTGCAAGATGTGCTCGAGATATACGCTATAAAAGCTTCCAGAATAAGCCGGAAGAAGCGCAGGCTGGTTCTTTCACCCCTCCTAAGACGTGAAGCCGCCCTGAATATCAAGAAGATTGCCACCAGAATCGATGAGATCTCCAGGGAGAGGACACACTTCCATCAGAGGACGTCCCAAACGAAAAACGATAAGGGAACAGCTGATTCCGTCCTCAAATCATATGGCTTGCAGCAGACAGGCAGCACCCGAGACATCTCTGCTATTTGTGGAAGGGAGGAGGAGAAGGAGAGGATTGTAACGTGGATGTTGTCAGAAGAATCTGAAACACAAGGTTAGGCTTGCGTTCTTCCTATAATAGGGATGGCCGGGCTTGGTAAAACGACTCTTGCTCAGCTCGTGTACAATGATGGGAGGTTGACGAGTCATTTTGACCATCGCATCTGGATTGATGTTACGATACGATTTGACTTGAAAAAGATCGGCAAGGAGATCATAGAAGGGGTCGTAATCACAGACAAGGATTATGCATTGAGCACTTGGGGCTCCATTGTCAAACGAATAGATGAAATCTTGAAAGAGAAGCGTTTCTTGCTCGTTCTGGATGACCTCTGGAACGAGCGCTTCATAGATTGGGAAAAGCTCCAGCAGCTGCTCAAGAAAGGGAAGAGAGGAAGTAGAGTCATCATCACCAGCCGAATCTCGGGGATTACAAAGACTGTTGCTGCAAAACACACCCATTTTCTGGATTTTTTGCCAGAAGAAGCATGCTGGTCAGTGTTTGAAAACATAGCCTTCTCAGGCGGCGACCAATATAGCAGCAAGATAGGGGAGATTGGCAGGCAAATAGTGCAGAAATGCAATGGATTGCCTTTGGCAGTGACTGGTATGGCGATTCTGCTACGAGGTTGTACTGACGTTAATCAATGGCAAAGAGTCCTGAGAGACGGCATATGGGGAACAGAGCTCAAGAATGCTGCAAATGGGGATACTAATATCCTGCCGGCGTTGAGGCTGAGCTATGACCATCTTCCTCCCCATTTGAAGCAGTGTTTTTCTTACTGTAGCATATTTCCAAAGGGACATGCTTTTGATAGGAGTGATTTAATCAAGCTGTGGATGGCAGAAGGGTTCATTGATTCTTCAAGTGGACACGGTCTGCCAGAGGAAACTGGAAGCGACTATTTTGACGAGTTGAGATCAAGATCCTTCTTTCACCCAGTAAGCGAGGATGACAGAGAGGGATACAAAGTACATGATCTCCTTCATGATTTGGCTACATTTGTTTCAGGGAAATCTTCCCAAGTCATGGACAATGATAACTCCACTGTCTCCAATAAATGTCGGTATGTATCATTTGTGTCCGAAGATGTACAAAAGCCTGCATCACAGATCCTCACGGTTACCAAGATACGGACATTTTTACTACCCACAAACAAAAACATAGATTTTGGGCAAGCTCTCCATGATATTTTCAACACACTAGAATACCTGCGTGTGCTGGATCTCAGTTCAACTACTCTGATAGAGTTGCCTAAATCAATTGGGAAACTAATACTGCTTCGGTACCTTGATTTATCCCGGACTGAGATACGAGAGCTTCCGAGCATTGTATGCGGCCTCATCAACCTGCAGACACTGAAACTTCTCGGATGCCTTTGGCTTTCTAATTTGCCAGAAGACCTAGGCAGATTAACTAACCTGAGGCATCTGGAGCTTGATGACATGTTCTGGTACAAGTGCTCCTCTTTACCACCAAGAATTGGGAGCTTAACCAATTTGCAGAATCTGCACTCATTTCCTGTTGCTAATGCAAGAGGGTGTGGAATTGAAGAGTTACAAGAACTCAAGTACTTGATGGGAAAATTATGCATTTCGCAGCTTGAAAATGTTGTAGATGCAGCAGATGCTAATCTCAGAGAGAAGGATAACCTTGAAGAATTGGTGCTTGGATGGAGTGAAAAGCAAACATGTCCTCAAGATCCAAAAGTAGAAGAGAGGGTCCTCGGAGAACTTGAACCTCATTCAAATATTAAAGAGCTTCAAATATGTCAGTACAAGGGTAGTCAGTTTCCGAATTGGATGGTCAATGAATCACTCCAAAATCTGTCCAAAGTTTCCTTGAGTTACTGTATAAACATCAAATCCCTTTCTTCAGGCCTACTGTGCCATGCGGCGGAGTTGTACATCAAGGGAATGCTGGAGCTAGAAGAGTGGGCAGAGGCTGGATATCATAATTTGAAGCTGCTGCAGATCAGCAAGTGTCCCAAACTGAGGAGTTTGCCTAGCTCCTTTCAGAAACTCAAGAGCATGAAAATTAAGAGTTGTGATATGCTGAAAAGTCTTCCTGTGACACCCTCATTAAAATCTCTAATACTCATTGACAACATTTCCCTCGAGAACAGGCAGGAGGAAGTGTTTTCAGCTACTGAAACAAGCAACACATATGGAGAAGCTGCATCAGAGCTAAAAATTGTCAACTGCCCAAAACTTACAGGTTTAGGGCCTATTCTTCAACCCAGCAGACTGGAAATAAGCAATTGTTCTTTGCTCAATCATCTCTCAATCCCAATGGACAACAAACATCTCAAGCATGTGGCAATAGACAAATGCAGTGATGCCACTTTGGTTGAAGCATTACCAAGTAGCAGTTCAGTGCACTCGCTTGTCTTGTCCAGCATTGCAAATCTGATCTCCCTTCCAATAAGCCTCAAACTCCAAGGTCTCAGATCTCTCTACATCCATGACTGTCAAGATTTCACATCCTTGTCTAATGGAGGTGGGCCATTACTAAGCTTCACCTCCCTTGTGCTGCTGTCAGTTTCTAATTGTCCATTGCTCCACAAGTTTGTAAACAGCGACAGCGGGTTACCACTTTCACTTGAGCATTTGAGTATCAAAAAATGCAGCAACCTGGAATCTATTGGACCCAGAAAATGCCTTTCGGACCTCGTTGCACTGAAAGACTTGTACTTGGAGGACTGCCCTAAACTGAAGTCCTTCCCTGAAGACGGACCTCCAAGCTCTCTCAAGCACTTGCGCATTCAAGGGTGCTCCCTACTATCTCAAAGGTTCAACAATGGAGGTCCATGTAGTCATATAATGGCACACATTGCTGACCCGGAAATTGAAGGCATTTTATCTGAAGATCTGGCAAGGTAATCCCTGCCACTGCCGAGTCTAGCAAATTTGCCTCTATCCATCATTCAGTTTCTTCATCATCCCAGCAATCAAAAACCCAAAAAAAAAAAAAAAAAAAAAAAAATGGAGGGAGGAGGGAGAGATTATATATCCATCATTCAGTTCCAATTATAATTCATTGTTATTCGGCAAATTTCCTTGGTAATATAGCTCTCTCACTCTCTCTATACGGGTGTCTATGCATTTCTGTACTGCACGTCATCAAAGATCAAAGATGTCTGGATCTCATTTACGTTTAAAATTTTATCTACTCGGCACTGGTTCATGCTTAAGCTTTTAGAATCCAAAACGCTCGTTGAATTTGGGGGGAAAAGCGAAAAGAAATTACAGGAAAGAGTAAGGCAAATATGACCTTTGTCAGCATATACTTTCTTCATTGCCAAGAGTCAGAACCATCCTTGCTATCCCTCCTTTTGGCACATAAAAAATGAGCTGCTCTGTACAAAAACTACATACTAATAATATGAGCTCAACATAAAAGGTAATATAAGTTCAAAGTCCAATTTATTGATACCAAAATCCGAAATTAAAAACTATAGTGGACATAAAATTTGATCCCTCACCTATGCCTTTGTTCGGTAAAATAAGATTTTTTTGAGGATGTTAAGTTTTTTTAGGAGATTTTAGATAGGTAGAAGTTTTATGATAGCTAGAAGTTTTCTTATTTGAAACCTTTCCAAACCTAATTGATTGTTTGACAGGTTTTGGATATGTTTTAGTTTTAAATTATTAAAAAGAAATTAATTTTATTAAAAAAAATAATTTGTTAATTTTTACAAACCTCCAAAAACCTATATATCCCAAGGTTTTCATTTTGTGGTTTCAAACCTCCTCAAAAACCTCCTAAAACCTCCAACTTCTAAAAAATCTTGTCTTACCGTACACCAATTTAGGTAGGTTTTAAATAGTACTCCCTCCGTCCCAATATATATGGGGTTTTATCCTTGTGCACACATATTAAGAAAAACTCTACTTTTTTTTTATAAGGAAAGAAATTAGGGTGATCGATAACACGCTAGTGGTCGCCTTAGAGCATCCTGGCAGATGAGAGTAAGGAAACCCGGGTCAGCTGCAAGAGGGAAGGAGGCCGGAGACACGCCTAAACGATCCAGCGATGAAGTCTGCCGCAGAATTGCACTCCCGCCTAATGTGAGTAATGCTCCAATCCTGGAAACGGGCCAACAAGCAATGGATGTCCGCACGTAGCAACTCAATCTCCCACGGGCAGAGCCAGTCACCGAGTACGGCATTGACCAGCTGCAAACTATCGCCTTCGATCTGGATCCGGGGAATGCCACATCTGGTGGCATCGAGAAGTTCCTGGCGCAAGGCGATGGTCTCGGAAATCAGCACAGACTGTCGACCAATCAATCCTCCGTCGAAGTGGATGGGAGAGCCACCAGAGTCCCTGAGGATGAATCCAAAGGAGGCCACGCCATCTGCATTAACTGCACCATCAAAATTTAGTTTAATAAAATCTCTTTTAGGTTTTTCCCATTTGGTTCGCTTTCTTCCATCCCGACCACATACACTATGGTTACGAGGGCCGAAAGAGGAGGTTGTCTCTGCAAGTTTCCAATCCTTAACCTGGTTTCGGGCGAAATCAGCTATTTGGTCAGCATTTGTCAAGTTAGTTCCGGCGTTGCACTCGAAGATCCTATTGTTTTTCGAGAACCAGACGCTCCACCAAATGTTGGTGAGAAGATCAAATTCCTCTTTTGTTGTCATATTCTTGATTTCCTCCAGGATCTCGTGTGGTTTTCTACCGTTCGGATGGATCTGGTCGGTGATCCATCGTAATTTTGGGTCAAAAGAGTTAAGGGTTGCCTTCATGAGTGGGCATTCTATTAATACATGGTAAGTGTCCTCCACCGTGCAGCTACATGCTTCGCAGCCCTGTGTTACCGGAATGTGGTTTTCCGCAAGCCTAGTTTTAGTTGGTAGGCCGTTTCGGGCAACTTTCCAGATGAAATTCTTCATTTTAGGAGGGACATTTAGCCGGTTAATCCACTCTAGGTTAATTTTGGGTTCACCTTTTGATTGGTGGAGCTACTCCATTGCGGAGTGGGTGGAATACCACCCATTTTTGCTTGGTTGCCAATACAATCTATCTGGTATTTTATTAATAGGATTGATGATTTTGGAGATTCTTTCAAGGTCCTCCGGCGAGACGACCCAAGCCAGCTTCTCCGTATTCCAAGAGTTGTCCTCCCTGAGATAAGCCTCAACCGGCTCCTCCCAATCAATAAGATTTTCGACCTCGGGTTTTGGGTTGAGGGAACCATTGCCGGTCCAGTTATCTTTCCAAAATCTGATGGTTTTACCATCCCCCACTTGCCATATAAGGTCCTTTATGAAGAGGTCTCTTAGGCCAACAAGTTTTGCCCATTGCCAGGATGTGTTTTGTTTTTTCTTATAGTTTAAGATGCTTTCCGTTTTTAGATATTTTTCAGTCACAATTTTGACCCAGAGGTTGTTTGGTTCCGCTAATATTGTCCAAAGTAGCTTCATTTGCAGAGCTTGGTTCATCTCGCCTGCTTTTGCTATTCCCAACCCCCATGGGGGGGGGCGACAGATGGAATTCCAGCTAATCAATGGCTTATAATTGTTGTCCTTGTTCCAAAAGAAGTTTTTGTTTATCCGGTCAAGTTCTTTCAGCGTTGTCTGTGGTAGTAGAAATGATTGCATTATATAGTTAGGTTGTGCTTATAGGTTTGCTTTTATTAGTGTTTTCCTCCCTTCTTGGGATAGGCCGTTGGCTTTCCATTTTGATAATTTGGATCTAGTTCTTACCACTACTGGTTTGAAGGTGTTTTGGGTTACTCTCCCGTTGATTATCGGGTATCCCAGGTATTTATCAAGTGCAACTGTGTTTGTTATTTGTAATATTTGTTTTATCTACTCCTTGGTGTTATTGTTAGTGTTTTTGGTCACTTGGAATGCGGATTTGTGGAAGTTGACTTTCTGGCCTGATATTTGACAATAGACAATAATAATGTCCTTAATCTTTTTGCATGACTGGCTGTTAGCTTTAGCAAAGATGATAATATCATTGGTGAAAGCCAGGAAAGGGATTTTTGTTCCATTCCTCGAAATTTGGATCCCGATGCCACTCTTTGGATTAGTGCTCCAAAGGTTGAGTTGTCTAGCCAGAACCTCAGCGGCGAGGATGAATAAGTATGGCGACAGGGGATCCCCTTGCCTAAGGCCCCGTTGCGGGAAGAATTGTTCTATTGGCCCGTTGTTGACTAATATGGAAAAAGAAACCGTTTCAACACATTCTCGGATCCATCCCAGGAATTTATCGTTAAACCCGAATTTGTGGAGTATCCCAGCGAGGAATTCCCAGCTAGTCCGATCATAGGCTTTTTCCATGTCGAGTTTAATAGCGATCCACCCTTCCTTCCCACGTTTGTTTCGAAAGGAGTGGAAAATTTCATGTGCAATGAGAGTATTGTCATGAATTCTCCTGTTTTGGACAAAAGCCCCTTACATTGGGTGGATGAGTTTATTTAGCACAGTTTTAAGGCGATTGGTTAGTATTTTCGATATTGTTTTATAAATTGTATTGCATAGACTTATTGGCATGTAGTGATTGGTTGAGTTAGGATTTTCACATTTAGGTAATAGAGTTATAAATGTATGGTTTATTTGTTTTAATATTTTGCCAGTGTGAAAGAAGCTTTTAACAGCCTTGATTACGTCTGGGCCGACAATATGCCAATATTGTTTATAAAAGCTTGCCGGCATTCATCCCCGATATCAAATAATGCGTTCTTTATTTCAGCATTTGTTACTGGTTTTGTGATTTCCGTGTTGTCTGCTTCGGTTATTTCTTTCTGTATGGTTTGGGTCATGCTTTGGAGTTTTCTTTGGTTTATTTCCAAAGGCCGGAATCGATTTTGGAAGTCCCTTTTGATTTCTGTATTGATGTTTTCTAGTCTAGTTATTTGCGTTCCCTCTGTTGTACGGATTTCTTTAACATTGGTTCTGTTTCTTCTGCCGCTTGCAATCCGGTGGAAATATTTCGTGTTCCTATCGTTTAGTTTTAAGTGGGTGTTTTTGGCCCTTTGTTTCCAATAGGAGTTGTGGAAGTTGATTAGGCACGACCGTTTCTTCGCCAATCTTTCCTGTTTTTGGATCAATTGAGTGTTTTTATTTTCTATGGTATCTTTCTGAATTTGAAGCAAGTCTTCGTCTAGTTTTTTTATTTGTTCAAAGATGTTTCCAAATGTGGTCTTATTCCACGCTTTTGCTTTGATTTTAAGGAGCTGTGTTTTTTTGGTGAGGTTAACCATATGTGATCCACCTGCATTATGACGCCAGGCTTGCTTGATGACGTTCTGGAAATCTTTTCTAGAGGTCCACATCATTTCAAATTTGAATGGTTGTGCTTTGAATGGTACCCCTGTTGGGAGATCGCACGAGATAGGGCAGTGATCGGATGTTGAGAAAGCGTGGTTTTTCGTCGCTATGGATGGGTACCATTGAATTATGTGGTTACTAACTAACGTGCGGTCTAATTTTTCGAACGTAGTATCTTCGAGTTGCTTGGATCTTCTCCAGGTAAATTTGTTCCCTAACGTTGGAATATCGGAGACGTCACAATCATTTTTAAATTTCATGAGCCATTCAAACCTAGCATGGTTTGGCCTTGCGCCCCCTTGTTTTTCATCGGGTTGTTGAATTTCATTGAGGTCTCCCATAATGATGCATGGAAGATTACAATTCTTGATAAAAGTTGTGAGCTTCGTCCAAAACTGATCCTTTTCTTGTGCCCGTGGCGGTGCATAAGCAAAGACAATGATCAATTCATTGTTAGTTTCCAGGTTCGTATAATGGAATCCGATGAAAGGTTCGTCTTTATGGAACATTTGGATTCTTTCATTCGATAATTGGGCTCCTTTCCAGAGGACACATCTTCCTCCAGCGAGTCCGATTGACGGGATAAATTCAATAGAGTCAAAACCAGCCTTTTGCCAAGCTTTTGTTTCAACTAGCGTTATTAGTTGGATCTTTTCAAGGCGACAGAAAGCATCGACCTCAGTCTAGAAAGTTATGGATTTGCTTTTGGCCCATGATTTTCTTTTCCAAAATTTACTTATGGATTTGCTTCGTCTTACATTTTTGGGTGTGGGATTGGTAATTTTATTTGACTCATTACTCAGATGTGCGTTTATTCTCTTGACACTGGTTTTCTCATTTCTTTTTGTGTTGAAATCATCATTTAGTTTCCTTTTAATGTTGTTGTGCCTTTGTTTGAGATAGTTATCTACAGCAATGGTAAATTGGTTTTTTGGATTTTGTAAACCGAAGTATGTTCCAAGGACGTATTTAGGTGGATTTACTCCCAGGAAAGAGAATTGGTTTTTTGCAAGATCGGCGAGTCTTGGTAATTCAAGGATCCGAACCGGGAGCATCTCCCCCGGGAAAAGCCCCAATACTCGCCGCCCCGCGGAGCAAAGAGAGGGATAGACGATGTATTTTTTCCTTGGTTATCTTGGTTGTGGATTGTTTATGCGATTGGTTGTCATGAATGACACCTTGGGTTTACATGGGTTTTGGTTGTACACCGTGGGTTTACCACAATTTTTATACATAGTGGGTTCACCACAATTTTTATACACAGTGGGTTTGCCACCAATTGCACTAATGGTCAGTAGAGAGAGGAGTTTAATAACATACAACAGAGTAGTGTGATTACAGGGCACATAAAACAGCAACTGCATATGGTGCAGAAAGAAAAAGTGTTTTGCCTTGGCAACAGGCCTGCGATCTACGTGTTTCTTGTTCAAAAAAAATGCTGAAATGCCGACCAACGCAAGCCCACAACACAGCACAAACAACGAAATTGCTTTGACTGAAATTTTATCAAATACAGTCTGGGCATCAGATTGAGGGTAGTGATGAATAAAAACAGCCAAAGAACGAGGGAGATTGAGAGCTAAAGCAAAGAGCTGAAAACCAGCAAAGAATAAAGAGGAGATTGATGAGTGAAACCAAGGACCGACAGGAAAGATATGGCCGTCAGGGACCCCCGCACCACACACCCTAATCCTCCACCACCGGGAGCCGAGAGCCCCACCACCACCAGTCGCCACCGACAGGCACCGTAGCCTGTAGGACGGACCAACTCCAGAGTAAAGAACGAGGGCGATCAGATTTTTGCTTCCCTTGGACCATTTTGCCATGAAGTGGCGAGGTCCAAATGCCCGGATCGGGGACCGGCCATGGATTCAAATCTGTTTTTTTTTTCAATTTGATTTGATAATCGGTGATCTACGACCACCATCAAGCATTTTGTGCATTGCGTCTTAAGAGCGCACCATTGAAGGGGCAGTTGGCCCGACAATAGGCGGCCACGGCATGCATCGCAACAACGTCGCTCGGAACTGTACCGGGAACAGGGAAGCTGAACCGTATTCATTTCAGATCCGAAAACTGTTGTCGAAAACCGGCGCATTCGATTTCGTCGTCGAGTAGACTGCAAGAGAGGGGGTCGGGGTTTTACCCGACGGTTGTTTTTATCTCGGTGACGGGGCTGAATCAACACGGTTGATTGTGAGGCGTTTGGGGGGGAGTCGACTTCCGAGCAAACCTTGCTTTTCCGGTGATCGGAGGCGGGCTGGGAGCTCATGAGCTCGAGGGACGGGGCAGGGTTCAGGTGCGGCAGGCATTCCCATGCTAGGGTTTTGGCCATCAATAAGACGAAGAGGGGGATGAGAGGCGCGTGAATGGCGCGTTCTTTTTATGGTTTTGGGATACTATACGTGCTAAGAAAAACTCTACTTTTGTTTTAAAATAAATAATTATCCCTCTTTTTACTTAAAAAGTAAATTTTAATTACTTGAACAGAGTGTCATCCTCATTTCCATTGGATAGAATTAATTTAGATTGACAATTATCAAGAAAGACAAGCATAAATAAACTCAAAACCCCATATATTGTGGGACAAAAAATTTGGGCTAAAAACTCATACAATATGGGACGGAGGGAGTAAAAACTAAAAACCTTCAAAAACCTCAATAAACTTACGCCAAACAGAGCCTAGACAGCAAATTAGGGAGGGTGTTCTAATCTATTCCCTCTATTCTTAAGAGTTTGTCCAAAAGCAACAAAAGATCTAACTCGTGAACACTTACAATAATAAAAAGTCCTTTACAATTATCTTGCACTTTTCACATGTTAAAATAGAAGATGAGAATCTAAGTAAATTGTGCTCAACCAATAGGAGAGAGCACCAATTATTTTCAAACATTCAATAGGAATCAAACATTAAATTCACATGGATGGGGACAATTTGGGAAAATTGCTATAAAAAGGCGGTCTCATTACATTCTCTTCTTATTCTTTCAAGAATCCAAAAATAAGTATCAAAAATCTCAAACAAGTTAAATTTTTATTCATTGCATCATTGCATGGGCACCGTGGCTTCAAATTTCGACCTTAATGAAGACTCACTTTTAGAAAATGAAGCCTCACTTCCAAATGTTCTTTTCGATCTCAATGAACCAACAGAGGACATGGAAGAAGAAGAAGAGGACAGACTTCACATACCAGAGGGAGTGCAACAGACACCAACATCTTCACATCACTAGCCATCAAAGTCCAAGCTTACCAGTGAGAAAAGAATCCATATTTTAATGAAACTTCTACACATAGTAAATGGGGGACATCTTAGAAGAAGTGCAATGCAAGGAGTTGCAACAAAATTCAATGTTTCAACAAGGACCACATCCAAAATATAGAATACAACCAATCAACAAAACTGATGCAATATAAAAGGCCTAATGTGAGTACAAAGTATCAAAACAGTGGTAGAAAGAGGGTTGTAATTGATCCGACAACGAATATAATAATAAACATGAGGGACATATCATGCATAAGAGATTTAGCAAGCAAGCTTGACATTTCAAAGAGTGCAACTCATAGATTGATCAAAAGAGGAACCATAAGGCCACATACAAATGCACTCAAGCCTAGATTAAATGAATCAAACAAGAGAACAAGGTTTGATTGTATACTAAGTCTACTACAAAGAGGCGCACTAGAAACAAAGAGAAAATACTATTCCATGTTTGATTTTGTTCACATAGACGAGAAGTGGTTCCATTTGTGCAAGAAATCCCAAAGAGTTTATCTAGCACACCATGAGAAGGGCAAATATAGAGTAGCAATTTAAGCAAATTCATACCTAAGGTCATGTTCACTGCTACAGTAGCAAGACCTAGGTTTGATTCAGAGGGACAATTCACTTTTGATGAAAAATTGGTATTTTCCCATTTACTCACTAAGAGGTAACAAAGAGGAAATCAAAAAACAAAGACAAGGAGAAAGTAGTTACAAAGCTAATTGAATCAATCAACCAAAAGTGACAAGGAGCATGATAATCAATCAGATTGTCCCATCAATCAAGGCTAAATGGCTACAAGATGAAGGAAATCACAAAGTCATATTCATACAACAAGATAATGCAAATGCACATATATCTCAACAAGATGCATAATGGCAAAAGGTATATCAATAAGATGGATTCACTTTCATTTTAGCTCAACAACCACCAAACAGTCATAATTTGAATGTATTAGACCTAGGATTTTTTAGAAGCATTTAATCTTTGATGCATAAAAAAATGCCTAAGAATATTAATGCCATGTTGGATGTTGTGTGTGAAGCTTTCAATGAGCTAGAGCCCAAAACCCTATGTAATGTTTGGATGTCATTGCAATATAAAGTCAAAGGAAGAAATGACTATGACTTGCCACATGTCAACAAGAATAAACTACAAGCTTAGGGGACTCTACTAACACAAATAGAGCCACCAATGTGAGATGTCATTAAAGCATGCGAATTGCTTCATGGTGTTGCACAAGGATCAACCAGAACAAGCAACAAACAATGTAGAGCAACAGCCTCAAGGAACTGAAGCAACCAATGGAGGAGCATGAAAGTCAAGAAGATGCAATAGAAGACAGTCACAATCACTACCTTTAGGGACATTGTGCGACATGTATATAAACTTTTGTATATTTGTATAATTGGACATATGGAATGTATCCACACTTTTGGGACCTTAATGAACAAGGTCAAACAATTTAGCATGTCAACTTTTGTATAGGCACAAACCTAGTCTCACATTTCGTGATTCTGCTGTAAAATCGGGCCACACTACACTGAAATGCCTACATGCCTCTGCATTTGATGGATCGCATGACCCCATCTTGCACGTGCTCTACATGCCATCTCATGTGTTCAACAATCACCACTGATGCGTATGACCTCTACAACTATGGAGTTATTGGCAAGTAAAACATACCAGAATAGGGAATGAGCTTTGTCGTCTTGCCTCCATCTAGGATATTCACATATCTTGCAAGTCATGTATTCTGCATCTGTACCCCAGTATATCTTACAAGAGTTTGGGCAACAATCTATAGCCTCATATGGAAGACCGAGACCCTCAAATCTGAAATCATGTCATATCTGCGCTCCGTCATCCTTAACTTTGACTTGAGGATAAGGAGCTCAGTCGCCGCCTCCAACTGGGTGACATCACATCCAGGCCACAACTGCCTATTCACGGCCGACAGCATGTCGTACATACGTTGTGCATCGGGATTGGACGCTTCATGATATTCATGCCTTATATCCTCATTTTAGACGGGATCATCATTGTAATGAGCTCGGCCACTCCATTCGATTATCATACCTAGATACTGGTGATGCTAGATCAGTACTACTACAACCTTCATTCTGTCTAGACTCGACCAACAATGCAGCAAACATTTCATTTGTCTCCCCGTGCGAAACCCACTGGTAATAGTGAGGAACAAAACCATCCCTGACAAGATGATAATGCACATCATCTACTGAAATCAGTTTCTTATTCTTGCACCTCCGACACGGACACCTTAATTCGTGCGGGTTATAGGTCGACACAGATTTGCAAAACTCGATGAATTGAGCAACGCCAACAACAAATTGGTTGTTAAAAAACCCATCTATATTACGCAAATACATCCATTCACGCATTTTTTCTTCATGTAATTGAATATAAGACTGTAAATAATTGAGTTCAGGTTAGCGACCACATGGTCGCCAAGGGCAAAACAGAGAATAATTTGCACTTAGTAATAATTGGCCTTAATATCAATTCCTTATGAACTATTTCGCAACCACATGGTCGCTAAGTAGCGACTATATGGTCGCTCTATCCCATTTAGAGACCATATGGTCGCCCAATACAAACATAAATTTCAACCATTTGCTATACTATATGGATTTAACAACTACATAACACAATCTCTTATAATTATTTAAACGAAAATTTTCTACCAGCAATATGTGAGTATAAGTATACCATGATGGAATTAAACGAAAAGGTTTTAAATACATATCTGTAATGGAGCATCGGTAAAATATGATGAAATTCCTCCCTATAAGCAATTGAGATTTGTAAATGCTTCTTTCTTCCTTTTGTTATATTATTTTTGTAGAGAGCTTTGTATGAGGTTGTGTGAAGGTGGCAGTATGAGAATGAGGATTTACAAACCTAGTAATAGACGTTAAAATGACGACAATTTTACCGAATACAGTATTTAGCGACCAAGTAGTCGCCAAATACACGGGATGTTGCCTGCCAAAATTGATGTTTAGGCGCCAGTTGTTAGCGACCATTTGGTCGCTGATTTGAGTGACCACGTGGTCGCGAATCTCATGATCCATGTTAGCAACCATTTGGTCGTTGATTATAGTGACCATGTGGTCGCTAAACTGCCCACGACCACATGGTCGCTATAATCAACGACCAAATGGTTGCTATAAACAGCAACAAAATGGTCGCTAACATGGATCATAAGATCCGCGACCACGTGGTCGCTAAAATCAGCGACCAAGTGGTCGATAACGTCTGGCGCCAAAATTGCCCGCGCAATATTAGTGACCAAATAATTGTCGCGACCACTTGGTCGCTAATGTTTTTTTTGTTTTTTTTAAGGTTTTGGCGACCATTTCACGACCATCTGAAGTGTTCGCTAAAATATGGTCGCTAAATCTGCAGAATGGTGTAGTGAAGAAATCGCTTGTTGGGCCTTGACCATTATCGGTCGGCTCTAGAGAATACATTTTCGATATCCTCTCTCCCTCTCTGCCATTATAAATACATGTCTTCATCATGTATGGTAAGTACACTCAGAATGGCTGAGCTCGCTAGCAAGTCATCCTTCACCTCGATGTTCAATCGACAAACTGCTCTTTTGACTTAGGCATCGAAGGTGGATTAGGGGGTCCCCGCCCGACCCCTTGTGTCCATTGTTTTGTAGTTTCTAGGTTGAAGAGGAGCTTGGAGCGGAAGGTGAAGAGAAGAGTAAAGAGGAGCATTCGATCAGTGTATTAAAGGCGAATTTTTGTACACTAACAAAGTACTTCTCTTATTGCCAAATAATTTTGAAATGAAACTTCATTGAATTACATACTAGGCTTGACAGTTGGGCTCATCGGGCTCATCTCCCCTGTAAAACATACTCCCTCCGTTCAGAAATACATGATGTTTTAACATTTGTCTCTAAAATTAAGAAGGTATGCGATTTGACTTAAATACCCATAAATCTTGTGAAGATCTTTCCTTTTTTTATTTTTTATTTTTATTATTATTTTTAATTAATGAGGGTAATATTGGAAAAAATAAGGTAAATTATGTAAAACATCAAATATTATTGAACAAGAAAATCAAGCTAAAACATCATGTATTTTTGAACGGAGAGAGAGTACTTTATTGGTTTTTGATTAGGTCTTACTTGAATGGAATTGTTTAATGATAAGCTAGATTTAAACAACTTTGTCCATTTTTTAACTCCATGATGTGAAGTTTTTTGGAGTTTAGTTACGGTGGAGTTTTAAAAAAACTCTATCGGTGGATTTGGCTAAATCTGAACCATCCAAATATAGTTCAATGGTTAGATTTAATTTGTTCTCTCTCCAAATCTATTAATGATTTTTTTCTTTTTAATTTTTTCCCCCTATGGTTCACTAATTTACACTAGGGTTTTAGAACTCTATGTATAGAGTTTCTAATAAACTTCACTGGAATAAGACCGGAAATTTTGGCCTATTCGCATGAAGGATCACGAGTGAGACTGCGAATGAATCAGCCGAGTTATTTTCCTCTCCCTTTCCTAAATGCTCATTGCAACAAGCAATTCGTCCCGTACTATTAAATCCACTCGAGACGAATAAAAATGTATGTATATACCAACTTGACCAACAAAAAAAAGAAAAGTATACATCAATGTCCATCACGTAACAACAACACGTTAGTATAAAATAATAAAAACGTTATGCAACTATATATACGCACATCAGCGGGGTAAGACTACTTTTTTTTTTTTTTACCCATCTAGATCAGTTCTCATGCGTAGACGCAAGAACGTATCATTTTTTTTTGTCAACTTGCCGCACAAATTATAGAAAAAAATCTGATTCTCCAATCACGTATTATTTCTTCACCGCCCTTCGATCAAGTTATCATTTTTTTGTAACGGTAATGTGTCATATTACATTATTACTTATATACATTGCACGCAACAGGTACATTCATCCAAGGGCCGGAACTAAGAATTTATTTTAAGGGGGAAAAAATTTATCTGATGTATTTAAAAAAATTTATTTTTTTAAAAAATATACGGAATACTGAAAAACATTAAAAAAAACCTCAAGATTATAATGCGCAGCTAAAATAACCACTTTTTAAATCAAGGTGACTGTCTGCGAGAGTCGAAAATAGACCTAATAGTACTACATCTTATCTTATTAACTAGTTGACCGAAGATATTAGAATAACGATTTAAAATATGCATTCATACTTTATTATACGATACTCAAATATTTTAATTAATACTGTATAACTTATTCTGTTGAAGGTCTAAGATAACACCTATATGACTTATTTAAAAAATAAATATCTCATTTTAGCAACTAATTTAAAATATAAACATCAGTATCAATTTATATAATTACAATGTTGTCGATCAAATCCTATGTCTCAGCGATATAGGTCATAAAAACCCATTTTAGAAGTGGGAGACGAAAAATGCGCACACAGACTGGGAAATATTGCGCCATTTAAAAAAACAGACGGAATTAAAATGGGAAAAAAAATTTCTGTAATACGATTAAGGTCCCAAAATCGAGGTGGCGGGGAACTTAGCTAACATGAGGCAATCCACATAGACTTTACCGAAAACCATGAGAACTTGAAGCATTTTTACCCGACCGAGTACCATAAGCTTCTCTCATTGCATATCTCATAGGTTCCATTTATAATTGAGTGAACCCAAGAGTATCATTTGAAACTGCAGTGGTTACTTCCATTTTAATAAAAAAAAAAAAAGGAAAAAAAGAAGAAGAAACAATATGAAACTTTAGAGGCTACACCTTCGTTTCATTGCCACTGTTGTTTGTATTCTTTTGCAGCTCACCTTCAAAACTTCATGTTTCCCCCATTTCAGCTCATTTTCAAAACTTCAAAACCAGAAATTTGATCGTTCCATGTAATTCAAATCCATCACTTCTGTTATACATCTTCAAAACTTCATACTTTATGTTGCCTAATCAGCTCAACTTCCCCCAAAAATGTTCTTTATCCAGAGAGCCCAGATGTCCAACTTCAATTTGATCCTTGATCATTTCATATAATCAAAATCCATCATTCCTTTTTGCCTGTTGTCAATTGCTCATCCTATTTCCCTCTTGTTCAGCTTCAAAACTTCTGTTATTCCACCTTCACTTTTATCCTTTCATGTAATTCAAAGTTCAAACCCATCATTCCTTTTCGCCTATTGTCAATTGCCCATCACACGTGTTGTTCAACAAAAAAACAGACCTAGAGAATGGCCAACCAGAACATGCTTATAGAACGCCCAGTTGTCAACAAAATTATAAAACAAGCATCTGATTTTATAGCTGCAAAATTCCACTCTCTGTATGGTGTCAAGAATGAAGTGAAGAACCTGGAAAGCAAATTGACAGCAATTCAAGCTACACTCAAACTTGCTGAAGGCAGCTTCTCCCAGGCTAATTCTGAGCAAGAAAATGATTGGCTTATGAAGCTCAAAGATGCAGCTCTTGATGCAGGAGACATACTCGAGACCTATTCAACAGAAGCTTCATTGAGAAAGATCCTAAAGAAACACAATCCAATTTCTTCGGCCCTGGAGCTACGTGAAGCCGCTGAAAACATAAAGATGATTGTCACAAGAATTGCTGATATCTACAAAGAGGGAGAAGACTTCCATTTCAGTGCGAGGCCAGATGAAACCAGAGAAGACGCTAATGTTGGAGCCAGATTAACTGGACCTCCAATAGATACTTCGGGAATATTAGGCAGGCAGGATGAGAAAAGCAACATCATTACCTGGCTGACATCTGAGGAATCGAACATTGAAGGGGAGGTTCCTGTCCTCCCCATCATTGGGATGGCAGGCCTTGGTAAAACAAGTCTTGCACACCTTGTATACAAAGATGAAACAGTAAAGGGTCATTTTACAAATCTGATCTGGGTTGATGTCAGAAGAGAGTTTGTCTTGGAAAAGGTTGGGAGGGAGATGGTTGAATTTGTCACCGACATGAAGGTTCAGTCACTCTCTTGGGAGGCAGTTATGAAGCGTATCGCTGAGGTCTTAAGAGGTAAAATGTTTCTGCTCGTTCTAGACGATCTTTGGGAAGCAAATTTCACAGATTGGGAAAAACTCCAAGCACTCCTGAAAGAAGGAAGTAAAGGCAGTAGAGTTTTGGTCACCAGTCGAACCAAAGAGATATTGAGGATTATTCGGGCGCCGAATCCACTTTTTCTTGATTTTCTCCCAGAAGAAGAATGTTGGTCACTATTTGCAAAGAAAGCGTTCGAAGGCAGCCAGCCACCAAGCAGTGAAATTGAAAAGATTGGCAAGCAAATTGTGCAAAAGTGTAATAGATTACCTTTGGCAGTAGTTGCAATGGCAAGCATGTTGTATTCCTGTAATGACTTACGCAAGTGGAAGAGTGTCGAAAGACATGGCATATGGGAAAAAGAGAAGCAGAATGCTTTACATGGGAGGCCCACCATCTTGCCTGCTTTGAGGTTGAGCTATGATCATCTTCCTTCTCATCTAAAGCAATGTTTCATATATTGCTGCATATTTCCACAAGGTTACATGTTTGACAAGAATGAGCTCATAAAATTGTGGATGGCAGAAGGATATGTAGATTCAAATGGACAAAGCAGACTGGATCAGATTGGAGGTGATTATTTTGACATACTACTGTCAAGATCCTTCTTTCAGCCACTAAATATTGACAACAAAGAAAGATACAGGATACATGATCTTTTTCATGATTTAGCAGAATCAGTTTCTAGGCAATCTTCTTTTCAAGTTAAGGACGATAAATCTTGCTGCATCCATGAGAATTCTCGTCATGTATCAATTTTTTGTAAAGATGTGCAAAAGTCTTCATCAGAGATACTGAAGGCTACAAAGCTCCGAACAATATTATTGCCCGTCAACCACAGCAGAAACTTCGGTGAGGCCCTTGATGAAATCTTCTGCACTCTAAAATACATGCGTGTCTTGGATCTAAGTTCAACCACCATGGCAGAGGTGCCAAAATCAATTGGGAAGCTTAAGCTGCTGCGCTATCTTGACCTCTCTGATACAGACATACGGCAGCTTCCTGACAGCATATGCCAGCTCATCAACCTCCAGACACTGAAGCTCCTAAGATGTGTTTGGCTCTATGAGTTACCAAAGGGCTTCAAAAACTTAACTAGCCTGTGGCATCTGGAACTCGATGAGATGTTTTGGAACAAATACACTTATTTACCACCAGGAATTGGGACCTTGAAAAACTTGCAGACCTTGCACTCCTTTCGTATTGAACGTGATAGCTTGCATGGAGTTGACCAGTTAAAGGATATGAAGTCTCTCACAGGGAAACTACACATCTCAAACCTGGAAAACACTGACACTGCATCAGCTGCTTGTGTAAAAGAAAAGGAAAACCTTGAGGAATTGGTTCTTGAATGGAGTGATGCAAATATAATAAACCAGCAAGATACTGGCGTACAAGAGACCGTACTTGAAGAGCTTGAACCTCATTCAAATCTTAAAGTGCTTCAGATATGTCAGTACAAGGGAAGTACACTGCCTGCTTGGATATCCAATGCATCAATTGAAAGCCTAACTGAAGTTTCATTGAGCAACTGTGTAGGTATCAAGATTCTGACTCTTAGTCCATTGCCTCACCTTCAGAAGGTTTACTTGAAAGCAATGCAGAACTTGGAGGAATGGCCGGGAATGCAATATCCTACCTTAGACTGGTTGCAGATCAGCAATTGTCCCAAGTTGAACAAGTTGCCCAGATTCTTTCCAAATGTTCGAGTCATGAAGATCAAGAAATGTGATGTATTGAAGGATCTTCCAGTTACCCCGGGTTTGAACTTTCTTGTACTGATTAACAACATCATGCTCGAGAACTGGAATGAAGCATCAGTCTATGTTGTAGAATCAAATGCAGAAGGAGAAACTAGGACAGCTTGCTTGCCCTCCTATATAAATCTTTTGGAATTGCAAATCAAGAACTGCCCAAGGCTAAGAGGTTTACCCGAAATATTTGCTCCACAGAAGTTAGAAATAAATTGTTGCCCATTGATTGAAGCTCTTCCAACTGAAGATTATAGTAGACGCCTGCAGCATTTGGCGCTGGATGGATGCGATGACGGAACTCTTGTTGAAGCAATCCCACAGACTAGCTCAGCATACTCACTGGTTATTTCCAACATTGCAAAGCTGATTTCCCTCCCAGTGAGCATCAGCCTCAGTGGTCTCAAGGCATTATATATCAACAGCTGTGCTGATTTGGAATCCCTGTCCAGTGATGGTGCACCATTATCAGGCTTCACTGCACTTGCACTACTATCAGTCTGTGGCTGTCCAAAGCTCACCACATTTACAAACAGCTTGCTACCCTCGTCACTTGAGTATTTGATCATCAAGAACTGTTTGAATCTAAAATCCTTTGGCCCGCACAACTGTCTTGTGGGCCTCAGTGCTTTAAGAGATCTGCAATTGGAGGACTGCCCCCAAATCCTGTCCTTCCCAGATGAAGGATTTCCTGCCTCCCTCAAGCGCTTGTGCATCCAAAGGTGCCCACTTTTATCTCAAAGGTTCAATGATGGAGGTCCATATGATCGAATGCTGGCACACATTGCCGATGTGGACATTGGTTCCATATAACTGAAGTCATTCCATCTGAAGATTTGTCAGTGTTGAGCCTCGCAAATTTGCTTCCTTTATTTTCATTTGCTTTTAATCTCTTGCCATTGTGTATATTTTCAAATTGCCAACAAAAACAACAGAAAATTCAAAATAGAAAGAAAAAAACAGAAAAAAAAAAAAGAGAGGAAGAGAGGGTAGAACAAAAGACATCATTTAGTTATTATGTACTGCAATTTCCCTTACTAATAAATCTCCCTCCCTCTCTCTCAGAATATCTTTCTTTCCCTCTCTTTCTGCTTGTTTGTGTGGTCACTGGATATGCATTCATAACTTGGTGCAGTGCAGAACACCAAAGTTACCAGAGAGAGAGCATGTGAAACACACCACCACTCGGCAATATATATATGGCGCTAAGTTTTCACAAGCCAAACACTCGTTTATGTGAAAATATAGAGATTTTAGGAAAACAATAGGCCAAAACTAAGGAAAGAAATGCAATCTGACCTTTGTAGTGTATCCTTCGTGATTTCCATGATGCAAAATTCTCTTGCAAAACTAAACGCATTCCCTTCTACGTTCTTCCCGACAATGTTTCAATTATCATTATCAACTGCACAATTGAATTGACACAATGACAATCTCAAACCCTAGCTGATATCAAAATCAAAAAATCTCAAAGCAGCATATATTTCTTACTCGAACTAAATGAAAGTGCGAATTTCAGTTTAGCGGAAAAAAAGGATGCTCCAATTTTACCAGGCCATCGCCCAATAAGCCCATCACCTTTTATAGGCCGAATGATATGCTTAACAAGGGCCCATTTGTATGCTCTTTACATGACACCTGGTTCATTAAAAAAAAAATGATGTCTTAACAAGGGCACATTGGCACCTGGTTCATTACAAAAAAAAAAAAATAGTGTTGTGTACGTACTATGTACGGGTGATTAAAAAATAAATATAATAATTTTAATCATCGGAAAAACATTGTAAGCATATAGAATTAAAGGAAAAATTCAAATAACAAAGTAATAAAACTTATTCTTTAATCACTGAAACAAAACCAACCTTGTTTACATGTTTATTAATGACGTTAACAACATAAAACATAATGGAACAGGAAGAGCTTAGTAAGAGGATAAGAAGAATAGTAGTATAATATAATTCAACTCAATAGTTTGTATCCAATTCATTTCACTTGATGACATTAAAAAAACACACTTTAATACATGTTGGTTATACTAGAAATCGATAGGCGAGTCAGTGCTAGATTTGGATTGAGGAGCACAAAAGATTTTGAGAGATTTCTCTCAAATTGATCGGAGTTAATTCATTCAAAAGAGTTTACAAAGCCTTTTATACTGGCTGGTTATAACAGACTCGAGTTAGTTAAAAAGTAACTATAGTAAACTCTAGGGAAAATATCTTACCTTAGAAACCGGATAATAAACTAAACCGGATACAATATATCTCTAGACTCAATACTCCCTCCTCAAGATGGAACTTGGACAACATCTTTAATCACAAATCCTGGTCTCATTTCAACATTTCCAGACTTGGTTAATTACCATTTTTACAAACCCATCTGGCAACTTAACATAAATAGGACTAATTAATCCTTTTGCATCTGTCAAACAATCTATATTTGGAAAATGTAGGTCTTGAAAATGTAGGTCTTGAAGGGCCTAGAAGTTAGTTGCCCATCAGCGTATCTCGAGTCGATGCGTCTTCTACATGGGTGATTTCTGCCACGATGATGAACCTCATGAAGAAAACCCCAAGCCTCTCGTCCTCGCCCTGCTCGACCCCTTAAAGGTCACAAACATTCTTTTGTGCTTCCTCTCCTCGTTAAATGGGCCACGAATACCTCTATTAGGCGTTCGAACGACGTGATTGTTCCCTGTTAAAGGCTTATGAACTAGGTTAGGGCCGCCTTTTGGAGGGTAGTAGGGAAAACTCTGTAAAGGATCGCATCGTTATAGGAGTTGATGCTCATATGGACCATGAAGTACTTGATATGGTCTACGAGATTTGTGCTCCCATTATAATATTCCATCTGCAGCTTCTGAAAGCCTTTAGGCATCAAATCGCCTTGTATCTCTTTGAAGAATGTGGATAGACCAACAACCCCCGCGTGGACCCTCTGTGGTCCCTCTACCGCTTGTACCGTATACAACCCAGACCGGTAAAATCTAGAGATGATCGAGATATGCGTAGGATCGCGCTGGCTTATCCTAGGCTTGTCGTTGGTGGACCAGGCATGCACTTCGTTTTGGGAAGGCTTAGGGGCATATTTGGGCTCATAACCTAGTACGTACGTATGAACGTAGTCTTGATAATGTTCTTGGGGGGAACGATTACATTCCCATGATAGTTTCGGGTGTACCCCTAATAAGGGTATCGAGCTTTCTACCAAGTGAGTTGCAGGGCCTACTGCCATGAAGGTTGTGGCACTGCATAAGTCCAACCAAGTGGTATGTCATAGGGCCAACACGATTGTTAGATCTCGCAGTTCTAGTTTAGTGCGCCCTCCATGGGTGTATTGTCAAGGTTTAGCGGGAAGAAGTTGTTGGATAAGCCATTCGAGTGAAAACCTCTAATGTAAGACCTTCCTAGGATGAAAAGGTCTCCACAATCGGCGTCATTGTTGAAACCCGAAATAAACGAGTGCTAAGAATGAGGTTTTAAACTAATAAACAAATAGGCATGCGTAAAAATACGCGCGCTATAAAGAGATTTTACAATTCTGATTATTCGCATTCAAATTATGCATGTTCTTTCTCTTACTCTAGAATTTCTACTTAGCTTTCACAATTTATTCTATTTTCTTTCTCTTACAAATAGCGACTAGGAGCCTTTTAAGATTCCCTCTCATAAATAAGGAGATTCATCAAAATGTTTCAACACGTAGAGTCTCTATTAAAAAGGAATTATCTTGAGCTAGAGATGTTTTTTTACCCTTGCAACCTGACGAACAATTTTATGTCATAGTAAAAGCGTTGTCAAAGAAAAATCCTAACTTTCAAACCTAAATATAGTGAAAGCAATGGTCAACTGGTCGTACCCACAGACACTCAGATTTCTAGTGTTTAATTAATATTACTAGAGTAATAAAAGGGGATTTTAAGATTTCAAACTATTAATCTAAGAAAACTAAAGCAAAACAAGTAAAATAATTAGGTTTTCAAATAGAAAGAAAGTGTCCAACTAGCTTCATATCCATTGCACACATGATTATTGATCCTTGATTATTCTTAATTCAATTCCCTTGACTAATCTATTGTGAATTCATGGAATTCAAGCTCAAAGTGGTTATTAATATGCACCGTCTTTAATAACTATTTAACCAATTAACCTAGAAAACCTTCTATGTCAAATTGATCATGCAAATTAGTTCAAAGCATTCAATAGAAACATCGTTCATAAATTCCATCGTCCATTCATGAAGTTTTGTGATTGAATTCTCCTCCTTTGATTAACCTTATTCCACCGTCTATAAGTTCAATCAAAGGATTCATCCATGAACAACCAAATTCCACCGTATATTTAGTTATTCTAGTTGTGATTCAACTTAGAAATCAGAATAGGTGATCAAGCTATTATAATCCTAAGCGAATCTAATCAATTAAACATGGATTAATTCAATCTAGTCAAGGCAAGTTGAAATAATTCAAATCTCAAAAACAATCATGCATATAATTTCAACTAACTAGTTGGACAAGGGAAAATTAGCTAGAAAACGACATTAAAAAGAAATCAAACTTACAAGAGTTGAGTTTCTCTTCAAATTCTTCTCTACGGTTTTTTGTCTCCCAAAGTTCTCTCTAAAGTTGAATAACGTAATAATGATTTTTTCCCAAAAAAAACTCTAAAGAGTATTTATATCATAATCTAAAAACATCCTAAAATAATAATAAGTCGGCCTAAAGATAAACCGAAGCTCGAAATCAGCGTCGGATCAACGCGTGCTAGGCGCGGTTTGATGCTTAATCATATGGATAAAGGTCAATTGAAAGAATATTCATGATTAAGCATCCAATGAGCATAAAAAGGTAACATAACAATGAATAAGTTGGTCCATTTATGACTACCCACCTAATCTAATATAGATAAAAAAAAAGTAAAAAAAGTAATTGAAAAACTAACAAAATATATACCACAATTCACAAGAATAACCTTTACAAATTATATTTATTAAATTTAATACTAAATTCTATACAAACCTATGAATTTATATTCATTTTAATAATGAATTTCATACCATACATATCAAGAAGCCAACAAATATTTAATAACATAAAACACAAGTAATAAAATTTAAAAATTTAAAAAACTATATATCACATTTTTAACTCATTTTACAAGTTCGGCTACAATTAAAAAAAATTCAAACTATAAAAAACTAAGAAAATAAATATCACAATTCACATGAATAAGTTTTATAAAAATTAAATTTATAACTTTTTATAATTTATATATTTCTTTTGAGTATTAGTTTGAAATGTCAACTTAAAAAATGCTATTTTTCAAAGAAAATTTTAATTATTTATGACTAATTCTACTAATTGAACATATAAAGTCCAATTCTATAATTAAATCAAAAATACCAATAGTCAATCAATTAGTACATCCTAATATCTTATTATACAATAATGCATGAAAGATTAAAAAGAAACTTTTGATCTACCATTTTGTGTACTAATAACCCTCTTTTAACTTAATTTCTCTAATAAAATGGGTGATGAATTCTCTACTTAATTGGATACCTATTAACTTTCTATTAAAGTCCTCCAACTTTTCACATTTCTAAACAACCTTTCATATTTCTAAACCTACAATTTTTCTAATATAAAAAGTCATCTCATCCTCTTCATATGGACACCCATCCATTATAGGAGAGTTTTAGAAGATTTCACAAAAAGTCAAGTTGGTAGTGAAGAAGAGATGCATATGTGGATGTACACAAAACGACATCCCATGTATAAAGCCTAGATATAGATTATGCATCATCCTGGTTTAATTTTTTGGATGCTTTGTATTCAACTTATCATCATCGTAAAGACATACTCTCATCATATTGCTATCATCATTCCCCTAATCCCCCTTCTCTAAGTCTAATTTCTTCCTTTGTTTTCATGTATATGTATGTGTGTTTAATGTAACCTCTAACTTTCTAATGGCTAACTTTCGATGCAATTGATTGACATACACCAATGTGAATTTTTGGGCAAAAATATGATCCACTTCGATGTAAGTATGGTATCAAGTTTATGGATTTTTCTTTAAAGTAAGTTTATGTTTCATCTTATTGACAAATAATCATCTATATTTGTTGCTTCATTACCTACCTTTTATTCGTGTATGTTCCATATCATATAAAGATGAAAATTTTAGTCATTTATGACCAATCCACAATTAAGGTGAAAGAGTAAAAAAAAAAAATCTATTGATTTGGTTGCGAGTTTTGGTTTTTCATTGAATTAAAAAAAACTTCAAAAAAATATAAAAACACACAAGGTTAATAATATTAGGAGTATTAAGAAGTGTTTTAATTCACTAACTATTACCAAATTTCTTTATAAATTCTTAAGCCTCTTATTCCTCTTTTAAATTCACAATTAAGGTAAAAGAGTAAAAAAATAAAGAAAGAAAATTTACTCTTTATTGGTTGATTTGGTTGTGAGTTTTGGTTTTCCATTAAATTAAAGAGAACATAAAAACAATATAAAAACACCAAAGGTTAGTAAAATCATGACCATTAATAAGTGGTTTAATTCACCAAACATTCTTAAGTCTCTTATACGTCATTATCTAATGCCTTTACAAATCCTTAAGGTGAAAGAGTAAAAAAAAAAAAGAAAATTTATATATTTGGTTGATTTAGTTATGACTTTTGGTTTTCCATTTAATTGAAAAGAACATTAAACAAATATAAAAACACCCAAAGTTAGTATAATTAGGAGCATTAATAGGTGTTTTAATTTATCAACCATTACCAAATGTCTTTACAAATTCTTAAGTTTCTTATTCCTCATTATATAATGTCTTTACATATTCCTAATCTTCTTATTCCTCTTTTAAATCGACAATTAAGGTGAAAGAGTTAAAAAGAAAAGAATTTACTCATCTTTGGTTGATTTGTTTGTGAATTTTGGTTGTTCATTGACTTAAAAAAGAGAACATCAGACAATTATAAATACACCCAAGGTTAGTAAAATTAGTACCATTAATAGGTGTTTTAATTCACCAACCATTACCAAATATCTTTACAAATTCTTAAGCCTCTTATTCGTCATTATAGCCTTTACAAATTACGACCATTGATATGTTACATTGTTATCCTTCAAAAATAAATATGTATTGGTTTTTACTCTTTAGTACTTAAATGCACAAGAAATTTATATTTCATATTTCTCTTGAATGGTAGATTTGTGAATATAATACTTTAAGAATTATAATGTAGCTCAAATTATAATAGTTAAATCCAATAAGACTAAAGTTGTTATGATCATTTGCTTCCATTTTTTCAATAAACGACTTTAATTTCTTAAATAAAAGGACATATTTACACATGATATTGAAATTTGTATAAAAATTTTGACCCGTACGTAGTACGGGTATGACATCTAGTCTAGTATATTATAAAGAAGAAAAATTGATCATTTATGACTAATCCTAGTAATTAAATATATAGAAGAAATCCCACAGTTAAATCAAGAAGACTAATAATCCATCAATTAATATGGCTTATTATACAATAATAATAAAATTCAAAAGAATAATTTTTTTTTGATCTATCATTGTATAACTTCTATAATTATCTAGGCACTTTGAAATACTCAAGTGAATAGAATAATCCATAAAATTGATCAAATTAAATAAATTATTATGTGACTACTTATAATTATAGCAATTTTTAATACTTTCATTTTTTGTTCAAATATAATAATTTTATGAATAAAAAAGTGATTGATAAAAAACATTTCTAATGTACCATATATTTAGTTATAAATTAATTTAAATAACTATTTTTCCCTACTGTCCATTTCTAAAATTTAACCATAATTATAATTAATATAGTAAAAATCAAATCTCTAACCTTTTTTTTACTTCTCTAATTCATTATCATGTTAAGTACATGTATACTATGAAGAAGAAAAGTTGATAATTTATGACTAATCCTACTAATTAAATATGTAGAGCAAATCCTACACTTGATGGGTTATTGGTTTTCTTGGTTTAATTGTAAGATTTGCTCTACATGTTTAATTAGTAGGATTTGCCCTAAAAATAATACAATTAAGTATGATATTAACTATGGAAGACTAAGAGTCTATCGATGATTAAAATTATAGGAAATAATATAATTATGTATGATTTAGATATGGAAGAGTAAAAATCTATAGAAAATTCAAACATTCAATTGCAATCCATAAATTCAAACATTACATAGGAGTGATATTTAGTGTGAAATACAAAGAGAATTTGGTGTAGTATCCCAATTAAATAATATATTAAATAGATTTTATTTAATTGAGTTTGACATTAAATTGCAAAAATAAATGGATGATATTAAGTGGAAAAACAAAAAGTTTTGATGTAATAAAAGAATATTGAAGTCATAATGATATGAACAATGTGCTATTAATTCTAATTACCTAAAATATTTAACAATCTAAAAATATTGAAACTTAAAAATAGTATTGAAAGTTAGATTCTCAATAATTGATAATTGATCATTACAAAATTAATATATTCTAAATGTTAAAGACAATCAATATAATAAAGATCAAAAACGAGAAATATAGAGTTTTTTATGGTTGATTTTTTTTCCAAACTTATAAAACCTTAGATAATATTTACTTCGTATATACTAAGAAAAATGATAAAAATTTGTTCTATTTACACAAAATGGACTTGTGCATAACATGGAAGAGAAAAAGTATGGCAATTTTTTTAGCAGGAAAAAGTTAGGCCAACCCGCATATCAGCGTAGGGCAGGCTTATGGATGAGGACACGAAGTCCAGAGTGGGTTTGAATTTAATTGATATTGCATGAGTGTCGTAGAAACACAATCATATCAGCTGCTTTGTTGCAGTCACGGGGCACGTGGTGAAATCACTGCCTCGAAAGACTGCAGAAGAACAAGAGTACTCGCGATCATCATTTCAATCTGCCAAGGACATGATCTATTCTCGTTTAGTACATTGATAACAAGGAGACAAATTTAGTTCTAGGGAATTGGGAAAAAACTTAATGTGTAGAGTTGAGAAAATCGTAAATCGTAACTATTAAATAAACATTCAACGACTGAAATTGAATTTTTCTCTCTCCATATCAACTTATTAATTTTTTTCTTTTTTTTTTCTGATGGGTTCACCAATTTCCTATAGGTTTTTAGTAACTTCATCCATAGAGTTTTTCACAAACTTTATGAAAATAAGATCGGAATAAGATTGTCTCCTTCTAGTTTAATTTTCTTAAATTGTACTCCCTCCGATTCAAATTAAGGTTGTGTTTGTGAAGACAAATAAATTAGTTAATAAACTCTAACTAATTAACAAAAAATTATAAATTGTGTCCGTCTTGTTCAAATAAACTAGTTATTGATTAATAAACTAGTTGAAATGATAAGCTAAAAAATTAACTTATTACATGATTTATGCTAATTTATTTGAATGAAGAAAAAAGGAAAACATCCTAATTAAAAAGATGAGAGAGAAAGTAATGGAGAGGAGAGAGAGAGAGAGAGAGAGAGGAGGTAATGGGTGGAAGAGTTTCTTTAAATTTAACTTATATTTCAAATGCAAAAACTAGTTAATAATAACAAATAGAATTTATTAATTTAACTAGTTTATTATCTATATTTTTATCTAGTTTTTTTTAACTTCAATTAGTTTTTTAACTTTAACTAATTTATAAACTACTAAACAAACACATCCTAAGTGTCATTTTAGCACTTTAAATTTGATTCAATTTATGTGTCATTGTTAGAGCTGTCAAAAGCTGACCTAACCCGCTAACCCGACCCGAACCTCCCGATAATTTTAGGGTCAAGACCCGAAAATTTGAACCCGAAACCCGAAATCAACCGAACCCGAGAGAACCCGAAACCCGTTGGGTCGACCGATTTAGTATATTTATAGAATTTTTAAATTTTATTTTGAAAATTATAATATATTTTAGTATTAAAATAAATGAAAATAATATATTATAATTAAATATTATTATTTAAAAATTGATTTTAATAATCATAAAAAAGGATATTTTAGACCCGTTGGTCAACCCGACCCGATCGAAAACCCGCTGCAACAAAACCCGATTGACCCGTGACCCATAACAAAACAGAACCCGAACCCGAACCCGCCCGACCCGATTGACAGGTCTATTCATTGTAGGTTTTCTAGGCAATTGATTAGAATAAGTTATGAGAATTGTTATTTTTTTGGTAGAAAGTTATGAGAATTGTTATTGGAATGTGTTTTTATTGACTAATGTGATTCATTCATTGGTAAAAAAAAATGGTGAGTGATAATTTTTTTTTTTAAAAATGAGTTTTTGAGTTTAATTAATATTTTTCTTAACTCATGAAAACTAGAACCATAATTATTTTTGATTTTTTTTTTTTGGCTCTCGCGCCTGGTTCACCCGTACGGGCTACGTCCAGACCGAGGTACTGAATGGGATTACGGCAGACCCCTCCTAACGACATTGTAGGGAATTGAACACACGGTTCGTCCTACCAAGCGTAGCCCCAACGCCACTACGCCAATGCACCGTTGGTATAATTATTTTTGATAGGATGGGAGTATTTCTTTAACTGTGCAAATAGAAACGAGATGACAAATGTGATAAAGGAATGAGAAACAAAAAATGCAGGCCAATTAAAAGGGCGGTCACGAAAACCTGCACCGTTTTCTCCTCTTTTAAAGACCTTTCCTTTCCCTTCTTCCCTGGGTGGGAATCTAATTGTACATCATCGTATCTCGCCATAGATTTCTTTCAATTCCCTGCCTCCACAAACGCTCACACACTCTCTCTCTCTACACTACAAATAATTGTTGAAATTTCTCACTTTCAAACATACAACACCTACATATATATCTCCAATTAATCCCTTCGATCTCTACTTGCAATTACTTACTTTGAGTCTTTGACCATGATCAGCTCGCCGGAGATCCCGCACTGCCACTACCAAAACGACATCGCATTAATCAAGCCCAGCAAGCCAACTCCGAGCCACGTCATCCCTCTCTCAAATCTGGACGCCCAGAAAATCTTGAGATTCACCATCAAATACATCTACCTCTTCCGAACCGCTGTCCCCATCGAGTCCCTTAAGCTTTCTCTCGCTGCGTCTCTCTCCCACTACTACCCTCTCGCCGGAAGAATCAGGGCCGTCCATTCTGAAGATGATCACAAGCTTGAGATTGTGTGTAATGGGGAAGGAGCGGTGTTCGCCGAGGCCTTCATGGATTACACTGCTCAGGAGTTCTTGGAGGTCTCGGCGAAGCCTAATGAATCATGGAGGAAGCTTCTGTATGATGTTGATGCGAAGAGCTTCATTGATCTCCCTCCCCTTGTTCTTCAGGTACCTGTGTTATCGCAATTTGACACAGATTTCTTATACATTATTATAAGTCACATATAATATGCTTCCTCTTGTAGAGTTATAGTTGAGCTTAATCCTCTACATGCAAAACTTATAAAGTTTGTCGAGTTTTGTTATGTTCATTTTTCGTTGACCTTAACACATTGCTACTTGCGAGCTCTATCAAATCATGAGGTACATATATACATTTACATTGTCATAAAATAAAGGGTAATAATACCTTCATCTTCTGCCTGCCCTTTTCATTGTCTCTAATCATCTCTTCTTTACTGAAATTATATGCAAGTTAGAGTATACTACGGCGGATTACCATCAATTTTTATAATATATTATATTATAATCTCTTTTTACTGGTTCTAGCTTATTTTTTTAACCTTCTTTTATCCATGATTCATTACGACTCATAATTAAAAAAACTCTTATATAGTACTCCATCCGATCGTAAATAAGTGTTGTTTTAGCATTTTAATTTTAATTAACTTTATGTGTCATTTTACATCATCTAACATTATCTAGACAGTTAATTAAGGGTAATTAAGGTTGAGAATTGCTTATTGAAATTTTTTTTGTTTTGACCAACACTCTTCAATCAATTGCTTCAAATAAGTTGTGGATATTTAACATTGAGAAAAAATTTAAGATTTTAAATTTAATTAATACTTTTC
Source organism: Fallopia convolvulus (assembly GCA_964016875.1). Classification (NCBI taxonomy): domain Eukaryota; kingdom Viridiplantae; phylum Streptophyta; class Magnoliopsida; order Caryophyllales; family Polygonaceae; genus Fallopia; species Fallopia convolvulus. The sequence continues at coordinate 54,102,986 of OZ024722.1, forward strand.
TTAAATTTTGTGTTAAAAGTCAATCAGATAAAGTATAATTATTGTGTAGGTATCAAACAGACCCTACAATTTTTTTATGTTTATATAGGATAATATATGGTTTTATCATGATTTTTTTATGAAGATCGGATTCAAGGTGGAAAACACAAATTAAAGTCGATCTTATACCGGTAGAATCAATTCAATGGGGTTAATCGACTTTGTTAAAGTCAAGGACTGACTATATAGATAATAGATTACTAGATTTCGACCAAAAAAGATAACAGAAAGGGGAATTGAGCAAGGGGAGGGAGATATTATTAAGATAAGACTAGTTCAAGCCCAACGAGGCTACATGATCAGCATTAAGAAAACTAAGAGCGAAATTAGGAGGAGCATCAAAAAGCATGAGTTGCGAACCAACAGAAAGGCCATGATTTGCAAAGCAGTCGGCAGCTCTGTTAGCCTCGCGTCTAACCAGCTGTAGCTTGAAAGTCCACGGATTATTGTGCAGCAGTGATCGACACTTACAGACCATGGCATAGCTGGGGTGAGTAATGATCGACGGGGGATTGAGCAGCCTCACCACTTCAGCAAAGTCCGTTTCCACCTCGATCAATCTGTGAAATACCCAACTCAGCAGCCAGTCTCAGCTCTTGTTCCATTGCTTTAAGCTCAGCAGTAATGGCATGGCAGCTACCACAAGCGAAGGCGAAACGCGGATGAAGGTTCCATCATGGGCCCAGATCAGCCCAAACTTTGGACCATTTATTGATTTGTGTGTGTCATCCTTGCGCAGGGGCCATGCTAATCTTCTCTGTATCGTTCCAATTTTATCAGATGTCTCCGAAGAGACAAAAAAAATTAAGGCTAGTTAAAAAGACGATGAGAAAGAAATAGCGAACGAATAAGTGAATAACTACGTAAGCACACTTTTTCCATGATAAAGGTGACAAACAGTTGCCTTTCGCAATGCAAATCAAATCTTCTACTCCCTAACTATACTCCCCTACGACGTGATTGGGTCTTTCCAAATTACATTAAAAAAAAAACTTAAATATAAGTAAAATATTAAAAAATATCTTCTAATCAATTAAATTAAGGGAGTACAAGAGTGAGTATGATTAGGGAGTAGAAAAATCGGACCGTTCACAATGTATGTGGGGTTCAGCTAAAATTACGGTATGATTTTGGAAGAAATCATCATGGAATTCATAGTTTTTTTAAGAGTGTTTAATTGTGGATAACCCACCAAATTAGGTCAAAAGTTCAATAATTATAAACATTATATGTGCTATTTTGATTCTCAAAACCGCCCATTAACTCCTAATAAGTGATAACCAAACCGCGTACTGTTTATTACAAGCTCTACGGGTGAATCTAGATTTGCACAAAGTGACATAGTATCCATTCAAGCTAATAACATGACTCTTTTGACATGTAATTAAGTAGCTTTGTCAAGTAATACTTCCTTGTTACATCATTATTGTTATTTTAGATTAATTTATTTGTTTCAAAAGTATTTTTCATTCTACTCTTTTTAACACAAACTTTACACTTATATCATTATATTTATTGTTACTTTTTAATAAATGAAGGAATAGTTGTATTGGTAAATGAAAAAAAAAAGACATAAAATACTATGTTTATTTGTTACTTTTCTTAAAAAGTGTAAAATTATCTAAAATGACAATTATTATGTAACGGAGGGAATAGTAGAAAATACTTTGATATATTAGCTTAATCAGAATAATGGTTTTTCACATGTTGTTTATAGAAACTAAAACCATAAAACGGTCCTAATTCTTTTTAAAAACTTAAATTAATACAATTTAAGGCATAGGCTAAAAAATTGTTAGAATAGGTGCTCGTTTGGTTAAATACAGGAAGTATAATTCATATGAACTTAATTATGGGAATTGATTTCTCGGGTATTATAAATCATGGGAATTTGAAAAAATATTTGGTTGAAAACAAATTCCTAGTAATTAAGATTAAATTCCTCCATTTTTGTTCAAATCAAGGGAATTTAACTTCCTGTGTTTTATCCGTGAAAAAAATTTAACCAAACGCATACATTAGATGCTACTTCTTGGGTTTTTCTAAATCATAGGATTTTAGTAGATAACCAAACAAGCACTAAGTATTGTTTTGTTATTTTATTTTCTAAAACTCCTATAAAAAAAATAACAATGATATAAATATGTGTAGTTTTTTTTAGAGAGGTATACTATAATGATTGTGTGGTTATAGAATGGAACTCCATTAGACTTATGTGTTAGATCAAATCTATTTACCAGCCTACAAATATTCGACACGTACATATTATAAAGGCACGTAAAACAACATCTCAATAGAGTTGGCTATAACGGGCCCTTTTAAACTTTTGCCACGCCCCAGTGCAAGACAATTCGAAGGGTCACCTCGTACGTACCTTTGTGCTCCCATCGAGTAGGCATGAAAACCTGTGACCTAATTCATTAAACTTTACTTTTATATATTCTTGTGCAAGCTAGAAATGAAGTTGAAATATAGACCAGTGAGTTAAATCGCACTTGTGTGTGGTAGTAATTGAATGCGGCGATTTTTGAACCGTCATCAAAGTTAAAAGTAGGAAACATGATAGCGTATGATCAAGTGGTGTTGCAGCCTTGCAGCTAGCTAACTAGTGATGCCATAAGTTTTAGTATGCCATAAGTTTTAGTAGACATGCATAGATGAAACGGATTGAAGAAGGAATTGAACTACCTTGATTCTCCTCATAAGAGGGATTATATAGAAAGATTACAACTTGTTCTCCAAGGAATATCTTAGAGATATTCTATTAATTCTATCCTATAATATACAAGATATACAAGGTAAGATTTCTAGGAGATATTTAATAATATATTTTTCTAATACTCCCCCTCAAGTTGGAGCATGGGGATCAATAATGCCCAACTTGGAGAGTAAATACTGGAATGGAGTCTTGCCCAAGGCTTTAGTAAACAAGTCAGCCGGTTGTTGAGAAGTGGAAATGTGACAAAGATCAAGCTTCTTATCAACCACGAGATCTCGAACAAAATGACAGTCTATTTCAATGTGTTTGGTCCTCTCATGGAAGACCGGATTAGAGGCAATGTGGATTGCTGCTTGACTATCACAATGAAGTTGGACCGAAAACGAGTGAGCAATGCCGAGCGACCTGAGTAAGGATTTAAGCCAAATGATTTCAGAACATGTAGATGCCATAGCTCTATACTCGGCCTCCGCGGAAGAACGAGAGACGGTGACCTGTTTCTTTGTTTTCCACGAGACCGGAGAGTCACCTAAAGTGATGAAGTAGCCAGTGATGGAGCGTCGGGTTAGAGGACATGACGCCCAATCCGAATCGCAGTAAGCTCGTAAACGAAGATTGCTTGAGCTAGAAAGGAATAAGCCTTGCCCGGGATGCCCTTTTAGGTATCGAACAAGTCGAATAGCTGACTGCCAATGGATCTCTTTCGGCTGCTGCATGAATTGAGATAAAGTGTGTATAGAATAAGAGAGCTCCGGCCTTGTGATGGAAAGATAAATTAACCGCCCGATCAATCGCCGATATCGTTTTGGAGAGACAAAGGGTGGGCTGGAAACCGTTGCTAGCTGATGGTGAGAGTCCATCGGGAACTCGCATGGTTTACATCCAAGAAGTCCTGTCTCGGCAATTATTTCGAGTGCATATTTTCTTTGGGACAGAATTATGCCTTCGGAATTTCGAGCTATCTCCAACCCGAGAAAATATTTAAGATGGCCGAGATCTTTCATGAAAAAACACTTGCTCAAATATGCTTTGAAAGCTGAAATAGAGCTAGTATCATTACCGACGATGATGAGGTCGTCCACATATATAAGAACGTGAAGAACTGTTCCATGTCGTTCAAGAGAGAATAAGGAATAGTCAGCCTTGCTTTGCTTGAAACCGAAATTCCGTAGCGCTTGAGCCAATTTGGAAAACCAGTTTCGGGGTGCTTGACGGAGCCCATACAACGACTTCTGGAGTTTGCATACTTGTCCCGGAGAAAGGCCATCATAGCCCGGAGGAGGTGACATGTATACTTCCTCGTCCAAATCGCCGTGCAAAAAGGCGTTATGCACATCCATTTGGTGTAAGTCCCAGTTTTTAATGGCAGCGATCGAAAGAAACACTCGAACCGTACCCATTTTAGCAACGGGAGCAAAGGTTTCGGTATAATCGACTCCTTCAATTTGTCTATTCCCGAGGACAACCAGCCTCGCTTTATAGCGTTCAATGGCACCCGTAGAAGAATATTTGATCCGGAAGACCCATTTACATCCAATCGCCTTTTTCCCGGGGGGCAGAGATGATGGAATCCAGGTCTTATTTCGGTCGAGAGCATCTAATTCACGTCGCATAGCGTCGCGCCAATGCTGGTGTTGAACGGCCTCGGCGAAATTTGTGGGCTCATGGTCGGCTATAATGGCTGCAAGAAATAGAGAGTGTTGTGCCGAAAAATTTGAATGAGAAACTGAGGTAGAGATTGGATAAAGACTACCTGAAGACGGTGATGTTGTCAAGTCAGTGGGAGTAGGGAGTGGGGTGTCGGGTCCTGGCTGAACTGTGTGACAAATAAAGTCACGAAGAAGAACTGATGGTTGCCGAATTCTAGTGCTGTGCCGAGGAGCCGGAGGCAAAGGCGAAGCTGCTGAAGAAGAAGAAGAGGAGGAGGACTCGTTGTCGGAGGCAGAGCGAGAAGTCCCCCTGGCCGCAGGCGACAGATCAGAAATTGAGACAGAATCAGAATTTGGCGTAGTCAACAAGTCATATGCAGCTGGATTAGGAGTAGATGAATTTGTATCTGCAGTTGTAGATGGCGGTGGAGCAGAATAAGGATAATGGTCCTCGAAAAAAACAACATCCCGAGAGACAAATATGGTCTTCATTTCAAGATCAAAGAGTCGCCATCCCCTCTTTCCAATAGGATATCCAAGGAAAACGCATTTCCGACTTCGAGGGGCAAATTTATCTCGATCCCAGGGAATTTTTGATGCAAAACACAAGCATCCAAATACACGCAAGTGAGAAAAATTCGGTCGGTTGCCAAACAACAGTTCATATGGTGTCCGATTATTCAGAATAGGAGTCGGAGTTCTATTAATCAAATAGCAAGCGGTGAGTACACACTCTCCCCAAAATTCTAAAGGAAGAGAGGACTGAAACCTTAAAGCTCGGGCAACATTTAAGAGATGTCGGTGTTTCCGCTCAGCTCTGCCATTTTGCTGAGGAGTGTAGATGCATGTTGTCTCAAAGAGTATGCCCTGCGTAGCAAAGAATGGTTGAAGACACATAAATTCGGTCCCATTATCAGAATGAAATCTTTGTACTTTCTTGTGAAATTGTGTCTTGACCATCTCACAAAAATTTTTAACAAGTTGAGCAACCTCGGATTTTTGAGCCATCAAGTAAACCCAAGTAACCCGAGAGAAGTCATCAATAATAGTCAGGAAATAAGAGGCACCAGTGGTAGAGGGAACACTGTATGGTCCCCAAACGTCACAATGGACTAATTGAAATGAATTATCTGCTTTATTTGAGCTCAAAGGAAAAGCACTACGAGTTTGTTTAGCTTGAAAGCAAATGTCACATGGCAAATCAGCATGACTAACAACAAATCCTAAATCAGAAATGGAAGACAAAACTGAATTCGACGGATGTCCAAAGCGTTTATGCCACAAGCGAGACTGTTCAGATGAATGTGCTGCAGAAACTGAGCATAAACCTGATGATGTCCTGAAGTTCCTCAGCCAATAAACCCCACTCCGTTGCTCACCGACTCCAACCACCGTCTTCGTATTTGGATCCTGAAATACACATAAGCGGTCAGATAGAAGAATGGAGCAGCGAAGATCAGCCGTCAATTTTGCCACGGAAATCAGGTTACAATCAAGCATAGGAATAAACAAGACATGATGCAGGACAATAGTCTCAGTGAGATGCAAAGAACCTTCCTCAAGAGCCGATGCAAAGGAATTATTAGGTAATTTAATGGACACAGGAGAGATAGGAATAATATCCTGAAGACGAGTCCGATCACCCGTCATATGATATGAAGCACCTGTGTCAAGGATCCAGTTGGAAAAATTACAAGAACTTGTATTTGCTGAACCTGTTTTGGTATTCAGTGAGTTGTAAAGTTGAACCACTGATTGCCATTGGTCGGCATTCAAGCCAAGTGCTGAACGATCAGATGAATTTGGTTGAATGTTGTTGGAGACACCCTGTTGTTGGACAGAATTCACTTGTCCTGGTGTGCCTCGTTCGCGCCCTCGACCAGAGCCCTCGTCACCTGTCTTGGTTTGAGCAGCAAAGGCGAGAGCTTCTGAAGGAGTAGGGCTGAGATGCTCAGATTCAGAGTCAGAGGAAGCCATTGTCTAAAGTTGACAGAGGCTGTGCTACAGACCCGAAAAAAATTTGTGTTTGTAAAGATAACAGCGGAAGACTTAGATATTGGAGGATCGATAGCTCCGATACCATGAAACGGATTGAAGAAGGAATTGAACTACCTTGATTCTCCTCATAAGAGGGATTATATAGAAAAATTACAACTTGTTCTCCAAGGAATATCTTAGAGATATTCTATTGATTCTATCCTATAATATACAAGATATACAAGGTAAGATTTCTAGGAGATATTTAATAATATATTTTCCTAATAATAGATAATAAAGTTGAATGGGCCGATAAATTGGAGATCTAACATATATAAATTCAATAAGATTTCAAACAAAAATTAAGTGAAGTAACTTGTGAAATTATATAATAGATAATTTTAATTTCAAAATATTCATGCGAAAACTCTCAACCAATAGACCAACTTTCTTTTTACTTATAAGTGTCGGACTTCACTTTATCATTATCAATACAAAATGCTTGAAATGCATGTAGATCTTAAGTCATCAAACACACCTAATCACTCTGAATATTAAATAACTTTAATGGTACAAAAAAATTTAATTGTTGTTTCTTTGGTATGAATGTTGTTAGCGTTAATTTTTTGCAGGTGACTAAACTCAGGTGTGGTGGGATGATCATGTGCACCGCAATCAATCATTGCGTGTGCGACGGCATCGGCACGTCACAGTTCCTCAACGCCTGGGCCCACCTCACCAAAAATCCCAACTCTGATCTCCCAATCACGCCATTCCACTCCCGCCACGTGTTAGATCCCAGGTGCCCCTCTCAAGTTACCTTCACCCACCCCGGATTTACCCGAATTACCCCAGAAAATGACGGTGGGCACGTCAGCATCATCCAGTTTTTACAGTCCCAACCGCTTGTCCCCACCTCCATCATATTCACGCCCTCCCGAATCCTCTCCCTCAAAAGGGACTGCTCGTCGTCCACGAAATGCACCAATTTCGAAGCCCTGGCGGCTCACACGTGGCGTTGTTGGGTTAAGTCATTGGTCCACGTGGCACCCTCGGTCAATGCCAAGCTCCTCTTTTCGGTCAACGTTAGGAAGAAGATGAGGCCCGAGGGTTTGCCGGAGGGATATTACGGTAACGGGTTCGTGTTTGGATGCGCTGAAAGTACAAAGAGAGATTTGGTCACGGAAAAATTGTGCCACGGAATAAAATTAATACAAGAAGCTAAGGCAAATATAACCGATGCTTATGTAACATCGATGGTGGATTTGTTGGAGGATAAGATGGTGAGAACGGACCTCACGATGAGCTTGATTATTTCACAATGGTCAAAATTAGGGTTGGAAGAGGTTGATTTTGGTGAAGGGAAACCATTACATATGGGTCCGTTAACGAGTTATGTGTGTTGTTTGTTCTTGCCGGTTATTGATGACCCTAATTCTGTTAGGGTAAGTGTTCCCGTTCCACAGAATATGGTCGAAACATTTGAGAGTTGTATGATAGAATTAGATAGGGGTGAGACCGAGAAATGAGATTATTACTATGATGAAATCGAGAATAATCTTGTGTAAGAGAATTTTTAAGAAATAAGGATTTATGTATGTATGATTTTCGATCATAGTTTAAGATGAATATTTATGGATAAGAGAATGTTTAAGGAATAAGGATCTATATACTTATTATTTTAATTTTTTATAAATAAGAATAAATAAACTCTAGAAAAAATGTCAACTTAATAAAGGATTAACAACTTAATAAGCATGAAATTGATTGTGTGTGTACTCATATGCGACAAAAAAAAAGAAGCATATTTTATAGGGTTGAGCAAAATTTGCCGATCCGTTTATCCGATCCGAAAAATATGTCGATCCGATTCATATTTATCTGTAACCAAAAATATCCGTTTGAAATTGATTCGTATCCGATCCGGCTGATTTTTCCGAATACTCGGACCGGATACGGATCGAGGTTTAAGGTAAACGGATATATCTGAAATATCCGATACTATATATATATATTATATGTTTTTGAATAGGAAAACTAATATTTAAATAACATAAAGATGGTACTTCCTTCGTCCCATATTGTATGGGTTTTTAGTCAAATGCACATTTATTAAGAAAGTAGTTAATTTTGCTTTTGAATAAATAGTTTATCCTTTGTTTATGTGAAAAGTGAATTAATTACTCCTAATACCAAGAGGGATGACTTTTCATGTCCAACTAGAGAGCTAATCTCATCTGTTGGACGGGTCAAAATTAAGTTATATTTTATGTTTGTTATTATTTTAAATGCTAGGTTTTTGAAAATTATAACATATGCAAGTTTACTAAATTATAGTTTATTGAATTGCTTATGAAATATCATAACTAATTATACAATTAAAAAAAAAATATTGCAAATCATACAAAAACAAACTATTTGATTATTTAATCAGTGTACACTACATAACAATTAAAGATATAAAAATTTATTTTCCATCCAAATTTGGTTGGAATTATTTTGATTTTATTTGTTCAATCTACCATCAATTTCGCCAGTTTATTTTTTATAATTAATTTTTTTAAATTCAAATTAATGTGGTTCTCGTGCATATAAAATTGTGAATAGCCAACAATAATATTTTGTCATTTTTAAGAAATATGATATTATTTCTTTATATGTTTTATATCATACATAGTGTTTATTATTAATATTGTTCTAAAAGAAGAATCTAATTTTTTTGAAAGGAAATAGATTGTCAATTTGTAAATATGTATATAATGTCTTCAAATAAATTTTCAAATAATTATTTTATTTTAATATTGATGAAAATCAATACATAAATTTAGTGCATTTATTTGACTTGAGAGGGACAACTTTTATAGTTGTATAGAAGATTGGAAAGGATGAATTGAATGTCATCCGAATACCAAGAGTGACAATGTATTGAATATGGAGTATGTAAAAATAAATACAAATATAAAAAAAATCCAAATCAATCATATATAAATATTATACTCCCTCTGTTCTATTCTACTTGTCTTTCTAACCTCAAAATTTTGTTCAACAAAACTTATCCATTTAGGATTTTTATTTAATTAATATGTTGAAAAGTGTTTATATTGACTTTTTTCTCTCTATCTTTTGGCTATAAAGGGTAGTTAGTAATTAATTGGTGATTACATTTAGAAAATTTTGGATTTTCAATGATATTTTTTATATTTTCAACGAGTTTCTTAATATATGTGAAAAAATCTAAAAGGACAAGTAGAATAGAACGGAGGGAGTATATAGTTAAGAGATAAAGGATAATTTGGACTAACTACCTCCTTGCTTTTGGTTATTATTGTAATCTTGAATGGGGGTCCACTTAGATCCACTTCTTGGACATCCTCCATGATTGAAATGGTCGGTTCCGCCGGGATGATCTTGTTTGTTGGCTCATTCTTCTTCCCATTCTCCTTTTTAGTGCTCCATGTAAGCCACTTTCGGAATCGACTTTTTCCTTGGTTAGAGTTTCTAATTGGGATTATGAGAGGAGGAGAGGATAGTTTGGAAAGAGGATGGGTGAGAAAAGGAGGGTGAGTAGAGAGAGAAGAGAAGAAGGAAAGAGAGCTAGCCATGGAGCGAAGTGAGAAGAGATTTGAGATAGAAATAAAATGAGAAGAGAGGAGTGCCGGAAGTGAGAAGAGGAAGAGTAAAAACATCACCCTTTATATAGAAATGGGGGAAAAAAAGAAAAGGACTATGTAGTGGCCGATTAAGTGTAATTACAAGGCAACCGTGGGGCCGCTAGTTCTTTCATGTCCATAAATATCTCTCTCGACTTCTGTAATATTCTATATTAAACCATGCACTAATACTAGTGACCTAAGTATTGGTGTGATAAAACATGTAATGGAATATAGGTAGAAAATACCCTAAGTAGGGAACCGGGTTCATGATAAATTAACTTCAGATGTCACACAACCATTAGTATGTGTGTTTAGCTCATTCACTATGACTTTGACAATTGATGAGTAGATCAATGAAATCACAAACAATGCTGCTTGAAAAACACCATATCTACCCTTTATAAACCATGGCTTGATCTCCTGCAAGATACATACAAATATAAAAAAAAATCAAATCAATCATATATATATATAATAGTAAAGTCGTTGAACTGGTATGAACTAAATTCCTCCTTTCAAGTTGTAAATTTTCCACTTCTTATTTCTTTTCTTTTTTCACATATCTGATGTCCAAATTATTCTTTTATCTCTTAATTATATCAAATCCTGATAAAAATAAACTCCAGAAAACTAAATACCTCCTTGCTTTTGGTGATGATTATGATCTTGAATGTAGGTCCACTCACTCCGGTCTTGATACGACGGAGTTGTGTTAAAAACTCTATAGATAGAGTAATAAACCCTCTCATGAAAATAAGAAACCCTTTAAAAAATCATAAAAAGAAAAAAGATTTGGAAAGAGAAGGAATGAATCTCAGCCTTTTATTTGTTAATTAATGGTTAAGATTTTTTAAACTCTACCTAGAGTAACTCCACCTTAGCTAAATCTCACTCCGGTCTACTTCTTGGACATCGTCTGTGAGTGAAATGGTCGGTTCCGAGATGATCTTCTCTTTAGGTTCCATCTTCTTCTCATTCTTCTTTTTACTGCTCCATATAAGCCAGTTACATAATCGACTTTTTCCTTTGTTAGAACTATTAATTGGAATTATGAGAGAACGAGAGGATGGTTTGGAAAGAGGAGGGGTGAGAAAAGGAGGGTGAGTAGAGTGAGAAGGGAAGAAGGAAAGAGAGCTAGCCACGGAGCGAAGTGAGAAGAGATTTAAGATAGAAATAAAATGAGAAGAGAGGAGTGCCGAAAGTGAGAAGAGGAAGAGTAAAAACACCATCCTTTATATAGAAATGGGAAAAAAAGAAAAGGACTATTTAGTGGCCGATTAAGTTCAATTACAAGGCAACCGTGGGGCCGCTAGTTCTTTTATGTTCATAAAGATCTCTCTCGACTTTTGTAATGTTCTATATTAAATCATGCACTAATACTAGTGACCTAAGTATTGGTGGGACAAAACATGTAATGGAATAGAGGTAGAAAATACCCTAATTTGCGAACCAGGTTCATGGAAATTAACTAGCGGCCCTCTTGCCCTCGCAAGGGTTCTACCCGAATCTTAAGGCAAACTCTCGAGAAGCTCTTCGTGCGCGATCTTACACCCTCGCAAGGGTTCTACGCGAATCTTAAGGAAAGTGGATGGACCTCTTGCCCTTCTCTTTTATTAAACGTGGATTTACACTCCGTTTAATATTAATGCTTGTTTGATAATGACTTTTTTGTTCAAATAAATAAACTTAGGTTTATTTAATGGCCTCGTTATTCTTACTATTTCGTACTATGCTAGCACTGAATTTTAGGACCGATGATTTATGGTCTTATGTGTTTAAGTGTCTCATTTGAGACCATGCATGGAATATCATTGGGGTATCGAGGACTAGCTCGATAACTGTTTATTCTAGGATGAAATAGACCTATATACTCGGGATGGAAGAGACCCGATATCCTCAGGATAAAAGAGGCATGCACACTCAGGATGAAAGAGGCCAGAATACTCAAGATGAAAGAGACATGTATACCTAGGATGAAAGAAGCGAGAAATTCTTTCGGTTTACCCATTCGTAATACCGAATTAAACATTTCCCATGGAAGTGTAACGTAAAATAAAAATATTCCATTATGGAAGAGTATAACATACGATATGAACTCAGGAATTCAAAATCCCTCTTTTTTCGTTGACCTAGTCTCCCTAGGGGTTGCCCCAGTTACGAGACAACAACTAAGATAAGTAGTTGTTTGACTGATAAATAAAGATTTCTCGAACTAATTTTATGTGTAACACCCCGACTTCCGACGGGGCGCTACTAAGAAATAGACCTTACTAGGTACTATTAAATAGGTTGACAACTACACTTTAGGATCTTGCAACGCAGGCACGACGAGAAAACATAATAAAACATCCAACCTTTCCTTTAACGAAAACATTAAAAATATAGTTATGCATGTATTCCCGAAAACCTAAGTATTCAAATCCGACACAACTCTTACTAATACTGAACTCTTCGGACAAAATGATAATAAATAAAATATAATACTAACTTCATCTTTAGCAAGAATAAAATCAACGTCCTAAATATCATAAGTAAACCAGCGTAAAACCCATCCCACTATGACACGCACTCTTTACCGCTCCGGCCCGCCATCTAGCCTCGGTTCCTGCACGGCTCCCTGGTTCATACCTGGAACTGAAAAAATATTCCCCGAAGGGTCAGCTTCTAATCTACCAAGTTAGAGAGAATACGGAAATTGCAGAACATTTAAAAACATTGCTAACGTCAGCATACAAATCCACAATCGCAATCATAAATCTAAAGGCCAATACCTAAATTAGTTATATCAGTCACACAGAACCACATATGCATTCACAATCACAATCTCATAACAAGCAGTTCCTCTTTTTCCACAATCCGACTTCCAAGGCGCTCATCACCGCGCCGAGTGCAGAGGCAGGCCTTCTCACTCCACTTCACAATCTCCCTTCTAAACCCCCGGCTAAGCCTCCACTGGAGCACTTGCCAAAAACACACAGATGAAAATTTTCGTTTTGAAAGGGGCACGGTTTCCCAGTCACACGGGTCAACGTAGCTAACTCTTCCTCCACGCCAGCTACGATGGGCCGTGTCGGAACGGTACCAACACAGAGAAAACGTTCCAAAAATATATTTCCGATAAAATACATTCAAAACCATTCTACGCACACAACAATTCCAGAAGTTCAAAACAATTTAAAAAGGTATTCGGGACTAGTTCCCAAAACTCGCCCTACAATAACGATACGCAATCTAACAAAGTAGAGAAGAACCGAGCAAGTCGAAAAACGACTTACCTCGAAGTGAAGGATCCTCGAAGAAAACGGGACTATGATCTCAAACGGAAACGATTCCCTAAAGAATTATAAGGGAAAGGTTAAATTAAATATAAGCCGAACCAAACTAACCTAACGAAAAAAAACCACTTCTAATTTTCCTAACTACCGACTTTTATTAAAGAATTCCCTTAACTATGCTAAACCATGCCACATTATTAGTATTGTCCTACTTGATCACGAAACCCAGCCCACTTATAATTACTTCTCACTGTCCGAAATACTTGGCCCAAACCCACCATCTTGGCGGACCCTTAAACCAACCCAACTACCATTAAAAGTTGAAACTAAATCCAGCCCAATTGGGCCAAGAATGGCCCAGTTCCCCAGCCCGTCTCCCTCACCAACTAGTTGACCGTACCAGGAGCTTTGACCAGGCCTCGCGGGCCCCACTCCCCTTTCTTCAACCTCGCGCCGACTCCGTTTCCCGACCCCTGCTCTCTGCTCAACTTCCCCCGCCTTGCTCGCTCTGCAACCACGCCCGACGGTTATCAACGAGGACGGAGCTGACTATTACTTGCCGTCCGTTCACGCCCACCTTCTTCCTCGATTGGAGAACGCCATTCCGATTCCTCCTTCTTCCTCGGTCGGAATCACGCCAGGCTTCGCGATCCCCTCGTTCAACTGGTTCGCCTCCTCCGACGAGTTCGTGACCTCGCTTGGCCGTGTTTTACTTCCCCGTCCAGCGCGCATCGGAGGAAGGCAGCGGCGAACTCCCCCGCCGTCCTTGTTCACGGTCACGCTGACCAATTCCGCCGGCACTCATCATCGCCCTCCCTCTCGTCCCAAGTTCCGGCCATGGCGTACTCCGACCCATCCCTAGACTAGTGCCCGCCCACGACAACCGTAATAAAGAAAGACAGAGGAAAGGAACCCTTACCGACGAACTATGAGAATTTCGGCGAAAATCCGACGACGAAATCAACGGACACGACGACTGTTGGAGACTGGCGAAGAATCACGGCCGACGACCGCCCAAGAGAACCGCAAACAGAAAGTAAGCAGGGGAATTGTATGTGATACGGAGGGAGAAAACAATGGCGAGTTGGCTTACCGGTTTGAAGACAAAACAAACGATCCCAGCGAGAATTGGAATCAGACGTGAGAACGATACGCGAGGAACCCGGGGTCAAGTGCAATTATAGGCTAGGGAGTTTACGGAAGTGGTTACGATCCTAATTGATCTCTAAGAAATATTAGTTAAGATAAGATCAGGTTGTTTTAATTTAATTATTTTGGCTCTAATTGGATAACTATTTAGATCCCTGATAGAATAGATAAGAAAGTTTTTGGCTAACTATAATCAATTAATTTATCAATACTTTTATATGTAGATATTTATTACTAGATATTTTAAAGTTATTTACTTTACCCCGATGACTAGAAGGAAATAGCTTGCGGGCCAAGAAAACGGGACCAATACGAGACAGATTAGAATCGAGTATTACATTATGACACATCAAAGCCCTTAGAAATATTACTTCTTTTCATGGAACCCTGCTCTAGTGATGTCTGTAATACCCCATCTTATAATCCAGGTTGTTACCTAGTTATGAACCACACTTGGGTCCACCAGAACAAGCCTGACAACAATTTCACGAATATTGGACCTTGCAACAAAGGCACAACAAGAAAAGCCAAGAAAAACATCCACCTTATATCTGCTAAATCAGTTTTAGGAAAACATTATGCATGCAACTATAAACAAACTAAACCACATACTAAACTTTAACTACACCACCAAGTACCTATACAACATTGCCTTAGACTATCTTACAACCAAAACCGACTATCTTCACAACAAAAGAACTTAAACCAAACATCTTTCTCCTATGACACGATACGTCGAGAACGAGCATCGCCATCCAGAAATTGATCTCCTGGCACATCTCCCACACCAGAATCTTTACCTAAAAACATTGGAACATAAACACATTAGCTAACAATCCTGGTATGGGCCAAACAGGCAAATCAAATATGTAGAATAAAACATAGATTATTAAGATAATGCGATCAATCATTCATATACATACCAAACTAATATATAAATCCAAAACACATTATATAATTATATAGACTAGCATATCAATTTCCAAACCAACCTTCAATTCCACCATAATCCATAAGCATAAAATTAATTAATCAATAAATCGCTCATGCAATATATATCACAACAACCAGCAACAATTCAGCCATAACCCAAGCCATAATCATTCTCCAATTCAGGCAACCCGAACCTGCCTTTGAAACATGGTACAAGGCTAGCGCGCACGCTAAACTCATGCCCATTTTCTTTCCCATCACCCTTCTTTCCCCAGCTAAGCCTCTACTAGAGCACTTGCCAAAACAATCAATTTTTGAAGGTGATCTCCACACGCCGCATGACTATGTCCGGGGTCTCTTCTCCATCGACTTGTCCGTGTCCATAATCATACCCGCAGAGATCAGTTTTGCACACAATAAAAATTATTGAAATTGTTCCAATAACTTTCAAGTATAAAAATATACTAGGGAATAATATTCCAAAATAGAGTTCCACGCATTCAATTCACTAGTTTAACACATAACATGATCACAAGCTAAGTAAGTCTAGACGACTTACCTTAAACGATGAATTCTCAACGATATCGGAATGGACTTGTCAAATTAGATACCTAGGGAGAAGAATAACACTCAATAAGAAATAGAGATTTACCCAACTCCGGTTAAATTAAAAGAACTCGACCCGACTAAACCATGACTAACGAGTTGACTTAGTATCAACAACACATGTACCTCGTCTTGGTTTTACTAATCGAACTAGCGATTACAAATATATTCTAAGTGTCCACTCAAGAAATTACTACTTGATTAGTCCAATATAAATTTAATATAACCCATCCATAAAGAAATTGATCAAGTCTATAATTATCCATATGAACTTTATTCACATTCAACTATACATATGAATACAATCTTCTTTCAAAATTTACTAACTAGCATCATCTTACATACGTATATCTATTAACAAACCATTCATGTACGAGGCCATCTCCCAGCTTTAGTTTCATTACCACAACACCCATAACAATTTTAAATGAAGGTAATTCAAACTAACAACTAAACCCATTTAGCCATACCCGAACTCTCATTCCCGAGCTCTACCATATCCACTCAACTAGTGAATTCAAGAATTGGCTAGTCAAGACATTAATACTATGTACAAGAACTGCAAGGGAGAGGAACCTCTCACCGTTAACGGATACACCGAATTGGAGGCGAGGACCAACTCAAATAAGTACTCAAAGAAAGCGATGATAAACAGCGACAACTTGTGACCTTCTAGCGTTTTTGCTTGTTGGCGGAGATTGCTAATGATGACTAGTGGAGGAAGATAGCCAAAGGTTGGAACGAAGGAAGGAGAGAGAAACGGGGAAGGGAGCTGCCTTAGGAGGGAGACGAGAGTTAAAGGAAATAAGTGCACACATCTAGAGATTTAACGGAAAAAAAAGATAATAAGGGATAAGTACAGAGGGTTCTTCTAGCTAGCTTAGGTAAAAGGGAAAGCTATTATGTAAGCTTCCCTTTGCTTACTAACGAAGCATTCAAAAGATAGAAACCAAATTTTAACAAATTTGGCTTAATAAATAACAATAATAGTTTAAATTGGTTACTTTACATCAACAAAGAGGTTAGAAATAGGGTAGAATTTCTATAGTTACATTCAAGACATACTATATTCTACCCAAATAAATACCAGACTTCTTATAATTTAAGAAATTCTTGATCAATGGTATTGTCAAAGAAATTTATTAATTATTCAATTTACTAAGTAACGAAATATTTATAACACCCCGTCTTTCCATAGGGCGCTACTTAGAAATAGACCTTACTAGGTACTATTTAAGTAGGTTGACAACTACACTTTAGGATCTTGCAACGCGGGCACGACGAGAAAACATAATAAAAACATCCAACCTTTCCTTTAATGCAAGCATAGAAAAACATAGTTATGCATGTATTCCCAAAAATATAAATATTCAAACCCGATAACACTCTTACTAATACTGAATTATTCTAGAAATCATAATAAACAAGACATAATACTAACTCCAGCAAAATAATAAATCCAACATCCTAATATGTAATAAATATAATAAAGTAAACCCAACCCACTATGTCACGCGCTCTTCACCGCTCCGCCCCGCCATCTGGCCTCGGTTCCTGCACGGTTCCCTGGTTCATACCTGGAACTGAAAAATATTCCCTGAAGGGTCAGCTACTAATCTATCAAGTTAGAAGGAATACGGAAATTGCAAAACCTTTTAAAAGCATTTCTAAAGTCAGCATCCAAGTCCACAATCGCACTCATAACTCTAAAGGTCAATACCTAAATTAGTCATAATTAGTCACACATAGCCACATATACATTCACAAAACACAACCTTACAACAACGCAATTCCTCCATCTCGCAATCCGACTTCCAAGGCGCTCGACCCCGCGCCGAGTGCAGAGGCAGGCCCTCTCACTCCACTTCACAATCTCCCTTCTAACCCCGGCTAAGCCTCCACTGGAGCACTTGCCAAAACACATAGATAATAATTTTCGTTTTGAAGGGGCACGGTTTCCCTGTCACACTGGTCATACATAACCAACTCTTCCTCCACGCCAGCTACGATGGGCCGTGTCGGAAACGGTACCAACACAAAGAAAACGTTCCGAAAATCTCTTTCCGATAAAATGCGTTCAAAACCATTTACACACAACACACCAATAAGTTCAAACAATTTAAAAAAAATACTCGTGACTAGTTTCCAAAACCCGTCCTACAATAACGGTATATGATCAAACATGATAGACAAGAACCGAGCAAGTCGAAAACGACTTACCTCGAAACGAAGGATCCTCGAAGAAGACGGAAATTAAGAGTGTGGAAAAAAACGATTCCCGGCAAGAGCTGTTAGCAACCTGGCGTCTTTCAGCGGCAACGGTAATACCGCTCCTTCGGAGCGGCGACGACGGAAAAAAAAAACGGTGTCACCGGAAACAGAAAGACGTCAGCGAAGAAGGTGACCGTTGATCCACCGTCGGGGTGATTGGAACCGAAAAGGAAGGAACTCGATAGATGGACTCGCCGTCAATTGGAAACAGAGCAGGAAGAGGACATAGTAGATGAGCGGCTTCTCGGTTTCACGAGATTAATTCAGTGTTTGGGTGGAGGCTCCGAAGATATTATATACTTAGGGTTAAGCCTAAGATATATTTTTTTTTGGTTAGTTGGGCTTAAAAGATAAGATTAACGAAAAAGAATTAAGAGATTGGGTAAAAAGGTATAGATAACTTTGTAATTTATATAATAGGTATAAATATAATTTATTTAAAGGTATTGATAAGGTCTAGCGGATTATAAAATTAAGAATTACTCTTGAGGTTATTTGCGGGTCAAGACAACTTCCTTTTTTTTTACCGAAAATGAGATCGAGTATTACATACTATCCCCCTTAAGAAAGTTTCGTCCCGAAACTTTTTATAACAAAGGAACTATATCTCGAGGTTTCACAACCTCTCCCCCTAAAAATAAAATGGGTTCGTCCTCGAACCGGAATTTATTGATGAAGACAAACATAACTAATACTATCCATTCAAAACAAAAGCAATCAAATAATCAGACGGTCAAACAGGCAAGTCAAAATGAACAACAATCACACAAGCAATCATCGAATCCGAAACAATTCACTAATTACTAACCTTCCCCTCAAACGCCTCTACTAGACTCGGGTAGATCTCTGGATAACTCTCACTCATCTTGGACTCAGTCTCCCAAGTGGCCTCCTCGACTCCCCGTCGAGACCATTGAATCAACACTAAAGGAATCTCCTTGTTTCGCAGCTTCTTCATCCGTCGATCTAGAATCTTCAATGGTTGCTCCCGGAAAGTGTGATCTGGTTCCACCACTAACTCCTCATAATTAAGTCTGTGACTAGGGTCGAGAACATACTGTCTCAATTGTGAAACGTGGAATACAGGATGAACTCCGTCTAAAGTAGGCGGTAATGCTAGCCTGTAGGCCACCTCGCCCACTCGTTCCAGAATCTCAAATGGACCGATATAGCGGGGACTTAACTTCCCTTTCACCCCGAATCTCCTGACTCCACGGGTAGGAGATATTCTCAACCAGACGTGTGCTCCTACCTCAAACTCCAATAGTCTACGCCTCTTGTCCGCATAGGACTTCTGTCGACTCTGAGCAGCTAACATTCTCTCCCGGATCAAGGCCACCTTCTCGATCGTCTCCTTAATCATATGTGGCCTCTCATCTACTACGTCTGAGGGGTCATCCCAACATAGCGGTGTCCTACACCTCCGCCCGTATAAAGCCTCATAAAGATCCATCTGAATCGATGAGTGCCAACTATTATTATAGGCAAACTCCACCAAAGCCAAGTAGTCCGACCACTGACCTCCCCAGTCTAGCACGCAGGACCTCAGCATGTCCTCTAGAGTCTGAATCGTCCTCTCTATTTGGCCGTCTGACTGCGGGTGGTAAGCAGTCGTGAAATGCAATCTCGTCCCCAATGCCTCATGTACCTGCTGCCAATATTTGGAAGTAAAACGCCCGTCACGATCCGACACAATCGTCTTAGGCACTCCATGTAGTCTGACTATCTGACTGATAAACACCTCTACTAGCTTGCTCACTTGCCATGTCTCTCGAATATGCAAAAATCGAGCAGTCTTTGTCAATCGATCCACCACTACCCAAATGGCATCATGGCCTCTACTGAGTCTCAAACCTGTGACGAAATCCATGGAGATGTCCTCCCACTTCCATTCTGGAATAGGGAGTGACTGAAGCATTCCTCCAGGTCTCTGGCGCTCGATCTTCACCTGCTGGCAGACTTGACACTTAGCGACAAATCTCGCTACATCCGGCTTCATGTCATCCCACCAATAAAACTGTCGCAGATCCTTAAACATCTTACTCGCCCCGGGGTGGATTGAGTAAGGTGTAGCATGGGCCTCCTGCAAAATCTTCTGCCTCAACTCTGCATCTCGAGGCACACAAATCCGACCACGCAAACACAAAATACCATCTGCTCTCTACACAAAGTCGGGTGCCTCTCCACGGCTCAATCTCTTCCTCAGATCCTGAATCATCGGGCAACTCTCCTGCTTCTGCCTCACTTCCTCAAGCAAGGACGGCTGACACTCTAGGGCCCTCAGGCTGCCCCGGTAACGCTGAATTTGTACCTCAATACCGTACCTCATCAGCTCTCTCTGTAACTCTGGCTGAATTGTCAAATGAGCCAACATACGCTCCTGAGGCGTCTTCCTACTAAGTGCATCAGCGACCACATTCGCTTTCCTTGGGTGGTAAAGGATCTCAAGGTCGTAGTCCTTCAGTAACTCAAGCCATCTCCTTTGTCTCATATTCAACTCCCTCTGTGTGAAGATGTACTTGAGGCTCTTATGATCTGTCATCACTTAGCAGGTGCTCCCATACAAGTAATGACGCCAAATCTTCAGAGCATGTACCACAGTTGCCAACTCCAAGTCATGAGTGGGGTAATTCTGCCTGTTCGGTTTCAACTGTTTGGAGGCATAAGCTATCACCCTGTCCCTCTGCATCAGCACACAGCCCAAGCCTATCTCGGAGGCGTCACTGTAAATCACAAAATCCTCATTCCCCTGAGGAAGAGCAAGTATAGGAGCCGAAGTCAACCTCCCCTTCAGCTCGTCAAAACTCCGCTGGCAGGCTTCATTCCACTCAAAGCGAGTGGTCTTCTTAAGCAGGTTGGTAAGTGGTTGGGCTATCCGGGAAACCCTTCCACAAACCTTCTGTAATACCCCTGCTAGTCCTAGAAAGCTCCGCACCTCTTTCACATTCTTCGGAGGCTCCCAAGCCTTTACAGCCTCAATCTTCAAAGGGTCCACCATAACTCCCTGGGCGGATACCACGTGGCCTAAAAAGGTAACCTCAGACATCCAGAAATCACACTTGGACAACTTCGCAAACAACCGATGATGTCTCAATACTCCCAACACCAGCCTAAGATGCTCGGCGTGCTCCTCCTTACTCCTAGAGTAGATCAAGATGTCATCGATGAACACTACTACAAATCTGTCCAAGTAGTCTATAAACACCCGATTCATCAGCTCCATAAATACAGCGGGTGCATTCGTCAGTCCGAACGACATCACTACAAACTCATAATACCCATATCTCGTTCGGAAAGCCGTCTTGGGAATATCCTCCTCCCGAATTCTTAGCTGGTGGTATCCCGACCTCAAATCCACCTTGGAGAACACCATAGCCCCCTACAACTGATCCAACAAATCATCAATACGTGGCAGCGGATATTTGTTCTTGATGGTAACTCGATTCAACTCCCGGTAGTCGATACACAGATGGAGAGAACCATCCTTCTTCTTTACAAACAAGACTGGAGCTCCCCATGACGAAGCACTCGGTCGTACATAACCCCCTTCTCCAATAACTCCTCCAATTGAGCCTTCAGCTCCTGCATTTCCATCGGGGCCATGCGATATGGGGCTCTCGAAATCGGTCTCGTCCCCGGCTCCAACTCAATACCAAAATCTACCTCTCTCTAAGGAGGCAGTCCTGGAAGCTCCTCGGGAAAAACGTCCTCAAACTCGCACACTACTGGTATATCCTGAATGTGCGGTCTCTCCTTCTCCCCTTGTAGGACATAACACCAATATCCTACACATCCATCACTGAGCAACTTGGCGGCCTTTACCATACTAATCACCGATCCGGGCCCCTCATGCTCTAACTCCTGACACACATGTCTGGTCCCATCATCTGCTATCACTGTAACTGTACCCTTGTGTGCATCCAAAACAACTCGGTAGCGTCTCATCCAGTCCATCCCTAGAATCACGTCATCGTTCGGCGACAACTGCATTACTATGAAATCCGCATATCAATTCCTCTTCCCTATTCTAATAGGGCACTGTAAAATCTCCTTATTCCCGCTCACCTTACCGCCGTAAGGCAGCCCCACAACAAATGACACCCCCTTAGTACAAGTCAGTCCTAGTCTAGCCACGCAAGCAAAAGACATAAAAGAATGGGTAGCACTTGTATCAAACAGTATATGAACAGGTCTAGACTGAATCCAAATCGTACCTGTAGCAGTCGGCGCGTGTAAGGCATTAGCCCTCCTCATCTCAAACATACGAGGCTGATTGCCCCCAGTAGTACTGACTCCTGCGATGCGACCTCTGCCCTGACTCGGTGCCTGTTGAAACTGCTGAGGCTGACGACGAGGCACCTGGTTCACTGTTCCCGGTGACGATCCCAGTGAGGGTGCTCCCACATTACAGTACTACTGTAAATGGCAAGGCTTCCCACAAGTGAAGCAGCTCCTGACTGGCTTTGGGCACTGACTCCTCAAATGAGCAGTGCTTCCATAGTTGAAACACTCTCTTAGCCCTCTAGTGGACTGACTCTGACGACACTGATCCTGACGACCCTGTGAATGAAACCCTGATCGCTGCTGCTGAGACGAGCCGGGACGACTATCTCTCCTAGGCTCTGTCGGGGCAGACAACTTCTGCCTCTTGCTCCCCGTGGCATGTACCTCTAGCTGACTCTGTCGGGTCGTGGCCATAACATAAGCCAAAGCAGACTGTTGAACATCTATCAATGTCGCGAGTCGGAGACCAGACAAATAGGCACGTAAATGCGGCTGCAACCTTTTTAGAAAGGTCGCGATCTTCAACTCCTCAGTAGGGGCAGCATTCTGCACCACCGCCAACTCTTCCTGAAACTTCAGAATAGCCTCAGCTATTGTGATATTTTCGGGTCCAGCATCCCGAAAAGCAGCCTCCCGATCCATCCTCACCACCAGAGGAAAATATTTGATCTCGAATCCTCCTCTCAAACTCCTTGAAAGTCACCTCAGTCTGGTGATCCCTACACAACTCCCACCAGTCAAAAGCACTCTCTTGTAGCAGACTCTGTACCAAGGACATCTTCCTCTCCTCCGGTGCCTGAATGGAGTCCAACGAAGATTTCACCCTCCTCAACCACTGCTCCACGTCGGAACCTTGAGCTCCAGCAAAGTTTGGCACCCCAGTCTTCCTAAACTCCGCGAGCCACTTGTCAGGCTGAGGCTCGCGATACTGTCTCCTCGGTTCGACCACACGATCAGCTATCACTGGTCCTCGCGAATCTGGCAGTGCTCCCAATTGGGCTGCCAAAACAGAGTCTGGTCTTGGTGCCCTCCTCTCAGCCCCTTGTTGCCCCACAACCGCGTTCAGATTAGGTGCAACCCCCGCACCCATCAAAGTCTGCAACAACAGCTGGATCGCATCGTTCACCTCTGGGGCCAACCCTGCTGGTGGCACTCCTCCTCCCACTTGTGCCCCGTTAGCTGGGGAACTCCTCCAGCGACAGATGCATTGTCCCCCTGATGAACAGCAGCAGCCACATCCTGACTCTCAGCAACCTCCTCTTGATGAGAAACATTATGTTGTACCTTTGGCTCAGCAACCACACGACCCTCTCCTCTACCCCGGCCACGGCCCCTACCTCGGCCTCTACCGCGGCCTCTTCCACTGGCTTCAGCAACTCCCGCTCTGGTTGGTGGGGCCATCTATAACAGAAAGTCCCACAGTCAAAACTTAAACATCCTATTTATTAACGTAATTCTTACTATTCTAGGTGAGGTCCTTCGGCGGATGGGGCGGAGTCGCGACGTGTCACCTACCCCCTGTATGCAACATGCCTACCCCAGTAAAAACATTTTAAAAACACCGGCCGGTTTTGGTTTTAAGTTGGACCTCGGGTACACTCGTTGGTCAGTTCCTTGTGCCCTGTTGTCAACCTCGCTCTGATACCAATTTGTAACACCCCGTCTTTCCATAGGGCGCTACTTAGAAATAGCCCTTAATAGGTACTATTTAAGTAGGTTGACAACTACACTTTAGGATCTTGCAACACGGGCACGACGAGAAAACATAATAAAAACATCCAACCTTTCCTTTAATGAAAGCATAGAAAAACATAGTTATGTATGTATTCCCGAAAACATAAATATTCAAACCCGATAACACTCTTACTAATACTGAATTATTCTAGAAATCAAAATAAACAAGACATAATACTAACTCCAGCAAAATAATAAATCCAACATCCTAATATGTAATAAATATACTAAAGTAAACCCAACCCACTATGTCACGCGCTCTTCACCGCTCCGCTCCGCTATCTGGCCTCGGTTCCTGCACGATTCCCTGGTTCATACCTGGAACTGAAAAATATTCCCCGAAGGGTCAGCTACTAATCTATCAAGTTAGAAGGAATACGGAAATTGCAAGACCTTTTAAAAGCATTTCTAAAGTTAGTATCCAAGTCTACAATCGCACCCATAACTCTAAAGGTCAATACCTAAATTAGTCATAATTAGTCACACAAAGCCACATATACATTCACAAAACACGACCTTACAACAACGCAATTCCTCCATCTCGCAATCCGACTTCCAAGGCGCTCGACCCCGCGCCGAGTGTAGAGGCAGGCTCTCTCACTCCACTTCACAATCTCCCTTTTAACCCCGGCTAAGCCTCCACTGGAGCACTTGCCAAAACACATAGATAATAATTTTCGTTTTGAAGGGGCATGGTTTCCCTGTCACACTGGTCATACATAACCAACTCTTCCTCCACGCCAGCTACGATGGGCCGTGTCGGAAATGGTACCAACACAGAGAAAACGTTCCGAAAATCTCTTTCCGATAAAATGCGTTCAAAACCATTTACACACAACACACCAATAAGTTCAAAACAATTTAAAAAAAATACTCGGGACTAGTTTCCAAAACCCGTCCTACAATAACGGTATATGATCTAACAGGATAGACAAGAACCGAGCAAGTCGAAAATGACTTACCTCGAAATGAAGGATCCTCGAAGAAGACGGAAATTAAGAGTGTGGCCAAAAACGATCCCCGACAAGAGCTGTATGCAACCTGGCGTCTTTCAGCGGCGACGGTAATACCGCTCCTTCGAAGCGGCGACGTAGTCCGACGACGAAAAAAAAACGGTGTCACCGGAAACAGAAAGACGTCAGGGAAGAAGGTGACCGCTGATCCGCCGTCGGGGTGATTGGAACCGAAAAGGAAGGAACTCGATAGACGGACTCGCTTTCAATTGGAAACAGAACAGGAAGAGGACATAGAAGACGAGTGGCTTCTCGGTTTCACGAGATTAATTCAGTGTTTGGGTGGAGGCTCCGAAGATATTATATACTTAGGGTTAAGCCTAAGATAGATTTTTTTTGGTTAGTTGGGCTTAAAAGATAAGATTAACGAAAAAGAATTAAGAGATTGGGTAAAAAGGTATAGATAACTTTGTAATTTATATAATAGCTATAAATATAATTTAGTTAAAGGTATTGATAAGGTCTAGCGGATTATAAAATTAAGAATTACTCTCGAGGTTATTTGCGGGTCAAGACAACTCCCTTTTTTTTTACCTAAAACGAGATCGAGTATTACAATATTATCGACATGGAGTAATACTCAACGATCAATATTTT
The DNA here is from genome assembly GCA_964016875.1 of Fallopia convolvulus. Lineage (NCBI taxonomy): Eukaryota > Viridiplantae > Streptophyta > Magnoliopsida > Caryophyllales > Polygonaceae > Fallopia > Fallopia convolvulus. Next base: position 54,128,885 of record OZ024722.1, read on the forward strand.
ATAGTAATTAAAATAATTTTTATGAGCAAATAATATTGACTAATTTATCCTTCTATAATGGAGAGGGTTATTACAATGTCTTATCTCCAAAGAAATCTCGTATTTCTTTTCTGCAAGAGTTTGACTTGCTTCCTAATGGAAGCACATCCTCGTAATATCAGACTTGTTTCAGAATTTCTTAGCCTTTTCCCTTTCAATAGAAGTATTAAATGTTGGATTATTGACCAATCACCATCATTTAGAGATCGATACCAATATGCTCCGTTAATATCATAGCCGCCATTCACTTACTAGTCTTTCATTAGACTAACCCGTCCACTCTCTCTTTCTTTTTCTTGCATGTTCGGACATCAAGATGCAAAGGCATGTTTCTCCAAGACCAAGAATCCAAAGATAGAAGTAGTAAGGAAACCTATTGAGGAAGGATCAAATCCGATCCCTAAGTGGAAGTATTCAAGGGAGGCACACGTTCAAAAGAGTAGGTTTAAGATTTGACGATCAAGGCAAGACAAAGTTGAAGGAAGGAAGAATTTTCTCCAAGAGCAAAGGCATCCAAAAGGTGGTGCACCAGTCTCTCCCATCTTAAACCAAGGAATTCATCATCATATGAGTATCCTTGAAGTATTCTTGTATTTTCAGTAAGTCATTTAAAATATGAGTTTTACTTTCCGCTGCCACATCATATGTAAAACAAATATTCTTGTAATGAACTATGGTTTCTTTTAATGAATAAAACTCCCGCCTTTAACTCAATTTTCATTTAAGTTAAATATTTTACAACCTTGGGTGGTTCTAGGTAGGTTAATATGGGATCGCTGGCAGTAATATCCCTTAGGATAAAATAGGGGTGTTACAATCGGTCAATCCAACAGGTTTCGAGTTTCAACCCAACATGTTTCGGGTTCAATTTATTTTTGGTTTTGGGTTCGAATTTTTGGGCAGTTTGGATCGGATTTGCGGATCGGGTAAGGCTGTGCAAACCTGGACCGAACCGGTAGACTAGACCAGACATGAATTTTAAGTTCTGGTCCAAGACCGTGACCGAGACGGTCCGGTCCACAGTCCAATTTTTTTTAAATTTCAATCCCGGTCCAAACCCGAGACCGGGCCGGGAAATTACGGTATGAACCGTAAGACCGGTCTAGATATATAATATAAATGATATTATTATTATTAGGCTTAGAGAATTGGGCTGGGCAATAAGGCCCAATGTCAATCGGTTCAATCCCCCTTCTTACTAGTTTCACACTTTCACTCGATCACATTTCTTTTCCCAACCTTAGTGCAATGCGTCCTTTAAACTAGTAGTTGATCTAATTTTTGTCTTAGAAATTGTAGTTGGCAACTACTGTTGGCTTTGTAGAAGCTTTTATGTGTTTTGAATTTGACTTATCAGAATTAGTAGTTTAATTATTTATGCAACTTGGTTCACAATTATTACATACTAGGTGGATGGGCCCGAGCGTACGCACGGGACATGTATTTTGCATTTGCTTATTTTTAGGTACTTTTTATTGTTTTATAAATTATACTTTTGTGGGTTAAGTTCTTAATAGTTAGAACAATTGAAACGTTCGATTGTGTATGAAATAAGAATGCATATGTAAAAAATTGTTACTTTTTTAAAACCTGGTACTTGAAATATGCACACCTAATATGAAATTTTTTCGTATGCGCCACAAAACATAATTTGTCATTAAATATTGCATGGATGCACATCTAATGAAAACTAATAACTATTTCAATAATGTTCATTTTTTAAAATTTTAAGCAATTTATGATGAAAAAATATAATTTATCAATTCGTATGATGTACAATAAAGATCATGGGCCCATTCGGCGGGCCTTATTTTAAGCTTATACAGACTTAATCAAGCTTATGGTTAAAAAATAAAGTCGCTATCATATGTTTGGTAGTGGGAATTGATGATATTTATTATAGCTTATGGGAGTTTATATTTTACCTAAACTTTAATCTACCCCTCTCCAGGGGCGGATCCAAGATCCGCGAAGGGGGGAGGCGCGGACTTTGTACATTAAACTAGTATACGGACAAATTAAGCTAGTATAAATAAAGGTGTAAACAAAAATTAAACTAAACATAGCTTGACATAAAAATATGACACACACAATCAAGCTAGTATATATCAAATTTCTTTTCCATTTTTTCCAAAAATTAACAAGTAATCAAATTACAATTCACAAATTACAACACATTACCACTAAATTGAGAAAAATTATGATTTGGGGTCAATTTTAATATAACCTAAATCTTGTAAATTCACACGAATTCACAATTGCACATTTACATAACAAATTCACAAATTTACACAAATTCACAATTACACATTTAGCTAACAAATTGCAACTAAAAATAAAGGTTTTGAGGATCTAGAACCACTTACTGTTTACCGAACGCCACAAATAACAAATCACAATCCCGTCAAAATTCGTCGGCCCAACACCTTTCCTTTGCCCAGACTCGAGTTGGCGGATTTGCCCTTCACAGTTCACTCGCCAATAGCCAACTAATTGAACTAAGCCAACACGCCGACAGCCAACCGTCTCCCGTCTCCGACTCGCCGAGCAATGCAGCAGCCAGGCCAACAGCAGACTCGCGTTCGCCAATAGCCAGATGAGGCAGTCGTTGCCTGACTTGTCTCGTTCTGTCGTTCAGCCAGGCAAAGAGTAAAAAAATTGCCCCAACAGGCCTATCCAAATTAGACAGCCCAAAATGGGCCTACCGAAATTACAGCCCAAAATGAGGCAATCCAAGTTCAGGAAAAATAGCCAAATGAACCTACCGAAACTAGACAGCCCAAAATCCCAAATGGGCCTATTTTCTTTTTTAAAATAATTCACCACATCAGATCATCTTCAATCTCTATAATTCGTTATTTTTATCAATTCCTCCATTGAAGACTTCGAACCTTTGCTCAATTCTAGCCCCTGATCCTTCCTTTAGTAGTTCTTCATCTTTTACCTTCGTCCCCGTCCCGGTCCAATGTGGGGGCGAAATTAATTTTTTTTATCCTCCGGGCTCCTTAGGTAATACTCGTCGCTCTTTCGGGTCGATGTGGGGGCGGCCGCCCCCGCTGATAGCTTGCATTTAGGTATAGCTTAGGATGCATATTGATGTTTATTTTGCATGGTAGAAAATTCGGGTTTTGCACTTGTTTTGTTCGGTTTTGCAGATCTTTAGGTAAACAAGCATAGACGGGATGGATCTTAGATGATTGTGGCGGAGTTTGATGAAGCTTAGAGTGATACAAGTGAATATTAGAAGAGCTAAGGCCCAAGAGCTTGAGGGATAAAAACGCTTAAACCCGGGCTATGCATTGGAGTCTTATTTTGATACCTCTATCTTGCAATGCTTGGTTTGGGAGCTATAGTGGTCTGATGGAGCTGAATTTGGTATCACTGGAAAGCTAATTCGAAGAGCTACAATTCATGTTTACTCCGAGTCCAAATTCGAAATCGAACGGGGTCAAAACAGCCTCTGAAGTGCCGTCTGAATGCTGAACCGAGGTTAATTGCGCGGATTGGGAAGAAATTACGCGGTCGCGCAATTGGGAGGCAACCAGCGCAATTGGGATTTTACGCGGAGATTTGGGCCGACATTTGGGCTTGTTTTATTAATTGTCCGAAGATGTGCTTCTTTGTAGGGTTTTTGAGGATTGTTTTAAGGCATTTTTAAACTCTTGTTAGTTTATCTTTTCATAACTTAGATTTACAACTTGGAGGCTAGGGTTTCTAGAGAGTTTTTCTCAAGAGATCTTTGAACCTAATTTGTAAGTTTTCTTAATTTAATTATGCATTGCTAAATTCATTGTGTTTGACTAGTTATTGAAAACATAGATTGCATAATATTGTGAGATTTGATTGATTCTCATCAATTTGAATAGGTTTTATTCCTTGTGCTTTAATTGAATTAAAGTTTATCTAGGGTTCTATTAGATTGGCCACCTAATAGAATTTCTAGGTTAATTTAGAACTAATCTGATTAATGCCCGTCCAGGATTGATTAGATAAAGTAGCAACTATAATTGTTTGGACCCGTTCGGGCTATTCAATTGTAGAAGGGAATAAATCACAGATAACTTGATTAGCCGTTTGAGTCGAGTATTTGTTTCTATCGATACTTTGAACTTAAAGTTGTCGTTTAATTGAATCTAAACGTTGTTCTAGGTTGTTAGATGATTAGGGTTGTTCAGATGTTAGCTCTTTCAACTAAATATAAAGTTTTGGATAATAATCCACGGTAGATTATTCAAGTGAATTGAGAAAATCAATGATCAATAAGCATATATATGATGGATTTAACTAGTTGAACACGCTTTTCTCATACTTGTTTCTTACAATCATATTTGCATTCATAGGTAGTTTTTAGTTTGCATCTTAGAGTTACTTGACTAAAGAAGTAGAGCTAATCTAGAAGATGCCTCCTTCCACTTATATGGTATATATTACTTATAGGCAAAATGAAAGTTTTAGTGTTTATAGCTATGATTTCTAACCAAAATTAGTCTTAATAGTGGAAGCATAAATTTAATAAATATTTTTCTTTTAATCTACCTATGAAACGTTTTCATAGCCATTATTTTTTAAATAAATAACCTCTTAAAGCTTAAAAATTTTATGCTAGAGAATTAATATGGTCAAATAAATTACCATAATATTTGCATGCATTTAAACCTTGTAATGAAAAGGGGAAATTTGGTCTGACTTGGAATATAAAATTGATTTCAAGAATGCAATAATTGTTACAAAAACGTTATGCTAGAGAATTATTAGGGTCAAATTAATTAACATAATATTTGTATGCATTTAAACCTTTTTTTTTGTAGAATGCATTTAAACCTTGTAATGAAAAGGTGAAATTTGGTTTGACTTGGAGTTATAAATTTGATTTCAAGAATACAATAGTGTCAACATTCATAAGAAAATGAAAAGATTATTATATTTGTAATCATATAGCATCAATTAGTTCTAATAAATAAAAAAATATAGTGGTTTTTTCGTTGTCAACAACTTTTTCTAAAAAAAAATATAGTGTATTTTAGTATTTAATTTGTTAAAGAGCTTATTATATATAAAAATATATGGTTGAATTGAAATTATAAAAAATATAAATGTCTATTTTCATTTTTATTTTAAGTTTATATTTTTATTTATTGTTATTTTTATCATATTCAAAAATGACATTGTTCAACCTCAAGCTTCAAGAACATCAATATGTATGGACTATGGAGTAATTTTTTTCTATTATTTTTTTCTCATATTATATTTTTGGATTCATGTGTAAAAATGAACTAATGCGTATAACAATTATATGTATGGGGTGATATTATTTTGTTAAATTCTTTCTATTATATTTTTGGATTCATGACATTAATTATAATTATGTATGTTACGTATTTGTAATGTACTTATTTGTGAAAATTCTCTCCCTCGTAGCATATTGTATAAATAGTATGTTAGCAAATATATTGTATTCTAACCTTTTTGGCAATGAATATCATAATTAACATTTTTTCATATAAATGTACATTGTTGTGAATTATGATATGAAAGGACTTTAGTTTTAAATTCTTTTTTAAATACTATGTAAATTGTTTGCCATATATATATATATATATATATTATAGATATGTGTAATAATATGGTATATATCCATTTTATATATACAAATTTTGAATATGTCAAATGATCTTTATAAACTTGAAATGCATGGCAAGCTCATTACATACAATTTATTAAGGGGGAAAATACAAAATATATACAAAATATTTGATTGAGTGGGCGTGTAATTTAAGGACTAAGGATTTATTAGACGCAATAAATGTGGGCATGTAAACAAGTTTATATATGTAGTATAGATATGGCAAATGGAAGTTAAATAACACATGCATGTTAGGTAAGCTGATGAAACGAATTTCTACACAATTAGTAAAGGACTAAATATTTATGTTTAAAAATGCAAATGAACTATAGACAATATACTTTCACCAATTCCGTTCTAACCTGTTTTTGTGTAGCGTCGAAATCCATCATATATGCAATTAACAAACTAATCCTTGCAATATCATCTTTGGGCAACTACGTGTCTTTCTTGTAATAGTACACTTTGATCCGCTTCAAATCGACCATGCATGAACCTATCATAATATAAATACAAGGTTTGGTTAGCTTAGAAAAAGGTTAACAAAGTGACTTCTATGGTAGTCTTAGCCTTTCAATTGATCACGAATAAATCAAATGAATTAAACTCTCATATTTTTTGTCTCTCCATATCTCTTTGCATCTTTTTTAGTCTTTATACCTTCAAATCTAGAGGCATTGGATCCCCAGTCTCCATTGTCATTTATTATTGTGCATTTAAAGGAGAATTAATAAGAATTTCAATAGAACATGCGTTAAAGGAATACTTATATACAAATTTATTTACCATGAACGTTTTTTTTGATGAATTGTTTAAGGGTAATAAAATTCCATAGACATTTAATTTCTACTCATTTTTTTGGTACTTAAGGAGAGCATACTACCCGTTTTTGTTCAGTAGAAAATAAAAGATTACATAATAGTATCTACCGAATCAATCTCACATATCTCCTTGAGATTATTCGGTGGATCATTAAACAAAGTGAAATTCCCCAACAAATCCCTACTCTTATGGGCTAACCAGTCAACAACCTTGTTCACTTCTGTGTTAATTTCTACTCATTAATTTGTGTGATCAACGTATGTGCGTGTGATGATAGACGTTTCTTGTTCAACAAATTGACTTTAGGGCACTTAATACATCTGATTAATTTACCTTAGAATCTTTTTTTTAATATTCATAGTTGAAAGAAGATTAAGAGAGTTAAAAATAGTGAATATAATATTTTAATGTTACTTTATTATACTAAATCACCAAAAATACCATAAGCTTTATTATAAATTATTTTATTAAATAAATTAGAGGTCCAAAACATAAAAGTTAACAGCCTAATTTATTAGTATATAAAAATAAAAATTCAACTTGACTGACTAAATATTCTATTCCTTAAAAAAACTAAATACTCTTTTAGTATAAAGAGACATTTTTATGTACGTTTTAATTCCTTAATTTATGTGCTAAAAATTGTAAAGTTATTATGAGGGGGGGGGGGGGGGGGACTTTATAAGGGCTACATATTATGTGTTTATATTTTTTTCTTTTATCCAAAACAAGTGATATGAATGGCCTATTGAAAAGGATTTTAAATTTTAAAAATAGCATTAATCATGGTCTTTAATATCAAACTTTTCATTCCATGTTGATTTGATTTGTATTGGAATTCATCAGTGCACCTCTTCATTATCTTAGGTGTCTAAATATACTATTAATATTTAGATGTACGTTTTAATGATATTATAAAAAACTTTATTATTTAAATGAACATTAATTGTCAAGTTATTAAAGTTTATAGTATTACTAGTGGGACAGGCCCGTGCATACGCACGAGGCATATTTTTTTCATGTGTTTATTATTTTAGTAACACTCTTTTCATCAATGAATATCAAGATTACTCTTTATAAATTTGCATTGCATATGAAAAGTGCATAAAGTATCTTTTGGCTAGTAACCGGTTAGAGCAATCTTCTTTAATCCCTTAATCGTTATGTAGTATGAGAAGGCTAGTTGTGGATTACACTAAGCCATCCGATCCCCATATCTTCTTCAATCAATACATAACACCGTAAAAAATACATGCATAATTGATATTAACGCTAGTCAAATCAAATCATTTTATTTTTCAAACAAAAGCTTGCACTCAACAAAGAGAGCACCAAGTATATCAATTTATTGAAATTCAATCTTTTAATTTCTTTCAAATAAATTCCATATTGAACATGGAAAAATCAAGTTATCCAAAAATATAATACTACTTATTCTACTTTTCCTCCCTTTGATAACACATGAAAATAATGGAAATTAGCAAAGTTCTTAGGAGATATTTTACTTTCTAGACGATTCTTCACTTCATAAAAAATAAATAAGAATAGGAATAAAAATAAGTTTTTAATGAGCAACCTAGATAGAAGAAGTCAATCCACACTATAACGTGAAATAGGAAGATATATAGGACAATCATTTGCATCGTTAAATTACGCACAACAATTCATACTCGGACCAATGGGCACCCTAATTTAAAACGAAATTGTATTTGTATAAAATAAAAATGTAGGGAGCTTGTAAAGATGCCCATTTGAAACTATGCCACACTCAATATATATAAATATTGTCAAAGAAGGTTACACACCAAACACTTGCAGTCTAAATTATTTAGCAAGTTTCTAAAATAACCAAGATCAAACCGAACAACATCCAATAAGAATATACAAAGTACCACTTTCTCATGTTCACCAACAACCACAAAAAAATCAAATAATTAGTATCAAAATTTTGGATACTATATTTATATTTTTATGAGAATAGACTTCCAATATATATAATAATAGTATTAAGACCCAAATAACCAACAAGAAATAGAGAAAAAATAATTTATACCTACCTTGAGCTATTCGAACATGTTGGTAATTATTTATAAACTAATTGTAACCATAGAGAGAATAGTAGATGCAAGAGAGGGGAAATGTGTACACTAGAGGTGTCAAACGAGTCGGTCAGGTCGGGTTCGGGTTCGGTTATTTCGAGTTCGGGTTGTAACGGGTCACCGGTCAAATCGGGTCGGGTCATTGCGGGTTGTCGGGCGGGTCGGGTCGACCTAACAGATCAAGAAAATTGATTTTTTTACAATTATTAAAATATTTTTTATTTAAAAAATGATATTTAATAATAAATCTATTATTTTTATATATTTTAATAATAAAATATATTATAATTTTCAAAATATATTATATATTCTTAAAATATAACAAATTGGGTCAACTCAACGGTTTTTTCGGGTTTGAACCCAACGGGTTTCGGGTCTATCGGGTTCGGTTTATTTTGGGTTTCAGGTTTAAATTTTCGGGTCTTTACCCTAAATTTTTCGGACGGTTCGGGTCGGTTTTTCGGGTCGGGTTAGCTTTTGACAGCTCTAGTGTACACCATTGGATCTCTTTGTACAATACCATATATATAGGTCAATTCATGAAATTTAATTGGTCAAACATATATATACATAAATAGGTAGGGGTGAGCAAACGGATATATCCGATCCGGTATACCGGATATCCGACAATTTTTTTCCTTAAAACTTCGATCCGTATCTGATCCGTTAATTGCCGGATATCCGGTAAGAAATATCCGTTTGGAACGGATATCCGGTAGCGGATATCCGAACTATCCGTTATGAAAAATATTTCTACTATTTTTGATTTAGGCCCAATTAATATGCATGATTGACGGATATCGGAACCGGATATCCATCGACCGTTTAAATTTTAATTGAAAGTTTACATGGTTGAGGAGAATTGAACATTTGATGAGTTGAAATTTTACAAAATAGTCATTTAAACATCTATTCTACTTAGTATTAATGTGTATTTTCTAAAAAATATATATAGTACCGGATATACGGGATATCCGGTTGCATGAAAACCCCGATCCGTTCCGGAAAAAAAACCCCGGATCGGATCGGATACGGATAAAAAAAATTGTGATCCATTCGGATCCGGATTTTTTCGGATCGGATAGGCCGGATCGACGGATCGGATTAACGGATCGGGCATTTTTGCTCATCCCTATAAATAGGGGTGTAATTAGGGGTGGTAATGTGGGCAATAAGTACACATATAAGAGAATAAGCATCCTAAGAGAATCTCTATGTGTAGTTAATTCATATTATACATTTATGATTTAACTACTTATAACATTTACACAATATTTTAACAAAAAATATTGTTTAAGCAATTTAAATAAGACTAAAAAAATTAGACATGATGTTCACCATGGGACTTGAACCTTAAATATTTACCATATATATAGGTCAATTCATGAAATTTATTTGGTTAAATATATATATATATATACACATAAATAGGGGTGTAATTAGAGGTGGGCAATAAGTACACATATAATTAAAAGAATAAGCATCCTAAGAGAATCTCTATGTGTAGTTAATATATATTATACATCTGAATACTTATAACATTTAGATATGTAGTCAATATCATTGTGTATTTGAGTGATTGGAATTTAGTTCAGCATTTGACATTGAATGTGAACGTTTTAGAATTGTCGAATTGATATTTTTCTTTTGACCTTTTGCATTCAATGCAATAAATGAATTGCAGATAAGATTGAGATTACTTTTAGGAAATCAACAATCAAATGAGTTGGAGTCTTTAATGTGTAGGGAACTAACATATCTAGTTTGGGTTGATTTTGTTTTAATGTTTAATTAAAGTAGCTTATGACATTGTGTAGAGATTATATAGAAAATTATATATTATGTATAAAATGTGTGACATTCATTGTCATTGAGATTTAGTCTTATGATATTATAGAAGATTTAGGTTCAAATCCTCAATTACGGTTCGATCTAACAAATACCGTAATTAGACAGTGTTTAAGATTCTATGATGCTACAATAAGTAATCTAGTTAAATGGTCCAAACTCAAGACCAGACTGTAATAAGATAATGGTCCGGTCTATGGTCCATAATTTTTTTAAATTACAGTCCACCGATCTAGACCGGACTGGATATGTTAGGTCCGGTCCGATCTGATCTATGGTCCATACTTTTTTTGTATAACAATCCATCGATCTGGACCGAATTGGATATATTCAGTCCGGTCTTGACTAATTAAACAGTCGTAGAATCGGGTCAGCTAGTTATACGTGACAGGTCCCTTAAAATCGTTGGAGGGCTCCGCATTTATTACTGCCATTCAAGGGCGGAACCAGAAATTTTCGATTGCAGGGGCCAATGAATTTTTCTAATCCAACTAATATGTATCACAAAAATATTCCCTCAAATACATGTCGTTTTAGCCTAATTCTTTTGTTCAAAAATATTTGTTATTGGACATATTTTACCACACTTTTTTTTTCAATATTATCTTCAATAATTAAAAATATTTACGTATAAATAAAATACAAGTGAAAAGATCTTAACAAGATTGACGGTATTTAAGTCATAGAGGTTGATTCACATGGAAATGGGGCTTATCATGAAAACTAAGAACAAATGAGGACCCTTGGATTTGAGAAATGGATGGCTAAGATTAGAAGAGATAGGGGCAAATTAGTAATTTTGACAAAAATAAAAAAAAATAATAAAAAAATAAAAAAATAAAAAATAAAAAATAAAAAATAAAAAATAAAAAATAAAAAATAAAAAATAAAATAAAAAATAAAAAATAAAAAATAAAAAATAAAAAATAAAAAATAAAAAATATTTTTTTTTTAATTTTATTAGTTTCGCTTGTTTTTGCCAAAAACACGAAATTTAATTTTTTACGTTACGTTCACGTATTTTATGCATATGTTCACACTATTATAAGACATGTTCACATATTATCACATTTTTCAGTTCAGAGATTTTATAATACGTTCACATATATTACAAGTGTGTTCATATATTATTACTGTTTGTTCATGTTTTATGGTCATGTATTCATGTTCGATTAAATCATAATACAGTCATTAAACGGCTTAAAAAAATTTGACAAAAAAATAAAAATAAAAAAAGTTTTTATTTTATTTTATTTTTTATTTTTTATTTTTTATTTTTTATTTTTTCGCTTATTTTTGCCAAAAACACGACGGTTGATATTTTACGTTCTGTTCACATATTTTATACACATGTTCACATTTTTACAAGGGCTGTTCACATATAACCGCATTTTAACTTCAGAAAATTTAGTATACGTTCACATATAATATAGATACGTTCACATATTAGTATTGCATGTTCACGTTTTATGGCCTTATGTTCATACTCGATTTACATCATTTTACATACGTAAAAAGACTTAAAAAAATAAAGTAAGAAAATAAAAAAAAATAAAAAAATAAAAAAAATAATTTTTTTTTTTAATCGGATGGCCTAGATTCATTTCTAGTGTTTCAATCGGATGGTCCAGATTTGTTCTTAGTTTTCATGATAAGCCCCATTTTCATTTGATTCAATCTCTTAAGTCATATCATATTGGTTTTTTAATTTTTGAGACAAATTTTAAAACGACATGTATTTCCGAACGGATGGAGTACAAAATATTGAAAAATATTTAAAGAAACTCCTAAAATTATTAATACATAATTAAACTAAATACTTAAAACACGCTTATTTTTTTAAAATAGCAAAATATTATTATATAAGATAGTGTTGAGAAAGATATAGAAATAAAAATATAAATTTGTATAAAAAAAGAATATATTTTATTAAGGAGATACTAAAATATTTTAGAATAAAACTGCATTAAGAAAATAATAGCTTATAAAGATAACTTATACAATTATGTTTCAGAATACAAACGGATTGAATCTATAAACACTAAATGCTCATAACTAAAAACTAAAATCCAAACTGAAACCCTCGTACTCATAATGAATTGTGTGATTCAAGACATCCCAACAATAACTTATTCAAAGATTTCGGGTTCAATTACACTATGAAAGTAGGAAGTTTAGCAAAAGATAAAAACATTCTAAGTAAATGACTTGTTAGAAGTGGTTTTTATGTCCCTATCTTAAAACGTTCATAACTTTTTGCTCGAATGTCAGATTGGGGCGTATAATATATCAAATCAAAGTTATTAACACAAGGAACATATATACCAAAAAAAAATTTGGATTGAGAGGGTCATGGCCCACTCCTGCCCCCATTAAGTTCCGCCTCTGCTGCCATTACTCCAACTCGGGATCCACGTCGCTACCCAGCTGAACTTCTCCATATTCAGGTTCTCGCGCACTGGCACCGAGTTTCTTATCACGGACCGGCCCAAACACTTACCATAAAATAGACGGCCCAATGGGGGGCTCGGTTTAAGTTAGTTTACTAAAAAGATAATAGACTCTTATGACCATATAAATATTTGAGAACAAATTTGCTCTACTAAAAAGAACAAATTTGTTCTATCAAACAAACTAGGTAGATGGAGCAAACTCGAATGAAAAAAAATAGAAACCCAAAGAATATCTTTTGACAAAAATAGATAAGAAAATAAAAAGTCATTAGAAACCACCGGGCCATAATTTCAAAAGATTGAAGGTGTATGTGGACATTAAAATACTGTAGTAAAAACCTAAATAGCATTCAATGAATTTACATTTAAAGCTTTCCCTATCACCTTGTTTTCTGCACAATGAGGCTTTCCTTATAAAGAGAGAGTAATTGCACAGATGTATCATTCCCTGAACAACTCCAATCTCCATTACAATTTACAAAGAAGGTGAATCTTTTTAATCTTTGGTGATGATTATAGGTCAATGTTTGAAAAAAAGATTCTATTATATCATAACTATAACCTAAAGCGGAGGTTAAAAAAATTATTAAATGACATGTGTCACTTTTAGATTGGACCACCCAACCCCTTTTATTTAAACTAATCTTTTATTTTTTTTTTCTATCATACAAATTCTAAAATATTTATTTTATTTAAGTTATGATAGGATAGAAAATATCATTATTAAATAATCTTTTATTTTTAGCCATATATCTATAAATATAATATTCATTTAAGATATGACTTCATATATCTATAAATATATTTATTTTTGTTCGCAAGGTTAAAAAATTTTTAGAGCTAATTACCGAAAAAAATTGATTTGAATAGGCAAATTGAGGGTTCGCAAGCAACCAATAGTCAAATTGTACATAGGATAGTTTACTTAAAAAAATTGGAATATATATTTGGTATATATTTGTATTGAAAATCCCATTATTAAACAATCTTTTATTTTTGGATAAATTCTCGAATATTATTTTGATAAAAATAAACTTCTCCTAACAAATAATTATAATAATTTTTCTTCTAAATCATTGGATAAGATCCAGGTAAAATATTTTGTATAAAGATCAGAGTAAAAATAAATGTGCAATATTCTTTTCAACTATGACTCTCTAAAATCAATTTTTCCTTGAAAAGATAAACTTTTTTAATTAAACCATAAATGTTGAAGACTATTATTTTTGACTCTATATTTTTCTAAGAAAAAATATCCATAATACAAAATGTTCTACTCTTTAACTATTTTTTTATTTTATTTATATTTAATAAAACCCGTACAAGGTACGGGCCCTTACACTAGTATGTTCTATATAGGAATATATGTCATATATTCAATCAACCAAAAATTCCCTAAAATTTTGCTGTACCATAGTTGTCAATAGTAGTCTACCACAAGTAATAAAAAGCTGTCATATAGTATCACACTATGACTCTATCACCTAAGTCAAACTTTGTATTTAAAAATGTGGACAATTGATAGCATCATCACGATAATAATTTATACTAATTGAAAATGTATTTTGGATAAAATTTGCCCATATAATATTTCTTAATTTAATAAATCTATATTGTATTTTAGTTGTGGCCCCAAGGTTATTAGGATCGAGATTCTTCTAGGTTGGATCGTTAGGGGTGTTTTGGATCGGATCGTAAGATCGGATCGCTGAATCGTAAGATCCTACATTGTAACTAAAAGTATGCAAGAATAACCTAATAAATGTTATATTTTGTTATATATGAAGTAAGAAAATGATAAACTTATTAATTTGATTATTAAAAATGTTATAGGATGGACTAGTCAACTATTTTAATGGAAATGATACGTTAAACGTAAAATTATTAATAATATATAGTTAAAATTGTCATTTTATAGGATCGTTAGAATCGTTTGTAGGATCGTTAGAATCGTTTATAGGATCGTTAAAATCGCATGTAAAATCGGGATCGGATCGAGATTGTATTCTAAATTATTTAAGATCCTACTCCAATAAGATCTTACTTGGGATCGTGGATCGTATCGCGTGTTATGGATCGTAGGATCGCTAGAATCGTAGAATCGGATCGAAATTCTAATAACATTCGTCGCCTCTAAAAAAAAATGATCGGGAGTTCCGGACCCATATAATATTAACCTTAAAAAATTGATGAATTTTGAAAGCCCAATATAGAATATTGAGTGTGAATCCAAGCTAGTGACAACTGGCAAATAAGGAGTATACAAGAAGCAGATCCCAATCACTAGACCAAAAAGAAAAACGAAATCTCTGCGGCTGCGGCCATCTTCCTCCGCCGTAAAGGAGGAATCTTTATTTTTGGTTCAAGGAAGAATCTGAATCTTCGTCCCGCCGAATCAACAAACCAGTAAACTCTCTCGCTCTTATCTCTTTCCCATCGCGTTGTTTGAATCGAAATGTTGACTTTTTCGATCAAGTAGTTGAATGTTCATACTAAATATCGTTTCTTTTCAAAAATTTCAACTTGGAATTAATCCACTAGAGTGAAGACGGAAGGGGCAAAATGAAGAGAGAATCTTCGGGATGGTGGTGCGGGAAGCAGGACTTTCTGCCGGAGAAGTCGTTCGAGGGCTGGGGAAGCTACACGACGGCGCTCAAGGAGGCACCAGCGCGATTTGTCGACAGGCTGACGGCGAGGTCGTTGGATCAGACGGAGTTGCAGGACGTGAAGGCCGCCAGCCACCACGACATGAAGAAGACGCTGACGTGGTGGGATCTCATGTGGTTCGGCGTCGGAGCCGTCGTCGGGGCTGGCATATTTGTGCTCACAGGGATAGAAGCCAAGAATGACGCCGGACCTGCCGTCGTTCTGTCTTACGTCATCTCCGGCGTCTCCGCAATGCTCTCCGTGTTCTGTTACACGGAGTTTGCTGTTGAGATTCCAGTCGCAGGTATTATATTATCTTACTCTCTCTTTAAATTTTCCCAATGATTTCGTTGTGATGCCACGATAATTAAAGAAATTGTATCATAGTACGTATGTTATACTCAAATCAATCGCGAGATTCTAGAGCACTCCGAATCATTTTTTTTCCCAATTTCGTTACAACCATCCCATTAATTTTCTAGGTAAATTTTTGTAAAGCTTTCGTATTTTAGTGGTGATCGAGATTATGCATATTGGTTTCTTCTAGGTAATTTTAATACTATGATTTAAACCTTTTTGGTTCTAATTTATAAAGTTAAATAATTGCTATACCTAAAATATTTCTTGAGTTGACCGATTGTAATGACGGACTCTTATTGAAAACTCGAGTGATTCAATCATAAAGTTGAAAATCAGCAATTGTTATTTAAAAATTCCAATATTAAGACCCTAAGAGTGTAAGATTTTCCAAAGTCTTGCTGAAAAATGTTTTTATTTTTGGTATCTTACCAACTACTCCGCATTATTGGCCAATGCTCATTACATATGGGAGTAAATTGGACATAAATATAGAATATTTCTCCTCTTCCGAATGTGAATATTCATACTGCGCGCATGCCGTGTGAAAATGGATCTTATCTCTCCAGGTCCTCAAATAATCATTGGGATTTGGGAGCAAAGGCCTCTTGTTATGTCATGATTTTTTGACTTTGATAATTGATAACCGATGAATGTTCAAAAGACACGTACTTAAATTATAAGCTGGTTAATTTGATGGGGTTGGCAGGCGGTTCGTTTGCGTACCTAAGGGTGGAACTAGGTGACTTCGTAGCCTTCATAGCCGCCGGCAACATACTTCTCGAATACATAGTCGCCTCAGCGGCGGTGGCTCGGTCATTCACCTCGTACTTAGCCAACCTCTTCAATCATAGCCCGGACAGCTTCCGGATCCATGCCCTTGGCTTGAGTGAGAAATACAGCCACCTCGACCCAGTGGCCGTGGCCCTCATTGCCGTCATTTGTGTGCTGGCCGTGTTAAGCGTCAAGGGCTCATCTCGTCTCAACTACGTAACCTCTGTCCTTCACATTGCCATCATCGTCTTCATCATCATTGCCGGCCTCACCAAGGCCGACACCAACAACTACTCCACCTTCCTCCCCTACAACGCCCATGGCATCTTTAAGGTTGGTCCGTATACAATTAATACATTTTTTTCGTCTTGAAATACGTAAAAAGTAACTAGTTTTTAAGAACTGTGTCCAGGCATCTGCAGTTGTCTTCTTCGCATACGTGGGGTTCGATGCGGTATCGACGATGGCAGAAGAGACGAAGAATCCGGGGCGAGACATACCCATCGGGCTTGTAGGATCCATGGTCATCACAACCATAATCTACTGCGTAATGGCCGTGACGCTCTGCCTGATGCAGCCCTACACGAGCCTGGACGAGGACGCGCCCTTCTCCGTGGCCTTCGAGAAGGTGGGCATGAACTGGGCCAAGTACATCGTGGCCATAGGCGCGCTCATGGGGATGGTCACTGTCCTCCTTGTGAGCGCCGTGGGCCAGGCCCGTTATTTAACCCACATGGCCCGCACCCACATGATGCCGCCTTGGTTCGCCCACGTCAGCCCCAAGACGGGAACCCCGGTCAACGCCACGGTGGTCATGATGGTGGCGACGGCCGCCGTGGCCCTCTTCACCAACCTCGAAGTCCTCTCCAACCTCCTCTCCATCTCCACACTCTTCATCTTCACGCTGGTGGCCGTGGCCCTCCTCGTCCGGCGCTACTACGCGGCCGGCGTCACCTTGGACGCCGATCGCAACAAGCTCGTGGGCTCCCTCGTGCTGATCGTGGACTCATCGGTGGCCACCGCCGTCTACTGGGCGCTCAACGACAGGCAGTGGGTAGGGTACTGCGTGACGGTCCCCGTGTGGCTGCTCGGGACCCTGCTGCTGAGCGTGTGGGTGCCGCGGGCGAAGATGCCGAAGGTTTGGGGGGTCTCGCTGGTGCCCTGGCTCCCCTCTGCTTCCATATTCATCAACATCTTTCTGCTCGGGTCCATTGACAAGGACTCGTTTATTAGGTTCGGGGTTTGGACGGCTCTTCTACTGGTGTACTACGCGTTTCTTGGGCTGCATGCGTCGTATGATACGGCCAAGGGGAACGTGGAGATGCGAGGGAAGAATACGATCGCTAAGGTGGAGGAAGGGGACGCCGCTACTCTTCCAAGGTCGACTAATTATTTGGCTCAAGTGGAGTAATTGATGGCTAGATGGGCGTACATGATCGACTACGCATTGTTAGTACATAGTAGTATCAAATATGTTGTTATTTGCATTTGCTTTGAATGTGTTTCTGTTTTTTGATGAAAAAGATGCCCCTGGACTACTATTCTTTGTGTAATTTGTTCTATTCGATCAAGTACTCAATTCCTCCTGGTTGTTTGATTTCAATTACAGATTGATTGGTCATTGGTGTGTGTGTGTAAATGTTCACATGTGACATGTTTTATGAGGAAGTTTCTTAACAAATTGATGCGGTGAGTGATCTATATCTTCTTACCGGGGGAATCACGGCCTTCCATTTTGATGACTATGATGATCTTATGACTATGGCTTGAGATTATGACGTTGTAAGTGCACAATCATATCTTATTGGCTTTAGAAAGTAAAATCTTTAAAAAGTTGATAAACTTGTAAAAATACTTAAAAATATTCCTAAATAATAGTACAATTTAACAAATTCATTTCATTTTAAGATTCATTTCATTAATAAACTCAATGTGCATTTAGGTTGAGTCTCCTTTGTGCTCTAAACGAGTTGAACTTAAGCACACTTTTAATGCTCGAAAAATATATGGGTCGAGTTTAAACATAAGATAACTCAGCTCTTTTATTCATAAACAAGGTCGATTATATGTTCACGAGCTAGCTTGAATTAATATACACTCATGTACAAGCTTGATTATACATTAATGAACAAGCTCGATTATTTTGTATAATATATTTAAAATATCAGGTTTTCTAAAAGGAAATTAATAAACCCTATTGGAAAAATAAATTAAACCTAAATTAATACTTCCTCCGTTCAGAAATAGAATACATGATGTTTTAGCTTAATTTTCTTGTTCAATAATACTTGATATTTTACATAATTTAACATATTTTTTTCAATATTATCCTCATTAATTAAAAAGAATAATAAAAATAGAAAATAGAAAAGGAAAGATCTTCACGAGATTATGTGTATTTAAGTCAAATCACATACATTTTTAATTTTAGAGATAAATTCTAAAACATCATGTATTTCAAACAGAGGGAGTATAATTTATCAAAATATTTCCATTCTAAGACTCTTAACCTATGCCCTAGGGCATATGTTAGAAAAATTGATAAAATATATTATATAATATACATTTTTAAGTAAAACTATCTTCCTCAAACTACACAATTTAATTTTTAGCTTTATTTGCTTATATAGATTATTAGGTACACGAACTAAGAGCTTGCCTCACGAACAAAAACTAAATGAGCAACTCACGAGCTTAACTTGAGCTAGGTGATCCATTGAATGAACTGAGATCAAACAAGATTTTGAGCTCGGAAAAAGCTCATGATAAGCTCGAGCTCGCCTATTTATAACTGAGCCAAGCTTGAGTAATTCAAAGCTCCGCTCGGTTCAATTATAGCCCTAACTGATATATATGTACACAATTTTTATATAAAATTCGTAAGATTCTAATTAGATTCACCTTGAATGATTTAAGCAATTGAAAATCGATTTTTCTAACCTATGCCCCAAAGGCATAGGTTAAGAGACTAAAGATGGTAATATATTTAGAATTTGTATTTATTTAGATATAATTATTTTTTCAATAGGGTTTATTAGTTTCCTATTAGGGTTTTAGTTTCCACATTTAGTACTCTTAACCTATGGCCTAAGGGCATAGGATAGAAAAACCGATTGAAAATATATGATCTTGTTCCCACGAAGCTTATTAGTTGGATATAGAAAGAGAAGAATCTAATTACAACCGTTGATTTATCATTTAATGGTTAAGATTGTTCAAACTCTAGGTATATAGTTTTTTGCCAACTCCACCAAATATATAATGGGAAGAGAGCATGTAAGAAGGGGCAACTATATGAAAAAATGGGAATAAATTTTTTGAAAAAATCGACAACTCGTATTAGACTCGTATTAGACTATTATTAAAGAGGAAAAAACAACACATGCATATTTTTCCAAAATCACTCGTGTATTTTTCAAAAATGAGATTAAATCTTGTCTATTTCCTAAGAAAATCCATGCCTCAAATTAGACTTTTATTAAAGAGGAAAAAGTAGCACATGTAGTTTTGGGCCAATTTTGATGCACATTCAATCGATTTTGATGCACAAATATACACATTAATTTTTATGCAAACACAAAAAATAATACATTTTTAAGTTGTTTTGATATACATATGATTATACGTTTTGATGCACAAATATATAAGCACGCATTTTAATACACATTTTGCCAATTTTAATACACATACAACTAGATTTGATACACCGGAAACATAGCAAAGCAGAGCGGTGACATTAACTGTCAAGTGAATTATGTAATTAACAGCCGGAAAGAACATCTAAATACAGAATGGACTATAGACTACATGCCTAGATATCTTATTGGTTTTAAGTTACTAGATTATCGGATAAAATCCAATGAAAAGTCCTAACGTGTGTTAGTTCCAGTCCAATGCACATGAACACAGTTTTATTGTGCGAACTGGATGGAAGGACACAAGACTTGGTGTGATTAAGGATTTGGCTAATTAAGGAGGCCATTGGCTTTCAAGCTTTCGACTGTCTCGCGCACTGCGTCTTCTACTGGTGTGAATTCAAGACCCAGATTTATCAGCTTCTTTGCTGCATCTTTGCATGACACCATCCCAGGCTGAGTTTCCCCAGAAAATCTGCAAGATGAAATGTTAATTTCATGACATGAAAAGAAGCCTAAAAGAATGGATGATCATGTTAATTTCATTCTTCCAACTGTTAATCTAGTACAGCAGCCAAAGAACTTCCACATAAATCACCACCAGGATCAAACTAACAGCTAGAGTTACAGTTGAAAATAGCAAACTATCAATGTACAAAGAAAATCAAACTTCAAGCATCAGTTGAAATCAACCTTTAGAGTCTTGGATGGAAAAACATATGCACATTTTTCAAATATATATTCTTTGACTGGTCTCAAAATTCCAATCAATTTCAATGATTATGCACAAAGTTTGACGTAAAAAAATCAGAGGGAGAAGCTAATCAATCACCTATGAACCGGATACTCAGGGAAGAGTTGATGGACTTTAGCAGCAAAATCACCAAACTGGTAAATACCATTAGTACAGAGATGTCTACCAGAAGCAGCAGGATTCTCAAACAACATAACTTGGGCTCTTGCCACATCCTTAACATGCACAGCCCCTAGCCAGAAGTGCTCTTGGGTGTCTTGTGACCCCTGCAACACTTGCTGTATCACAGCACAACTTGCATTAAGCCCGGGTTGCAACAACTTACCCAAACACGTCGCTGGATTAATCGCCACAACATCCAGACCGTTCTTCTGGGAGAATTCCCAAGCAGCCTTCTCTGCTAGTGTCTTTGACACAGGATACCATTTCTACAATTTTGAATTTTCAACACACTGAATATCAGAAATTCAGAAGCAGAATAAATGAACAAAAAAAGTTAAAAGAGCCAGAATTAGGACCTGGCGAGATTTGCAGTAATCAAGATCAGTCCAAGAACGCTCATCAAAGGGAACAGAATTATCCCACCCTGGATTTGGAACCATAGATGAAATGGAGGAGGTAAGCACAACACGACGAACACCAGACGCTTTTGCTGCATTAAGAACATTCAAAGTGCCTTGAACAGCAGGCTTCAACAGCTCTTCCTCTGGATCCTTGGGATCTTCCAAGGTACAAGGCGAGGCCACATGGAAGACGCCTTTGCAACCGTCGATTGCCCTTAAAATTGCATCATAATCCATCACATTAGCCTTGAAGATCTTAATAGAAGGGTGAAGGGTAAGGAGATGGGAGGATTCAGAGCCTGGGAAAATGGAGGCATGGATGGTGTCATAGCCTGATTCAACAAGTGTCTTGACTATCCAGGAGCCCATGAAGCCGTTGGCTCCGGTTACACATACAGCTTCTTTCTTCTTCATTGAGTTTTCCATGCTTCTTATGAAGTTGTTCACAGTTAAAGGACTCGAGTACTTCTTATATAGGTAAGAGGCGTCAAGATCCCCAAGATGGTTCAATCTGAAGTGGCGAATATCTGGATTATGATTATCCAGTAGTAATATATCAAACTTCCAGATTTTGGATAACGCTTAATTTTTTAATTAATGTACAAAATACCGAAATTCTGGATACTATTCAGGCCCGGAAATGGGGGAAAGGATAAGCAGTATCTATTCGAAAGATCGGATAAGCACAAAAGAACTAGACTGCTTTCAATTTGACGATATCAAGACCGATCGAAAAGAGATTTGCAGGTACACGACATTAGATTTTGAATTTTGATCGAGCAAATGTAAACTCCAAAATTAAACTTAGGGTCCAGGTGTAGATCAATTTTTTGACTAGGAAAGTAAAATTGCAGCAGCATACCAAAATGATAACCAATCCTCTCTTGATCTGTAGTTTCGATGTTCCGCTGGATTATCTGTCAATTGAACAAATTTTACGAGAATTTAGTGTAAACAATCGCGAAAGACAAATATTACAAGTGAAATAGACGAGCTGAACGGATCAATCAGTCATCAGTCGTCTCATACGTAGAATTTGAAAGAAAGAGGTGGGAGGTTCCGATTCCACTTCCGAGTTGTCGTGAATCTGGTCGGGAGTTGTCTAGAGTTCCGCTAAAGCAAAAGGGATAGAACATGACTCATGTAACGAGGGTTTCTTGATGGTAGTCACTTGGGGTAAATTTACTACGAATCAGTGATGAGACTCGTTTTTCTTTTGTTCACTAAGTGATTTTTTTGGTGACTAAAAATCGTGATAAGTTTCGAATGCGTGATCCACCCAACAAGGATAAGGGACTAGACAAATGGGCTCACGCTTATCGGCTTGATGTAATGTTAAGAAGAATGATAAACTTAGTTGTTCATTCAAATGAAAAGGCGGAGACAAGGATCGGAATTACATTTGCACGATCTCTATTCTACGGACATATAAACTTTCACAAGGTATCATGCTATTATAAGCAAGTTTGGTCTTAAGTCGAGTTTGGCTATATAAAGATTAAGACACTCACTAAACATTGTTTGGAGACTTTGGACTAACTATAAAGAAATTAAATGCTCCATTTTCAATTTGGCCAGGTCAATAGCACTTGTGATAGCATCTCGAGAATATAAATTCTCACATTGAATGTTGACACTAAACAAGTCTAGTTTATTGAGCATCCCCAAGAGATGCTCTAAAATTTACCCCAAAATAGAAAACCAATAGTCATATTTTCTAAACAAAATTCAGTCCAACTCCAACAGATTCTCTATTTTGGAGAACACTGCATTTAATACTTTTATTTTTATCATATAAAATATTCACCATACATATTTAATAATTAATTAAATATTATCTTACTTATTAACATAAAAAAATTCTAAAATATTAATCTAATAAATGATAAATATTTATTATTTTACTTAAAGAAAAAATAAAATATTAACCTAATGAGTGATAATTATTTTTATTTGACTATAAGAAAATAAAATATTCTAGAATTTTAGGACATTTTCAACAAATATTCTATTCTTTTTTTCAAAATGAAGAATTAAAACTTATATTTTCTAATTTTATTACTCCAACTCCAACAGATTTTCTATTTTAAAATCCTACATATATTATAATTATTATTTTATTTATTAAAATATTATATTATAAAACTAATTGAACCAATAGGAAGAAGCTATAATTTATTATATGCATTTAATGCATTCCCCAAATGTCTTTAGTGAGAGCAAGCCCAACAGCTTCCCCAAATTCTTGGGAATTGGGCTTTTGGACAAAAAAAGTAGTCCAACAGATGCTTCATCACATTCCCTATTTTGGAGTAATTCTCCAAAATGGGTTGAGCTCTCCCTAAATTTGGAGTAATCTCCAAATCCCAAATCCATTTACTTTTCTTTTATTTTTTATTTTATTATATAATTAAATGGATAAATTAATTAAAAAGAGTCCGCCAAAGGATAAAGTAATTTAATGGATAAATCACGATTAACAATACGATGATCCATAATAGAACCACCCCGACCTCCTCTTGAACTTTGGCTAGATTGACCTTTTTCTTCCAATTGAGCAAGTAAAAATTCTTCATATTCATCGTCAATAGTGTCATCATCATCCATGAATGTATCAACGAGATAACGATTACCCAATGAACGACGAGCCATAAAAATTTTTTTTTGTCAAATTGAGATAAAATGAGAGTAATTGTTGTGTGAATGAAATAACAAAATGTTGATATTTATATGCAAAAATGTAAATGTTTTATTTACTTATTAATCAAATAACAAATAATTTATGATTTATTAAATTAAGAATATTTTTATTCCTTATAAGTCAAATAATAAATAAATTATCAATTATTAAATTAAGATTATAAAATATTTTTATTTCCTTAAATGTCGAATAAAAAATAATTATAATTTATTAGGTTAAGATTCTATAATATTTATTTTTTTATGTAAGATAATATGTAATTAGTTATTGTAATTTATATGGTAAAAAATTAAAGTATGAAATGCAGCGTTCTCCAAAATAGAGAATCTGTTAGAGTTGAGCTGGATTTTTTTTGGAGAATATGGCAGTTGGTTGTTCATTTTAGAGAAAGTTATGGAGAAGTTGTTGGGCTTGCTCTGAATTCTCTAAATTTTGGGAGATCTTTACTCATTTTGGAGAATCACTCTATAATGGGGAAAGAGATAGGGAATTTGTTGGACCAAAAAAATGGTCTAAAATCTCTAAAACTTCAATCCCCAAAAATTTAAGGAATCTGTTGGACTTGTTTTTAAGGTTAGTTTGCTACTTACCTATTACTAATTAATTTTTGGATGTAACCCCACCATCAATTACTTGGACTAGCTACAAAAAAATTGTAAATGCTAGACTTGTTGAGAAAGTACAAACTAAACCAGACTAGTTATAATTCCGGGACATGTTAAGAAAGTATAAACTAAACCAGACTAGTTATAATTCCGGGACATGTTAAGAAAGTATAAACTAAACCAGACTAGTTATAATTCCGGGACATGTTAAGAATATAAATTCACACACTGCAAGTTTGGACTAAACACTCTCATTCTTTAGACTAGCTATAAAGAAATTCAAATTCTAAATTCATTGTCTGTGTATTAAACCAATTGCGCTTTGTGGAGAATATAAATTTATACAACGAAAATTGGGTTTTACGTAATATATGGTTTTTTTTTGGTGGGGGTAATATATATGGTTGTTGATTTACTCCTCCAACTACCAATAGGTCTATCCTAATACATTATAAAGCAGAAACCAAGTCATCAAAATTATATTAGGTTCACCTTAATGATTTTGGCTCTGTCTCATGCTTTAACAATTGTAAAATTTTATGTAAACTTTTTCTAATGTATAAGTTATTATTGTTTTTTATACTAAATTAAAATTGCATTCAATAAATAATAAAGAATTAAATCAATGTAGTCGTGCAGGGCACGACGGATATAACTAGTACATTATAAAGCAGAAACCAAATCTGTGTAAAAATTTGCGCCACGTGGCATACTTTGAATAAAATAATGGAAAAACTTTTTTCAACTTAAAAAACTAAATAATAATTCTAAAAAGTCCCCTTCATATCTATTACTAATAACTAATCTATAATCTATCTATAACTATATATTAAGTTGTACCTTTTCGAGCCACCAGAACGATTTTGGCCCCACCTCATATTTAAAAATTAATTTTTATTTCTATTATAACTTATTTCTATTAAATTCTTTTTTAAATATTTAAATTTATCTCTAACATCAAACAAATATCTATTTAGTATAATAATATCTTTTGAAAACTTTCTTATACAAGTATTTAAAATTAAAGAGAAAATATTTTAAAATAAATATAAATTTTTTAGCATATATCTTTTGACGGTTTATTTATATATATATATTGATTTTCTTTTATAATAAAAAATTAATGATAAATATTTATAATGTTTAAAATTAATCAAAATAGATAATAAAATATTTAATAGGTATATTGAAATATTTGATAATCTCTAAATTTACGTACATGGAAACTAATAAAATATGAATAATACAATATTTAATCTTATCTAATCTTTACTTTATCGAACCCCAAAATGAGTTTCATATTAAATTAAATTAATTAAATTCTAAATATTTTGTATAATTAAATTATCTTTATCTTTTATATTTTTTTATTTCTTATTTATTAAGTTAACTTTTATTTTTTAAATTCTTATATCTTCCATATTTAAATATATAAATTTTTTTATTCATTTTTTTAATTACATATCTATGAAATATCATCAAGGAAAAAGATAAATGTAATTATTTTATTTTAATAATATCATTCTCAACATTAAATTTCACCATTTATATTCCCTAAAAAAATTATACATTATCCGAGCAATAAAATTTCTTATATTAAAGTTTAGATTATATTTTTATTTATTAATATCCTATTTATAATGTCTATAAAATACTGAATCGTAGTCGTACATGGTACGACGGGTACAACTAGTTTTATTATGAAATCCCACCAATAATGTATAAATCCCTAATCTATTTACCTACAGACTTCAAAATACAAATAGTTTAAGATATGATTTATATATTGCCATGAAAAAGGTAAAAAAAGAAAATTACCAATTTTTTGTAGACAAAGAGAAGCAAAGATATTGAGGCGATTAGTCACATATCGATTTTATCTAGGTGAGATAGGGTAAAACGAGAATAAAATGTTCCTAATCTACTATCTATAACTATATATTAAAGCTGTTCCTTTTCGAGCCACCAGAACAATTCTGGCCCCACCTCATATTTATAAAATTAATTTTTATTCCTAATATTTTAACTTTTTTCTTTTAAAATTTTCTTTAACTATTTAAATCTATCTTTATCATCAAACAAATATCTATTTAGTATAATAATATCTTTTGAAAACTTCCTTATACAATTATTTAAAATTAAAGATAATAAATTTAAAATATCTTTAAATAAGTATAAATATCTTTTATCTTTTAGCATGATGTCTTTTTCACGAATTTATTTATAGATATATTTTTCTTTTGTAATAAAAAATTAATGATAAATACTTATAATGTTTAAAAATAATTAAAATAGGTAATATCTATAACTATATATTAAAGATGTACCTTTTCGAGCCACCTGAATGATTTTACCCCCACCTCATATTTAAAAAATTAATTTTTATTTTAAATATTATAACTTCTTTCTATTAAATTCTTTTTAAATATTTAAATTTATCTCAAACATCAAACAAATATCTATTTAGTATACTAATATTCTTTGAAAGCTTCCTTATACAAGTATTTAAAATTAAAGATAAAATATTTAAAATACCTTAAAATAAATATAAATACTTTAGCATATATCTTTGATGAATTTATATAATAGTGATTTTCTTTTATAAAAAATTAATGATAAATATTTATAATTTTTAAAATTACTAAAAATAGATAATAATGTATTTAATAGATATATTGAAATATTTGATAAACACTAAATTTACGTACATGAAAAGTAATAAAATATGAAGAATATAATATTTTATTAAAAATTATATACATTCTATGAGCAATAAATTACTTATATTGAAGTTTAAATTATATTTTTATTTTTTATTAATATCTTATTTATAATGTCTATAAAATATCGAATCATAGTCGTACATGGTACGACGGGTAAAACTAGTATATATATAAAAACAATAAGGTTTGGAGCCTCCACGTTACGCCACCTCAGCTTTTTCCACGTGTCGTTTCGAGAATACGCCACCTTGGATTTTGCCACATGTCACTTTTTCCTTAAGCCATGTCATTATATTTTTTACACGTCATATATCACGTCATATTATATTCTGTCCCATCATTAACATGTCATATTTAGCTATAATTAATAAATAATAAATAATTCAAATAAAAAATTACAATGATTATTTATGGCAATTTATCTTCAAATCAAGAAGAATTTTAGGCAATTTATGTACAACCACCATATCAAGCCATATCAATATATATACTTTTCAACTTTTCTATTAATGAACGAATTGGTTTTTATAAAAAATTAATATTTATTTGATTGAATTCATAATTTTTATAATAACAATTATTTGATTTTATATGTGAAATATCTTTCTACTATATTTTTTCATATTTACGTACAAAACAAAAAAAATTGATTCGTTTGTTCAATTGAAAATTTTATATATAAAAAAATAAAATATTGTATTCGTGATCTAAAGAATTGTCATCAATGTCACATTCAATAAAGTTCAAATAAACTTTAAATATTTATTAATTATTAATTGGATATAAGAGAATAAAATCACTCATGATGTTATGCTATATAAAAATTGTACAACAAAAATTTTATGCTTTGTAAAAGCTTTAAATTTGTAAAAAGAGAAACTGCAATAAATATAATATATATTGATGATGCTCAAAATAGCAAAGTGAGAGGTGGGCCCGGAGTATGAGGGTCAAACAAGATTAAAGGGACCCCCAAGGTGGATCTCGGGGCCCACGACCGCAACCAATCCCCATTTTTAGCGAGATTCCTGCCACCACGAGGTCCCCCGAGACCTCGGAGCGAGGTCTCGACCTCGTAACCGACTCTACAAACGCCCGCCCACCATGACCACTCAGCGAACGCCGCTCCTCGGGCCAATCACCGACTGCCTCGCCTCTAGGCCAATCAGAGCCCTTGATCTCGGGCGTCCGACATCGGACAATGACCAAAACCCAACTCTCCAATTCTCTATAAATAGAGGGTTACCTCGTATGGAGAAAGGGTCGAAAAACATCTTTAACTCAAGAACTATCTTGCTCGTTGAAGATCGACGTGATCGAAACATCGTCAAAAAGCCTCGCTATAGACAAGCGAAGTCCACAAAAAGACTTCAAGTCTCACAAAGTTCCTACTCGCACCAAAGATCTCGCTGCACGCCGCCTACACCTCGCTCTCATTCACATCAAAGACTTCGCTGCCCGATCTCGCAAGTCGTCAACACCGTCCCGCTAGATCAACCTCGCTCAGAAGGTCAAGCAAGCAATACTTAGAATTGTCTAGCAATTAGGAGGTCTCGAACATTGTTAGGTCGAGATCTCGGATAATCGTAGGAGATCTAGGGTGTAAACTTCCAAGCGTTTGTAACCTCGTGTTACCACAACCTCGTTGTAAGGAAAATCATAAATAAAGAAGCAAGGGTTCGTACATTCGAATATAATAATCTCGTGTCTTGTCTTTTAGCGAACGCGTCATTTCGGGTTTCATCACTGGCTCCGTCTGTGGAACTTCTTCATCCTAAGTAGTTCCTCGATTTGTGCAAACCTTAGCTTCGATTCCCTCAAAATGGCTTGCCCAAACAATTTCTTCCCTCAGCACCCCGACAACATGCCAGAAACTACGCAATGGACAGCCGCGGGGCCTCCGGGCTGCCCGTTCGTGGTCCCTCCGGGATGGACGTACGCCGCCCCGCAAAATCCATTCCCATTCCAAGGCTTCGAACAGGGCGACGTGCCCTCGAACCCATATCCCTACCCGGCTTATGGGCAATACCAATAGGGCTTCGCCCCTTCGTACGTCCCCTATCCCCCCCGGGTGAGCCGCACTCCGAGTACGTCCCCGCGTACATCCCTAGGCGTGCGCCTGAGCCCGAGTCCTCCACCAACGGCTCGTCAACAGAAAGGCCTCCCCGAGATCCCATGCAGATCTTGCGGTCTCGATCGCGACGATCGAGGCTGCAGGAGCCAGAGTTGTTCGAAACAGCGGGGAGCGCGATGCACTGCCCGAGGTCTCGATCGCACAATTCGAGACCACCGCCCCAAAATCAGGAGGAGGCCAATATCACCTCCCCATTCATGGACGCGATCCGGAACGCGCCCATGCCCAAGGGCTTCTTAAGACCACAAATGGGGCTTTATGACGGCTCAGCGGACCCCGAGGAGCACGTAAAACACTTCGCGGTCCAGATGAACGTCAATGCCTACAATAACGCCATTTTCTGCCGGGTTTTCCCAACCACCCTAGGCCGCGTTGACGTGGTTCTCAAGTAAGAAGGTCGGCTCCGTGACCTCGTTCGCCCAGCTGTGTGATTCCTTTGTCACGCACTTCAGCGGCTCCAGGAAGCGCAAGAAGAACATGCGGGATCTCCGCGGGATCGAGCAGGGGGAGAGCGAATCCTTAGGCGCCTTCTTCACAAGGTTCACGACCGCGGTGGCAGAGATCGCGCACGTCGACGAGTCGTCGGTGCACGACACCCTCATGGGCAACCTGCGCATCGGGGATTTCAAAAACCGCATTTTCTTGAAGAATCCGGAGACGTACGAAAGCCTGTGCGCCCAGATCACGACCCAAGTATACGCCGAGGATGCCGCCAACCAGAGCTCGCGACCACGAACTGACAAAGAGATCGTCGCCGAGGCCAAGGGAAAGGCAAAGGTGGCCGCGCCGGCTGCGCGCGATGCGTATGTAACGCAGGCACATAACCCCAACAACAACAACAACAACAACAACAACAACAACAACAACAGAAACAACAACAACAACAGAAACAACAACAATAACCGCAACAACAACAACAATAATAACCGGAACAACAACCGCGGAGGCGGTGGCGGAGGTTGGAACTGCTTTGGCGGGAGACCGCGGGGTTACCGAGGCAAGGGAGGTCCCGCGCACGACCCAAATGAAAAGGGCCGCGCCAACCCCGCGTCAGGAGCCAACCTCGAGCCGCAAAGCCCAAGTCGGACCCAGGCTAACAACAACAACGTCGAGCAGCAGGCGCCCGCGAAGCGGGCCCGGTCTGGACAAGCGACGGCGCTCGATGGGTACATCCATGCCATCTCGGGCGGACCATCACCGGCTGGGTCAAGCCAGGCAGAGCGGAAGAGATACGCGAGGGAAAGCCATCATGAGCCCTCGGTATTCAGCGTCGCACAAACCTCGCGCGCCCACGAAGGTTTGTCCTTCTCGTCCGAAGATGCCGAGGGGCTCCACATGCCACACTCCGACCCCTTGGTGGTCCACGCTCAGATGGGCTCGAAAATGGTTAAGCGAGTGCTGGTGGACACGGGATCCTCCATGGACATCATGTACTATGGCGCGTTCGGGCAATTGGGCATCTCCGAGACCTCCTTGAAGCCCTACTCTGGGAAACTCACCTCCTTCTCGGGAGACGAAGTCGACGTGGTCGGACTCATCGACCTCTGGATGACGCTCGACACCGGCTCCACCAGGAGGACCGAGATGGTAGAATTCACCGTGGTACGCCTGCCTTCGGTGTGGAATGCAATCATCGGGAGGGTCTCCCTGATGAAGTTCCAGGCGGTAGTCTCTATCTATCACCTGAAAATGAAGTTCCCCGTCGATGGCGGAGTGGGAGAGGTCAAAGGCAATCAGGAGGAGGGTCGCGTTTGCTACGCGACCTCTGCAAAACAGAAGTGTCCGGTGTTCGTGGTGGAATCTCCCGGCGAGGCCGACCTCGAAGTCCGGGATTTCACGGTCCCCACTCCAGAGCTAGAGAGAAGGGTGATATCCCCTTTCGAGAGCGAGTCTGAAAAGATCTACCTCGGGGAATGCCTCTCGGGGGTGTCGGCGATGTCGCTAGAAGCCTTGCTCGCTCGGTCCCGCGACGTGTTCGCTTGGACTGCAAAGGACCTCCGAGGTGTCCCGCGGACCGTGGCCCAGCACTCTTTGAACGTCGATGTTACCACTCGCTCCGTGGTGCAGCGACGAAGGAAGATGAACGAAGAAAGGGCGAGCGCCGCAAATGACGAGGTGGCAAAATTGCTGGCTGCGGGATTTAAACGCGAGGTTCAATACCCCCAGTGGTTGTCCAACGTCGTGCTTGTCAAAAAAGCCAGCGGGAAGTGGAGAACGTGCGTCGATTTCAAGGACCTCAACAAAGCCTGTCCCAAAGACAGTTACCCCTTGCCCTTGATCTACGAGCTCGTTGATTCAACCGCAGGTCACGGGGTTTTAAGCTTCCTCGACGCGTACTCGGGGTACAATCAGGTTTTGATGAACCCGCGAGAAGAAGAGGAAACATCCTTCATCACCCAGCGAGGCACTTATTGCTACAAAGTCATGCCGTTTGGGCTGAAGAACGCGGGGGCCACCTTTCAGCGCCTCGTCGACCGCGTTTTCAAGAACCATCTCGGGCGGAACGTGTCGGCTTATGTCGACGACATTGTTGTCCGGAGCAAGACCCTTGAGGAGCATCTGGTCGACCTCGCTGAGGTCTTCGCAACTCTCAGGCACAACCGTCTCAGCTTGAACCCCGAGAAATGCGTCTTCGGCGTGTCATCGGGAAAATTCTTAGGCTTTATGATTAGCGAACGGGTCATCGACGTAAACCCTACCAAGGTCGAGTCGATCCTCTCTATGAGGTCACCACGGTCTCGCACCGAGGTGCAACGGCTCAACGGTGCCGTCAACTACCTTGGGAGATTCTGCTCCCGCTTGGCGGAAAGGTCCCTGCCCTTTTCGCGGCTCTCAAGCAGAATGACAAGTTCGTGTGGGATGAGAATCTGGAGCTCGCTTTTTCTGAGCTGAAGGCCTTCCTGACAAAGCTCCCCACACTGTCGCCCCCGCTGGCGGGTGAAGACTTGCAACTTTATGTGGCCGTCAGCCCCGAGACGGTCAGCGCGGTGCTAACCAGAAAGGCCACGCACCCCGTTTACTTCGTGAGTCGTGTGCTCTAGCCCGCGGAGCAGCGATATTCCCCAGCAGAGAAGATGGCGCTGGCAGTTGTGACCGCCGCCAAGCGCCTGCGCCCTTACTTCCATGCGCACCCCATTCAGGTCCTGTCTGACCTCCCACTTCGACAAATCCTCCACCAGCCCGCCCTCTCCGAGCGAATGACGAAGTGGGCAGTCGAGCTCTTCGAGTTCGACATCAGCTACCTCCCAAGAACCGCCATGAAGGGGCAGGCCCTCGCTGACTTCATGGTGGAGGTCACCTTCCCTGAGACAGAAACAAGCTCGGAAGAGTGGAAGGTGTTCGTTGACGGCTCGCGATGTGACGCTGGTGGTGGGGCTGGCATATTCCTCGCTGGGCCCTCGATCGAGACGGAGTACTCACTTAACTTCGCCTTCGACGCCACCAATAACGAGGCCGAATATGAAGCCATGGTCGCTGGAATCGAGATGACGCTCCTCAGTGGTGCCCGGAAAATCAGGGTCTACACCGACTCCGAGCTGGTGGCGTGCCAACTCAACGGTCAGTACGACACCAGAACGGGGTTCCTGCCCGCGTACCGAGAAAAGGTCAAAGACTTGGTATCGTGCCTGGAAACCTTCGCAGTGGAGTCCATCCCGCGAACCTCGAACACCAAAGCAGATGCGCTTGCGAGGTTAGGATCCACCCTCCCCCTTGAAGTGGGGAACCGCGTAATGGTAGAACGAAAACTCTCGCGGAGTGTGAACAGCGAGGTTCTATCTGTCACCGCGGGGGATTGGAGGATCCCGATAACACAATATGTGGAAAGCGGAGTCCTCCCAGAGGACCCCGCACAGGCCAGGAAGCTGAAAATGCAGGCGGCGCGATATTGCGTCATAGGTGGCTGCCTTTATCGCCGAGGCTACGCCGAGCCCAATCTATTGTGCGTCCCGACCGAATCTACGGAGCACATCCTCTATGAGGCCCATGAAGGGGTCTGTGGCGGCCACCCAGGATGGCGAACCCTTTCGCATAAGATCGCCCACTTGGGGTACTTCTGGCCTACCCTCCGGCAAGACGCGAGGGACTATGTCCATCGATGTGATGGATGCCAGAAGCACGCTAACCTCTTGCACGCCCCGACCTCGCAGCGTCGCTCCATCCACACGCCGTGCCCCTTCGCGATGTGGGGGATGGACATCCTCGGCCCCTTCCCCAAGGCCCCCGGTCAGGTGCGATATATCCTGGTCATCGTCGACTACTTCACAAAGTGGGTCGAGGCACAAGCAATGGCGAAGATCACGGGGACTAAGGTCTGCGACTTTCTGTGGAAGAACCTTGTCTGCCGCTTCGGCGTTCCCATGACCATCATGACCGACCATGGCCCCCAATTTGACTGTGAAGAGACTCGGACATTCTGCTCAGACCTGGGCATAACCCTCAAGTTCTCCTCCGTGGCCCATCCTCAGTCCAACGACCAGGTGGAGAACGTCAACGCCCACATCCTGTCCGATCTAAAGAAGCGGCTGGGCATGGCACAAGGTCGTTGGGCAGAGCTTCTCCCACTTGTCCTATGGACGTACCGCACCACCGCGCGCCGCGCGACCGGAGTAACGCCGTTCGCCCTAACCTGCGGGGCAGAGGCCCTAGTCCCGGTAGAAAATCGGCAAGGGTGTTCGTTTTCGATGAAAAGGAGAACGAGGCCAATCTCAGGGTCGAGTTGCTCTTCCGTGATGAGCTACGCGAAGTAGCAGACCTTCGCTCCAGGGAATACAAGCGCCGCGTGGCCGTCTACCACAACAAGAAGGTGAGACCTCGGTTCCTAGCCACATGCAATCTCGTCCTGAGAAGAACCGAAGGTGGCAAACTGGACCCCAACTGGGAGGGGCCATACATCCTCGGCGAGGAGGTCGCTCCCGGAGCTTTTAAGCTCAAAGACAACGAGGGGCGTACCCTCAGTAAGACGTGGAACGTCGACAGATTAAAGAAATATTTTGTGTAAACTCTCTGAACTCCGTTACCTCTTTTTGTGAATAAAGGGTGGTTGGACTTTCAAAATCTCTCTCAAAAATAGAAACTTCGGGTTTGAAGTCCATCCCTCGCTTCCCGCTTGGTGTTGGAGAATCTCGTTAAGTCCATCCCTCGCTTCCCGCTTGGGGTTGGAGAATCTCGTTAAGTCCAAACCTCGCTTCCCGCTTGGTGTTGGAGAATCTCGTTAAGTCCAAACCTCGCTTCCCGCTTGGTGTTGGAGAATCTCGTTAAGTCCAAACCTCGCTTCCCGCTTGGTGTTGGAGAATCTCGTTAAGTCCAAACCTCGCTTCCCGCTTGGTGTTGGAGAATCTCGTTAAGTCCAAACCTCGCTTCCCGCTTGGTATTGGAGAATCTCGTTAAGTCCAAACCTCGCTTCCCACTTGGTGTTGGAGAATCTCATTAAGCCCATCCCTCGCTTCCCGCTTGGGGTTGGAGAACCTCGTTTAAATCCACCCCTCGCTTCCCGCTTGGGGTTGGAGAACCTAGTTTAATCCACCCCTCGCTTCCCGCTTGGGGTTGGAGAACCTTGTTTAAATCCACCCCTCGCTTCCCGCTTGGGGTTGGAGAACCTAGTTTAATCCACCCCTCGCTTCCCGCTTGGGGTTGGAGAATCTCGTTTTGGTCCACCCCTCGCTTCCCGCTTGGGGTTGGAGAACCTCGTTTAATCCACCCCTCGCTTCCCGCTTGGGGTTGGAGAGTCTCGTTGACATGCGAGGTCTGAGCAGGACTCACGGCCTCGGCGTGATTAATTATGCAAAATCCGAGCGAGGCTCGAAACCTCGGCGGATCCCTGTGAAAATTCACGATCTCGGTGTAGAATTAGAAGCACCCGATGTGGCCCGAGTGCCACAAAAGCTGTGGCACTCGATCCATGGGGTTGGGTGGATAAGGATGAGCATATGCGAATAAGCTAGAACAAACATACGGTCATGAGGAAAGGAAAATGACATAAAATAAAGGCCACAAGGGCCGAGATGTTTATATTACAGGCCCCGTAGGGCCACCGATAAAAAAAAAAGAGAAGCAACATCTTTTAAATCTTCGGGGTTTCAGCGGCAGGGTCGGCGGTCTTCGCAGTAGCTTCCGAGACATCAGCAGAGGGATTTTCGGAGATCTCCGGGGCAGAGGAGGGGATAATGGGCTGCTGCGAGCTTGGCATGTCCTCCCGAACGGGGTCCGCGGTGAGAGATACGTCGGTGACTACAGTGCCGTCCTCGTTAAGGAAGAATTCACATTCCCCCTCGGGCTCTTCTCCGTCAGGTTCCCCCATAGTCTCCTCATAGTTGGGGATGAAGAACTTAATGCGGGGGTCAATGTGCCCGTACTTTGCGACAACCTGTTTAACCCCCATGCGGACAGACTGATGGAACATTTTCCTCACACTCTCAACCAGCTCCGCCTTATAGGGCTCGTAGTTCACGTACCTAGGCCCCTCGGCTTCCACCTCCTTGCTAAGCTCAACAACACGCCGCTGGAGCCTGGTAATCTCCTCCTCGGCTCTCTGGAGCTCCGCCTCCTTTTCTCTGAAAAATTGATGCTCCGCGGATAGCTGCCCCTTGAGCTTTGTGACTTCGTCCTTGAAGTCCCCGTTCTCTTCCTTCAAACCCCTGTTCTCCTCCTTCGCTTTCCTCAAATCCTCCCTGACCCTCGAAGCGTCCTTGGCCTCATCTGCCGCTGCGACCTCCGCGGCGCGAACACGCCTTTCGGCCTCCGCGAGATCTTTTCCCCTCTTCTCGATCTCGGTGTCGCGCTCTTTAAGCCTCACCTCCAGCCTATCCATTTTCCTATGGAGGAGTGTGACGCGACCACAGTTGTAGTTCGCGAAGAAGGTGTTCTGAAACAAGCGAAGAAATACGTTAAGACGAGCAATAACAGTAAAACCAACAAAAAGCGACCTCGTAAGAATAAGACGTACCATCGCCGAATAACGGAGGATTTCGTCGTTGATGGCGGCCTCCGAAAGATTGTTGCTCCACGCAACCTCCTCCTTCCAGGCTGTCCTGTCCCATTCATCAGGCACGCCCCGGGAGGGTCCGGGGCAATGGAACTTTTCGGCAGGAGGCCCGGAGGCCGAGATGACTCGGCTCAGTGCGCCAGGGCGCTCGATTTTCTCGCCCCCCGGGGTTTCCCCCTGCCCATCCCCTTTTCGTTTCTTCCTTTTCTCCCCCGGGGAGACCCCTCTTCCTTCCTTTTGGACCCGACCTTATCCCCGGATCCTCGGGGATTTGGGAGGACGTCCTCGCAGCGTCCCCCTTGGACGCCACCCCCCGCTCGTCTTCACCTCCGACGCCTTCGACGTCGGGGCTGTCGTCTTACTTTGCGGGGCAGGAGGCCTCGCTTGCGATGTCGGTTCATTAATAGCGACCCCCTTATGACCTATGGGAACGGGGGCCGTAGAAGAAGAAGTCACAGGCCTTTTGCCCTGTGACTTCGAGGTAAGAGCGCCAAGTAAGTCCACTGTCAAAACAGAGGAGTATGAAAGTTAGATAAGAAAAGCAAAAAACAAGTTAGCAAGGTTTAAACCCTCGCAGCTCAATGACAGTAATGAGACAAAATAGGCCGGCGAGGTTCTAAACCTCTCTCCTCAACAACAAAAAGAAAAAGTCAGGAAAGAGATTGAATACCCTCTTTACCCTCGCTAGGAGGGAGGCTGAGACTCAGACCAGCCCGCTCAAGCTGGTCATGAGAAAGATACACCTGGTGCGGTGCCTGACTCGCTGTGGCGTATCGGACCCTGAGCGCCTTAAGCTCATCAACCGTCAGCGGGGTTACGCACCGAACGAATTTGCCCGGCGCCACCGGAAAATTGAGATATCTCCCGGTGGAGTGGCGAACCAAGAACCAATTCGGCTTCCACAACCCGACGTTCGAAGGGGCCGTGGTGATCTTGATGTTCGGCGTGCTAAGATTGATTAGGCTTGGGGACCGAGTGTCTCTCCTCGCTAGGAATAAAGCCGACAGGAAATCGAGTCTCGGTCCGTCCCCAAGTTCGCGACTGCGAATCGTGTAGGCACACAACAACCGCCAAGCATTCGGAAACAACTGCGCGGGGCAGATCTTCATGGCCCACAGATAATCAACAATGTGCGGGGCCAGGGGTAACCTGAAGCCCGCTTGAAGGCTGAAGAGGTGCACGACCACACACCTCTCGTAGGACGCCAAGGGCCGGCCTCCCTCTTCGGGAAGTGCCAGCTCAATCCCCTCGGGCCAGGCGAAGTCTTTGGCAATCTTCACGAGATCATCACGCTTGAGTTCGGTGGCCATTCCCTCGTACCGATACTCCTCAGGGGTGCCCGGGGTCATGAGAATCCGCTCTTCGAGGACAGACGGAACGCGAGACACGGCGTAAGTAATATACGCCGCAAGGAAGCTCGGAGGCACGTAGGGAGGCGGCGCCGAGGTCGTTCCCACGTCCGGCCGCACCTCAACCTCAGTAATAACCTCGTCTGGGGTGGAAGACGAAGCCATTTCAACGCCCGACGACGTTCGAAGATGGGAGAAGCGCGAATTGATAGAAACCTCGGAGTCGCTTGAGGAAGGCTCGCTGAAAACCAGCGAAGGGGACCTCGGGTTCTGAGAGTCGTTGAGTTCTACGCTTCCCGCGTACTCCGAAACCTCCTCGTAAAAACCCTCTTGGACTCTGAAAGCGAAGCCGGGCGGAGGGCTCGCGGAGGCTCTCCTAGGCATGAAAAGAATGATGTCTAGGCCGCGGAAGGCTAGCACCTGGAAAAGAAAGAAGCGTTGAGACGTCGGGCACTATAACCAAGGAAAAACAATGCGAGGTCATAACCTCGGAAGAAAAAGAACGAGATCATAACCTCGTAAGAAAGAGAAATTCTGGGCCATAAGAGACGAGGTGCCACGTGGCGCCCTAGGGGCTACTCTGACAAGATAGGACGGCGAGGGAGAAGACGAAGCGCCAAAAAGGGAGAAATCGAAGCGCCAGAAAGAGGAAAGAGAAGGTGAAATGGAAGCCAGCGGTGGAAAGAGGCGGTGTAGACTCTAACGTCCCATCAATCAACCGTCAGGGCGTTTGGGTTTCCAAGAACTTCAAAATTCAAAACCGCCGAAAAAGAAAAAGAGACGGCCGTCGGTTGGAGGGCGAGAGGTTCAAGTGCATGGCGTTCGCCACCCTGACCCCACCATCCCGCCACCATGGAACCGGTGCAAAACACCAAGAGGCAACCACTGCCCGCTAGGGCGCAAGGCCGAACGAAAAGAAAAGAAAGAGAAAAGGGCAAAAAGAAAAAAAACGGCGAGGAAAAGCATGCGGAAGCTCACGCCCACCCACCATGACCACTCAGCGAACGCCGCTCCTCGGGCCAATCACCGACTGCCTCGCCTCTAGGCCAATCAGAGCCCTTGATCTCGGGCGTCCCACATCGGACAATGACCAAAACCCAACTCTCCAATTCTCTATAAATAGAGGGTTACCTCGTATGGAGAAAGGGTCGAAAAACATCTTTAACTCAAGAACTATCTTGCTCGTTGAAGATCGACGTGATCGAAACATCGTCAAAAAGCCTCGCTATAGACAAGCGAAGTCCACAAAAAGACTTCAAGTCTCACAAAGTTCCTACTCGCACCAAAGATCTCGCTACACCATCTCACACGCCGCCTACACCTCGCTCTCATTCACATCAAAGACTTCGCTGCCCGATCTCGCAAGTCGTCAACACCGTCCCGCTAGATCAACCTCGCTTAGAAGGTCAAGCAAGCAATACTTAGAATTGTCTAACAATTAGGAGGTCTCGAACATTGTTAGGTCGAGATCTCGGATAATCGTAGGAGATCTAGGGTGTAAACTTCCAAGCGTTTGTAACCTCGTGTTACCACAACCTCGTTGTAAGGAAAATCATAAATAAAGAAGCAAGGGTTCGTACAGTCGAATATAATAATCTCGTGTCTTGTCTTTTAGCGAACGCGTCATTTCGGGTTTCATCATATATGAGATACAATAAAATTAATAAACTATAATTTATGCACAAATCTAGCCAATTACAAGTGTAATTTTCAATTATAATTTCCCGGTAATGTTTTTTTGATAGTACGTACATGCCAAGTTAATTTTATTTGCTAATCCATATTAAATGTCCAATTATTTTTATTTTTTCTATCAAAATCTTTAATATAGAATTACTCTTTTTCTACAATTTATATAAATCACCAAATTACAATTAATTACTTATATTATATTTTTATTTATTATTTTCTTTTTTTTATAGCATATCTAAAAAAATATCGAGTCATAGTCGTGCAGGGCACGACGAGGACAACTAGTTAAGGCTATTCCCTCTTATGTTTACGCAATCTCATGAAGTTCCTTGAGATAATATTTAGGTAAAAATGCAAGGTATTTATCGTCGATTCGGGGTGCCCCTGTTATATCTTAGCGGTAAAATTTACCGCTAAGATTTTAAAAAATAAAAAAGGAAAAAGGATAGCGGTAGAGTTTACCGCTATCGCTACTCAGTAAATCTCGCCCATCAAGACAACGGATAAAAAATAACTTTGTTTGTACAGGTACCGGTCACCTATATCACTACGATAAAATTAGAAATCAATAGCGGTGATTGCTACAACTAGCTAGATGTTACGGGTGAAAAACGCTTTTCACCCCGACTATTTAACCAGGAAGACAAAATCTTGAACTTGCAAGGCATTTCACCATCCCAAATTTCACCGCAAACTCCATATCACTACGAGAACAATGTCGGGTTTTTGGTCCATTTTTGGAGGGCGAGGACATTCTAGTTCAAATCCGATTAATTTAAACGAAGAACATGTTGATGAAGACGGCGGTGCAGACATAATTCCATATAGGGGACATCCAAACGAGTTCATTTTGTATCAAAATGAAGACGTGGTATGGTATACATTATTTACAAAATTGTTGGTTTTATTATTTTATAATTAATCATTAGTTAAATTAGTCGTTTAGATATTATTTGGTTTTTTATTTTATATTTGTTATAACTGTTAAATTAGTTGAGTAGAAATTCTTAGTTTTAATATTTTATAATTGTTATAATTAATTTTTTTATACTTAATCGTGATTT
Organism: Fallopia convolvulus; assembly: GCA_964016875.1. Taxonomy (NCBI): domain Eukaryota; kingdom Viridiplantae; phylum Streptophyta; class Magnoliopsida; order Caryophyllales; family Polygonaceae; genus Fallopia; species Fallopia convolvulus. Next base: position 54,169,748 of record OZ024722.1, read on the forward strand.
TATAATCGTTATAATTAAGCATTTGTTATATGTAATTAATATCTTAAAGCTCTAAATTTTTTAATCAATTGTTTCCAATTTCTTGATTTTTCTACCCACTCTGAATCTAATAATGAGTGGTCGGATCGAAACGATATGCTAAAATGGGCTAGAGGAATAGGACAATATTTGAATATGTTGTTGTCTTGTTGACTATTAAAAACTCTTGGGAAACGAAGGTTGATCCTTTTAGCATGCGTGTTGGCGGGTGAGTACAAGCCAAAGAAGAAGTGGAAATATGGCGTTATTATGCAAACTCTACAACTCTACAAGTTGGTGATGAACTAAGAGAAAAACCACGTAGTAGGAAGATTGGCTACCCGAGCACAACTTGATTAAAACAAAGCTCAATTTCAAGTATTAAATAAAACCGAGCACATATCTATCTATATATTATACCCACTAAACAACTAATCATCTAACCAACTAATTAAGCCACACTCCTAAACAAAAAATTAAACCATTTAATGACCCGGCTGCACAACCAACGCATATATATATATAGAGAGAGGAATGAGTTCAAGTAAATAGGTAATTTAGTGTAAATAGTTAGAAGAAATATGGAGCGTTGGATGCAGGGAGATGAATGGTTATGATTTACTCACTTTTATTGTTTAAAATAATTAAGATAAAAAAATATGATTTTGATAACTACCGTAATCTACGAGATCGGTTTTTTTATTATTCTGAGAAGTTGTTCACCAAATGTCAAAAGGCATTCAACACTTTCATGGATAGAGAGCGTGAGCGATAGAGCAGTTGTGTCGCCGTATCGGAACTTCACTTGCCGCCGTCGCCAGTTGACGGAATCCGAACTCCCCTGCCACAAGTCCATAGAGAGCGTGAGCGATAGAGCAATTGTATGAACAATTGTACATACATGATGAACAACTTCATAGTACTATATGAACAAGTCAATTTCAATGCATGGATAGTAATAATAACAAATTAGATCAACGTACAAAGCTTATTTTTATCGAACAATTATATTAATTGATGAACAATAACTCATAAATTATATCTACGTACAAATATTTTTAATTACCAATTTTTTTTTCTATTGAACAACAATATATTTTTTGATGAATAATTACTCAACCCTAATGTGGTGAACAAGGAATAAGAACAATTTAATTATTCTATTGAAACTATATATTAATTGATGAACAATAACTCAAACTATGAACAATGACAAAAAAATTTGTACATCTAATATTTTTAAGGAAAAATTTATTTATTCTATTGAACAATTCTATATTAATTGATGAACAATAACCCTAATATAGTGAACAATGAACAAATTATTTCTATATACGAAGTTTGTTTTTAATTAACAATTTATTTGTTCTATTCAACAATTCTATATTAATTGATGAACAATAACCCTAATATAGTGAAAAAGGAACAAATTAGATCTAATACTTACAGTTTTTTTAATGAACAATTTATTTATTATATTGAACAACTCTATATTATTTGTTAAACAATAACTCAACCCTAATATATTGAACCATGAAGAAATTAGTTCTACGTACGAAGATTTTTTTAATGAACAATTTATTTATTGTAATGAACAACTCTATATTAATTGATGAACAACTTATAATAAGATGCAAATGTACGCTACATTAAACTCTACGACAATTGAGAATTTACGTTAGAAAACCCTAGTTCTTACATACTGCCGTAAACACAATCAACTGTTAACCCTATCAATACTATTAAACTTTACTGCAATCAACTGTTGAACAATATCTTCTCTTTCCAAATTTACAACAACGCATATCCCGTCAAATACACAATTTCAATTTTCTTTTTCTTTTACATCATTAATATTATCAAATTTGTACCGTTCATCTTCCTGCATCCACCGCTTCTTATTTCTCCTAGCTATTTACACTAAATTACCTATTTACTTGAACTCAACTATATATATATAATAATAATGTTATAGTGAAAACCCTTATTAGAGTGTAAGCATGTGGTTAATTGACATCCGTCAGATTGTATTAAATGAATGGTGAGGATTAAAATAAAAAGGGGTGCAAAAAGCTTTGATGGGGTGATACACCGAATCCGTTCACTAAAGATTAGAATCAATTAATATTTTTTATTTTGGGTAAAATCCCTTGATTTCCGGTAATAGGATTGGAACCAATTACAATTTTATTTTCGGGTATAATTTTCTTGATTTTCGATTATATGAATACCCTTTCCTAAAAGCTTGTACTCTCTCATAATTCAGTTTAGTTCTCTTTCTGTCTTTCTCGATGACGCTTTAGGAGCAAACGAAGAACTCCAGCTAAATCTGATACAAACCGTGACATTTTTCAACAAATTGGTAAGTGAAATTGACGTTTTGAGTATCTGTTTCTATAAATATAATGCCTTGTTTTTCATATATTCGTGTCTTGTTATTCATTTATACGTATTTTGTTTATCATTATAGAGCATGATTTTGCATTATTAAGTTAAGAATGAAGAATGGAGCATGATTTCACAAAAAGGTGTGTTTCCTTTACTTTAAAATTGCATGATTGTTCAAAAGAATGAACTTTGTTGCTCAAGAAAATGAAAGTTATTGTTCAAATCATATAACATTATGATTAATTATATTTTGGTTCAGTATAATACAATTATTCAGTTTATTGCAATGAGTTATTCTAGTGTGTTTACACAGACTAATGCATAACAATATAGAAGAATTCAAACATTTTTCAGGATATTCAACATTGTTTTTCATAAGCATTGTAATGATTATTCACATCATAACATAATACAAAGAGATAACTTTTTCATAATACAAACTGTTGTTTTTTAGAAGCATTGTAATGGTTATTTAATAGTATATATTATTCATGTCAATATATGTTCATATTACTATTTAAAACCATATTGAATAAGTTAGTCATATTTTTTAATATGTTGTTATTCATACATGTATGTCTTGTTATTCATATATATGCATGTTTTGTCGTGTTCGATTTGGCTTTATAATTTGTTGCATGTAGGTGTTTTTTGGGGGTAGACGATTTCGACAAGCTTCAATTACGATTGATTTTGTTTTTCATATATGCATGGCTTGTTCTTCATCTATACGTATTTTGTTATTCGTATATACATGCCTTGTTATTCATTTATGCATTATTTGTTATTCATGAATGCATATGTTGTTATTTATACATGCGTTGCTTGTTATTCAGACATATGTTACTTGTTATTCATATATATATATATTCTGTTATTCATATATACGTGTTATGTTATGCGTGAATTGTTATTCATGTATGTGTGTCTTATGCAGTTCTCGAAGAATATTGATGAAGTATAAGTGGGTGAAGTTTGCAGACAACTACAATGATTAGTTTTTTTCGACATATCAGTGTACATTAAAAAAATAGATATACTTATTCAAATTCATTGTGTATATATTCGAGATGTAACAATCCCCATTTTTGTATTATTCAATGTATTTATCCAACTTATTCAAATAAATGTATGATCTTATTCACAAAACTCTTAATCATTTAAATTCATATTATTATATTATTCATGCTATTAAGCTTACTTTTTCAAAACCATAAACATACTTATTCAACCAAAAATAATAAATGTGCATTCGTCTCTTCCAATATTGAGTGGTTATTCAAAAACAAAACAATACTTATTCAACAAACAATAACAGTAAACTTACAACATTATGTTATTGTTCAATGTACAATGAGTACTTATTCAATATTATAAATATTTAAACAATCCTCTTCTATTGTTCAAATCGGTATTCATAATTATTCGAACGATCATGTATTAATATTCAAAATAAAATATGAAAATTATGTTCGATTTTAAAAAAGCGCCTTTAATTTTAAATTCATGTTTGAATTTTAAAAATAACGTCGAAAAAATCAATTACAAGATTTTCTATCGTGGTATAAAAAAGATTTTCAATAATATTTCTAAATATTTTCAATGTTTTTTACCCCTTAAATTTCAGCCAAACTCTAATAGTTTACTTTTTTAAATAATCGTGGTTTTAATTCTCTAAATTACCTCATTTAACCTATAATGTTGCTTAATTAATAACCATTGATTTATCTTAAGCTAACGGCCTATATTCAACTACACGCTTACACAATAATATGTATTGCATGAAGATTAACAATGATCAACAACACCACAGTTAATTACTAGAATTTACTCAAAATTTACACATGCAACACAACAAACTACAACGTCCGACGCACACTAACTAAACAAACCAACCTTCAGCACCGTAATTATAACTTGCTCTACGTGAATCTTGTTTACTAATTAAACTGCAATTAAGCCCCTAATCCACACTAGCCTCCTACCCGAACAGCTATTCAACTGGTCTCGCTTTGCTTAAAACCACCAAGGAAATATCATAACATGCACCAAGCACCAGCGCTCGACTATAAGAAGCCCCCACCCAACCACAGCTCGCTACTCTCGCCAAACCCAAATGCTAATGCGTCCTCACCGAACCCAACCCTAGACCTTGACTAGGAAGGAAAGAATTAATAACTTACAATGGCACCGGTGTTTCTCGCCGATACCGCAACGACGATCACGAAGGCAACCTAGCGGACCTCTTTGAAGATGCTGGAACGAGGCGACTTCCACGAGCAGGGTTGTCGGCGGTCGCTACTCGTATAGGGCAAGAGAGTTTGAGCAGCTATGGTGAAATTGAGAAAGTGCACAATGAGCGTAGGTTCTAGGTTAAGTTCTTGCAAGATTTGGATAAAGAGAGTTTTTTTAATAATCAAATCCTTCATTAAGCATTAATTAAATCTGTCTCCAAACATCATAAAATTCTCACTAGGCCAGGTAAGAAAACACAATCAGAAACAAAGAAAGATTCTGGCGGCTTCCATCGGCTAAGCCAGTCAGCAGCCCTATTAGCATTCCAGCGGCAATAAACTCATTCACAAGCCATGAACATCGCACTTGTTTCCAAAGCCAAAGCAACATTATCTCTAAAGTGCGTAAGAGGAATTTGATCCCTTGGTTGCTAGTTGAATCAACTTGCACGAGTCAGACTCCAGAATCAACTCTTATTGATCAAATCCCATCGAAAGCCCAATCTTCAATCCCCACAACGCAGCCTCCGCCTCAGCTACGTCAACACCTGAGCAATCTTGAATCCGTCTTGCACTTACAAAAACCACCAACCCACCAGGATCGATTCCAACCACTCCAATTCCACAATCTTTACCCTTTACAGCACCATCAACATTTATCTTTATCCAGTCCAAAGGTGGCTTTTTCCAGCTCTATTGCAGACCAATCTCAGTATGGGCCACAGTGAGTTTGTCATGTGCATGCAAAAATTCCTCATGCCTTTCCAAGCACTCGTTAACAATCGTACCCTAGGAGGTGCATGAACCTTCCAAAATTGCCGCATAACTACTAGAAAAGGGGGTTTTAACGACAAACAAGTTTGTCGTTATAAGAAAAAAATTTCATCGTTAAAACTTTTAACGGCGACAAAAAGTTCGTCGTTTATTCGTTGCAATAGCTTTCGACGTTATTGGTTTTAACGACCATGTTCATCGTTAATTATCAACGACGGCATGCTTGTTCGTCGTTAAGCATCAACGACAGCATGCTTGTTCGTCGTTAAGCATCAACGACAACATGCCTGATCGTCGTTAAATCATTAACAACGACATGCCTGCTCGTTGTTAAATTAACCAATAACAACAAAATCATAATCAATAATGACAAACTAATTCGTTGTAAAAAAGTATTCTAATAAACCAAAATTGATTAAATAATACATCAACGACTACATTTATCGTCGCCATTTTAATTATAAGGAAAATCAACAATAATTTTATTTAAGTTGTTATAGCACATTAATAGTAGAATGCTCTTATATATGTTCATAATATTCTACAAACCAAAAGAATTATAAATAAATTAATTACAACTAAAATTCAATATAATCACAAAATGACATAATCCAACACATTATAGGTCTGGGCATTGCTCTTTTCAAGATCCTAAGTAGACTCTTTGAGAAGCATCTTGTCACTATCAACATTCTTTGCCCCTTGCAGCCCATCCATAGACCCGACAATCCCTTGGAGCACTTGAGCGGTCAAAGGCAACACTCTATCCATACAAATCAAATAATATAAATTTCACCACACCTAACAGCACAAAGACAAGCAAAAATAGCAAAAATTTATGCCAGGACAGGGAAATAGATATGTCATTGGTTCAAACAGTCTTTGTCCATGAATCCTCCATCAATATCTAAAATCCAAAGGTTATCCCATCAGAAATTTAGAACTCCATTCATTTCCCTTTCGATGGTTATGGAAGGAGGCCAAATTAAAATGAACATCCATGAAAATATTATCTGCAGTTACTGTACACACAACTATGGTTTTAAGAGATCATACAACTCACGAATGCACTCAAGAACAACAGACATTATCATAATCAGAAAGACTGGTCATAAAAATAGAGCATTTCACAAAGTGTAACAATTCAAAACATGTTAAGAAGACTGGTCACACTTAGCCACTATTTGCAAGTTGCAAATATTTTAGCACCCTATAGTCACGTATATTCAATTTAATCAATATATAGTACATATTTGTTCAGGAAAAATGAGTCAAATTCAAAAAACATGTTATTTATCAAATCCAATCAGTTCAACTCTGAACAACAGATGGATTGGGTGTGGGAGGACTATAGAGTGTTGTATTTGTGAGTCTACTGGAACAAGGTAATAGGTGGAAGTGAAGACCAATTTACCCATTACCTCACCACATTGCCACTTGCACTCTTAATATATTACTAAATCTAAACCCCATTCAGCTTTGTTGGTTATCCCACATTTCCAGATAAATTTTCTTCATCAGCAAAAACAAGTAAAAAAGAGAATTATATCCCTAATTTCTCGATTGAATATTTATTGCATCATAGAACTCACTTGAACATAATTTTCCAGTAACATAGAAAATAAGCAAACAGATTCACAACATAAAGGCAACCACCTCAGTAGTCTCTGCATCTTAGCAAGGTGAGGACGATCCTTCGCAGCTTTCATCTTCTTCGCCTCTCTGCTAGCGTCACTATCAGCATCATCACCATAGTCTTCCAAGTCGTCGTTGGCGACCAACAACTGAAGCACTTTGTAGTATTTTTCAAGCACATCCCGTAAAGCTTTTCTCGACAAGGTGAGGTTTATTGCTGCAATTGGACAAACAACTCAAAATGACTCTCATGATGATCTTATAAAAGGAAGAAACAAAAGTCTATAAAAAGCAGCTCAAAATCATGGTTTTAAATTGGACAAACAGCTTCACAAACACTAAGACAAGCCAAGTGACGCCTACCTTCAATAATGCTGATGAAACGTTGAAAACTCAAATCAAACATTCCATCAACATAATGGATAATGGCCTGCCATAAACAGGAGTGGCTGGTTGAGGAGAATCTACATCAAAGAATGCAAATGAATTTCTACCTTTTAAGCTATTCTAAAAAGATTCACTTCAAAGTGACATTTGTAACGTAGTCAAATATCTTGTGGGAGATTGTCCTAGAACTGTAACACCCCTATTTTAAAACATTGGGTATTACTGTCAATGACCTCGGATTTTACCGTCCAAAGTCACCCAAGGCTTTTTAGAATGATATTGAACACTTAAAATGCGGAAATTAACATAATTCATAATATAAAAGGGTGCTCTCGAAATAGACTTTGTTCGTACAAACCTTCGTTACATTACTTTAACAAAATGATGTTTGATAACGAAAAACATAAAAACTTGTTCTTGGGACATAAACAGAAATAAAACCAAAGTACGGAAAATACATCTTGAAGATTCTTTCCCTTCCTTCGCCTTCACCTACGCCTTGTTCGGATTCGTTCTGACATAATTCGCGAGGGGCGAGAATATGCTAGGCAAACATGCGGAAAAGAAGAATTAGTCTAAGAGACTAAGCAAGCGGAAACGAAACTTCCCTAGGGTAATTTGGTAATTTTTAATATACGAGGGAGATACGATCGTATGTGTTTTGAAGTATAGAACTTTATGTGGGGCTTACAGTAACGAAGAAGAGCGTATCTCAAGCGGAGATAGCTTGTTAATCGAGAGAAGAGCTACTAGATTGTGGACTTCTTTTAGAGTAGAAAGGACGTTGGGAACGTTATTAATTCATACAAGTTTGAAAACCTCTCGCGCCCTGAGCGGACCGAGAGCCGGATTGATCATTTGAGATCGGTCCGGTTTTGATGTCTTTTAAATGTGCGTTGGGCACTTATCTTGTATAGTGATGAAAATATCGATTACGTTAATGATTTTTACAAAGTGTGGGGGGCTTGCATGGCCCGGACCACTTAAGGGAAAACTCAGTTTTCGACACTTAGCTAGAGTGCCACTCATCCCTCCTTGCAATCGGAGCAGACATGGATCATGATCCTGAAAGTCGTACTTTAAGCGCAGAGGCATACGACTTAATAAGTTATATAGAGGCGTCGGGTTAATCTCGCGCCCCTCACTAGTTCGTTCGAAACCGTTCTCTTAACGAGACCGTAAACAATCAAGGCCACAACAAAGCTAGCATAATAGCTGATGTCTCTTTATTTGGTGGTGTTTTCATATGTGATTTCCTTTGTAAATATGTTTCTTTTTCCCCTTTTCTTGTGCGTTTTGTTCCTTTTTAGCTTAGTTCCCGTATTTCTATGAGATTCGGAGACTACGCACATTTTATGTGTTTTGTAGGTAAATTGGCGTGAATCAAGGATCTATTTGAAGGAGGGTCGAGACATGGAGCAAAGGCCGAGCTAAAGCGGGAAAGAGAGGAGCAAGCCATGAAGAAGAACAAGAGGAAAGCCAACAAGAAGAAGGTGGAACGAGGTTCGGACCGAGTTGCAACCAACCTCGGGCCCGACTTGAAGTTTCAACCTCGGACCGACATGCACAGTAACTCGGGCCCGAGGTCCTCCGTGTCGGTCCAAGTCGGTCACCGAACTACTTGGGCTCCAAGGCACGAATTTGTGGACTTCCACTTTTGCCCCTTATCTAATCCATAAAAGGCCCTCTTGTCTTCTAAGAAAAGGGAGGTTCTCTCACACAAAAGAGAGGCTCTCTCTCACAAAAAGAGGGTTCCAAGGGAGCCAAGAGGATTCTTGGAGAGCAAGGAGGAAGGAGAGGAGAAGGAAGAGAGAGAGAATCGGCCAAGGGAGGAAGGTCTTGATAGGTTTGGTTGATAGATTAGCTTTGTTTTGTTTTGATCTTGTGGATTTGGAAACCCTTGATTGGAATTTGTGGATTGCTTTTGATTTGAATGAAACTTTGCTTTGTTTTGAGATTGATTATGTTGATTGCTTTCCCTTTTGATTTGTTTGCTTTCTTTGCTTGCCTTATGGAGTAGATCTCCTTGATCTTGGGTTATGGGGGAAAACCCTAGCTAGGTTTGGGCTAGAAACCCCAATTCCATAGCCTTGAGTGTTTGATCTAAGGAACCCACTCTACATAGAGCTACAATTCCTTGCGAAAGTCGGGAATCAAGGCTTGAGATTGGCAAAGTAGCGAAAGTGAACATGTGTCAATCTCAAGACCTTGCTTCGAAGGGGATTTCCCCAATGATCGATGTGTAGAAGTGGTTGGAACGAGGGCGAAAGCACTCGATCCTAGTCCGATCATCACTCATTGCTTGAATTGGGGTGGATAAGCCTTAATCCACTAGAGAAGGAACCCAAAAGCCCAAGATCTACTTTTAATCTTTGAAGTTCGACAAACCCAGCTACCTCGGGCCCGACTTACCCTACGTCGGTCCCGACTTCCTCTTGTCGCCAACATCGGGCCCGACGTGACCTCTGTGTCGGTCCCGACTGTTCTCTTTGTTTTCCTTTGTTTTAAGCTCTCTTTTCCAGCTTCCTAGTGTCTAGGCACATCAATCGAGTAGACTTCCCGAGTGTTCGACACCCACCACGTACTACAACGGGGTCGGGTTATAAATTGTATCTCTTGACCCTCGCACACCGAGAGGGCGATCAAAAGATTGGCGCCGTTGCCGGGGAAGTCTAAGTGCATTGAGTGCCAATTTGGTGAGTTTCTTGTGTTTTGGTAGTGATTTGGGTGAGGGAATAGCCCAAACCCTTTGTTTGTTTTTGATTTGTTTTGGTTTGTGTTTTTGTTTCATAGGTGTATGCTAGCTCGTTCCTCCCGAGGAACACTTGAGCTTGAGTTTGTGAGTGATCCGGAAAGTATTCTCAAAGAAGCCCGAAGAAGGAAAAGGATGGAGAATCAAGCTCTCCATGTTGATGAGGAGTTGGCTCAACTTAGGGCCGAAATGGCTAGATTGCAACTTGAGAAGGACAATCAAGAGGCGGTGGCAAGAAGAGAACGGGAGCAACGGATGAGAGCCGAGGCTCAACTCAATGCTCTACCCCGGAATGCACGCTAATACATGCATCCGGAGTTGAGGGTACCCGAGCCGGCTATTGTGCTTCCCGAGGTTGCCAAGAATTTTGAGATCAAGACGCAATTCATCTCCCTTATCAAGCGTGATCAATTCGAGGGCCGTCCACATGAGTGTCCCATAGAGCATGTTAAACGATTTGTGGATATGTGTGAGACGATCTCCACTGACGAGGAGACATTGGAGTATGTGCTTCTAAAGGCGTTCAAATGGTCACTTGGGGGCAAGGCCACACATTGGCTCGAGAGCCAAGCTCCTAGGTCAATCACAACTTGGAAGACACTCTATGACGCTTTCTTGATGAAGTTCTTCCTGCCCTCAAAGACAACCGAGTTAAGAAGGAAGATTGCAAGCTTTCAACAAGGTCCGAATGAGCCTCTCTTCGAAGCATGGGACCGTTTCAAGGAGATGTTGCGCCAATGTCCTACTCATGGTCAACAACCATATGTACTTCAAGACATCTTTTTCCAAGGCATCAATCCGGTAACGAAGGACAAGCTCAATCTCCACACCGATTGTGGGTTCATAGACTTGACACCGGATCAAGCTTGGGAGCTACTTGACAAGCTATCCGATTATGAGGCCATGTATGGGGTGAGTCAAGCTAGCAAGGAGGTGAAAGTTCAAGGTAAAGGTGCAAGGAAGTTATATGATCCAAAGGGAGAAGACATTGATAGGGATGTGAAGCTCCAATTCCTTGAAGGTGAAGTGAGCAAGCTTAAGAGGCAAGTCCACTACTACAAGCAAAATGCTAGAGCTTGTGAGGAGTGTGGATCCTTTGCACATGCCACACAAGTTTGTCCGAATGAGAGCCAAGTACGCTTGGCCGAGCGAATAGAGGAGGCAAACTATGTCCGAGGAAGTTTCGGTGGAAGAGGCAATTTCAACAATGGTGGAAATGGCCGGTGGAACAACGGTCAAGCTCAAGGCTACAACAACAACTTCAACCAAAACGAGCCAAGGGCGCCACCACCACCATATAGACCACCGGGATTCAATGAGTTACAAACATTAGCTCAAGAGATGAGAGATGGGTTCAAGGAGATGAGGACCCAATTCAATGAGTTTGGTGCATGGAGGAGGCAAGTCGACAATCAATTTGCCCAAATTGCAACTCAAGCCCCGAGAGAGAATGGAAGACTTCCGGGCCGACCCGAGGAGAATCCTCGAGCTCAAAACAATCAAAATGAAGTCCGGGCAATTGGATTGAGAAGTGGCCGAAACCTACCCGAGCCACACGTGCCTAAGAAGAATGAAGAGAGTCGGACCAACTTACCCAGCAAGTCGGGTCCGACGTTCCCCGAAGTCGACCCAGCAAGAAGACCGACTCCTTCACCACGGATCGAGGTCGAGAGCAACTCGGGACCGACGTACACAGACCTCGATCCAACTCCTCTGCCTCGGACCGAGAGTCACAACGTCGGGCCCGACATGGTGCCCAAGTCGGTCCAACCAGGAAATTTTGCAAATGAAGTAGGGAAGTCCAAAGAAGTTGATCCAAGCAAGATTCAAGGTGCAACAATTCTTCCATATCCCTCGAAGAAGCCGAAAGATGTTGTTGAGAACAAGTTCAAGAGGTTTCTCAAACTCTTGCAAGGCTTGAACATCTCTATCCCGTTCACCGACGCATTGAGTGAGATGCCATCTTATGCCAAGTTTTTAAAGGAGATTTTGAGCAAGAATGTAACACCCCGACTTCCGACGGGACACTACTAAGAAATAGACCTTACTAGGTACTATTAAATAGGTTGACAACTACACTTTAGGATCTTGCAACGCGGGCACGACGAGAAAACGAAATAAAAACATCCAACCTTTCTTTTATAAAAATATAGAAAACGCAGTTATGCATGAATTCCCGAAAACCTAATTATAAATATCCTGAATCTGACGAATCATCACCAACAATAAAATCATTCGACGAAAATAGAAGACAAGTCATAATACCAACTCTAACATATTAATAAAAATAACATCCTAAAAATAACACAACTAAACTATCGTAAAAATAATCCCATCCCACTATGACACGCGCTCTTTACCGCTCCGGCCCGCCATCTGGCCTCGGTTCCTGCACGGCTCCCTGATTCATACCTGGAACTGAAAAATATTCCCCGAAGGGTCAGCGTCTAATCTACCAAGCTAGATAGAATACGGAAATTGTAGAACGTTTCGAAAACATTTCTAAAGTCAGCATACAAATCCTCAATCGCAATCATATCTCTAAAGGCCAATACCTAAATTAGTTATAATCAGTCACACAGAACCACATATGCATTCACTATCACAATCTCATAACACAACAATTCCTCCTTTTCCACAATCCGACTACCAAGGCGCTCATCACCGCGCCGAGTGCAGAGGCAGGCCCTCCCACTCCACTTCACAATCTCCCTTCTAACCCCGGGCTAAGCCTCCACTGGAGCACTCGCCAAAAACACACAGATAATACTTTTCGTTTTGAAGGGGCACGGTTTCCCTGTCACACGGGTCAAAGTAACCAACTCTTCCTCCACGCCAGCTACGATGGGCCGTGTCGGAAACGGTACCAACACAGAGAAAACGTTCCGAAAATATCCTTCCGATAAAATACGTTCAAAACCATTTTACGCACACAGCAATTCAAGAAGTTCAAACAATTTAAAAGGTATTCGGGACTAGTTCCCAAAACCCGCCCTACAATAACGGTACGCAATCTAACAAGGTAGAGAAGAACCGAGCAAGTCGAAAAACGACTTACCTTGAGTGAAGGGTATTTGATGACTACAGAAAACTAGGAATACGAACAGTCAGGATCTCCTAGACATGATAACGATAAGTTTAATAAGAAAGAGAACCGATTCATACACACAATAATACCACTTCGTACACACACACTCCCACTAACTAGCTAACTTACTAATACCAATTCGTACACACATAATAATACCAATTCTTAATTGAACCCACTAACTAGCTAACTTACTAATTAATATCAATCTACGATCAAATTTTCAATCAAAACCAAACACCCATATTGATTAATGAAACCCGGCCCCAAACTCCTCTCTTTATGGACAATTGAACTGGGCCAAGTTCATTCCGTTACCCACCCAAAATTACAAAATTATTCAGCTTCTTTGACTAATTCACGCGGGGCCCGCCCCTTCCTTCATCTTCAACCCAAGGTCGAGCGAGACTTCGTCTCTGGTTCGTCCCTTCCCTTCAATTTCTTTCTGATCAAAGTAATACAATTAATTAATTAAGTTACACACTTTATTAAACCATGTACTACCAAGGATTACCCAAATTCATTAAACCCACCTTTAATACAGTACAACCGAGCCCTTAACTAATAACACCCACCTAAGCCTTATCTCATCTAGCCACACTTAATTAATCCCTTGATCAAACTGACAATCGATTGAATCCACCCTTGGATACAACAAGCCCCCCTGTTGGTGGTCAACTCCGCCCCAAGCCCAACGACGATGCGAACAAAAACAAAGATCAAAGGTAGGGAAGAATTGAGACACTCACCGAAGAAGACAGCGATCAGCGTCGGAAACGGATCAGAGAACAACAACGACAGTGCTAGACGGTCTGGCCTAGACCCGCTCGAACAACAACAAGGAAAACAGAGGACAAGAAAACCTCACCGGTGGACGTCTCTAACGACGATTGACGATGGCGGCGATGAGTTCCGACGATCGGAACGAGAAAGAAGAAGAAGCGTTGGAGTAGGCCTTTCACCGATCGGAACGAGAAGGAAGAAGCGTTGGGACGATGGTGAATGATGGTGAACGAATAAGAAGAAAACAACACCGATGAATGAGGGTTAATTAAGTAGTCAAGATTTGGGTATATCTTGATTGATTTAGGATAGAGTTTTCTTGTTGAGATGTGATTTTCGGTTAAACTCCGCACTCTAGGAATCCGATTTGATGATGATTAAAATATGGGGCTTCAATGCATAAAACTAACGTGTATATATATAAGGTATTAAGGAATTGATATTAACTAAATAATTATATCGAATTAAAGGCTATCTTGGAAGTTTCTTGCGGGTCAAGATTTCGTCTATTTGTAATCCGAGAAATTTACTTTTCCACTCAAGACGGAAACGGAATGCGAATATTACAAAGAAGAGGTCCATAGTTGAAATGCAAGATGAGGTCAAGACCTTGGAGTTACCACAAAAGCTAGGAGATCCCGGTCGCTTTGCTATAACCATTGGTGTGGGGTCCCAAAACATCCAAGCCTTGTGTGATCTTGGAGCAAGCACGAGCATCATTCCTTACACCATATGGAAATCCACATCCATGGGTTTCATAGCTCCGGTCAACATGAGGTTAACGATAGCGGATGGGTCGTCCATCGAGCCAATTGGTATCGTCGAGGATTATCCCGTTTGCATTGAAGGCCACTATGTCCCAATTGACTTTGTTGTGGTGGACATGATAGAAGTGCCGGGTGAACCGATTATACTAGGGAGACCTTTCCTTGCTACGGTTGGGGCAATCATTGATGTAAAAAAGGGCCACTTGTCTCTTGACATTGGAGGAAGAGAGATTGAGTTTTTCTTTAGGCCAACTTCAAAAGGGACCGTACATAAGGAAGCTAAGATGATCCAAGTTCCTCTTGGATTGCAATGGGAAGCCGTTTCTAAGAAGTCAAGGCCAAGGGAGCTTAGGTTGAAAGCCACCCCACCACCTAGAGAAATTGAGATAGAGCGCCAAGGTCTAGCCCTCAATATGATTGAGCATGAACAATTGGAGGAAAGGATGTCTTATTTGGAGGTGTTCAAGGCCGAGAAAGAAGAAGTTCAAGCACCACCGGAACCATCTCAAGAACTCAAGGAGCTTCCAAAAGATTTGAGGTACGCATTTCTTGGTCCCAACTCTTCTTTACCCGTAATCATAAATGCCAACTTGAATGATGAGGAGGAATCTAAGTTGTTAGAGGTTCTAAGAAAACATAGAGGAGCTTTAGGGTATTCACTAGAGGAACTAAAGGGAATCTCTCCCTCAATTTGCATGCATAGGATTTATATGGAGGATAACCATAAACCCACTATTGAACCCCAAAGAAGATTAAATCCTAACATGAAAGAAGTGGTAAAGAGTGAAATACTTAGGATGTTGGATGCGAGAATTATCTTCCCAATTTCCGATAGCAAGTATGTGAGTCCCGTGCATGTAGTTCCTAAGAAAGGAGGTCTCACCGTTGTGCAAAATGAAAAGGGAGAAATGATACCTATGAGAACCACAACAAAATGGCGTATGTGTATTGATTACCGTAAGCTTAATAGTGGCACTCGCAAGGACCATTTTCCTCTTCCTTTCATAGACCAAGTCCTAGAAAGATTAGCACAACATGAATATTTTTGCTACCTGGACGGGTATAGCGGGTTTTGGCAAATCCCTATTCATCCCGATGATCAAGAGAAGACGACATTCACATGTCCTTATGGGACTTTTGCCTATAGACGCATGCCTTTTGGTTTATGTAATGCGCCGGCAACATTTCAAAGATGCATGATGTCCATCTTCTCCGATATGGTTGAGGATATAGTAGAAGTGTTTATGGATGATTTCTCCGTCTATGGTTCCTCATTTGATGTTTGCTTAGCTAACTTAGACAAGGTTTTGACTAGATGTGAGGAGTCTAGCTTGGTGCTTAATTGGGAAAAATGCCACTTCATGGTGAAGGAGGGCATAGTACTAGGACACCTAGTTTCTAGTAGGGGGATAGAAGTAGATAAAGCTAAAGTTGAAATAATTGAAAAACTACCTCCTCCCTCTTGTGTTCGTGATGTTAGGAGTTTCTTAGGTCATGCGGGATTTTATAGACGGTTCATCAAGGATTTTTCTAAAATTGCAAAACCATTGTCTAACCTCTTGATGAAAGATGTGCCCTTTGAATTTTCCGAGGATTGCATGAGTTCTTTTTGTAGGTTGAGAGATGCCTTGATTTCGGCTCCAATAATGGCGACACCCGATTGGAATCTTCCATTCGAGGTGATGTGTGATGCTAGTGATTTCGCCGTAGGGGCCGTCCTTGGGCAAAGGAAGGATGGAAAGTTACATGCCATCTACTACGCAAGCAAAACTTTGGATGAAAATCAGTGCAATTACACAACGACGGAGAAGGAGTTTCTTGCGATAGTGTTTGCATTTGAGAAATTCCGTTCATGTCTTGTGGGATCAAAGGTGGTAGTCTTCACGGACCATGCGGCAATCAAATACCTCATGAAGAAGAAAGATGCAAAGCCGAGGCTTCTAAGGTGGATGCTCCTTCTCCAAGAGTTTGACCATGAAATCAAGGACAAAACTGGTGCGGAAAATGTGGTAGCTGATCATCTATCCCGTTTGCCCATTGAATACATGTTGGAGATGGAGGATGGTCTGACTATAGATGATTCAAGAGCGGATGAAGTTCTCATGAGCGGGAAGGAGGAAAGGAAAGGTGGATCGACGAACCACGTAAGTCGGGCCCGAGGTCCAGAACATCGGACCGAAGGCAAGGCAAGTACGAGTGAGTCGGGACCGAGGTCTTCAACATCGGGCCCGAGCGACCTGTCTGTCTGCGAAGCTAGACCGGCGTCCAACCATGTCGGGCTCGGTACACTTCAGTGTCGATCCGTGGAAGAAAGTAAGTTTCCTAACTCGATTTCCATTCCTTCTCGTTCTCAATTGATTGATTCTTTCTCTCCCACTGGCCTTCTTTCTATTAGTGCCGTAAGACGAGGGGTTTCCCCTTGGTTTGCGGATTTTGCTAACTTTGCTGTAGGGGGAGTGATCCCACCAAATTTGTCTTATCAAGCTAGGAAGAAATTCTTACATGATGCTAGACAATATTTTTGGGATGATCCATATCTCTACAAGGAAGGGCGTGATCAAATCTATAGACGGTGTGTGTCAAGTGAAGAGGTTGAGAGCATAATTCACCATTGCCATTCCTTGCCTACGGGGGGTCACGCTAAGAGTTCCAAAACCACCTCAAAAATTCTTCAATGTGGTTATTATTGGCCAACCATGTTCAAGGATGTGCATGATTATGTGAGGAAGTGTGAGGAGTGCCAAAGAGAGGGGAACCTATCAAGGAGGAATGAGACTCCTCAAACTGGCATTCTAGAAGTTGAATTATTTGATGTATGGGGTATTGATTTCATGGGACCATTTCCCACATCGGGGCCTTACAAGTACATCTTGGTAGCCGTGGACTATGTCTCAAAATGGGTGGAGGCCATACCAACAAGAACCAATGATGCTAGGGTGGTGATGAAGTTCTTAAAAAGCAACATTTTTGCAAGGTTTGGAGTGCCTAGGGTTCTCATAAGTGATGGCGGACCTCATTTCATTGAGAGGTGTTTCGAGAATGTGTTGATCAAGTATGGGGTGTCTCATCGAGTTGCTACTCCTTATCATCCTCAAACAAGCGGGCAAGTCGAGGTGTCAAACCGTCAAATCAAGGCTATCTTGGAGAAAACCGTATCTCGATCAAGGAAAGATTGGGCCTCTAAGCTTGATGATGCACTTTGGGCTTATAGAACCGCCTTTAAGACACCTCTGGGAACTACACTCTTCAATCTAGTTTATGGCAAGGCATGTCATCTTCCGGTAGAGCTTGAGCACAAGGCAAAATGGGCACTCAAGGAGATGAATTGGGATATCAACTTGGCCGGTGAGAAAAGGTTTCTAGAACTTCATGAGTTGGGGGAATTGAGGTTGAAAGCCTATGAGAACTCCAATCTATACAAGGAGAAGACCAAGAAGTGGCATGATAGGAAGTTAATTCCAAAGACTTATCAAACCGGTGACAAGGTTCTCCTTTTCAATTCAAGGCTTAAACTTTTCCCCGGAAAGTTAAGGACTAGGTGGAGCGGACCATTTGTGGTCCACCGTATCTATGCTCATGGTGTGGTGGACTTGGTTGATGAACAAGGACATATTTTCAAAGTGAATGGTCATCGAGTGAAGAAGTTCTATGACAAGGACGGTCCAAACGAAGAAGTTAGAGCCTCATGGGCTCTCGTCCTCGCCGATTGATCCTATACATGCCATTGAAGAATAAGAAATTGTGAGCTTTTCATACTCTTCTCTCTTGCTTTTAAGTTTTGATTTCCTTGTTTGATGGGGACATCAAAATTTTAAGTATGGGGTGGGGGTAAGTGTGTTCATGATTTCACTTGTTTATGTTTGTTTATTATTTTGAGGATATTTAGTTTGTGTTTTTAGTTTGTGTTTTTAGTTTGTGTTTGGGATGCTTGCTTCTTGGTTTGTGGTTTGATGAAAAACATGAATGATTAATTTGGTCTTGAATGGATGAGTTTTTGGTTTTAGAGAAATTTTTGCAAAAAAAATCCATAAAAATTGAAAAATTATGTTGAAAACAACAAAAAGATTTTGTGTTTTGTAGATTTTGGACTAGAAATTCCCATCTTAGATTGCCAAAATAAAAGCTAATGATGATGTGAGCATGTAAATTCCTTTGCATATTTTTGGATAGTTTAGCCTCTAAAAATGATGTTGCTTTTGATGTGATCATGATATCTTGCTTGTTTTATTGAACATGTGAGTTCTAGGATGAGTTCTTATGCAACTAGGTATGAGTGACCCTTGTGAGATTGATTTTTGGCCATTTTAGGGATGCTTGTTCATATTTGCATATCCCTCATTTTTCTTGTGTGATTAGCTCATTCATGCTTAGTAAAACTTGCTATTGCGGTGTTTATCTATTTTCCAAGACTGTCATGAGATTTGTCCTAGCATTGTCACATTGATTTTGAACTTTATTCTTCTAGTCACATAAATGTTCCATATCCTACCATGAAGTTAATCCTTTGTTTGTAGCCCCGTCCTAGCCTAAGCCTTTGTTTGAAACTCCTCAAAAATATTATTCCTAGCCTTATATGACTTGACCCTTATGGGATTGGACTTTAGAAGAGAGGTTGGGATTGTATTTGAAGAGTTGAGATTCTCTTGGGTTTAAGGGCAAAGAATGGTGTTATGAATCATGTGGGTAGTGCATCTTTGTTGTACAAAAATGAAAAAAAGAAAGAAAAGAAAGAAAGAAAATGTTGGAAATGTAAAGTGGAATAAAGCAAAGAGCTTAAGTGAAGAAAATGGTCTGACCGAGTTACAAGCAACATCGGGCCCGATGTCATAAGAAAGTCGGTCCAAATGTAGAAAGTGTTGAAAATCCAACAAAAAGCATGAGAGCAAAGATGAAGTGGAATGTTAAGTGAAATTTTGGGTTGAGATGAAAAATGTTAAGTCTTTTGGGTGAAGTGTGAAAGTAATTATGGAATTTGGTGAAGTTGGTGAGAGTTTAGGTTGTTCAATCCCCATTGTAAGCACCACAAGACCAAATAATTCCCACCTTGAGAAATACCAAAAGCCCCATTACAACCCGGCCGAATGGAACCTCTTTGAGGACCTCCATTGAGCCAAGTTCGAAATTCTTTGTGTACTTTGCATTAGGCATCTCTAGGTGGAGGAATTGGTGATATTAGCTTCAATAGTAAAGTCCTTACTTGCATGATTTTTGAGCTTGAGTGTTCATTGCTAAACCGAAACACATGATGAGTGATACACATTCACATATCCCTAAAGTGAGGCTTAGTTGCATTGACTTTATTCCTTGGAACACTTAATCATGTGTGATGATGTAATCTTGCTTGAATATCAATCACTTGTGCTTAAAATGTGTTTTCATATGAGGCTTTACTTGAAGATTATGTTTCGGTCTTGCTTACATTGTTATTGCTTGAGGACAAGCAAGTTTAAGTATGGGGTATTTTGATGTCTCTTTATATGGTGGTGTTTTCATATGTGATTTCCTTTGTAAATATGTTTCTTTTTCCCCTTTTCTTGTGCGTTTTGTTCCTTTTTAGCTTAGTTCCCGTATTTATATGAGATTCGGAGACTACGCACATTTTATGTGTTTTGTAGGTAAATTGGCGTGAATCAAGGATCTATTTGAAGGAGGGTCGAGACATGGAGCAAAGGCCGAGCTAAAGCGGGAAAGAGAGGAGCAAGCCATGAAGAAGAACAAGAGGAAAGCCAACAAGAAGAAGGTGGAACGAGGTTCGGACCGAGTTGCAACCAACCTCGGGCCCGACTTGAAGTTTCAACCTCGGACCGACATGCACAGTAACTCGGGCCCGAGGTCCTCCGTGTCGGTCCAAGTCGGTCACCGAACTACTTGGGCTCCAAGGCACGAATTTGTGGACTTCCACTTTTGCCCCTTATCTAATCCATAAAAGGCCCTCTTGTCTTCTAAGAAAAGGGAGGTTCTCTCTCACAAAAGAGAGGTTCTCTCTCACAAAAAGAGGGTTCCAAGGGAGCCAAGAGGATTCTTGGAGAGCAAGGAGGAAGGAGAGGAGAAGGAAGAGAGAGAGAATCGGCCAAGGGAGGAAGGTCTTGATAGGTTTGGTTGATAGATTAGCTTTGTTTTGTTTTGATCTTGTGGATTTGGAAACCCTTGATTGGAATTTGTGGATTGCTTTTGATTTGAATGAAACTTTGCTTTGTTTTGAGATTGATTATGTTGATTGCTTTCCCTTTTGATTTGTTTGCTTTCTTTGCTTGCCTTATGGAGTAGATCTCCTTGATCTTGGGTTATGGGGGAAAACCCTAGCTAGGTTTGGGCTAGAAACCCCAATTCCATAGCCTTGAGTGTTTGATCTAAGGAACCCACTCTACATAGAGCTACAATTCCTTGCGAAAGTCGGGAATCAAGGCTTGAGATTGGCAAAGTAGCGAAAGTGAACATGTGTCAATCTCAAGACCTTGCTTCGAAGGGGATTTCCCCAATGATCGATGTGTAGAAGTGGTTGGAACGAGGGCGAAAGCACTCGATCCTAGTCCGATCATCACTCATTGCTTGAATTGGCGTGGATAAGCCTTAATCCACTAGAGAAGGAACCCAAAAGCCCAAGATCTACTTTTAATCTTTGAAGTTCGACAAACCCAGCTACCTCGGGCCCGACTTACCCTACGTCGGTCCCGACTTCCTCTTGTCGCCAACATCGGGCCCGACGTGACCTCTGTGTCGGTCCCGACTGTTCTCTTTGTTTTCCTTTGTTTTAAGCTCTCTTTTCCAGCTTCCTAGTGTCTAGGCACATCAATCGAGTAGACTTCCCGAGTGTTCGACACCCACCACGTACTACAACGGGGTCGGGTTATAAATTGTATCTCTTGACCCTCGCACACCGAGAGGGCGATCAATAGCCCTATCAAATATTAAATAACGGAATAACGATAACAGTGGGGTCATTATATCTAACAATCGATATTCCTAGGTTCGTTTATTACTTAGCAAACAAGTTGTTCCCAACATCGAGAAATTACACGGAATGAATATATAAGGCTACAAGGGGAAATTCCACTTGCCTTTGCTTTTACGAGTATAGACTAGCGAGATGACGGAAAGCGTTGATCACGACTTGGAACGAAATCTTGACCTATCGACACGGAAATTTATGAACGAGCTTTAAATAAGAATTTTCTTTAAATTCTTTTTAAAGTTTTGAAATTCTCTTGTATACTTATTATAAGAGAATGAAATTCTAAATTATTATAATAATAATTTAGGTGGGGCTAAATAAAATAATAATATTCCTTTATTATTATTTTAATTTTGTAATATCCTTTTTATCCTTATAAAATCCTCATTCTTAATATTTAAACATTTTCATTCTTGGAAACCAATAATATCCTTATTAATTTGCTATTTTCTTAAACTAAATAAGCAAGGAATCTTTATGAAAAACATATGATATAGTTTTCATTCTTAAAAGGTATATTGAATTTATAAAATTCTTAGGGTTGTAAAAAGTCTATTATGACCTTATAAACATATCTTAGTATTATTATAATATTATCTTTTTTCAATAAAATCTATAACATTACTTATACTATTATCTTCTATCAAGCGATATTCTATTATAACATGATCTCATAAAAAAAATCCTCATTTAAATATATAAATAATCTTAAGTATAGATAATAATATTACTAGGTCTCTTTTTAGTATTTTCCATAATTAGGACCTTCTAGATTAAATCATATAGCAAGCTCTCATAAATATAGTATGATATTAAAATAATCATATTTCCGTATTTACATAAATTCTCCCCTATCTTTAGTTTATATATAATATGATCATGTCTTAAAATCTTATTTTATAATCAAAAGCATATTTTTATGATATCTTAGTTCAAGAATTATCATCTTTTCTATTTTCCAATATCTTTTCATGCAAGGCAACTTTTACAACTTAGCAATATTAATATTATACTATATATTAACTTATTATCATATTTACCATAGTTATTAAATAAAATTTATATCTTTAAGATCTCTACACTTAGAGATATATTATAATATCTTCTTATATATATATATATATATATATTATTCTAACAAGGTATTGTTTATTAAACAAAAGGTACAAACTTTAAAATAATAACTTTATATAAAATATTTTTATGTGAGATCTTAGTATGTCTTGCAATTTTATGATATGCATTAAATATTAAGTAGAATAAAAATTTATCAATTATACTTATAATTTCTTTAATTGATTTACTTTTCCTCAACTAACAAGATCTCAAGCCAATTTTTTTTAGATTTAATCTTGCAAGCTAACACTTATTTGATTTATTTATTTCTACTAACAAACTCTTTTAATTAAAATTAACATGATTTAATTAAATTACTTATAATAAAAGGATAAGATTTTACCCTTCTACTTATTTTTGTAATAGTGGACAATGGGAATCAACGCAGGAGAGGGGCGGCGAGCAGGGGTGGCGCACCAGGCGGACGACAGTGGCTCGGGCGGCTCCTGGGCGGCGCGCTGGCGGTCCAGCGGGCAGAGGTGGTGGCCGACGGTTGCACAAGGGAGGAGGAAGGGTTGTGGTGGAGCTTTTGAATGGCTTCGATGGTGTTTTTGTGGGACAATTTGAGAAATTATAAGGCTGATTTTTAGAACTTGATTAAGAGCACAATGCTAGTAGAGAGGAGAAGAGATGTTGGTGTGTGTTTGAAGGAGAGTTGAGCTCCTTTATATAGGCCAAGGGGTGCAAGGTCTCAATCCATGACATTGAAGATGCACCAATGGAGAGGAGGAGGATGATCATCCATTGGGCATTAGTGTGTTAGTTTGATGGTGATGATGGATGATGCAACAATGTTGGTCTTGCAAGCAAAGGGAGGAGGAGAAGAAGGCTCCATTGCCATGCACTGGCTGAATTTTAATCAACGTCACTTCAATCAGACAAAGTCTGATGTCTCTTTGGAAGAAGAAGATAAGGTTAAGATAAAAATAAAAGGGTTGGGTAATTGAATAGAAAGTTGCAATGGCTTAGCGGATTGTGGGAAGGGACGTGTGAGAGGGGTTGCAAGAGGTCTCGGGTTCGAGTCTCGGCTCTTGCATCCTTTTTACTAGAATTTTTATTGTACTATTAATAGCTTAATGTACCCCTTTTTATTTAATAACAAGCGGAATTTATAATGCATTATTTTTATTTAAATGCTTTTATTTCTTCATAACCCTTATAATGCATTCTTGAATTTATTTAATTAATTTACTTAAGGATCTCTTTTTAAAGAGAAAAGGGTTATAAAATTATATTAAGAATTCTCCTTTATAAGGAAAAAGATTATAAAATTATATTATATTGGTTTTAAAACCTTGGAATATTGCGGATATTACAATAGTACCCCCTTAAAATTAGTTTCATCCCCGAAACTAGGAAAAAGTAGAGCAGTACCGAGATGGAAGAGAACGATAGTTATAGAACTCACACTATGAGAACACTACGGGGGTCTAGTACCCCCTTAAAGGATAATACTAGTTGTGGTTATGATGACATGAATTGGGGAAAACGCCTCTGCATGTCTTGCTCGGTTTCCCAAGTTTCCCAAGTTGTCCCTTCATTGCCATCTTTGGACCAAAGCACTCGTACTAGAGGTACTTCTTTGTTGCGTAGTTGCTTAACTCGGTGCTCTACTATTTTAAGCGGTCTCTCCTCATAGGTGCCGTCCGACTGGATTTCCACATCATCATAGTTGATCACGTGGGACTCGTCGGGCACGTATTTCCTTAGGAGTCACACGTGGAAGACATTATGAACGGGGTGAGCTGAAGGTGGTAAGGCAACTCGATAAGCTAGGTTTCCGACTCTTTCTAGGATCTCAAAGGGTCCTACATATCGAGGGTTAAGCTTGCCTCGCTTCCCGAAGCGGAAAACGCCTCTCGAGGGAGATACTTTGACGAAAACTTTGTCTCCTACTATGAACTCGATGTCTCTCCTCTTCAGGTCTGCATATGATTTCTGTCGACTTTGGGCAGTCAACATTCTTTGACGGATGAGAGCAACCTCTGAGGCAGTCCTTTCCACTAGCTCCGACCCGAGAAGTATTTTGTCGGCATTGTCGTCCCAACAGATCGGTGAACGACATTTCCGACCGTACAAGGCCTCGAAGGGAGCCATCTTGATGGTGGAGTGCCAGCTGTTGTTGTAGGTGAATTCTATGAGATTCAAGCTGTCATCCCAACTCGTTGCGCGGTCTAGCACACAGGCTCGAAGCATGTCCTCAAGAGTCTGAATGGTTCTTTTAGACTGACCATCAGTTTGAGGATGGAATGTTGTGCTAAACTTCAGTTCGGGTCTCATGGCCTTATGCAATTGTTTCCAGAACGAGGCCATGAAACGACCGTCTCGATCAGATATTATTGTCTTTGGGGTTCCATGGAGGCGGACTATTTCCTTAATGAAGACTGCTGCTAATTTCGGAGCTTTCCACGTCTTCTGAATGGCGATGAAGTGGGCGCTCTTGGTGAGCTGATACACGATAACCCAAATGGAATCCTTTTTCTTTTGAGTCTTTGGCAGGTCGGTCACAAAGTCCATTGCGATATCCTCCCATTTCCATTCTGGCACGGGAAGGAATTGCAATTTTCCTCCAGGTCTTCTGTGCTCGATTTTTACTTTCTGACAAACTAAACACTTGGATATGAACTCTGCGACTTCTTGTTTCATGTTTGGCCACCAGAAGTTTCTTCGTACATCCTTGTACATCTTACTTGCTACTGGGTGTACGGAATAGGCAGATGCGTGGGCTTCTTTCAAGATGAACTTTCGAAGCTCGTCCACCGCTGGCACACAAATCCGATTTCGGAACCAAAGGGAACCGTCATCCTGAATGACGAATCCAGGTGCCTTGCCTTCTTGTACTTCTCCACTAATCCTTATCAGCATGATGTCATCAGTTTGCTTCTCTCTGATTTCGGACAATAAGTCGGATTGGATTTCCAAGGTGTTTGAGCAACCTTGTTGTCTTCCAAACCAGACCTCAATGCCTTCTCTTATCAGTTCTTGTTGTAGCTTTGGCTGAACCGTTAGCATTGCGATCAAGACCTCTTGTTGTGTCTTATGACTGAGAGCGTCGGCCACGACGTTAGCTTTGCCCGGGTGATAGAGAAGATCGATGTCGTAGTCTTTCGGTAGTTCGATCTATCTTCTTTGCCTCATGTTCAGTTCCTTCTGAGTGAACACGTACTTCAAACTCTTGTGGTCGGTGAAAATCTGACATTTTACCCCGTACAAGTAATGTTGCTAAATCTTTAAGGCAAACACCACTGTTGCTAGTTCGAGGTCGTGCGTCGGATAGTTCACTTTATAGACCTTGAGTTCTCGGGATGCATAAGCGATTACTTTCCCATTCTGCATTAGCACGCATCCCAAGCCTTGCTTTGAGGCATCACTGTAGACCACATATCATTCGTGTCCATCCGGTAGAGTTAGCACTGGCGTACTTGTGAGACGTTTCTTGAGTTCTTGGAAGCTCTCTTCACATTTTTCATCCCACACAAACTTCTTGTGGGTCTTCTGGAGTAGCTTCGTCATAGATAGGGCGATCTTTGAGAACCCTTCGACGAACCTTTGGTAGTACCCTGCAAGTCCTAGGAAGCTGCGAATTTCTTTTACATTCTTTGGTTGCTTCCATTATGAGACTACTTCAATTTTCTTTGGGTCCACCATAACTCCGTCTTGGTTGATGACGTGGCCTAAGAAAGCCACTTCTTTAAGCCATAAGTCACACTTGGACAACTTGGCGTAAAGCTGGTTGTGCCTTAGAATCTGTAGCATTGTTCGGAGATGTTCTTCATGCTCAGCTTGATCTGCGGAGTAGATTAGGATGTCGTCGATGAAGACGATGACAAACTTGTCGAGGTATTCATGGAAGCATCGGTGCATCAGGTCCATGAACACCGCAGGTGCATTGGTCAATCCAAATAGCATCACTACAAACTCGTAGTGGCCATAGCGGGTGCGGAAAGCTGTCTTCGGTATGTCCTCATCGCGGATCCGGAGTTGATGATAAACCGACCTTAGGTCGATCTTAGAGAACACCTTGGCACCTCGAAGCTGGTCTAAGAGGTCGTCTATCCTTGGAAGAGGGTATTTGTTCTTGATGGTGACTTTGTTCAGCTCTCTGTAGTCTATGCATAAACGGAAAGTCCCATCCTTCTTCTTTACAAAGAGTACAGGCACTCCCCAAGGCGAGGCGCTCGGTCGGATGAAGCCCTTCTCAAGCAGCTCTTCGAGCTGACTCTTGAGTTCCTTCATCTCTATCGGAGCCATCCGGTAGGGTGCCTTGGAGATTGGTGCAGTTCCTGGTTCGAGGCTCACTGAAAATTCAACTTCTTGTCGAGGAGGTAATCCAGGGAGCTCTTCTGGGAAGACGTCGGGAAATTCTCTGGCTACAGGAATCTCTTGAATATCCACGACCTTTTTCTCCATCGGCTCGAGGTAGCAAAGATACCCAACACAGCCCTATCGGAGTAGCTTCCCGACCTTCATGGCGTTGATCACCTTTCCATTTTCTTCTTCTCGTTTTCCCTTAAACTTACATATGTGTTTCCCTCCTCAGTTGATGGTTACGGTTCGGGTGTAGAAATCGATTATCGCTCCATGACGAGACAACCAATCTCTTCCGAGAATGATGTCATAGGGATCCATTGGAATGCATATCAAGTTGGAGTTGAAGATTCCTCCTTGAATGCTTAAAGGAAAGCTACCTAATTGTTTCGCCCCTATGATTCTTTCTCTGTTGGGAAGGTTCACGACAAACGGTTCGCACTCTTCTAGGTTGTCTATTTCTAGGAGTTCTACACATTTCTCGGATATGAAAGAATGTGAAGCACCAGAATCGAAGAGTATGAAAACATCTTTAGAGCGGATATGGAGGGTACCTTGACAAATAGGCTCCTCCGGTTTGTTGGTGGTGCGCATCTCGTACAACCTTTGTCCTTGGCCCTGAGGATGCATTGGTCCCTTTCCCTTGTTGTGAGTTGTAGACTGGACCGATGCAGTTCCCGCTGTTCTGTTCGATGCTTGAGGACGCTGAGAAACTATATTTGAACGAGCCTGGCCTGACGGGTTTGCTGGTTGCCTACAAAATTGACGGAGATGTCCGTCCTTCCCACAGTTGAAGCATTCCTTAGGAGCTTTAGGACAGTTCCGGTTGAGGTGACCTGGTTCTGCGCAGTTGTGGCAGACAATCGGACTTCTCTTTGATTCCGAGCTTTGGAAAGACGGCCCAGCTGACATGGCCTTGTTCTTGCTCTTCTTAGACCATTGAGATCCTTGTGGGGATGCCGGCCTCTTGAATCCACTGTGACTGGAGTGGTGAGGCTTTCCTCCTCCAAACTTTCTGCATTCGGGGCCTTTGAGAGTCGTTTCCATCCTATGGGCAGAATCCACATACTCCTCTAAAGTCTTGAAGGAGCGATTCACGATCCATGGTTTGATGGTGTCGCTCATCTAGCGGTGGAAGCGCTTGATCTTCTGTTGCTCTGTGGTGATTTCTTCCTTAGCGTACTGGAGAAGATGATTGAACTTTTTGGCACGTTCGAGCACACTCAACCCATGGATCTTCGGGGAGTGGAGTTCATCCATCTTGTCATCCTTCATGGATTCAGAGAAGAATCGATGCATCATTTTATCCTTGAACATAGCCCAACTCAAATCGGGGCGAGTGGACAGACTAGAGCTTTCCCACCATTCACCAACTTTGTCTTTCAGCTTTAGAGCAACCATGTGCACTTTGTCTGCTTCCGAGCAATGCACGTTTCTTAGCAGTCTCTCGACGTGGGAGAACCAGTATTGGATTCCTGACGGGTCGCCTGTCCCATCGTACGAGTAGGGCTTCATTGCGTTAAAAGTTTTGATTCCCTCAGCGAAGCTAACTTCCTTTTGCTTCTCGGGGTTTGACCTCTGCTGTCGGGGCTCCTTCCTATATTTCCTCTTGAACCTCGGTGTTTGCTGGGTTAGTTACCGCAGCAGGGATAGCTTCTTGTACCAATTGTTGTACAAGAGTGCGTAAGGCTGCCACTGTACCCTCATTGAGTATAATTGGAGCCGCTGGTGCTGGGGGAGGGTTAACTCGAGGTCCACCTCAGACCTCGGATTCGCTTTCATCATGTCCTTCCCCAACGACGCTGGGGTTGGCACGACGACTGTTGGCTCTTGTGTTGACCATCTGAAGGTTTAAATTGGTTTCATTTGTTAATTCAATAATATAAGTAAGAATTAACGCGCAAGTTTTCAGAAAAGAAGGAGAAATTTTATTAGAACTTGTTCATAAGAGTGATTACAAGGCTTTATAACATAATTCGTTACACTAAGGGCTAAAAAGAAAAAGCTATGCCGACTCGACTTTCTAGGGACAAACCGAAGTCGAGAGAAGTTGTCTAAGCTCACTTCTTGGGAATGGAAAGATACAAGCTAAGGAAATCTAAATGCGGTCGGTGTACTTGTCGAGGAAGCCTTCCTCGAAGAGAGTCTCATCAATGATCCCGGTATCGTTGTTGAGAAGGAGATTGGCTTGCTCAATCCTCCTACGACGACGATTTTCGCGGGCCTGTAGCTCAGCGATACAGATCCTATGCTGGAGCCTCTCCTCTCGCTCCCTTGCTGTCTCGTTGACCCATTCTTCCTTGTGACTCTACAGCAGGCCGAAGTTCACCCTGCGGTTTCCGGCGGGCACGACGCCGGGAGGTGGTGGAGCATTTACCAGTGGTTGACGAGCTTGGCGGTTGGAGGATTCTCCTTCCATCCAATCGGAGAACCCCTCCATTTGTATCTCCCAGGGCTCTTGGTTCGCCCTCTCGTACAGTGTTGGTCGGCCGGTAGGTCCCCATGGTCGGGTTCCAGGGAACCTCTCCTCTGAGCGGTCGTGGTTGATGGATCCGAGCCGAAGTCGCTGCAGAAGCACATCGTCCTCATGGCACCAAAATTCGGTCAACGGCATGGGCCCCTCTAGCTCGGGTGCCCGTGGGGGTAAGACAACCTCTACTCTCGGGATCATGGGTGGTGGTGGTGCTTGTGGAGGTGGGACAAACTCCATCATCGGGATCAAAGGAGGGGGTGGAGCTACTGGGTCGATGACTTCTCCATCGGAATCATCCTCCTCGGAATCCTCGAACTCTTCGAATTCCGGGTTGTCCTGATGCCAAGCATCCCATTCAGCCTGGGCATCCCACTCTAACTCGAAGTCGTTTTCTTCCTCTTCACCTTCCTCAAAGTTGAGGTCGGAAATTATCGTTTCCTCTTCCGGTTGGTACTCAGGTACCATCTCCTCATCTCCATTATCTGGGTAATCTTCAGGCTCATACACCGGGGCCATCTCCTCATCCCCGGAGGGATAATCCTTCGACTCGTATACCGGGGACGGGTGTGGTGCAATGGGCGCAGGGTACTCCTGTGGGGCCTCGTTGATCTCGAGATCCTCCTCGGGATCTTCTTCAAGATCTTCTTCAGGATCTTCTTCCACAAGGTCCATCGGTAACGCCTCTTCGGGCTCGTAGAAGGGGTCATCTTGTGCGTTCTCGTAGGGGAAATATGGATTCGGGGCTTGAATTGCTTGAAGGGCCTCTTCGATTTGGTTCCTAAGGCGTGCAATTTGTCTTGTTTCAACCATGGTCTGAGGAAGGGAAAGAAAGGAAGCGTTAATATAGAACATCCTTAGTTTCTATAAGGTGAAGACATATTGAAGGAAGTTAAGGCATTATTTATAAAGATTACATATAAAACGTTTATTTTAGGACTTTTCATTTTCTTGGTCCTATTAAGGAGGCTAGGATTTCTTATGTCACTTAGGAAGAGTTTTCTATTTTACTAATAAGTTCCTCTAAGGTAAGAGTTAAGTTTACAAGAAAGTTTCAAGAAAAAGTTTGAGTTTAAAAGTTGAAGCACTTATACTATTTAAGTCTTTAAAAGGTAACAAGGAAGTTTATAAGGATAGTAGTTCTAGAACTAGGTATTTAGTATTAAAGTTTTTAAATTTTTAAGAAATTTTCTTAGCTAAGAAGTTTAAGTTAGAAAGTTGATTTTTTTGAGTTTCTTTAAAGGATAAAGAAGGAACTTTTCTATAAATGGAAGTTTCAGATAGTGGAAGGAAAACTTAGGTTTTAAAGGTTCTCGGTTTTCGAAAACTTTCGGTTTTAAAAGTTTTCGGTTTTGAAAACAAAATGTTTGGCTCTGATACCATAATTGTAACACCCCTATTTTACAACATTGGGTATTACCGCCAGTGACCTCGGATTTTACCCTCCAAAGTCACCCAAGGCTTTTTAGAATGATATTGAACAGTTAAAATGCGGAAATTAACATAATTCATAATATAAAAGGGTGCTCTCGAATGAGACTTTGTTCGTACAAACCTTGGTTACATTACTTTAACAAAATGATGTTTGATAACGAAAAACATAAAAACTTGTTCTTGGGACATAAACAGAAATAAAACCAAAGTACGGAAAATACATCTTGAAGATTCTTGCCCTTCCTTCGCCTTCACCTACACCTTGTTCGGATTCCTAGGTTCTGACATAATTCGCGAGGGGCGAGAATATGCCAGGCAAACATGCGGAAAAGAAGAATTAGTCTAAGAGACTAAGCAAGCGGGAACGAAACTTCCTTAGGGTAATTTGGTAATTTTTAATATACGAGGGAGATATGATCGTATGTGTTTTGAAGTATAGAAATTTATGTGGGGCTTATCGTAACGAAGAAGAGCGTATCTCAAGCGGAGATACTAGATTGTGGACTTCTTTTAGAGTAGAAAGGACGTTGGGAACGTTATTACTTCATACAGGTTTGAAAACCTCTCGCGCCCTGAGCGGACCGAGAGCCGGATCGATCATTTGAGATCGGTCCGGTTTTGATGTCTTTTAAATGTGCATTGGGCACTTATCTTGTATAGTGATGAAAATATCGATTACGTTAATGATTTTTACAAAGTGTGGGGGGCTTGCATGGCCCGGACCACTTAAGGGAAAACACAGTTTCCGACACTTAGCTAGAGTGCCACTCATCCCTCCTTGCAATCGGAGCAGACATGGATCGTGATCCTGAAAGTCGTACTTTAAGCGCAGAGGCATACGACTTAGTAAGTTATATAGAGGCGTCGGGTTAATCCCGCGCCCCTCACTAGTTCGTTCGAAACCGTTCTCTTAACGAGACCGTAAACAATCAAGGCCACAACAAAGCTAGCATAATAGTCCTATCAAATATTAAATAACGGAATAACGAAAACAGTGGGGTCATTATATCTAACAATCGATATTCCTAGGTTCGTTTATTACTTAGTAAACAAGTTGTTCCCAACATCGAGAAATTTCACGGAATGAATATATAAGGCTACAAGGTGAAATTCCACTTGCCTTTGCTTTTACGAGTATAGACTAGCGAGATGACGGAAGGCGATGATCACGACTTGGAACAAAATCTCGACCTATCGACACGGAAATTTATGAACGGGCTTTAAATAAGAATTTTCTTTAAATTCTTTTTGAAGTTTTAAAATTCTCTTGTATACTTATTATAAGAGAATGAAAATCTAAATTATTATAATAATAATTTAGGTAGGGCTAAATAAAATAATAATATTCCTTTATTATTTTTTTAATTTTGTAATATCCTTTTTATCCTTATAAAATCCTCATTCTTAATATTTAAACATTTTCATTCTTGGAAACCAATAATATCCTTATTTAATTTATTAGAAAATTCTTTTATAACTTAATTTGCTATTTTCTTAAACTAAATAAGCAAGGAATCTTTATGAAAAACATATGATATAGTTTCATCCTTAAAAGGTATATTGAATTTATAAAATTCTTAGGGTTGTAAAAAGTCTATTATGACCTTATAAACATATCTTAGTATTATTATAATATTATCTTTTATCAATAAATCTATAACATTACTTGTACTATTATCTTCTATCAAGCGATATTCTATTATAACATGATGTCATAAAAAAATCCTCATTTAAATATATAAATAATCTTAAGTATAGATAATAATATTACTAGGCCTGTTTTTAGTATTTTTCATAATTAGGACCTTCTAGATTAAATCATATAGTAAGCTCTCTATAAATATAGTATGATATTAAAATAATCATATTTCCTTATTTACATAAATTCTCCCGTATCTTTAGTTTATATATAATATGATCATGTCTTAAAATCTTATTTTATAATCAAAAGCATATTTTTATGATATCTTAGTTCAAGAATTATCATCTTTTCTATTTTCCAATATCTTTTCATGCAAGATAACTTTTACAACTTAGCAATATTAATATTATACTATATATTAACTTATTATCATATTTACCATAGTTATTAAACAAAATTTATATCTTTAAGATCTCTACACTTAGAGATATATTATAATATCTTCTTATATATATATATATATATTCTTCCAACAAGGTATTGTTTATTAAACAAAAGCTACAAGCTTTAAAATAATAACTTTATATAAAATATTTTTATGTGAGATCTTAGTATGTCTTGCAATTTTATGATATGCATTAAATATTAAGTAGAATAAAAATTTACCAGTTATACTTATAATTTCTTTAATTGATTTACTTCTTTTCCTCAACTAACAAGATCTCAAGCCAATATTTTTATTAGATTTAATCTTGCAAGCTAACACTTATTTGATTTATTTATTTCTACTAACAAACTCTTTTAATTAAAATTAACATGATTTAATTAAATTACTTATAATAAAAGGATAAGATTTTACCCTTCTACTGATTTCTGTAATACTGGACAATGGGAATCAACGCAGGAGAGGGGCGGCGAGCAGGGGTGGCGCACCAGGCGGACGACGGTGGCTCGGGCGGCGCGTTGGCGGTCCGGCGGGCAGAGGTGGTGGCCGGCGGTTGCACAAGGGAGGAGGAAGGGTTGTGGTGGAACTTTTGAATGGCTTCAATGGTGTTTTTATGGGACAATTTCAGAAATTATAAGGCTGATTTTAGAACTTGATTATGAGCACAATGCTAGTAGAGAGAAGAGATGTTGGTGTGAGTTTGAAGGAGAGTTGAGCTCCTTTATATAGGCCAAGGGGTGCAAGGTCTCAATCCATGGCATTGAAGATGCACCAATGGAGAGGAGGAGGATGATCATCCATTGGGCATTAGTGTGTTAGTTTGATGGTGATGATGGATGATGCAACAATGTTGGTCTTGCAAGCAAAGGGAGGAGGAGAAGAAGGCTCCATTGCCATGCAATGGCTGAATTTTTATCAACGTCACTTCAATCAGACAAAGTCTGATGTCTCTTTGGAAGAAGAAGATAAGGTTAAGATAAAAATAAAAGGGTTGGGTAATTGAATAGAAAGTTGGCTTTGCGGATTGTGGGAGGGGCGTGTGAGAGGGGTTGCAAGAGGTCTCGGGTTCGAGTCTCGGCTCTTGCATCCTTTTTACTGAATTTTTATTGTATTATTAATAGCTTAATGTACCCCTTTTTATTTAAAAACATCTGAAATTTATAATGCATTATTTTTAGTTAAACGCTTTTATTTCTTCATAACCCTTATAATGCATTCTTGAATTTATTTAATTAATTTACTTAAGGATCTCTTTTTAAAGAGAAAAGGGTTATAAAATTACATTAAGAATTCTCCTTTATAAGGAAAAAGATTATAAAATTATATTATATTGGTTTTAAAACCTTGAAATATTGCGGATATTACAAGAACTTCATTGATTGAATGTCAATAACTTTTCATTTCAGTCAATGGTTTGCAGCTAAATTCTTTCAACCATCATAACAGAACTAAAACAAACTAAGCAACCATCATTTTTGTACTAAATACAAGCATAACAAGGAACAAGAAAGGTTTTCAGGGTAAGAATCACCTCCAGGAGTAATTGACTGCTTCTTAAGCCGATGATCTTTATAGTTTGAGAATATCATTGTGTCTCCAAATATTAAACACATCACCTCCATACTCATGAGCCAAGGTACAAATTGCAAAGTCCTTTGGAGTTATCTCTGACGGTGCTTCCGCATCATTCTCAGGTTCCAAAACAAGGACATTGCGTCTAACACAAAGATTACAAATAGAGATGAAAGTTAAGAGGAAGATTCCATATGTGCAGTAAAGGGTCTCTAGTAACATATTAACAATAGAAAACTCATCCAGCAACAAAACTAGAATTCCTTTTTCCATTGTTTAGAATCATCAAAGATAGGAATTAACAAATTGGCCTTACAAGTACAAACATTGCAGGGCTACCAAAACAACGCAGCTACCGTGTCTCAGTGTTTAAATCCCCTAATGCTATACACCACGAAGACTTCTAACTAGTCTCAAATTTGACCTAGAGTAAACACGAAGAAGCAAGAATACCTTTATCAGAAGAAGAAATCGCATTGATAAGAAACCGTGAGCCGCCAAATTCGATCTGAAACAAGGAGGAATCGGCGAGTCACCAAATTCAGTTTGAAAAGAAATTGTGTCGCTTTGATCTACGACTCCCTCCTCCAAATCAACGACTACCAAATCGATTGGGAGAACGAAATTTCTCGCTCGTAGAAGAACGGTTGACGGGTTTGCAGAAGAACGATTGAACGACTTATAGAAGCTAGGTTAAGATAATCGGGGTTTTTCTTGTTTATGAGCTCTTTGAGAGAGTTTCAGAATTGGCGAAAAATTTTCCCCAAGCCCCGAGCTCTACTAATTAATTAAGCGTGCTTTCTGTACTTAATAACGACGAGTTGTTTTTTATTTTTATTCTCTCTTTTTTAATTAATAACATTAGCGATGAACAATCAAATTAATAATAGTTTAGATTCATACCTATTAGGCCATGTACAATGGTAGTGACTTAGTGGTACTTAAGAGGTTCTTATGTAATTTTTGGGGAAAAAAAGAAAAATGCTAAGCACTAATGTGCTTTGTGCTTATACAAGCACACCCTAAGAAACTCTCCCATTCAACTTTTAACCACTAAAGTGTTGCCACATGTCATTCAACTAATCCATTTTATTTTTATGTTTGGGTTTAAAATATTAAATTTTTTACTATAACTTTTTAAGTTCTTAAAATTATAATATATAATAACTTTATAAAATAATATTATCTATCCAATGAGATCAATATTGTATATACTTTT
This sequence comes from Fallopia convolvulus, assembly GCA_964016875.1. NCBI lineage: Eukaryota > Viridiplantae > Streptophyta > Magnoliopsida > Caryophyllales > Polygonaceae > Fallopia > Fallopia convolvulus. The sequence continues at coordinate 54,205,732 of OZ024722.1, forward strand.
TATATTTTAACAATATATTTAATTTTGGATAATATTTACATATGATTAATTACATATTATATAATATAAATTTATATGTTATTAATGTATAACTTATTTAGTAATAAAAGTATGATTAAATTCAGATAAACAAAAGGATAAATTATTTAAAACACAATATATTAAAAAGCCAACATTACATGTATTAAACCTCAACATTACATGTATTAAGCCAACATTACATTCCGTAATAGAGATTAGATTGTGTAATATGATAGTAATTTTAATGCATCATGTAATTTAGTGTTTTATATTATAATCGTTATTATGTTTTGTGTGTCATTTTAGTGTATTGCATTTAATGCATCATTATCTAGTAGTTGTGATGGATGTGATATGATAGTATTTTTTATATGATTTATTTATGTATTATTTGAGCATAATAATTTATTGAAGTTATTAAATAATCATTTTCACATTAAAAAGGCATATATAATGATAATATAAAGACATATTTATACTTTTGGTATGAAAAATTAAAGGTAGAAAAGAAATAAATGGGTGCTTATAAGTACCCATGGAGTTGCTCTATTGAAGTGAAAAAATAAATGGGTACTTGTATGATGTTCAAAAGAGAGAATATATTATAATAATACTTAAGAACTCTTTAAGCCCTCCAAATAAGAACCCCCATTGTATATGGCCTTACGACCAACATTTGGGTTTCTTGTTATTAAAGTGTTTACATACATCTTTAACGATAAATGTTTCATTTCATCGTTATAACTTTGTCGTTAGAAATCATAATTCTAGTAGTGTAATCTTGTGGAAATAGCACAATCAGATTGCTCCCCATCACGAGAGTTTGAACCTTTACTTTTCTCGCGCATTCTATAAGCCAATCAAACAGAGAATATTCCATTGTTTGTATAAAACCACAGAAGTCGATCATGAATTAAAGGATCAGCTAGATGATCGAATGTCTAGCACTGCTTCAGCGTCACAAGGCATAAAAATAGATCTTACCATCTCTTCTTGCCATGTAGCTTTTTCCCAATCCACCAGATCAATAACTTTGAGATCTCCATTACTCCCATAAAAATTCCCAAGTGGATTAAATAAGCTCGGTCGTGCAAGCCACTTATCCTTCCAAATCGAGAGAGAATTCCCATTTCCAACCTTCCACAACAGGCCCTCCTCCAACACCCTACGACCTTTAAGAATACTTCGCCAACAATAGCTAGGGTTATATCCAAGCGAAGCCTCCAAGAAATTTGAGTTAGGAAAATATCTCGCTTTTGAAATCTTGGTAGCAAGAGCGTTGGGATCTTGAAGGACCCTCGCTCCGCCCCTGCTTTTCCAACATAGCAAGATTAAAATCCTCCAAGTCCCTAAAGCCAAGACCAACCTTCTCTTTAGGCAAACACATGTGTTTCCAACTCATCCAATATAACTTGGAAGTCTCCCAGCTACTCCAAAGGAAATGACACATAAGTTGCTCAATCTCTCTACAAAGACTTTAGGGCAACATAAAACAAGACATGGTATAAGTCGGAATAGCTTGGATCACTGATATTCATGTTTTAGTCTAGTTTTTAGTATGTTTTCTTAGTTTGTTTGGTTTAGTTTTAATAGTTTTAGGGTTAGTTTTGTGTGTTTTTTGATGAGTTTGCATATTTTGTGAAAAGTATGGGAGCTACTCCGTTTTGTGTCGTTTTGTAGGTTTTTAGCAAGGGAGGAGCGCTTTTTGGAGCTGAATGGAGTACTATGGTGGAAGACGGAAGAGTATGAAGATAGAGAAGTCGAAGTCCAAGCTTTTAGTGAATAAGAGTTGAAGAAGAAAACCAAATCCAGGCTCGTTAACGAGGCTGTGAAGGGTCGTTAACGAGGCTTAGAGATAGAATTTTTCTAGAGATCTTATGTCTACCGACCCTGTGCGGAAATCTATCTTGTTAATTCCGTGTCGGTAGGGTTTTTAAGGAGTTTTAGGGTTATTATATTTTATGTTTTATGTCTTTTTATCTTTTTAGATTATCTTTCTATCTTTTTAGGGTTAGTTTCTATCTTTTTGGAAAGTTTTTATCTTCTAGCCTTTTGATTTAGATAGCTTTATTAGTATAAATACCCTTCTTTCTAGCCTAGAAAGGGGGTGGCAAGTAGGAGATCAGTTTTAGGAGAGCCGAGAGAGAGGAGAAGTCGAGTGGAGGATTATCGAGTCGAGGTGGAACGAGAGCGAAGCCATGGTCGTTAATCGTGTCTTTTGTTCGATATTCTTGTTGTTTTCGGTTTCTTCTGAAGTGTGTAAAACGATAATTTTCTTATTAATTTGAAGTAGTTTTGTTTTCAATGTTTTCTCTTATTGAAGTTGTTTGCTTTATAGTTATGATTAGTGAGTAGTTTTCCTATCTAGGGTCGGGGTTGAAACCCATCATAGTTATGCATGTTTGATGAGTAGGTTGAAGTGTTTAATGCCTTTTATCTATTATTCAGATTGCTTGTTGTGTTTATGCCTAGATGAGAGTCGAGGTAATTTGAGTTCTTAACTTGATTGAGAAAGAAAGTTATAGACTTGAATGTTGATATTGTTCGATTACGAAAGTTTCGAGCTTTGTATCTAAAACAAGTAATTAAGTGAATTAGTTTATGAGAATAGATTGATTTGCTGGCTAGTCAGCGAAAGTTGATGAATTTATCTATTTAAAGGCATGATCTTTATCTTCTTACGAGTTTATATGTATGACTATGTTGTGGTAACCCTTGTCCTAGATTTTTATTTTTATTTGAGTTTTCCTCATTACTTTCGTTACTAAGTTCGTTGCCTCGGTACCGAACCTGTTCTTAGGTCGTTAGAGTGTGCGTTAGTAGTGTTATCCAGGTTCGTTAACGACCCTGACAAAGTCGTTAACGAGGTTGGTTGTAGGTGTTTTATGTTGTTTTGCTTAGTTTTTATTCTTTGTAGTTGATAAACAAACAGTAGTGCTTCCTGTGGAACGATCCTGACTCCCTTATACTCAGCGGGGTCTTGACTATAAATTTTATTTGTTGTCAAATCACCCTCTCAACAAATTGGCGCCGTTGCCGGGGAAGCAACAGTGTTTGTTTGTTTATCTGTGGGTCTGGGAATAGCCCGACCCCGTTTTTGTTTTTAATTTTTGTTTTCTTTGTCTGTTTTCTCATCGTATGCCAGCTGGACGTCGAAGGCTCGAATTTGACAACGCCGGTTATTATTCATAACTTAAACGTTCCCTACATCGTAGACGCCGAGAGAAACGAGCTATGGCTACACCCGAGGAGATGACTCGTCAGATGGCCGAACTCCAGAGGCAGATGGAGGCGTTAAAAACCGAAAAAGATGCCGCTTATGCCGAGGCCGAGCGTCAACGAGTCAACAGTGCTCGTCTACGTACAGGAAGAGCTGAATGCCTATCCGAGGAATGCCAAAGAATACATGCATCCGAAACTGAGGGTGCCAGAGTCTCCAATTGTGCTTCCGGTGATAGAGAAACCTTTTGAGATTAAGTCTCAATTTATATCCTTGATCAAACGGTCTCAGTTTGAAGGGAAACCTACTGAGTGCCCTATGGAACATATTAGAAATTTTCTGGATTTATGTGACACCATAGCTGCTGAAGGTGTCTCACTTGAATATGTTCTGTTAAAAGCTTTCAGGTGGTCTCTTACTGGAAAGGCCCTGAGCTGGTTGGAGAGCTTACCTCCTAAGTCTATCAGGACTTGGAAGAATTTGTATGATCAATTTCTTACAAAATTTTTCCCTCCTGCCAAGACGACGGAGTTAAGAAAGCGCATCACCTCCTATCATCAGTTGCCTAATGAGACTTTTGTTAAGGAGATGCTTAGACATTGCCCCACTCATGGGCAACCTTTATATGTGCTCCAAGAAATCTTTTTCCATGGTATAAATGCAGAGAAGAAGAACCGCATCAACATGCATACATCGTGCGGTTTTATAGAGATGGAACCCACGGCTGCATGGGAATTGTTGGACAAGCTGTCTAATTATGATGCTATGTATGGAACCCAGCAATCCCCCCAGCCCCAGAGGCATCTCTACATGCCTAACAAGGAAGATGTTGACCCCGATGTCAAAAATCAATTTCTGCAAGACGAGGTCAACCGCCTGAAGAAGCAGGTAACTTTCTGAAATCCTCTCAATCTTGTCAAGAGTGTGGCTCTTCTACCCATAGTACTTCTGCTTGCACTAACATAGAACAGGTGAGAGCCACTGAGACATATGCTGAAGTGAATTATATGAGAGGTCCATATAGAAACCAGCTTAGTAATTTTGACAGGTCAAACAATTATCCAGCGTGGGGCAACCAAAACCCGAATCCCAACTATGCAGCGCCCCCACCGGATAGACGACATGCACCATATCGACCTCCAGGCTATCAAGAGCCACCATCATGGGCATTAGGGTTACATGAAGGCATTAGCAGAATCCAAGCCAACCTTAACAATCAAAACAAAAGATGGGGAGAGTTCGATGTGTGGAAGAGAAATGTCGACTCTCAACTAGGGAACCTTGCTACACAGATTCCAAGGCCACAAGGGCAACTTCCGGGCCGTCCCGAAGAGAACCCTAGAGGACAAATAGCAGCAGTATACCTTAGGAGCGGAAAGACACTACCGGAGCGTGTCCAAGCTAAGGACAAGGGCCCTACGACTAAAGAGGACGCCACGGTTCAGCTCAGTAACGAGCCAGCGAGAGCAAGTACCGAATTGGCAACCCATGGTGACGAGGCTCCCAGGTTCGTCAACGACCCGAATCCAGGTAAGTTCTCTGATCCAAGCCCCTCTCTCAATCCCGGGCTAGTTAAAGACCCCATCAGGGTCAGTAACGATCCTCCGAGAGCACCTAACGACTCTAGTGTCGACCCGATAGCCTCACCTCTCGAGCCTGACTTGGTTCCGAGAATGGTGAAATCTCTTCCTTTTCCTATTAAGAAATCAAAGGACTCTACTGAGAGTAAGTTCAAGCGTTTCATAAAGATTCTCCAAGGCATTAATATTTCCATCCCATTCGCTAAGGCCTTAAGCGAAATGCCGGCTTACACAAAATTTTTGAAAGATATTCTTAGCATGAAAAGATCCATCACAGAGCTGCAAGATGACGTCCGATCTATTGCTCTACCAGAAAAGCTAGGAGACCTAGGGAGATTTGCCATAACAATTGGCATAGGCGACCACAAATTCAAAGCTCTATGTGATCTGGGAGCCAGTGCTAGTTTACTTCCCCTTTCAATCTGGTCAAAAGCCAACATGGGACCATTAGATCCTGTAGACATGAACCTCTACATGGCAGACGAATCAAGCGTAAAGGCCACAAGAGTCATGGACGATTATCCCATTCAAGTTGGGAAATTCTTTATTCCAAATGATTTCATCGTCCTCGATATGCCTGAAGACCCTCATGTCCCCATTATCCTAGGCAGGCCATTCCTAGCTACAGTAGGTGCTAGGGTCGATGTGCGGAAAGGAAACCTCACTTTCGATATTGGAAAGGAACGCGTGGAATTCAGCCTTGACCAAAACGCTAATGACCCAACTGCGGCCGCACACATCGAGTTGACTCAGCCAAAACTCGACATAGTTGTTCCTAACGATCCTCCTCCAAGTACAAAAGAGGATGAGAATTTCACACAAATCCCTACCGAACCTCCTTGGCCCATTACCGAGCCCCGCATGCAGGGCTATAATCCAGGTGAGTACTCTAACCATGAATTCGCTAATGCTGGTTATGATTCTTCTTCATACTTTGTTCCTACACCGTGCTCCACTGTTTATGCTATAGAGAAGTCCAAACCACCTTGGTTTTCGGATTTCACTAACCATTATGTAGGAATACCGGGCATATTGATAGAAGATAAAGGACCAAATTTAGTGACTCAAGCCAATAATGCCTACAAAGCTAAATATGGGGTACCTCAAGACCCAACATAGTTGCAAACGAGCCACCTTGAGCCAAGGTAAGTACGTCGGGCTGACGACGTTAAAAATAGCGCTTACGGGAGGCAACCCGATACTTTTAGTATAGCTTAGTTTTCCTTATTTTCTTTTTAATCTTTTTTCTAGTTTTTCTTTTGAGTTTTAGCAGTAGTTTTTAGGGTCGAAAGATAGAATAGTTTTAAGCTAACAAGATGCAGGAGTTGGGCTCGGAAATCACTCGAAAAGAGGCTATAGCGGTTCATTAACGACCCAACCCAGGGTCGTTAACGACCCGGTTTGGCAACCCGAATTGGCGAAACGGGCAGGTAAGTATTTTTACCCTAATCTATCTTATATCTTTACCCATGTGCCGCCCCTTTCACCTCTTCCCCTACCTCTAGCCCCTCCTATAAAACCCTTTCGAATCCCCCAAAATTCCACTCTCAAATCCTCAATCCAAAAGCTTAAGTTCTCCAAGAATCCTACCGATATTTCTCACAACCGATCGGAAATCTCACCACCACCGAACTTCGGAGTCCCACCCTAGTTAACGAGTTCGCCGCCCTTGATTTGCTTACCGACGAGATCCGAGCTCGTTAACCACCCAAATTTTCGATCTTTGTTCTTCAAATTCTCGATCCAACGGTATGATTTCTAAACCCTAACTCTCTATTTGCATGATTCATGGTTTATAAGGTCAAAATTTCATATCTTGTTCATATAGAAGATCGAATGGCATGTTTTGATTGCTCAACGATTTTATTGCTTGATATATTGGTGGTTGATCTTGATTTCTATGGGTTTGTTCTTGCTTGATTCTCCATTGAAATTTGATTAAGAAAAGCATGAACCACTTTGTTTTTGAATTGTTTGATCTTCACCATGACTTTTTTGGGCAATCATATCATGTTCGAGATGGGTAATTAAGCAAGTATGGGGGGCATATACCCGATTGTATGTCTTACGTAGGATTATGACTGATGCATGCTTGATTCATGGATTAATTTTGGAGTATTTTACACTCGAAATTCGCAATTGATTCTCGTATAGGCTCGTTAAAGACCTGAACAGGTTCGTTAACGACCCTGCGTATTAACACGTCTAAAAACCCGTCCAGATTCGTTACCGACCCCGGTTGAGTCGTTAACGAGGTATTCCGAGAGCTACTTCGAGACCATATATGGGGTCTCTTGTCTAAAGATTTGAGTGGATCTTATCATGGAAAAGTCGTATTATTTGTAGGTCCACATGGCAAGTTCTAGCCGAGCCGCAACCCGAGCCCAAAAGAAGAAGAGGACTAAACGGTCCCCATCTCCACCCCGCATGGACAACGTCATCTTGCGCACTCAAGGACAAGAGGACCGCTACAATGCCATACTAGACAAGGACCACTATACTAGGTGGTTCTCGAGGTCGAGTGCTAAGCAAATGATGATCTATGATGATGTCAAGGAGGCCTTTGCTATTCTCGGTGTGCCTCATTTATTGAAGAAGGAGAATGTACCACACTTCCCGGCTCTCACATCCGAGTTCCTAGCTACTCTAGAGACAAGATTCCCGACGAAGACTTCGGAAGGACGAATCCGATTCAGGCTCGGTAACGTGAACCGTGAGTTCACATTGGCGGAGTTAATGGTATTCTTGAGCTCCCAAATCCTTCTCGAGATTACAGTCTAAAGGACTACAAAGTGACAAGGACTTGGAGCTACATTACAGGGGAAGTAGAGCCTTCCGCTGCAGCATTATCCGGGGTAAGCATCATCAACCCCATTTTTCGGATCATCCTCCGAGTCCTAGCCGCTACATTCTGGCCTAAGAGAGAGTTGAACAGGCCGACAAGGATAGAAGTTGCATGCCTCCGCACCATCCTATTCGAGGCTCCCGCCCCATTGAACTTGGGGTATGAATGGCTATACTATGTTGAGAAGTCGATCAAGTCAAAGGAAGTATGGTGCGGGAATTTGGTTAGTCTCTTGGCGACCAATCTTGGAGTTGACCTCACCCTCTACACACCGGCCCACGCTCAATTGCTCAACCGAAACTATTGGTTTAGCTCCGGTATTTTTACTCAGGGTCGGGATGGGTACACTACAAAAGTTCTCGGCCGAGAAGTTGTACCCACTCTGGCAAAATTGGAGCTTCTTTATGTACCGAATTGGTATGAGGCATGGACGGGGCATGCATTCCCGTTAGAGCCCAAGCCGCACGATGAGTTAACACTACGGCCATGTGAGTCCCGGTTTGAAAGAGAGGAAGAAGCCATGGACGAAGATGAAGATGAGACTGAAGAGGCAGCTACCGAGGGAGGTACAAAGGAGCTCGACATCGAGGAAGAGGACCTCGATACAGAAATTCCGGGCAACAATATCTTCGTTAACGACCACTTCGAGGCTTCTACCGATGCTCCTACCGAGGCTCACAGCGTCGATAACGACCCCTCGCAGCAACCTACCGACCCACAGTCATATGGTCTCATGCCTTATAATCCTGTACTTTTTCAAGACCACTTCCAACCCCACTACCAACCACCTCCTCAGCCCGAGTACACTGGATCGAGTATCCCGCCTCCATGGGCCGAAGATCTTTCTGCTCAGATGCAGCAACATAACCTTCAGCAGACACATATTCATCGGAGGATGGATAGATGGGAGAGTGTCTATTCTGCTCGCATGGCATTCGAGGATACGAGGCATCAGCAGAGAGAGGCGGATGATGCAAAGCGTTGGAGGATGATGTATGCCTTCATGGGGAACTTCGAGCATTATTTTCCACCACCTGGTCGCTGATTCAGTTTGAAGAGTTGTTTTCTTTTCTGCTTTCAAGATCTTGTAAGTTTTTCTTTTATTTTCGTTCTTTTGTTTTCTTCTTCTTATTTTTATTACAGTGGGGACACTGTAATTTTAAGTATGGGGTGGGAAAGGATAGAAAAGTTAGTGTCTTGTTTGTCTAAGTGTTTTTTGTGTGTTGAGTAAGTTCTTTGTTCCATAAAAAATCAAAAATCAAGAAAAAAAATTGAAGAAAGTTTTTATATTAAAAAATATGAAAAAAAAAGTTTTAGAATTGATAGATACCCTTTCTCTTATAGTTCTATGATAGTAATTGCTAGCATGATCATATAATTCCTTGCAAGCATGTCTTTGATAAGTATAGCCTGATTCTTGTTTTGAAATTATTTTTATGAAGGAATAACATATGATGAAATTGAGCATGTATACCATTTTAGTATAAGTGATGCAATCCAACAAAATAATTACCTTGTGAGTTATTTTTGGCCTTATAGGAAGAACATCAAAAACAAATCCCTCTTCTTTTCTTGTGTGATTAACTCTCTATATGCATATTATCTCTTGGAATTGTGATGGTTATCTATTACTTGAGACCTATATAAGATTTATAGTTCATTACTTGTGAAAATTATATGATAGAGAACCTTTTTTTAAGCCCTATTAATCCATATCTACCTTGCATTATCCTTCTTTTTGATAGCCCATTTTTTAGCCTTTAAGCTTTTATTTTTAGCTCCACAAAATTGTTCCCTAGCCGAGATAAGATTGACCCTATCCGGGGATTAGGACTTAGATTGGAGAGGTTAGTTTTGTTGAGTGAGATGTTATAATTGGTTTCGAAATTTAGGGATTATTGGGAAGGGTAGATTGGAAGTCTCTTGGTTTATTTTTTAAAAAGAAAGATCTCTTGGTAATAAAGGGTTCACAAATGAAGAAGAGAAGTTGAAAAAATGTAGAAAACGAGTAGGAGTTAGCTCGTTAACGACCTTGCTGTTTCGTTAACGAGGTTGCGAAAGTAAAGAATAGTTGAAAGAAATAAAAGAAAAGAAAGAGAAGTAAGATGTGCATTTCTGTTTAAGGAAAAACCAGAGATTCTTTTGAGTTATTTTATGAGACTTTCTAGGATATGTTGAGTGAGTGAAAGGAAGTGCATAATGAAAGAGAGTTTGGTATGTTTTTTGTATGAGAGTTTTTGATGTTATGTGTGAGTTTTTAGGAGTCTTTGATTCCCGGATATTATTAGCACCACATGACCAAATATTTTGCACGCCTTATTGTTATTACCAAGCCCCATTACAACCCGGCCTAATGGAGGCTTCTATGAAGTTTTTCATTGAGCCTAAGTTCTCTTGATGATTTTTGCTTGTTTTGACAAATCTTAGGTGGAGAGTTTGGTGATATAAGTTCCAATTTCTATGAGTTTTTGTATATAAGATTGAGTTGAGAGATTGAATTCATAAGCCTAAACACTTGAGAGTTGAGTGAAACACACATTATCCTTGTGAGGTTGGATTGTATTTTCTTATATCTATTTGGTGCATATACGTGTGATGACATTGATAGTCATTTGTTATTTTCTTCTATGTATTGAAGTTGTTTTTTAGATGATGGCTATTTGCTTGATAAGTATGATTGTTTGGTTTTGATTATGTTTAGTGATTGCTTGAGAACAAGCAAGTCTAAGGGCATGCCCATCGGTGGGTTTTTTGGAAGATTATGAGGGGGCTCATGGGGAGGATATAATAAAATATGTTGATTTTGAGTGGATCGATACTTTCAAGATCGAAATTCGATCTGTGCAAATTGGGCTCATGAGCCACATCTTGCACTCCCTTTGTGCCACATGGCACACAATCAATGGCCATGATTTATTCCTGGCCATTGATTATAAATAACTTAAAATAGTATTTTGGACTAATTTTAATTATATATAAAAAATAATAATTATACTAAAATTCATAACTTTTTTTTATCTATCTATAGAGACTAATTTTGTATATATTTGAAATATTTTAAAATTAATTTGTATTTTGGGTTGTTTTAGGGTAAGAAAAAAAATATATATATACTAGTGTCATTCCCGTACCTTGTACGAGTTTAATATAAAAATTATTTTATAAAAAATATTGTACGGATTTAATATAAAAGTCATTTATAAATTATTATCGACTTGTTCTTAACAAAATTTACACACATTTTCACAAATCACACTTCTTTTAATAAAGAATTTATTTCGTGTATTTTCGTATGAATGTCTTTGTGTATTTCATTAGTCTTTTTTTATGTGCTTTATTTCATGTGTGTCGTTTTCTCTCGGTATGTATTTTCTGTTCAAGTAATGAATTCGGTTTGCGTCGTTTCTTTTTACTAATATTCCCTTATTCGAATATGCTCTTAATTAACATTCACTTAATTAACTATGATAAATACAATTTAAAATATAATTTATTATAATACTAGAAATTTTAACAACTTAATTAAAAGTGTCATTTAATAAAAATAGTAAATAAATATAGTTATTTTTAGCTAAATAATGATATATATAATAAATAATGTGAATATATTTGTAATTATGTGTGGAGAAATAAATAATTGTTGAAAAATGAGAAAAGTGAAAAGAGGGGCTCATGGGGCTCACTATTGGGAAGGGTTGATTGTGAAAAAAAGGATGAAATATTATGGATGATGTGGAAGATGAAAAAATAGTAAAATAATAGTATTTGATGAGTTTATGGAGATCATGGGGCTCACCATTGGGTATGCCCTAAGTATGGGGTATTTTGATATTCATGTTTTTAGTCTAGTTTTTAGTATGTTTTCTTAGTTTGTTTGGTTTAGTTTTAATAGTTTTAGGGTTAGTTTTGTGTGTTTTTGGATGAGTTTGCATATTTTGTGAAAAGTATGGGAACTACTCCGTTTTGTGTCTTTTTGTAGGTTTTTAGCAAGGGAGGAGCGCTTTTTGGAGCTGAATGGAGTACTATGGTGGAAGACGGAAGAGTATGAAGATAGAGAAGTCGAAGTCCAAGGTTTTAGTGAATAAGAGTTGAAGAAGAAAACCAAATCCAGGCTCGTTAACGAGGCTGTGAAGGGTCGTTAACGAGGCTTAGAGCTAGAATTTTTCTAGAGATCTTATGTCTACCGACCCTGTGCGGAAATCTATCTTGTTAATTCCGTGTCGGTAGGGTTTTTAATGAGTTTTAGAGTTATTATATTTTATGTTTTATGTCTTGTTATCTTTCTAGATTATCTTTCTATCTTTTTAGGGTTAGTTTCTATCTTTTACGAAAGTTTTTATCTTCTAGCCTTTTTATTTAGATAGCTTTATTAGTATAAATACCCTTCTTTCTAGCCTAGAAAGGGGGTGGCAAGTAGGAGATCAGTTTTAGGAGAGCCGAGAGAGAGGAGAAGTCGAGTGGAGGATTATCGAGTCGAGGTGGAACGAGAGCGAAGCCAGGGTCGTTAATCGTGTCTTCTGTTCGGTATTCTTGTTGTTTTCGGTTTCTTCTGAAGTCTGTAAAATGATAATTTTCTTATGAATTTGAAGTAGTTTTCTTTTCAATGTTTTCTCTTATTGAAGTTGTTTGCTTTATAGTTATGATTAGTGAGTAGTTTTCCTATCTAGGGTCGGGGTTGAAACCCGGCATAGTTATGCATGTTTGATGAGTAGGTTGAAGTGTTGAATGCCTTTTATCTATTTTTTAGATTGCTTGTTGTGTTTATGCCTAGATGAGAGTCGAGGTAATTTGAGTTCTTAACTTGATTGAGAAAGAAAGTTATAGACTTGAATGTTAATATTGTTCGATTACGAAAGTTTTGAGCTTTGGATCTAAAACAAGTAATTGAGTGAATTAGTTTATGAGAATAGATTGATTTGCTTGCTAGTCAGCGAAAGTTGATGAATTTATCTATTTAAAGGCATGATCTTTATCTTCTTACGAGTTTATATGCATGGCTATGTTGTGGTAACCCTTGTCCTAGATTTTTATTTCTATTTGAGTTTCCTCATTACTTTCGTTACTGAGTTCGTTGCCTCGGTACTGAACCTGTTCTTAGGTCGTTAGAGTGTGCGTTAGTAGTGTTATCCAGGTTCGTTAACGACCCTGACAAAGTCGTTAAAGAGGTTGGTCGTAGGTGTTTTGTGTTGTTTTGCTTAGTTTTTATTCTTTGTAGTTGATAAACAAAGAGCCGTGCTTCCCGTGGAACGATCCTGACTCCCCTATACTCAGAGGGGTCTTAACTATAAATTTTATTTGTTGTCAAATCAACCTCTCAACAATCACCGATTTGATAAGTAGCTCTTTTCCAGCTCGAGACAAATTGCTTGCTTTCCACTCTTTAATCCTTTTTCAAACCTACTCCTTAACTTGTGAAAAGTTACCTTTTTTTACCTACCGATCATGGTAGGTAGTCCAAGGGTTTTTCGTGCTTCTCAACCTCTGGGACATTAAGGATACCCTACACATTGTCCTTTAATTCTGCACCAACATTCTTTCTAAACGACAACTCAGATTTTTCCAAGTTAACTTGTTGTCCCAATCCTGCTCCATACTGATGGAGGATATTAAGAATTTCAAAAGCTTGTTGACAAGAAAGCTTGTTGACAAGACGCCTAAGTAAACAAAAGGTTGTCATACGCAAAGAAAAGGTGTGAGAAATCGGGAGCACTTCTCGCCACCCGAATTCCTTTTGACCGACTAGCCCTTACACTCTCCTCTGGAAAACCCTTCCGCCACCAACAAAAATAAGTAAGGAGACAAAGGATCTCCTTGACAAAACTAAGTAAGGAAAATACTTGTTTTACCTAAAAACATGTATTTTTTAAAATAAATCTGTCGGGTTTGAGGGTCGAACCGTATATCCAACATTTTTTTATAAAAAAATAGTTTATATATTAATAAAATTATTAAAAATATATATATATATTTAAAAATTTTGCCGGTCGCGGGACGACCCGATACTCGCGCGGGTTTAACCCGACCCTACCCGCTACCTACAAAATAAAAAAATTTGACCCGTGATCAGACCCGCTCGGGTCACGGGTCGACCCGCAACCCGCAAATTAATTGCGGGTCGGGTCAGTGCGAGTTGCGGGCGACCCGAACCGTTGAACACCCCTATTCCATAAGCACCGAAAAGGTCACACTAGTAACACAACTCATTATAAGACCAATCCAATGCTCATTAAACCCCAAACCTCTCATGCTTTACTATAAAAAGCCCCATTTCATTCGATCATATGCCTTTTTCATATCTAGTTTTAGAGCAAAATAACCCTTCTTCCCTGATCTCTTATTTTTCATGAAGTGGATCAACTTAAAAGCCGATAGAACATTATATGTAATCAATCGGCACTGAACAAAAGCACTTTGAGTCTCAGCTACCACCTTATTAAGCACATTGTTCAACCTGTTTACCAAAACCTTTGAAATGATCTTGTACAAAACATTACAAAAACTGATAGGACACAAATCTGCATTTATTTCTCTTGAGGGAGAACTTTTAGAGTTGTAAAGATTATTATATTATTATTAACTTTATCATCCTAATTCTTCTAAGGATTCAATACTTTAATTAAAAAGAATTGATTTTCAAAAAATGCAACTCTACTGCTTAACTTATTCACTAAGAATCGAGGTTACTTGCGACTCAAAAAATTTCCAATGCTTGCAAATCAAGATATCTCGATTTTTCAACCCCGCCGAACAAAATTGAACCTGAGTATTACATGGGAGATATATTCTAATGTTATTGCATGTAAAAGACTACATATTAACCAATCCCAAGGAGTAAAGGGCAAACCGATGCCTGAGAGATAAGAAACAGTGACCTCGGAATACTACCCCAAAGACCAAATCGTTGAATCAAATACCCGAAGGCAAGAAGAAATCTCTTTTGTATACGTACGTATCTTGAAAAAAATACACATGGCTCCATGTAATTTTTGTCCTTTATTTGAACAAGTTCCTTGCTTTAACTAGCCAACTTGTATATACAAGTATGTTTCTTTTCTTCATCACGGTCTGAAATGAAGAAACGTTAATTTGCATTTTTGTCCTTTATTCGATCATTTACTTTGATTCACAGTAAATGAATTGACATGTTAATTTGCATTTCCATGGAATTATTGCACCATAAACTCCATATATACTGTTTTGATTGAATTCTCCATAGAACTCATAAGACATGGGCGCATTGTAGGCACATTGTAGACAAAGCGATCTATCCCGGCTGGTCCCGAGCTATCATTGTAGGTACAATGTAGACGCGATCACCCATAAGAGGCTCGGAATGTTTCTCCTCAAAACGGGGTCGTCTCCGGTGGGTTTCGAGGCTAAGGTAGTCATGAAACGAGCTCTCATTGTAACCGTGTTGCAGGCACAATCCTCCATATGAGGCTCAAAATGGAAGGTTTCTCCTCAAACGAATAACCTCTAATCATCTTGGGTGGGCTTCGAGGGTATGGAAACAATACATGGCCATTCAAGTTTGTACTGCTCTTGATTTGTAAATGGTGAAACACTCCGTTTCGGGCCATTTATAATCCTCCAAAACAGCCCCGGTATCCATCTTGTTACAAAGAGATCCATCTCGGTTAATCACGATCCATCATTGTAGGCGCGTTGTAGACGCGATCACCCGTAAGAGGCTCGAAACGGAATGTTTCTCCTCAAAACGGATAACCTCGAACCATCTCCGGTGGGCTTTGAGGGTTGTAGATGCGATCACCCGCAAGAGGCTCGAAACGGAATATTTCTCCTCAAAACGGATGTCCACCAATCCTCTTCGGTGGGCTTCGAGGGTAGTCATGAAACAGGCCCTCAGGTATATATGGCACGAGACAACCGATCACATGCTTTAATGAAGACATCGAACCGCTAGAATTTGATCCGAAACGGGTCTTTGAATCCCAACCTGTTTTAAATGTACAAGCATATGATCCAAAACACAAGAATTAAAGAGCACATAAGGGATTTTACGGAGAAGAAAGTTTACAAATTTATGATATTTATCTTGAAATCAAACGTGTGGCTAGTTGGAAGACACTTCTCCAACTCTCTCTTCACACTTATGATTTGCGTAAACTTCCTCTTGAGAGTTTATGTGATATTGATTTTTTTTGTCTCTCATTCCCCTTCCCCTCATAAAATCTAGATTCCCAACCTCCTATATAGGAACTTCAAACGTAGAAGGCAAGTAGATGATAGAAGCGCGTGTTTTTTTATGAGTTCCATGCGCTAACAACACGTTGTGATGAATATGTCTTCCCGAGATAAAAGCACCCTTCTAAGGTCCAACAATGTGTTGAACGGCGATCTTGAGCTTAGCAATGGTTTTATACAACAAAGTGTAGTAAGAAATGGGCCGATAATCCCCGACAAGCCTCGGGTCTGCCGACTTAGGGATCAGATAAGTTGAATAGCTGTGTGGTTGATCTGTTTCAGCATGTTACCTATCTCAAAGAAATCTTGAATGGTCTAGCAAAAATACGGCCCGATGACGCCCCAAGCCTTTCAGAAGAAATGAGGACCCTCCACCCCTACTTTTGCCAACATAGCAAGATTAAATCCTCCAAGTCTCTAAAGCCAAGACCAACCTTCTCGGTAGGAGAACACATACGTTTCCAACTCATCCAATGTAACTTGGAAGTCCCTGAGCCACTCCAAAGGAAATGACAAGTTGCTCAATCTCTCTACAAAGACTTGAGGGCAACATAAAACAAGACATGGTATAAGTCGAAATAGCCCGGATCACCGATTTGATAAGTACCTTTTCTCCAGTGACAAGGTGCTTCCTTTCCACCCTTTAATCTTTTTCAAAACCCGCTCCGTAACTCATGAAAAATCACCTTTTTTGACCTACCGATCATGGTAGGTAGTCCAAGGTACGTATTTTTCGTGCTTCTTAACCTTTGAAACATAAAGGATACTCTGCACACTGTCCCTTAAGTCTGCACCAATATTCTTGCTAAACGACAACTCAGATCTTCCCAAGTTAACTTGTTTTTTCCGATGCTGCTCCATACCGATGAAGGATATTAAGAATTTCAGAAGCTTGTTGACAAGACGCATGTGCAAGCAAAATGTTGTCATCCGCATAGAAAAGTTGTGAGACCTCGGGAGCACTTCTCGCCACCCAAATTCCTTTTGGCCGACCGGCCCTTACACTCTCCTTAATCATGCCGGAATACCCTTCCGCCACCTACAAAAATAAGTAAGGAGACAAAGGATCTCCTTGTCGAAGACCGCACTCCGACTTAAATTCACGTGATGGGGAGCCTTCCATAAGCACCGAAAAGGTCACACTAGTAACACACTTCATTATAAGACCAATCAAAATCTCATTAAACCCCAAACCTCTCATGCTTTGCTCTAAAAAGCCCCATTCCAATCAATCATACGCCTTTGCCATATCCAGTTTTGGAGCAAAATAACCCTTCTTCCATGATCTCTTATTTTTCATGAAATGGATCAACTTAAGCTAATAGAACATTATTTGCAATCAATCTGCTTAAAAGCACTTTGTGTCTTAGCCACCACCTTATTAAGCACATTCTTCAACCTGTTCAGCAAAACCTTCGAAATGATCTTGTACAAAACATTACGTAAATTGATAGGACGCAAATCTGCATAAAGATATATAGTAAGGGGAGGGATAAAAATTATTATTATTATTGTAGTATTATTATTTTTATTATCCTAATTCTTCTAAGGATAAGAACACCATCCGTAGGTAGCTTTGATAGGGTACAATTGTTAAATTCAATATATTAATTAATAAGAATTTATTTAAAAAAATACAACTCCACATCTTAACTTATTCACTAAGAATCGAGGTTAATTGCGAGTCAAAAAATTTCGATTGCTTTCAAATCAAGAAATCTCGATTTTCGACCCCGCTGAACAAAATCGAACCCAAGTATTAATTACATGGGAGATATATTCTAATGTTATTGCATGTAAAAGACTCCATTTTCTTTTTCTACCAAAAAAAGGGATGATTTTTCATATATCCTTAAGATCTTACGAAATTAGTTATGTATCCTTTAAATTTAGAACTAGTTATATATCCTTTAAATTTAATAATCTTAATTTTTAATGCAATTCTTTTTATTTCTATTAAATAAAACTAAACATCTCACTAAAATTTTTAATACCTATGATATTCTTAACTTATATGATTATTATTAAAGAAGAAATCTCCTTTTATTCTTTGTCTGCCTTCTTTTCCAAGACTCCTGTATTCTTTGAAATGGTAATTGTTCATGTGCATTAAAATTTCAATTTTTTTTCCAACTATCTATAATTCAATCATTTTTTATTGCTTGGAATTTCATATAAACCCAAATCCATATATAAATCAACATTGAGCACATGAAAAACAACAACAGGTTCCAAAAAAAAAAAACGAAAAACAATGCCAAATTAATAGAAAAATATATGACAGTAAAAGTTGATGAAGAGATACCAAACACTAGGGTTGTAAATGTGTCGGATTATGGGTAGGTGGAGCACTTCCATCACCCGGCCCACAAGTTAAAACATCTCATCTGACCCACCCGTCACCCGCGAAATGTTCTATCCGTCACCCAAACATCCGTTACCCGCTGGTTATACGGGTGACGCGTTCACCCGTATAACTGTAATATAACTACTGTATTTTATACATAAACTAAAATATCTTTATCAGGAGAGGGGTGGTGAGCGGCGAAAATATCTTTATCATGCAATATATATACTAGGATTAGAATTACTTAAAAAGTAGAACGAAAGAAAATAAATGAGTTATCTAGGAAACAAACAGGCTCATTTATCAAAGGTCCGAAATTGGTTATATGGGTGACTTCAAAGGCCCACACACATATTAGAATTATAGGCTAAAATGGGTTATACGGGTGGTTTGGGTGAAACGGGTGATGGGTCGGTTTGACGGGTCGGTTGGCGGGTCGGGCTATTGGGTGATAAAATTTCACCCTTACCCGACCCATAACACGTTTCACCCGTCATCTTAACCGCTCGTCATCCTATTTGTTTGGATTTTCGCCCATTTATTTCGGATGGATTAAACGGATAAATCGATCCCAAGCCCTACCAAACACATCAAGTTTACACAATTAAAAGTTGATTTCTTTAGCAACAAAATTTTAAGTTCAGTACATTTTAGGAGTTACAATTTTAGTGAGGTTTTATAATTATATTTAATAGGAATAAACGGAGTTTGTCACATGGGTCACGGTCACAATAAAAAAATTTCAAACAAACGAACGAAATTTTTGCTGAGCCGGCATGAGCACTTTTGTACATATAAAACTAATGTAATTTCCGTACATTTTACGGGTCTAATTTAAAATAATTTTATAAGTATTATTTTAAATTCTTCAAATCTTTTTTCTAGAGAAACTTTCACATCCGAATTATATTTTATTAGACAATAAAAATTACAAAGTGTTGATTTGCTTAAGAGAGAAGAGTGGACAATGATTTTTGAGATGGTGAAGAAAGTGATAATGTGAAAGTGTTTTAAAAAAAATTGAGAAATAAAAAAAGCAAAAGATTGTTTATTATCATTTCAATTGCTAGACACTATGTCATGTCTCCAATCAATTATTTCCTCGTCTGTTGTTTAATGGAAAAAGATTAATTAAACAACAAATGATAATATCATCTGCTCTAATCGAATTTATACATGAACCAAACCTCAATCAGTGCAATTGGCGTTTGAAAAAGCTAAGTTCGTCCAATCAAAACTAATAATGAATGAACCGAACATCTTGGTTACGTATTTTGTTTTGGAATAATGAGAATGAGATTTAAATGATTAGAGTTTGTAGTTTTTAAGGTATTAGTGGTGATGGGTGGTTTATTTTTATTGTTAAGTGGGAGAAGAAGTGGTTTTGTTGTTAATGTATTAGTGGGATGGTAGTTTCTAATTGGATGCCAAAACAAATACAATTTTTATTAATTTAAATTTATTTTCCAAAATTTGCATGTTATTTGTTGACATTGTTATGATCATGACCAATTAAAAAATTATTAATTACTACATTTCTTAAACAATTGTCACATAGCATAATTTTTAACACTAACATGTGTTTAGCTTTATTATTGTACTATAATACTCCCTCTGTCCCATAATGTTTGTCCATAAAGCGGAATTGCACAAGTTTTAAGAAAATAAAGAGATGAAAAAGTAACCAATAGGAGTAGGAGAGAGATTGTGATGTTGATGGATAAAGTTAAAAAGAAAGAGAAGATAAAAGGAAATGAATAAAAAGGGTATTGGGGTAGATTTTTAATTGGATAATATGGATAAATGTGAAATTGAATGAGGGTAAAATTATAAAAAAAAAATTATGGATATAAAAGGAAAGTGGACAAACATTTTGGGACAACAGAAAAGGAAAGTGGACAAACATTACGGGACGGAGGGGGTAGATTAATACCCTTTTTGTATAAATGGTGGAAAACTAGGAGAATTGTTAAGCTTTGACGGTCTGAGACATTGTCTCCTGCAGAGGGGATCAGGGGGAGAGAGAAGAAAGTTTAAATCATTGACTTAAAGATACTAATACTTATATCATTGACTTAAAGCTATCTTATTACACTTAAAGCTACTAATACTTAAAAGGATAATGAGCAGTAGATAAACATAATCACCGAGTACATATACTAATACTTAAAGCTACTCTTTCTTTTCCTCCAATTCCTTCCCTCCAGCTTGTTCCTTCTCCTGATTATCCTTCTTCTCTAGTAGCCCTCTTAGCCATTCAATCAACAATTTGAGAAGGGCATTGACCTCCGATGTCACACAAGCATTAGTTGACTTGTTAAGCTCATTTACTACTCCCTCCGTCCCATAATGTTTGTCCACTTTTCTTTTTCGTTGTCCCAAAATATTTGTCCACTTTCCTTTTATATCCATAATTTTTTTTATAATTTTACCCTCATTCAATTTCACCTTTATTCATATTATCCAATTAAAAATCTACCCCAATACCTTTTTAGTCATTTCCTTTTATCTTCTCTTTTTTCTCAACTTTATCCATCAATATCACAATCTCTCTCCTACTCCTATTGGTTATTTTTTCATCTCTTTATTTTCTTAAAACTTGTGCAATTCCGCTTTATGGACAAACATTATGGGGCGGAGGGAGTATGATTTTGGCTATTGATGTGATGCTAATGCTTGATAAGCAACATCTCTTCCCTTAATATACCATGGCTTGATCTCTTGAAAATACATACAAATATAAAAAAAATCCAAATCAATCATATATAAATTAATAATATATATATATAGTTAAGAGATAAAGGATAATTTGGACTAACTACCTCCTTGCTTTTGGTTATTATTGTAATCTTGAATGTGGGTCCACTTAGATCCAATTCTTGGACATCCTTCCTGATTGAAATGGTCGGTTCCGCCGGGATGATCTTGTTTGTTGGCTCAATCTTCTTCCCATTCTCCTTTTTAGTGCTCCATGTAAGCCACTTTCGGAATCGAGTTTTTTCCTTGGTTAGAGTTTCTAATTGGGATTATGAGAGGAGGAGAGGATAGTTTGGAAAGAGGATGGGTGAGAAAAGGCGGGTGAGTGGAGAGAGAAGAGAAGGAGGAAAGTGACTTAGCCATGGAGAAGTGAGAAGAGATTTGAGATGGATAAAATGAGAAAGACACCATCCTTTATATAGAAACTAGTGTTATTCTACCAAAAAATGAAACTAGTGTTATTCCCGTACCTTGTACGGGTTTAATATAAAAATTATTTTTGACTTGTTCTTAAAAAATTTTCCCGAACACATTTTTCACGACTAAACCACACTTTTTAGTGTTATTCATGTACCTTGTATAGATTTAATATAAAAGCCATTTATAAATTATTATAGACTAGCTTGTTCTTAAAAAAATTTACAAATACATTTCTTGGACCTGCTCAAAAATATGGGACGATTCGAATTCTTGGGATCAGCCACATCGACGAGTCAACACTCGTCCCTATAAGCCGCTTCCAAGAGACCACCCGGATTGGATCCCACCATACCGGCTTCCTAAGAATCGGGCCCGTTACTACGGAAAAACTCCTAGATTCTGGCATTGTTCTCACGTTGAGTGGGATTGGAGTCCACCTCCTCGGCGCCCATGCGAAACTCCCAAGTCCCGACATCGTTCCTACGACGAGCAAGATTGGAGTCCGTCTCCCCGGCGCCCACCAACCCGAGTTCACGAACCGGACCCACGACACTGACCTAGGCCACGGCCAGCCTTGGCATACCACGTGCCAAGACCATCCCCTTCGATTGAGCCCTCACCCTCTCATGTGGCCGAGAGTCCTAGCATCGAGGACAGGTTCGCGACCTTTATAAAGCGCCCGTCCCGATACTCGTCTCGGCACCCCAGCCGTCCTTGGTGCCCGTGCCGATCGAGCTAGTCCTCACTGAGGACTCCACACCAATAGCGCCAACACCCGATGTTGAGGGCGCACCCGATCTTGAAGATGAGCCCTCACCTACGCCGGCGCCCCCTTTGGATGAGCCTATGTCGTCAGACACCCTGATCGACATGCCTTTATCTTTGATGCACGACGCCGACCCCGAGCACATAATCGAGCATGCCCTTGTGTCGACAACATTTATTTTGTTCTTCGAGAAGACCCAAGTCGATGTCATGGTTTTGATTAGGCCACATCTTTCTTCCCTTGTCTCCACCACATCGAAGCGAGGACACTTCGAATCTAAGGAAGAGAGGATGATGAGACTCTGCCCTAGCTCGGACCCAACTCCTACCATTCCGAGACGACCTAGACCTTGGAGACCCCCTTGGTTCAGGACATAGTCTCATTTATGTATTATTTATATTTACGTAATTTCTATTTCCATCACTTCCCTTTTAGGCGTTTGCTCCATTATTGTAGGATGGGCTAGCCTTGTTATTTCTCTTTTCAGCTAGTACTATTATGAGTATTATGTCTTATTGGGCCAAGAGTCGTTGGGCCGCTTGCATGCTAAGTCCTAGGCGCCTCTCCCTGTCTAGACTAGGGTTTTGTGGATCTCCTCTATATAAAGGAGCCATATCCCATTGTATTTCTTACGTCAAAATTAAGCCAAGTTAAAGTAGAGTCGAGTTTCCTCCTTATTTGGCCCGACGTCACCAAAACCTTCCAAACCCCTTTCCGTCTTGTCGGTCCTCCCTTGGACCGACATCTCTTATCTCTGCCACGCCCCGCCCTCGTTCCGACGAGCATTAGAGGCCCGCGAGTCCACTTTGTGGTCTCGTACTTATCCCGGTTACTTGTGTCGGAGAAGATCTAGGCGTTTTGAGCCTAGATCCGCCCTTCGTGGACCGAAGATGAGTAGGTTCGCATCATATTGATTTGGGTTTCTACTTGTGAAAGCGTTATCGAGTCTCATGGACCAAATATTGAAGTTGGGCCTTTTGTTGTTGACTTGTGGAGACGGCCCAATCTCGCTTTCCTCTGAACCAACCCTTAGGAAGCTAGCTAGCTACCGCCTTAAGTGAAACACGACGTTTGGAGAATCTTTCAACAACCCTAGCTTTATAAGGTTGACCTTCTCACTTGCTTGCTTATTCTAACCTAGAGGCGTATATGAGAGAGAGAGAGAGAGAGAGAGAAAGAAAGGTCCGGTGGTGCGATTTCGGTGACCTGTTGTCGGAGTTAGTCGAAGGCGACCTTGCTCCATCCTCTTGTGGTCAAGATCAAGTGAAGTTCTAACCTCGGAGCTTCGCCAGCCTTAGGAGGGGGTGAAACTCTAGATCTTCTTCTTCTAGCTTTCTGTTTCCCCGTTCTTGTTATCTAAGCTTGATCGTCTTTGGGTGTTTTTGCTCTTCTTTTGAATGATTGTAACTTGCTTTGTTAATCTTCGAGAACTAGTGGATTTGAGACGAGCCTCCTCTCTGAGGCTCCACAGGTGTAGGCTTTGCTGAACTACGTCACCAATCTTTGTCTTCTCTTTGATCTTTCGCTTGTTTTGGTAACTCTGTTATTCAATTATTCTTAACTAGTTTATAAGTCAAACATGATTTACAAATTGGTAACATAATGTTGCTTGTCTTTGGTTTACTTTGATTTGCTCGATCTTGTTGCTTCCGCTTTCGTTGTTTGAGTCTCAGTCACTGTGATCCAAGTTGAGGCTTCTCTTGGACAATGCAAAGGAATCTTGATAGAAGGGTGTCAACTTGTGTCGATTTAATCCCATTGTCGCTTCCTACAATAGAAAGGTCAAGTTTGTGTGTCTTTTTTAATGATCCTGATCTCTTGTTTTTTGGAGTATACTCTCTTCAAGCAAGAATCATAACTTGTTGTTTGTGTCTTTTCTCTTCTTACTTGACTAAATCTGCTTAGCGGTTTTCAGCCGCTAAGTTGCTAAGGGTTAACATTATTAGAAATCATGCTAAAAAAGACTATCTACTCATCTCAGACTGACTACTTGTTTGCCATTAAGGACATGTTTGCCATTAAGGACTCTAAGCTTGCACCAATACCACTTTGAGGGCACCTAGAATTGACAAAACAAGAATGTCTCTCCACTGCTAAAGAAAAGAAGAGAATGGAACTTGAACCTTATGATGTAGTAGTGGGAAGCATTATGTATGCTACATATGTCCAATCTTGGGCAAAAACATTGAGCATGCAAGAAATACTTGCTAAAGTATATAAAAGGGACATAGAACATTGGTTTGGTATATGTTGAGCATAGTTCGGGAACCACACTTACAAGGTATGTGGACTCGGATTATGCCAGTAACAAGGGCAATAGGAAATCAACAACTGCATAATTTTACTGTTGGGTAATAAATTGTATTTCCAAGAAATCCAAAATCAATCTATAGTTGCACTCTCCTCAATAGAGGTAGAGTATAGTGCAGCTACTAAGGCTTTGAAAGAAGCAGTGTTTTAAAAAACATTAGGCGGGAGCTAGGCGGTAGGATGGGGCCTAGTGCCTAGACGGTTGAGCGAGGGTAGGTGGAGTCTAGGCGGATCACTATGATTTTTATTTTATAAGGTTATTATTTTTAATTGGTGAGAGTATATAAATAAATAACAATCCCATCATAATGTCTCCGTAATAAATTGAAGCCTAGACTCTACCTAGCCTTGCCTAGAGTTTGTCTAAGCCACCTAGAAAACCGTCTAGTCTGCACAACATACCTAAGTGTCAAGAACTAAATCGGAACGGTGAACCACCGCCCACCCTCTAGGCGGCCGCCTAGACCTTTTTTTAGAAAAATGGAAAGAAGCTACTTGGCTATGTTGAATCTTACATGAGATAGCGGGCAAAACATATATGCCCACACTTTTTACTGATAGTTAGAGTGTCTTGTGTCTTTGCAAGGATCATGTCTATCATGAGAGAACAAACCATATTAATGTGAGATATCACTTTATAAGAAGAATGGTGGAGGACCACGAAATTAATATGAAGAAAATACTTAGTCACCAATCATGCATATTTTGGAACAAAAATAGTCCCCACTAACAAATATATTTAATGCAAGAAGGAGCTCCATATCGATGATGTCACTTGAGATATGGGGATGAGTCAATGATGAAAGAAGAAACTCGTTTTAAATCCATTAGAGTCTCTTATGTATTACCTCTAGTATAGTACATCATTTAAGAGGGCATTTGTAATCTTCTATATTAAACCATGCACTAATACTAGTGATCTAAGTATTGGTATGACAAATCATGTAAGAGAATAGAGGTAGAAAATGCCCTAAGTAGAGAACCGGCCGGTTCATTGGAATTTTTGGTAAACATGGACTAGCTAAACATGGCTATTACTTCCCCAGATCAAATCGATTTGGAGGTAGTAACTCGGGTTTGTGCTTGTGAAATTGTTACCGACTCTCATGGGATAAATATTGAAGTTAGGCCTTTTGTTGCTGACTTGTGGGTTGCTGGTCTGCGTGGGCAGTGAGGTCGGTGACGATCTAGGAATAGAGTTGGGGGATAGGATCGGGGACGAGAGAGGTGTCGGGCTTGACTTGGGCATTGGGGAACCTGAGGAAAAACTAGGTGAAGGTGGTGACGGGCAGTTCACACAACAATGGGTACCCAACGAGCCACGAGATAAAGAATAAATAAGAGTTGTTGAGTCGTTAAGAAACTCACAAGAGTTGAAAAAGGTAGGTTGAGCAAACAAAAAAACGGATTCGTCGAAAGTGACATGGCAAGAGACAAACAATTTATTGGAGCAAAGGTCAAGGCATAGGTAGCCCCGATGATTATCCGGGTATCCTAGGAAGGCGTAGGGAGTGGATCGAGGTTGAAGCTTGTGAGAGGTTTGAGAGGACAAGTTGGGGAAGCATAGGCACCTAAAACCCGAAGGTGATTGCAAAGAGAAGAGCAATTATATAGCAACTGAGTGGGACTTAAATTGTGCAGGTTAGGAGATGGAAGAATATTGAATACATATGTAGCTAAGGTGAATGCAAACGTCCAAAGTCGAGATGGGACGAAGGCATGGAATGGTCTATGTTGTTGACAATTTTATTAACACGTTTGACTTTTTCTTTTTGAGATGACGTATAAGGACACGAAAACCGAAAATGTATCCCCTGTTTTTGAAAGAAGGAATGGAACTCATGATTGTCGAATTCCTTTCCGTTATCACATTTGAACATTTTTATAGGGAAATTAAATAGGGTAAGCACATATTGATGGAATTTTACGAATTGAGCATACACGTGATTTGAATTTTAGCAGAAAGACCCATAAAAATGTGAATAACCATCGAGAAACACAAGATAGTATTTGTGACCAGTAGAGGTAACAACAAGAGATGTCCATAAATCGCTATGAATTAAATGAAATGGAGCAACAGAAATTGTCCGAGAAGAAACAAATGTGATACGTGATCGCCTCGGAATACTCCTCGTTGATCAAGTATGTAGACCTCATAGGATTCCCTCTTGCCAGTAATAAGATTTCCATGTTGAATTCACCATCAACGTTAATTGCTTGAACAACAAGTAATCTTAAAATCTCGAATTGAATGAAGAACAAATGGGATCTGAATTAATATGATAATTCAAATAGATAGTTCAATTGAATTGGCTCCAATGCTAAATTCAATTGATGAACTAGTATTGATCTCTAACAAACAAACTAGAACTAAACTAGATGAATAACTTAATGAAACAAATCAGATTGTTGGTGAATGAAAACGTGAGAGAGAGATCGAAGATGGAGATGATCAAATTTGCTCTTGAATGCCCGAACACAATATTATTTTGGTGGCCCAAAAACTAGATAAAACCAATAGGGGTTTATCTAGTTCAAGTTGATTTTTATTGAATGAAAATGCAAAATGCTTAAAGAGAATATAAAGCTAAGTTTTCTTGGAAAAGAAGCTAACATAGCCGGCCCTAGACAAGGGCATTTTCGCCCATTAACTTGCTTCCCAAGATGACATATTATCATCTAAAACTTCTTTCTAAATTCTCTAACCTTAAATAAATCAAATAAATAATTATCTGACGTATTAGATAAGGAAATTATCCTAACAAACTCAAAAGATACTAATAAAGTAGGAGAGAATATTCAGCCAACTAACAAAGATCCTAGGCCGAAATTCTTCCATAAGAAAGTCCATATATTAATATATGAAAATGATAGGGTACATAGAGCGACTCGGAAACTTGGGTGTAGCTATGGATCAAGATTTAACAATGGATCTTGTCTTGTCTGATGAAACCCGATATAATACGCGCTATAAACAAGAATTAAATAAATACTAACTCTCGGGATTCGAACAACCAAACGGTTTTCGTACGTGGATTATTCCTCCTCCCCACCCCTCAGCCGATTGTTTTTGTGCTCTTTACGAATAAAGCCTTTAGACTTTATACCGTTTATAGCGCGATCTCACTCGGAGATCAAACACGTCGAGCTTTGGCAAAACGAGATAGTTCTCGAGCCAGAGAGGATTTTCGACCTTTTTCTTATTGCATGCCTCCCCCTATTTATATAATTAGAGCTCCTTGCTTGATTGTTGGGGGACCGATGTGGGATGCTTAGAAATCCCTCACAAACAAATTTCTTTAGCCTCTTATCCACGTAAGAAAGTGGACGACCGGTTTTGTTGACTTTCAAAGGAGCAAGTCTTGTTCAATTTTATATTGTTGGTCGAATAGCCTCGTACATGCACAAGTATATATGAACAATTTACATTACTTTTGAGCTTGTGGGAGTTTGTGGGCCAAAACATGCTTAATAGATCAAGCATTCATTTATTTGTTTAATGGGCCGATCATTATATAATTAGCCCCACTTGCCATTTCGATTTCACCCCCACGTAATTACATGTACACGCATGTTCCATATATTTTCCCATGCAAGCATGCTCATGCAAAACTTATTTATATTAGCCAAGCTACGTAGTCATGCGTACTATATATCGTGTTCTGACGCGTATGCACTACGCGATGCCTAGACTCTTCGTTTTTACATTTATGACTTTCTTTAATTAGCTATTGATTATTTTGCGCACCATCACAACCCCTTGGCTCGGCGTGCTCGTTCCACGAGGGCAACGAGACAACAAGCAGGTGCGCCAGCTTATCGATTTTATGTGATGTGATCTAAACCCGAGATCAAGTGGGATGAGCACACTTCGCTAAGGTAGTTAGGACCTCGTCCCTTTAGAGAGTTAGCGAACCTCGTTCAAGTAGAGATTTAAGACCTTGTCTTTTGAGAGTTTGGACCTCGTCCATAGAGAGTTTGGACCTCGTCCATAAGAGAGTTTGGACCTCGTCCATAAGAGAGTTTGGACCTCGTCCATAAGAGAGTTTGGACCTCGTCCATAAGAGAGTTTGGACCTCGTCCATAAGAGAGTTTGGACCTCGTCCATAGAGAGTTTGGACCTCGTCCATAAGAGAGTTTGGACCTCGTCCATAGAGAGTTTGGACCTCGTCCATAGAGAGTTTGGACCTCGTCCATAGAGAGTTTGGACCCCGTCCATAGAGAGTTTGGACCCCGTCCATAAGAGAGTTTGGACCGCGTCCATAAGAGAGTTTGGACCTCGTCCATAAGAGAGTTTGGACCTCGTCCATAAGAGAGTTTGGACCTCGTCCATAGAGAGTTTGGACCTCGTCCATAAAGTTTGGACCTCGTCCATAGAGAGTTTGGACCTCGTCCATAGAGAGTTTGGACCTCGTCCATAGAGAGTTTGGACCTCGTCCATAGAGAGTTTGGACCTCGTCCATAGAGAGTTTGGACCTCGTCCATAGAGAGTTTGGACCTCTTCCATAAGAGAGTTTGGACCTCGTCCATAAGAGAGTTTGGACCTCGTCCATAGAGAGTTTCCAACCCCAAGCGGGAAGCGAAGGGTGGATTAGCGCACTTTTCGAGAATCTCCAACCCCAAGCGGGAAGCGAGGGGTGGAATAGCACACTTAGAACCGAGAGTCTCCGACCCCAAGCGAGAAGCGAGGGGTGGATTAGCGCACTTTTCGAGAATCTCCAACCTCAAGCGGAAAGCGAGGGGTGGAATAGCGTACTTAGAACCGAGAGTCTCCGACCCCAAGCGGGAAGCGAGGGGTGGATTCGCACACTTGTGGCTCGTCGGCCACCCCGAGCGGGAAGCCTGGCGGTTCCGCATAAAACGAGGTTCGACGGCAACCCCGAGCAGGAAGCCCAGCGGTTTCGCGTAAAACGAGGTTCGACGGCAACCCCGTGGCGCCACACAAAGATGGCGGCCTCGCCAGCACACGCCAAGGGCGAACCCTGTGGCGCCACACAGAGATGGCGGCCTCGCCAGCGCATGCCAAGGGCGAACCCCGTGGCGCCGCACGGATATGGCGGCCTCGCCAGCGCACGCTAGGGACAAACCCCGTGGCGCCGCACAGATATGGCGGCCTCGCCAGCGCACGCCAGGGGCAAACCCCGTGGCGCCGCACAAATATGGCGGCCTCGCCAACGCACGCCAGGAGCAAACCACGTGGCGCCGCACAGATATGGCGACCTCGCCAGCGCACGCCAAGGGAAAACCCCGTGGCGCCGCACAGATATGGCGGCCTCGCCAGCGCACGCCAGGGGCGAACCCCGTGGCGCCGCACGGATATGGCGGCCTCGCCAGCGCACGCCAGGGGCAAACCCCGTGGCGCCGCACAGATATGGCGGCCTCGCCAACGCACGCCACGAGCAAACCCCGTGGCGCCGCACAGATATGGCGGCCTCGCCAGCGCATGCCAGGGGCAAACCCCGTGGCGCCGCACAGATATGGCGGCCTCGCCAGCGCACGCCAGGGGCGAACCCCGTGGCGCCGCACAGATATGGCGGCCTCGCCAACGCACGCCAGGGGCGAACCCCGTGGCACCGCACCAGAGACCAGGGCTAACTAAAGAGGGAAGAGGACGCACTTACTTGATTATCCGAGAGTTAGGTCGGATAGGGAGAGCAGGTTCCCACAGATGGCGCCAGTGATGAAACCCGATATAATACGCGCTATAAACAGGAATTAAATAAATACTAACTCTCGAGATTCGTACAACCAAACGGTTTTCGTACGTGGATTATTCCTCCTCCCCACCCCTCAGCCGATTGTTTTTGTGCTCTTTACGAATAAAGCCTTTAGACTTTATACCGTTTATAGCGCGATCTCACTCAGAGATCAAACACGTCGAGCTTTGGCAAAACGAGATAGTTCTCGAGCCAGAGAGGATTTTCGACCTTTTTCTTATTGCATGCCTCCCCCTATTTATATAATTAGAGCTCCTTGCTTGATTGTTGGGGGACCGATGTGGGATGCTTAGAAATCCCTCACAAACAAATTTCTTTAGCCTCTTATCCACGTAAGAAAGTGGACGA
This sequence comes from Fallopia convolvulus, assembly GCA_964016875.1. Taxonomy (NCBI): domain Eukaryota; kingdom Viridiplantae; phylum Streptophyta; class Magnoliopsida; order Caryophyllales; family Polygonaceae; genus Fallopia; species Fallopia convolvulus. The sequence continues at coordinate 54,236,268 of OZ024722.1, forward strand.
CCGGTTTTGTTGACTTTCAAAGGAGCAAGTCTTGTTCAATTTTATATTGTTGGTCGAATAGCCTCGTACATGCACAAGTATATATGAACAATTTACATTACTTTTGAGCTTGTGGGAGTTTGTGGGCCAAAACATGCTTAATAGATCAAGCATTCATTTATTTGTTTAATGGATCCATCATTATATAATTAGCCCCCCTTGCCATTTCGATTTCACCCCCACGTAATTACATGTACACGCATGTTCCATATATTTTCCCATGCAAGCATGCTCATGCAAAGCTTATTTATATTAGCCAAGCTACGTAGTCATGCGTACTATATATCGTGTTCTGACGCGTATGCACTACGCAATGCCTAGACTCCTCGTTTTTACATTTATGACTTTCTTTAATTAGCTATCGATTATTTCACGCACCATCATTGTCATCATTGCCAGAGAGTTTTTCTCAGTTTATCATGAATTTCAATATGAATAACATGAAGAAAACTCTACCAGATATTTTGGCTATGCTAAGAATTGCTGAAAAGGACATTAAAACGTCAAAACCAGCAAAGCAGTCTTCACTAGTTCTCAATGTGAACAAGAACAAGAGAAAGGGTAAGGGAAAAGAGAATCCCAAGGCCGAGAATGTGAAGATAGAAGACAAGCCAAAGAAAGGGGTCCAGAAACCTATAGCTGAGGAGAAACAAGCTACATGTTTCCATTGTGGCAAGAAGGGTCACTGGAAGAGGAATTGCACAATCTTCTTAGAGAAGAAAAACAAGGATATTGGACCTTCAGGTATCTTAGTTGAGTGCAGTATGTCTGTTTCTACTTCATGGGTATTGGATATCGCCTGTTTTTCTCACATTTGTGTGAATTTGCAGGGACAAAGTAGGTGCGGAAGGATTTCCAAAGGCGAGGTGGATATACGAGGTGTTAATGGAGCAAGGATTGCTACTTTAGCCGTCGGGACTTATTCTATCACTTTGCCGAGTGGATTAGTTTTAAATTTGAACAATTGTTATTATGTTCCTAGTTCTACCAAGAACATTATTTCAGTTCCGGTTTTGGATATTGAAGGTTTTACATTTGAGTATGGAAATCGAACTTTTTCGTTTTACTTGAATGGTTTGTTCTATGGTAATGGAATATTATATAATGGTTTATATCTTTTGAACTTAGAAAAGCCATTATCATGCATCACTGAAAAGAAACAGAAAAAGGATGACTCAAATGCCACCTATTTATGGCACTGTAGACTTGGTCATGTAAACGAGAAACGCATCGCTAAACTTCATTCTGAAGGCTATTTGGATTCTTTTGAATTTGAATCCATAGATAGATGTGAAGCGTGTTTACAAGGAAAAATGGCTAAGGCACCTTTTACCAAGAAAGGTAAGAGAGTTGGAGAGTTGTTAGAGCTCATACACAGTGATGTGTGTGGACCTTTATCAACTCAAGCCAGAGGTGGATATTCTTACTTCGTGATGTTCACAGATGATTTAAGTAGATATGGATATGTTTATTTAATAAGGAACAAGTCTGAGACCTTTGTTAAATTCAAAGAGTTCAAAAACGAGGTAGAGAATCAACTTGGCAGGAAAATAAAGGCTCTTCGATCGGATCGAGGTGGTGAATATTTAAGCCAAGAGTTTATTGATTACCTTAAGGAGTGTGGAATAGTTTCACAACTAACTCCTCTTGGAACACCGGAATGGAATGGAGTTTCAGAAAGGAGGAATCGCACTCTTTTAGATATGGTAAGATCAATGATGAGTCATGCAAGTCTTCCATTGACATTTTGGGGTTACGCTTTGGAAACAGCAATCCACACAATTAACCGTGTTTCAACCAAGGCAGTAGATAAGACACCATATGAGATTTGGCGAGGTCATAAGCCTAATATGTCTTATCTCAAAGTATGGGGTTGTGAAGCTTATGTGAAGAGCACATACTCAAATAAGCTTGCAACCAGGTCTGTTAAATGCAATTTTGTTGGATATCCTAAGGAAACTAAAGGATATTACTTTTACATTCCTAATGAGCACAAGGTTATTGTTGCTAGATATGCTACTTTCTTGGAAAGAGAGTTCATCTCTAAAGATAGTAGTGGGAGTAAAATAAGTCTTGAGGAAATTCAAGATTCAACTAATGAGTTGGAACAAGAGCAATTGGTTAGGCCATCCCAGCCAGAACCTGAGATTGCAGAAATGCAAGAGTTACGTAGGTCCTCAAGAGTGCGAAGGGAACCAGAGAGAATGAGCCTTATCGTCACTGAGCATGGTGAAGTTTTGCTCATCGAGAATGATGATAACCTTCAACCTACAAGGAAGCTTTAGCTTCACCAGACTCCTAGAAATGGCTAGATGCCATGAATTCTGAAATGGACTCCATGTACACCAACGAAGTATGGGAGTTGGTAGATGCACCAATTGGGGTTAAACCTGTTGGATGCAAGTGGATCTTTAAAAAGAAGACAGACATGGATGGTAATATTAGTACCTATAAAGCAAGGTTGGTTGCAAAAGGTTTTACTCAACGTTATGGAATTGACTATGATGAGACCTTTTCACCGGTAGCCATGCAAAAGTCTATCAGGATTTTGCTTGCAATAGCAGCTTACTTGAGATTTGTCAAATGGATGTGAAAACCACTTTCCTAAATGGGAAGTTAATAGAGGAAGTTTACATGGAACAACCTCCAGGGTTTGAAACGTCTACGAGTACAAATAAGGTTTGTAAGTTGAAGAGATCCATTTATGGATTAAAGCAAGCTTCTCGGAGTTGAAATCTGAGATTTGATGATGCAGTCAAGGAATTTGGCTTCATTAGAAATTCAAAAGAACCTTGCGTTTATAAAAAGGTTAGTGGGAGCACATTAATGTTTCTAGTTTTGTATGTGGATGATATTCTCCTCATCGGGAATGACAAGCCATTCTTGGAATCTACCAAGTTATGGTTGTGCAAGTGCTTCTCCATGAAGGACCTAGGTGAGGCAGCCTATATCTTAGGAATTAGATACACCGAGATAGGTCTAAAAGGCTGCTTGGTCTAAGTCAAGGCACTTACATTGACAAGATCTTGAATAGATATAAGATGCAAGATTCCAAGAGAGGACTTTTGCCCTTGTCACATGGCGTACGTCTCTCTAAGCAGATGTGTCCAAAGACACAACAAGAGAGAGACAAAATGAGTAATGTACCTTACGCTTCTGCGGTTGGGTCCATTATGTACACTACGACATGTACACGACCTGATGTCACGTATGCAATAAGTATGGCGAGTAGATATCAGTCTGATCCAGGTGAAGGTCACTGGAGTGCTGTTAAGACTACTCTCAAATATTTGAGAAGAACCAAAGATCAAGTTTTGGTCTATGGGGGAGAAGAGGAGCTGGTGGTTAGAGGTTATACTGATGCTAGTTTTCAAACAGATCAAGATGATCTAAAGTCGCAAATGGGTTATGTGTTTTGCCTAAATGGTGGAGTTGTCTGTTGGAAGAGTTCCAAACAAGATACAGTTGCTGACTCTACGGAAGAATCCGAGTATATAGCAGCTTCGGAAGCAGCTAAGGAAGCAGTTTGGATCAAGAACTTTATTACAGAACTTGGAGTGGTTCCTAGCATTGAAGGTCCAGTTAGATTGTACTGTGACAATAATGCAGCTGTTGCACAAGCTAAGGAACCAAGATCTCACCAGCGATCCAGGCATGTACTTCGGAAGTACCACATCATCAGAGAAATAATTCGAAGAGGAGATGTTGCACTAAGCAGAGTTTCAAGTGATGAAAACATTGCTGATCCATTAACTAAGGCCTTACCTCAGCAGAAACATGATGCTCATATGAGGGGTCTAGGACTTAGAGTTTGGCATTGATGTATGCAAGATACTATTATAGTATGCAACTTTGTCAAACTAGTTTTACTTATATGACATTGATACATTTTATTTAAAAGGCAGTATTTATCATGTTTATTTTGTTTTTCTGCTAACATTTAATATTGATAAAATCCTTAGAATATGATGTCTTGTGTAAATTGATGATATAGTTATTTATCATCAGTGAGAATTTTACAAACAAGGTTATATTCTTAAAACGTCCTTGGTCAGATTAGTATTGAGAAGGGATATCGAAACTACAGACCAACATGTGAATAGACTTTAGGTTCATCTCGTTGAATCGAGGGACAGTTCTTCCAAGTCATTTGCATGGGTGCTCAAGGATAAGTAGTGCTATCGGACCGGCCCGAATTAGAGGATACCACATATATGTGAAAGCGTCATTGGTTCCTCCTCTAAATGAATGAGTGTTAGTGATCTCATGACTTGAGACTGTCACATAGTCCTATGCATGGAGCCTTAACTTTAATGTCGTTAAACGTAGCTTTTATGAATTGCAACTAATACGGTTATTAGGTTTAAGGCAAAGTGTAGAGAGGATAGTGATTGAGTCAAGAAAGGATTCATCCCTCTCTTGGATTAGAGAGTAAATATCACTGGCCACTTGGTTGAGATATAAGTGACTCTAAAATCCATGGCCATGGTAGAGAATTTTGAGTCTAAGTTATCTTTGCAAAAACTAAGTAAATGATTGAGCTTAGTGGTGACACATTGTGCACTAATTTAATCTTGATATTGGTGATGAAGAGATCGAAATACACAGTCATCAGTTCATAGTGGTATATGGTTCGCCAACCATTTCTGTATTGTTGGGTGGTCAACAACTGTTGCTAGACGGTTACCTTGACTTGTGTTGGATAACACTACCTTCAAGATAGAAACATAGAGGGTAGCACGCATAAGCACGATAGATGGGAAATTGATAATTGTTGATTGGCAATTTCTAAAGCTACTAGAAATGAATCAACATAGTTTCGGAATTAAGTAACTTTTTCGAAAGGAATCTTGAATATGAGAGTTCACTTTGAAACCAAGGTTAATAAGATAATGACTTGAGCTTGGTAATAGTGCAAGTGGGAGATTGATAGTATATGCACAACACAATAACCAAGCTAGCGGGTCTAGATTTATTGAACCGGGTTTAATGGGTCTTAGTTATAATTAGACCTATAAAATATTATGGAGAACATATATTTATTTTTCTTAGACAATCGTAATTAATTATAAGATAATTTAATTAGTTATGATTTTAGAAAATCAAATAAAAAGATAATAGACAGAGTTTATCTTTTGTGACAAGTGGATAAGTAGAAATCTTAACAAGTTATTAAAATAATATTATATTGTTGAGATTGATTTTTCCACAAGATATCAAAACCGACTTTGGCAATATATATTGAGGGAGATCGGCCATAGTGCGTAGTTCTTCATAAGATTAAAATAATCAAACCCAAATTTCAATTCTAGTGTATATATCGGTTAAGCGCTCTAGCAGGCGAGTTCCGGTATAGAAAATTGTCCCCGTTCATGTGTGTGGATACCGCTAAAGGAGCAACACTTGGGGCTCTTTGGTGATCAGGAAAAAGGTCTGAATTTGTTATTCGGATTCGGGTTTGAGGTAATCATCTAATCCAATTATTTGTCCTACGTTATCATACTGATCCTTGGAAGTTTGGGATGAAAGTTTTTGTCTTTTCCGCTGCGTTTGCATCCCTAGAACCCAACAGGAGCCACCTGAGTCCCTGAGGATGAACTCGAACTGTTGAGAATTATCCCACATGGGAAACTTGAGACTAAAAGTGCTAGTATATAACCCAATGAGCTACTCCACCCATAGCCATATGGTTTTGGGTTGAAACCTCATTGGGCTTGTATGCTAGGCCCGTTATACGCACGACCCCCGATTATCGGCCCACCTGACTTTATCATGGTATCAGAGCAGGTTGCCACACTGGAGTCATCGGGTTTGCTGGCTTCATGGGCCCGTTCAGGCAGTCCGTCCAATAAAGGAACGACCGATCCCAATAGTGGCGGTTCGCGAGCCTTGAGGGATTGATTCGGACTTGTCGGCCTTATGAGAGCACATTCAAGCAGCTCGTCCAATAAAGGAGCAACCGATCCAAATTAGTGACGGTTCGCCAACCTTGAGGGATTCTGTCCAAGTGTCAACTGGCCCAGACAGTTGCACTTGAGGGGGCGTTTTGAGAGTTATCCCACATGGGAAACTTGAGACTAAAAGTGCTAGTATATAACCCAATGAGCTACTCCACCCATTGCCATATGGTTTTGGGTTGAAACCTCATTGGGCTTATATGCTAGGCCCGTTATACGCACGACCCCCGATTATCGGCCCACCTGACTTTATCACGAACGAAGCCACGCCATCTGCACTAACAGCACCATCAAAATTTAAATTAATAAAGTCACTTATGAGTTTTTCCCGTCTCGTTCGTTTTCTACCACTCCGACCACATAAAGTTCATAACTATCAAGTACATCTCTTCCACAATTCAAATTTCAAACACACAGAAGAATTGCCTATCGACCATTACGGAAGGGGCAATGGAAATGGATGGTTCCATCAACAACACCGAGGGTAGGGCTTATTCGTCTATGGATTAAGAATTGAAGATGATGGTCAAGAGAAGCCTGCTCAACTTTACAAGAGCTCTGGCGACATACATACAAGATAGAGACGCTAGTGTGGTCGATTCCCCGTTATCAATATGCTCATGTAATGACCGCTAGCACTATTCTAGAATGATCATGTACTATATATTATGTACATGTTTCCCAATCACGATTGATGAGAAATGAAAAACACTTTCCACTAAACCTTTCTCCTTCCCATTGCCTTTGTTTCAACATGAATACATCAAGCTCTTCTTCATTTAATTATTCTGCTTTGCCTACTAATTTTCCCATATGCTGTAGTATTATACTGCATCTTTCTACCCATTTAATAATACATTTATTGAGTTTGTAATGCACTTTTAACACTCGTATGCACTGATTCATACATGACAAAAGTATTTACATCGACGTTCAAATGCAGGTAAATCCAGTGAAATTGGAGGGATTGATTTAAACAAATAATGTATGTATTCTTCACTTGTTTTTTTTTTGTGTGTGTGTTTTATTTCCTTTGTTTTAAGACTTGCTTCTTATTTGTTTCTTCTTTTATTTTTAGGCTGATTCCATTCTCAAGGACAAACATCAATTCATCTTTATTCTTCAGCTTATCTATCTAGACATTTCCATTTTATGAGTAACTTTGCACTTTATCATTACAAATTTACACTTTCTTAGTAATTTAATGTACTTGAAAAACAAAGGAATGATTCAGCAACCATCATAATTTTGGTTAAAAATAGGTGTCATTTTGAATGCCAAAGGAACCAACCCACTCGTCTCATTGCCATTTTGAATTTGTTGTGAACCAATGAGAAGTCTTCAAACGGTGTTCTCTTAAAATTTACCGGATTAACGGATATCCGGTTTTGATATCTTCAAATCATGTATATATTAATTGGACCTAAAGTAGATACATTTTTTCAAAACGGATAGTTCATATATCCGCTACCATATATCCGATCCAAATGGATACTTCTTATTGGATATCTTGCCATTGATGCATCGGATACGGATCGTAATTTTAAGAGAAAAATTTACCGGATATTCGATATATCAGATTAGATATATCCGATTGCTCAACCCTATCATGTAGTACGTGTCTCTTTTTTTTTTTTTTTTGCTACTATTGTTTTTTTTTTATTAAATGATCGATGTGGGCTGGGATCGGATTAGCTAAAGCACAGTCCAATTTTCTCTCTTGAACTATTGGTGTCAAGAGAATCTTTTTGGTCAATATCTGATGAGGCATATATCATCTTTTCCCTTACAATTTAGCATTAGTTTTGTATACCATGAGTGAATTCTTACAAAGTAATTTGCCTACTATGTGGCCCTAGCTAACCCGGCTGATGACATTATCAATCTTTATGGATCCTTATGTTTGTATTTTTTTTTCTTTTTATCCAAGTCATATACTTTATCATGAAAACAAAAAAGTTTGATCAGAAAATTTGTCGGAGTCAAAATCCTACTCAGTGAAACAATTGCCACTGATGGATAATTAAGCCTGTCTGCATCTAACTTTGATTTAGTGGCATTCTTTCAACATGGTTGTCACATATAAGAAACTCAATCAACTACTCCATCTTATGATTGAATGAGTTATCCATTACAATTCCATCTTTTGAATTATTGAAGTCTGGGTGCTAGCTTCTCAAATAATTAGAATATGGCAAAATTATCTTCAAAGGTTTGCTGAAATAATTCAAAGGTTCAATAATCAATACCATTATCAAAGTTAATTAATTCTGCTCGACGATGCAAACATGATTTTTTGTTCCCTCTATTCTATATCGAAATTTCTCATCTGTCTGATCTGTCCTTTCTAAATCACATACATGATACATGTGCTGGGCAGGCAAGAAAAGGCAGGAAGAGAGGAAGTTGTCCAATGTAAGTAAGTAATTTTAACCATTTACCATGCCTTTTGATGTTTTTCAGAGGAATCTTTCAGAATTTATGTGAGAGAATAATTAAAATCATGAGAAAGTTGATATAATCTTGGAAGATAGTGAGTAGTTAATTAAAATAAATGAAAAAGGTCTCTTAGCAAAGAGGAAATGCTTTGAACAGGTCAATTAAAAAAAGAAGAGAATTGTGGGCATCTTGGAGCAGAAAAAGGGGCCAAAAAGCTAAGTAAGGCTTTGCCCATACTCTGAAGTCTGATCTCACGCTCTCCCATCACTCATCATCTTTTTTTAAGAAAGAAAATATTTGTGTGAGATAGATTGACATATATATTTGCTTTTACAGTTTTACCTTAAATCATCTTGCATAAATCGCTGATTCCTACCCAACATCAAATTAACTTTTATTGTAAGGAGTTTGGCCCTTGGGTATATATGAAGGAGTTAGGAGTCACTGTGTACACCATCATGATTTGATATTTTCTTTAATGTAAACTAACAATATATTAAACTTCAGAAATAGAATTCATTCGAAAATATTTCAAACTCAAATTGTTCAGCAAAGTTCGTACTCGTGATGGAATTGTAGAAGTTTTAAAAAAAACTCATTTCAGATGAATATTGAAACATTTTATAAAATAGAACGAGTATAAATTGTCGCATGGGTGGAAACTAAAGCGAAAAAAAAAAACCAATTGAAAAGAGTGGAAAAGATCCGATTTTGAGCTTGTGAGTCATCACCCTTGATCAGATAAGCTGGTGTTATATGCGTAAAGAAGATCCGTGAGCTTATAGAACTCACGGATCTAAAAAGGTGTGGTAATATTGTTGATGCTCACCAAGTTGTGATTTTGCTTAACTCATTGTCTTCATAATTTCATAACTTTAAAGATGTAATTCAATTTGGGATAGAGGAATTGACTAAAAGGAGAATGGTTGATACTTTGATTCAAAAAAAATGAAGTAATGAAGGTATTTAAAAGTAAACAAGATAATGATGCTAAATCAGATATCATGAATACTAAAGGGAAAATTAAACACCAGAATAAGGGTTCTAAGAAGAAAGATAAGAAATTTGACTCTTTTAACTCTAACTATGGTGGTTCTACTCAATCCGAAAAAAAAGAATGTTAAATGCCATTATTATGGTAAACCTAATCACTTGACCAATGATTATTTCAAGAAGAAAAAGGATGAGGCTTTGGCTCCCTCCACAAAATCATAGAATGGAACTTCTGCAATTGTTGATTCATACTTTTCCTATTTCTTTAAGTTGCTCATATGTGCACATCTGGTTAATTTTGATTATGATTCATGGATACTTGATTCTTGATGCACTATGCATGTCACACCTCATAAGTATGCCTTTGATTACTTGCATATTTTTGATAAGTGTGAGGTTAGATTATCATTCTTGTCTTAAGATTAACCTTTTAAAATACATGATGGTATTGTTAGAATTCTCCAAAATGTTAGGTGGCTACCTGACTTAAGGAGAAGTATGTTGTCTAAAAGCATGTTTGATGACTTTGATTGCCATTTTCACACCCATAATAATGAAGTCACAAACGTCTCCAAAAATGGGAAAGTCCTTGTTAAAGGTAGGGGTGTCAATTGGGCGGGTCGGGTCGGGTCAATGTGTTTTCGGGTAAGTTCGAATTCGGGTCAAATTCGAATATTTTGAAAATCGGGTCAAATTGGGTTGGATCATTTCGGGTCGGGTGCTCAATTATCGAGCAAAGTCGGGTTTCGGGTCAATTTCGGTCGGGTCATTCGGTTTTCGGTCCAACTTGACTTTTGATAAGTCCGGTTTCGGGTTTAGTTGGATTTCGGATTTAGTTGGATTTCGGGTGAGTCGGCTTTCGGGTTATTCGGATTTTGGGTGAACCGGGTTTCGAGTAAGCAGGATTTTGATTCAGACAATATATCGAATGATGCTTTTTTGTAATTTAACTACTCTAGGGTCTAAATATTTAATGTAATATTTAAATTAAAAGCATAAATATAATAAATATTCACTATTATTAATATTTTAAAACATAATGTAATTTTCGGATGGTTTCGGGTCGGGTAACTTTGGATTTTCGGATGGTTTCGGGTCGGATAACTTCGGATTTTCGGATGACTTCGGGTCGGGTAGCATCGAATATCGGGTTACATCAAGCTAGTCCAATCGGGTATAATCGATTTTAGGTTAATTTCGAGTTCGGGTTTTTTCGGATTCGGGTCAAATCGGTTCGGGTCAAAAATGTCTCGGATATCGAACTTTTTATTGTTTTCTCGTGTCGGGTCGGGTTCAGAGTCGGGCGGGTCAGACGGGTTTCTCGGGTCGGGTCAAGTTTTGACAGCCCTAGTTAAAGGCATAAAGAAAAAGGGCTTATATCATGTCATTGGTTCTCCTGTCTTGAATGCATACTCTAAAATGAATGCTTGCATGAATCTTGATTCTACTAAGTAATGCCATGCTAGATTAGGACATATTGGAAACAAGGGTCTTCATTACCTATTCAAGCATGGCTATATGAGTCAGAAGCCTACTGATTTAATCATTTGTGAAAACTGCGTCTTTGGAAAATAAACTAGATCTTGCTTTTCTAAATCTGTTTTTGATGCTCAAAACCCCTTGAGTATGTGCATGCAGACCTATGGGGACCTGTCTAAGTGGATACAATTGGTGGTATGAAGTATTTCCTATCATTAGTCGACCACTATTCTAGGAAGGTTTCAATGTACTTACTCAAGGCTAAGAGTGAAACTTTTGAGAAGTTCAAGTTTTGGAAACAAGTTGTTGAGGGTCAAACTGACTTTAAATTAGAATGTTTAAGAATAGATAATGGACTTGAGTTTTGCAATCATGAGTTTGATACTTTCTGTCATAAACATGGAGTTAAAAGGCACCTTACAATGCATGTCACACTTAAGCAAAATGGCACTGCTGAGAGGATGAATAGGACCTTGCTTGAAAAGACAAGCTGCCTACTAACCAGTGCAGGGATGAAACACTCCCTTTGGGGAGAGGCTGTCATTACAGTCTCTTACCTAATAAATAAATCTCCTTGTTCTGCCATTAGTTTCGAAACTCTACAAAGTTTTGTGGAGTGGAACCAATCCCAACATTTCTCATCTTAGACCATTTGGTTATGCTACCTATGCTCTTAAATGCAAGGAAGTTAAATCCTAGGGCTCTAAATTGTGTGTTGCTTGGTCCTGAAGGGGTAAAAGGCTACAAACTATTGTTCATTCAGCCTGGTGTCTGTAAGGTGATTCCCCATCACAATCTGGTTATTCTGGCAATGGCATTTCTATGTTACTCCTCCTCATACTGAGATGTTTGAAGAGGACTTTGTCATTGGTTATTCCCCATCACAATCAGGTTATTCTGGCAATGGCATTTCTAATGAGCACTTGAATGCTCAAGCAAGTAGTAAAGAGCACTTAGATGTACAACCTCACCAATCAGGTGGACAAGTAAGTTCCCATATTTCTCCATCCACCTCTGTGCATGAACTTGTTGAGCATGATTTTTTCCCTAACTTGCATGATTCTCATGATGTGGATGAATCTATTATGGATATCCCTTTTGATGAGGTTCCTAATCTGGCTAATTACCAATTGACTAGAGATAGACCCCCTTGGGTTAAAATTCCAAACAATAAATATGTGAACAATGTTGATGAGTTTGCTTTCATTATTGCTAAAGTTTTGAATGCTTATACTCTTGACTTGTTTGAGCATGTTGTGAAATGTGTTCATTTTGATATTTGAGTGTTTGCCATGAGAGATGAAATTAAGTTCATCCATGATAATAAGACTTGGATTCTGGTCCCAAGACCTAAAAATTCAAGAATTATTGATTGTAAATGGATTTATAAGTTCAAAGAGGGAGCCTTCGCTACTGATCCGCCTAGATATAAGGCTAGATTAGTAGAAATGGGCTTCTCTCAAAGAGAGCGTGAGGATTATCATGATATTTTTGCTCGTGTTGCTAAGTACAAAACAATGAGGTTAATGCTTATTATGGTTGTTGTTTATGATCTTGAAATTGAACAAATGGATGTTAAAATAGCTTTCTGACACGGTGACCTTAAAGAAACCATTTATATGAAACAAACAAAGGGTTTTGTTGATCCTTGTATACCTAATTTTGTATGGTTGTTGAAGAAATCCATATATGGCTTGAAGCAATCACCGAAGCAGTGGAATATAAAATTTGACAATTGCATGAAATCTTTGAGTTTCTAGCCTAGCAAGTATGATTCTTGTTTGTACTATACAAGCATCTCAAGTCTGATTTTTCCATTTATGTCTTACTCTATGTTGATGATATGCTTTTGATTTGCAAATCCATGTCTAAGATTAATGATGTGAAATGGCCCTTAGAATGAACTTTCACATGAAAGACCTAGGTCATGCTCAAATGATTCTAGACATCAAAATTATTAGGGATAGGTCTAAGAAACAAATCTTGCTTACTCAATCTGATTATTTGCATAAAGTGTTAGATAAATTCCATGCTTTGAATGAAAAACCCTCCCCTATGCCTTTAGGAAGGCACCTTGAGTTGACAAAAGCCAAGATGCCTCTCTCAAAGGAAAAGGATGGCAAGATGATCGAGTGCTATCCCATATGATGTTGTTGTTGGTTCTGTGATGTCTGCAATGATTTTTACTTGATCTTTCTTTTGCCATTAATATTCTAAGTAAATACATGTCTGAACCTTGTGAGAAACATTAGCATGCCATGAAATTTTGCTTGAGGTATATTACCTCATATGGGTATACCTAGTGTGGGAATTATATCTCTTGAAGTCTCAGCATCAATCTATTATTGCTCTTTCCACAACTAAGGCAGAGTATATAGCTACCAATAAGGCTTCTAAGGAGGCAATTTGGCTCCAATGTTTGTTAAGAGAAATTGAAGGTAAGAATTATATATTCAAATTGCACATGGACAGTCAGAGTGTCCTCTATCTCTACAAAGACCCTGTGTATCATGAACAGTGTTCTAAAAACACTAGGCGAACCCTGGGCGGAGAGGGAGTGCCTAGCGCCTAGACGGCCTAACGGTTGCCTAGGCGATTTGGAAGGCTAGACAGGCAAATCCTTGCGCCTAGATGGGGCCTAGAAAGGATTTTTAGAACAATGATCATGAATTGATCAAACATATTGATGTGAGGTATCATTTCATCAAGCAAAAGGTAGCTAAGCAGATTATTCCGGTTGAAAAGATTGATGGTAAGAAAAATCCTACAGATTTTAGCACAACTGATAACTTCAATTTTTGCAGGAATTTTCTACATGTAGTCGAGCTAAAACAGAGTTGGGGGTGAATTGGTCGGTGATAGAAAGGTTGTAAGATCAAGATCAATGCAAACAACGGACCAGTTTTAGTTTGATGTAACTTTAGGAATTAATTAGGAGGGCAAATAGTAGAGTAGATTAGCATTAATCATTGTAATTTCCTAAGTTTTTGTTTTGAGCATGTAAATATAATAACTTGTATGCTTGTGAGTTTATCCGAATGGGCTTATTTCTCGCGGGAGTTGGTATTGGGCCAAACGGCCCAATATTAGCACACCCAAGATTGATCCAACTCTAAGACTCTCTCATTTACTTGAACGATGTCGTTATGGGATTAGAGTTGAGGCGTGCCACATAAAAGGTTTTCCTTCTCCTTCTTGCCACTTGTTGGGTTGATTGAGGTGCTTCCTAAGCTTTGCCATCGAGGGCATTTACTCGGCCTTTGCTTGCATGAGCACGATGTCGGCGACTCCCTAAGCTCCCTCTGTAATCCAAACATACGAGAAGATAGAGAGTGCACCTTGCATACCTTCGTGGTTGGTCGATTTGTTCAATCTGTGTTGTGCATATCTCACTTTGGATCTTTTCCGATTGCTTGCTTTGCTTTTTGATACGACTCGGTGTGAGTCCGTACCAAACCTCCGTTGGTCGAAGGGTTGAGCAGCGCTCGATGTGAGCGACGACTCGGAGAAGATAGCAAAGGAAAATACGATTAGGGCAAAACTAATTTCTTGATTAATTTTTCCAAGGATAATTTAGAGAGTATTTATACCTAAGCCCTAGACGGTTCAAAAAAAGCGACTCAGGAAAGAACCAACAAGAAAACCTGAGAAGAGAGATTAAACTCTAGTTTAAAAAATACAATTAAAATGCTAATAAATAATAAATAAAACAAATACTATTCATCGTATCTTTTAGGCCTACGACGATCTCGAACCGGTCTCGTATTCATGGCAGCTTCGGTGGTTCGTGGCGTATCAATCTCTCCCCCGATGAGATTCGGCTTGTCCTCAAGCCGCAAATGAGGAAAGGCTCGTTGCATGGACTCCACCGGTTCCCATGACATGGTTGCCAGTTCACCATCATCCCATTCAACTAGCCATTCATGTCGCGGGTGTCCGTTAATCAAAACCGTACGCTCTTGCACTGCCCGAACAGGTTTGGAGATCGGCCTGTCGTATAAAAACTCCGCCGAAAGCGTAGCTGGATGCAAGGTCCTTCCATCGGATTTATAGGGGCGTAACATGGAGACGTGGAACACGTTGTGGATACGAGTCGTTGCCAGGAGCTCAAGGCGATAGGCCACAGTGCCTATGCGCTCGCTAATGCTGAACGGACCATAGAAACGACGTGAGAGCTTGGCGGACATGGGACGCACCACCGAATGTTGTCTATAGGGCTGTAGTTTGAGCAAGACTTGATCTCCTATATTATATTCAACATCGCGCCTGTGTTTGTTAGCTTGCGCCCTCATTCTCTGCTGCATTTTCCGAAGGTTATCACGCAGCAATTCGAGCACTTGTTCTCGATCCCTAATTGCCTCCGAGGCTGGTGTCGGGGGGCCGGAAGGGCAAGTGGAACGGCTGATGGGTGGGGCTTCACGGCCATATAACTCTCGGAATGGAGACATCTTTAGTCCCTCGTGATACATAGAATTTAAAGCCAATTCCGCCCATGGTAAGAAATCATAACAACGCCGAGGACGACCATGAGTAAACGCTCGGAGATATTGCTCAAGGCCGCGGTTACGAACCTCGGATTGGCCATCCGTTTGAGGATGGTATGCCGTGCTATGGAGAAGCTTTGTTCCGCTCAAACGGTGCAATTCGGTCCAAAATGCACTCGTGAAAATAGCATCGCGATCGGACACGATTTTGGACGGAATTCCATGATGTTTCACAACCATCTCGACGAAGACAGCCGCGACTCTTGGCGCATCATATCGCGGCCCCAATGCGCTGAAGTGCGCGTATTTCGAGAGCCTATCGATCACCACTAAAATAGTTGTCTGACCCCACGACGGAGGAAGGTCGGTAATGAAATCCATGGCAACTTCGTCCCAGACTTGTTGTGGAATCGGTAACGGTTGTAATAGTCCGGCCGGTTTCTGAGTGCTATACTTGGTGGATTGACATACCAAACAGGATGAAACAAAGCGTTTGACGTCTAAGCACATCCCTGGCCAATAAAAGACCTCGGCCACCCTACGAAAAGTCCGATCAATTCCAGGATGTCCTGCCGATGGAGAAGCGTGAAATTCTGTTAAAATCTCGGCTTTCAAAGGAGAATCACTGCTGACCACCAACCGATGATTATAATAAAGGATGCCATCGTGAATTTGAAACGGTTCAGGCAACACCCCAGTAGCGGCTTTAGCATGCCACTCTTGTAAATCTGCCAAAGTGGAATTTTCCCGGCGTAAGCGCTGTAACAAATCCGACAAGGGCGTGGAGAACGCCATAAATTGGTGTAATTGGGGCTCGTCCTCGCTCATACACTGGGACAAAGCATCGGCCACTCGATTACTGGTGTCTGTCTTATACTCAATCCGGAACTTGTATCCCATCAATTTTCTCATAAAGAATTGTTGATCCGGGGTTTGGATGACCTATGATAATAATTCTTTGAGGCTCTTTTGATCACTTCGAATGAGAAATTCACGACCAATCAAATATTGACGCCATTTCTGAACCGCGGAAACAATGGCGAATAATTCCCTGTGATACGCAGAAGAACCACGACGTCGTGGTCCGAGCTTCTTACTGAAGAACGAAATCGTACGTTCGTCCTGTAGTAAAACGGCACCGACTCCGTCATCTGATGCATCGGTCTCCAGTGTAAAAGGCTTAGAAAATCGGGAAGTTGCAGAATCGGTGGAGACATCATCGTTTGTTTCAAACTATTGAACGCGACATCAGCGTCCTCCGACCATAGAAACTTATCTTTCTGTAATAGAGTCGTGAGAGGCGCAGAAAGCAATGCATAGTGGCAGATAAACTTCTGATAATAACCGGTGAGGCCCAGAAATCCTCTTAACTGCTTAACAGATTTCGGTATAGGCCAATCAAACATGGCCGAAAGCTTGGAGGGATCGGGCCGATCGGCCAACAACTGTCCAGCGGTGACTATATGCCCAAAATATTCCACTTTCGAGGTTCCAAACGAACACTTAGAGCTCTTAACATAGAAATGATTGTCCTGTAGCACCTGTAAAGCAATATCAATGTGCCGAGCGTGAGCCTCTAATGTCGGACTGTATATCAGAATATCGTCAAAGAAGACGATGACAAAATCCCAAAGATACTGAGCAAAAATCTGATTCATTGCTGCCTGAAAGGTGGAAGGTGCATTCGTCAATCCAAACGGCATAACAAGAAACTCAAAGTGCCTGTCGTGGGTCCGAAATGCTGTTTTTATAAATCAGCCGAGTGCATCCGAATTTGATGATAACCCGAACGCAAATCGAGCTTGGTAAATATAGTGGCCTTGCCCAACTCATCGAATAACTCGTCAGTTGTGGGAATGGGAAATTTGTCAGAAATTGTCGTTGTATTCAATGCCCTGTAATCAACACAGAATCGGAAATTGCCATCTTTCTTTTTCACCAATAAAGCAGGAGAAGAAAACGAACTTGTATTGTGGCGAATAATGCCCTGTTGAAGCATATCAAGAACCTGACGTTTGATTTCAGCCTTCCAAAAATATGGATATCTGTATGGCCGCACATTCACCGGCTTGGAATTCGGAAGCAAGTGAATCCAATCATCCCAGATTCGCGGCGGGGGAAGAGAGTTCGGCACCTGAAAAACTTGTGTATGCTGTTGTAATACTTCACGCAAAATAGGTGACACGTCTGCCGGAAATAAGAACTGTTCTGTGCTAGTAGTCGAAGGTGGCTCACTCGGAATCGGAACGATTTCAAAGAATTCAGTGACGTGTTCAGCTGCACACAAAGATTGTAGAGTATTGAAAGAAATCGGCTTAGGGGAATGGCAATCACCTTTTAAGAGAACCGATTTTCCCTGCCACGAGAACTCCATAGTTAATTGGGCATAATCATGTGAAACTTTGCCCAAAGTCTGTAACCACTGCACACCGAGCACCACATGTGGTCCATGAACTTTCAATATAAAGAGGTCGATCGGAAATTCGTGACCCTGTAGGGTCACAAGAGTGGCCACGCACTGATGGGTGCATTGTAAATACTCTCCATTTCCGACATAAACACGGAAAGGCGTCACTTCTGATAATGCTAGATGTAACTCTTCTGCGATATCTGGGTGAATAAAATTGTGTGTACTACCACCATCAATCAGAACCTGCACATCAACACCGGAAATAGAGCCCAAGAGTTTCAAAGATTTGGGACTTGATAAGCCTTCCATGGAATTGATACTAGAAACGTCCCCTGTCACGACAATCTCATCATCATGTGCAACCTCTTCGCCTTCGTCGTCATCCGAATCTTCACACCCAAGCAACGCTAAAAAACGATGCTTACAACGATGGCCTCAGGTGTACCTCTCGTCACAATTCCAACACAAACCCTTTTTAGTACGATCATCACGTTCAGCAGGAGTAAGGCGTTTACAGAAGGGTAGAGAAGTTACCGTTCGGTTGTGCGGGCCGTGCTTCCGTAATGGTGGCACTCGGCCCCGATGTTGGAGCTGGTGGTTGCTGCGGAGTACTGCTCAGACGTGTACCGCTCGGCGTCCATGAGCGCTTATTATTAGCATTCCACTGCGCGGTCGTGTCATTGAAGGACGCCGCCAATTCTCGGGCTAGAGCGAAGGCCTGAGATAGGGAAGTCGGATTACGCAAGTTTAACTCGCGTATTACGGGTTGCTTCAATCCCACCTTAAACAAGGATATCAGAGTAGGCTCCGAGAGATCACGAACATTGTTGAGAAGAGCCTCGAATTCAGCTTGGTATTCCAAAACTGTGGTCCGTTGTTGAAGCTTAGCAAGTAACCCCACGCAGTCTTCGTAATGATGCGGATCAAAGCGTTGCTGAACAGATATCAAAAACGCTGGCCAAGTCTCACCAAGATTGTTCCGACATTGGTAACGGAACCAATCGGAAGCCGGTGGGTCAAATAACATGCCCACGAGGCGAAGGCGGTCGGCGTCTGCGGTACGAAAATAATCAAAGTACTCTTGGACCTTAAATACCCAACCTTTCGGATCGGATCCATTGAACTTGGGTGCGTCAACGCGAATCTTTGGGACGTTGTCATGGGTCTGCGGTGCGCGCACGACGATCGCCTGATTTGGCGGATCCGGAGGCTGCGGTGGTACATTGCCATGCCCTAGCGGAATCGGGTCTGGCATCAAAGGTTGTACTAGGGCTACCGGCGGCGGCTGTTGTAAGACCACGCCCCCAGTCACGTTCATCTGATTGCCCGCGGGGGCTGGAGCTTGTTGAGCTCGCGCGTTCAAGACGTCACAAACGTTATCCAGGCGCAATCGTTGCACTTCTTGATCACGCCGAGACGATTGTACATCATTGGTGAGTTGCAGCAACATTTCACGGATTTCGGCGATGGATGCCGCCGTTGAATCAACGACGCCGCTGTCGGAGGTGGACATGGTGTTCACGGATGAAAGCACCAGTTGATACGACTCGGTGTGAGTCCGTACCAAACCTTCGTTGGTCGAAGGGTTGAGCAGCGCTCGATGTGAGCGACAACTCGGAGAAGATAGCAAAGGAAAATACGATTAGGGTAAAACTAATTTCTTGATTAATTTTTCCAAGGATAATTTAGAGAGTATTTATGCCTAAGCCCTAGACAGTTCAAAAAAAGCGACTCAGGAAAGAACCGACAAGAAAACCTGAGAAGAGAGATTAAACTCTAGTTTAAAAAATACAAGTAAATGCTAATAAATAATAAATAAAACAAATACTATTCATCATATCTTTTAGGCCTACGACGATCTCGAACCGGTCTCGTATTCATGGCAGCTTTGGTGGTTCGTGGCGTATCACTTTTCTATTCTCTTTGTCCTTCTGAATCCCTTTGTGATCTTGGCATTTCGATTGAGGCTCAAAGCTTAAATAAAATTGGTTTGA
The DNA here is from genome assembly GCA_964016875.1 of Fallopia convolvulus. Taxonomy (NCBI): domain Eukaryota; kingdom Viridiplantae; phylum Streptophyta; class Magnoliopsida; order Caryophyllales; family Polygonaceae; genus Fallopia; species Fallopia convolvulus. The sequence continues at coordinate 54,256,063 of OZ024722.1, forward strand.
GTGTTTGTTGCTTCGATTATGTTTGCTTTTAATCTCTCTTGTTCTTCCGCATTTCAGGAAATCCTCAAGCTATCAAAGCTCTGCACTGAGACATTATGTTTTCTCTAATTGTAAATTTTTGGTTGTCTAGATTGATAAATGTGTTATGATGATTAGCCAATAATTTTCTTGCTTTGAATTTTAGGACTAATTATTTTGCAGGCTGAAGTTGATTATGGTAAGAACTAAGACCTCCAACAAGAAATCTTTTCTAAGACAAATGAACAGCTGATGTTCGCAACAAAACAGTATATTTTGACAAAACTTTTCAGACAATTGCACAGTTGATCTCAGCAACAGTATATATTGACATTTTTTCATTTTATTATCTCTTCTTATAGTGGAATCTTACATGAAGTTGCTAATGGATATGCTAATTAGTTACTAAAGTTTGGAGTCTATCATGATCGATTTTACTAACCTTTTATTGATGAGACATTAGTGTTATAGTCAAGGATGAGTGGTTGAATTGCAGACCCCAGTATGATGTATCCTTGCTAGCCCGTAGGTTTTAAGGTGGTACATTTTGTAATAAACTTTCTTTAAACGGAAATCAGAACATACCAAATTAAGGCTCTGTTTGGTTGGATACACTAGAGTTCACTATGTGTTACACATGACAATAACATTTCCTGATGGATTCTTATACAATGCCGAGAAGTTGTAGGGTAGTGAAAAGAGGGTCCCGATTTTTTTTTAAAAAAATCGTGTAAGCATTTTCCACTTAGAGAGATGAAAGTATCATTTTCTCCTTATTTTAATCAAATGACATTCTTTTTAGGGTAAAAATATAAAAAACTATTTCTTATATTGGGGTGCTTGCAAAAATAATCCCTTATTTCACTTCTTACAGTTTATCACCCCTTATTTATTCCGTTTTCATTTCAGAATCCCGTCTTGTTTTTTCAGTCCATTATATCGTCAAATTAGTATTAAAATACATTATTACTCCTAAGTTAAAGTACCAAATTGATAAACACCAATAATTACCCCTGCTCGACCACTACTAGTGCTCGATAGAGGAAGGGTTGACTCAAGGGTGCTTCATGATCGGCGATCTTGTTAGGTGCTTAGAGAGGGCTCAACTAGGCATGATGGGTGCCTGCTAGGGCTCGAGAGAGGGTCAACCTGGAGTCAGCCCTTCCTCTCTCGACCCTCTCTCGACTAGGCTCGATTAGGCGCCGAGTCGAGTCCTCCTTAGGCACCTAACAAGATCGTCGATTATGAAACACACTTGGGATAACCCTTCCTCTCTCTCTCTCGAGCAACAACAGTAGTCGAGCAAGGGCAATGATCGGTGTTTATCAATTTAGTACTTCAACCTATGAGTAATTGTGTATTTTAACTCTAATTTGACGATATAATGGAAATGGAAAATGGGATGAGATGCTTTAATAAAAACGAAATAGAAATAAAGGGTGATTTTCTATAAATAAAATAAGAAGTGAATTTTTCAAATGCCTTAAAATAAGAAATAATTTTCTGTATTTTACCCTTCTTTTTAATGTATCTTTGGACTCAATTTTTCAATTCCATGAACTGACTGAGAAATCAAGGCATAAGCTATCATTAATTGTAGATAGTAGATATACTACATAATGTGGTGTAAAGAGAGATGAAGTCTGTGTCTGTGTTATGTAATTTATTAATTGTTTATTGATTTAGTTGGGGTCTGTGTCTGTGTTTTGTACAATGGTACATTGGTACCAGGAGAAATATATAGTTTTCCAGTATTCTTGTCTTTTTTTCTCCTTTCCTTTTCCGTTCTTCTCTTTATCACCCGCAAGCTTTAACATTACCCTTTTTGTAAAAGAAAAAAAAAATTACTCTATGACGAGAATTTGGATAATGGTGTAAAGAAAGGTACGTAAATGCGACTTTAGTCTTTCCAGTAACGTAACTGAATTAGTTCAGTAGAGCTAGTAAGTCCATGAATAGAAGAGCTTTCTGTGGTTTGATATATGGAGAGCTATTGCAATTCAGGGCTATACGTTAGATTTATTTCTACCTTGTAAGACTAATTCATCGAGTCTTTCGTAGCATAAGATTGATTGTTACTCAATATATCTTTAAAGTTAGGTCCTAGCTAGGAGTATATTTCTTTTTGGTTGAAACCTAAGAGTATATTTCTAAGTAGAGAAGTGAAGTGCTTTGGTTATAGAACATTATGCATACATATATACCTTCCTTTCAAGTTTATTATAATGACATATAATGGGTATGTGGTTAAATTAGATATTGCAAACTATGGTTTCAAATGATATGCATTGATACAGAAGAGGGGCAAATTAGTAATATCTCTATGCTATATATATAATAACTTTGTTTGATTTCTGGTCGAACACAAAAAGTGCTGTATGTAGTGGGTGGAACTGTGTATACATATATAGCTTAGGTGGGTATGATTATCCTATAGAAGAATGTTGTGATAATATATGATATGTGCAAAGAACCTTACATGTGTTTGTATTGAGAGTAAAGAGCGCATGACAGTTATGATTTCTCTTTGTCATACTTTAGTTTGAAGCCTTGGGATTGAAGGCAGGATCATAATCATGGCTCTGTAGAATTATAATCATCTCCCTGTTATTACAGGGAGTAGTAGCTCTACACATTATTTTTCATTAAAAAAAAAGAAAAAAGAACAAAAGATGTTACAGTACTTTAGAAAGGAACTGAGTGGGATGTGGGGCTGATAAATTAATACACAGATATATAATTTCTTATTAGCCTATGTATTGCCAAGTTGAAAAAAGTTCCTTTCAGAGGCTAGAAATAATAAAAATATCAAGACCCTATCTTTCTTTCTTTTCAAGGCTGCTTTTAAGATAGATGAGACTTGAAAGAGTAAAGAGGATTGTTTTTCCCTTTTATTTTAAAAAAAAGTAGGTAAAAAAGCTGAGAGAGAAGTGTTTTAATGGGTGTCACCTGGGATGTTTTTTCCATAGCTAGCTCTGCTGTGAGTGTGTGTGAGAGAGAGAGAGAGAGAGAGAGATTCATCATGCAACACAATCTTGCAATTCTAGTGCCTAAAAACTAATATCAATACTCTCATCTTTCCATTGGGATTTTCAAGCCTTTATGAATACTACTAGTATTAATTAGTATATATCATAATGGAATCTGCAAACCTCCATCACCACCACCATCAGCTTCATCAGGATCATCAGCTTCTTCTTGTTGGGTCTTCCACTTTATCTACCCCATGCCTTAGTGCTGGAAACAACCATGCTTTCTCCTCTAATCTCATTTTGTAAGTAATTGGTTTCCCCTTTCTCTATTCATCTTTCTTCTTTATGTTTCTTTTTCTTTAAGCTAAAAGAGATAAGAAAGAATTTTGGAGCCACTGCCTCTATCAATCCAAGTAACTACATAAACTTTTTTATATAAGGGTTTTGTTATTTAACATGCAAGTCTATTGTACATGAAAGCAATAGCTATTGGCTATTTCCATGGTTGCTAGCTTATTTGGATTCTATTGGGTTTTTTTTTTTTATGTGCACTTTCCATTTCTAGGGTTTTGTTTTTAAACATGCAAAGCTCTGACTTTTGAGCAGGAATAGCACCAATATACACACAAGCTCTGGTGAAGTTGTCTTTAGAGATTCATCTCCAAGCCAAAGGAATGATGTGCAGGACTTGGGCTGCCATACTTGGTTCAATAACAACAACCATCAATATCTTGGAAATTACATTAAGGAGGAGATTAAGATTAATTCAGAAAACTCCTCCTCTTTACTCCCAAAGTTCACTGATTTGCTAAACAGTGGAAACTTACGAGGGAATAATATTGATGAGGAGGAGGAGGAGGAGCAAACACAGATGAATGATTTGAGTGAGAAGCTTCTGCTCAAGACTCTTTTAATGTCTCCTAACTATAATAATAATGTTGGGAGCCCATTTCATCATCCAACTCTTGGAGCCACACTGAGTAGCCAGATTCATCCAACTGTAAATATATCAAGCTTGAGAAATTTGACTTCTACTGGGTTTCTTCCTGGATCAATGGATGTGAATTTGCAGGCTTTGGATCTCTTCTCCATGGATAGATCCAGTGCTTCAGAGTGTTACTCAAGGCTGAAGCAACAACAGTCCGTTGATCCTGAAAATGTGAGTTTAATTAAATAATTAATCTTTGTTTTTTTTATCTAGAAATTAATGAAGTTTACAAGTATAAAGATATATTGAGTATTGTACAACTTTGGAAGTACTACTTCAAAAAGGTAATTAATTAAGGTATAGTGATTAGAATTTTGAAATAGAACCGTATGGGTTGTTTAGGCATTATGGAAAAGTTAAGACTCTTTACTAAGGACTATATCTTTGTCACTCTAAGGATTATATCTTTGTCACTGAAAAGCACATCACACTCATTTTCACTATAAGGGGGATGGCCATTCAGCTTTATACAATGAATGAATGAATGTTATCCTTTTTTGAGGACTTTAGTGCCTCTTTTCTGCTTTTGTGGTTTAATTTGTATGACCTACTAATAATGTGTTCTCTCTTTGCCTTGTAAAGCTTCCCTCGAACAATAATGGATCAAAGAGGCCTAGCAACATTGTGGAGCCAAAGGCACCTCAATCAGTATCCAAGCGACAACGTGCCGAGTCACACAATTCTTGCCCGCCTTTCAAGGTACTCTATCCGAATAGGTCATAGCTAGGATCACTATTCTAAAAAAACACGTTCACTCCACCTGGGCATTGGGCGGCCCCAACCTGTCTATGTTGGATGGAAGCCTGGGCACCTGTTTGGACCGCCTAGCGTTTTTTGAAACATTGGCTAGGATAGACAACTTATGATCATTTGTGGACTCAATGTTGGAAGTGGTATGTGAGTAATGAGAATCACAATACCAAACAACATATATCTACATATATAATGGAGAGCTAGGATTAATAGTAGATTCTTGATGACAATTAATGTTAATGTTCGTTTGGCAGAGCCTTCTTATCTTTAATAGTGCCCTAATACATACATACTGATACTACTTATGATAATGTTGTACTCCATAATTATTTATTACATGGGTTTTGGCATTTGACAAGGTTCGAAAGGAGAAATTAGGAGACAGAATTGCAGCTCTTCAACAATTGGTGGCACCCTTTGGCAAGGTACTTAATTAAATAGAGCTTAAATATATACATAGTTTTAGGTTTTAAATAAACTATTTGTCAATCTTATTGATTAGTGATCGATATAGCTTGTGAGATGTAGGAGTTCACTCAAAAAGGAGTATTATTGGGTATGTCACTCTATTAGTACGTGTCTATAGGCTTCAAAAATGTAATTAGCTAGACATGTTCACTGGTGAAAGTTTGAAAAAGTAAAGTGGTGAAAGTTGGACTATAGGTATTACACCTTATACATTTCTCTCTTATTGTTTCCTTTTCTTCCTTTTAATTGGGTAAAGTGGAACCCAGTAGGTGTGGTATCACTTGCATTCATCTAAACTTATCAAGTGTGATCACGATATTTCTTTTCTTTTTTTCCAGATAGGTCAATTTTTTTTTAAGAATGAGTGGTTAATTATGCTAGTAGTTTATATAACACACCCCATCAGGCACGGAACCAGGGGTGGGTTAGGGTATGCTGTAGCCCACCCCAAAAATTTAATTATATGTATAATTAGTAGTATTAATGCACCCAAGTAAAGGCTAGTACAGATGGTTAAGAAGGGATACATAAAACCTAAACACCCGTGTTCAAAACACCACAACAGCATTTTGAATTTTTTTTTTCAATCCTCCACTGCTCCACAACAACATTTTTAATTTTTTGTTCAATCCTCCAGTGCTCCACAGCAACATTTTCAATTTTTTTTAGGGTATTAACTTACACAGTAAAGTCTACATTTTCAATTTTTTGTTCAATCCTCCATTTCTCCTTTGTTCAATCCTCCACTTCTCCACAACAACATTTTCAATTTTTTGTTGGGTATACTTACACAATAAAGTCTACATTTTCAATTTTTTGTTGGGTATTAAAATTTAAGTATATTTTTTAGTTGGCTATTTGTATATATATTCACATATTAATTACTATATATTTTTTAATATTTAACATTTTGTATGTGTATAATTAATTAGTGTGAAAAATTGGTTAGGCTAGAAAGTAAATATAATAATACCTATAATTTGAGTCTATTTTTCTTAATTTTTTTCATTTACCTAGTTAAGGTAAATCCAGTCTACCCAAACTCCGAATCCTGGTTCCGTCCCTGCACCCCATGTTACTACAAGAAAAATTTATATATATAAAAGAAATTCAACACAACAGCTTGATACTTGCTTTGCTTCTGGAACCTGGTTTTCTAGAATAGAAAATGATTTGAAACCATGCTTACAAAATTCCTTGATGTTTGGTCAAAGAAAACAATTCTCCTAGAAATTAGAAGCTAAAATATTCTTATGCGTTGCTCTCTATATGTGTGTGTATTTGCTGCATGCGGAGTGTACTTGCAGACGGACACAGCATCGGTGCTAATGGAGGCTATTGGTTACATCAAATTCCTTCAGAGCCAGGTTGAGGTATAATTCTCGATTTTGTATAATACTACTGTAGTAATTCTATAGTATATATTAATCTTCTCGATTATCGAACCCTACATACCCATCTAGGATAAATTAAACAAATACAGTACTACTAATGTAAGGCATTATTGGGTCCTTAACATCATTATACGTACATTAATTATGCTGGATTAAGCACTCATATACCATGAAATTAACTACTCAATGATTAATTAGCCAAAAGAAGGATAGACAATTTTGATTACACATCACTTTATAATTTTAATATGTTCCTATATAACTAGTATTGCTTATACATGAATGTTTTTGTGATATTTATTTCCTGCAGACACTTAGTGTTCCATACATGAAGCTCGCATCACGCCACAAAAGCAATAACACCATGCTACAAGTAAGCTATCCTATTCCTAGCTAGTTGATAACTTTAAAAGTCGGGTGCATGGATTAATCTCATGTTCTTTTTTTCCCTTATTATAGTCCAGTTCGGGTGGAGATGAGGTGTCGAAGCCCGATTTGAGGAGCCGAGGACTATGTCTAGTACCTCTTTCTTGCATGGCATACATAACCAACGATGGAGGAGGAGGAATGTGGCCGGCTCCACATTCACCCAACTACAACCCTGGCTTCTGATCATCAAATTCAAGTCATCGATCGATTACATATATATAGACGTACGAAGGCTATGAAAGTGCAAGGTATAGTACGTTGAAGCCAAATCCGGACCATGAATTTTGGGGTGCAGGATTTTGTTTTTTGTTTGATGAATTTTTCAAGAATCATGATGGAGCAAACTTGGTCATCTTGTGTTGGGGGTGTTCAAAATTCATTCGGATCGGAAGAATTGAATCGGGATAGACCAAGTATGATCCATCAACTCCTAATCACTTGTACCCTACCTTTCTGGTTTTCGTCTTCGCCATCTCTAATTTAAGCAGTGTAATGTGATTCAGATTTAACATATTATTTACTGTAATTTTTTCAGTGTATTAAGTTAATTTTTTTTTATTGTTTCATATTTATATATATGCACTTTTATAAAAGCTCACCACAATCAATCTCACTAATAATATGAGAAATAAAATGCTCCATTCGTTCGGAAATACTTGACGTTTTAGTTAATAATACTTGATATTTGACATATTTCACTATTTTTTTCCAATATCATCCTCATTAGTTAAAAAAATTACATAAATATACAATATATAGAAGAGGAAAAATCTTCACAAGATTATGACTATTTAAGATAAATTATATTAGAGGAAAAATATTTAAGAGGAAAAATATTCTTGTTAAAAGATGCCAACGGAAATATAATAGATAACAAACTTGCTATAGAGGAGAAAATAATAGACTTCTATAAGTCTCTTTTTGGCAGAGAAAGCAATGTGAGTAGTATTGATTTTAGCAGATATGCAGGGTTGCTTGTTGATCCTGCTGATCATCAGCACTTGATTTCTATTCCCACAATGCTTGATGTTAAAAGTGTAGTGTTTGAAATTGGCAACAACAAAAGCCCAGGACCGGATGGCTTTGGGAGTGTCTTCTTTAAGCACAACTGGCCTCTAATCAGTGAAGATGTGTATGTTGCAATTAAAGAACTCTTCATAAAGGGTAAGCTCCTGAAACAAATCAACGCCACCTTTGTAAGTCTGATTCCAAAGGTTGAAAAATTGTTCTCTATAAAGGAGTATAGACTTATCTCTTGTTGTAACACTGTCCTAAAGATAATCTCCAAGCTACTAGTTCAAAAAATAAGGCCACAACTTAAGAAAATCATTTCTGTCACTCAGGGTGCCTTCATACCAGGGAGAAACATCTCACATAATGTTGTAGTGGATCATGAACTAGTTAAAGGTTATGAAAGGAAAGGCACTTCACCTAGATGCATGATCCAAGTAGACCTCCAAAAGGCTTATGATTGTGTAAGATGGAAATACTTGGAAGAAGCTCTAAAATATTTCCAGTTTCCTTCTCAACTGATTGTATGGATCATGCAATGTGTAACCCTGCCCTGGTATACAATCATTATCAATGGTGAAGCTAAAGGCTACTTCCCAGGAGAAAGAGGATTAAGGCAAGGAGATCCTCTATATCCCTTCCTCTTTGTTATTGTAATGGAGATGTTTTCAAGAAAAATGAAGATTTTGAGCAAGAAGAGTGGCTTTAGCTTTCATCCTAAATGCAAACAAATAGGTCTGACAAGCATTGCCTTTGCTGATGACCTTCTTATTTTTTGCAAACCAAACAAGGTAACTCTGCAGCTAATCAAAAATACCTTGTTGGACTTTGGTAAGGAATCTGGACTGAATGCCAATGCAGCAAAGAGTAAAGTGTTTTTTTGGAGGTTTGTCTGATGCAGAACAAAATGAGATGAGCAGAATATTGGGTGTTGATCTAGGAGCTTTCCCTGTGAGATACTTAGGTCTTCCTTTGCATACGAGAAGATTGAAGATAGGGGAATATATGCCACTCATCAATAAAATCACAAGTATAATCCAAAAAAGGAATGTCAGGTTCCTATCCTATGCAGGAAGAGCTCAAATCATTAAATCAGTCATTGAAGGTGTTTGTCCTTCTGGATGCAAATAACACCTCTTCCAAAAAAGGTGATAAGGAAGATTGAAAGTATTTGTAGAGCATTCCTTTGGTCGGGAAGTGTGGAAAACAGGAAAAGCCTAGTGGCTTGGAGCAAGGTCGCATGCCTTTAGAGGAAGGAGGGTTAAATTTCAAGGAACTATTGTCATGGAATAAAACTCTTCTCTTTAAACTAGGGTATGACATATTTGCTAAAAGAGAGAATTTGTGGACACAATGGGCTAACAGAAATCTTCTAAGAAGACATGGTTTCTGGTGGGTCTATATTTTTACAGCTAATTCCTGGATTTGGAATGGGATTCTGAAATTGAGGAACACAATTCTTCAAAGAATGCAAGTAACAATCAGGCAAATGGAAGACAACAATGCTCATTTGAATGCTTTATGCAAAGCAGATGGCAAACTAAACTGTGCTCTGGTGTATGACTACTTCAGACCTCATTCAGATAGGAAAGAGTGGGGGTCACTTATTTGGTCAGGGATCCAATCTAAAAAATGGAGTTTTCATTGTTGGCTTGCAACCTGGACTAGACTACCAACTTCTGCAAGGCTATGCAGGATTGGACTCATACCAAGATCAGATTGCATTCTGTGTGGTCATCATGAAGAAACTGAAGATCACTTATGGTTTCAGTGTGGATTCACTAAAGCAGTAGAGAATATAGTCTGGGATTGGCTTCGAGTTACTGTCAGGTTTGATACAATCTTGGATTGGTGGGGCTGGTTTCTGTCTTGCAACAGAAGGAAAAATAACATATATCTAGCCAAGTTAACAGCCTGTATGGGGATTATTTACTTTACTTGGTGGATGAGGAATGAAGCTATATTCAACAACAAAAATCCGGATGTGAATGTTTGTGCAACAAAAATAATAGAGAATTGTAAACTCAGAATCACTACTAAGCTGAAGCTTACAGGCAGAAGAGGGCAGGCTATGAGGAGACAACTTGAGATCTAGTCGTAGATACTTGCTTCCTCCAGGGTTGTCTTTGCTGGGTTTATGAGGCTTTGGGATTTTTTTGGTTTGGAGAACTCTCCCCTTTCCCTTTCTTTGCTGAGTGCTCTAACTGATGTTATCATGATGAAAGCAAAGATTGGACTGGCCTACAATAGTGTGCAATTGGATCTCATGTCACTCTATGTGCTTTGCATCAATATGAGGGATCATGAGGTCCATGTCGGGTTCTGGGATGTTCTCTACTACTCCTTCTTTGTTGATTCTCCGGGTTGGGGCTTTTTGGGGTAGATATGGGTAGATATTGTTGTAAATGATGCCCCTTACCGCCATTTGTGGAATGAAAATGCAGAGGCATTTTCATGAGGACACATTTGATGGTTTTCTCCTTGTTTTATGGCTTGTGTCGTGACTAGTATGGAGTGGAAACATGTGGATGTGCAAAATCATGGCCTTGTTGGAGTTTGGTTTTCATCTAGGTTGCCTCTTTTGGGTGTATTTTGGTTTTGATATGGCTTGTTGGCCTTTTGTAATCCTCTCCCTATTCCTATTCTATAAAGTTTACCATTAGCGAAAAAAGATAAATTATATTACTATCAGAATGGTAAAAACGCTCCCTTTTTCTCCCTCATGAAAACCTAGCCGCCACTACCGAGCCACCCAGCTTCCCCTCCGGCCAACGGGGCTTCGCCTCCGATGGCCTGGAAACGCCCTAAAAACCGTTCAATCAAGATCTCCTCCCTCTCTTCCCCTAATCCTCTCTCATGTGATAATCCTTCTTCCCCCATTTCCTCTGCCTCCCCCTTCGAATCCATTCCCGAAGACCTTATCAAAAGCGTAAACTCTCGTCTCTCAAAAAAACCTTCTCCCCCTCTAGACCTCACCGCCCCCTCCCCAAAATCTCTAGATCTCTCCTCCTCCCTGGCGATAGCGGATCTGCCCCAAATTACCCCTCCTGCGACCTCGCTAGAAGAGATTCCACCGGCGACTCCTGCTGTGTCGCCCCCTTCATTCCCGGAAATAGTGTCGGGAACTGCCGCTCGGCACAAGTCCAACCTCGCTCTCCACTTTGTTGATGGCATAGTCGACGATGTGATTCCCTTCTCAGATGAAGACGTTGCTGAGCAAATCAATAAATGGAGCCTCACCCTAGTGGGTGCCCCCGCTGGAGCCAAATTTGCTTTCAAAGCAATGGAGCGATATGTCCATTCCAACTGGACTGGTATTTTTTCCCCAAAATTATACTAAACAACAATGGCCTTTTTATCTTCCGATTCTCCAAAGAGTTGGATCTTACCTCTATTCTTGAGAGAGGCCCTTGGATGTTACCGGGAATGAAACCCCTCATCCTGAAAAAGTGGCAACCTGGCATGCCTCTTGATCTATCTTGTCTGGATTCAATTCCCATTTGGGTCACCCTTCCTAATTTGGACGTACAATTCTTCTCTGAACTTATGCTCAGTCGTATCAGATTAGCTATTGGCAATCTGATTCAAATGGACAGACCTACTGCTTAGGAAGACCGGGTCTCCTACGCTCGCATCCTCGTTGAGGTCTCAGCTAATAGCGAACTACGGCGCGAAATTACTCTCCCTGGACCAAGGAATGAGATTATTTGCCAGCCTCTAGTGTATGATTAGATACTTTTTATCTGCAATAACTGCAAAACTTATGGGCACAGAGATAGTGAATGCTTGGGCTTCCCTGCTGCAAAACCTGCCCGAGAACGCCCTCAAAATCGAGCCTCTACTCCACCCAATCGGTTAAACAGATTGGCTCCACCCCTTCTAATCTCTCCCCTCTCCTTCCTAATCCTCCTGAACCTCCCTTGTCCTCAAACACTACTCATACACAGGCCCAAACTCAACCACCAACTGTTGCACCCTCTCTCCCTACTCCTAATCACTCTCCTCCCCATCCTCCTGAGCCTTCGGCTCCCTCCAATTCCCTCTCTTCACAAAATGCTCTTCCCACTCCAATTAACCTCTCCCCACCACAAGACCCTTCTAACGCTCATGCCCTCCTTCCTACTCCTAAACCCCCTGTTGGCACCAAGATAGTCGCCAATCGGCTTCACTCGACCTCCTCCCCACCTCTCTCAGTTCCCATCAAACCTCTTGACCCTGTGGAACGCTCAAGGAGCGCCTCTCCCTGCAAAAATCGTTTCAATGATTAGCACAACCTTCGGTTGTTGTAATGTTCGAGGTCTCAACCATCCTTGCAAGCACGATGTTGTTCGGGACCTTGTTCATGAACACAAACTCAACCTTGTTGCCTTACTTGAAACCCTCATCTCTCCCTCCAATCTTGACTCCACTGCTAAACCCCTCCTTCGATCCTGGAATTTCTTCTCCAATGTCCAACTTGGTTCCTATGCTCGCATCCTCGTCCTTTGGAACCCTGCAATTTTCTCCATTGATCTCCTTTCCATCTCAGATCAATTCATCCACTGCCTTGTTCATGATTTGAGCAGCTCTACTGTCCTCCTAGATACTTTAATTTTGTCTACACTCTCAATAGCACTGTTGAGCGATCCTCCCTTTGGCATGATTTGCACGCCCTGGCCCCCCAAGCCTTGATTCCGTGGGTGGTGCTTGGTGACTTCAATGTCATACTAGACTCTAGTGAAAAATTGTATGACAGCTCTCACCCCACCGCTGCCGCCCCTGATGAGCTGCGTGTTTTCCTTGATCAATCGGGCCTCTTTGACATGAGCTACAACGGGGCTAAATTCACCTAGAACAATAAGCAACTTGGCAATAGACGCGTTTGGTGCAAACTTGACTGCGCAATAAACAACCCTTAATGGCTTAATGCCTTCACCCTGGCGCGCACCCATTTCGCGCCCCCGAGTGTCTCTGATAATCATTGTTAGTTTTGGGGCCGCTCATAACAACCGAGCCACTCCCTTTCGCTTCAACAACGATTGGGTTACCCATGAACGCTTCCTTCCCCTTGTCAAGGATGTTTGGTCTGCCCCCCGTGAAGGAGTAACCATGTTTCGTATTGCCTCGAAACTCAAGAAGCTCAAGCATAAACTCCGACAATAAGGGCTCGATTGAGGCCATTTCCAATCGCATTAAAACCGTCAAGGATAACTTATCTCTCATTCAAGCTGTTGTTGCTTCCCAACTGTTTAATCTTGGCCTGCAAGTAGAGGAGCGTGACCTCATTATTCGCCTTATGGCTGACTCCTCCTCGCTTCATACTATGATGTGGCAGCAAGCCAAGCTGCATTGGCTCAAAGGTGGCGACTCCTTCTCTTCTCTTTTCCACAACTCCATCAAAAAACGTCATTCTCTTAACCACATAAACTCCCTCGTTGATCCCCTAGGGAGGGTGTTTTCATCCCCTCGGGCCCTTTGTGACCATATTCTCGATTTTTTCACCAATCTCATTGGGTCCTCCAAACAAAAAAGCCCCTTTCTCGAGCATCGCATTTGCGAGGGACCGATCCTAGCTGACCACCATTCTCTCCTTCTAACCCTGCCAACCTCTCCCCTCAAAATTATGTTCCGCTCTTAACGGCATCAACCCTAAAAAGACCCCTGGCCCCGATGGCTATAACTCTCTCTTTTTCCAGAAAACCTGGGATATCACGGGCCCTGAAATCATCCGTGCCGTAACTGATTTTTTCTCTAAAGGCAAGTTGCTCTACCAAATCAACCACACCGCCATTCATCTCATCCCCAAAATTCCCAATCCCAACTCCATCTCCGACTTCCGGCCTATCTCGTGCTGCATCACCCTCTACAAAATCATCTCTAAAATCCTCTCCAACCGCCTTAGATAACCCCTTCCTGACATCATCTCTGACGGCCAGAGTGCCTTTGTCCCAAAACGCTCCATCAAAAACAATATCCTTCTTTGTCAAGAGCTTTTCAAACATTATGGCAGGAAAAACATTGCCCCGAGTTGTGCCATCAAAGTGGACTTCAGGAAAGCTTTCGACACGGTCGAATGGTCGTTTATTGAGCATGTTCTCATCTACTTCGGATTCCCTCAGCGCCTTATTCATTGGATCCTCACCTGCATCACAACCACAACCTTCTCTGTCAATGTCAATGGCGAGCTCAAAGGTTTCTTTCCGGGTCGTCGCGGCATTCGACAAGGTGACCCTCTCCCCTTATATTTTCGTGCTTGTCATGGAATACCTTTCAAGAATGCTAAATGCTCTTGTGATGCGTCCCTCGTTACGGGATGCGACGGATCGATGCGTTGTTTGAGTATTGGGTCTCAAAGTCCGCGGCGGAAGGCTATGAATGATTCGATTCAACATTGGATTGATCGAACCTTGTTGAAATCACGAGAACAATTGCAAAAGAACACGAGGATTTGGACGATAATAGTGGCGGTGCAATGGCACTAGGGCAAAATAAGGAGACAACCTCAACTATATTAAACCCAAAGTGTGCGCTGAATTGAAACAAATAACATAGCACCCTATATATAGGTGCGGCACAAAGAAAAGAATGAAAAACCCTAAGGCTAAGGAGGCGCGCCTAGGGCTAGCATGCAAGCTAGGCCCAACGGCGCGAGTCCAACAACTATCGGCGCAAGGCCCATTAAATACTTCCTAAATCTATAAAACCACTAATAGCAATGTTCGGAATTAGAAATCATGCAAAAAAATACTAGAAATAGGATAGGTTGTCCGTGACCGACACCGCAGTGTCGCGACAAGGCCATCGCAAGTCTGGCGCGCGCTGGCGAGGGTCGTGACATGGCGCTGGCGAGGACGCTGGCGCGCCAGGTAGGGCGCGGGGCACTTGAACCTCAAGACGCGATCCTGGCTCTGGTGCAAGGGTTGAGTCTGATGGTGACGAGGTGTTGAAGGTTGGCACCGAGGGCTCAACTTGAGGTTCCTCGACGCCAAGGACGCACAAGGCCGTGTGCATCGGCGCGAAGAGGGGCGCGTCGTGGCCTGCGGTAAGGCGTGACACGAGTGACTGCGTCACGGTTTGGATTGCGCGAGTCCTGGCACGGGTGACGGGGCCATACGAGCGAAGTGTGAACGAGTCGGCCTCTTGTCTAGCATCCATAACGGGGGTCGCATCACCCTCCCCCACTTGGTTGGGAAACGTCCCCGTTTCCGCATAAGCTGGGTCGACATAGGGGGAGAGATCGGCAACATCGAAAGTAGAATGGACCGAATACTTGTCTGGGAGGTCGATCTTGTAAGCGTTGTCCCCGATCCGCTCTAAGACTTTGAAAGGCCCGTCTCCTCGCGGATGTAGCTTGATTTTCCGTGCGTCCGAAAAACGGTCCTTTCGAAGATGCAACCACACGAGATCTCCTGGGTTGAACACGAGGCGTTTGCGACCTTTGCTATGTTGGGCCTTGTATTGTGCAGCCATGCGCTCCAATTGACTCGAAGTCCGCTCATGCAATCTACGGATGGCGTCAGCGCGGTTGGCCGCGTCGAGGTGCTCGCCATTCTTCAATGGCCGAGGGACTAAATCCATCGGGGAGTGGGGGTTGAGGCCGTAGACAATCTCGAATGGTGTCTTCCTTGTCGCCGAGTGTGTGGACCTGTTATATGCAAACTCAACAAAAGGTATTAGATCCTCCCGCCGGCGTGGGTTATGTTTGAGCACCGTCCGAAGAAGGGTGCCCAGAGTCCGATTGGTCACCTTAATCTGACCATCGGTTTGGGGATGATAAGAAGTAGAAAAGAGCAATTGTGTGCCTAGCTATCCCCATAGCGTTCTCCAAAAATGGCTACAAAATTTCGTGTCCCGATCACTAACAATAGTGCGCGGCACACCATGGAGCTTCACGACATGCTCGAAGAACAAGTTTGCAATTTCAATCGCATTGTTGTTCCCTTTGCATGGCACGAAGTGAGCCATCTTGGAGAAGTGGTCCACAATTACGAAGATCGAATCTTTACCGCGCCTTGTCATTGGGAGGCCCGTGATAAAATCCATGGAGAGATCTTCCCACGGGGTATCCGGAATGGGCAAGGGCGTGTATAGGCCATGAGGTTGGGACCTCGATTTTGCGGTTTGTCATGGCACGCAACCGCGGCAATACTTGTGAACAACGGATGCCATATGTGGCCAGAAAAAATGTTCACGAAGTGCTGCTAGGGTCTTGGCTATGCCAAAATGGCCTCGGCCATCATGAGCTTCTTTGAGCAATAGATGCCTCACGGATGAGTTCGGAATGCAAAGCTTTCCGGCTCGGTATAGGTATCCATTGTCCAAAAAATAGGACTCATGGATTCGATTATGCTCGAGGTTCTCCATGATCGGTTTAAAAAATTGATCATGCATGTATAACTCCTTAATCAAGGAGAACCCGAGCAAGTTGGCCTGGAGTTGAGTTAAAAGAACATACCTGCGTGAGAGAGCGTCTGCCACGACGTTCTCCTTTCCTTTTTTGTGGGCGATGATATACGGAAAAGTTTCCATAAATTCCACCCATCGTGCATGGCGACGTTTTAGAGTCGTTTGACTCTTGAGATACGCTAAGGCGACGTGGTCTGTGTGAATCACGAACTCGCTAGGCCATAGGTAATGTTGCAATGTTTTTAAAACCTGAATGAGTGCGTACAACTCCTTGTCATACGTCGGGTAATTCAAAGTAGCCCCCGTTAATTTTTCGCTAAAGAAATCAATGGGGCGTTTTACATGGAGGAGTACGCCGCCTATGCCATAGTCGGAGGCGTCGCACTCGACCTCGAAGCACTTGGTAAAGTCCGACAAATGCAAGACTGGAGCGCTACACAATGCATCTTTCAAGGCCTGAAACGCGGCCTCATGAATCGGCATCCACTTAATTGTGGTTGCCTTCTTGGTAAGGTTGTGGAGTGGCCCGGCGATAGAACTAAAGTCCTTCACGAATCGCCTGTAAAACCTTGCGAGCCCTAAGAAGGAGCGAACCATCGTCGGGGTCGTACGGGTGGGACACTCGCGGATGGCGCGGATCTTGTCGTCGTCCACTCTTAGGCCATCCTTGGACACGACGAAACCAAGAAAGTTCGTCGTGTCCGTGAAAAACGAACACTTGTCTAAGTTTACATACAAACAATGCTCGCGAAGGCAATCTAACACCATCCTAAGGTGCCTCGCGTGAGAATCCAAATCCTTAGAAAAAAGGAGAATGTCGTCAAAATACACGATGACAAAACGTCCTAAAAATTTTCGAAACACAAAGTTCATAAGCCGCATAAAAGTACTAGGGGCGTTTGTCAAGCCAAAAGGCATGACAAGCCATTCGTACAAACCATGCTTGGTTTTGAATGCGGTCTTTCACTCGTCGCCCTCATGCATGCGGATTTGGTGATATCCGCTCTGGAGATCAATCTTCGAGAACAAGGCGGAGGCGTGGAGCTCGTCAAGCATGTCGTCGAGCCGTGGAATGGGGTGCATGTACTTCACTGTAATTTGATTAATGGCCCTGCAGTCGACGCACATGCGCCATGAGCCATCTTTCTTCGGCACTAGGAGGACTGGCATGGCGCATGGACTCAAAGACTCTCGGACAAAGCCCTTGTCCAAAAGCTTTTGCACCTGTCTTTGAAGTTCTTGTGTCTCCTTCGGCAAGGTCCTATACGCAGCTCGATTTGGAAGGGACGCGCCTGGCATGAGATCGATCTTGTGCTCTATCCCACGGATTGGTGACAAACCCCTCGGAAGCTCTTCTGGCATTACGTCTTCATATTCCTTCAAAAGAGAAACAATACAAGACGGGAGTGAATTATCCAAAGATTTAGAAATGGTAAGTAATGGATACAAAATGAAACAAGAAAGACTCCCCTGGATGGATTTATCGATGTCGCGACGCCTGGCCAAGAGTAAGCGATCCTGGCACGTCCCGAGGAGGGGTGGCTGGGCGTCTTCACTGGTTCGGGCAGGTTCTGGGGCGTCCTTTTGGTATGTGACAGCTCCTGGAATTTGAGGAGAAATGGCTTTGGAAACGCCGGTAAATTCGTCCTGTAGCTCTTGGTAGCCCAATTTTCATGTTGCGACGGCATGATGTGCAACGGTAGGCGAAGCTGTCGGCGGTCCCTTGCTTAAATTCATCCCCTGTGGGAGTTTTTTCTTCAATTCTGTTGGAAACTCTAATTTAATAGCTTTTCCACCAGAAACGCCTGGAGAACCGTCAGAGATGTGCTGGAGCCCTTGTTTGGAGAAATCCGCAGCGTTCGGCGCGTTACCGATGCCACGCGACGCAACCTATCGGCTCGACTCCACTTTCTGTCGGCGCTGTCCTCCTTCATCATCATGGGAACCTGAATGATGTGTCTTGGCACCATAAACGCTGCTGGATTCGGAAGGCGTCGCTGGGGACGCTGTGGGCAAACTGCTCGGCGCGGTGGTGCCGGTGTCGCTAGTCTTTTGCCTTTGCCTCTCGGCTTCATCCTGTAGAGCTTCACTAGGCGACATTGGTAAGAGAGTCACGTGATTCCCGTGGAAATTGAACATATAAGTGTTCAAAAACCCGTCGTGAAGCACGCGACGATCGTATTGCCATGGGCGCCCCAACAAGAGGTGTGTGGCGTCCATTGGCGTTACATCACATAAGATAGAATCGGAATATGCACCAATTGAGAAGGAAAAGATTACTTGCATGTCGACCCAATCTCCGCCGTTGTTGGATATCCATTGAAGCTTGAATGGTTGCGGATGCAACGTCGTCGGCAAGTTGAAGTGATCGACAACCTTCTTGGAGAGGAAGTTAGCACAAATCCCCGAGTCTATAATGGCACTCAAGGACACATTATTGACCAAACAACGGGTGTGAAAGAGTTGTTACCGTTGATCGGTTTTAGGTGCCTCTCGCATGCTTAAAGCTCGGCGAGTCACTAGTTGAAGCTTGGAGACGCCAATTGCATCCGATGGATCGCACTCCAATTCGGTTGAGTCGGCACTTGGCACCTCGATCTTGTCTTCCTCTTGACTTTCATACGGATCCCCTTGTGCCGTGAACTAGACCTTCTTTTGGTTCGGACAGTTCCTCATAATATGGCCGCGGCCCCCACATTTGTAGCACGCCATATCTCGGGCACGATCGGTGCTAGGCTCGGTGGTTCATGGCGTCGTTGCTTCCCTTTGGCACGAGCTCGTGCAACGTCGTCCTCGGTGACTCCCGGATTGGCATGGATCTCGGAAGCGAGCACTTGATCTGCGGGCACGGTGTGCTTCGATTTCTCTTGGCTCTCGGCTAGGAGACGCTCGACCTCTTGGATGCGAGCCAAAGCCTCGGGGGAGAAATTTTGATTGGTTTGTTGCGACGCCTGGTTATTGGTGTTGTCTCGGTTGTCCTCATTGCCCGACTCCGAGACCGTACCTAAATTAACACCAGTCATCGCAGTAAGAAGTTCACAAGCAAAAGACAACGAGTTTACGGTTCGCTTAAGTCAAGCCGGCCCTTAATGTTCAAACCACACGAACAAGGATTGGCTAGGCTAAGGTCACTCAACTCGATCTACCAATATGGCTTCGAAAACAACAAAGCAAGCAAGGCAAGACACAAATTTAGGCAAGTCAAAACCGAAAACCACAAGCAATGCAATCGGTGATTAGGGTTGCCGAAAATAGAAACAACGATTTGGATAGATCTTGCCTTATTTTGGCTTATGATCGTCCAAGATTTTTTTTTTTACAATAACAATCGACTATCTTACCTTATTTTGGTTTTTGATAGCCGAAACACACTTCTGTTTTTTTTTTTATAATAGAACAAGGACTCTAGGCTTTCTCCTCTAGAGCAAACAAAAACAATTCAAGCAATCAACACAAGCAACACGCAATGATGCAAGAAAGAAATCGCCAAAACAAGACCTAATGTGCGAGCAACAAGCAAGACAATGAGTAATTTTCACCGAAATCAATAGATCAAGCGAGTTAGCACAAGGCTGATTTTTGTTTTTTTTTTATAAATTAACGAATGCAAAGAAAAGAAAAAAATTCGGGCCCTAGATGGAGGTTAACGAAGTGGAGTATGGAATTTAGGGTTAATGCAGCGGAATGGATCGTGTGTGAATGAACTAAAAAAGGGTGAAACGAGACTTACTCAAACCTTGGCTCTGATACCAGTTGATGCGTCCCTCGTTACGGGATGAGACGGATCGATGCGTTGTTTGAGTATTGGGTCTCAAAGTACGCGGCGGAAGGCTATGAATGATTCTATTCAACGTTGGATTGATCGAACCTTGTTGAAATCACGAGAACAATTGCAAAAGAACACGAGGATTTGGACGATAATAGTGGCGGCGCAATGGCACTAGGGCAAAATAAGGAGACAACCTCAACTATATTAAACCCAAAGTGTGCGCTGAATTGAAACAAATAACATAGCACCCTATATATAGGTGCGGCACAAAGAAAAGAATGAAAAACCCTAAGGCTAAGGAGGCGTGCCTAGGGCTAGCATGCAAGCTAGGCCCAACGGCGCGAGTCCAACAACTATTGGCGCAAGGCCCATTAAATACTTCCTAAATCTATAAAACTACTAATAGCAATGTTCGGAATTAGAAATCATGCAAAAAATACTAGAAATAGGATAGGTCGTCCGTGACCGGCACCGCAGTGTCGCGACAAGGCCATCGCAATTCTGGCGCGCGCTGGCGAGGGTCGTGACACGGCACTGGCGAAGGCCTATGGCGCTGGCGAGGACGCTGGCTGCCAGGTGGGGCGCGGGGCACTTGAACCTCAAGACGCGATCCTGGCTCCGGTGCAAGGGTTGAGTCCGATGGTTCCGAGGTGGTGAAGGTTGGCACCGAGGGCTCAACTTGAGGTTCCTCGACACCGAGGACGCACAAGGCCGTGTGCGTCGACGCAAAGAGGGCGCGTCGTGGAATGCGGTAATGCGCGACACGAGTGACTGCGTCGCGGTTTGGATTGCGCGAGTCCTGGCACGGGTGACGAGGCCATCCGAGCGAAGTGTTAACGAGTCGGCCTCATGGCCAGCATCCATAAAGGGGGTCGCATCATCTTGCCTCTGATGTAACTTTCCAATTGCACCCTAATTGTGAGCCCCTTGTCATTACTCATCTTAGCTTCGTCGACGACCTAGTTATTTTCTGTAGAGGTGATGAACCCTCGGTCTTTGCAGTCAAACGTGTGGTTGACATGTTTGGTGAGCTTTCTGGTCTGATCGCCAACCCCGCCAAAACTTCCATTTTCTTTGGTGGCATCCCTCAACTAGTTAGAGCCAACATCCTTAATGCTACTAGCTTCGCCTAAGGACTCCTTCCCATGAAGTACTTGGGCATTCCTCTCGGCTCGCGCAAGCTTCTCAACCGTGATTATGATGGGGTCATTGTTAGATGACGGGTAAGATTCAATCCTGGACTACCAAGAATCTCTCCTATGCTGGGCGGGTGGAACTTATTCGCTCGGTCCTTTATGGCATTCAATCCTTTTGGTACAAAGTCATCCTCTTCCCAAGGACGTGCTTGACAAGATTGGTGCACTATTTCGCTCCTTCCTCTGGACATGAACTTGCTCCTCTAGGAAAAGTCCGATCTCTTGGCCCACGGTTTGAACTCCTAAGGAGGAGGGCGGCCTTGGTTTCAAAGAGCTTCTCTCCTGGACCAAGCTTGCATGAATCAATCTGTTCTTGAGCTTGCCGAAGCTCCCACCAATTTATGGGTGTGTTGGGCCACCCGACACCACCTGTCGCACGACAACATTTGGACAATGACCCCTAAAACCAGAGAAAGCTGGGTTTGGAGGGGACTCCTTCGCCTTCGCGACTGGATATTGCGTAATTCCACCCCGGATGATCTTCTCCTCGTCACAACATCTCAACAAGGCTCCTTCTCTTCCAAGAAGGCCTACGATCTTCTTCGCCAGAGATCTCCTCATGTTCCATGGGGCCGCATCATCTGGCATGGTTTTCACACTCCTAAATGCTCCTTTATCCTCTCTATGGATCTTCATCAAAGGCTTCCCACTAAGGATCGATTATCCAAATTGAGCCAAATCGACAATCTAACTTGTGAGCTTTGCAATTCCGAGGACAAATCTGCTGAGCATCTATGGCACCATTTCCCTTTCTCTGCTGCAGTTCTCTCCGATCTCCTGGACTGGCTTCACATTGTAATAGGGAACGAAGCATTTTTGCATGGTTCGAGTGCATACACCACCATCGCCAAACTCCCGGCTTCAACGCCCGGCTGGTTGCTGCCACCTTCTCCACTTTCATTTATTTTGTGTGGCACCACCGCAACGACGCCATCTTCAACAACAACAGGTCCAGCCCTCATGCTTGCGCGCCGTATCATCTCCCACCTCAAGAATTGCATTGCTTCTCGAGGTGTCAAGCCCTCCTTGTTCGTAGGAATTCTCCTTGGCAGCCATTCAAGTTCTTTTGGTCTTGACGTTTGATAGATCTTTAGGACTAGTTTTTGCTTGTTCCTCTAGAAACTATATTTTTTGGATGTAAATAACTCTCCTTACCCCTGCTTAATATATTTAATTTTCCTTCAAAAAAAAGACAAATTATATTCATCTTAATTTTTTAGACAAAATTTTCTAAAACGACATGTATTTCTGAACAGAGGGAGTAACAATTTACAAAAGTTCAATCGTCACATATATTTAATACTCTGTAATTAATAATCAATTTCTAAAATAAGAACAAGATTAGAAACAATTAGAGCTTTTAAGGAGAACACTAAGACTGAGAGCAAGAACAATGCTTAGAGTAAACTCCTTGAAAATCGATTTGTCCCAGAATAACCAAATAACATAAATAGATCCAATTGATCAAATAAGCAATGATTTGATATGAGCAATAGAGAGAAAAGAATCAAAAGCAAGTAACATAAGAGATGTTTACGCGGTTAGGTGGAGCCTAGTCCGTGGAGCCTTAGTTGGGGAGGCCCATTCCAAAACCCACTAAGTTTTAAATACTTTTCAAAAAGGTTACAAACACAGTATTAACAGAAGCAAATCAAAGAATCAGAAACACAAAAGAAGCAACAAGATCTGACAAAAACAACAAGAATAAAAGAATAAAGGTAGAAGAAGAAGGTATGGTTTTGGCCCCCTAAGGTCGTCGAAGCTCTAAGGAAGAACTTCGAGGAATGACGCCATTTCGGATCTCCAAGAGCATTGATCAGACTTCTGATCGCTCCATCCCTAGCCACTAGAATCGCTCCTCTCTCTCTCTCTCTCTCTCCCCCCCCCCCTCCTTTTCTTCTTTCTTTCTAAGGTTTTCTTTCTCGCGACGCTGTTGTGAATGAGCTCCCCATCGAAGACACATATGCTTTTATAGCTAGATCATCAAGGAGCCACAAAATGACACATTTCGACTTAAGCAAGCTTTCATCGACTTCAGATTTGGTCTCTGCTTCAAAATGGGCCAATCAGCTTTTGGACTTCACAAAGAATAAGCCTAGTTACACTAAGCACTTAACTTGAGCTAGCTACCTCACAAATCGGGTTTAGCTCCAGGAAGCCACTAGTCAGTTCAAGGTTGCAACTCGGTTGTAACTCAGTTATGAACCCAGTTCCCGATCTAATAAATTAAATATGCTACATATTATAAATTTATTTGCTATACTATTCTTATGTCACTATGATTAAACATGATTTAATTCATAACAAATACCCTCTTAAATCACATTTAAGCATAAAAGAAAAGATTTTAATACTTAGTGGATTTGGAAAGAGCTTCCCCTCATCATTGGCTCATCCCCACATCTCAAGTAACGACATCAATGTGGAGTTCTAAACTTGTTAGTGCAGACTATTTTTGTCACGAAATTTGCGGGATTGGTGTCTTCAGGTATTTGTTTCACACTTTTCTAATCCTCCAACATTCTCCTTATAAAGTGATATCGAACATCAATATATTTGTTCTCTCATGATAGACAGAATCTTTGCAAAAGTACAAAGTACTTTGATTATTTGTAAGGAGAATGGCCATGTAATTATTGCCCTCAACTTCTTATAAGATAACATATAACCAAGTAGTCTCTTTCAAGGCCTCAATAGCTATAATAATATACTCAACCTTAATGTAGGAGAGTGCAACTATAGATTGTTGTTGGGACTTCCAGGATATGCAATTCCTTGCCAAAGTATAGTGGTATGTAGTAGTGGATTTTCTATTATCCTTTTTGCTGGCATAGTCTGAGTCCACATATCCATGCAAGTTGTTCCTCAAACTATGCTCAGCATAAATCAAGCCAGTGTCCTTAGTTTCCTTTACATATTTGAGTAGGTATTTCATTGTTGACTAATGTTTCTCCCCGGGATTAGACATATATCTACTAAGTACATGTATGACAAAAGCTAAATAAGGTCTTGTATATATCATTGCATACATAATAGACCCTACTGCAACATCATAGGGTGCACCTTCCATGCGCTTCTTGTAACACCCCGGTTTTAAATACTAAAATATCACTTGGTTTTAGACCTCACATGGGTCTACTCAAGCTAACCTAACAACAATTTCACATTGTAGGACCTTCAAAAAAGGCACGACGAGAAAAATAGGAAAACATCCAACTTAAATAGTATTAAAAGTAACAACAAAACCATGCATGTACCAAACATTAACAAAAACAACTCCAAACTTAAACTACTAAACAACAACATGTATTTCACACACTTCTCTTAACAAAACCACAAAAGAGCCAAGAACTAACAACCTTGCATAGTTGCACAACAAACCCAACTTAAACCTAAGACATGCCACGTCGACTTGGCTCACTATCATCCTGGAAAAGATTCATTGGAGCATTGTTTAATTTAGAGTGATTACCTAAAAGAACAACAACACATCAAAGAGTTAGCTAACAATTTCAATATGCACTTAACAGTAATCGCAACATGCATATGCAAAATCTTTTTAATGAATTATAACCAGGATAGTAATGGTATAGCATTTCAAATAAGATATTCACAAAAGTAGACAACATGCATAATAACATTTATAGTTGTAAAACACATAACAATAATTGCACACCATTTCATCTCTACATCAATTAGCCATATTACACAACAACTATTAACTACCAATATTAACTTTAGTTTTATTCTCAACAAAAACACAACTCTAATTTATCCAACTAAGATTGTACCGTTTACACAATACAATGGTGTGACAAATCGAAGTTAGCTACATCACCTAAACATTATGTTGATTGAAGACAATAGACTCAAGCATGAATGAAAATCGTATGTTGGCCATGACCTAAAACCATAGGAAAAAATTCAATCTTCATAAGTCTGTTTATTGCAGACACCATTTGGAGCACTTTACGTAACAATAAACAGGTCATGTGAGCGTAGGATACATTAGCAGCTCCTCCTCTATAAAACTAATCAGTCGCCCCCTTCACCCAAATCAAACACTCTGATGCAACAACTTGAATTATAATTTAGGAAACAAAAACAACTTCAAAATTTGTATACCATAATCTTGAACGAAAAAATAATATATATATAGGGAAGGGCTCCAGAGAAACGCAAATTGTAAAGAAACGGAAGTCGCAATAAGAGCCGTTGGATTTGATGTAATCGATGGCTAATAATGATGGTATATCATAACAATTATGGGGAAAATACACTTGAATATGCATCTGGCAATTATAAATATGGAAGCTCCTAAATTGTAGGGATTCTGATTTTGTTAAAAAATAGAAAAAAGTATTTATGGAAGTTGGCGTAATTGTAGAGATTTAAGGCATGGAAAAACAATAAAAGAATAAAATAATTGTAGCAATTTCGATTTTCTTAAAAATAGCTGATTTTGGATGTGTTGTTGTAGTAATCGTGTGATTATACTTGAATATGTTAGTTTAGATATTGAACCTACCAACATGTGTAAACGAATATTAAGAATACATTCTCGAATATACCATAGTACTACAAAACTGTGAACATGTGCATAATATATTTGAATATTAACTTCACAGTTTTGAACATGTGTTCCATTTTCTATTTTGCGTAAAATTCAAATTTAAAATTTTAATAATTATTGTTGGCATAATTATCTTGTATGTGGTTGAATATGTTTCAATATATTCTGAATATTGTTTAAAAATTGTTCCAATTTGTTGTGGTTTGAATATACAATCTACTTTGTAGTCGTCATGTCTTTATATCTGAATATATTAGTTTAAATATCGAACAAACCAATGTGTAAACGAATATTAATAACACATTTTCGAATATTTGAGTGTAAATCTTGAACAAAATAAAGTATGAAATCGAATATTAAGTATACATTCTCGAACATGTTTTACAATATATCCGAATATTAAATACAAAATCTCGAATATGTATACAATATATCTGAATATTAAGTACAGAATGTTGAATGTGTATACAATATATCTGAATATTAACTTCACAGTTTTTAACACGTCTATAAAAGAACTCGAATCTTTAGACAATATATATATATATATATATATATGTGAATATTAAATCCAAAATCTCGAACATATACACAATATATCTGAATATTAACTTCATAGTTTTGAACATGTGTACAAAAGAATTTGAATCTGCATATAATATATCTGAATATTATGTACAAAGTCTCGAACATGTATACAATATATGTGAAGCTAAACAATTTTGGACATGTGTATAAAAGAACTCGAATATGTGTATAATATATTTGAATATCAAGTAGACAATCTCGAACATGTGTATAATATATTTGAATTTTATCTTCGGTCATTTATCTCTATGTGCACCACACATGATTTCACTTTCTCTGATCTTTGCTCTTGGAAGACAATAATTTCCTACACAAAATGAAATATCACAACAATACTAACTTGAATTAGCAAAACAAAACCCTAAATTCATAAAATCGTTCAAAAACCGAGAAGATATCAATAATAAAAATATAAACAACACAACTAAAATCAACTTGAAAAAAATGACGAAATTTCAACTTGAAAAAGTATAAACAACACAACCAAAAACAACACAACTAAAAAATTGAACGATTCAAAGCATGAAAGTGAATGAGAAACAACTAGAAGGGATGCAAACCGAACAAATTAAATTTGAGAAGATTGATAAATTGATGTTCCGAATGATCTAAATCGACATAGAAACTTACAAACTGCTGCAAATCGATGTCATAATCCCTAGCATCGACGTTGAAGACAGAGACGGTTTGGATTGAACCCCTTGATTACGGACGAGGACGTCGATTAGATCGACGACGTTGATGGCTTTTCTTGACAACGAGGACCTCCCTAGCATCAAGACGAAGACGAGTGGAGATGAGGCAAAAAGTAGGGGTGACGATCTTTCATGGAGAGGATGGAGGAGGAGAGTGGAGAGGAAGACGATAAATGTGAAAGGGGATAATTGTAATCAGGGTTTTTAATTTTGGTAACCGTATATTTTGAAAGAGAAAAAGATATTTCAATCCCTATAATCATGCATGAGGAATTATTTTCATAAAACAGGTACATAATAAGATCCTACTCCCTATTTTCTTTAAATCTCGTCCATCCATAAATTCTAATCAAATGCCTCTTATTACGACTTCCGTTTCTCTCTAAAATGGGGTTTCTCTAGATACTAAATATATATATATAAGTGCGTTTGAGAATAAAAAATATGTTCTTGGTGTTCAAATTCGAACAAAGAGCGCACATATATATAGTTATCAAGAAAAAATGAAAAATGGGAAAAAGGATCATACGTACATGTATGAACTATCTTACAACCTACATGTATGAATGATTTCAATATGTAAGGATCAAACGTACATGTTACTGGGCTAATGTATGGTTATTGGGTTAGCCCATGTTTTAAAAGCTCATACATGCTTTAGAATATAAAGCGTTGGTGGAGGCTTATCTCTCCCAGCCTAGCCAATTTTTTATGCGATAGAAGCAAAGGCTGGGTAACGTGTAAAATTAAGTACCTTATAATTAACCTAATTAAATGTGTTAATTAAGGGGCATAAAAAAACGCCTTTGGCAATGCTTGTTGTCCATGGTTGAAGCTTTGTATAAAGGGTAGAGTTTGGGTGTTCATCAGGGGAGAAGAACGGAAGGGCAAGTCTAACCTACACACAAAATACTCCATAGAAATTGCAAATACAAGGCATAGGGGAAGAACAACGTAAGCAACAGTGTGCAAGTCAGAAGAGTTTCTTCAAATAACACACACATATTCGTTGCTCTACCATCAAAATCAAGACCACAGATTAATAAAGATCTCTTCTCCTTAAACTTTATATGTACTAATTACTTTTGTGTGTTGTATACTCGTTCAAAAACAGAATGAGACATGTTGCAAAGGCCCGTTCTTCGATCGAAATCGGTCGGTTCGATGCCCCTCTAAGGCTTGTGATCGGCTAGTTTTGATACCGTTCCTAGGGCTCGCTTCATGACTACCCTCAAAGGCCACCGGAGATGATTGGAGGTCATCCGTTTGAGGAGAAACATTCCGTTTCGAGCCTCTTATGGGTGATCGTGTCCACAATGCGTTTACAACAACGATGGCTCATTCTATGTTCGTCACGGATCGCGTTGTACAAAGACGAATGTTGTGGCTGTTTTGGAGGACTATAGGTGGCCCGAAGCGGAGTGTTTCGCCACTACAAATCTAAAGTACGGGCCATTTTCGTCCATTTCGAGTTGCTCCAGTGAAGAAGGTGTCAAAGGCATGATGAAGACTCAAACCAAACAAACAAGGAGGAGCGTTCTTCTTTTACCTATCATGATGGATCCGGTGCTGGAACAAAATCTCGTTGGAGGTAGAGGATCGGTAGTTCCGCCCCGACGAGGAGGCCGCCATCATTCAAGCCCAAGCCCACTTCGGGAATAAAGAGTCCACCACAACCCGTATCCTAGTGTATGTGCCGATCCAACAACAACGTCAAAATCATTACAACTTGATGCTCAAGCGTATGTAGTCTTCCATGGGGGTCGACGATATCGACTTCGATCATGAGGAGAATGCCTTGCCTTTGAAGAGGTCAACCAACATTGGACCTGATTTCGGTCACTCCGGTCTTGACTACCCTCGAAGCCCACCAAAGATGATTAAGAGTTTATTTGTTTGAGGAGAAACATTCCGTGGTGATCGTGTTGTAGACGCGTTTCCAACGATGGCTCATGCTAGGCCCAAGAAGGGGATCGTGGATATATTGGCTACTTCTGGTGGCCTGTAAAGAAAATTTTCGACATCGCAATCCGAAGTACAAGGTGTCGTCGTCCATGCCGAGTTGCTCCCATGAAGAAGTTAGAGCAAGGAGTCCTTTGGAATGCAATTCAAAGTGGTAAAATGACGGCTAAATTGTCTACTGTTGCAATGGATTGTCCAAAGAAAATGTACCATTGATATACATGAAGACCATCTACCATGAAATTATCCAAGGTGGCCTAGGTTGGAGTAACGTACAGCAAATCAAGAGGCACCAAGAATTAAAGTCTACCAAAGCCATGTAGATGTTAACTAGTATCTTTTTAACAATACTAGTTAAATAAACACGAAGGTCTTGTGACAAGCCTGTTCAAGTCGATCGTCCTCATACGTACAGAAGAATGGAGATTCACCTGCGTACGATCGATGGAGGTGATATAGAATTGTATGAACTGATAATTATTATTGATAGAAGGATCTCTTTAAATAGAGATTACAAGGTAGAATAATATCCAAGATAATAATAAATAGGGTTTCCTAAATACAAAGCCACATATAATTAATATAAGGTAAAGATAATAAATAGACTAATATAGAGGATAAGATCTTTTATGTATTATCTCTAACATGCCCCCGCAAGCTGGGCGGAGGAGCACAAAGGCCAAGCTTGGAAACAAGTGACTGAAACTGAGCTCGAGCCCATGGCTTAGTCAAGATATCAGCGATTTGGTCTCGTGTAGAGACATAAGAAACCCGAAAAGAGCCATTCTGAACATGTTCTCGGACAAAGTGGAAAGCGAGTGCAATGTGCTTCATTCGGGAATGAAAAACAGGATTATCACTTAGCTGTTTGGCACCAACATTATCACAATAAATGACAGGCTGCTACGGAACAGAAATTCCAAGTTCAGAAAACAAGGAAAGAACCCAAAGAAGCTCACAACTGGAGTCATCTAGAGACCGATATTCGGCCTCGGTTGATGACCTAGAAAGGGTCTTCTCTTTCCGAGAACTCCACGAAATAGGTGTTCGACCAAAAAACACACAATAGCCAGAAGTGGAAATAAAATCATCCTTATCACCCGCCTAATCAGCATCCGAAAATACATGTAAATTAGGCGAGTTATGAGCATGTAAGAGAATACCATGGCTTGACGTCCCGTTCAAGTATCGAAGAAGAAGTTTGGCAGCACTCCAGTGTTCCGTCGTCGGATTTTGCATAAACTGCGACAGTTTGTTCACAGAAAAGCTAATGTCCGGCCATGTAAGAGATAAGTATTGAAGACTGCCAACAACCATGCGATATTCTACCGAGTTTTCAAGAGGCGTGCCAGAATCACGCCGAAGCTGAGTAGAGGCACACATCGGAGTAGACATGGAACCAGATTCAGCCATGTGTGTACGGTGAAGAAGATCCAAAATATATTTTCGCTGATTCAAGAAGAGACCCATAGGATGAGAATGGACCTCGACACCAAGGAAGTAAGCTAGCGGCCCGAGGTCTTTTAAAGAAAATTGAGCAGCAAGTTGTTTAATCAGCCAGCTTAATGATGATTTAGAATTGTCTGTGAGGATAATATCATCTACATACACTAAGAGAAAGAGTGTGGTGTATCGATCACGGTAAATGAACAAGGAGGAGTCAGCCACTAAGTTCACAAAACCAAGATGAAGGAGAAAGTTTCGAAGCTCTGTATACCACGCACGGGGAGCTTGTTTGAGGCCATAGATAGCCTTCTTAAGCTTGCAAACATGATGAGGAAGCCGCTTGTCAATGAAGCCAGGCGGTTGCTCCATAAAAACAGCTTCATGAAGCGATCCTTGAAGAAAAGCGTTGTTGACATCAAGTTGTCGGATTTGCCAACCCGAACTAACAACAAAAGCAAGAACCAATCGAACCGTGACGGGCTTAATAACCGGACTAAAAGTCTCTGTGTAATCACACCCAGGCCGTTGATGAAAGCCTTTGGCAACGAGACGAGCTTTATACTTGTCAAGCGTGCCATCGGACTTGTACTTAAATCGGAACACCCATTTGCAACCGACAATATTTGAAGCTTGCTCAGGAGGTACAAGAGTCCACGTATCATTGAGTATTAGAGTCGAAAATTCCGCTTCCATGGTCTGACGCCAATCTGGGTCCTTTAGGGCTTGGGCTATATTGGAAGGTTCAGAATGAGTGGTGAGAGAAGCTTGAAGATTAAGGCGTTGGATAGGTTTATGGATATTATGCATGGATTGAGTGACTACTCGGTTGGGGGGAAGGGGTGGCTCAGTAGGGTTTGGTTAGTTATGGGCCGCAGTTGAGGCAGTAGAGGAGTCGGACGAGGAAGTGGGTAAGGCCGAAAGGTGGGGCGAGTCATTGGTGATAGGCGAAAAGGAAGAGAAAGTAGGGTTTGTATGGGAATTAGGGTTTGTTATGGAATTAGGGTTAGGAGTAGCTTGTGGAGAAAGCAAAGGACTAGAGGGGTTGCTAGGGTTCGGAGTGTGCGGCGGGGAAGGGAGAGTTGGACCGGGTTGGGGTGGAGGCGGGTCAAACCCAGGGTTCGGCTCGGAGAGGATGGGGCAATGAAACGAAGTCCAGGAGTCCGGGTTCAGCGCAGGCTCGGTTGGTTGGCCAAATTGTGGCGGTTTTGAGGAAAGGAATGGGAAAACATGTTCAATAAATGAAACATGACGGGAAGTGTAAATCTTATAGGTTACGGGGTCAAGGCAAAGATAAGCACTTTGAGTTAGGGAATATCCGACAAATATGCATGGTGAGGATTTGGGTTCAAATTTGTTGGAGGTATAGGGTTTGAGCCAAGGAAAACATAGACAACCAAAACTTTTTAACTTTTGATAATTGGGTTGTGTTTGAAAGAGCTTAAGATAGGGAGATTGATTTTGAAGAGTTGGAGTAGGCATCCGATTGATGAGATAGACAGCCGTTTGAAAAGCAAACGTCCAAAGAGTGGTGGGCAAACCCTAATGTGTCAAGAGAGCAAGACCGGTTTCGACAATGTGCCTATGACGACGCTCGGAATACCCATTTTGTTGTGGTGTGTGAGGAGGGGTGGTGAGGTGGGAGATGTCGGCGATGGCAAGAAATGATTTCAGCGCGATATACTCGCCACCATTATCCGAGTAGTGTATCTTTATTTTGGTTTGGAAGAAGTTTTCGACAAGAGCTTTGAATTTGATAAAGATTGACTTAGTGTCGGATTTGTTTTTGAGAAGATAAAGCCAAATATATTTGGTAAAGTGATCAACAAAGATAACATAATAGCGATAACCCTCAAAAGAATAAACCGGTGACATCCAAACATCTGTAAAGATAATCTCTAAAGGATAAGTAGAATCAATGGAAGAAACACCAAAAGGAAGTTTATGACTTTTATGCATGGAACAAGAAGAACAAAAGTCAAACTTGCTACTAGGACTAGGAAATTTAAAAGAGTCTTGCATAAGTTTTAAAATTGGAGGTGCCGGATGTCCCAACTTGTGATGCCAAAGAGAACCATCAGAAAGGTGGGCGGTGAGAGCTCTAGGGTTGACAGCGGAAGACAAAAGATATACACCATTGATGCATGGACCACTAAGTAGAGTTTGGCCGGTTGAGAGATCCTTCACAAGAAAAGAATTGGGTAAGAATTCAACCGAAAGATGATTTTGAGAAGTGATTTTGAAACGGAAATAATATTATTGAAAATCTCAGGAACATGAAGAACATTATCTAAGAGAAAAGTTTTGGTTGTCATTTGTAAAGAAAGTTTTCCAAGGTTTGATATTTGAAGGCCCTTACCATTCCCAACTAGAATTTCATCAGGACCATCATATGGGTAGTGAAGGCTAAGGTTTTTGAGGTCATTGGTAACGCTGTGAGACGCACCACTGTCCATAATCCATGGTTGAGGCGTGGTTAGGACTTGATTGGCTTGTGGTGGGGGAGTAGGGTGATGGTGGTTGTGGCCGGTACGGGTTAGGTGGTGGACGAAGGTGGGGAGCCACATGTCCGAACTCGCTGCAGAAGCCAACTACATGGCCGGTTTCCCGACACCATTGGCAGCGGCCAAGGAACGGGCGTGGAGGAGGCCGAATAGGGTTAAGGTTTTGCATGGGAGGAGGGTTTGGTTGCATGGGAGGAGGGTTAGGGTAATAGGATTGAGGAGCGTAGGTATGGGGAACGAAGTTTGTATAGTTTTGTGGAGTTGGGTTTGGCGGAAGTGGGTTTTGGTTAAGCCAGTTTTGTCGAGGTTTAGAGCGGGACCGAGATTGGACGTTCATGGCGCTGGCTGGTTCGGTTGTAGCGGACATGGTGCCCTCGGTTTTGAGCTCTAATTCTCACACAATAAGCCGTTCATGGAGCTCCTCAAACGAGATTAGGGTTTCTCGATTGCAAACACCATCAATGACTGCTTGATATGTGGAATCAAGTCCTTTGAGAACATAATCGATCAAGTCTTCAGGATCAGGCTTCTTACCGAGAGTGGTGAGAATATCCGCACAATTTTTGACACTTTGCATGAAATCTGTTATTGAAGAAGTTCCTTTCTTGAGATTAGAAATCTTGTCCTTGAGTTGTTTGATATGCCCCCGGGACAATTTGGCATAGGTATCCTCAAGTAGTTTCTAGGTCGCATGAGAAGTTGTTGCTTGAGTTATGAGCGGAGCGATGTTGGACGAGAGAGTGCCAACAAGGGCTCCAAAAAGGAGTTGATCCTGCCTCTGCCATGTTTGAACCGCCGAATTGGGAGCCGTGACGGCTGCCCCAAGAGGAGTTGTGGGAGGGCAAGGATGAGTTCCATCGAAGTATTTGAAGAGACCGTAGCCTACCAGGATGGATTTGATTTGTGTTTTCCATGTGATGTAGTTGGTAGAGTTAAGTTTGATAACGTTTGTGAAATTGACCATGAAAAGAGGTTTAGTTGGTTCAGCCTCGTTCGGGATCGAATGGGACGAAGGGGCTGCCATGGAACCGAAAAAAAAGGACGTGTTTTGAGGTTTTGGAGAGATAGTTTGGATCAAGCTCTGATTACCATATAGAATTGTATGAACTGATAATTATTATTGAAAGAAGGATCTCTTTAAATAGAGATTACAAGATAGAATAATATCCAAGATAATAATAAATCTAGGGTTTCCTAAATACAAAGCCACATATAATTAATATAAGGTAAAGATAATAAATAGACTAATATAGAGGATAAGATCTTTTATGTATTATCTCTAACAGGTGATTCATTGAAGATTGACCGACGCCAAGACCCTCTCTAACTCAATCACTCTGGTGACAAATATACTAGTTAATTAAGCAAATTAATTAGTGGTCTCGTGAAAGAGATACAACTGCATTCAAATTAAGGATAAATTGAGGTTGCTCATTTTGTGTGGATTTCGGATTAGAGATTAATCCAGACCCATGGCAGCTAGATTACTTAAAATATCACTAAGAATGCTTCAAAATCCAAGAAATGGAAATGTATATATGCTTGCATTCATACCTGGAGAGAATTTTAGTAATTGCAAAATTGACCCTCTAAAATGAAGAAATCATAATTCACTCAACAATATAAATGGACTTGTTAAAACAAAAGGTTAAGTTCATTTGTTCTAACTATTCTTGGTGGGTCAATCAAAATTAAATTAATATTTTTAAAGAACTACGTTATGACTTGATGTCCTTCCATGGACTACGTAGGAAACTTGGTACAAAATCAAATACGTGCCAAGATCAGTCGCAACTCTCAAATTAAATCACTTCAAACTAAAAAGTGTTCTTTTGTCGAACTACGGTGATTTGATCCCATTAAGGGTACGTAGGAAGCTCGACATATAGCACAAATGCTCGTCGGGTTCAATCACGATCTCAAATTAAAATATGTTCTTTTGAAGAACTACGTAGACTTGATCCCTTCAACAGGTACGTAGGAAATTGGACACTAAATCCAAACGGGTCTCGAATTCAGTCACAATTCCAAATTCAAATCAACACTCAAAGTGTTCTTAAAGAACTACGAAGATTTGATCCCATTAAGGGTACGTAGGAAGCTCGACATATAGTGCAAATGCTCGTCGAGTTCAATCACAACCATAAACCAAATCAAACCCCAAGTCCTAGTGGGAAGTTTAGACAACCCTTCCTAGAAGGTGGGTCTAATTTTCTCCACGCCATGCAAATGATAGTTGAACCGAGCTTAGGCAACCCTTCCTAGAAGGTGGGTTTAGGCTCGTTTCTCTGATGCATGAAAATCCAACCAAAAATTAAAACCTCTGAACTACGTAAGGCTTGATTTTCTTTAAAGAGATACGTAGCCAACCCGTTATAACTCGGGTGCAGCTCAAATTAAAAATTAACTCCAAAAGTTTCCAACGTGTCTATATTATTAATAGAGTTGTAAAGATGTACACATAAGGGTCGAACTTAAAAACTAAATTAGATGTGTTTGTACAATGTTGTTTTCCTTTAACAATTTTTATCTAACACATAACACATAAAAACAAATAATTAATACAAACATAATGATGCAAGCAATAAATTGTTATATCGCTCTGATATATTGGTTCGATTCACCAAAACGAAAAACGTCAAGGCGAGGTTTGTCAAACTCATCTCAACTAGTAAATAGCGGGGATAACCATTCAACGTCGAGAATATCTAATACCGTAAATTGTATCAAAAGAATTAGAATAGAATCTTGAGAACAATTGATTGTATTTTGGATAAGAGGAATCAATGTTACAATTAACAATTCCCACCTCAAGGGCCAACAAAGGCTGACTTGAGCATTCTTCGAAGAGAGGAAAAACG
The DNA here is from genome assembly GCA_964016875.1 of Fallopia convolvulus. Classification (NCBI taxonomy): domain Eukaryota; kingdom Viridiplantae; phylum Streptophyta; class Magnoliopsida; order Caryophyllales; family Polygonaceae; genus Fallopia; species Fallopia convolvulus. The sequence continues at coordinate 54,292,072 of OZ024722.1, forward strand.
ATATTACAATTCTGAATGAGAAAATAAAACCAGCACACCTCTCGACTAATACAATTCCCTTAACAGAATTCAGTCAATTCCCGGACTTTGACATGTCTATTTTTTTATTAAGACACGTGTTTCACTTATTCATTTCCTTGCTGACTTGGCATAGCCTATGTACACATAAAAGGAATTCCTACTAGAATTCCTGTAACAAATCTCCCATGGTTGAAAAACCTTGTCCTCAAGGTTGGAACGTAGGATACTTTTTCAACAAATCATAATAGAACTCCCAAGTAGCATCTTCTTCAACCTATTGTTTCAATTTGATTAAGACTTTTATAGCAGCTTGACCCTGCCGATTCACCATCTTTCTATCCAAAATCACCTCAAGTTCTCTCACAAAAACTTCGGGCAACACCGAAGGTAATCTATCAGACACAATGGTTGCACCCACATGCTTTTTAAGGTGTGAAACATGAAAAACATTATGAATCTTGGATGAATTAGGCAACTCCAACTTATAAGCCACCTTCCTACATTTTTCCAACACTTTGTATGGACCAAATATTTTAGAGGTAATTTTTGATTACTTTTGACCACCACAGATTGTTATCGATAGGATTGGAGCTTGACATACACTAAGTCCCCAATCTCAAAATTCATGTCACTTTTGTGACGATTTGCAATTTGTTCCATACGGTGTTGTGCTCTTACCAAGGAATTTCAAAATCTAGATCATATTCTCCCTTTCCTGAAGGCTCCTAGCTACCATATTAACTTTACTTTCTCTTGGAAGATAAGGTAAGTGGACTGGTGGAGCTTGTCCATAGACGATCTCATATGGAGTGAGTTGAGTAAAGGTGTGAAAGGTAGTGTTGTACCACCATTCTGCTAGAGGCAACCACCTACTCCACAAATGTGGCTTATAACTTGTCATACATCTAAAATATGTCTCCACACACCTATTAACGACTTATGTTTGCCCATCCGACTGAGGATGATAAGCAGTGGACAGGTTGAGAGCTACTCCATGAAGTGTAAGCAACTCTTGCCAAAAATCACTTAAGAAAACAACATCTTGATCACTCATTATAGATTTAGGAAAGCTAGGTAGTTTGAAAACATGATCCAAGAAACTCTGAGCCACAAAAGCAGATGTGTAAGGATGAGATAAGACAATGAAGTGTGCAACTTTACTCAATTTTTCAACCACAACCAAAATAACAGATTTCCCAAAAGACAAAGGCAACCCATCAATAAAGTCCATGGAAATGTCACTCCAAACTTGCTTAGGAATCTCATATGGTTGTAACAATCCTGGATAAGATGCAGTGTCGTTGTAACAATCCTGGACAACACAACTCCTAATAAACTATTGAATATCCAATGACATTCCTTTCCAATAAAAAGAGACTTCACCCTCTAAAGTGTTGCATCTCTTCCCGAATGACCACTGGTGCCAGTATAGTGCAACCATTTCAGAATCTTATTTTTGAGCTCCACATTGTTCCCAATAACCAATTTACCTTTCCTCCTTAAATGGCCATGTAACCAAGAAAAGTGCTTCTTAGCTTGAGCATTGTTTTCCAAATCAACAACAATCTATTTCAGCTTATCATTAGATGTATAACAACCTTGTATCTCTGTAATCAAATTTGATTCCAAAGTAAACATGGTCAAGCTCATAAGGACAAGAATCCATAAGCCATCATAAGCTTCTTTGAAAGTCTCCCTTCTATACACCCTTGACTAAGCATCAACAACTAAATTTTCCTTTCCCTGCTTATACTGAATATCATAATCAAATTCCAAAAGCTTGGGAAGCCATTGTTATTGTATAGGAGTGTTTAATCATTGCTCCAAAAGATACTTAAGGCTTCTTTGATCTATCTTAATGATGAAATGCTTGTATAACAAGTAATGTCGCCACTTCTACAAATCAAAGATCACAGCTAACAACTCTTTTTCATAAATGGACAAGTTCAGTTGTCTACCCTTGAAACGTTTGCTTATGTAAGCCAAAGGATGTCCCTCCAACATCAAAAGAGCCCCTATACCATAGCTACATGCATTTGTTTCAACCACGAATTCCTTGCTAAAATCTGGCAATGCTAGGACTAGAGCACAAGATAAAGCATCCTTCAGATTATCCAAAGTAAGATTTGCCTCATCTGACCATTTAAACCCTTCCTTCTTGAGCAAATCAGTCAGGGGTCGAGCAATCACACCATAATTCTGAACAAATCTTCTATAGTAACCAGCCAAGCCTAAGAATCTGTGTAGTTGCTTCACATTCTTTGGCACTAGCCACTTAACCATAGCTTCAATTTTCTTTGTATTAGTAGAAACCCCTTGATCAGACAGAAAATGGCCCAAATATTCAACCCTATTGACAACAAATGCACATTTCCTTCTTTTGGCAAATAACTTATTTGACCTCATAACCTCAAAAACCACAGCTAAATGCCTTAAATGCTCATCCAAGCTAGAACTATAGATCAATATGTTGTCAAAGAAAATTAATACAAATTTCTTGAGAAATTCCTTAAAAACTGAATTCATGAGATATTGGAATGTGGTTGGTGCATTTGTTAAGCCGAAAGGCATAACTAAGTACTCATAATGTCCATTATAAGTCTTAAAGGTTTTTTTATTTACATCATCTTTACTCATTCTTACTTGATGATAACCAACTCTAAGATCAATCTTGGAAGAAGAAAAATTGACCCTCCCAATTCATCCATTAAATCCCCTATCAATGGAATGGGAAATCTATATTTCACCGTTGTAGCATTTAACCCTCTATAATCCACGCAAAGTCTCCAAGTATATTTTTTCTTTACCAAAACTATAGGAGATGCATAACAACTTGAGCTAGGCTGAATAATTCCTGCCTAAAGCATCTCTCGAATCATCTTATCAATCTCATTTTTTTTGATAAGTTGCATACTTGTAAGGCCTTTGGTTTACTGGATTAGCCCCTTCAATCAAAGGAATTTTATGGTCATGCCCTTATCTAAAAGGAGGTAATGTTGTTGGATCTTGAAAAACATATTCAAAGTCCATTAACAAGATTTTAACACTGCCAAGTAACACATTTTCCTCCTCTTCATCTTTAAGCAAGGCGCAAAGTGTTGATGTAGATGTTACTTCCTCCACACAAATCATTGACAATTGCACGTCTTGACTCAACATTTTATTAAGTTGATGATCCCTCACTTCTCTTACAGAACCAACATTAATCCCTTTCAACATCACCTTCTTGTTATCAATTTTAAACTCCATGGTTAACTCCTTAAAATCCCAAATAACTTTGCCCAAAGTTTCTAACCACTGGATTCCAAATACCATATCACAGCATCCTAGTGTAATAACCATTAACTCTGTTTGAAATGGAACATGTTTAAAGTTCCATTTAAAATTCTCCACTTTAGCATTCACATCAATTGTACTCCCATAGTCCCATCTGCTACTGAAACTTTAGTTAAACCAGCAGAAACCATCTTACATCCCAGCTTCTCAGCTACACTTTTATCAATGAAATTGTGAGTACTGCCATAGTCAATTAAGATAAAAGAGATCTTTTCCCTTGCATTCCCTTCACCCTCATAGTCTTGTAAGAGGATACACCTGTCACGACATTGACTGAAATCTGTACATCACGTTGTTCATCATCTATATTCATCTCCTCCCTGTCCTGGCCTTCCTCCGTATCTTCCTCATCTACTTCCATCATAAATAGTTGTTTCCTCTTATGCTTTAGAAAATGTGTAAAAGCATAAGGCTCATCACAAAGATAACACAAGCCTTTTGCTCTTCGGTCACTCATTCTGTTGGAGTTAAAACCTTCCTAATATTCTGAACTTCTTTCTTAAGAACATCAATTGGTTTTGCAATAGTAGTGTAACACCCCTATTTTGCAACGATGGGTATTACCGCTAGTGACCTCGGATTTTACCGTCCAAAGTCATCCAAGGCTTTATAAGGTATTAAATTTAAATAAAATACGGAAATTCAATGATAATACATATTATAGAAGATGCTCAAACATGAGACTTTTAAGTGTTGACATTACATCCTTAAATTGGTTCCAAATAACAAAATAAGAAAGAGTTAAGCAGCGGAAACATTGTTTGTGTAAAGTGTAATGAAACCTAAAATAAGAGAAAGATATCCTTGAGAAGACCCGACCTTCCTTCCTTCAACTTGTTGGATCTTCGTCCTCAAACCTTCGATGGCGGTTTCCTAGAGTCTGGCATTTTTCGCGAAGGGCGAGAAATACCAAGCAAAAATGCGGAAAACAGGGAATTAGTCTAAGGAGACTAAGCAAGTGAGAATGAAAATTCTCAAGGGTAATTTGGTAATTCAACAAGTCATTATAGAGATATAAGCGAGATGTGTTTGAGATGTATTGACTTTATGTGGAGTTTAAGGACGGAAATGAGTCGATCTCGAGATGAGATAACTCTAAACCGAAAAGAACGAACTACGAGATTGTAGAACTTCTTAGAGTACAATAATGTTGGGAATGTTTTAATTACACACAAGTTTCTAGATAAACTCTCGCGCCCTTTTCGGACCTCAACCAACCTCATCTTATTCGGTGCTCCAGATCGGGGAGGTGGCCCGAAGGCGCTCAAGTACCAAGCCCACCTTGACAAGCCCGAATAAGCATTCAGATTGGAAAGACGATCGTCCAAGAACTGAGAGTCGGGTCAGTCTTCCAAGTTGTACTAATCCGGCCCGGTTTTAGTTTCTTTTAAAGTGCACTAGTACTTATCTTTATTACGTGTGTCAAAACTTTGCATAACATTAATGACTTTTAAGGGTGTGGAGGCTATGAAAGAGCCGAGTCCACTTAAAGGAACGGAGTTCCAACACCTAGGTAGAGTGCAACATCCCTCCAACGAATAGGAGCGGAAATAGATCATGATCCTTAAGTCGCGGGAAGAGAGGGCGTATTGCCATACCACTCGACATGTTATATAGAGGTGTTCGGGGCCAAACCCGCATCCCTTATTTTTCACTGTGCACCGAATTTTCAAAGCGCCCATGTTTATTGGACCATTATTTTGACGGGGCTAGGCCCATTTCATATTGAGTCTGGTTTTCTAAATTAACCCCGCGAATAGGATTATGATGATGAATGATGATGGTGTTGTTGAAACATTGAAAATTTGAAATTATTGGGTCGTTGGCACTCTCTCTCACTGCCAATAAATTGTTGCTTCATGTCAATCAATCAATCTAGGGTGTGTATTCTTAGCTCCCATGAGTGTTACTCCAAAACGACCAGAGTATAAATATTGATTTTTTGGACAACAATATGAGCCAAATCGGCAAAATTGGCATTCAAAAACATCATAAAGCAAAACAATCCCGGAACATTCATATTTCCTACAAATACAGATCAATAATGAAACCATTAGTTTACTGCCCACGGTTATCAACAAACAACCATAACAGAATCCACACTCCAAAATCATCAAATTGAATTAGACATATGCACAACAGCAGCCATTGGGCGGGTCGGGTTAGTCCGGGCCCACGGGCCTAAAGACGACACCCTTGACAAGGAGGCCCGTCTTCCAGTGAGTCCCATGCTGGTACAAGAAGAACCGAACTTCACCATTCTCATCCTCTTTCACTGTGAACCTCCCAAGACTCACCTCGAACCATTCCCTTCTTGGCTTATCCAGCATCGTAACGCGTCGAACCCGCTCCTCGTCTGGGACCTTGAGTTTGACCTCCAGAGGCAGCTCCCACCCTGACGCCCCGTTCGTCAGCTTCACCTCGTACGCCACCTCGTACGTGGTCCCCGCCGAGAGCTCCGACAAAGGCAGGGCACCTTGCACATCTAGCCAGCACACGCTTACCAGCTTAGCTACCTCAATGTTATCCTCACTGCACAACATTTAGTTATTTTACACATCAATCGATTAATTTGCGTAAGAAATGATTCAAAAAATAGATGGATCTGATCGATCGAGATCACCTTGTTTCTTTGAAGCATGACCAGTCCCAATGGTTAGGAACATGGCCCCATGTGACGTATAGGGCCCTCGGGTATACGAATAAACAGTGTTTTTTGGCCCCTTTTTCCAACCATTTCTTCTGCATAATTTAAATTACATGTATATAACATGCTAATTAATCGAACATCATTTCAATGATTTGGAATTTAATGGTTGTAGCCGGAGAGATATCAAGTGTGTACTCAGTTAATTTGCGTACCTTTCTTTTGTGCTCCAAAAACTGCTCTGCCGGAAGTCCTGAAGAAGAGTTAATTCTGGCTCTCAAGTGTTGCCACATTTTCTTAAGTCTTGTTATTTTGCGATTAATAACTGTGCTGGAATATAAATACACAGATTAAGCGTTTCTAGTTATATGCTTATATATCATATATGCCAGGTTTGCTGCTACAAAGAAGGCGCGTAAAAGCAGAACGCGGTTACAATAGTTTTGCAACTCCTCTTGATCAAGTCAGACTTGGTTGAATACTTCCGCACTAAGCATAAAGTTCCAATCATTTTCAGTAGATGTTTTACCTACCGAACGCGCAAATTGCAACCTGCCTTGAACAATGACAACGACATCAACATTTATAGACATTGATAACGACATGGAGCACATCATGTAGAAATCATCTTCAATGCTGTGGCTAATATTCACATTTGAAAAGTAATAAAGCCTTTATAAAAAGTTAGGAAAACGCGTGCCTAAGAGTATGTTATGGTAAAAACATGTTATAGGGCGACCAAAAAAAAAGACATTGCAAACTTCAGAGTGGGGGTAGGCAAAAGCTTTTTAGGAGATTTTTGAGTTGTTTGAGAAAGTTGAATGAGGAAGTTTTTTTGGATGAGTTTTTTGTATTTTTTATGAAAAAAAAAACATTTAAAAAACATATCTTCCCCTATTGATAATGAAAAATCTACTTGAAAAAATTATCCAGACCAAAAAACGTAAGAGTTTATGAAGTAGCTTTTTGAAACTGAAAAACTACTACCACAAAAATACAACAATAATTAAAGATACACGCAGAGCTATTGAAGAGTGGGTATATTACTTCTCAGCATCACCCTTATTCAATAATATGAAAATAGCCCTTGTGGCCATGTATTAAGCTGGTTTTTCGTCAACAAGAAAAAATCTATCCTCATCAGCACACTTGTGCGGACCAGATAGTGTTCCAATTGTGTCGCTATTATTCACAGATTGGATTTTCTTTGTTTTTCCATGTTTTTATGGGTGAGTGGCTTTTCCATGCCTATATTACACACTTTGATTGACAGTCTTAACCAATTGCGGGCTCTTTTCAGTCAGTGTAACTTCGCCCAAATCTCCCCACATCTGCACTTGAAATCCAGCTATTTCAATTTCTGGTCCAACTTTCTGCACTGTCTTTCCCCGCAATACATTTTCTTTTGCTGGTAATTTCATCTTCCATTGTATTAACAAAAAACAAGCCCACCTTCCATTTGTTCCTTTTCAGCTGAGCTTTATTTCTTTTTTCCATTACAAATAAAAACAAAAAGAGAACTCCTTGATCCTTTTTCACTCTGCCTAAGAAACCCGAAAATGGTCGACCCTGTGTTGCTCATTGCACGCCCACTTGTCAATAAAGTGGTATCTCTAACCTCAAATTTCATCATGGAACAGTACCATTTAGTTTATGGGGTTAAAACCGAAGTAGTGAAGCTTGAAAGCAACTTGACTGCAATCCAAGCAACATTGGTGGAGGTTGAAGGGATCCTTTCAGACGCCAGATCTCAAACAGCCAAGGATTGGCTCATCAAGTTGAAAGATTCAGCTCTCGATGTACAGGATGTGCTTGAGATCTATGCTGCAAAAGCTTCCAGGACGAATCAATACCAATTGGTGGCCACCTCACCTCTTATAAGACGTGAAGCTTCCTTAAATATCAAGAAGATTGCTGCAAGAATCAATGAGATCTCAATGGAGAGGAAAAACTTGCACGGCGTCCGGAGGATGCCCCGAATCTTAAACACTGTCCTGGAACCTTACTATGGCTTACAGCAGAAGGGCAGTAGCCGAGACAGCTCTGAGATATTTGGAAGGGAGGAGGAGAAGGAGAAGATTGTAAGCTGGATGTTGTCGGAGGAATCCGAGGTTAGTGTTCTTACTATTATAGGAATGGCTGGCCTCGGTAAAACAACTCTTGCTCAGCTCGTGTTTAATGATGGGAGAGCCGCGAGTCACTTTGACCATCGGATCTGGGTTGATGTTACAATTCTATTCAATTTGGAAAAGATAGGGAAGGAGATCATAGAAGGTGTCACAGAGGCAGAGTACCCTTTGAACACTTGGAGCTCCATTGTCAAACGAATAGATGAGGTCTTGAACAGAAAGCGCTTCCTTCTCATTCTGGATGACATGTGGAACGAACAGCGCTTCACGGATTGGGAGAAGCTCTGGCAGCTGCTCAAAAAAGCGAGGAGAGGGAGTCGAGTCATCATCACCAGCCGAATCTCAGGGATTACAAAGACTGTTGCTGCAAAACATACTCATTTTTTGGAGTTTTTGTCTGAGGAAGCATGTCGGTCAGTGTTAGCAAATATAGCCTTTTCAGGCGACCAACCAAACAGCGAGATAACGGAGATTGGCCAGCGAATAGTGCAGAAATGCAACGGACTGCCTCTTGCGGTGACTGCAATGGCGACCCTGCTGCGGGGTTGCGCTGATGTTAGACAATGGCAAAGAGTGTTGGGAGAAGGGATATGGGGAACTGAGCTCAAGAATGCTGCAAATAGGAAAACTTACATCCTGCCAGCTTTGAGTTTGAGCTATGACCATCTTCCTTCCCATTTGAAGCAGTGTTTTTCTTACTGTTGCATATTTCCCAAGGGATATGTTTTTAATCCAGGGGATTTAGTCAAGTTATGGATGGCAGAAGGATTCGTTGATTCTGGTGGCCAGAGTCTGCCTGAGGAAATTGGAAGCGACTATTTTGAGGAGTTGAGATCAAGGTCTTTCTTTTACCCAGTAAATGTGGATGAAAGACAAGGCTACAGAATACATGATTTCCTTCATGATTTGGCAACATTTGTTTCAGGACAAACCTGCCAAGTCGTGAACAATGAGATCTTGGATGTCACCAACAGATGTCGACATGCATCATTTTTTGTGTCCAAAGATGTGCAGAAGCCTGCATCAGAGATCCTCAAGTTTACCAAGCTAAGAACATTTTTACTGCCCACAAGTGGCAACAGAGATTTTGGGCAAGCTCTTAAGAAGATGTTTAGCACACTAGAATACTTGCGTGTTCTGGATCTCAGTTCGAGTACCCTTATAGAGCTGCCTAAATCAATTGAGAAACTACTACTGCTTCGGTACCTTGATCTCTCTCGGACTGAGATAAGAAAGCTTCCCAACAGTGTGTGCAGTCTCGTCAAACTGCAAACACTGAAACTTCTTGGATGCCTTTGGCTTTCAAAATTGCCCAAGGACCTAGGCAGCTTAACTAACCTGAGACACCTAGAACTTGATGACATGTTCTGGTACAAGTGCTCCTTTTTACCACCAAGAATTGGGAATTTAACCAATTTGCAGAATTTGCACTCATTTCCTGTTGTTCGTGCAATCAGCAGTGGTCTTGAACAATTACAGAAGATGAAGTACCTGACAGGAAAATTATGGATTTCAAAGCTTGAAAATGCTACAAGTGCAGCAGAGGCTAATCTCAAAGAGAAGGACAGGCTTGAAGAATTGGTGCTTGAATGGAGTGAAGTGCAAACCCCTCAACCAGGAACAACAGTAGAAGAGACAATTATTGAGAAGCTTGATCCTCATTCAAATATTAAAGGGCTTCAGATACGTGGCTACAAGGGAAATCAGTTTCCCAAATGGATGGCAAATCTTACATTCAAAAATCTATCAACAGTCTCCTTAAGTAATTGTGTGAACATCGGGTCTCTTTGTTGTGGTTTACTGAGCCACATTTCTGAGCTGTACATCAAGGAAATGATGGCGCTGGAAGAGTGGAGAGAGGCCAAATACCTAAGTTTGAAGCGGTTGCATATCAGCAAATGTCCCAAGCTGAGAAGTTTGCCTAGCTCCTTTCAGAAACTCAGAATCATGAAAATAAAGAGCTGTAATATGCTGAAGAATCTTCCCGTGACACCATCACTGGAGTCGCTAATACTCATTGACAACAACGTTTTGGAGACTGGGCAGGAGGAAGCATTTTCAGATATTGAAACAGGCAATCAAGATGGAGAATTTACAAGCGAGATATTGTTCCCGAAGCTAAAGATTGTAAACTGCCCGAAGCTTAAAGATTTAAGGCCAACATTTAAACTCCACAGACTGGAAATAAGCAATTGTCCATTGCTTAAACGTCTTCTAGTTCCAGAGCACAGCCTAAAGCTAGAGCATGTGTCAATAGACAGATGCAGTGATGGAACTTTGATTGAAGCCATACCAAGTAGCAGCCCATTGCGCTCACTCGTCTTGTCCAACATTGCAAATCTGATCTCCCTGCCAGAAAGCCTCAAACTCCAAGGAATAAAATCTCTCTACATCCATGAATGTGAAGATTTCACATCCTTGTCTGATGGAGGTGAGCCATTACTCAGCTTCAGCTCGCTTAAGCTGCTATCAGTTTGCGACTGTCCAAAGTTGATCACGTTTGCAAACAGTGGCCTACCCACTTCACTTGAGCATTTGAGCATCAAGAAATGCAGCAATCTAGAATCTCTTGGAGTGAGGAAATGTCTTTCATCCCTCGTTGCACTCAAAGACTTTTACTTGGAGGACTGTCCAAAACTCAAGTCCTTCCCTGAAGATGGACCTCCCACCTCTCTCAGGCATTTGAGCCTTCTAGGATGCCCTCTATTATCTCAAAGGTTCAACAATGAAGACCCGTATAGACAGATGATCGCACACATTACTGATCTAGAGATTAATTAGTCATGGTGATCCTTACCGAGTCAAACAAATTTGCTGTGTGTATTTAATATGTTTTCCTTTTCACATTTTGGTAGTTTTGGAATTTATCCCTTAAACTCTATATCAGTCTAAAAAATAATTTTTAAGAAAACAGGGAGAGATCGAGACATAGTTCAGTTGTAATTAGTGTTATGCACTGCAATCTTCACATTCATGTCAACCTCTGATTGAATTCGCCTATGTGTCGACCTCTGGTTTATTTCGCATACATGGCGCCCCGTCATCAAACCTTTAAAACATAATTTAAAATAATTTTAAATGGAAGATAATCATAACCAAATATATCAATATTTATCTAAATTTATTTTAAAATTTAATAAATAAATCTATATTTATCCAAATCTTTAATTTGTCCTTAATTAATTATATATTATCCTAACTTTTAACAAGAATTAAAAAATTTAGTAATATCCTTCACATGGGATGAAATTCGTACATTGTTATGTTATATGTATTTGCTTAATTAGTTATATGCTACCCAGGACTTTTTTTAAAAATTAAAAACATTAGGTCTCGCATGAAAACAATTGGCAAATTTTGTTTATATTCACAAAAATATAATAAGAAAAAAATATTTTAAAATATATCATTTATATTCAACCAAATCCGTACATGGTACGGGTACATATGCTAGTATATACCAAATTGAACTGCACTAGAGTAGAAAGAAAACGAGGTTATTCATTTGCTAGTTTCAACGGAGAAGATAGCTCCAATATTTTATTAGGCCCAGCCCAATTAAAAGGCCCACAATGGTTCAAACCTTCACTGGCCCAACAACAGATACGACCAGGTCAAAACAATGGAGTAATTATCAAGAAGAATTGACTGGCTCAAGACTTGTGACATTTAACAAATTCATTGACTATCCAAGTCTTCCCAATCAGTGCGTCAGTAACCGTGTTAGAAAACTTCAAACGTTTGATTTGATCTAATAGATCTATTAGATGATTACAATGTAAATTTGAGCACCAGCTCCTATTACAAAGAACCAAGCTTTCCAACTGCAGTTTTTAATTCGAACCCATCTCGTCTATTGTCCTTCTTTCCAACTGCAGTTCAGCTTCCAAACTTTCACACTATTTTACGTTTTCAGCTTATTTTCCAAAAAAAAAAAGAAATTGTTATTCATTCCAGATCCCGTGTCCAACTTCAGTTTGGTACTCGCATGTAATTCAAACCCATCTCTTCTTTTTTCCCTCTTCCCCCACCCGACTGTCAAATTTCCATTGTACTCCCGTTGTTCATTCAACGAGGAAACACACTTAAGAAATGGTTAACTATGACACGCTTATTGAACGCCCTATTGTGGACAAAATCATAAAGGAAGCATCTGATTTTGCAGTATCAAAATATCATTCAAGCTACGGCGTCAAGGATGACGTGGAGAGACTGATAAGCAACTTATCCGCAATCCAGGCCACCCTCCGCGATGCTGAAGGCAGCTTCTCTGGCGGGAACTCTGAACAACTAAAAGATTGGCTTATGAAGCTCAAGGATGCAGCTCTTGATGCAGGAGATGTACTCGAGACATATGCAACAAGAGCTTCTTTGAGAAAGATCCGAAGGAAACGATACTCAATTTCTTCGGCACAAGAAGCTGCCAAAAATATAAAGAAGATTGAATCAAGAATTGCAGAGATCTCCAAGGAGAGAGAAAACTTCCATTTCATCTCAATCCCAGATGAAAACAGAGAAGAAGCTCGTCTTGAAACCAGAGTAGCTGGCCCTTTACCAACTACTTCGGATATATATGGAAGGCAAGAGGAGAAAAGCAATATCATTAACTGGCTGACATCGACAGAGGAATCCATAGAGAAAGAGGTTCCTGTTCTCCCCATTATAGGGATGGCGGGCCTTGGCAAAACAACCCTTGCACAAATTATCTACAATGATGAAAAAGTAAAGGGTCATTTTACAGATTTCATCTGGCTTGACGTCAAAAGGGATTTTGTGTTGACAAGGGTAGGCAGGGAGTTAGTTGAATTTGTGTCAGAGATGAAGCTTGATGTGGAAGCTTGGAGCTCAGTTGAAAAACGAATTGTTGAGGTCCTGAAAGGTAAGAAATTCCTGCTCGTTCTAGATGATCTCTGGAAAGCGGATTTCACAGATTGGGGAAAGTTCCAGCAGCTCTTGCAGAAAGGAATTAAAGGCAGTAAAGCTTTGGTCACCAGTCGGACCGACGAGATAGTGATGACTGTTCGGGGACACAATCCCCTTTTTCTAGATCCCCTCCCAGAAGAAGAATGTTGGTCAATGTTTTCCAACATAGCCTTCGAAGGCGGGAAGCCAAGAAGCCAGGAATTGGAAACAATAGGAAGGCAGATTGTGCAAAAGTGCGATAGATTACCTCTGGCCATAACTGCAATGGCGAATATGCTCTCCTTCTGTGATCCATCCAAGTGGAGCAGAATTGAGAAAGATGGTATATGGGAAACTGAGCAGCAGAATGCTAGGGATGGGAAGCCTACAATCTTGCCTGCTTTAATGTTGAGCTACGACCATCTTCAGCCTCATCTAAAGCAGTGTTTCAGGCTTTGTGGCATATTTCCAAAAGGCTACGAGTTCAGCAAGAGTGAGCTGGTCAAACTGTGGATGGCACAAGGGTACGTGGATCTGAGGGGACAAAGTAAACTGGATCAAATTGGAGGTGACTATTTTGATGTGCTCCGCTCCAGATCTTTCTTTCAACAGCTCAACATTGACAACAAAGAAAGATACAAGATACATGATCTTTTTCATGATTTAGCTGCATCGGTTACAGAGCAATCTTGTTTCCAATTTGAGGACAACAAGCCTTTCTCTGTCTGTGAGAAATCCCGTCATGTATCTTTTTTCTGTAAAGATGTGCAAAAGCCTGCATCAGAGATCCTCAAGGCCACTAAGCTTCGAACAATTCTATTGTCTGTCAACCACATCAGAAATTTTGGTGACACCCTTGATAAAATCTTCCGCACACTAAAATACTTGCGTGTCTTGGATCTCAGCTCAAGCGCCATGACAGAGCTGCCAAAATCAATTGGGGAGCTCATTCTTTTGCGCTATCTTGATCTCTCTTATACAGAGATACGGGGACTTCCAGACAGCATTTGCAATCTCATCAACCTGCAAACACTGAAGCTCCTCGGTTGCCTTTGGCTTCATGAAATGCCAAAGGGTATCAATAGTTTGACTAGCTTGTGGCATCTGGAGCTAGATGAGATGTTCTGGAACAAGTGCACTTATTTACCACCAGGAATTGGGACCTTAACCAACTTGAAGAACTTGCACTCGTTCTGTGTTGGCCGTGATATCATGCATGGAGTTGACCAGTTAAAGAGTATGAAGTCTCTCACAGGGAAGCTATGCATCTCCAATCTTGAAAACACAGACACTGCATCAGCTGCTTGCCTAAAGGAAAAGGAAGACCTTGAGGAATTGGTTCTTGAATGGGGTGATGGAAACCTGCAAGATCCTGGCATGCAAGAGACCGTACTTAGAGAACTTGAGCCTCATTCAAATATTAAAGTGCTTCAGATATGTCAATACAAGGGAAGTAGGTTGCCCGCTTGGATGGCCAATGCGTCAGTTCGGAATCTTACTGAAGCTTCATTTAGTAGTTGTGTAAATGTCAAGATTCTGTCTCTTGGTCCATTTCCCCACTTACGGAAGCTTCGCTTGAAAAGAATGCAGAACTTGGAAGAATGGCCAGAGATGGCACAGACTGAGGCTACCTTAAGCTGGTTGCAGATCAGCAAATGTCCTAAGTTGAACACACTGCCAAGCTTCTTTCCAAACCTTCGAGTCATGAAGATCAAGGAATGTGATGTGCTGAAGGATCTTCCAGTTGCACCGAGTTTGATGTTTCTTATACTCGCTGAAAACATCATGCTCGAGAACTGGAATGAAGCATTTGTCCAGATTTTTCAAGAAACAGATGCAGAAGGAATAACTAGGGCTTCACCCTTGCCCTCCTACCTAAAACTCTTGGAACTGAAAATCAAGAATTGCCAGAGGCTTAGAGGCTTACCAAATATATTCGCTCCACAGAAGTTAGAAATAAGTGGGTGCCCATTGGTTCGAGCTCTTCCAAATCAAAACTATAGTGGACGCCTTCAGCATTTGGCACTGGATGGATGCAATGATGGAACTCTTGTTGAAGCAATCCCAAGTACTAGCTCAGCTTACTCACTGGTTATTTCCAGCATTGCAAACCTAATTTCCCTCCCGGTAAGTCTCAACCTCAGTGGGCTCAAGGCTTTGTATATCGATGACTGTGGTGATCTTGAAACCCTGTCCAAGAATGACGATGGTGCACCGTTATCACGATTCACTACACTTACTCTACTCTCAATTCGTGGCTGTCCAAAGCTCACCATACTTGCAAACGGCTTGCTCCCCTCGTCACTGGAGTGTTTGATCATCAAAAACTGTTTGACTCTGAAATCCTTTGGTCCACAAAACTGTCTCGTCGGCCTCGACGCTCTAAGCGATCTGCAATTGGAGGACTGCCCCCGGATTGCGTATGAAGGAGGGATTCCTGGCTCCATCAAACACATTTGTGTTCAAAAGTGCCCTCTGTTATCCCTACGCTTCAATGATCCCCTGCTGCCACAAATTGCTGACCTGGAGATTGATTCAAGTTGTTCCATCTGAAGACTTTGCAAGGAGTGGTCGATCCTTGCAGTGGCAAGCAAATTTCATACCTGTTTTTTATCTGTTCTCCGACTCAGTTTCATGTAATTTAGTGATTTCTAAGTTGTCTTACGTTCATTAACAAAGAAAAAAACAAAAAAAAATAGAAAAATGAAAATTGAAGGAAAAAAAAAGAGGGAGAAAGGGGAGGATAAGAGACATGGTCATTTAGTTTCATATGCAGAATTTCCATTACTAATAAAGATCTCTCTTTCTCTCTCAATCTGTACGCGCCCTCTCTCGCGACATATCTCTGTCTAATCTATGTGTATGTGTGGATATGAACTCGTGGTTTCGTGCATGTAGGGCACCAAAATTAGTCCTGAAACCCTAGCCTGACATCATAAACAAAAGAAAGCTCATAGAAGCAGCGAATACTCAAATTCCCTGCAAAATCTGGAATGATGAAACTCCAATTTGGGGATTCATTCAGTATTCTCTACCTAAAACTTATGAATTCTCAATTACCCTTTTGCCTGAAATTGTACCGGGAGGAGTCGACTAGCTGTTGCAAAAATGTCATTAGGAGAAATTAAAATGCGAGCAATCAATCGCACCTTACACAAAATAATGAATTGCTTCTATCCACAATACCATTTCGGTTGTTGCAATAGAGCTTCTTCGTTCGATTCGCCATAAGGAAAAACATCGACGGGGAGATGATTTCCCATTCTCATCTCAACCAGTCGCCGGCACTCGCCAGAACCCGCAAGGCCGAACCACTTTTCAAAGCGCGCTTATTTTTACTGGGCCATTAGTTGCAATAGCGCTTATTTTCACTTCTCAAAGTGTGCTTATTTTTATTGGACCATTAGTTGGGCTGAACTTAGCCCATTTGCTTCTGATCCAGACGGCCCAAAATGTAATTGAATGAAGCTCTTCCATGTAGTGGATGCTGATGAATGATGATGGTCTTGTTGAAACATGAACAAATCACTCTCAAACGACAAAGAGAAAAAGGGATTGCGGCAAGAAACAACAGGGAAGCAGAAGTTGTCCCCCTTGGCCCCTTGCGTTTGCATTTTCACTGCCAAGAAATTGCTTGTCAATCAATCTGGGTTGTGTCTTTTTAGCCCCCATGAGTTCTACTCCAAAACGACACGAACAAAATGTAAAGAGAGACGAACAGAGCATAAAATTTGATTTTGAGGGCAAAAGGATGATCCAATCGGCAAAATTTGACACCAATTACGCAAACAACTCTTTACAATTGTTAAAAAGAGGAGGAGAAGTTGGCAAGTGAAAGACTAATTATTAGACCTGTCTACAAAGTGTGCTAGACTTCTCCCCACCCTACTTGCAAAGAAAGCAATACTAGTATACTAGGCATGAAAATGGGCCACCCACACGCACAAGGTGACATATGGACCCTATGCCTTGAACATACTAAAATTACACTACAATTTTACATTTTGCAATGAAAAAATTGGCCACTCATCTAATGGTGTAAACTGGAGTTTCACAAAACAGCTTCAAAAGAATATATTGTTGTTGCTATAGTCAAATTTTTTTTGTTTAAGATCTCCAAACACATTTTGAGTCCATTCCGCAACATTGAAATGGCATTTAAATGCGTTTATGTGGTTTAAGGAAATTAGATAAGTGCGGTTAGGGTCCGTTCGTTAGAGTTGAAATGGATTTATGTAGTTGAAATAAAAAGGGTGTTCGGGTGTGGTTGTTAAAATGCGTTGTGGTTCCGTTCCTTATGGCGAATCGAACGAAGAAGCTCTATTGCCTCTTTTACTATGCCATGTGCTTGACGTATATTTTGGAATCTATTAGTGCATTTTGTATACCATTGATGTGTAATTTTTACAAGCTCATCCCTTTAGAACAACTATGGCCTGATTACTGTGACTCCCTGTGTGGAATATGAATTGCCATATTCAATTTCTAACCAAACTGAAACCCAATTTTGAAACTTACAAGAGTTCAGAAATCAGAGTCCGCAGCTAAAGAGAGAACGGGAATTTCTAAAAAGTGAGAAAGGACATAAGAATATATTCGCACCTTTACATTCGGCCAAAAATCATATCCATTTTTTTACCAAATTAGACTATTATGCCAAACAAAAAGAATGTACTACTACTCCATTTCTCTTGAATGTCCGCAGTTGAGTGCAGGAATTGGAAATCCCAAAATTGGTATCCTAACTGCTTTCATAATTCATAATTTAATCCCAACAAATCACATTTTCAGCCTCCCAAATTAAACATCAGAGAAACAAGCAGAACTAGACAATTAGCGAAAAGAACCAGATCGATCAAATATGCATAGAAAGATAGGAGAAGGTAAACTAGCACGCTACAATTACATCTCTGTACACCGCCAAATTTCCAGAAATTTCTGAAAACTGATAGAAGCAAAAATTTAAACCAAAAGAAGAACCTCAATTTCAATGTGACTAATTTCTCAGGCATAAACAATACTCTTGGACTCCTCTCTCAAAAACTTCTGCTGTCGCGCTATAAACGCCTCTACTGTTCGCTGAAACTCCTCATTGCTCAGATTATCCACATCAAACGCCGTTTCCTTGTCTGATTTCTCCAATTTCCGGCGAGGCTCCGTTTCCGATCGACGGAGCTGGATCTTCTCAGTTCTCTCCCTATTAAACTCGTGCGATCGCGATCTTCTGCACCTCTTCACCTCCGATTCTCTCTTGGCAACCGGAGAAGCGACCGGAGCGGCGTCAATTTCCGCCAGAATGATATGCTTCTCGCCGGAAACACTCTCCGGCGGTGGAATTTCGGAGGAGGCCGTCTCGACTTGACCGATCCGGTATTCCTCACAGTCATCGGCGATGCTCTGTTTTTTGCGATCGAAGCGGCCGGATTTGACGAAGAGAGTGGCGATGATGCCGTTTCCGAGGAAGAAGACGAAGTGGTGGTTGAGGAGGAGCATGGAGAAGCGGTGGAAGAGGAGGGTGAAGAGTTGGAAAATTGAATCGGTGGAGGATCGAGAAATGAGCCAGGATAAGAACATGGCGGCGAGGAAGAGCTCGAGAGTCCTGGCGATTTTGAGGATCTTGTTGAATCGGCGGTAGCGGCGCATCGCTTTCTCCTTCTCGATCTTCACGATGTCGAGTTCGTAGGAGCTCATTGTTGTTTTCGTTAAAGGCTTGAGAAGAATCTGAAAGTGGGGTTGAGGGAGAGAGTGGGCGGGGGAGGGAGGGGTTTTGAGTTTGTATGGAGTAGTGAGTGAGGGGAGTTCGGATTTGGGAATTATTGGGGAGAGGGAGTGATTTTATAGTGAAGGGCATTTGTATGTTGATTTATATGGAGATGAGGGTAGAGATGTAAATTTGCCATTTTAATAATTAGAACGGTTTAAAAGTATCTGATTCGAATATAAAATTTTCTTAAAAATCGCTAAAAGATTATAGACGGAGTGATGAATGGTATTTGATTCGAATCCTAATAGGTTTATAAAGTAGTGGTCAGAGATTAAAGATGCGGTTATGATAGAGATTTGATTCGAATATAATGTTTTATCTTTAGAAAGTGGTCATAGATTATGGATATAGTCATAATAGAAATCTAATTTATCTTTAGCAAGTGGCATGGATGTAAATTTGGTATTTTAATATATATATTTAGAACGATTTATAAGTATCTGATGCGAATATAAAATTTCACCCTTAAAAAGCGGTAAGAGATTATGGATGGAGTCATGATGGGTATTTGATTCGAATCTTAATAGTTTTAGAAAGGGGCCACATATTAAGGATGTCGTTATGATAGGGTTTGATTCAAATACAATATTTTATCTTTAGAAAGTATTTAGAGATTAAGGACGTGGTTATGTTATGTATCTGATTCGAATCTAATGTTTCATTTTTAAAAAATAGTAAGACATCAAGGTTGTAACTATGAAAAGTATCAAATTCAAATTTAGTATTTTTATTTTTAAAGAGTGGTAAGAGATTAGGGAGGTAAATTTCATATTTCAATAATTAGAAAGCTTTATAAGTATCTGATTCGAATATAATATTTCATCTTTAAAAAGCGGTAAGATATTAAGGATGGAGTGATGATGGGTATTTGATTCGAATATCAAAAGCTTTAGAAAGTGGTCAGAAATTAAGGATGTGGTTATGATGGGGATTTGATTCGAATATAATTTTTAAAAAGTGATCAGAGATTAAAGATACAGCCAGAACAGAAATTTATCTATAAAAAGCAGTGTGAGATTAAGGATGTGCTTATGTTAGGTATCTAATTGGGACCTACTCTGTAGTATTTTATTTTTAGAAAGTGGTAAGAGATTAAGGTTATAATAATGAAAGGTATATGATTCGAACCTAATATTTTATCTTAGAAGAGTGATAAGAGATTAAATAGGACTTGAAATTTGTTTCAAATCTAATATTTATGTTATCTAGATATTTTCATAGTTGTCCCATTTAAAAAAACTATCTAGATATTTTCATATACGTCTATGGTTCGTCATGTTGGAATGAGCATGTATTTGTAAGTGATCGATCCTACCTTCGTATGCAGAACTAAATAGAATTGACATTATTTGTAAGCTCGTTCGGGTCTGAACTTTATTAAAAAGGATAATATTTGAGGGTTGGTTAGGTTCGAACTGTATTTGATCATAAAAAGAAAACACAAAGCATAATTGTTGTTCAAACAAAATTATAGTGGAGAAGACAAGTGAAAGGAAAACAAAAGGAGTTGACAAAATAATTACCCCGAAGGGCACGGATGGAAACATGAAGCATTTGCACCACGCGTGGCTAATTCCTAAATTCCCTAATCTTCAATTTCATATTTCTCATTTTTGTTTTCCCAGTATAAGAAATTAAATAATATGTCAAACCATATATAGTACACACACAACACAATTGAAATATTGAATGTTATGCAAAAGTAAAGATTACCCAATTTCGAACGTATTTTGAGATGGCCGACCGTATAGATTCACCGTCATTAATTTTGAACTCATGACCCACATATTATTATTTTGCACTCATGAATACCAATCCACGCACGCCAACTACTGTATGTATATAAACTGATTGCCTGACCCAGTCGAATAGAAAGAAGAATGCAATTACTTACTTAATTACTACGGGTATAAGCAATTATACTGGTAAAAAAGGGGGGTGTTGCTTCAGATTCATATACGGCATTCCACAGGCTTTGAAATCCGAAGACCTGAACACAGGGACTCGTTCAACTCTGTTAGGTAAATCCAATTCAAACAGTAAAAGTTCAGTTGTCGCTCGAATTTGTTGAGTCATGGAAGATGGATGAGTACAGATTTGACCAATTTGGAGTAATTGACACAGAACGCAGCGTTTTAGGAGTCGGAGACAAGACCAAAATGGGGCCGGATCAACAGCTTCGCACTTTCCCAACCATACTCATAGTGTCGGGCCCACTTCCCAGGTTGTTCTTTCAGAAAGGTGACCCCGTCAAACACGCGACCGTACTTCTACTACTATTTCCCTTTTCTTTTTTTTCTTTAAAAAAAAATAATCAAACCAGCTAGTCAGAGATTCATGGATTTTACTTCCCCTTTACGTCTAAAATTTAACCTGTTCAGTTCGATCAAGCTAAGTGAAACCTTTTCTTTCTAGTGCTCGTACTAGTTATAGATTTTAAATTGTTAATTTTAAATTGGGTAAGTGAGGGTGTGTTTGTTTTTGGGATAAAAGTACGTCCTGAATTCAAGGAGGCTGTGCCTTTGGTTTTCCCCTGCTGGTGTACTTGTTTATTCTACAAGGATTAAAAATTATATCCACGACCTTATTTGAGATACAAGCTTAGCTAAGTCATTCAATGCAGAAATGCTACTACTAACTTATTGTTTTTTAGGATATCAAGAATCGTGATCATAGCTTCGAGCATTGGGATGGAGTACGTACTTGATAGTGGAATTATCATTAGTTTGCAAATTAGGTAAATGCTTGATAGATGTTTAATTGATTGTTGTATCATTGAATTCAAAGTTAAAAGGTGGCTAACACTATAGAAAGGGTTTCAATTTTTAAATAGACCACGAAGATCAAGTAAAGGGAGGTAACTTTGAAAACGAAACAGAGCATTGGGGTATATAAAGTATAATGTGTTAATTATTGACTTCATCATGCAAGAAATAGTAGTGATTATGCATCCATTTGGAAGATACAACCACCTAGAGGTGCCTTAATTAGCTTCTTAATTAAAAACATGAGGCCCTCCTATTTATGAGAATAAACCAGTTGGTTGATGGAAGCACGATTTTCAATCGACTTCTTACAAGTTAGCTAGGTTCATTTCCATACAAGCGGTTGCCTATACTAGTCTGCTGACTAAGGTTATCGAACCAAGTTTATACATGTTAAATCGGTTTATGATTATTACAGTATTTTTTTTATTGACTTGTATAAAAAGTTAAACACAACTTCTTTCTCTATACGATTAGTTTACAACAATGAATATTCTATTCTCACACGGTGTCTTTGAACCGGCCCTTGATCCATTGACTCTTATGATTTGCTTAATTTCTATCGATCGTAGTTTCGTGTGATTTTCTTCATCTCAATTGAGATTCAATCACGTTGAAACCACTGATTATTCCTCCATCAAATCCACTTCTAGCGAACCCTTAAAAATCGCCAATTCACTTCTGACTAGGCCCTGGGGCGGAGTCATAATAGAATTAAGGGATTTTCCTTTTAGTATCTCTGTAGTTTTGTCATTTTTTTTTTTGGTGCCCAGAAAAAAATCATTTTCCTTTTGGTACCCTTGTGGTTTTAACAAAGTCCTTTCCGTAACCAAAATCTACCAATTTAACATTTCCATCCAATTTTTTTTTTAAAAGAAAACACCTAAAATTCTATATTTTCCTTACTGAGTTGTCAAAAATTATGTACACCCCACCTTTATTATTTTGCTTTTTTTGGTAAAACCTTTATTATTTTTCTGAGATTGAATCATCTTTACCAAATGTAACGTGAAAAACCTAGGGCGATTGAAGGGGACATCGGAGACTACTCAGCGACGATTCAGTTAAGAACATGTACGATTTTGCTCTTTCAATCGCAGGAGCACCGACGTCGTGGTTATAGCCGTCGACCGGATCTTTCAACGGCATCCTTCTCTGGAATTTAGGATTTATGGGTTTAGCAAGATTGATGTAAAATTGGACAAATTGATTGAATTTATGCATGTAGTGATAAAAATGTCGAGATTTGTCTGGGTTTGGGTTTTTTCCGGATCCATTTTGACTAGAACTGGATTGAAATGGGGTTTCAGATATAGGGTTTCAGGGTGTGTGTGAAATTGGGGGCAAAGGAGAATGACGGTGGCCAACGTCAAGGTGGAGGATGGTGGCCGGCGTTAGGAGGACGAAGGCGCCGAAATCGTGGTGGAGACGGTGGTCGGCGCTAGAAGGATGACAGTGGCTAGCAATGGGGATGAGTAATTGTTGGAATTCATCTTTAACCATGTATCTCAACTTTGATAATTTGTAATTATTGATGAAAAGTCCAATTTTTTAGGGATTTACTTATTTGTTTAGATTTTATTGATCTTGCTGGAATTCATTTGAAATCCCATCATTAATCTTAATCTGTCAAATTTGTTCAATTCTAGATTTGTTTTATTCTGAATTTATGAAAAATATAGATAAAGTAAAACAGTTAAAGATTCAAATATAGAGAAAAACGTCCAACTAGTTTCGTATCCATTGTATACATGAGATTTGATCCTTGATTATTCTTATTTCGATTTTCCTTGACTAATCTATTGTGAATTTATGAAATTCAAACTTAAGGTGGTTATTAATATACACCGTTTTTAACAACCTTTTAACCAATTAACCTAGAAAACCTTCTATGTCAAATTGATCATGCAATTAAATTCAAAGCATTCAATACAAACATAGTTCATGAATTCCACCGTCTATTCATGAAGTTTTGTGATTAAATTCTCCGCCTTTGATTAATCTTATTCCACCGTCTATAAGTTTAATCAAAGGATTCATCCATGAATAATCAAATTCCACCGTCTATTTAATTATTCTAGTTGTAATTCAACCTAGAAGTAGAATAGGTTATCAAGCTATTATAATCCTAAGTGAATTTAATCAATCAAGCATGGAGAGATTCAATCTAGTCAAGATAAATTGAAATAATTCAAATCTCACAAACAATCATGCATACAACTTCAACTAACTAGTTGGACATAGGAAATTTAGCTAGAAATTGACATCAAAGAAGAATTAAACTTACAAGAGTTAAATTTCTCTTCAATTGCAAAACTAGGGTTTGGTCTCCCACAATTCTCCAATTCAAACTAATGTAAAAGCAAAAGTAGTAGATAGCATATGTCTCCAAAGAAACCCTAAAAAGTATTTATATGATATCAAAAACATCCAAAAACACGAATAAAGTCGGCCCAAAAGACAACACGAAAGCCCGAGTTAGCGTCGTACAAACGCGCCAAAGTGCGGTCAAGAACACCCAAAGCGTGGTCGCGCTATCCCCACTCTGCCCGTGTTTTGCTTGCAGCAACTCTAGTGACACTTCAGAGGCTGTTTTGACCCCCTTCGAGTTAGAATTTGGACTCGGAGTAAAAATATGAATTGTATCTCTTCGAGTTAGCTTTCCAGTGATACAAAATTTAGCTTCATCCCACCATTGTAGCTCCCAAACCAAGCATTGCAAGATAGAGGTGTCAAAACCAGACTCCAATGCATGACCCGGGTTTAAGCGTTTTTATCCCTTAAGCTCTTGGGTCTTGGTTCTTCCAATATTCACTTGTATCACTCAAAACTTTCTCAAACTCCACCATAATCCGCTAAGATCCATCCCGTCCCTACTTGTTTACCTAAAGATCTGCAAAACCGAACAAAACAAGCGCAAAACCCGAATTTCCTAGAAAACCTAAAAACCTAAGAATTACACTAAACTAAGCTAAAACACATGCAAAACAAACATAAATATGCATCCTAAACTATACCTAAATGCAAGCTATCAGAGAGACCAAAATATTTTATACAATTACGTTAAGAAAATAAGAGTTTATAAAGATCTCTTATAAACTCTAAAGAGATCAAATCCATAATAAATATAGGCTCATAAGTATGAAACATTCGGGCTCAATTATAATATGAAAATATGAAGTTTAGCAAAAGATCAAAACATTCTAAAATAAATGGTTTGTAAGAGTGATATGCTTACATCCAATGTTCGAACATTCATAGTTTTTTGCTTCGATCTTGGATTGGAGCGTATAACATATCCACCCTTACATTATTCCTTAATTTTGAAGTCAATTTGAGTCATAAGCCTTTTATTTTTAGCTCCACAAAATCGTTCCCTAGCCGATATAAGCTTGACCCTATCCGGGGATTAGGACTTAGTTGGTTAGAGTTGTTTTGTTGAGTGAAGATGTATATTGATTTAAAAGAAAGGGATTGGTTGGGTAGATTGGAAGTCTCTTTGTTAAAAAGTTGTGAAAAGAACTCTTGGTAGAGAAGTGCACGAGTTAGAAGAAAAGAAGAATAATGAAGTTTAACCTCGTTACCGACCCTTACAAGGTCGGTACCGAGGTTATCCCAACAGAGGAAAAAGAAGAGAACGCAGACTCGTTACCGACCCTAGTGGGGTCGGTACCGATCCTTTCCAGTGAAGAAGAAAAATTCAGAAGGAAAAAAAAGCAGAAAACTGAGAAAAGTGGGAAGGAGAAAAAGAAAAAAGAATGTGTGCAAAGTGCCATTACGGATATTACCAAGAGTTTCTATATGTTTATGTTTATGAGACTTTCTAGGGTTTTAATGGGTGAGTGAAAGAAGATAGGTGAGCTTAAAGAAGAGTGAGTTTGATATGTTCTTTTATGAGAAGTTTTGGATGTGTGTGAATTTTTTAGGAGCCCTTTTTCCCGGATATTATTAGCACCACATAACCAAAATATTTCGACGCCTTATTGTCATTACCAATCCCCATTACAACCCGGTCGAATGGAAGCTTCTATGAAGTTTTCCATTGAGCCTAAGTTCTCTTGATGATCTTTGCTTGTTTTGACAATCTTTGGTGGAGAGTTTGGTGATATAAGTTCCAATTCCTATGGGTTTTTGCATATTTGATTGAGTTGAGAGTTGAACTTATAAGCCTAAACACATGAGAGTTGAGTGAAATACTTTATCCTTAGTGAGGTTGGATTGTGATTTTTTATGTTTATTTGTTATTCATATATGTATGATGACGTTAAAAGTCACTTGCTTTTTTACTAATGCTTTGAAATTGCTGTTTGATGAGGGCTATTACTTGAGGAATGTGTTGATTGATCTTGGTTTATGTTTAGTGATTGCTTGAGGACAAGCAAGCATAAGTATGGGGTATTTTGATGTTCGTGTTTTTAGCTTAATTTTTAAGTGTTTTTCTAGGTTGTTTAGCTTAGTTTAGTTGTGCTTTTGTGTTAGCTTTGTGTCTTTTTAGATGAGTTTGCATATTTTGAGAAAAATATGAAAGTTACTCTGTTGTTGTGTTTTTCTGTAGGTTTTTGAAGCAAGTTGGAGCATTCTTGATGCATTGAGATGTAGAGGCGACATAAGAACATGGCGAGCTTGAAAGGAAACAAGGACGTTGGAAAAGATCCCGGAAAATCTAAAAGAAGTTGTGAAGAAGTACAAAGGAATAAGGCTAAACAGGCTCGATAGCGACCATGTGGGTTCGGTACCGAGGCATCAGGAGACAGGAAGTTGGAAGGAATTCAGCAAGAGTCTACTGACCTTGACAGGGTCGACACCGAGGTCCCCTGTGTCGGTAGACGCGACCGACTTCGAGATTTTTATGTTTTTATTCCGTAATCTTTTAGTTTAAGAAAGTTCTATCTTCATGGAAACTTTTTAGATAGCTTTTCTAGTATAAATACTCTTGTCTTTAATAGTTTTGTCGGGGGGGGGGGGGGGGGAGTTGGACACGTGAGAAGAAAAGATGCAATTTTACTCTCATTTTCTGGTTTGTGAGAGATCGGTTTAGGAGAGAATTTTGTGTCTTGGGATCCAAGTAAGATTGTTTTCAATCTAAAGACATGTTTTCATTCAAATATTCTGCTTGTTTATGTTTAAGCATGTGTGAGTAGTCGTTTATTCTAGGATCGGGGTTGAAAACCCGACATGATTGTGCATGAATGGTGTGTGATGAATGATTGAATGCCTTCTATCTATTCTCTGCTTGTTTTCTACTTATGCTTTGACGAAAGTCAAGGTAATTTGAGTTTATTGCTTAATCGAAAGAGAAAGGTATGAACTTGAATGTTGATAATGTTTGATAACGAAAGTTACAAACTTTGGATCAAAGATAAGTAGAAAGTGAATTGATTTATGAAAGTAGGCCGATTTACGAAAGTTGATGACTTTATATTCAAGGCATAATATTCATGATTCACATTATCCCGATTGCATGATTATGTTGTGGTAGACCCTTGTCCTAGAGCTTTTCTCCCATTCGAAAGTCCGTTTTTATTCCCAGTTTACTTCGTTATCGAACCCCCTTCTGGTCGGTACCGAACCTGTGTTTCCCTGCGTTGTTTTGCTTCATTTCAGTTTAAGTCCAGCGTCGATACCGACCCTGACAAGGTCGGTACCGACTTGTTCGAGTCGTTATTTAGTTGATCTTCCTTGTTTTGTTTCCGTTTTGTGTTCTTTTGGTTTCTTGAATAGTAGTTAAACACAACCTTACTTCCCGTGGACGATCCTGACTCTGCTATACACAACGGGGTCTTGACTACAAATTTATTTGTTGTTAAATAAATCCCTATCAACTACTTGATCCTTTTTCATGATGCATAAGAGCATAAGAGCAATGCTCTTATTATTCTTCAAACCTTTGTCAATATGGTTGAAACTCAATTTCATGTCAAAATTAAAGTCATAAGATCTGAGATGAAATTATAGGTTTAAATGTCAAGTCTTTTTACTCTTCCCTTTCCCATCACTTGTCAATCTTCTTGTTTTGACACACCACAAGAAAGTGGCATTGTAAAGCAGAAATGTAACCACCTCATTGAGGTTAGCATTGTTTTTTCTATCCAAAAATTCTCTTAAATCTAGGCTCATTAAGTTTTAATTTCTAACTGCTAATTATTTCAATAATTGTACTTCATTATTGTCCCTTCAGAGTTAGAGTTCTTATGAACTTTTCAATCATTTTCTTGATTATTCTATGCTTCAAACATTTAGACATCTTGAGTTTGTATATACTCTCAACCAAAAAATAGAGACAAATTTTAGCTTTGAAATACTCCTTGTGTTTTTCTTGACTATTCGTTTGTAAAAAGTCTATAGATTTCTTGATCTCCAAACCCCATCTATTTTTCATTCTAGAGATCTCATTTTTCATAAGTCTCTCTTCCCTTTCCATTATTTGGACATCTTACACCATTACATTGTCTACCTTGCAAGTGATTTTCTAGATCACATTTCCATTCCCTCTATTTCATCTCCTTCTTCCTTTATTTCTAATAATCGTGTTTTGCCTTCACTTGTCACTTTCGCCTTTTCTTCTCTTAACCATGTTCTTGTTAGCACGATATTCTTCCTATTACCACAATTGACTATGTTACTCCACAAAGATCAACTAGGAAGCATAAATAGACTAAGTACGTTACTTAAGGACTATACAATTCTTCCAATGTACTGATTTTCCTCTTCTAATCCAACTTTTCACATTAGATATGATTCCTTCCATTGAATTTCCTACTTATCATTTTGCATTATTATCTCACCTTACATCCTATTCTAAACTTAACATGATGTCTGAGGCATCAAAGGATCCTAATTGTATTTCGGCTATGATAAAGAGGTAGATGTTGTATAAGCTAATGGTACTTGAAAATTGGTTTCTTTGCCCAAAGAAAAATAGTTATTGGGTGTATAGAGTAAGGCTCTGTTCGGTAAATCGGTACTTATCGGTGTTGATGTTGATGCTTATACTTATGGTTGTTGATGTTGATCGTGGATGCTGATATGAGATACTTATATAAGTTTTTTATTTTCTAAATAATCTAGAATGTGTTCGGTAAACTGAATTGCTGATATTTTAAGCAAGATGTGTAAAATTGCTAAAAATAGATTAATGAAGGGTAAAAAAATTAAAAAATTTAATTTAATTGGAAATCACATGGGTCCTGCTTACTTATATTTTGGTAGATAAGTTAGCTTATTTGACATAAGGTTAGGGGGTGCTGATTATTTTTTCAGCAGATAAGTATCGGATATAAATAACTTATTTCAAATAAGCAAATTTTGCCGAACACATAAAACGAATCTTATTTTTTTTCCATATAAGTGATTGGGTACTTATAAGTATCCATATAAGTGTTGCCGAACGGAGCCTAAAGCTCAAGGGTGCTGAATCATTAGAATGGTATACATCTAGATTAGTGCCTAAAGGGGCTTACTCAAAATGCGAAGGTAAAGTGTCATGAGATTCTCTTCGATTAGGGTAGATTATTATTACAACGGTTTTTCTATCCTATGCCCTTAGGGCATAGGTTAAGAGTACTAAATTTGGGAACTAAAATCCTAATAGGAAACTAATAAACCCTATTGAAAAAATAATTAAATCTAAATAAATACAAATTCTAACTATATTACCATTTTTAGTCTCTTAACCTATGTCCTTGGGGCATAGGTTAGAAAAATCGTTATTACAATACATTTTCACAAGTTGTAAAAAAGACAAGTATTAAAATACTTTCCTTTCTTGGTCGCCACATCAACTTAATGTCAACAATACTTTCCTTTCTTGAAAATTTATTGGAAGAAGTCTATATGAAGATTCCTAAAGGGAAACCAATTCTAGGACAATAACTATGTTAATTTTGGAAAATATTTTAAAACTATTTCTTAAATTGGAATTAATGAACACTTTTAAAAAAAATTACAATTATCAAACAATAATCAGATTTACCAAACTTGATATCTTTATTGTGTGCACATGGGCACACATTAGAAATTCCCTTTAATAAAATAGAGTCTTTTTAAATTAAAGCAAGCCTCACGCTAATAGTTTCATCATCTCACTTCATATATTCATTCTCTTGGATTGGTCATTCTTGTTCTCTTTGTAAAAAGGACCGATTCTCACATTACTTTAGTGTTGTTTATGTTGACATTTTCTTAGTCATTAGTTCAAAAGAAATAGAGATAACTGCTCTAAAGTGTTTCCTTGATTCAATATTCAATATAAAGGATTTAGGGTTGTTACATTATTTCTTAGGCCTTGAATCATTTTTATCTTTCCTAAAGATATGTAGTCAACAAGGCTGCTGATTGGATTGCCGGTCTACGTCATTCATGTAGTATTCATCAAATTCAGACTCACTCTGGACTTCGAGTCCTCATCCACAAGGATGCACTGGATTGATTTATTATCAGTCTAATCTTTTCCTACTAAAAAAAAGAGTTACTCTCTGAAATTGATGTTAGGTAAAACTAGGATGCTCGTCCCTTGTTCTTCATTGCAAGCCAGTTTCTAATAATGACACCATCGTGTCTAATCCTTCTCATTATAATAGGATGCTAATATGGAAATTGAATGTTGTAACTTGTAACCCACACAAGACCAAATTTGTTTGTTGCTATTCAAACATTGAATCAGTTCATTCAATGTCCATATTCTACTCACTTGGAGATTTGGGAGTGAATGTGATTCATCACATCAAGTTGCACCATGGCAGGAACTGAGTTATACAAATAGCTCAAAATGTTATCTAACATGAGCGAACCGAACACATAAACGTAGACATGCATATGACTTGCAATAAAGTTTTAGAAGGTTTGTTGCAGCTGTTTTATGTTCCTATTACCCAAGAGATTATTGATGTTCTTACAAAGATGTTTCTCTGACAACAAAATTTAATATTGTCCAAGCATGAAATGTTTTTAACATCAAACATCTCCTAGTTTGCAAATGGTGTTAAGTATGGTTATAGAATTTGCTTTAGACGTGCTAATCCGATCACAAGAATTTAGTTTTTCTCGAGTTATATAAAATGACACGACTTCTTTTTCCGTATAGATTGTATTTTACAAAAATGAAATTTCCCTTCCGTTGTTCTTTATTTTTCTTCTATCCCGATTCAAGTGGTAAAACTCACACCTAAGAATCCGTTTGGCACTAGTTTTTTGAAAGTTGAATTCATCTAAATGGAACTTATTTTCTCTAAAATCAAGAAGCTTGGGGGTAGGAGGGTGTTGAAAATGGGAGATTTTCATTTAAATGAAAAACAAGAAAAAAAGCTAGTAACATGCCGAACAGAGCCCAAATTGGGAGCTTATCGCCACATATTTATCAAGGGAGTGAACACTTTTTTTTGTTAAAATAGGAGAAGATATATACTATAGACTATAGAAAACGACGGTTCGATTTTTCTACTCCCTAATCATACTCCCTCTTGTACTCCCTTGATTTAATTGGTTAAAAATATTTTTTTTTACATTTTATCTATATTTAAGTTTCTTTTTTTAATGTAATTTGGAAAGTCATCACCCAATCACGTCGTAGTGGAGTATAGAAGGGAGTATATTTAGGGACTAGAAAATTTGATTTGAGAAAACGAGGGCAATACAAATTGTTGCTAATCTTTTTTGGGCTAAGTGTTATTAATATAAAGGCTTCATGATGCTAAACTTTTTTGTGCAAGTGTCTCTGGATATTATTTTTTAAGCACATTATTAATATTCATCAAATCTAACTAAATATCTTGCCTAAAAGATATTTTGGTATATCTAGGTTTTGCAGCTATCAATAGCAAATAGTTGCCCCCTGATTAAACAAATTTATCAAAAGGGGATTTGGTTACTCACTTAATTTAAAACCATTAAGAATATATATAGATGAACAAAATGTGCACTATTTGCCACTCTAAAATTCAAAACCATGGTGGATCACTAGGCAACTAAGGCAATTTTATAGAATTAATTATACACTTAAATAAAGCTTATGGAAATCTAAAAAGATCCAAAAACAAGTGTGACAAATCAAAATATTATACTTTTAAGGCAATCATAATATCCTTATTAATGTGGGATGAGTATGGGCCTTGAAATACGAGAGATAAAAGAGCATGTATTATAAAGGAGAAGAGGTCGAGTACGAAAACTTCAAACGTTTCAAATATGTTTTTTTGTTTGATTTGCTGAATTGATATGAACTTTTTTTTTATCTCTCGCTCGGTTCGATTAGCCGGGATCAATCTACGTCCGAACCGGGTACTGCAAAGGCCTATTGCTGGGAGCGACCCTCCCAATTCAATTTTTTCCATACACGCCGTCATGAAGATTCGAACTTGAAATTGATATGAACTTGAAATCTTGAATCATGTACACTTTTGACGATAGGCTTAATAGTTAATGCAATAAGTTAGAGAGGTGAAATATGTTGTGCATTTGATGATGATGTGATTCGCCGATAGAGGATAAGACCGTTCTTTTAATATTTAGGGAAATCTTCTAGCTTGTTGGGCTAATACTCTAGAGTCTAAGACACTGAGATAATGTCGATCTCCTATAAACCAATTACAGTCACTAACTTGTTTGGTTCTACTTATATTTACTTGGAAAAAGTAGTATTCAAGAAAAAGGGCGAAGTAGAAGATCAATCCTATTCTTATCCATCGCATAAAATAAAATACATAAAGTAGAGGGATTTCTTTTTAAATTACCGTAAAAGTAGCGGAAGACCTTAGTTACGAGGATGGTTTGCGATGAAGACCAATGGGCCTATTTGGCTATATGATATTAAGGCCCAATGCTGCATAACGAAAAGCTCATCACAGGCCCATAAATATACATTGGTAGGCAGCTGCAGCTGTGACTGACTCCTGTGAGTATGACTGGCCGAAATGGTGCCCTCTATGAAACAACCTTTTCACACCACATTTGATAGTTGTAACAAATCAAATTGAATCAAACAAAATTCACCAAGCAACCTCCTTAAGGTCTACCATCTTAATTCTCTTGTTTGTTTCAAAGCTAGTTTTCAAAGCTGTTTTATTCATGAACTTAAAGACAACAAAGGTTGGCGAAGGAAAGTTGATCTCTCTTACATATCAAGGGTAATATTAAAAACTATGCCATTGATTATTCCTAGAACTCTATAATATGATGATCAAAGTAAGGATTGCCAGCTTCTTCAGCTTTTCAAATCCCATCATAAACCGTCAAAGCATATACCAATTTCAATGAGTACCAAGACAATATTTGCCCAAAAAACATTGTGCAAGCAATGCAGCAGAGTATTGAAACAATGTTTTTGAGAAGAGTAAGTATTGTGACTAAACATCCTACCAAGAAAATTTCCATGAGAACACTTTCAGCTGACAAATTCTCTACATTTCATCCTATGGCTTCACCCTGATTTTAAGAGAATTTGCACAATAAGAATAACCCTCTCTGTCAGTTGACAAATCTCTACATTTGGTCCTCTGACTTCAGATTCATTTTGATCAAAAGGATTCTTTACATCATTGAACAACCAGCCTATCTTGTGCAGGCCATGATCTATCATATCAAACTTTCACCTCTTGCAGAACCTACAATCTACAATCCATGGCAAGTAATCTATTCTTGCAAATGAAGATTCTCTTCTAAAATTTATTTGGAACTGTTCCCAAAATCAATTTATAGTCTCTTATGTTACAGAATCAACATTTGAAACCCTAAGAGCAAGATAAGGTGCATATATATTCATTTCTTAGACATTTAATCAAAAACAAAACGCACATTCCATATCACATAACAGTCAGAACATGTCTAATTCCTCGTGTACAAACATCAAAACGAGCAAAAGGATAAGAGAATAAACAAGCAAAATTCACAAATTGAAAATGAAGGAATTTGAAAATCACTTCTTCTTGCCACCTTTAGCAGACTTACGCTTGGGAGGGAGCACAATCTCTCCCTTGAGATTAGGAATCTGCATAAGGTTAGCCAGCTCGCCGAATTTCCTCTTGAATTTCTCGACCTGGTCGTCGTCAGGGAGCGACGCCGAACGGTCACCGCGATAGAAGGGGTGGTTACCGGACCACACGTCGACGGCGTACTCCTCCTTCGTCCCTCCGGTTGTCATCACCAGCTCTCCATTGCAGTACACCTTGGCGTTGTCGTAGAACTCCGGGTGTAAATCCTTCTTCCTACAACTGATTTGAAGGCGCCTCGGCGTGTTCGAAGAGGAGATCGAAGATCGAAGCTTCTCTGCGCGCCAGGGAGATGGTGCGTTCGGGATTCTTCTCTGGAGGAAATGGTTGGATAGCGTGAGCGCCATCGAAGCTCGACTGTGTGGACGACGGAGAGTGACGGCAGAGAATGATCTAGAACTGGAAGGGAGAGAGAGTGGATAAATTATCTATCTACCTGCTGTTGCTAAATGGGCCTTCCTCTTGGATAGGCTTTTAGCCCACTTAAATGGGCCACATAATTACCGGCCCATTGCATAACTGCACTTAATCAGTGGAGCCCACTTCTAAAAGAGATGACATGGGACCCACCACGAGCGGGTTCGCTTTTAACAGCAGCAATTTTCTAATGTTTCTCTAGTCTCCTCTTCTCTCTCACACAGCCACAGCATTGCTTCTCTGCTTTGTGCAAAAATGGCGGCTCTCTCTTCTCACTGCTTACTACGATCGGACACTTCTTCTCTCTCTTCTAGGACCAGCTCGTTCACAGGCGAACGTCTCCGCCAGCCACTAGTTCGATTATCAGGAAACTTCGTAACCCCTTTACCTGCCGATCGGCGGAGAGTGTCGTGCCAAGCTGTGTCCGCTACTTCTCCTGTGTCTTACGCTCGCGAGAAAGGTTCGGATGTTCTCTTGTCTGTTGTCCGGCTTCGATGGATTATCTAAGTTTACTTTCACTTTTGCATTTTCTTTTTTGTTTTGAGTTAGGGTTTTCAATGTAAGAGGGATTCCTATCTGTAGTTGACTACTTGACATGCTTCAATTGTCCACATCCGCATTTAAGTCCAAAGTGATTGCGTTGAAGGTTGAAGGAGGTGGTCTGGAAATGTCGTATTACGATTTACAATAGTCAATTTGATTCAATTAATTATAAGTCAATTTCAAGAATAGATGTTAATGATGCCTAGAACAAATTTGTCTGATTTCCATTTGATTTGATTGGGATAGTCAATTCTGATCAGTATGCCTTGAGCCCTTGCCTGTAGAATTGGTTTTCTTTGTAGTTTTTTTTTTTTTTTGCCTATTTTATTGTAGTTGAAATCCCTATTTTTAGGATATAAAGATACACGGCTTTTCGGGTTGAATAAAGTTGCAACAGGAGATCCAGTGAGCTTTTAGAAAGATTGGATGATATTCTAGTTCTTGCATGTTTGCCTTGATCTTGTAATATGGTGATTTTTGTCATGATTCTTCATGAAATGGTGACCTGCTTGCTTGAATTTTACCACGGGCATTTATCATCTTTGAGCTTTGAAGAGGGGCTTGTATAAATGGAAATGTACGTTGCTTCTATTTGAGCATACTTCTGATTCATTTATTTATCTTGTTGGCATTGTTCTACAGTGAAATCAGCAAAAAAAGATTTCCTGCATATTACAGACTATGACAAAGACACAATTTTGAAGATTCTAGATCGTGCCATAGAGGTGAAAGCACTTCTAAAATCAGGAGAGAGGACATATCTCCCTCTGAAAGGGAAGACAATGGCAATGATATTTGCAAAGCCTTCCATGAGAACTCGAGTTTCCTTTGAGACAGGATTTTCCTTGCTAGGAGGCCATGCAATATATCTAGGGCCAGATGACATTCAAATGGGTAAGCGAGAGGAGACTCGAGATGTTGCTCGTGTGCTATGTCGATACAATGATATGATCATGGCTCGTGTTTTTGCACATCAGGTATGGTGGTGAGTCTCCCTTGTAGGTTTTTGTTTGCAATTTCAGAAGGTAAGATTGTTTTGGGGTCTTATATTTCCTCTCCAGCATTCTTCACTATTGCAATTTTCAAATTAATTATTCTTATGTTGAGAGGAAATCCCTTCAAATCCTCGCGCCTTAGAAAAGTCCATGTCTGGTAGCATATTGTTCAGATATTTTCCTGTTCAGAAAGTGAGAAGTAAAACTGATGAGGGGCAGTGTACTAAAACTACAGGTGTTTTATGAGAACTTGTTTTCTTTGACCTGCTGGATGGCTACATAAACATGCCTTGATGATTGTAACTGAGGAGCTACACTTTGCCTATGAGCAAGATGACTGATCTTTGCTATGTAATTTTTCCTTGTAGATGAAATTTTCTTACTTTGCATGTAATGATCCACTCTAATTTTGGTGACTTTATTTTTTTCAATACAGGATATTCTTGATCTAGCTAAATATGCAACAGTTCCTGTTGTTAATGGTCTGACGGATTACAACCATCCTTGCCAAATAATGGCAGATGCGCTTACCATGATTGAACACATTGGTCAAGTGGAGGGAACCAAGGTGAGTATTATAATATTGGGATAAAGCTCAGAACATATGTTCCAGGGCATACTCTTATACCTTCTTTCTACACTTTTGGGGATATAGCTGGGTACAGGGATCTTCTTCCCATTTCATATGGATCCATTAAGATAATATCTGGTTGATGTTGTTCTATATAATGTGATCCTGATTTTTGAGTGGTTAATGTTACCCTAAATACCATCAAGCATGGATCATTTGTGTTCTTCACTTAACTAAGACATTACACATGAATTTGCCCAGGTGGTTTATGTGGGAGATGGAAACAATATTGTGCATTCTTGGCTGTTGCTAGCAGCCGTTATCCCCTTCCACTTTGTTTGTGTGTGCCCAAAGGGTTTTGAACCCGATCAAAAGACAGTAGAGAAGGCCCGACAGGCTGGAATCAGTAAAATTGAGATAACAAATGACCCCAAGGAAGCTGTGAAAGGTGCTGATGTTGTGTACTCAGATGTTTGGGCTAGCATGGGCCAGAAGGAAGAGGCAGAACATCGCCGTAAAGTTTTCCAAGGATTTCAGGTAGATAGAAAACGTTCATACGCTTGCATATTCATGCAGGTTTAGTGTTTGCTTGTCACGGCATATTATAACATCAAATTAGGTGGACCAAACAAGGCCTTATGTCATCAGTTTTGTAACATGTATTCTATATGCTGATATTTGCAGGTGAATGAGGAACTCATGAAGTTAGCTGGCCCCAAAGCCTACTTCATGCACTGTTTACCAGCTGAAAGAGGCATTGAAGTGACTGATGGCGTAATTGAAGCACCAAACTCAATTGTGTTCCCGCAAGCAGAGAATCGCATGCATGCTCAAAATGCTATAATGCTCCACTTGTTTGGCCTTTGAATTAGTGTTTGTTCCATTCGTCGAAATGATAGCTACATTTACATGGATTGTGCTTGCTTGTTTTGTACTCGGTGTTTTGACATTTTAGGATGAGAAGTTCTTAATGTTCTGTATGATGCAGCTGGAAACTTGAACCAGTATTGGTCTTGAGAGTAAAGGTTGATGTATGACTTTGGTATCTTTCGCATCAATTACTAGTGTTTGATTTCCCAAGTTCGCTTCCAAACAATAATTGCCACTAATTTTCTAAATGGCATACCATTATTATGGGGTACTTAAAATTGAAAAAGTACTTTGCTTACTGGCTTTGCAGAACATTTCCAGTGCAATTCAAATAGCAATGACAACAATTTTCTAGGTTGACTGATTTTGAAATGAGTCACAAGATAGCAGCAATTTCCGTGTCATACAATCCCTTAAAATATTGGGTTCGCATGAATGTTCCCGCGGTCTCAAGCGCAAATTTTAATACGCGGAGTGTGACGCCAAAAGTTTCAAAATTATTCTGGGAGTATATAACTTCCAACTCAAATACCCCGCAAGTGTCCGGAAATTCAAAACAAAGATCTACAGTCTACAGAAGTATGGCGAGCGATTCTTCCTCTATCTCTTCTGCCGCCGCGGCCGTGGCCGCCACCACCACAACGACATCTAACGCCACCGAGACCACCGCCGCCGCCACCACGAGTGCCGCCGCCACGGCCATAACCCCAACCACCGCAATTTTTGTACCAGCTACAGCCACAATACAAGCATCTTCGCCGAAACCACAGTTTATCCAACAACAACGCCCTAATCTCCCCTCCTCTCAAGTTCAAAACGCATCTTCTTCCGTTCGTCCCCAAACCCTTCCTCAAAGCCAAATCCAATCGCTTCCTCCTCTTCGATACCCACTTGCTTCCTCCGGCCGTGGATTTATCAATTCCAGCTCCACTCAGAGGCCCCCCGTTCAGACAGTCGCCGTTTCGAACCCTAACCCTAATCCCGCATCCTATTCTGTTCCGTCCAGGTCTACCATGACGTATCCCCCTCCTCCTCGCCCTTTCGGATTTGCTCCTTCGCCTCCTCCTATTGTCAAGGGTTTCCCGGTTTCTGCTAATCCTCCTCACCACTTCAAGGTTCGTTTTTCTTTTCCTTTTTGATTTTGAAATTGGCATTTCAAGTGCACCTGCCTTATATCGATGAAATTGGCCTTTTGTGGATGGCTAATGACTTAAATTTGAATTCGAATAGGTTGGTACATCTGTATGCTCCTTGCCTGATTGCATGGGCGGTCATAAGGCTTCTAGGTTGGTTATTTTTTTCTTGCATTGCTTCGCTTCTGCTTATACAATTGGCCAGCCTTTGTGGTACGACCTATTCTGGTGTTGATGTTCGTTTTCCCTCTCTTTTTTACAGTGATGGTGTTGGAGAAGATGTTTGCGTTGTAGTTAGAGATCGAGTGGTATATATTCTGGTTTTACAACCTCTTTCTCCACAGCTCTCACAGCCAAAAGAAACGACTAGATCTGTTCTTACAATTGCATGTATGTTTGTGATTGAATTGTAGGTTAGAATATCAAATGGAGCTTCAATATATGCTCTCTGTAGATCATGGTTAAGGAATGGTCACCCTGAAGAAAGTCAGGTAAGAATAATTCTCGATGATGCCTGCTACAGTTAATGTTTAAACACAATAATAATTTGAAGTGTAATTTTGAATGTCATTTTACACTTCCTCTTTTTACTACTATTTTTCTTTCTTATATATATGTGTGTATATTGTATTGTATAAATGTATATATTAGCAGCTCTACATAGAGCATAATATTGGTTCTATTCGTAT
Organism: Fallopia convolvulus; assembly: GCA_964016875.1. NCBI lineage: Eukaryota > Viridiplantae > Streptophyta > Magnoliopsida > Caryophyllales > Polygonaceae > Fallopia > Fallopia convolvulus. Next base: position 54,330,835 of record OZ024722.1, read on the forward strand.
ACCTTGTGAATCAATATTTGAATACAGTAATGTGCACGACTGGCATTTTGTATAACATAGCTTTTCTCGATGAATAAGAGTTTATAAACTAATCTAGGATACATAGATAGTTTACAACTTCTTGGTTGAAGTAGGTTTTTGGAAAGGTTTGCATGGTTCAGCTCATGAATCACTATACATTCATCATAAGATTTTAAGTTTCCTCTGTAGGTGACTAATGTAATGTACTGTTGTTTCTGCAAGAGTTGATACTTCAATATTAATGTAATGTTTCTTTGAAATTTCTGAAGATTACGCATCATGACAGTGTAGGTGCTAGAATCAAGCCATCACCTAGACATAGCAAAGTAATGGAAAATAAATAAATAATTGAACAGACCTTGCCACTTTAGCATTCATGAGCTATGCGGCTCAACATTGAAGTTGCTGAATTGATGTAATTGTCATTTGCTTCACTGCTATATTCTTTTGAATATGTCACTTGACATTAGGGATGGAGTTTAATTTACCTGATAGGTACAGTTGGTTTTAAACATACCATAAATTATTTTCCATAAGGAAAGCACATAATGTGTGTTGAAGCTTAGGTTGCATCATAGAGATGAATTTTTTGTTTGGTTGAAAAAGAAAACAGGTAGTTGTCAACCAATGTACATTGTTACGATGATTAGAGACTAGTGATAAAACTGGAATATGTATTCGATAGGTTATAGCATTCTGATCTTAAAAAATCTTACAATTGATGGATGAATGCTATAAAAGATTAAGTATTTGATAACTAGAATGTTGTTAACATGAGATTGATACGTTTATCCTATTATTTAATATTTGCTATTAATTTTCTAATTAAAGTGTTCAAGTTCAATTATGTAACTTAGAGCAAGTGCCCCTTAAAAGGAAAAAGTAACTTAGAGAAACTAGAGCTTTCTTCTATGGACAATAGTACTCAAAAAAAATCTTTGAATTCAATTCCAACACATACCAAGGCTTCCTAATTCTACTTTCTAACAATGTTTTTGTTATTAGGTTTACAATTTCTCCTTTCCTTGTCCATCTTAAGGCCAACATACTGATTTAGGTTGCTAAATGCAGTTGATGAGAAACTTGGCATAAAAGTTGTATTTTGCAAATTCTTTTCAATGCACAAGGAGCTGAAATTGGGACCAAAACAAATCCAAAAATTCACTAGCACAACCAGTTTTTTAAATGTGCAAAGTCCTTGTTCATAAAACTGCCATCATCGTAATATAGAGGTTTTTTTAACATCCTAAACTTTCATATATATACTATGTTCCTACATATATTAAGATTGGATTTGATTTAGTGATATGTTACAAAACAATAGTGAGCATTAATCAAGGATTTTACTTTTTGGATTTCAAACTGAACACCTAATTATATAATAATGTGCACCTATAGGTATGTGATGAACATTTTTGATGTGGTTAATTGTATGTTTGATCCTCAATGTGCAGGGCTCATCTCATGATAGTTGCTGACCTTTATTCTGTTCTAATGAAATCTCGCACTTGTAGACAATATTTGCAATATTGGCCTTATATAACCTATTTTATGATAACAAACTCTCGACCTTTAGGAGTTAATATTATTCTCTTTATGATCCGACTTTGTATTTGCGGTCTCTTTTATTTTTGGTTTTGCTGTGTGTGCCTTATGCCCTTGAACTTTTCAGCCTCAGTATGCTGATGTAGTGAAGTCCCTTCCCAAACCTGCACCTGCTTCTTCATCGGACAACTGTTCACCAAAAAGAAAGAAACCCGACGAGGAAGAAGAAAATGAAATTGTAAGTAGTTTGATTAATATTATTGCTTTTTACTGTACTTTACTGCCATTTGAATGTGTCATATTATTCATTCCTGTGCAACTCGGGTAAGGCTGGGAAGTCTATGATAACCTTGATTTTTCATTACATAGGTATAGATAAACCTTTTGTCTTGCTTTTGAACATGTATTTACGATTTACCTTCATGAAGAACAACTGTGTTTTTATAACTCATGTCTTTCATATGAATGCATAGTAGTAGTGTTAGTTGTTTTTTGGCACCTTGAATTTTGGTGAGGCCGAAATTTGAACTTTACCCAGTAAATTATATGTGATTATTGTCAGGATCTTAAACTTAGCTGACCATTGTTCAAAATGGTCAGCTAAGTATAAGATTTTGAGAGAACAAGCGGTGGCAATAAAAAGGGTTCTTTTCCTTATCCATCTTGTATCTATTCAATCTCAGGACGTGAAAGATGCAGAAAGTTTGTCATCAGAGGCATTGCTGCAGTTGCATATTAAACGTGCTAAAAGAGTTCGTGAACGGTACGTTTTACACTAGTTGATATTATACTTTTTAGATAAACTTCTGTCAAAGTTTAAAGTCCCATCTTAGTTGTCATAGCCTGCTCTGTATTGATGGTAATGCCGTAATGACACCCAATACACATTTAAGGCTAGCTTATCATTAACACTTCCCACCTTTCTTTCTAGTTTCTACTATTTTGTATGATTAATGATTTGCCCTGTGAGTAGCACCTGAGGTCTGCATTTTGTTTTTTCATTATAGGAGGATTTTTTGTTAGTATCATGCTTAAATTCCATTTGCACTAATGTTTTGATGATGAAAGTAACATGCTTGAATTAGTCACTGAATAAGCAATGTGGGATGAATAACTGTAATAATTATGTCAATTTGCAGATTAAGAGAAGAGAGGTTGCAACGTATTGCAAGGTACAAAAGTAGGCTTGCTCTTCTTATTCCACCTTTGGTGGAGCAATGTAGAAACGATCCAAGTGATGGAAGTTGACTGCCCTCATGAATCAGCATACGCTTTGGTGTTGGACCAAGTATCTTTGTTAATGAACATTTCTGTTGTGTGAAGAAATAGGCTGTATGATATATAGATAAATACGGAGTATTTGTTTCAATTCAAGACTCGTCATTACGTGGCTTGCATTCTGTATGTCCTCATCTTCTACGGATCTTTTTTTTTTTTTTGTATTTTTGCAGTAAATCTCCCAATTATTATTCCAAAATTTTTCTATGAAAACACACCTTTTTATTAGTGTTTTTTAAGAATCAAATTCCTTTTATTGTTCTTTTTTTTTTCCTGTTTGAGAATCAAGCGAAGATATGCAGCTGTCATTATCTTAACACACAGATGCAAGTTTCAAGCAGAGAAATTTGCACATGGCAACACAACTTGGATTACATTGTCTAAGATTCACATCCCCACAATGCAACTTCACCACTTAAACAATGGTTAGAAAGCAATTCAAACTCCACACCAGAATTCAGAGCTGGCAAAAGCGAATCCAACTTCTCTCAGGTTGATACAAGTTTGGCATGATCAGGAACAGGAAGCCCTTTAAGCTGCATTTGCTTGTACATCCACTGCAAATTCTCAGGAGTCACTTCACCTCCAAGGGAGCGTATGACGGACCCACCGCTGCACGAACCTACTCTACAACAATCCTCCAGTGAAAGACCCTTCACAAGTCCATACAAGAACCCACCTGCAAATAGATCCCCAGCTCCTGTGGCATCAATTGCTTGCGACTCTCCTATGGCTGGAACTCTTGCAACCTACAATTCAGTAACACAAAATTACTACACCAGTTAGTTAAGCTTTTTAAGGGGTTTATTTATGATATGTTTTAAAGGATAGTTTCCAAAAAAAAAGGAAACTTCCTTAGAAAGATCGTCTATACAAAGCCATACTAAACATAAAACATGCATCATACCTACAAAGCCACACTACATGTGCATCCTTTCTTTTTCTAGTGGGGCAAGTTTGGTGCTTGTCCTCATGAAATCAGAAGTAAAATGATTAATGTAGATCTTGCTTACCTGATTTCCATGTTTTGCAATGGACCCATTGGAGCCCAACGTGACCACAGCCCACTGACAATGTTTACCCAGAAAGTCGAGGGCAGCCTCAGGACCAGTATTCTCCTCACCCCTAAATTTGTGTCATTTAAAGAGGGAAGTTAGTACAATCAATAGAAACATGGCATGATCTGATGTAGAAATATGAGCAAAAACATTCTATACAAAATTTGAATATGAAAAGGAATTGCTTCCTACTGGAATTACCTTACAAGTTCAGCAGCTTCGTCTTCATTTGCAAAACAAAGATCTATATTCCCTGATTTCAGCAATTCCAGAAGTGGAGTTTTGAAGTTGCGAACCATCTGTCAAACATCAAATTACAAGATGGAATTCTTTTGAAATACAATTTTTGGAAAAATGTAAGGTTTTGAGTTTTGACAGCTCAAGGAAAAGTGAGTGCTGTATCAAGTCTATATTCTTAGGACTTAGGAGTATAGGCATAAGTTGAACTCATATATGTTCTACCATTTATTACTTAAACAGCTGTGTCAAAATGAACCATGAAGGTTCAAGCATATTACCTCAAAACTTGCTAAATCAAGGGACACAAAAACACCCTCTTGTTTAGCTGCACGAATAGCTGCATGAATGATGTCCAAATTGAGGATTGCATATCTCATAACCAACCACTGCAACAATGGAGGAAAAGAGGGGAAAAGGACACTATTTTCAGAAGCTGTCAATTATTATATTGTAACTATGACTAAACAAGAGGAAGATGAAGATCACATGCACACCTTTGAACCTTTCAAGTCCTCCGTGGTTATCTCATCTGCCTGAAACACAGAAAAGAATGAGAATTCTATATGAATTGCTTTTGTCATACATCACTAAGATAAAGGGCAGAAATAAGGAAGGAGTTCAGAATAATAGAGCCAATCAGAAAAGGGACCTGAATTTTAACAGAGCCCAAGAGACAGGGCCTCATTGTTCTATTTGCCAGCTCATCAACCAGGCAGACACACTGGAAATAACAGCAATTGGCAACAAATCAGAACCTGCAATTCCCCAACAAATACAGAATAGAGATGAAACTCACTTGTGCTGTAGGCCCCTTCTTGAGCCTTAATCTTGATAAATTTACACCACTTGCGCTCATGCCTTTCACAAAGAAATGGCCTTGTTCATCATCTCCATAGGCTCCTATTATCCCGCTTCTCACTCCAAAACCAACAGAAAGGCCTCGGATCGTATTGGCCACACTACCACCAGCATTGGTCCTCACTTGATATGACTCCTCTGGGGAAGACATCATGTGGGTTCTCAACTCCTCCAATATAGGCTCAAGGTCCTCTCTTGTAACCTAAACCGAATAGAGTAGACAAATTCAGACGATGGATTGTGAAATGACTTACCTTATTTAGAGCAACAACATCACTTGGTTTTCAATGTCTGATGTAACTACTTACAACATATTCATGTTCCTTATGAATAATCAATCAAACTAGCTTAATTATCATTGGTTTTGCAGACCATTGTCAAAAGCATATAATATGATGGTCTACTAATGACAAATTCAGGAAAGGCAAAAAAAACAAACAAAGGAAGACCCATAAAAAAATGTCCTACTTCCCAAAATAGTAACAATCAAAATTAGAATCCTAATATGAAAAAGAATCTGTCCCCTTTCGTCTAATTTGACGTCTCGGATTCCATCAATCTATTTCGTTTTCTTGCGAATTCATTCATATGGATCCTAAATTCATTACTGATTTACAGAAGCACACATCCAGATACACACTCTCTTGCAATGAAAAAGTGCGATTCGGGAACTGCTAACCTCGGTATGAGATTTAAATAATGCGGGAAATTCAAAATTGGGAGGAGTAAGGAAAGATCGAAAACAAGGGAAGAAAAAGAGAGAGCGGCTGTACAGGAATAGAGCCGCCACGCTCGCCCGGGATTCGATCAAGGAGGGAGCAATCAGCGCGCGCCACGTGGTCCACCAACGCAGCTGGTTGCAACCCCAAAATAACGGGAGACGCCACCGTATCCGCATCCGGTGACGCCGCCGCCACCGCCGGTGGATCAATTCCGAATCCATTGGTGTCGTAGGTGGTCAGACCCTCAGCACCCATTCTCTCTCTCTTTCCTCACTGGAAAAAGGGGGAAATTGAAGAATGAGGAGGAAGGAGAATTGAGAAAGAGAAAAATCGGATTTGATCCCTCTCTGACTCTCTGAGGGATTGAAACGCTTGAGATCAGTTATATAGGAGGCGGCAAGGGTAGTTCACTGTACGGAGCTAAATCAAGGCCATTTTGTGAGTTTTTTTTATTTATTTTATTTATAAGTTCTTATAAACAAATATCCATCCTTAAGTCTAGAATAAATTTTATTTTCCAAAATATTTCTTATATTACTACGGAGAGTAATTAACTAATCATTTTAAACTGAATTTGAAAAGAAAATTTAAACCAAACGAAAAAATTAAAGTGATATGTAATCTCTGAAAAGCAAAATTGGATAAAATCAATGTGATATGTGTCTCTAAAAAGTGAAAATTTAAATCACATAGACATGTAATCTTTGAAAAGCAAAATTGGATACAATCAATATGACATGTAAACGTCTAAAAAGAAAATTCAAATCACATAAGAAAAATCTAAGTGACATGTGATCGTGTAGACTGGGGTTTCTTATTTACATTTCTAAAGAAATTTGGTTTTAATGAAAAATTTATTGGTTGGATTCAGGAATGTGTATGCACAGTTGCATTCTCGATACTAGTTAACAATGGTCTTACAGATCCATTCTTTTCTGAACGTGGTATGAGACAAGGAGATCCTCTCTCCTCATTTCTATTTGTGATAACCACTAAAATACTTGTTAGAAAACTTCAAAAGGAGTGTGATACTAACAGAAAATTGATTGACTTCCCAATTACACGGGGTGGAACCCGAATTCCCTTCCTAGCATTTTTAGATGATAGCATAATCTTCTTGAAAGCTACTCATGGTCCTTGTATGATGGTACCTACGACCAGAATTTATGAAAGGACTCGTATGACAACTTGGGATGGACAAACAATTAACTTTTGGAATGACAATTGGATCATGGACGCACCTCTAAAAAACTATGATTTAAACCAAGACACTATTGATGAGACGATCAAAGTTAAAGAACTTATTACTGCAGAGCGAAAATGGAAAATAGAACAATTAAGACAACTAATTCTGATGGACATTGTGGAACAAATTATGGCCGTTCCAATTTCGGATAATAAAATTAGAGTCCATCTTTACTGGGCACCTAACAAGAATGGTTGGTTTTCAACAACTTCAGCGATAGACCTAATAACAAAAACCACAACAAATAACATGCACACTAACAACTAGATATGGAAATTTGATACATTCTCGAAAGTCAAAAACTTTTTTATGGAAAATAGATGCAAATGAATTACCGACTAAAGTTAGACTACGAGAAAAACATGTTATAGCACCTGCAGGTTGCATTATGTGTAATTGCACCTATGAAGATATTGCACATCTCTTTATAAAATGCTCATATACCTTGAACATAGCAGGGAAAGTAAACCCAACTATACAACAAACCATATGAAACTATGATGTCAATAATAAAACACCAAAACTTATACTAAATGAATTACATCAACTCTTATGTCCTAAAGAGTTTGCGGATTTGACAATAATGTGGTGGTGTATATGGCATCAACGGAATAAACTAGTATTCCAACAAGCGCCAAATGACTTAATAACAGACCTGCCCCTGTACATCCGAACACAATTAGAGAACCGGAAACGAGCAAAACACTAGGTGGAAGACGAAGAACAAATTAAAGGAAAGGGTTGTAAGCAAAGGAGGCAACAAAAAAAAAACAACCTAGAAGAAACTCTACCACAATATTATGAAAATCAACTTTGATGGCCCCCGTCTATCAAATGGACAAGCTACTGGAGGATTAATCATAAGAGACCATTATGGATGTGTGATGGGAATAAAAACAAGATGGTATGGGAAGACGTCAGCCATTAAAGTCGAAGCATTGGCCTTAAGAGATAGTATAAGAGAAGCAAAACAAAATAAGTACTCAAACATTGAAATCGAGGGAGATAATTTACAAGTAATCTCCCAAACTGACAGTGGGAAATAGAAATGATCATCTCTGATATCATTGTCTCCTTACAAGGATTTCAGTCGGCTCGAATTTCTCATGTCAACAAGGGTTGTAATACTGTGGCTGATAAAATTGTCAAATTGGGTTACAATGTCCCTGTTGACACTATTAGGATCTATCTAGAACCCATTGTTCTCATTCTTCATATGCTCTAGGATGAGTGTCTCCTAATTCTTACCTAATAAAAATAATAATAATGTAATTTTGTTTTATATTTGGGACACACATAAAATTATTGATATTAAATTCCTATTTTTTTGGTCAAAATTCTAAATTCTAATCTAATCCATCCATTTTGTTTCCCACCATTGAAAAATGAAAACAAGAACAACAAAATTACATTCGATAATCCATATTAGTGACTTGCAAAATTGCGCAAAAAAAAAGGCAAAGAAATAAAAACGCCGAAGGAGGATACGTCAACGAGGCCATCGCTCTAATATTTCGCCGACGACATTTCTCCGTCCAGCTTCTTGTTCAATTTGATTTGTTCGTTGACTAGCTTTTTCAATTCGCATAATCTTCCAGGTGAAATCCTCTGTCTATCTCTCATTTCGATTATTTCGCCGCTAACCCTAAATTTCTTGTTGCTTTGGCAATTGTTGAGGTTCTAGTTTTGTTCGTTTTCGTATTCTGTATGGCTTAGCCGATTACTTCTCCTGCTTCTTTTGGTCATCTGTTGGTTTGTATTTGTACCTATTGTTATCTATTTGAATCGATAGTGGAACCAATTTCATTTTCTACACGGCGACTTTAGCTCCTTTTCTTGATCATCAAGGCGTCTGTGTTGGCGTGGATGAGTTTCTCCTCAATCGAATGTTGTTTGTTGCACCATTAATGGCGATCTTGATGAATTAGGTTGTTATAGTGATTCACAAATCATCCTTTTCGATTTGGCGTTTGTTAGGGTTTTAAATTTGGTTTGCTCGGCATACCCAAATTTCTCTATACCCTTGTATGATTGTGGTATCTGTATTTTTGTGAAGTGTTTTTACTTTTTGCGCGTTTCAATTTCCAGTTGAAACAATTTGCTTTCACCTGCTTCTGTTTCGTTGTTTCTTTTGGTTGTTCCTCAGAGATTTGAATGTGACTGGATCCTTAACTCTTCAATGGACTTCAATTTTCCTATAGTTCTTTGGTTGAGGAGCAGGAGTGACCGACCATCTGTAGATCCTTTCCTATAATTGCTACTTGTTAATTGACACTTTTTTTATATAATTTGGGGAAGAAAAGTTCATTGTTGGATGTCAGGTGATTTTTGCAATGAGGATAGCAACATTTCATATGCAAACTAATACTTGACAAGCCTCCACTAAGTGTTTCTATAGATAGGACCTATGTATGATTCAACTTACACTTGAACTGGTCTTGAGAGCTGAATTAGGTATTAAATGGTCTTATCGCTTATAGATGGGTTGTTGAACACATTATTTGTTTTATCTGGTACTTTTATAGCATATGCAAGCATCATAACATGACTTCACTGAGCCTTGTCTACTTGCCAGTAAACATAATGCATTAAAATTAAAGCTGCACCATTTTCAAGATTGGATTTTTCTATTTTTTTCTGTTGTGCTGAAATTCAAGGTTGTATATTTAGATCCGGATGTTTAGTGATAGTTCATTAGACATTTTACCGGTTTCTGAATTTATATCCTACCTGAGGTGAAGTCATTTAATTTAGATTTTTTCTTTCTTTACTTTTTGCCTTCTGATGAACAATCATAAATCTCAACTAAAATGAATATTTTCTATATGCAGGCAATAGGAAGTGTGATCCTATGGAAGGAGTTGGGGGCGATTCTGCCTCCGTGATGGCACCTGTTGCCAAATGGAGAAGTGATTTTTCCAGGGCATTTCAGTACTACCTTGATAAATCTACTCCACATGCTGTTTACAGATGGCTGGGAACTCTGGCCATCGCATTGATATATGTTTTACGGGTTTATTTTGCTCAAGGATTTTACATTGTCTCGTATGGCCTTGGGATCTACATCCTAAATTTGCTGATTGGGTTTTTGTCACCAAAGATTGACCCAGAGCTGGAAGCCATGGATGGTGCTTCACTGCCAATGAAAGAATCTGATGAATTTAGACCATTCATGCGCAGGCTCCCTGAATTCAAGTTTTGGTATGTTTTACTTCAGAAACAAACATTAGACGCGTAATAAATTGCTTGCAAGCTACAAGCTAACCTTTTTTTCCTCTTGTGTTTTTTCTTCTCATTCTTCAGGTATGCTATCACAAAGGCATTTTTTGTGGCCTTTGTCATGACTTTCTTCTCCATCTTTGATGTCCCTGTATTCTGGCCCATATTGCTATGCTACTGGGTAATACTCTTTGTTCTCACAATGAAGCGCCAGATCATGCATATGATCAAGTACAGATACATCCCATTCAGCATTGGGAAAAAGGTGCTTGATTCTTTACCTTTTCTCATCTCCTAACTTAATCCATCAGTTATATTACCTCCATCTGCACCTTTCTCTCTGAATTTTGACTTAATGTTATCATTGCTATTTTCTGGTTGAAATTGGACAGACTTATTCTGGAAAGAAGTCAGCGGCAAGTACTTCTGGCATGTCCAAGGATTGAACCTCCAGTAATTAGTCTTGTGATGTGATGCTCAATAGTAGAATAGCCAGAGCAGAACACTATGACAAAATTACCTTCTTTTGTTAGTCTTTCAGTGGGAATGCAGACACAATGTTTTAGATGTTCTTGTGATGCATTCTTATCCTTAACCTTGCAGTTTCATTTGTAGACTTCCTCACCCTGAATGCCAAACTGTTCAATCTGATCAGTTCAATTTGTTTGAATTTCGTTATTGTATAGTTTCATTTGGAATCATTGAATTCACCAGTCTCTCTGTGCTTGGAAGAGGCTGATAAAGCCTTCCAAGGCAAACTGTGTCATGACATAATCTTAAGCATCTTTTTCACTCACTATAAATTGGTGTCCAAGTAGCGCAATTTTAGCAGTTTTATTTGCATCACACAAGTTTGAGCTGTGAGTTCAGAATCTATTCTTTCTTAAAGCCTAAAAACTTTGTAACTTCAACTTTATTAACAAAATCTTACCTTATTGTTCACTACAACCTGTATTCTCTATTGCCTCACCAATGCGGAGTTCCTATTCTAGAGCTTATAATAATATCTTAATCATTCAAATTAGCGTTGACGTTAGAAATCATCATTATTTCAATCAGTTAGTATTTCTAAGCTCCAATGGATGTTTTGTGACTGTTAATTAGATATTACTAATTCTTAAGAGAGTAAACGTGGTTGAAGGTTGGAATGACTGGTAGTAATTGGTGGTCATGTACTAGGGAAATGATATGCACCCATGTCCAGCAGATCTAAAATGACTTGCAAATGAAGTTATAAACTAAAGAAATGACACGTTTCAATCTTGACATCTAACCAATATAATAAGTAATAATCATAACAGTATCATAATTATAAATAAGAACAACTCAGCAACTAAAATAACAACACCAGTCATTTTCATATCATTAAACTCCTTGGACCTTGTCCCTTTTATCATTGAAAAGAGAGCAACAAGCTGATCACTTGATCATTTCTTCTTGATTTTGACGCTTGTTTAAAAACATGGCCTATTGAGTCCTCCATAGCCATTTCTTCTCAAAACACAAATATTTTAAGCAATATGAAGAAGAGAGCATATGTTCTGATCTTCTTCTTCTGGGCTTTCCTTACCATCATCACCCCTACTCTTGTCCAGTGGTCTGCCGCCGCTAGCTTGCATTTCGACAAGGCTTCAAATGGTAAGTGCTCATCTTATTAAGATTCATAAAACATTTAGTTTGCCCTTGCAAATTTGATCATCTATAATTATAGCTAATGTTTGCATTTTCAACGAGACTCAGGGAAAAGTGAAGAAATACAGTCAAGGAGAGTGATGGAGTTGTTCCGAGAAATTCATTGGCCCGGAAAGGCACCGCCTCCACCACCACCACCAAGTCCGCCACTATTACCACCAGCGCCGGCTCCAGATGACAAAGAGGCGAAGCAGGGTGGAAGATCAGAGGAGAGAGTAACATTAAAAGAGGCTTTTTCTAAGAAACTATACAAAAGTAGAAGGCTCCTAGAACACAGGAGTACTGAGTAAATTAGCAAGAGGGTGATTCAAAAACCTCTATATAATTATGATTGTTTTGTTGATATCAAATTTCTTGGAGGGGGGTATCCACAGAATCAGTACATAATAATGACATGTCTAGCATTACATACATAGCTACATTCTACAGCAATTTCAGTTTTGAAGTTGTATGAGCAATGGTTGCTTGATGAAATTAGGATCTCGATTAAGCAATGTGTTTTGAAAAAAATAAAATTCCCAAGTTCCGGATCAACAATGGATTTCAAAGTGCATTTTCACAACCTTCTAGCTCTATGGTTAAGAGTTTCACATACACTAACCTAATTTGCAAATCATAGGAGGCTTAATGTATGATATTGCTACTCAAAAATTTATTCAGCGGCAAGAATCTTTCTCAAAATTTTCCAATTCGCACAAGCTTTTTGTTGAAAGTATGGAATTTAGAATTGAATTTGCAGTTAATGGCGAGCTGAAGATTTCAAATATACTACAGAAGTATTTATTTCAATTATTCTTCTTTGTATAAATGAAAAAGGGCTCAACAGCCATAGGATACAACAAGTCAAGTGATCATCAATAAGTAAAGACCAGAAGAAACCACTTCATATTCCAGAATAACACAGCATTCTCTTAGTTTGAACATCAACCACCATAATAGTATAATACAATTCATGCACACAATTCGATTACACGAACAAATTGAGATACTCATCAACAGTGGTGTACTTGACATCAGGATAAAGCTCAGAAGCTTCCAGAGTGGTTGCAGGGTCAATCTCAACGTAAGTGTCGCCCTTCACTAACACCGCGTGGTTCACTGACAAAAACACATTGATTGGAACTGGGGACCCTGCAAAAAGATAAAATATTTAGTGAAAAACAGTGATTCAAAGGATAAGAACAAAAAATGTTATATTAATTGTAAGTAGTTTGGGTTGATTACCTTGAATGTCCTTCAAGATTTTTTCCTCAGGAACATAGGTCTTCTCGAGGGTCTTACCGATCTTCTTCTCCCAAAGGGGGACGAGTTCGTTGAAGGTGTAGACATTTTGAGGAGGCCTAATGTAGACAATCTTGTTTAGTGTTCTTGGGTCATCCACAGTTTTGATGGTGTAGGTTCCAATGTCATCTTCCTTGTTGTACACAACTAAATAAACAAAACATATGGACATTTAAACAAGATCTCAGGGGTAAATTGGGGAATAAAAAATCTGAAAAATTATATGAAGCTAGATGGATTGATGGAGAAGGTTGTTACCCTTGGTATTGCCATCGCCCATTATGACGACTTTGTCCTTGGGAGGAGGAGGAGCCATCTGCCCAGGCTGAGCAAGTGTGGTTAGATAGTAACCGGCAAAGCAGTTGGAGGGCACAAAGGTGTAGGGGATCCCTTCGGCCTCCACCGCTCGCCTTATTGCGGACTTGGCTGCAAAGGCCGACTTTGCGGGTTCCACTGCGGTTGTGCGGTCTACATCTATGCCGAACTCTGATGGCAAGAATCTCTGCAATATTTTTGTTCTTGTTATTAAAAAAGTTATGTACGTCAATGTTTATTTTCATTCTTAGTATGAGTTCTAGATTCATTCAGTTTCTAACGTAAAAGCTTAAGCTAGTGTGTAGCGATTTCAATATGCCTTGTATATTGTTGTTATTCTGTATGTACTCAGCAAAATTTTCTCATCAGAAGAAAAGGTCTCTATTGAACAATGTAGATGTTTTGAACTTAAAATCGACTCAATTCGAGTTGATCTGAAACATGCCCAAAGCCCGAAAATGACATCTAATCCAATGAACACAAGATCCCTTTTTCTTTCTTAGATGGTTGGTGTGTGTTTGAATGTTCAAAAGAGGAATGAATACTTGAGCTGATTTTTCAACTCCATATTCCAAATCAGCTGAAGCCTTAAGCAAAAAGTCCAAACAAAATAAACCATACATTAAATGAAATACAATCATGTTAATTGATTTTGTAAGATGTAAAAGTCCCCATTCTCCACCAACTCTTGTGAATTGAGAGTTGTCATTAAAATGTCCCCACAAGTCCCATCTCTCCACTATACATGGCAAATAATTATTAGCCATAAACTGAAGAAAATAACAGTATTCCTCTTCAACAAGATGACACCCACTAAAGTGATTTTGTCCTGAAAACACCCCCTTGCAATATTGACATTTCATCCGATATTTTGTCACTCACTAACCCACTTTATTCTCCCCTTCATTTTCTTTACATGGAAATTAATTAACTGTTGGCACTAGATTACGTTTAAGAATTATATTGACGGCAGCACAATCTATTGGACTACATTATAAAAATTAACCACTGGCAAAAATCTTCAAGTGCACTCGCAAGGTACATTTGTATAGCTTTTTGGTGCTTAGCAAATTTGTTTTTACACTTAAGCGTGCTATATGCATAATTATAGGCACGTAAAAACGCTTAAAATACTTTTTTGGTCATCATTATAAATATTAACAATATAACATTACTTGCGGATTGGATTAATCCAGGTAACAAAGTCACTTCACACAAATACTGCTACTACAATTGATCTAGGGAGAACTGACCTTGATATTGCCAGCTTCTTTAATGGCGGCAATGATCTTCGTCTGATCAGGTATCTGGAAGTTTCCGACAGTCGAAATCACCACATCCACCTGCTTAATTGCCTTCACCAAGCTCTCGTGATCGTTCAAATCACCCTGCGCCCCAATTCCCAGACATCAATTTAGTACCACAATTCAACCAATTCCATCAATTAAACGCAATAATAAAAATTAAATAACAAAATCGAAAGCTACTGACGAAGAGAAGAGTGACGCCGGAGGTCTTGAAGCCGTCGAGGAGTTTGCCCTTGACGGGGTCGGAGAGAGTGGCTTCACGCACAAGAGCGAAGGTGGGGTGTCCCTCTCTAACGCTCGCTTCCACCACGAATTTTCCGATGTAGCCGGTTCCACCGATCACCAGAATCTTGCTCTTCTGTTCAGCCATTGGATCCTTTTTTGGCGCTCTCAAGATCTCAACGTATCTGAATGGAGACAAGTGATAACAGAGCAGTAGAACAAGTTCATTTTTATGCTTGATGTTTGGGGAATCAAAATTACACTTCTGCCCTGGTAGGTGAGCACCCAAAATGCGTCATCCAAACGTTTTTGTATTTGGTCCAAAAAAGTGGTGGATCCACTTATTTCGACCCCCTGTGGTGACTGGTGAGAGAGATGATTGATGAATTTATTAAAAAGTTATTGTTTTTATTTTTTCTCAATTTTTTTGATGGAATATTTTTTCTCAATTCATTCCACTGAAAAAGGTAAAATAATTTATTAAAAATTTCAATTACCGGAATTATTAATTTTTTTTGGGCTAGAGGAAGATTATCAATTTCTGCAGTTTCATAAATGTAGAACAAAGAAATATATTTTGTAGGGGTATGAACGTAATGGTGGCAAATTCTAACACAACTTGAGAAAACTAATCCAATCGATCATCATCATCATATGGTCCAACACAATCAAAATTTAATAGAGTTAAGATAGAACACTCGTACCCTGAAAATATTAGAAAAATACGTCCAATAGATTTTAAGAAAACTGAAATTAAACCATGTGATAATAATAATTGGATTTAGTTAAAATACACTAAAATTGACCCACAACCAAAAAACAAATTATGAGATGATAATTGAAGCTGACCCAATCCGACTTGATGAAGCTCGAGAATAACACACGCTAGTCACAAGGATGTGTTTATTGAGAATAATCGACACACATGATTACAATCTGGATCGACAATGTCTCATTTTTCTCTCTTGCTTTTATCTTATCAAGTCTTGTGTACAAATCCCGTTTAAAAGATGAAATCGCTAACAAACTCGCTCTCTACTGGCTAGCACGGTCATTCTTGAAGAATCAACATAAAGTCTTGTGTACAAACCCCGTCTAAAAGATGTTGTTGTTGTTGTAACATTGTGATTTGAACTTTTTTTTGGATCAAAGCTAAGTTTATTTAGAAACACAGATTTGAGTGGTGATATGTAAACAAAATTTAGAAAACAAATGGATATAATTTTGCCTAAAACCTGCCATGAGGGTCACTTATTGACCAAAACTGTGTAAGCCCTTCCATTAAATTTTATTCCCAAATTATTATGGGTTTGAACTTTGGAGTTGTGAACTGCCCAATTTCTTATGGCTGTCTTGTAAAAGAAACCCTATTTCATGGGTTGTTCTACAACATTTATCATAATATTCAGCTGTCAAGAGGGACATTATTGTCCATACAAAATTATGCACCCGCTTTCCAAAAGAAATTTTATTCCCTGTAGTGGGCAGTGTGGACGCACAACATAACGGTGTTTCAAATTTTTAATTCAACCCATTACTCACAAAATACTGATATTAATGAATTAATGATACTTTTTGACGTTTTATTCATGAGGTTTAGGTGGTCATATACTTCATTCTAGAAGTCACAATCTAGATTCTAGGCCATATAGTAGATTGATTATCTTCAAAGTCATCCATTAATTTTAACTCGAATATCCATGTGGACGTGAGCTAGCCGTTCCTTTTGTAACCAAATTACAATAATAATTGCTTAAATTTTTTAGGTAGAAAAAGAGGCAAATATTATTACTTAAAGCTTAAAATTATGGGTGTGATGCTTTAATCAATTAAAAATATTGAAATCACAGCTTACCAGCATCATGATCAATGTCCAATTTCAAGTAGGCCACTTATCCGGCCCGTTGTTGCATGCTAAGTTCATAACTGTTTAAATATGTGGAGGTTAAATAAAATGAGGTCCATGAGGAAGAGGAGGAACTTAGCTAGGGTTCGTATGAAAAAATAAATAGTAAAAGAAATATAGAGTCACGTTCGGGTACACTATTTTTATACAGTAAAATATGTGAGCAAATTAGGAACGTTAGATTAAACAAATAAACGATCGAGATTAGACAATATGAGTTTAGTGAAAAATAGGAAAAAAGAGGCGGTTCATTTTATAGTGGCAACACGGATAAATAACCTAATTTTTCTATTCAAAGACGAAATTACGTACCCTTTTCAACAAATCTAGCCCCAAAATCAACGCTTATAATATTCCTAGATTTATCAATGACTTCTTCTACCGTAGTTTCATCGTCGTTATCTCTCTCGAGCCCAAATTCCATGCTCTTACTAACTCTTCTCCTTCTCTCCCTTTCTCCCATCAAACGACGAGTACGAACGAGGCTAGGTCCGGCTCCTCTTGAGTCTTTTTTGCCTCCACAAGTCGTCCCTCCTCCTTCCGCCCTTCTCTACTAGTCAGACTTGCTAGTATACGCAATCTACTTGTAAAAGTAAGCATAATTTTTTCTATAGTTCAAATTATAGTTAGTAAATAGTGAGTGATTAGGGCTTCTATCGCTTCTCTCTAGCTGGTGGTCCGGCCACCAAGCATCAACGATCGCCTAACAAATCAGCGGTCCTTCGCGGCTTCGCTTGTTCGCCGACGCAGCTTGTAGCAGTCCCTCTCTCATGTCTCTCTAGTAAGCGAGCTTCTCAAAAGACAATTACTACTCTAAATTGCTTAATTGGAAGAATATTTATTGTGTTAGGGTCTTTACCTATATATATATATATGTATGATTTATACAAAAAAATACCAAGGAAATAGATGTGAGCACTAAAGGATGGGGGCTAATATTAGTATGATCTTATTGGAACATATCTTGTTAGTTTTATTTGTATGTTAGTTTAGCTGGTTCAATAAATCATTGTGGGTAGTCTTGCTCTCAGAGTTTGCTAACAAAGAAACAAGCCTATACAGTTTTCAAGGAAGTATGCTGAATTATCTATTTTAATTGCACTCATCATTTATCATGGATTGCTCCTTTTTTGGTAAATAGTAATAGATGGTAATGTGTTTACATTTGATATGTTGTGTTTTTAAATTTAAAATTTATTTGGTTGGTCAATGCACACTCTAGTTAAATTGCTATTTTCGTCTACTAATCTAAATAGAAATTTAAATATAGTCGTTCCTTTGAATGGCCATTTGTGATTTTTGTTCTATACAATAAATTATAGTATTGTCAAAAGAAGTTGTCTTTAGCTGAAGTTTTTGTTGTAATTTTTTTTCTCACTTTGTACGTGCTCACATATGAAGAAAATGAAATAACAAACTGAGCCTGAACAAAAATCTAAGCTCGAATCGAGCTCAAGTCCGAGCCCGAACAAGTCTCTGAATAGTCGAGCCAAGTTTGAGCATTTCAATTCTTAGCTCGGCTTGACTCAGTTTGATTACAAGCCTGCTCAAGCCGGAAGTTGAACATTATAATCAACACAAACGTTGACCAAAGCATATATGCACTTGCCCCTTTCAGCACTCATACACTGCAGTCATATACATATATATATTATACAGAAAAGGAAAACAATTAATATAATTGAAACTATTAGTCGAGACCGATATAGAGAGTGTGGTTTCTCCTTAAACAAAAAGTCTTATTACAAAGCTAAGCGCCTATATATAAGGCTCAAGTAACGATTGGGAGGTGTGATTTGGTGGAGGTAATTAAGCTGGACGACGTCGTATAATCAGGCGTGTAGTTGTACGGCCGGCGGCGCCTGGGCTCTTCAGTTGGTTCGTTGATGAGTACTGGTGGCTCGTTTAGAAACGCCCACTTGCTCGCCATCCACCTACACGTACGTACATATATATTAATCCCAACCATCAGTTTAATGTTCAATGATCAATACACTAGCTAGGAGCTCGTTTAAAGACAAGCTCACCAGCAACAGCTTTTGTTTAAGCTGGAGGGGACGTCGTCGTCAAGATGATGATGATGATGATCATGTGACGAAGTTGTTGGCTCCATGGGCATGGACTCCGTTCTGCGGAACGCCATCTCCGTAGAAACCGAAGACATGGATTTGATGGAATCATCTTCCTCTTGTTGTTTTTTCTTGGATTTCCAGTATGCGTCTATCTCTACTCTCGTCATCGACCTGTTTCTCATGTATTTCACTGCATATATATATATATATATATATATATATATATATATATATATATATATATATATTATATTATACTCTATTAATTAAGGAGAAACATAGATCATATCATATCATATCATAGATTACGCTAGCAAAAACATATAATATATACATGTAATCATGTTACGACTTAATTACTTACCCTTCTTAGGATCATGAACGGGACAACTCCAACCTGACATTAAAGACCCCATTTCTGTTTTCTTCAAGTTTTTGCTAAGATAATACGCAGTATTATATAGAGTAGGGATGAGATCGATATATATAGATCGAGCTAGCTCCAAGATATGGACAAAACAAAAGCTACATATACATTTTTATAGATAGAAATTAGAAAAGGGGACGGAGCAGGCCAATTTAAAATTATTTTCGTTAGTTTGTTCGAGGGTACGTCGACCAGGACAAGCTAGGCCGCCCGTAACTTTAAGATATTTTATTGAGATTCTGTACGTTCATGTATATCTCCAATTATTTGTATTGTATGCATATGTAATATGCATGGTTAAAACCCTCAAATTTTGGAAAATGCTCATTATGAGCTAGTGATGATATTGATAAATACCACCGATATTCTAGCATTATCATGAATATATATGTACATATAGATAAGGAAGGGCCGCAACAAACCCTGAAATTTCACGCTTTTTTTGTTTCAGTTTAATTTCTTCATTAATCGGATCCATCATATATTAATTGGCACCAAATTTCCAAACCCCAAAGCGGCAAGCATACGTATAGATAACCAGTACTCCATATTCTTCTGTATTTGCACGAGAAAAAAATAAATTAAGAAAGAAATTTGTCATCAGATTTGACACAAGTTTAACACGTACATGCATTTCAGCTACGTGGCTCATCAATCGCGTATAATGACAATACAGTCTAATATATCCACTATACTCTACAAGATGCATGGTAATCTTTGCCTGCATATGATGTATATATTTCATACATAGCGTATTTTAAATATAATATTATAATTAAAATTTTAATAAAAAATAAATAAAAACAGATTACATCTGGGGTTTTATCCTCTCTTGATAATGTTAGTTTTTTGAAGTTTGGATTGGTAGATGTGAAAAATAATTGAAGAAATGAGGGTACAAAATTCCCATCTATTGAGAATAATAAAAGTGTATACAATAAGAGTTTAGATTTACTTTAAGGTCCAAAGACGAAACAATTGAATGTTGTTGGATCGTAACCGGTTAGCTAGAGCTTGGGAACTGGCTGTTAAGCTGTTCGCAAGGCAGCGGAAGAAAATATCGCAAGTATTAACAGGACAAAGTAAACACAGTTCCTTATAGAGGAACCCCACTACAACCAACTAGTTGTATGGGTAAACCTCTACCTCCGCTTGGAGGATTTTGAATGACTTACTTATATTATTGATTTGTTCCTTAGTTACAAACAACCAGATTCAAACTTCTCTGTTCCTATGAGTTCTACCTAACTCTAGCAACACTAATGAATCTTCTCAACTGAGTTCCTAGGCGAACAACAATCACTAAATAAGTAATTCAAACCTTACACTGAATCGCAGTTCCCTTTCTCTTGGCAACTTGGCTTCACCGTCGTCGAGATCAGACACTCGCCGCTGGGGACTTCTCTTCTTCTTTCTCTTTCTCTGTTGTGGCTATTTGTGAGTTCTGGGAGAAGTACTCAATCCGAGTACTATTCATTTGGCTTTATACTCGAGTGAACTTGGGCTTCAATCGCATCTTTCATTTGTGTCTGAAATGCCCTTTGCTTGATGCCCAAGTTGTACTTTTTTCACATGTGACTTCGATTTGAACTAGGTCAACTTCTTGTGATGATTGGACCGTTGGATCAATCGTGACAGTCTGCTCCTCAGACTGTGCCTTCATCCTGTCCAAGACAAGATCCCGTGATATGCGCTGATCGGTCCTTGTCTTCACATGTGAGTTCCCATGTCGTGGGAACTGTCCTCTTCAGAGTTCCTTTGAGAGAAACTCTTCATCGTGTAAACCTGTGTTCTCTGGTCATTCCTGGGAGTTCCCATTTCATGGGAACTTTCATTGTGTGCTTCGGTGATCTTTGATCATTCATGGAAGTTCTTTGCTCAACCTGTGTTCCTTAGAAATACTTGATCGAAGCACATTAGTTCCCTTATAGCGTTTGTCATTATCAAAACTCGGAGAACTGTATCGTTGTTTCGATGTTTAGAACCGGAGGTCCCAACATCGTTCCAACAATTTCCCCCTTTTTGATGATGACAAACCTATCACAAAAATCAGCAAGTATTTCAAAGCATGATATGCAGATGAGTTCCTACGCGTATTCCTAGGGAGCCACTTCTTGTGAATCACTGAGTTCGTACTTAGCTTTTTATGCAATTGTTCCCCCTTAGCTATAGCGTATTCTATGATATCTTTTCAACTTAACTCATCTCGCATTTTTTGTCTTTCCCCCTTTTGACATCATCGAAAACAAGTGAACACATAAGTAAGGAAAGAAAAGAACACGCAATCATACTAAAAACCATTCATTACTTAAGCGAAATATGTACATAGGAACACAAGAAACAATATTTGTGGGAACATTGAGGCTAGAAAAAAGAAGGAAAAAGATCATGGGCTTGGTGGGAACAGGGCATCACAAAGCCGTGTCAAGACTTGGACCAGCTTTTCTTGGCCTTGAGCTATTTTTTCTTGGTCCCTTGCCATCTTTTCTTGGTCCCTGGCCATCTTGTCGAGAGTGTTGGCAATGTGCACCAACACTGGAGTGTTTCCATCCTGGGTGCCTTCACCAGATGGCAGCCTTTCCTGTGCCTCCACTGGCTCAGAGTGGCGCATTTTCTAGACGACAGAAATGTCCAGTTCCCTTCCTATGGTGACCTCTTCTTTGGAAGTGTCGTAGAGGCCCTCACTAAGCAAGAGTTTCTTGATTAGGCCAGCGTAAGGGAGGGAGTGGGATTTGGAAGACATGCACTTCTCCATGTGCCCGAGAATTATGCGAGGAAGATTGATGGGCTTTTTGAGGAGGAAGTGGTAGAGGATAATGGCATCAGGGATGTTGATAACAAGGCGCTTCTCCTGGCGAGGGATCACCATGTTGATGATGAATTGATGGGCCAGCTTTGCAATGAGGGACAAGTGATGGGTAGAGGTGCCAGTGGTGGGAACACGACCCTCATAGATCGTGTTGTAGACCACCTCGCTGTCGTAGTCGCCCCAGCTCTTGGCGGGAAGTTCCTGGAGGCCCTGGACAGGAACTTGTAGTTGAAGGCGGATTGTGGATGTGGTGAAGATGAAGTCATCGCCTTCGAGGGAGAGAGTTCCCTTGGTGCCGTTGTCGTGGACCACAAAATTATTGTAAAATCGGCGCACCTGAGCGGGGTCAATACTCACAGCCTCGCCACACATATGTTACCATCCTTGGGCCTTGATCAGTTCCCATAGTTGCCCTAGCCCTTGTTCGGTGAGCTGTGCTTCTAAGAGGATGAGAGGGGGAAGGAGCTTGCGATTCTCAGAGATGTGGATTTTCTGTGCCACATGTCCTTTCCCTTTCTTCTTTGTGTTCCCCCTTGAGACCGTAGTCTTTCCTTTTTGCTGAGGGGGTGCAGCCGCTTCGAGCAGCAGAGGCCGGTTCCTTTCTTCTTGGACCTCTGCCGACACCACCATTTGGTGTCCGGGAGTTGGGATGCCGGAGGGCTCAGTGACATTGGTGGCCTCCTCATGGTCCTCAGCGTCATCGCTGGAGGTCCCTTTATCTTCGGAGGAGGCGAGCCCTGTTTCTTCCTCGTTATCTTCGTGATGATAACTGCCGTGCCCAACATCATCAGTTGAGGCTGGGTTCCCTTCTTCTTGGGCCATGCCTCCTTGGTTTTCGGAAGGCCCTTTGAGTGCGCCTTCGAATTCTTCTTCGAGGGCTTTGAGTTGAGCTTCCTCTTCAGCAGTTCCCATGAATATGGGCGGCAGTTCCTTGGCCTTTTTGCGAGCGATGACTCCAATGTGGAGATCATCCTCGTCAGAATCAAGGTCGATGGGTTTTTTGGGCCAGAGAGGAGGACGAGAGTTTTTCGGTGGTGGGAGAAGATGGGGGAGGAGAATTTTGTGGAGTTGGGACCTTGTGCGTGGAAGGAGGAGGAGTAGGGGTTTGAGCCTTGGGACTTGAGGTCCCAGGGGCAGATTTTGAGGTGGGTGATTTGGCAATGGGGGAGGTGGGTGGGGGAACTCTGGAGGAGGAGGATGGTGGAGGAGTGTTTTTTGGTGAAGAATGAGGGAGGTTGGAAGTTCCCTCAGTAATGGGAAGAGAGGAAGGGGAAGTTGTGAAATCGGTTTGAACATGAGGTGGTGGAGGTTGATGCTGGGATTGAGAGTTCCTAGAGGTGGAAGGAAGGGGAAAAATGAGTGGGGGTTTTTCGACACAGGAGGTGGGTTTGGAGCAGTTAAGGTACTCGTCGAATCTGAAGTAGGATTTTTTCTTCTCGGAGTAAAGAGAGGGGGAGGAGATCTCGGAGTGTTTTCGTTTTGAGGATTTGTGTTTGGATTTTGAGGAGTGATGTTTGAATTTTGAGGGATCTTTGGAGGAATGTTTGGATTTTGGGGGTTTTGATTTTTCGTGTTTAGATGGGGGTTCGGATCCAAAACTGTCGACGATGATGGTTCCGGAGGAAGAGGGTGGTGGAGGAAGGGTGGAGGTCGGCGGCGCTGGAGGTTGTGCTGCCGAAGGAGGAGGAAGAAAAGGACTCACATAGTTGTAAAGTCCCTCGATGAGGACGTCGCGAAGGGATGGATCTTGCTCCTTTTCGACGTCGTTCATCATTGTGATGAAAAGGGTTTTAGGGTTGTTGAGAATCCATTCCTTCATTTGTTCATAAGAGTGGGCTGGAGCCATTGTAAAGCTTTTTGGGAGCTGAGGAGATTTGGAGGTTTGCTTGAAATGGGTGAAAGGGAAGTTGCAGAAAGGGAAGAGTTGTAGAGGAGAATGAGAGAGATGGGCCCAAAAATGGCAATTTGGGGTTATGAAGGGAGAGAGAAGGCAAGGGGTAGAAAGGGAAGTTAGAATCCTCGATAACCGTTGGCCAATGAATGTGGAGGAACGTTTCAACTTCCGTAGTACACTTTTGACACGTGTTGCTTTCTTCCAAGGGAAGTCACTTCGAGAGATTCAAATGCTTGGCCCATAATGCTTCGAATTCTGACACAATTTTTCGTTTCCCAAGTGACGTTTCATTTCTCAGATCCAGTGTTTCTCTGCTTTTGCCTGTCAGTTCCCATGATCTTTGGAAAGGTCATATTGAGTGGAGAGGTTAAGGGAACTCACACTCAATTTTCTTTGTGAGGGTAGGGAACGCAAAAGAGAACCAGACAATTGCAACTCGATTAAGGGATAAAGAGTTTGGCTCATAAGAAGCGTTTGTCTGGTCCTTAGCTTAGGGTAGGTTTTATGATCAACCGTCATAGTGGCTTGTAAAGAGGGTTAGAGGGAACTCTGATTGATCATTTTGGGACAAAAGAAATAAAGTTCCTCTATACATGTCAAGCTCTAGACTAGTAATATGGCAAAATGAAAGCAATGAGTCCTTGTTCCCTATCATGCATTTCCATTTAGACTAATCAAGCATTGAGGGAGAGACAAACAGGGACTTGTTTAGTTTAGAGTTATCATCCCTAGAAGCATTCGAAAACGCTGGTAGGGACGTCTGTCTAAAGCTTTGGTGAGAATGTCCGTAATTTGCTCTTCCGTTCTACAGTGTTGCATAGAGATGTTCCTATTTTCAACATTGTCACGTAGAAAATGATGCCTAATGTCTATGTGCTTAGTCCTAGAATGATGCACAAGATTTTTGGAAATGTTAATGGCACTAGTGTTATCACAGAGTATAGGAACTGGGCCAAATGACATACCGTAATCCTGGAGTTGGGACTTGAGCCATAAGACTTGGGAACAGCATGATGCGGCAACCACGTATTCTGCTTCAGCTGTGGAGAGTGCCACTGAATTTTGCTTCTTGGATCCCCATGAGACTAAGCATGACCCAAGGAACTGGGCCATTCCTGATGTGCTCTTTCTATCAACGAGGTGCCCAGCGAAATCTGCATCTGTATAAGCAATGAGCTCAAGGGAATTGTTCCTTGGATACCAGAGACACAACTTGTCGTTCCCCTTGAGGTACCTGAAAATCCTCTTCACCTCTTTCAGGTGTGATTCTTTGGGGTTAGCTTGAAAACGTGCACATAAGCACACTGAGAACATAATATCAGGCCTACTGGCAGTTAAGTATAGGAGAGAGACAATCATACCTCTGAAGTTCCTTTGATCGACACTTACCCCTGTTTCATCGGCATTGAGCTTGGAGTTTGGTGAGATGGGAGTGTCGATGAGCCTTGAGTGGTCCATCCCATACTTGACTAGCATTTCTCTGATGTATTTCTGTTGATGAATCCTTGTTCCCTCCTTTGTTTGAGATATCTGGAGTCCTAGGAAGAACGTGAGTTCCCCTATGAGACTCATCTCAAACTCACTACTCATGAGGTCCTTAAATTTCTCTACAAGAGTTTCGTTAGTTGCTCCAAACACAATGTCATCAACATAAACTTGAACAATCAAGATATCCTTAGACTCTTTCTTAAGAAAAAGGGTTTTTTCTATGGAACCTCGAAGGTACCCATGAGACAGAAGGAACTGAGCAAACCTGTCATACCATGCTCGAGGAGCTTGTTTAATTCCGTAGAGGGCCCTCTCCAGGAAGTAGACGTGATTGGGTAGCTTCTCATCTTCGAATCCTGGGGGTTGAGCGACGTATACTTCTTCTTTGAGGTGCCCATTTAGAAAGGCCGTCTTCACATCCATCTGGTATAGCTTGAATCCTTTGTGGGCTGCATAGGCTATGAGAAGACGGATGGCCTCGATCCTTGCAACTGGTGCGAAGGTCTCGTCATAGTCGATCGCCTCTTCTTGTCTGTAGCCTTGAGCAACCAAACGAGCTTTGTTCCTAGCTACGGCTCCAGTATCATCGAGCTTGTTCCGAAAGACCCATCGAGTTCCTATGATATTTTTGTTTTTGGGCCTAGGAACTAGCTTCCACACCTTGTTCCTCTCAAATTGGTGTAGTTTTTTCTTGCATGGGTTGGATCCAGTCTGGGTCCTTTAGGGCTTCTTTGATGCTTTTTGGTTCCACCAGTGAGACAAAGGCGTTAAAGGCACAAAAATTATTGAGAGAGGAGCGAGTCAGAACACCTTTGTCATATGGAGTGATGATGTTGTCAATAGGGTGATCTCTCTTTTGGTGGTAGTTTCTTGTTCGAATGTTTGAGACATCAACATGTTCCCTTGACTCTTCTTCATCTGTGTCTTGAGCCTCCTCTTCCTCAGGGGAACAGTTGTGCTCAACTTCTTCGCTGGGACTTTTGTCAGGATTTTCTATGGAGTTCCCTCGTTGTTCCCCTTGAACACTGGATTCTGGCACACTTTCACCTTGGGGAACAAGAGAGTTCGATGCATCTTGCGGTTCTTCTGTTGAGGAGGGAACTTCAAAGGAGCTTTGATCTGTGGAGTTTTGTTCTCCTTCGTTGTTCCCTGATTGTGGGGCATGGTTCCCACTTGGATAGTCTTCATCTCTCTTTCTTGGTTCATCCTCGTCGTCGTAGTCTTCTTGTCTGACCAGCTTGAACAGAGTTCCCTTTCCTTGGGCTTCTGTTCCCATCTTTACAGATTTTTCGTCGAAGATGACATGAATGCTTTCCTCGATCTTCTTGGTCCTCTTGTTGTATACCTTGTACGCCTTGCTTTGGGAAGAGTATCCCAGGAATATCCCTTCATCGCTTCTGGGGTCAAATTTTCCGAGATTGTCCTTCCCATTGTTGTGGACGAAGCATTTGCATCCAAAGGTCCTTATATGAGAGATGTTTGGCTTTCTTCCTTTGATCAACTCGTAGGATGTCTTTTTTATCATGGGCCTTGTCATTGCTCGATTCAGAATGTAAGTAGCTGTTGAGATGGCTTCAGTCCAGAAACTTGGAGGAACTCCACTCTCTAGCATCATGGTCCTTGCCATGTCTTCCAAGGTTCTGTTTTTCCTTTCCACCACACCATTTTGTTGAGGAGTGCGAGGAACTGAGAAATTGTGGGATATGCCATTGTTGTCAGAGTACCTTAGGAACTCTGAGTTCTTGAACTCAGTTCCGTTGTCAGATCTGAGTGACTTGAGCTTGATTTCCATGCTTACTTCCATCTTCTTGATTAGTCTCTCGAACTCTTTGAAGGTATCTGATTTTGATCTCAAGAAAAGTACCCATGTAAATCTCGAAAAGTCATCAATTAAGACATACATGTACGTTTTTCCTCTGTAGCTTTCAGTGTCCATGGGACCACAGAGATCCATGTGTATTAGTTCCAGTGGTCTTGTAGTGCTGACCACCTTCTTGGGTTTGAACGAGCTCCTGGTCTTCTTCCCACGAACACATGCTTCGCACATCTTGACTCCTTCAAGGTTGACTCGTGGGAGGCCTATGACTAGATCTTGTAGATAAAGCTTCAAGATTTGATTGATGCCTGCATGTCCTAACCTTCGGTGCCAGAGTTCCGTTTCATTGAGGGAACTTGCCAAGCACAGTTTCCTTGGTGGCTCAAATTCTGTATCCACCACATAAATGTTGTTGGATCTTCTTCCCTTCAGGATAATTTTGTTGGTCTTCTTGTTGATCACCAGACACTCTTTTGAATCAAAGGTGACAATGTTGTTCCCTTGATCGCATATTTGAGAAACGCTCAAGAGATTGAAACCTAGATCTTTCACCAAGTTAACGTTGCTGATCTTGATTGATTTGTTGAGTAGCACTTCCCCTGTTCCTATGATCTCCCCTTTATTTTTGTTGCCAAAGGACACGTGACCTCCTTCGGCCTTTGGGTGGAGTGAGGTGAGGTTGTATTTGTTTCCGGTCATGTGGTTAGAGCATCCACTGTCAATGAACCATGTACTGTTCCCCCTCACTGCCACCTACAAGAAAAGTTAGTTTTTGAGGACCTAGGCAAGATGATTCTTGCCTGGTCCCTTGCAAGGGAAGACATTCTCAAATGGCACATAATCAACAATGTTAATGTCACGAGAGTACTCATTATAGGCAAAGTTCCTATGGTTGTTTCTTTTAGTGGGAACTCTAGCAGGCTTGTTGGTTTGATGATTCTGCCTGTTCCAGTACTCGTGGTTTCTCTGGGCTTGGGCCTTAGCTTTGGGACAGCTTTCCTTGTAGTGCCCATGAGCACCACAGTTCCAGCAGGTCTTATAGTATTCTCCTAGGTAGTACTTAGGATGGGGTCTCTGTATCCTGTTCCTATCCATAGTCTCCTTGTTGTATACTCTAGACTTATTTCCCTTGGCTATTTGAACATACAACTTATGTCCAGTGTTCCCAGTGTAATAATCTGCTTCTCCATTCACCCCACTTTCCAGAACACGGATTTTCTCTTCTAAGTGTGCATTTTTTTGTTTCTCGCACTGAAGCTCTAAGGCCCTACACTCATTGATCTCTTTTTCACTCAAAGGGGACTTTCCTTTTCTAGGGCTCTCTGATTCATACCCTATTCCGTGTCTAGCAGGGACAAACTTGGTTTGGGAACTAGAGGCTTCAGAGTTCCCTTTTGTTTTACTTAAGTTTTGTAGAAGGGTGTTCTCATCACTTTCTAGAGTTTTAAGCTCATCTTCAAGTTTTACGATGTGAGACAAATAGGACTGAAGTTTTTCTAGAAGGGACACACAGTTGGGACATGGCTCAAGACCAACTAGTTCAGCATTTGTGTGTTCCGATTTTTCCAACTTCTTTTGCAATTTAATGTTGTCTTTAACAAGGCTTGAAAGAATTTTTAGCAACTCAGGCTTTTCATAATTATTCAAGGAAGCAAGAACGGATTCAGTAGTTACCTCACTGGGTTGTTCCCCAGTGGTGTCTCCTATGGCCATTGCACACATGTCAGGTGATGCCCAAGATTCGGGATCTTCGTCTTCGTCATCGTCCCAGGTGGCGATGTAGGCCTTTTTCCCTTGCTTACGGTCGTTATTTCCCAGTGGGCACTCCTTTGCGAAGTGTCCCTTTTTGTAACACTTGTAGCATGTGACGTCCGAAAGATCCTTCTCAGCAGGTTTTCTTTGGGAACTCTGTCCTTTCTGTGAGTTCCCATTTCCCTTTTTGAACTTTCCCTTGTAGAAGGATCGAAGGGCCCTTGTTACGAGGACTAGTTCCTCATCCTCTTCTTCTTCAGATTCTTCATGTTGCTCTTGAACAGACTTGAGCACCTTTTCGAGTTTGAGGGCGATCCCTTGGTGTGCTCTCTTTTGCTCCTTGTCATCTATCTTTCTTTTCTCATGTCCCACCAGTTTTCCAAAGACCTGGTGAAGCATAAGAGTTCTGTTTTCAGGGTTCTCCTTGAACATCGTTCTTTCATTTGCCCACTCTCCAGTCAGCCCGTTGAAGAGTTGTTGAACCTTCATTTTATCAGTGATTTCCTCCTTAGTGATCCCAAGACCAGCCATCTTAGTGCAGAGTCCCTCGAAACGGGATTGGTAACTATCGACTGATTCTCCCATTTCCATTTGGAAATTGAAGAACTCCCTCCTCGCATTCATCTGAAGATCTTCTCGGAGGTTTGAGTTCCCAATGTGCATTTGTTGGATGGCTTCCCACACTTCCTTCGCTGTGTCTAGATTTGCCACCCTATCACAGTCTTGCACCGTCATAGCGTTCTTGAGGTACTGTATGGCCTTGAAGTTGGCCTCCATACACTTATACTCATTTGGCCCCCATTTGGAGAGGTCATTCTCAATAGCTGGATCAATCTTGAAGTTCCCTTTCTCTATAACGCACCAAGCCTGGTAGTCCTGGCTGCGCATCCAATTTTTTATGTCGCGTTGCCATACTTCGTATCTGACAGTGATGAGCCTTGGTGGCTTGCTGTTGTTGTGACCGACTTGGGTGAGTTCGCGAGCCATTTTGAAACCTGCGATGCTAACACAAATCTAGAGCAGCCTGGCTCTGATACCAATTGTTGGATCGTAACCGGTTAGCTAGAGCTTGGGAACTGGCTGTTAAGCTGTTCCCAAGGCAGCGGAAGAAAATATTGCAAGTATTAACAGGACAAAGTAAACACAGTTCCTTATAGAGGAACCCCACTACAACCAACTAGTTGTATGGGTAAACCTCTACCTCCGCTTGGAGGATTTTGAATGACTTACTTATATTATTGATTTGTTCCTTAGTTACAAACAGCCAGATTCAAACTTCTCTGTTCCTACGAGTTCTACCTAACTCTAGCAACACTAATGAATCTTCTCAACTGAGTTCCTAGGCGAACAACAATCACTAAATAAGTAACTCAAACCTTACACTGAATCGCAGTTCCCTTTCTCCTGGGAACTTGGCTTCACCGTCGTCGAGATCAGACACTCGCCGCCGGTGTAACACCCCGTTCCTACCCTGGAGGTATTATCGCCAGTAACCCCGATTAAGACTAAACCGAAGCTACCCAAGGCTTTAAACTGACTGCACAAACTAAAACAAACATTACAACGGAATAAATACAATTGGTCTTTTACAAACCTTAACCCAAAAAGAACTAGTAAATAATTAGAACAACCTTCTATTTAAACAAAATCTTCATCAAGTCTTCCTTGATTTCTTACTTCTGAAACTCAGCTTCGCTTTGAAGTAGTTCAACCATGATCTTCACTCAAGTATAGCCATTGGAAACCTTTCTTCAACTTTTGGAGCTTTAAACCTCTGAATCCGCCTCTTGAATCAACTTCCAAAAAGAACCTGATGTGTCGTAAACCAACGGCGGACACCAGCCGATCATATAAAAGAAAAGAAAATGGACGGGTTAGTCTAATGAAAGACTAGCAAGCGGAGAATCTAACTTGGTTCTTATGGTTGTAACTAAACATATTGGCATCCAAATCCGAATAAACTCGGATTATAATCCAACAGTTAGCAGTCTTATAGAAAATAAGAAGGAGACTCGCATAATCAAGAGAGAGAACACCACCGCTTGTGGTTTCTTTTAAGAAGCATAAACAATTGTTGGGAATTCATATTAATCACATAACATTTTGAAAAGCCTCCATCGACTAATCAGATTGACTTAATCAAAGTTTGATTAAGAATCATTCATAACCGGGAGTAAGAATGGTTATCGAATAGACTAACCATCCGAGTACATTAATGTGCCTAACGCACTTATTTTTATTACTTTCATAACTTTTCACAAACATGTTGGTAACTTTTAAGCGGCTAAAACCGCAGAGAATCCACCTGTACATGGAGACGTCAAGATGAGAGGGGTGAAATCCATGATCATTGACGAACACCTAGTACCAATTTGCACTTAGCTAGAGTGCATAAACACCTCTTCCAGCGTTGAGTGAGGTATGAGTCATGACCCGAATGTTGGGATACGAGAGTAACGAGCTAAACCTCCCAACATAGACTGTGTTATAAAGAGGTCATCGGAGACCTGGCTCCTACCCCTAAAAAACTAACTTACTTCACCATAATGTCTCAGCATGAGACAACATACAAGGCCACACATAACGGACCTAAATCCAGTTCTAACGTGAAACTGAATAAACAACATGGTCATTATTTCTAACAAATATAACGACCTATCATATTTTATTAATCATACAAGTTGTTCCCAACGCAAATATTAAATGGGATCCAATTCCTCATTTAATAACAATAACACAAGAGAGAATCGTCCACTTGCCTTATAAGGCGTGCTCGACGTCCTTAGCAATTCCAACAGTAATCTGTATCATCCTTCTGAAAAATATAACAAAAGGATTTCTCAACAACGAGCTCACAAAAACACTTCTTAGTTGTATTCTCAACTCCCACAACTTCCTAATCGATAAACGATTTAATTTCCGAATATCGATATATAATAAATCCTTAGTAATCATGCTTCAAGGAGCCATCTTGGCGGAATTATAACTAATTATCCGCTTCAGTTTTGAAACAATTTTCTAAATAAAAATTGTTCATCAGCAACAGTTCTTAAAGATTACCAAATCTCATATCAAACGGATTAACAACGAATCCTGAGTAATTATCCGAAGTCCTTTACCTGCCAATCGGTAATCAAAACTTGTCTTCGCTATAACGGAAGATCCGGACGTCCGTTTCTAGAGCGGTTCGAACCTGTGGAACCGTATCAACGTCAAGATTATAAAAACCATAAATTTAATTATCAAAGCGAAACCAAAAGTGTAATATTCGAGTTCCGTTTTTCCTTCTAGGATAAAAAAAAAAAAACGAGTTTCGGGGTCTACAAGAAACCGAACAAGTAACTCGATTTATTAATCCGTTTGGATAATCACAATGTATATATAGATATTTCTATCCAAAAAGCCTAATCCTATCCTTGACTAATTCCATTCTTTCAACACTAAGCTAGATCACATTTTTAGTTGGTTAATATCGTAACCAAAATTCTTATCTTAAGTAATAGTGATATCTTTAATCGCCAAAATTCTATCTTAAGACAATATTGATATCTTTGATCGCCCTTCTTAACAAACCGAGCCCTCATTCAAAGTCACCTCCATCTTCACGATCAAACTAAAGCTCTCCTCTGCCTTCAACCCCGTTTCTTCCGCTACCTTCTCCTGTAAGCCCGAACGTGCCGTCCGACGATTCTGGTGGAGAATACACCTCCCGCAAGCCACACCGTCCTCATGATCGTTTCGTTTGCTAATTCCGGCATCACGATCCACCGTCGGAGCCGGTATTCTGTTCAAGTTTGTAACCTGTGGGCTGCGCTGCTTGGCCTGGGCGATGCCCTCACCTCGGATTGGCCTGGGCAACGCCCTCGTCTCGGACCATCACGCCGTCGGAGGCTATTTCCGTTCGACCACAACGTTGTCATCGTCTTCGCTTTGCCGATTCACTAGTCGCCTCTCCTTGCCGGCGTTTCTGGGTAACGATCCACACCTAAGTGCACCTCCTTGTTGTTTCTGAATACGGTGTTGGTCTGTTTTTCAGGGGAACAATCGAGTATATGGGTAGGATTTTGTTTAGTGTAATTAGGGGTGATCGGTTTTCGAAATTGCTCAGATTGAGAGCTAGGTGGTCTAGTTAATACTCGTCCTTTTCATTTCTATATATATAGGTTAGTATATATCTTGTTAGAGCTAATTAATATATGTCTACGTTAGTGTTAATTAATTAGTCATCGTTTGGTTAGAATTATATATATACTGGTTCGTGAGATACGTATTATAATCAATAGATGTACAATTTGTTGTGTATTATTATAATGAAATAGCTAGTTAGTAGGAGTTTTAATAGGTAAATTAGATTCAGAGGTTTTGAACGTATATTAATTTTGTACAGAGAAAGTAATCTTGGGCATAGAACGAGTCATGTTTGTTGTCAAAAAGTCGTTAAGGAGGACGAGGGTCGTAATTAATGTAGTTATATGTGTTGATATTTCTTTTAGGGAATCGATATTGCTCACATTCTTAATTCCGTCTTCTTTGGAGGATCCCTAGTTTCGAGGTAAGTCGGTTTTCGACTTGCTCGGTTCTTCTCTCCCTTGTTAGATTGCGTATCGATATTGTAGGGCGGGTTTTGGGAACTAGTCCCGAATGCCTTTATAAACTATTTGAACTTCTTGTATTATTGTGTGTAAAATGGTTTGAACATGTTTTATCGGAAGGATATTTTTAGAACGTTTTCTCTGTGTTGGTACCGTTTCCGACACGGCCCATCGTAGCTGGTGTTGAGGAAGTGTTGGCTACTTTGACCCGTGTGACTGGGAAAATCGTGCCCCTTCAATACGAAAATTATTATCTGTGTGTTTTTGGCAAGTGCTCCAGTGGAGGCTTAGCCAGGGGTTAGAAGGGAGATTGTGAAGTGGAGTGGGAGGGCCTGCCTCTGCACTCGGCGCGGTGATGAGCGCCTTGGAAGTCGGATTACGGAAAAGGAGGAATTGCTTTGCTATGGGATTGTGATTGTAAATGCGTATGTGACTTGTGTGACTGATATAACTAATTTAGGTATTGGCCTTTAGAGTTATGATTGCGATTGTGGATTTGTATGCTGACTTTGGAAATGCTTTCAAAACGTTCTGCAATTTCCGTATTCTTTCTAGCTTGGTAGATTAGACGCTGACCCTTCGGGGAACATTTTTCAGTTCCAGGTATGAACCAGGGAGCCGTGCAGGAACCGAGGCAAGATGGCGGGCCGGAGCGGTAAAGAGCGCGTGTCATAGTGGGATCGGTTTATATTAGTTATTTATATTAGTTAGAATTTTGATTTTAATATTTGTTAGACGGAGTTGATATTTTGTTTCGGTTATTATCTTTTTGGTTCAGATAGTTTAGTTTCAGTAGGCGTTGTGACGTATTTGATTATTTATAATTTTCGGGGATTCATGCATGATACGTTTTTCTAAGTTTTACTAAATAAAGGTTGGATGTTTTATTATGTTTTCTCGTCGTGCCCGAGTTGTAAGGTCCTACAGTGTAGTTGTCAACCTAAATAATAGTACCTGGTAAGGTCTATTTCCCAATAGCGCCTCGACGGAAGTCGGGGTGTTACAAATTGGTATCAGAGCCAGGTTGACAACAGGGCACATGGAACTGACCAACAAAGAGTACCCGAGGTCCAACTTAAAACCAAAACCGGCCGGTGTTTTCAAAATGTTTTAATTTGGGTAGGCATGTTGCATATTGGGGGGTAGGTGACACGTCGCGACTCCGCCCCATCAGCCGAAGGACCTCACGTAGAATAGTAAGAATTAGGTTGATAAATAGAATTATCCTACTCATGATTTGGAGTTGGCAGCTGTAGTAAACGCTCTGAAGATTTGGCGTCATTACTTGTATGGGAGTACCTGCAAAGTGATGACAGATCATAAGAGCCTCAAGTATATCTTCACTCAGAGGGAGTTGAATATGCGATAGAGGAGATGGCTTGAGTTACTGAAAGATTACGACCTTGAGATCCTTTACCATCCAGGGAAAGCGAATGTGGTCGCTGATGCCCTTAGCAGAAAGACGCCTCAGGAGAGTATGCTGTCTCATCTGACGGCTCAGCCAGAGTTGCAGAGAGAGCTGATGAGGTACGGAATTAAAGTACAGATTCAGCGTTACCAGGGCAGTCTGAAAACCCTAGAATGTCGGCCGTCTTTATTTGAGGAAATAAGGCAGAAGCAGGAAGATTGCCCGATGATTCAGGATTTGAGGCAGAGATTGAGCCGTGGAGAGGCACCCGACTTTTCGGAGAGAGCAGATGGTATTTTGTGTTTACGTGGTCGGATTTGTGTGCCTCGAGATGCAGATTTGAGGCAGAAGATTTTGCAAGAGGCTCATGCTACACCTTACTCAATCCACCCCGGGACGAGTAAGACGTACAAGGATTTGCGACAGTTTTATTGGTGGGATGGCATGAAGCCGGATGTAGCGAGATTCGTCGCTAAATGTCAGGTCTGCCAGCAGGTGAAGATCGAGCACCAGAGACCCGGAGGAATGCTTCAGTCGCTTCCTATTCCAGAATGGAAATGGGAGGACATCTCCATGGATTTTGTCACCGGTCCGAGACTCAGTAGAGGTCATGATGCCATTTGGGTAGTGGTGGATAGACTGACGAAGACTGCTCGTTTTTTGCCTATCAGGGAGACATGGCAAGTGAGCAAGTTAGTGGAGGTGTTTATTAATCAGATAGTTAGGCTGCACGAGAGTGCCTAAGACGATTGTGTCGGACCGAGATGGGCGTTTTACTTCCAGATATTGGCAGCAAGTGCATGAGGCATTAGGGACGAGATTACATTTTACGACTGCTTATCATCCGCAGTCGGACGGTCAGACAAAGAGGAAGATTCAGACGCTAGAGGACATGCTGAGGTCCTGCGTATTAGACTGGGGAGGTCAGTGGTCGGATCACTTGACTTTGGTAGAGTTTGCCTATAATAACAGCTGGCATTCGTCGATTCAGATGGCTCCTTATGAGGCCTTATATGGTCAGATATGTAGGACGCCGCTGTGTTGGGATGATCCCTCGGATGGAGTAGGAGAGAGGCCACAGATGATTGAGGAGACGATCGGGAAAGTGGCCTTAATCAGAGAGAGAATGTTAGCTGCTCAGAGTCGCCAGAAGTCCTATGCAGACAAGAGGCGTAGACCGTTGGAGTTTGAGGTCGGAGCCCATGTTTGGTTGAGAGTATCGCCTACCCGCGGGGTAAGGAGATTCGGGGTGAAAGGAAAGCTGAGTCCCCGATACATCGGTCCGTTCGAGATTCTGGAGAGAGTAAGCGAGGTGGCTTACAGGCTAGCATTGCCGCCTGCCTTGGAAGGAGTGCACCCTGTATTCCATGTGGCACAGTTGAGACAGTATGTCCCGGATCCTAGTCACAGACTGAATTATGAGGATTTGGTGGTAGAACCAGATCACACTTTCCGGGAACAACCGCTGAAGATTTTAGATCGACGAATGAAGAAGCTGCAGAACAAGGAGATTTCGCTGGTGTTGATTCAGTGGTCTCGACGGGGAGTTGAAGAGGCCACTTGGGAGACAGAATCCAGAATGAGTGAGACCTAAATTAAAACATTTTGAAAACACCGGCCGGTTTTGGTTTTAAGTTGGACCTCGGGTACTCTTTGTTGGTCAGTTCCATGTGCCCTGTTGTCAACCTGGCTCTTATACCAATTTGTAACACCCCGACTTCCGTCGAGGCGCTACTGGGAAATAGACCTTACCAGGTACTATTATTTAGGTTGACAACTACACTGTAGGATCTTACAACTCGGGCACGACGAGAAAACATAATAAAACATCCAACCTTTATTTAGTAAAACTTAGAAAAACGTATCATGCATGAATCCCCGAAAATTATAAATAATCAAATACGTCACAACGCCTACTGAAACTAAACTATCTGAACCAAAAAGATAATAACCGAAACAAAATATCAACTCCGTCTAACAAATATTAAAATCAAAATTCTAACTAATATAAATAACTAATATAAACCGATCCCACTATGACACGCGCTCTTTACCGCTCCGGCCCGCCATCTTGCCTCGGTTCCTGCACGGCTCCCTGGTTCATACCTGGAACTGAAAAATGTTCCCCGAAGGGTCAGCGTCTAATCTACCAAGCTAGAAAGAATACGGAAATTGCAGAACGTTTTGAAAGCATTTCCAAAGTCAGCATACAAATCCACAATCGCAATCATAACTCTAAAGGCCAATACCTAAATTAGTTATATCAGTCACACAAGTCACATACGCATTTACAATCACAATCCCATAGCAAAGCAATTCCTCCTTTTCCGCAATCCGACTTCCAAGGCGCTCATCACCGCGCCGAGTGCAGAGGCAGGCCCTCCCACTCCACTTCACAATCTCCCTTCTAACCCCTGGCTAAGCCTCCACTGGAGCACTTGCCAAAAACACACAGATAATAATTTTCGTATTGAAGGGGCACGATTTTCCCAGTCACACGGGTCAAAGTAGCCAACACTTCCTCAACACCAGCTACGATGGGCCGTGTCGGAAACGGTACCAACACAGAGAAAACGTTCTAAAAATATCCTTCCGATAAAACATGTTCAAACCATTTTACACACAATAATACAAGAAGTTCAAAATAGTTTATAAAGGCATTCGGGACTAGTTCCCAAAACCCGCCCTACAATATCGATACGCAATCTAACAAGGGAGAGAAGAACCGAGCAAGTCGAAAAATGACTTACCTCGAAACTAGGGATCCTCCAAAGAAGACGGAATTAAGAATGTGAGCAATATCGATTCCCTAAAAGAAATATCAACACATATAACTACATTAATTACGACCCTCGTCCTCCTTAACGACTTTTTGACAACAAACATGACTCGTTCTATGCCCAAGATTACTTTCTCTGTACAAAATTAATATACGTTCAAAACCTCCGAATCTAATTTACCTATTAAAACTCCTACTAACTAGCTATTTCATTATAATAATACACAACAAATTGTACATCTATTGATTATAATACGTATCTCACGAACCAGTATATATATAATTCTAACCAAACGATGACTAATTAATTAACACTAACGTAGACATATATTAATTAGCTCTAACAAGATATATACTAACCTATATATATAGAAATGAAAAGGACGAGTATTAACTAGACCACCTAGCTCTCAATCTGAGCAATTTCGAAAACCGATCACCCCTAATTACACTAAACAAAATCCTACCCATATACTCGATTGTTCCCCTGAAAAACAGACCAACACCGTATTCAGAAACAACAAGGAGGTGCACTTAGGTGTGGATCGTTACCCAGAAACGCCGGCAAGGAGAGGCGACTAGTGAATCGGCAAAGCGAAGACGATGACAACGTTGTGGTCGAACGGAAATAGCCTCCGACGGCGTGATGGTCCGAGACGAGGGCGTTGCCCAGGCCAATCCGAGGTGAGGGCATCGCCCAGGCCAAGCAGCGCAGCCCACAGGTTACAAACTTGAACAGAATACCGGCTCCGACGGTGGATCGTGATGCCGGAATTAGCAAACGAAACGATCATGAGGACGGTGTGGCTTGCGGGAGGTGTATTCTCCACCAGAATCGTCGGACGGCACGTTCGGGCTTACAGGAGAAGGTAGCGGAAGAAACGGGGTTGAAGGCAGAGGAGAGCTTTAGTTTGATCGTGAAGATGGAGGTGACTTTGAATGAGGGCTCGGTTTGTTAAGAAGGGCGATCAAAGATATCAATATTGTCTTAAGATAGAATTTTGGCGATTAAAGATATCACTATTACTTAAGATAAGAATTTTGGTTACGATATTAACCAACTAAAAATGTGATCTAGCTTAGTGTTGAAAGAATGGAATTAGTCAAGGATAGGATTAGGCTTTTTGGATAGAAATATCTATATATACATTGTGATTATCCAAACGGATTAATAAATCGAGTTACTTGTTCGGTTTCTTGTAGACCCCGAAACTCGTTTTTTTTTTTTTATCCTAGAAGGAAAAACGGAACTCGAATATTACACTTTTGGTTTCGCTTTGATAATTAAATTTATGGTTTTTATAATCTTGACGTTGATACGGTTCCACAGGTTCGAACCGCTCTAGAAACGGACGTCCGGATCTTCCGTTATAGCGAAGACAAGTTTTGATTACCGATTGGCAGGTAAAGGACTTCGGATAATTACTCAGGATTCGTTGTTAATCCGTTTGATATGAGATTTGGTAATCTTTAAGAACTGTTGCTGATGAACAATTTTTATTTAGAAAATTGTTTCAAAACTGAAGCGGATAATTAGTTATAATTCCGCCAAGATGGCTCCTTGAAGCATGATTACTAAGGATTTATTATATATCGATATTCGGAAATTAAATCGTTTATCGATTAGGAAGTTGTGGGAGTTGAGAATACAACTAAGAAGTGTTTTTGTGAGCTCGTTGTTGAGAAATCCTTTTGTTATATTTTTCAGAAGGATGATACAGATTACTGTTGGAATTGCTAAGGACGTCGAGCACGCCTTATAAGGCAAGTGGACGATTCTCTCTTGTGTTATTGTTATTAAATGAGGAATTGGATCCCATTTAATATTTGCGTTGGGAACAACTTGTATGATTAATAAAATATGATAGGTCGTTATATTTGTTAGAAATAATGACCATGTTGTTTATTCAGTTTCACGTTAGAACTGGATTTAGGTCCGTTATGTGTGGCCTTGTATGTTGTCTCATGCTGAGACATTATGGTGAAGTAAGTTAGTTTTTTAGGGGTAGGAGCCAGGTCTCCGATGACCTCTTTATAACACAGTCTATGTTGGGAGGTTTAGCTCGTTACTCTCGTGATGCCGGAATTAGCAAACGAAACGATCATGAGGACGGTGTGGCTTGCGGGAGGTGTATTCTCCACCAGAATCGTCGGACGGCACGTTCGGGCTTGCAGGAGAAGGTAGCGGAAGAAACGGGGTTGAAGGCAGAGGAGAGCTTTAGTTTGATCGTGAAGATGGAGGTGACATTGAATGAGGGCTCGGTTTGTTAAGAAGGGCGATCAAAGATATCAATATTGTCTTAAGATAGAATTTTGGCGATTAAAGATATCACTATTACTTAAGATAAGAATTTTGGTTACGATATTAACCAACTAAAAATGTGATCTAGCTTAGCGTTGAAAGAATGGAATTAGTCAAGGATAGGATTAGGCTTTTTGGATAGAAATATCTATATATACATTGTGATTATCCAAACGGATTAATAAATCGAGTTACTTGTTCGGTTTCTTGTAGACCCCGGAACTCGTTTCTTTTTTTTTTTTTATCCTAGAAGGAAAAACGGAACTCGAATATTACAAAAAGGCCCTTACGGTGGCTCCGCAATCAGCCCGCTAATTAATTTCGATCGTATATACCTTCACTCGAGCCCATGGCTCGTTTGGCTCGATCATGGCTCGATCCCCGAGCCCGAGGGTGGCCGGGCGTTGCCCGAAAACAGTCCTTGCGGTGGGTGGTGGTCGGAGAGGCTAACGGTCGCCGGCGACGTCACAAACGGCGAGGCAAAGAAGCTAGCTGGCGGTGATCACCTTCCTCCCCGAGCCTAGCGTTCCGTCCTAGTTTCCCGGCTGATCCGGCTCCCTCCTTACAGCAGCACAAACCCAAGAGGAAGAAGAAGTAGTGAAGATGAAGATGGAGGTGGAAGAGGAGGTGAGGAGGAAGAAGAAATAGCCGACAGTGATGGAGGTTCTCCTCTCCCGAGTCCCATCGTTGTTCCGTCCCTCTCTCTTGCTCTATGAATTTGTTAGATTTTGACGAGGAAAAAGATATCCGAACGACACAAAAGTCCAACACACTTATCTCTTAGGTTCCTTCCCAATTAAGCAAGAGAAAGGTGGCTTTAAAAATCAAAACCCGTCTTGAAACGGGACTCGCGTTAAAGCGGTAAAATTATGTACCTCGGGTGGAAAAACTCACTAAACGAAAAACGTCCCGTAAATTATGTAGACCAATAAAACCAATTTTCCATGATTTTATCTTGCTACTGATGTCTCTCTATTTGGTGGTGTTTTTATATGTGATTTCCTTTGTAAATATGTTTCTTTTTCCCCTTTTCTTGTGTGTTTTGTTCCTTTTTAGCTTAGTTCCCGTATTTCTATGAGATTCGGAGACTATGCGCATTTTATGTGTTTTGTAGGTAATTTGGCATGGATCAAGGGTCGTTTTGAAGGAGAGTCGAGACATGGAGCAAGGCCCGAGCTAAAGAGGGAAAGAGAGGAGCAAGCCATGAAGAAGAATAAGAGGAAATCCAACAAGAAGAAGGTGGAACGAGGTTCGGACCGAGTTGCAACCAACCTCGGGCCCGACTTTGAAGTCTCCAACC
The DNA here is from genome assembly GCA_964016875.1 of Fallopia convolvulus. Classification (NCBI taxonomy): domain Eukaryota; kingdom Viridiplantae; phylum Streptophyta; class Magnoliopsida; order Caryophyllales; family Polygonaceae; genus Fallopia; species Fallopia convolvulus. Next base: position 54,372,384 of record OZ024722.1, read on the forward strand.
TCGGACCGAGATGCACAGTAACTCGGGCCCGAGGTCCTCCGTGTCGATCCGAGTCGGTCACCGAACTACTTGGGCTCCAAGGCACGAAATTGTGGACTTCTACTTTTGCCCCTCATTTAATCCATAAAAGGCCCTCTTGTCTTCTAAAAAAGGGGTTCCCCCCCCCCCAAAAAAAAAAGGAGGCTCTCTCACAAAGGGGGGGGGGGGGTTTCCAAAGGAGCCAAGAGGATTCTTGGAGAGCAAGGAGGAAGGAGAGGAGAAGGAGAAGAGAGAGAATCGGCCAAGGGAGAGGAAGATTGATAGGTTTGGTTGATAGATTAGCTTTTCTTTGTTTTGATCTTGTGGATTTAGAAACCCTTGATTGGAATTTGTGGATTGCTTTTGATTTGAATGAAACTTTGCTTTGTTTTGAGATTGATGATGTTGATTGCTTTCCCTTTTGATTTGTTTGCTTTCTTTGTTTGCCACATGGAGTAGATCTACTTGATCTTGGGTTATGGGGGAAAACCCTAGCTAGGTTTGGGCTAGAAACCCCAATTCCATAGCCTTGAGTGATTGATCTAAGGAACCCACTCTACATAGAGCTACAATTCCTTGCGAAAGTCGGGAATCAAGGCTTGAGATTGGCAAAGTAGCGAAAGTGAACATGTGTCAATTTCAAGACCTTGCTTCGAAGGGGATTTCCCCAATGATCGATGTGTAGAAGTGGTTGGAACGAGGGCGAAAGCACTCGATCCTAGTCCGATCATCACTCATTGCTTGAATTGGGGTGGATAAGCCTTAATCTACTAGAGAAGGAACCCAAAAGCCCAAGATCTACTTTTAATCTTTGAAGTTCGACAAACCCAGCTACCTCGGGCCCGACTTACCCTACGTCGGTCCCGACTTCCTCTTGTCGCCAACATCGGGCCCGACGTGACCTCTGTGTCGGTCCCGACTGTTTTCTTTGTTTTCCTTTGTTTTATGCTCTCCTTTCTATCTCCCTAGTATCTAGGCACATCGATCGAGTAGACTTCCTGAGTGTTCGACACCCACCACGTACTACAACGGGGTCGAGTTATAAATTGTATCTCTTGACCCTCGCACACCGAGAGAGGCGATCAAAAGAATGGCGCCGTTGCCGGGGAAGTCTAAGTGCATTGAGTGCCAATTTGGTGAGTTTCTTGTGTTTTGGTAGTGATTTGGGTGAGGGAATAGCCCAAACCCTTTGTTTGTTTTTGATTTGTTTTGGTTTGTGTCTTTGTTTCGTAGGTGTATGCTAGCTCGTTCCTACCGAGGAACACTTGAGCTTGAGTTTGTAAGTGATCCGGAAAGTATTCTCAAGGAAGCCCGAAGAAGGAAAAGGATGGAGAATCAAGCTCTCCATGTTGATGAGGAGTTGGCTCAACTTAGGGCCGAAATGGCTAGATTGCAACTCGAGAAGGACAATCAAGAGGCGGTGGCACGAAGGGAACGGGAGCAACGGATGAGAGACGAGGCTCAACTCAACGATCTACCCCGGAATGCACGCCAATACATGCATCCGGAGTTGAGGGTACCCGAGCCGGCTATTGTGCTTCCCGAGGTTGCCCAGAATTTTGAGATCAAGACGCAATTCATCTCGCTCATCAAGCGTGATCAATTCGAGGGACGTCCACATGAGTGTCCCATAGAGCACATCAAACTCTTTGTGGACATTTGTGAGACGATCTCTACCGACGAGGAGACGTTGGAGTATGTGCTTCTAAAGGCGTTCAAATGGTCACTTGGGGGTAAGGCCACACATTAGCTCGAGAGCCAAGCTCCTAGGTCAATCACAACTTGGAAGACACTCTATGATGCTTTCTTGATGAAGTTCTTCCCGCCCTCAAAGACAACCGAGTTAAGAAGGAAGATTGCAAGCTTTCAACAAGGTCCGAATGAGCCCCTCTTCGAAGCATGGGACCGTTTCAAGGAGATGTTGCGCCAATGTCCTACTCATGGCCAACAACCATATGTGCTTCAAGACATCTTTTTCCAAGGCATCAATCCGGTAACGAAGGACAAGCTCAATCTCCACACCGATTGTGGGTTCATAGACTTGACACCGGATCAAGCTTGGGAGCTACTTGACAAGCTATCCGATTATGAGGCCATGTATGGGGTGAGTCAAGCTAGCAAGGAGGTGAAAGTTCAAGGTGAAGGTGCAAGGAAGTTATATGATCCAAAGGGAGAAGACATAGATAGGGATGTGAAGCTCCAATTCCTTGAAGGTGAAGTGAGTAAGCTTAAGAGGCAAGTCCACTACTACAAGCAAAATGCTAGAGCTTGTGAGGAGTGTGGATCCTTTGCACATGCTACACAAGTTTGTCCGAATGAGAGCCAAGTGCGCTTGGCCGAGCGAATTGAGGAGGCAAACTATGTTCGAGGAAATTTCGGTGGAAGAGGCAACTTCAACAATGGTGGTAATGGCCGGTGGAACAATGGTCAAGCTCAAGGTTACAACGACAACTTCAACCAAAACGAGCCAAGGGCGCCACCACCACCATATAGACCACCGGGATTCAATGAGTTATAAACATTTGCTCAAGAGATGAGAGATGGGTTCAAGGAGATGAGGACCCAATTCAATGAGTTTGGTGCATGGAGGAGGCAAGTCGACAATCAATTTGCTCAAATTGCGACTCAAGCCCCGAGAGAGAATGGGAGACTTCCGGGCCGACCCGAGGAGAATCCTCGAGCTCAAAACAATCAAAATGAAGTCCGGGCAATTGGATTGAGAAGTGGCCGAAACCTACCCGAGCCACACGTGCCTAAGAAGAATGAAGAGAGTCGGACCAACTTACCCAGCAAGTCGGGTCCGACATTCCCCAAAGTCGACCCAGCAAGAAGATCGACTCCTTCACCACGGACCGAGGTCGAGAGCAACTCGGGACTGACGTACACAGACCTCGATCCAACTCCTCTGTCCAGGACCGAGATTCACAACATCGGGCCCGACATGGTGCCCAAGTCGGTCCAACCAGGAAGTGTTGCAAATGAAGTAGGGAAGTCTAAAGAAGTTGATCCAAGCAAGATTCAAGGTTCAACAATTCTTCCATATCCCTCGAAGAAGCCGAAAGATGTTGTTGAGAACAAGTTCAAGAGGTTTCTCAAACTCTTGCAAGGCTTGAACATCTCTATCCCGTTCACCGATGCATTGAGTGAGATGCCATCTTATGCCAAGTTTTTAAAGGAGATTTTGAGCAAGAAAAGGTCCATAGTTGAAATGCAAGATGAGGTCAAGACCTTGGAGTTACCGCAAAAGCTAGGAGATCCCGGTCGTTTTGCTATAACCATTGGTGTGGGGTCTCAAAATTTCCAAGCTTTATGTGACCTTGGGGCAAGTGTTTCGGTGATGCCCGCTAGCATTTGGAGAAGAGCAAATTTGGGTGAAATGGAGCCAGCCGATATGTCCCTAACTATGGCCGACGGTTCCATCATCAAGGCTAAGGGAATATTGGATGACGTTCCGGTGAGAGTTGGAAAGTACTTTGTTCCCGATGATTTCGTGATCTTGGACATGCACGAGGACCCCCTGGTCCCAATAATCTTAGGAAGACCATTCTTAGCTACGGCGGGGGCAAGGTTTGATGTCAAAAACGACAAGGTTTCCTTTGAGATTGGTGAAGAAAAGGTCGATTTTTACTTCAACAAGGCCTTGAATGAGCCGGACGCCTTGGCTATCCTCAAACTTGAAGAGAGTGCTAAGAGAAAAGGAGAAGAAGTGGAACTTGCTAGAGAGGTAATTGTGTTGAGAAGTGATGAAAGGTTGAATAAACAAATACAAGCAAGGGAGTTGTTGGAGCAAATTGAGGATCAAGATGAGTCAAGGATCAATGCTAGCCCAAGGAGAAATGAAGAGTATCCTTACTTATATCCTTTTGATGTTGGTGATGACCACAATTCTTCCCAAACTTTTGATTCCTACATTTGTTTAAGTGATTTGAAAGATGACTTAGGAGACTCCTACATTTGCCTTAGTAACTTGAAAGATGAATTGGTAGAATCTCCTAGGAATTCTTTGGATAACTTTGGTGTAGGAAAAGAGGAACATGATGGAGCAAGTAAGGAGAAGAAATCTCATCCGTTGGAGGAGTACGATAAGAGAGGCCCGAGACCGGATAGCCATGCCTATATAGACCATCGTTGGTGGTTTTATGGGTATGAAGGCAATGGGAATGGGCATAACAATGGCGAGCAATTCACCGTGTTTCACCCGCCATGAGGTTGAGGTTAGGAAGTCAAGCTAGTGACTCTAAACGAGCGCTTCTCGGGAGGCAACCCGAGCTAGTAGCTTTCTTTTCGTAATTTTAGTTTGATTTTTCTTAGTTTAGCTTAGCTTTTCTCTAACCAATATCTATCTAGTGTTTTGTGGATTTATGGTGTTGTGCATCCTTCAAAGTTGTGTAGGATTTGAGGTGAAATATTTAAATGGAAATATGGGAAAGAAGTTGCAAGAGGATGGAGTAAGATTGGTGACCCGAATACTCCCACATCGAGCCCAGGTAAGTCGGGCCCGACATGGGGACGTCGGTCCATGAAGTCGGTCCAACTTGATTCGACTAGTTGGAATGCCAATTTTGCCCTTGACCTAATTTGTCCCTTTCCCCCATTAAATACCACCCCCACCTACCTACCATCTTCATATCAACCACCATTCCCAAGATACAACTCACCTTCCCCACACTCTCAAAGTCGGCCATCCTCTCACTCACCATACTCGATCCACACACTTCCTTTCTTCATCTCGATCCAATCACGAAAAGGCCTCCCTAACCCGATTCCAAAGAGAAATTTCGAGTTCAATCTCGTTCTTCATCCCCCATCTCGATCTAGATTGAGAAAATTTGAGTTCTAAGTTGGTTATTTGTTTAAAAGTTCAATACTCTTCAAATCCGGTATGTGTTACTCGATCTTTACCTATTTCCTTGAAGATTTTGTGCTTTCATTGCATAGATTGAGTATTGCCATGTTTGATTGAGAGTTTGAGCTTGAGCATCAATGGTGGATTTGCATGATTTGTGAAATTGAGCTTTAAAGTTATTTATGCATGCTTAGATCCATTTAGAACTTCGATTAGGGATGTTTGATGGTTGAATTTGAAATTTAAGTGCATGATAGAGTGATTTGGGTTGATTTAAGGCTAGAAGTCGAAGCATGAATTAGGTCGAGATCGACGTGCCCAGGAAAGTCGGGCCCGAGGTGTGAAAGTCGGTCCAACATGTCGGACCGAGGTTGAGTAAGTCGGGCCCGACATAGGCTGGAAGTCGACCCTAGTTGTTTTTGCTTTCTTCTTGTGATATCATGTGGATTCATGTGTTTAATTGTTGGCTATAGCCTAATCATGATGTAGAATGATCATTTGCTTAGCTATTGTTAGAAGATGTCCATGATGATTTATGTTGGATTGAGATGCATGTGAGTCTAGAGACTAAGTATGGGGTTCCCTTTGTGTTGAAATATTGTTGTGTGTTGATGAGTGCTTTTGTTGAGTTGTATGGAGTTTATCTTGGATCCTTTTGTTTGGTTGGATGTGTGTAGGTACCATGGAGACAAGAGCTTCATCCTCTCATGTGGAAAGGCCAAGGAAGAAGTCCAAGAAGACGAGGAAAGAGCCGAAGTTGGATGATGTCTATTTGGAGGATGATGAGCAAGTGGAGAATTATGAAAGATATATGGCGCTTGAGCACCACACGAGGTGGCTTGATTGGGAAGCCGTGAGGAAGATGGACATGGATCAAGCCCTTCCGAGATGCTACTCCCACATCGGTCTTAATGGAATGCTAAGGTGGGACAACACTCACTACCCCGCCCTCACCTCGGAATTTATGGCCACATTCGAGTGCACTTATGATAATGTGGAGGATGAGGAAGGGGCGATCACTTTCCGATTGGGCAAAGAGGACCACAATCTCACTCTTAGGGATTTGGCTACCTACTTCGGGTTCCCATGCCCAAGAGAAGAGGCCGGCGTCAACAATGAGAAGGTGAACCAAGTGTGGCGTCATGTGGCCGGGAAGAGTGAGATGAGAAAGGGCGCCTCCACAGCCGAGATTGCTAGCCCTCTTTTTCGGGTCATGGTGCGAGTCTTGGGGTGTGCAATCTATGCTCGTCATGAGTTGAGCAAGCCGATGAAGGAGGAAATCATGTTGCTCCATGAGATGCTCTTCAACACCAAGAAGCCCATGAACCTTGCATGGGAGTGGGTCAAGATGGTGCGGGACTTCCAAAGTTCCTCTTGGATCTACTTCGGTGGGATGATAGCAAGGCTCGCCATGCGTCTAGGAGTTGATCTTGACAAGTATTCTCCGGCTCCGAATGGTGTTGAGTTCATGAACATGAAGTATTTCAAGAAGGCCAACATCATCAAGGAGAAGCTCTACATGATTTCCTTGGCCCCTCACTCAAACTATGATGGTGTGTCGATCCGGTTAGTGCACAACCTCTATGACCTTTCTCGGTATCAAAATTGGTACCAAGTGTGGGCCGGCAAGCCACACTCATTTGGTGACCCCGAAGGTGCAAGAGAAGGGCGGCGACAACAATCTCAACACATTAGGTTTACCTCTCCTCCATCTACACCGGATTCCGACCAAGACAACTTCGTGTTTGCACCTCGTGAGGAGGACATGGATGTCGATCAAGGGCAAAGTGAAGAAGATGGGCGCCTCCAAGGCTTGATGGCCGACCTCCGAGCCACGCACCATGCTCCAACACTGGCGGACCGAGGTACACACCAAGTCGGGCCCGACTTCCCTCAACGTCGGTCCACTTCATTCCATGGTGGTGAGGTCCCGAGGCATTATGAACGAGGAGAAGGGAGCGGTGCAAGGCGAGAGCAATTCCAAGGTGGCGGTTATGAAGGCTATGCCCAATGGTACAGTCCGGGAATGGTGTTTCCCGAGCAACAACAACCGGTGGACATGTCCTTCTTAGCCAACCAAATGGCTCATCTCCAACTTCAACAAGAAAATGTTCTCCAAGAGGTCCATCAAGTGAATCTCCAACAACAACAAATGTACCAACATCAACAACAAATGTACCAACAACAACAACAAATGCTTCAACAACAAAGCTCTTTCCAAGCTAGCCAACAAGAAATGAACCGGGCCCTCGGCTACACTAGACGAGAGGTAGAGGAGCTTAGGGAGGTGGAAGACCAAAGGTGGCGGGTCCAAGATAGCTACAACACGTGGATGAGCGGGAACTTCCCTTCTCGTGAGGACCAATGGACACGCCCGGAGCCTCAACTTCAACCACCACCACAAGACTTCTACTAAGAACAAGTGTACGAGAGGGAGCGACAAGCAAGGCTCCAAAGAGGACGTAGACGTGACAACCCCTTCGATTGATCCTATACATGCCATTGAAGAATAAGAAATTGTGAGCTTTTCATACTCTTCTCTCTTGCTTTTAAGTTTTGATTTCCTTGTTTGATGGGGACATCAAAATTTTAAGTATGGGGTGAGGGTAAGTGTGTTCATGATTTCACTTGTTTATGCTTGTTTATTATTTTGAGGATATTTAGTTTGTGTTTCTAGTTTGTATTTGGGATGTTTGCTTATTGGTTTGTGGAATGAAACGGATGATTAATTTGGTCTTGAATGGATTAGCTTTTGGTTTTAGAGAAATTTTTGCAAAAAATCCATAAAAATTGAAAAATTGTGTTAAAAAACAACAAAAAGATTTTGTGTTTTGTAGGTTTTGGACTAGAAATTCCCATCTTAGATTGCCAAAATAAAAGTTAATGATGATGTGAGCATGTAAATTCCTTTGCATATTTTTGGATAGTTTAGCCTCTAAAATGATGTTGCTTTTGATGTGATCATGATATCTTGCTTGTTTTATTGAACATGTGAGTTCTAGGATGAGTTCTTATGCAACTAAGTATGAGTGACCCTTGTGAGATTGATCTTTTGCCATTTTAGGGATGCTTGTTCATATTTGCATATCCCTCATTTTTCTTGTGTGATTAGCTCATTCATGCTTAGTAAAACTTGCTACTGCGGTGTTTATCTATTTTCCAAGACCGTCATGAGAATTGTCCTAGCATGGTCACATTGATTTTGAACTTTATTCTTCTAGTCACATAAATGTTCCATATCCTACCATGAAGATAATCCTTTGTTTGTAACCCCGTTCTAGCCTAAGCCTTTGTTTGAAACTCCTCAAAAATATTATTCCTAGCCTTATATGACTTGACCCTTATGGGATTGGACTTTAGAAGAGAGGTTTGGATTGTATTTGAAGAGTTGAGATTCTCTTGGGTTTAAGGGCAAAAGAATGGTGTTATGAATCATGTGAGTAGTGCATCTTTGTTGTACAAAAATGAAAAAAAGAAAGAAAAGGAAGAAAGAAAATGTTGGAAATGTAAAGTGGAATAAAGTAAGGAGCTTAAGTGAAGAAAATGGTCCGACCGAGTTACAAGCAACATCGGGCCCGATGTCATAAGAAAGTCGGTCCAATGTAGAAAGTGTTGAAAGTCCAACAAAAAGCATAAGAGCAAAGATGAAGTGGAATGTTAAGTGAAATTTTGGGTTGAAAGGAAAATGTTAAGTCTTTTGGGTGAGTGTGAAAGTAATTGTGGAATTTTGGTGAAGTTGGTGAGAGTTTAGGTTGTTCAATCCCCATTGAAAGCACCACAAGACCAAATAATTCCCACCTTGAAAAATACCAAAAGCCACATTACAACCCGGCCGAATGGAACCTCATTGAGGACCTCCATTGAGCCAAGTTTGAAATTCTTTGTGTACTTTGCATTAGGCATCTCTAGGTGGAGGAATTGATGATATTAGCTTCAATAGTAAAGTCTTTACTTGCATGATTTTTGAGCTTGAGTGTTCATTGCTAAACCCAAACACATGATGAGTGATACACATTCACATATCCCTAAAGTGAGGCTTAGTTGCATTAACTTTATTCCTTGGAACACTTAGTCAGGTGTGATGATGTAATCTTGCTTGAATATCGATCACTTGTGCTTAAAATGTGTTTTCATACGAGGCTTTACTTGAAGATTATGTTTCGGTCTTGCTTACATTGTTATTGCTTGAGGACAAGCAAGTTTAAGTATGGGGTATTTTGATGTCTCTCTATTTGGTGGTGTTTTTATATGTGATTTCCTTTGTAAATATGTTTCTTTTTCCCCTTTTCTTGTGTGTTTTGTTCCTTTTTAGCTTAGTTCCCGTATTTCTATGAGATTCGGAGACTATGCGCATTTTATGTGTTTTGTAGGTAATTTGGCATGGATCAAGGGTCGTTTTGAAGGAGAGTCGAGACATGGAGCAAGGCCCGAGCTAAAGAGGGAAAGAGAGGAGCAAGCCATGAAGAAGAATAAGAGGAAATCCAACAAGAAGAAGGTGGAACGAGGTTCGGACCGAGTTGCAACCAACCTCGGGCCCGACTTTGAAGTCTCCAACCTCGGGCCGAGATGCACAGTAACTCGGGCCCGAGGTCCTCCGTGTCGATCCGAGTCGGTCACCGAACTACTTGGGCTCCAAGGCACGAAATTGTGGACTTCTGCTTTTGCCCCTCATTTAATCCATAAAAGGCCCTCTTGTCTTCTAAAAAAGGGGTTCCCCCACACACACAAAAAAGGGGGCTCTCTCACAAAGGGGGGGGGGGGGGTTCCAAGGGAGCCAAGAGGATTCTTGGAGAGCAAGGAGGAAGGAGAGGAGAAGGAGAAGAGAGAGAATCGGCCAAGGGAGAGGAAGATTGATAGGTTTGGTTGATAGATTAGCTTTTCTTTGTTTTGATCTTGTGGATTTAGAAACCCTTGATTGGAATTTGTGGATTGCTTTTGATTTGAATGAAACTTTTCTTTGTTTTGAGATTGATGATGTTGATTGCTTTCCCTTTTGATTTGTTTGCTTTCTTTGTTTGCCACATGGAGTAGATCTACTTGATCTTGGGTTATGGGGGAAAACCCTAGCTAGGTTTGGGCTAGAAACCCCAATTCCATAGCCTTGAGTGATTGATCTAAGGAACCCACTCTACATAGAGATACAATTCCTTGCGAAAGTCGGGAATCAAGGCTTGAGATTGACAAAGTAGCGAAAGTGAACATGTGTCAATCTCAAGACCTTGCTTCGAAGGGGATTTCCCCAATGATCGATGTGTAGAAGTGGTTGGAACGAGGGCGAAAGCACTCAATCCTAGTCCGATCATCACCCATTGCTTGAATTGGGGTGGATAAGCCTTAATCTACTAGAGAAGGAACCCAAAAGCCCAAGATCTACTTTTAATCTTTGAAGTTCGACAAACCCAGCTACCTCGGGCCCGACTTACCCTACGTCGGTCCTGACTTCCTCTTGTCGCCAACATCGGGCCCGACGTGACCTCTGTGTCGGTCCCGACTGTTTTCTTTGTTTTCCTTTGTTTTATGCTCTCCTTTCTAGCTCCCTAGTATCTAGGCACATCGATCGAGTAGACTTCCCGAGTGTTCGACACCCACCACGTACTACAACGAGGTCGGGTTATAAATTGTATCTCTTGACCCTCGCACACTGAGAGAGGCGATCAGCTACCTTCAATTTTTAGGGCTTCCGTTTCGTATTTTAAATCTTTTACAGTACATAATTAAAAAGACGGCTTATCCAATAAATATTCTTTTTCCACCGAAAAATCCTAGAATTCCCACCGATCCATAAAATCATTTCTTTGTGATTTTAGGATATCACCAACAATTTTTCTAGGATTTAATCTCCAACAAAAATATTGGATTAAGCGTTAAAACGGACCAAAAAGGTTAAAAGGATATCCGAGAAAAATTCAAAAAAATATCCTAAAAAACCGCAGTTATTACAGCCGGGGACTTCTCTTCTTCTTTCTCTTTCTCTGTTGTGGGTATTTGTGAGTTCTGGGAGAAGTACTCAATCCGAGTACTATTCATTTGGCTTTATACTCGAGTGAACTTGGTCTTCAATCACATCTTTCATTTGTGTCTGAAATGCCCTTTGCTTGATTCCCAAGTTGTACTTTCTTCACATGTGACTTCGATTTGAACTAGGTCAACTTCTTGTGATGATCGGACCGTTGGATCAATCGTGACAGTCTGCTCCTCAGACCGTGCCTTCATCCTGTCCAAGACAGGATCCCGTGATATGCGCTGATCGGTCCTTGTCTTCACATGTGAGTTCCCATGTCGTGGGAACTGTCCTCTTCAGAGTTTCTTTGAGAGAAACTCTTCATCGTGTAAACCTGTGTTCTCTGGTCATTCCTGGGAGTTCCCATTTCATGGGAACTTTCATTGTGTGCTTCGGTGATCTTTGATCATTCATGGAAGTTCTTTGCTCAACCTGTGTTCCTTAGAAATACTTGATCGAAGAACATTAGTTCCCTTATAGCGTTTGTCATTATCAAAACTCGGAGAACTGTATCGTTGTTTCGATGTTTAGAACCGGAGGTCCCAACATCGTTCCAACAAATGTCCAATAAAAACAGAAAATGTGTAGCACCAAGCAGTGACGAACGCAAGATTTTTTAGAAGCGGGGGCACAACTTATATTATCCAGAAAGGTGGAGTTGTCGGCTGTGAATCGATGACACTAGTTACATCATTTTTGGGATTTTTTTACTTTTTTTTATTAAAAATAATTGTTAAATCTTTAAAAAAATACAATTTGTTAAAATAGTCGTTCCATAGCGTACTTTTAAAATTAACATATACATTGCAGAGAAAACATAATTCAAGTTCTTTAAAACTCAACAAACTAGAATCGAAGAAAAGACTAATTTATACTAAGGAAAAATAAAGAAGGATAAAAAACATGATAGATAAAACATATTCACGTAAAATACCAACAATACTAGAAATGTTAATTTAGGGGATGACTAAGAGACAAGATTCGAACAATACACTCTCCGCTAGTAAAACGAGGACTAGACCAACTAGACTAATTAATACTTGTAGTATTAGTATAGTTTTTTTAATTTTATACTTTAAAAAAATTAAAACCATAAAAATAAATAATTAGTCGAAGGGAAGTGGGGGCACCGGGCACCGGTCCCAGCCCAGGTCCGTCTCTGGCACCAAGTGATTTCGTAAATATATCAGCAGGCTGAGAATGAGTATGAATATGAAATGTACGAACCAACCGGAAAGCAATAAACCCCGAATAAAGTGACAATCAATCTTAATATGCTTAGCCCGATATATCATTAAAATCCGGGCTAGCAACAATGTGGAGATCAACCTGACTATCATACTACAAGCGCATATGCACAAAATGTTGAACATCAACAGAACCAAGCAAAGCTTTTAGCCAAATTAATAAACTCACAACAAGTTGTAGTCATATCAAGATACTCAATTTCGGTAGAATATTAAGAGACTGTCTTTAATTTGCTTCTTGGTTTTCCAGGAGACATGAGAAGAACCAAGATGAATAAAATAATCCGTGAGAGAACGACGAGTCAAAGGACAAAGTAGCATAATTAGAATCACAAAACGATGTAAGCTGTAAAGAAGACCCTAGTCGAAGAAGTATCCCTTGACCAGGATAACTCTTAAGATACCTCAAAACTCTGGTGGAAGCATCCCAGTGATCAACTGTAGGAGACTGCATAAATTGAGAAAGTGTATGAAATGCATAGCAAATCTTTGGTCGAGTGATAGTCAAATAAATCAAGCGAAATCAGACGTCGATACTTGTTAGGAGCATCATAGAGTGGTGTTTTGGACAAAGCAAGCTTGTGATTCTTCTCCATAGGAAAATCAAAAGGCTTACTAGTAAGCAAACATGTCTCAGTCAGAATGTTAATACTATACTTGCACTAACACAAAAACAATCCTTCAGCAAACCTGGCAATCTCAATTCCAAGAAAATACTTCAAAGACCCTAAGTCCTTCATGTGAAAGCAAGAACAAAGATGATCTTTGAACTTAGAAATAGAAACATAATCATTCCCAACAATAATCAAGTCATCAACACATGAATACACATACCATAATGCAGATATGAGAGCAGAGAGTAATATTCAAGAGACTGAACAAATCTGATCCTGCTTGAGCGGATGCCAATTTGGCAAACCAATTACATGGAGCCTAACACAAACCATATAAACATCGGTTAAGCCTATAGACACTACCAACAACATCTCTCAAGAGACTAGGTGGAGGTTTCATATATACCTCCTCATATAAATTGCCATGAACACCCATCTAATGTAACTCCCAATTCTTAGTTGCTATAACACCTACTCTTAACATCTGATCAAGTAAAATATATGAATGCTTGTGTGATCATATAAGATAGGTGTACACTGCACATTAAATTGGATCTCTCAAATAAAGCATCCGTTTTGAGGCTCCATTCGAATCTATGATGATATTATAAGGATTATGTAATTATGGTGTGTGGACGATGTTTGTTTGTGTGTTTAATTTTTAGCCTAAGTATAGTAATTCATGAATAGGATTTGTATGATGAGTGTTGTAGGAAAAGATTCAACATAAGATTAAGTGCACTAGATATTTAAATTGTGCATTCACCATGATAATAATCCAAACTTAATTGACAACTTGGCTTATGAAATTGGAGTCGATTTAGCTGACCCCAATGGGTCAGATACATGTTATACCAAGTTTTAGCGTGTCTCTGAGAGAACTCAAGGTGATGACGAATGGAGCCCATGATACTACAAGGACGGTTTTGAATGCTATTTAGTTATAAAATTGTGCGTATACATTAGGGTTTTAATTCGAGTCTTCCACTGTATTCTCTTATTTGTTTGTCAACATTTTATTTTCTTTTGATTTTTAAAAGAGAGTTTAAAATAAGTTAAAAAAGTATTTCGTTGCTATGTCATTTATGTGTTTTAAGTATTTCCATGAAATTTAAAATTGGTGCAAAGCATTGGGTGACTTTGGACCCTAAAATCTGATGTCACTGGCCTGTGACATTTCCGAGATAATTTGAGGTTGTTACATATATTTGAACTAATCTACATTTGGCTAATTTAATGATAAAATCTTCCGGTCAAACAGAATATCTCTTAGTGTCAAGTTAGGACTCGTGTTAAGAGTGTTGTGCAATTATATGTTATTAAGGTGTTTAGTTAAGTTGATGTGGCAACTTGTTTTATTTAAATTGCTCAAGTTATTTACAAGTACTAAAGGTAATCCTAGTAATAATCTAAGATAAGTTTTACTAGGAATTATCTTATGAATATTTTAGAATAGATTTCTTTTTATCACAACACATCCCTTTAAGTGTAAATATTTGGCCCCACAATATGTCTAGTTGCAATTGACCTCACGTCTTTAGGTTGGTAGTCCAATCACACTTTAAGGCCAATAAGACCAATTAACAAGGAGCCAGGACCATGGACCGAGCCACTCTGATACCATGATAAAGTCTGGATGGCCAATAAAACGTGGGGGTCCATACATTCGTTCATGCTATATGCGCGTTAGACTCAACACACAAACTCATTCAGGTTTCATTTAAATCCAATTAGCAATAGGATGATTTATATGTTAGACATTCTTTCTTCAAATTCCCGATATGGGATAGTTTTCACAAGATATATAATTCCTAGTTTAACATATCTTAGCTTATTGCTAGGTTTATCTTAACATCAAGCTAGTTGGAAAAGAAATACTATAAAAACCTTGTACAATGTAAGTCTACAACTTAATAAGATAGTTACAAATCACAGAGAGAGGCCTATTGTCTTCAAAAAACACTCCCAACCCAAAAACCCAAAAAACCCCAAAATGTCGGAAAACTCGACCCCTCTTCCCTGTGAAACCAAACCCATTGATTTTGATTGATATATCCATGAAAGAAATCTCATTCTAAGGCTGAGGAAGCCATTTTTATTTCAATTGTTGGGCTGAGAAAGCCTTTGATTTTCCAAATTTATGGCTGAGGAAGCCTTGTTCTTCACTAATAGTTGGCTGAGAAAGCAAGGTGTTCATCTTATTTGTTCTCAGTTTCTCCCGAAACTAGTGATGTTCATCAATTTCGAACTTTAAAGCCATAGAAAAATCGATCTCACAATACTTAAATATCTTTGAACCCCAAATTAATTGTAGTTTCTCTCATATAAGCGTATTTTCAGCCTCCGTCCTTTACCATAGGAAACCTCTCGTCCAAATACCGACATCACTTTATACACGTGCCACTGTTTAAGCAAGCCCGCATCCGGATCTGGCCCTTCATCGACGTCTCCGGCCTTTTTTCGACTCAGATGGGGCATCAGCTTCCCCATCGGCATGTTCGCCCGCCCCCATCTTCAGTTGACCTGTTCGCCCTCCGTCGACTTGTTCGCCCGCCCTAGTCTGACGTCGGTCTGTTCGCGCGACCTTCCAAGCGTCCGTAGTCGACCTTGTCGGCTTGTTGGTTCAGCTCTCTGATGTCGGCTAGTTCTCGGAATAGTCGATCGTCTTTTTAGCAAGATAAGAAAAAAAAAGGGAAAAAATAAAAGAAGAAGAAACTAATGTTTGACTGCTTGGTCCCCAAGCTTGGTAAAGAAAAAAAAGATTATGGATAAAAAAAAGGGCTTGTTTGGGTTGCAAGCCTAGTGATTGGGCCGCAAGCCTAGAATACAGAATACAAGAATAGATAAAGGAATTTTTTTTTAAAGTTTTCTTGTTGGATACTTGCTGGAAATATCTTTTTTTAAGAAAACATTTAACAAAGGTTTAAAGGGAAAATATTATTATTTTTTTTTGGTTTAAATTTTAGTAGAGTTTTTTGTTTTTAAGTACATGTCCTTCTAGACAAGTTTGTGGGTTCCTTGTGTGACAACTTTCTTATTTTCTTGCGTGGCAAGTTTTTGTGTTTACATGCAATGCAAGTAAAACGTGTTGTTTTACTTGTGAGGCAAGTTCGACTTCTTTTCTTGCAGGTTAGTTCAGAGCTTATTCAATGTACTTTTTTCCGAGGAGTTAGAGCTGAGTTTGACATTGGATCGAGTTGTATTAGGCCAGGTCGCTTGGTGCTTTGAGGCTTCTGAAGATCCTTCATCTCGGTGGAGTGAATGTTAGTAGTTCGTTTCGCACGCCCAAGAGGGGTCGACTTGTTGCCTGCGGCGCTATTCGTATAGCGGTTTACTCACCCTGATCTCAAACTCGCCTTAGTTCTTATTTTTCGGAGTGTTGTACCTTTCATAGCTTTTCCTGCATGTTTTTTACTCTCTTAGCCGTTCTCGGCTACCGTTTTTTTACGGCCTCTCGGATTACCAAGTCTGTTTGGTATTCCGAATTCTTACCTTATAAAAAAAAGATAGTTACAAATCACAATAGTGAGCTTCCAAAAAGATCCTTTCCTACTATTTTCTCAACCACAATCCTAATTTCAATATAGGTAGGTGCAATTCGCGTGAATTTAACTTTCCGTGTTCTTCTAGTGCTTCTGTCAAGTGCTTCTAGTGTCAAATTCGCAGTTAGTTATTCGCCTTTTAGGATTCAGGGTGAATAGAAGTACGTCACCCTTTTTTTAGCCTTGTATTCTAATGCCAAGACTTCATTAGTAGAGTTTCGTCATATGTACCGTGAGGCGAACATTGTCTTCTCTTGCTTTTCATTTTCCTACTTCTTAATGATGTTAGGGGTTGGCCTTATTCCCCATATAATGACTACTTCTCTTTTTTATTTTTAATAAAATTCTCCTTTAAGGAAATGGATAATGTTGCATCTTCTTTCAAAAAAAAATTCTCGTGTTTTTCATCGTAAAAAATTTCTCATGTTCTTCTAGTGACAAAAAAAATGTAAACCCATAAATTGAATGTTATTTCATGTAACTTAATAAAATCACGTCATTTTACATGCAATCAATTAATCTTATATACATACTTAGCGGTCGAGCCCATGCTACACCCGAGTTCATATTTTCGATAATATTTTATCCATAATATATTTTATTATACTATAAAAATCATTTTTAGTTAAATACTTCTAATAAAAGGTATAATATGTTAAATAATAATTGATTCATATTTTTGCATGAAATTATCTCTAATTTATTAACTTGTTAGGATAATTGGAGATAAGACTGAATTGAGAAGACATATACATTATATTTTCTAGATATGTCAAATCCATTTGATTTCAACTTTGTCTCTTTCAAATGAATCTTAGTTTTTTAATTTTTATTTACCTGTACCATGTTAATTGACATATCCAATTTTACATAATTAATAGAAAAAGTACAGGAATATAACAAAACAATTACTTAATTACAACATAATATTATTTAACAAAATTTAGATGGAGTTCTTACTTGTTACCATAATAAAATATACAATAAAAATAATTTTATTTTAAAATTAACTAAACTGAACCAATCAACAATAGCCAGTAAAATACCTAAAGCTTTGTTTCTTCCTTTCCACTAAGCAACAAAAAGGAAAAATCAAAAGAGTTAGCATCAAAGATCTCAATTTAAACCATAACACCAAATTCAAACATGAAAAAAGTGATTTACACAAGATCAAAACAATAAACTTTAACTAATAAAGTGATTTTTACCTCTCAAATACATTAATTTTGATCCAAAACCCTCTCTAAACATGTAGTGATCACGTTTATAGTTTTTGAACTTGCACCATCATCTGTTCATCTTCCATCTTTTCATGCAAACACCCTATATATATACAATTACACATTGAATATTTTTTTATTTAAAAAATGCATAAGTACGTTACATATATGCTAATTAACATTACTTGTAATTTAAGTTAGACATTAATTATAATTTAAGTTGAGGCAATTTAATTAAAAAAACATTACATTATAAATCTTTTCTTAATCTACAACTTCTTCCATTAACTTTTTAAGTACACATTAATTGTAATCTAATTAAAAACGTTGCATAGCAAATCTTTTCCTACTCTACATTTTTTCCATTAACTTTTAGTTTGAATGAAAAAAATGGAACAATAATTATTCAAGTTTTCATTTTTTCACTTTACTTTTTTTTAGTAGTGTAAATGTTTTTTCTAGATATTTTAAGTTTATGTTAATATTATATATTGTTAAGTATATATAGATGAGATCATTACTACAAAGTTTTATATAAAAAATATAAATATTCCAAAAGCAATTTTATAATGATAATTAATATTTAAAAATTTATAATCTAGAGTTGATATTTTTTGAAATAATAATAATAATAATAATAATAATAATAATAATAATAATATGTTTTGTATAAAATAATATTATATTTATGAGTATTAATTGTCAAGGATAATTAAATGAGCATTTATTACCAAAAAAATTTATATTGAAATCACAAAATATCTTATTAATATAGGAGTATATTGTATGTTTGTAATGAAATTATAAAAAACTTAATATTTTTAGGCGATTTTGCAGTAATACACCAACTAAAAGTGTTTATTGCAAAAATGACCATGTTATACTTAAATAGCATTTGAATACCCACGTGGGCATCTTTGCTATAAAATGAACATTAATAAATCTTTTTTTAAATAAATAAAAATTCTTTTTTTTTATTTATGAGTTTTAAAAGAAATATGAAAATTCTATCTTGTCTTTCTATATAGTACATCCTGTCATTATGTATGCTTTATCCTGTCGCCGGAGAATTTTTTACTGGGAGTAACCGCCGAGCAGGGGGAACCGGGGCTGGGCGGGGCAGTGGGCCGAGGGGCATCGGGGCGGGCTGCACGAGGCACTAGAGGCTTTGGATTCTAGTTGCAAACTTGCAGGGGGAGGCGTCGGATTCGAGTTTGTAATGGGGGAGGCGTAGATCTGAAAAAGAAAGAAGGGTTGAAGATGAAGGGAGTAGCCGCCGAGCAGGGGGCACCGGGGCGAGGCGGGGCAGTGGGCCGAGGGGCACCGGGGCGGGCTGCTCAAGGCACTAGAGGCTTCAGATTCGAGTTGCAGACTTGCAGGGGGAGGCCAACGGCCTCAGATCCGGCTCCTGGATCTGGTTCTTGAAATCGAGCCCGTTGTTGTGGGCCTCGAGGATGAGCGGGACGTCGTCGGCGAGGAGATTGTCGGGGCCGAACCGGTTGGGGAGGAGGTGGGAGAGGGGCTGGAAACCGGGTTCGGAGGACGAACCAGGTTTGGGAGGGACGAGGATTTGGATGGAGGGGGCGGAGCGGATTTCTTGGAGGAATTGGCGGCAATGGCCGCAGGGAAAGGCGGAACCGACGACGTTGAGGAGGTGGGGACGGGGCTGGAGGTGGACGGAGAGGTTGGTGAGGAGGAATTGCTCAGCGTGGATGGAGTGGTGGAGGGGGAGGCCCGGGTATTCCAGATTCACGCCGAGGAAGACGGAGCCGTCGGCGGCCAGGGTGGCGGCGCAGACGGGGAAGGCGGAGATCGGGACGCGGGCGTGGCGGCGGTCGAGGTCCACGAGGCTCGGGAGGAAGTCGGCCACGGTGGAGAAGCCGTGGGATCTGGCCAGGGATCCGGCTTCGGCCGGGTTTAGGACGAGCAGGGGGCACCGGAGTAGCCGCCGAGCAGGGGGCACCGGGACGAGGCGGGGCAGTGGGCCGAGGGGCACCGGGGCGGGCTGCGCGAGGCATTGGAGGCTTCGGATTCGAGTTGCATACTTGCAGGGGGAGGCGTCAGATTCGAGTTTGTAATGGGGGAGGCGTAGATCTGAAAAAGAAAGAAGGATTCAATTTTCGTATTAAACAAAATTAAACATAAATATTTAATTTAACTTTTTCTTTAATTCAAAAAAAATTGCATTTAGGGGATGAGTGGGTATTTTTGCAATAAAAATGAGTACCCACTTAATTAATTCTGGTAAAGTTGCAATTTTGAAAAAAAGTATACCTTTTTCGCAATATTGACTTTTTTTGGTATATTTACTACTAATTTGTCATATTTTTATGAGCATTAATTGTCAAGCTATTTAAGTTTATAGTAATAAGATTGGGTTTTTTGCCACCATTTATTGCTCTCATTAACTATACTCACAATAATACCTATATAATTAATTGGCAATAACAAATAAAAAAATTGTGAATCATAGTGGCATGGTGAGAGTGCTTTCCCAAGAACCCATAGATCATGAGTTCCAATCTCTTAGATGTACTATTTTTGTTCGTTTTTCCCTTCTATGACATCTATCTACTCATTAATTTTCCCATTAAATAAATAAAAAGAAACGTATTATTAATTTCTCTATACTTATATTTTATTATACTTTCATCATAAAAAAAAATTGGCAATCAAAGCTCATCATTATTGAGAAATTCAATTGGTAAGAATTAAAATAAGAAGAAATATTTTATTAATTTTTCTATACTTATATAAGAAGAAATGTTTCATTAATTTCCCCACACTTATATTTTATCTAACTATCAACATAAAAAGTTTTGGCAATTAAAACCTATCATTATTGAGAAATTTATAAGAAATAAAATAAGAAGAAATGTTTTATTAATTTTCCTATGCTTATATTCTATCTAAGGATCACCGTAAACATTTTTGGCAATCAAAGCCCATCACTATTGAGAAGCAATTTTTTGTGTATATTTGGTTTTTATTTCATATCAAATCAAAAATATTTCTTTAGGTTATGGTGATTGTATATAAAAAAAGTTAAGATTTAATCTATATGATATCATTTTATAAATATTTTTTCAAATAAACATTTATAACTATACTTTAAAAAAAATCCTATTTGCGATGTAACACACTAGGCCGGGTTCTCGTACCAATTAATAAAGAACAAATATGAGATTGGAGAATAGAGGAGGGATTAGGGATATTAATAATTCTTTCTTATTTCTTAAGATAACAATTTAAGAGTACTTATAACATTAACAACTGTCGTATCGGTTCAATAAAAGCATCATGGGAAAGAACCGAAAAGAAAACCCATGAAGGAGTCCGTAAACTCTATTTAAAAGATCGACTTACATTAATTAATTAATTAAGAAAATACTAATAATAATCATTAAGTCGGGCGGGTCGTCGTCGTTCTCGAACGGGTCGGATCGAGGCCGTAGTTGTCGGACCGTCCCTTTGGCATATCAGAAAACACATCTAAGTCTTTAGTCTTTAATTGGGCTAAAGCAGTTGGACTCTATCAAACTAATAGCGGCCGGGTTGAAGAGGATTTGGCGGGAAGCGTGGTCGCGATAATATTCTCGGAACGTTGAAACGACGTCGCAACACTCTGGGGAGAAGATAGCCATGTGGGTCCTACTATTCTTCCAAAACGCGCTTGAATCATGTTGGCTCCACTTTCGGGTGATCCGATAAAGTATTCGTTGGCATTGCACTTGTGCTTGAAGTTTCTTGCATTCGTCGGAGTCCTTAAGGCCTGAGCACGGTCCGGCACGTGCCCATTGTGGTCTTCCAAGTAAACGTTGTGCTGGGCCATTGAGGGCGTTGCCGTGTTCTGTTGGCGCCGCTGCTACCGAGGAAGAAAGATGCATAACGAAGATTAAGAGAAGGAGGAAATAGACTTTCTTCATGTTAACGTAGTTCTTCTTCAAGGTGGGATATCTTCTTTTGGTGAGAGATTGAGAGATTTTGTAAAGGTAAGTTGCTTAATGAGGGGTATTTATAGCGCGGAACAATCACATATACTTAGTTTAAACGCAATATCCATATTTATATCAAAAAAAAGTTTTAATATGTAATAATTTTTGTAAATAATACGGAGTAGTACATATATTTGAAAGACGCACATCTTTAACAAAAAAAAAATCCATCAAAATAGGAAACAAATCTCAAGGGTTTGGATTTTATTTTAGGTTTGAGTATTGACAGAGACACCCCGTTTTCAAAAAAAAGTTGTGTTACCAAAAAATAAAGAATTTAGTTTTCGACCAAAAAAAAAGAGTTTAGTTGAGGATTGCCCGTTGGCCGTTATTAGGGCTGTCAAAACTTGACCCGACCCGAATAATCCGTCCGACCCGCCCGACTCCGAACCCGATCCGACCCGAGAAAATAATAAAAAATTTTATACACGAAACATGTTTGACCCGAACTGATTTGACCCAAATCCGAAAAAACCCGAACACGAGATTAACCCAAAACCGATTATACCCGAATGGACTAGCTGATGCAACCCGATATCCGATGCTACCCGACCCGAAGTCATCCGAAAATCCGAAGTTACTCGACCCGAAACTATCCGAAAATCCGAAGTTACCCGACCCGAAACCATCCGAAAATTATATTATGTTTTAAAATATTAATAATAGTAAATATTTATTATAATTATGTTTAAATTAAATGTTACATTAAATATTTAGACCCTAAGATAGTTAAACTACACAAAATAATTATTCGATATATGGTCTGAATCAAATTCCGGCTTACTCGAAATCAGATTAACCCGAAATTCGGCCAAAGTCGAAATCCGATTCACCCAATATCCGAAAAACCCGAAACCGAACTCACCCGAAATCTGACTAAACCCGAAACCGTACTAAACCCGAAACCGAACTTATCCGAAATCAAGTTGGACCGAAAACCGAATGACCCGACCGAAATTGACCCAAAACCCGACTTTGCCCGATTAATTGAGCACCCGACCCGAAATTATCCAACCCAATTTGACCCGATTTTCAAAATATCCGAATTTGACCCGAATCCGAACTTACCCGAAACTAAATTGACCCGACCCAAACCCAACCCGACCCGACCCGCCCGATTGACACCCCTAGCCGTTATAAACAATTACGCAAATTTAAATCTAGAGTTTAATATATACTCCAATAAACACTTAAGGTAAAATACATATAACATACTCCGACTAAACACGCGGACTAGGAGTCCTAGTGTAACTTAATCTATCTATCTATCTATCTATCTATCTATCTATATATATATATAGTATTAAGTTCTGGTAGAAAGGCTCTTAAGGTAGAAAATGAGGGTGAATATAAACCATTAAATTAGAATGTTTAAATGGTTGAGATTTTGTTTAAAAAAGGTGTAAAATATAATATGGACTACAAAACACAAGATTAATTCTACTAGATATAATTTTTGGATAGAAAATCTTTTCTCTTTCCAATTTATTATCTCTTCTCCCCAATTTACGTAAAAATTAATCTCCTCCCAACCTCTCTTCTTCTTACCGATTACTCACAATCTCCTCCCTTCTTTATCTCGTTGTCGGACATCCATCGTCATCGGACCACCACACCACTGTTGCGCCTCTTCACCGGACTACAAGCACAATCGACGCACACCACTGAGATCCAGATGCGTGATGTTGTTTTTGGGAAACGAACGAAAGTTGGGAGGAATATTGCTGGTTTTTGAAACATTTTCAAGGTTAGATGTGATAATTGCCTTGTATTGTTGCGCCTGTTAGAACTATAAATTGGAATGTGATTTATCTAATGTTATTAATGCTGAGTTTGCTGAAGTGGATGTGCAAATTGATATTTGAGTTTCTCTCCATTCGTCCAATAAAACCCTAGTAATAAATTGGGTTAATGTGATAACATCGATCTTTCCATTGTTTTTGCCTTTCAACCCATTTGTTTATTTCTCGTATTGTGAGCTTGTCCAGGATTTTAATTTGGTGTTTATGATATTGTTTCTCATTGAAGGTTGTTTATAGTGATTTGTATAAAGTATGTAATTTTGATTTGTAATTGAAACCCTAAGTTGATCCATTGATATCGATTCATCTCTTGCTGTATTTTTTTGGATCGACGAGTTTAATATTCGTCATTTTTTAAAGTGATATTCATTGGGATATTAACAAATATTCTTGATAATACTCTGTTGTTTTCGTTATTTTTTAAGTGATATTCATTAGCATATTAAATGATATTCTTGATTGTTACTCTTTGTTGTAATTATTATATGCGTTTGATTATTTTTTGCTATTGATTGAGTATTGCTAATAGATAATAAAAAATATTCAATATGTTGTGTATATTAATTTTCATATTTGATATTTTGTGAGTGATATTCATTGTAATCAGAAATAATAATCACAAAATTAGGTAGTAATATTCATGTAATTGATATTTTGAGATATTTTATGTATTGTTACAATTATTTATCTACTCTATTTTTTTTATTTGAAGGTAGCAAATGGCTGAAAAATATCGAAAGAAGATATAAGGGCAATAAATTATAATCATACATTTCTCATTTTTATTCGTGAGATTTGTAATTGGGTGTAATTGGGTGATCATATTCACCGTATTAGACAGTGATATTCATGTAACTAGGTGATCGTATTCACTATATTAGCTAGTGATAGACATGTAAAATGGGTGATCATATTCACCACATTAGCTAGTGATATTCATGTAACTAGGTGATTATATTCATTGTATTAGCTGATGATATTTCTATAATTAAATAGTGACATTTATGTAACTTTTCGATTCAAGTTATGTATGTATTGTAATGTAAATTGATATTCACAATTTTATATAGCAATATTCATTGAAGTTGATATAGTTGTCGAAATTATAATGAGATTATATAGTTACTAATGATCATATTCATTATAACAAAGGTAGATATTCATTGTGTAGTAAGTTGATATTTATTTGGCAGCATGCGATAATGAGAATAAAATAATTATGTCGATATCAATTAATTAAAAATAATAATAGATATAATTAAAAACATGTCAAATTAATTAATAAAGGATGAAATACAAAATAGAAAAATTAGATTTTACGTGATTTTGTTTGAGCATGATATAATTCTTTCCTTTTCAATTTTTTTAAAAATCAATCAGTTGCTTCTTTTAAGGAATGTGGTTTATTTGGGCAAATAAAATTTACTATAGTAATATTCACCCCATTTCACTTAAAATGGAACATCATATCTAACCATTAATCCATCCTAATCTAACGCACTACATTCTTTCACACTTTCTACCATAAAAAGCTTTCTACCGGAACCTCCCCATATATATATATATACATATATATATATATATATAAGCAATAAGATTTGAAGCCTTCTCATTACGCCACCTAGGATTTCGCCACATGTCGATCCTATATTGAGCCACCTCAGATTTTTACATGTGTCATTTTCTTATAATTTAGACGTTTTTATAAATATTCCATGTCATAGTCCACATGTCAAATTTTTTCCATGTCACTCATATATTATGTACACATCATATTGCCACATAATTTACAAATCTCAATCAATTTTTTAATATTGGATTACAATAATGTTTTTTTTTTAGAAATTTAGTTACATATTTCGAGAATTTACATATAAAAATATTTTTTATCATATATTTATGATCCTAACAACTCTCCAATATAATCTACCAAAGAAACTCCCATAAATATATACCAAGATCTTACCCTATAATACTTTTAAACTACAAAATTAATAATAGATTGTTAATGATCCATATATATGATATGATCATATATGTAAGTACATAATGAATATATTGAACAACAAAATTAACAGTTAACCTATTTTCTAGCAAAATAAAAACTGATTCGTAAAAATTAATTTCCATGAAATAGATATAAAAATATTTTTTTATGTATTTTATAGGATAAGATTTTAACATATCTTCATGATCCTAACAACTATCCAATATAATCTAAAAAAACTCACATAAATATAGACCAAGATCTTATCCTATAATATTTTTAAATTACAAAGTTAATAATAAATTGTTATTGATCCATATGACCATATGTACATAACGAATAAATTGAACAGAAAATTTAACAATTAACATATTTTATAAAAAAGAATTAGAATAGATATGTCTAGAGATAATCTTAACATATTTTCGACAACATTATCATTATTTTGAGTTTTTCAATATGAGTTATGGTAGTAAAAAAAAGAATTATAATAAATATATAGAAAAAATGAGTTACGTTTTTTTTTTGGTGTGAAACGGAGCAAGCTCCTGCGGTTAGATCTTATTAAACGGGAAAAATTAGTCCCCTAAAGGGGACGGTACATCAGCTAATAAAAGGTCCTCAAAGCTACTATGAATGTAGAAAAATTCAACAACGTGTGAATGAATCCCCAAAGAAAGATTAGCTAGAGCATCCACTACTTTATTCGCGGTTCGTGGAATAGGCAATAACTTCACCTCCCAGCTACTGTTGTGAAGCAAAAGATGGTAGTCTTGAATGTGGAAAAAAGCCTTATGTGGCTGTTGGTTCCGATCAGATAACGCATTGTAGGCCTGAATAGAATCAGTCTGTATCTGAATTCGATTAAAACCTGCCCTTCGTGCTATGCATAAGCCTTTGAGAATGGCTCCCAACTCAGCAGATAAGGCATCACCATAGCCAAATTTAACCGAGTATGCTTGAATAAACTGCCCAACATGATCGCGAAAAACGCCTCCACCCCCCGCAACGCCCGGGTTGGCCTTAGAAATTGCATCTGTATTGAGAGCAACCCAGCCCGGAGGCGGTGGAGTCCATGTGGCTGGACGAGCTTGATTTGGTAACGCCGGCAGGGCCGCAAAACCCAACTCCTACAGCATGAGCTTCAACCGAGGCTATCACACGAGCACTTAAGCGAGATA
The DNA here is from genome assembly GCA_964016875.1 of Fallopia convolvulus. Taxonomy (NCBI): domain Eukaryota; kingdom Viridiplantae; phylum Streptophyta; class Magnoliopsida; order Caryophyllales; family Polygonaceae; genus Fallopia; species Fallopia convolvulus. The sequence goes on from OZ024722.1 coordinate 54,398,837, forward strand.
TCTCATCCCTATTTTCAAAGACCAACTTATTACGGGTCTTCCAAGTATACCATAGCATAATAGCAAAAACAGAGCATCGGTTTGCATCATGTTTGAAATTTTCCATCATCCACACTCGACAATCCATAATTGAGAAGAAATTATGAGCAGGAGCATTACCCGACAGAGCATACCAAACGAGTCGAACCTGATGGCAATCACGCAGCAAGTGCAGCTGCGTTTCTTGTGCTTGGCATCGGGGGCAGCTGGCAGTCGTGGCTAAATGTCGCCTAGCCCTATTGTCATTACACAATATAGCATTATAGGCTACCAAATAGACAAATTGGCGAATGCGTTGCTGAACTTGAAGCTTCCAGATTTTCGACCACACCGGATCAATGGATTGAGCCTCCTTGTGTCGAATCAATTCGTAGGCTGATTTGGTAGTGAAGGCTCCCGTCGCTGAGTGTTGCCAATATATTCTATCAACAACGGTGTCATCATTCCTCAGTACAACTGTAGCAAGTTGCTGTAAGACATCAGCAGGAAGATATAAGGCTAAGATATGCCACTTCCAACCACTTGGTGTGTAATAGTCAGCAACCACACAACCTTTCTCAGTAGTTGGGACATCAACAATCACAGAGTCAATAAGAGGAGCATTTCCCAACCAAACATGAATCCAGAAAAGGGTAGAAGCTCCATTTCCAACCGCAAATGCAATTCCTTTTGCCAAAACATTCGACCCATGAATAAAACCCTTCCAGGAGTAGGAAGATCGTGCTCTTGGAGTGAAAATATCCATATGAAGCCTATTGATGCCATATTTCCCACGCACCACTCTGCTCCAGATTGCATCAGGTTCATTTAAGATTATCCACCCGAGCTTTGCAAGGAATGCCGCATTGGATTCCCTCATTGTGTTGATGCCTAAGCCTCCCACTTTCTTGGGCTGAGTGATTTTTTCCCAGTTGAGCAAATGGAGCTTACGTTTCTCATCAGTGGATCCCCATACAAAATCTCTGATTTTTTTTGTCAATATCATCACATATAGAGCGTGGAATCAAAGTTGATTGCATCGTGTAAATCGGGAGACTCGTTAGAACTGAATTAACCAAGGTAACACGGCCCGCCATGGACAAATATTTTGCTTGCCAACTACCTAATCTCGAAGAAATCTTATCAAGAAGATAATTATATCTCTAAGTCGTCATCCAATCACAGATGGTAGGGACTCCCAAATAATTCTCGATATCATCAGAAATAGGGATCGACAAGAAATTACTGATTGCTTCACGGTCCCTTAGGCTAACTTTTTTAGAGAACATAACAGAGTAAAAGCAAATCATCCGCCGCTTCACCCGAGTAAATTACCATAGTTGACAGCTTCACCCGAGTAAAAGCAGAATCGATCAAGACAACTCTTAATGACCGCCGCTTGATGGACTGAGGCTTCAACAAAAAGTATCAAATCATCCGCAAAAAACAAATGCGACAATCTCACTCCCCCTTCAATAATCGGTCTCCAGCCGCCAATTGTCACTGCATCTTGGATTATGTGAGATAAGTATTCCATACAAAGAAAGAACAAATAGGGGGAGAGAGGATCCCCTTGGCGGATTCCATGGGTCGGTGAGAAAGAGCCCGCTTTGCTACCATTCCATAACAAATCCGTTGAACCCATTGTCTGACAGCTCATAATGATATCAGTTAGGCGACGTGGCATTCTGGTATGCTCAAGGATGAGTTTAAGGAAACTCCATCTAACTCGATCATACGCTTTGGCGAGGTCGATTTTGAGCATCATCATTTACCAGTAGTCGTGGAAGAGACAAAGGAATGAAGAACCTCTTGCACCACAACAACATTATCATTTATTTGTCAGCCCGGAATAAAGCTCGATTGAGCAGGGGTGTAGGATCGTTAGTACTGGGATGAGTCGGCGACTCCTACGAAGTCGTCGACTTTGAGTAATAATGCAGCGGAATAATCAAGCAGTAAAATAAACGTTACCAATGGTCACTAACAAGTGATGTATAGTGGAAACTCTTCGTAAACCAACTAGTTTACTTAGAGAAAAACCACTCCCTTCCAAGTTTATCACTTGGTCGGATTTCAAGAGTCCTTAGACTCGCTCTATTGATTTCTTGAGTGATTACAAAGCTCTCCCGTGTACAAGAATGAATTCCACACCCTTGAACCACGCTCTACCTTTGCACTCACACTCTCAATCTCACGCTATGCCTAAGATCTCTTGACTCACCACTTGTGCGAATCTCACGCACAAGCACACTCTTTCTTTCTTACACACAATATGAAAATTCAGCTCACTTATCTTACCATTAGCCTAAACAAACGAGTATTTAAACTAAGGTAAGAGAGATCTCGTGTATATTATTTTCCATTCGATTAGGAAAACAATATACACTTGATCTTTTACAAATCTTTCCAAATAAATGATTGTATGCATACTCAAATATTCTAGGAGAATCACAATTATCTTCATCTTGAGTTTAGCACTCTTTTGATGATCTTCTCCTAAAATAGAACACGCAGTTGTCTTCAATTAAACGCACAAGATCTGTGCGCTCCTTCCGTAAATAGATCGCTCATCCAGCTGTTAATGTCAGTGACTTTGCCAAGTCGCCGACTCGACTTGCAAACATAGGGTCACTGACTCTGGAACCATCAAAACTCAATCTTCCATCTTCTAACAAATTCCCCCTTTTTGATGGTGACAAACAACCTGTTTTGATGAAAACTATCCAGCATACAAAAATAACAGAGTAGATAGAGCAAATCACAAAAACCATAAAAAGTCCCCCCTAAGCTTAGTAACCGCATGATTTCAGTATTTTGATCCCCCTTATTAATCTATTCCCCCGGTTAATTCCCCCTTTTGGCATCATAAAAAAGATTGCTAAAACATGACAAGAAAACAGAGGCAAATATAGAAACTTAAAGCATAATATCAAAACATTCATAGAGAGTCATCCACCATAGCAAAATAAAAGTACGATGCAACCACACACAATCCAGAAATACGTTACAACCAAATTGAACTAAAAGTCTTTTAAAGTGGAGGAATAATGTGGCAAGGAAAGAAGAGGGATAAAGAAGGTCATGAGTGTACGACAGTCACTGACATCAGGCTCCAAAGTCATTGAGGCTCTCATCTATTGCATCCAATTTTGACAGTGCACTGCCAACCATATTCTGCAGCTTTTCCATCATCCCCTTCAAAATCATGTTCTGCTCCCTGATTTCCTTCAACTCATCATTAGCCGGAGAAGATTTTGGTCCTTCTTCTTGATTTCCCTTGTCACTGACCTCAAATGTCTTTAGTATCCACTGACCATCAACCCAGTTCCAGCCAAACTTTCTGATCATCTCCTTGTTGAGAACTCTAGTGTTGAGGACATCAGCACGGCTGTCCACATAGACCTTATACTCATACATCATTAGAGCAATCAGCATTCCATAGGGAAGAGCATGCTTGGCAGTTTCAAGCACATGCTTCATGTGAAGCATCATCAGACGTGGCATGTTAATCTTCTTCCCTCGGATGATTTTGTCCATGACCAACAGATCTTGAATAGAAGTAGCATTTCTCTTGAGCTCCCTTGGCAGCAGTTGCTGATGAGGTAATTGAACATTACCTTCTTCTCTATTCCCATCTTGTTGACCAGGTAAGGGCTAGTGAAATTATCATCACTGTCAGTGACAGTTTTGATGATCTCACGACCATCAACACCTTCAGGCCAACCTCCTTTGTAGTACTCAACAAAACCTTCATGAGGAATCTCCAGAATGTCACTGACATCCTTGCTTGTAAAGGAATACGTCTTCTTATCTATGGTGTACCTACCTATGGTCATGTTCCCTGTATCTTCAATAACCAGAGTTTCATAAAATATCTTAACCATTAATGGATTGTACTCATGTTCCCCTTTGATTAACTTATCCCACTTCTGCTTTTTCAACCAGTCAAGGACCTTGGTCAGTTTGAACTCCTTCATGAAATTCTCATCCCACAACAGATCTTTAGTGAAATCCCTAGACGACATATCAATGCTCACACTTGTTTTCTTGCTCTTTTTACTAGACCCAACAACAGACTTAGGAGATCTTCCTCTTTTCTTCCTAGTAACTTTCTCAGAGAAGGAAGAGTCATCTCCCTCTGAGGCAGCCTCAGGGGTTTCCAACCTCTTGCCCTTTTTGGCTTTAAGAGCCACTGTCGAGGCTCTAGCACTAGCAGATCTAGTTTTAGGGCGAAAAGGAGGAGGCATTTCTATCTCATCATCTTTGAGCAACCCAAAGTCATCTCCAAAGAGGTCTTTTTCCAGATTTTTCTTAACAGACTCACCATAAATGGGTTTCTTAGAAACCAAGATGGGATTAGAGGGAGTACCTTCTTCAGAGTTATCTGTTGATTCCTTTCGAGAGGGATCCTTGTCAGCCACCTTGTCAGCATTCTCAGTATCAGCATCAACGTCAATGACTTTAGAGGAGTCATTGACATCCTTTCCTTGAGGAGATAGCCGTTGGTTCTCCTTTTCAGCAGCCTCTTCTTCTTTCTCTTCTCCAAATGAGCCAACTACATTCTCTGTTTCCTCAAACTCCATCGACCCCATAATCGGAGTCTTCGCTCTCTCTTCCTCTACAATCTCTGGGTTTGGGGATTTGGGTAAAGAGGATTCACCAGTTTCTGGAAAAACCATTGGTTGCGCCGTTTGCGCGTTTTCCAGAATCTGGTGAAGCGGTTAGGGTTTCGGTTTCGATTTGAGGAAGGAGATTTTGGGGTTTTTCAGTGGTGACGGGAGATGAGGGTGTTGATTTTGGAGGAAAGGGGTTCAGATTTTGGTTTTGTGGAGGAATTAGGTTTTGGGATTGAGGTTCCATGGCGGTTGGAGGGACAATGGAGGAAGACGATTCCCCGGATAAGAGGGCTCGAAGAAATCGTCGCCGAAAAGTGCGAGAATCTTCTTCTTTGCAGATTCAGGGCTATCGATTTTGGTTTGTGGAGAGGCTGGAAGACCGGAGTTGGATGGAGACGCCATTGGAGAAAGATGAAGGCTTGAGGTTTTTGGGTTCGAAAGAGAGAGAGTAGAAGTTGAGAGAGAGAGAGAGAAAACAGATTGAGAAGAGTGTACCTTTAATCTTGACGGTTGAGGCATAATAAAGGAATCCACTTCCATCATTAAGGAAGTTGTCAAATCACACGATCTTCTCTTTCCTCTATTTTTCACATCCACTTTCCAATTTCAAAAGATATTGTTAAGCCATGATCTTTTTCTCGCGCCAGAAATTGCAGCCACTGACCTTGAGCATGTCGGCGACTTCTACCACAAAACTGCTTCTTTCGTATATCCGTGACTTTTGTCCACTCATGACTTACTCTTTTAAGAACTTACTTGGTGATGGGTTTGCACAAGGAGTGCCAAAGAGAACCAAGTAAAACTTCATTTTTGAGGATTTGTCGATCATGATGATAAGTCTCCGTTTTATAAAGAAATTCAAAAATGAGCTCATAGAGACTCTCAAAACATGATAGGTCAGGGACAAGCATTAGAACCAACCATCATTTGGGCTTGTAATGTGGGTTAGGATCATCAGGTTGATTCTTTTGGGCTAAAACAAAGAGCTCAAAAAGGTTGCACACATACTGAATGTAATGAAAGTCATCGACAGTCTAATGCATGGAGTTTCCTAAACATGATGTCTATCAAGTATGTTCAAGAATTACACCATAAAAGCATGATTTCAAAACATATGCATAGCAATCAATTCTAGCCAATCATCAAGGGAATTTATGTAGGGAAATAGATCATTGAAGAGAGATCATACCTAATTGCATGCGAAGTTGTTCAAAGGGTTCACGATTCAAGGCCTTTGTGAAGATGTCTTCTCTTTGATCACTTGTTCTACAGAATTCCATAGTGACCATGCCTTTTTCAACATAATCTCGAAGAAAGTGGTGCCTTATCTCAATGTGTTTAGTCTTTGAATGTTGCACTGGATTCTTTGAGATGTTGATTGCACTAGTGTTGTCATAGAGTATGGGCACTGACCCACACTTGACACCATAGTCACTCACTTGTTGCTTGATCCATAAGAGTTGTGAGCAACATGCTGCAGTTGCAATATACTCTGCTTCCGCCGTTGATAGAGCCACTGAATTTTGCTTTCTAGATCCCCATGACACAAGACAAAGCCCAAGAAATTGAGCCATTCCTGAAGTACTTTTTCTATCAACACGATTTCCGACAAAATCGGCATCTGTGTAGCCGACAAGCTCAAAATCAAATCCTCTTGGATACCATAAACATAGATTGTCAGTCCCCTTAAGATAGCGAATGATTCTTTTAACAGCTTTCAAGTGGGACTCTCTTGGATCGGCTTGAAACCTAGTACATAGACAAACTCCAAACACAATATCCGGTCTGCTTGCAGTGAGATAGAGCAATGAACCAATCATACCCCGATACATAGTAGCATTGACTTCTGGATCTTTGTCATCTTTTCCAAGTGAGGTAGTCGACGACATGGGAAAATCAAACGGTTTAGCATTCTCTAGACCGAACTTCTTAACACATTCTCTAAGATACTTTTGTTGATGAACTCATGTCCCATCCTTACTTTGAACAACTTGAAGTCCTAAAAAGAACTTGAGCTCACCGACCATACTCATTTCAAACTCACTAGACATGAGGTCAGCGAACTTCTTCACCAACTTATCATCTGTTGAGCCAAAGATGATGTCATCGACGTAGACATGAACAACAAGTGTGTGACCTCTCTCCTTCAACAAGAAAAGAGTCTTGTCTACTTCACTACGAACATAACCATGTTGAATCAAGAACTGAGACAACCGATCATACCAAGCACGCGGGGCTTGCTTCAATCCATAGAGTGCTTTGTCCAATTTGTAGACGTGATCCGGGTGGGTGACATCTTCAAAACCCAGAGTTTGTTCAACATACACTTCTTCTTTTAGATATCCATTCAAGAATGCAGTCTTGACATCCATTTTTTGTAGCTTGAATCCATGATGAGAAGAATAGGCAATGAGCAATCAAATAGCCTCAAGACGAGCTACTGGAGCAAACGTCTCATCATAGTCAATGCCCTCCTGCTGATTGTATCCCTTAATTACCAACCTTGCTTTATTTCTGACCACATTTCCTTCATCATCCAGCTTATTTCTGAACACCCATCGTGTTCCAATCACTGATCTGTCTTTCGGCCTTGGAACCAAATGCCACACCTTATTCCTTTCAAACTGATGAAGTTCCTCTTGCATGGCATTGGCCAAATCCGAATCTTTCAATGCTTGTTCAACATTTTTAGGCTCCAATAGTGAGATGAAAGCATTGAAAGCAAAGAAATTGTTCAAAGAAGATCTGGTTTGCACACCCTTTGAGAAATCAGAGAGGATGTTAGTGACAGGATGAGCACTTTTCTGTGTATAGTTTCTGATTTGTATCTTTGTCAGGTCGCCGACTTGAGGCGTCTTCTTCAAATCTTCTTCTGAGTTCTCCACGCTTGAGCTTCTTTCAGGAGTTTTCTCATTATCAGACTCATTGTCGCTTGAGTTTTGACTTTGACTCCTTCCCCCTGTATTGTCCGAGTCGGTGACTTCAGTATTGTCACTGACTGTTGATTCTCTTGTAAAAACTAGAAGAGAGTCGTCTTGAACCAGATTGTATCCTTGATCACCATCATCAAGATCTTCAATCATCGATCCTCTCATAGTGTTCTCATCAAACACCACATGAACACTTTCTTCAATCCTCCTTGTCCTTTTATTGAACACTTTGTAGGCTTTGCTATGAGGAGAATATCCTACAAAAGTGTCAACATCACTTCTTAGATCAAATTTTCCCAAACTGTTTTTGCCGTTGTTGTGAACATAGCATTTACATCCAAAAGTGCGCAAGTGGGCGACACTGGGCTTGATTCCTCTAAGCAATTCATATGGAGTTTTTCCAAGAAGTGGACGAAGCATAGCTCTATTCATCACATAGCAAGATGCGTTTATGGCTTCACCCTAGAAATTCCTTGGAAGACCACTTGAAATGAGCATAGTCCGTGACATGTTTTCCAAGGCACGATTTTTCCTCTCGACAACGCCATTCTGTTGAGGAGTTCTTGGTGCCGAGAAGTTGTGACCTATGCCATTTTTCTTGCAGAAGGACAGAAATTCAGAGTTGTCGAATTCTGTTCCATGATCTGATCTGATTGATGCAAGTGTAACTCCAAGCTTTTTCTCAACAACCTTTACCCATGCTTCAAACTCTTCAAATACCTGATCTTTAGAAGACAGAAAAATAGTCCAAGTATATCGTGAAAAATCATCAACAATGACAAAGATATAGCTATTTCCTCCACGACTTTGGACTCGCATGGGACCACACAAATCAATATGAATGAGTTCTAAAGGTCTAGTGGTACTTACCTCATTTTTGGATTTGAAGGAAGACTTAACTTGCTTACCTCTCACACAAGTCTCACAAACTTCATGCTTGTTTGGAACAATCTTAGGTAATCCTCTGACCAATTCTTGCTTATGAAGCTTGTCAAGAAGTTGAAAACTCGCATGATCAAATCTCTTGTGCTAGAGGTCGGCGACATCTGTAACTGTTCTAAGACACAGTTTTTCTTCAAGCTCAAAACAGGGGTCCACCTTATACAGATTGTTTTCACATACCCCTTTCAGAAGAATCTTGCCTGAACTAACTTCTTGTACCTAACAACCATTCTTATCAAACACAACTTGATATTTTCCATTAGCACATATTTGAGAGACACTCAATAACTTGAAGCTCAGATTATCAACAAGATTCACATTGTCTATAGTTAGCTTATCTGAAATCTTACCATACCTATACCAGAAATACCACCTTTACTGTTGTTGCCGAAGGTAATCTTACCTCACTTGTATTCTTGAAGTGAGACGAAATCCCTGGGATCTCCCAACATATGAGTTGAGCATGCACTATCAATGAACCAGGGCTCCTGGTCACCCACTTCAAGCTGTATTGAAACAATTAGTTCTTACGAACCCAAAGTTGTTTGACTCCTCTGGGTTTGGCAACGTAAACAGTCTTAGTACAACATTTGTCACAACTAGCACACACAGATCCTAGAGGATAGTCAGTGACAGTGGATCTGTCATGACTATCATTCAGAGTCTGTGACCTTGCATTTTCATCATCTCTTGCCTTCTTGTGACAATCATGTTGATAGTGACCACGCTTGCCACAATACCAACATGTCCTATGAGACTTTAGAGCAACATATTTGCTATAGCCCGGATAGATGGGTTTGTTGTTTACGCGAGATTGAAAGTCAATTTGTGAAGGAGCCGAGTTCTGGACTTGTTTTTTCCATATGTTGTGCACCTTTTGATCAGGATACCACTGTTGCTTCCCTTTGTCAGACTTAACCGCCACATGTATAGAACAACTTGCATTGTAACTACACATAGGGGTTTTGCCTTTAGATGCGAGGATAGCAGCCTTGACATCCTGAGTATTGGGTCCACGAACAAAGCCAATTCCAGATCTGTCTACCTCCTTCACAAACTTCCTTTTGTAGTCATTTCTGACCTCTTGAGCCTTTTCTACAACAAACTCATCCAACCATTTCTTTCTTTTAGTCTCCTCTTCGATTTTAAAATTTTCTAACTCACTAGATAACTTAGCATTACCCAGTCTAAGCATGAGTCTTTCACCTTCTAGGTCAGTGACTTGTTTTTCTAAGTCATTGACTTGTTTTTGCAAGTCAGTGACTTGAATCTTTGATTCTGAGCATGACTCACAGGTTACTAACTTAGGAGATGAAATCTTTTCAAGCTCGATTGCTTTAGAGGACCAGTGTTTGTTATCATCGAAGAGATTGAAGATTGTTTCTTCATTATCTTCCAACTTTTCTCTTAACTCATTGACCTGTTCCAAGCTTTTCAATGATAGCAACCAACTGTTCTCTAGATTTTTTTGACAAAAGAGAAGAAAGTTCAGAATCATTTACCTCTTGGGAAGATTTATCTTCGATGGCCATGCAGCACTTTCCTATTGCTGGCGCTATCTCATCATCATCATCGAACATGTCCCAAGTTGCCATCATGCTTTTACCTGTTTCTCCACTTTTTCTTTTAGGACAGTGTTTGGCAAAGTATCCTTTACCCTGACATTGATAGCAAATTACATCCTTCATGTCCTTCCCTTCCTTGTTTGATTCAGGAGCCTTCGAGGGAGCCTTGTTACGATTCCACAGTCTCTTCATAGCCTTAGAAATGAGAGCCACATCCTCATCTACTCCATCAGTGTCATCGTCTCCCTGAGCCAAATCAAAGGCTCTTTCAACCTTGAGAGCAATGTTTTTTACTTTCTCTGATTCGAGTCTTTCAACTCTTCTTTGTTGAATGCCTCCATACATAGTGAGTTGACCAACAAGGTCCTCCAAGGTCAGCGACTTGGTTTGTTTTTGAGTGAGAAGGGACGAAGCAATGCTGTCCCAACTTTTGTTCAATCCAGAGATCAACTTGTTGGTTTGCTTCCACTGAGGAAGCTTCTCTCCCAGAAATTCCAGTTGGTTGACAAGAGTCTGGAACCTCGAGTGGTAGTCACGGAGAGACTCACCCTTTCCTTGAAAAATATTTTCATACTCTCTTTCGAGACTTATGATCCTATCTTTCTTCACATCCTCATTTCCTTGATGAAGTCTTTTTAGAGCATCCCAAATTTCCTTTGCAGTCTTGTACCCGATGACCTTTTTGAGGTCACCGTCGGTGAGAGCATGATGAAGGACCTTTTTTTCTCTAGCATTCTTCTCAAGTTTCTTGAAATCAACATCATCGTACTCAGCAGTGGTTTTTACTGCCTTTCCATCCTTTCCAAGAAAAGTTTCCAGACCTAATTCAATCACTTTCCACAACTGACCGTCTAGAGAGCAGATGTGGGTTTTCATTTGTTCAACCCACCAATCGTACTCTCCAACTTTGAGAATTGGAGGCTTCCAGAAAGAATCATTCACAGAGGTGTTGGTGGACGTCATTTTCCTGCAGTAAAAGTACTAAAAACACAATCTAGAGCCTTGGCTCTAATACCAATTGTAGGATCGTTAGTACTGGGACGAGTCGGCCACTCCTACGAATTCATCGACTTTGAGTAATAATGCAGCGGAATAATCAAGCAGTAAAATAAACGTTACCACTGGTCACTGACAAGCGATGTATAGTGGAAACTCTTCGTAAACCAACTAGTTTACTTAGAGAAAAGCACTCCCTTCCAAGTTTATCACTTGGTCGGATTTCAAGAGTCCTTAGACTCGCTCTATTGATTTCTTGAGTGATTACAAAGCTCTCCCGTGTACAAGAATGAATCCCACACCCTTGAACCACGCTCTACCTTTGCACTCACACTCTCAACCTCACGCTATGCCTAAGATCTCTTGACTCACCACTTGTGCGAATCCCACGCACAAGCACACTCTTTCTTTCTTACACACAATATGAAAATTCAGCTCACTTATCTTACCATTAGCCTAAACAAACGAGTATTTAAACTAAGGTAAGAGAGATCTCGTGTATATTATTTTCCATTCGATTAGGAAAACAATATACACTTGATCTTTTACAAATCTTTCCAAATAAACGATTGTATGCATACTCAAATATTCTAGGAGAATCACAATTATCTTCATCTTGATTTTAGCACTCTTTTGATGATCTTCTCCTAAAATAGAACATGCAACTGTCTTCAATTAAACGCACAAGATCTGTGCGCTCCTTCCGTAAATAGATCGCTCAGCCAGCTGTTAATGTCAGTGACTTTGCCAAGTCGCCGACTCGACTTGCAAACATAGGGTCACTGACTCTGGAACCATCAAAACTCAAATCTTCCATCTTCTAACAAGGGGACACAAGTAAAGGAAGAACGGGTTTAAGGCGGTTTACAACCATCTTTGTAGCAATCTTGTATGTTACATTGAGCAAAGAGATTGGGCGGAAATGTGCAGCCGTCGTGGGGCTATTTGTCTTAGGAATCAATTGCATTAGAGCACCACACATCCCATCAACAAAAATACCATTGTTCAAAAGCTGCAGCACGCAATCACAGACTTGTTTGCCAACCACCGACTAATTTTTTTGATAGAAAACAACCGGAAAACCATCGAGTCCGGGAGCTTTCAACGGTGCCATCATTCGCAACGCATCCCATACATCATTCTCCATAAAATCCCTGCCAATATCATTCCACACTTCCTAAGACAGAATCGGAAAGCTGATAGCAAGGTACATGGTCGAAAATCTAGGCTCAATTCTATCGGCCACAAAAAGCTCAGAGAAGAAAGTCAAAACAGTTCGTTGAATTTCAGCCTCGTTGGAGAGCCAGTTCCCGTCTTCGTCTTGCAAAGTAGTTGTCTTATTAGCTCGGCGCCGGATCACAATAGAAAGGTGATAATATCGAGTATTTCGATCGCCCTCAATAAGAAAAGCCGCCCATGATTTTTGATACCACAAAATCTGTTCTTGATCAAGGACCTGCTCGAGATCTTTCCGTAATTCCTTCTCCCGCCAAAAAAAGTCCAGGTGAGAGTCGAGTATCAAGGGCTCGACACACTCCTTCCAATCGTGCAAGTAATTTCCTTTTCCTGTAGAAAATATTCCCAAAAACAAATTTGTTCCAACTCCCTAAACAGGACGTGAGCTTGTCCAGAGAATCATGCAAAGCATCAGTGGAACACCAGGAATGTCTCAAAAATGACTCAAACTCCATATGAGAGAGCCACGCAGCTTGAAACTTAAAAGGACGGCGCACCATAGTGCGAGAGGAGTCGTCATCAAGATTAATCAGCAAGGGCAGGTGATCAGAGTGAGCAATAATAAGATGGCGCACATGAGCATCCGAAAATCGAAGCCGCCATACATCATTACTCAAACCTCTATCTAACTGAGCTGCCTTATATGTCAAGGGGCTATTTCTAGTTGACCAGGTAAAACGGGGACCACTAAACCCCAAGTCAACCAGATTAGCTTATTAATCCAATCAGCAAAGTCCATAGATGCCCTGTTTGAGCCAACAGATGAAGATGAGCGTTCATTAGCATTGATTGTTGCATTAAAGTCACTAGCTATAAACCACTGCCTTTGGTTGGTTCGAGCCATAATTGCTAAATTATCGCATAAAAGCTTGCGATCAGAGGGGTCAGGAGACGCATAGACAGTGGTAAGCATCCATGGTTCCTCACCCCGTCGAACAATTTCAACAGTAATGTGTTGTGGGTTGAGAGAAAGGGGAATAATAAGCACATCCTCCGTTCTCCATATCAGCCATTTTCCACCAGCAAATCCAGTTGCATCCAACCGAAGCAAACCATCAAACCCTAATTGTCGGTACACTAAGTTTGCTCGGACACCGCTTATTCTTGGTTCAACAAAAGCAAAACAATTGGGTTATAAACCCTGATAATATCTCTTATTGACGTCATGAAATTCGCGCTTCCCGCGCCGTGAACATTCCAGACAAGGATACTGAGATTATTCATAAAAATAACAGAGTTGATAAGATCCCCGAAAATAGGGCTTGAACAAGATTAGAATTGACTGTAAAGGACACAACCGCTCGTGCGATGCAACGCATCGCATTACTGATTTGAGGAGGCATGGAGACCCGACACAGGACTGGTTGAGTCTCCGCAAACATGGGCAGGAATTCCACTATCATTCGATTGGCTAGCCTGGGCAGGTACATGAGGATTGGCCCCGTCCGGAGGTTCGAGACCATCAAACTTGACCTCTCTAGGACCCGGTTCGTCTCTATTATCCCCTGGTGGTTCATGATTGGTTTGGTGAATGGGTTTAGTATGAGACGGAGGGGAAGAAGTGTTTGACTGTAAGGCAGGTTGGTTAGGGTTTGGTGTGGTATCTTTCAATAGATCAATACTCTCCGCAATTAGTTGGGCTTTGCGGATTTTCGTATCTTTGGAAGTTGTGATTGGCACAGAAGATTGTTTCTTCGGTGGCTTGATAACGGAAGATAAAGTTGCTTCTTTAGAATCTTTTTTGTCTTTTCTTTCCTTTTCGTGGCATTTTTAATGGCTTGAGAATCAACTTGTGTGGGTCCAGTAAAATTCTTTTCCATGACTCTAGCCCCGATTTGATCCGGGTTGACTTTAGCTGCCATAGCAGCCGCCTTCGAGATAACAACTTTGACCGAATTCAAACGCTTGTGGGACACTCCAGCCTTAGGGTTCGGTGGAACATCTGTTGGTATCACGATCGCTTTGCCCTTTTCGGCCCGCCGTTGGTCACCGTCCTGATATGCCGCCACTTGCTCAGTTTCAACATGAAAATCAGCCGACAACGCAGCAAGCGGGAACCCTTGCCCTTCTCTTGGACTGTTAGACTTGCTTGAGTTATAGGATTTTGTGAAGTCGAAGCCTCTCCTTGGGTCTTTTGAACCCTCGGGCGTCGGATAGGTTTTTTCATGTGCACCCAAGGCCCAAACTGCTCATCAATGGGAGCAGCCGGAATGTTAGTTTTAGGTGCCTTAACAACTCTCGTGACTCTATCTTCACCAGCAATATCTTGATCTTGACTCTGTGGTACTAACAAAGGGAACTTGTCTTTTATGTGACCAATCACTCCACACTCATAACAAAGGGAACGGATGTCCTCATACTGGATAGACCACATTCGCGCCCGGAACCGGAACTTAGATAGTAAAGCATGGTCCAAATTGATCTCGACCCCCAAACGAACAAACTGCCCTCGATCTGCACTCATTGTTGTCTTGTCGATTCGAATGACTTTCCCAACTGTATTACCAATGCGGCTTAAGAATTTCACATTGAAATACTCCATGCTGAAACCCGAAATCCTGATCCATGCCGTCAAGATCTTTGACATGTCTTCAAAGGGATCAAAATTAGGAACCCAACGTCGGATCATCAATTAGTTGTCCCCTATCATCCATGGCCCTTGAGTGAGAACATGATTCAAATCTTCCATGTTGGAAAATTTCTCCACGTAATGAGCATTGCCAATATCCACCAGTGTTAGTTCGCCTTTAAGTTTCCACTTAAGTTCCAACTTCTTCTTGATTTGGATATAGATTGGGCCTTTGTTGCATGGTTTGGGTTGGAGGGTCAACATCCATTGCCGATGTTGTGATATCCGGCGGACCCGGTGGGTTGTTAGCGTCGTCGGGCGACGCCATGAGCGGCAACGTGAGAAAGTAGCAGAAAACCCTAGGCGGGAGAGGAACTTTTCAAAATAGAGCGTTTTTTTTTCTATCTATCTTATTCTTTCAAAACTAACGAGTTACGGTTTTACAATCTATGTACAAATCAAGTCAATTTTTTTTTGGTAATGTATATTTTTTCCCATTATGATATTTAGATAGGATCGAATCTTTTTGTTGCTAAATCTTTAAATTTCAATTATGATATATCATTGAATTTTCAATTTTGATTTATTGATACTTTACATACAAATCTATCCAATTACAATTATAATTTTCAATTATAATTTCCCCGTAATGTTTTTTTGATAATATACGTACATGTCAAGTCAATTTTATTTGCTAATCCATATTAAATGTCCCATTATTTTCATTTTTACTATCAAAATCTTAAATTTATAATTATGTTTTTTTACAATTTATATAAATCACCAATTCACAATTATTATTTATATTATATATTTATTTATTAATATCATTTTTATAGTACGTCTAAAAAAAATCGAGTCATAGTCGTGCAGGGCACGACATGGACAACTAGTTTCTACCCTAAAAAAATAATTTAATGTAACTTAATAAAATCACGTCATTTTACATGCAATGTGATTAGTCCTGGCCTAAATAAAATAATAACATTGGATTACCTTCAAACCCCTAAATAATTATTGGATCGTTTACGGCCCAGTAATGTTTTTGAGGCCCATGGGCTTAAATTACAGTATGAAATGTTTACATTCATAGTAAGACCCCAAAATACTGCACCGTTGCTCAATACTACGGAAAGACAACACTGAACACTTTGAAAGAGCTAATCGAATTAACCACCGAATAAAAAATAAAGCTATCCAATATAATAAGACTCTCAAAGTCCTCTGCCGAGTTTTACAAAGACACAAAACTCAGTAGGCTATGTAATATATGATGTTCGATCGGTGCAAAATGGTACAAATTACATTTACAAATACATACTAATCATTAAATCCATTGAGTACCATCGATCATCTTCAAGCTCGAAAACTGCTCGGCTTCTTCTTTATTAAGGCTTCGTGACCAATTAACTCTTTCCGATCTATTAGCTCCTGGTCCGAAACAATCGTATTCCCCATAATACACCGTCCTATATATATAATCCATCACATTAAAAATAAATCAACCCCCAATTCAATAATTCAAACATTTATTTAATTATACAATTAATTACTAATAACGCCCTTACCTACGCCTTTTGGGTTTACCCCAGTCATCCCATCCAGAAGGCGAAACCGCCGATGACATGTACGAGTAGGCGAACACTACTCTAGCGTATGGGCCCCATGGCCTCCCTAACACGCAACTTCCTAAACCGGTCACTTTACACATTAGGAAGTAGAAACCCGTGTTCTCAGACTGCGACTCTCTGCGTTGCGCCGTTATTGCCCCGTTACCCTTCGATATCGAATGCAAATGGCATTTCTGCATTTCAAACAGAAAAACATATTAATTAATTTGGCCAAACTAAAATAATTGACTGAAAATAATTTATTATATATGAACCTCGAATTGAGAAGCAGCATTGCCGAAGATGAAATCAGTAGCGCCCTCAATGTAGCAGTTCTTGTAGTAATGTCTTCCTGACTCGTCTAGAAGCGTATCCTGATACGACAAAATCCGACACCCGTAAAACGCTGCTTTATCTCCTGTTACTCTTAGCGCCACCGCTTGCGCCCCTTCTCCGTGCGAATTCTGTTGCATTTATATATTCATTGATCAGCTGACGACGGATCGGAGTAGTTTTATTTAATTAAGCTTATTGAATCACGGTTGTACAGGTACCTGAAAAGTGATGTAACGGCCGACGAAGTCAGAGGCAAAGACGGTAACGGTGGGGGAACGGTGAATATCCCCGTAATCTCCCCACGTTATAACGGTTACGTTAGCTTTTCGTCCACTCAGCGTTATGAATCGCTTGTTGGCGGGGACTACCACTTTTTCCCGGTAAGTACCCGGTTCAACCCGAATGAAAACCGGGTCGGAGTTGCCTGACGGAACGGAGTCCACCGCGTCTTGTATTCTCTTGTAGTCCCCCAGTTTTCCTGACCCGTCTACCGTTATGTGACGCCGTTTGGAAGTCGTCGCTGCTGTGCTGCCCGTGACCAAACAGCTTAATGCAACGGAAATGGTGAAGAAGATGGCGAGAATGGAAGGGTGGTCGGATTTTTGGGGGATCGCCATTGGTTTTGGAGGTGTGTTGGTTAAATTAATGGGAGATGGAATGGGTTCTAAGTTTATTTATACTTGTCTTGGTTGAGTTTAAACTATTTGGTGTTTGTGGGAGTGGGCATCGTGCAATTGATCGATCAAATAGCTAGCCGTTTTGTTTTTCAAAGTCAAAATAGAGTTCCACGAAGAGACTCTTTTCTTTTTTACTCAAGTGTTCGGCAGCAGAGAGCCAAGTTCAGGCGTGAAAGAATTGAATTTGGTAACAAGTAAATTAACTGAATTTTGGTAGCAATTGAGTTTTGAGTCAATTTAAATTCTATTTCGTAACAAGCTAGATGGCAATAAATTGTGATTTTTGATGTTTTAGTTTAGGACAATTTCACTATTCATTTATTCAACATTTGGTGCTGGTTTTGAAGCTAGGTGAGATAGCATATACAGTAGTAGCCTATATGAAGATTTTATATAACAATGCTGAGGTTGACCCGTTACAATTTGTGTGTGATTTTGATGCGGTGACCTAATACAACTTCCAATATTTGTATATTTGGTAAAATTCATGGAATATGTACATTATGAATGTGTACACGTCAAGTCAAAAGCATTCTACACATGTGGTTTAATTCCTAATTAGAGCTGATTTATGTTTTGTAGCCTAACTAGTTAAGTTTATATTCGTTTACACGCATGGTTTGATATCTAATGGGGTCAATTTCTTTTGCTAATAAAACTTGGGGATATTCCATATTCCACGTATTTGGGTTATTGGTGTTTGGTGTTTGACCACTTGCCGCTCTCAAAGCAACAAGTCAACAACAGGACAATCATCTGTGCAGAGTAGAATATTTATAAAAAAAAATTAAAATCAACCGAAACTTTTAGCATTTCAATCACCCGCATATTTCTCCGGCACACCTGAAATTAGAGGTGCGTCCCGTTCCCGAATTGGGAATCCCACGGTTTTTTGGTTCCGGTTCTTTCCGGTTTCGGAGTCGGTTCCTTGTCCGGTTTCGGTTCGGTTACAGCCGATTTGAAAAAAAAAATCATTAAGCCCATCGGGGTTCCATTCTAAAATTAATTGACAATAGGAGAAGTAGCCTAAGGGTATATATATAAGGCAAGATATGTCCCAACTTTAGATGTGGGAATGCATTCTAATACGCCCCCGCAAGTGCAACTGGGGGAACTAGCCCAGTTGACACTTGGACAACACGACAGGACGGGCCTAGGATCGAGAGAGGCCGTTTGGCGAATAGCTCTGATACCATATTAAGCCCATCGGGGTTCCATCCTAAAACCAATTGGCAATAGGAGGAGTAGCCCAAGGGTATATATACTAGGCAAGATATGTCCCAACTTTAGATGTGAGAATGCATTCTAATAGAAATAGCCGTTTGAATTGAAAAACCGTGATCGCGGTTTTGGTTAACGCGATCGCAGATACCTAACTGCGGTCGCGTTTGGTGGTTCTAACGGCTATTTTTTTTGCTGATTCCACTCGGTTTGGGAACAGAAGAGCTGAGAGAAGAAGGGTTTGAACTTGATATTAAGTTGCCTATGTATCATCTCGGGGTCATAGAGGAATCAAAGCTCACGTGGTTCTCTTACCTTCGATATGGAACCCCGCTTGGCTACTTACCTAAGGTGGATGTCGTGCTTTTTATTTAAATGATTAGTCATGGCGCCATAACCTCCACCCGACAACCATTTGTATCTCTTGGGACAATAGTTGCACTTCACCTCACATCGGCCTCAGTCATCCAATACAATGTCTTTGGTTAAGTGATTTGTGAAAATTTCGAATTTCAAGCCTCGGCCTTGGTTTTCCATTTTTGAAAAAGATTAGGAAAGGAAATATTAGAGAGAGATAGGAGAGTATGAGATTGGTGTAATTGAAAATTGAAGGTGAGATATGATATTTATATGGGTAAATGGATAAGAATTATGATGGAAATAGTCGTTGAAAGCAATGTGACCGTTAGAAATATATCCCTTGGAAAGGAATTGTGATTGCGGTTATGGAAACTCGCGATCACGCTTCCTCGGCTACACAAACCTTGATCGAGGTTTGTTTAGCCGCGATCGCGGTTTGTGGTACCACGATCGCGTTTTGCAAGAAGCGATCGCAGAGCTATGGTTCTAACGACTATTTTCCCGTTGAACTTGATATCAAGTTGCCTACGTTCTCTTACCTTCGATACGGAACCCCGCGTGGCTACTTACCTAAGACGATCCGGAGGAACCTATGGAAGAAGCGTGGCTATTTCTGTTTGGAATGCTGATCACAAGAGGCTCCGTACAGTTTTCATTTTAGTTCGCACCATACCCTTTTCCTAGAGAGGGGGAGAGAGAGAGAGAGAGAGAGAGAGAGAGCAGGGTAGAGAGCTTCGAGCGACAAGGAAGGCGAATCGGAGGAGTGAAGGCTAATGGCGAGCGGACTAAAGACGGATAGTAGTGGGTGCGAACGGAGGACGGCGATGGGAGAAAACAAACGGCGACCCTAAATCTCTAGGTATTTCTTCATGCGATTTAGGGCTCTTTTTTAATTGATGTGTTAAAGATTGAACATAGAGCGGTTTAGAGTACAATTAGTTGATTTCTAACCTAATTTGTTATTTGAATGTTCAATTTTGGGTGATACCTAATCTTGATTTCAAATTCGGGTTTTGTGGTTGAATTTTAGGGCATTTGAGAGAATTAGCTTCCATGTGTTTTGTTTGGATGTTTCTAGGATGGATGAGTCTGTAATAAATCTGAATTAGTGTTGTCTTGTCTTTTTGATTGCTTATATGCACTTAGTTTTTGCAGGAGATGGGGTCTTTGTAGAAGCTTGGGATCTCTTTACGGGTGGGTTCTTATATGGACTTGTGAAAGGCGGGTCATTCATCGTGCAATGGTTGGTCCATCATATGCTCCGTTGGAGGAGAAGTGATTCTTGTGAATTTGCATTGGATGTACAAGAGTGTAGGTTAAAGGACTTTCTGTTTCTGATCATGCCAAATTAAACTTGTATCAACCTAAGAGAAGTTGTATTCGCTTTTGCCTGCTTTGAATTCTGACGTGGAGTTTGAATTGCTTTCTATGTTGTAAGTGGTGAAGTTGCATTGTGGGGATGTGAATCTTAGACAATGTAATCCAAGTTGTCTTACCACATGCCAAGTTCTCTGCTTGAAAATGTCTAGTTATATGTAAAATTTGCTTCTGTGTTAAGATGATAACAGCTTGGTTCTTAAAAAATGTCTGGTTATATGTGAAACCATCCATTTGCAAATTTCTCTGATTGAAAATCATTGCTTGATTCTCGGACAAAAAAAGAACAATAAAGGAATTTGATTCTTAAAAAATAATAATAATAGATGTGCTTTCATATGAAAAATGAGTGATTTTTAGGATAAAACTTGGGTGATTTATTGAAAAATACAAGAAAAAATAGGTTCATAGAAGATGAGGACATACAGAATGCAAGCCACGTAATGGCGAGTCTTTATTTGAAACAAATATTTATATATATTTATCATACATTGTATTTCTTTTTTTTTGGTTGAATCACACATCCTATTTCTTCACACAACAGAATTGTTCATTAACAAAGATACTTGGTCCAACAACACCAAAGCGTATGTTGATTCATGAGGGCAATCAACTTCCTCATGCATCGAATCATAATCTTGTTGGGTGAAAGTGGGCCTATAGAATTAAATACAATCCATATGGATCCATTGGCTGCTACAAGACACGCCACGTAGCCAAAGGCTTTCATCAATGACCCGACCTTGATTACATCGAAACCTTCAGTCTTGTAGTCAAACCGATATCCTTTCGTCTTGTTATAACACTTGCAATTCAATGTAGATGGTCAATATACAACTGGATGTCAACGGTGTGTTCCTTCAAGGAACTCTTCATGAAGATGTCTACATGATGCAACCACCCGAATTCCAAAACAAAGATCACCCAACACATGTTTGCAAGTTGAAAAAGGCATTGTATGGTCTCAAACAAGCCCACGGGCTTGGTACAATGAGCTCAAATAATACCTCCTACATCTCAGTTTTATTAACTCGATAGCTGATGCCTCCTTCTTCATCTACTGACGATAATCACACTTGATATTCTTGCTAGTTTACGTTGATGACATCATCATCACGTGGAATCATCAACCAAGCATTGCGAGACTTGTGAATCATTTTTGTCTTAAAATTCTCTCTCAAGGATCTCGGATCTCTTTCCTACTTCTTGGGAGTTGAAGTCATACCAACATGTAATTGTCCTTCATTTATGTAATTGTGTTTTCATTTAAGTTTAGCATATAGGTTAGCTTAATTAATTGTAGCACATTAACTTTGATTGATTAATTTGTCTCCTAGAAGATCTTCCTTGTAAAAATAGGAATTCAATC
Organism: Fallopia convolvulus; assembly: GCA_964016875.1. NCBI lineage: Eukaryota > Viridiplantae > Streptophyta > Magnoliopsida > Caryophyllales > Polygonaceae > Fallopia > Fallopia convolvulus. The sequence continues at coordinate 54,420,662 of OZ024722.1, forward strand.
TTATTAATAAAATAAAATACAAGTGTTTTCTAGAATCCTATTTTGTTTATATTAGGTCGCGATTTTGAATCCCTTCCATCATTAGAGTGGCTTAAGTGACTCATATGTACCATAAAACAAACAAATAATCTTTGAAAGATAATAATTAATCTCATAATTGAATATCTTAACAACATGTAAGTTCGGCTTATTCTAGTCGATCTCCGTAATGGCGTTTTCTTATGGATCGCCATTTCAAGTTTTGCTATAAATTAAATGCCCAATCAATTTTATTGTTCTTTAACAAATTAAGGTTATAATAATCGATCAATACTTTTATATATACATCCAGTTAATTTAGTAATGCCTTCTACAATGCAAGTTTAATAATCGATGGACAATTTTTTATAAATTGATTTTATTAATTGCATAAACAAATTGATTATATAAAGTTAACAAATAAATTGTGATGGTGTTTTTTTTTTCCTCTTTTAAAGTTTTTTTCTTTATAGGAAAACCGAGATGAATAAAGTTATAGTTGATTGAAAAACTAGGTTTTTCTCCCTTCTTCCCCCCTCTTCATCTAATAATTTTTTCTAAAAATATAAAGTCTAACTTAGGCATAAGAGGTGGGTAAAGGAGACAAACTCCCTTTTGTTAACTGATTTGCGCAGATTAAGAAACTCGAAGAGCCGAGGAGCCCCGGGCTGATTGTCGAGCCACGCTCGACCTAGATCGATGGAAAATTGTACGTACCATCGAATACAACAATATTTACTTTAAATTAATCTTACAATGTATCACATTCATGCTTCACGTACGTGTAATGAAAATTATATATAAATATTATATGTAGGATTTTTCATGCATTGCCCTTTACAACTTACAATCCAAAATTTCCAAACTAAAGTTCCAGTAAGTGATATACGCTTTACATGCCTAATGTGTAATATCCGTTTCTCGATTATATTTACTGTCCTACAACTTGTTCTTCATTCTTGCTTTATTCTTTCACGATCATGATTTGTGAATTTATAAATATGGCGCTCTATACTCTAGATATACAACTATTTAGTCAAGGATAACTAGCTAAAGTAGATAATAAAATATATTGGCAAGATTTTATAAGCATAACAGATTGATATATCTAAGGAAATATTAGATGAAAAGCCAATTTTCAATTTCTAACCATAATTATCTTAGCAAATTTTATAAAGAAAATAAATACTATTGTAATTTTAATGATAATTTGTATTAAAAATATATTAAAATGGTCACATTATGTTTCAGTACTCACTATTGGTCAAATATATATTATTTTTTATTCTCCAATAGGCAACTCAAATACCAATATTTTGTAGTAACTTTTCTTCTTTTTTAAAAAAAAACTCAAAAACATTAATATTGTAATGCCTAGTATCTTTCGAATGATATTGTCTTATCAATTTTCCTAGAAAAAAATACATATAATATGTACCTTAAATTTCAAGTCAAATTTTTTTGATAGAATAAATCAATTTAATCTCTCCTGTTCGTAGACAAGATCGATATTGATTTTTAAAATTATCTTTTTATTTTGTTCGATGAATTTAGTCCATTTAACACAATAAGATCAATCAAACGTTCGAACAAAAAAAAAGATGAATTAAACAATCACTAATCCATCACTAATTTTCGGAGTCATGTTATCTTCTCCACAATGTACATCATTAATGTACAAGTCACTATACATCTACCTAATACATTATAAAGAAGAAACCATGTCTGCTCTCTCTCAAAGATCTCGAATCTCGGATTTATTTCCTACTTCTTGGGAGTTGAAGTCATACCAACATGTAATTGTCCTTCAATTATGTAATTGTGTTTTCATTTAAGTTTAGCATATAGGTTAGCTTAATTAATTGTAGCACATTATCTTTGATTGATTAATTTGTCTCCTAGAAGATCTTCCTTGTATAAATAGGAATTTAATCTTATTAACAAAATACGAGTGTTTTCTAGAATCCTATTTTTTCTATATTAGGTCGCGAGTTTGAATCCCTTCCGCCAGTGGCTTAAGTGACTCATATAGTCATATGTACCAAAAATACAAATAAATAATCTTTGAAAGATAATAATTAATCTCATAATTGAATATCTTAACATGTAAGTTCGGCTTATTCTAGTCAATCTCCGTAATGGCGTTTTCTTATGGATCGCCATTTCAAGTTTTGCTATAAATGTCCAATCAATTTTATTTTTCTTTAACAAATTAAGGTTATAATAATCGATCAATACTTTTATATATACATCCAGTTAATTTAGTAATTTATTCTACAATGCAAGTTTAATAACCGATAGACAATTATTTATAAATTGATTGTATTAATTACAAAAATAAATTGATTGTATGAAGTTAACAAATAAATTGTGATGTTGTGTTTTTTTTCCTCTTTTAAAGTTTTTTCCTTTATAAGAAAACTAAGATGAATAAAGTTATAGTTGATTGAAAAACTAGGGTTTTTCTCCCTTCTTCCCCCTTCTTCATCTAATAATTTTTTCTAAAAGTATAAAGTCTAACTTACGCATAAGAGGAGGGTAAAGGAGCCAAACTCCCTTTTGTTCATTTATTTGCGCAGATTAACAAACTCGAAGAGCCGAGGAGCCCCCGAGGAGGATTGTCGACCAATGCCTAATGTGTAGTATCCGTTTCTCGATTATATTTACTGTCCTATAACTTGTTCTTCATTCTTGCTTTATTCTTTCACGATCATGATTTGTGAATTTATAAATATGGTGCTCTATACTCAAGATATACAACTACTTAGTCAAGGATAACTAGCTAAAATATATAATAAAATATATTGGCAAGATTTTATAAGCATAATAGATTGATATATCTAAAGAAATATTAGATGAAAAGCCAATTTACAATTTCTAACCATAATTGTCTTAGAAAATTTTATAAAGAAAATAAATCAATCAATATATATCTTCTAAACCTGAAGCACTTTTGGGCAGTTCCGTTAATAAGAATTTATATTCTAGTCACCCTATTTTTAATAATGTTTTTTAATCAATTATATATTATGTGATTCAATCACCTTATGGAATTTCCAATTTTATACTCTCAACTTATTTAATAAATTTTTTTTATCAATTTTATATGTGCTTGGATAAATTTTTATCTCTACTTATTATTGCATTATATTCTATGGATAAATTTTTATCTCTACTCATTATTACATTATATTATAATATTTAATTATGGTATGATTATCAGAATCAATATCTAGATATAAGATAGATATCCATATTGTTGCATATAACTATTTTAATATTCTAATACTATTGCATATATCATTATATTTTGGAAACATATTATGTTTTTTTAATTAATTATATATCACCTTATGAAATTTTCAATTATTGTAATATATTGTAATATTTAATTATGATACGATTATCAATTTCAAAATTTTGTACTATGTAGTTTTTTCGTACGATGACTTTTTTTTGGTTATCAATGATTTTTTATACGATGATTTTTTTTGGTCATCAATTTCAAAATTATACGATGATTTCTTTTGGAAAATTTTCATTATATCTTAATAGTTAATTATGTTATGATTATCAATTTTAACATTTTGTATGATGATTTTTTTTGAATTTTTTTTATTATATTCTAATATTTAATTATGTAATGATTATAAATTTTTTTTATCTTCTTATATTTTTAAAAGTTTCCATATATCTTAGATTTACTCTATCTTCCTTTTTTTGAGAAGAATTTCTATCTTCCTTATATTATATTATTTTTTTATTTTAAAATTTTCTATCTATATCTATACTCTACCCACCCTATATATATTTATAATAATAATTTTTTTAATTAATTGTATATTATGTAATTCAATCCCCTTATGGAATTTCCAATTTTATGCCCTCACCTTATATAATAATTTTTTTTATCAGTTTTATAAGAGATTGGATAAATTTGTTTTATAAGAGATTGAATAAATTTTTATCTCTATTCATTATTGAAATATATTCCAATATTTAATTATAGCATGATTATCAATTTCAAAATTTTGTACGATGAATTTTTTTTGTACGATGTTTTTTTTTGTACGATGAATTCCAGTATGTAATGATTAAAATTATAGTATCATAGTATGATCCCTTAATAAATAAATAAAACATTATTGATCCTTTAATCTTAACAGTTAAATGCATTATTGTCATCAAATTTTAACGCTCCAGTCACCATTCTTTAGTTATGAAATTGTTCATAATAATATTTTATCCATAACTATGACAACTTTTTTAGTGTAATATGAACCATATTTTTATTTGTATATTTTATAGTAAATTTTATATTCTCTTATATTAATTTTCTATTCACAAATATGACAACTTTTTAAATTTTCTATCCAAAAATATGTTGACTTTTGTATACTAATTTTCTATTAATAAGTGTAATAGCTTTTTAACTGATGTCGATATAGATATGTTGTGTCTTGCAATATATTAAAATTTCTATTCATATGTATGTTGATTTTTAATATTACGGATTCCTTAATAAATAAATAAAAATGATTGGCCTATTAATGTTAAATTGGTTTATCGGGTCAGTTCAATCGATTTTAGATTTAATCATTTCGAGTATGTGTTCATGTCATTAAAATATACGAGTTGATTGGGTTAATTCATTGCAGTTTTTGTGCGGGTTCGATTCAACCCTACGAGTTAGAACACTGACTTTTTTTATGATTATTACATAAATATTACAAATAGCATTTTTAAGAATTAGATAATATTTGTATACATTTTATAATAAAATAAATTATTATAACTAACATAAATTACAAATATGTAATAATTAATTAATTAATTTATACTATTATTTATAATACCTATATTATATTTAAATTAATATATTATAGTTTTTATTTCAAAAAGCTCCCGGGCAAGGCCCGGGTCATCAACTAGTATTATTGTAATTTTAATGATAATTTGTATTAAAAATATATTAAAATGGTCACGTTATGTTTTAGTACTAGATATTGGTCAAATATATATAATTTTTTATTCTCCAATAGGCAACTCAAATACCAATATTATGTAGTAACTTTTCTTCTTTTTAAAAAAAACTCAAAAATATTAATATTGTAATGCCTAGTATCTTTTATCTTGTAACAAGATTTGAGATTCAAGTATATAATTTTTTATCTATATGTTGATAATAACTTTATGTAATATTTTTTATATTAATTTTATGCATGATATTTTTTTATCTTTTAACAAGACTCAAGCTTCAAGTATATGATTTTTTTTATCTATATGTTGATAAAATATGGGGTACAATCTTACTGATTTTTTTACAAATTACATAATTTTATTACGATATTAAATAAAAATGTTTTAAATTTTTTATTTATTTATCTTTAAAGATTTTTGCACATTAAATATAATTTTCTTTGTACAATAACTTTGATATTGCAGAAGGAATTAATGAATATTCTTATACTCTACCATTACATTATATATTATTGAAGACCTCTTTATATACAACGTTTGTCGTCTTATTCGAGGTACAATTTTTTTTTATCACAAATTAGAATAGTTAACCCATGTCTGCTTGTAGCTCTTGAAAATACAACGTAAAGTTGGCCATGAGTAAATACTGGTCTTAGAAGAAACAAACCCACTTATGATAGAGACTGTCCTTGGCTTTTGTTGATGTTCATTGCAAAACATACGACGATAGGAAATTGTTTGCGTCGCAACTTAAAAGGCAATGTGATATCTGACGGTGTGAGAAGCAATTGGGGTATGATAACCTTGAAGCCGATGTTTGTCCCAGAAATTATCCTAGCATCAATGGTGTGTGTCATTAATTTGGTGACCACTAATCTAGTGCCATTGCATAACCTTGAAGATTGATCTATATTACGAATTAGCATTACAGGGACACCTACCTTAAGCTTAAGACAATGGTTCAGAATGCCTGACATCCTTATAGAATTTAGATACTCAACTGAATATAATTCGCTATTATTCTGATGGTTTCTATCTGTGGGACAAATATTGTCACAACTGAAATACACCTTCTCTTCTCCAGGCGGTAATGACATGATATAATCATTTACTTGTTCTACCACTTCATGTGTAGGAGCAAGGATAGTTCTTTCCTCAAAATACTTTTCATCTTGCATTCTATCAACAATTGAAGGGTAAATAGCTTCAACTATGAATGCTATTGGATTAGTTGTCTCTTTAATCAATAACTCATCTGGAATTTCTATGGTTGCTTCCCTATCATTAGGCTCCTCTAAGGTACCATCTCCGACACTAAGAATCCATTCTGAAAATTCCCTTAGTTTTTGCATGTCCAAATCTGTACCCTTAGCTTGAAGCCTCTTAATTTTTGTCAAGCGAAGCACTTTATAGTCTGTCCACAAGTAAGATGAATTAATTGTAGCTGACATTATATCTTGTCTTGATCCTTTAGGAACCACATGTAAGATTTGTCTAAATCTCCACCAAATACAATGACTTTACCACCAAATGGTTGTTCTAAGCTATTGGGGTTAGAATGGCGAAGTGCATCTCTTAAGCTTCTGTCTAGTGCCTCAAAACAATGTTTATTTGTCATTGGAGCTTCATCCCATATAATAAGCTTTGTCTTAGCTAATAGGTCAGCGATTGGTGTACCTGGTTTGATTTCACATCTCGACTCCCCATGTATATTAATAGGTATAGCAAATCTGGAATGTGCAATCCTCCCTCTTGTAATCAGTAGGGAAGCAATACCACTTGAAGCAACATTAAGAATGATGCCTCCTTTGCATCTTATTGCAGCAGAAAGTGATCTCCAAATGAAGGTTTTGCCTGCACCACCATATCCATATAAAAAGAAGACACCTCCTTGAGCTCTCGACATAACAGTTAATATTTCATCATATAGTCCTTTTTGTCCATCGGTGAAGGTAGAAATAAGTCTATTATTTTCTTGTTGTAACTCTTGTCTATTATAACGTAATTCATCTTGTATAAGGTTGTTGATACTTTCAGCTATTATCATTTCATCTGGAAGAGGGAATGTCGGAAACCTAGAAAGACTGCTACCATTACTAATAGCATGTATATTTATATCATTGACCTAACTTATTGTGCAAGCCTTGTAATCTCTATATATACTCAAGTAATGTGAATGGCAACCCCCAAGGGGAATTTATCTATCTCTGCGTGTTCCAATATGGTATCACGAGCCTAACCCTAATCCTCGACCCCTCCCGCTGTCGCTGGCTCTGTCTCTCTCTCTCTCTCCGCGCAGCCCAAGCGCTGGTCGCCGCCTGTCGCGCGCCGCCTCCCAGCCTCTCCTACCGGTCGTTGCCCGTCCTATCCGCCGCTCCCCTCGACCCCCTTAAACCTCTCTTCAAACTAGCCCACTTCCATGTATGTCAAAGAAGGTGAAGGCACTTTCGGCAACAACATGCCCAAGGACAAGGATCCGATGATTCCCGCTCTCAAGGGTCACACAGAGACAAGCGGTTCTCATGGATTGAAACCAGCGTTTCACTCTTCCCTTGCCATCTCCAACATCAAAAATCTCATTCCACTCACGTTGGATGTCTCCAACACGAAGTACAACTCGTGGGCTAAATTGTTCAAAGTCGCTGCCCACGCGCATCGCGTTCTCGATCATATCGACGCGTCTATCCCTCGCCCTGGTGATGTTGATGATGCTCTCTTGGATCAATTGGATGCAATCATTCTTCAATGGATCTATGCTATGATATTGTTGGATTTACTTCTCACAATCTTAGAGTCCGACGCCACTGCTCTTTCGGCATGGACCAAGTTGAAGAATATCTTCCAAGATAACAAAGAGACCAGATCTGTTTATCTTCAAAACGAATTCTCCCGCTGTCGTTTGGAGTTCTTCTCCTCTGTTTTGGCCTACTATCAACAAATCAAGGATCTTGTTGATCAATTAAAGAATGTTGAGCACCAAGTATATTGCGTTGGACATACATTTTGTTCGTTAGAAGGTAGCATTGTAATAACCGCAATTTCCGTTAAATGAATAAATTTCCTTTCTTAATATTGAATTATTTTATTAAATAAAATAATTTCATAAAATCTCTAAAAAGAAAAGAGAATATAATATTCTCATAAAATCCTCATCCAAGGTGATGAATTTATTAAAGACGGAACTTAATAAATTCATAGTTAGGGGAAATCCTTTTCATAAAACCCGATCGTTCCGACGCGCGTATAAAACCGACCCTCGGTCCATTTGCAAACGCGTCGAACCAATCATTACAAAGAGATATGGAGATTTTGGAAGAGATTCCACTCCTTACACTAGATTGCTTCTTAAAGGCAAAATATCTACACAAGCTACTAACATGAATAAACTATTAGTTTATATTTTGTTAGTCAAATTCCATTATTAGGAGAATATCTCCAAATCTACCCAAATCTCCACATCACCACTACCATCATTTGTCTATTTAAATGATGAAGTGACTTGGGAGAGAGTCATTAGAACTCTCCAACACCCCTCTCTTCTAGCTTTTTCTCCCACCATTAAAGCTTCCTTTGTGTCTTCCACCACTCCACCACACCACCACCGACAACCACTTCCTGCGTCGCTGCCGTCCAGCCCCACGCCGCCGTTGTCCAGCCGTGCCGCCACCCCTCTCTTTCCCCCCTTGTGGTGTGTTTCTCCTCCAAAAATCCCACAAATTAAGGGTATAAATTCTAACTCTTTTTACACCATTTTAAGTTATTTTTAGCATGTTAAATCTTGATTTAAGATATGAATTTTCTTCTTAAATTTCAGAATATAAAATTTATAGAAATTTCATATTTCTTCCTTGATTCTTACATGCATGCATGCATGTCTTGCTAGAGTGATTTGTGTCCTCTACAAATCATGTTATCATATACTAAAATCCTACATCTTTTAAGGATGATTTTCAACTTTTAATTTCTGATTTTTTTTATTTTTAAAATGATCTAAGAAGCCCCTTTTCTTGTTGAAAATCTATAAGTTTATACTAGTAAATTTCATGGTAACCACTTAAGACTTTTTTATCTTGCTTAAAACCAACATGCATGTCTCATTTGAGTGAGAAATGGATTTTTGATGATGCTTAAAGAATAACTTAGTCTTATGACTTTATAATATGCTTTGATGATTATATAAGCTCTTGCATGCTACTTTAAATGAGTTTTCTTAAAAATGATGCATGTAAAATCATTTTTATAAACTATTTTAAATACATATAAATAATTGTATATGGGTTAAAAAGAGTTTTTCTTAGGCTAAGTAAAGCCTTACATCCATGCTCTTAAACTAAGTATTTTATAAGTTACAAAATCCTTAATATGTGTCACCTAGAAAATAATAATAAAAAGAGTTATTATTATTTTACCCTTCTTCCTAACTAAATTATTTAACCAAATAATTTAGCTTAACTCACCTTCTCTTATAAGAGGAAACTAAGAGAAAGGTTGCCCTTAAATTAAAATAAGGATTTTAATAAGTGTTCATTCTCATTCTTGCGGTTAAATAGGTCGAGGTTCTCGAACGTCATTAAATCCTCCTATTTCCGAGTTAGTAACATCACCGAAGGAAATTCAAGGCAAGTGAACATTCTACTTGAACCTTTCGATAAATTCGATTTCATTAACTTGTTCGATGTTGGGAACACCTTGCTTGCTAAATAAAAACGAACCTAGAAAATATCGATTGTTAGAAATAATGACCATTTTTAGCATTATTACTATTACTATTGTTAATAGGATTATTGCTAGACTTGTTGTGTGGCCTTGCTTGTTTAAAAATCTCGTTTCGAGATTCGTTATGAAAAATCGTAAGTAGCGTAATAAGGGGTGTGGGCTAGGCACGACACCTCTATATAACATATTAAGTCGTATCGTGAAATGCCTATCTTCCTACGACTTTAAGGTTCATGATCTATTGACTGCTCCTACTCGGAGGAAGGACGCGTGCACCCTAGCTAGGTGTCGGAACTCCGTTCCAGTAGGAAACCTCCACCGAAGGCATTAAAGACGAAGACTACTCAAGTGAAGGAAGGAAGGTCGGGATTTTCAAGGATTGTAGTTTGTTTACTTTTGGGGTTTCTCCACGTTGGTTTTAAACAATGTTAATTGATATTCTGATGCCTAACGACTCTTAAGTTTATGTTTTGTCAAGTTAATTCCAAACCTTGTAATGGATACTTATTAATCTCACATGTGAGCAACTCTTTTCTATGTAATGACTATAATTCCGCATGTTTTATTTAACTTAATACCTTATAAAACCTAGGGTGACTTTGGATGGTAAAAATCTGAGGTCACTAGCGCTAACACTTATCGTTGCAAAATAGGGGTGTTACAAGCATTAGGACATGTTCGTGTGTTGCATGTACCGTCATCATTCCAGTATGCAGATATTTTCACAAAGGGTTTGCCACGACAATTATTTCTTGATTTTAGAGACAGTCTCACTGTTAGGTCTCCTCCCGTTTCGACTGCGGGGATGTAATAGCATGTATATTTATATTATTGACCTAACTTATTGTACAAGCCTTGTAATCTCTATATATACTCAAGTAATGTGAATGGCAACCCTCAAGGGGAATTTATATATCTCTGTGTGTTCCAATAATTACGTTGTAGCAATTTATCAATCTTAGCAAATGTGTAATTTTTCAACTGTTCATCACTTAAGTGTAGATCTATAAGCCAAAGTTAATGCATTTTTAGTGAAACTGTATGATATTTTATTAATAAGAAACTATAAAATATATGGCCATATACAAAAATCATATTGTTTAGTGGAATTATACAATGCAGCTAAATTCAATTAAAATAGCATATTAAAAAAAATATTAATTTCTTAAATTTTAAATTTATTAACGTGTGTATATTTCAATTTGTTAGCTTTGCTATAGTAAAACATGGTGCATATATTTTTTTAAATTTAAATTTATGAATGTTTGTATATTCGAATTTGTTAACAGTGCAACACTAATTAGACATGGTAAGGAATAAATCATTATAAATCTTGTGATAAAAGTACACGTAATCAAATGAAATTAAATAGTAATAAACTATGAAAATCATGTAAATGCATTTTTTGAATTCATTAAGTGAAATATTTAATCATGTTAGTGATATTTAAAGAATACAATAAAACATACCTTTGTTTCGAAAGAGTGCTCTTTGTTTTGCAAGAATATCGCTAAACAAAACATGCTACGTGTTCTCCCATATGTATTCTGGTCTTGATAAACTACCGGACAATAATAACATAGCAAAAAGGTTTCTAACATAGTGTCCAGAGCACCAAAAACTTGCTCAACTATATCGTCGATGTATTCTTTGTCATCATCAAGCAACCACATAGCATAGCAAGCTTCTTTAAATGTTGGATGAAGTATACCATTGACAGTTTGTATATCTTCATAACATGTTGCTCCTTTTACATGGTTCAATAAAACTCTAAGGTAGTAGGTTTCACCAGATCCGGGAGGAACATTATATATTCGACCTATGACCTTCTTCTTTTCTCGCTTGGACCATTCTCTTTCTTGCCTTTTCCAAACGAAATATTTTGGGAACTCATGATAGCAAAAATGTTTTGCATTTTTATTTTTATCGTTATAAGCCATCCATTGCAAGAATTTTGTAGTAGTTTTACCCGCCTTGTCTAGTACGGAATCAATATGATCATAATCCTCAAAAAGCACATTTTGTTCATCAGGAAGATGAAAACTCAACCTCTCAACTCCATGAGTTCTATAATGTGTGTCAAATTTAAATATTCGCCAAGCTGCTTCACACGGGGAGACATACCTGAATAATATATTTGATTAAATTTGACTAAATACTATTATTAGTTTTGTGACAATATACTAAATGTAAATATTGTAAGTGTAAAATGGGAAAAGGTAGTATAATGTGATTATATGCATAAGTAAATAAATAAATAATATATATGTTTTAATTTGAATGTTGTTGCTCTTAGTCATTATTGTAAATTATAGTATTAAAAACATTTATAATGTGTAAATGGTGCTTGAATTTTCACCTTCGACCAAGAGTACCGCAGTTGCTCTTTCAGGTCCCTTGTTTATGTATTTGAATATATATTTTACATAGCCGGCTTGATTGCGCCATTCAACATTGATGTGTGCTCCGTACTTTAGCAAAAGGGTTGGATTATAGGGAACTACATACCTATTGTCCAACTCATGTCCATTTTTATGAACAATAATGTTGTTATCCCTTCGCCTATATACAACATATCCTTCTTCATCAATAGTAGTGTTATCTTGGAATGGCTTAGGGAAGTATTTTATGCACTTCCCTTCCTCCATGCATATATTGTTTGGGTTCATTATACCACATGGACCATGCATCATGCATTCTGTAACAACTTTATACAATGAAGGGTGGGATATAGGATTTGGAATTTCAGCACATATTACTTTGTCGATGTCTTCAACATTATTAATCTTATGATAACGATGAAGGAACAAAACAATATGAGTGTGTGACAACCCTCTCTTTTGAAACTCAATAGTATAGATCATTACAATAATGAAATTCAGATATTAATTGTGTAAAATTTGTTAACATAATGTGGATAAACACCATCAATTATTGTAATGTAATAGTGCGAAAAACAATACAATTGAAATGGAGATATTATATTATGTTTAAAAAAAAGAATGTCAAAATTAAAATCCACGTTGTTATTATTATTATATTTATTTAAAATGCATCTTATTTAACATAATATATATATATATATATATATCTAAAGTGAAATGTAAATCCATTAACATAAATTAGTTAAAAATTGCAAAAATATGTAAAATAGGTGAGAATGATATTATACATGCCTTAACTCTTCCAAATATTTGCCCTATTTTCAAATCACTTATCAACTCATCAAGTTTGATTTTAAAGATCCTACTAATGATGCATGGTCTATCCTCAGGTGCAATATTTATTCTATTGATAAATCTGATGAACTCATGCCACTTTGGATTGCAAGTGAAGGTAATAAATAAGTTTGGGTGTCCATACCATCTACATATCGACATTGCATCTTGAAAGTTTTCTATCATATATTTGATGCTGCCAGTGAAAGATGATGGTAAATGAACACGTTTTCTAGCGGATGAAGGATCAATATTTCCTCCCACAACAGCTTTAGCGATGGTCTTATAATTTTCTGATCTGAACTTCGTTTGATTATTTAGAAGGTAACAAAGCCTTTCCGATTCAATCATAGTATAAGAATCGACCAAAAGCTGCTGGAATAACTTTTTGCATGACATAATTAATGATCCTTCTGAAGGTCTTTTTTGAATCCTAAATGGAAAAAACTCCCTCATACTACATGATAGAAAGCATTTAGGCATGAGTTTTAGGGCATATTTATGTTTAAATCTTAGGTAGTTGCATGTGTTTTGTTTAGTTTTCGTAGTTTTTGCATTTCGGTGTCTACTCTTGTCTTTTTGTGTTTTTAGGATGTTTTGAGGAGTAAGGATTGATTAAGTTGAAGGATTCAAGATTGGAGGTATTCAAGTGTCTTTTACATGGATATCCAAGCCACTTTTGATGATCATTAAGACCCAAGAGGTTGTGGAAAAGAATGCTTAAATCCGAACCATCTATTGAAGTTGTTATTTCGACACCACTTTCTTGTAACGCTTATTTCAGGAGCTACAGTGATCGGATGAAGCTGAATTTTGCATCATTGGAAAGCTAACTCGAAGAGCTAATATTCATATTTTTACACCGAGTCCAAATTCCCACTCTAAGGTGGTCAAAACAGCCTCCGAAAGTACTGTCACAATGCTGTCAGGACAAGAGCCGCGATCGCGGCCAACCTCTACCGCGATCGCGGCTATGGCGGTCACGACCCTGATGATTTTACCCGCGGGATTTCTTCTGCCTATCTTTATTGCTTTAATTATATCTTTTTATTCCGTGTTTTAGTCACTACTTAAACCTAGTTTCAGCCTTTGTTTTGGAACAACTTGAGACCTAATTTACTTTGTTTTGTATTCTCTCTTAGACCTAGTTTTCATAATTTCATACTTTGGTATTTTCTCTCTTATGGAGAACTAAACTCCCTAAATCTTATTCAAGTTGAAGCTTTTCAGACTCAAGTTGTTGTGAGATTCTACTTTACATGTTTATTTCTACAGGTTATTTCAATTCTCTTGGGCATAATTTATATTGATTGTATTGATTTCTACTTGATTGATCACCTTGTTGGAATTGATATTATCTATTGCTAGATCTAGGTTTTCTCGTAGCAAAGTCTAATCTTTGTAGCAACTCAATGTTTTAGGACTCGTTGGACTAAAACCATTGAGAAAGAGATTTGAATGCATGTTAATTGTTTGACTCGTTGGAACTCAATTGCATGTATCCTGTTTATCCTTGTTCTTATTGCTAGTATTCATATTATTTATGATCGTTTCATGAGTAATTTGGATATTAAGTTTGCATGTCTCGTTGCCATGTCATAAATTCTGATCAGGATAGGAATAACTAAAAGGAATAACTTGTTTGAATCTAGGATCAATAACTTGAGGAAGAAAGTGGATACTTGAATATGATTGTTTTCCCTTAATTGATAAAAATCCAACTTTTGCTTTGTTTGTTTGCTTGATTTGTTTGTTTCAATTCTTAGTTTTAGTTTTAATTCACAAAATCCCCCCTTTTGTTACTTCTTTGAGTTGATAATAATAAAACTTAGGATACAAGTGTCTCTTGGGTTCGACCCCGACTTACCGACTATACTAGTTGAGTAACTAGGGATTATTTTTGATTTGCCACGACGACTTTCAGCCAGTCAAATTTTGGCGCCGTTGCCGGGGACACTTTGTTTCATTCTGAGTTTTTATTTTTATCAACTTTTGTGCGGATCTGTCTTACAGTCCACACCTGTATTTCTAATCAATGGCTAAGTTTGCATGTGCACAACTACATGGTGGGTTACAGTATGATACTACTTGTGGTGATGAGTTACTATCTATTTTTGAGGATGACATTGATTTTTCATGCTTAGATTATGAATTTGATAGATATCATGAGATCTTGGCTGATTTGAGTGCTTGCTGTGAATCTTCTGCTGATGCTTTGGCCACTGGGCCCATACTACTAACTCTCCCTAGCGAGAAGTTGCTTCCTTATGTAGTGCAGGCACCACAAATTGAGCAAAAACAACTTCATGAACATCTTAAAAATGCTTTCCTTGGAGAGGGTGATACATTACCTATGTTTATCTCTAACAAACTCTCCAAGGAGCAAGAAGTAAGATTGTTGCAGGCACTCGAGGACACCAATAAGCTTATAGATACAAGTGAGCCTAAGATTGGTGCTAGAGATTACATGGAGTTCATCTTTGGTAAGAGTGGTAATGTTGATGAGTTCTTTGATCCATATTATAAGTATTTTCTGACATCACCACTTGTGTTGAATCTGTTTGATCATATGCCATCTCATGAAAACTGGTCTCAGAAGTTTGATAAGTTGAAGCGTTTTTTGAATGGGTTGTTATTCAATTTCAATTTATCCTTTTGCTACTTATGTTTTTGTGAGATGTGTTCAAAGGATTTTGACAGGTTATTAAGGGCATTGACAATGTCTAATCTTGTGAATTCATTGCTCTCCGTCTATCTTGTGTCTTCACTACCAAATTGTTGCCACTTTGAACCTCCTCCATATTCAAAAGAGTAGACGACTTTGTGAGTGTTCTCTCTTCCTTTCTCTTTTCTTTTATACATTGGGGACAATGTATTGTTTAAGCATGGGGGAGGGAAACATTTACATGCTAGTATAGTTTTGCACTGCATATAGTTTAAATTCTTGCAAAGCATGTTTAAATTTTTGCATTCATAATTGCATAAAAAACAAAAAAAAATCAGAAAATTTTAAAAAAATATACCAAAAATATCATGCATTTTAGGATTGTCATATTTCCCTAAGCAAAGAAACCACTTGTCCTCTAATATTTTTGATGATGATTTTTGCCCCTTAACTTGCTTGGATTGCTTGAAACTTGATAATGTTTATTTCATTAAGAGCGTGTTTGATAATTTGACTAAGCATGTATATCCTTGAGATCTAAGTTACACGGAAGTTCTAGACAAATTTTGCCTTGTGAGATTATTATTTTCGGCATTTCTAGGACTACACATCTATGAGTCCTCTTTTTCATTGTGTGTTCTCACTTTGATTGCTTCCTCTAGAACTTGCGTTTAGATATCTTTTTCGAGGCTGCATTCATGACTTTTGCATATGACATTAAAATGATTGAGGCATTGTTTTATTAGCCTATTATTTCCTTATCCACCCTTACATATGTTCCTTCTTTTGAACTCCCTTTCTAAGCCTTAAATAGCTATTTTTTTGGAAGCTCCACAAAATAAATCCGAGCCTTTTATAAGCTTGACCCATCCGGGAATTAGATTTTTACTTGATTTGTTTAGTGGTTGTGAGCCAAGTATGGGGGAGTTGAAAGAGCAATTGGTGGATGAATAGTTGAATTTGAAAATGAGGGTGAAAAGAAAAATAACGAGCTTTAAAGTTGAAGTCTTCAATTGGTTGAAAAGAAAAATTATATGAGAGTTGAAGCAACATGAAGAAAAAAAAAGAATGAAAGTGAATGAAAAAAAGAAGATCAAATGGAGTTAAGAGAGTAGGAGTTGGGAAAGAAAAAGAATTGAAGTTTGGTGTTGATTTAGAATTGAGTTGAGTCTTGATTCCCGGATTTAACACCACAAGACCAAATGATTCCCTACCAAATTCTTATTACCTTGGCCCCATTACAACCCTCAAAAGACCTCATGATTTTTGTTGTATGCATAGTCTCTAGCGGTGGAGAATTAGAACACTGATGCAAGCCTATGGTAGCTAGGCTTTCAAAGTTGAGTTTTGAGCGAAACACATTTATACCTTTAAACACATGAGTGAGAGTGAAAACACATGTTCCTGTTCCTAGTGAGGTTTAGAATGGATGTGTTTACTTGATCTTATTGGATGCCAAAATACATGCTATGATGTTAATTGTTGAATCATGTTTCTTGTTAATCTTGCTTAAACACTTATCAAAGTGGATGCATGAATTGCTTGTTTTGGGGGTGTTAAATCTATTTCTTGTTTGAGGACAAGCAAGGTTTAAGCATGGGGGAATTTGATAGAAAGCATTTAGGCATGAGTTTTAGGGCATATTTATGTTTAAATCTTAGGTAGTTGCATGTGTTTTGTTTAGTTTTCGTAGTTTTTGCATTTCGGTGTCTACTCTTGTCTTTTTGTGTTTTTAGGATGTTTTGAGGAGTAAGGATTGATTAAGTTGAAGGATTCAAGATTGGAGGTATTCAAGTGTCTTTTCCATGGATATCCAAGCCACTTTTGATGATCATTAAGACCCAAGAGGTTGTGGAAAAGAATGCTTAAATCCGAACCATCTATTGAAGTTGTTATTTCGACACCACTTTCTTGTAACGCTTATTTCGGGAGCTACAGTGATCGGATGAAGCTGAATTTTGCATCATTGGAAAGCTAACTCGAAGAGATACAATTCATATTTTTACTCCGAGTCCAAATTCCCACTCTAAGGTGGTCAAAACAGCCTCCGAAAGTACCATCACAATGTTGTCAGGACAAGAGCCGCGATCGCGGCCAACCTCTACCGCGATCGCGGCTATGGCGGTCACGACCCTGATGATTTTACCCGCGGGATTTCTTCCGCCTATCTTTATTGCTTTAATTATATCTTTTTATTCCGTGTTTTAGTCACTACTTAAACCTAGTTTCAGCCTTTGTTTTGGAACAACTTGAGACCTAATTTACTTTGTTTTGTATTCTCTCTTAGACCTAGTTTTCATAATTTCAGACTTTGGTATTTTCTCTCTTATGGAGAACTAAACTCCCTAAATCTTATTCAAGTTGAAGCTTTTCAGACTCAAGTTGTTGTGAGATTCTACTTTACAGGTTTATTTCTACAGGTTATTTCAATTCTCTTGGGCATAATTTATATTGATTGTATTGATTTCTACTTGATTGATCACCTTGTTGGAATTGATATTATCTATTGCTAGATCTAGGTTTTCTCGTAGCAAATCTTAATCTTTGTAGCAACTCAATGTTTTAGGACTCGTTGGACTAAAACCATTGAGAAAGAGATTTGAATGCATGTTAATTGTTTGACTCGTTGGAACTCAATTGCATGTATCCTGTTTATCCTTGTTCTTATTGCTAGTATTCATATTATTTATGATCGTTTCATGAGTAATTTGGATATTAAGTTTGCATGTCTCGTTGCCATGTCATAAATTCTGATCAGGATAGGAATAGCTAAAAGGAATAACTTGTTTGAATCTAGGATCAATAACTTGAGGAAGAAAAGTGGATACTTGAATATGATTGTTTTCCCTTAATTGATAAAAATCCAACTTTTGCTTTGTTTGTTTGCTTGATTTGTTTGTTTCAATTCTTAGTTTTAGTTTTAATTCACAAAATTCCCCCTTTTGTTACTTCTTTGAGTTGATAATAATAAAACTTAGGATACAAGTGTCTCTTGGGTTCGACCCCGACTTACCGACTATACTAGTTGAGTAACTAGGGATTATTTTTGATTTGGCACGACGACTTTCAGCCAGTCACTACACTTGTTTCTCTTTCTCGAAGAGGTGTCTCCCTCATCGCTCAGTCCAATATCAATCCTGAATCCATCCTCGCCAGATGGAAACAATAATGGATATTGTAGAGGAAGGTATAAAGGATGTATTTCACTAATACGTGTTAGGGCACTATCCTTTGTTTCAACAATAATGTCTCTTGTGTCTCCATGGCCTGCCATATCATCAACAATAAGTGCTGCAACTTCAGATTTTGTTGGGAGGTTATATCTTCTTGGATCAGTTTCTCTTGAATATATTAGCCTGAGCTTAATGTTTGGCTGATCATTTTCACTAAGTCTTTCTCTAGTCATTCTAAATGCTTGTGCCACTGGATTGTGCTCATCTATCATATTTTTCAAATCTTGCACAAGCATAGCGTTAAACGACTACGTTTCATGTAATATGCATTTAATAAGATAAATTATAATTGCTGAAAAAATTATACATATAAAATTGCAAACTAATTTATTTACACAATCATAAATATATATAAATGTTTAAGAATAAACCAAAATTAACGAAGTGACATACATAGTCAAATAAACGCTAAACATACCTATGAGAACGATGCGATTTGCTTCTTCGTTTTCAGTATCATATATATATAATTGAGAGAATTTGGGCATATATCCCGTACTTGGAAGCAAAGTCCCTATCCGGTGGCAATTTTGACCATTTAGTGTAAATGTATAAGGTCCACGTCCATTATTAACAATAATCTTTCCACCCATTGATGTAAATGAAAACATCATATTGTATGATCTAATATTTTTTATAAAGTGGCTGCTTCGTGCATCATTATTTTTCAAGAGGTTGATGAGCAATTGTGGTGGAGAATTTAATAATGTCAACTCGATTTTCCCCTTCATACAACATAAAGAGAATGTTGGTTTCGTCGGTGTTTTGGATTTATCTGATCTTTCTTGGGGAGTACCAGATTAGAGCACCACAATATTGACATTTGTAGGATTGATCACCCAAGTCCGCATATTCTACGTGCAAAAATAGAGAACATTAAAAACAGGAATACTTTAATGATTATCCAATGAAATTAAATATAGAACCTTTTTAAGGAAAAATATGTGCAATTTAATACTCCCTCCATATAAGTCTACTTGTCCTTTTAACACTTTTCACATATATTAAGACAAGACCTAGTATTACCACATTACCCCTATAATCTACATACTTTATTTCTTGAGATGCGTGTATGCAATTAATTGGATAGGTTGTTTGAGGGTAAAGTTGGAAAATTTTGGATAAAATACTTAAAAAGACAAATAGAATTAGACAACTATTCAAGTCTAGAAAGACAAATAGACTTATACGGAAAGAGTAGTACCTTCTTCTAATATTGTGTTATTTGTAGGCGGGTGGCGTTTCTTAGTGAGTGCACGTTTTCTTTTCAATCTATTTTCTTTATAAAATTTGACCTCTTCTTCTTGTGTATATATATAAATATAACAAATAGAGTAAGAAATAAGTGTAGTAATTAATGCGTAGTGATTATCAGAAAACTAATATTACTACATATAATAAATTTAAAACAAAAGTAATTACATTTGGTAAATTTTCCTTTTCCCATAAGTACTTATTGCTTGAAGGGTTGTTAGTTTGTGGCATATGGATGTGTGTTGATGAACCTGCACGGTTTTTTTTTGTAAATTTAAATGAAAATAATTGCAAAAAAAAGAAACAGATAAAATATAATGCTATGGATTCTGAAAAAAAAAGAGAAAATATATATATTATATATATATATATTACTCTCTAAAAAAAAAGAAAAACCTTCATTTTGACCCCTATTCATAATCATTGTATCATGCATACAGTATTTGTTGTTATTTAGTTGGTGACTGCATTAAGAAAAAAAAAAGAAAATTAAAATAAGTTTGTCGGTTGGATTTTGGATCAAAAAAAGAAGTTTCTCCCAACGTTAATTGAAGTATTTCTCCTATATAATCTGTATACATATGAATAAGTGAATTAAAATAAGTAATGATGAACTTGTTTTTATAGGAATAGATTCAAATAAAAAAAGGCTGTTGGTTTTTTTTTTTACGTTTCACACCTTTGTTTAAAAAAAAAAAAGAATTAGACACCCTGAAAATTATAACAATTGATCTAAATAGGCAAAAAGTAGTCCGTATTGTATTGTATTGTATTAGTGCTTGTGGTAGAAATAATTAATCATCAAATCCAATATATTATTATAACAGATTTGACTTATTTATTCTTTTAGAGAGATTTGTATGTGTAATATTACGCCCTGTTAGGCTTTCTTAATTACTTGTGCCCCAAGTTCAGGCTTTTTTTATACTCTAAAGGCTTAATAATATCAACACGTAGTAGATGTGATAATTTGGTTTTTGTTGAATCAATGAATTACAAACAAATAAACAATACTGGAGTACATCCGTAAAGAGTCGTTGGTGGTTAACAGGTTTAATCTACGTGAAGAACTACTCAAGGATCTTCGCCAAAGATTACAAAGCAGAGTTTTAGATTGAGAATCGTATTTCAACAAAGTAGAATTATTGAAAGATTTTTTTATAGTGTGAATAATCTATTAAAAGATATGATGTTATAAAAGATATGGTAATACATATTAAATTTATAGAATATTTATATATATCTATATTATTATATTGTTATCACATTAAAAATTTTAAAAGAAAATAAATCAATATATCTATAAGGAAAGCTGTCAACAAATTTGTTAAGATATTATCAAAAATTAATACGTATATTAAAATATATGGAAAAATATTGTCCAAATATACGGATATCAAAATTTGTTAAGATATTGTTAAAAATTAATACGGATAATTAAATATATGGGAAGATATTGTCCAAATATACGGATATCAAAATTTGTTAAGATATTGTCAAAAAATATGGGAAGATATTTTCCAATTTTAATTGATTTTTATTATATGATTATTACTTGAATACTTGTAAAACGATATCAATCTACTACATATATAAAAGCAATAAGTTTTGGAGCCTCCATATTGAGTCACATTAGAGCCTCCACATTGGAGCCTCCACATGGGCAGACAGGGTTTTCCACCAACTGGAGGCTTATCAAGCTACCTGCTGGGCTTACTTATTACATGGAATCTGGAGGGCTAAAAACAAACATCTGTTTGAGGGTCTTATTTACACGCCAGCTGAGGTTGTGGAGCTTAGCATGTCTTCACACAAGGATTTTGTTGATGCTAACTGGAAATTGTCAATAATTCCAATGCAAAGCCAGAAGTGTATGAAGTCTGGAGAAAACCCTCAGAAGGCTGGGCGAAAATAAATTGTGATGTTGCTGTGACAGAGCAGAGCTGTGGAATTGGGTACATTTGTCGATTGTCTTCGGGAGAGGTGTATTTTGCTGGGGCACAAAGGATTCAAGGAGGCACAACGGTCGATATGGCAGAAGCAGAGGCAATCCTGAAGGGGCTCGAGTCAGCAAGATCTGTTGGATTGACCCATATTCTTGTAGAGTCCGATTGCCAACTGATTATTCGAAAGATCGAGCAACAGGACCTTCCCCGATCTGCGTTGGGCTCTATGCTGGCGTTGATCCTGGAGGTGGCTGCAAATTTTCTGAGCTGCAAGTTCTGTTATGTTAATAGGAAAGCAAATAGTGTTGCTCATTGGCTTAGTCAATGGAAGCCTCTAGTTCCGTTTTTCGTTTCTGAACATGCTGGTTTTCCTAGTGTTTTGTATGACCTGCTTGACAAGGACCTTGCTTTGGATGGCTAATATATTTGGCTGGGTGTTGTTATAAAAAAAAAAACTGATGTCCTAGATCTACAATTCCGCTGCTGATTAGTAGATAATATCAATCTTATTTTTTTCCAATATAGCTTAAAAAATTTATCAAGATAATTTCGACATTTATTTTGTTTCCCAATTAAATATAGATTTAGAACCTCAAATCTCATAGAAATAGAAATATGATATCTCTTAATTAACAAATTACCATCATTTAGATTATAAAAAACTACCATATCAATATACCTTAAAAAATTTATAAAGATAACTTCGACATTTATTTTGTTTCCAAATTAAATATAAATTTAGAACCTCAAATCCCATACAAATAGAAATATGATATCTTTTAATTAACAAATTACCATAATTTAGATTATACTCTATAAAACTACCAGATCTCTTTTAAGGTGATAGAGCCTAAACTTTTTTTTTAAAAGTTAAACCAATATCTTTCTCTCGAAGATTTTTTAGTATTAAGAATAATCGATATTATATTTCTTTGGTTTTGTTTTATTTCACTTTCAGGATATAGATTTTCTATAAGAAAAATTACATTCTATCACACCTAATTAATCTATATATATAATTAAAACCAGTGAGAATTCGGGCCTCTACATTGCGCCACGTCGGATTTCGCCACTTGGCGATCCCATGTTATGCCACATCTGATTTTGACACGTGTCAATTTCCTTTCTCTTTTCATTTTACATGTCATATTAATTTAAACATTTCAAATACACATCATTTACCACATATGATTTGGCAAATAACACAATTTACATGTCACAAATCTATATAAAATTAAAACAACCAGACTTCATGAACAATAATTTAAAGAGTAAAATAATTTAAAAGAGTAAATTAAACAACCCAGTTGAACGAACCAGGAGAAATAAAGATGAACTAGATAACACATGAATTAGAATTTTACATTTACACAAGTTGAATTTAAACGAGCAGAATCTCAACATTGAATGACTCATCTACCCTAATACATTTTAGAGCAGAACCCAAGTCTGTTGTAAAATTTGCGCCACGTGGCATTTTTGAATAAATTAATGTGAAATTATATTTTAATAAATTTTGTAACAAATTATAGTATTCTTGCTATATATACTAAATAGATAACATGTTTATATAATTTTTAATGGATATGATTTTCTATATATGGATTATGTATTAGTTTACTACAATAGATAACATATTTATACAATTTTTATATACATAAATTCCTTTGAGATGATATTTTCCATATTAATTTAATATTTTTATCTCTTAATAAGATTTAGGGTCTTAATATACATTTTTTTATCTTTTAACAAGGCTTGAGCTCCAAGTATAAAATTTATATCTATATAATGATATAATTTTAAATAATAAATTTTGTTATGCTGATATATTTTTATATTGAGAAAAAGATATAATTTTATGTTGATGACTAAGATTATATGTAAATGTCAAAAAAAATAAAAATTCGAATTTTAATTTAAATTAATAAAACTAGATTTTCTTTATCTTTTATGCATTTATATTAAAGATTTTTTCTTAAATCAAAGTTTGAAAAAAATAGAAAAATTTACAAATCTTGATGAATACTTGCTTAAATTGAATTTTGATAAAAATTTACATTACATTTTTCTTAATTTCCTTTTTATTTTATTTATGTAAATAAAGAATATTTTTTTTATCTAGCCCCACCTTACATTTAAATTTTGTTATCTCTATGTTTTTTTTTGTAATTTAATATGGATGATAAGTTGATTAATACATTGAATTTTGTAAATTTTCATATACATTAATTTCCTTTATATTTTGTTATGTAGATTTAGTATGGAAAACAACTTTATAGATGGATTGAATTTTGCAAAATAATAAATAGATAATTTTCTCTATATTTTATCTCTTAAATCGAGGACAATGTTTTCTTCTATACTAATCTTTATATTGTATTTTTCATATTTACAAACATTCTTATTACTAGCATAAGTACCCGTACCTTGTACGGGTTTATTCAAATATAATTTTTTTTAAAAATAAATAAATTTAATTTGTTTTTATGTCAATATGAATAAAATTTACGCATTATTTTAATATAAGGCCTAATATTCTCTTTTTCCTTTACTAAAAGAACATGAATTAGTTTAGCAATTTTTAAATTTTATACACATATTTATAATTTTAATTCTATACATATGACATTATTAAAAATTATAACATTATTTTACTCAAGAAATGCCACGTGGGGCGCAATTTTTTCAACATACATTGTTTCTGCTTTATAATGTAGTAGCTATACCCGTCGGGCCATGCACGACTACATGAATTTAATACTTAATTTATTTAATGAATATGATTTTAATTTAATATAAGAAAACTTATTTATTAGAAAAAATATATATAAAATTTTACGATTGGTGTCATGTGAAACGGGCCCAAATTATTAAGGTGAGCCCACTATAATTTTAATGGCTTAATGATAATTTATTTATGCAAAAATATAAATAAAAATTATTTGAATTACAATCATTTAATTTTAAAAATCTTTTACAAAAAAATATAAAAAAGGTAAAAATAATCTAAATTCTTGTAATTTTTTTAACAAATTCAATTCTTTAAAAAAATTTGAATAAGAATTAAAAATATACTTAATAAGAAAGATGGAAAAATATAAATAAATAATGAGTTTTTTAATGATAAGAAAATCATTTATATTTACATAAATAATTCAAAAATAAAATTAAGGAAAAGATAACGTAATTTTTTTTAATCAAAAGTCAATTTAGGAAAGTAATTATCTTGATTGAAAGTTCTATTTTTTATCAAATTTTTATTTAAGATAAACCTTTTACATAAATAGAAAAAAAAAGATAAAATATTTTTCTTTAATTATAAAATTCGAATTTAATTATTTCATATAAATAGATAGAAATTTAATTGAAAAAACTAAATTAATATATCTTAATATATAATATCTAATGTTCTATAATTTATTTTAATTTTAGATAAAATGTTTTAGATCTATCCTAATTCCTAATATATATAATAGATAACATCTTTATTTTAGATAGAATCTCTCTTGGATTAATTTATCCTATTTTTATATTATCCTAAAATAATATCAACATATATAAATTTCCAAAATAAAAAATCCTACGTGGCGAAATCCTAGGTGGCTTAATGTGGGAGCGACACGTAGGAAAATCCTAGGTGACGCAACGTGGTGGCCTTATTCCTTGCGTCTTTTATATATATACATAGATTATAGAGTAAAAGATAAGAACCCTAATATATAATTTTGATAAATTAACTTAATTTTATTTTTAATAAATCATAATATGCTTTGTAGATAACCTATCCTAATTATTATTTTCTTTATAAAAAAACCAGGTATTTTATACATATAATGGAAAATATTATGATATTATATAAAAAAAATAAGATCTCCACAAATAATTTCAACAAAAAGTAAGAACATATTATTTAAAAATATTCATTAAAAAGTAAAATCAGTATTTTAATAATTTCAATCTAAATTTGGACAAAATCTCCACAAATAATGAAAAAATATTTAAAATTATATCCAATTAGCCAAACTAATGAATGAATGTACGTAGTAATTGAGAAACTAAGTAATTAATCCTTAAACGCCCAACTATTCTGCTGATAGAGCTCCTCTTCTTCCTCGGGCGTGAAATCGTTGTCGATGTTGAATATCTGGCGGACCTCCTTTACGCCCTTATCCTTAATCCGATCCGCAACGGTTTGACAAGTGAGGTCCAATAGCCCCCTTATGTTGAGATAGTTTGCGGCCTGGATCAGATCAAAGAGCGCGTCATAGTCATGGCCCTTGACTAACTCCGAGTCGAACTCCTTGAGCTCCTCCTCTTCTTTGGAGCTCTCATGCGCGTGCGCCTTGCAATACTCCAACACCTTCGACGGGATCTTGCTCTCCACGTTCGGGAGAGGGATGACCTCGTCATCCACGCACACGTCCTCCACCATGTTCTTGATGGTCTGAGACTCCGCCGCCACCGCCTCCTCCACCTCAAACACCTCCCCGTCGCTGCTCCTCAGAACGATCATCTTGCTCCCGGAGCTCGACATGATCTTGATTTGATGATGGAATTGGAGACAATGAAAACCCTAAACCGGCCGAGAGATTGTCTTAATAATTGTAATGGTATACATGCAGATTGATGTCTGAAACAACGTACGTTGCTCGTGTACTTGATAGGCACGTACGTAATTGCATGTTAAATATAGAAACAATATCTTATAAAATACTCAAGGATAGAATATCTATATCTTATATCGACGTGTACGTATCACGCGGATATCATATATATGGCGCTTTTTCCAATCCTTCCATATATACTCCACTATTTAAACAATGATTTTCCTATAAAAAATTAATCTTATAAGAGAAAAATAACAACATTGAAATTGGTAAACCTTATTTCAAGAAGGTAAGATTTATATAATTAAAAAAAATTTAATAGAAATAAGTTATAATAATAGAAATAAAGATTAATTTTTTATATATGAGGTGGGGCCAGAATCCTTCTGGTGACTTGAAAAAAATACAACTTTAATATATAGTTATAGATTTTTCTTAATTTCCTTTTTATTTTATTTATGTAAATATAGAATATTTTTTTATCTATCCCCACCTTACATTTAAATTTTTTTATCTCTATGTTTTTTTGTAATTTAATATGGATGATAGGTTGATTAATATATTGAATTTTGTAAATTTTCATATATATTAATTTCCTTTATATTTTATTATGTAAATTTAGTATGGAAAACAACTTTATATATGGATTGAATTTTGCAAAATAATACATAGATAATTTTCTCTATATTTTATCTCTTAAATCGAGCACAATGTTCTCTTCTATACTAATCTTTATATTGTATTTTTTATATTTACAAACATTCTTATTATTATAGAGTAAAAGATAAGAATCCTAATATATAATTTTAATAAATTAACTTAAAAAAATATTTTAATAAATCATATTATGCTTTGTAGATAACCTATCCTAATTATTATTATCTTTATAAAAAACTAAGTATTTTATAAATATTAGTTTCTAAAAAAATAAGAAAATATTATTTAAAAATATTCAATAAAAAGTAAAATCAGTATTTTAATAATTACAATTTAAATTTTGACAAGATCTCCACAAATAATGAAAAAATATTTAAAACTATATTCAACCAAAATATGGAGTACAATCTAAAAAAATAATTTATCTATTGCATAATTTATTATGATATTATATAAATATATTTAGTATTTTAAATTAATATTTTAAAATTTTATAGTTTTTTAGTAAAATTATTCCGTAAATATCACGGGACTTCAACTAGTTATACATTATATTGGGTCTCATTGAATAACTCATTATACAAGCCTTATTAAATAAATGGTGTCAAAGTATTAGTAAGTGCCTACGTGGTGGACCGAACTAGATACGATCGTCGAACTCCGCAAAGCCGGTCGGATTTCCAGCCTTTAATTAATGATGTCAAGCACTTGGTCAAAGTCTTATTAAATGGTGGTCGGAACTAGATACGGTCGTCGGTCGTCGGACTTTGCGGCGACAGGCAACGACCAAGATATATCCAGCCTTTAATGAACGATTAATGATGCCGATGAACTGAATTTCGATATGCATATCATTATATTTATTTATTTAATATTCTGCCAATAAAATTGTTATAGTGTATTTTTAGGAACTACTAAATCATAGTCCAAATCAGAAAATCTTCATTGTTACCATAAAATAAACTACGAAATCAGAAAATATTTGACCATGATCGTTATTTTCATAATCGGATTCTTAGCTTACTCTTTATTGTTACCTAAAAATATTTACTATCTTTATTGTTTTCAAAAATAAACTAATGAATCATATTTTTAAGATTACATACACATCTCTATTTTGAGAAGCTTTGATATAATTTTTAAAAATAATTTAATTTATCCAAAATCACTTATGTATCTTCATTAAAAGGGCCTAAAATACCACTTTCCTAAATATACAGATTTCTAAATAATATTTTAGGTAATCGGATTTTTAGCATACCATCTTTTTTGGTACCCTAAAAATATTTACTTATATTTATCTTTTGCAAGAAAAAAAATATTAAGGAATTAGATTTTTTAGATTATTTCATATCTTTTGCAAAGAATCAGATTGTTATAGGTACCTTTATTGTTACCTATAAATTTTAACATAGGTGCTATACTTCACACCCTTTTATTAAACTTCACACTAAAAAATTACGTGAATAGCCTTCTTTTTAAAGTTAAAAAAAATTTAAAATTTTATGTTAGGATTTTGTTAGATTTTCAACCATATATTTTGTACAGTAAGATTTTCTACATTCAATCATATACGAAACACACGCAAGTTGTGTTATTTTTTTCTTTTTTTAATAAAAAAATGTTACCATTTTGGTAATTATCTTTAAGAATATCAATTTAAAAAAATGTACTCAGTCAAGAATTTATACGTACCTCATAAAAAGTAACTAGTATGTATTCTCATATCCTGTACGAGTTTTGCTTAAACAAAATATTAATAATATTTTTTTTCAAATACATGAATTATCTAGGAACAAATAATCATGATCTTCAAACGTAAATTATTTTTTAATTTGTATATAACTAAAATAAACTTAAAGGTTTTTTAGAATCTAGAACTCTTTTTTATTAGTAATATCCCAATTTAATAATAAATCAAGTTATCTTAAGTAAATTATTTTAATAAAATCATCTTTTAAGTTTTTCTAGAATTTATAACTTTTTATTATTATTAATATTCAAATTGAATAATAATTAAAAAATATATTAAATCAAGTTATCTTAAATAAATTATGTGAATCAGTTTTTTTATTTTGTTTAACAAATCAATAAATACATATAAATAATTTATTTTTTAGATATAAATAAAATATTTATACATTGGTGTACAATTACATTATTTTAATAAAATCATCTTTTAAGTTTTTCTATAATTTAGAACTTTTTATTATTATTAATATTCAAATTGAATAATACTTAAAAAATATATTAAATCAAGTTATCTTAAATAAATTATGTGAATCAGTTTTTTTTATTTTGTTTAACAAATCAATAAATACATATAAATAATTTATTTCTTAAGATATAAATAAAATATTTATACATTGATGTACAATTAGATTTCAACCAATCAAAAATAGTCCAATTATATAGGATATTAAAAAATGGATGATGTGGTTCAATGTGTGGCTGGCATGTGCTATTTTATATAGGATATTTTAATAAACTATATATAATTTATCCACAAAAAATTCTTATTTCCAAAAATAATAATTGTATAATTAATATAGGCGAGAATATTTAAAAAAACTATACAAATCTTATCTTTAAATTAGTATATTATCTAAAAATAATAAATAAAAATTAATATATGTAAAGATATTTAAAAAAAAACTAATATATTGATTGTTTATTTAACATATAAATGTGGCTAGTATTCTAATCTTATGTATCAAGCTTAAAAATTTACATATAGCTTATTAAAAATATAATAAAAATCCTATCATGCCTTACGGTTATAGATAGAAATTCGTACACGGCTAGAAAACATCATTAAATCCGTAAACTTTTATATTGAACCGAAGTTTTTTTTTAGATCAAGCTTTTTTTTTATATATATTTTTTATTTAACCAAAGTTTTTTTTTTAAAATTGAAGCTGCTATTCAATTAAGATAAAATAAAATAAATATTCCAAAATTTGTATGATAGGAAAAAAAATATCTTAATGATCTTCCTATCTATCATATCCAAAAATAAAAGTTTGTTTAATAATAAGATTTTCAATCCTACATTTTAAAAATATGGATAAGAATTTATCATATATAAAAATAAAATATTATTTTTAAAAAAAGGGGTGGTGTGGTCCAATCTAAAATTGACATGTGTCATTTAATAATTTTTTAAACCTCCACTTTAGGTTATAGTTATGATTAAATTGATCTAAATATTATAAATTATTTATGTAAAATCAAAGTGGTGTTGGATGCTAAAAAAAAAGACACTTCAACACCAAAGAACGTGTAAATTATGCTAATCAGAAACCCAAAAAAAAACTCTATGTTATTGTATGCAGTTTCTTCAACATTGGTTTGGGCTGTTCAAGTAGGAAAAACTCTATAAATTAGGGTATTAAATCATATATAATATTATTATACATTTTATGTGAAGATTTTGTTTCATTTTTTATAATAGAATGAAGATTTTGTTCATTGTAAATTATGTTAGGATCTTTTAGTAAGAGATTCTCTGAAAATTATCTTTCTCCTAGATTTCCTTATTAGTAGGAAGTTTAAATTTCCCAAAATAAAATCATGGATTTCATGGTAAAAAAATTGAAAAAGTGTAAACGCTAGTGTACAGAATTTTGGGTGTGAAGTCCAGGGTGTGAAGTCCAGCACTTATGTATCTTAATTGTTTCAAAATAAACTAACGATTTAGATTTTTATATTACATCATATCTTTATTTTACATCCATATCTCTATTTTGAGAAGGTTCTATATAATTTTGAAAAATAATTTAATTTATCCAAATTCACTTACGTATCTTCAGTAGAAGGGCCTAAAATAACACTTTCCTTAATTTATAAATTTTTAAATAATATTTTAGGTTACAAAATATTCAATATATATAGATGTCACACAAAGCAATATAATCACCTACCGTACTCTTCTTCGTTCTGTCTTGTGCTCTTCTACCAGGTTGTGAATTTCACAGGAACATCAGGTTTGCTTTAGAATTATCTATAATGCTAAATGCATATAATTATATCATGCTTATAGAACTTTTATTTAAAGTTTGAATAATTTGCTTACATGCAACTATATAGGAGAAGATGAATTATATAAACAAGTTACAAGTTTGTATATATGGTTTGTATGTGGAAACTTCAAATGAAAGATGATCCAAGCCTCTGTTGTTGTTTTTGTAGCCCTAATCTATATACCTAATTGAATTTTGCTTTCATGTGTGAGCGCTTCAAGCCTCTGTTGTTGTTTTGACCATTGAATAGGCTGCTTGAACGGTGGATCATAGTTCAATTGAAGGGCTAATGATGTGACTAAATTAAATCATGGGAAATTTCTTTTAGTTTCGACTTTTCCTCAAAATTTTTTATTTCTTATATTTTGAAAAATTCCTTTCCCTAACCTAAACCTACACAAATGTCAATTTCATCGATTTTCCTTCAAAAAAGTTTAAAAAAATATAAAAACCTACGTTTCTTATTACTCATTTACACCTATCAAAAAAGTTTACCCTGACTTTTTGACGGAATTGGCGAGTGCAGGAGACGAATACTGGACCGCTGCACTGAATCACCTTCATCGTCTGCATCGCTCTTGAAGAACACCAAAGTAGGATTAATTTTTAAGAGGACCCTGCAGGTACCCACGACTTCCCTTTAATTCTCAATATGATCCTAACTTTTATTTATCATCACCCACCACCTTGCATCAGGATTCATTAGCTATGTATTGATTTATGCATCTGAATTAATTTTATAGTCTCAGGAATCATTTACTCCTGTTCATGAAGGTGTGCAATTTTGCTGTCCCATTAATCATTACTCTTGTATATTGAATAATGATATACTGTATATAAATAATTGCTCTAATGGTTAGATTAAGAGACTGTTGTAAAGTAACGAGAGAGAGAAAGTCAGGGTAAACTTTTTGTTTAGGTGTAAATGAGTAAATCAGAAAATGAGTAAAAAGAAATGTAGGTTTTTGTTTTTTTTTTTAATTTTTTGATGGAAAATAAATGGAAATTGACATTTGAGTAAGTTTAGGTTATGAGAAGTAATTTTTTAAAATTAGAAGGGCACTAAAAGAAATAAAAAAAATTTATGGGTACTAAAAGAAAAAGTCAAAACTTAGAGGATATCAAAAGTAATTTCCGTGAAATCATAGTTGGGATTTTCGGTGTAACTAATTGGAGTATCCAATTAATTTGTGAAGTTGGTTTGTCAAGTTGGAATATATGTAACTAAAATATAAATTTGAGATAATTATATAATTTATATCTTTTTTTTCTTCAAATAATATAGTATATCTTTTTCTTTAAAATTTTTGGGAAATAATAATAATAAATTTAACTAAAATCAATTTAATCGATTGGTTTGTTAAGATATAGTGTTTTCAACGAACAACAATTTCAAATCAATCAAGTATGACAAAAACGTAGATTTGAGTGAGTGGTTTTCTCCATTAAAAAATACAAAAGATTAGATTTGTAAAAATAAAAAACTTAAAATAGTTTTATTAGGATACATTTGTTAGGATTTTATTGTCGTTTATTATAGGAAATAAAGGAATGGAGTTTTTGTATCCAAGCTGATTCATTCAAAGAAATTCGGATCTTAATACAATATAGCTTCAAATTTAAAATTTCCAATTATGTAATATTTTAATTATTTTTGGTCATTTACTTACATGTCAAATAATTATCCTATTTTCAAATTAGAAACTTATGTATTAAAATTGTCTATGATTTTTGTAATCTGTTAAATTTGGATATCATATGTTGAAAGAAATTCGGATCTTCAAACAATATAGCTTCAATATTCTTTCATTTTTTATGTAGGGTATGAATTATATCAAACATCATCTCAACTAGAGGTTAATATAAGATAAATATTCGTGTGATTCGATTGTGGAAGGTTTCAAAAAAGGATAATCACAGTATATATGTTAAGATAGATTTAATTTTAACGGATTAAAAAGTATGTGATATACTTAAAATTTTCCAAATATAACCATTACTATAATTTTTATAATGTCTATATTAAGTTTATTTGACATTGTTTTAGGGTGATAAAATTCATGCAATTATTAAAGCGTCCTTATGGACAACTTTGTACTAATTCGTGAAGGAAATGTTCTATGCATTTTAAAATTTGGACTTGCATTTTATGATGCAAATTACAAATTTATTTCTCATACTTATAAAATCATTTTTTTAATCGTAGTATCATCTGTCAACCATGTTCTTCTACATCTATTTCTATTAATGGATTCAATTTTATACCATTTGGTAAAAATCTAGATGAATTTTTGGATGAAAAATATCATTTCACAAAATATCATTTCAGTAAGTATTTTAATAAGTAATAGTTTATAATAATTCGTGCAGTAGGTTTTAACAAATAGTTAATACAAGTGTTCATAGTTGAACGTAATCAAATAGTTAGCATGTTTCTTTTCTAGTTCCTTGTTCATAAGTGAATAGCAATAGTTTTGTGTGTAATGTAAGAGAATTAATTCAATTGATGGTGCTTTTAACAAAATGATGTTGTTAGTTGGAGATGAATTTTTCTTATTACTCGTAGAGAAGAAGAAGAGAGAGGATTGAGAGACTTTTCTTACAATAAGATATCTTGTCCTTTTTTAATTTTAGATTTAGATTTATAAAAAGAAAAATGACAATCACATTCAAAAACAAAAGAAAGAAGACTAGCTAACCGAGAAAAAAAACACTAGATAACTAAAGGTGTAAATTTGATTCATTCACCACGATCAACAAGAGTTATTCTATTCCACCTCTTATTCGAAATCCCATATTCAACCTAGAAACTATGCTAGGATTATTTATTTAGTAATTTAAAAGTTTTATTTTCTAAATTTAGGTTAGAAAGACCGTTAAAATACCATTATCAATCAGTATACTCAAAATCTTATAATTAATCTAATCTAAAAATTCTAGGGCATTGTTAAAAAATTTTTTCCTAGCATTTATATTTACTAATGTAGGTTTTAGTTTCTAAATACAGTTTAAAAAACCGTTAAAAATCGTTAAGTAATGTGTAAATCTTACAATTTGTTATATATTTTTGTTTGATTTCAGACAAATTTTCCTTCCATACTCATTGCTTCTTTAGCTTTGGCAACTTTAATTTTAGGCTAATTAATACGCAAGATGAAGATTATTTCAACCATGGCGGCTCGACCATTAGCTTGGCTAATCCTTTTGGTAAACATATAGTTTCACTTCATTCATTTCATAGTAAGATATATATATATATATATAAAATCATATTTGACAACTCTACTTGAATTAATAATAATAATATGGATGCAGGGAGTTTTGGTTCTCTTTCTTCCGGCTTTTACTCTTTCATATTGGAATATCTCCAGCATGAAGACTGACCACATAATCTACTCGGATCAACATCAAATGCGTATCAAGCTCATGTATGATATTCAATATACATCGAAGCTTTTACAAACTAATGAGTCAAGCATTAGATTAGCTAGATTCTTGAATGCAACTCTAAGAGAGAATAAACCGAGTTTTTCTGTCCTTCAAACTAAGGTAATTCATGAATCCAATTTATTAAATTTAGATTATAGTGAATTCATGGCAATAAATCTCTCTTTGCTTTGATTATAGGATGTGAAATTTACCAATATTATCATACTCATTTTTTTAGATAAATTTTACTATCTTTAATTATTTTTTTGGTCATAATTTTACTATCTTTAATTGATAGGTGACGAGATGAGTTTGAACTCATTCACCTTAACAAATCTTGAAGACAACTACTTCAAATCCAATATTTTAATGTTTAAAGCTACTATTGTTAACCTTAATATCTTGGCTTATTTTTAATTTTAAAGTGTGTTTGTTTAGGTGGCCCCTATTCTAATCCAAGCATTCTCAACAATCCCTAGTCTATCTCAAATCTCCTTCATCGGAATCAATGGTCTCTTCTTCTCTTTCTCCGCCTCCGGCGACAAAATCACCGCCATCTACAGCAACGACACCTCCGTATCCGGAAACGGTTCATCTCCCGTCCACAAATGGTACACTCAACCGGTTTCCGATGCTGGAGTAATCACCGGAGAAGCCAAGACCACAACCCCACCGCTCGCCGCACTAAACTCAACAACGCTCCTTGGTGCGCTTAACAGAACAATCTATGCGTCTGTCGGAGCTCGATGGAGCGGCGGATCGGGGCTCCTCTTTCTCAACTCCGTCCCCGTACACAAATCGATCGGAGTCATCTCGCTCGGGTTTCCGATCGAGGTATTCTCTAATTTCTTCGCTGATCGAGACCTCCAAGTCGCGGGATTGTATGTAGCGACGAAGGACGGAGGGGTTGTAGCGGCCGAGGGCGTGCTTTCGAACACTAGCGACGGTGACCATTCGACCTTTCCGTTCTGCGGCTTATCATGTAAGCATGTGGATGAGATCTCACCGGATTCGGATTATCCGTTCTTGATGGAGATTGGGGGGAATAATTATGAGCTTTATTGTTCAACATTCAGCCTTGTCGGTGTGCCTTCGGTATGTTCTTTGATTAATCTCCGTATGCCTATTTGTTGAATTATGCACATTGCTATTATTATATTGATGAGTTTGATTTTCTGTTATGCATTCTTCTTCCCCTTTTCAAAACTCAGTCAACTCAAATATAGACTGTAGAGAGCAAATTTGAAACCTCTTCAATTGGTTAACTTAGACTGAAATCATAAGGTTTAGGACCAAAATAAGAATTTATCCCTTGTTAGTTGTTTGTAAGAGAGGTTATGGAAAAGTAGGTTGTTAATGTAAGGAATTTATCCTTTGTTAGTTCTGCAAAGATACTATTGTTTGTAGATGCTCACATATAAACTATTGGCTACTTTGTACTGATAAATGTGCTGAAATTACAAGTATATATACTCTTGGTTTATGTCTAGGAATGTAAAACCATTTTGTCCATTTTATTAGATTAAGGTATTGGAGATTTTTTCTTCTTCTTATTGTACATTGTCAAAAAAATCTCTACATGCTTTCTGGTTTCAGGTCTACGTACTAGCTTTCCCTTATGATGGACTACTAAAAATTATTCAAAAGCACAACAAGAGAATACTGTTACTTCTAGTTATCACAGTCATTGCTATGGCTGCCTTTGTTGTATCGTTCATGTCCTTGGCTGTAAAGTCTACAAGGGAGAAGATGAAATTAAATGCGCAATTAATTAAGCAAATGGAAACTACTCGACAAGTTGAAAAGAAGAGCAATAATAAGAGCATGGCTATTGCCACGGCCAGCCATGACGTGCGTGCTGCCTTATCTGGCATTATTGGTTTGATTGAAATTTGTTATCATGAAGTTAAGCCTAGTTCCGAGTTGAAGGAGAGTCTTAAACAAATGAGTTCTTGTGCCAATGACCTGTTAGGTATATATGCTTATCTTAAATGATCTTGATTCTTTTCATTTTGTTAGTTTTTTAGAACAAAAGATAACTTACTTATTTGTAACATTTGATTTCAGCATTGTTGAACTCCATCCTGGACACCAGCAAGATTGAAGCAGGTAAGATGCAGCTCCAGAAAACTGAATTTGACTTGACACAGCTTCTTGAAGATTTAGCAGATTTGTACCACCCTGTTGGTATGAAGAAAGGTGTAGAGGTAGTGCTTGATCCTTGTGATGGTTCTGTCTATGCATTCTCCAATGTCAGAGGTGATTATGGAAAGCTCAAGCAAATATTCTCCAACTTATTGAGCAACGCAGTAAAGTTTACTAAAGAAGGACATGTTTCCATTCGAGCTTGGGCTAGGAAATTCAGCTTTGAGAGCTCAGTCATGGAAGATTCAAATAGGAGAACTACCCTTTCTTGTTCTTCACTGTGTTTCTTTCGGGAGAAGTTTAAGAAGGCTGATGAAGGCCTTCAAGATTTAACGAAGATGATGAA
Organism: Fallopia convolvulus; assembly: GCA_964016875.1. Classification (NCBI taxonomy): domain Eukaryota; kingdom Viridiplantae; phylum Streptophyta; class Magnoliopsida; order Caryophyllales; family Polygonaceae; genus Fallopia; species Fallopia convolvulus. The sequence goes on from OZ024722.1 coordinate 54,457,901, forward strand.
AATGGATCCAAATTGCATTGAATTTGTGTTTGAAGTTGATGATACCGGCATTGGAATCCCAAAGGAAAAGCACAAGACTGTGTTTGAGAATTTTGAGCAAGTTAAGGATGTTGCTGCCGAAGTTGGAGGAACTGGATTAGGACTTGGGATTGTCCGATCTCTGGTATGCAAGTTTAAAAATTTTCATTCATTAACTTTCCATCCAATGTTTATCCTCCTTTGTATAAACAAGCAGTTTTTTATTTATTTTCTCGTTTTTTTTATAAACTTGTAGGTTCAATTAATGGGTGGAGATATAAAAATCATGGACAAGTCTCCCTACAAGGGAACTTGCTTCAGGTTCAATATTTTCCTTTTTGCTTGTGATGATCAGATGAAAACTTTTCCATCATATTACAACATACGCAATGACAACTTTGGAAGCTCTGGACACGCCAAGGCTCCTTCTAGCCCAAATAACAATGATGTCCCTTTAGCTGTCCTGTTGATTCTGAATAAAGGACGGAGAAAAATGATACATAAATTCTTGGAGACCCAGGGGCTAAAAGTTATGGTGGCAAAGGAAGCCAATTTTCCCAGTATTTTGAAGGAGGTGAAGTCCAAGCTGATTGGCTCCTCCTTTTGCAGCTCCTCAGATCTCAGCCCTCGTTCTTGCTTTAGTAGTTCTTCAAGTGCACGTAGAGAAGATAGCAAGAATGTTCCCTTGACTTCTCTTGACGGAGCCAAGGAGACAGTATCGGTATTGCTTGGGAGGCCTAACCTCTTGGGTATCAGCTGTGTTTTGCTAATTATTGATGCTAATGCTGGAAATTTCTCTGATTTGAGCAAAAGAGTTTCTGATTTTCAAAAAGATGTCAGCAAGAGAAAGTGTTGCAAAGTAGTATGGCTGGACAAGCCTAAGACACGGAATCTCCATTTCCAACAGAACAACGTTGCTCCAACAGACGACATTTTCATCAAACCACTTCACGGGTCTCGCCTATTTCAGGTATGTTAAATCATCATTTTCATATTCATATATTTCAAAATCTCACATCATGTAAGTTTATGAAACCTTTTTTTTGTCAGAATGTCACTTGCAATAAGGTTACAATTAGACTTGTATGTATTCTTTCAATTCTATTTAGGTGATTGGGGATTTGCCAAAGCTTGGTGGGCACCTAACAAAACCTTCACCAAAGAGGAAGAGAAGCAACACAATGGAGGTTGGCAGTGCTTTGGACCCAGACACAAGTGACCAAAAGTTGAAGCCTAAAATCTCTGCAGTTAGTAGTGCAACTTACCAAGGGGAGATTGAAGAGATTGGGAGTTCAAGTAGTGAGAGATCCTTAATTAAACCGAGGAGTTCCATTGCTTCACTTACAGCAGAAAAGAGACTAATTGGGAATTCCATAGCAAGCAAGCAAATAGATACTGATTTTGTTGAACAAAGAAATAATGGGGCAAGTGCTAGCTCAACAAGATCCCAAAAACCCTTACTTGGTAAGAAGATTTTGATTGTTGAGGATAATGATTTGCAAAGAAAAATATCTGCTATGAATGTTAGAAGGATGGGTGCATTAGATTTCACGTGCGAAAATGGGAAAGAAGCACTCGACCTTGTGTGTAAAAGCTTGAAGGATCAATCTCTAAGTGGATCTTTGGAGCTTCCTTATCACTGCATCCTCATGGATTGTCAGGTACTCTTAAATGTGTTCTTTAACTCCCTTTTTTACCCATATTGAAATTCTTATTCTTGCAATCCCGACTTGTTTTCTTTGAGTAGATGCCTGAGATGGATGGATTTGAAGCGACTAGGAGAATTCGGGTTGAAGAAGCAAATTATGGTGTTCATATCCCGATATTTGCATTGACTGCTCATGATAGTGGGGAGATATGTGACAAAATGTTCGAGGCAGGGATGGATGCGCATTTGGAGAGGCCGCTTAAGGCGGATCAACTTGTCGAAGTTATGAGGTCCTTGCAATGCCTGAATGATGGTTAGTTTTGTTGTTATTGTATTAGCTCACATGTTAGCTTTTGTTGCGTTTTAGTCCTGTAGCAAGAAAACCTAGAGAAGATAGCAAGATAGTTCGGAGAAATTACTTCTTATTTTGTGGAATTATGAGTCTGCTTTAAGTAACCCATTATGCAACTCGTTTCTTTACTTTGTATTGTTCTAATTTTATAGGATGGTTTCTTGAAGGAGATGCTCTTTTTTGTAAATGTAAGATTTTCAGCCTGTTTTGGTACTCACAGTTTGAACGATGGAACATTTGCCTAGAAGGTTGGTTCGTGAACCCGCGGTTCAACCTTGAACCCAAGGGGAAAATAGTATATTAACAGTAGTATACTATATATTTGGTATAATTTAAATCATAGGATTAATTAAATTGCTTAACGAATAGAATTGTAGAAAAATTAAAATAAAAATGAATGGTTTGAAAAACGTGAGTGACCCGGTTCGAACCACCAATTCACCATTTCCTCGACCCCTCTTGAACCTAAACCCAGGTTATGTTTGTTAAGTTATAAAAAATAATTAGAATTTCGGGAGAGATACTTTGTCTATAAATGCCCATTTTTCAGCTCGTCACGGGCAGGCAGGTCTAATAATATATTTGCTCATAGCCTTACATGCAGGCAAAAAAAATTCTTAAAAAGCAAGAAATCAGTTTTAATTATTAAAAGGAGGAAAAGAAAACGCAAATTGATGGACAAAATTCTAGCCTATCCCGCGGTTACTAAACCCGCCCATGAAGGTGCGAAATCTGAAAGCACCAACACCGTTAGATATGCCATCAGGCAAATCACGATTCTCCGCCCTTCCTCGAACAACACGTGCTCCCCACCGCGCGTATCACTCAAAAGCTCTTCCAACTGATCACCGCCACCGTACGGCTCCTCTCCACTTCCAGAAACTCGGCGAGCGAAGCCGAGTGTCGCCGCCTACATCTTCACGACAGAGGCCCCACCGCCACCGCCGCCGCCTCTTCGGCGGCCTCCTGCGACGCTGATCGTCTTCATCGACGGTGGCATTGTTCTGCTCTCTCCTCCGTTGCGAAGGCGGCGACGACGCGTTGAATGCGAAGGACATAGGGAAGGTGACTCACTCCCATAAGCGTTCCAAGGGTGCTGCTGCGATCGTGGAAGAACGATCCCGTCGACTGCTCCAAAATTCGGAACCAAAATTCAAATAAATCATATTCCATTGGTGAAAGAAGAATCGAAAAATCAGAGTAGATCGAGGTTTACCGCGCTCTCGAGGTCGGAGGACGATATGGTTGGAGAGCATGGAGGTGGCACCAAATCGCTCGTTGGATCCAACATTGCAGTTCAAATTCCTTTCTTATCTAAACTCTCTCGACACTTGATTATGGATTTTATAGCTAAGACCAAAGAGGAAGGATTTTGGATTTTGGATTTTGGAGATGGAGGTAAAGGTTGAATATGTCAATTTTGCCCCTGCTTTGGGCATTGCTTTTTCTAATTTCTTAATGCATCTGTTTGGATTTTTGAAAGTTGTTGCAGCTGCATGGAACCGGGGAGCAGAGGACATTTTAAATTCAAAATTTTAACAGTTAGTAGTCGTTGGCACTATAAATCTTTTCTTGCGATTCCATATGGGTAATTGCGTTAATTCATTCCCACATGTTTCATCTTGTTGTATAATGCTAAATTGCTAATCCACAAACCCAAGATAGTGTCAATTTATTTAAAAAAGAAGAGACGATAAATTATTATGTAGTATATCAATTACAAAAATATATATTGAAAAAGTCTTCCATCTGTGTCAACCTTTAACCGTGCGTGATATGTGAATTTATGCTAGTTTACTCTTACGCTAACTATACGAGTCGTAACTTGTTGAGATAAATGTGTGTACATCTTAAATCCCCGTACCCTTATACATAAACTGTATGCCTTAACAGATTGCGGATTTTATTGTTAAGGTTGGTCATTTTCCATTCTCGCAAAGCATAATTGTAAAATACGGAGTGGTACAATATTCCATCAAGTGTGCGAGTAAAAGAAATGATTTTCAAGAAAACTGCAATGAAAAGAAACAAAAATACATTAATGTTAGTGTTGACTTGTTCCCATGGTCAGGTTTAAGCAGAGCATTTGTAGGACGAGCCAAGGTAAACTAGCATATCTTGCATTGTTTTCCATTTTTCAACCAAAAAAAAAGCATATCTTGCATTGGTGGCTTAAACTGTGAATATATCTTAAAAGGATATCCCAGCAAATAAACAATTCTCCAAGTATATGACATTGAAGAATCATCAAATCTGTACTAAGAACTACAACTTTCTTAGATTAGAAACTGAAAAGATTGCATCCTGAATTCTTGATGACAAGATATATATTTTGGTTGAAAAGCTTACCAGCAGAATCTCAACCTTAGGCATCAATAAATCGAATATCAAAGGTGTTTGGATGGATCTGCCACACATTTAGGGCTGCATAGTCTTCTAAACATTCTTTCAACTGAGCCTCGTTGTATCCCTGTTAAACTTGTCCAAGAACTAATTTAAGGTGTGTGTGTGGTAAGACGGCAGTTTACTGTTAACTATTAAGGAGGAAAAAAAATAACCTTTCTTGAGATCCAATTGAGGGCATGGGCATAGCTAATATCAAGCTTGTTGGCCCTAGCAGCTTCATCTCTCAATATTGAATAGATGTTAGAGATGGCATCAAGCCCGAATTTCTGACGGTCTTCGGAGTACAAGGAGAACTTTGACATTTGCATCAATCTGAGTGTTTCATCCACATCACTCTGAGCCACAGTGCTTGAAAACCGAAGCCTTACCAGCGCTGAAGTTAAAAAGAAGTAAACAACATAAGTTGAAGTTAAAAAATGAAATAATTAGATAAGGTAGCAAGGAAAAGAATAACTGTAACAACAGAAGAGTGTAATGAAAACCTACTGAGGAAAGCTTTAATATGTCAATATGTGATGGAATATAGGAAAGTATCAATAGCTTCATAAAATAAATAACAACTTTTGATAAGGATCTTTTCATCTAATAAAAGCTTCAAAACAGAGCCTCAAGCCGAAGACCTATGGCAAAAATGGCAAGTACGTTCTCCTTCGTAAGTAATAAGCACTTCCTAGGGTCCAAAATAGAAAATGACAATAGACCTTAGAATTTACCTAAGGATAGATGGCTCCAAAGGAGTAAAACCAAGAGCAAGTGATTCTTTATTTTGGTGAACATACACAACATGCCTAGCCAATTCAAGATCGCTATCCATGTCTGCCTTGTCTAAAATTAACCATAGAAGGTCAAATCTAGATAAAAGTGCTGGAGGCAGATTGATATTCTCAGCTAGAGTTCTCCGAAGATCATATCTTCCCCTACAAGACAGATTTGAAGGATTTATAAGATGCATATTCTACAACAATACAATTCCTCAGAACAAGGCAAATTCTATTATATTGAAGGCAAAATTTACAAAACCATTAACCAAGTTTTTCCCATATTTGAAAGGTGAACTTATGATCAAAGGATTGATTGTACCATGCTGGATTAGCAGCAGCTAGAACAGCAGTTCTTGCATTCAAAGATGAAGTGATTCCGGCCTTGGCAATACTGACCGTCTGTTGCTCCATTACTTCGTGTATTGATGTTCGATCAGATTTATCCATCTTGTCAAACTCATCAATAGCACATATACCCATATCAGCTAGTAACTGCATAAGAACAAACTTTCAGTCAGTTTAGATAATCCAAGCAGTACATCTCTGAGAGCAGCTACACAATAACATTCCTAATGGCAATAAGGTAGCAGGTAGTTTTAGGTATCAAAGAAATGAAATTGTGTAAGGATATGGATATACTAGGCATGTTTAGACAATCCCAAAAGTCCATAGAACATTCTGTATGAGCACATGGCATGGTACTTTCAGTACCCACCTTAGTTTCTGTTAAGTTAAAAGTAGGATTTTTTGACTAAGAGTAGCTAGGGTTTAAGTATTCGTAAGGTAATGGCCAGCTTTGCAGGGAACAAATGCATTCATAAAACTCGTATGTCATAATAAAGGAATCCAATGGATACATCTTCCTTCAGAAAAGGTGTAACATCATTACCGTGCTCCTCCTTCCAGGACCATCTCATTTGTAACCGGATCTTCCATGACAGCTGCAGTTAAACCAACTTCGCTGCTCCCTTTACCAGTAGTATAGACCCCTCTTGGTGCCACACTAATAATATGCTTGAGAAGCTGACTTTTTGCGACACCAGGATCACCCATTAAATATATATGTAAATCCCCTCTAATCTGCAGTCACAAAAAAATATACTCATAAATCATAATATACAAATGTCCTGAAGAAAACATCCTCTCAAAGGCAGTAAATTCATGATAATAGATATATAACCATGTGTGATGTGAAACTTCTATTAATAGGCAAGTAGTGAATAAGCATCAAATCAATATCAATAAAATCCATCCAAAGCAAAGCAGCAAGGCCATAAATTTCCGATGAGTTTCATACCTGCATTCCATCTTTTAATTTCCTATGAGGAGCCCCTACAAGGAGAAGAAGTAGAGCTTTTTTAACATCCTCATGACCGTAAATTTTAGGAGCCCATGAACGTGACAACTTATTGTAGATGTCACCATCCGCAGCTAGCTCTGCAATTTTTTCTTCCTCGTCGCCTCTAAGTTCATACCTGTCAGAATCAATAATTAGATGGACTGCATGACTACTATTTTGTGCCTTGATATATAAACTCCCCAAAAGTTATGATATCAAGGCACTCAAAAAAGAATTGTTTTCATAAGACACGTAACTTAACTTTGAAGCCATAGGTCTTTAATAAATGAGAAAGAAATACCATCAATAATAAATGGATGTAAGAATTCATTAAAACTTAGTAAAATTTCAAATCTTGACATATATGAAAATGATGTGATATATGGTAAATAGGTAGGAATTTGGTGCAAAATGTCATTTAAGTTATTCCATTAAGCACATGGGAATAGTTTATCATGTTGATTTATTTCAAAAGGTTATATGGTAAACAGGTGCAGAATTTCATTTAAATTATTACACTAAGCACATGGCAATTAAAAAAAAACTTACTCTTTGTATTTTCTTTTAAAGTGAGTGACAGGCATAGCTTCCAAATATGTATCAGCAACTAAACCAGGTCGTAGTGCTCTGAATCCTGTATAGGTGATGGGAAGAAAAGTTTCAGATAGTTCTACAATATAACCTGGAGCTGCCTAAATTTTGTCAGCGAAAAAAATACTCAGTTACAAACTTCAAAGTAACCAAGAACCAATTCACTCTGTATAGCCAGGTCAGATATAATACACCACATGCCTTTCTGGTAAGTTCTCCCCTAAAATGAACAGTCATGCTCCTTGGTATATGACCTTTTGGGACATGTTCAGCTAACTCTTGCATTTTTGCCTGCAAGAAAATGAAAGCAGAAAAATAAACTGATTCACTATAAATAGTCCATGCATAATAAATGTAGAAAAGCTGCTATAGACATATATTGAAGAAAGAGAAAACAATAGCCTTATAAACAAGTCATTCAAAGTAAAAGAGACAATTAGAGTTACAGGTACCTCTCGAAATTTTAGGAACTTTGACGCTCTCAATTGAAGGATTAGATTTCCCTTACTGTTGTTTGTCTTACAGCGCTTGGATGGACACTCAAATAGGGGCATGGAGACTCTAACAGTTACCTCCTGTTGACGATATAATACATTTAGCAAAGTAATAAAAAAACATGGTGTGACAATTGAATGCACATGGTTACATGTTAATGCCAGTATACCACATCCTCTCAATAAAACAATATTTAACATTTCCTTATTTTTGTGCTCAAAATATTAAGATCATAAATTCATAATCAACATGTGATGCATTAAGTAGCTACATGTAGGATCTATGGTCAGCATAACATAGAACAACGTTCATAACGTGAAGTTACACACATAATATTGGAAAATAACCTGGCAGATTTCAAAGCCACAATCTTCGCATGTATAGACAACCACTTGCATCAATGGCTTAACATCTGAGCAATGAGTAACAATACCAGATATCCGCACAAGTTGTCCAATGTAGGAAGCTCTAACCTCCCTTATTGTGAAAGGTCTCTCCTTTGAAGATGCTCTTATGTACACTTCACTACATTGCACAAAAAATATTCACTATGCTACACAACATAAATGCACCATGAAAACTTCAAAAATAGAAAATCATATTCAGTTTCCTAGATTAAACATAAATTGAAATTAAAGCAAAATACATGGTTTCAAGTTTCAACACTAATAAAGTGTCAAGGCAAGCTATTATGCTTATGAAAAAACCAACAATTCCATATTCCATAACTCCGTAAGGCAATGAAGGAGTATAGGACACTCACTAAGAAAGTAACAAGTAAACAAAAAGAAAGCTCACTAGTATCTCTTGATCTCTGGTGGCATTTGCTGGCGAGGATCAGATCCATCATTGTTCTCAGTGCCCTCCTCAGACCTCTGAGTCATCAAAATATCGTGGTCATCATCCGAAAAAGGCTCAGTTGGCTCCGGCAAAAGCTCGTCAATTGCATCCGCGAAAACCACAATATACCTCTTCGTGTTCTCGGTAACCCTTCTTAGAAATTCATCATCCGAGTCCTTGTACTATAAAAAACACCATCAGAAAAACAAGAAAAGTTAGGGTCTTGGAGAACTACAACTATAAAACTCCAGAATAGAAATCCCTAAAATTGCACGACCATATAGAAATATTACATTGAATAGATCTTCAAGCTCTATTTCAATCGCATATCTTCCGATTTGCGACATCTTGCTGAGAAAAAATCGACCGAAAACGAATAATTCGTCAAATGTTATTACATAAAAGCAGAAGAGAATTTGCAAAACAAATCAGCGAACATCTCAAACAAAGAGAGAGACAGAGACAGTACAAGGATGGTCATGTATTTAGCTTCGCCATGGATGTCCGCAAAGTTCAACAAGAACTCCTTCGTGAGAGCTGCGAAGAGTTCAAGAATACTGTGTGAAAAATCGAGAGGGAGGAGAGAGAAATGGTAAGAGATTGAGATGGAGAGACTACCTTTATCCCTTTCGAAATCGAGGTCCTTCGTGGCTTGCATTTTCTCTGCAGATTATGTGTGTCAGTGTATGTGTGTGTGTGAGAGAGAGAGAGAGAGATGCGAAGAGTTTAGTTCATTTGGTGGCAGAGAGGAGCGTAGAAGTCTAGAGAGAGATGCGAAGAGTTTAGTTTTTGCACTCAATTTAGGTTAAATTACCAAATTTGCCCAAAGATATAAACTTATACAAATATATCTAAACTAAAACTATTTATAAATTTAATGACTTTAAATGGTACTAACTACCATAATATACTAACTATATCATGAATAAACTACTCACTATGAACACAAGTCCACCATGCTCCGTAATTAAAGAAAATTATAAATTAAAGAATTTTGACCGTTACTTGAGCGTAGTATTGCTGGACCTCCAGTGTTCCTATAGTTTCCGGATTTCTAGGGGTTGCTAATCCTTAACCAGGACTCCCTTAGCTCAAACACATCACATATCTGTTTTATTTCCTACCTCAGATCGTAGTCTTTAACTTAAAAATCTCTCAATTTTAGTGGATGGGGGATTTGTAATCAAGAAAAAGGTTTATTCAATACATAGTTTTCGATTAAGTAGCATTCTTTTACTTAAAAACAAACTTTTATTGAATTTAAAATGATTACAAGCACACAAACACACTGAAAAAAACACTCAAACTAGAAAGATCGATCCATAGAAGGATTTTTAATTTTGAGCGAATATCTTTCTTTAATATCTTTCTTTAGTTGATTTTATCTTTTTGTGTAAACTAATATGAGGTTGGTAGGTAGTTGGAAAACTAATACGAGGATATTTATATGTATAAAGTAATTGTTTCTTATTTAATAAAGTATGATTATTTTTTGCATTTATATCTTAATGTGGCTAGAGGTAGTTCGTATCATTAGTGGGGGTGGAAGCAGAGGACTTCTAAGGGCTCCGGGTCGACACCGAGGGTCGCCAACACTAGCTTGCAAGCTGGACTACGATGGAGAGTGACCACATTGGCAATTCTCTCATCAACGGATCATGTGCTCAACACTTTTCATTGTTGAGTGCAACACTTCGTGGATTGCCATGGTGGGTAATCAATCAATTGTTGTTGGTTAGGAATTGAATTTTTTTAGTTGCACTATAGGGTTAGGAATTGCACTTATAGTGGGTTGTGTTCTTGGAGATAGTCCAAGAATGCGAGATGACGTTTTTCATCGCGAGAATTTGAAAGATCCTAGAGTGCAACGAGAACTCAAATAGCTCATGCAACATGTCATTATTGCTTTGATTACACGGCTTGGATGTTCCATTTTATGGGAGTGTAGATGAATAGAATTGATTGGTAAATGGGTTTAATGAGAGTGAAATGTAAAATTCAACATGGTACAAATTTGAAAGTGGAATAGGATTTGAAATTGAAATATAACGTGGTAATGATAAATAAGTGACGCGGACAAAAAATACACATGGCGTATGACATGGTTGATAAATAATTGACATGTAAATTATATGAACTAATGACAAAATGACACGTGTCAAAATCCATTGTGATGTTATATGGAAGTGATATGTGTACAAAATTGATGTGGCACAATATGGTGGCTCCAAACCTTATTGATTATATATATATAGTAGATCCTTAGTAATTAGATTTAGAGTTTTGTTTAACTTAGGAAGATATAATAATTAGATTCAAAGTTATTCAATCTGTTCACAAAGTAGTTGTATTTTTATTTACTAAGAGGTAATTAGATATATTGTTGTTTAATCTAATTTCAATAGAAAACATATAATTATTGATAAGATTCATAGTGATGACAAACAAATGTAATCAAGGCCCTTTGATGACAAATGAATGTCATCAAGGAAAACCCTTTGATGACATATGTGATGACAAACGAATATCATCAAGGCCCTTTGATGACATATGTGATGACAAATGAATGAAATCAAGACCCTTTGATGACAAACGAATGTCATCAAGGAAAACCCTTTGATGACAAACTAATGTAATCAATGCCCTTTGATGAAAAACGAATGTCATCAAGGAAAACCCTTTGATGACATATGTGATGAAAATCGAATGAAATCAATGCCCTTTGATGACAAACGAATGTCATCAAGGAAAACCCTTTGATGACAAACGAATGTCATCAAGGAAAACCCTTTGATGACAAACGAATGTCATCAAGGAAAACCCTTTGATGACAAACGAATGTCATCAAGGAAAACCCTTTGATGACATTTGTGATGACAAACGAATGTAATCAAGGCCCTTTGATGACAAACGAATGTCATCAAGCTTTTTTTGTGACAATTTAATAGTATCTAGTTTTTTTATGACATTTAATGACAATTGAATGTTATGAAAGCTTTGATGAAATTTAATGTCAGTTGAATGTCATCAAACTTTTTGATGACATTTGTGATGCCAAATGAATGTCATCAAGGAAAGCCCTTTAATTAAAATTTTGATGACATTAAAAAATATCATTAAAAATGTAATTAAAAATGTCATAAAAAAACAAATGTCATCAAGGTCCTTTATGACATTCTTTTGTTTGATGACATTTGTGCCTTGATGACATTTGTGATGACAAATGAAGGTCATCAAGGCCCTTTGATGACAAACAAATGAATGTCATCAATGCCCTTTGATGTTAAACAAATGAATGAAATTAAGGCACGATGACAAACAAACGAATTTCATCAATGCCATTTAATCGAATGTCATCAAGGTCCTTTTGCATTTGAATGTGGTGACAAACGAACGTCATCAGGGTTTTGATGATATTTGTACCTTGATGAAATTGGTGATGACATGACATTTATGATGACAAATAAAGTCTTCAAGGCCACTTGATGAAATTTTTGATGATAAATGAATGTCATCTAGACCCTTTGATGACAAACGAACAAATGTCATCAAGGCCCTTTGATGACAAATGAATGTCATCAAGGTCATTTTGATTACATTTGAATGTGATGATAACGAATGTTATCAACGGACCTTAGTGACATTTGTGATGATAAACGAATTTCATCAAGGAAAGCCCTTTGATTACATTTGTGATGACAAAACGAATGTCATCAACAGACTTTGATGACATTTGTGATGACATTAAAAAACATCATCAAAAAAGTCATCAAAAAACCATAATCAATGTCTATAAACGCAGTCAACAATCAGTCAACAACTAAGTCAACTCAGTCAAGGGGAAGAGTCAACTCAATGGGGTGGAGGGTGGAGGGGATGATAGGTTTAGATGGTCACATGGGCAAAGTATAGTGTGGACCTATCCATAATTATACTTCTTATATTGATAACTTACCTAATTGACCCAATATTTAATCAGGAGGGTAATTACGAATGGTAGGGAATATGTTTAGTTTGAGTGTGATCTTATAAGTTATAACCTTCAGCCTAGTCTAGGGTTTTTGAATTAGCCGTTGTCTAGTTCAATCAGACACTTGTGAGTTTGGGTTAAATTTTTTTTTTGTCAAAATAAACATACTTTGTATCATTCTTAATTACCCTCCTGGTAATGAGATACACGACCACACGTGCATGAGATTCTTATTGTTAATAATACCTGATAAAGATCAAAATTAATGGGCTGAAGAATTCATTTCTCTCTTTGAACTAAGATGCTAATGGACTGGATAAATTTTATCTTCTATGGTTATTATTTGAAAAATGTACATGACTTTGATAATCATAAAGTAATTAGAATACAAAGTAGAGGTGCAATAATATTATTAAACATGCTAAATTAAGGATAATTGAACTTCAATATAATTTTTATTCAAGTGTGTAACATAAAATAAAATAGTGTACATATATATTTGTAGAAGTTCACAATTTCATTTTCATGATATGATCAAATGCTTTCAAAAAAGAATTAAATATTCAAATCCAACCCATTTTAGTAAGAATAAAACATATAACTTAATTTTTCCTATATATATATATTTATCGATTCTTAGAAATAGAAAGTAAAGTTCATTGGATTTTACCATAAAAAAAAGTTCATTGGATTTTCATATTAGTTCAAATTATCATGATTTGCTTACTTAATTATCACAAGTATTGCCTAAAATCTAAATATCATCATAAATAAGAATAATAAAATAGAATTGCAAAAATTTTAACTTGAATAGAGCACTATTATTTCATGTATGGTATGAACATTTTTCCCTTTAACTTATGTTGTCTTTTTCACTATGCCCTCTCGAACAATTCCTTTATTGATCGTTTTTTCTTGCAACTATGGATAATCTTCACTTTTTTTTTCTTCTTAGTAATGAATGAAATGGATATGTACTCATGCAGAAGTAAAAAACTTGTAACACCCCATCTTATAATCCGGGTTATTACCTGGTTGTGGACCACACCTGGGTCCACCAAAACAAGCCTAACAACAAATTCACGAATATTGGACCTTGCAACAAAGGCACAGTAAGAAAAGCCAAGAAAACATCCAACTTATATTTACAATCGATTTAACAAAACATTATGCATGCGACTATTAAGAAAGCTAAAACCACATACTAAACTGACTATACTACCGAGTTTCTATACAAAATTGCCCTAGACCTTCTTGCCACAAAAACCAACTGGCTTAAACAACAAAAAGACTTAAACCAACATCCTTTCCCTATGACACATTACGTCGAGAACGAGCATCGCCACCCAGAAATTGATCTCCTGGAACATCTCCAACACCAGAATCTTTACCTAAAAACATTGGAGTATAAACACATTAGCTAACAATCCTGGTATGGGCCAAACGGGCAAATCAAACATGTAGAACAAAACATAGATGATCAAAATAACGCATTCAGTCATTCATATACATAACAAACTAATATGCACATCAAAACACGTCATATAGTAATATAGACTAACATATCAATTTCCAAACCAACACTCAATTCCACAACAACAAATAAGCACGAGATTAATCAATGTAATGCTCATGCAACATATATCATAACAACCAGCAACAATTCCTCCATAATCCAAACCATAACCTATCTCCAATTCAGGCAACCCAGACCTGCGTTTTGAAACATGGTACACGGCTAGCATGCGCTAAGCTCATGTCCATTTTCTTTCCCATCACCCTTCTTTCCCCGGCTAAGCCTCTACTAGAGCACTCGCCAAAACAATCAATTCTTGAAGGTGATCTCCACACGCCGCATGACTATGTCCGGGGTCTCTTCTCCACCGACTTGTCCGTGTCCATAATCACACCCGCAGAGATCAAGTTGAACACAATAAAAATCATTGAAACTATTCCAATAGCTTTCAAATATGAAAATATACTATGGAAGAATATTCCAAAATAGAAGACCACACATTCAATTTACTAGTTTAACACATAACATGATCGCAAGCTAAGTAAGTCTAGACGACTTACCTTAAACAAAGAATTCCCAACGATAGCGGAATGAGCTTGAAGAACTAGATACCTAAAATAAGAATAACGCTTATAAAAATGTCGGTCTAGACAAATCAAGTTGAAGGAGGTTCAATCCGACTAAACAACGAGTTAACTTAGTATTACAAATACATATACATTTTCGGTTTAACCAAAATTTAATATATTCTAAATGTCATCTCCCGAACTTAATAAGCATACTAATTAAACTATATTATTTTCTTATACCTAGCTACTAATTAATTCCTAACCTAGAACCATTTTAACATATATTTATTTATACCCACTTGACCAATCTTACCTTGTTAATTAATCTAACCTTACCTAAAACCAAATAGCCCATAAAACTAACGATCAAGTAATATAATTACTCCTAGGAAACCTGATTCCGCATACATATATATACATCGAAACCCAATCAAGTACGTGACCTTATCCCATCATAGATTCCTTCAACTAATTAACACCCATCTAAACATATTTTCTTTTTACGAAAGTGATCCAAATTAACTAACAGCCAAGCAAGCCCGCTTAACAGTATCCACAAACTCAATCTTAAACTCAACCCACACCTGAACAACTATTAATTTAGAAATTAACTAACCAAGCCTTAATATCAAATACGTGGGGGAGGGAACCTTCTCACCGTCACCGGAGACACTGAATCGGAGACGAGGACCGACTCACATAAGCGCTCAGAAAATACGATGATAAACGACGGCAACTTACGGCCTTCCGAGGTGCTATGTTCATTGGTGGCGATTGATGACGGTGATTAACGGAAGAAGGTGACTACAGGCTGGAACGAAGCAAGAAAAGAAAAAAAAGTTCGGGAAAAATGGCTGTCTTAGGAGAGAGACGAGAGTAAAAGAGGATAAGTGCACCCTTCTTTTGATTAAGGGAAGAAAATAAGGGATAAATATGGAGGGTCTCTAACTTGCTCAGGTAATCACACGTGTGATGAGAAAGCTACTAGATAAGCCCCACTTTGCTTACTAACGAAGGTTTCAAAGGATAGAAACCAATTTTCATAAATTTAGCTTAGATAAGAAGTTTAATTTAGTTAAACTTTGCACATACGTATATAATTCACATGGACAAGAGACTAAGAATATGGTAGAATTTCTATAGTTACATTCAAGATATCCTATACTCTACCCATATAAATACAAGACTTCATAAAATTTAGGAAATTCTTAGTCAATGATATTATCAAAGAAATTTATTAATTACTCAATCGACTAAGTAACGAAATTTTATCGACATGGAATAATACTCAACGATCAATATTATATATAACTAAAATAATTTTGTGAGAAAATAATATTGACTAATTTACCCTTCTATAATGGAGAGGGTTATTACAAAACTTATATAGTGGGATAAGTGTAGAGCATAAAAGCTTATACATTAAATTCGATTTTATCTTGTGTTTTGTAATGTCAAAGGTTATCCTATCTTTTTCTAATTTTGTTTGTAATTTCAAAAATTGTTTTAAATTACTTATGTAATACCAATGTTGCTAAATTAATTATGTAATGTCCATTGTTAATGTTATGTTTTGTGTGTAATATAAAGGATATTTTTTATTTAATACCAAAAGTAGCAAAATATTGATAAAATCCTTCTAACTATACAATAGATTCAAAAAACTTTACAATAGATTAAGAATAAGAATAATTCTTATTATTATGATGAAGAAGAATCTATATACTATTATTAAACTCGAATCCCTCTATCGTATTTGTCAATCTCTTAACTATGCCACATAAGCTTCTTAATTTTTCAATGTACTCCTTTACCCTTCATAATTTTTAGTATTTACAATCCTTAAAAATATATAATATAATAATATTGTTAATGTTATTAATACTTGCACATAACATATTAGTAGGTGATGTTTAATTCCTTACACACTAAATTAGTACATGATATCTCTACAATTTATCTTTATGAACAAAATTTGAGAAACTTTAATATTATATAATTATATTAGTACGTGAGATATATGTACCGTAATTTTTTCTATGGTAAATATGAAACTATGAATAGGTGAAATCTCTATAATTTTATTTTTATGGACATAAATTTTAATAGGGCTTTGCTATTTCGTCGCCCCTTATGTGTGAGGTGTTACTTTTATAATATTAAAGTATTTCTCAAGTCAAAGTCGTGCATGACAGGAACGGGTCTTGCTAGTGCATACTATTAGGGCATTTATTTTTGACAATAATGATAATTTTACATGTTATAAACAAGATTATAAATAAACACCTTATTATATCTTTTATTATAAGGCTAAAATGATAAAAAAAATTTAATTGAGATAGTATGTAATATAATAAATTTTCTAGAAGGAAAAAATTCGAATATTCCGGTTCTCGAATATCCGATATTTAAATCAATTCCCATTTGCAAACCAGCTAATTCAATTCCGTCCCAACTCCTATTTTGTTTTTATTTATTGCCAATCTATCCTTTTATTTTAGGTCGAGAGTGATCCCCAAATTGATCTTATCACAAGCACAAATTCCTATAAAATATTTAAAGAAAATAGAATTAATTACTTGATTGAAACCTATCTTAGCCGAACTAACTTGATAGAAATCCTTGTTCTACCAAAAAAAAAAACTAGATAGAAATCCTTGATTCACCCTAATTTAACGCAGTCGATTGTATGTAAAGAAGCCTCATTCCTTTAGCCGTTCAATCCACCAGCAAATGTTCGCCCCCGTCGCCTTCAACCTCGACCTCACTCCCATCTTCTTCAGCGAGCCTGATCGCCTCGTCTTCTCCGACAAGTAGAGCATTCCGTCTTCTCCATCAGATTGAACTCATAATTCATTAGATCCTTTTGATGAATGTCAACTACGTACCGTAAGTAAATGTCTGTGGAGAGCGATCGTTGTCCTTGTCACTTCGATCGCCGGTAAGTTCGATCCGCTATTTCTCCGTTCGATCTCCGTTTTTGTCATTCCAAATTGGTACATAGTAGCCGTTCGAGTTCTTTGAAAGAGGCGTTGGCGAGTCCGGGGCGTAGTTGAGAAACCTTCGGTTGGTAGTTATAGGGGGCGATCTCGTGCGGGAAGTTGTTGTTCGGTTCTGTGGATTGCAGAGGCTGGGATTTTAGTTTGTTCTTTCTACGTCTGAATGTTGTGTTAAAGAAGATAGCAATTTGGGTTCGAGTGCGCTTGAATTGAACGATCATCAATTGGGGTTTTTTTTGACAAGGATGGGTCGAGTTGTGTTCATACATGAAGTGTGGGGGTTTGGAGTCATGTGAAGTATTAGTTTGTTAGTTGTTATTCATTAATTAGTGCAGTAGTGGTGATTAGGTTATAGCAGCATTTCCTTTTATACTTCCGACTCTTAGCTTTTCACCTTTGTCAGAAACCCTTCATTCGAGGTAAGTCATTTTCGCCATTGTCAGAAACTCATAGTTAATGTTATTTGGCGAGTTTCCATATTCCACCATTAATTCCAAAAAAGAACCCTTGTCACCATAGGAAGTTAAGTGTATTTCAATCTCTCTTCCAATGGGGAAACAACCAACTCAACTTCATCTTCCATTAATTTCTTGACAAACATAACACCCTCCAATTCGCCTTCCACGTCCTCCTCTAACTCACCAAATCAAATAGGCCCACCTTCCTTACAAGACAACGTACACCAATCTTCACCAAATGATGTGACCCTGCCTAGGGTCAAACCCGACCCCAGTTAATCTGAGACACCCAAGACCATGGTAAAATTCTTAACATAGGAGTTAGTTCATTTATTATGTAATTTTTATATTTGATGTTATTTCCTATTTTAGTATTTCCCTTTTAGTTATTTCTATTTATGCGTGTGTGATTTCTTATGCTTAAGAGGGTCGGTCGATTATGTTAGAATAAGGTTTATTAGGGTTAGCTTTGCATCTTTATTTCTCTATTTAAACTCAAGCATGTAACTTTATTATTTACGTCCACTTTAATTAAAAGAGCCAGAGCTTGAGTCGAGATCCTCCTCCCTTTGGCCCGAACCTCCAACCCTTCTAACCCTCTTCCAAACACCCTTATTCTTGTTCTTGTTTCGACCCACCCTTGCCAAAGAGATCATTAGAGACACACGTGACCATCACATTGTTCTCGTATTTAATTGATGGGATCCGACCAGGGGTCGCTCCATAAGGGTGCCCGATCTAGGCGCGAGATGTCGGGATATTCTCCAAAAGGTATAACTGGGATATATATGAGACCAACATGATGGTCTTGTAAGTATCTTATGCTCTCTTTAGAGAGGGTGGGTCAAGACAAGAGCGATAATAAGGGTGTTTAGAAGAGGGTTGGATGTTCGGGCCGAAGGGAGGAGGATCTCGACTCAAACTTTGGCTCTTTTCATTAAAGTGGACGTGAATACTAAAGTTACATGCTTGATTTTGCAAAGCTAACCCTAATGGGCCTTATTCTAATTTAATGGATCAACCCTTCTAAGCATAAGAAAGCACACGCCCATAAATAGAAATAATTAAGGGAAATATGAAAACGGGAAATAAAATCAAATATATAAATTACATAATAAATGAACTAAGTCCTACGCTAAGGAGGTTGTCATGTTCTTGGACATCTCAAACTAGTCGGGGTCGGGTCTGACCCTAGGCAGGGTCGCATCACCAAATCAGTATTAATCTTGCCAATCAAATCTCTCCTCCAAATTAGCCAAATTCTTTCCCAAATCAACCCATCCACATCCTATCTAATATAATCCCTAATAATTCAGAATTTGATCATCCAAGGGCCCCACACACAAATCACTTACCCAATCTCCACCAATCACTCAAAACCCTAGTTTGGCAACTCTACTTTCTTTCCAATTAAACCATTCGTTGCCTAATTTAAATCCTCCCTACTTATCACCACCCCTCAATCCATGCCGCACCATGATCCAACACCTCCTCTCCCACCACCTCACGCGCCCTCACACATTGCTCTATTGCCAGCTCCCCTAAAACCTAATTCTACCCTTTTACCTCCAAATGATTCTCAAACTTCCTCTTCTTCCAACAACCATGGTATGGTCTCTAGATCCAAAAATAACATAAGAAAACCATCTAAAAACTCAACTTAAACACACAACTCTCCTCTCCAAAAGAACCAAAAGCCATTACACAATCCCTAAAAGACCCAGATTGGAGAAAAGCAATGCAAGAAGAGTTCAATGCTTTGTGCAAAAACCAAACTTGGTCTCTAGTCCCTCATGCATCTAATCATAATCTTGTTGGGTGAAAGTGGGTATATAGAATCAAATACAATCCATATGGATCCATTGACTGCTACAAGGAACGCCACGTAGCCAAAGGCTTTCATCAATGACCCGGCCTTGATTACATCGAAACCTTCAGTCTTATTGTCAAACCGGTAACCTTTCGTCTTGTTCTAACACATGCAATTCAATGTGGATGGTCAATACAACAAGTGGATGTCAACGGTGTGTTCCTTCAAGGAACTCTTCATGAAAATGTCTACATGATGCAACCACCCGAATTTCTAAACAAAGATCGCCCAACACATGTTTGCAAGTTGAAAAAGGTATTGTATGGTCTCAAACAAGCCCACGGACTTGGTACAATGAGCTCAGATAATACCTCATACGTCTCAATTTTATTAACTCAATAGTCTATGTCTCCCTCTTCATCTACTGACGATAATCACACTTGATATTCTTGCTAGTTTACGTTGATGACATCATCATCATGTGGAATCATCAATCCAGCATTGCGAGACTTGTGAATCATTTTTTCCTTAAAATTCTCTCCCAAGGATCTCAGATCTCTTTCCTTCTTCTTGGGAGTTGAAGTCATACCAACATGTAATTGTCCTTCATTTATGTAATTGTGTTTTCATTTAAGTTTAGCATATAGGTTAGCTTAATTGTAGCACATTATCTTTGATTGATTAATTTGTCTCCTAGAAGATCTTCCTTGTATAAATAGGAATTCAATCTTATTAATAAAATACAAGTGTTTTCTAGAATCCTATTTTTTCTATATTAGGTCGCGAGTTTGAATCCCTTCCGTCATTATAGTGGCTTAAGTGACTCATATGTACCAAAAATAAAATAAAATAATCTTTGATAGATAATAATTAATCTCATAATTGAATATCTTAACAACATATAAGTTTGGCTTATTCTAGCCGATCTCCGTAATGGCGTTTTCTTATGGATCGCCATTTCAAGTTTTGCTATAAATGTCCAATCAATTTTATTTTTCTTTAACAAAAAAAATTAAGGTTATAATAATCGATCAATACTTTTATATATACATCCAATTAATTTATAATTAGTAATTCCTTCTACAATGCAAGTTTAAGAACTGATAGACAATTTTTTATAAATGCCCAATCAATTTTATTTTTCTTTAACAAAAAAAATTAAGGTTATAATAATCGATCAATACTTTAATATATACATCCAGATAATTTATAATTAGTAATTCCTTCTACAATGCAAGTTTAATAACCGATAGACAATTTTTTATAAATTGATTGTATTAATTACATAAATAAATTGGTTGTATAAAGTTAACAAATAAATTGTGTTGTTGTGTTTTTTTCCTCTTTTAAAGTTTTTTCCTTTATAAGAAAACCGAGATGGATAAAGTTATAATTGATTGAAAAAGGTTTTTCTCCCTTCTTCACCATCTTTATCTAATAATTTTTCTAAAAGTATAAAGTCTAATTTAGGCATACGAGGTGGGTAAAGGAGACGAACTCCCTTTTGTTCATTGATTTTGTAATGTGTTAAATGTACTAGCATCTTTCGTTAAATGTACTAGCTATTAGTCTAATGCGTTAAATGTACTAGCTATTAGTCAAATATATATTATTTTTTATTCTCCAATAGGCAACTTAAATACCAATATTATGTAGTAACTTTTCTTTTCTTTTTAAAAAAACTCAAAAATATTAATATTGTAATGTGTAGCATCTTTCGAAATGATAATGATAGTGTCTTATCAATTTTCCCAGAAAAAAATACATATAATTTGTACCTTAAATTTTAAGTCAATTTAATCTCTCTTGTTCGTAGCTAGACAGGATTGGTATAGATTTTTTAAATTATGTTTTTTTTTGTTCGATGAATTTAATCCATTTAACGCAATAAGATCAATCAAACGTTCGAACAAAAAAAAATGAATTAAACAATCACTAATCCATCTTCCTAACATATATTGTATGTGCATTTCTTTTTATACTTCTTATTAAACACTTTGCATATGTTACATGCTATTGATAATCTCTACTTTTCGGAGTCGATCATGTTATCTTCTCTATAATGTACATCATTAATCAATTTACATATGTTACATGTTATTGATAATCTCTAATTTTCGGAGTCGATCATGTTATCATCTCTACAATGTACATCATTAATGTACTAGTCGCTATACATTAATATTAATGTACATCATTAATGGTATAATGTTGGATTTTTATATTGTTTGGATAATAAACTCATACTTCTCATAATATATGTTAAGAATATTTATTATTCATATAAGAGATTTTGCAACTTTTTATAATTTATGTTTAAGAATATATATTATCCTTATAAGAGGTTTTGCTAAGATTTATATCACTTTCCTTTTGATATCATACCTTTTTATACACAAATACTCTAAATTTTCATTACAATACATTTTATTAAGATTTGTTTTCCTTAAGAAGATCTTAGTAAATCTTATATTTTGTTATTTAGTCATAAATACTAAAGATTGTAGAAAAGATTATTTCATTTCTTTTACTCATTTTTTTCTACTAGTAGCTACATGCAATTGTTTATAGAGTGCTTGCATTTACACATATCTAAAATTAAACCCAATTCTTCATGCATCAGCTAGTATCGTCTCTCTTTCTACAAAAAAAAGGTTCGTAATCGTACCTCTATTATACTTGTTTGATCTGTTTTGTTTGTTTATGTTGGTTGGTTGCTCTCTGTCTATAGTTCAATCCAAATTAATTGAATAAAAAAATTGTAACACCCCGTCTTTCGACGAGGCACTACTAGGGAATAGACCTTACAAGGTACTATTATTTAGGTGGACAACTACACTGTAGGACCTTACAACTCGGGCACGACGAGAAAACATAATAAAACATCCAACCTTTATTTAATAAAACTTAGAAAAACGTATCATGCATGATCCCCGAAAAATTATAAATAGTCAAATACGTCATAACGCCTACTGAAACTGAACTATCTGAACCGAAAGATAATAACCGAAACAAAATACCAACTCCGTCTAACAAATATTAAAATCAATATCCTAACTAATATAAATAACTAATATAAACCGATCCCACTATGACACGCGCTCTTTACCGCTCCGGCCCGCCATCTTGCCTCGGTTCCTGCACGGCTCCCTGATTCATACCTGGAACTGAAAAATGTTCCCCGAAGGGTCAGCGTCTAATCTACCAAGTTAGAAAGAATATGGAAACTGTAGAACGTTTTGAAATCATTTATCTATAGTCAGCATACAATTCCACAACCGCAATCGTAACTCTAAAGGCCAATACCTAAATTAGTTATGTCAGTCACCACAGTCACATACGCATTTGCAATCACAGTCACACAACAATGCAATTCTTCCTTTGTCCAGAATCTGTCTTCCAAGGCGCTCATCACCGCGCCGAGTGCAGAGGCAGGCCCTCCCACTCCACTTCACAATCTCCCTTCTAACCCCGGGCTAAGCCTCCACTGGAGCACTTGCCAAAAACACACAGATAATACTTTTCGTTTTGAAGGGGCACGGTTTCCCTGTCACACGGGTCAAAGTAGCCAACTCTTCCTCCACGCCAGCTACGATGGGCCATGTCGGAAACGGTACCAACACAGAGAAAACGTTCCAAAAATATTTCCGATAAAACACATTTAAAATCGTTAACGCACGCAACACACAAGGAGCTCAAAACAATTTAAAAGGTATTCGGGACTAGTTCCCAAAACCCGTCCTACAATATCGATACGCAGTCTAACAAGGGAGAAAAGAACCGAACAAGTCGAAGAACGACTTAC
Organism: Fallopia convolvulus; assembly: GCA_964016875.1. Classification (NCBI taxonomy): domain Eukaryota; kingdom Viridiplantae; phylum Streptophyta; class Magnoliopsida; order Caryophyllales; family Polygonaceae; genus Fallopia; species Fallopia convolvulus. The sequence goes on from OZ024722.1 coordinate 54,481,478, forward strand.
CTCGAAGATAGGAATCCTCTGATGAAGACAAAAATTAAGAACACGAGCGGAAACGATTCCCTAGAAAATTATAAAGTGATAAATTAGATATGCTAGAGCCGTGCTAATTTTAACCCCTAGTTGACCAATTCTTTTATCCCAAACCAACTTAGCCCTCTAAGATATCCCCATTAATTCTGCAACCTAACATATTAATTAATAAAACCCATCTAACAACCCAATTAAGTTACCCACTTGGAGAAACTTCTCACCACTGAATTTCTACAACATACATGTACACGATTACAAACGTAATCTAATAATCTAATAAATAAAACCTCTACTATTTATTAATTTAAGTATTCCTCCTCTGTAGATCTGCATACATATACATGTACACGATTCCTCCTCTATAGATCAGAGATAACGTGGGTTTAACTCCTCGACATCACTCGCAGTCGCACCGGCCTCGCCGGCGGCTCACCCAACTCGTCTCTTCTCAATACTCACGCCTATACTAACACGTCTACCCCCTTGTCTAGTCACCCCGTACCCTAGTCCCGGACTGAAATTCCCACCCACAAGAAGTGCAGATGCTTACCGGCGGCAATGGCTGCGTTCACCACGGCAACGAAAAAGATGAGTGACGACCTCCCCACCGGTGTGCGCACAATAGACCCGCTTGGCGTTGAATGTGAAGGCAATGAGAATCAAAGGTTTGCTGGTGGTGATATACCGGAAGGGTAACGAGAGAGGACCCGGAATAATCGAGGACGAGAAGAAGGTTGGGATTAAAATAAGGAAGGGAAAAGATATAATTATGGTTAACTATAATTAAGGTAACACAAAATTTGGTTTTTATTGATATCGTGTGATCCGAAAGTATAACGAGATTAGCTATCAATCTTGAACGTGGTTAAGATATGGAATCTATCTTTTTGGCTAAAATGTTGTTAAAATAAGATGGAATTTAAAATAGGATTAAAAGAATTTGGATTGGATAATAATAATTATATAGGTGTTTTTAAACACATCTTTTTAAACGGACTATAGACTATGGATATAGCTTCAAACGAGGTTACTTGCAAGTCAAGAACTCGATTGCTTACGTTAACTATGAAGCTTAAACTCGTTTTCCGACCTAGAAGAAAAAAAATGAACCCGAGTATTACATACTACCCCCCTTAAGAAAGTTTCGTCCCGAAACTTTTACACGAAGGAAAAGATATTCGAGGTTTTATACGAAAGAAAAGATGTTCGCGACGTTTTCACAAACCTCTCCCCCTTAAAGAGGTTCGTCCTCGAACCAGAATTGATTGATGACGGTAATCATAACCAATATTAGCTATCCAAAACATATAGTACATAACCAAACAAATCAAGCAACCAAGAATTACAAAGCAAACATCGAATCCAACAACACACTAATTACTAACCTTTCCCTCAAATGCCTCTACTAAACCCGGGTAGATCTCCGGATAGCTCTCACTCATCCTAGACTCTGTCTCCCAAGTGGCCTCCTCGACTCCCCGTCGAGACCACTGAATCAACACCAGAGGAATCTCCTTGTTCCGCAGCTTCTTCATTTGTCGATCTAAAATCTTCAGCGGTTGTTCCCGGAAAGTGTGATCTGGTTCTACCACTAAATCTTCATAATTCAGTCTGTGACTAGGATCCGGAACGTACTGTCTCAGCTGGGAAACATGGAATACAGGGTGCACTCCTTCCAACGCAGGCGGCAACGCTAGCCTGTACGCCACCTCGCCTACTCTCTCCAGAATCTCGAATGGACCGATATATCTGGGACTCAGCTTCCCTTTTACCCCGAATCTTCTTACCCCGCAGGTAGGCGATACTCTCAACCAAACATGGGCTCCGACCTCAAACTCCAACGGTCTACGCCTCTTGTCTGCATAGGACTTCTGGCGACTCTGAGCAGCTAACGTTCTCTCTCTGATTAAGGCCACTTTCCCGATCGTCTCCTCAATCATCTGTGGCCCCTCTCCTACTACATCCGAGGGATCATCCCAACATAGCGGTGTCCTACACTTCCGACCATATAAAGCCTCATACGGCGCCATCTGAATCGACGAATGCCAGCTGTTATTATAGGCAAACTCCACCAAAGCCAAATGATCCGACCACTGACCTCCCCAGTCTAAAACGCAGGACCTCAGCATGTCCTCTAACGTCTGAATCGTCCTCTCTGTCTGACCGTCCGACTGCGGGTGGTAAGCAGTTGTGAAATGTAATCTCGTCCCCAATGCCTCATGCACTTGCTGCCAATATCTGGAAGTGAAACGCCCATCTCGGTCCGACACAATCGTCTTAGGCACTCCGTGCAGCCTAACTATCTGATTAATAAACACCTCCACTAACTTGCTCACTTGCCACGTTTCTCGGATAGGCAAAAAGCGAGCAGTCTTCGTCAATCTATCCACCACTACCCAAATGGCATCATGGCCTCTGCTGAGTCTCAAACCGGTGACAAAATCCATGGAGATGTCCTCCCATTTCCATTCTGGAATAGGAAGCGACTGAAGCATTCCTCCGGGTCTCTGATGCTCTATCTTCACCTGCTGACAGACCTGACATTTAGCGACGAATCTTGCTACATCCGGCTTCATGCCATCCCACCAATAAAACTGTCGCAAATCCTTGTACATCTTACTCGCCCCGGGGTGGATTGAGTAAGGTGTAGCATGAGCCTCTTGCAAAATCTTCTGCCTCAACTCTGCGTCTCGAGGTACACAAATCCGACCTCGTAAACACAAAATACCATCTGCTCTCTCTGCAAAGTCGGGTGCCTCTCCACGGCTCAATCTCTGCCTCAAATCCTGAATCATCGGGCAATCTTCCTGCTTCTGTCTTACTTCCTCAAGTAAAGACGGCCGACATTCTAGGGTCTTCAGACTACCCTGATAACGCTGAATCTGCACTTCAATTCCGTACCTCATCAGCTCCCTCTGTAACTCTGGTTGAGCCGTCAGATGAGCCAACATACTCTCCTGAGGCGTCTTTCTGCTAAGGGCATCAGCGACCACATTCGCTTTCCCTGGATGGCAAAGGATCTCAAGGTCGTAATCCTTCAGTAACTCAAGCCATCTCCTCTGTCGCATATTCAACTCCCTCTGAGTGAAGATGTATTTGAGACTCTTGTGATCTGTCATCACTTTGCAGGTACTCCCATACAAGTAATGACGCCAAATCTTCAAAGCGTGTACCACAGCTGCCAACTCCAAATCATGAGTAGGATAATTCTGCTCGTTCGGCTTCAACTGTCTAGAAGCATAAGCAATCACTCTGTCCCTCTGCATCAGCACACAACCCAGACCTATCTTAGAAGCGTCACTGTAAATCACAAAATCCTCATTCCCCTGAGGAAGAGCTAATATAGGAGCCGAAGTTAACCTTCTCTTCAGCTCATCAAAACTCCGCTGGCAAGCTTCGTTCCACTCGAAACGAGTCGTCTTCTTAAGCAAGTTGGTAAGTGGTTGGGCTATCCGGGAAAATCCTTCCACAAACCTCCTGTAGTACCCTGCTAATCCCAGAAAACTCCGCACTTCCTTCACATTCTTCAGAGGTTCCCATGCCTTTACAGCTTCAATCTTTGCAGGATCTACCATAACTCCTTGAGCAGAAACCACATGCCCTAAAAAGGTAACTTCCGGCAACCAGAACTCACACTTGGACAGCTTAGCAAACAATCGATGCTGTCTCAATACTCCCAACACCAGCCTAAGATGCTCGGCGTGCTCCTCCTGACTCCGAGAGTAGATCAGAATATCGTCGATGAATACTACTACAAATCTGCCCAAGTAGTCTATAAACACCCGGTTCATCAACTCCATAAACACAGCGGGTGCATTCGTCAGTCCGAACGGCATCACTACAAACTCATAATGTCCATACCTCGTTCGGAAAGCCGTCTTAGGTATATCTTCCTCCCGAATCCTCAGCTGGTGATAACCTCACCTCAAATCCACTTTGGAGAACACAGTAGCCCCCTGCAACTGATCCAACAAATCATCAATACGCGACAGCGGATACTTGTTCTTGATGGTAACGCGGTTCAACTCCCGATAATCGATACACAGACGGAGAGAACCATCCTTCTTCTTCACAAACAGAACTGGAGCTCCCCAAGACGACGCACTCGGTCGTACGTAACCCTTCTCCAACAGCTCCTCCAATTGTGTCTTCAGCTCCTGCATCTCCATCGGGGCCATGCGATATGGGGCTCTCGAAATCGGCCTTGTTCCCGGCTCCAACTCAATCCCAAAATCCACCTCTCTCTGAGGAGGTAATCCTGGGAGTTCGTCAGGAAAAACGTCCTCAAACTCGCACACTACAGGTATATCCTGAATGTACGGTTCCGCCTTGTCCCCCTGAAGAACATAACACCAATATCTTACACATCCGTCGTTGAGCAACTTGGCGGCCTTCACCATACTAATTACCGATCTGGGCCCCTCCTGCTCTACCTCCTGACATACATGTCTGGTCCCATCATCTGCGGTCACTGTAACCGTACCTCTGTGTGTATCCAAAACCGCTCGATAACGCCTCATCCAGTCCATCCCCAAAATCACGTCATCATCTGGCGACATCTGCATTACTATAAAATCTGCATACCAATCTCTATTCCCTATTCTAATAGGGCACTGTAAAATCTCCTTATTCCCTCTTACTTTACTGCCGTCAGGCAGCCCCACAACAAAAGATACCCCCTCAGTGCAAGTTAGTCCTAGTCTATCCACGCAAGCAGAAGACATAAAAGAATGGGTAGCACCCGTATCAAACAGTATGTGAACAGGTCTAGACTGAATCCAAATCGTACCTGTAGCAGTCGGCGCGTGTAGGGCATCGGCCCTCCTCATCTCAAACACTCGGGGCTGATTGCCCCCGGTGTTGCTAACTCCTGTGCCGCGTCCTCTGCCCTGACTCGGTGTCTGCTGAAACTGCTGAGGCTGACGACGAGGCATCTGATTCACCGTTCCCGGTGAAGATCCCTGTGAAGGTGCCCCCACAGTACAATACTGCTGCAAATGGCCAGGCTTCCCACAACTGAAGCAACTCCTGACTGGCTTCGGACACTGACTCCTCAAATGAGCAGTACTTCCACAGTTGAAACACTCTCTCTGTCCCCCAATGGGCTGACTCAGACGACGATGGTCTTGACGATCCTGTGGCTGGAACCCTGATCGTTGCGGCTGAGAAGAGCCGGGACGACTATCTCTCCTAGATTCTGCCGGGGCAGACAACTTCTGCCTCTTGCTCCCCGTGGTATGCACCTCTAGCTGACTCTGTCGGGTCGTAGCCATAGCATAAGCCAAAGCAGACTGCTGAACATCTGCCAATGTCGCAAGTCGGAGACCAGACACATAAGCACGTAAATGCGGTTGCAACCTTTTTAGAAAGGTTGCAATCTTCAACTCCTCAGTAGGGGCAGCATTTGGCACCGCTGCCAAATCTTGATGAAACTTCAGAATAGTCTCAGATACTGTGATATTTTCGGGTCCAGCATCCCGAGCCGCCCTCACCACCGGAGGACAGTACTGATCTCGAATCCGCCTCTCAAACTCCTCGAAAGTCACCTCATTCCGGTGGTCCCTACACAATTCCCACCAGTCAAAAGCGCTCTCCTGTAGCAGACTCTGTACTAAAGACATCTTCCGCTCCTCCGGTGCCTTAATAGAATCCAATGCAGATTTCACCCTCCTCAGCCACTGCTCTACGTCCGAACCCTGAGCTCCAGCAAAGTTCGGTACTCCAGTCTTCCTAAACTCTGCGAGCCACTTATCAGGCTGAGGCTCACGATACTGTCTCCTCGGTTTGACCACCTAATCGGCTATCACTGGTCCTCCAGAAGCTGGCGCTGCTCCCAACTGGGCAGCCAAAATAGAATCTGGTCCAGGTGCCCTCCTCTCAGCTCCTTGTTGCCCCGCATCTGCGTTCAGATTCGGTGCAGCTCTCGCACCCATCAACGTCTGCAATAACAGCTGAATCGCAGCAGTCACCTCTGGGGCCAATCCTGCTGGTGGTACTCCTCCTCCCACCTGAGCCCCGTTTGCTGGGAGACCTCCTCCAGCGACAAAGGCACTGTCCTCTCGATGAACAGCAGCAGCCACATCCTGACTCTCAGCAACCTCCTCCTGATGGTTATCCTGTTGTACCTCTGGCTGAGCAGCTACAGGGATCTCTCCTCTACCCGTGCCACGACCTCCTACTCGGCCTCTACCGCGGCCTCTTCCGTTAGCTGCAACAGCTCTAGCTCTGGTTGGTGGGGCCATCTATAATAGAAAGTCCCACAGTCAAAACTTTAAACAATCTATTTTTCAACCTAATTCTTACTATTCTACGTGAGGTCCTTCGGCTGATGGGGCGGAGTCGCGACGTGTCACCTACCCCCCTATATGCAACATGTCTACCCCAGTAAAAACATTTTGAAAACACCGGCCGATTTTAGTTTTTAGTTGGACCTCGGGTACACTCGTTGGTCAGTTCCATGTGCCCTGTTGTCAACCTCGCTCTGATACCAATTTGTAACACCCCGTCTTTCGACGAGGCACTACTAGGGAATAGACCTTACAAGGTACTATTATTTAGGTGGACAACTACACTGTAGGACCTTACAACTCGGGCACGACGTGAAAACATAATAAAACATCCAACCTTTATTTAATAAAACTTAGAAAAACGTATCATGCATGATCCCCGAAAAATTATAAATAGTCAAATACGTCATAACGCCTACTGAAACTGAACTATCTGAACCGAAAGATAATAACCGAAACAAAATACCAACTCCGTCTAACAAATATTAAAATCAATATCCTAACTAATATAAATAACTAATATAAACCGATCCCACTATGACACGCGCTCTTTACCGCTCTGGCCCGCCATCTTGCCTCGGTTCCTGCACGGCTCCCCGATTCATACCTGGAACTGAAAAATGTTCCCCGAAGGGTCAGCGTCTAATCTACCAAGTTAGAAAGAATATGGAAACTGTAGAACGTTTTGAAATCATTTATCTATAGTCAGCATACAATTCCACAACCGCAATCGTAACTCTAAAGGCCAATACCTAAATTAGTTATGTCATTCACCACAGTCACATACGCATTTGCAATCACAGTCACACAACAATGCAATTCTTCCTTTGTCCACAATCTGTCTTCCAAGGCGCTCATCACCGCGCCGAGTGCAGAGGCAGGCCCTCCCACTCCACTTCACAATCTCCCTTCTAACCCCGGGCTAAGCCTCCACTGGAGCACTTGCCAAAAACACACAGATAATACTTTTCGTTTTGAAGGGGCACGGTTTCCCTGTCACACGGGTCAAAGTAGCCAACTCTTCCTCCACGCCAGCTACGATGGGCCATGTCGGAAACGGTACCAACACAGAGAAAACGTTCCAAAAATATTTCCGATAAAACACATTTAAAATCGTTAACGCACGCAACACACAAGGAGCTCAAAACAATTTAAAAGGTATTCGGGACTAGTTCCCAAAACCCGTCCTACAATATCGATACGCAGTCTAACAAGGGAGAAAAGAACCGAGCAAGTCGAAGAACGACTTACCTCGAAGATAGGAATCCTCTGATGAAGACAAAAATTAAGAACACGAGCGGAAACGATTCCCTAGAAAATTATAAAGTGATAAATTAGATATGCTAGAGCCGTGCTAATTTTAACCCCTAGTTGACCAATTCTTTTATCCCAAACCAACTTAGCCCTCTAAGATATCCCCATTAATTCTGCAACCTAACATATTAATTAATAAAACCCATCTAACAACCCAATTAAGTTACCCACTTGGAGAAACTTCTCACCACTGAATTTCTACAACATACATGTACACGATTACAAACGTAATCTAATAATCTAATAAATAAAACCTCTACTAATTATTAATTTAAGTATTCCTCCTCTGTAGATCTGCATACATATACATGTACACGATTCCTCCTCTATAGATCAGAGATAACGTGGGTTTAACTCCTCGACATCACTCGCAGTCGCACCGGCCTCGCCGGCGGCTCACCCAACTCGTCTCTTCTCAATACTCACGCCTATACTAACACGTCTACCCCCTTGTCTAGTCACCCCGTACCCTAGTCCCGGACTGAAATTCCCACCCACAAGAAGTGCAGATGCTTACCGGCGGCAATGGCTGCGTTCACCACGACAACGAAAAAGATGAGTGACGACCTCCCCACCGGTGTGCGCACAATAGACCCGCTTGGCGTTGAATGTGAAGGCAATGAGAATCAAAGGTTTGCTGGTGGTGATATACCGGAAGGGTAACGAGAGAGGACCCGGAATAATCGAGGACGAGAAGAAGGTTGGGATTAAAATAAGGAAGGGAAAAGATATAATTATGGTTAACTATAATTAAGGTAACACAAAATTTGGTTTTTATTGATATCGTGTGATCCGAAAGTATAACGAGATTAGCTATCAATCTTGAACGTGGTTAAGATATGGAATCTATCTTTTTGGCTAAAATGTTGTTAAAATAAGATGGAATTTAAAATAGGATTAAAAGAATTTGGATTGGATAATAATAATTATATAGGTGTTTTTAAACACATCTTTTTAAACGGACTATAGACTATGGATATAGCTTCAAACGAGGTTACTTGCAAGTCAAGAACTCGATTGCTTACGTTAACTATGAAGCTTAAACTCGTTTTCCGACCTAGAAGAAAAAAAATGAACCCGAGTATTACATACTACCCCCCTTAAGAAAGTTTCGTCCCGAAACTTTTACACGAAGGAAAAGATATTCGAGGTTTTATACGAAAGAAAAGATGTTCGCGACGTTTTCACAAAAACCCTAAATGGTGCAAACACAACGTATCCCCTTAAATTTTTCATAATTGAACTTAATCAAATAGTTAGCATGCCTCTTTTCCAGTTTCTTGTTCATATGTGAATAACAATATTTACTAATGTAGATTTTATAATAATCCGCGCAGGGCGCGGATATTACGCTAGTATATCTAAAAATAACTGTCAGAATATATGGTATTATATTGTTAAAAGAAAATACGAAGTAGGTTTTAACAAATAGTTAATACAAGTGTTCATAGTTGAACATAATCAAATAGTTAGCATGTTTCTTTTCTAGTTCCTTGTTCATACGTGAATAGCAATAGTTTTGTGTTTAATGTAAGAGGATTAATTCAATTGATGGTGATTTTAACAAAATGATGTTGTTAGTTGGAGATGAATTTTTCTTATTACTCGTAGAGAAGAAGAAGAGAGAGGATTGAGAGCCTTTTCTTACCATAAGATCTCTTGTCCTTTTTTAATTTTAGATTTAGATTTATAAAAAAAGAAAAATGACAATCACATTCAAAAAAAGAAGAAAGAAGACTAGCTAACCGAGAAAAAAAACACTAGATAACTAAAGGGGTAAATTTGATTCATTCACCACAATCAACAAGAGTTATTCTATTCCACCTCTTATTCGAAATCCCATATTCAACCTAGAAACTATGCTAGGATTATTTATTTAGTAATTTAAAAGTTTTATTTTCTAAATTTAGGTTAGAAACACCGTTAAAATACCATTATCAATCAGTATACTCAAAATCTTATAATTAATCTAATCTAAAAATTCTAGGGTATTGTTAAATTTTTCCTAGCATTTATATTTACTAATGTAGGTTTTAGTTTTTCAATTCAGTTTAAAAATTCGTTAAAAATGGTTAAGTAATGTGTAAATCTAACAATTTGTTATATCATTTTATTCAATTTTAGGCAAATTATCTTTCCATACACATTGCTTCTTTAGCTTTGGCAACTTTAGTTTTAGGCTAATTAATACGCAAGATGAAGATTATTTCAACCATGGCGGCTCGACCATTAGCTTGGCTATTCCTTTTGGTAAACATATAGTTTTCACTTCCTTCATTTCATAGAAAGATATATATAATCATATTTGACAACTTTACTTGAATTAATAATAATAATATGGATGCAGAGAGTTTTGGTTCTCTTTCTTTTGGCTTTCTCTTTCATATTGGAATATCTCCAGCATGAAGACTGAACACATAATCTACTCGGATCAAAATCAAACTCGTATCAAGCTCATGTATGATATTCAATATACATCAAAGCTTTTACAAACTAATGAGTCAAGTATTAGATTAGCTAGATTCTTGAATGCAACTCTAAGAGAGAATAAACCGAGTTTTCTGTCCTTCAAACTAAGGTAATTCTTGAATCCAATTTATTAAATTTAGATTATAGTGAATTTATGGTAATAAATCTCTCTTTGGTTTGATTATAGGATGTGAACTTTACCAATATTATAATACTCATTTTTTTAGATAAATTTTACTATCTTTAATTATTTTTTTGGTCATAATTTTACTATCTTTAATTGATAGGTGACGAGATGAGTTTGAACTCATTCACCTTAACAAATCTTGAAGACAACTACTTCAAATCCAATTCTTGGCTTATTTTTAATTTTAAAGTGTGTTTGTTTAGGTGGCCCCTATTCTAATTCGAGCATTTTCAACAATCCCTAATCTAGCTAAAATCTCCTTCATCGGAATCAATGTTCTCTTCTTCTCTTTCTCCGCCTCCGACGACAAAATCACCGCCCTCTATAGCAACGGCACCTTCGTGTCCAGAAACGGTTCATCTCCCGTCCACAAACGGTTCTCAGAGTCATCTCTCTCGGGTTTCCGATTGAGGTATTTTCTAATTTCTTCACTGATCGAGACCTCCAAGTCGCGGGATTCTATGTAGCGAAGAAGGACGGAGTGGTTGTAGCGGCCGAGGGCGTGCTTTCGAACACTAGCGACGGTGACCATCGGACCTTTCCGTTCAGCGGCTTATCATGTAAGCATGTGGATGAGATCTCACCGGATTCGGATTATCCATTCTTGATGGAGATTGGGAGAATAATTATGAGCTTTATTGTTCAACATTTAGCCTTGCCGGTGTGCCTTCGGTATGTTCTTTGATTAATCTCCATATGCCTATTCGTTGAATTATGCACATTGCTATTAGTATATTGATGAATTTGATCTTTTGTTATGCATTCTTCTTCCCCTTTTCAAAAGTCAGTTAAGTCAAATATAGAATGTAGGGAGCAAATTTGAAACTTCTTCAATTGGTTAACTTAGACTGAAATCATAAGGTTTAGGACCAAAATAAGAATTTATCCCTTGTTAGTTGTTTGTAAGAGAGGTCATGGAAAAGTAGGTTGTTAATGAAAGGAATTTATCCCTTGTTAGTTCTGCAAAGATACTATTGTTTGTAGATGCTCACATATAAACTATTGGCTACTTTGTGCTGATAAATGTGCTGAAATTACAAGTATATATATACTCTTGGTTTATGTCTAGGAATGTAACATCATTTTGCCCATTTAATTAGATTAAGGTATTGGAGATTTTTCTTCTTCTTATTGTACATTGTCAAAAAAATCTCTACATGCTTTCTGGTTTCAGGTCTACATTCTAGCTTTCCCTTATGATGGACTACTGAAAATTATTCAAAAGCACAACAAGAGAATATTTATACTTCTAGTTATCACAATCATTGCTATGGATGCCTTTGTTGTATCGTTCACATCCTTGGCTGTAAAGTCTACAAGGGAAAAGATGAAATTAAATGCGCAGTTAATTAAGCAAATGGAAACTACTCGACAAGCTGAAAAGAAGAGCAATAATAAGAGCATGGCTATTGCCACGGCCAGCCATGACGTGCGTGTTGCCTTATCAGGCATTATTGGTTTGATTGAAATTTGTTATCATGAAGTTACCCCTAGTTCCGAGCTGTGTTCCAATGACCTGTTAGGTATATATGCTTATCTTAAATGATCTTGATTCTTTTCATTTTGTTAGTTTTTTAGAACAAAAGATAACTTACTTATTTGTAATATTTGATTTCTTATTAAACAATTTGAATATGTTACATGCTATTGATAATCTCTAATTTTCGGAGTCGATTATGTTATCTTCTCTAAAATGTACATCATTAATCAATTTGCATATGTTACATGCTATTGATAATATCTAATTTTCGGAGTCGATTATGTTATCTTCTCTACAATGTACATCATTAATCAATTTGCATATGTTACATGCTATTGATAATCTCTAATTTTCGGAGTCGATCATATTATCTTCTCTACAATGTACATCATTAATGTACTAGTCGCTATACATTAATATTAATGCGTCATGGACTTGACAATTTGACATATACTTCGTCCTTCATGACTTATAACCTATAAGACATGAATTGAATAATTAAAATTGTTTAGTAGTATTTCATAATTAATTGGTTACTAATGAAAATAATATGCCTTTTTATTAATTGTAAGTATATCATATCGTAGAAAACTCATGTTGAAATAAATTCTTACTGTCCTCACCAAATATCAAATATCACATGATACCTTGTCATTTATATACATATGCAAATGAAAAGCTAGTGAAGTACAATAACTAAATTCAGATTTTGTCTAAGATAATTAAATCTTAATAATAATAAATATTACACATGAATTTGGATAAGAAACTTTGTATCTCAATAAAATCAATATACAACTATTTTCATTATAGTTTACCCTAAAAAAACAATTTTTCGTTATTGTTTTTATCATTATCTCTATCAAATCAAACCTATAAATCAAACATATGTATTGATCAAATTGAATTGCCCACATTTTATATGATTTTGCAATGGTGTAATGTTGGATTTTTATATTGTTTGGATAATAAACTCATACTTCTCATAATTTTTGCTAAGAATATGTATTATTCATATAAGAGATTTTGCAACTTTTAATAATTTATGTTAAGAATATGTATTATCCTTATAAGAGATTTTACTAAGATTTATATCACTTTCCTTTTGATATCATACCTTTTTATATACAAATACTCTAAGTTTTCATTATAAGAAATTTCATTAAAATTTATTTTTCTTAAGAAGATCTTAGTAAACCTTATATTTTGTTATCTAGTCAAAAATATTAAAGATTGTAGAAGAGATTGTTTCATTTCTTTTACTCATTTTCTTCTACTAGTAGCCACATATAATTGTTTATGGAGTCCTTGCATTTGCACATATCTAAAACTAAACTTAATTCTTCATGCATCAGGTAGTATAGGCTCTCTTTCTACCAAAAAAAAGGTTCGTAATCGTACCTCTACTATACTTGTTTGATCTGTTTTGTTTGTTTATGTTGGTTGTTTGCTCTCTTGTCTATAGTTCAATCAAATTAATTCAATAAACAACCCTAAATGGTGCAAACACAATGTAGCCCCTTAAATTCTTCATACTTGAACTTAATCAAATAGTTAGCATGCCTCTTTTCCAATTTCTTGTTCATACGTGAATAACAATAGTTTTGTGTATAATGTAAGAGAATTCAATGGATGGTGCTTTTAACAAAATGATGTTGTGAGTTGGAGAGTAATCTCTTATTATCCGTAGAGGAGGAGAAGAAGAAGAGGATTGAGAGACTTTTCTTACCATAAGACGTCTTGTCCTTTTTTAATTTTAGATTTAGATTTATAAAAAGAAAAATGACAAACAATTCATTCAAAAAAAGAAGAAAGAAGACTAGCTCACCAGGAAGAAAAACACTAGCTAACTCAAGGGGTAAATTTGATTCATTCCCCACAATCAATGATAGCATGCATTTAGGTAGTGTTTAGGATGCATATTTATGTTTATTTTGCTTGGTTTTAGCTTATTTTAGCTTAGTTCTTAGGTTCTTAGGTTTTCTAGAAAATTCGGGTTTTGTGCTTGTTTTGTTCGGTTTTGCAGATCTTTAGGTAAACAAGCGTGGATGGGATGGATCTTAGATGATTGTGGAGGATCAAGATGAAGCTTAAAGTGGTGCAAGTGAAGATTGGAAGAGCTAAGGCCCAAGAGCTTGAGGGATAAAAATGCTTAAACCCGAGTCATGCATTGGAGTCTTGTTTTGACACCTCTATCTTGCAATGCTTGGTTTGGGAGCTATAGTGGTCTGATGGAGTTGAATTTGATATCATTGGAAAGCTAATTCGAAGAGATACAATTCATATTTTTACTCCAAGTCCAAATTCCAACTCTAATGGTGTCAAAACAACCTCTAAAATGTCACTTGAATGCTGAGGCTTGAGCGCGAGCAAAGTGGGTTGGAGCGCGACCGCGCTCCCAAGTGTCAAACCGCGCCCAGAGCCGCGTTGATCCGACGCTGATTTCGACTTTGGTTTATCTTTAGGCCGAATTATTATTATTTTAGGATGTTTTTTAAGGATATGATATAAATACTCTTTTTAGGGTTTTAGTTGAGAGGTTATGCTTTATTTTTCTACGCTATTCAACTTGAGAGAGAATTTTGGGAGACAAAACCCTAGATTACAAATTTGAAGAGAAACCCAACTCTTGTAAGTTTGATTTCTTCTTTAATGTCGTTTTCTAGCTAATTTCCTATGTCCAACTAGTTAGTTGAAGTTGTATGCATGATTGTTTGTGAGATTTGAATTATTTTAATTTGCCTTGACTAGATTGAAGTTCTCCATGCTTAATTGATTAGATTCGCTTAGGATTATAATAGATTGATCACATATTCTTTTTCTAGGTTGAATTGCAACTAGAGTAACTAAATAGACGGTGGAATTTGGTTATTCGTGGATGAATCCTTTGATTAAACTTATAGACGGTGGAATAAGATTAATCAAAGGAGGAGAATTCAATCACAAAACTTCATGAAAAGACGGTGGAATTCATGAACTATGTTTCTATTGAATGCTTTGAACTTATTTGCATGATCAATTTAACATAGAACGTTTTCTAGGTTAATTGTTTAAAAGGTTATTAAAGACGGTGCATATTAATAATCACTTTGAGCTTGAATTCCATGAATTCACAATAGATTAGTCAAGGGAATTGAATTAAGAATAATCAAGGATCAAAACTCATGTATGCAATCGATACGAAACTAGTTGGACGCTTTTCCTCTATTTGAATTTCCAATTATTTTACTTGCTTTATTTTATTTACTTAGATTGATAGTTTGAATTCTACAAATACCCTTTATTACTTAGTAATATTATTTAAACACAAGTAATCTGAGTCCTTGTGGGTTCGACCCTTGCTTCCACTGTACCTAGGTTCGGAAGTTAGGATATTTCTTTGACATTGCTTTTACCGCGACATAAAAGTGCTCGTCAAATTTGGTGCCGTTGTCGGGGACTCGGCTACTTCTTTGTGTTTACTTAGTATTACTATTTTTGGTGTTGTGAACCTATCTTACGGTTCATAACACCCGTGCTACTGATCCATGGATTTGTTTGAATGTAGACAGCTGCAGGATGAACACTTCCATGACTATTTTTCAAGATTTCAAGACCATGTGTTTGAACTTGGTACTTGGGGATTACAATACAGTGATGGAGAGGTAAACATGGAAGTTATCCATGGTATGAATTTTGAGACAAGGGGGTTGGCTGACTACATGAGCAATGAGAGGCTTTTATATATGGGATCTGAGGAATGATGGGATTTCTTATGTTTCATGAGCCATCAATGCTTTTTGGTCGGGTCATCTTCCCAACCACCCCAACCGGTTGATAAGTCTCTTGAGGATATAATCAGGGATCTCTCCAAAGGGGTGGATGTTATAATCATGGAGCATTGTGAGTCATGTTCTTCAAGTTTTCATTCCACAATCTCATGCCCTTTTGAGTTGTGTGAAAGGAGAGGTGGAGTCACATTGGAGTCAAACGATCATGAATCAGACACTCAGATTCAAGTTGAGGAGCAATCTACTACACTTGATGTGAGTTATGAAGATGAATTTGATGCCCAACATGAATTCACACCTATAAGGCAAATTGAGCAGATCATCACAGAGCCAAAGGAAGTCTGTGCTGGCATAGAGATACTTACAGAGCCTAGGGAGCCTGAGTCATTTTCACCCGTGTGGAGTAAATTGCTTGAGGGTTTTGTGGTTTTCGAAGAAGACTCGTTTGTTGACCATGATGACTTCATTGATGATGAAGTAGACGACCATAAGGGAGAAACTCAACATGATATCTCTATTAAGACTCCCTCTATCATGGTGCATCATATGTTAGGCCTTGACATCCCATGCTTCAGTTTCCCCACCTTCTCACATCCAGAGCTGATGGAGTTCCAAGATGAGGAGCCAAGACTACAACACAAGGTGGAAGATGAAGAATATATGGAGTTCATCTTGGATATAAGTGGTATTGCTGACAAGTGCTTTGATTCATATTGTAAGTATTTTCTAAAGCCACCACTTGTGCTGAATTTCTTTGAACAAATGCCACCTCATGAAAATTGGGCACACATGTTTGATAAATTGAAACGGTTTTTAAGTCGTATATTATTCACTTTCAATTTATCATTGTGTTGCTTATGTCTTTTTGAGATGTGTGCACAGGGGTTTGACAGGTTGTTAAGGGCATTGACAATGTCTAATCTTGTCAATTCATGCTAAGAGTCAAGCTAATGACGTTAAACAAGCGCTTCTTGGGAGGCAACCCAATGCTTAGATAGATTTCTTTTTCAGCTAATCTTTTGCTTTTTAGGTAGTTTTGTGTGTGTTTAGATATCCCAGGTCCAAAGATTAATAACCCGAAGAACCATCACCACCATCGGATTTCCTGTCGCACTACACGGGTAGCTAGATTCTTTGTGAGTTTTTCTCTTTGCTTTACTTTTTACTTTACTTTGGGGACAAAGTATGTTTTAAGCATGGGGGAAGGGAATTACTTTTGCATTGCATGTAGTTGCATTAGATTAGGCATATTTAAATTTTTGCATGCATTGATTAAAGTCTTGAAAAAAAAAGCATTTAGGTTCTTATTTCCCCATTGTTTAATACCTCTTGTGTTTCTAAGCTAAATATGAGTCCTAACCCATTATTTGCATTATATGTTGAAGTTTCTAAAATATGAGCATGATCTTTGATTAATTACTGTGACTGTAGGACTAAGTATGTATATAGCTTGAGTTTTAGATTTATTTTGAAGTTCTAGACACAATTTGCCTTGTGAGATTTTTGGCCTTTCATGATTATTTGTTCTCTTATTCATTGAGTGTATCACCATGATTATCTTGCTCTAGAACTTGCGTTATGACTCTTTTTCAAAGCTGTTGTATATGATTGAATGCATGACATTAAAATGATTGAGGCAATGTTTCTTTATAACCTATTATTTCCTTTCGTACCTCACAAGATCCATGTTCTTGACACCCCATTTCTTTGAGCTTTAAGCCTATTTTTTTATAGCTCCACAAAATTTTCCTAGCTTATTAAGCATGACCCATTCGGGATTTAGGACTTTAGGTTGTATTTTTGTTTTATGGGAGTTTGGTATAAGTATGGGGGAGGTTGAAAGAGAGGTTGAAAGAGGGAATACAAATCTAGTGTGCAAAGTGGAAAAAAAATTGAAGGTGAAAGATAAGTGCAAAGAAAGAAGAAGAATGGGCTTGAAAGGTTAGTAACCTTCAAAAATGAAAGAAGAGTTGAATAAAGAGGCAAGAAAAAAATGATGAAAAGAAAGAAAGAGGAGAAACAAAGTGCTTTGATGAGTTTATTGAGCTGGTGAAGAAAGTTTTGGGAGTATGAAGAAAATAAAAAGTGTGAAGTTTATGTTTTAGAATTAGTTCATTATCCCGGATTTAGCACCACATGACCAAATTAATCCCTTCCAAATTTCTATTTACCTTGGCCCCATTACAACCCTTAAAAGTCCTCATGATTTTTGTTATGTATTTGGTCCACAACGGTGGAGATTTAGGACGCTGATGCAAGCATAAGGTAGTCTAGTTTTCATGGTAGATTTTGAGTGAAACACGTCCTTTAAACACTTGAGAGTGAGAGAAAACACATTGCCTTTGGTGAGGTCTAGAATGAATGAATGATCTTTTCTCTCTGCTTGATGTAATGCATGCTATGAATTCTTGGTCAGGTGTTAACTATATGTTGAATTGCTTGTTTGATTATGAGATGGATGCATGATTGCAATGATGTGGTGTGACTTGGATTTATGTCTTACTTGAGGACAAGCAAGGGTTAAGCATGGGGAATTTGATAGCTTGCATTTAGGTAGTGTTTAGGATGCATATTTATGTTTATTTTGCTTGATTTTAGCTTATTTTAGCTTAGTTCTTAGGTTTTCTAGAAAATTCTGGTTTTGTGCTTGTTTTGTTTGGTTTTGCAGATCTTTAGGTAAACAAGCGTGGACGGGATGGATCTTAGATGATTGTGGAGGATCAAGATAAAGCTTAAAGTGGTGCAAGTGAATATTGGAAGAGATAATGCCCAAGATCTTGAGGGTTAAAAACGCTTAAACCCGGGTCATGCAATGGAGTCTTGTTTTGACACCTCTATCTTGCAATGCTTGGTTTGGGAGCTATAGTGGTCTGATGGAGTTGAATTTGTTATCATTGGAAAGCTAATTCTAAGAGTTACAATTCATATTTTTCTTCCGAGTCCAAATTCCAACTCGAATGGGGTCGAAACAGCATCTAAAGTGTCACTTGAATGCTGAGGCTTGAGCGCGAGCAAAGTAGGTTGGAGCGCGACCGCTCCCAAGTGTCAAACCGCGCCCAGAGCCGCGTTGATCCGACACTGATTTCGACTTTGGTTTATCTTTAGGCTGGATTATTATTATTTTAGGATGTTTTTAAGGATATGATTAATCAAAGGAGGAGAATTCAATCACAAAACTTCATGAATAGACGGTAGAATTCATGAACTATGTTTCTATTGAATGCTTTGAACTTATTTGCATGATCAACTTGACATAGAAAGTTTTCTAGGTTAATTGGTTAAAAAGTCGTTAAAGACGGTGTATATTAATAACCACTTTAAGCTTGAATTCCATAAATTCACAATAGATTAGTCAAGGGAATTGAATTAAGAATAATCAAGGATCAAAACTCATGTATGCAATGGATACGAAACTAGTTGGACACTTTTCCTCTATTTGAATTTCCAATTATTTTACTTGCTTTATTTTATTTACTTAGATTGATAGTTTGAGTTCTAAAAATCTACTTTATTACTTAGTAATATTATTTAAACACGAGTAATCTGAGTCCTTGTGTGTTCAACCCTTGCTTCCACTATACCTAGGTTCGGAAGTTAGGATATTTCTTTGACAGCGCTTTTACCGCGACATAAAAGTGCTCGTCAATCAACATGGGTTATTCTATTCCACCTCTTATTCAAAATACCATTTTCAACCTAGAAACTATTCTAGGATTATTAATTTGGTTATTTAAAAGTTTTATTTTCTAAATTTAGGTTAGAAAGACCGTTAAAATACCGTTATCAATCAGTATACTCAAAATCTTATAATTAATCTAATCTAAAAATTCTAGGGTATTGTTAAATTTTTTTCCTAGCATTTATATTTACTAATGTAGGTAGGGCTGAGCATCGGTTCAAAACCGAACCGAACCGACAAAAACCAAACCGAACCGAAAACCGAAATTCCATATTATGTGAACCGAAAACCGAACCGAATTGGTTCGGTTCGGTCGGTTCGGCTTAAAATTTCGGTTTGAACCGAACCGTGCTCATCCCTAAATGTAGGTTTTAGTTTTTCAATTCAGTTTAAAAATCGTTAAGTAATGTGTAAATCTAAACAATTTATTATATCTTTTTATTCAATTTCAGGCAAATTTTCTTTCCAGACATATTGCTTCTTTGCTTCGACAATTTTAATTTTAGGCTAATTATACTCAAGATGAAGATTATTTCAACCATGGCGGCTCGACCATTAGCTTGGCTAATCCTTTTGGTAAACATATAGTTTTCACTTCGTTCATTTCATAGTAAGATATATATATATAATCATATTTGACAACTGTTTTGGGCAGATTAACCACACAAACGTGTTACCTGTTAGAATGAGGGAATCCTAACCAAAGAGCAATCGTAACGCGTTACAAACTACAAACAAGAAGTAAAATAAAGTAGAAGACAAGAAAATAAGAGCAAGAAAGTTGTAATGATTGTATTATGATTGCGGTTGTAGATGATTCTCTTGTAAATACAGATGAACACTTGAGTGGAATAGAATGAATAGAAAAAATGAATTGAGCTTAGAAATTGACTCCGAGTATGATTGTCGATGATCCCTCTCATTTCTGCCTCGTCCTTGTTTTATGACCCTCTCTTCATTTCAGACCATTGGTGGATCGCTTGGCGTATCCCGGAGATCTCGCCACCAGCATGAATGGAATAGCTGTTAAGTAGGTGGATTATAGGATCTGAGATTTCCGCCACGCCTTCAATGTGCTCTTCACTTAATTGCTCCTTCGGCTCTTTCCTCTAATGACTCGGGATGACTGTCTTGGGCTCGCCATGTCCTCTTGGGCTGAATTTTGGAGAGGCCCAACAATACCCCCTCAAAAACCCGGGAAAATTCCCTCCAATAATCTTTTTAGGGTTTTTGATTTGGCGCCTTGGAAGTTGTAATGCACAAGACATGTCCCATCGTGCCTTATTTATAGCAGTCAAGATGATTTTTTGACACTTCAATTGCGCTTCTCAATGTCCAGGTACGTCTCCCTTCTCTTTGTTTTCCATCTTCTTCTTCTTTTCTTTCTCTTGGCCATGGCGACTTCCAGTTCTTCCCCAAAACCTATTTCTCGCTGCCTCGATCCAACTGTACACCCTTCTCTAACTTCATCCGAAATTCTCACCCCGTACCATCGGAGAAGTAGCACCTCGGAAGATCCTCACACTCTCGCTTTCTCCGTTGGATTTCCTTCGTACACAGAGATTTTCCTTCCCCCTTTTGGGATTTGGGCTGATTTCTATGCTGATGACTGGGTGTGCTTGTACGAGTACCCCTTTCGCATCGGTCACCGCTTCCCTTTCTCCCCTCTAGTTATCGACTTCCTTACTACCCTTAATGTATCCCCTGGGAAAAATACTCCCCCAAGTTTGGAGGCTTTTGCTATTTGTTGACCTCTTATGCTCTTCTCATGGCCTCCCTTTCAAAGTTGCCGACTTTTTTCATAACTATCGCCTTTCCAAAGGTGGCCCCGACCGCTTGACCTTGAAAACTTTCTAGGATAAATCTGCCTTGATCTTTAACATGTTGAAATCTGAACGGGGTTGGGCTGATAAATTTTTTTTCATAAAGCTGTCTTCTTTGGGAATTGACACATCTTTCATGAAAACCCGATGGCGTTCAACATGTAGTGTTTCTCTTTTACTTATTCCGCTTTGTTCAATCGTTCCTAACCATCGGCTATTTTTGCAGAAAATCTTGATTCCCCCCAACCTCGCAAGGTGTCGGCCCAAGTTATCTCTCACATTGAGGCTCTCCCGTTGGAAGAGAGATCCTACTCTAAGCTGGTGAAAGCGTGCTTCGTTGATCCTGAAAGTACCGAGATGTCGAGTAAGCTTTTTCCTTTCCTTCTTACTTCGACGTCTTCACTTCTTGTAACCCTTTTATCTGCATGTTGCCAGGTTCAAGGACCACTCGTTCTACTACCGCACTCACCACCATGGAACGAGTAGAGGCCCGAAAGAAGAGGAAAGCTGAAACGACATCAACTGCTGATACCTCCTTAGCGATATCCATTCCCAAGAAATCGTACGAGGCTAAAGTTACCTCCCCGAAGAAGAAAGTGGTCTCGAGCCAATCTGATCTCCCAAAAACGATGATGTCACTGGACATGGCGGCAGAGAAATGTCTGAGTTCCTTAGCGCCCCTCCACGTGGACTGCTCTCGAAGTGTAGAAAACCGGTCTTCCCTTCCGGAATTCTTTGGCGAAATCCTTGCCGCTCAGTGGCAAATTCGTTTACTTTGACCTATTGGTGTTTTTAAATTCATCTCTTCCCCTTATGCAAGGTGTTCTGCTTTTCGTTTTATTCAGGGTTTGCAACTTTCGCTCTCTGCTTTTGAGACTTTCAAAAGCTTGCCAGAACAATTGGCTCATAGCAGGATCAGCCTTCAGCTTGAAAAAGACAGAAGTACCATATTAGGGTTGGAAAAGAATGCTCTGGAAAGGAAGGTGAAAGAGCTGTCGGTTGATCTCGAAAAGGCATCCAAGGAGTCCAAGGAATGGAAGGAGAAGATCATGGTTTCCTTAGGTAAAGAAGCTGCTCTTGCAAAGGAGATTGAGGACACCGCAGACTATTGGTCATGCAGAGCTCAGGTGGAGATGATGGAGGAGTTCGCAGCCGGGAAGCATACCTCGTGGGACGCAGTGAAGGAAAGTGAACTGTTTGAAAGTTTGTTTTCTGATGAAGTAATTGCAACCAAGAAGTCTTCAGTCATCGACGACATTGCCTATGTTGCCAAGGAAGTAGCTCAAGAAGAATTAGAGAATCGGAAGGCCGCTGAAGATGCTTCCAAAGACTGATCCTTCTTATCCCTTCTTAAAACATTTAATTATTTCAGTACCCCCGGTATGTCGGGGTGTGACATTTTAACTGGTGTGTATGGCCGCTTGTTTTTAGGGCCTTTGTGTGGACAACTTCTACCCCTGTTTTTGCTGGTTTTTTAGGGGTTTTATGATGAATGCTATTTTAGTATTCGTATGGTTTTGGATCTGCTTTTGTCTTTTTCACAGGTGATACAGGTTTGCTATCGCTGGATGAGGATCGACGTGTTTGAGAAGATGATCGTTGTTGGTTTTGATCGAATCTTGTAGTAATAGCGATTTTGTATAAGATGTTGAGAGAGAGACTAATGTACTCGATAAAATGTAACCACCTGTGATTTTTTTAATAAAATCTGAATTGGTTACAAATATTCGGTGGAACTCCACTTGCTCTAGAGTTGTCTTTACACGTTCTCATCTCTTGCATCTTGTGACTAGTCGTTGTATGCACAGCGTTGCTTGATTGTAAGGCGAGGGCCTATGTTTTGGCATGTAACGTCACAAGCGTCCCTTGTTATTTTTATAAGATCGTCGTTGTTCTATGTGTATAGAATGAGGCAGAGAATAAAGTTTTAACAGAATGAAGTAACAAATAAGTACCTTATTGCGACTTGCTTGTTAAAAATGATATAACTTTAAATTCATCGCATTCCAACTTCTTGGGACTATTTTTCCATCATGTGAAACCAACTCGTAGGCCCCTTGTCCAACGACTTTTGTAATCTGGTAAGGTCCTTCCCAGTTGGCTCCCAACTTGCCAGCATTCAATTCTTGTATGTTTTGAAAGACTTTCCTCAACACCCAATCACCTACTTGAAACGCCTTTGCGTTGACACGTTTTTTGTAACTCCGAGCTACCCCCTGTCTATATGCCGCCATACGAACTGAAGCTTCATCTCGTAACTCGTCAACTCTGTCTAGATGATGGAACAAGTTAGGCAGATTCGATTCTTCAGTGGTAAGTCCGTATCGAACTGTGGGCAAAGTTACTTCCACTGGTAACACGGCTTCGCATCCATATACAAGGGAGAAAGGCGTATGCCCAGTGGCAGTCTTGGGAGTTGTTCGATCTGACCAAAGTTTAAGTGGTAACTCGTCTGCCCATCTTCACTTGGCCTCCTTGAGACGTTTCTTCAAGTTGTTGATGATTACTTTATTTCTCGCCTCCTCTTGACCGTTGACTTGGGGGTAATGTGGTGTCGACATCACCAATTGAATGTTGTACTGTTGGCAAAATGATCTCGTTTTCTCACTGATGAACTGAGATCCGTTGTTACACACTATGGTGGATGGTATTCCAAATCTACTCAGGATATTCCTTTTTATGAAGGAAATGACCTGGGTATCTTTGACTTCTTTGAAATCTTCGGCTTCAATCCATTTAGAGAAGTAGTCGGTCATTGCTAAGATGTAGACATGTTGTCCTGAAGTTGGAGGAAGTTTTCCTACAATATCCATTCCCCATTTCATGAATGGCCAAGGGGAAGTTATGGGATGCAATAATTCTGAAGGTTGATGTGGTATGGGTCCATGACGCTGGCACGCGTCACACTTCCGGGCAAACTCCACTGCGTCTTTGTTCATGGTGGGCCAATAATAACTCATCCTGCTTGCTTTCCTCGCCAGGTTACGACGCCCTGTATGGTTTCCGCATTCTCCATCTTGTATGTCTTGCAATACTTTCTGTACTTCTTCCTCCTTTACGCATCATGCATATATTCTTGATGACATCCACTTGAACAGAATGTTATTCTTAATGGAGAAAGTAGAAGCTTTTACCTTAAGTCGTCGGGCTTCTTCATTGTCATCTGGTAAGATCCCATCTCGCAACCACCTTAAGTAAGGAGTTACCCACGAAGCATCTTTATCAGAATCTCGAACTTCAAATACGTCTGCTTATTTGATTATAGAAGGTGCATCAAGGTACACGAAAGGTATCTTGTCGTACTCTCTTGGGTCAATTGTGGATCCAAGATTCGCTAAGGCGTCTGCTTGTGTGTTAGCATCTCGAGGGACTTGCTTTATCTCAAAATGCTTGAAATGTTTAATAATTTCTTGGACTTTTTCCAAGTACGCCTTCATCTTTGAATCCCTGGCAACATATGAATTCGTGACTTGATTTATAATAAGTAACGAATCACAAATTACCTCAATTTCTTGCACATCTAAGTCCTTAGCAATAAGTAACCCCGCTATAAGCGCTTCATATTCCGCTTCGTTGTTGGTGGCTTTGAACGTACATCGAACAGCCTGGGCTATCCTATCCCCCTGTGGTGACTTCAGGACTACCCCCAGTCCTACACTTACTTGATTTGACGCTCCATCTGTATGCATCAACCACTTGCCGCAACCAAATGAACCGGTTATTTGTAGCACGTCTTGGTTTTCTTCTTCTGATGTGGTAGGAGTGAATTCAACCACAAAATCTGCCAAGGCTTGAGATTTCATCGCTATTCGTGGCTCGTAAGCAATGTTGTAGCCATTAAGATGGATCAACCACCTCATTAGTCGACTTGATAACTTTGGTTTTGACATAATACTCTTCATTGGGTAGTTAGTCCTCACAATAATAGAATGACTCTCAAAATAAGGACGTAACTTTATAGAAGCCATTACCAAAGTAGATGGGTAATGACTCTCAACGGGTGAGTACCTGGTTTCTGCATCGAGTAAGGTTTTACTTACATAGTAGATGGGAAACTGGTCCCCGTTTTCTTCTCGAATTAAGACGGCGCTCACATCTACTTCTATCATAGCCAAGTACACGTACATCATCTCGTCTGGCTTGGGTTTGGAAAGTACCTGCGGGTTAGATAAATAATTTTTTAATTCTTTGAAAGCTTCCTCATGTGCTTCCGTCCATTCGAACGACTTACTCTTTTTCAAGATATCATAGAAGAATTTGTTTTTGTTTGAGGATCGAGATATGAATCGGTTGAGTGCTGCTACTCGTTCGGTCAACTTCTGGACGTCTTTGACGCATTTTGGCGATTGTAACTCCATTATCGCCTTGATTTGGTCTGGACTCGCCTCGATTCCTCTCTGTGTTACTATGTATCCGAGGAACTTCCCTGATGTAACTCCAAAAGAGCATTTGGTTGGGTTTAGCTTCATTCTGTAATTCCGCAGAATCCGGAACGCGTCTTTCAAGTGGGTGATGTGGTCCTCCGCCTTCAATGACTTGACTAACATGTCGTCAATGTAGACCTCCATTGTATCCCCCAATTTTTCCTGAAACATCTTATTAACCAATCTCTGATAAGTAGCACCTGCGTTTTTTAATCCGAAAGGCATAACCTTGTAACAATAAGTTCCTTGATTGGTTACGAATGCAGTTTTTTCTTGGTCGTCGGGATGCATCATTATCTGATGATATCCACTAAACGTGTCCATGAAAGTTAAAAACTCATGTCTTGCCATCGCATCCACCATCGCGTCGATATGAGGCAACGGGAATGAATCTTTAGGACATGCTTTATTTAAATCGGTAAAATCCACGCAAACGCGTCATTTACCGTTTTTCTTTTTTACTACAACTACATTTGCAAGCCAATCAGGGTATTTTACTTCTCTAATTTTTCCGAACTCAAGTAAAGATTTTACCTCGTCATTGATTACTTGATTCCATTCGGGTGCAAATTTACGCCTTTTTTGCTTAACTGGCAGCACCTTCTTATTTATATTAAGGGCGTGAGTGATCACGTTAGGATCGATGCCTACCATATTGATACGCTGGATTTTATACAACGCAATTAGGTATTTTTATATAATTTCTAAGTGTTTTAGGTTAGATCAGAGCGTTTAATTGTAAAATCAGTAATGCCTACAGAAGAAGAGTTTTGAAGACAGAAATTTAAGTTTGAGCTGAAGTCCCGCTACATAGCGGTTGCAAGGAAGTACAAGGTAGAAGACCTGCGGGCGCGAAAATAATCTGAGGTCGCGGTGATGATCAAATCTGCGGGGCTATGAAGCCGCTGTAGCCACGCCCGCGCCAGAGGACCCGCGCTCGCGGTTGATGTTTTCCGCGCCGCCATCGATTTCTCTTATTTTATGTTTTATTATATTTTTATATTTAGTTTTTACTCGGTTGTTTTAGTCTATATAAGACCTAGTTTCGTAAGAGTTAAGGGAGAGCCTCCTTTTAGTTTTAACCTAGAGATTATTGAGTTTTTATGGAGAGCTAACCCTTTGGGGTTAGCTTTGGATTTTATACAACCACTGAAATTTGAAAATACAAGAGATAACAAACTAAGAAACAAATAAATCTAACAATCAGTAAACTAGAGCGTAAGAGTTTATAGTGGTATAGTGGTATAGTATTGATTATAGTGGTATAGTGGTTCGACTCGCTACGCCTATCGTAGATAGTTGCGTTTCAGTTTATTTTTCGTTATTTTTATGGGATTTGTGTTCCATGTTTTGTATAGAGAGAATTTTAAAGGAATTTGAAAAAAAATTAAATAGAAAAAGCCATAAATATTTGAGAAAAAGGCATACAAAATCCTTGGATGAGTCGAAAACCCGAAAGGGCGGCTCAGGTAAAAAGAAGGTAACCCGGACCAGCAATAGGCTGGGGTAATATGAGGTTTATGAGAGATGTGAGCATATGTGAACACACCTTTGAAGAAAAATGAAATGAGTGATTAGGTGAAAACCCGGAAGGGCGCCTAAGTAGAATTGAGTGGAAAAATTAGAGTGTTCAGGATTTCATTCAACTTTGGGTCTTGGGGATTACATTTTAGATGCCGGGTAGATCCTAGGACGCTCTACACTTTTTAGAGCTTGAGATTTTATTGACTATGCACCTATGTGAGGTGCGTGCTTGAGCTATCATGTTGTTGCTCACTATTACTCTATTTTGGGTTCGGGTTGGTGAGATGAGTGATTTTTTGTCTTCCCTTGTACTATGTTGTAAACCTTGATAGGATTGATTGTTAGATTTATTTTGAGCTTACTCGAGGACGAGCAAGGTTTAAGTATGGGGGAATTTGATACGCTCTAGTTTAGTATGTTTATCTCTTGTATTTTAGGCATGATTTGAGTGTGTTTAGGTTAGTTTTGAGCATAATTGTAATATGAAGACCGAAGAAACGATTTGAAGAATTGCAAGAGTTTTGAAGACAAGTGTTGATTTGGAGTTATTTTGACGCCATTTTCTTGTGACACATCGTTCGGGAGCTACGGTGATCGGATGAAGCTGAAATGGTATCATTGGAAAGCTAACTTGAAGAGCTACAATTCATGTTTGTACTGCGAGTTCAAATTCCAACTATAAGTGGGTAAAAACCACCTCTGAAGGTAACACCAGGAAGCTGTCAGAAGAAGACCCGCGACCGCGGAATCCTACCGCGCCCGCGGTGATGTCAAGATCCGCGAGACCATGAAGCCGAAGCAGCTGTGCTCGCGGCCGAGCACCCGCGCTCGCGGGTGGTGGAGTATCGTGCCGCCTTGTTTTCCTTTATTTTATGTTTTATTATATTTTTATATTTAGTTATTATTCGGTTGTTTAGTTTATATAAGACCTAGTTTTGTAAGAGTTAGAGAGAGCCTCCTTTTAGTTTTAACCTAGAGATTATTGAGTTTTTATGGAGAGCCTCCTTTTAGTTTTAACCTAGAGATTATTGAGTTTTTATGGAGAGCTAACCCTTTGGGGTCTGTTCGAAGGTGAAGCTCTGATGTATGAACTCGTGAGGTTTTGCTAATTAATTTCAATCCTTTGGTTAATATTAATTCTCTTGTGCTTCATTATATGAATGTTGATTGATTCTGCAGGAGTAGCTAACTTGTTGAATTGATTGATTTTCTACTGTTAAATTAGGTTTGGACCGTGGACAAACCTGTTCTGTGAAAACAACTTAGAACTTAGACCTGTTGTCTATGCAACTAGGATTTAAGAGAATTGATTATAAGTTAATTCAATCGACTCGTAGCTTGATTGTCTTGACTTGTATCCTGCATATCCTCGTTCTCTATGCTAATTCTAGGTTAAGCGTCCTTGCCTAGGGTTAAAGAATTGCTTGGGCCGTGGACTTGCGATTGCTAATGATTAGGATAGGAATTAACCATAGGTGTAAAAGGAATCAGTGGATGAATTTGTGATCGAATGATTATTTCAGAGTGGATCTTTCGAATAAACTTGTTCCTCTATTGATTTATTTGATTGTTTGTTACTTGTTTCTTAGTTTACTTTAGTTTAGATCTTTCTCTTGATTCCCCCTATCTTTAGTTGGTAAAAATATTGATACTAGAAGCCGCAAGTTCCCTTGGTTCGACCTCGACTTATCAACTATACTAAGTTGTTAACTAGGGTTTTATATTTGACTTGGCACAATGACTTTAGCCCGGTCAAATTTTGGCGCCGTTGCCGGGGAACTTTGGTGTAATTCTAGTATTATTACTTTTATGACTTTGTGTAGACCTATCTTACGGTCTACACTTGTATATACTAATATTTTGCGTTTAGGTTTTTTCAGTTGTAGGATTAACCCTTTCATGAGTACTTCACTAGGTGCCAGGAACAATTGCATGATCTCTCTGTTTGGGGGATAGTCGTAGGGCTTGATGATGCTTGCAGTTACATCTTTAGTGGGATGACTCTTGAGTCCCAACTAAAGATGTACCTTGAGAGCGATGGATAATACGTCATTTGGAAACCCATGGACAAATGGAATTTCTTTTGTAAGCTTCGAGTCGGAGAGATCGAGGAGCAGAAAGTGGGAGAACACATTTCTAGAGAAGAACCGCACACGCGAAATAAAACCACGCTCGCGGGACTAATACAGAAACAAATGACTTCTCTCTGGAGGAGGACCACGACCGCGGCTTCGTTACCGCGACCGCGCTTTTCTTGGATTCCAGTCCGCCGCCTGCTGTTGTTTAGAATTGCAATTTTGAGCCTCATATTTTGTCTGCGGAGTCCCAAGAGGTCTTTAATCTTGTTTCAATAGTATTGGGAGAGTCCACGGGATGCAAGAAGACGATTCTTACTTCTTTATGGATTTTATTGAGGAGATGGAGAAAGAGATTCGAGTTTCCGAGTTAGAGATTCTGGAAATCTGATGTCCGCCTTTTTAGTCATGTTTTTAGGGTGTGTTTTTAGTGTGTTTGAGTCTTTTTCTTCAGTTTTGTGTTTTGTTTTGAGTTGTTTGTGTGGGTTTTCGTATTTTCATGAGATATGGAGTCTACATAAGCTTTGGTGGTGTTTTGTAGGTTTTTAGAAGCTATTTGGAGCACTTTTGAGGAAAAGAGCAAAACCGAAGAGAAGCACTTAAGGAAAAGCTCAAGGAACGAAGTTCATAAGTCATTGAAGATCAAGTTTGAGCTTGTAAAGAGATAGAGAATTTCGTTACAAGAACATAGGAAAAAGAATCGAGTCAAACGGAGTTGTAACGAATCCTCTACGCAAGTTTTACTCAAAGCTGTTCGAAGTGCTGCCTAGGTCGGTGACGACCAACTTTGGGTCGGTGCCGAGCCACCCCGAGAGTAGCGGAGATCCGAGTCGGTGCACTTAATGAGCTTTTATCCTATTTCCTTTTATGTTATTAGATAGATAGAAGGGGTATATCTTATTAGAAGATTTATTTCCTTAGAGTTAGATTTATTAAAAGATATTATTTCCTTATAGATAGATTTAAGATAGATTAGTTTCTCTATAAATACATTTGTCTTCTCTTTAGTTTTAGGGGGGGCGATCATTGGAGTTAGAGGAGGAGAGAAGAGAGAGAGACGTGTGGAAGAGAGGAGAGACGTGTGAGAGGAGGGGCGAGAGAGAGAGAGTAGGGTTTGTGGAGAAGAACTATTGTTTGGATTCAAAGTTGTAAGCTTTCCCTTTTATTTAATTTTGTTGTTTGTTTTTAATTATGATTTGTGAGTAGTTCTCCTCTCTAAGATTGGGGTTAAACCCAACAATGGTTGTGCATGCTTGTTCATGATCATGTTTTGATTGTTTTTATTGCATGAATCTATTCTCTTGCTCTTAATCCTTGAAACAAAAGTTGAAAGGAATTTCTCATTCATAGTTAAAGCGAAAACGGAAACCTTGAATCAGAAAAGTCAATTTAGGGTTTTGAAGCGAAAGCGGATCTATCCTAGTTGAAGTAGAAGAGATTAGATAGTAAGTTTATTAATTGAACGAAAGTTAGTTGATTTACTTGCTTTGGTTGACGAAAGTTGACACCTTTATGTGATAAAAGCATGATCTATGTGTTTCATGAGTGTTTGTATGCATGATTGTTGTTGTGGGATACCCTAAACCTTAGAATTTCTCTTCCTTGATAAAAACTCATTGCTTTTGATTGATTGCTTGCGTGATAAGGAACAAAACTTGATACTGACTATCTCCCGTGGACGAACCTGACCTCCCTGTACTCAGCGGGGTCTTGACTTATAAATTTATTTGTTGTCAAGAAACCCTTCCAACAAATTGGCGCCGTTGCCGGGGAGATTTCAATAGTGCCAAGTTTTGTGCTTTTTGCGTTTTCGGGACTCCACCGAGTCGGTAACGACCCCCCTAGGTCGGTACCGACCCTGTTGGGCAACCCAGTTTCTTTTGGTTTTTCTATTTACTTTCTAGGTCACCGTCAGGTCGGCACCGACCCTGTCCAGGTCGGCACCGACCCTATCTAGGTTGGCACCGACCCTATAGACAGGTAGTTGTTTCTTTCTTTTCATTTTTTGTTTTACGGGATCACTCTAGGCTCGATACCGACCCTCTGGGCCTCGGTACCGACCCTCTCCGAGACCCCGTTTTGCTTTTTGATTTTGTTTTTGTTTTTGTTTTTGCTTTCAGTATATGAAAACCATGGCCATAACACTGGAAGAGATGGCACGACAGATAACCGATCTCCGGAAGCAGATAGAGACCCTTCAAGCTGAGAGAGACGCTGCAGCTGTTGAAGCTGAGCGTGAAAGAGTAAATGTTGAGCGTTACCGAGCGCACAGTGCCCGTCTACGAGAGCAGTTGGATGCTATTTCAAGAAACGAAGTGGCTAGTTGTAGTACTGAGGAGCCTACCGACCCACCATAGGTCGGTACCGACCCCTCTCTAAGTACAAAAACGAGCAACTTCAAAGAGGGCGTGCATATCACGGAGCCTACCAACCCTCCAAGGTCGGTAACGACCCACTTCTCCTCGGTAATGACCCACATAGCCTCGGTAACGAGCTCCTTTCTGATCAATCCCGGTGAGTTTTCTTGCTCTTATCCTATTAATTTTGGTCATGATCCCTTCTCCATTTCTTATTCTATATTATATCCTACTGTTAGTACTGTGAAAGAGCCAAAACCTCCTTGGTTTTTGTATTTTACTAACCCTGTTGTAGGACTTCCGAGCATTCTGATTGATGATAGAGGACCAAATATCTTAAAGAATGTTGTTTCAGCTAAGTATGGGGTCCCTCTTGATCCCAACATATTTGGATGGAAACCGCCTTGATCAGCCAAGGTAAGTTCGTCGGGCTAATGACGTTAAAAATAGCGCTTACGGGAGGCAACCCGCTTTTTGTTTTCGGTTTTAAGTTTTTTTTGCTTTCTTAGCTCTTTTTGCTAGCTTTCTTTTGACTTGTTTTCAGATTAGATTAGTGTAGTAGGATAGAAGTTTTCCTAAAGTGACTCAAGTACAAAGTTAAGAAGTGCTAAGAAGAAGAAAATCAAGACGAATCGGTACAAGAGCAAGCAAGGATCATTTCGGTGGACAAGCAACATGCTCGGTGACGACCCAGATGGGGTCCGTGCCGACCCCCACAGAACCGAGAGACTTTCAAATTCCTAAGTGATCCATGGTTCCAAATAGCTTCAGTTTTATTTTGTGAGTTCCCTTTTCCTTATTCTCTTTATTTCTATGTTTTAAACAGTGAGGACACTGTTTGGTTTAAGTATGGGGTATGGGAAAAGGTAACTCGGTTTTGTGTCTTTGTTTGTGTTTTTAGGATTGATAATATTCCACTTAGATGTCCTATGATATGCTTTAACTTGCTTGATCATGTAATTCCATAGCATGTTTGGATAGCTTTGCCTGAATCATGTTGAAAATTGTTTTTATGTGGATATTTAACATATGATGAAATTGAGCACATATGATCTTAGGTAGAAGTAACTGAAATCCAACAAAAATTACCTTGTGAGATATTTTTGGCCTTATAGGGAGAACATCAGAAATCCCTCTTCTTTTCTTGTGTGATTTTACTCTCCTTATGCATATTATCTCTTGTCATTGATATGGTTATCTATTTCTTGAGACCTATATGAGATATTAGTTCATTGCATGTGAAATCGTATGATAGAGAACTTATTTTTTATAAGCCCTATTAATCCTTATCCTACCTTGCATTATCCTCTTTTTGAAGCCAAGTTGAGCCTTAAACCTTTTATTTTTAGCTCCACAAAATTATTCCCTAGCCAATGAAGCTTGACCATATCCGGGGATTAGGACTTAGTATTGGTTGTTATGATTTTGTTGAGTGAATGTATTGGTTCAAGTGTGGGGTAATTTTGGGTTGGGTATTTGAGAATCTTGCAGTTTATTATGTAAAAGGATTTTGGTTCCCTGAATGCACTTGCAAAGAAAGAAGAAAAAAAGAAATCGGTACCGACTTCCCACAGAAAAAAAATGAAGATGAAAAGGGAAGAAGGAAAGAAAAAAAAAGAGTTGAATAGTGAATAATGTGCATGAGCCAAATTTTCCTTGTTGTTTGTAAGCAAGATTAAGTTGGGATAAATGGGTGAGTGAAAGAAATGAGTGTGCATAATGTTGAGTAAGTTTGGTTTATCTTTTATGAGAGTTTTTGGATATGTGAGTTTTTAGGAGTCTTTGATTCCCGGATATTATTAGCACCACATAGCCAAAATATTTCCACTCCCTTTGAATTACCAAACCCCATTACAACCCGGCCGAATGGAAGCTTCTATGAAGTTTTTCATTGAGCCTAAGTTCTCTTGATGTTTTTTTATATGTTTTGACATCTCGGGTGGAGAGTTTGGTGATATAAATAACAATGACTATGTTGATTTTTGTATATTGGATTGAGTTGAGAGTTATTATTATAAGCCCAAACACTTGAGAGTTGAGTGAAACACATTACCCTTGTGAGGTTGGATTTTTAGTTGCTTTTACTTGAGGTTGCTTATATATGTGTGATGACGTTAGATTCACTTGTCTATCTATTTCTACTTGTGCTTTGATGTTGCTTTTTGATGAGGGCATTGACTTGATATATGTGTTGATGGTTTTGGTTGATGTCTTGTTTATTGCTTGAGGACAAGCAAGTCTAAGTATGGGGTATTTTGATGTCCGCCTTTTTAGTCATGTTTTTAGGGTGTGTTTTTAGTGTGTTTGAGTCTTTTTCTTCAGTTTTGTGTTTTGTTTTGAGTTGTTTGTGTGGGTTTTTGTATTTTCATGAGATATGGAGTCTACATAAGCTTTGGTGGTGTTTTGTAGGTTTTTAGAAGCTATTTGGAGCACTTTTGAGGAAAAGAGCAAAACCGAAGAGAAGCACTTAAGGAAAAGCTCAAGGAACGAAGTTCATAAGTCATTGAAGATCAAGTTTGAGCTTGGAAAGAGATAGAGAATTTCGTTACAAGAACATA
The DNA here is from genome assembly GCA_964016875.1 of Fallopia convolvulus. Taxonomy (NCBI): domain Eukaryota; kingdom Viridiplantae; phylum Streptophyta; class Magnoliopsida; order Caryophyllales; family Polygonaceae; genus Fallopia; species Fallopia convolvulus. The sequence goes on from OZ024722.1 coordinate 54,515,455, forward strand.
GGAAAAAGAATCGAGTCAAACGGAGTTGTAACGAATCCTCTACGCAAGTTTTACTCAAAGCTGTTCGAAGTGCTGCCTAGGTCGGTGACGACCAACTTTGGGTCGGTGCCGAGCCACCCTGAGAGTAGCGGAGATCCGAGTCGGTGCACTTAATGAGCTTTTATCCTATTTCCTTTTATGTTATTAGATAGATAGAAGGGGTATATCTTATTAGAAGATTTATTTCCTTAGAGTTAGATTTATTAAAAGATATTATTTCCTTATAGATAGATTTAAGATAGATTAGTTTCTCTATAAATACATTTGTCTTCTCTTTAGTTTTAGGGGGGCGATCATTGGAGTTAGAGGAGGAGAGAAGAGAGAGAGACGTGTGGAAGAGAGGAGAGACGTGTGAGAGGAGGGGCGAGAGAGAGAGTAGGGTTTGTGGAGAAGAACTATTGTTTGGATTCAAAGTTGTAAGCTTTCCCTTTTATTTAATTTAGTTGTTTGTTTTTAATTATGATTTGTGAGTAGTTCTCCTATCTAAGGTTGGGGTTAAACCCAACAATGGTTGTGCATGCTTGTTCATGATCATGTTTTGATTGTTTTTATTGCATGAATCTATTCTCTTGCTCTTAATCCTTGAAACGAAAGTTGAAAGGAATTTCTCATTCATAGTTAAAGCAAAAACGGAAACCTTGAATCAGAAAAGTCAATTTAAGGTTTTGAAGCGAAAGCGGATCTATCCTAGTTGAAGTAGAAGAGATTAGATAGTAAGTTTATTAATTGAACGAAAGTTAGTTGATTTACTTGCTTTGGTTGACGAAAGTTGACACCTTTATGTGATAAAAGCATAATCTATGTGTTTCATGAGCGTTTGTATGCATGATTGTTGTTGTGGGATACCCTAAACCTTAGAATTTCTCTTCCTTGATAAAAACTCCTTGCTTTTGATTGATTGCTTGCGTGATAAGGAACAAAACTTGATACTGACTATCTCTCGTGGACGAACCTGACCTCCCTGTACTCAGCGGGGTCTTGACTTATAAATTTATTTGTTGTCAAGAAACCCTTCCAACAAAATCAGTCTGGATGATCCTTATATCCTTTACTCCACTTCCTCTCTCTATCTTGATCCTTGCTTTGTGCTTACATGTCAATCTTTTATTAAGGATTCCATTTTTGAGCATGATAGGGTAGATAATGAACTTTTTCATGATATATTTGATGATGGTAGTTATATGAAAAGAAACTTTGCATGCTTTAATGAATATTTTGAAAAACCACCTAAATCATCTAATTCGTTCCAATTTGGAAATTCTAACCATAATTGCTCAAGCATGTTTGATAGGTTAAAAAGGAGTGTGAATTATTTCTTATTGCTTGTTAATTTATCAATATGCCATTTGTCCTGTTGTAAGACAGCTGTGCAGGACTTTGATTTGATGCTTCGGGCTTTGATGATGTCCGAGTCTTGAGATAATAGGTTGACGTCGAGCTGTCGACGTTAAACCAGGCACTTCTCGGGAGGCAACCCGAGTGTAGGTAGTTTTAATTCTTGCATTGTTTTTACATAATAGGTAGGTTAATTTAGTTTTATCATTATATTCCGGACTAATATGCAGGTACGAGGTCCGAAAGGACGGTTCTGGTGTGGTACCACGCCCGCGGTTTCACCATCGCACTCGCGGTGAAGCCCAAAATTCCCTGACGAACAGGTACTAGACCGCAACTGCGGCCTCAAAACCGCGACTGCGGCCCACTTAGTTCGAGAGAAAAAAAATCAGAAAAAAATAGAGCGTAAAAAAAAGAGTGCTCTTCCATATTCTACCATCACCCACCAATCCATTTTTCTATATCTTTCCATGACTAGTTCCTTGGAATTGTTCGTTACTATTATCAGGTCCCATCCCAATGTGGTGAATCCGCATCTACGCCATCTTTGTGGCATAGTTCAAGTAGGGGGGTGCTGCCGTCGTCAGAGTTTTTATTATTTTGAGGAGTCTAGTTCATTCTCATTGGAGACGTCCTATGGTGTGGATCTGGTTGCTGAGTTGTGAAGACGACGTTCGAGATTTGCTGTTCGAGAGTCGGTTTATGGACTTTGTGTTCGCTGTCGCCAAGATCGCGCCCGCATTCCGTCAACCGCGCTCGCGGTTCGTTCCCAGAAAGATCAGTTTGTTCCAGAGTACTATAACGCGCACGTGGGTCCTTAATGGCGCGCGCGGTTGTCTACAGGGGCTGAATACAAGGTGCTTCAAGTGTTCCTGAGTTTGGTGCATTACAATTCCGGGAGTTCATTCATCCATATCATCTTTCGTATGTGAGTCTTCTGATTTTCTTCTTCTATGCTTAATTCCTTTCTCTTTACTTCATTGAGGTCAATGAAGGATTTAAGTATGGGGGAGGAATTACTCGCTACGCCTATCGTAGATAGTTGCGTTTCAGTATATTTTCGTTATTTTTATGGGATTTGTGTTCCATGTTTTGTATAGAGAAAATTTTGAAGAAATTTGAAAAAAATTTAAATAGAAAAAGCCATAAATATTTGAGAAAAAGGCATACAAAATCCTTGGATGAGTCGAAAACCCGAAAGGGCGGCTCAAGTAAAAAGAAGGTAACCCGGACCAGCAATAGGCTGGGGTAATATGAGGTTTATGAGAGATGTGAGCATATGTGAGCACACCTTTGAAGAAAAATGAAATGAGTGATTAGGTGAAAACCCGGAAGGGCGCCTAAGTAGAATTGAGTGGAAAAATTGGAGTGTTTAGGATTTCATTCTACTTTGGGACTTGGGGATTACATTTTAGATGTCGGGTAGATCCTAGGACGCTCTACGATTTTTAGAGCTTGAGAATTGATTTTATATGTATTTTGGTGAGGTGTGTGTTTGAGCTTTCATGTTTTTGCTCATTATTTCTCTACGGGGGTTCGGGTTGTGAGTTGAGAGTGTTAGAGATTTTCATATTCCCTTATTGCTTCCTGTGGATCTTTGTTGTATTGATTGTTAGATTTTGTTTGAGCTTACTCGAGGACGAGCAAGATCTAAGTATGGGGGAATTTGATACGCTGGATTTTATACAACGTAATTAGGTATTTTTATATAATTTCTGAGTGTTTTAGGCTAGATCAGAGCGTTTAATTGTAAAATTAGTAATGCCTACAGAAGAAGAGTTTTGAAGACAAAAATTTAAGTTTGAGCTGAAGACCCGCTACAGAGCGGTTGCAAGGAAGTACAAGGTAGAAGACCCGCGGGCGCGGAAATAATCTGAGGTCGCGGTGATGATCAAATCCGCGGGGCTATGAAGCCGTTGTAGCCGCACCCGCGGCAGAGGACCCGCGCTCGTGGTTGATGTTTTCCGTGCCACCATCGATTTCTCTTATTTTATGTTTTATTATATTTTTATATTTAGTTTTTACTCGGTTGTTTTAGTCTACATAAGACTAGTTTCGTAAGAGTTAAGGGAGAGCCTCCTTTTAGTTTTAACCTAGAGATTATTGAGTTTTTATGGAGAGCTAACCCTTTGGGGTTTGTTCGAAGGTGAAGCTCTGATGTATGAAGTCGTGAGGTTTTGGTAGTTGATTTCTATCCTTTGGTTAATGTTAATTCTCTTGTGCTTCATTATATGAATGTTGATTGATTCTGCATGAGTAGCTAACTTTTTGAATTGATTAATTTTCTACTATTGGATTAGGTTTGGACCGTGGACAAACCTGTTCTGTGAAAACAACTTAGAACTTAGACCTGTTGTCTATGCAACTAGGATTTAAGAAGAGAATTGATTATAGGTTTATTCAATCGACTCGTAGCTTGGTTGTCTTGACTTGTATCATGAATATTCTTGTTCTCTATGCTAATTCTAGGTTAAGCGTCCTTGCCTAGGGTTAAAGAATTGCTTGGACCGTGGACTTGCGATTGCTAATGATTAGAATAGGAATTAACCATAGGTGTAAAAGGAATCAGTGGATGAATTTGTGATCGAATGATTATTTCAGAGTGGATCTTTTGAATAAACTTGTTCCTCTATTGATTTATTTGATTGTTTGTTATTTGTTTCTTAGTTTAGTTTAGTTTAGATCTTTCTCTTGATTTCCCCCTATCTTTAGTTGGTAAAAATATTGATACTAGAAGCCGCAAGTTCTCTAGGGTACGACCCCGACTTATCAACTATACTAAGTTGTTAACTAGGGTTTTATATTTGACTTGGCACAAAGACTTTAGCTCGGTCACATATCTTCATTTGACCACGCAAAACAATCACTGTAGGATCATAAGAACTCCACCAATCGCTTTCGTAATGTTGGCTCCAGATCTGCTCCTATTCTGATCTTTCTTGAGGGGTCGAGTGGATCAAGGGCTACTTCCTCAAGTTCCGGCGCTTTTGGCTTTACGTAATAAGTGGTGGTTCTACAGTCCTTTAATTGTTAATCCGGCGACTTCTTCCTTGCTTCAATCTGTAGATTTTTCGAAGTCGTTGCTCTCATCGTCACGGAGTAACATTCCCTCGCCAATTTCTGTTCTCCCTTGATTTCTTGAACTCCCTATGGCGTTGGGAAGTTTACACATTGATGATAAGTGGAAGGGATAGCCTTCATTCCGTGGATCCAAGGCCTGCCCAAGATGACATTAAAAGGTGATGGGCAATCTAGTACTTGAAACTTTACCTGGTAGTTTATCCCTCCTGCGATGGTCGGTAATGATATTTCTCCCAACGTGTTACGAGATTCACCACTGAAACCCACCAAAGTCGTAGACTTCTTGACAATGTCGTCCAACCCGAGGCCTAAACTGTATAGGGCATCCAACATAAGCAAGTTAGTGGAACTTCCATTGTCAACTAATATTCTTTTAACGAGGAAATTTGCTATTGTTAAGGAAATTATTAGGCAATCGTGGTGAACTTCCTCTGCTTCGATATCATCGAAGGTAATTGGCATCACGTCGTAACTCGCTCGTGGAGGACTTTTGGGGCACTCTCTCCTGGTATCCCTTGCGATTCTCTTTGCTGCAGAATACGTTATGCCACAGATTTCGGATCCCCTGGTGATGACGTTGATTACTCCAGTATGCTTTGGAGGTGGAGGAGGACTAGCTTTCCCTTTGTTGCGTTCCAATTTCTCCTTTGCTTTTTCTGATAACAAGTCCTTGAGGTACCCCCTGCGTAATAACTCGCTTACCTCTTTCCGCAACGCAATACATTCGTCAGTCCGGTGACCATGATCGAAGTGGAAATCGCACCACCTGGACTTGTCTTTTTGATGTGAAGGCATGTTACTCTTTCTGGGGCCATTTGACAGTATCTCCCATGTTGTTGAGAGTCCGGACTACTTCCGTGGCGTCTACACAGAAGTTGTAATGAGAGAGTCTAGGAGGCAACCTGGGGTTTTCATACCGCTCGCCTTGCCTAGCAAACACCGTATTAACGGTTGTTTTGGCAGGGGATGAAGTGGGATATGGAGCATATCTAGGTTCTCGCCTTGCTTGTCTTTGTTCTGGTCGGTGAGGGCTAACAACTTTCTCGAAGAAGAGATCATCTTCCTCTAGTCGCACATGTGCTAATGCCTTCACCTGTACCTCATCAAAATTCGAACAAGGATACTTAGTTAATTCACGATATAAATTAGGATTACTAACCGAGATGCCTCTTCGGAATGCTTCCACGGTCGTAGCGGCGTCGCATCCTTCTATAGTGACTAGCTCCTCATTGTAGCGGTTAAGGAAGGCTTTCAAGGATTCACCGGTTCTCTGAACCATACGATATAAGTCGCTTGAGCGTTTTTTAGCGTGCCGATTGCTTGCGAACCTTACCCTGAACTTGTCAATCAACTCAGCAAAGGATGAAATACTCCCAAGAGGTAAATGAGAGTGCCAATTAAGTGCGGGTGCGGATAACGTGTTTCCAAACCAACGACACATAACAATCTCCTTCATGTCAAAAGGGACTGTGCTAATGTTCATAGCCTGTTTGAATGCGGCTACGTGTTGATCCAGATCTGTAACCCCCTCGTACTTAGGTACATTGGGGACGTGATACTTCCGAGAGATGTCGACCCTTGCGATAGCGGGTACGAAGGGAGAGTCTGTGTAGCCATCCCTTCTTTCCATTGCTATCGGTTGGGGTGCCCCTGGGACCTAAGTGATTCGGTCCTCTAGAGCTTTGAGGCGTTCCCGTAATTGGAGAACCTCAACATCCTCTCTAACAGCCCTTAGTGAGTTACCGTTTACCTGATACCCAGTTATTGGCCTGACGCCATCGGGCATTACGAGGCTTGGATCGTCCATGTCTAATCGCCGAGCGACACCTTCGACTGTGTCCGTTACACGCGGGCGGCTTGGAGCTGATTGTACTTGAGAGCAAAGCAGATTACGTTCATTGGTTAAAGTTTCAATTTGTTTTTCATATACCTCGGTGAACTTAGAATGGGCCTCCTTTTGATTTTCCAAATCTTTTTGGAGAGCGATCATTGATGCGCGGAGCTCCATGATGACGTCAGAATCACCCCCTCCTCCTCGTTCCGCGGAGGTGGTAGGGTTACCATTTGCATTCCCGGAATCTTGATCAACTCCTTCTATGTTCCCAACTCCATCAGCATTCCCAGTCCGTTGGTTGTCTCCTTCTTGGTTGATCTCATGGTTCTCGGGATCTCCTACGTGACTGTAAGTAGTCTGGATTCCATCCATCTTGTCGATATAGCTTGTAGTTCCTTTTAGAGTGACTTCTTTTTGGCTGGGACCCCACGGTGGGCGCCAATTGTTTTGGGCAGATTAACCACATAAACGTGTTACCTGCTAGAATGAGGGAATCCTAAACAAAGAGCAATCGTAACGCGTTACAAACTACAAACAAGAAGTAAAATAAAGTAGAAGACAGGAAAATAAGAGCAAGAAAGTTGTAATGATTGTATTATGATCGTGGTTGTAGATGATTCTCTTGTAAATACAGATGAGCACTTAAGTGGAATAGAATGAATAGAAAAGAATGAATTGAGCTTAGAAATTGACTCCGAGTATGATTGTCGATGATCCCTCTCATTTCTGCCTCGTTCTTGTTTTATAACCCTCTCTTCATTTCAGACTGTTGGTAGATCGCTTGGCGTATCCTGGAGATCTCGCCATCGGCATGAATGGAATAGCCGTTGAGTAGGTGGATTATAGGATCCGAGATTTCCGCCACGCCTTCAATGTGCTCTTAATTTAATTGCTCCTTCGGCTCTTTCCTCTAATGACTCGGGTTGACTGTCTTGGGCTCGCCATGTCCTCTTAGGCTGAATTTTGGAGAGGCCCAACAACAACTCTACTTGAATTAATAATAATAATATGGATGCAGGGAGTTTGTTCTCTTTCTTCCGGCTTTTACTCTTTCATATTGGAATATCTCCAGCATGATGACTGAACACATAATCTACTCGGATCAACATCAAACTCGTATCAAGCTCATGTATGATATTCAATATACTTCAAAGCTTTTACAAACTAATGAGTCAAGCATTATATTATCTAGATTCTTGAATGCAACTCTAAGAGAGAATAAACCAAGTTTTTCTATCCTTCAAACTAAGGTAATTCATGAATCCAATTTATTAAATTTAGATTATAGTGAACTTATGGTAATAAATCTCTCTTTGCTTTGGTTATAGGATGTGAAATTTACCAATATTATCATACTCATTTTTTAGATAAATTTTACTATCTTTAATTATTTTTTGGTCATAATTTTACTGTCTTTAATTGATAGGTGACGAGATGAGTTTGAACTCATTCACCTTAACAAATCTTGAAGACAACTACTTCAAATCCAATATTTTAATGTTTAAAGCTAATATTGTTAACGTTAATATCTTGGCTTATTTTTAATTTTAAAGTGTGTTTGTTTAGGTGGCCCCTATTCTAATCCAAGCCTTCTCAACAATCCCTAGTCTAGCTCAAATCTCCTTCATCGGAATCAATGGTCTCTTCTTCTCTTTCTCCACCTTCGGTGACAAAATCACCGCCCTCTACAACAACGGCACCTCCGTATCCAGAAAACGTTCATCTCCCATCCACAAATGGTACACTCAACCGGTTTCCGATGCCGGAGTACTCACCGGAGAAGCCAGGACCACAACCCCACAGCTCGCCGCACTAAACTCAACGACGCTCCTCGGTGCACTTAACAGAACAATCTATGCATCTGTCGAAGCTCGATGGAGCGGTGGATCGAGGCTCCTCTTTCTCAACACCGTCCCCGTACACAGATCGATTGGAGTCATCTCGCTCGGGTTTCCGATCGAGGTATTCTCTAATTTCTTCACTGATTGAGACCTCCAAGTCGCAGGATTGTATGTAGCGACGAAGGACGGAGTGGTTGTAGCGGCCGAGGGCGTGCTTTCGAACACTAGCGACGGTGACCACCAGACCTTTCCGTTCGGCGGCTTATCATGTAAGCATGTGGATGAGATCTCATCGGATTCGGATTATCCATTCTTGATGGAGATTGGGGGGAATAATTATGAGCTTTATTGTTCAACATTCAGCCTTGCCGGTGTGCCTTCGGTATGTTCTTTGATTAATCTCCGCATGCCTATTTGTTGAATTATGCACATTGCTATTAGTATATTGGTGTGCCTTCGGTATGTTCTTTGATTAATCTCAGTATGCCTATTCTGTTATGCATTCTTCTTCCCCTTTTCAAAAGTCAGTTAAGTCAAATATAGACTGTAGGGAGAAAATTTGAAACTTCTTCAATTGGTTAACTTAGAATGAAATCATTAGGTTTAGGACCAAAATAAGAATTTATCCTTTGTTAGTTGTTTGTAAGAGAGGTCATGGAAAAGTAGGTTGTTAATGTAAGGAATTTATCCCTTGTTAGTTCTGCAAAGATACTATTGTTTGTAGATGCTCACATATAAACTATTGGCTACTTTGTGCTGATAAATGTGCTGAAATTACAAGTATATATACTCTTGGTTTATGTCTAGGAATGTAAAACCATTTTGCCCATTTCATTAGATTAAGGTATTGGAGATTTTTTCTTCTTCTTATTATACATTGTTAAAAAAATCTCTACATGCTTTCTGGTTTCAAGTCTACGTACTAGCTTTCCCTTATGATAGACTACTGAAAATTATTCAAAAGCACAGCAAGAGAATACTGATACTTCTAGTTATCACAGTCATTGTTATGGCTGCTTTTGTTGTATTGTTCATGTCCTTGGCTGTAAAGTCTACAAGGGAGAAGATGAAATTAAATGCGCAGTTAAATAAGCAAATGGAAACTACTCGACAAGTTGAAAAGAAGAGCAATAATAAGAGCATGGCTATTGCCACGGCCAGCCATGACGTGCGTGCTGCCTTATCTAGTATTATTGGTTTGATTGAAATTTGTTATCATGAAGTTACTCCTAGTTCTGAGCTGAAGGAGAGTCTTAAACAAATGAGTTCTAGTGTCAATGACTTGTTAGGTATATATGCTTATCTTAAATGATCTTGATTCTTTTCATTTTGTTAGTTTTTTAAAACAAAAGATGACTTACTTATTTGTAACATTTGATTTCATCATTGTTGAACTCCATCCTAGACACCAGCAAGATCGAAGCAGGTAAGATGCAGCTCCAGAAAACTGAATTTGACTTGACACGGCTTCTTGAAGATTTAGCAGATTTGTACCACCCTGTTGGTATGAAGAAAGGTGTAGAGGTAGTGCTTGATCCTTGTGATGGTTCTGTCTATGCATTCTCCAATGTCAGAGGTGATTATGGCAAGCTCAAGCAGATATTCTCCAACTTATTGAGCAATGCGGTAAAGTTTATTAAAGGAGGACACGTTTCCATTCGAGCTTGGGCTAGGAAATTCAGCTTTGAGAGCTCAGTCATGGAAGATTCAAATACGAGAACTACCCTTTCTTGTTCTTCATTGTGTTTCTTTCGGGAGAAGGTTAAGAAGGCTGATGATGGCCTTCAAGATTTAACGAAGATGATGAAAATGGATCCAAATTGCATTGAATTTGTGTTTGAAGTTGATGATACTGGAATTGGAATCCCAAAGGAAAAGCACAAGTCTGTGTTTGAGAATTTTGAGCAAGTTAAGGATGTTGTTGCCGAAGTTGGAGGAACTGGATTAGGACTTGGGATTGTCCGATCTCTGGTATGCAAGTTTAAAAATATTCCTTCATTAACTTTCCATCCAATGTTTATCCTCTTCTATGTAAACAAGCAGTTTTTTTATTTATTTTCTCGTTTTTTTTATAAACTTGTAGGTTCAATTAATGGGTGGAGATATAAAAATCATGGACAAGTCTCCTTACAAGGGAACTTGCTTCAGGTTCAATATTTTCCTTGTTGCTTGTGATGATTAGATGAAAACTTTTCCATCATATTACAACATACGCAATGACAACTTTGGAAGCTCTGGACGGGCCAAGGCTCCTTCTAGCCCAAATAACAATGATGTCCCTTTAGCCGTCATGTTGATTCTGAATAAAGGACGGAGAAAAATGATACATAAATTCTTGGAGACCCAGGGGCTAAGAGTTATGGTGGCAAAGGAAGCCAATTTTCCCAGCATTTTGAAGGAGGTGAAGTCCAAGCTGATTGGCTCCTCCTTTTGCAGCTCCTTAGATCTCAGCCCTCGTTCTTGCTTTAGTAGCTCTTCAAGTGCACGTAGATAAGATAGCAAGAATGTTCCCTTGACTGCTCTTGACGGAGCCAAGGAGACAATTTCGGTATTGCTTGGGAGACCTAACCTCTTGGGTATCAGCTGTGTTTTGCTAATTATTGATGCTAATGCTGAAAATTTCTCTGATTTGAGCAAAAGAGTTTTTGATTTTCAAAAAGATGTCGGCAAGAGAAAGTGTTGCAAAGTAGTATGGTTGGACAAGCCTGAGACACGGAATCTCCATTTCCAACAGAACAACGTTGCTCCAACAGACGACATTTTCATCAAACCACTTCATGGGTCTCGCCTATTTCAGGTACGTTAAATCATCGTTTTCATATTCATATATTTCAAAATCTCACGTCATGTAAGTTTATGAAACCTTTTTTTTGTCGGAATGTCACTTGCAATAAGGTTACAATTAGACTTGTATGTATTCTTTCAATTCTATTTAGGTGATTGGGGATTTGCCAAAGCTTGGTGGGCACCTAACAAAACCTTCACCAAGGAGGAAGAGAAGCAACACAATGGAGGTTGGCAGTGCTTTGAACCCAGATACAAGTGACCAAAAGTTGAAGCCTAAAATATCTGCAGTTAGTAGTGCAACTTACCAAGGGGGGATCGAAGAGATTGCGAGTTCAAGTAGTGAGAGATCCTCAATTAAACCGAGGAATTCCATTGCTTCACTTACAGCAGACAAGAGACTAATTGCGAATTCCATAGCAAGCTAGCAAATAGATACTGATTTTGTTGAATAAAGAAATAATGGGGCAAGTGCTAGCTCAACAAGCTCCCAAAAACCCTTGCTTGGAAAGAAGATTGTGATTGTTGAGGATAATGATGTGCAAAGAAAAATATCTACTATGAATGTTAGAAGGATGGGTGCATTAGATTTCACGTGCGAAAATGGGAAAGAAGCACTCGACCTTGTGTGTAAAAGCTTAAAGGATCAATCTCTAAGTGGATTTTTGAATCTTCCTTATCACTGCATCCTCATGGATTGTCAGGTACCCTTAAATGTGTTTTTTAACTCCCTTTTTTACCCATATTGACATTCTTATTCTTGTAATCCCGACTTGTTTTGTTTGAGTAGATGCTTGAGATGGATGGATTTGAAGCAACTAGGACAATTCGGGTTGAAGAAGCAAATTATGGTGTTCATATCCCGATCTTTGCATTGACTGCTCATGATAGTGGGGAGATATGTGACAAAGTGTTCGAGGTAGGGATGGATGCGCATTTGGAGAGGCCGCTTAAGGGGGATCAGCTTGTCGAAACAATGAGGTCCTTGCAATGCATGAATGATGGTTAGTTTTGTTTTTGTTGTTGTATTAGCTCACATGTTAGCTTTTGTTGCGTTTTAGTCTTGTAGCAAAAAAAGCCTAGAGAAGATAGCAAGATAGTTGTTGATAGGGTTTCTTGACAACAAATAAATTTATATCAAGACCCCGTTGTGTATAGCGAAGTCAGGTTCAATCACGGGAGATAGTCTTGTACCAAATTTTGTTACTTATCACGCAAGTAATTAACAAAAGCAAGGATTTTTATATCAAGGAAGAGAAATTCTAAGGTTTAGGTATCCCCACAACAACAATTATGCATGCAAACACTAATGAAACATAAAGATCATGCTTTTATCACATAAAGGCGCTAACTTTCGTTAACTTTAAGCAAGTAAATCAATCAACTTTCGCTAAATTAATAAACTTACTATCTATCTCTTCTACTTCAACTAGGATTGATCCGCTTTTGCTTCAAAACCCTAAATTGACTATTCTGATTCAAAGTTTCCACTTTCGTTTCAACTATGAATGAGAAATTCCCTTCAACTTTCGTTTCAAGGATTAAGAACAAGAGAATAGATTTATGCAATAAAAACAATCAAATCATGATCACAAACAAGCATACATAACCATTGTTGGGTTCAACCCCAACCTTAGAGAGAGAAAACTACTCACAATTCATAATTAAAAGCATCTAAATTAAATTAAAAAGAAAGGAAAAGCTTACAACCGAATCCACAACGAAACTTGTCTTCCAAGAAATCCCAAAAATTCGTTCCTCTCTCTCCCTCACGCCTCTCTCCCTACTCTCTACCCTAAGACTAGGTTAATTGTGGCCTTCCTAAACTAAAGCTAGAACAAGAGTATTTATAGAGAAAAACCTAATCTATCTAGAAGCTATCTATAAGGAAATAAATCTTTTAAAAGACATATCCCTTCTATAAGGAAATAAATCTAATAAAAGATATATCCCTTTAAAACTAACTAATAACATAAAAGGAAAGTAATAAAAAGGGATAAAAATACATTAATTGCGCTGACTCTAATGTCTTCTATCGACACGAGACCCTCAGTATTAACCCCGTCAGGATCAGTAGATCACTCTTTTGAATTCTCGAATTTTTGCTCTCTCCACACCTCGATATCGACATGGGCAGGGTCGATATCGACCCTCATCGGCATTAAAAACAGCTTTGAGTAAAACTTCTGTAGCGGGTTCGTTACAACTCCGTTTGACTTGGTTCTTTTTCCTATGTTCTTGTAACGAATTTCTCTACCACTTTCCAAGCTTGAACTTGATCTTCAATATCTTTATTGGAGTGCTTTTCTTCGGATTTCACTTCATTCTTAAGTGCTATCTTCAAGTGCTTTCCTCCTTTCTTCAAAATATGCTCCAAAACAGCTCCAAAACCTATAAAAACACCACCAAAGCTTATGTAGACTCCATATCTTAAGGAAATATGAAAACCTACACAAACGACTCAAAACAAAACACAAAACTAAAGAAAATGACTCAAAGACACAAAAACACTCCCTAAAAACACAACTAAAAAGGCGGATATCAATAGTTCGGAAAAATTACTTTTTATTTTGTGGAATTATGACTTATGAATCTGCTTTAAGTAACCCGTTATGCAGCTAGTTTCTTTACTTTGTATTGTTCTAATTTTATAGAATGGTTTCTTTAAAGAGATGCTCTTTTCTGTAAATGTAAGATTTTCAGCTTGTTTTTGTACTCTCGGTTTGAACCATGAAACATTTGCAGCGGCCCATGGTAGGTGCAACATGTGCACCTGCACAGGGCCCCCGAAAATAATAGGGCCCAAATTTGTTTTTACAACCCATATGTGAATTTTACTATTTTAAAAAATACCAATATCTTCTAATAATTACTTTCTTGGAAATAGCCAAATATCGTCGTTCCCAATTCTCATTCACTTCCCAGTAAATCCCCAATTCCCAAATTCCCAATTTCAGAGATGAATTGCGTTTTGATAATTGTTGCCCAGCCCTTTGAAATTTCTTGTGATTTCCTACTAGAATTTAATTCTGGCGTTAAGTCTCTTCACTTGTATTCTCTCAAAGATCTCTTTTCAAATTTCACATTCCTTGGAGATTATCTATCTTCTTCTCTTTCCCTCAAAATGCTTTCAATCTTTGGTTGGTTCAAGTTCTTACTATTATCAACGAATTTCTTCTCCTTTGGATCTATTAATTTTGGAGAAGTGAAGAAAGTTATGTATTTAATTTTAATCTCTTCTCTTATATAACCCCCCCCCCCCCCCCCCCTCTCCTATTGTAAGTCTCTTAATTTTAACTTTGGATCCAATAATTGTGTAGATCAATTTGAAGGTTTGATCCGCTTGAAGATCCGGAGAATTGCATACCCCTTCTCCTAAATCCCTAAGGTACATATTTTTTATATTTTTTAAGCTTTAATGTTTAAATCTTGTACATGCATATCAAGTTGGTTACATTACATTTGCCTAGATGGCAGGTTCGTGAACCCGCGGTTCAACCTTGAACCTAAGGGGAAAATAGTATATTTATAGTAGTATACTATTTATTTGGTATAATTTAAATCATAGGATTAATTAAATTGCTTAACGAATAGAATTGTAGAAAATAAAAATAAAAATAAAAATAAAAATGAAGGGTTTGAAAAACATGAGTGACCCGGTTCGAACCATCAATTCACCATTTCCTCGACCCCTCTTGAACCTAAAACCTAGGTTATGTTTGTTAAGTTATCAAAAATTAATTAGAATTCGGATAGAGATTATTTGGGCGGGCCCATTTTTCAGCCCGTCAATTATTTGGGCAGGCCTAATATATTTGCAGGGGCGTAGCCAGAAAATGCTCATTGTAGGGGCCAATAAATTTTTCCAACATAGCTAATGTACGTTTCGAGAAAGATATAGAAATAAAAAATTTAAATTTAGAGAGAAAAAACATATTTTATAGAGGATGGACTAAAATATTTCAAAATACAATTACTTTAAGAAAACAAGAGTTTATAACAATTTATATAATTATGAATTATGTTTCAGAATACATTTAATTTAAGAAAACAAAAATGTTTCAGAATACAAATTAATTGAATCTATAAATATTAAAAGCTCGTAACTAAAAAATAAAACTCAAACTAAAGCCCTCGTGCTAATAATGAATTGTATGATTCGAGACATCCCAACAATAACTTATTGTTTCAAAATTTTCGTGTTCAATCACATTATGAAAGTGGGAAGTTTAGCAAAAGATAAAAGCATTCTAACTAAGTAAATGACTTGTTAAAAGTTGTTTGTATACGTCCAATCTTCAAACGTTCATAACTTTTTGCTCAAATGTCAGAATGGAGCTTATAATATATCAAATCGAAGCTATGAACAAGAGGAACATATATATGGGAAAAAGATTTGGATTGGGGGGTCATGGCCCCCACCCGCCCCCAAATAGCTCCGCCCCTGTATATTTGTTCACACTCACAGCCATGCAGGCAAAAAAAATGCTTAAAAAGCAAGAAATCACTTAATTATTAAAAGGAGGAAAAGAAAAAGTAAATCGATGGAGTAAATTCTAGCCTATCCCGCGGTTACAAAGCCCGCCCATGGAAGCGCGAAATCTGAAAGCACCAACACCGTTAGTATATATTATATTTGTATATTATTGTAAATGACCTAACTTGTCATATAAGACATTGTACCCTATATATATTGTGAATGGAATACAAGGCAACCCTAAGGGGGAATTATCCACTCTAACAGCTGTCACCTAAAGTTTTTAAACGAGATGATGGAGGAAGAAGGCCGCCTCAACCTTGGCAAAATCGGATCCAGGGCAGTATTGATCAACAAAGCAATATCATAACGGATTTAACTAGTTGAACATGTTTCTCTCGTATATTTTACAAATAAATTTTCAATTCTATTTTGCATTCTAGTTTAGTTAGTTATTCAACATCTCAACCCCTTTCATTATTACTTAGCACGCAAGTAAGAACACAATACATGAGTCTTTGTGGAATCGACCCTTACTTACCATTCTACTAAGTTTGATTAAGTCAGGATTCTTTGGTAGGTATTAACTACTGTGAAAATACCTCATCAGGAGTGTGGATGAGCATCTACCATAGATGGATGCAAGTCGAAGATGCGCGCTATCAAACAATGGTGGCACCCTCTAGGGAAATGAATTTTTGTCTATGTGAAGCTTTTGGTTGTTTGGTTTCAACAAGGTGGTCACTTATGACAAAATAAAACATATCAAAACAGAGTTAACAAATGAATATAATTTATTTTTTTGTAGCTTAACAATACAGAAAGCACTTAAAAACAATCATTGTGTAGCTACACTAAAATGTAGCTAGCTCTAGTGATAGAGCACATGCTTAGCATGCGAGAGGTACAAGGATCAACATCCTACGTACCCCTTCAATGCTTTTTAACTTCATATTGCTAGTGAACTAGTTTTTCAATGTTTTTATGAGATTTGCGAATGACTCAACCATCTTGTAAGACACGTTTATAAACCACTTTAAAGTTGGTCCGATGAGAATCATCCCAAAGCTTTTGCACACATGACACAACTACTTCTCTCGTCTTTTTATAGACATAAGTTGTATCATCATTATCTTATAGATCGAGACATGACTGTCTAAATCTTCAATCCCATCATAATTGAGACAGTGAATTTCTTTAGACATGGAACTCTTGAGATCCTTGCATTCTACTATACTCACCAATTCTACGACTATACTCACCAAAATCCTTTTTGCTCTTGAATCTCTTTCTCAATGATGTCTTTGACATTGAGAAGAGTGGAGGCAACCCTAACATATTCGATATGCAACTAAAGTAATGCATCTTGAATGCCTTCTTTATCTAGCCTTAAAAAGATCCATTTTCTTTATTGAATTATTTATAGACCTAACAAATTAAATAAAATAACTTTAAATAAGGTTTAGAATTGACCACATCTCTTCAGATGATACATGACAAGTGTTACTTTTGCTAAGTTATTAAGTGTCAAACTTACATATATAATGCGTGTTGTTACATAGTTAAGGGTCAAGATTTGAACTTGAATGAGGATATTGATTTTATCTTGATCACCTATGATAAGGCGACATGTTTTTCATCTTTTAATTATTAAAATCCAATTTAAGTGGTCATCTAAGTGGTGTGATGAGTGACGACATGGTTAAATTCGGCAGGGGTGGACCTAGAGGGGTGAAGGGGAGATGGCTAACCCCTTTTATAGAGTTTGTAGAGATTTGTAGATGTAGCATTAAACTAGTATAAAAGATAAAATAATGGGTTGGTCTAGTGTATGTGAGTGAGTCTATATACAAGCATTGTTCTAAAAATCTAATTTAGGCCCCGCCTAGATTCTAGAATGTACCATTCCACCTAACCGTCTAGCCCATCTAGGTAGGACCGCCTATGCATAGAATGTGTATGCGTTTTGTCTTAGATGTGCATCAATTCATGCTTAAATGTGTACACACATTAAACTAAAATGTATAGATATTCATTAATGTAAAATGTGAATGCATTTGGAACGTTTTGATTTTTTAACTTTAGTTATGTACATGAGGGGGTGTATAAAATTTCGCCTAAATGATTCGACCGAAATGTGAATGAAACTATTGTTTTTAATTTGTGTTCATCGCATCTAAATGTGCATGAAACTTTGCCTAAATGTGTATCAAAAACCTAAGGTACATTTCAATACAAGTTTGTGCAAATTCAGGCATAAATTAATGGATATTTCAATACAAGTTTGTGCAAATTCAAGCATAAATTTATATACATCCATGGAAAATTTTACGCAAATCTTGTGTGCGTCCTATGTGTCCATTTTTTTCTAAAAGATGTGTATAATCCTGCAAATTTCGCCCATGTCATTTATCCCTTTTTAAATAAAATGATTTGAGCCATTAATTTCTTCTAATTCGATCCAATGCGTGGGATTATTCTTACACTTCTCATATATGTGCCCATTTTAGTGAGTATTAAACATGTCAATCGGGTCGGGCGGGTTCGACTTCGGTTAAATCGGGTTCGGTTTTGTTATGGGTCACGGGTCAATCCGGTCGGGTTGTAGCGGGTTTTCGGTCGGGTTGACCAACGGGTCTAAAATATCTTTTTTAATGATTATTAAAATTAATTTTAATTAAATAATAATATTTAATTATAATATATTATTTTTATTTATTTTAATAATAAAATATACTCTATTATAAGTTTCAAAATAAATTTAATAAATTACATAAATATATTAAATCGGTCAACCTAACGGATTTCGGGTTCGGTTCAATTCGGATTTCGGGTTCAAATTTGTGGGTCTTGATCGACTCTAAAAATATCAGACGGTTCGGGTTGGATTTGCGGATTAGGTCAGTTTTTTTACAGCTTTAGTATGTATCGATCCGGATTTTGAAACAAATGAGCTTAATATCATAAAACACATGTTTGACCCAATGAGTCTCAAGCACCTCCATCCTATTTTTTTGTTACTTTAATAACTAACTTTGATTATAATTGCGTAAATAAAGTAATTTTATATTAGTTTCTTCATATAATTAGTTAAATTGGATATGTGTATACTTTTGAGCGAGAAAAACAGTAGCACTTCATAACCTTCTTTCATAACACATTTTACATAAATATCTACTTTTATATACTCTTGTAAATATACCTAATTTGATTTTCAATAGCTAGTATTGACCCATAAACTTTAATTTTCATTGTCCATGCCCCTATAAAAAGGTATGGTTTGGATCTTCCGAAGCAGAAGAAAATTCAATCAATCTTAGGTAAATTGCAAATTCTCGATGGATTCTATATTGCAAAGTAACAAGATTTTATGTTCTAAATAGTATCAATGAGAAGCACTATGGGTACCTTACATATTTATAAAAGAAGAAGAAAATAGCACGGACCTTGTATTTATACATACACTAGACATGAACCTCTTCTTCTTCTTTCGAATGTTTCATGAATCACAAGCCAAAATTCACGATCGAGCTGTTCTCGTCCTCTAATTGAACCTTGAAATATAATACCCTAAAATTTCATAAAGCATAAAACTTGTACTTTAATCGAAATCGACGTCCCAAAACACCAAGAAAAACTGTTGTCGTCCACCTTGTCTATTGCCAAAGAAAGAAGAATACGGCGTTGGTGAAGATGGAGTATGTAGAAGATGAGAGGTTTTTTTTGTATGTTTTTTAATTTTTTAACCAAAATTTTTAAGTTAATGGGATGAAGTTAACGGAATGGGTATGGGGCGAAATTTTTTTAATTGTGAGGGTTACCACGCGAAAATTATAATTTACTTGAGTACCATGCGAAATTGACTTAATTAATTAATGTTTCCTAATTCAACTAATTAATTTTCATTTGATTTTCTTAAGATGGGTTTTTATAGCTAGGAAGCTAAAGCGGTAGGAAAATATAAGTTAGCATTCTTAATTAAAGTATTAAACCATTCCTAGAAGACATGGCAAGACCAATAGTTTTGGATGCAAATGATCTCAAAAAATTGAAGCATGAATGAAAGGATACAAATGGATATCAAAAATATTGAAAAAGCATTGAAGATGCGCCCTCGTACAGCTCTCATATCCAAAATGGATTTCAAATGGATCATCTCTTAACGCATTCATATAAATGTTTGGTTTTGGCTTTGATGATCACCGTCACTCTCAGCATCTCCGTCCAAGCTAAGGTGAGTGACAATGCCATTAGAAACAGACATCCAAAAGTTGCGCACAGACAAAATCCCAAGACTTTTCCAGAGCTCACCACCACCGTCCGATAGCATCTTCCACTTACCTCTATCAACGGCCAGATGCTCTCCCCACGCCCCCATCACAAACGCGTCATTAGCCGCGACGCAGGCGATTAAATCCGCAGCCTTCAACGCGTCTCCGGATTCCACTCCCCTAACGAACCGGTCACAGCCCGGGGAGAACGCCGCCGAGACTCCGACCACCACCGCCCTCCTCTTCCCCTTCAAAATCCCGCCGAGGCTCACGCTCCGTACGACGCCGCCGCCGTTTCTGTCCACGTAGGAGAGAGGGACGCTGCTCGGAAGCTTCGCGCCTACGGAAGTGGAAGTCGCGATCGGATTTAGGTCGCGTGATTGGATGCGGCGGCGGCGGGGAGATCGGAGGGCGGAGATTGGGGGAGGGGAGCCGTAGAGATCCAAGAGGGAGGATCTGCGGGAGCAAGAGAGAGGGGAGTGAGGGTTCCAGGAAAGGGAGGATGGAGGAATGAGGGAGGGTTTGGGGGTGTTGTAGACGGTGGAGAAAGTGGCGGCGATGCTGTTGATCGGAGCAGCCATTGAAGAGGAGTGAGGAGAGGGATGTGTGGTTGAGTACGTGGAGTCTTCTCGCTGATGAGGGTTTTACGAAGGGGGGAATCAGTGAATGGGGGCATCAGAGGATCTAGAAAGATCATTTTTTATGACTTTTTGTTGGTATTAGTATTAAATTTGGTGAGGAAAAAAGAAAATTTGGCAAGTGGTTGTGTTGGTACTACAAAAATAGTAATTTATTGAGGATCACACGTTGGGTGTGGAGCCAAACTTGGGCGTCAAGGAATTGGTGTGCACTGAACAAGGAATTTTTTTCGAAATTAGGCTTGGAAAGAACCTTTATTCTTAAAATAGGCTTGGTAAAAAGTTATTTCCGGGCATAGGCTGGCGGTGGAGGTTCGGGTATATTTTTCAAAATTTATGTATAGTCGCTGTCCGGATTAGCGTCTATCTATGACAAAGTTGCATGAATATGCAGCGACTTTCTGCAATACGAAATTAAACCACCCCTCTCTTGAACACTTTTTATGTCAATTGACTTGTAATAGATCTTGTTTTGGTTCACTGCGTGTGTTTGATGCCTACTCCATTATTTATGTTACTTAATTTAAGGTATAAGAGTTAATTAATATCTAATTTTGGGATTAGAGTTTAGGTTAATATGAAACCATCTATAGATTGGTTGAGTTTAATACAAATTGATCATTGAGAATGACCTATTTGGATACAATCTTAAGATATGTCATGTGTTTTGCCCCGTACCACGTATAAGGTTGTTTATTTTTTATAATTAAATAAAAAAATCATATATTGTAAAACAATTTATTATATTAATATTTTTATTCTACATTATATATTTGGTATATATTATTAAATTAAGGATAACATTTTTATTTATATCATAAAATATATTTAGTATATGTTAAGGATTTGGAAATATGAAAAACATTAATATAAACTAGTCTTAGTTCACATGTCCTGCACAATTTTATAAAATTATTGTATTATTTATTTGTAAACTTGATTTGATTGATATTTAAAAAAACTATACGTATCTAATTAAAAAACTATTATTTTTAAAAATAATTATTAAAATTTATTTATTCATATAAGTAAGGATTTTTTAAGAAGTGATATGTATCTTATATATCTTACAAACTATCCTATCCAAAATAAAAACTAATATATTAAAAATATTATGAAATAATCTAAATAATTTTCAACAAATCAGATTGATTTAAAAAAAATGGGCGTTGTAATTTAATGTAGAACCGTTTTAGATATTTTTTTAACCTCTGCTTTAGTATATAGTAATGAACTAATTGATGATGTTCAAAATAGCGAAGCAAGAGGTGGGCCCGGGGTATGAGGGTCAAACTAGGTCAAAGGGACCCCCGAGAATGATCCTGGGGCCCACCACCATACCCACCTTTTATTTTAACAAAATTCCTACCCCACGAAGTCCCCCGAGACCTCGGAGCGAGGTCTCGACCTCGTTACCGACTCTACTAGCGCCTGCCCCCCATGACCACTCAGCGAACGCCGCTCTTCGGGCCAATCACCGACTGCCTCGCCTCTAGGCCAATCAGAGCCCTTGATCTCGGGCGTCCCACATCGGACAATGAGCAAAACTCGACTCCCCCATCCTCTATAAATAAAGGAGAATTTCGTATGGAAAAGGGGTCGAAAAACATCTTGAACTCAAGAACTATCTTGCTCGTTGAAGATCGACGTGATTGAAACATCGTCAAAAGGCCTCGCTATAGATAAGTGAAGTCCACAAAAAGACTTCAAGTCTCACAGAGTTTCTGCTCACATCAAAGACCTCGCTACACCACCTCGCAAGCCTCTTACACCTCGCTCTGCCTCACATCAAAGACTCCGCCGCTCAACCTCGCTCAAAGGGACCGGCAAGTGACACTTAGAGCTAGCAACTAGGAGATCTCGGATATTGTTAGGTCGAGATCTCGGATAATCGTAGGAGGTCTAGGGTGTAGTTCTCAAATAATCTATTAGCCTCGTTGGCTTGTAAACCTCGTTGTAAAGAAAATCATAAATAAAGAAGCAAGTGTTTGCACTTTCAAATATAAGAATCTCGTTTCTTGTCTTCTAGCGAGCCTTTCATTTCGGGTTTCATCACTAATGATATATGATTTAATATTATAGATTAAATATTAATAATCATTTCAAATATAATAATTATTTTCATAATGTTTAAAAAATTAAGTAATATTATTTTTTTTAGTATTAAAAAATATTTTAAAATAAAGATTAGGTTTCTATCACTTACCAAATTTTAAGATCTATAAATATAATTGTATATTAGTAATATTACTATATTATAAAAAGTTATTTCATAATAAAGAGTATGTTTCTATCACTTGCCAAAATTTAAGATCTCTAAATATAATTGTATATTAGTAATAAAAGAATTATTATTATTATAATATAAGGATTGTAAATACTTAAATTAACAAAGGATAAAGAGGTAAATAAAAAAATTAAAACGCATACGTGACATAGTTAAGATGATGACACGTAAGATAGAAGGATTCGACTTTAGTTATAATATATCGATCATATATATAAACCGATCTATATATGTGTATAAGATATATTTTACTATTATATACCCATGCAATCCACAAGTAAAACCCATATATATATTAATATATAATTTTAATATTTTTTTCATAATTAATTTATTATCATAATAAAAATTAAATACCAAAACTAGTAGTATGCAACATGTACGTGGTTAATAGAGAAGAAAATGAAACAATTGTCCAAAAATATAATTAGTCCAAAATCATAGGCTTTTTTTAATATAAACAAAAATATTGAAGAGACTTGACATTTTCTCCTATGATATCATTTTTTATTAAAAAAAAAAATTAAAAAAAACACAGAGCCTAAATAGCCAGCCTATTGTGGGCAATGTTTTTCAAACCAGCCTAATATGAGAATTTTTTTATTTTGTAAGCCCAGTTTCGGAAAAGATTCCTGAACAAGTGATATTCTGTCCCGTGGCTCTTAAGAAACCTCTGCACAATTGTTTTAGTGTTAATAGTAGCCCATGCCTCTAAAAAAATTACTAATTATAAAAATGTCTTTATATTTTTACATTTGTATTAATGTCCAAAAATAAAGACTAAATGTGCAATTTAATTGTATTAATGCCCAAATCTTCAAATATTCGATTTTTAAAAAAAAAAAGAAGTAAATTTCTGATTACATTTCAATTTTATTTAAATTTCTAATTCGTTTTAACCGTATAACAAGTTTCATGATTTTTGGTAGAGAAAATTGAAGTACTAAATCACCAGTAATCTCAATTCAAAATTCACCACGTTATTCGAATAACTGAATTTGAAGAAATAGGGCTTCTAAGCAGCCGCAATTAATTGGCACCTCCATCTCTAATCAAATTTCATATCCTTATATCTCCATAAAGAACTACATCTCTTCAAGTTTCTGTAACTCTATCCAATTCACCAAAATAATCGCCCAACGCCACCCCGAAAACTCCATCGAATCCTTAAGGAAGATTCACTCGATATCAATAGGTTCTAACAAAAATGAAATTGATTAATATTGCCCTTATTTCCTTAACATTCAATTGCCTAATTTTCTAACCCAATATCGCATTCAATACTAGGTATCATGGAAGAGTATCAACATGAACTGTGAAATTTTATGTCGTAGAGAAGAACACAATACGGGTAGTTTTCTAGCGGATCGATGGTGTTCTTCGACAAGAGAAGGACAATTATTTTTGTTTTCTAGCAAGAGTGCAGATACTCTTCGAGAAGAGCTAGGGTTTCTTTAAACTATAAACAATAATGATATATGAATATGTAAAGCTAATGATATAATTTTTTTACATTGTTTTATCAACAAGAATCTGTAGAATTACTTGACTTTTTTATCAATACAAACAATGGACTTTTTTTCAATTTTTTGATATCAATATAATTTTTTTATAAGGAAAATAGATTAGATCATATAATTACTTTCACGATTTTTTTATTTTTTAAAATGCTAAGAGAAAATATAAAAGTTTTTATTGTAAGAAATACCTAAAAGGGCATCCCTTGATATTTAACCTAAAAGAGGGTATTTAATATATTATTAACTTTTTTTGGGGTATATGTGCAAATTCGCCATTGTTTTATTAGAAAAAATTTGACCAAAAAAGTATAGTTTACATTAAAAAATGCGGTTTACCTTCTTCTAAGGAGAAAATTTAATTGCGAGGATAGTAAGAAACTAATTAATGTGGTTTAAATATAATTTAATATATTAAATTTAGTAATTCAAACAGACGGTCAAATATATTTATTCTTTATATGAAAATAAAATAGTTATTGTTTTTTATTACCCAAAAGGATAAATTAGTATTTCTAATAACATCCTCGACAAAATTTGATATTAATAAAATTATGGGTATTTTAAGGTATTTACATGAAGTTTGATGGATAGTAAGATACTTTTTTTTGTCGGATATAAAATTGATCCCATTTGTTCTTTAAAATCGATCCATGTTTATTTTCTCTATCTAGGATAGAATCGACAGGGAAAAACCTTCACATATCAACTTATTAAGTCCAATACTAAGCATTTCTTGGTTGATGAGATCTCATGCATTTTCGTCTTCACGTCACTTTTTGATTTGATTGATGACCATTGTGTAGAAGATTGGATACATGCGACAAACTTATAACATATTATGTATGGTGGAGTATATCATAAGCATCGTTTGCCAAATAAACTCTAAATATATGATTGTTTTTTTTTGGAATGAAGAGCGCCCTGGTCAGAGGTGAAGGGCGCCCGGGTATTTACAGCGGTGGACCCTACAGACAGCAAGCAGTCAGGAGCGGTATAAACTACCGTTGTAGTATATTTTTTTTTTAAATACGATCAAAGGTGCAGATTCCCGCGTGAGAATCTGCCGTTGCAGTTGCACTGGGAATCTGCGCCTGCAGCATGCAGCGGCAGCTGTTGTCGCTGCAGCTGCACTGGGAATCTGCACCTGCAGCATGCAGCGACATCTGTTGCCGCTGCAGCTGCACTGGGAATCTGCACCTGCAGCATGCAACGACATCTGTTGCCGCTGCAGCTGCACTGGGATTCTCAATTTGAACGAGGTGGGGAGATAGCGAGGGAGACGGGATTTAATTCCTTTTCCCGGTTCACTTCTCCACTCCAACTCCTCCTCACTCCCACTTCAACCCTCTACCAACAACTCCTCACTCCCTTTCTCCATTTTCACCCAAATCCTTTTCAAAGTGGTCCCAAATCTGATTCAAAGTGGTCCAAAATCCGTTAATTCGATTCAAGTGGTCCCAAATCCTACACTAATCCGGTGAATTAAACTGCTATTCAAGATAATGAGAAGTTTTTCGGTATCGGTATGTATGATTTTTTTTATTTTAATTGAATTATTTTAAGTTATTAAGGTTAAAACTAACGTAATTTTTTTATTAGAGTTTGTTTCGCTCGAAATCATCTTCAAACTCCCAACAAAAACGGTGGAATGCATCCCGACCAAATATTAACTTGAATGAGAGCGAGGTGACCTCGAGAGTTCGAGAGGAGTTTCAAGTCCCGCTTCCGGAAGCGACAACGAGCCAACTCGTCGCCCCCGTCGCCCCCGTGGAGGGTTTTGGTACGCAAAATATTAAATTTATTTTTAATTTATTGATTAATTATTAGTTTTATGTATTAAGTAGTTTATAGGTTAATTACCGAGAGTTTGATCGATTAAGTAGTTTATATGATAGTAAATTTATATGTTAATTTAATTTATGTTGTAAAAATAATTAATTAATTAATTAATGTATAATTTATAGACTAATGTCTGTGTAATTATTAGTGATTAAGTAGTTGTAGAAAATAATTATAAATTTTCATAATTTGAAAAAATTTATTTATGGTGTAATTATTAGTTTTTTCCATTAATTATGAGTTTAAATTAGGTTCATACATGATAGTAAGTTATATGTTAATTTATATTATAAAAATAAATGATTACGTAGTTGTTGAGAGTGAATATGAATTTTCTTACTTTGCATGGTTAATATATTTATGGATGAATTAATAGTTTGATATATTAATTATGAGTTTAAATGAGCTTTATGAACAATATTAAATTTTAGAGAAATATTATAAAAAAATGCATTTAGATGATATTTCAGCAATCGAAAGATGGCTGAATAGAGGTGCTAATATATATCTGGACCTCAATGTGGACCCTACCCAGCTCACATATGGTAATACGAGTTATGCTGAAGTTGTTCCACCATTCGCTCATGGCCAATATGAGGGTTACCAGATCCCCCGCAGTATCCAACACAAGAGGCGTATAATTATGGTAGTACGAGTTATATGCCACTCCAAGAGACGCACTATGGTGGTAGTACGAGTTATATGCCCCCCCAAGAGACGCACCATGGTGGTAGTACGAGCTATATGCCACCCCAAGAGACGCAATATGGTGGTAGTACGAGCTATATGCCACCCTAAGAGACGCACCATTATGGTAGTACGAGCCATAGTATGCCACCACAGGAGCTGTACATGCAGCTGACGTTGTACACAAACCCAGAGGGCTACCAAATGCCGACGCAACTCCCTCCCATGCGCTACTCCGCTCCTCTTGAGCCCGATATCCCGACCCATGATGATGAGGTCTCGGTTTATGATGACCCTGGATTCGCGCCCCCGGTCCATCCGGAAGGCGGATATGGTGGTGGCCTTAACGACATGTCCTAACTCACCCACTTTCATACTCATAGGGCACTTTACATATGGGATCACCAACAGGTAAGAACGACCTATAATTTTAAATTTATGATATTATTTATAATGTTCAAAACTTAATTTTTGTTGTAATCTGAACAGTGGGCGAAAAACCTTAAAGTGCAAGGTCGGTCCGAGGCGTTAGACTTCTTGAAAAAATTGACGGACAACCATCAAGGACACGCGTGGGTGACACTTGTAAACCAAAG
Organism: Fallopia convolvulus; assembly: GCA_964016875.1. Lineage (NCBI taxonomy): Eukaryota > Viridiplantae > Streptophyta > Magnoliopsida > Caryophyllales > Polygonaceae > Fallopia > Fallopia convolvulus. Next base: position 54,542,684 of record OZ024722.1, read on the forward strand.
CGGCTTGAGTCATCTAAAGGATTAGAACTTCCGGGAAATGGACCAAGCGCTGATTTCTACATTCGTGGAGAGATGGCACCCGAAAACGAATAGTTTCCACTTTCCTTGGGGAGAGATTACCATCACCCTCCACGATGTCTCAAAAATACTGAACCTTCCATTGAAGGGCATGAAGGTTAAGGAAGGGCATTTGGATGATGATGGTTTACGCCTGAGGATGGCGCAAATGTTAGGAGTTGACGTCAGGGAGGTGAATAGGCAGACCAAAGCTGGTGGCATCAACGCAGTCAACTTAAAGGCTAGGTTGGAGGTCCTGGTGAAACTAAGAGCAGACCCGGATTTGATCGCGTCTCTTTACTTGTTCATGTTGCTCGGAAATACGTTGTTTTTGGACAAGTCTGATGCCGGTACCCAGCTACAGCTCTTGCATCTGGTACTAGACCATGGGGTGACCTCTCATTATGCATGGGAAGCGGCTACATTGGCCTACTTGTACAGGCAGTTGGGTTGTGCAAGTCGCAAGGAGGCTGCGGGTATTAGTGGGTGCATGTCCGTCCTACACGTGAGTATACCTAACCTTACATACACTTTAAATATATTGTAACGTTTCATACACACATCTAACATAACATATTTATATATTTCACATACTTGGATTTGGAGGTACTTTCCGACCTTTAGGGGTCGGTTGAGCATATCCTTGGGTGATGATCCGACCTTGTACCATTCAGACCGGAGCCGACACAATAATGAAGATGAATGTCTTGCCATACGGCGTCAGTGAGATGAGATCAAGATTGATCAGGTTATTTGGATGTCGTGGGGCCAGGGCCTTAACTTTTCCACCGGCGAGCTTGTGTTGTCTCGTTACCGTGGTGTACTCACCTACTTCAAAGTGAGGGAGTCGTATATGCCTCACAGATGCTATAGGCAGCTTGGTTACCACCAAAAGATTCATATGCCTTGTACCCACAATTACCGTCTCCTAGGACATCAGGAGCGCTGACGATGAATTGCCTCATGAAGATGGGTACATGGACAGCGAGATCAACTTCAATCTGACCTCCTTCTTCAACCTCCGGACGATATACATCTTCTTCTTCCTCCTCCTCCTCCTCTTCCTCTTCTTCCTCCTCCTCCTCCTCCTCCTCCTCTTCCTCTGGAACATGGCTAAGTGCGACCCCAGGCATAGAACGAGTGCCTCGTCCGCATTGTTGGAGATGCTCCAACCTAGTCAAGTTTCTTGGTTGAACCTTTGAGTTCTTCCTTGGCCTACCCTTCTTCTTCCTATGGAGAGATGGCTCCACCAAATCCCCCTCCTCAGGATAATTGAGATTCAAGTATTTTTGACCAACCTGGTGTTTGACGGTAGAATCAATATTGCCTTCATAGAAGTCTTGTATCATCCCCGTCCAAATCTCGTCAATTGGATTGAGGGCTGTGGGGGCCAATTGTTCATCTACTCCCCTTTGGCCTTCCCACACCAATTGTTTCCAGAAATCATGAATCATTGAAAGTTGAATAGGCTTGCATTCATTGATACAAGCAAGGACTTGGTGAGGGCATGGTAGTCCACGGGCGGTTGTCCACCATGCATCGTCGCATATCAGATGGAAAGCCTTGTTAGGGTCATATATAGCGCGGACATAGGCGAACAACTCTCCGATACAAGTGTTGGAAACCTTCCTTGGAAGACGAGAGAAGATAGTTTTGAGTGGCTCGTCCATATGTTTGATGGACAACGGTTCGCCGGTACAGTCTCGTTCCATCTCTCCCCTAATAGTGTGCACCTGAATGTTCACCATGGCGTGCATCTTTCTCAAGCCCGTGCTGAACCCCCAACAGAAGACTCCAAATAATCCTTCAACAAAGGGTGTTGGGACTCGACCCTGATAAATATTTCGTTAATTTAGTGCCAATAACTAAAATTGATTAGTGTACCTATTTGTGGTCCTTGTAAACAAATATAGACAATGATCAGTGTAGGCTCTAACAATGTGATCACGCCAAGGAGTAAGCTAGTTCATTTGGAGGTACGCTAACAACAATGGATTGAGCGACTTTTGTACTCCAATATGACCAGTCCGCAATAGACGAAGTCGTGCCTCATACTTTGCTACGGTCGTTGAGCAAAATAGTTCCCATGCTTTGTTTCCAAACCACTCTGCAGTCCCCGCAGAAAACCTGTTCGCCAAAGCTTACGCCTTGCAATTCCACTGGATATGCACCCAACACAACATGTGCTTGGTGTTGGGAAACAGGATCGCAACGGCGTTAACCTCGGCAATATCCCGATCTGTGACAACAACTTCTGGCATTTTCCCAACCATTTCGAACACCTCCCGCAACTGATATAACACCCATTCGTAGTGATCTTGAGTCTCTCTTGCCATAAATGCAAACCCAATGCAAAAAGTGTGCCCGGTGCAAGTAAATCCTACCATCTCGCTCAAGGGCATGTTTTACCTGAAATGTTAATTAATTTGAATAAGTTAACGTGCAAAACTTAAATTTCAAGTAAAAACGCTTTTATTATAAATACTTACATGTTTGTTTTGTATGTCGCATCCATGATCACAACATAAGAAAACAACTTCAGCAGATTCAACTACTTGGGGTGGGCAAGGAAAAAGTCTATTATCTCATTGCTTCCTTCCTCGGCTCGATAATCAAGATAATAGCCATTTGACTTTAAGAAATGGAGTGGGAATTGATTTACATTCATTGAGCTCATTTCTTTCTTCAATACATCATGCCGAAAAGTGTACAACTGTCTCATCGAAGCTGTGATGTCTGACCACTTTTGGCGCAAGTATGTCATAACAAACTTCGGCTCACCATGTGCGAGGGTTAATAGCCTTTCATCCTCCTTTTGCTCATCGGTTAAGCGGCCGACAAAAAAATATCCCTCCAAACTAGTGGAAAGGTCGTGATTATGGCGACCGGATTTCATGTTTGGCCGCCAATGATGGGTCCTCCTGTCCCGTTGGCCAACCAACTCGAACGGGCAACCCATCTTCCTGCTATGTGGTTTTTTCTTTAGATCATCACCAACTTGTAGGGTCCGCATATTAACGCCGGATTTACCCTTCTTCTTTGACTTGTACTCACCGACCAACACACATGCTAAAAGGACCTTCGTTTCCCATGAGTTCTTAATTGTCAATACCATGTTCAAATTACGTCCTACTTCTCTAAAACACCTTGTTCAAATTACGTCCTACTTCTCTAGCCCATTTTAGCATATCATTCCGTTCCGACCACTCATAATCCGACTCAAAGTAGGTAGAAAAATCGGGAAACTGGAAACAATTATGACAAATACTTCATTAATTCGATTATAAACTCACAAATTCAACATAATATGAGAAATTAAAACGAAAATTTTACAACAACTAATTTAACAATTATAACAACTATAAAATATGATTAGTTATAACAACTATAACGATTTCTACTCAACTAATTTAACAATTAAAACAACTAAAACGATTATAAACATCAAATTCGTCATAATTAAGTATAAAATATGATTGATTATAATAAAACTAACAATTTAGTAAATAATCGATTACATACCACTTCTTCATTTTGATGCAAAACGACCTCGTTTTGATGTCCACTATAACGAATTCCTTCTAAACCGCCATCTTCATACACGGGATCCTCGTTTAGATTCAACGGATTTGAACTAGAATGTTCCTGCCCTCCAAAGAATGGCCAAAAATCCGAAATTATTTTCGTAGATGTATTTGGGGATGGATTTAGGAGCTTTTGTGGTCGTCGAGTTATTGGCGAAAGGCCGAATCCACTATAAAAAAACAAGCTTCACTCGGCCTTATAAATAGCCGCAGTGAAGCTTGTTTTTTTTACCGTTGAGGGCAAGGTAGCGGTAGATGTTACCTCTACCGATCGCATTTTTTGACCGTTGCATGTAATTCTTCATTTTTATTTATTTTTTTTACATGGAGCGACAGCTGCCACCGCTGCCGCTCTGGTTTCTTCAAAAAAAATTTAAATTTAGAGCTGTAGGGCACACCACTCCTAAAAAGCCAGTGCACCCTACAACTCCGACCGCGGCGCAATTACTCGGCGTTTTTTTACCTCAAACAAGAAAAATTACATTATAGTTCATAGAATTCATTTAAAATACCTTAATGTCTCTGGAGTTTATTTAAATATCAAACTGTCTCGGGAGGGTCGTTAAAATTTTCAATTCCTCTTTAGACATTTTTTATTTGCAATTTTTTGTATGACCAGTTGGTCCTTTTTTTTTTCAATTTTGCTACTTTAACGTTTTGATTGGCTTGCACCATAAGAGATGATATGGCATAGCTCTCCTTTCAGGATGAAAATTTTGTTTAGGACCACATGATAGGTTAGGGTCCCGTTGAATTATACCTGGTAAATCACACCAAAGAGATTGTTTTCTCGAACACATACATGCCTTCGCTCTTCTCATATTCGTTCAAGTTATTTCACTCCTTGTACATACACTATCACTTGATGGAGGTGGTTTGGCTACCTTTTTTACCACGTTTGCGGATAGAGCATCAAATACACAATTTGATATCTCTATGTACCATGCCATTTTTTAGGATTCGTAGCTAGGGATAAAAGCGGAAACCACATTGCGGCTTTACAATAAAATGTTGGCAATAAAAGTCCCGTAAGGAATAGGTACCCATTCTCGGTCGCTTGTAGTTAGTGTTCGTTGTTGACCGGCCACTTTGTATTTGACAAAACCAAGGCACAAAATAAAAGACAACCAAAGAAACCATCAAACTAAGAGTTTGATAAATATGGTTGTATTAAGTTAGTTATGTTGAGTATGAGAGAAGCTACATTTATAACATCGTGTATAAATACCAAAGCTTAGCTTGTAATAAGTCAATTTTTCTCAAATTAATGAAATCTTGAAACTCTCTCTCTCTCTCCAATCTATTTTCTCTTACAACAAGATTAACATGGTATCAGCCAAAACCTAATCGATCCTTTAGATTTTTCCCTAATTCACAATGGAGAATCCATCTCCTCATACGCCAAATTCCCTTTCTTCCAATTTTGGAACACAAAAATCGTGATCCTAACCATAACAATCCATGGAATCGTCCTCCTCTTCATGATCCAACGAATCCTATGGATGAATTTTACCTCCACCATAATGATTATCCAAATTATGTCTTGTCGGTAATCCCATTGGATGATCACAACTATGTTCCCTGGCGCAGATCCGTTGAAGTCTCCCTAATTGCCAAGAACAAGCTTGGATTTGTCATTGGAACCTGTTCCATCGACCGCATTGGGATCGCTGCAAAAACACAGCCTTCTCTTGACCTCTACATTCTATAAGTCAAGATATTGCTGAATCAAATCTGTATTCTTGGTCTACTAGCTAGGGTTATTTGTCTTGAATTAGAATCAAGATTCAATAAAGTTGATCGAACTACTCTTTTTCAAGTTTAGCGTGACCTAATTAAATTCCTTAGTTCAGGGAAATATTTCTGTTACTTCCTATTTCCTATTTTACCAAATACAAGAAACATTGAGATAAATATCATACGATGCTTGAGTCTAAAGTATGTATGCAACATCCCCGACCAAAGTGCATACGTCAGTTTGCATTCATATAATATTAATAGCATATGCATAGTATACTGGCATGACATATAGTGCATTTTTAAAAGTAATATTTATTTTCTAATTAAGTTTATTATATTTTTAAAAAAATTTAACTAAAAATTAATTAATAATTATTTCAGGGTAAAGTTTGTAGTAAAGAAGATTTGAGGGTAAAAATTGTAGTTTTTACAAAAAAAAATTGCCGACTTCGGTTTATAAGCCGACTAAGTTTCAATATATATTTATGAGGCATGTGTTCGTTATTTCACCTAAGCTACGTAAACAAAAAAAAAGAGGGAGGAGATCAAAATAAGAGAGGAAGTACAAGCGTGGTTTGGTAAGTTTTAATTAATTAATGGTTTATTTGGATTTCATTGATTTTTTCCAGATCTAGATCTATAGTTGATTTTGATTTGAAAATCAGTCGATTTATAGTTTTCAGAGGGTATTTTCGATATTGGATTTATATTTGGTAAAAGATTTCAGAGTAATTTTAGGATTTCGTTAAGGATATTAGGGAGCCCTTTGATCAAGTTTTTCAGCAAGGTTTGAACTAGAAAAATGTTTTTTCATATATATAGTTTATTGTTGTCAAGTTTTAAAGGATTTGGAATTATGCACAAGAAGTTATAATGCATACTGGCATTTCATTACATTTGGGGTTAGAGTTTGTAAGAGTAAATAGCCTAATTTGCATTGGGTTACATATATGAGCACCAATCTTAGATCGTGGTCAAGAACAAGGGGGAGAGATATAGTATCTGTCCTAAACAAGTGAGTATAGACCGGAGATTCAACCCTATGTGCTATATGGATATATATGCTATATGTGCTATATGGATATGTGTACTATATGAGTTATACGGATATATGTGTTATATGTGATAGCTCTAAAATTTCCAGAGTTGTTTGCACAGAAAGTATGTTAGCAGATGGCATATGATATATGATTACAAGATGCACTTGATTGCATAGCATTTTGCAATGAGATTTAAAAGGACATGTGACTGTCTTGCCCTGAATTTTTATACAGGACCTACGGGTCATACATGATCTACGGATCATACAGGACCTACGGGTCATACAGGATCTTCGGATCAAACAGGATCTACGGATCATACAGGACCTACGGGTCATAATGAGGAAATCTTAGGATTTCTTTCTTAAAGGGACCATAAGAGTCCATATACAGTAAACCCGGGGCAGATTCAGGCTTGAACAATTCACAGAATAATAAATGGGATACATCAGCATTTGCACTTGCATAGTAAATTCATATATGATATATATAATATGTATGTATATGTACATGGACTAAATGTTTGACTTTGTGTGAAATAATTGATGATGGTTTATATTCACTAAGTATGCGACTCACTTAAATCGCAAAATAATTTTTCAGGCTCAGCTAGAACTTATTGGCTTGTGTCTCTTTTAGAGGTCACATTCATACAAGTCGGCCAGCTGAAACTCAATGCAACCTTCTCCTCCTCATTTTGCATCATAGGCATATGGCTTGTAATAGAAATTAGAGTAACAGATGTTTTAGTATGAGAAGTAACAACATAGATATGTGTGTGCAACCTTTTATGGTTGGTAATGTTTGCTATATGCTTACATGGATAGTTGCTATATGTGCATTATCTGTTTATATAAGAAATAAGTTATTACAAAGCATACGTCATAGGGTATAAGGGTGTTACACTTAGTTTTTGGTATCAGAGCAGGGATATGATTCTTTAGGGGCATTCTGCACTCATAAGCATATGTAATTGACATTAGAGTTGCATTTAATTGAATAGGAACATGGAAATGCATGAGCATGATGCACCAAGGAGAGAAGGTTCAGCTGTGCCACATCAGTCTATAGGAGCATCTCATACACTACCACATGAGCATACATCTCATACACATGCACTGATAGAACAGGAAGTACAAGGACCAACTATGGGGTCTAGAGGCAGGAATTTCAAAGAGCTTCGTAAGTTGGGAGCAGTTGATTTCTATGGGACTACAGGTCCTGCAGAGGCTGAGACATGGCTTAAGAGAACAGAGAGAGTATTCGGTATGATGAGATGCACAGAAGAGGAAAGGTTTGATTTCTCAGTATCACTTCTACAGGGGGTGCTTTTGACTGGTGGGAAACTGTTTCACCTGCTACAGTACAATGTCCAGTTCTTACATGGGAAGATTTTCTCACTATTTTCAAATATAAGTATATGCCAGAAAGTATATTGAGATGCAAAGAAGAATGAGTTTTTATCTCTTAAGCAAGGAAATATGTCTGTGGCTGAGTATGAAGTTAAGTTTACCCAACTATCGCATTATGCAGCTGCCAATGTGGCAACAAAGAGAGATAGATGCAGGCATTTTTGAGGATGGATTGTCCTATAATATCCGAAGTAAGATTACGTCGTGGGATCTTCTTACTTTTACAAATTTGCATATTGCAACAATTAGAGCAGAGACACTGTTAAAGGAAAGACAAACATTCTTCCAAAAGCAAAAGAGGGAATCATTAGTTCATATGGGTGAGTCGAGTGGAAGGCCATCTAAGCGTTAGAGTTTTCCTCTCCAACACCAACATTTGGCAGAGGTGGCTCAAATAGTCAAAGAGGTGGACACACCTCGACTTTTGGACGTGGTGGTGATAGAGGACCAGGGATGACAGTACAAACACGACCTATGTGTACTTATTGTGGTCGATCTCATATGGGAGAGTGTCGAGTATTAACTGGAGGGTGTTTTACCTGTGGACAACAAGGTCACTTTTACAAAGAATGTCTAGTTAGATCGAAAACTGGAGGAGCAGCATCTGAAACAACTGTACAAAATGTTCAATCAGAAGCACCGATATGGAGTTATGGTAGAGGTCGTGGAAGAGGTCTGAACATGAATAACACTGCAAGTAGAGGAAGACCACAAACACAGGAATCTCGACCATAGGGTTAGGCTCGAGTTTTTTCTATGTCACAACAGGAAGCATCCAAAGCACCCGAGGTTATTACTGGTAAACTTTATTTACATGATCTTGAGATACATGCATTAATAGATTCACAATCCACGCATTCATTCATATCATCTACCATAGCATCTCAAGTGCATAAGAAACCTGAACCCTTAGATTACAGTTTAGGAGTACATACTCCCTTGGGGGAAATGTAAAGGTACCTACAGTATGTCGAGATAGTATAATACGAGTGAATACAGTAGAGTTACCAGCTGATCTGATCTTGCTATTCTTGTATGAGTTTGACGTTATTTTGGGCATGGACTGGTTGTCAAGACATTATGCTAAAGTAGATTGTTATACCAAAGAAGTAGTGATAGAATCGCCTGAGAAATCTAGAGTGATTTTCTATGGTGATAGACAAATGGTTCCCACTTGCCTAATATCTGCAACAACGACTTTTTGCATGATCAGAGAGGGATGTGAGGCATAACTGGCCCATGTAATAGACCGTACAGTTGAATGTGATGAGGTTGGAGATATTCTAGTTGTTAAAGATTTTTCAGATGTGTTTCCAAAGGATCTCTCCCAGGATTGCCACCTGATAGGGAGATAGAGTTTACTATGGACTTAATGTCAGGTACTGCACCGATTTCTATTCATCCATATCGCATGGCTCCACTGGAGTTACAGGAACTGAAGAAATAATTACAAGAGTTGTTAGATAAAGGGTTTATTATGGCTAGTGTATCACCTTGGGGTGCACCAGTTTTATTTGTTAAAAAGAAAGATGGTACCTTACGGCTGTGCATAGATTACAGAAAGTTGAATCAGGTGAAAGTGAAGAATAATTATCCATTGCCAAGAATAGATGATTTATTTGATCAACTTCAGGGTGCAAAGGTATTTTCAAAGATAGACCTTCGGTCAGGATATCATCAGTTAAAGATAGCTAAAGATGACATTACCAAGACAGCATTCAAGACTCGATATGGGCATTATGAGTTTCTGGTAATGCCATTTGGTTTGACTAATGCACCAGCAACATTCATGGCTTTAATGAACAAGGTGTTTCAACCTTTTCTAGACAGATTTGTGATCGTCTTTATTGATGATATATTGGTATATTCACGAAGTAAAGAGGAGCATGCTGATCATTTGTGTACCGTGCTACAAGTCTTGAGGGAAAAACAATTATATGCTAAATTGAGTAAGTGTGAATTCTGGTTGGATCATGTGGTATTTTTAGGACACATAGTATCTGGAAGGGGTATAGAGGTCGATCCTAAGAAGGTTGAAGCAGTGGTAAATTGGAAAGCACCAACTACAATTACAAAAGTTCGTAGTTTTCTTGGGATGGCTGGATAATACAGACGATTTGTTAAAGGAATCTCTATTATAGTTGCACCACTCACTAAATTGTTATGGAAGAATGCTCCATTCCATTGGAATGATGTATGCCAACAAAGCTTTGATGAGTTAAAGCATCGTCTGACTACAACACCAATATTGACAATTCCTACAGGTACAGGAGGGATTGTTGTTTACACTGATGCTTCATATCAAGGTCTTGGTTGTGTTTTGATGTTGAATGGAAAATTAATTGCTTATGCATCACGACAATTACGACCACATGAGGTTTCTTATTCTGTACATGATTTAGAGCTGGCAGCAGTAGTTTTTGCCCTAAAGATTTGGCGTCATTATCTATATGGAGAAACATTCCAAATCTTTACAAATCCTAAGAGTTTGAAGTATTTGATGAGCCAAAAGGAATTGAATATGCGGCAGAGGCGCTGGATGGAGCTACTGAAAGATTATGATTGTACAATCGAGTATCATCCGGGAAAGCCCAATGTTGTAGCAGATGCTTTGAGTAGAAAGTCCAGTAGTATGATGGCCAACATGCACATGACTTTATTGTCAGATTTGATTGCTTTGCGAGGTCTGAATGCTAGACTACAGTTTGACACATATGGAATACTAATTGCTACTTTGGAGATTCGGCCAATGTTGAGACAGAAAATTAAAGATGCACAAGTAAGAGATGAAAAGTTGGAAGAAATTATTGAACAGGTGCAACAAGGTAAAGATATGCCATTTGTTATTCAGGATGACACATTGATGTTTGGCACCAGATTATGTGTACCTGATGTTAATGATCTGAGATGGGAAATTTTAGATGAGGCACATAATGCATCATATGCTATGCACCCTGGCACAACAAAGATGTATCATACCTTAAGAAAACATTATTGGTGGCCAAGGATGAAGAAGGAGGTTGCTGAATTTGTTTCTAAATGTCTTACTTGTCAATAAGTCAAAGCAGAACACCAAGCACCTACAGGTATGTTGAAACCTTTATCTATTCCGGTCTGGAAATGGGAGCGGATTACGATGGATTTTGTTGTAGGATTACCCCGAACACAAAAGGGAAATGATGCTATCTGGGTAATTATTGATAGATTGACTAAGTCATCACATTTCTTGCCTATACGTTGGGGTTGTTCATTGGATCAATTGGCAGAGATATACATGAAGGAAATTGTCCGACTTCATGGAATACCAGTATCCATTGTATCAGATAGAGATCCTAGATTTACTTCTCATTTTTGGGAAAGTTTTCAAGCAGTTATGGGGACCAAATTGCATTTCAGTACGGCTTATCATCCTCAGACAAATGGGCAGTCAGAAAGGACTATACAAACCTTAGAAGAAATGCTTCGTGCTTGTGTTATTGAGTTTCAGGGTTCATGGGATAGGTATATTCCACTGATGGAATTTGCTTACAATAATCAATTTCACAGCAACATTGGGGTGGCACCATATGAGGCATTGTATGGAAGGAAATGTCGAAGTCCTTTATATTGGGATAAAGAGGGTGCAGAAATTTTAGAAGGGTCGGAGATTATACAAGATACAGTTGATAAGATCGATATTGTAAAGAACAAAATGAAGGCGGCACAAGACACACAAAAGAGCTATTTTGATCAGCATTGCAAGAAAATGGAATATCAGATTGGTGATAAAGTATTCTTACGAGTTTCTCCATAGAAAGGTGTCATGAGATTTGGTAACAAAGGAAAATTGAGTCCTCGGTATATTGGGCCATATGACATCATAGAGAAGGTGGGACCATTGGCATACAGATTAGCATTACCTTCAGAATTGGCTCAAATTCATAATGTCTTCCATGTTAGTATGTTACAACGGTATCAGTCTGATCTATCACATGTGCTAAAAGATTCAGAAGTACAACTTGCAGAGAATTTGAGCTACATAGAGGAACCAATCATGATAGTGGACTACAGAATCAAACAGTTACGGAATAGGGAAATTCCGATGGTTAAAGTGATTTGGACAAATCATGGTTTAGAGGAAACGACTTGGGAAACTAAGGATAAGATGAGAAAGTCATATCCGCATTTGTTTAATGGTAATTGATTCCCTATCATACTGCATCATATGAAGAGATAGCGAATTTTGAGGACAAAATTCTTATAGAGGGAGGGGGGATTGTAACATCCCCGACCAAAGTGCATACGTCATTTTGCATTCATATAATATTAATAGCATATGCATAGTATACTGGCATGACATATAGTGCATTTTTAAAAGTAATATTTATTTTCTAATTAAGTTTATTATATTTTAAAAAGTTCTTAACTAAAAGTTAATTAATAATTATTTCAGGGTAAAGTTTGTAGTAAAGAAGATATGAGGGTAAAAATTATAGTTTTTACAAAAAAAAAATTGCCGACTTCGGTTTTTAAGCCGACTAAGTTTCAATATATATTTATGAGGCATGTGTTCGTTCTTTCACCTAAGCTACGTAAACAAAAAAAGAGAGAGGGAGGAGATCAAAATAAGTGAGGAAGTTGGATTTCGATGTTTTGATTGTTGATTTGGTACAAGATCTCTTCTATTGGGTTTTAATCGTGAAGTACAAGCGTGGTTTGGTAAGTTTTAATTAGTTAATGGTTTATTTGGATTTCATTGATTTTTTTCCAGATCTAGATCTATAGTTGATTTTGATTTGAAAATCAGTCGATTTATAGTTTTCAGATGGTATTTTCGATATTGGATTTATATTTGGTAAAAGATTTCAGAGTAGTTTTAGGCTTTTGTTTTGTAAGGATATTAGGGAGCCCTTTGATCAAGTTTTTCAGCAAGGTTTGAACTAGAAAAATGTTCTTTCATATATATATAGTTTATTGTTGTCAAGTTTTAAAGGATTTGGAATTATGCACAAGAAGTTATAATGCATATTGGCATTTCATTACATTTGGTTTTGTAAGAGTAAATAGCCTAATTTGCATTGGGTTACATATAGGAGCACCAATCTTAGATCGTGGTCAAGAACAAGGGGGAGAGATATAGTATCTCCTAAATAGGTGAGTATAGACCGGAGATACAACCCTATGTGCTATATGTGCTATATGGATATATATGCTATATGTGCTATATGGATATGTGGACTATATGAGTTATATAGATATATGTGTTATATGTGATAGCTCTGAAATTTCCAGAGTTATTTGCACAGAAAGTATGTTAGTAGATGGCATATGATATATGATTACATGATGCACTTGATTGCATAGCATTTTGCATTGAGATTTAAAAGGACATGTGACTGTCTTGCCCTGAATTTGTATACAAGACTTACGGTTCATACAGGATCTACGGATCATACAGGACCTACGGGTCATACAGGATCTTCGGATCATACAAGATCTACGGATCATACAGGACCTACGGGTCATAATGAGGAAATCTTCAGATTTCTTTCTTAAAGGGACCATAAGAGTCCATGTACAGTAAACCCGGGGCAGATTCAGGCTTGAACAGTTCACAGAATAATAAATCGGATACATCAGCATTTGCACTTGCATAGTAAATTCATATATGATATATATAATATGTATGTATATGTAAATGGACTAAATGTTTGACTTTTTGTGAAATAATTGATGATGGTTTATATTCACTGAGTATGTGACTCGCGTAAATCGCAAAATAATTTTTCATGCTCAGCTAGAACTTATTGGCATGTGTCTCTTTTAGAGGTCACATTCATACAGGTCAGCCGGCTGAAGCTCAATGCAACCTTCTACTCCTCATTTTGCATCATAGGCATATGGCTTGTAATAGAAGTTAGAGTGACAGATGATTTAGTATGAGAAGTAACAACATAGATATGTGTGTGCAACCTTTTATGGTTGTTAATGTCTGCTATATGCTTACATGGATAGTTGTTATATGTGCATTTTCTGTTTATATAAGAAATAAGTTATTACAAAGCATACGTCATAGTGTATAAGGGTGTCACAATGTACTTGTGGTTCTATGCTATTGCTCGAAGTATTCTGGAGGATGAACTAGGGTTGAGCATCGGTTCAAAACCGAACCGAACTGACAAAAACCGAATCGAATCGAAAACCGAAATTCCATTTTAGGTGAACCGAAAATCGAACCGAATTGGTTCGGTTTGGTTTCGATTTTTTCGGTTTTAGATAAATAGAAGGTTATTCTTGGGAAAAATCGAATCAAACCGAAATTTAATCGAAACCTAAATTTGGAAAATTCATAAATCGAAAACCGAACAGAATAATATGGGTTTCGATTTCGATCGATTCGGCTTAAAATTTCATTTTGAACCGACCCATGCTTAGCCCTAGGATCAACATGTCATATAGTTTCTTATGGGTCTTGGAGACTCATTTTCTATCATTCGAAGAAATATTCTTATGCTCAATCCTCCTCCATCATTATTTGTTGCCTATCATATGGTTTTACAAGAAGAGTCTCAAAGATGTGTTCGAGTCTCTATAAATAACTCTATTGATGTTGATGCATACGCTCTTGCTGCTAATTCTGGTGGTAGAAACAATTCTAACTCTAACAGTTCTAGTGGAAATTCTAATGGGAAAAGCAATTCTACTATAAGTCTATAATAAAAACTCTAGTGGTAATTCTAATGGGAAAGGAGTTCGTAATCCTCATCTTTTTTGTGATCATTGCAAGCATATTGGTCACATGATATATAAATTTTGAAAATTGCATGGTTATCCACCTAATCATGTTCGTGGAGGTAAACTTAGTTCTAATGCTTCTACAAATGATAGTCAGACTGGTTCTACATCAAATTCATACTCTTTTGATGTTGGTTCTACTTCAACCACTCAAGAGTAGTTAATTAAAGCAGCTCATGGCACTCCTTAGCAAGCAATCTATTGAGACTTCTTCTTCAATAGATTCTTGTGCTTTTCTAGAAGGCACTAATGCTTCTTGCTTATTTTCTTCACAATAATTTCATGGCTAGATTCTTAACAGTGGCACCACTGACCATATGACCCCTCAATTGAATCTTTTACATGAGTCCAAACATCTTACATCTCAATCCTCTATAATTATGCCTAATGGAAACCAATCATATATCCATCATTTAGGTTCTACTCGAATTTCTTCTACTCTACATCTTGATAATGTGATGCATATTCCTAACTTTTGTTTCAATCTTCTTTCCATAAGAAAGCTTAGTAACAATATCAAGCTAATATTGTATTCATTCCTTATGCTTGTTATATCCAAGCCCTTTCCATGAAGAAGCCAATTGTGATTGGTAAAGAGGATCGGGGTCTTTATCTCACACTACCTATTGCACATGTTGATGTTCAAGATACACAATTTGTTGCTTCTCAAGATTCTTAAGTTTATTCTTGTACTTCTTATAAAAACAACATAGATATTTGGCATTGTCGTTATGGTCATGCTTCTTATGATGCTTTGAGACATGTACCATTTGTTTCTAAGCTTGGTAAGACTTCTTCCATTTGTAATTTTTGCCCACAAGCAAAATAACATTGCAAGCCTTTTCATTCTACCACTACTAATGAACATCAAATCTTTTTGACATTGTTCATGTAGATACATGGGGCCTTATAAATCTCCCACTTACAATGGCTTTCATTATTTTTTAACCTTAGTTGATGATTATACAAGGTGTACTTGGACTTTTTAATGTCCCATAAAATTAATGATTTAACCATACTTCAATCTTTTGTTTCCCTTGTTCAAACACAATTCCAATAAAAAATCAAAAGTCTTCTGCATAGATAATTCCCTTGATTTTTCTGATGCATTTGCTCAATTTTTCTATTCTAAATTTGGTATTATTCAGCAAACCTCTTGTGTTGAATCTCCTCAACATAACAGAGTTGTTGAAAGGAAGCATAAACACTTGCTTGAAGTTGCTAGAGCTTTGTTTTTTCAACCCAAAGTTTCTCATAGATTCTGGGACTTTGTATTCTGACCACCACCTATTTAATCAATTGCACTCCTTTGTCTTCTCTTCAATATAAAACCCCTTATGAGTTGCTCTTTCATAAACAACCATATCCCAATTTTCTTAAATCCTTTGTTTGTCTTGTTTTTATTCAAACCTTGAAAAGTGCTCCAGATAAATTTTCTCCAAGAGTTTCACATTGTGTATTTCTTGGATATTCTTTTGGTAAGAAAGCCTATATTGTGCTAGACTTCCATTCTAAGAAAATCTTTCACTCTCTTGATTTGATCTTTCATGAGCAACATTTTCCTTTTCATTATATTACCAATCTTGATTCCAACATTACTTTGCCACATGTGGCCAAAGATTATCCAAATCATACCATCTCTTCCAATTACACTCACTATTCTTGTCCTTCCACAAATCCATCTCAAAATTTATCTCTTCTCCTCCTGAACCACTACCGACCTCCTCTACTTTATCTCCTTCTTCTTCTATCCCAAATCCACCTCTTTTAAGGAAATCGAGCAGAATCACTACTAAACATGCCTACCTAAATGACTATCTTTGTAACTTTACACCTAATTCCTCTCATTCATTTTCCCTTATTACCACATACTCTATGCCTCCATCTCATTTTTCCCTTATATCCTCTCTATCATCTTAAATAACCTAGTATTTATCATGAAGTTGCTTAAGATTCTAATTAGATCCAAGCCATGAATAAAGAAATTTCTGCCTTACAAGACAATGATACATGTGAGTTAGTTTCTTTACCAAAAGGCAAGAAGACAGTGGGATGCAAGTGGGTAATTTGAGTAAAGCTCAAGTCAGATAGCACATTAGAGGGGTTTAAAGCTAGATTAGTGGAAAAGGGGTTCACTCAACAAGAAGGAATTGATTACCAATAAAAATTTTCACCTATGGTCAAAATGCCTACTATAAGAAGTATTATTTCAGTTGCTAGCTTCATCTAAGCATTGGACTCTACATCAGTTAAATGTTAATAATGCTTTTCTACATGGCATCTAGATAAAGAAGTTTATATGAAGGTGCTTGAGGGGCATAAACAATCCTCACAATTTGGCTTGTAGGCTTGAAAAATCCCTTTATGGGTTAAAACAAGCATCGAGAAAATGGCTTCATCGACTAACTATTGTTCTTATTTCTTTGGTGATAAATACTATTGTATTAAGTTTGTTATGTTGAGTATGAGAGAAACTACATTTACAACATCTTATATAAATATCAAAGCTTAACTTGTAATAAGTCAATTTTTCTCGGATTAATGAAATCTTAAACTCTCTTCTCTCCAATATGTTTTCTCTTACAACAAGATTAACAAAGTCTAACTTAAGTTCATCATCTCAAGTTTTCAAGCGGGGGCAAGTTTTGAACTTGCAATCTTTAAATCATGAGCCTAACAAGCATGATAGGCCTCAACTAACAAAGGAGAAGAACAATTCCTAGGATACAAACTGACACCATCTATTGTTGATTAATTCTATAATTACTTGTTGTTAAGAATATGAAAATGAAACCCTCTTTGTCTAAAAATGAGTATGCTTTCACCCCTTAAGAGAAGTAAGACCATTTTCATATAGTTATATTAGTTAGCATTCTAGTTGGAATTCTTATTCTTTAGCTATGATGATATTGTTTGATGTGGAATATATTGAGGTAATTCGTGTTAGTATTAGTTAGTGTTGTTAGTTGAAGGTTAGATTCGGCTCTTGTAGACCCCGAAGGGTAATAAAGACGATTGAGTAGACCCCGAAGGGTAATCTCGTGAGTAGACCCGAAGGTAATCTCGTTGGGTGTAGACCACAAGGGTAATCACCGCCGAATAGAGTTAGTTTATGCTAGCACAAGTTAAAACTTTAAAGCATAAACAAAACATGACTTGACTTGATATGACAACAAGTCACGGGATGAGATCCCGTTTTCCTTCAACGTTTATTGCCCCTATTAATATTCCAAGGGTATAACCACAATAACGTTGCGAGATAAAACGTTGCTATACAATGAACATGTGGCAAGCATGTATCATCATTGCATATATACGCACCTCGTTCTTCAATAAGTGTCTTGTAATTTGATGTGGAACACTCAAACACAATTCTCGTGATTTTATTGAACTCACAAAACCTCTCTAGAGAACAACTTCTCGAACTCCAAAAAGAGAGGCGTCCAACCTCTATTTATAGGCAAGAGGATGGGCGGTTAAGGAAAGAGAAATGGAAGTTATTTAGTTGAGAAATTTAAGGAGAAAAACAAGGAGGATTATTAGGAAGTTTATTATAACCAACTTGGTAACTTCCCTCAACAAACTTTCAAAATTCAAATCCATCCTTATCCAAAACTCAAGGCAAAAACCCCAAAATGGCCCATGAGGCGCGCGGCCCAAATCCAAGACGAGCTAGCTTCGAGCTAGCTTGTCGCGCCCACACTCTCGAGACATGAAATGTGTATCTCGTCTCCACGAGGCTTGGTGATGCTTCCGCGAAGCCAAAAGGTCAACGCCCTAGCTCAAACCAAGCTAAAACCAAAAACAGCTCATAACTTGAGCTAACTTAAAACCAATGTTCTAAGCTTTGGTTAGCTCTCAAATTTTGCCACATAGTCCTTGAGCTTCATTTCTCAATCTAGGAATCATAACATATCCAATCAATTGCATAAACATAGCCACAAACGCAAGTCAACCAAAACAGCGCCATAGGCGCGCCCAACCTTGTCGCGGCTGTGGTGTGCGCGCGTCGATGCATCGGCGCGCTTGCGCTGGTGCCTCGGCACTTGGCGCGTGCGCACTGGTGCGTCTTGGTGTGCCACATCGACGCTTGGTACCCGACGATCTTGAGGTTCAAGTCAGCCCCGCACCGTGGTCATCCCTCAGGCCGAGAACCTCAAAACCGGTTCTATCGATCAAGGCGCGCCTCTAGCGTCCTTGCATCGATGCCACCTATGATTCCTCCAACTCTTTCAACCCTTGGAAATACTATTTAGGTTGATCACTAGTCCGTGCCTCCCGCACGCCCCAAGCCTAAGCGATACCCTTAGTAGTTCCCACACTTATCGATTCATGACTCACACCAAATGGATTGATGACTTTCACAAATCACCAACATTCCTCCCCCATTTGTGCTACGTCATAAACTTGAACTTTTATGAAACAAACTCTATGTATTGAAATAAATGTCCGTAGACTTGAATTTATAACTTGTAAAAATTATAATCATGCACTAAAGAATCGTGGTGCTTCTACGAATTGAACCACATCAACTTGTCCAAGTACACGTCGTAAGAATTACACATGAGTTTCTTAGCGTATACGTGTTATCCTTGACGCATTTGTAAAGGCTCTTTCGTCCCATATCTTCTCACATATGCTTTAGTCGAGTAATCCTTGGACTCTAACTTGGAAGAAGCCTTACACTTCCACATATGCATAGTTGAGTTTTCTAACGTGCCCTACATAGCAATTTCCAAAAACTCATTAATGAAAACTTGTTTCAAAACTGGTTTCATGTAGGCTTAAAGCAAATACCTTGATGGGAATTTTAGTATGCTCTCCAACTCCATGACTTTGGCTTTCCTCATTGAATTCAGCCCACACCTTTCGATGAGGGGGAATTGGGTGTCCAAATCTTAGAGTTGTAAGGATTTTAACCCCATCCCTCGCGATGCCTGATACGCTGGTTTTAGTACAGCGTAATTATGTATTTTTATTAGGATTTTTTAGTGTTTTAGGCTAGATTAGGGTGTTTATTTGTAATATCAGTAAAGCCTACAGATGAAGATTTTGAAGACAGAGATCCGAGTTCAAGCTGAAGACCCGCTTTACAACGGTTGCTAAGGAATACAAGATTGAAGATCTTACGACGAAGAAGACCTGCGCCCTCGGGTATGGAGCCGAGACCGCAGGTGAAGTGAAGATTCGAGAGGTTCGAAGAAAGCAAGACCCGCGACCGCGGGTCGTGACCAGAGACTGCGGGAGATCTGAATCCGGGGCGCCGAAAGTTTACTGAGACCCGCGATCGCGGGTTCTGACCCGCGCTCACGGGTTGGCTATGACCGCGTCGACTGCATTTCGTTTTATTTTATCTTTATTATATTATTATATCTTAAGGTTATTTCGGTTGTTTTCTAGTTTTAAGCCTAGTTTTTATATTCAGTTTGAGAGCATACTTTTGGAGACTAGTTTTTAGTTTAACCTAGTTTTATTTTTGTTATTATGGAGAACTAATCTTCCTTGGAGTTTGTTCTGTCAAGGAAGCCTTTTTATTGAATTCGTGAGATTTTGGTAACTTTTCTATCCTTTGGTTGATATCAAAACTCTTGTTTTAATTCCATGATCTATGTTTGATTTTATGAGCCTGATCAACTTGTTTGATTGACTTAGATCTACTATTTGGATTAGGTTTGATTGTTCTCTGTGCGATCTTATTTGTCCTTGAAACAACTCTTTTCCAGGACCATGGACTGGAATTGAGAAAGAGTGTTTGATGATTATTTTATGCATGAGACTCGTTGTTTGATTGCATTATTTGATTTCCTATTATCCTTAATACTTTGCATGATTTGAATTAAGCGTCCTTGTTCATATCATAGTTTCGCTTGGACCGTGAACAACCGGAAATCTTTTATAAGGATTGGAATTAACCTAGGATTTATAGAAAAGTGGATGAATCGATGATCGAAGGATTAAAAAGGTGGAATTGATTGAATGAACTCTGCTTTCCTTTATATTGAATTGAAACCTAATTCTGTTTGCTTGCTTAAACCCCAAAACCCTTGCTTTTGTTCTTTGTCGATTGTTCAGAATACCGATTCTCTTGGGTTCGATCCCTTACTTGCATGCTATACTTGGTTTGTAATTTAGGGTAATTTATTTTTGATCTCAGCAGAACGACTTTAGTCGAGCCAATGCCTTAGACACCAAACCTTTTGTCAAACTCTTGGTAAGTGATCGGCAAAGTTATTGTGTGTACGAACAAAGACAACCGAGATGACTCCATGGGTGATCAATTCTCTAATGGAACTATGCCTCACACCAAGGTGTCTTGACTTCCCATTATACACATGGCTATAGGCCTTTGCCAACGTTCTTTGACTATCACAAAAGATAACAATGGGGGAAATCGCCTTTGGCCACAAGGGGATCTCACTCACGAGATTCATAAGCCATTCCGCCTCCTTGCCCACCGAGGCAAGAGCAACGAACTCCGATTCCATTTTCGAAGTCGTTATGCAAGATTGCTTCTTGGATGCCCAAGAAATTACGCCACCACCCAATAGGAATACCCAACCACTTGTCGACGAGTGGTCTTCCATATTGGCGATCCAACTTGCATCGGTATAACCTTCTAAAATAGAAGGATTACCCATGTATACAATACCATAAGTCATTGTTCCTTTCAAATACCGAAGCACTCTCCTTAGAGCGTTCCAAATGACTAGCACTTGGTCGACTTGTGTAGCGACTTAATTTGCCCACGGCATATGCTATGTCGGGGCGTGTACTCGTCATTGCATACATCAAGCACCCTATAAATTGCGAATACTCAAGTTGTGACATTGGTTCTCCTAGGTTAAGAAGAAGTTTGTCACTAGGATCCATAGGCGTACTCATCGGCGTGGATTTATCACAATTAAATCGTTTCACCACTTTCTCGATGTAATGGGATTGTGTTTGGGTCAAGCCCCTACGATCCCTCACTATCTTAATTCCTAAGATCACATTGGCCTCTCCAAGATCCTTCATGGAGAACTTAGTAGACAAGAATTCTTTTGTCTTATCCACTATCATTTGGTTTGTACCAAATATAAGCATGTCATCAACATATAGACAAATTATAACTCCTTGACCAGAATTATCAAACTTGCTATATACACACTTATCTGCTTGATTTATCTTGAAACCATTGGCCAAGATTACTTCATCAAACTTATTATGCCATTGTTTAGGCGCTTGCTTAAGTCCATAAAGAGATTTGATCAAATGACATACCTTATGTTCTTGTCCTTCCACTACGAATCCTTCGGGTTGCTTCATGTAAACCTCTTCATCCAAGTCTCCATTGAGGAACACCGTCTTCACGTCCATTTGATGGATGACAAGACCATGAATGCTTGCTAAGGAAATCAAGAGTCTTATCGTGGTGATTCTTGCCACGGGGGCATAGGTATCAAAATAATCGACACCCTCCTTTTGTCTAAAGCCTTGGATAACCAATCGAGCCTTAAACTTGTCAATGGACCCATCGGCCTTCATCTTCCTTTTGAAGATCCATTTACACCCTAATGACTTACATCCGGGTGGAAGGTCCGACAACTCCTATGTGTTGTTGCCAACAATGGAATCCATCTCATCTTGGATTGCTTCTTTCCAAAATGAAACATCTTGAGAAGTCATGGCCTCGTTGAAGGTCTTAGGATCCTCATCCATATGAAAATAGTAAATTCTTTGATCCTCATTTTCTCTAGATCCTTCAACCAAGAACATCTCAAAGACGGGCTCACGAGACATTTGTCCCTCCGCAAGTGGTTTGTGCACTCGCTGCCGCTTATGCAATCGAGCCCTTGGCGTAGACGCACCGGCGCCTCTCGTGCCAAGCAACGCTACGGTTTCATCCTCGTCGTCACTAGGCGCGCCGACATCATCATCCTTGATCCCCGCAGCCTTGCGCTTTGGCGATCTCGATTCCTCACTCGGGTTCGATCCTTCGAGCATGGGCGTCATGCCGGTGTCGTCACCACTCGACGTTAAGGGCGCGCCTTGCGACGCCCCTTCGGACGTGCCTTGTGTCGCGCCTTGTGGCGCGGCGGCACGAGACATGAACCGAGTGATTCTCGGTCCAAGCGCCGAAGTTGGCTCTTCCTCGGTTTCCATTGGATCCGAGGATGGGTCGATTTCTTCTTGGTCCTTTTCTCTAGGCCTTGGACAACATCTAGTCTCATCAAATATTGCATCACGCGATTCTATCACGGTATTAACCGAAATTGCATGATTGGGCTCTATCAAAATGAACCTATAGGCCTTAGAGTTATTAGCATATCCAATAAAGATGCACTCAACACCCCTATCTCCCAATGTCTTACGCTTAGGGTCCATTAGTCTAACGACCGCACGACATCCCCATATACGAAGATGATCAAGACGAGGTTTCTTTTTGAACCACAACTCGTAAGGTGATTGACGATCTCTCTTGCTAGGCACTTTATTCAAAATAAAGTTGGTCGTAAGCATCGCCTCACCCCAAAACGAGTTCTTTAACCCGGAGTAAGACAACATGGCCTTTACCATGTCCTTAAGCACACGGTTTTTCCGTTCCGCCACCCCATTTTGTTGAGGGGTATATGGAGTCGTTGTCTCATGGATTATACCACAAGACTCAAAATACTCCTTGTCCATATATTCACCACCACTATCGGTTCGTAGTCTTTTGATCTTATGACCGGTTTGCAATTCTACTTCGGTTTTATATGCCTTGAATCTATCAAGTGCCTCACTCTTAGAATGAATAAGATAGATATAGCAATACCTTGATTAGTCATCAATAAACGTTATGTAATAACGCTTTTGACCCAACGATGTCGTTGCATGCAAATCCCCCAAGTCCGAATGGACTAGCCCTAGGACTCCTTCCTCTCTTTCAATCCTTTTGAAAGGAAGCCTTGTTATCTTGGTTAGCAAGCACATTTTGCACTTTTCTTTTGTAGGTTCAAAGTTAGGAATAACTTGATCCTTTTCCATATCCACCATGCGTTTCATGTGGACATGCCCTAACCTTGCATGCTATAGATCATAAACTGAATCATTTGACACCACCATGTAATCATACATAACTTTATTATTATTGATTACATTAAGTAGGAACATATTGTTCTTATAGTGGCCAAAGCCTACAAATATTCATGCCCTACTTATAACAAGACGATCAACCTCAAAGACCAATCGATATCCTAACTTATTCAATACACCACCACTTACAACATTCTTTCTAATGTTGGGTGCGTATAATACATTATGTAGAATAAGTTCCTTCCCACTTGTAAAGTGTAGAAGCACGTCTCCCTTCCCTAAGATTGGAGTCGTTGACTCGTTTCCCATGTAGAGAACTAAACCATCCTCCACATCCTTCATGTGCTTGAACCATCTTTTGTCCATGCACACATGTGTGGTGGCTCCCGAGTCAAGCCACCAATTTAGATTCTCATCCTTCAAGACAAGACATTCATCAATTTTAGATACACTAAACAATGAATCGTTTTTAGATAAACAAAATTCCATTGGCTTACCTTGCTCGTGGCTTGCGCCCGAGCCCGACTTAGGCATAGGCGCGCCCTTGTCCTTATGCACAGGTTTGGCATCGCAATCCCGATTCATGTGACCAACCTTGCCACAATTCCAGCATGTTCCTTTAGGCTTTTCCTTAGAACCACGCTTCTCGCCTTTGCTTATTTTACCACCCTTGGACCGCTTGGACCACTTAGCGCCCTTGGCGCCTTTGCCCTTGCGTTTAGCCGCCTCTATGGTATTAACCGAATGGGCGGTCTTGTCCTCATTCTTCTTCCCTTTATCGTTCGTTTTGAACTCTTCCTCAATCCGAAGATGAGAGCCAAGTTGGACAAGATTCATGTCCTCCTTGGAATGTTTGAGAAGATGTTTTGCCTCTTTCCATGAAGGAGGCAACTTATCCACTATGGATGAGACGGCGTAATTCTCGTCCATAGCAATTCCATGTTGGGTAAGTTGACCCAATATGCGTACCAATTCATGGTATTGATCCATCACCGGTCTAGACTCCACCATCTTATAATTGTTGAAGTTAGATACTAGGAACTTCTTAGACGAAGCATCTTCGGCCAAATATTTCCCTTTGAGTGCCTCCCACAAACTACGAGCGGACTCGTAACTTTGATACACATCGAAGAGGGAGTCCGCCATTCCATTTAGGATATGACCACGACATATATAATCGTCGTTTTCCCATTTCCCATAAAGCCTATGTTCGAGCGCTATGGCTTTCCTTTCTTTGGCTTGTTCCTCGGTCTCTTCATCGACCGCGTCCAGTATGGGGGTGGTATCTCTGGGCACGGCGTTGTAAGCACGTACACCACTTTCAAAGAAGTAAGCAAGAAATGCATCTTCTTTTTCCATCGGCGGAAATCCAGCCCCTCAAACTTTTCAAGTTTCACAAACTTAGAGGCCATCTCCTTGATCGATGACTCACTCGTTTTTGCCATTATTAATCACCTTGCAAGTCACAAAACAACAAAAACTAAAACAATAAATAAACGTTGAAGATTGTTAGTTTTAGTTAGTGTTGTTAGTTGAAGGTTAGATTTGGCTCTTGTAGACCCCGAAGGGTAATCAAGACGATTGAGTAGACCCCGAAGGGTAATCTCGTGAGTAGACCCGAAGGTAGTCTCGTTGGGTGTAGAACACAAGCGTAATCACCGCCGAATAGAGTTAGTTTATGTTAGCACAAGTTAAAACTTTAAAGCATAAACAAAACATGACTTGACTTGATATGACAACGAGTCACGGGATGAGATCCCGTTTTCCTTCAATGTTTATTGCCCCTATTAATATGTCAAGGGTATAACCACAATAACGTTGCGAAATAAAACGTTGCTATACAATGAACATGTGGCAAGCATGTATCATCATTGCATATATACGCACCTCGTTCTTCAATAAGTGTCTTGTAATTTGATATGGAACACTCAAACACAATTCTCGTGATTTTATTGAACTCACGAAACCTCTCTAGAGAACAACTTCTCGAACTCCCAAAAGAGAGGCATCCAAGCTCTATTTATAGGCAAGAGGATGGGCGGTTAAGCAAAGAGAAATGGAAGTTATTTAGTTGAGAAATTTAAGGAGAAAAACAAGGAGGATTAATAGGAAGTTTGTTATAACCAACTTGGTAACTTCCCTCAACAAACTTTCAAAATTCAAATCCATCCTTATCCCAAACTCAAGGCAAAAAGCACAAAATGGGCCATGAGGCGCACGACCCAAATCCAAGGGGAGCTAGCTTCGAGCTAGCTTGTCGCTCCCACACTCTCGAGACATGAAATGTGTATCTCGTCTCCATGAGGCTTGATGATGCTTCCGCGAAGCCAAAAGGTCAACGCCCTAGCTCAAACCAAGCTAAAACCAAAAACAGCTCATAACTTGAGCTAGCTTAAAACCGATGTTCTAAGCTTTGGTTAGCTCTCAAATTTTGCCACATAGTCCTTGAGCTTCATTTCTAAATCTAGGAATCATAACATAGCCAATCAATTGCATAAACATAGCCACACACGCAAGTCAACCAAAACAGCGTCATAAGCGCGCCCAGCCTTACTGCGGCTGTCGTGTGCGCGCGTCGCTGCATCGGCGCGCCTACGCTGGTGCCTCGGCACTTGACGCGTGCGCGCTGGTGCGTCTCGGCGTGCCACGCCAACGCTTGGTGCCCGACGATCTCGAGGTTCAAGTCGGCCCCGCACCGTGGCCAGCCCTTAGGCCGAGAACCTCAAAACCGGTTCTATCGATCAAGGCGCGCCTCTAGCGTCCTTGCATCGATGCCACCTATGATTCCTCCAACTCTTTCAACCCTTGGAAATACTATTTAGGCCGATCACTAGGCCGTGCCTCCCGCACGCCCCAAGCCTAAGCGATACCCTTAGTAGTTCCCACACTTATCCATTCATGACTCACACCAAATGGATTGATGACTTTCACAAATCACCAATTCGGAGTTAGGCCCTTAGATCGAGGGAAGATGTTCTTTGTGATAACAATTAATTCATTTCTTTTTCTTATTATCCATATTAGGCAATTGTCATTACATTGAAGTTCAGATGCTCCTTCTCAAAATAAGAATCTGACTAGGAACTATAAATCTTTATTGGAAACCATAAGAGATGGGAGAGGGAGTGGCTCTTTTAGACATTGAATTTCCTCACAATAATTTTGTTCTTCATAGGTTCGGAAGGTGATGAAATTGTTTTCATACCTCCGCACATTGAGTGGATTAAAAGGTATAATTAAGAGAGAGTTGTTTGTGTAAAGGATCTTGCCTTTCATTGAAAACTTAGAAGAGTTTAAATACAAGAAACTTGAGATACCAAGAGATCTTATCTTTCTTGATATCCAAGATAGAAATAATAAGATAAAAATATCTAGAATATAATATACAAATATGGTTATATCCTAATACCCCCCCCCCCCCACAAGCTCATGGAGGATTACAAACATGAAGCTTGGATCTCAACTGTAGAAACCGAGCAGTGCCAATGGCCTTGGAAAAAATGCCAGCGGTCTGATCATGAGCCCTGACATGTCGAACAATAAGAGAACCATCTTCAACTTGTTCACGAACAAAGTAATAATCAATCTTGATGTGTTTGGAGCGTTGATGGAAAACAGGATTAGTAGACATATAAGTGGCACTCAGATTGTCATATAGAATAATAGGTGGATGATGAAGAGGAGCTTGAAGCTCATAAAGTAACTGCTGAATCCAAATTAACTCAGTAGAAGTGAAATCTATGCCTTGTATTCAGCTTCAGTGCTGGATTTTGCAACAACATGTTGCTTCTTAGATGACCAGCTAATGAGATTGCCACCATAATAAATAGCAAAACCATGCTGAGAACGACAATCATCACCATCAGAAGCCCAACCAGCATCACAATAAGCAATCGACCTATTATCAACAGATGGTCGAATAACTAAACCAGCCGAGAGTGACCCCTTCAAATACCGTAAAATACGCTTGACAGCAGACCAGTGAGACTCAGTAGGAGAATGCATATACTGACAAACTCGATTAACAGAATAAGATATCTCAGGTCGAGTAATAGTAGCATACTATAATGCCCCAACAATACTACGATAGAGAGAAGGGTCATCTAAAGGATCACCTGAGCGTTGTAAACGAGAAGCCGGTTCAGCAAGAGACGAAATCGGCTTAGCATCACACATTTTTCTTCAAGCCAATAAGTCCCAAATGTATTTCTGTTGTGACAGAATGACGTGATCAGGTCCACGGGTAACCTCCAAGCGAAGGAAATAATGTAAAGGGCCAAGATCTCGTAATGAGAAAGCACGATCCAAGAGCTGAATAAATCGATCAATATCAACAAGAATTGACCCTGTAATCAGAAGATCATCTAAATAGACCAGAATGTAGAGAACTGAAGAACTACGCCGACGAACAAATAAAGACGTGTCTGATCGGCAAGCACGAAAGCCATGACCAAGTAGAAATTGGCGCAGTTTTGTAAACCAGGCCCGCGGTGCCTGTTTGAGCCCATACAAAGCTTTCTTGAGTAAACAGACATGATCGAGTCTAGTCTGATCAACAAACCCTAGGGGTTGAGACATATACACCTGCTCAGAAAGATCTCCATTGAGGAAAGCATTATTAATATCAACTTGCCGGATTGACCAGGAATGATGTAAGGCAATAGAAAGAACAATGCGAATAGTGGTAGGTTTAATAACAGGACTAAAGGTGTCAAAATAATCAATACCCTCCTCCTGATTATAACCTTTTGCCACCAAACGCGCTTTGTAGCACTCAATAAAACCATCAGCCTTTCATTTAATCATCTACACCCACTTACACCCAACAATGTTAGAATTACAAGGGCGAGGGACAATTGTCAAAGTCCCATTACGTAAAAGGGCATCATATTCATTTTGCATAACATTCTGCCATTCAGGGAGCTTAGAGGCTTGACCAAAATTTTTAGGTTCAACAAAAGGGTCATTGGAGACAGGTAATGGATGTTTTGTGGAGGAAAGAGCTTTAGGTTTCAGGCTGTTTGTTTTGGAACGAGTGACCATTTGATGTGTAGTATTTTCAACAGGCCTAAAATAAGAAGGTATAGAAGAAGTAGGAGGAGAAGATGAATTACCTGAATCTGTAGAGGAAGCCGGAACGGAGGCACTAGCCAAAGGCCGAGAAGAAGGGTCAACCATTTGATCGGGTTGTGATGTTGGATGAGCTGGCGAGGGTGAAAGCGGCTGCATGGCAGCAATTGGTGACGTCGGAGTTGTAGGTGGTGTAGCCAAGGGTGTCGGGGACGTCAAGCATGGCGGGGAAGAGGGCTGGGCAGGCGACGTCGATGTTGTTAAAGGAAGCTGCAACGGCCATGGAGAAGACGCAAGGCGCAAAAGTGAGGCAGGCGGCTCAGAAACAGATTCTGACAATTGTTCCGGATATTTAGCATGGAGAGAGTATGAAAAAATTGTTTCATCAAAAATGACATGACGCGCTATGTAGACTCGATTTGTGGGGACATTTAGACATAGATAACCCTTGTGTTTAGAACTATATCCAATAAAAATGCAAGGAGAACACCGGAACTCAAGTTTGTTCGCAGTGTAAGGACGAAGAAAGGGATAACTGTAATAACCGTGGTTTTTGAGGATATTTTTGAATTTTTATCGGATATCGTTTTAACCTCCTTGGTCCGTTTTAACGCTTAATCCAATACTTTTGTTGGAAATTAAATCCTAGAAAATTGTTGGTGATATCCTAAAATCACAAAGAAATGATTTTATGGATTGGTGTGAATTCTAGGATTTTTCAGTGGAAAAAGAATATTTATTGGATAAGCCGTCTTTTTAATTATGTATTGTAAAGGATTTAAAATACGAAACAGAGGCCTTAAAAATTGAAGGTAGCGTGATAAAATCATGAAAAATTGGTTTTATTGGTCTACATAATTTACGGGACGTTTTTCGTTTAGTGAGTTTTTTCACCCGAGGTACATAATTTTACCGCTTTAACGCGAGTCCCGTTCCGAGACGGGAAATTCCATTAGGCCGGCATTTCTTTGCTTAATTGAGAAGGAAGTGGTGATGAGAATCCACCCACGGCATATCTCTCTGCCTAGTCAAAGTTTATGAATTACATTTGAAAACAAAAGCAAGAGGAGGGTCGGATAAGGACGGAACGAACGGACTCGGTGAAAGAATTCAGCTTCACCGTCGGCCTTCTCCTCCGTCACCCGCCACTTCCCAGCCGCCTTCCACCATCTCATCTCTTCTTCATTCCAGTGGGCTGGTGCAGCTGAACTGAACCAGCGAGATATCAGGCGGAACGAAGGACTAGGGAGGAAAGAATTCACCGCCGGTCTTCTTTGCCTCGCCAAAGTGACGCCGTCGGCGACCGTTGGCTTGTCCGACCACTAACCACCATGAGAACCACCGTCGGGCAACGGCCAGCCACCCTCGAGCTCGGGGATCGAGCCACTATCGAGCCAAACGAGCCATGGGCTCGAGTGAAGGTATATACGATCGAAATTAATTAGCGGTTTGATTACGGAGCCACCGTAAGGGCCTTTCGGTCCCGCTTTGCTAAGTAAATTTATGGTTTTTATAATCTTGACGTTGATACGGTCCCACAGGTTTAGACCGCTCGAGCAACGGACGTCAGGATCTACAGTTATAGCGAATACAAGTTTTGGATACCGATTGGCAGGTAAAGGACTTCGGTTAATTACTCGGGATTCGTTGTTAATCCGTTTAATCCGAGATTTGGTAATCTTTAAGAACTATTGCTAATGAACAATTTTTATTTAGAAAATTGTTCCAAAAGTGAAGCGGATAATTAGTTATAATTCCGCCAAGATGGCTCCTTGAAGCATTATAACTAAGGATTTATTATATATCGATATTCGGAAATTAAATCGTTTATCGATTAGGAAGTTGTAGGAGTTGAGAATACAACTAAGAATTGTTTCTGTAAGCTCGTTGCTGAGAAATCCTTTTGTTATATTTGTCAGAAGGATGATAAAGATTACTGTTGGAATTGCTAAGGACGTTGAGCACGCCTTCTAAGGCAAGTGGACGATTCTCTCTTGCGTTATTGTTATTAAATGAGGAATTGGATCCCATTTAATATTTGCATTGGGAATAACTTGTATGATTAATAAAATATGATAGGTTGTTATATTTGTTAGAAATAATGACCATGTTGTTTATTCAGTTTTGCGATAGAACTGGATTTAGGTCCGTTATGTGTGACCTTGTATGCTGTCTCACGCTGAGACATTGTTATTGAATTAAGGTAGTTTCAGGGAGGGAACGTGGTTCCATATCCTCTCTTTAAAACAGTATTACATTAGGAGGGGCCTAATCCTAATGGCGGGTCATGACTCTTCCCCTACTCTTCGTGTGAGAGGGTTGATGCGCACTCTAGCTAAGTGCAATTGGCGGTGCAGTGTAGACGACAGGGTAATAGGCCTCTCTGATCTCTACCTCACCATATGCAAATGAGAGATCCAGGATAGCTTAAGTCCTGTGATCATGGTATAGGGTAGATGACCATGGATGAAATACTCCGATGATCTCTACGGTGCCAAATATTTCGGCAGTAGTTCGAGCCGATTATGAATCACCAACCTGTTTGTGAAAAGTTTTGAAAGTAATACAAGATAAGTGCGTTAGGCACATTAATATACCTGAATGGTTCGTCCAGTCGGAAAGCCATTCTTGCTCCCGGTTATGAATGATTCTTAATCAAACTTTGGTTAAGTCAATCTGATTAGTCAATGGAGGCTTTTCAAATTGTGATGTGATTAATATGAATTCCCAACAATTGTTCATGTTTCGTGAAGGAAACCACAAGCGGTGGTGTTCTCTCTCTTGATTATGCGAGTCTCCTTCTTATTTTCTATAAGACTGCTAACTGTTGGATCATAATCTGAGTCTATTCGGATTTTGATGCCAATATGTTTAGTTACAACCATAAGAACCAAGTTAGATTCTCCTCTTGCTTAGTCTATCATTAGACTAACCCGTCCATTTTCTTTTCTTTCATATGGTCGGCTGGTGTCCACCGTTGTATACGACACATCAGGTATTCCGTGGAAGTTGATTCAAGAGGCAGATTTAGAGGTTTGAAGCTCCAGAAGTTGAAGAAAGGTTTCCAATGGCTATACTTGAGTGAAGATCATGGTTGAACTACTTCAAAGCGAAGCTGAGTTTCAGAAATAAGAATGTAAGGAAGACTTGATGAAGATTTTGTTTAAATAGAAGGTTGTTCTATTTATTTACTAATTCTTTTTAAGTTAAGGTTTGTATAAGACCTTTTATTCTCTTTTCCGCTGTAAAGTGTTACTTAATTTTGTTAGGTTTTAAATGGTTTCATTTACCTTGTTCTAGTTGTTCAGTCAGTTTAAAGCCTTGGGTAGCTTCGGTTTAGTTTTAATTGGGGTTACTAGCGGTAATACCTCCAGGGTAGGAAGGGGGTGTTACAATAACATAAGCAACCAAAGCTTTTGAGAAATTTGTAATCATGGATTTTGTTATATAGAACCTCAAAAGGAGATTTAAAATTTAGAATGGAGGTTAAGGTTCTATTGTGAAGATAAACATCAGTGTGAAAAGCATGTTCCCAAAACAAGGTAGGCAATTTAGCATGGGAGAGAAGAGCCAAACCTTTCTCTACAATAGTGCGATGACGATGTTCAGCCGCACCATTTTGGGATTGTGTATGGGGAAATGAAACCCGATGGATAATACCCTGATATTGTAAAAATTGAGAAACATTCCTGTACTCACCACCCCAATCAGATTGAAACTGTTTAATTTTGGTGGAAAACTGAGTTTCAACCATTGTTTTGAATAGTTGAAAAGTGGAGAGAACTTGTGATTTTTGAGACAAGAAATAAATCCATACAAACTTGGTACAGTCATCAACCAACGAATATGAGAAAATAGGAATTGCCATTAAATGAGGAAACCGGGGCAGGACCCCAAACATCTGAGTATATTAATTCAAAGGGAGACAAACTAGAAGAATGACTACTAGGTAGAGAAAATCTGTGACTTTTCCCTAACTGACATGACTTACAAATGTGTTTTAAATTATGCAAAGAGACAGGTAATTGAAACCTAGACACTAGACGACGAAAAACTGACTCATGGGGATGACCAAAGCGCTCATGCCATATTTGAAGGGTTGTCTTTTCTCCAAGGTAGGATCAAGGTGGGTCCGAAGGTGGCGGTCGAGGATCAATCAAGTGGTATAGCACATTCTCATCGGTTCCTTTGAGGAGTGTTCGTCCCTGCTTGTCCTTCACAAAACAACAGGTAGGATAACAAACCATGTAAGCATCATTATCTTTGGTCAATTGAGAAACAGTAATTAAATTTTTTGGTAATTTGAGGAACAAAAAGAATATTATGAAGTTGAACTGGTTTAGGAGTGGCAGGTAATGAAGTTTTGCCCAAATGCGTAATGGGAAGAGACATACCATTGCCTACTTGTAAGCCATCATTGCTAGTGTAATCAGAATGCACAGAAAGATTACCGAAATCAAAAGTAACATGATTTGTGGAACCGGAATCAAAACACCAATTGGGATCCATCAAAGCGGACGGTTGTTGGCAAATATAATAATTTTGTCTAGGTGGTGGAGCATTAAATTGCTGCATATTGAGCTGCCGGTGTGAATAATAGCTTTGAGAAGCCCCTTCACCGTAAGAACGTGACAAATTTGCACGGCCACCACACCCACCTCGGCTGCCACGACCGCCCCCTCTACTATTGTAATTAGGGTTGTTGGCGGAAAATCGGAGAGATTCGAGCGTTGCCAACAATTGATGGCTTCATGACCAAGCTTAGAGCAGATCTGACAAGTAGGTCGACCCAAATTGCCCGAGTCAGGTGCTGCATGACTTCAATTTGACGAGGACGAGCCACGCGATTGACGACTCACTATGTTCGTCGATAGAGAGGAATTCGAGACAACTTACAACGAAGCATTGATACTCTCTTCTTCACGCAGCAGTAAGCCCAGCAACTCATCAGATGAAACAGGTTCTTTTTGCATATTGAAGGACGTCATGAAAGCAGCATAAGAGGAGTCGAGACCCTTTAAGATACATTCGACAAAATCAGTATCAGATACGATATAGTTGCACTCGGCTAGGGCATCGAAAAAGCCCCTCTTTTTCTCAACATACTCATATTGCCTTTTTTGAGATTTTGCATTTGCTGTTTGATATGTATAGAATGAGCACGTGTTTGAGCAAAGAACATCCGCTCTAGGATTCCCCATGCCTCAGAGGTTGTATTTGCCCTAGAAACATGGGCCAACAGTGGAGTGGATAGAGTCGAACGCACCCACAGAAGGGCAAAGCGATCTTTTTGCGTCCAATCTACGAAAGTTGGATTCGGTTCAGGCGGCGTTGTAGAGCCGGTGGCCACGGGCAAGGTGGCTGGTGGTGCGCTCCCTGGACGAAGAAAAGAGTCGATGTTGTAGCCTTCAAGCGAAGACTTGATTGTGTGCCTCCACAAAGTATAATTGTGCCTTTCAAGCTTGATGTTGAGGGCGGGAAAGTGCAGCGCCATGTTCGGCGAACCAACAACAGCAAGGAGTAAGTTGCCAGATTGCTTGTTGGCATGATCATCATCGGCCGGCGTCACAACAGGCAACTCGGAATTCTTTCCGTCAGACATGATAAATTAGGGTTTTTGAAGCGGACGAGAAAGGATCAAGAAAAAGTCTGATACCATATAATTAAGAGAGAGTTGTTTGTGTAAATGATCTTGCCTTTCATTGAAAACTTAGAAGAGTTTAAATACAAGGAACTTGAGATATCAAGAGATCTTATCTTTCTTGATATCCAAGATAGAAATAATAAGATAACAATATCTAGAATATAATATACAAATATGGTTATATCCTAACACGAAGGCTATATAATTTCTTAATTAAAGAAGAGATTGGCATTAAAGAACTGACAAAAGAAATAGCCACATTTGACTAAATTAATAAAATAAAAGTTCTTATTCCATACACATAATAAAGATATCATTGTTCCTATCAATAAGATACCCTTTGAAGGGACGAAGAATACTACCTCTCCTTCTACCAAAAAAATAAGAACATCTATTTTGATATTTTTCACATGCCCTTTCTGTTTTGTTTTTCCTCGTTCACTTATTTTTTTTATTTTTTTTCAATAATTGTTTCACATGTCGAAAGCTTTTTTTTGCTCCATAGAAGTCACTTACACCATTAGAAAAGTTTTATTCATCATATATGTGATCCTCTCTTATATAAAAAGAAATATAAAAACACATTCGATTATTAGGCAAGCGGATAGAGCTTTATAGTAGTACTAAAGTGTTAACCCGTCCGTTGGACGAGACAGTTTATATCCCATGTTTACTATTTTCTTAAATGTTCAGACTTTTAGAAATTATAACATGTAATTAATCATATTAAATAATTGTGTTATGAAATATTATAATTGATTGTACAAAAAAAACAAAACAGAATATTAAAAAACATATATATATATATTATTTGATCATTTAATCAGTACATACTATTTAAGATATATGAATTTCTTTCTGTCCTAATTTGACAGTCCAAGAATTATTTTCACTTTATATACTTAATCTATTATCGATTTTTTGTAACTATTTTTTCATATTTAGATTAGATTGATTCTCATGCATATAAAATTGTGAATATATAATCGATAATAATATTATATCTTTCATTTGCTTTCTAAACATAACTAATGTTGATTATGTTATAAAAAAGCTTTCTAAACATAAGGAAATTATTTTTTTTTGTCAGGAAAGAGGGCCTAAGCCCTTGCGAGATTCAATTAAGTGGAAATATGGTTCTCATGCCCTAAGTAGGCTACAATATCGTTATTGGAAATCAGCAATAATTCAGCATTTAGCTCATTAAAAACAGAAAAAGGCACATTCAAATGCTTAGACTTCTTAGCGATCGCATCAGCAAGCTTATTCGCCTCTCTTGGTTGGAAAACAATCCTAGGAGGCGTGGCCAGAGCTTCAAAAAGTTTGGAACACCGCTGGATTAGATAAAACTCTCTGTGAGTTTGCAGGTTCGTGTCCTCCAGCAGCCTGACCGCCATGGTGGAGTCCGTCTCAATAATCAAGCGCTCCACATCCAGGTCAAGAGCCACAGTAACACCATGGAAAATCGCCCATAGTTCAGTGGTTAAAACCTCGCAAGAACCGCATTTGAAAGTATAAGCCTTCAGCACTTGGCTTGTACTGTCACGCAGTACACCACCTCCTCCAGCTGTCATTTGATTGTTTGAACAGACAGCATCACTGTTTAATTTAATCCACCCCTGGGGCGAAGGTTTCCAGTGTACGCCTTGTCGACATACAGAAGTTGTAGTATCACCATTCCCCTGAATTTGAAGCCTTGATTTTTGGCGAAGCAAAGCTGCACGAAAGCCTCAGAGTTCGATGTGACAATTCGGGATAATGTGTTGACTTCATCAATCTGATCAAACACCAGCTTATTTCGTGTCTTCCATGAATACCACAACATGTATCCAAATGTCGTACTCCATGTATCATGCTTGCGGATGTTTTCGAACAACCAAGTTTTAAGGCAACTCGTGGAGAAAAATGAGGGTAATAAATTGTTACTCGATAGAGCACGCCAGACTTTCTTTATTTCCTCACAATCACGAAGCAGGTGAAGTAATGTTTCATCCTGTTTGCATCTTTGACAAGCGCCATTGGTGCCAATATGTCTTCTCACTCGATTCATGTTGCAGAGGATCCCATTATGTGCAGCAAGAAAAATGAAATGCCTAATGCGCTGTTGGATAGGAGCTTTCCAGATTTTCTCCCATAGGGGCTCTCGAACTTGTTGAATTGGCTGATGAAGTCGGATAGCCGATTTAGTAGTGAAAAGGCCTGATGGGGTGAGACCCTAATATGGCTTGTCCGAAGCTTCAGCGGTGCAGTTAAGTCGAATAGACATCAGGCGTTGTTGGATTTGAATAGGAAGCAAAGGGGAAAGAAGTTGCCAGTTCCAGTCCTTTTCATGCCATAGTTCAGCAACAGTGGCTTCAGAGAGCGCAACGGGGATGGAATTAGGTACGACATCAGCAAGAGGTTTGTCAACGATCCACAAATGATGCCAAAAGAAAGTGGATCTCCCGTTGCCCACCGCCATTCTGATTCCTCGGGAAAGCGTTTCAGCCCCGTGAACAATGCCTCTCCAAGTATGGGAACTTATTGGCTTAGGAGTAAACATATCAATATCAGCGCGGCTGTTACAGTACTTCCCTCGTATAAGACGGCTCCAAAGGGACGCAGGTTCTTGAATTACTCGCCAACTAAGTTTCGCCAGGAAAGCAGAGTTTGAATGTCGTATGGACCGTACACCAAGACCACCATGCCTTCTTGGTTGGGCAATCTGCTCCCAATTTAAAAGATGTATTCGACGCTTCTCCGGAGTCGAGCCCCATACGAAACTTCTAACTTGTGCATCAATTCCATCACATATCTCTCTTGGGATAAGAGAAGCCTGCATAACATGTACCGGAAGGCTCAGCAAAACCGAATTTTTGATACCATAGAAACTGCTCAATAAAACTTGGGATAATACTTCGTGTTTCGATCACCATCAATAAAAAACGATGAACGAGATTTTTGATACCATAGAAACTGCTCCTGTTGAAGAATCTGTTCAAGATCAGAATTGAGTTGTCTCTCCAAATCAATGAGGAACTGAGACGGTTTGTTAGCAAGACTTCTTCTTGCTCCATTCAATCGAGCCCATAGTTTGCGTTTTCTGTGGAAAATGTTACCAAAGACCTCACGATTCCATTTAGACAGCTGCGTGGTGAAGGAATCGAGAGACTGGAGGAGGTCGGATTCCTTGTTCCAGGTTGAGCCAAAAAAGTCACTAAAATTTTCATGCAACATCCATGTCGCAAGAAAGCGGAAAGGACGGTTGTTTGGAGTAACACTTTGTGAAGGCTCCAGGCTGATTAAAAGAGGTCTGTGATCTGAAGAGGGTGCCGAGAGATGAGAAACTGTGGCATCAGGGAAGCGAGTTCTCCAATTGACAGAACAGAGCCCTCTATCAAGTCTGGCTGTAGAGTATGTTCTAAGAGATGTGCATGTTGACCAGGTATATTTTGGGCCAGAGAAGCCCAAGTCAATTAAATTCAGATCATCGGCCCATTGGCGAAAGACATCAGAGGCCTGGTTTGAGCTAGTTGATGAACTGTTACGCTCATGGGGACCAAAAGTTGCATTGAAATCACCCGCTAGTAGCCAAGGCTTGTTATTCATAGCAGCGAAATCATCGAGGTGATCCCACTGAGACACACGATAGGTAGCATTCGGAGCAGCATAGATTGCAGATAAGATCCAAGGCTCTTCATTCCGCCACGAATTTCTACAGTGATGTGTTGAGGATGTAAAGAACGAGTGAAAATAGTAACTTCCGAAGTGTTCCAAAGAAGCCAAATTCCGCCTGCAAACCCTTGCGATTCAACTCGAATACAGCCATCTTTACCAATGAGACGACAAACTTCATCTGCACGAGGACCACTGATACGAGGTTCAACCAGAGCAATCCCTCTCGAGTTATGAATACGAATAAGTTCCCGTAAAGTTGTCAGGAACCCGGTGCCGCCCGCACCTCGAACATTCCAAATTAAGATATCGAGACTAATCATGGATAACACAGATTCAAAGAAAGCAACATTAATTGGGAGCATGGAATAATAGTTCTCAGATCGGAGATCCAAGCCTAGATTCTGTAAGCACCTAAGTGCATCATTGAGCCGATTCGGCATTGATATTTGGCATTGCACCGTCGTTGTTTCCGCCATGATTGCTTGGAATTCCGCTATCATCACGTCGGCAATTTTCGGGAGCCTCGGGAGGTATGGCCCCGTTAGGCGGTTTGAGACCTGAATGCTTTGGCTGTTCAAGACTAGGGACGGGAGTACTGTTGGTATCGGGGGGTGGTGGAGGTGGGCCATTATGGGAGGGTTGTTGCAATTTGAGAGGTGGGTTTGCGGTGGCAACCGTAGCCAGTTTTGGAGAAGGTTGTGGCGTAGGGTTTACGTTGATTGGCTTAGTAGGGTTTTGAGTTATCGTTGTCTTATCTTCTTTTTTCTTTTGGAGATCGGCCTCCTGAATTAACTTAGCCTTTTTAATTTCCATATCTTTGGAGATCACAGAGGTGCGGGCCGAATTTTTACCCTGCGGTTTCCTTGTTTGTGAAAGGATAGAATCTTTCTCGTCTTTCTTGTCTTTCTTTTTAGGAAGTTGAGTTTCCTTAGTGTTGGTATGAGATTCAAACTGCACAATCTGCCTAGTTGTCACTTTTTGGATTTCATGAGTAGTTTCCTTATTAGCTGCATGAGGAGTTTCCTTAAGAGCTGCACAGGTAGGCTGATTAGGCAAGATTTGCGTCTGATTTTTCTCAACTTCCATATCTTCCGCTAATACTGCAAATCGTGATCCTTGCTGTTGATCTGGCCCACTAATCACGGCAGGATTAGAGTTAGATGTCCCAGTCTGAGTCGACGTCAACGGCGTAGGATTTTCCGGTACCGGCTGAGCATTTCCGACAGGACTGCTTGGGGTTCCACGTTGGCGTCGCTGTGGCTTTGAAACTTTCATCCAGGGACCAAAACCCTCCTCCGGTGGCGCATGGACTTGTGTAACTTGAGGCCGATTTGGCTCTCTTGGAGACGCAGGATTAGATTCAACATCTTTATCGGCCTGACAACTATTCGCATTATGTCCAATGCAGCCGTAGTTATAGCATAACATGCGGATCCCTTCGTATTGAACCATCCAAGTGCGCCCCTTGAATTGGAACCTTGAGAGCAACTGGTGGCTTAGATCAATCTCGACGCCCATTCGGACAAATTGCCCACGATCAGCAGCGACAGTGGTTCGATCGACTCTAACAACTTTCCCGATTTCTTTACCAATGAGGTGGATGAACTCTTCATTGAAGTATTCAAGGCTGAGTCCCGGAATGCGGATCCATGTCGTGAGGATCTTGTCTTTGTCGTTGGAAGGATCAAAATTAGGCTGCCAGCGTCGGATCATGAGGTAATTGTCACCTATCATCCAAGGCCCTTGAGTTAAGACGTAATAGTAGTCCTCTTCACACGTGAACTTGGCCACATAATATTCATTACCAATGTCCACCAGCCTCAACTCTCCTTTTAGCGCCCATTTAGCTTCCAGTCGCTTTTTTAAAAGGGTGTAGCCAAGCCCTTTATCGAACATATGGATGATTAGCGTCATTGCCCATGGAAGACGGTATGTACGTTTCTGCTCCGCCGTTAGAGTGATCACCGGACATGCTGGGTCATGTTCCGTTGGCTCTTCATCATCATCAGTATCGTATAGATCTGGGCGCTCTTCCCATACGTTAACCGATGGAGTAGCCAGATTGCGAGTCTTGCACCCAGTTATCATGTCTTTGAACGTTGGTTGAGATTGCATGGGATGGACATGCGTCGTGGTTGCATTGATGGTGCCTTTAGGAGGGCGTAAAGATTGGGCTAAGGATGGGAACTGGGTGGTAGATGATGAGGCAATGTTTTGGAAAAGAGGGTTGGTTATTTGGTTGGAGATTTTTGGATCTGGTGGTTTTTGTTGGTCATCAACCTCCATAGCAGAGGACGACATTGAGGTCGGAACCGCCTCTGGCGGAGTTCCGGCGAGCGAATTGGTATTTGTATTCACCGGCGGTTCAGAGAAAAGAGAGCGTTTTTTATGTGTTAAGAAATTATATCGAAAATAGTCTTTACATATTAAACATGAGGAAATTTAAGGTCCTTCCAAAAGATGAATAGCCAATTGGTCCAATTGTAATTATTTATTTATTTAAAAAAAATTATATTCTTATTTTAATTTGATATTGGTAGAAATTATTATAGAAAAATAGAGTATTTATTAAAATGGAGAGAAAATTTTTATAGTTGTCAAGATTTTCGTTTCGATCCCATGACACTGCCCTTGACCGGAAAAAAAAATTGTGAAAACCATTTTCTCTTCGTTCAACCGCAATCGTTGCGATTTGCGAAATCAGGTATGTTAATACCCGTTCAAAAATATTGATCTGAAATATCCCAATGATTGCCATACTTTTTTTAGTTTGATATTTTACCGGTTTGATGTATTTCATCACGTCTTGAATTTGGCAGAGAAACAAATAGAGCGAAAACGAGGGTTTTTTTTTTTACTGAATTCTTCATCGAGCTACACAAACTTCAGTGAAGAAAATGGTTAACAAAGCCTAACACTGAAAGAAAGAAATTGAAAGCCCAATAGATGACAGGATTGATGTCCTTATTAAATCATATGCCAACTGCAAATTCCGGGTTTCCATCCAATCAGATCTTTAAATTCTTCATCCTGCAAACAAGTGAAGCCCATTCAGCATTTCAAGCCATCAAATACTGCACAAAGTTTCAATTTTTATTCAAATAGTGACAAGTTACTCTAAAGGAATCACTTTTTGCACCAAATAGGGTTTTAGATGAGAATTCACAAGCTCTTTTATGTATACCTTTGCTCATGGCTGTTGAATTTTTGGGGGTTTTTGGTGCCCATGATCTCTGTATTTGGGCAAAGGCACTTTGTCAGACTCAATGAGTTTGATATCTTCAACTAGCCTCTCGTATTGTTTTTTCACTTCCTCGGTAGTCTTACTACCAATGGCCTTTGCCACGTTCCGCCACCGATCTGGTGTGTCCTGGTCATAGATGGCTAATGCATTCTCAAATAGCTTGTTTTCTTTCGCCGTCCAGTTTGATCCCATTTCTTGAAGGATATATTATTGGAGGAGTTCAGTAGTGTGCTAGTGTGTGTTGCAAATGTCACATTCCATGTCTATTTATACTAGTTTGAGGAGTTGTTGTGGTATCTGTGGGCTGAGTTGGAAGGTCAATGATGAAAAAAAAATCCAGTGGTGATGAAGTGGGCCACTGTATTTCTTGTTCAGCATAACTTTGTAGGGGAATCAGGGGTGAATAGCAACAACTCATGTGATTTCT
The DNA here is from genome assembly GCA_964016875.1 of Fallopia convolvulus. Lineage (NCBI taxonomy): Eukaryota > Viridiplantae > Streptophyta > Magnoliopsida > Caryophyllales > Polygonaceae > Fallopia > Fallopia convolvulus. The sequence goes on from OZ024722.1 coordinate 54,584,387, forward strand.
GTGCACTTTACATGTATAATAGTTTTGTTTGTACAGCTTCAATTCTAAGAAGCACCAGTACAACAAGGCTTTCTTTGTACAAGAAAAGTTATTCCTTTTATCCTACTTGCTTTTCTCACTGTCTGTTTCAGTATTCTAGCTGGCAGGGCCAGGTAGAAAGAATCATGCATAACTCTTTGTTGGTTATAGCTTGTCCAATATCACTATTGTCTTATTTACTTTGTCGGGTAATTACAGATTACTACAAAATGCTTGTTGTTCTTGTTTATCAACATACAGTAAAGATTTATGATAAGTTTTTTGCTTTCAAGGTAAGTAGTCTAATGAAAAAACTTTCCTATATTGCCCATGCTCAAGCCATTGGTTCTTGTTTATCATTTTCATTTACCGATGAACTTGTTTGCTCCAATTTGGTTATGCTTTTATGCTTCTCATTGCTAACTGGCATATAAATATAATGTAAAGATTTCGTTTCCTTTCATAGGGTTCTGTTATTCGAATATCGTTAAGCCTAAAATTAAAATGATCTTGTTCCTTAATTACCTTTTATTTAACCAAATGAGCATTACTATTGAACTTTACATTGCGTATTCATCTTATATATTCTTAGTTACTAATTTTTACTTCTTAGATCCTAACCTTCTTGTTGGCTATACATTCATGCATCCCACTGATATTTGAAGTTCCATGGTTGAACGAAAGGTACTTGCATTCCAAATTCTCACCTCATAAAGCTGCACCATGTCTCATTTTACACCTAAAAAGGTCCTATCTGTTGTAGCTGACATTTTTACCAGAACTAACATGAGACTTCTGAAAGCAAAGCCAAACAAACATAGCTTCAGTGCAAAATCTATGTTGATTTGTGAATGATGTCTTAACCAGTAACATTCTGATATCATTTTATGGTGTTTGGCTGCTCTTTTGGATTTTGTTCTGTACACCGCATTATTATGCGTTTCTGTACTAGATATGCTTTTGTGGTACCGTTGCAGTTGATATTTCTTTCCTTCTTCTATGGATCAGGTTGCCTAGCCTTCCTCAGTTGAGTGAACTGTTTGAGAATGATTATCGCGTTTTACATTTTGTCCTTATCGTCTGAGTTTTGGGGTATCAGCATAAAGGTAAAAAGAATTCTCTCTTCACGTAAAGAGACTCCACCAGAATTAATCAAAGAATTTCTAAAGAGAGAATACATCATGTTATTGAGGCAATTAACCGCATTTCATTGGTCTCTACGGTATTTCAAAATTATGCTTGCATGTACATAACACTTGCTGACCTCAAATGAGCATCAACTCTATTCAGAAACCTTATCATCCACGTCAATTCCCTATAAGAACGTATCAATCTTTGCTATTATCTTCTTAGCTTTATATCTCTGTAGTATAGACCTGAAATGCAAGTTGATAGAATTCTTTTGCTACTTGTCTATTGGTTGGCTACTTTTCTTCTTTGGTAACAGAGATTGCATAAATCGTCAATTCAACCAAAAGAGTTTCATCTGTTGCAAGACTCCTTGAGATTTTTGTTTCGTTGTAAAAAAATAAAAAATAAAAAATCTTTTTTGCATTGGAATTAGCAACTTCTGTTCCCTGAAAATTTTGATGAATTTGTTTTGTATCATACTATGTTTGTGTACAATGTCATCACTCTGCATTTATAATAGTCTGTTTGAAAATTGATGTAGGAGAACTGTGGAAGTTGATATGAATTTCCTAATCAGTGAAGGATTTAGCCTGTAACACCTCTTTCAGGCTCAGCATGCAGCATAAAGGATCAATGGTATGCATTGCAAAATTCTTATCAAATATGATCTTTCTCTCCCCTTCTTGTTTTTCCTTTTTCTGTGTTTATACAACTTAAAATATCATGAAAGAATAAACCTTCTTCTAAATATAATGCTACATGATACATCAGGCTGTTGATATGTAGAATTCGCATCATCTACATTTATGCGCATATGAGAATTTCCTTTGTTTCTATCTCTTTCAGAAACTTTACAGACCCTTTTAAATCTTTTTTGATTCCTCTTTCAAAGCGTATTTACAAGAATTGTAGCTCTACAATGGAGTATGTACATTTGCTTTTGGCCAGTTTAGCGCCTTATTGGTTGTGATTGTCTTTCCAAAGTAGTTAATGCTTTTTTTTCTTTTTGAAAGAATCTTATATAAGCTTCTATCTAAAGCTACAAATAGATTTAGTGGTGTTTATTAGATGGAGATTTTCTAACACACTAATGGTCAAGATAATCGAGTTTTGTGAAAATCAGGCTCGTCTTTGCCAATTTAAAGATAAGTGAAGAGGCTAAATTTTCAGGCGCTATTGGATGCTAAGATTCACCATCATAAAATGTCTAGCAAGTTGGTGCAAAGAAAGGAGTGGCATGTAATTCTTCTTTATGGCCAAAATGCTTGTTTCGGTGAATAATTTATGGGTGAAAAACAATGCTCTCTTATATTATTCGAGGAATCACAAACTTTCCTTTATGAGTTGAAGTCTCTTGTGCCTATTTTCTAATTCGGCATAGAAAAAAAAATATTCATGGAATCAGACGAATAGGTCAAGTTCTGAACTCTTGACATCACTTTGCACTTTGTTGAGAATTTGAATGGAGGAATTGTCTAATTTGATTGTAGTGAGATGTTTTGTAGATTTCTAGAAAATGGGTTCTTCATTTTGCTGGTTAGTATTGATGCTTGTGCAAAATAACTTTATTATCATGTATATATGGTACTTACTACTTACTATGAGTGAGCTCAGTTGATCAAATACAATAGCAATGAACCAGGAATTCTCCAAATTTGCTGACATTAGATTCAGAAGAATATTATCCACAATCTGGGGAGATATGATTCCTTTATACTTATGCTAATATTGTTGATTCATTTTCTCCAGTGCTAGAAAGTGCAGTGTTCTCTTGCTGAATCTTCACAAGTGGTCTGTTAAACAAGTTGGCAGAGTATATATCTCCTGATATCCCTTTGTCTTACCCATGTCTCAATAGTATTTCTTGTGAATCAAAATCAAGATTCTAGTAAATCAGATGGATTGCTGTAGCATACCAAAGATTAATCTTGGGAAATGCTCAAAATATGGAAAAGACTATTTCTTAAAGCAATCTCTTTATAAAACTCTTAAGGGTCCGTTTGGATCATTTAATGCAACTTAATGTATTATATGCGGTGATCCAAACAGGGCAATAAGTTTAGTGGCAGCATTGATGAATAATTGAAGTGTAGAAAATCTTTGATTGATTCCGTGCAGCAATTGCACATTTTATTTTGTGCCTTCTTAAGCTTTCTGATCAATATTGATGCATTTGAGTTTTTTGCTGAGGCATAAGAGTCCTTTCTGATTTCACAGAGGTATTTCACTGCTAATAAATATGAATCTAATTTTTACACAAGTGCAGGTGCTGATTTAAACTATAGCTTCTTTAGGAGGGCCTTTAAAACCTTATGGTAAGTGTTTCACTGCTAACATTTCATTTATATGAATCTAATTTTTAACAGGTGCAGGTGCAGGTGCTGATTTAGACTAAAGCTTCTGTAGGAGGGCCTTCAAATTATTACCTTATGGTAGGTGTTGGCCTTTTCTATAGTATTCCAGGTATATAGAATGGAGACTTTAACAGAGGCTTGTAAACATTGATAGATAAGTAGTGTTTATTTTAGGAAAAATTGGAAAGAAAATGGAGTATCATTTTGGGGGAAGTGACCTCAATGGGATCTCAGGCACTCGCTCAAAATTAGTCTAATTACCCGTCATATCTTTCTATGATGAGCATGAAACGTGACAATACGATTTGTTCAGTAAGAGCATCCACATCGGTTGTGTTTATGGGGTGTATGGAGTCAGATTTAGATATGTCCATGTAGCTCATGTGTAATCGTCTACAATAGCTAGTGAGGAAAAGGCGGAAGCCATCATGAGTAGGTTGTTTGTATGGTCTCCTCCATTTGTCAATGTGAATAAGCTCAAAAGGTTGAAAGGTTTTCTGGTTTGTATTGAGGACATATTTGACAAATGGAATGTGTTTTGTTATGATAGTCAATGTCTGTATATAATAAACTACAGTATAATTGAGAAGAAGGCCTGTGTTCCATTCTACAATGCCAATTTTGAAAGCTATGATTATAAGAAACAAGAGAACATCCAATGGAATGTTCTTTATTGACAGAACTGGAAATTTATTACAAGGAATGGAATGCACCAGAAACACGAGAGGTGCTAGCAATGTTCAGCTTAGCATGATTATCTATGATATAAAGTCCCCTTGATCGAAGGGAAGGGAACCGTATGAGACAAAAATTAGGAGTGAAAAGAATATTAGAGAAAAGGTCTTTTGTGAGTTTATGAATAGAAAGAAGATTAAATTGAAAGTCTAGTGCATGCAAGACATTGGAAAGCAATATGTGTGGTGCAATTCTGATAGTACCAATACGAAGAATAGAGGTTTGTTTACCATTCAATAAAGTAATATAAGAAGGTTTGGTTAGAGTTTTATAGGATGTGAAATGGCAAAGATGAGGTGCAATGTGATTAGTTGCTCAGGTATTAAGGATCCAATTGGAATTCATATTAGATGAGAAAAAGCAGCAGTGTTGGCATGAGCATCAGAATCTTTCTAGTTCATCAATTGAAGTATTTGGGCATAGTGAAAATAGGAGAATCACCAGTGGATTTAGATTGAGCAGTCAAACCTTTTCCTCTTCCCGCTAAGTTAGGATAACCATGAACTTTCCAACACTTGTCAATAATGTGACCGGGTACCTTACAATGATCATAGAAGAAACCACCAAAAGTAGGATAACTAATGATTTTCCAACAATTATCAACAGTATGACCTGTACGCTTAGGGTGTGTTTCACTTGTAGGTAGAAAGGGCTTTTTAGGTGAAAAGTGATTTTTAGTGTCTTGAAAAACGTAAAAAGTAGAAAGAGTTGCACGGACTTCAAGAGTATTAAAAGTAGTTTTTGGGTAGAAAGGGCTTTTGTGGTGAAAGTGAAACAAGGCCTTAGTGATCACATGCAGTAGGAAGGAGACGTATTACCTTTTCCACATCTAGTAGAAGAAGATGTGGAATTTGGAGTCTTGGAATTAGGGTTTGATGAACAACGACCTCGTCCTTGAGGTTTTGATTCATTGCGTTGAGAAGAAAACACCAAAGATTCTGAAATAGGTTTGGAAGAATGAAATCTTCTTTGTTCCTAGCTCCTCTTGTACGTAGAACAAGACGATAGACTTCAATTCACTGGGTTATTACAAGATGCAAATCTATCTTACTCACGTCCTACTTGTACACCTTTACCCCTTGGATTCAAGCTTACAGTTGATGAAGGGCCTTTGCTTGGTGATGCTTTACTTATAGACACCTAGTTGTAAAGTTAAATTTTCTAACACATACTCAGCCTGACTTGTGTTTTGTTGTCCAAACATGCATTAAGCCATTTCATGGAACATTTGGCCAAGGTATTCTTTTGAATGGTTTTGATCAACCCAAAATAATTGCTTTTTCATATTCTAACTAGGCTTCTTGTCCAATAAGTATAATTGATTTGTTAGTGGCTTCTTGATCTTATTGGGATCTTATCCAATAAGCTGGAAGTCAAAAGCACGGTTTCCATAAGTTCTTTAGAAGAGAAGAGGAATATCGTGCTATGGCTCGCTCACACATCTGGATAAATAACTTCACTTGTTCGTCTATTACAAGACATGGGTATTAATACAATCAAGCATATTCAACTTAACTATGATAATAACTCAACAATTCAAATGGTTAGAAATCCAGTTATGCATGAGATGACCAAGCATATCGAAATCGATATACAATTCACACGTGATAAAGTGCTTCAAGGACTCGTTGACTTGTACAATTGTTCTATATTCCCACCAAGCAACAACTAGTAGATGTACTTATCAAGTTTTTACCTTCACCTCAGTAAAATTCAATTTTATCCAAGTTGGGGATGATCGAATTCTCACCTCCTCCAACTTGTGATACGCTGGATTTTATGCAGCGTAATTAGGTATTTTTTATATGATTTTTGAGTGTTTTAGGCTAGATCAGAGCGTTTAATTGTAAAATCAGTAATGCCTACAGAATAAGAGTTTGAAGACAAAAATCTAAGTTTGAGCTGAAGACCCGCTACACAGCGGTTGCGAGGAAGTGCAAGGAAGAAGACCCGCGAGCGCGGAATTCTACCAAGACCGCGGTGATGTCCATATCCACAAGGCTGTGTAGCCGATGTTGCCGCGCCCGCAGTTTCCTACCGCGTTCGCGGTGGCTGGTGTTCCGCGCCGCCATCGTTTTTTTCCCTTATTTTATGTTTATTATATTTTTATTGTTAGTTATTTTTCGGTTGTTTTAGTCTTTAAAAGACCTAGTTCGTGAGAAGTTTTGAGAGCCTCCTTTTAGTTTTAACCTAGAGCTTATTGAGTTTTTATGGAGAACTAAACCTTCTGAGTTCGTTCATACTTTGAAGCTTTGATTTGTAAGTTTGTGAGATTTGGTATTTAATTTCCTTTCCTTGGTTGATAATTATCTCTCTTGTGCTTGAATTCCCATGAATGTGATTGATTTCTCTTAGTCTGATCACCTGATTGAACTTGATTATATTCTATTGCTAGATCTGAGTTTTCTCGTAGTAAAACTTGATCTTAATAGCAAACTTGATGTTCTAGGACTCGTAGGACTAGATTCATTAAGAAAGAGAGGTATTTGCATGCTTTTGTTAATTAGCTCGTTGTGATTACAATTGCATGTATCAAAATTATCCTTGTGCTTCATGCTAATATTGAATTGATCGTTTCATTCAGTATTAAGTACTGCTTGGCTCGTAGACTTGCAATTATCCATGATTAGGATTGGAATTAACCAAGAGAATAAAAGGAATTTATTGCAAATCAATGATCAAACAACCTTATCAAAGTGGATCTGTATGGATGAATATTCGTTTTAATAATCTGATTAAGAAATTCAACTTGTTTTCATATTTGTTTTTGTTTGCTTAGTTTTATAGCTTAATTCACAAATTCCATACTTTTATTACTTTCAGTTGGTAAAAGTATTAATTTAAGAGCACGAATTCCCTTGATTCGACCCCGACTTATCAACTATACTAAGTTGTTAACTAGGGTTTTATCTTTGACTTGGCATAACTAGTCCGGTCAACTTGCGAGGGGTATTGAGTGCTATAGTCAATTGGTCAAGACTATTGCCAGGTCAACAAATCAAGTCAAATAATTCAGCAAAGTGCTAGTCTTCTTGATTGATCAATAGAACAGTGAACAATGGAGATTAATTCCGACAATTAGAGTGATGAGCATGTTATGCAAATTCATTGAATCTAAGGCCGAAAACCTTCAAATTAAGTGGCATTACACGGAAGATTAACTCAAAATTGATCCATGCATAATGATCAAGCATCCTCGCACGTTACAATCCCCAACTATAAAGCCATTCAAAAATCCACACCCGCAAAACCAAACACAAATTTGGGGAAAAACTTATTGCTTAAAGTGGGAGAATGCTCAAATCATTGTGTTTCCAAACCCGATGGCGAATCCATCAACTAGGTGTTTCCGATCCCGACTTGAAGGCTTGGCTTTCTCCTTGGTCATGTTGCGGCCAATGAACATCTCACAAATGAGCTCATTGCATTCACTTGCGTCTCATTCGAGTTCTCAGGGTTCAATCACCGTGAACTGCTTGTGGGCTCTGCGGCTTGTATTCGTTGTGGACTTCTCCTACACTCGGGCTAATTTTGGTTGTCACACCTTTAATCAATAACTAATACATGTTCAAGTATATATAGGATCACAAAGCACAGAAGCCTTGGCCACGAGTTCAAGAACTTCCTTTAGGCATCGCCACTAAAAATATTACTCGTGCTAGGCGTCGGAGGCATCTGATTTTCTTGCACCGTTGCCAAGTCCCTTTCCAACAACATGCGCTTGTTAGCCATGTTAGAGCATCTACAATCATGCTCCAGCTACAGTGTCATGCACCCCTACTTTTTCCATTTCTCTCTCTGCCACATCAGCTATGCACCCCATTACAATTTATTTCCACATCCATGCACCCCTACTTTTTCCATTTTCAATATTTTTTCTCTCTCCATATACAATTACAAGTATACCCCTATCTCTAATAAATATTACGTATATACCCCTCGGTATAAAAAATTTTGTTATAATTTAACTATAATTATGTAATTAATAAATAAAAATTATATTGCAAATTTTTTAAAAATCATAATTTTCGTTTTAAGTCATTGTAAGTTTATTAAGAATTTCATATACTATATTATTCTTAATTAAGCAGATGTTGATATATAAAATTAAAGAAAATGAACATCATAATTAGATAGATAATGCAATTCAAAACTTGGAACAAAGTACATCTCAACATAAAAAAACAATGTAAGAAAACACATAACAATTCGAGAAATTAAATTAAACAACATACAATACTTAAATATGTCAATCCGACTCATACTCATGCCTAAATGTTGTCCAAATGTGCTCCACTAGGTCTGCCTTCAACCGATTGTGTGTATCCCTATCACGAAGTTGAAGATTGTTCTGGATGTAATTGCTCATATCAATTGGCCTATCGGTTGAGAACGTTCGATTGGAGCTAGATCCTTCACCTTCTGGCTCATCATATGGAGGAACCACATATCCATTAGCCTCGTATTCGGGTCTTTCATCTTCTACAATGATATTGTGTAAAATTACACAAGCTCTCATTACTCTTCCAATAAACGTTGCGTACCAAGAGCGGGCTGGATTGCGAACGATATGAAATCGGGCTTGTAAGACTCCAAACCTCCTTTCCACATCTTTGTGGCAACTCTCTTGGCGTTTGGCAAATAGTTTTGCTTTACGGCTTTGAGGGAGGATAATGGATTTGACAAATGTTGCCCAGGCTGGGTAGATACCATCAGTGAGATAATATCCCTTATTGTATTGATGGCCATTCACCGTAAAGGATATGTTTGGAGCTACACCTTGAAGAATGTCATCAAAAACAAGAGATTGTTCAAGCACATTAATGTCATTGCATGTACCTGGTGTCCCAAAGAATGTGTGCTAAATCCATAGGTCATATGATGCAACAGCTTCTAGGATAATTGTTGGACCATCATGATCTTCACGCTCAAACTGCCCTTTCCATGCAGTTGGGCAATTTTTCCACCTCCAATGCATGCAATCAATGCTACCCAACATGCCGGGGAATCCACGAGACTCTCCTACACTTAATAAGTGTTGTATGTCCGCGGGAGTTGGTCGCCTCAGGTACTCATCACCAAAGAAAGTTATCACACCTTCAACAAAGTTGTACAAACATTCTCTTGCAGTGGACTCCCCAAGACGAAGGTACTCGTCACAAGCATCTGCAGCAGTGCCATACGCCAACATGCGTAGCGCAGCAGTACATTTTTGTAAGGCCGATAAACCAAGCCTACCGGTCGCATTTGGCCTCTGCTGAAAGTAATCCATATTGGTTGAGAGGCAATCAACAATGCGCATGAAAACATGCTTCTTCATTCGGAACCTACGTCGAAAAACATGGGCCGGATAAGTTGGATTGTCGGAGAAGTAGTCATTGTATAGTCGTTCGTGCCCTGCTTCCCTTCCTCTTTCAATGCGGGCTCGAGTGCCTCCTCTTCTTGATCTTCTTCTTTGTACGAGCTCCCTTTGGTTTATGAAATTTTGTTGGAGATACTCGTACACAACTCGCATTTGGTTCAAAGACTCCTCTAGCTCATTATCTATTGTTGGACTATTGGGAGATGAGTTTGAAGAGTTTGAAGAGTTTGAAGAGTTTGAAGAGTTTGAAGAGTTTGAAGAGTTTGAAGAGTCTGTTGAGCTTGAAGAGTCATCAGACATTTTGAAAATAGTTAGAGTGTGTTGAGCTTCAAGAGTTATCTTTTCGTCTTGGTAAACTATGGTTTATATAGCAGATTCAAAATTTATGAATGTGGGAGAACCATTCAATTTCTGCATCATGGCAGAACCACCCAATTTCTGCATCATGGTAGAACCACTCAATTTCTGCATCATGGCAGAACCACTCAATTTCTGCATCATGGAAGAACCATCCAAGTTCTGCATCATGGAAGAACCATTCAATTTCTGAAACATGGACATTAAAGATGGATTACATTAAACACGAATTACAATAAACACGAATTACATTAAAGATGGATTAAATTAAACATGGAAGCAACCTAGAAACAAACACACTCGATGAAGAAACCTAAAACAACAAGCAAACAAGGACAACAAACAAACTTGAAAGTAAACAACAACAAGCAAACAAGGACAACAAACAAACTTGAAAGTAAACAGCAACAAGCAAACGTAAAAGCCCTTCCTAGAACAATTGAAACCCTTCAATATTTCATGCCAAGCTCATCCATCAACTGCTTCTTCACCATCATATTTTGAGGAGAAAGATGTCCCACTGATTCCAATTGGACAAGGCCCATCAAATTTTGATATAACTTCTGCTTATGCTTCTCCTGTTTTGCAAGATATTTTTTCTCAATCTCTTTCTCTCTAATCCGCAGCTCCTCCATCTTGATCGATTCCATCTGGCTTTGATGTACATCAACTTGCTCCCCGATCTTCAACACACGAAGATACTGCTTATCTGGTTCATCATACGAAATCTTCTTTTTCCCTCTAGCCTGCTTTGCAGCCTTTATCCCAATGGGACGCTGGATTGGTTCAGTGTTCCATGCACCTACCGGAGTATCCGGATCAGGGTTGCTCGAATCCTCTTCAGCATCGGCTCTCGGTTGTTTCGAGCCACTACTCTCTGAGCTTATGTTTTGCCGATTTCTTGGAACCATGTACTCAGGATTCCATCTTGGGTGCTTGCGCATAATCTGTCATGCCACCTCATCATCAAACTTTTCATGCTTTTGGTGACTTTCTTTATAGTCTTCCTTAGCCCTCTCTAAAACATCTAGATCCGATTCGCCACTAGCTCGTGTATTGTTAGCCCTGTTATAGCAACCAACAAACAATGTGCTTAAATTTCGTCTTACATGTGCTTGCCGATCTAGGAGCTTGATGCCTTTTCTTGTACCGAGCGTAGTTCTCCGCAACGCTCTGCCAAAATGTGGTGGACTTTTGGTCGTTGCCTTGGATTGGATCAGTGCTGCAATTGACATAAGCGGAAATGAGGAGTGTAATGTCGTCTGGCTCCCAATGACGCTTTTCAATTGCTTGTCTAGGAGCAGCCCTATCACTCCCATGAGATCCACCACCATGCACAGCCTCTGGTTGGGTGCTATAGTCTGGGTTAGAAGAAAGATCCACACTTCCACCGGAGCTTATCGGCGTTGGAGGCGGTTGAGTGTGAACAAAGTTCGACGAGAAAGGAGGCATAACAAAGGCATTTGGATTACCAGAAGATTGAGAGAGAAGTTGGTTATACTAGGCCATATCACCTGGACTCCCTAAGTGGAAGGGGTTTTGAGAGTTAGATTGAAATGGATCCATAGCTGAGATTGGGAGAGGATAGGAAATGAGAGGTTGCAAATTCTGCTGTCCAAAACCATGAATATATAGCTACGGATTAGGGTTTTCCAACTCAAAACAATGGGCTGATAAAACCACTTATAAAAAAACCAGGGGTAGATAAAACACTGATAAAAACCCAAGGGTTCGGGGGCGGAGCCCCCGGCAGGGAGTCCGAGGGGCGTTGCCCCTCGGCGGTGGTCTCACTGGCCGGTCAGCGAGTCGGGGTCCAGGGGGCAAAGCGCCCCTGGCGGGGTTCGGGGCAGCGCCCCCAAAAAAAAAGGTATACAATGTTTTTTATTTGTGAATTTATTGTGATCTGTATAAACTTTGGACATATAATTAGAATAATAAATAATTTAGTTATGGGTAATCAAATATATACAATTGTTTAAATAAAATAATTACACAACTCTAAAAATACCTAAACAATCCAAAAATATACTTTTAAATTCAATATAGTCAAATATATACAATATTGGTGTCTTTGGAAAGATAAAAAAAATATTATGAATTATGGTATTTTTAAAAAATAATTATGTTTAAATTGCCCAAATGGGCAATTTAAACAAAGCGCAATTTAATTGCCCCCTTTGTGCCACGCGTCGCCCGCTAAGCGGGCCGCGCTCACCCAATGCGAGCGCGACGCATGGCACTTCCTTTAATTTTTTTTGCGTGAGATTGAGGCAAAACGCTGTGTTTATGCCCTCTATGCATCGAAACGATGCGTTTTGATACGGGGGACGCGCTTGGAACGCGCTTGCTCCGGAGCATCATTTTTGTCCTACCGATCCATCTTTTGCCCCAGTTTTTCTCGGGACATGCAAATCACACAATTTTTTATATTATATCTGACCACATGACTCGGTGCACAAGGCCATTGTGGATGCTCTTAGTGAACAATGAAGCGACAATGTCGACCTTGTAACCATCGCCTACAACACTCCGCCAACAATGAAGCAAAATGGGTTTCTTGTATTGCACATATTTATACACTCAAGTGAGCAACTCTTTTTGTTTTTTTGATCGCAAGATGAAGTCACGTGATCAAAACGAACCAACTCCAACACACACTAGAGATGGACAACAATTGTGAGTTGTGACATCTTCGACTATGTGGCCACATACTCCCGCCGCCTTCAGTGAGGCCTGCATCCTTAGCGGCTCTAGCACTGTCACGAACATCAAACTCTACCCGCAAGCGCAGTAGGCATTCTTCATGGCCAATTCAAGATCTTATCTGTCTTTGGCTCCTTCATGCCACCACTGGCGTCGCATGGCACCATTGAGGCAGCGCATCCTCTAACATTCTTTGTCTAGTATTAGTATTACCATCATTGAGTTACATTCGTGAATTCTACTCCATCGTGAATCATGCGTTTTTCTATAGTAGAAATTCCCCATAAGCCTCAAGGTATTCCAAACATTGTGTAATTCCCCATAAATTACACAATGTTGTATTACGCACCATCACATGTAGTTAAGCAATATCGCAAGGACAATCTCTCATTGCAATCTTATGATTGAACATGTATTAATTATTGATTGAAGATTTACAATCAACTAGTTGTACCCGTCGTACCATGTACGATTACGATTCGATATTTTATATACATCATAAATAGGATATTAATCAGATCAAAAAAATATATAGGATATTAATAAATAAAAATATAATATAAACTTTAATACAAACAATTTTATTGCTCATAAAATGTATAATTTTTTTAATCAATATAAATGGTTAAATTTAATGTTGAGTATGAACATATATTATTAAGATAAAATTATTACATTTCTCTTTTTTCTTGATGATATTTCATGGATATGTAATTAAAAAAAGAAGATAAAATATGAATAAAAACATTTATATATTCAAATATGGAAGAGACAAGAATTAAAAAAATAATATTTAACTTAATAAATAAGATATAATAAAATAAAAAAGATAAAGATAATTTAATTATATAAAATATTTAAAATTTAATTAATTTAATTAATTTAATTTAAGATGGGACCAAACTCATTTTGTGGTTCGATAAAGTAAAAATTAGATAAGATTATATGTTATATTATTCATATTTTATTGTACGTAAATTTAGAGATTATCAAATATTTCAATATATCTACTAAATATTTTATGATCTATTTTTATTAATTTTAAACATTATAAATATTTATCATGAATTTTTCATTATAAAAGAAAATAAATATATATCTATAAATAAATTCGTCAAAAGATATATGCTAAAAGATTTATATTTATTTTGAAATATTTTAAATGTAATATCTTTAATTTTAAATACTTATATGAGGAAGTTTTCAAAAGATATTGTTATATTAAATAGATATTTGTTTGATGTTAGAGATAAATTTAAATAGTTTAAAAAGAATTTAATAGAAAGAATTTATAATAATAGAATTAAAATTTAATTTTTTAATATGAGGTGAGGTCCGAATCGTTCTGGTGGCTCGAAAAGGTACAACTTTAATACAGTATATAGTTGTAGATCTTAACAACTATAGTAAAGTTATTATTTTTTTGAAGGGACTATAGTAAAGTTATCATTGGTGGTCAAATAAATGTCTCATCTTTTTGCATTAATTTTTTTATCGATATTGAAATACAAAAAGCATATAAACGCTTCTTTGAAGAAAATTAAATAAACATTTAGATTGTTTATTCACTTTCCTTTAAGGAATTCAAATTCTCTTATTTTAAAATAAAATAAAATAATAAACATTATCTGTCATATACAAAGCATATGAAAGATACAATATTATTGTCGGTTATTCACAATTTCATATGCACCAGAATCACATTAAGTTGAATCTGAAAAAAAAAATATCATTACAAAATAAACTTAAAAACCGGTGATAGATTAAATAATTAAAGTGAAAATAACACTTGGAATACCAAATTAAGATGAAAAAAAAATCATGTATCTTAAATTGATATGCACTTATATACAATTAATTATGATATTTCATACTAAAACCTTTTTTATAGGGTAAGGATTAGGGTCGCCACAAGTACTACTTGAACCCGCCTAGAGAACTGGTTACTAACAAATTTTAGAGAAGAATGGACAAACCGCCGCCCCCATAGGGTTCGAAACGGTGACCTCGGGGTACTATTCCAAAGGCCTAACCATTGAACCAAATGCCCGAAGGCTCATACTAAAACTATATAATATGCTTAAGCATGTGACATGATTTTCCAAAGACCTAAATATTTAAGAGAATAAAAAACGTAAACTTTTAGTGATCTAATTTTGCTAATAAAAGCTCAAATTATCAAGGTAATAAATATATTACTCATTATTAATTGTAGAAATGAACTATTCAATGGTATCAATTAATGCAAAGTAAACCAAATTCATAAATTACTACATTAAAATTAATAACAATTGAAAAAGACACGAAAACTGAAATGGTCACACTTTAGAGTTTAGACCATACCTACACAAACTACAACACCAAAACCATAAGCAAAACACACAACAAAATCAAAACACTCACAAAAGCTTAATGCTATACGCTCGGCAAGAAGGGCAAGTAAAATGTGTGCTAAGCCAGTGAATAACACAATCCCTATGAAACACATGTCCACATTTCGTCTTAAGAACCACCTCCTCCGCCTCCATCCCACCATGGCAAATCGGACAATCAAAAAACGGCACCGTCGTCCTCAACGTCTCCATCCCCGTGAATTCACATCTATCAACCCCAACGGGTCTAGATATGAAAGCGGGAGCAACGGGAACGTCCTCCCGACGTTCCGGTACCTCCTCATCCTCCTCACAAGCTCCGTCATCTCCTCATTATACGTCGCCTCCACATCACCCGGGCCCACCTCGTGCCCCAAGTCGCCTGAATCAACCTCCTCGTCCTCGTCATCGGTCTCGAAGCATGGGCAAAACTGGAGAAGATTTTCTTCATCTCGATCTGAAAGCACCACGCCCGGCTCATCCGCATCATGCGGCTCGGTGCAAATCGGGGTCTCGAACCGGGTCACACTCGGGAGAGAAGAAGGCGGGCACCCCGTGTGCATAACCGGAGTGTAGGAAAAGTCGACCATGAAAACGAGCCGTGGAGCCCATGGGCAGCTGACGGTGAACTCCGAGAACTCGAACGAGGCACGGGTGAAGTTGGTGAGCTCGTTTACGAGGCGGTCATCGGCCGGTCGCATCCAGAACAAGCCTGACCGCAGCATGACCGATGAGAAAGTCAAGCCATCGGGTCGGGCTTGGAAGTCCCCAGTGGACATGTTCACCGTCGGGTTTACGAGGAACCGGAGCCTGAACCGGATGATGCGTATTATCCGGCCGTCGTGGTGGCGACGGAACACGAAGATGCCGTGTTCTTTGGAGACATTGTTTCTTAGAAGCCGCTCGTTCCATTTGTACACCTTGAATCGAGTGATTTGTGCATTCTCCCACTTCATGCAAAACATTTTTTTCCACTGATTTGAGTGTGGGTTTCTCTCTGATTTTGGGGTGTGGGTTTTTCTTCTGTCTCTTGTGATTTGTGGGTGTGGATTTTAGGGTGGTTTTATAGCAGGGGAGGGTAGGAGGATGCTTGATGGTGTGCATGGGATCGGTTTCAAATTAAACTTAAATGCACTGCCACTAGGCTAATTTGAAGGTTTTCTGCCCTTTCTGTTTACGTTGATTAGCTGTACTCTGTCTTTTTCTGTTGATTTTTCTGGTACATTTTAGATGTTTGCTGAGTTTATTGAGTGTGTGAAGAGATGAAAAATATTCTTGATGAGTTTCTGTTGATTTTACCCCCTTTCACTTGGGTAAGGTTACCCCCATCTTGACCCCCCCCCCCCCCCCACGCGATTCCGCTGTAGCGGAGCCTCATTGCATCAATGATGATGATGTATGAAAAGATGAGGTTGTCTGAGTTGGGATTGAAATTATAATTAATAGAATAATGTGTATATTCACCCCCCCCCCCCCCCCCCCCCCCAAAAAAAATGTCATAAATATATACTCATGTACTACTCAAATACAGCATTACACAGTTGGTTTACTATAAAGTCCAATCTCTTAATTGCAAATGTTGATTCCTAATTAAGAGGCATGCCTAATATACTTGGAGATGCAATTTATAAAACTACTAACACACAAGCAAAAACATATATTAATAGCACTATACATGCATATTTAGGTCCAGGGAAACACTACTATACTCGACATCAAGCCAATGGCTGCCACAGCACAAAATAGAGGCAGAAAACTAGACATGTTCCTGATCTGCCTATACTGATGACCTACAGAGCAATATTTACCAAGGTTGCAAAGAGCAAAATAGTACAAGGAGGTGCAAGTTACCCGTTCAGTTTTCAAGGGCCAAGGTTTTCAAATTCATGGGGAATGAATTCTTCACTTGGTCTGTAGCACTTGTCAGGAGAGGCAAGCAAAGCTCTCACCTGCATTATCTCAAAAGACCGGTCATTGAGAATCAATCTAATGTATTATACGCAGAAAAAGTGAAGACTTTTTTTTTCTCTGAACATACTCAAAACCATGCAAGAAACACAAGTACAAGACAAATTTAGAAACTTCGTTTTTCCTTGTAAAGAATTAAAGACACTATAAAGAAAAAAACATGCAATAAACACGACAAATTCAGTATACGACGGCCTGAACCATGCAAGCTACACGACAAACATAACGTTAGGTAGTTACCTTACCATGCAAGAGACTTCATTTTTCCTTGAAAAACCCGAACTGCGCAAGCTAGACGACAATTTTAAAAACAACATTTTTCAATGTACAGACTCGACAAACAGTAAGAAACACGACAAATTCAGAATAAGTCAGCCTATGATGAATGTAGGGTTACTATAATGCTGCATTTATGTAATACTAGTAAGCATGCAACTGACATCCTTAAAGGCGAGATAACTACCAGAAACCGAAGAAACTGTTGAATTAAAAACATTACTACTATATCCTGCAAGCACTTCCAGCACTTCCGGGTATACATTTAGTGACAAGTGGGATGCCATGCCTTCATTTAATTTGATTTAAGAGACTAGCATTTTCGAACATGGAGTATAATGGAAGTGCGCATCTCAAACTTTGTTTGTAATCATCAGAAAGGACCATTACTAGGCCAACATTAAAATGAGAGTTCTAGTAGTTTGGATACTTCAACCGTTTTCTTATAAAAAGTTGTCTTTGTATAGATCATACACCATTTAATTCTGGTAGTAAGAATATTATGCTTGAAAAGTGTTGGCCTAGTAATGATATTTTACCATTTTCTATAAATATACCAGGAGAGAGCATTGATGAAGAAAACGACAGCGACATTGATGAAGAAAACGACAGCGCCGGCAATTTCTCCATATATACCATAAACACCAACCTGATGTGCAAAATGAGAGTTCTGGTAGCCGTTCATGAGTTGTCCTCAAACCTTATAGAACTGCAGCATATAATTGTCAAAAAAGATCATTAATAGGTGGAATGTCGCAACAGAATATATATTTAGATATAAAGTTAAAAGTACATTTGATTTGAATTTGTTGGTCAATGCTGAATGGTTTCAATCATTTTAGATATTAAAGATTAGAGCATCACACATCCTTACAGATGAGAATAAGTTTGCTACCAATGCTAGGTCAATCTTCTTATGCTTGTCCCATATCTTCAATATTGTTCATTTTTTAATATACTGGAAAGAGACTAGAGCATCACACATCCTTACAGATGAGAACATTCAAATCTAGATCATCATAAGTGTTACAATTAGATAAAGAGGCTAAGTGACTCAAAGGTGCAAGCTTGATTGTTAATCATATTGGCCTCTCTAAGTTTATTTTGATGTTTCTGGATTAAATCAAATTATTTTTTACTTCAACATAGTTCATCAAAAGCACATCATGAACTTCCTAACATTTTGGCAACTGTCACTACCGTATTAAGAAGTTCAAATGTTAGTAATTGAACAAAGAAAGCAACCATATATGCTAGGATGCAGCTCATTACAGACTGCTATGCTAAAACAAGAAGCAACAAATTAGTTCCAAGATCAAGCATAAGCTTGCCACATACCTTTCAGCGCAAATCACGTTGCGCTACAGAATGAATTTAAAGAGCATCCTCCCATTTAGCTAAGTACATCAAATTAAAACGAGAAAATTATGATTCAAGTCATGTTTCATTTATCTCAGTTAAAAACAGGGAAACCTAAAATCCCATGGTTCATGCATTTACCATGAAAGCACATAAGAGTTAAAGATGATGATATCCATGGAGATTGATCTAAAACACCAAATATGTATATGTTGTTAGATAAGCACTCACAAGGCCATTGCAATTTTATTGGGGGCCTATGCTAGTACTATATTTGAGTACTATCAATAAAAAGAAGCAAAATACAAAGAGTTGATTCTCACCCGGTGTATCCCAATTCCCAAAAGCCTAAATTGACAATGACACCTTCAACCTCCACACTTGCATTGAAGTTATCAAACACAGTATCCACCAAAAACAAAAATCAAACATTGTTAGTATGTAGTCCTGATTGAAGTAGCAAGAGCGAGCACTTCTATTGATTTGAACAAGTAAAAAACCGGATGCATACATATTTCAACCACCAAAGATACAAATTAAAAAGAGGACCAAAGGAACAAATTCAAATGTCACTATAATAATATCACTCACCAAAGTAAAGGCAAGCATTGTGCCAAATTCGTGCTTCATCCCCAAATCAAATAGAAGTAACCCAAAAATCTACAAATTTTGCCGACAAATTCTTTTTTTTCCACCCACAAGAAGAATTATCAAAGACTGCTGCCAAATTTTTGTATTTCACACGATTGCCATTTAAAAATAATACACGCCCCAACAGTTGCACCCTAATACTGAAATTGCACCCTAAAAATCCAAATTCAACACCGTTGTGCATAAAATCCAAACTAAACTGACGATTCAGTAAGAAGCGTGACCTAATACCGAAAGACGGTGAACAAAGAGGACCAGAGGGAGCCGCCATGCCGGAGTCTGGGTTGAAGGAGCCACCAAGCTGAAGCATGCCGGCGGCCCAAAATGCTACATCATGGACGACAAGAGAAAAAGAGGATAGAGAAGGGTTGAAGAAGAAGAATGAAACTCAATTTCCCGTTGACACTGAAAGTCACTGAGCAAGAGATACTGGAAAGGGTAAGCGGAGTTGGCGTCTTTTTTTCCATGGGAGAGGAGGTGTCAAGTGAGAATGTGACTATGTGAGATTGAAAAGGATAATTTAAAAAATAAAAAAGAGTTTTCATTAGTGTTGTTCACTTATTTCAGTTATTTGTAAAACTAAAACTAATTAATTTATGGGTTAAAAGACTTAAAGGTCTTATTTCACTTTTATATTAAAATAATTTTTTAGATTAAAAGTTATCTTGTTTGTTTTGAAAAAAAAAGTAATAGAATTGAACAGATTTTAAGAATTTTAAAATATAACTTTGGAGAGAAATTTATTTTGTTTTGAAAATAAAATACATAAAATGTGATTTTGAGGATGTACATCTCTATCGAATTCAAAGGATAACAAATCCCAAAAACATAAAAAGTGATAGAATTGCACATATTTTAATAGTTTTAAAATATAATTTTCGAGATAAAGTTATTTTGGGTTGAAAGTGAAACAAGCAAAATGTGATTTTGAGGATAGGATATTCTCGTTGAACTTGGGCATCAAGAAATCCCAAACTAGTAGGAAAAATATACGATAGAACTAGCCAACATAGGGCTTTGCAAAACTCATTTTTGACGGTGCAAAGAACACTAACGATATTTCCTCCTTTGGTTTTATAATTAGGGATGATGTTGGCACCACCATTGTCTGGGGTAGCATGACTTCTGGTGTCCATGCTAATATGCTATCATTATGACAGAAGTGTAGGCCCTCCACTTGGGGATCTCGAAGATCGAGATTGAAGGCGGCAACTTTAGGCTCATCAACGCCATTAATGGCTCTTGGTGATGTACATTGGAGATTATGATGATCACTTCAGATTTATGTGCTCGCTTAGAAGGTTTGAAGAGTATAATTTGACCTACGTCTTTAGAAAAATTAACCGAGTGACCAATTACATTGCAAAGACCAACCAAATCCTCAACAACTTGGAGTTGACAACCCTCATAAACCATAGTGATCTCATCCACTCAGATGCCCTGGTGTAGTAGGGCGGCGAAGTTCCTGCTAAGTTCACCCCCTAATCCTTTCTTTATCAAAAATGTGATTTTGAGAGAAAAAAACAATTTTATTTGTCTTGAAATGCATAAAAATAAAGGAATTGTACTACTTTTAATAGTTTTAAAAGTATGTTTTGAAGAGAAAGTAATTTTTTGTATCAAAAGAGAACAAGGTTAGTCGACTTGGAAAATTAATCGTATCTAATACAATTATACAAGTGATATTTATTTATTTATTTATTCAGGATTTCATATATTAATGTGTGATTTTTATGTTTAAATTATCGTTTAAAGTGATCAAATTAAATAAGTTATTTTTTATCTTTACATTTCTTTTTTAATAAATAAAAAATTATAGAACTAGCAAGGAAAGATATTTTTTTGGTCAAAAAAAACTAGCAATGAAAGAATTGGAAGGGCAAACGTAGTGAGAAGTTCACCACCCTAGGACATTCAACAAGATGGTTGAAATAACTAGCAAGGAAAGAATTGGAAGGGAAAACGTAGTAAGTGGGTCGCCTCCAAAACTCCAATCCTAAAAGCGATGGCTTTTGTCATGATGGCATGCTGGTTTCCACAAACTCCATTCCCCCAAGCCAAGGTCGCGTCAATGGCATTCCTTATGATAAACCAAAGGAAGACAAATCATCGTTATTTTGAGCCTCATCAAAATTAAGCTTGGTAAACTTGAAGTCGTACCAGTTTCATTGAATGTTTTTCCATTGTCGTCTCGTCTCGTTTTATTGTAGGCGGACTTTGGTGTGTCGACCTCATCATCTTGTTTTTTTTTTGAATGAATCACTTAATGTCTTTTAGCTCATTCTCAATCCGGTATCTAAAGATCTTTTTGTTTCATTGTACTAGATGCTCTACTTGATAATTGTGAGCATTTCAAACTTCTTAGGTGTGATCTTTTCATAAGAGCTCCTAAAATCACTATAATATGTTTGAATGGTTGGTGTTCATTCACATTATTAAGGATGAATGAGCCAAGATAGATGCTAAGACCAAGGAATGCATCTATCTTGGTTGACTATAGATGAATTTGGCTATTGAATTCGGGATCAATTAACAAGAAGGTTGTCAGAAGTTGCGACGTTATGTTCTTTAAGGAACATATGATTGAAGAGATTGAAGAAGTCAAGGTCTATATCTATTAAGATCAAAGATGTTAGTTCTTCTCTTGAACGACAAGACAATTCAAAAGAAGCAGTCAAGAATGATGATGTATTAAAGATAATACTCGCACTCTAGAACAAAATGACTAGGAGGCTAACCAAGAGTAGATGGTGGATCCAGAAACAGAATGTAACACTCTGCTAGGGTCCAAGCCAAGACGGCCCTTCTAAGATAAGATTCCTCCTACACGATATAGCCAACGTGAGTATATGACCCTCATGAACCAAAGGGAACCTCAAATTTGTAAAAAGACCATCAACAACACTCACAAGGAGGAGTGGGAATGGACCATGCAAGAGAAGACCAATCCTTGCATGAGAATAACACCTACCAACTAATGGAGTTGCCTAAAGGGATATGAGTCCCGAAGAACAAGTAGGTGTATCAAATGAAATCCGAGGAGATCAACTTAAAGCCCCAATACAAGGTTCAACTAGGGCATTGATTCTGAAGAGATATTCTCTTCGGTAAAAAAGATGTCTTCAAAATGAGTTGTTTTTGTTCTTCCAGCTACTTTAGACTTGGTGATCAAGCAACTTGATGTCAAGATTATATTTATTCATAGCTACCTTGAAAAGGAGATTTAAAAGGAGTGACTTAAAAGGATTTGTGCTCCCAAATAAGGAGAATTTGTGTGCTGACTAAAGAAGAGTCTATATGGACTAAGCAAATCCCAAGGCAATGGTATAATAAGTTTGACTCCTTCATGGCAGATCATGACTTTAAGAAAACCAAGAATGACCATTATGTCTTCATGAAAAGATATTCTAGTGATAATTTCCTCATACTTTTGCTTTATGGTAATGACATAATGATTTTTTAGGTCATATTAATAACATGTTGATTGTAGGTCATGATCGTAAAAGATAGCTGCTCTAAAGAAAGATTTGAACAAGTGGTTTTCCAAGAAAGATTTAGGACCAATGAGACAAATTCTTGGGATTAAAATCACTTTTGAAAGATAGAAGAAATTGCTTTGGCTATCCCAAGATGTTGGAGAGATTCAACATGCACCAAGCCAAGCTGATAAGCACTCCACTTGCTAGGCATTTCAAGTTGAGTTCAAAGAAAAGTTCAACGAGTGAGAAGGAGAAGAAAGAAATGAAAAATATACCGTATGTATCAATAGTTGGTAGCCTTATGTACGTCATGGTGTGCACCACGCCTAAAATAGTATACGCAAGTGGTGTTGTAAGTCAGATCACTTAGCAAAGAATTCAACCTTACACTCTCGCTCGAAGCACATCGATATATGGTATCATTAGATTTGAAAAGTTATGAAGAAAAGATCCTCATCCTTGACAAGGTTCACACAAACAAGAACACTTCAGACATTCTAGCTAAGGTGATACTAACCAAAATATTCAATAATTGTTGTCAAGGCGCCGACATCAAAGCACTTCCTAAATTAATCAAGAAGGAAAAATTGTGGAATTTTCAAGAATGGGCCAATAGCACAATCCAAGCTTGGGAAGACAATCCAAGCAAGCAAGTGGATAAGGATTAAAATAAAAATATCTACCTCGAATCTAGAACAATTGGTGAAGTTCTTGATAATTTCAACCAAATTCATCCTCCAATAAATAAGCATCTTGAAGATGCATTTTGGTATCGATCAAGTGGAGAATTCAATTGAGTGATAAAGCTCCAAATGACATGTAAGTGTTAGTGTGTAAGTGTGAGTACCCACAAAATTAAATAGACTTGCATAAATCTCTTTCCATATATAATATAAAATATAAGAGTTAGTTTGTATTATTAAGTTGTCCATTCCCAGAAGTAGAAGGAACACTGTAAGGTCCCCAAATATCAGCGTGAACGAGTTCAAATAAATCTTTTGCTATATTAAAACTTAAATGAAATGTATATCGAGTTTGTTTGGACATAACACAAATAGAGCAAGGCGCGGAAGAAACATTCTTAATAAAATCTAAACAAGGCAAATTCGAAATTGACTGATAGGCAGGATGACCAAGCCGAAGGTGCAGCAACTCAGGAGAAATCGATGCAGTAGTAGCAAAGTTGACCCCATGATTTGTGAAAAGCCAGTAGACCCCCGCTCTAGCCTGATCGACCCCAATCACCTTCCTCAAAGTGCGGTCTTGAAGCACACATAGTTTATCTGTAAAAGTGACAATAAGGCTTAAATAAGTAATCAAAGCTTCAAGAGATAGAAGATTGCAATGAAAATTTGGAACAAATAGAACGTTGGAGACCGTCGTGTCTCCAAGAACTAGAGTCCTTGCTTTAGTGGCCATATATTTTGAGTTATCAGGCAAAATAATCAAAGAAGGAGATATACCGTGTAGATCACAAGGGAATTCCTTGCGGTCCATCATATGATATGAAGCTCCTGAATCAAGAATCCAATCCTCAAAAAGCTTACCCTACAATTTATCCTCATCAGAACCTTTAAAACATAACTGCATTTGATGCATACGCTTCCATTCAGATTCAGTTAAAGCGGGAATGAGAGACTCCCTGTCCTGAGCAGTGAAGGGCGAAGAAAAGGATGGTGCAAACGGAGGCGGGGAGGGGACAACTGCTGCACCGTTAGCAAGACCAACAACAGGTGTGTCGTGATTTGCTCCAGCAGCATAAGAAGAAGATGGGGAGTCAGAAGAGGCTGCAACATCGCGCTTCTTACGAACATCTTCCCACCATTCCGGATATCCGATCAGCTTAAAACACGAACCAATTTCATGGTCGGGACGCCCACAATGAGAACAAAGCAGGTTTCTTTTGTCCTGTTTCGAGGGCGCACCAGACCGGGGTTGAACAGGTGCAGCAGGAGGCCTGCTCCAATACCATGTAAAGATGATAGAAGCGTAAATTGGGAGAATTTCCTTTGCCTTTCATTAATCACAAGATTACAACATATACTAGTATAGCTTGACCTAACTTGGGCCAAAAGCTATTTACATAAGATATAAGATATCTACAATATATTAATGAGTCTTTTGTCGGAAACCACCCGTATAATAGGCCATATTAGAGAAAACCACCCACCCAATAACAAATTACCGCAAACCACCCTAATGATGGTCTCCGTTTGCCAAATACCACCCGTTCCTATTTTACCGTCTAAAAGCCGTTAAATATATAAAATTACAACTTTACCCCTCTAATCTTTATAATATAATAATGTTAGTATTCATTTTTAAGAGGAAAATAATAAAATAAATTTTTTTAATCAACTAAAAAATAAAAAAATTGAACAAAAGGCTACAGCTTTTATGAATTAGCTGGTTTGAGTACAACCACATTAATCAAACCTAGCTCTGCTGCATCTAACAAGGTTATTCGGAATCAGCCTGCAATTTCGGATGAGAATGCATCCTACTCATAAAAGGTCGAGTGCCCGACGGCGACGCCCGAGTGCCCGATGATCTCGGGGCTCCGCTTGATGCTTACACCCCTAAGGAACACGCACTCTAACGGGCAGATCTGGGCTTGGTCTCACGAGGGTGTGGCGGGTAGATCTGGGCTTGGTCTCGCGATGGTGTGATGGGCAGATCTTGGCTTGGTCTCGCGGTGGTGTGGTGGGCAGACCTGGGCAGATCTGGGCTTGGTCTCGTGCGGGCAGATCTGGGCTTGGTCTTGCGCGGGCAGATCTAGGCAGGTGGTGTGGCGAGGTCGAGCACAAAAACACAGATCTGGAACCAGCGGGGTCGAGTGAGGGAGGTGGTTCGAGGTTGAGCTCATATGCGTGCTCGGGTGCACAGATCTGGTTCGGGAGGGCTTGTTCAGAGCAGCCCGTTCATGGCTGAAGCAAAGACAGAGGTTGAAGGTGGATATGGAGGCTAATTGAAGATGGAGGCATTGTGGGGATAGGAGATTCATGTTTCTAGGTTTTAATTAGGAATTTCTGGCTAGAGGGGGTAGATTTTAATTAGGAATTTTAGTAAGATGGAAGCAAAACAAATTTAGTTTGAGTTTGAATTAAAATAAAATAAATTAGGAATTTTAGTTTAATTTTGAATTTAAATAAAAATAAAATAATGCATCTAACGATTTGTTAACGGAAGTTCGAGGGCGGGTGGTTAATTGTTAACATGGATAGGTATAAGGGTGGTTTGCGGTAATTTGTTATTGTACGGGTAGTTTTCTCTAATATGACCTATTATACGAGTGATTTCTGACAAAAGACTATATATTAATAATATCTATTTCCTAATAATAAAGCATAGCATAAAAGGTTAGTTTTTTCAACACCAGCCACCATGGGGAAAAAACGAGGAAGGAGAGGGGCTAAAGGAAACGGTGAAGGAAGAAAAGTAGGAGAGACTGTGAATTAGAGAAAAAGAGGATTGTCGTTTGCGGTTAGAGTGGGTGACAATACTAGTGGTGGGATGTGACACCAGTTAGAGCGAGTGGCGATACTGGTGGTCATTGGTCAGAGTTTGTGATGCTCTTACGGTTTATAATGGAAGAAACAAAGGAAAAAGAGATGAGAGGAGGAGGAAGTTGGGAAAAATTAAAATAATACATTATATTTTCATCCCTTCCAAACACATTTTAACAAGGACAGTGTATTAACTTCGACATTGTAGAACTACAATAATGTACTTACAAAATTAATGCAATATAATGTAAAATGTCATCATAATACATGTAATTCAAACGGATCCTTTATTTTATCCATTAAAAATTTATTTTTATTTTCTTTAATACATTTAAACTAATTGTTTGGAAATAAAGATGTCAATTCGGGGGTTAAAAGAAGAAAATAAAAGTTTTAAGGATATCATATTTTGTGTGTGTCTCATAATTGATGATTCAATGGTTTTTGTTTGGAAAAGTTGTGGATATGTGATTGATGCTTGAAAGCATAAGGTGTCCACAACTATTCCCCAAGACCTCGTCTTATGTATTTTTCCTAGTTGACCTCTCATCTGCTCTTTTAGTGGTGCTCGACAGTGTCCAATTTTTCTTGCGTTTCTTTCGTTTTAGTTTTAGCTCCAACGCGCTCTTTAGTGTGTTGGTTTTTTAGTTTGTTTCTTCCATGGTTTTCTTGTTGGTTTGGTCATCTGATGTTCTTTCTTGACATCTCTATATTTTCATGCATGTTTGGAGTACTTCTAGACGTATTTATTTTCTTATGCCGGTTAGTTTGATTGTCATATTTTTTCAGTCTCTCAATCTATCAAGTCTATCTATATATCAAAGTCCTTCATTATCAAATAAACGGTTAAATCTTGATATAAAATTTTATTGGAAAATTGAACACAAACAACATGAATTTAATCCTCTGATTTCCATGCCTACTCCACGCTCCAATTTGCTTTTCCCTTGGTAGAATGCCTAGTAGTGGATGGACTGCAATTATTTTTTATCACCTTTCAATCGATCT
Source organism: Fallopia convolvulus (assembly GCA_964016875.1). Classification (NCBI taxonomy): domain Eukaryota; kingdom Viridiplantae; phylum Streptophyta; class Magnoliopsida; order Caryophyllales; family Polygonaceae; genus Fallopia; species Fallopia convolvulus. Next base: position 54,611,666 of record OZ024722.1, read on the forward strand.
CTTTTCTAGTTCTTTCAATTTTCACTAATTTTTATTCACATAAGTCCATATAAAACTAAAAAAATATACCTAGATCGTCCTTCAAAATGATGCTCTAGGTCATCATTCGTAAAGAGGACCTCCCTATCTCTAGTATTTAGATCCTAATCCTTATCTCTTTTCAAAAAAAAATCAAGGTACATAGATTGATGCTCACATTTTTTTATCTTACGCCAGCTAAAGTTGATTGACGGCCGACTTAGTCGACCTCTCTATTTATCAGTTTTTTCTAAGTTAATCGAATTCTTACCGCATAAAAACAAAGTTTCCTATTATTGTATTACATACATAATGCTATGAGTTCTTGTGCTAGGGTTTATATTTTGAAAATTAAGATACATGGAAGGCATCTTAATATGTGCGCAACTTTAAACGCAATTTATCCCTTGTTTGTCATTCGCTCTAGTCAATGTAACTAGAGCTCATATTAATTAGTTCAAATTCTCTAATCTCATAAAAAAGATATTATATATGGAAAGAAATTTAAGCGACACTAGATTTCGTAAGTGTTATCTAGATTCAAGTTCGAATTCCCCTAACAATATTATGAAGAAATTAATATTAAGAGAGTCTCTCCCAAAATAGATTGACAAAGTATTCGGTCCGTATATAAAACTAGACCTGGGTCCGGTTCTCGGTACGGTTCTGGTTCCGGTTCGTCCACCCCCGGAACCAATGAACCGGGTGGAACCGGCGGTTCCACCCACAAAAAACAAAAGAATAACCAAACCGCGACCACGGTTTGGGTAACCGCGGTAGCGGCCCATTGGACCGCGACCGCGGTTTTAGCTCGGAGGTAAAAAAATTGAGTTTTTATTTATTTATTTTTTATTATTTCCGGTTCCGAACCGGAACCGGGAGGAACCGGCTTCGGAACCGCCCGGAACCGAAACCGGAACCGGACCGGAACCGGGCCAAGGCCGGTTCCAGTTCCATGGTTCCGAGGAACCGGAACCGCCGGTTCCGGAACCGGACCTAGGTCTATATAAAACAAGGGTAATTGATCAAATTAGATGAGCCAAAGACGAGAAAAAAAAAAGATCATTGCTCGATCATCACCATCTTTCACTATTTCCTTGAGCTAGACCTAGCACGTACACCGACATCATCATCGATAAAAAATCCTTTCAAACTCATGACAAGATGTCCAAACAAAACCTTAAAAAAAAAGAAAAAAGAAAAGAATAATCAATGGTGGGGAAAAAGAAACACACACGGAGGTCGGAGAGTACGAATTCAACATATCCTACCTACTCTCAGAAAAATTCTATGTTTGTTTTCAGCTTTTTATCAACTTTGGATCAGTGGCCACCTTATCTTTACACTACTACTACAATATAAGAAGGTCCTCCACATTCCACATAATTAACTCCTATGCATTTAGTCGAATTTATTTATAGCCTGCCCGACCTCCACCCAACTTTACCAAATGACTACCCTTAAAATTTACAGCAATTTTTATATTGTAGTATTTTTTTAATTTCTTCTTTCTTGTCAGCAAGAAAGTTGACTAAACGCCCCGGAAATGGAGTATTGAAAATTAAACTGGATAAGGGGAGGTCATGAGATTATTTCTGTTTTTTGGTTTCTTATGATCTAGGGTTTTAGAAAGGAAATATCCTTCACTTAATTTGTTTTTGCATGGTTTGTCTCATGGTTTCTTATGATCTAGGCAGTGGCAGAACTATATATGGGGTCAGAGGTGGCTCTGACCCTTCAATTCAAATTTTTTTAGTATATATTTTTCTTTAATTGGGAGCTTCGATTTGATATATTATATGCTCTGATCTGATACCGAACCAAAAGTTATAAACGTTTGCAGATTAGATATATGCAAACTACTTTTACATGTCATTTACATAGTCAGAATACTTTTATATTTATGTGACCCCTGAAAAACCCCTCTCTCTCAGTTCCTGTAGACCCATCTTCAACAATTTTCAATCCCCTTCCAATTGATGCTTCCCTAAACAATTTCTTATCAAACCCCTTGCTGGAGGACATCGCTTTTAACCGTCTACGGCTTAAACACAATTTTTGGCTTGTCTTATTCTCAATCTCAAATTTCAATCTAGTACACCCAAACCCTAGAGTGAAAATTTGGGGATTTTTTGTCAAATTGACTCAACTGGATGCTATCTTTGGACGTCTTAATGCCTCTGATTCGGTGGTTCTAATTGCTTCCATGGAGCATCCTCTGAACAAATGTAAATTGCAAAACTTTGGGATGGTGGCCTTGGCTGGTCGGCATCTCAGCTGGCTTCCTAGGTTTTCTTTTCTTCTATACTAAATCTGATGAACAAACAATAGTGTTGACCTCTGATGACTTTCTTTACGCCGAGAAGGCAAACGTACCCATCAGACGAGAAGGCTAACCAATCAGCCGAGAAGGCTATGTTTACCCTTTCTTCTTAGAAGGGATCTAAAGCTCTTTTTCCTTTAGACCATTTGAATCTAAAGTTGCTTCTGTCATATTGTTTAATTAATTGGTCCTTTGTGAAACAAAATTGGAAACTAAGTTTCCAGTCAAACCCTCTAATGGTGTTCTTCTTCTTCTATTCCATCAAAAACTCAGAATTCGGTGGGCTTTGTGTGCCTTATGGCTTTGATCACGAGCTCCATCGGGGGTCTCGTGTTGACGAGCAGGGAGTTGGCCTTCTCCCACCTCTTGTCGCGGTGGTTGCACAAGAATCAAATCAAGATGACCATTGTTCGAACTGTTAGTTATGCCATCTCTTTCAAGGTCGACTCCTCGACCGGCTTGAATCGGCCATTTTGTGTTTTGTTCTTAAGAAAGTTTGTGGTTTTTGGTACACAAGGGGGAAAAGGAAAAAGTTCTTTCTAGGTAAGAAAAAATAAAAAATCCTTAATAATAATAATAATAATAATAATAATAATATAATAATTCCACTGCTTGGACAACAAGTAAATATATAAATTTAATAAAAATAAAAATAAAGTTTTTTACTTGCAAGTCAAGGTTTTTTCTTGAGGAGCAAATTTGTCTACTTTGCAAGTAGCATTCTTCTTGTGAGGCTTTTTTGCCTCTTTTTTTTTCAGGTTAGCTCGAGACTTATTTATGTACTAATCTTCTGAGGAGTTGGAACTGAGTTTGACATTGGACCTAGTGGTATTGGTCCATGTCGCTTGGTGCTCTGAGGCTTTTGAAGATCCTTCATCTCGGTGGAGGGAACATCAATTATCCATTCCGCACGCCCAAAAGGGTTCGACCTGTTATATGCTGCGCTATTCTTATAGTGCTTTACTCACCCCGATTACAAACTCATCGTAGTTCTTATTTTTTAGAGATTTGTACTTTTCATAGCTAATCCTGCATGTTTTTGACTCGCTTAGTCGTTCTCGGCAGCCGTTTTTTACGGCTTCTCGGTTTACCAAGCCTGTTTGGTATTCCGAATTCTTACCTTATCAAAAAAAAACTTTTATATTTTGTTAAATTTCATATCTTTATACTTTACATTTTACATAATTGTAACCTAGACTTTAGGAATTGTTATCAAGTGCCTCTATTCTAAAATTTGATATTACATCACCATTCATAGATATTAGATAAGGTTGTTGAATATATCTCAATACGCCCCACTTGAAGATAGAATCACCCATGGTTGACGACATATGTATGTTACCATTAATAGTTAACGACGAGTCGGGACTTATTAAACCGAACAAATAACAAAAAATTTGCCGTCGTTAAAGGTTTTAACGACGATTTTTTTACATATAACGACGAACTTGTTCATCGTGAAAAACCATTTTTCTAGTTAATACAAGTTATAACATACTTCTAAAATAAGCAAGGATGTAAAGGAGGCCTTAAAATCTTTAAGGGCTTGACTTGGCAAGCCAAACACTTCACTTGGGCTTACATCTTGACTTGGCTCATGACTTAGTATTGTGACTCACTTTGTCTTGTTAGACTTTTAAACCACAATTGCTAAACGAACTAATAAAGCTCGACTCTCGTTCCTTTTTTAATATTCTTCACTTGATTCCTAGTGATTGGTTCTTCAAATGGCACTTAAATGATCTCATCGACGACTTGTGGAGTCATAGTATCTTGAATTGTATCAATTTTAAGGTTCAATCATGTTAGTTTTGAGGCTATTTTTTGATAGCTCTACCTAACACATGGCCTTATAGGGGAATTAATGTCATATTTAACTATAAATCTAACTTGATTTAGGAATAACACCAAAAATAAGATCATAAGAATTATGTAATTTCTGCCCATATAAATATATTTTTACTAATATAAATTTGAATACTGTATTGAACATAACAATATTTATATGGTTTAATTAAATCGGTCGAACAAAAGTATCAAAGTAAATCTCAATCACAAAAGAAAAGTGCTGAATAAAAGTTCATTTTGATTTTATGATTTTTGTTTTGAAAAATGGTTTTGATTTTTGTTTTCTGACCCTCTCTATATCTCTCAGGTAGTCAGTCAGGTCCTTTTCATTAAGAATTGTTTATTTTTTGAAATTTCACGTTGTGAACATTTTGATTCATTCATTCACTGTCATTAATATTAAAATATCGTATAGTCACTAAAAGTTGGCTTTGTGTGAACCACGAGAGATGTATGTAGTAAAGACGTTTACGTAATTGGATTTTATTCTTGAGGATTCAGGATCCAGGATCATGCTTTAAAGCTCATCTTACCTGTATTACGGAGTATGTTATATGGCTAGGGCTGGCAATGGGTTGGGTTATAGGTGGATGGACCATTTCCACCATCCGATCCGGAAGTATACATGCTCCACCCGACCCACCCGTCACCCGTTAAAAGTTATATCCGTCACCAAAACCACCCGTCACTCACGGGTTATTTGGGTGACCCGTTCACCCGTATATCCAATATAATTTTCCCACTTACTTCCCATAAAAAACTATAATAACTAGCTAAGCAAATATAAAAAAACATATAAAAATGAAAATTATAAACAAAACCAAATATCTATAAATCCATTATCCATAAGATAGTCTCATGTCAACATGCCAACATAATGTCAAACAGGCAGCAGCATGGAGAATACTAATGTCATCCAAAATTACATATGAAAAAACAAGCAATCTAATATCATCAAAAATGGTAGTCTGCAGAATACTAAATTCCAATAAACTCACAAATATCCAAATATCCATAAATCCATTGCCTGCCTGGCTGCCTCTATGAGTCTTTGGGCCTTTGGGCCGTTTGAGGAGTGGGCTTTTAGGTATCTGAGGCAAAATTGTTAAGGGTTGGTTAAAAAGTCCAATAAACTCACAAATATATAAAATTAATTTAAGGATTTAAACGGGTTAAATGGGTGGATCGGGTGAAATGGGTGATGGGTCGGGTGAAATGGGTGATGAACGTCTACCCGTATCCGACCCATAACCCGTTTCGCCCGTGACCCGGACCGCCCGTCACCCGCTTTGTTTGGGTTTTCGCCCGTTTAAAACGGGTGGGTTAAACGGGTGGGTCGGTCACCCGTGGGTAATTGTCAGCCCTATATATGGCTGACTATGCGGCCTATGTCGCCAGCTGATTTGTACTCATTACTCACACTACTCACTACTCACTACTCATACTAATCGGCTATCCAAATTCTTATACATTATATACATTATAATTTAGGCCCGTTTGATTACAATTTATGAAAACGTAAACGAAATGGAAATCAATTAAGTCCATTTTAGTGTCAGGATACATTAAAAAAAAAAATTTATTTTGCACAACCTCTTCCATCATAAGGGTGAGTAATAAAATAGTGGAATCACTCCCTTCCATCTCACTTTTACAATGGACAAGTTGTTGGATAATTTTTTTTAAATAAATGTATCATGACACTAAAAATGTTCTAGATTCATTTCGTTTACGTTTACGTTTCCATATGTCACGACAAACCAAACGGGGCCTTAGTGTTATAGAAATGTTTTAATTTTTAATTTTCTAAATTTACTTTTAATTGATTACCTGTTTACATTACGTTCTCTTAACATCTTCAATGGATTTCTTTCGCGGATCCAGGATTATCTGAAAGGGGGCGGACTTAATTTGTACATATTAATATTATCGGTTCTTCCTAATCCCGCCCCCAGTTTTCCCCACCTTCCGCATTGTTCTTCCCCGGGCTGGATATGGGGGCGAAAGCTCAATTTTTTTTATCTTCAGAGCCCTTTAGGTAAAAACTTATCACTCCTCCAACCCGATGTGGGGGCAACCGCCCCCGCCCGCACCCCCTAAATCCGCCCATTAATCCAATTATTCCTCATAGATTGTCTGCTCGTAAACGATATTTGGGAGCGTCTTGAATTAAATCACCCCATAACTGGGTTAAGCTAAACTTTGACGCTTCAAAACAACTCTGCCTCTTCTACTTTCGTGAGCTTTATTGCTCACGATCATAACATTACAATTTTAGGTTTCAATAGGAAGAAGTTGCCTTCTATGAGTATCTTAAAGGTTGAAGCATTAGTTTTTCTGCTGGGTCTTCTGTTTATTGTTTCTTCTAATGTCTCAAATGTCATTATTGAGGGTGATATTCTTATTATTAATTCTATTAAATGAGTTTGGAAAGTTCTTTGGAAATTGAAATGATAATTCATGATATTAATTTTATTGCACATTCTCGCGTACCGTTTTTTCCTTCAAAAAATTTAAAAAAAAAACATACCAAAAGAGTTTCCATATTTGCTCTCTTAATCGGACATCAATTTTGTTGGTTCTTTGTATTATTTAAATTTTTTATTTGTGATTATTCTTAAGTCTTGAAACTCACATATACCATAATACATTATAAAATATAAACTACATTTGTTGAAAAAATTGTGTCATTTGGTGTGACATAACTTTAATATATTAAATGTAAAAGACTATTTTAACAACAAAAATTAATATATATTTTAAAAAATTATATTATACTTGTTAGACACTTTATCTTAATTATTAATTTACATCATTATATTGTATTTATTTTTTTCTTTCCATTACCTTCTCTACCAATCTTTGTATAATGTTTTCCTTATTTATAAACGTTATCATATTCATTATGGAGTAAAAAATAAAAAACCTAATTCATAACCTCAATAAATTAACTTCAAAAAATTACTTCAATATATATTTTAATAAATTATATTATGCTTTCTAGACACCGTACCTTAATAATTATCATCATCTTTATAAAAATCGAGTATTTTATGCATTCAATTCAAGTGAAATTAATATTTTAATAACTTCAATCTAAATTTTGTGTAAGATCTCAACAAATAATAATAAAAAATATTTAAATATATTCAAGTGAAAAATGAGATACAATCTTTAATTTTTATAACTTACATAATTTAAACTCTTGTATTTTATATAATCATAATGCTAAACCCAAACACTACCTAAAACAAACACACATTAGCGTTTTTTTTTCATTGGACAATTACTTTTAATCGCTACAGCTACTACTACAACTATAACTCCCCGCTACCACTAGCCCTGACAATCAGGGCATAAATTGGTAGAAAATATAACTTAAATGCTGCACCATAATGAATTCGAATACTGGTTATAAATAAACCACTAAAATTAGTTACCAAATAATTCGACAAGTGAAAACGTGACTAGTCATAAACCAAAAGAGAAACAAACTAACGGAAATGGAAAAGGTGACAAAACCTAAAGATTGGGTTGAGTTGAGCAACAACCAAACAACGCTACGAGTATGGATACTTTGTCCAGAAAAACAACTCGATCTAGTTGCAAATTGCACATACAAGTGAGCCTAAAATTATACTTCCACCGATCGAAAATAAGTTTCTTTTAGCACTTGAATTTCTATTAATTTTATTTTTTATTTTAGGTTGTTCTATGAAATAATTAGGAATGGATGTGAAAATTGTTATTGAAATTTATTTTGTTTTCAATGAAAAATTAAATATTATATTATTATTTTTTAAAAAGAAGTGCTAAACTGGTCATCATCATACCTAATTTACGCACTTTTTCGTACGCAAAATATGCTGTTGTTTTGAAAGAAAGATGGGCAATTATATTGAAACGCTCGACTTTTGCAAGATTTGATCTACATTAAGCTAAATGAGGTACTACGAGTGGGGATGACGTCACCACAGCCAATCATGTCCATGCTGGCAAGCGACCTCTCTTCTCACACTCGATTCACCAAAAGCACACAATTCGTCTTCAAAAAGGGCAAAATTTCCTACTACTCTCATTCATCGGCAGCTGATGATGACTGAAGAAGCCGTTCAACTTCGCTCTAAAAACTAAAAACCTCAGGATTTCTACCAGCAGAAAAGATTAATTTTACCAGATAAGCTTTCCGAAACTCTGCTCGAAGCACAAATCCAGAGAAAGATGGCGGGAGTTGTACACTGCTGCGGAACGACGTTTTCATTGTACGTGATGGTTATCATCGGTTTGGTGCTTTTCGCTGGTTTAATGGCTGGCTTAACCCTCGGTCTCATGTCTCTTGGTCTAGTTGATCTTGAAGTCCTAATTAGGTCTGGTCGACCTCAAGACCGTGCTCACGCCGGTAATCTCTCTCTCCCCCTATTTCTTCATCTATTCTGTCTGTTGAGTTGGCGTTTTATGTTCGTAATGCTGTTCGATCTTTGCTTAATTGGCCAATTTGGAGTTTGGTTTGGTGTAAAGTCGATTAATAGCATGGGTTGAGCTTCGTCACGTTTGCAAAATTCTTAATTTTATATGTTCAGGGCTTTTTTTTAATGAAATTGGTTTTAATATGTTAATTTGAATAGAGATTTGACTGGTTGGTGAGGATGTAGAGTAGCAGAAATTGCGTCAGAGAATTGAAAATATTAGAAAATTAAGTGTTTTAAGGCGCAAGTATTTGATTGATTGGAGATAATCACTTACTGGAAACCTGGAGCCATAAGTATTTGATTGATTGAAGATAATCACTTACTGGAAACCTGGAGCCATGATTCCCATGAACTGAGGATGAGAAAATATGAATTCTGATTTTGGGAATCATTGATTGGGTGTATGACAGTGCTGTTTGTCACCATATTAAAGAACAAGGAATATGAAAGTCAATAAATTTGGTTAAAGTTTGATTCTGTAGCTATTTTAGGTATTATGGCATATTAACTAGACTGCTAGGCGGAGAATAAATCACAAGTTTAGGTAGTTTTTCATAAGCTTCATGTGTGAAAACTGAATTGCCATGTAGATGACGTGGCTCTCTTTGTAATTAGCAGACAAACATAGGAAGTTAGAACCATGAACTGACATAATTCTGCGTGGTACACGATAATTCTTAATACCATATCCCTGCAAAAGGTTGTATAGGAACCATCAGGGGAAGAACATATAATCACTTTGGTGAGGTCAATTTCAATAGGATGAAATCACATGAAAGCAAAAGAACAGAATTGTGGAATTGTGAGTGCACTTTCATATGTACCATCGAATAACACTATCCTGTTATTCCATTGTAGCAAAGATATTCCCTGTGGTGAAGAATCAGCATCTCTTGCTTTGCACTCTTCTTATTGGAAACTCAATGGCAATGGAGGTTTGTGAAAGCACATGTTGTAGTCAAGTTTTTCTTGGTGCTTTTATCTACTGATATCTATTCATATTTGATTGAGTAATAACTCTTTTGCCTTTTGGATGTTTGTCTAGACACTTCCAATATTTTTAGATAAACTTGTTCCTCCTTGGGCAGCAATTCTCATTTCAGTGACTCTCATTCTCATGTTCGGAGAGGTGATACATTACTAAGAAGAGCTTGGCATGTTTACCCTCTCATGTTTTCTATGATCTTACATCTGCCTTTTATGAATGCAGATACTGCCACAAGCAATCTGCACTCGCTATGGGTTGGTTGTTGGAGCAACAGCTGCTCCTTTAGTGCGTGTTCTGCTTATGGTATTTTTTCCAATTTCGTATCCAATCAGCAAGGTATCATTCATCCCTTTTTTATTTTTTAAGCTTTCGCATATTATGTAGAATGAATCTGAATGTGCTAATTGCTCTAAAATAAATCTGCTAGCAACTCTTATGACAAATCTGTATATGTATGCTTGTTCAGGTACTGGATTGGATGTTGGGAAAGGGGCATGCTGCACTCTTAAGAAGAGCAGAGCTTAAAACATTTGTTAACTTTCATGGGAATGAGGTAGCCTATTGAAACTTCTTTGAGAATAGTGGATTATTCCTCCAGTTATTCTTAGTATTTTTTTAAATGCAATTAGCTGAATTTTGTCTCTCTTCTGTCACATGAGATAGGCTGGGAAAGGTGGAGATTTGACACATGATGAGACTACCATCATAACTGGTGCGCTTGAAATGACGGAGAAGACGGTGAAGGATGCCATGACCCCGATATCGAAGGCATTTTCCCTTGATCTGGATGCAAATCTTAATTTGTGGGTTGATAGATTTTTTTTTTAGTTTGTACATAACACATGCATATCCTTTGTTCTTCTGTTAATCTCCTCTTCTTTTTTTGCAGGGATACCCTGAATGAGATTATGACAATGGGACATAGTAGAGTTCCGGTTTATTACCAAGATCCAATGAATATAATTGGATTGATCCTGGTATTTTCAAGCATTCAATATCTTGTTGAAAACAAATTTCCTCATATATGTGCCTATAATAAGTTTGAAATGTTGCTGAAAGGTTTTTAATTTATTTGTTGAAGATGTGACTTGAAATGGCACTGCTTTACTAGGTTTAATTGTTTCCTTGTTGCCAGGCTCAAATCTGAACCCAAACTTTGTAATAAATGGCTCCCCAAGTTTCTTAGGATTACTTTCGTGCCTTTGGGCTTTTGTTGTTTTTTTAGTTGCTTCTCAAAGCCTAGAGTGCTCAATCTATATTGTCACTTGCTGGTCTAAAATTTTATTTTCGGTTCAAGCTAGTATCTTCATCTTTGTCTTTCAATTTCCTTTATTTGTTGCGATTGCAGGTCAAGAATCTCTTGGCAGTTGACCCTGATGATGCCGTCCCAGTCAGAAAAATGGTTATTAGAAAAATCCCTAGGTATGAGAATTTATTTATTCACTGGTACCGCCTTTGACATTGTTCATGACCTTTTTCTTGGAAGGGAAGGATAGCGTACCCATGAGCAAGTTATTTATGAGATTATGTATGGACGATTGGACGTATGGTGCACTTTAGTTTACACGAGCTGCAATATTTATTCTTGATTTGTGGATAATCTTAGTGAACATGAAGATCCTAAAGTGGTATAAGATTGGATTGAAGTATAATCTTAGTTTCCTACATCAGCTAATGGTAGGATTTTGAATTAGGAACATCTTCTTCTTCTCTCTCTCTCTCTCTCTCTCTCTCCCTCCCTCCCTCCCTCCCTCTCTCTCTCTCTCGTAAAATTCTGTGTCTTTTGATGTGCTCTTCTTTATGTTCCTCTTTCTGTATTCTATCTGTGGAGTTTGTAAAATTTTGCTCAATGGCCATAATAGCATAGCCTTATCTTGTATTTCAGGGTTTCTGAAAGCATGCCTCTCTATGATATTCTAAATGAATTTCAGAAAGGTCACAGTCACATTGCTGTTGTTTACAAGGACTTGGATGAATTCAGAGCAAGACTTAAAGAAAGTAGAGAAGGTGAGCTCTATCTAACTTTTGAGCATACAAAAGTACTAGACTATATCTATGCTGTCTCATAAACATAAGCTGCTCGTTGTAAATTTTGCATTTATCATATAGTTTGTCCTTGATACACTAGAACTTTTTTGACTCTTTGTTTATGTCTCTGCTATAACTCCTATAAGAAGAGTTAAGTACAAGTGCCTTGCCTGTTATCTAAGTTAAATCTTGTGATTAATTATTTGACAATCCTTGTAATTATTCAGCACAGCATGGGGCAACCAGGACTGTTACTTCTGTATTTGATGGTAAAGTTACAACGACGACTGATGAAAGTCAAAAGGCACAGAAAAATCCGGCTACTGCAGTTCCTCCCTTCAAGAAACGGCATAGGGGCTGTTCTTTCTGTATCTTGGACATTGAAAACTCCCCAATTCCTGAATATCCACCTAATCAAGTGGTTGTTGGTGTGATCTCCATGGAGGATGTTATTGAAGAGCTTTTGAAGGTAAATGAACTGAAAATCCTTCAGTTCTATGTCCCTCCATATTGCCTTCAATCTTCTGGTATTGTTGATATATGCCCCTTTTTTGACTGATAATGCCCTTTTTTTGAACCCTTTTTTAATTATTACAGGAAGAAATTCTGGATGAAACTGATGAATATGTGAACATCCACAACAGGTAATATGTCTTCTTCGATTGCTATCTTTGGTATCTGGATTGCTCTGTTACAATTGATCAAAATGTTGAAGCTTCAAATGGTTAAATGGATGGTTTGTTAAGTGAATCTTAGCTGATTGATACACTACTGACCATATTGCTTATCCTTTGCCCACCAGAATTAAGGTAAACATGAGTGCTGAAAAGCTTCCTACAATGAGCTCTCTACAGCAGGCGCTCGATGCCTCGTCAGCTGCTCAGGGAACAGCTGGCGTGTCAGCTGGTACAAAACCCGGTCCTTCTACAACACATTTGTGAGTCAAAGAGGTGGGACAAAGTATAGTGTATGATATACTTCATGGTAAATGCTAGGCCTTGGTGGTTTCTTTTAGTTTTCTAGTATGGTGAAATCTGCATGCCGCCAAATTCCTTCAAACACAAATTTGTTTCTTGATATCTGATAATGTTTTATCATTGTAATTGAGCAAACAAACTTGTCTTATTTATGTACTTGGTAAAATGTTCTTATTTACCTCTAGTTTGATAGTTATTGAATTCTATTTCATGGTCAACATATATATATATATATAGGAAGATTGGTTCGTGTTATAAATTATCTTATCCTTTTTTATTAAGTATGAAGAGGGGGAAAAGACAGGATATCTTGCATACAGCCGATTGTGTCATTGTCATCTATATTATTGTCTTGACTACTTTGGAGAGGTTGGAGAGTTCGCATCCAGAAATTAAGGACAAAATTAAAAATATATAGGGATGCATTATTAATTCTTCTTTTTTTTTTTATGTAAATACTGGTATGAAAATATTGAATGGTTGGCATTCTATCATCCCGTTTGCAGAAAGGATTGAATGGTTGGCATTCTATCATCCCGTTTGCAGAAAGGTTAGTCGTGTGTTTGGTTTCGGAACCGCCGGTTCCAGTTCCACCAGACCATGGAATCGGGACCAGAATGGGAACCCCCGGTTCCTCGGTTTCGGTTCGATTCCGGTTTTTTACAATTCCTGTCAGTTCCGAAACTGGTTCCGATTCCGGTTCAATTCTGACCTTATTTGAAAAAAATAGCCGTTGGAAGTGAAAAGCCGTGATCCCAGTTTCACCAATTGCGGTTACGGTTTACATTCTGTATTTAGACATGATGCAAACCACAATCGCGGTTTTTGGTACCGTAATCGCGTTTGGTGGTTCTAACGACAATTTTTGCCGATTCCACCCTTTGGGAAGAGAAGAGTTGGGAAAAGAAAGGCTTGAACTTGAAATTAAGTTGTCTGCGTATCCTCTCAGGGTCATAGAGAAATCAAATCCCACGTAGTTCTCTTACCTTCGATACGGAACCCCGCTTAGCTACTTACCTAAGACAACCCGACAGAAGAAGCTCGGCTTGTTTCGCAGTCTAGTATATCATTCGATGACTCTGTATAGTTTATTGATTGAGATCTAAGTTCCGCCCTCTTCCAATCGTCGACACAAACTTGAGCTTCCAGTGCATCGAATGCCAATCTTTGATCTCTTATCGTTTAAGATGTGGCCACATTGGCTAAACTTTTGCTCCACTGCTAGCGTTGAAGCGGGAACGACTAGTACTTGAGCGGCGATCCTTACTATTGTTGGATATGTGAATATGTCTTCTTGTGTTGCTTCCACCAATCTAAAATATCAAAATCTTCTACAAACTCAAAGGTAGTGGTTAGATAAGTATCGAGCTTCGTATGTGAACTCGTGTATCTCGGTATTTTTGTAAGATTTTGCAATAAGCGAGACCCGGCGGATAGAAAAGAACGACGAGATGAGGAGGACGATGGGGGTAATTGAGGCGTAGAAGGTGCCTCACCACCTATGCTATAAGTCTTATACAAACATTAACAAGAGATCTAAAATGTTCCATAATGACATCAACATTACAATTTCTATCATAATGTTCTTCTAAATTCAATAACTCATAGTATGCATGCAAAAAATCTTGCAAACCTTGTATCTTACATCTAGGATAAAAAACACAAGCAACAAGATAAATATCGAGAATATATTTGTAATAGATCAACCACTTCCTCTTCATGAGTATAATGACATCAATAAGGTCGGGCCGTGAAAGCCCTTCCTTAAAGGTACCCTCCATATTCAAAGCTTCAAAAACAAACATATGAGCACTTGGTGTATAGCCGTATAGGTTTGACTAAAAGTATAAGTTGCATCATTGAAAACCTTTAAACATTTCCACGATCTCATAGGATTGGTCCCACAAAGGTTCAATTGCTTGTGAACCCGAAACATGTTGAGCGACAAAGGAAGCTAAAAGTTCTTTGTAACGTAAATATTGATTAAGTAATTTATAAGTAAAGTTCCAACAATGATCGACCTCTTTTAAAAAAAGTATTGCAATAACACCATTTTCATTACAAAACTTCTTCCACTCCGTTGTGGTCTTCTTTGTTAGCCAAATATAGTTAACAACATACTTAATAGGTTCAAGATATGATATTAAGACTTTCAAACCATTTTGAACACATACGTTTAAAATATGACAAGCATATCTTACATGAAAATATTTGTTTCCAAAAACGATTGACAAACTTAAATCAATTCACTAATAGAAGCAATGTTGTTAGATGCATTATCAAATGAAATAGTGAAAACTCTATGACGTAATCTATACTCTTCTAAAATAGTCATATAATGTTACAAATATTTGAAGCGGTATGTGCCTCATCAAATACCCGAAAAGCCAAAACTCATTTTTGCATGTGAAAATGATCATCAACATAATGACATGTAATGCCCATATATGAATGAGTTTGAAAGTAATCACTCCAAATATCACTACAAATAGAAACACAAATATCATTATGAGCAAAAAACTGAGACAAATCGTTTTTACGAATCTTATATGCTTTAAGCACATTTTTCCTAATTGTTTTTCTAGTAGTTTGTTTATAAGTGGGTTGCAAATGGTTAGAAACTCAATCATTTAGACCCACACTTTCTGCAAATTGAAATGAAAAATGATCAACACAAATAGCTTCGGACAAAGTATAAACACTACGATCACGATTATAACTAAACAAATGAGGAGCTTGAGAGGAAGAACTTGCTAACCCCGAAGTTGAAATTTGTGTTTGTCCTCGCATCATACCCAACTTGTTCATGTGTTTTGCATTTAAATGCTTGTCCAAGTTGCCATAACCTCCATTGCGCTTCCATTTGTACTTCGAGTTACAATAGTTGCACTTGACAACATATCGGTCAAGCGCATCCAATACATTGCCTTTGGTGAAGTGCTTTGTGAAAATGTCGGATTTCAACTCCTTTGCTCTTTGGTTGGCCATAGATGCCTCCTCCTCCTCCTCCTCCTCCTCATCGTTCTCTTCATTGTCCTCCTCATCGCACTCCTCATTGCCTTATGAACCTTGGTTATGAATATGAGTGGAAGGGGGATAAGGTGGTTGTGGTTGATAAGGATTAGAATTCATTTGATTTTCTTGTGAACCACCAACACCATCAAAGAATTTCTCGGCCAAAAAATCAACAAATCCTTGGCCTTAGTTTTCCATTTTTAAAAAAGATTAGGAAGGAGAGTAGTAAAGAGAGAAGAGAATATTAAATTTGCAACTTGAAAGCTTATAGGATTATATGAGAGTAGAGAGAGATAAGAGAGTATGAGATTGGTATTATATGGGTAAATTTATGGGAATTAGATTGGTGTGAAAGAAAATAGTCGTTAGAATCCATTTGACCGTTTATTAATTTAGACGTTGGAAAAGCAACCACGACTGCGGTTATAAAACTGCGGTCGCGGTTGCAACGGCTAGACGACCGCCCTGTCATAAGCCTTTTCCAAATCAATAAAAATCATGTGCAGATTTTTACTCCTCTCTCTATAGGCCTCTACCAACCTTCTGATCAAGTAAATAGCATCAATAGACAACCTCCCTGGCATAAAACCGAACTGGTTGTCCGACACGGTGACTATTCTCCTTAGCCTAGCTTCAATCACTTTCTCCCATAATTTCATAGTATGACTGAGGAGCTTAATACCCCTATAGTTGTTGCACTGTTCCACATCCCCTTTGTTTTTGTACAGTGGAATCAAGCTACTGAGCCTCCACTCCTCTAGCATCTTTGTCGTTCGGAAAATAACATTGAAAAGTGACGTAAACCACTCTATAACTCTCATCCCAACCAATTTCACTGGGATCTCATCCGATCCTATTGCTCTCATGTTGCTCATCTTTTGAAGCACGTCCTGCACTCGATTCTGGAGATGTATCTGAAGAAGAGGCAATCTAACTGGCCCCTTGACCCCTCCTCTTCTTTAAGTGTTGACCCTTGACCCTTATTTAGCAAGCTTCGGAAATACCTCTGCCAACATTCTTTTATTTGACTATCCTCAACTAGCACCCTTCCTTCCTCGTCTCTTACACACTTCATTGTATCCAAGTTTCTACTATTTTTCTCCCTTGCATGAGCCACCTGTACAACACTCTTTCCCCTCTCTTTTCCTCCAAAGCTTTGTACAACTCCTCGTACATTTTTTCCTTTGCGATTGCCACTGCTTTTCTCGCTAACTTTTTTGCCACTTTATATTTTCCGCCCAACACACTTCTCTATTGTTATGTATCTTAATCTCTTGTTGTAAGTGTAAACACTCAATCATACATAGTAAACACATAGATGAAGGTAGATGCTAGGAAACATGAGACTAGGCCTAAACTCACTTGCACACCCCTTATACTGAACCATGATTCATTCTATCAAGCCACTTGATCATCTGTGTGATTGACCTTGGTCTTTTGCCAGATCCATGAGATTTTGAGTAAAGCCAGCGTGTTCCCTTGTGCATCTCGTCTCTTGGCTCACTTTTCCTCTTTTCTGCTCCTTTTTTGATTTTAGTTTTGAAACCTAAACACAAAACCCTCTTCTTCTCAGTAGGTTTTGGGTTTCTGTTGTGTTCAAAGTTTGTTCAAACTCGCTACAGTGACTAGGTTTAGGGATTTGGCCCCTGAACTTGAGGTGAACCGGAGAAGCTAGGGTAACGGTCTTACCGGTGTAATCCCTTTCTCGGCTCATACAGAAATCCCTTGCAAAAGGGTTCCTTGCTAAAACCTAAATTTGAGGCTTGCTTTCTCAAATTAAGGATATGTGTTTCTGCTTCATCTGCTTTTCTCTTGTTTGGTTCTGTCTGTCTTGATAACCAGGGCACCTGAGTTTGGCTCAGAGTCTTAGGGCTATTCGGAGAAACTAGGGTAACAGTTGTGCTGGTGTAATCCCTTTCTCGAATAGTACACCCAAACTCTTGAAAAAGAGTGTGTTTGTGTATCTTGCATTCTATAACTATTTGCAGAGTGTAAGACCTTTTAGCTTTCTTCTTTCCTGTATTTTTGTTATTATCTAACCTAGTGTTTGAGATGACAGAAAATGCTACCAGGATCAAGTTGTTCGATGGAACATCTGACTTTGCCATGTGGCAAGTTAAGATGAAGGTTGTTCTTATCAAGGAAAAATGCTGGAAGGCAATTAGAGGTGACTTTCCAGAAGGAACAAAGGCTGAAGAAAAAATTGAGATGGATGAAGCTGCACATTCTGAGATCATTGTGAGATTAACTGATGATGTTGCTCATCGGGTGGTAAGTTACACTGATGCTAGGTCTCTGTGGAAGGCCTTAGAGGAGCTTTATCTGGTAAAATCCTTGCCCAGTCTAGTCTCTCTTCTCTGTAGGCTTTTTACTTTTAAGATGGACCTTAACTTGTCACTCAATGATAACCTGGACAAGTTCTTGAGGATGACTCAAGAACTGGAAAGGTGTGATGACAAGATTAAGGATTCTCATCAGGCTGTCTTGTTACTTAATTCTCTACCTCCTCAGTTTGACACTATCAAAGATGTGATTCAATTTAGTCTTGATAGTTTGACTAAGGTTAAAATTGTTGATGCTATTCTTGAAAAGAATGAGAGCTTGAAAGTGTTTAAATCCAAACGTGACAAGAAAACTAAGGGTAAGACTGAGGTTCTTATGATGAAAGGAAAAAATGGCAACAATAACAAGAAGAAACAGAATAAGAAAAAAAGACAAGAGTGAGCATGAGAAAAAGGACACTAGAAAATGCTACTACTGTGGCACTGTTGGTCACTTTATTAAAGATTGCAAGAAGAAACAAAAGGAAGAAAAGGATAAGCATGCTAATAATGACTCTGTTTCCCTTGTTGAATCTTCTACTCTTTACTCTCCTGAACTGCTTGCCTGCTCTAATTCTGTTGATACTGATGCTTGGATTCTTGACTCTAGGTGTACCATGCATGCTACCTTTGATAAATCCTTGTTTGAGTCCTTGCATGAGAGTCACAGTGGTGAGGTCCTGCTTGGAGACCTCACTACTTTACCTATTAGGAGCATAGGCAATGTCCCTATTAGGATGTTTGATGGGAAGGTTAGGACACTCCAACAAGTCAGGTGGGTTCCTGACTTGAGGAGAAACCTGATGTCTGAGTCAACTTTTGATGACTTGGGTTGTCAGATTATCACTAGTAATGGAATAAGAGAGGTCAAAAGAAATGGCTCAACTCTTATCAAGAGCATCAAAAAGGGAGGGTTATACTATCT
This sequence comes from Fallopia convolvulus, assembly GCA_964016875.1. Classification (NCBI taxonomy): domain Eukaryota; kingdom Viridiplantae; phylum Streptophyta; class Magnoliopsida; order Caryophyllales; family Polygonaceae; genus Fallopia; species Fallopia convolvulus. The sequence continues at coordinate 54,630,578 of OZ024722.1, forward strand.
TATGACTACTCCTGAACTGAATGTCTCAACTACTAGTGATAGTCTAACCCCAAGTCAGACAAAATTCTGGCATGAAAGGCTTGGTCACATTGGAATGAAAGGCTTGACTTATCTGTTTAAACATGGCTTGTTAGATAAAAAACCTGTTGACATGAGCTTCTGTGATAACTGTGTGTTTGGCAAGAAAACTAATCATGCTTTTAAAAATTCCACCTATGTTGCTGAGAAACCTCTTGAATATGTGCATTTTGATATGTGGGGGCCTGCTCAGGTTGATACTTATACTATAGGGGGTAGAAAATACTTTATCTTCTTTATAGATCATTTCTCTATAAAGGTGTGGGTTTACTTGCTTAAGTCAAAGGATAAAGCTTTCTCCGTATTCAAAACTTGGATTGCTTTGGTTGAGAATGAGTCTAACATGAAGTTGAAATGTTTGAAAACAGATAATGGTCTTGAATTCTGTAACCAACAGTTTAATGATTTCTGCAATTCTAGGGGTATTAAAAGGCATCTCACTGTCCTTGGTACACCTCAACAGAATGGCACAACTGAAAGAATGAACAGAACCTTGCTTGAAAAGGCAAGGTGCATGCTCATTTTTGCTGGGATGAAACCAAGTTTATGGGGAGAGGCAGTTACTACTGACTCTTATCTCATAAACAGGTCACCATCATCTGTGGTGAACTTCAAAACACCATAGGAGATGTGGACTGGAAGGGCACCTAGCCTGACACACTTGAAACCATTTGGTTGCAAAACATATGCACAAATTTCACAAGGTAAGTTGCAACCTAGGGCTCAAAAATGTGTCATGCTTGGCTATCATGAGGGAGTTAAAGGTTACAAGTTACTACTTATCCAACCAAATGGGTATAAAGTAGTAACTGCAAGAAGTGTAACCTTTAATGATAATGATTTCCATTTCAAAAATACGACTAATCAGATTGTTGGAGATGCAGGTACCCAAGAGCAGAATACAAGATTCTTCTTCCCTCAAGAAAGGGAATTAGATGAAGATGATGAGTTTGACAGTGGCCACTCCACTGGAAACACAAATGAGGAACATGAGCTTGCTCAGGAGGAGAATCAGGAGTCTGCAGAAGCCACTGAGGTGGAAAATGATCTTCCCAGTACTGAAGACCAGAACCCTCACCAAACAGGTGGGGAGGTGAGCAATGATGTGCCTAGTAACAATAACTTGCAAAATTATCAACTAACTAGGGATAGAGAGCCAAGGATTAGGATTCCTAATAGAAGGTTTATCATGTTTGCTGAGTATTCTGATATTCTTTCTGATGTGAACTTGGTTGAATATGCTTTCCTGGCTGCTGAGCATGTTGTGAACACCTTCACTCCTAAAACCTATGAGCTTTCTATGAAATGTTTGCATGCTAAAAACTGGGTAAATGCCATGAAAGAGGAAATTATGTCTATGTATGCTAACAATACTTGGGTCCTTGTTCCCAAGCCAGCCAATGCTAGACTAATTGACTCCAAATGGATTTATAAGCTCAAGGATGGTGCTCATTCTGGGGACCCTCCTAGGTACAAGGCAAGACTTGTAGCTAAGGGGTTCTCCCAAAAGGAGGGCATTGATTACAATGATATCTTTGCCCATGTGATTAAATATAAAATCTTGAGATTGTTGCTTGCTATGACAATTGTGTTTGATTGGGAACTAGAACAGATGGATGTCAAAACTGCTTTCTTACATGGTGACTTGCATGAAACTATTTACATGAAACAACCTAAGGGCTTTGTAAATTCTGCTAAACCTGATCATGTTTGCTTGTTGAAAAAGTCTATTTATGGTCTTAAGCAGTCCCCTAGGCAGTGGAACATTAAATTTGATTCATGCATGGGAAAACTTGGTTTTCAAAGGAGCAATTATGACACATGTCTCTACTTTAAGGGTGTTAGAACCAATTCACATGTATTTGTTCTCTTGTATGTTGATGATATCTTACTGATGAGTGTGTCTAAGGTTATCATTGCATGTGTGAAAAGAGACTTGAAACTTCATTTTGACATGAAAGACCTAGGTGTAGCTCAAAAGATTCTTGGCATTAAAATCACTAGAGATAGGAAAAAGAAAATGATGTGGCTGTCTCAAAGTGATTACATGCTTAAAGTCCTTGAGAGGTTCAAAATGATGAACTCTAAGCCCACTTCTATACCTTTAGGAGGGCACTTTGAGTTATAAAAAAGGTTCTGTCCCACTGATCCAAATGAGAAGGCAAAAATGTCTGAAGTGCCTTATGATGTTGTTGTTGGTTCCATTATGTATGCTATGATGTGCACTAGACCTGACCTTGCTTTTGCTATAAGTGTTTTAAGTAGATTCATGTCTAAACCTGCTGAGTGCCATTGGAATACCATGAAATTTTGCTTAAAATATATCTGTGGTACTAAAGATTATTGCCTTGTTTACTCTGAGCACACCTCCAAGAATGAATTACATGGTTTTTGTGATTCTGACTATGCTAGTAACAAGGACAACAGAAAGTCCACTTCTGCATATTATTACACTTGGGCAAGTAATTGCATCTCATGGAAGTCACAACAACAATCAGCTGTAGCTCTCTCCTCCACAGAGGCTGAATATATAGCTGCAACTAAGGAAGCCATTTGGCTGACTGGAATTCTGGGTGAAATCCAAACCTCTCCCTTGAAGCCTGTACTGTTTATGGACTCTCAAAGCGCCCTATATCTATGTAAGGATCCCATGCTTCATGAAAGAACCAAGCACATAGATGTGAGACACCACTTTGTGAGAACTAAAGTTGAAGAGAAGGTTTTAGAAGTGAAGAAGATCAAGGGAGAGCTTAATCCTGCTGACTTTGGGACCAAGATAGTGACAGCAGACAAGTTCCATTTTTGCAGGAATTTCCTGCATATTTGGGACAAAACATGAGCCTAACAGCTCATGGGTCGATGACGGATGGGCGATTTTGAATCCTCAATCCACTACTGGTGACTTAGGCAGTTAGGCATTACAACATAGATTAGGAGGGCAATTGTTATGTATCTTAATCTCTTGTTGTAAGTGTAAACACTCAATAATACATAGTAAACACACAGATGAAAGTAGATGCTAGGAAACATGAGACTAGGCCTAAACTCACTTGCACACCCCTTATACTGAACCATGATTCATTCTATCAAGCCACTTGATCATCTTGGTTCAAGTATGGCTCGAGAAAGTGTGTCATTGGATGCAGATGGGTTGTGCTTATGTGTTTTTTGGGCCCTGATCTCTGAAAGACGTCTTAATGGGCCTATTTGTCTCATGGTCCTAAACCGAATCTGAAGAGTGCCAATAACTCTTATCCGGGACGACGTCGTTTGAGAAGAAAGGGCTTTATAATGCCTATGATGAAACCCTAGCTCCTCATCTTTGCCATTTCTCACCGCCGCTGTGAAATATTAGGGTTTGGAGCTCTTGAGCTTTTCACTGATCCTTTCACCTTGGTGCATCGAGAAGAAGTGAAGTCCGAAGAAGAAAAAGAAAGGGGAAGAGAGAAAGAGAGATGAGGGAGATGGGAGCCTTGGTGGCTTGAGCTCTTTGTGAGCTTCTCCGATTCTTCTCTGTTCTTCCTGCTTTGTGCTACTTTCTATTCTTCGCTTGTTTCCTAGCTTTTGCCATCTGTGTGTGCTTGCTTGTAAACGATTGTGTGTTGGCCTTTGATGCCTAGTGGACTCCCCCTCTTGAGACTCCGCAGAGTAGGGTAAAACCGAACTGCGTAAACAAACCTTGTTGTTCTTTGCGTTTTTCATTTGTCTTTCGAAACTAATCAACTCAATAGAAGCGGACCTGAGAATATGAGCCTATCATCTATATATGACAAATAATTATAGAAAAAACATTATCTAACAAATAATTAAATTTAAATTTACCTTCAATTCCCAACAAGCATCCATATGTTAAATTTTAAATGTTAAACACAGTCAAAATAATGACAAGGACAGAACAAAATCAACATCGAAAGATCAATTATTCCAAACTCCCAACTAATTATTTTTATGGAAACTGAAATCAGTATTGGCTTAGTTGCTCTTATGGGGCTTGCTTTTTCTTCTTCTTGGTTTATTCTTTGGCTGATGACCCTCCTTTAAAGATTCTCTCTTTTCAGCCATAAGAGATGTTTGTTCTTCTACCTCCTCTGTGATTGGATACAAATCTTTTTGTTGCTCTTCATCATCATCTTGTTTTTTTGCAACAAGGGTTTGAATCTGTATCTTCTTAGGCCTTCCTATTTTCCTTGGAGTATTATTGCTTTGATTCTCTCCTCCTATTGAAGAAGCTTCAGCCATGGCTACTGATATCTCCTTTATTTTCTGTGAAGTATTCTTCCTTTTCTTCCACATCATGTTTCACTCTCTATTACAAAAAGAAAAGGGTGATCTTTTCTGGTATTCCAAATGATAAAAAGATGGCCAAATTTCCACTCTGCTTATAATATCAATTGCAAGCAACAAGTTTTAGTTCATATATAACAATTTAGAGCAAAACCCACTAATTTTAAAATAATCTTGACTCAAAAACCAAGTGAGGATTCTTTTCCTATGTATGAAAAAGGATCAAGCTCAGTTGCCTATCATGTTTGAGCTTTGAAGAACAAAGAAGGTATTAACCCCAAAAAACACCAAAAACTTTAGAAACTCAAACAATTTTTGAGCTCCCTCTTATCTAGATTCCAGAAGACTAGAAGAGACACTTTGAAAAAGAAAATGAATACCCAGATGGAGAAAGCTGCTCAGCTGGAAGCGAGTAAGAAGAAGTCTGCCTACTTGCCTTAACTCAACCATGGTTAAAGGTGCCATTGTCTTTTATCCTCATAGACCTGATCTTCTGAGTTCTGATTCTTCTGTATTTCTGTCTAGTGTTTATAACTATGACTCGGTGTTCTCAGTATGGCCACTAAAATTTCTTGATCCAACGTTGGTCAAGTTATAATGTCCAGCAACAAATTAAATGACATGTCCAATTTTGAAGGATTTTGTTTTAAAGTTGTTGGTGGTCCAAATTTTGGACCAAGCTCATTTATTAGTGCTGTAGTTTTGAGCATTGAAAGATGCCTGATTCCTAGTTCCTAACCTTTTATTTCTCTGAGTTGGTATTGATGATTATGTGTTGTCCTTTCAAATCTTGGCTCATTTTAAAGTTTCTAGTCTGATATCTTAAGAAAACTGTTTTCAGTCATTTACATTTTAAATTAACAAAATGTATTGCCCCATTGTTTTGGGCAGGATATCATTCCTAGCATCACTTGTTGTGTAGCTGTGAACTTGTTCATCATCTCTACTCCAAATACTTGGATCGTTATGCTTCAATAATACAAAGAGTACGTCATAGCAGCAGTAGTAGTAGAGTTGCAGCATTAATTAAGGAGAACTCTCAAACTCTCTAGCTTGCCTCTTGTGCAATTTGAGCAGGCTCTGGAGCCACTTCAGAGCAAGAAAACCCTTTGCTGGTCTTGTGATTCTTCTCATCAAACTCAACTCCCCAGAACTTTGCAGATCTGATGTCATCTGCAGCCATCAACTTGGAGAACTCCTCGTGATCATAGTCCAATTTCACTTTCCCTCCAAACTCAACCGGCAAATTCTCCATGTCGAAGAACGAGCTCATAAGCTCTACACTCTCCTTGTTCTTCTGGTACACAAACTTGACCTTCTCGAACGTTTTCGGGTCCAAGAAGTACTTAACCACCTGCAATACTCGTAACAAGTCACTGAATTAATAATGTACTTTAGGGACCAATGATATAATTTAGCCTAAGTAAAACCACTAAAGAGTTACTAACCTTCCAGAAAGCTTCAAATATCCTTGGCGGGTTATAGAGAAACGCGACAGCAAGACGCTCGGGGTAATGGTTCTGTAGTATGTTGATGGAGTCCCTGGCGGATTTGATAGGTACTCTGTTGGTTATAGACCATCCAGTGAAATCTATCAACCATGACATTTGCTCTTGATTTTCGGGGAGGTTGAAGATGGCGTTCTCTATAAGATACACTAAATGGCGGATCTGATTGTCGAGTGAAGCAGTATTCTGCAACAAAATCAAAGTGGGTTCACATCTGATCGAATACTATAGTACGTACTCCCTCCGTTTCATAATAAGGATCATTTTTTAAGTCTAAACTTAAAGAAGAGGTTAAAAGACCTGCTTTCCGGGTCTCAACACAAGAACAGTCCTCCCATCGCGGTCATGAAAGTTTGCTCGGTAAACCTTCCCTGTTTCACCTTCAACCGCTACTTCTTCCTGCTCAATTGACACAATGTTTGCATACAAGTTCAAAGATACAAACCAAAGTAAAATGTGATAGACAGAAATATATAAGATCTAGTTCAACTCACCCAACGGATTTCCTCGGGTTTGTAGGAAGCTCTCCATTTAAGCGTCTCCTCTAACATTTTCTTTGATTTATCCACATTCCAATTCCTAGCTTCAAGATATCTCTTGAAGCAAGAATCAGTGCAGTACTGCAAGCTACGCCCGGGTAAAGGTCCGATTGCAGCCTTGAGTTCATTTATCTACAAATTAATTTCGACAAAATGCACAACATTACTTTATCAAATTTTTAATGTTTCCATCATATCAATTGCAGCCACCTTTCTTGGCATATGATCAAAATGACACAAGTAAACAAAGTAAAACAACCTAAGCTAGACTTGGCAAAAGAGGTTTCTATTATCAGTAAGTTTCAAAACTTGTAACTTTCTAGTAGAACAATAATTCAAAGTAACAAAGTTATTACCTTTAACTCCATATTTGGCACGTCATCGTCTTGATTCTGATTCGAGTTGCTCCTCCAGCGAAACATAATGGAGGTATCAGTGGCTGCTACAGATATAGATTTGCAACATACAAATCCCACAAACCAATTTAGCAACCGGGGAGATGATGATCTTTATACAGATGAATCATCAAAATAAAAATCTATGTTCAAATTGAAACCAAATTGCTTCCATTAATTTTGTAGGCTGTAGCAGGGGAATTGTATATAAGATATAGATGTATAATTTTAATCAATTGTGGTGATGATCCGTTTGGTATGCCTAAATTTCCCCATAAGGAGTTGATAATCTACAATATTGGGATATGGGTTTTAATTTCCACATAATCAATGGCTAATACTAAGATCCCTGGACTTAAAAAATCATCTAATTCTGCTACAAAAGTCTTGGGCACTTCTTTTTTGACTTCAAAACCATGCTTAATATATAATATATCTGAAAATATCTTACCAGTACAATATAAAATTTTTGCTTTGATTTTTATAATTTGTTTTTCGAATAGCAAATAACATGCTCAACGTCTCAAGCATGAAGCATCCAATTCATACTGCATCAGTTCTAAGAATACTCCTTCAAAAATGAAGTTCAATTGTGAGTGGATAGATTGTGACTTGTACACCAACAAAATTCAATTTTCCATACACAAGTCCCTAAAAAAAACCATTCACAGACTTCCAAGGGTTCAGATTCCATAACAAAACCCAGCCATTTCAACCAAAACTAGAACAAAAAATAAGTAGAAAAAAAAAATACACCAACAAAACTGACATGCTAAAAATAAGTGTACCTCAAGTTGTAAAAGTTGAGGAACCGACTTGCAAATTGCAACCCTTTGGCTATGTGATTGTTGTGAATGAAGAAATTAATTAAGCTCCCAAAAAAGGAAGAGGAAGAAGAAGAGGAGGAAATTGAAGGGAAGGTGAAACTCCACTCTATAGCTTTTATTCTTCCCATCAGACTTTTATGCCATTTTATGATTTTCTTTTTTCTTTTTTTTTTTTTTGGTAGAAGATTTTTTCTTCTTTTGTTTATCTACTTTTTTGTTTGTGTGTTGTTGGCCTTTGGATGAAAAAGTTAAATAAGTACAAGAACGCACTCGTGTGAATGGGTAAGAAACCGTGACAGACGGGGTACGGTAACACGTCATTCATCTAGAATTGTTTTACTAAATGAAATGAAATGTAATTAACTTGAAAATGAACGGGCGCTGGCGTTTCAAGAAATTATGCCCTTCTTTCTTGACACCTGCTCAATGTCTTTATTGGCGTGTGTAGCTTTTTTTTGGGTTCGAGCGTCTCTTTTACTCCTCCGTTTCTAGAGTTTTTGAACCATACTCTTATCTTAAAACGTAAAAAGAATACCCTTTTCCTACTTTTAGTACACTTTTCATATAAAAGTGTATTGTAAAATACGAAAAGTGCACTACACAAAAGTAAGAAAAATGCATTACAAAGTATGAAAAGTGTAAACCCGAAAAAGTGCACTACGAAATAGGAAAAATGTATTTGTATCATTTTAACTAAACTCTTCTAATAGATATCCATAAAGACTTTTTCTTATTTCATTTTTCCATTTATACCCCTAATAATTATACCACATTAATCTTATACACTTCTCTTGAAAACAACTTTTAGGAGTATGAAGTACTTTTTAATATGAGTAATTTTGGGAAAAAAAAATTTCTTAATATATGTGCAAATTTGTCTATGAACATCTATTGTGAAACAAAGGGAGTACGTTCTTTCGTCATATAAGTAATTTTTGCTAATGTTTTATCGGTAATTTATGAAAATAATGATAGGAGGTTATGAGTTCGGTGAGCTCCTAAGCTTAGAGTAAGGAAAATTCAATAAGGTTTTTGTGGGTACAATTATTTAGTTTAATTGTATTTTATTTATTATCTATAATTAATATAAATAGATAGATTATTCTTCAAGAAATGATATCAAATATCGCGGGAATATTTCTCGTGTAAAAGTCATATTTAAAGGAACATATTCCATCAATAAAACAGATTTGATCTCTTCCGCTCTAGAGAAAAAACTCCAGTACCTAATTGACAAGACAATTCAGGTACTACAATTGGCATCGTCCGTGCGGAGAGAATAAGACCGTCGTCAGCCACCGAGAAAAGGGATGCCAGCGTTGGCTATTAGTGAAGGAGGATAGCCACCATCATCAAAAATCAGAAGGAGTTGGTCATTGGAAGGACCAGTCGCACCACCGCCCCGTAGTTTCGAAGAGGATCGATATCGTCGATAGCCATGCGCAACGAGGAGGCCTTCGTTTCATCGGTCGTTCATGTCGTCAAGCAGAGGCGACGAGTGATCAGGCCGAAGAGTCTCCGCAAGACGAGGGTGTGAAGAGGAAAGCATCATCGCTGCAATCGTTCGCCAACAAGGAGATCACAAATGCTTGCTCACAATTGTTCGCAACGCAGCAGGAACCGATCACCGATGAGATAGTCAAGCAATCAATAAGACAGAAATCAATAGAAATCTCAACTAGAAGTTCGATTGAACCCGAAATTGAGCAATCTAGACATAGAAATCGATTACAAGAGTAGAAGAACCAATTAGAAGGGCATTGGAAAGATGATAGTGATTGAGAGTATTTTGAGGTTGAAAGGAAAATTCTAATATTAGATAAGGCCTCTCAACAGGCTGCAACGATTACATATATGGTTTATGGTTCACCGACAAAAACAAAACATACAGAACCGGTATTACTAAATCGGGTTAACCGACATAAAACATATAAGAGGGAAATAAACTAACCCCCGCTAAAACCATATTACAATACTCCACTTTTCAAAAGATCATTGTCCCCGAGGATATCTTATCATCTTTAAACATCAAAAGTTGGATACTTGCTGGTGAAATCTTGATAGAATTCCCAAGTAGCTTGCTCAGCTAGATAACCCTTCCATTTGATGAGTACCTTCGTTGTCATTGCGTTTCCCCTTTTGACTATCTTCGTGTCTAGGACTGTCTCGGGTTCTTTTGATGTGCCTAAATCCACCAGGTATTGAGGAAGAGAACTAGCCCCACTTGTAGGAGGATTGGGGCAAAGCTTCAACTGGGTCACATGAAAGACATTATGTATCAATATTGTTGTGTTTGGGAGCTGAAGTTTATAGGCCACTACTCCAACCTTGTCAACCACATGAAAGGGCCCATAAAATTGGGAGATAGTTTGTAAGGTACCCGAGTTTTGAGAGAGTGTTTTCGGTAGGGTTGAAGCTTCAGATATACCCAATCTTCAATATGAAATGCTCTCTCTGATCTATGAGCATCAGATGACTATTTCATGCGATTTTGAGCCCTAAGGAGGTGGAATTTTAGCATATTTATGATCCCATCTCTCTTCTATAGGCTTCGATCCACCACTATTGAATTGCTTTCACCCGGTAAGTATGGTAAATGGAGAGGAGCGGACTGGCCATGTATAATTTCATAGGGGGTAACCTTAATAGATGTGTGGTAGGAGGTGTTATACCACCACTCAGCTAGGGCAAGCCACTTTGACCAGGTGTGAGGAGTCTCAGAAGTCATGCACCTCAAATATGTCTCGAGGGTCATGTTTGTAATCTCTGTCTGGCCATCAAATTGCGGATGATAAGCTGAGGAATTGTTTAGGTTAGAACCATGGACCTTGAAGAACTTTTTCTATACATCACTGAGGAAAATGAGATCTCTATCGCTGATTACAGACCGAGGCATTGAAGCTTGAATATGTTATCCAGGTATGCTTGAGCCACATCCAGGGTAGTGAAAGGATGGGTCAATGCTACAAAATGGGCATTTTTACTAAGCCTATCAACCACCACCAGAATGGTGTGTTTTCCAAAAGAAGGACGCAATCCCTCAATAAAATCCACGCTCACCTCTTGCCATATGCCCTCAAGAATCTATAGTGGTTGTAGTAACCCAGGACTGGAAACCATATCATACTTGTTTCTCTGGCACACTCTACAATTTCATATGTATTGTTGCACCTCTTTATTCACCCCTTTCCAATAGAAGAGGGATTTGATCCTTTGTAATGTTGCATCTCTTCCTGAGCGTCCACCGATGGTTGAGTCATGTAGCCATTTCAAAATGTGCAATTTTGCTTCTGCATCATCAACTATAACCAACTTGCCCCGCCGTCTCAGCTCATTGTTCACATAAGTATACTTAGGATGAGAGTGACTGTCATTTTGCAAATCTGAGATGATCTTCTGCAATGCCTCATCATATTGCCATATGGCCTTTACTGACTCATAAAATCCCTAATGAGCATTGGATAGGGTAATTTGGAGGATTTGGGACCCATTTACCCTTGATAAAGCATCAAATACCACATTTTCTACCTCGTGCTTATACTGAATTTCATAGTTGTAATCCATGAGCTTGGACAACCACATGTGTTGGAAGGGGGTAATCACCCTTTGTTCTAAGAGGTATTTAAGGCTCTTTTGACCAGTCTTTATAATGAATGGTCGATGAGCCAGGTAAGAACTCCATGGCTGCATAGTATGCACTACAACCATCAGTTCTTTCTCATACACAGATAAGGCTTGATGCTTTGGACCCACTGCTCGGCTAATAAAGGAAATTGGGTGGTGATTTTGCATAAGGAAAGCTCCTATGCATGTATTAGATGCGTCAGTATCCACAATAAAGGTCTGATCAAAATCAAGAAGTGCAAGGACAAGAACAGAGGACAAGGCAGATTTCAGCTGAGCAAAAGATACATCTGCAGTAGTGGACCATACAAAGCCTTCCTTCTTGAGAAAAGTAGTAAGAGGCTTAGCTATAATACTATAGGATTTGATGAACCACCTATAATAGTTAGTTAATCCTAAGAAGCTCTTGAGTTGCTTCTAATTGGTTGGAACTGGCTAGTCAACAATGGACTTAATTTTGCTAGGATCAGTACTAACCCCGTGAGTTGAGATGAAATGCCCTAAATATTCGATGAAAGTAGCCCCAAAAGTGCATTTTGAAGGCTTAAGAAATAACTGATGGTCCATTAATATAGTGAACATAGATAGTAGATGATGGAGATGGCTTTCCCAATCATTGTTGTAGACCAAAATGTCATCAAAGAATACCACAACGAACTGTCTTGCTACCTCCCTAAATACGTTGTTCATTAAGCCTTAAAAAGTGCAAGGAGCGTTGGTAAGCCCAAAGGGAATTACCAAATACTCATAGTTTCCTGAGTAGGTCTTAAAGGTTGTCGTAAAATCATCTCCCGACTCCATTCTAAGTTGGTGGAACCCAAACCTGAGATCCAACTTAGAGAAAAGTCATGCACCTCCTAGCTCATCTAACAAGTCCTCCAAAAGTGGGATTGGGTACTTATCCTTCACTGTTTGTTGGTTCAAGCCCCTATAATCTACACACATTCACCAAGTCCCATCTTTCTTTTTGACCAAAACCACAAGAGAGGCGTAAGGGCTAGAGCTGTACTGAATTATCCCTTGATCCAACATTTTGTGAACCAATTTCTCTATAGTATCATTTTGCACAACAATATACCTATAGGGGCGCTTGCTCACAGGTGTTGACCATGGCTGCAATGGTATCTTATGGTTGAAACCTAGCCTAAAAGGGGGTAGAGTGTTAGGTTCCTAAAACAAGTCATCAAAAGATCTCAACAAGTCTTGCAATTGAGTGTCCTGAACTGCACTATCAGTCTGAGCAGAAATATGGAACAACTGAGCTCTGGTGTATGACTCGGAATTAGCATTGTTGTTGCAGACTTGCATCAAAGTCAGCTAGGGGTTCTCTTTGAAAATCTTGTTTAGGTTGCTCCCCTTTACCAACTTGTAACTTGAATTACTGACAACCCTTAAGACATGCTTGACACCATTCAAGGAAAACTCCATCCTCATCTTAATAAAATCCCATAAGACGGGGCCAATTGTAGACTTGTAGTTAACCACTGGATGCCCAACACAACATCACAGCACCCTAAAGGCAAAGTAATAAAATCAACACTTAGCTCATATCCTTGGAGGTTCCATTTGATCCCTTCACATTTATACTCGGCTGACATCTTATGACCACCTGCCACACTAACTAGTTGAGGTTGTATTTTAGTGAGCTTACAACCTATCTCCTTGGCGGTGTTGATATCAATAAAGCTGTGGGAACTTCTTGGATCTACCCAGATGTGCAACTTTTTCTTCACCCTTGTCCTACAACCCTCATGCAATTGTAGCTCGAGTACCCTTCCAAGGCATTAAGTGAAATTATAGGTGCTTGATTCTCTTCTTCCTCCACCAGAGAATCCTCAATCATTGCTTCCAACTGCTTAATTTCCTCCTTGTCATACTCTTCCCCATCAATTTTGTAAATTTGAGTCCTCTTGTAAGTCAAGTGATGGCTCTACATGTAGGGCTCGTCACAGTACATACATAACCTCTTATTCCTCCTCTCTTGTCTTTCTTCAAACGGGTACTTGTGGGTGGGTTTGTCTGTAGTAGGTTTTTGTGGAAGTTGGTTGTGTTTATTTTGTGGATTGAAGGGAGTTCGGGTCTGTGACAACTTGGGGGATTCTGGTGTGGACAATAAGGAGTTGGTCTAGTGGTGGGAAATTGATTTGGGGTAGGTAAACTTTTGTGTAGTTAATTGGATAGATGATTCGTGCAATTGAGCCAATTCGAAGGGCGTTGTAAAGATGATAGTGATTGAGAGTATTTTGAGGTTGAACGGAAAATTCTGATATTGGATAAGCCTCTCAACAGGCTGCAACAATTACATATAGGGTTTACGGTTCACCAACAAAAACAAAACATACAGAATCGGTATTACTAAATCGGGTTAACCGACATGAAACATATAAGAGGGAAATAAACTAACCCCCGCTAAAACCCTGTTATAGCCGAAGTCGAAGACGATCTGAAGCCGCGATGGAGCAATCCTGATGGATGGACAAATTGATGAACAACGATGATGCACGTTGACGATGAGTGAAGATGATAATTCAATGGACGATGATAATGATGTATGATCAAAGATGATGACATGAGGTTGATGATGAAGTTGGTGATGGTTCACGAGGTTACAAAGCCGATGACAATTCCAAAAGATCCGAGAAATGAAAAGCCAAATTGTGTTTGCTTAATTAATGGGCCTTAAATTAGGTTTAATATCACAATTAAAAAGATCTTTGACGAATGCACTGGTTAACCCAAGAACCCGATCACAATAAGGGGCATGGCATTCGAAGAACACGACACGACACAATTAACAATGATTTATTATATTTGGCTTTTGAATTGTTATGCTTTAAATTATTTATGCTTGATGATGTATTAATTAATGGATTTCATTGACACATGAGGATTAAACCAAGACGTCAAGGGTGATTTCGGAACCAAGAGCGATCGAGGGTGCACAAGGTCAGGAATATCACACGAATGTGGCAATGGAAACGAGATTGGAAGAGAAAAGATGGGCCGACCAAGCAAGCGGGACTACGCGACAAGGATGGAGGTTCGCTCAAGAAGACGAGGACATCCAGGGCAGCGAAGCCGAGATCCAAAAAAGTAAGCAACTTGGTCGTCCCTAGGAATAAATGTGTAGTCTAATGATCTTACGACACCCTGCTCGAGAGTCACGATTATCGGATCGAGATGATTCAAGAGGCATCAGAAATATGATCAAGTGTACTTCGCTTCTCGTTCACGCATCAGGCATAGAAAGTCGTCCTAAGTGGGTCAAAATCGCACATCAAGATGCCATTGTATGTTTCTCTTGAAGAATTACTGAGCAAACTTTCGACCAACCGCTTGAGAGCTACGATTGTCAAAATAAGATGATCCATATATTGATGGAAAAATAATGAGATGAAATGCAAATCATCTTCATACACTAAACTAAGGAACCATCAACAAAAGAGGGCAAAAAGGCATCTCAAATCTGGTGCACGGAAGAGGGCAATACATACGAGAGCTGACTTTTGGCACATCATCAGGGAGCTACAGAATCGTGAAAGTTGGTTTGCCTGCAAGGAGGCAGGAAGATCGCTCCAGGATTCCTATAGCCTATAGTTGTCGAACGTTATAAGCTCGATCTCGACTACAAAACTGTGAAAGTCTGTTTGCTTGCAAGGAGGCAGAAAGATCGTCCCTTGGGATTCCCCGACCCTGATGATACGTCGTCCGACGGTCGATCCCGCAACAAAACCGCAAAATTCGATTTGCCTGCAAGAAGGCATGATGATTGTTACAACGACGTGCACTTAATATGGCTCAAACCCTCAACCTACTTACGCATCCAACCATTTGAGGGGCAACTGTGAGTGCAATTATTTAATTGTATTTTATTTATTATTTATAATTAATGTAAATAGATAGATTGTTTCCCAAAAAAGGATATTAAATATCCTCGGGAATAATACTCGTGTAAAAGCTCTATTTAAAGGGACCTTCTCCATCAATAAAACGGATATGATCTCTTCCGCTCTAGAGAAGAAACACGCTCTTTTAAAAGAGGGATGGAGATTACTACCTCTCCTTCAATAAAAAAGTATTAATTCATTAGTCATTTGTCACTTGATATAATTCTTTAAGGTTGGCGAACCGTCACATTTTGAATCAGTCTTTTTTATTTGACGGGTTGTTTGAACGTGCTCATAAAGTCGGCGAGCCCGAATAATCCCTTAAGATCAACGAACTACTATTTTGAGACCAACTCCTTTGTTTGGTGGATTGCCTGAACGGGCTCATGAAGCCAATGAGCCCGAAGATACTAGAAAACGAACCCACGTCGAAATCTAACTATAATACCATGTGAAAGATCGGTAAGTCGAAAAGTTGAGGCACGTGCGTGTAATAGGCTCAGCATATAAGTTCAATGAAATTTCAACTCAAAATCATATGACAAGAAGTTCATGCATCGTTTCAAAAGCAACAATTTTGATGCAAATTTCAGCCAAAGTATGTGCAATTGAAGGCTAAACTTTAGTCTTCAAGTATGTTCAAATTTTGACAAAATATGCACATTGTCATTCATGCACATAACTATAGCTTAAAAAATAAAAAATAAAGATCAAAATCATGCACAGAGTGCAATGAAAAATAGATGTACATTTAGTTCAATACATATGTACATTTAGGGCCCGAGTTAATGCACACATCCAAAACAAAATGCATAGATATGTACATTGAGAACCCGTTTGGTATCCATATCTGGATATCAGATATGGGTATCAGCCCATATCTTTTGTTTGGTATATCCAGATATGGATATCAAATGACATCATCCGATATCATGATATCAAATCCACCCAAAATTGATATACCCATATTTTAGCCGGTATATGTGATTTCCTTCTCTTCTCTGCCATCTCTTTTCCAGCCTCACAAGTGCAGAAGACTATTGCTCGTCAGTGAACATAGCATGCGTCGGAGATGGCTACCACTGCCCTCCTGCCACCAGGCTTTGCCTAGAATTCTTGTTTCAATCCAGATCTTTTGGTCTTGCTTCTCAATTTCTATCTCCCAAGGCTAGATTCTCTTGTTAATTTAATCAAATTCGAGATCTTGAATGGTCTTGCCATCTGAGTTTATTGTTTGGCCCCCATTAACGATGCTTTTGTAGATTCATTCTCATGTTAATTTTTCCATTGATAATCAGAGATATAATCCTAATTATTTTTACCAAACAAGAGGTATGAGATATGAATGATATCCCATATCTGATATCCGATACCGATATCTGATATCTGGTATCTGATATCGATACCAAACGAGCCCTGAGACTCTCTGCCGAGAAGGCTCCGAGAGTGTCACCGAGAAGGCACAAATTGCATATATCTTTAACAGATCTTATACACTTGCTCAGAAACTTGCTGACTATTTGAAGAGTAACCCTACTTTTGGCTTTGATCTTTGTTTCAATCGAGTTTCGGAAATTGACTTTGTCTTTGACTTTCTTCTTGCTTGGTGAGGCAAAGCCCCATACTTCTCGTCTGAATTGTGGATTGAAGGTAGGACTGGTTTCACCGAATATCGAATTTCTCTAAATCTTGACTAGAATCCTGACTGGTTATTTTCGATTTAGCCCATTTCGAGACGAGTTGTCGCTTACGTGGATTTGTTTGTCCTCCATCTCGATGTACCCTTCGACCCAATTTTTGGACCCTCGAATAAACTTTGATAACTGATTTCTTGACCCTCCATACTTCTCGCTCTCATTTTTTTTTTGAATGCCTTCGGCCTTCTCAATGGGGTCTGTGGATGTTCTGCATCCTTGCGATGGGTTTCCAGCAATTTGAGACCAATATACCTAGTTTTCATGTTCTGCATCCTAGCTTGCGCTGCGTTTCCACCTTTTTGAGACCAATATACCTAGTTTTCAGATTGTGATTCAAGAAAAAAAATATGAACAATGCCATCGTTTTGAGTTGATGGACCACAAGGGCCAATGATTCCATGAAGCCCAATCTAAGGCCCATCCTTTGGCTTGTTTTTTTTGGTTTCGATATTTATTTATTTTTTGGTCGAATTTTAGTTTCGATATTTAAGGTTTCCTTTTTGATGTTTTAGACCGAGTGTTAGAGCTTTCAGTTGTTGCTTGTGGTTCCTTTCTTTGGTTTTTTTTGGTTGTTTTTCTTTCCTGATGTTTCAGTTGTACTTCTCCATTTTTGGTTCTAGGCTTGGGTGTGGCTTGTTTGTGACTGGCGTGGTCGTCAGGACTTTTTCAAGACTGTTGAAGATCATTCATCCCGGTTGAGACAACGTCAGTAGTCCATTCCATCTTATATGAGTTGTTTGCTTTGACCCGAATGCTAAAGGCGTTGTGCCCTTTAGCCCTTCACAATCTCCTCTTCCCTTTTAGTACTAGTTTCCTTTTTCGTGAGTCATACTTTCTTTTGTTTTGGTTTGTCTGTACTTTCCGGGTTACCGGCTGCCATGTTCACGGCCTCTCGTTTTACTGGACCTGTCCAGTAATTCGAATTCTTACCTACTAAAAAAAATATATCTTTTTTTTATGAAAAGATCGTCAAAGTCGGTCAGGAATTGAACGAAACTGCAACAAAAATACACGCGAGTGAGGCGAGGCAAAGCTCTACCTCGAACATCGTCCAGAATAAAAGAAAGAAAACCCGCAGGGAGAACATCAACCAAAGACAAACCAAGAGGGAAAGAAAAAGCAAAGCTAGCAAGGGAGTCGGCGAGACAATTCGCTTCCCTAAAGACATGGGAGAAGCGGGTAATCCAATCCCACTTGAGAAGGCCTTGAACTTGGGAAACCAAGGCGAAAAGAGGATGACAGGGAGCCAGCTCTTTGCCGACCAAGCCAACCACAAGTTTAGAGTCCGTCTCCAACCAAACTTTCCGGAAACCCTTGTCCCAAGCAAGCTTAAGCCCGTTGTAAACGCCCCAGAGCTCCGCCATAGGGACCGAACAAAGACCAATATTGTGCACAAAACCACAAATCCAATTCCCATTGCTGTCACGAATGGCACCAGCAGCCGTGGCATGACCGTCATCGTTCACGGCGCCATCCGAATTCACTTTCACCCAATCCATAGGAGGGCACGTCCAGTTAATGAGGATCTCCATTCTCCTTTGAAGGGGTTGAGTAGAGGGCCTACTGTTCCAGGAAGCAACATACTCCTTAGCCTTCGCATAGGCGAAATCAGCCGCATTCGTCACACGAACGTGATTGCCAAAGACTGACTCATTCCGCCATTTCTAAATCCACCACAAGGCCGTAGCGAAGAAATCCGACCAGTCCACGCCATCATCATTGCACCACGTACACGCCAGATTTGAACGAATCCAAGTTGCAAAAGATAAACGAAAGAAATTAGTTATCTCATTAGGAAAATTAACGGATCTCCACATACCTGAAACGATCGGGCAATCACGGAAGAGGTGACTCAAGGATTCATCCGCTGTCTTACAAACACCGCAACGGGCCGAAGTAGAAAGGTGTCGTCGCTGACGTTCCTCATTGGTAAGGATGCTGCCGCGAACAACCAGCCACATAAACATACGAATTCTCTCCTGGACCCTCAGTTTCCAAATGGCCTTATAAATGGAGACGTCATTGCCAAGATACGAGCCATTAGCAGCAATGAGCGTGTAGGTCGTCTTCACCGAGTAATTACCATCAGTCGAGAGTCGCCAAGCGAGAGTGTCAATGGCACCAGCGTCAGAATTGGGCGCCACCGCAGCCAGTTTCAAAAGGACAGTCGAAGGCAACACCCTCTCCAATCTATCCCATTTCCAACCAAGCGAAGGGCACCAAAGATCACAAACCCTACTACTTTTCTCAAGATCCGATATATTCCCATTAGCAACGTCAATGAGCCGATCCTCCAAGAGCCAAGAGTCTGTCCAAAAAGAGATCGACGAGCCATCCCCGAGGGCCCACCGGTAGCCGCCCAACGTAGCCTTAACCCCCTTCTTAAGCCCTTGCCAAATGGGGGAGGCAGCAGCCACTTCAATCCCCGAGTTCCGCACATACTTCGCCTTTAGAATAGAGCACCAAACCCTAGGGGAGTCCTGAAGGAAGCGCCAACCAAGTTTTCCGACAACGGCCAAGTTCAAGGAACACATAGCCTGAATCCCGAGACTCCCAAGATCTTAAGGTTGACATAAAACGTCCCAAGAGACTAAGTGAATGCGACGTCTCCCGCCCACACCGTTCCAGATGAAGTTACGAACGATTTGATCAATCTTGTCACACACCTCAAAAGGGAGAACTAAAGTTGACATGGCATACACTGGTAAAGAGGAGAGGACAGATTTAGCGAGGATAACTCTCCCCGCAAGACTTAGAAACTTACTTTTCCAAGAGGCAAGTCGGGAATTGAACTTGTCAAGTAAAGGGCCAAACGTCTCCGCAGAAACTTTCTTGTGAAGAACCGGCATACCGAGATAGCTACCAAGGTCAGAAGTCACCTCAAAACCACACTCGGCCCGCAGGTCGTTAATCATGTCGTTACCAACGTTAGGAGAAACAAAGAGTTTAGACTTAGCAACATTAATTTTTTGCCCGGATGCGTTGCAAAACGCATCCAACAACCCATTGATGATTTTCATCTGGCTGACCGAAGCCTCACCGACGAGGACGACGTCGTCCGGAAAGAACACGTGCGAGATCTCCGCCGCCTGTCTTGTAATCTTTGCGGGTTTCCAACTTCCCTCCGCAACCGCATTATTAATCATTTGGCTTAACCTCTCCATACAAAGAACAAAGAGATAGGGAGAAATAGGGTCCCCTTGACGGATGCTTCGAGAAGGAGAGAAAGGAGCGGTGAGCTCCCCATTCCAAAGCAGACGCATAGAAGACGAGCCAATGCATTCACCAATCCAAGAAGCCCAGCAGGCGGGGAACCCGGCATCAATAATAGTGTCAACCACGAAATCCCAACGAAGGCGATCATAAGCCTTCTCGAGATCAATTTTCATGAGCATCCAACCTTTGTTGCCTCTCTTCCGTCTCATAGAATGAACAATCTCCTGCATGATCACAATATTATCGGAGATGAGCCGACCCGGCAAGAAACTTCCCTGAGTGGGGCCGATGATAGTGGCAAGAACGGGTCTTAATCTATTCACCATGACCTTGGTGATGGTCTTGTAGATAACGTTGCAAAGGCTAATGGGGCGAAAATGAGCAACCCGTTCAGGTTTAGCAATTTTAGCCAGAAGCACAATAACAGTACTGTTGACTCCTTCCGAAAGCTTACCACATCTAAAAAAGTCCAGTACAAAAGCAATGACTGAACGCCCAACCGTGTCCCAATATTTTTGGAAAAAGAAGGGTTGGAAACCATCCTCCCCGGGAGCTTTGAAGCCACCCATCTGATTCAAGGCCGCAGAAATCTCATCCGACGAGAAAGGCTTGCCAAGACTAACCATGAAGCCAGAGGAGATCTGAGGGAAGGAATGGCGCGCCAATGTAGCAGGGAAATCCGGAGCGTCCGAAGCTGAGAACGGAGCTTTGAAATAATCCACCGCAAGCCGCTCGACATCATGGCTATCCTGGATCAACACTCCCTCATCATTAACGAGCGTATCAATGCGGTAACGCCTCCTCCTAACCAAAGTGGAAATGTGGAAGAAAGAGGTGTTACGGTCCCCAGCAACAAGCCAACTCTCCCGTGATTTTTGGAACCATAGGAGCTCCTCTTGCTCGAGCGTCTTAGCCAAATCAGCCTGCAGGTCAACTTGCAAAAGGAGAAGGTTTTGGTTGACACCGTTGCTAATAGCTTTTTGAACTCCAGCCAAACGAGCCATGGTTCTCTTCTTCCGGGCGTGAATATTGCCAAATTCATCCTTGTTCCACTTAAGAAGAACCTCTTTAAAGGAATCCAAAGCCTTGGGAGTAGTGGCGGTCTCATGCCAGTTATCCTTCAAGAGATTATTAAACGAGCCATGGGTCGCCCATGCCGCCTCAAAGCGAAACGGGCGACGGTCTCGGTTCACAATCCTAGGCGGAGACAACATCAAAAGCAGGGGGGAATGATCAGAACTAAAGGCCGGAAGATGTTGAACCGAGGCATCGGGCCAAGCAAGGCGAGCATCCGAATTAATAAGGATCTTGTCAAGCCGTCGCGCTTTGAAAGTTTGAGGGGTATTGCCAGAGGACCAAGTAAAGTTGGAGCCAGTAAAACCCATATCAATCAGATCACAATTTTCAACACAGTCTTGAAAGCAATCCGAGTCCGGAGACAGACAAGACGTGGTACCCATACTCTCCCAATTGTGAAGAGTGCAATTGAAATCTCCCCCAACAAAAACCGGGCCGCTAATACCTCTGATTGTGTCCTGCAAAACAGACCAAAAAACAACTCTATCAGTTTCGTTAGGAGGAGCATAAGCCACAATTAGATCGAAAACCTTATCGTTCGCATTTACCGACGCATGAATGAACCTGTCATACAACTGGTGTATATTGATGTCTATAGAATTGTCATTCCAGAGGAGCCAAACACCACCAGCAAACCCCGTCGCCTCAGCCCGAAAATTGCGATTAAAAGGGAGCCGATCACAAACATAATCTGCCCTAGCGCCAGAGATTTTGGGTTCAAAAATAGCAACAACATCGACTTTATGTTTCTTAATCATATACCGCATAGCTCTACGGAACCCGTCATTACCGGCTCCGCGACAATTCCAAAGGATGCAATTCATGAGGAACGTCAAAAGAGGAGTAAAACGAGCAAAGATTAGGCTTCTTTGTCATGCTGCACACCATCATCGTGGATTGAAACATCAGTAGACACAGACTACAGGGCGGACTGATCGCGCAAAGCCATCTGGTGTCTTATATCGGAAATAGTCTCATTCGCCTCTTGAAGTTGTGAGGACCCAGTCCCAGACGAGGTGGCTTTCAAATCAACTTCGGACTTCTGAGTTTGGGCCGAAGGGTTAGCAGGTGACTCAGCAGGCTCAAGCCTAGCTAAATACGGGTTGAAAGTAGTTGGGAACTCCACCTGCCTGGGCCTCTTGGGCTTGGATAGGCCCGTTTCATTCTGGGCCTTAACATCAGGTTTAGCTCCTTTTTGATTTTTAGTTCGTCTCCTCACATTTTTCTTCTTAGGAAGATGACTTTCCTCACGTGGGCCCGCCTTTCTCTGTTCATTATTAGCACTCGTGGAAGCCGCCGCCTTCGGGGGATTCTCAATAGGCACGGAAGCGGCCAAAATTGAACTATCGGGCCTCGAAATTGGGGCATTCATGGTACTTTCCTCTTTTCCCGTTCCAACGTTAACTTCATTAATTGAGGTAGGAGAATTTGCAGCGTCCCTTCCAAGAGAATGAGGCTTATCGCTAGAGCTCTCGACCGGCGGCGCACCCGAAGACGCCTTGGATTTTCCTTTACCCTTTGTTTCTTCTTCGTTGGACCTCCATCCAAGGACCATAGTGTGCATTGTCGGGACTATGTTCAGTAACCTCATCATTGCCCGACTGGCAATTATTATCCGGGTTCGCAGGATCACTAGTGACCGGTGCCTCTTTAGGAATGCTTACGTTCGACGTGGAAGTAGGGCATTGAGAAGCAAGATGCCCATACCGGCCACACTTGAAGCAGATTAAGCGTAATCCTTCGTATTCCAAGCAGAAGCGCTGCTCATTGATAGTAACAGTACCCTTAAGTGGTTTTGTAAGGTCGACTTCAACGCAGACCTTGGCGAAACGACACCGATTAGAGAATAGGGTGCGAGTGTCCACTTTAATGGGTCGTCCAATCCCTGCCGCAATGCGCATGAGAATCTCTTCCTCATAGTAGACGAGAGGAAGTTTAGCTATCCGAACCCATGCCGGTGAAGTCGTAATCGTGTCCGTCTCTGGGTTAAAATTCGGCGACCAAGCTTTGATGATTAAATAATGGCCAAAAATAGTCCAAGGGCCACCAGTAAGAGCCATCATGTAGTCCTGCTCCGTAACAAAGCGAACCACATAGTAGCTGTTAGGAAGATCAGCCAGCATCATTTTACCCGTAGGTTTCCATAGCTCTCGAAGTTTTTTCTCCATAATGTGGTAAGGCACAAAACCACCTAACACCTTGACAATCAACGATGATCTCCACACATCAGCAAGGACATTGATAACTTCGGGAGCGATTGAAATAACAGGGTCGCTAGTCTCACCCCCAGGGAAGGTGATGTCGATCTTACCATTTAAAAATTCCGGTGCAAGTTTAGGGCTTTGGTACCCGACATCGTTGACCACCAGATCCTTCCAAGTCTTAGGCGGTGGGATTGGACCTGTCGACGGGGCCGGCAGGGGAGGCGGAAGAGCCTCTGTGGACTGGGGAGGTGGCGGTTGCTGTGCGACAGTAACCACCATGGGCGTGGCTTCCGCCATGACGGGTGGCGGCCCACAGGGCGGCAAGCAAAGAAGGGAAGCCAAAAGATCGTTCTTTTTAGAGAGCGTTTTTAGAGAGCGTTTAGCAGTGGCGGCCCACCCTGCCTTCATATAGTTGGTAAAAAAAATTATTATATATATATATGTTTTGGTTCAAGTGAGACCCACCCTTGTGGTGAGACCTTTGGCTTAAAGTGATGACTAATCTCAACCATTAGATTTACATCATCACTATATAATCGATGGTCAAGAATTTTTATTTTTTATTTTTTTTATTTTTTTTATTTTTTTATTTTTTTATTTTTTTATTTTTTTATTTTTTTATTTTTTTATTTTTTTATTTTTTTATTTTTTTATTTTTTTATTTTTTTATTTTTTTATTTTTTTATTTTTTTATTTTTTTATTTTTTTTATTTTTTTATTTTTTTATTTTTTTATTTTTTTATTTTTTTATTTTTTTATTTTTTTATTTTTTTATTTTTTTATTTTTTTATTTTTTTATTTTTTTATTTTTTTATTTTTTTATTTTTTTATTTTTTTATTTTTTTATTTTTTTATTTTTTTATTTTTTTATTTTTTTATTTTTTTATTTTTTTATTTTTTTATTTTTTTATTTTTTTATTTTTTTATTTTTTTATTTTTTTATTTTTTTATTTTTTTATTTTTTTATTTTTTTATTTTTTTATTTTTTTATTTTTTTATTTTTTTATTTTTTTATTTTTTTATTTTTTTATTTTTTTATTTTTTTATTTTTTTAATTTTTAATTTTTAATTTTTAATTTTTTTCGAAATTTTTTTCATATTTTTATATTATATTCTTTGTTAAAAAAAGCTTTAAAAATATTAAATATGACAGTTCAATTTTTATATACTACGAGTTCATTTTTATATACTAGAAGTTCAATTTTTTTATGTTAGGAGTTCAATTTTTCAATATTGTATGAGTTCAATTTTTATATTCTACGAGTTCATTTTTTATCTATGATAAGTTCAATTTTTATGTGCTTTGAGTTCATTTTTAAAATAATTCGATTTTTGCAAAACTAAAAAAATAAAAAATAAAAATAAAAAAATGAAAAAAATGAAATTTGAAAAAATTTGAAAAAAAGCTTTAAAAACGATAAATATGACAGTTCAATTTTTGTATACTACGAGTTCATTTTTATACACTAGAAGTTCAACTTTTTATGTTAGGTGTTCAATTTTCAATATTGTGTGAGTTCAATTTTTATATTCTACGAGTTCATTTTTTATCTATGATAAGTTCAATTTTTATGTGCTTTGAGTTCATTTTTAAAATAATTCGATTTTCACAAAACTAAAAAAATAGCAAAAAAAATAAAAAAAATTGAATTTTTTTGAAAAAAGGCTTTAAAAATGTTAAATATGACAATTCAATTTTTATATACTACGAGTTCATTTTTATACAGTAGAAGTTCAATTTTTTTATGTTAGGAGTTCAATTTTCAATATTATATGAGTTCAATTTTATATTCTACGAGTTCATTTTTTATCTATGATAAGTTCAATTTTTATGTGCTTTGAGTTCATTTTTAAAATAATTCGATTTTCGCAAAACTAAAAAAATAAAAAATAAAAAAAATAAAAAAAATAAAAAATAAATAAAAAATAAAAAAAATATAAAAATATAAAAATATAAAAATATAAAAATATAAATAAAATTTTTGAAAAAAAGGTTTAAAAACGTTAAATATGACAGTTTAATTTTTATATACTACGAGTTCATTTTTATACACTAGAAGTTCAATTTTTTTATATTAGGAGTTCAATTTTCAATATTGTATGAGTTCAATTTTTATATTCTACGAGTTCATTTTTTATCTATGATAAGTTCAATTTTTATGTGCTTTGAGTTCATTTTTAAAATAATTCGATTTTCGCAAAAATTAAAAAATTAAAAATTTAAAAATTTAAAAATTTAAAAAATTTAAAAATTTAAAAAAAAAAATTTAAAAAATTTTTAAAAAAACATAAAAAATAAAAAAAATTGAAAAAATCTTGACTATTGAATACATAATAGATGAGTAAATCCAATGGTTGAGATTAATCCTCATTTTAAGCCTTGGATGTACCACAAGAGTGGTCCTCACTTGAACCATGCCCTATATACATATATCTAAAGAAGAAGAAAAAGACTAACTCAAGAATAGCGAGATAAAAATCCCTTAAATTTTTAGGGGGCAGCGAACATAATTTTTTCCACTTCGAATCTCATTCTGACTTGATCTTTTTTTTTTTTTGGTCCAAGTCTGACTTGATCTTTTACTATTAATAAAAAGTTAATAATGCAAAATGGCTTATGGTGGGCCACCGTTCTAGATATATATATTTCATGTACTGATTTATTTAATTTTTGGTCCAAGATCTAGTGTATATTTGTATGGCTGTAGAAATAACGCTAAAAATGAGTAGCAAATGCCATATTTCACAATGCATTGCTGACTAGTTGGTGATTACTATGGGCATGCTTTTTAGGCTTTTTGGTGTGTCCACCATGTACCTAAACATTTCGTTAGGTTGACAAGTACATCAAAGAGGGAAAAATAATTAGCATACCATTAACCACTCTCTAATAGCATTAGCATCCATCTATTTCAACATTTCGTTAGGTTGACAAGTACCAAAACACTCATTTCGACCCGGCTTGCGCCTGGACAATCTTTTATTCTTTTTGATGAATAACGTACGCTATTGCCTTCCAAGTTGACAAGGCTGAATTCTTCGTTTTCAATTTTCATAATAGTCTAATAGTCTATCGTGACTTCTTTTTTCCTTTTCATTTTGTTTGAAAAGTCTACCCAAGCGGCTTTTTTAACCCCCAGGCCCCAAATTGCGTGATGTCAACTATATTGTTTATAGGGGTGTCCAAATCCGGTTAACCTAGATTTTCAGTTAACCAAAGTTTGGTTAATCATGATTTCGGTTAGTTAAAATCATGAATTGTAACCGAACTGTAAATTTCACTTAACCGTAGTTCGGTTAACCAATTTTTCGGTTCGATTTTCTCGGTTAACAGATAACCGTTTATGTAATTTTAAACTAAAATAATAAAATTTGAATAAAAAAGTGATCAAGCTTGACTTTTATTTTAAATATGTACTTATACAATATTGTTTCGGTTGTTGTAAACAAATATCGAGAGTATATACTATAGTGTGTGAAATCAAACATTGTGTGCATTATTTTTTATCCCATCAAATTTAATAAGCGAGTCTTATAT
Organism: Fallopia convolvulus; assembly: GCA_964016875.1. Lineage (NCBI taxonomy): Eukaryota > Viridiplantae > Streptophyta > Magnoliopsida > Caryophyllales > Polygonaceae > Fallopia > Fallopia convolvulus. The sequence goes on from OZ024722.1 coordinate 54,657,452, forward strand.
CAATGAGAAGTGGAAAAATAGTGTGTAATTTTTTAAATTAGAGAAGGAAAGACTCAAATTAGAACAACATCTTGAAGATCATAAAGTTTAACCACTAAATAAAGTAAAGATAACTAATATTTTCAGTTCGGTTTTTCGGTTAACCATTATGTGTAAAGTTGTGAACCGAAACCGAACCGATAAACCAAAAATATTTTCAGTTCGGTTAACCAAAACGAAATTTCAAAAAAAGTCAGTTTGATTAACCTAAAAAATAACCAGTTTTTCGGTTTTTTATGGACACCCCTAGTTTATATGATGATATTTTTGACAAAATTGTGAGGATCGTTTGTTTATCCGTTATAAAGAATAAGGTAACAAGGTAACATACAACATCTAAACCCAATACTTAGGTGTTTATTTGCTAAATTTTGAACGGTTTTTCTAACCTATGCCCTAATTGAAGGAACTAAAACCCTAAAAGGAAACTAATAAACCCTGTTAAAAAATGTTGAGAATCTCCTTCTCACATTGGACGTTGAGAGTTAAATTAGCCTACATATATACCCTTGGGTTACTCCTCTTATTACCAATTGGTTTTAGGATGGAACCCCATCGGGCTTGTGTGTTGGGCTTACGTATACACGACCCCCTGTTATGGTCCACGGACTTTCACATGGTATTAGAGCTCATGGTCTGGTCCTGGGCCCGTTTCCTGGCTTCTTTGGGCTTGGTTTTAGCGGTTGATGCTACCCGCCCGTGATTTGGGTTGCGTTTGGCTATAAAGAGATTGAGATGCCACCACCCGTTCTTTGGGCTAGCTATAAAGAGATTGAGATGCTAGACCCGTTTGTCCAAGTGTCAATTGGGTCAGGCCAGTTGCACTTGCGGGGGCGTGTTGAGAATCTCCTTCCCACATTGGAAGTTGAGAGTTAAATTAGATATACCATTGGGTTACTCCTCCTATTGCCAATTGGTTTTAGGATGGAACCACATGTGATTATGTGTTGGGCTTACGTATACGCACGACCCCCTGTTATGGCTCATGGACTTTCACAAAAAATAATTAATCCTAAATAAATACAAATCAACTAATAATTTTTATTTTAAGGATCTTATTTTATATCCTTAGCACATAGGTTAGAAAAATCGAATTTCGAATAAAACTTGTACATGCCTTCCACGTTCATGTATGGAATACTATTTTTTTTTATCCGGTAAGATTTAGGATAGTCCAAGTACCACTTGGATTAGCCTAGAGCACCCTTAAACGGGTGAGAACTGATACAGTTCTAGATTATATGTATGGAATACTATAATCTCTCTTTCACTCTCCCCCCTCGATATTTAGATTTAAGAGATATAATTTTATCTATAATTCTACCATGTAGACTCTTTATATTTACCAAATAACAGTTTCTCTTGAGCACACTACAAGTAGAATGGATGGATCTATACTTTGTGATTAAAGAAACCATGAAAAGAAAATTAGAAAAAAAAATGAAATTTAAGGAGATAACACAATTGTGATCAATGCTTTACAAGGAAACAAATCATGTTCTTGGTAGATTGAAGTGAATATTACACTCTGGGATGAGTCAACAATCTTTTGAGGCTGTTAAAAATTAAATATGTGCCTTGTCTATGTAACACAATTGTTGATATAATAGTTAGACTATAACACTCCTCCACCAGCAATCAGATTAAAAACAGCAATTTTTTATTGTCATTCATAAGAATGGCCTATGATGAAACTGGTTTTAATCTTAACTCTTACCTTATTTAAAAAATATCAGTTTCTCTAAAATTTACATGGCATTAGGGCAAACCCAACAGCTTCCCTATAATTTTCTCTAAAATGGAAAACTTAAAGTCAAATTCTCTAAAAAATATATGCTTCAACTCCAACAGTTTCTTCATTTTGAAGAACCAAGCATTTATTATTTTTATTATATATTTACAAAATACAATAAAACTTAATGTGATCAATTACATGTTAACATGTGTACATTTACGTTTAATTCATTCTCCAAATGCATTTGGAGAATTCCCTAAATTTAGGGAAAATACATCACTTTTCCCCCTCTATCCCCATTTTGAAGAATGTGTTAGAGAATTTGTTAGGCCAAAAAAATTTAGCATTCTCCAAAAACACAAATATCAATGTATATGGGGAATCTCTTGAGGTTACTCTTAGTGCCTAAGATCTAAACACAAACTATTGAGAATATAAGTTCTTCTTACATTTGAAAATTGACATTAAATAAGAATATTATATAAACTCTTGTGTTACTCTTCTTATTGTTAATTGTGTTTTTAATGAAATTCTATTGGGCTCGTGTAAATTACCCACACTGCCAAATTTTACATAGGTTAGGTGCTAATGATGGAATGTACTAGGCCTATCTTTCCCCATATATAAGGGCTCAAAACATATACAACCCCTTGTACTTGTGCAAATTGGTCATTTAGACACCTCACCTTTGGTTTGGACCTATTGAGTACTTAAACTTAACAATCTGGACCTATTAAACACATGATCGCTGACAATCTCGTCGAGTGTAGCACACGCTCCCTGACATATTCCAATTTTTTGTCCACATGTGTGCCACATAAGCCTATTTTTTGTCTACATGTGTGCCACATAAGCCTATTTTGCCACATAAGTATAATTTATGTCACATAATTCTATTGTGACCACCAATATTTTAATAAAACCAAAAAATACAAAAAGGAAAAAAAATTATAGATCACTCGTCTTCCCCGGCAAGACCAGCGTCGACCAGATCCACCCTCCACCACCCCTACCCATCTCCACCCATCACCACCGCTACCCAATCCACCCACCACCACCGATGTCATCCCTTTCTTGCCGCCGGAGTAGCCTCCCGAGCTCCACTCGCCCAGCCAAGTGGCCGCCTTTGCCGACGCAGACGCTGACGCCTCCGTTGCCTTCTCAAGTTCTTTCGACCAGATCCACACACCAACCGTTCATTCAGACTTCAAATCGATCAAGCTTCTAATTAATCTTGTAGATCTAAGTGGATTTTGGTCTTGTAATTGAAAAATGGAGGTAGCATCTTGCGGGAACAAAATCGTTCAAGTTTAAGGGAGAGGAGGGAGAGGTCGTCGGAGAAGGCGATGGCGAAGGCGATGCACTTTGTCGGAAGCTTCTCGTTCCAGTCGGCGAAGGCGATGGAGGAGCCCGATGAGGAGTCGATGGCGGATTTGAGGGAGAGGAGGGTGAGGCCGTCGGAGGAGACGAATTTACAGAGGCGGTGGAGCAATGTCGGAAGCTTCTCGTTCCAGTCGGCGAAGGCGACGGAGGCTCCTGGCGAGGAATCGACGACAGATTTGAGGGAGAGGAGGGAGAGGCCGTCGCATGAGACAAATTTACCGAGGCGGTAGATCTATGTTGACGGCGGATTTGAGGGAGAGAAGGGATTGTGTTTTGTTTTTGTTTTTTTATATAAATTCCATGTCAGCTAGACTAAGATCTTTCACTCGCGCATGTGTGTTTGGCTTGCACGCACTTTGCCACATCAGCGACCAGGTGTTTAATAGGTCCAAATTGTTAAGTTTAAGTGCTCAATAGGTCCAAACCAAAGGTGAGGTGGCTAAATGATTAATTTGCACAAATACAGGGGGTTGTATATGTTTTGAGCCCATATATAAGTGTTGTGGGCACATAGAAATGTGGGTAAATGAAGCCTCAAAAATTGAACGCCTCTCTAATATCTTTTCCAACTACCCCAATCCTTCCACGATCCATTATTCTTCCGCTCAAACTTGATCATTTGTCTTCATTGCCACTATAGTTGAGATTGACGCCCAGACTTCTGCTACACAAGTCACCGCCATCCAAGCCCTTGTCATCGCTCAAAATGCAACCCTTACCTGCCCTAACATGTATTCTAGTCATGGTCAGCCGATTCGAGCAATCTTGTCATCACCAATGCTGCTCATAAGAACTTTGCAATTTTCTCCAAATTTCTAACAGAATGCACAAGATCGACATGCAGGCCCGTAGATAAGGGTGTAAAAACAGCCTAATTGTACAGGGCCTCCAAAAAATGAGGGACCAATATATATCATAAGCACTAAAACATGTGAAATAAACAAAGCAGCTCAAATGGTTGTGCACCACAGGCAAAAGATGAGAGAGCTCCAGGTTCGAAACAGCCAAACGCATGCCTTTCTTTATTTTTTAAAATTCAATCCCACTTTTTTTTTTAATCCATAGTTAAATTTCTTAACAAACATACTATTGAGCAATGGACCTCTATATTCCAATTATTTAATCCATGAATAGCTATCATGCATCCAAGATGTTGTATGGTAAGAATCCAATACGAGTACATCATACCACATGACATGTGAGATTTCTCTTTTACAAGAATTAATTCCTATAAATCCCATTACTATATATCTAGTTTTCGAACAGTGATCAATATATCTAAAACACCAAAGCAAGAGCAATTTATTTTGGAACTCTATGTGTATCTAATGTGCTTTATATCCCCACATCTCACTTGCAACTTACTATCCTTTGCACAACTCACTTATGATCTTATTTGTGTGGCTAATTTGACTCATAGATTCTGTTTGCACAACTTATTGTTCATTATGTTTTGCTCTTAAAGTAAGTTACGTTAGGTCTAAATATACTTTTTAATTGAAATAGGATTGTTGGGTGGTAAACCTTGTGTCTTTCCTATAAAGCAAAATTAATAATTGGCAAAAATTCAAGAGCGCCATGTATGAGCATCCAAAAAAATATCAACGTTTAGTGGACCGTTTGATATATCTCACCATTACAAGACCTAAAATTTGCTTTGTTGTACACACTGCCCAGTTTATGCGGCTACCAAGCCTTGATCATTGGCACTCGCTCGACACTGGGACTACGTTATCTGAAAAGGTCATCTTGGACACTTCACAAATATCCGCTTAAATTTCGGGTTACTTTGTTTATCTTGGGCAGTCGACTTGTGTGACATGTCATCTTTACCACTCGCTCTATTTCGGGTCACTTTATGTATCTCTTGAAAGACTAAGAAGCAACTTCTTGTATCTCATTCATGCATTGAAGCGGAATATAATAAAATTAATGGTTGGTGCTTGTTTTGAGCTTATATGGCTCAAATCTCTTCTTGCTCCCCTGGAGTCCACCATTCAAATCCTATGCATTGATATTGTGGTTGTTAGGTTGTTATGCATATTGCTGCTAATTCGAGATTTTATAAACATACTAAGCATAATGAAATTACATGTCATTTTTTGTCTGGTTAGTTGTAGTTGATGAGGTATTTTCAGTGGTCGTTATACCTATCAAAGAATCCTAACTTAACCAAACTTAGTAGAATGGTAAGCAAGGGTCGATCCCACAGAGACTCGTGTATTTATGCTTTTACTTGCGTGTCAAGTAATAGAACTAAAGGGGGGGTTTGAATGAAAGTCTAATCTAATATGCAAAATTGAAAACTAACTATGAATGCAAATATGATTATGTTTAACAAATATGAGAAAAGCGTTTTCAGCTAGTTAAATCCATCATAGATATGCTTATTGATCATTGATTATCTTGATTCTCAATTCACTTGAATAATCTATTGTGGATTATACTCCTACTAAGGATTATGACCCAAACTTCAAATCTAGTTGAAAGAACTAACAGTCTAAACAACCTAATCATTTAACGACCTAAAACAACGTCTATATTCAATTAAACGACAGCTTTACGAGTCAAGTTATCAATAGAAACAAATACTTAGAGCAAACAGATATCTAAGTTATTTGTGGACTTATTCTCTTCTACAATTGAAAAGCCCGAACGGGTCCAAACAATTATAGATGCTACTTTATCTAATCAACCCCGAACGGGCATCAATCAGATTAGTTGTAAATTAACCTAGAAATTCTATTAGGTGATCAAGCTAACAAAACACTAGAATAATTCTGATTCAATTAAGCGTAGGGAGTAAAACCTATTCAAGTTAATGAGAATCAAATAAAACCTCACAATATTATGCAATCTATGATTTCAATAACTAGTCAAACACAAGGAAATTAGCAATGCATGATTAAATTGAAAACAAACTTACAAGAGTTTCAAAGTTGCTCTCTTGAGAGAAAAAACCTAGCCTCCAAAAGTATGATAATAGTTTTCAAAGAGAAACTAAAAATAAGGTTTAAATACCCTAAGATATCCAAAGATCAAAATATCCCGAAATTACATTAAACTAGTCGGAAATCATATAATCAAGGCCCAACTCGAAGCCCAAACATCGTCGGCCCATGTCTCCGCGTAAGATCCCAATTGCATGGGTTGCCTCCATATTGCGCGGTCGCGCATTTAGCCTGCTAACCCGCACAATTGTCTCAGTTCAGCATTCAAGTGACACTTCAGATGCTATTTTGACCCCTTTTGAGTTGGAATATGGACTAGGAGTAAAAATATGAATTGTAGCTCTTTGAGTTAGCTTTCCAGTGATACCAAATTCAGCTCCATCAAATCACTATAGCTCCCAAACCAAGCATTGCAAGATAGAGGTGTCAAAACCAGTCTACAATGCATGGTCTGGATTTAGGCGTTCTTTTCACAAAAGCTCTTGGGTCTTGGTTCTTCCAATATTCACTTGTATCACTCTAAGCTTCCTCAAACACCTCCATAGTCCACTAAGATCCATCCCGTCCATGCTTGTTTACTTAAAAATCTGCAAAACCGAACAAAACAAGCGCAAAACCCGAATTTCCTAGAAAACCTAAAAACCTAAGAGCTACACTAAACTAAGCTAAAACACATGCAAAACCAACATAAAACATGCATCTAACCTACACATATATGCAAGCTATCAGTAGTCCAATAATCTCATCGTCTCAATGTTTATTAAAGTCCTAATTTAATTCAATAATTTTAACGATTTTACGATCCGAATAGGCGGAGCTATCCTTGATTCTAGGTAAAATCTTATTGGTGGTAGAATCTGAATTAGTTACAATAAATTTTTATGTATGGTACGATTTGTATATATGATTTTAACGATTTTATAAACGAATATTACGATTCTATAAAATATTTATTTTATTTACATATTTTATTAATTCATGTAAAGTTTACCTCTCAATTCTATTTAATTATTCTTCGTAATATTTTTACTTATTAATTTATAAATATTATAAATCCACAAATATATAGCTTTGTCCTAATCAAATTTGTCTCTATCGAATTTTTTACTACAATTTCATTTAGGCTCAGATGTGTCCATATCAACGGTGACTTATTATTTCGATGAATCATTTCTTCGATGTGGGCGTTAGAGTATTGAGAGGACCTTTCCTTAGTACGAGAGGGCCCTGAAACTACAACTTGAATTTGGAATCTACATGCTAATGAAAAAAAATCTTATAAAAAGACGAATTGATTTTGAAGACCTAGAAAAGTTTTGAAATTGTTGATTTTTCCCCGATAATCGAATCCTTTTATCTGTAAATATTGCATATGTGATTTTATCTTTTTTCTTTCCTATATATGAGTTCTAGTCTCAATAAGAATGATATGCCTCAGTTGATTAATAGTCATCGACTCCCGAGAAAGGGTAGAAGAATGGGACCTATTGTGGTCAGGTTCAAATCCTTTATGGCTCGTCTAAGATAGGAATATTTCCCCATTTTATAAGTTACGTATTTCATTTTTAAAAAAAAATTTGATTTACGAAACGATCAATTCTAATTCTAAGGTTGAATGCTAGTTTTTACTGTTTCTATTTCTATGTTATCAAATGAATATACCAATTCGTTATGTACAAATACAAGTAGTTTTTCTTTTTGAATACATACGCATCTAGTCATTTAAAAATATGTGGAATTCATAGACGAAAGGGTATAAATAAGAAAGCCTCGGACAATTTTACATACTTTTAATTATAATATAAAATATTCCGATTTAACGATCCGATCCTAGAATCCGAACCATTGTCTTGTATATTAACACATCAAACCATGAGGGCTAAAGCAATAGTATTATTTTGTCTCATTTAATTAGTTAAATATTTTAGATTTTCATGTTCCTCCTCAAGTATTGAAATATTATTTTGTCTAAACTATTATCTTGTAAAGTTGCTTATCCAATAGGCTACCTTGTGAAAACTATGTACCACCAAATATGAATCGATACAAAACGTCAAAACCAAATAACCAATCAAATTCTCTAAAATTTACATCTCCCATTGCCCGTCAATTTCATGTCTCTCTTCTTCGCCTATTCCTTTGCAAATTTTTATTGGCTCAAAACATATACGGCCCCCTGTATTTGTGCAAATTGGTCATATAGACACCTCACCTTTAGTTTGGACCTATTGAGCACTTTAACTTAACAATTTGAACCTATTAAACACCTGGTCGCTGACGTGGTTGTGCGCGTGTAAGTAACGCACAAATAGACGAGTGAAATATTATAATCTCCTTAAATGGAAAGATGACATGGCATTTAGCCCATTAACTAACCTAGTATCAAAAAAATAAAATTAAAAAAAAACCTATTTCTCAACTTCAAGCCAAAAAAATAAAATAAAAGAAAAACCTATTTCTCACCTTCAAGCTCCAATTTCAGATCTCCACCCCCAAAATTTTAGAGATTGGGAATCGGAACAAAAATGTCAATCGGAACAAAATTACTTGAATTGATTCAATAGATTAGGAATCGAGGACGACGGTGATCTCGACGCCGGGGGTGATGGGTCGCGTGCCATGAGAATGGTGGATCCGGTTCTCCGAGTCCGTCGTTCCGTCCCGACTCTCTCTGTATTTGGTGCTCCGAGCCCGTCATTCCGTCCACTCTCTCTAGATCTGGTTATTCCAGTCCGACGGAACACCGAGTTCGTCGTTCCCTCCCGACTCTCTCCAGATCTGGTTCCCCGAGTCCGTCGTTCCGTCCACTCTCTCTGGATCTGCTTCTCTGAGTCCGTCGTTCCGTCCCGACTATCTCTAGATCTGGTTCCGAAGAGTTGGAGACGAGCTTCCGAGCCTTCAGCCATGAGAGACGAGCTTCCAAGCCTTCAGCCATGGGAGAAGAGCTTTCGAGTTCATCGTTCTGCTCAGACTATCTCCAGATCTTTACTTTTTTGTATAAAAATAATTATTTTATTTTATTTAACCTTTAAAATTTCGGCTTATGTGGCAAAATAGGTGGCAAAATAGGCTTACGTGGAACACATCTGGACAAAAAATTGTAATATGTCAGCACGCGTGTGTTACACTCAACGTGGTTGTCAGCGACCAGGTGTTTAATAGGTCCAAATTGTTAAGTTTAAGTGCTTAATAGGTCCAAACTAAAGGTGGGGTGTCTATATGACCAATTTACATAAGTACAGGGGACCGTATATGTTTTAAGCCAATTTTTATTTGTTCTTTCGCAAGTGGATTGAAGCCTCCTATGTACTGGTGCTTTCTTCCTCTTTGTTCTATCCCATGAGCCTCTTCAATTTTGCACGAAATGCAAAAGAGGCTAGAAAAAGAGACATAAGAAGTAGGAAGAAGAAGAAAAAAGGGATCAAAACAAGCAGCCTAGCAAATATGAAGAAGGCACGAGAAAAAAGAAACAACCAAAAGAAATAAAATAATAAATAAATAAAGGAAATTCCATTTAATATTCCTTAACTTTTCACTTTTTCGAAGGATACCCTGAAAAAAAACTTATTCCGGAATATACCCCTGAACTTTGTTACAAGTTCGGCCCGTGTCGTTAATGTTGTTTTCCTTCAAATTACTGTCAACTTTACTCATGCTTCTCTTCCACTAATTGAACATTTGAAATCTCAAAATTTAGGTTTTGACTGGATTGAGATATCCAGTCTCAAAATTACCATCAACTACACTAGTGGCGTTGAGTTCATATCTGCAACCCAAACCAAGGGTGCGAGAGGTTAGCTCTAGTTTCATGTTGCCATTTGTCTCCCAAGCGGTGTTGGAGACAACCTGCATAGTTACGGCTCCTCGGTGGTGTCAGAGGCAACCTACGCAACTGTAGAACCCATGTTTGTCCAACATTTCGATCTACTCGGTTACCGATTGATTCCTCCATTTTTCCATTGTTAAACTTGTAAATGGTGCAACAAGAATTCAATAGCAAACTGTCATGTTTGAATAATTGAATTTCAAATCGTTTCAATTTCTTCCTCCATCAATTAATTCAAGAACAGAAAAGAAATACAACATTATTAGCATTCTTCCTTGGTTGATCTTCCATGTTAAATTCCTCGTCCCGCTCCTTGAAATCTCCCTACACAAACCATTACGTTTCATCCTCTTGTCTAGAACCTTAAATTTCTCTCCCAAATCGTTGACCTTTTCTCCTTTTGTTGTTCCTCGTTGCCTCTTGTTATTCTGCTCCATAAGTGATTTTTTTTTCCATTTACAAATCTGACGGTAAATTGAAGGAAAACAACATTAAGGGTACGAACAAAACTTGTTACAAAATTTAGGGATAAATTCTAGAATAAGTTTTGTGGGGGGTGCGGGGATCTATCCGAAAAAAATGAAAAGTTGAGAGATACCAAATGATATTTTCAAAAAAGGGCAACAAAAGGAACATACTCAAGGGTGGATGGAGACCAAATTTTATTCTTCATTCATTTATGAGAAAACCAAAATTTGTACCAAAAAATTACACAATAAAATAATAAAATATAGATTTTAAATTTCATATCTATCCAATTCCTTACCTCAATTATTTATCATCATGGGTCACCAAAAGTACTACTTGGTCTCGTCAGAAGCACCAATAGAGATGAGAACTTATTACAAACCAATTTTAAAAAAAGAGCATACAGTTGTGGCCTCTGGGTACTACCCCAAAGGCTTAACCTCCGACCTATATGCCTGAAGGCAAAATGGTGCAAAAAACACAGATACCAACTAACTTCAATAGTATACAAAATTATACCAAACTACCCCAAATACTTATTAAGAGCAATTTAAATAAAATCAAACAAAAGAGGCCTAAATCATGTCAATAAATTGTATCAAGTGGATGTCATGATCTAAAGTCTAAACCCTCCTTATCTAGATTGCCTTCATTATCATATATGTCCCTGCCATATCAGAAAACAAGTACGAAACGTATTTCAATTCATGATTAAAAAAACGGATTTTCTTAGGGCATAGGATAATTATCTTGTTTTGGAAAGATTTGGTATTTTCATTTATTAAGAAATTTAAATCTTTTTTACGACGGGTTTATTCGTTTTCTTTTAGGGTTTTTTAGTTTCTAAAACCGGGAAGCTTATCCTATGCCCTTAGGGCATAGGATAGAAAGACCCTTAAAAAATACCCAAGTTCTACCAAAAAACAAAAATACCCAAGACGAAATTTCAACTAAAAGAAAGTTGTGCATGTAGAAGGAACTAAATAATGTACCACATGACTTCGGGTTTGACAAACAAATTTTCAATAGGACACGTCACATGATCATGAAGTTTCTCGCTGCAAAGGTAGATTAAGCAATTAGGTTGATCCTCATCTGGTCAGGTTAGGCATGCAAGGACTAAGCAAATATTATCAAAAATGCAAGGACTAAGCAATTATTTATCAAATTCTACCAATATATGAGGGCCAGGATAATTTAAAATAAAATGAGAGTTTCGAGATATTCAATTAGTACCATTTTAAAATAAAATAAATATTTTAGATACAAAAAGAGTACGATTGAAAAAAGTCGATTCAATTACAACAATCGATCTAGATCCAGGTGGAGTCGAACCACCAACCTCCCGAACTACAAATTCAGGCACTCTTTCCTATTTGAGCTTATGGATCTTCTGTGTTCATGGAGGGACTAAACGAAACTTTAAGATATTAAACGGAGCCAAAATGTATTGACAAACATATCATTTTATTCTTTTAAATAGTAGATATAAATTTCCATTTTAAAACAAATAAAATTTATCTAACCAACTATATTTTTTATCAGCAACCTTTAGAACACTAACTTAATCATCCATATAAGAAATTTAAACAAAAATATTAAATTCAAAATAGTGGTATTCTGTATATCTACCGAATCAATTAATGAAAAAGCTATTGTAAGATTAAATATTTAATAAATCAAGTAGGGTAAATTGGTGAAAATTAGTGACAATTCGTTTCAACAAAGCATGTCGAAACCCGTAAATTTAAAACATGTATAACTTAGAATATAATACGGAGTAAAAAATAATAATTCAGTGCGTGAAGAACATGTATAACTCCTAAACAAAATGATCAAAATCCTACGGAGTTCAGCGTGAATACCGGATCAAAACGCTGCACGAAATTTAAGCACATCTTCAGCTCTCATCAAATTTATCAGAAATAAACAGAACTTGTGAAATATGCTGCCTAATTGCATAGAAGCTACTACTACCATCAGCAAGAGCCGTATCCTCATCCGCTTGGAACTTCAGTTCCGCCGCAACTGCATGTATAATTTGCGACCTTCACCCCTTGATATGTTAAATCTTCAACCTACAGTTCATGACTTTACAAGTAGGCTTTCAAAGCCTTAGGCGGGATTAATGCATCCCATACAAAGTACTTCCATGAACCGCTACAAATCAACAATATTACAACGGCGAAGACAACATATAACTGAAAACTTACAATACATGGAAACAAGTACTTAAACCAACAATTCGGGAGGATCTCAGATTTCGTATGTAAACAGGCAAATTGTAAGGGATTGGATGATAAACGCTGACAATTAATGTTTAAACAGACAAATTGTATGATGATGCTTGTTTTTGCGCTTTGCTAGTAAATTCATGAAACAACATGACTATGCGACACAAATTAAGATCTGAGCAATCTGTCAAGGAATTTATGTAATGATAATGCTTTAAAGTATGATAAAATACGAATTACCAATACCGATACCTCAATTAGATGAGCTCCACGAAGTGCTTCTGGTTGTAAGTAGTCTGTTAGCTCAATTGGATAGTTTTCTCCTAACACATCCAATTTGAGTATCGTAGGTGTATTCCCCTTTGTTGATGAGGGGAAATGGAGTGGAATGGATAGTTGACATGAATGAAAGTGGGAAGAGATAGAGAGAGGAGCACACGCACACAGGAGGGAGAGCCGGGCAAAAAACCCCGTGCCATCTCCCTCAAAACACAAAAATACTCTTTTTATTAGCATATGTGACCTGCCAAGCAAGCGCACCTGACATGGCAAAGGTCGACTCTAACAAACGAAACTTGATACCTTCCCCCAAAGAGAAGATATTGACACAACAAACTACTCTACGCTACAAATCAGAACAATAAATCACCTGCACCTAAAACCATACAATACTAGCCTATAACAACCATAACATGAAAATAAAAAGACATAATTAACAAAGATTTAGAACCCACCGTTTTCTAATTCCAGATCCAGTACAACTCGGTGAGCTACAAGCACAACTACATCTAAAGTTGCATCTTGAAGATCGCAGCAGTCGTATGACACAAAGCAGATAGAGAGATCATCCCGTGAAGTTCGCCTCTGATAATAGGCTTACCTGAATGAGGTTGAACCCAATAAATCAAGAGAGGATTCAGAAGGCTTGTAATGAGCATATCTGATCAGGTCTCGTACTCACCAGAATATAGATGGCATATCTGATGCATAGAGACCGAAAAGAACCTCAGAACGCATATCTGGAAATCGTTTCGACAGATCTGGATAGATCTAGATCTAATCTGAAAGCATAAAAAAACAAATCAATTTGATTCGAGATCTGGATAAGAAAAAGTCAGGAAAAAAAACAAATCAATTTGACTCCAGATCTGAATGATCAGAAGAGAGAACAGATCCGTTTAGATTTAAAGCCATACCGCCAGAAATTCACCGGATCCGCTCTCAGAATGCCCCAATCCAATCCAGAGCTAGATGAAATCGAGGTTTTTCTCTCGCGAGGCATTAAATCTTCTCTTGAGCATCCCCTTAGCCGAGCGATAAGCCATGACAAAGAAACGGAGCGCAGAAGATAGATCGTTGGACGATCTGAACAAGGCTCAAAGAAGGAACCGATTCGATTCCTTCAAGAGACGACACGACATCGCAAAGGATGGAGAAGAGAAACGATACAAAAAGCCGAGACTTTTTCTGAAGGAAAGAAAGATAGGAATGAAAGATTGGGAGCGTAAGGTTGTGATTTATAACGGAGTGAACGGTGGAGATTGATGCAATTATTGAAGGATGGACGGTCAGATTTGCGCAAGGAAAAGTCGGTAGGTTTAAAGATTACCGTCAGTTTCTATGGGCTTATTATAAGGCGGTGTGACACGTTATATATCGAAAAATAAAATAAAATACGACCATAAAATATGAGGCGGTGGAACAGCCTGGAACAGGAGGTCCCTAGGGATTTATGCGGTCGTGATTCCAACAATGGCCCGTGTTCATTGGGCTGTGTTTCTGGGCCGTTTAGATAAGTTGTAATCGGACCATTTGTGCTCAATTAAGGTTGAAGCCCAAATAGAAAAGGCCTCTTTTTTGGGTTGAAATAGCAAGGGCCCAATTTATTTGTAGTTTCCCATAAGCAAAAACAAAGTATTATTTATATTCGAACTCTCTTACTTCGTATGATGGTAAGGTATTGAATGAATAGAGTTTATTAACGTCCTAACAACTATAAATGATTCCCGTCTGTTAGACCAAGTAACATAAACGGTTGTGATTGGCGTGTCCTTTCTTTTAATATTTAAGTTTCAGGACTAAAATGTCATTTTACATGTTTTAATTTTCTTATCAACAATGCACATGTAACATGGTCAACTTCCAAGTGCGTTCGATTGTACACTTCAAGAGTGTTTTGATTTTCCATCATTCCTGAGCATATAAACTTCTAGGCTGAATGAACGAAAACCACTCGTATAATAGGGCATATTACGCTAAACCACCCGCTACATTTGAAATTGTCGAAAACCACCCACATAAGGGCTTCCGTTAGCAAACTACCACCTATCCCAGAATTCCGTCCAAAAAATCCGTTTAAAGCATGAGATTACAAATCTACCCCTATATTTTATTCTTATACATTTCATAAAAAAATAAAAAATAAAAAATAATTATTGAAAAATCATTTATCGATCATCTTCTTCCTTTGTTCCTTTTTCAAGAGAAAGTTAAAAAAACAAAATACGCAATTTTGTACAGAAATCAAGCATCAACAACTTCAATCAAATCTCCAATTGTCGTTGTCCTCTCCAAACCACCTTCTTCTTCATCCTCTCCAGCCACCACCTCCGACCCAATTCCTCCATTCTCATTCACATCCTTCTTCTCCTCTGCCAAATCAAATCCGGATCCAGACCCGATAAGGACGGAGCGGTCTCCATCTTTCTTAAATGTAGGGCGACGATGCGGTGGACCATTGTTGTTGTTTTTTTGCCAAAGACCGACTTCTTCTTTGAACCGGATCTGATAGATGTAGATCGATGTGGTAGATCCGGCGTCGGAGGGAGAGGTTTGGGGCCAGATCGGGTGAGTCAAGCTAGGCCTCGTTCCAGATCTAGGGTTTCAGTCGGCAAGGAAGATGAATAGAGTGGCAAGGAAGAAGAACAGGTAGCCGATGCGATCTTCTCTAAAGAGGGGATGAAGATGAACATAGTACGTGGGTTTAATGGATAAGGAATTGAATTTTTTAATTAGACAATTTTTTTACATTTTTCTCATTTATTTAAGTTATTTTGCATTAAAAAATTAGTAAATACGCGTGTGCATACACACTAAAGGATTTTTAGGACGAAATTCTGGGACGAGTGGTAGTTCGCTAACGGAAGCACTTATGAGGGTGGTTTTCGGCAATTTCAAATATAAAGGGTGGTTTAGCGTAATATGCCCTATTATACGGGTAGTTTTCGGTCATTCAGCCAAACTTCTATTCAATCAAATTTTGTATTTTTATGGATTCAAGTTTAGATATGTGATTTATTCTCTTTTGAATTTGTTTTCCGTTTTCCTTAATTTTGGGTTTGTTTTCACCTTTAAATATCAATTGGTATCAATATGAATTTGAATTGATCCTAAGTTTTGAGTATATAGTGCTTTCTTATTGATTTTCCATTGTTCGTTTTAGAAAATTGTTTCTATAATGTTTTATTGGAAGAGTTTTAAAATGCACATAACAAGTTCAATGAAATTCCTAAAAGATAAGAGTTTGCTTTTGTACTGAATTAGATTTTACATCAAAATACTATGATTTTACATGAACTTTATATATTTCTATGTGAACTTTACATCAAAATATGTTATTTAATTTAATTTTTTTCTTTATTTGCCATGTATATATTGTTGGTTGTTCTTCTAATTTTATTGTTGTGAGTGGGGAATTATCTCATGCTATAAGTATGGATAGTATTGATGGCACAAGGATTGAGAATACATATTTAAGTAAGTATTACGAAGTTCATTTTTCTCAAGGGGAATCAACATATTTTGTTCCAGTTTGCCCCATTGATATCAAACCTGCTTGTGCGATGTTATTTAGCACATTAGATGAAGGAATTTAGTTTTATAAGGAATGTCTTTGTTTGTGATTTTAATGTGTGTTTAGGTAGCGGCTGCTTAGACTCAAAACGACAAAATTATTTTATTGAATTTTTTTTGTAATAGGCAAGGTTATAAGTATGAACATAATAAATGTTAATTTGGTTAAATACATGAAGTACAATTCATAGGAACTTAGGAATTGATTTCCTAGGTATTATAAATCATGTGAATTTAAAAAATATGTTTAGTTCAAATTAAATTCCTAGTAATTAAGATCATTACCTTCTATTTGTTTAAATATCAAAAGTCATGTGAATTGATATAATATTACCATTATAACCTTTATTTAAGAAAATATAGAGTTTGACTCGTGGGTAAATATGAAATTTGTAATTTAAATTAAAAATAATAATAAAGACATTTAGAATAAAAATGGATGAATTTGATCTCTCCCCCCTACCTAGGTAATTGTAATTCCTCCATTATGGAGGAGGAAGTGAAAATCATAGGAATTTAACTTCATGTGTTTTATCCGTGAAAATAATTTAACCAAGAGCATATATTAAATGTTACTTCCTGGGTTTTTTCTAAATCATGGGATTTTAATAGACAACTAAGCAAACACTAATATCGGAAAATTCTTGGCCTTTTTTGTACCCTAGATGCATTTTTTGAGGGCAAATTCTTCTTTTCTCAGCTAACTCATTTTATCTTGTAATGACGATTTAAATGTAGCTCTAAGTTCTTATCATGGTATGTGACAACTTAAAAGTTGCTTACCTTGACAAATATAGACATTGCTCCTTTGTACTTGTATTTTGTGATGATTAGAAAATTAATAATCATGAATCATAAAGCTTAAATGAAAGTCAAGGTTGAGAAATTACAATATAAAGCTTAGATTTCATAACAATAATGCCTCGTGTTAAACGCAAAATATGAGGCGGTGGAACAGCCTGAACAGGTCCCTAGGGCTTTGTTGCGGTCATGAACCCCCGCTTTAAGCGGTAAACACCAACTAATTACCATGTGTTCACTGGGTTGTTTCTAGGCCGTTTAAATTAGTAATTGTGCTTGATTAAGGTCAAAGCCCAAATAAAGAAGGCCTTATTTTTTGGTTGAAATAGACAGGGCCCAAGTTTATTTGTGGTTTCTAATAAGCAAAAACCAAGTATTATATTCAAATACGAACTCTTCTACTCTTACTTCGTAGGATAGTAATTAGTAATTGATTTAATTGATCGCAAAATTTACATGAGTAGCAATGACTAAGAGAATTCGAAAAGATGATGCACCCAACACCTAGGTTACCTGAACACGTTCCTAGATCGACCATGTCGCGTTTCGACATGCTCGGACACGCAAAATGCTCCTGACACAAAACTAAAGCGTGGTCAACGCATCAGACAGGTAAACGTGTCAATTGACTGGAGTTGAAGACACGTTGCATGTAAAATGCCATGGAAACGTGACACGCTTCGGCACCTAATGCCCAATTCCACAGTCTACACCTAAAACTTTTCTTCATTAGCCTCCTCACCTCTCTCTTCTTTGGATCTCTCACCGCTAATTGCCTCTTCAATCTCCACAAATGTAGACGAATGCCTCCCCGCTTAACGCGGCTCTCTATTGTGTCTTCACTTAGCTTTGACTATGATATCACTTTTTGCGGAGGAGAAATGATAGATATTTCACGGATAAAGATCTAGCATGAATTGATTCGTTTTTTTTTTCAATTGATCAAATTCACAAGCAGGTCAGATTTAGGGGTTGAAATTGATGAAGCAAGAGATGGGGTTTAGGGCATCTCCCATGGTAGGATAAAAAGCCAAATGTGGCCTACCATGTGCACCCATGGTAGTTCATATACATAATCTTCAAGAAAAAAATATGGCCTTTGGTGTATGTAGGCCAAATTTGGCTCAAGTTTTGGTAGGGTAAAAAAGATGGGCCCCACATATTTTTTAAAATTGTTTTACCTCCTTGTTTATTACTTGGTTAAGTTCTAAGGCGAACTTACACCTTTTCTATTTGACCAGCGGTAACTTGTCATCAACATTGAGCGCATGGATGATAATTTATGGGCTGATAATGACCATGTCTACATTCGACCACGCAAAGCAATCGGAATAGGAGTGTACGAACACGGTCAGTTGTTCCCGCATCTCTAGTGTTAAATATTCTCCTGCTCGGATTTTTGAAGTAAGGTTTTCAAGATCCAGTTCAACTTCTGTTAGTTCTGGAACTTCAGGATTCACATAGTAAGTCAAAGCCTTATAGTCCTGTAATTGCTATGCCATCGACTTCTTTTCAAGAAGTGACTTTCAAGTGCTTGAGGTAGTGGCCTTCATCGTTACAAAGTAACATTCACGTGCTATCTTTTGTTCGTCCTTGGTTTCTTGAGCTCCCCATGGCGAAAAGAACTTAACGCATTGGTGGTATGTTGACGAAATAACTTTCATTTCGTGGATTCATGGCCTGCCCAAATCATGTTAAAAAGAGATGGGCAATCAACCCTTAGGAGTTTTACCTGATAGTTGACTCTACACGCAATAGTAGGTAGGACGACTTCACCAAACGTGTTCTGAGATTCTCCGCTAAATCCCACCAGCGTCGTGGATTTTGATGCGACCCCAGCCTTGGATGCTAGCCAGGATGTCGAGTCTTTCACACTGTGCTCGGATGGCCCCGTCCCCTGTGCCAGGGCTCGGGCCATCGACACCACGAAACAATCCCTTGTGTCGCGCTTGTCCGCGGGCCACGGCGCGCTGACTCGGCTGAAATCGTTGTTGCCAAGATCAAAGATAAATAACCCTAAACTACTAACTAGTATACTAAGCAAGCAAGGGGTCGAACCCAAGAGAATCGGATTTCTGATCAATCAGCAAAAGCAAAGACAGGGGTTTTTGGAAGTTCATGCAAATAAACAAATAAGCAAATATTGTTGGGTTTAAATCAATTGAAGGAAAGTAGAGTTCATTCAATCAAATCCACCTTTTTACTCATCCGATCATTGATTCATCCACTTTTCTATTAATTCCCTAGTTAATTCCAATCCTTATAAAAGATATCCGCTTGTCCACGGTCCGAGCAGAATTATGATATGAACAAGAACGCTTAATTCAAATCATGCAAAATATTAAGGATAGAAGGATATTAATTCATGCAATCAAGCTACGAGTCTCATGCATAAAATAACAATCAAACACTCTTTCTCAATTCTAGTCCACGGTCCTAGAAAAGAGTTGTTTCAAGGATAAATAAGATTGCACAGATAACAATCAAACCTAATCCAAACAGTAGATCTAAGTCAATCAAACAAGTTGATCAGGCTTATCAAATCAAACATAGATCATATAAATAAAACCAAGAGTTTTGATATTAACCAAGGGATAGAAAAGTTACCAGAATCTCACAAATTACATAAAAAGATTTCCTTGATCAAACAAACTCCAAAGGGAAATTAGTTCTCCATAATACTGAAATAAAAACCTAAAAGTCAAAGAATGCTAGAATTGTGTCTTCCTCAAGTGAAACTCGAAACAAAGCTTAAAATAGTAGAAAATAAATCTGAAACCCTAAGATATAAAAATACTAAGAGATAGAAAATAACGAAACAGAGGCGGCGCTGAAACGCACGATCCGCGAGCGTGGAAATAATCCGCGTCCGCGGATCCACTTGATCTCCTCGGCCGCGGAATCCCTTCGATCCGCGAGCGCGGAAATAATCCGCGTCCGCGGATCCAGCTTTCCTCGCCCTCGGATTCTTCATTTTGTCCTCGGCACCGCGGGCTCGGTTGGTTTCCGAGGGAGCGGATCTTGACTCCATAAGCTCTTCAATTCGAATTAGGACTTCTATTTTCCAAATCTTCAACTGTAGGCTTCTGCTGATATTACAGATAATCATCCTAATCTAGCCTAAAACACTCAGAAAATCCTAATAAAAATACAGATTTACGCTGTACTAAAACCAGCGTATCAAATTCCCCCATACTTAGATCTTGCTCGTCCTTGAGTAAGCTCAAAATAAATCTTACAATAAATCCTATCAAAGATCCACAGGAAGTAAAGGGAAATATGAAAAATCTAACTCTCAACTCACAACCCAGACCCATGTAGAGAAATAGTGAGCGAAAACATGAAAGCTCAAATCACACACCTCACAGATACAAGATATAGCACTCAAGCTCCAAAAAGTGTAGAGCAACCTAGGATCTACCCAACATCTAAAGTGTAATCCCCAAGCCCCAAAGTAGAACATAATCCTAATCACTCTGATTTTACCACTCATTCTACTTAGGCGCCCTTTCGGGTTTTCACCTAATCACTCTTTTCATTTTTCTCAGGTGTGCTCACAAATACTCACATCACTCATAAACCTCTTATTACCCCAGCCTAATATTGGTCCGGGTTACCTGCTTATTACCTGAGTCGCCCTTTCGGGTTTTCAACTCATCCCAGGATTTTTATGCCTTTTTTATATTTTTATGGTTTTTTTTTCTATTTTTCTAAATCAAATGACAGAAATAGAATGCAACTGTACATATGATACAAATATAGCAGTGAATCCCTTCCCCCATACTTAAACCCTTCATTGTCCCCAATGAAGCTAAGAACTAAAGAACAAAGTACAGAAGAAGGAATCAGAAGACTCACTGCTGATCTGGTGGAGGGAATGATGGATAACCTGGCCACTGTGTCCGCCAGAAAACAGCTGCCTGCCGCTGATGCTCATAAAATGCCTCCAATGAACGATCCATAGCATCTTGACGAAGAGACAAGTGCTGCATCCCACTCAACATACAATCCTCAATAACTCATACCATCCGTCCAAGGCAAACTAGAGGAAGCAGAAGTAGAAGCAGAAGTGGATGCACGAGTAGCTGGGAGAGGTACACCCCAACCGGCTGCAGTCTGTGGAGCAGGAGCCCATCCAGATGGCTCAAAATAATATCTAGCATGAAATGCCTCAGCCTGCTCATCCCATCCTCCACCATCCTCCTCATAATCATCCCCAACATCCTCTACAGGAGCGTCTACATCAGGCTGTAAATGAAAAGAATATACAGTATCTCCATACTCTAAATGTGCAGGCAGACGCATAAAATCTGTAGCAGGGTGCCCATGCAACCAAGTCCACCCTCCATCAACAGAACCTCACAAGCAACTGGCCCTAACTAAAGCCTGATGTGTATATCTTTACCCATCAGTCAAGTGTCCTCCAAACTGGTCCTCAATCAGCTCTCTAGAAACAAATCTGGTGGCTAAAAGAGAACCATACCACCCAATCCTATCAACCCCCTCTTAGCCGGATACTTCTCAGCAAATTGAATAAATAATCCTAACCAATCCGGGCAGTGAGACGGAAGAGGGAACAAGAATCTAATAATCCTCAAATCGCGTGCAGGAATCTTGTTCGACTCTCCCTGTCCGAAAAATGCCATGGCTAAGACCTTGTGACACAGTCGGACACAAGGGTGGGGAATCTTATTGTTAATCTCCCCAGAACGAGTGTTATAAGGGGAGCCAGTAAGCGTATACCAAAAATCATAAATCGTAGTATCAGACAGTATACTCGTCCACCCATCAGTAGGTGGTGAGTGATCCCAAAAGTAAGACAGGTCTCCTCACAAGTCAAACTGCATAGTCTATCACAAGCATGAAAACTCAGGACCCCATCAGAAAAACGGAAAGTGGACAGAAACTCCATAGTAAGACCTCTATAAGTAGGCATAGTTAGAGCACGGAAATTACCTAAACCCCCAGTCTCCAGTAACGGCTCTGTACACTCTCTAAGTCCCAAATTAATCAGTGTAGGGACATCAACAACAGAACTGGGTCGTATCTTCCCTTACCGATCTCTAGGACATAAAAGTCCGTCGGAAAAATTAAGTCATCCACCTGCACTAAGACATCTTCCAAAAATCCTTTCGGATGCGCTTTAGAGTGGCCAGCCAGTTCAATAGTAATATTAGAATCCTGTAATGGCCCTAGACCTAACCTCTCATAGATGCTAAGTGGCATGACATTAATGGATGCACCTAAATCAAGCATAGAATGCTCAATTTTAGCCTCATCAATTGTAACGGGAACAGTAAACCTCCCTGGATCTCCATACTTCTTAGGCAATTGCCTTTGAAGCATGGAAGATACATTTTCAATATTTTCCACAAGATTAATTTTCTTAACCTGTCCCTTTTCTTTTTGCTTCCTCTTTATAGTACATAATTCTTTCAGAAATTTAGCAAAACGAGGAATACTTTGAACAAGTTTAAGCAAAGGGACATTTACCTCACACTTGGAGAAGGTTTCGAAAATTTCCTTGTCATTGGTTGGCCTCCTGGTGTCCTTCAGTGCCTCATGAAATGGTGGAGCAGGTTTTTGTGAAGCCATGGGGGGAAACGAAGGCCTGATGTAGCCGTCAGATTCTGTCAGAGGGGAGATCCGCGAGCGCGGTTTGGATCCGCGGGCGCGGAAATTTTCCATGGGCGCGGATTCTGCATCTTCCTCGATTTCTGCGCCGCGATCAGAACTGTCCTCCGGTGAACTCGGCTGGTTTCCGCTGGCTGAAATTTCAATATCCAGCTCCTTCCCACTCCTTAATGTCATTGCACTCACATTCTCTCTCGGGTTAATGGGCTGAGATGGCAGTTTTCCCGAGTCCTTAGCTTCTAGCCGGTTCAGAATGGTTGCAATCTGACTTAACTGAATTTCCAAACTCTTCATCGCAGCCTTAGTCTCTTGATTTTCCTTCATAAGCTGATTGATGATGGTTGGATTTTCCTGAGGAGCCTGGGGCCTTGACACATAATTAGGCATGTGAACATAGTTGGGCTGACCTCCCTGTGGTGGAAAGGGTTGTTGAGGTTGTTGATTCCACCTAAAGTTAGGATGGTTTGCCCACCCCGGATTAAAGGTATTTGAATATGGGTCATTCTGGGGCCTCTGTTCATAGTTCCCTATAACATTCACATCAGATGCTGGCTCTTGCATAATAGGGCATGCATCAGAAGGATGGCTAGATTCACCACAGATTCCACAAGCCCTTGAACTTGAAGCTCCATTGCCCGCCAACAGTTGCTTCATCATAGCTTTCAACTCCCTTACTTCAGCATTCAGGGAGTCATTAATAGAATGGACAGACCTACTGTTGGATCTCTTTCTCTGATTTCTGCATTGCTCTGCTAGAGTCTCCAACTTCTCAAACGCCTGCCTAGGAGTGAGATTCTCATACGAACCTCCACAAGACGCATTCATCAGGCGCCTATCAACATCACATAGACCTTCAATAATATAGCAAATCAGGTCTTT
Source organism: Fallopia convolvulus (assembly GCA_964016875.1). NCBI lineage: Eukaryota > Viridiplantae > Streptophyta > Magnoliopsida > Caryophyllales > Polygonaceae > Fallopia > Fallopia convolvulus. Next base: position 54,681,254 of record OZ024722.1, read on the forward strand.
ATCATAATAGCCATGGTAGGGACAACTGGCTATGAGTCTCCTGTAACGCTCGTAGTACTCATACAAGTTCTCATCATCTCCCTGCTCCAAACTACTCAGCTGCTTTTTGATAGACGTTTGCTTGGCAGCAGGGAAATATTTCTCCAGAAAAGCACCTTTCATCTGAGCCCAAGTAGTGATCGTCTCAGGTTTTATGTACAGATACCATTCCTTAGCTGCATCAGCCAAGGAAAATTGGAAAGCCCTCAACATAAGCTGATCCTCAGTCACATCAGCAGGCTTCATTCCCAAGCAGACAGAATGGAACTCTGCAAGGTGTTTATTTGGATCTTCCCCACTCAGCCCATGGAACTTAGGCAAATAATGGAGAAGACCAAATTTAAGCTCAAACTTCACTCCTTCTCCCAGGGCGGGAAACTGAAGACCAAGCTGTTGTTGTTCTAAATTAGGCGCAGTCAGTTGCCTAATAGTGCGATCTGCCATGGTTACTAGCTGTTCTTCAACCTCTGCCATGGTTACTAGAAGAAGAAGAAACTGGATCAAACTGTATGCCTAGCACTTGAGCCTGAACTTGACGTCTCAACTGTCTCAGAGTCTTGTTAATTTCTGCATCAAACGGAACAACAGGAGAATTATCAGTAGAATGGGTAAGAACCATAAGATAGGTTCTTACCAATTCGGGGGATCTGGACGAACCGATCCGCGGGCACGGAAAAATTTCGAGGGCGAGGATCTGCCGCGGGCGCGGAAAAAATCCGAGAGCGCGGTTTCGTCAAAAAAGCCGATTAAACAGAAAATTAAAAACCGATTCCCCGGCAACGGCGCCAAAATTTGACTCGGCTGAAATCGTTGTTGCCAAGATCAAAGATAAATAACCCTAAACTACTAACTAGTATAGTAAGCAAGCAAGGGGTCGAACCCAAGATAATCGGATTTCTGATCAATCAGCAAAAGCAAAGACAGGGTTTTTTGGAAGTTCAGGCAAACAAACAAATAAGCAAATATTGTTGGGTTTAAATCAATTGAAGGAAAGTAGAGTTCATTCAATCAAATCCACCTTTTTACTCATCTGATCATTGATTCATCCACTTTTCTATTAATTCCCTAGTTAATTCCAATCCTTATAAAAGATATTCGCTTGTCCACGGTCCGAGCAGAATTATGATATGAACAAGAACGCTTAATTCAAATCATGCAAAATATTAAGTATAGAAGGATATTAATTCATGCAATCAAGCTACGAGTCTCATGCATAAAATAACAATCAAACACTCTTTCTCAATTCTAGTCCACGGTCCTAGAAAAGAGTTGTTTCAAGGATAAATAAGATTGCACAGACAACAATCAAACCTAATCCAAACAGTAGATCTAAGTCAATCAAACAAGTTGATCAGGCTTATCAAATCAAACATAGATCATATAAATAAAACCAAGAGTTTTAATATTAACCAAGGGATAGAAAAGTTACCAGAATCTCACGAATTACATAAAAAGATTTCCTTGATCAAACAAACTCCAAAGGGAAATTAGTTCTCCATAATACTGAAATAAAAACCTAAAAGTCAAAGAATGCAAGAATTGTGTCTTCCTCAAGTGAAACTCGAAACAAAGCTTAAAATAGTAGAAAATAAATCTGAAATCCTAAGATATAAACATACTAAAAGATAGAAAATAACGAAACAGAGGCAGCGCTGAAACGCACGATCCGCGAGCGCGGAAATAATCCGCGTCCGCGGATCCACTTGATCTCCTCGGCCGCGGAATCCCTTCGATCCGCGAGCGCGGAAATAATCCGCGTCCGCGGATCCAGCTTTCCTCGCCCTCGGATTCTTCATTTTGTCCTCGGCACCGCGGGCTCGGTTGGTTTCCGAGGGCGCGGATCTTGACTCCATAAGCTCTTCAATTCGAATTAGGACTTCTGTCTTCCAAATCTTCAACTGTAGGCTTCTGTTGATATTACAGATAATCATCCTAATCTAGCCTAAAACACTTAGAAAATCCTAATAAAAATACAGAATTACGCTGTACTAAAACCAGCGTATCACGCGTCATGCACCGCACCATCACTCGGCACCATTTGCTTCATCGGCGCGCTAGAACCTCAAGTCGAGTCTTCAGAACCAACCAACCAAGGCCCAACCCTCGCACCGGCACTTGGATCGCGTCTTGAGGTTCTCGCAAGCCCTTGCCAATCCAGCGTGCCAAGACTCGAAACCGGATCGCAAGTTGAGGTTCTCGAAAGCCTCGGGGAGTCCCGCGCACCAGCGCCTTAGCCTCGCCAGTCCCATGCCAGCGCCGTGTCCGGACTCTCGCCTTGCCGCGCCAAGCCTCGCGACAGCCTCGTCTTGACACTCTGGTGCCAGCCACGGACGACCTATCCAATTTATACTATTTTTAACTTGCTTTCTATTACCGAACATTACTATTAGTAGTTTTATATGTTTAGAAGGTCTTTTATGGGCCTTGTGCCTATGGGCTCTACACTTGCGCTGCTTGGCCTTGGCTGCATCCAAGCCTTAGGCGCACCTTGCTTATTAGGGTTTTTAGCCAGCCGCACCTATATATAGGGTGCTATGTTGTTCTTTTCAATTCAGCGCACATTAGGATTTAATAAAGTTGAGGTTGTCTCCTTATTTTATCCTTGTGCTTGCGCCGTCCCTTAATTCAATCAAACTCGTCGTTGTTCTCGTGCAATCGTACCAAACTCGATCAATCCAACGTTGCTTCGAGTCCATTCAAGCCTTCAGTCGCACACTCTCGAGACCTACTACTCAAACACCGCAAAGATCCGTCTCATCCCGTAACGAGGTCGCATCGGATTTTCTAATGATGTCGTTGAGTCCCAAACCTAAGTTGTACAAGGCATCCAACATTAACAAGTTAGTAGAGCTCCCATTATCAATCAATATGCGTTTTACCAGAAAATTAGCAATAATCAAAGAGATAATCAAACAATCTGATGAATCTTGTCCTCCCCTTTATCATCAAAAGTAATGGGCATCACTTCATGGCCCTTTCGGATCGTGATTCGTGGTTCCTCAACCCTGTCGTTCCTAGCAATTCTTTTGGACGCGCAATAGGTCACCCCGCAGACTTCGAATCCCCCTGTGATCATGTTGATAACTCCTGTGTGTTTCGGATGAGAGGGTGGACTCGTTTTACCTTTATTGCAGTCAATTTGTTCCCGTGCTCTTTTTGATATGAGATTTTTTAGATGTCCCCTGCGGAGGAACACACTTACCTTTTTCCTCAGGGCGATACATTTGTCCGTTTGATGGTCGTGATCGAAGTGGAATTCACACCATTTGGACATGTCCATCTGATGTTGAGCAGTGTTGCTTTTTCGAGACCACTTCACAATATCTCCCATTTTGCTTAAGGTCCTTACGACCTCCGTTGTGTCTACCTTGAAATTGTAATGAGACAACATCGACAGCAATCTCGAATCATCATTCCAACTGTAGGATCGTGGGGCTGACACATTCACAGTCCGATCTGAAGTAGACAAACTTGGATACGGGTTGTATCTTGTTTCCTGTTTCCATGCTTCCACTCTGGTCGAGATGAACTAGATGCCTTAATAGCAAAGAGGTCACCTTCTTCCAGCCGAACGTGAGTCGACGCCTTAACCTGTACTTCATCGAAATTCGAGCGTGTATACTTAGTTAATTCCTAATAGAGTTCAAGGTTACCTAAGGAAATTCCCCTTCGAAATGCTTCGACGGTATTGGTTGCGTCGCATCCTTCAATGGTGACTAACTCATTGTACCTATTCAAGAACGTTTTTAATGATTCTTTAGGCTTCTGCACCAAGCAACATAGATCACTAGAGCATTTCTTAGTATGTCGAGTGCTTGCAAACCTAATTCTAAATTTGTCAACCAATTCAGTAAAAGAAGTGTAACATCCCCGACCAAAGTGCATACGTCATTCTGCATTCATATAAGATTAGTATCATATGGATAGCATATTGGCATGATATATAGTGAGTTTTTAAAAGTAATATTTATTTTCGAATTAAGTTTATTATATATAAAAAGTTTTTAAGTAAAAATTAATTAATAATTATTTTAGGATAAAATTTGTCTTAAAGGAAATTTGAGGGTGAAAACCGCAATTTTGGAAAAAATTTGCCGCCTCTCCTGCCGACTTTCATTTTTATGATATATATATGAATTCTCATACGTATTAAAATGTAAGCAAACAAAATTAAAAAAAAAAAAAGAGAGGTACAGGGAGAAAGAAACGAAAGAAGAGAAGATTAAATTTTTAGGTTTTGTTGGTTTGATCTTGGTTCTGGTACAAGATTTCTTCTATCGGGTTTTAATCTCGAAATACAAGCATGGTTTGGTAAGTTTTCAATTAGTTAATGGTTTATTTGGATTTCACTGATTTTTCCAGATCTAGATCTATAGTTGATTTTGATGTGAAAATCAGTCGATTTATAGTTCTCAGAGGGTGTTTTCGATATCGGATTTATATTCGGTAAAAGATTTCAGAGTATTTTTAGGGTTTCGTTTTGTAAGGATATTAGGGAACCCTTTGATCATGTTTTACTGAAAGGTTTAAACTAGAAAAATGTTCTTCTATATATATAGTTTATTGTTGTCAAGTTTTAAAGGATTTGGAATTATACACAAGAAGTTATAATACATACTGGCATTTTATTGCATTTGGGGTTAGAGTTTGTAAGAGTAAATAGCCTAATTTGCATTGGATTACATATAGGAGCACAAGTCATAGATCGTGGTCAAAGAGAAAGGGAAGATATATAGCATTTTTCTTGAACAGGTGAGTATAAACCGGAGATTCAACCGTATGTGTTATATGTGTTATGGCTTATATGAATATATATGCTATATGTGGTATATGATATATGTGTTATATGGGTGAGTATAGACCGGAGATTCAACCATATGTGCTATATGGATATATGTGCTATACATGCTATATGAATATGTGTGCTATGTGAGCTATATGGATATATGTGCTATATGAGCTATATGTGCTATATGAGCTATATGTGCTATATGTGCTATATGAGTTATATAAATAGATGTGATAGCTCTGAAATTTCCAGAGTTGTTTGCACAGAAAGTATGTTAACAGATATCATATGATATATGGTTACATGATGCACTTGATTGCATAGCATATTGCAATGAGATTAAAAGGACCTGTTATTGGACGGGCCTTCACTCGGGACAACAAATAAATTTATAAGTCAAGACCCCGCTGAGTATAGGGGAGTTAGGATCGTTCCACGAGAAGCAAGGTTGTTTGTTTATCGACTACTAACAATCAAACAAAACAAGCAAAACACTCACAAGCAGCCTCGTTAACGACGTTGTCAGGGTCGTTAACAAACCACCGCAAACAAAAGACTAAAAACTAATGACCTAAACAGGTTCGATACCGAGTCTACGAACTCGACAACGAATATCACTAAAGAGAATTCAAATAAAAACAAAGATCTAGGATAAGGGATACCACAACATAGTCATGCATATAAACTCGTAAGAAGATAAGATCATGCCTTCAAATAGATAAATTCATCAACTTTCATTGACTAATAAGTAAATTAATCTACTTTCATAAACCAATTCACTCAATTGCTTGCCTTGGATCTAAAGCTTGAAACTTTCGTATTCAAACAATATCAACCTTCAAGTCTATAACTTTCTTTCTCAATCAAGTTAAAAACTCAAATCACCTTGACTTTCATCTAGGTCTAAGCACAACAAACAATCATAAATAGATAGAAGGCATTCAACACACAATCTTACTCATCAAACATGCATAACTATGTCGGGTTTAAACCCCGACCCTAGAAAAGAAGACTACTCATAACTAAGAAACAAATAAATTCAACAAAAGAAATCATTGAAAACAAAACACTACTCAAATTAATAAGAAATATCGTCTTACAGAAATTCAGAAGAAACCGAAAAAATACAAAGCACCGAACCGAAATACTGACTAACGACCTCGATAACTATCGTCCACCGAGCTCTCGATCACGACTTCCGATCCTCTCTCTATCTCGGCTCTTCCTCTTCTCTCTATCCTCGCTTCTCTACTTCGTCTCCTCCTTTTTCTAGGCTAAATAAGAGGGCTATTTATACTAATAAGGCTAGAAAACAAAAAGGCTAAAAGATAAAAACTTTCCTAAAAAGATAGAAATAAAATCCTAAAAGATAGAAATAAAATCTTGAAAGATAACAAGACCTAAAATACATAATATAATAACCCTAAAATCATAAAAAGACACTCTATTGACACGGAAATAAATTCCCGCACAGGATCGGTGAGTCACATAATCACACTCTTGAAAACTTCATCTCGTGACCACGTTAACGAGCCCTTACAGCCTCGTTAACGAGCCTAGGCTTGGCTTCTTCAACACTTCAGCTCCAAAAATTTAGACTTCAACTTCTTCATCTTGTATTCCTCCATCCTTCATCATAGCGCTCCAAATTCAGCTCCAAACAGCACCCTTTCCTTGCTAAAACCTACAAAAATACACAAAACGGAGTAGCTTCCATACTTTTCACAAAATATGCAAAACCATCCAAAAACACATAAAACTAATCCTAAAACTTATCAAACTAATCCTAAGAACTAAGAAAACATACTAAAAACTATACCAAAAATACGAACATCACCTGTGACTGTCTTGCCTTGAACTGTAATTCAGGAAATCTTCGGATTTCTTTGTTAAAGCGACCTATGGGTCATACAGGATCTACGGATCATACAGGACCTACGGGTCAATATTCAGGAGATCTTCGGATTTCTTTGTTAAAGGACCATAAAAGTCAATATTCAGGAGATCTTCGGATTTCTTTGCTAAAGGGACCATAAGAGTCCATATACAGTAAACCCGGGGCAGATTCAGGCTTGAACAGTTCACAGAATAAAGAATCGGAAACATCAGCATTTGCATTTGCATAGTAATTAAATTCATATATGACATGTATAATATGTATGTATATGTACATGGACTAAATGTATGACTCTGTGTGAAATAATTGATGATGGTTTATATCCACTGAGTATGCGACTCACATAAATCGCAAAATAATTTTTCAGGTTGAGCTAGTTCTTACTAACGTGTGTCTCTTTAAGAGGTCACATTCATACAGGTCGGTCGGCTGAAGCTCAATGCAACCTTCTCCTCCTCATTTTCCATAATAGACATATGGGTTGTAATAGAATTTAGAGTAATAGATATTTTAGTATGAGAAGTAACGACAAAGATGTGTGTGTGCAACCTTTTATGGTTGTTAATGTCTGCTATATGCTTACATGGATAGTTGTTATATGTGAATTATCTGTTGATATAAGAGATAAGTTTTAGAAAGTATACATCATAGGGTATAAGGGTGTTACAAGAAGAAAGACTACCAAGAGGTAAGTGGGAATGTTGTATACAAGTAGAGGTCTTGACAAAGTGTTTCCAAACCAACAACACATCACGATCTCTTTCATGTCGAAGGGAACCCTACTAATGTTCATCACTTGTTTAAAAGTGACTATGTGTTTGTCTAGATCCTTCGTCCCTTCATACTTTGGTACGTCGGGAACGTGATACTTTAACGAAATGTCTACCCTCGCTATAGCGGGTACAAAAGGAGAATTAGTGTATTCGTCTCTCATTTCGAATGCTATCGGTTGAGGTGCCCCTAGGACCTGGGTAATTCGGTCTTCCAAGGCCAAAAAACGCTCGCATAGTAGTGTTATCTCAACACCCTCTCGGACAACACAAAGTGAATTACCATTTACCTGATATCTAGTTACATGTCTTGGTTCACTTGGTGTAACTAGGTTTGGGTCGTCGAGGTTAAGCTGTCGAGCAACGCCTTCCATTGTTCCTAAAACTTAGGGTTGTCCAAAGGGTCGATTGACCCGTAACCCGACCCGACCCACCCGCAATTTTACGGGTTACGGGTCAGATTTTTTTAATATTACGGGTTACGGGTCGGGTTGCGGGTTAGGTTTTTTCAGATTATGGGTTGCGGGTCGGGTTACGGGTCGACCCGTCGGGTTACGGGTTGACCCGTAATATTTAAAAAAATAAAAAATATATTATTGTTATATAGTATATATCGGGTGTATTAGTATCCCATTTGTATAACTTGGGCCCATGGCCCAAAATAACCCTAATTTGATTCTTTCTCCCACGTGAGAATGTGAGATTGATAATCTCCTTCTCCAGCCGCTGCTTACCAACCTCCCTTCCCCTTTTTGAGTTTCTTCTTAGAACTCCTCCTTACCATAGCATGAGACTCCATGTTCAAAGGATTCTAAACATGAACACACCGGCTCCACCTCAAAGGTCGAGAATTCAGCAGGAGAAGTTCATACTGATCAATTTTTCGAGACGAATTTGATGAGGCAGAGAAGAAGATATGCCGGCGGTGAAGGATGCTTTCACAGTTTTACCCGAGTCCTTCGTTCTGTCCTGGTTCTCTCAATTCCTTCCTAGGGTTGTTTATAAATCTACCGGCGATGAAGGATGCTTTCACCCGAGTCCGTCGTTCAGACCGATCAATTTTTGGAGACGAATTTGTAGACTTTGATAGGGCAGAGAAGATATATGTTGTAGGTGAAGAAATCAGAATTCTGTCACCCGAGTCCGTCGTTGTTCCGTCCTGATTCTCTCTGTTTGACTGAGTCAAATGGGTCAAACGGGTTGACCCGTGACCCGACCCGTAAACCCGTAACCCGTTTTACGGGTTGCGGGTCGGGTCAATAAATTTTTTTTATGGGTCAACGGGTTAACCCGTAACCCGTAATACGGGTTACGGGTCGGGTCGGGTCGACCCGTTGGACAGCCCTACTAAAACTCATGGTCGACTTGGTCCTGATTAGGGCTGTCAATTACCCACGGGTGACCGACCCACCCGCTTAAACCACCCGAAATAGACGGGTGAAAACCCAATCAAAGCGGGTGACGGACGGTTCGGATGATGGGAGAAACGTGTTATGGGTCGGGTAAGGGTGAGATTTTATCACCCAATAACCCGACCCGTCAACCGACCCATCACCCGTTTCACCCAAACCACCCATATAACCCGTTTTAGCCCATAATTTCTAATATGTGTAGGCCTTTAAAGTCACCATATAAGCCATTTCGGGTCTTTGATAAATAAGCTCATTTGTTTCCCAACCCATTTATTTATACCTGTTTGCCTCTACTTTCTAAGTAATTCTAATTTCTAACCCTAGCATATCTTTCACCTGATAGCATACTAGCACCGCTCAATCACTAATCACCACCTCTGAGTCTTTGACCTCTCTCTTGAAGACTTCTCTTCAACCAGAACCACCAATAGCATAAAATACAATGGTTATAATCGATTATTGTTTATGAGATTTGTTTTTGTTTATGTATGGATTATGAATATTTGTTTTAATTTATGTATGACAATTTATTTATAGACAAAATACAACGCTTATCCGGGTGAACGGGTCACCCATATAACTAGCGGGTGACGGGTGGTTTGGGTGATGGGTACAACATTTCACGGGTGACGGGTGGGTCGGGTGGGATATTTTAACTTGCGGGTCGGGTGGTGGAAGTGCTCCACCCACCCATAACCCGACCCATTGACAGCCCTAGTCCTGATTGCACTTGTGATTGGAGCAAATTTCTCTCATTGGTTAAAGACTTGATCTGTTTTTCATAAACCTTAGTAAATCGATTATGAGCTTCTCTCTGCTTTTCAAGGTCCTTTTGAAGGGCAAGCATGGAAAGCTCTTAGTTCGACGACGACGGCTGACTCCACAGCCATCGCACGTTCCTGCACAATAGCCGAGTTGGTCGGATCCTGGGTTCTTTCAGTGGAGGTGTGGTCGCCAGCCGAATGCAGGTTTTGTGGATCGTCGATCTCCTGGATGGTATTTTGGTTTTCCGGTCCTCCAAAATGGTTGTTGGACTCGTCGGCCATGTTTTCCATAGCAAGATTTGTTGTGCTTAATTGATCTTTTTGGCAAAGGGCCCAACGAGGGCGCCGCTAATTGTTTTGGAGAGATTAACCGCGTAAACACGTTATCCGCTAAAATGAGGGAACCTTAGTCACAAATCAAATTAAACGCGTAGACACATTAAGATTTACAAAGTAAAATGAATGTTTAAACAAGAAATTCCAGATAGCAATATCGATATAAGATCATAGACGGATGAATTCGGAAATACAATACAATAAATTCAACTTGTGAGTAAAATTTGAAAAATGAATGAACAACGTTGCAAATGAGGAAGTAGAATGTAAGCGTCATAGAGCTTGTGCTCTTGAGTAGTTTCTTGAGATATTCAACTTTCTCCTCTCTCCTCCGTCTCATCCTCTTTTATATCGGGCTAGAAGAAGCCGTTGGCACTCCTCCAACGTGCCCCTGGGATTTTCATTGTTTAGTTACTCCATGAGCCATTACGCCCATCTTTCTCGCCTTCCATCAATGTTCAGCCAGTCTCAACCTGGGAGTAGGTTTGCACATCTATCTATACGACTCAAAATGACCCGGCCCAACAATATTTAAAATAAAGATTACAATTTTTCAAAAATAATAAAATATATTCCTAACTGAATGAGGAACACGAAAGAGACGAGAGAGAGTGCTGCTCTCAAACTCCAAGTTACTTGCTTCTATGCTATATTGCACTGATTTTTTGTACAGAAAGTTGACCCTAGTTCGAACGGACATTTAACTATGGTTACTTGAAACATTTAACTCTACTCGTTACAGTCTTACAGAGGCTGGTTAAGACTTACATACAACTAGCATAAAACATGATTTTAACACTGTCATTTATTATCCATGTTCGTGCTTATATTTTGAACCAAACATGTTACTACGCACATAGCTGTATTGAAACCAATTTCACCCGAATCTATTTTGTTAGTATTTACTAATGGGACGTGTCGTTGATTCGAGCCTTATTGCCTCAATAAAGATGAGCGTAGTTTTTTCAAACACGAAAAAGAGGGGAAATGACCAGATCAATAGAATTTGGACACTTTTAAAACGAACTCCACCCCCCTTTCTTTGTTATAACTTGTTTGTCTCGTGGGTGAATTGGTATTTGGTGATGCAATAATAACAACATTAGTATGACTTGTCTATCTCCACTCTCAAAGGTAGTAGTAATAACTCTTTATTTAAATTAACTTATTTGTACTACAAGGCCCCTTTTTTCTCCCCAACTTTATGTTTAGCCTTTATTGTTGGCAAAGTTGTTTGTAATTGTGTTATGTATCGCCCCACTAAGAGACTACTTTTGTTGTCTAGCCATTTTGAATTCCAACTCTTAATAGAGAAGCAAACCCAAATAGGAAATTAGAAACAATGGTGAATAATTTTATTTTTTTTACAAATGAGGAAGTTTCTTGTAGTAAATTCTTGTTTTGAATATTATATTTATTCTACCATGTTTTGCGTTCAGTTGTAATTAATAAATTTCAACTCTTAATTTTTCAAAATTTTTATCTGGAAAATAAATTTTGGAGGGAAAACTTGTAAGTTGTAACGGCTAGGACTAAGTAATCTTCATGGCTCCGACAGTCCAACGCGAGATCCGAAACGGGTCCAATAGAGAGTCATATGGGCTACTTTGATAAATCATAATACTCCGCCTGGACCACCAATATAGCATTGCTTTAAGGAAAACAACCTTCTTAAGTAAACCAACTTATTACGTACGTTTAGGGCAAATGTTTGGCTACAAAATTGGCCATAGGTCTACCGTCTACCCCCATTAATGATTCAATTTCACCTACATATTCACCGGACTTTTCATGGAGTGAGTGAGTCAAGTCCTCAAATTTTATAGTGAATTGGTAAAGGTAAAATAATTAAAAAGCAAAATAATAAGTTGATATGGAAAGTGAAAAAAAATTTAATGTCAATAGTTGAATTTTCATTTAACAATCAAGATTGTTCAAACTCTACCCGTAAAGTTAACTCCACTACAACTAGGTCTATATTTAACGATCTAGGAAGTCATGATATACGTATTGCTTCTGAACATGTCAAGGGGTGTTTTCGACATACCAGGGATGTTTTTAGTAAATATAAACATAATTGTTATAATTGATGAGAAACATTAGTAAAATATAACGCGTATAATTATTACTTATTACTTATAGGACAAATTTAAAAAATCAGTTTATATCATCTACCCTAATACATTATAAAGCAGAAACTACGTCCATGTAAAAATTTGAGCCATGTGGCATAACCTGAATAAAATAATGGAAAAACTTTTTTCAATTTAAAAAACTAAATAATAATTCTAGAAAGCCTCTTTCACATTATACTCTAATAATAATTCTAGAAATCACGATTTATATTAACTACTTCATAAAATAGATAATGGATAGATACCACCATATTGTATGCGTAGATTGTTTCATACAGTATCGCATACTAAAAAATAAAAAATATTAATTAATATATACACATTTAAAAAAACTAATTAAATAATAAACATTACTAAATAAAATAGATAATATATATATATAATCTTCTATCTATGTAAATATTGATTTTATTCTTCAAAAATTCCTAAATATAAAAAACGGCTATTTTAGATTTTATAAAATAAGTAATGTATGAAAATAAATTTTTATCTATATTATTTTCTATCTATGTTTATTGATATTGATAAGCAATATTATATATGCCATCTTAACTCTTAAGATTATTCTAAAATATTTTTATCGGATTGTTGAAAAAAATTACCGATATAAATTTATATCTATATCTATGTTAATTAGAGCTGCCAAAAGCTGACCTAACACGCTAACCCGACCAGAACCGTCCGATAATTTTAGGGTCAAGACCCGAAAATTTGAACCCAAAACCCGAAATCAACCGAACCCGATAGAACCGAAACCCGTTGGGTTGACCGATTTAATATATTTATAGAATTTTTAAATTTTATTTTGAATTTTTTTATATATTTTATTATCAAAATAAATGAAAATAATATATTATAGTTAAATATTATTATTGAATTAAAAATTAATTTTAATAATCAATAAAAAAGGATATTTTAGACCCGCTGGTCAACCCGACCCGACCGAAAACCAGCTACAACCTAACCCGAAACGAACCAAACCCGATTTAACCCGAAACCGAAATGACCAAACCCGAACCCGCCCGACCCGATTGATAGGTCTAGCGCTAATACATTATAAAATAGAAGCAAATTATCTATAAAATTTGTGCTATATGGCACTTTAAGAATCAATTAGTTCTTTCATTTTATTTATTTATTTTTATTTATTATACTTAAAAGTGAATGTAGAAGGTTTGATATAGAAAAATATTTTCCATATTTATTTGTTTTTATCTTAAAGATTAGAAAACAAAAAATCGTTAAATATTATATAAATATCATTAATAACTATAATAATAGAATAATTATTAAAATATACATCATCTTTGTTTTTATCTTTAATTTATTATAATACATTATATAGTAATTTTTAAAACTACCCGTAAATTTACGGGAATTACACTAGTTACTATTATAAAAGCGTACGAGATGAATTTGTTAAAACTTATAAAAAATAGTGTATATCCAAAAAAACCATGCTGCTTTAAATAAATTTACGGAAATGCCATTTTTATATCCTTTTTCCAAAAAAAACCATGCCCCTTTAAATAAATTTACGGAAATGCCATTTTCATATTCCTTTTGTTTAAAAAATTATCCCTTTAAATAAATTTAAGAAAATGTCATTTCCATATCCCTTTTCCATCATATGCAAACAAATACTCTTCCAGAACAGTACACTTGTACTTACAGATCATCATGTTAAAATTAAATCTCCGTCTTATAATCGCCGCGCGTTGCGCGACCTTATTGCTAGTAGTCATAAAAAGTGGAGTATAAAATGGGTTGATTAGTAACTCTACCTCATGTTTAGTGTAGGACAAATGAAATTTTTGAAAACTAAGAGGGATATGAAAAAAAAAGGAAATTGAAAATATAATCGGATTATATTAATATTTTTTTGATCTGTGTAATGTAATTAACTAATTACCCCCTTTATCATCATGTGACACATTGTCGTCTGGATAGAGGTGACATAATAGTATATACTATCAGTATCACACTATAGGTACTGAAAGAACTCCTATTTACAATTTCACAGCTTGTCAGCATACGAATTCAAAATAGTTGTAAAAGCACTCCAGTCTCCATAAATTGGTAATTTGTTTTCTACTACGAACTCAAAACCAGAGGCTGACTACTTGGGGATTATCCGGTATGCCATATACAATGATTTAATGATAAAAAAAAATCAACCGTATTCTGAGAATCTCACTATTATCAACAACAACATCTACCCACTTTAAACCAATGTATGCGGAATCTACGAGTTTAGATGTACACACCTTTATCTTAATTAAAAATCGGGAGAATTTTTATGATGGGCCCAAAGCAAAAAGAAAAAGGGCGAAAACAATCGTCAGAAAAAATTCTAAAAAAATGTCCGATTTTACCTTATACAAAAAAAATACTTTATTATATACCAAAACTCATTTAAAATATATTAATATTTCTAAAAAATTTTAAATACCAAGCTGTCTCGAAAATGTCTTCAAAAATACCAATTTATAATTTCTCTATCTCATTTTCTATAATAGGAAGAGAGGGAAAAATGAGTTCTCTTTTCTAAATATAGGAAAAAGACTTTATTCTCTATGATTTTTTCCTTTTTATTTTGGGACTAAAAATCAAATCGTCATATTTTCTTATTAGTTAAATAATAAATATTTTATTTTTATTAATTAAATAAAAAATATTTACCATTTATTATATTAATATTTTAGAATATTTTTATTTTATTATTGGGTAAAAAAAATTATTATTATTTATTAAATAAAATTATAAAATATTTTATATAGTAAGAAATAAAAATTTTAATATTTTTCTAAATAAAGAAATTATTATAGTGGAGTAAGAAAAATAAAAAAAATAAGATTTTTACTCTTTTATTTTAGAGATTACTTTGCAAAATTTATTGGACATGTCCTTACAGTTGAGATTCAAATTTAATTTATTCCTTTTTTTAAATAATTCAAACAAACAAGTATGTTCATTTGCTTTCTCTCAAAAAAAAAGTATGTTCATTTGCTTTAAGCTAGTTAACTTGTTGGATAATGTCTTGTATTTAAAATATCATTTTAATTATGTTCAACCTTTTGTTGGCAAATTTAACACACAAAAAACAGCTGGTTAGTAGAAGCACAGGCACGTATAAAACTTCAAAAATCATAAAAAGTAGTAGTATCTTTTATATCGTTGATCTTACTAACATGTTATTATAAGCATCATAATAGTTGTGAATACGGATTTAATTTTTCTTCCCCCACAAATCAACTGATATTAAAACAGCAAAAGCGAAATGTAAAGCACTTGCTGTTTGTTGATGGTATCGGTTTTCTTCAATAATTGCCACCTGCGCTTTTATTTCCAGACGTACCTTCCTCTTCAAATTCATCTTTTTTCCTCGTCCCTTGCTTTTACAAATTACAACACAAAACTCTCTTTCAATCTCATTTCCTAATTCCTACCCTTTTCAATTCTCACGCCGTACGTTCGCTAGTTTTTCTTCTTTCACAAATTTCCGAGCAATATTTTAATAGTAGTATAAAAATACCCTCATACTCATCGCTAGTTCTTCAATATTCCTTTCTTCCTCCTCTTAAATCCTTTTGCCTTCATATCTGCAATTGCAAGAAATCAACACCTCACCAGCCAATTTGAAGATGGCCAGCCTTTCATTTCCCACGCAGTTCTTCCTCCTCCTCCTCCTCACTCTACAAGCTACCTTTCATCTTTCAAGTAAGTTTCATTTACATATAAATTGCTCTGTTTCTTCATGTTCTAAATTAGATATCATGCTTTGTAATTTCCAAAAATTAAGACATTGTTTGGACACCTAGCTGAAATTAGCTTCAATTAAATGTCGAGAGTGCTTGTTATGGCAAAATAATCTCATAAAATTGGTGCCAACCAAACACGCCCTAAAGGGCAGTTGCAATGAAAGCTCGCAAATCTCAGTCATGGCGGTTTTCAATTTCAAATTCCGAACTTCGCAGGCTCTCAATCGTACATCGGCGTAAATTACGGCCAAGTCGCCGACAACCTCCCATCTCCGGAAGCCACTGCCAAGCTCCTCCAATCCACCACCATCCAGACCGTCCGCCTCTACGGATCCGACCCCGCGATAATCAAGGCCCTCGCCAACACCGGCATCGGAATCGTGGTCGGAGTATCCAACGGCGACATCCCGAACCTCGCGTCGGACCCGAGCGCCGCCAAGGGCTGGATCGAGGCCAACGTGGCCGCCTACCCGGACAGCAAAATCGTTATGATCACCGTCGGCAACGAGGTCTACTACGCCGGCGACGGGAATCTGAAGACCAACCTCGCGCCGGCGATGCAGAATCTCCAGACTTCCCTCGCCGGCGCCGGCCTGGCGGGGAAAGTGCGGCTGGCGACGGTTAACGCGATGACGGTGCTACAACAGTCGGATCCTCCCTCCGCGGGTCGGTTCGACCCGGCCATGTCGGATCTGCTGACGGCGCAACTCCAGATTTTGAACGCTACGGGCTCCCCGTTTGCGATCAACCCGTACCCGTATTTCGCTTACCAGAGCGACCCGAGACCCGACACGCTCGCGTTTTGCCTCTTTCAGCCCAATGCGGGTCGGGTCGACTCCGGCAACAACATCAAGTACACCAATATGTTTGACGCTCAGGTATATTTTGTTCATACAAATTTCAATTCCATACAGAATCTTGAAGTGAGCTGAATTTCATGGTCAATTTAGGATGAAATTGCATATTGCCTCCATAGTCTGTAAGAAATTTAAAAGTAATCTGGTATTTTGTTGTACAGGCAAATTTCGTTCATACAAAAATCAATCTCATATTTCTTCAAAAAAAAAAAAAAATCAATCTCATACAGAATCCTGAATTGAGCTGAAGTTCATGGTCAATTTAGGACGAAATTGCATATTGTATCCATATCTGTAAGAAATTTTAAGTAATTTGGTATTTTGCTGTGTAGGTAGATGCGGTTCGGTCTGCACTAGACGCTATGGGATTCAAGGGAGTGGACATACTAGTAGCCGAGACCGGATGGCCATACAAAGGAGACGCGGATGAGGTCGGGCCAAGTGTGGATAATGCGAAAGCTTATGTAGGGAATTTGGTCTCCCACCTTCGTTCTATGTCGGGAACTCCCTTGATGCCGGGGAAGCCCGTGGAGACGTACATTTTTGCGTTGTACGACGAGGATCTAAAGCCTGGTCACACTTCTGAGAAGTCGTTCGGGATATATAAGCCTGATCTTACCATGACCTATGACGCCGGCCTCTCAAAGAGCAGTGTCCAGGTGATAAACAACTTTCATGTTAACTCTGAGCTTGTTTGGTTTAGCTTTGAGTTTTTAAATTATTTTTTTCAAAACTTGAAGCAGATTTTTGGAAAATATAAATGCTAGTTTGGACAGCAATTTGAAATATAAGGCTTTAATGTAGATAAAACTTTGGTATTTTTCAGGCTCCCTCTATGACGCCTACGGCGTCTGCAGCTACACCTACAGCATCTCCAGATACACCAACAGCGTCTCCAGTTACGCCTACAGCATCTCCAGTGATGCCGTCACCAACACCTTCATCAACGCAGTCGAATTCAACTCCAGGGATGGCTTGCCAGCCAGGAGGATCTTGTTATGCACCGAAAAAAGTGGCGTCGAACGCTGCTTATAATAGGAATCCTTTGTTCCAAAGTGGTATATGTGTGCTTTCTCTAGTGTATGTTGTATTTATGATGTGACCCTAGCTTTGTACCTTGTATGATGAAAATATCATGCTATGATTATGGGCTTTTTTTTTAGTATCAATGGCTATTAGATTGCCTTGATCTGTGTTAAATGATTGTCACAAAAAAGTTGATACATGGCTTTCCATGTATGATCTTGCAGTAGGTTGTATTCTTTATTTATAATTTTGATTGTATATTTTGGTTTTTGGTATTTCGAAATCTATCAAGTACTTTCTACAATACTAATCTTTGCTGGTTGAAATTGAAACCAATCCTCTGCTTTCGTACATTAACAGAAAAATGATTGTTGTAACAATTATAAAAAACCAACTGACAATATAAGTGCTGATTAGTCCAAGCAAACCCTGAGTTTTACCAAGTCTTCATTGTTTTCACTCGTTTTTTTTGGTAGACGCGGTCAATGGGCCCAATTCCTTTGTATTTAAAAGCATCCCGCTTAACTATTTTGCAGCAAATCAGAATCTCTCATAGCCTACAAACTGCAATTACAAATTCACAGCTTCTTGATCATCCTATTCTTCCCCTCGTGGCCCTAGTTCCAGAATTTTCAGTTTGAAGATTTGCAACAAAATTCTAAAGCTCAAGATCATGAAGAGCGCTAAGCTACCAAAAGATCTGCCAGGAGGTGCCCGCGCTTCGTTGCCTCGTCCAATTCCAAAACGAGGCTGCGTTCTCAGCAATGTGGTTAGGGACATTTTATCTTGCTTATGTGGCGGTGCTAAAAAACGTTGATGTCACATGCAGGGCCGACTCATAAGGGAGGGCAGGATGGGCGCCCGCCCAGGGCCCAATTTTATACGGGGCCCAATCCAAATGTATACCTGCTTGTGTATTAATAATACAAAAAAATATTAAAAAGGTCTCTAAAAAAACTAGAAAAAAGCTACATAAAAGAATATGTATCCATTTTTTAGTATGTAGGGCCCACATGTCCATAACAACGTCTCTAGTCTCTACTCTCTACTACTCTATCATGCAAGCTCAAAAGTTGGTAAAATTGACAAGACTATTTATTAGGTATGCATTCTTTCAAAAAAATGTAGTCGTACATGTTGATTTAGATCCCTTTTATTCTAGAAATATATAAATAATTATTTTTCATATATGGGTGTATTGTTAAATATAATCATAATGAAATAATTGGTTTGAAAATAATTAAAGACAGTTTAAATCAAATGGAATAATCCCTAATTAGAACCTAATATTGTTTTATTTATTTCATTTTTATAGGAGATTCAATGCTTGCATTAATATTAAATTTTAAGTAATATAAATGTATTGTTATAGGTCCTTTTTTAATGGGAAAGTTTTAAATAATAGAGGCCTTAATATGATTTCACCCGAGACTTCTAATAAGTCAAGACCCGCTGCAAATATGACAGCATTTGTCCTCTAGTTTTAGTTTTAATTTAAATTTGTTTTTGTTTTTATGATCACTATACAGAATAGTTCAATCACTTGTTTGAGAATTGGTAAAAAGGAAGAGTTATTGTATAAATTAATCAATGTATAGTTTGTCCGATTACCGTTTGTTTCGACCTCTCAATCTACTAGACATATTTTGTACATCGAATTTGACATTGTATATATATAAAAAATCATAGTAAGGGCCCTCAATTTTTTTCGCCCTAGGGCCTCTAAAATGTCAGGACCGGGCCTGGTCACATGGCACTTATGCGCGGATGTTGGTGTCGAGATGCTTGGCCTGAGATTGAAGTAGGACTTGGATTTACGACCCAGCACTTACTTGGAGATTTTGCGGGCTTTTTTCCCCTTTTTCTGATTGTTTTTGTAGCAATGTTCTTGTTTTGATTGAAAAAGACTGTTTGTGATCAAAAAGTTATTTAATAATAAAATTATTTGAAAAAAGCTTTTTATTTTCCATCTTTGAAACCCTTATACCAAACAGTTCACATTCTCACAGCAAAGAGAACAACTGAACAAGTGTAAATTATGCTGGAAATCGAAGGTATAAAAAGTAAGGGAGAGGAAGTATGGTAGCTTGGTCTTCCCGGAATGCAAAAGGAAAATTCAAGGTTTTGAAACTCGAAACAATAGTGAAATTGTTAATCTATGCAAAAGAATCATAAAATCCGTTGTCGTCCAGCGGTTAGGATATCTGGCTTTCACCCAGGAGACCCGGGTTCGATTCCCGGCAACGGAATATTTTTTAATTTCCTAACGTTAAATAAAAGCGAAATATCCCCCTCTTTTTTCCATATCGCATTATAGAAAACTTGATGTTACTAAAATTGCGTTACAGATAATTTTGATACCGTTACATCCCGTTTGGTTGCAATTCATTAAAACGTAAACGGAATAGAAATAAATGTAGTTCATTTTAGTGTCATGATACATTGACAAAAAAAATCAAGGGCGCTTGCTCACCTCAATCATTCCTCCACCAAGGGGCTTGCTCCACCTCAATCAATCCTCCACCAAGGGGGTGGGTAACAAAATGGTGGAATCACTCCCTTCCATCTCACTTTTACAATGGATAAGTTGTTGAATGATTTTTTTATATAAATGTATTATGACACTAAAAATGGTCTAGATTCATTTCGTTTCCGTTTCCATTTCCGTTTCCATATGTCACAATAAACCAAACGGGGCCTAAATGTTGTACATGACCAATACATTGCTAGTATTGTGCATGTACATCGTGTCGTACCTTTTTTTTTTTAATCCAAGGTCAATTTATACAAATTAAGGATTAGTCCTTTTTCGGTATCTCAAGGAAATTTCACACACGGGGAGAATCGAATACAAGACCTCTCGTTAAATAGATCATTCTCCTTTCGTATAAACACAACATGGCTTTATACCATTGCGCCAACCCTTGGGATTGCATCGTACGTATCTTATCTTTTTTTTTGGTCATTGCAACCCCAGTTCAGCGGAGAGCTTTGCTCCATCAAACGCCTACGTCTAGAGTTCGAGTCTCGCGAAGGCCCCTTTATTTTTGGGTGGGATCTGCTCTCCCAACAAGTTCATTTCTTCTCCACTGAGAATCGAACACTCCTCAACTAAGAGTTTTTATAAAGCCATCAATAACACATATTTGAAGAGTCACCAATGGTATTACCTATATTTCATTCCTCAACTAAGAGTTTTTATAATTAGAATGCTTAATCCCCCGTTGGAAGGGGCAAATTTTATGTTCTATATTCATTATTTGAAAAAAAATGCACACATCTTTGGTAATCGTAAGATAATTAATACAAAATTGAGGTGTAATAGTATTATTAAGCATGCTAAATTAGGGGTAATTGAATTTTATTATAACCTTAATCAAGTGTATAAAAAAACAAAATAGTGTACACATATAAATGATGGAAGTTCACAATTTCAATTTCATGATATGATCAAATAATTTAAAAAAATTTAATATTCAAATTAGAACCCTCTTTAGTAAGGAAAAAAACTTAATCTCTATTATATATTTATCTATTTTTAAAAATAGAAACTAAAGTTCATTAGATTATCATATTAGTTTAAATTATCATGATATTCTTACTTAATTATCACAAGTATTGACTAAAATCTAAATATCATCATAAATAAGAATAATAAATAGAAATTGCAAAAAAAATTAACTTGAACGAAACACTATATTTTGTATATGATAGGAAACATTTGCCCCTTTAACTTCTGTTGCCTTTTCCACTATGGTATGAAACAATCCCCCCATTAGCCTATACATATAGGTTGCATTCCTTTCTTTCGATCGGATTTATATCCAATTAGAATATTTAAACAAATCATGCACTTATTATGCATAGTTTGAAAGATGTTTGATAAATTGAGGGGAGAGTAGTGTACATAAGTATTGTACTCTTTTTTTCTTTATCTTGATTTCTATCCGATAAAATTTTCCCAAGTAAAGATTTTTTACGAGATAATACGTAAACTACTAGGTGTACATCCAAAGAGGGATTGTTGTAAATACCTTACGTTTTAAAGATGCATGTATGTTCACCTTAGTTTACTATCTTGACTAATTTAGTACATATATTGCCTCTCTAATTAACTCTCATATTCAAGTGTAATTTTGTAACAATTTCTTTATTAGCCTATAAATAAAGGCTTATGTCAAGAGACGAAGAAAAGAAGAGAATACATGAGTCTTTGTGCATGTTTCTCTAATCTCTCCTAGTACAACATTTATATTATATCATATTGAGTTTCAATCTTTCTATTTATTAAGATCAAATCTCACCAATATTATAACAAATATAAAATAATAAAAATATTATATAAGCGAGAGATAAGAGAAAAAGTATACACAAAGACTCTTGTGTTGTCTTATTATCCATGTCTCTTGAGATAAGCCTATATGTATAGGCTAATGGGGGGATTGTTACAAATTACTCTTAAATAGGAGTTTTTTTTTTTTTTATATTTTAGACATCCAATTCCGCCAAAAAAATTTTACCCGGCGGAGGAGCCAAACCAAAGTCTTGTTCATGACCCGATTCATGACATAAATGAGCAATATACTATGCAACAATATTTCCATGTCTAGTAACATGAGCGCAACTTCCATGTATTGTAACATGATCACAACTAACAGAAGAAAACATGTAAGTAAAGATCTAACATCTTCTCGAATTAACCCTAAATATAAGAGATTGGAAAAAGAGTTATTCACACCCATCACCACTTGGAGAGAATCTCACTTGACAATTACAAAGGAGACTCTCATAACATGTGCTAATTGAAGCGTGGATGCCATGACCATTCATTTTTCCACTTCGACCGACTAACAACAACTTTTATCACAATCCTGTAGGAATCACGTCACACCTAGGCCAACCCCATCGTGTCCAATAATAACAGCATCACAATTTACCTTTAAGATACTAGAGGGTGGCGAACTCCATCCTGTAGTAGAAGGATCCACACTCGACTTGCTAGTAGGGTGCATAATCTTTATAAGTCGATTGCAGAAACCTAAAAAAAGTTGTTGACCATTGTTGAGAATAGTTTATCTCATATCTGAAATATAAAGAGATACCTAGTGCTGGGCTTGTGTGTTGGGCTTACATCACAATTTACCTTGGGTTACTCCTCTTATTGTCAATTGGTTTTAGGATGCAATCTCATTGGAGTTGTGTACTGGACTTACATACGGACAGCCCCAATCCATTGACCCATGAAAAGTTTAATAACCATGAGAAACATGCCTTTGAAATATTCTACTCTCTCCGACCCACGAATATCAATGATTAAAAGTCCAATATCAAATATACTTGTAGAAATCGCTGATTGTAGAAGTGA
Source organism: Fallopia convolvulus (assembly GCA_964016875.1). Taxonomy (NCBI): domain Eukaryota; kingdom Viridiplantae; phylum Streptophyta; class Magnoliopsida; order Caryophyllales; family Polygonaceae; genus Fallopia; species Fallopia convolvulus. The sequence goes on from OZ024722.1 coordinate 54,704,405, forward strand.
GAGTTGCAAGTGGACAAGAGTAAACAACATGCCACAATGTTTCCGAATAAGAGGAGCAGTGATCACAAATATCATTATCAAGTACGTTATGAGGATAAGTCCCGTTTCAACACTGAAATACCCAATTGTCAAGCAAATACCTTTAACTTGGAAAGTATGTGCATTCTCTAGAGCGTTTGATCGCGGGAAATAACAGTAGCATTAGCTTGATAACCCAATAGCCCAAGCAAATACCCGGTTGTGAGTTGTGACAATATAAAGTCCATCACTCCATAAAGCCCAACATTGAACATTTGAATTTATCCTAAACTCGAAGGTAAATTTAACACCAAATATACATACTAGAAGTCAAAATTGGATTAACCTTTTAAGCAAATAGTAGAGTTAAATAGAGGGGTAATATACTTGTACTAAATGAGTAAAAATAATAAGGTGAACATTCAACTTCAAAACCTAAGATATTTGCAACAATTTAATTATATTTCTTAATAATTTTCTTATCAAATTTGATAAATCTCTCAAAAGAAAAAAAAGAAAATAATGTAGTCAATTAAAAAAAGAAAATAATGTAGTCAATTTAATTATATGCCTTTGAAATATTCTACTCTCTCCGACCCACGAATATCAATGATTAAAAGTCCAATATCAAATATACTTGTAGAAATCGCTGATTGTAGAAGTGAGAGTTGCAAGTGGACAAGAGTAAACAACATGCCACAATGTTTCCGAATAAGAGGAGCAGTGATCACAAATATCATTATCAAGTACGTTATGAGGATAAGTCCCGTTTCAACACTGAAATACCCAATTGTCAAGCAAATACCTTTAACTTGGAAAGTATGTGCATTCTCTAGAGCGTTTGATCGCGGGAAATAACAGTAGCATTAGCTTGATAACCCAATAGCCCAAGCAAATACCCGGTTGTGAGTTGTGACAATATAAAGTCCATCACTCCATAAAGCCCAACATTGAACATTTGAATTTATCCTAAACTCGAAGGTAAATTTAACACCAAATATACATACTAGAAGTCAAAATTGGATTAACCTTTTAAGCAAATAGTAGAGTTAAATAGAGGGGTAATATACTTGTACTAAATGAGTAAAAATAATAAGGTGAACATTCAACTTCAAAACCTAAGATATTTGCAACAATTTAATTATATTTCTTAATAATTTTCTTATCAAATTTGATAAATCTCTCAAAAGAAAAAAAAGAAAATAATGTAGTCAATTAAAATTTGTTTGGGCCCTTAGTGTTTTTTTGTTCTTGTTTTCTTCCTTGGGCCTGTTTGGGCTTCTTTGAGTGAGCCTTGTTTTTCCTTGTTTGGTGTGTTTTTGTTTTTTTATTAGGTTTGGCATGAGTAAAGTTTGCATGACTCCGACCGAGGTTTGGTTCTGAGATGGAATGTGGTTTGCTTGTGATTAGCGAGGTCGTTGGACGTTTTGAGGTTGCCGAAGACCCTTCATTCCGTTGGAGGCAACGCCAGGAGTCCACCTTTCTACATGATTTGTCCGTTTTGACCCGAATGTTAGAGGCGTTTGTTTTCTCTAGCCCCTTACTCCTTTCATTCTAGTTCCGGTTCTTCATTTATTGTACTTACTTTATGTGTTTGTTTAGGTTATTTCTGTCTCTAATAGCCGGTTTTCTGGTTGTCGTATGTTACGTCCTCTCGATTAGCAAGCTTGTTCCGTAACCGAATCTTTAGGCATCATTGACCAACGTCGAGAAGTTACCAAAATGAAAATAGAGCGTGCTCCAGGCCTTGTTCGATCACCAAACAACCAAAAGGCACGCATTTTTCGCCCTTTTCTCTCCGTCTCCTCCTCAGAGAAGAGTAGAAGACACTCGCCACACAGAGAGGAAGAAAAAATGAAGGCAGCGTTGAAAGGCAAGTACGAGTATGAGGCGGACAAGGAGCTCGCCGGCTTCTCCACCCTCACTTTCCCCGCCGGCGACCTCAAGCTCCGCGCTTCCATAACCGACGCCACCTTCTCCAACGGCCCCTCCTTCACCGGCCTCGGCCTCGCTCTTGAGAAGCCCGGTTCCTTCATCGTTGACTACAACGTTCCCAAGAAGGTACTCCTCTCTCTCTCTCTCTGCCATTTTCGGAGCTTCAGATTGTTAATTAGAGAAAATCGGAAGCAATTAATTAGGCTTGATTTTCTCCAGTGTTTGAAGAAGGAAATAAGTTCGATTTCCTGATTTTGGACTTTCACAGGACTTTAGGTTTCAGTTCATGAACTCGGTTAGGGTTTTAGGCAAGCCTTTGAACATGACTTACATTCACACTAGGAACGATAATCGGACTATGGTGGATGGGACTCTGGTGTTGGATCCGGCCAATAAGTTCTCGGCGAACCACACGCTCGGATCGAAGAACGGCAAGCTGAGGTACACCTATTTGCACCGCGGTATTACCTCCTTCGAGCCGTCCTACGATTTCGGGAAGAATGCTTGGGATTTTGCGTTGTCCAGGAAGATTTATGACGATCTGGTTAGGGCTTCGTATCAGACGTCCAACCAGCATTTGGGGCTCGAGTGGGCTAGGAATTCCAAGACTCATGGCTGTTTCAAGGTATGCTTTGCTAGATAATCGAACATTTCTTGTGTTCAGTGACATTTTAATCTTGCTTTCTGTGGAACCTTGTTCTTGCTGTTGTTGATTACTTGCTCATAGTTGCATTCCGAGATCTGAACCTCTTTGGTCAATTGGTTTTTTTTTTAAAATTTGATGAATTGAATTGCTATTACCAAACCTGTCAACTAGCTCCTCTACCCCGCAACAACTTCCAATTGACATTTGAATATAGTGCAAAACTCCCAATTGACATATTTTGTGATGATCATCAGTTGACCACCTACTGTTGCTCTTTTTCTTTCTTTTTTGCTATTCTTCTGATCTTGTTTTCTTTCTTTTGCTCAGGTTTCTGCTTCTGTGAATTTGGCTGAGGAAGTTAAAAGGCCAAAACTGATTGCTGAGACTACCTGGAACCTTGAGATGTGATCTCCTGATATCAGATTAAAGTCTAAAATTTTGGGTGATACATCAGTGCCTCATGTAGTTTAAACATCAATCCCAGATTTGGTAGCTACTGTGGGATTTAAAATCAAACTTTTCCCCTAGACTCAGTGACCATTAAAGCACAAATTCTGCAAACTAATTCATTGTTAGTTTTCCATTTGAACTTTTCTCTCTAAGTTGCTTATGATGTTCTTGGCTGCTGTTTGAAAATAGAAGAATAGCACAGATTCTCTCTACTTGCAAGCCAATTGAGTTTTTTGCTTCATAGTTCATACTCGTATTTTTTGTGACCCTGTGAATGATTTTCATGCACTTCTTTGAACTGGGAGATTAAATGAATCATTACTTGCGATTTTACCAGTTTCTTCTTTCTGAAGGGTAAATTCTCCTCGTATGTCTAGTTAATCTGTAAATATAAGTAGTTTGCAATAGTTTGATTTTGTGTACAAAGAAATTGAGCTGGAGCTCAGTCCTTGATTTTGAGTTAATTTCATAGTTAGCATTGTATACGGTGTTGTATATAGGCAAAGCTCTGAAGGCAAGTTATTAGTTATTACCACTGAAACAGCCGTAAATCTTGACCAATACAAAACAATCAAAAGAATTAAATCCTTAACATGTGATGTATAAGTGAGATCTTTCATACTGTATTTGCACGAGGTGACAGCAACAACACAAGCTCAATTTCTGTTTCAGAAGAAGACTCTAGCCCAAGCAGTGCAGAGATTAAAAAAACGTGACATAGTTAAGGTATTGAAGAAAGATCCACAAAAAATCATCATTGCTAAATCATCAAAGCTATTTTTGCTGTTGCATTCAGATCGTCCACAAAGTCCGTTGAAGATGAAGCTTAATTTTAGTTCATTTATTGAACAACTATGCTCGAAAATGACAATTGGACGCTGCAACTAATAATTTTTGTCGGATCTGACAACTTTAAATTTTCGTTTTACAATTTTGACAGGGCACCATGTAATGTAATTTCAATATTCACATCACATTTATGTCCTACAACATTTGCAAGAAGTATTTTACACGATAAAAGTTTGTTATTTCATTCGACTAGTCATTATTTACTAGCTAGTTTAGTGAGGTTTGACAAAACTAGTAAAACTTTATAATGGTATAGTTGGTTGTGACATGAAAAAATAACAAAAAATTTGCAAGCATCTATGGGATTTTGTTTTGTCAAAAAGAGGAAGTGAAATTTCCAACTAAATATATTTATATATACTAGTTACCAAAAATATAAGATATTAATTTAGGATGACTCGGATGACTAACCCCTTGAATATTATGTAGCAAAAACGACATACAACCATATGGTATGGAAAAAGGCGTAATCTAGCTGTTAAAGTAAATGAATGACCATAGGTTCATAGTCGAATCCATCTCAAACTCGATCAATCAAAAATTTATGGGATTTTTAGAGGGATGAAAAATCGTAAATTTCATGAAATCTTGTGGAGAGATGAAAGATTGTAAATTTCAAGTTTATTTCATGTAACGTAGGAGTAACATTGACTGTTTAAGATTGACTTTTCAGGAAGTTTAGAAAACAGAAAGATTGATACCATTAATAGCAGTAAATTCTCCTGAAAAATCGAAGATCCCTTGCCCTAGAAAGCAAGCACCTCCTGTGATTTCCACAGACCCTGTCTCCACTAGTCAAAATTAAATCCATGGCTTTTCAATTTTCTTCCTCATCCAAATATCTGGCTTTACTGTGATGCCACTGTAAGATCGGAGAAACACAAATCACTGTTTTTCTTCCCAAACCCAAAAAAACCCCGATAATTTCTCTCCATCGAAGACAACTACTAGAAATCAATGGCGAGCTATCACAGAGGCAAGATCTGTATACTTTTACTCTTCTTTTTCGTGTCTATTTTCACAAACGTTTCTTGTGTTTTTGTAAGCTGTTCATCGACGCCTCTAACCGAGAACTCACAAGTGTCTTCTGATTGTAAATTCGATCCCGGTAATGGCGTCTCCACTCCTTTGTATCATCTCCAGCAAGCTCAAATTGATAGGTTGGAGCAGCTGGTTAAAAATCTAACTGAATTAGTCGCTAAATTAGAGTCTAATTACTATGCGATTCCGAGGATGGAGAAGCTTGCGCAAGCCTCTGATCTCGATGGATCCAAACCGAGTTACAGGGAGAGGAGGTTAGGTAACAGAGAAATTGAATCTGAGGGGTTTTCAGGCGATGAGATTAGAGAAGGGGGGAGATCGAAAACGCCCGCTTCTGTTACCAAGTACAGCGCGTTTTGGTCCGAGCACTTCCGTTTCGTTTCTGCTGTGAATTTGGATTCCATAGCTACGAGCATGAATGTGTTACCCTTCCGAGATTTCGAGGGCCATAGCAAGTATGTTGCAATTGGCGATGATCACGGTAGGATTTATGTGCTATTGAGAAATGGGGATGTTTTGATTGAGTTTTATACATTATCTGAATCACCTGTAACTGCTATGATCTCTTACATGTCTGTGTATAAGAATGAAAGTGTTGTTGTAACTGGCCACAGTAGTGGTGCAATTTTGGTTCACAGGGTTTGGGAGAGTTCCTCCATTGCTGAGAGGAGAGGAGGACTTCACATGGAAAATGTTTTGGCATTGAACTCGGTTTCAGTTGGAGAAACCCGGTCTGCTGTATCTTTATTGGAAATTCACCATGTTGGGAGATTAAGGTACGTTTTATCTGCTGATGTTAGTGGGAGAATTAAAGTTTTCAAGGAAAATGGAGAACTATACGGTTTAGCTGTGCCCACAAGTCGCCCACTCGCGTTCTTGAAACAAAGGCTGCTGTTCTTGACGGAAACCGGGGCTGGCTCTTTGGATTTAAGAACTATGAAGATTAAGGAAGTCCATTGTGAAGGCTTAAATCATTCCGTGGCAAATAGTTATGTGTTTGACCCAACTGAGAGATTAAAAGCATATGGCGTTACATCAAATGGATATTTGATACATGTTTTGTTGTTGGGTGATGCAAAGAATATTAAATGCAGAGCTAGACCTTGGAAAAATGTAGACATAGATCAACCACTTGCTTTTCAAGTAATCAAGGGCTACTTGCTCATTGCTGACCACGAAAATCTGTATGTGTATAATATTTCATCTCAGCACTACTCTCGGTCCGGTGCTCCTAGGCTTGTGTTCTCATCAGGCATAGATGAGATCACATCCTCAGTCCTGATTAACAAAGAAAAGAACATAGATTTTCAGGAGAAAAGGGTACCGTTGATAGCAAGTGACCGTGACAAGCTTGTTGCCCTTGGTTTTGGGGGCGGTTGTGTCGGTTTGTACCGCTCAAACCTTCCTGTTATGAAAGGTGAGACTAATAGTATGCTGTGGACTAGCCCTGTCCTGTTTTTTATACTCTTCTTGTTTGGAGCATGGCACTTCTTTGCTAAGAAGAAGGAAGTTCTTACATCATGGGGTGATGATGATCCGTTTAGCTCAAGTGGAGTTCCACTGGGAAGTTCAGGGTCAGGAGACCGATCCTTTGCTGAATTGTCATCAAGAAACTCTGAAAGTATGGATTTGAGGGGAAATGGTTTTAGCTCATCAAGGAGGTATGGGTCTCCTACTCGGTATTCTGTTGGAGGCGCTAATTCGTTCAGGCCAAATTCCTTGGAAACAAGCTCTAGGCCGTCTGTTGAGCCCAACTTTAGAGGTGGGTCTGAGCTGAAATTTAGAGGGTCAAACATGGAATCCAGTGGATATCCAAAAAGAAGAGAGAATATGTATGTGAGTAGTCAAGTTTTAGATGAGTCTGGCTGAGTGTAAAAAAAATGAACTACATAAACAGGTGTGTTTACTTTCATCTGGAAATTCACTTCAGTTTGAGGTTGGATTTTGGTTTCTTAATTCTGTAAACTTTAATTTAAGAAAGAAGCAGCTAAGAAAATTATATCAGTCTGTTGTCATATGTTGTGTGCTTTGGTTTTACTTGGCAAATATGGCACCTTTTTTGTGTTTTAAGCTATAAGCTGGCTCCTGCATCAATTTTTCTTCATAACTTGCTATTACAAGCTTGAATTCTGCCTTTAGAAATTTGTTCATAATTGGCTATTACAAGTTTGCTGGCTCTTCTTGTTTTCCCTATTTCCTATTTGTCTTTCATGAAGTATCTGCATTTGTGCAGTTGATCTGCCCTTTTATGGAATTCTGTGGCATAGCTTTAAGTTTGAACTCATCGGTTAGTTTGCATTCTAGTCCCGCTCTCCTATTCCACAAATCTAGTTAGATTGTATTTTTTTTTTTTTATCATCTTTATTAGTTGATAAAAATATTTTATGATTTAATTTGAAGACGGTCATCCAAACATTCATCTCCTCTGCTTGCTCAGTAATTAGGCTGTCTTCTAGATGGGAGTAATTCTTGCATGATGTGATTCGTTCTAGTATTGCATAATCTTGAATATATATGATGAATGTGGTTCAGGCGAGTGTTAACAGAACCACATTCATCATATATATTCAAGATTATGCAATACTAGAACGAATCAGATCATGATATATATTAAAATTTTCAAGCACGCTGTAATGGTTGTATAATGGTAAAGAATGAGCTCTGTGAACAAATATATGGGCTCAGATCTTGATATAACTCACAATTCACAAGGGTACAAAATAAGGGCAAACTTGTAATGGTGGGTCACCCAAAAAATAAGTTCATTTGGTTCAAATCCAAGGCTCCAAGGTTGAGTGTAGTGCTCATATGCTCTCAAAAGTAAGGCTAAAACATTTTGGACCTTTTTAATACATTTATTATTGAGGAATTGGCTGAAAACCACCCGTATAATATGGCATATTTCACCTAACCACCCGTATGTTGAATAATTATAAAAAACCACCCATATTAAAGCCTCCGTTAAAAATCAACCACCCAAAACCCAGATCCGTTAGCCTTCGTCCAAAAACGCTGACATGGCTCCTTAATTTTGAATTGTTTATTGCTTTACCTTGCCACATCACCACCCAATTGCCACATAAGCCTCCTCTTCCACTTATATCCCACTACAGATTCCAATAGCCACATATGCCACCCGATTGATTGCTCCAAACCCGATTGAAAGCACGAGAGAGTGGAGAAATTGAAGCCCGATTGAAAGCTGGAGAGTGCAGATTTTGAAAGCGATTGAAGCTTCATCGTCGCCATTGATGATAGGGCTTTTCATCGACAATTCCAAAAGCTGAACACCAGATTCCATCGACGATTCAGGTGATTACATAGCTAAGGTTTTCAGTTTTTGTGAATTTCTTACTCGTTTAGCTGAACATTAGGGTTTTTGCGAAGAAGATGAAGGGAGGGTTAGTGAGTATGGGGTTTATTGTGGTGTTTATGGTGGTGTTAGGGCTTTAGGTTTAGTTTAGGGTTTTTTATTCAATCCCACTCGTCTTTGTCCCCACTTTGTTTGTTGGGTACCTGTGCCCATGTGACTTTGTGCATTAGTAAGAAGTATGGCATATTTATTGTGGTAAAAAATGGAATATTGACATCTGCAACTTCTTCTTTACAGCTATGAATATCAGTTTCAGGATTTTGTACCAGGGCACGTTTTACATGTCTCAAGTTCACCAGTTAAGCTATAGAAGGGCAAAGGTTCATGTCTATAAAGATGTAGATCCAGATCAGACATCAAAAATTGTGTTAGAGACACTACTGAAAGAGGAAGTTGGGCTACTAGATGTCAAAGAGATGTGGTATTTGGAACCTGGAAAAACCATTCACTTTGGATTGAGGTATATCAAAGGTGATAGTGATGTAGTGCATATGGTCAATCAGGTTGGTAGTGATAGACTTGTCCATCTTTATGTAGTCCAAGGTAATGAACCCAGCCCAACATCATTGAGGCCCAACATCCCATCTTTTCAGCCCAACATCATGTATCCCATGCCAACATTGCAGCCTCTCTCAAATAGGGTTCTCTCTACTCCTACACAAACAAAAAACACCTCTCAAGCCATATTCCCAGATCTAGCTGCTGCAGATGAAGGTGATACCACTGATGGCTCAAGTGATGGTTCAAGTGATGAGGGTGAAGGCATTTTAGGTTCAGAATCATCTGATGAGGAAGATTTTGAGTTCAGACAAAGTGAAGATGAGGATGATGAATTGTTTGAGGAAAATGTTGATGAAGCTGCATGGCAATTTTGGGCTGATGATGTGATTATACAACAACAATCTGAAGAAGCTTATGTGGATGAAGAGAAATCCTTAGATGAATCTGATGAATTGAGGAGTGGAAGTGGTTCTGATGGGCAACATTCAGCTAAGTATCCTGAATTCAATCCTCTGGTAGATTTTAGGAAAAAAATTGTTTTAAAGCCTGGCATGATATTTACTTCAAATGACATATTTAGAAAAGCATTAAGGCAGTGGTCAATAGAAAATGGTGGTGACTTCTACTACTTGCATAATGATAAGGCAAAAGTGTCAGCTTATTGTAAATTCAAGTGTGAATGTGCTATGAAACATTCTAGGAAGAAGTGTGTGTGTAAAAAAGTGTATTGTAGTTTTAAGGCTTGTGATAGGAAGATGGGGAGAGATGGTAGTTTTCAATTAAAACAGTGGGTGGGGAAGCATGAATGTGGTTGGCAACATGAGAATAGCAAGGTCACATCTGTTTGGCTGGCAGAGAGATATCTGGAGTTTTATAGGGATGATCCACAATGGAAGCTTCATGGTTTCATCAATGTTGTGAGAAGGGATTATAGAATTAACATTACATACTACCAAGCTTGGAAGGCTAGATTTAGGGCAATGTTGTTGACACAGGGTGATGCCAGTGTTCAGTATGGAAGGGTTTGGGATTATGCAGCCACTATTAAGAAATAGAACCCGGGAAGCTCTAGCTATGTCAAGGTTTGTCTAGACAATCCAGAGAAGCCCCTTTTTCAGAGACTATATGTTTGTTTTGAAGCTTGCAAAGAAGGGTTCATATTGGGTTGTAGACCAATCATAGGATTAGATGGATGTCATTTGAGAGGAGCTTATACTGGTCAGGTGTTGGTTGCTATGGGCAAGGATGGGAATGAAAACATATACCCCATTGCATATGCTGCTGTTGAAGCAGAGAGGAAAGAGACATGGGTTTGGTTTTTAGAGATTTTGGTTAGAGACATTGGTGAAAACAACCCTACTTTCATATCTGACAGGCAAAAGGTATGTGTTAAGCACAAACTGTCATTAATATTGTCATTAATTGGTTGCTTATGCTATTTGTTATACTACTCATTAATTTGTACTAACTGCTTATACTGGTCAGGGTCTCATTGAGGCATTGCATGAGGTGGTTCCTGAGGCTGATACAAGGGTATGTGTTAGACACATGTACAATAATTTCAAGACAAGATGGCCAGGTAAGGGTTTCAAGGACCTTGTATGGGCTGCTACCAGGGCATGCAACACCCCTGATTTTGAGCTTCCAATGGAGGAGGTAAGGAAGCTAGATGAAGCTGCTTTTAAATACCTTATTGATGCAAATCCTAACGCATGGTCTAGGCATGGGTTCAAGAGTCACATCAAATCTGATATGCTACTAAACAATGTGTGTGAGAGTTTTAACTCCTTAATCTTGCGTGCAAGAGAGCTTCCTATATTGTCCATGTGTGAGTGGATTAGGAGAAAATTGATGAAAAGGTTCTTAGCCAAGCGTGAGGGTATGATTAAGTATGATGGTGTGCTTACACCACATACTAAGAAAAGAATAGAATTGGTGAAACAAGAGTGCTTGAGGAGTTGTGTACCTTTTTATGCTGGTGGAGACAAGTTTGAGGTAGATCACTATGGGAGGACCTATGTTGTTGACTTGCTAGGAAGGAGTTGTGGCTGCAATAAGTGGGATCTGACTGGTATACCTTGCCCACATGCCATGTGTTGCATTATGAAAGATAGAAGGAGAGTGGAAGACTATGTGCATCCCTATTTCACTAAGGAGACTTATATGAGGGCTTATAACCCTATAATCAATCCAATGCCTGGATAAGCACAATGGGAGAGGACTAATCAACAAGCTCCAAGCCCTCCCAAGTATGTTGTTCAACCGGGGAGGCCCAAGAAGGCAAGGAGAAGAGAGCCTGGAGAAGAGCTACTAGCTAAGAAGAAAAGAATAAGGATAGTGAGTGAAACAAGATGTTCAAACTGTGGACAGTCTCGTCACTACAAGAACAAATGTAGCAATCCACCCAAAGGACCTGAGCCACCAAAGGAACCCAAACGTGGAGGAAGGCCTGCAAACCCTAAAACTATCTATATTGGTGCTCAAAAGAGGAAGTATCAAAAAAAGGTAACTTCTAGATTTGTTTGTAACTTCTACATTATATGAACTCATAATTTAACCCTTCTATTTGTTTGTAGAACAACAATCCAATTGGAAGCAATCCCTCAGTTGTCAACCCTGCCCCACAACCAGATATTGGAAGCAATCCCTCAGTTGTCAACCCTGCCCCACAACCAGATATTGGTTCTCAATATAGTTTTGACATGGTAAATCCACTTATGTTCTTTATGGTCGGCTTTATGAACCCTTCTATTTATGCTATTTGAATGTTTTGAATGTGCAGAGTGGAGGTGTCATGGATAGTGTCAACACTGGGACACAAACATCTGTCACTCCTATTGCTAGCAACTTTGTGCAGGTATTGTTTCTCTAGGCAGTGCTTAAATGTAGCCTTTTCATTGTCTAAAGAGTAGTGCTTAAATGGCATTGCTTTATTGTAGGTTACACCAGCTTTTCAACAATCTCAAGGATCTGTCACACCAGCTTTTCAACAATCTCAGGGATCTGTCACACCAGCTGTTGCCTCAAAGCCAAGGAAGAAGAGTGTTGCAAGCAAGGATTTCATCCCTCACATGATAAGGAGGTCACCTAGGAAGCACTCTACGCAGAAGTGATGACTATCTTGTTGTGGAAGGATATGAATATCTTGACGTGGAAGTGATTATTATGTTTTCATGTAACTAACTCTATGCTGCAGTAGTAAGACATTATATGTAGGCATTAGTGTTGTTCCAAAGTTGGGTACTTTTGTGCTATATACTCAAACTTTGAGGCAATTTGCCACTTTTGCTGTAACTAGTAACTAGCAAGTATCTATCATGGTTGTAGTGTACTTAATGGGATTGCACATGGATGCTTTTGTTGTAATTATACATCATCCCAAGTGTTATGCACTCTCTACTTTCTAAGTGTTATGAAACTTTCCAATTATGTTGTTATGCATCAGTTTTCAGATTGCTTACACACACATATGCATCAGTTTTCAAAGCCATCAATTTTCAAAGCCATCAGTTTTCAAAGCAATTAGTTTGCAAAACCATATGCATCAGTTTTCAGAATCAGTTTGCAAAACCATAAAAGCTGTTATATGCATCAGATTGCTTACACACATATGCATAAGTTTGCAACGACATCAGTTTGCAAAGACATCAACACATAAAATCATAACATTTTGTCATTCAAACATAGGTTCAATAATACAAGCTCATTTGTTCTCAACATTAACAACAATCAAAGATACACCAACATTAATTCCTACATTACACTTTTAGTAAACACAACAACAATTGCAAGCATAAACCCAACCATTATAGTTGAACAACAATCAGAAGCCTTCCTTTTCCTGGTCATTGCAAGCTCATTTCTTAACTTCATAATCACAGTTTCATGGACTCTAGCTGAATCCTCGAGTGTTCTCTTATCTGTTTCCAATCTTTCCTTCTCCTTTACCAACTTCTTGATCACATACAATGCTCTAGTATTATGTTCTTCATCCCTCCACATAAAGAAGTTGCATCTGTTAGGCAAGCCATATAGACGACATCCATAAAACCTTCTACCATAATTGAACTCTGTATGAGCAGTTGATTCTTTTGCTCGAAGACCACAATAACAAACTCTTCCTTCTGGATTTGTTGACGTAGAGCTTGAGCTTGACATACTACCCCTGCATCAATTGCAATTCAAACCATTCAGAGCTTGTGCTCCACTAATCCCTTGCGAATCAAAAAATTGCAAAGCCTAAATCTATTCCTTAAATTGCAAAGTCTAAATCTGTTCATACACATTCAAAAATTGCAAAGACTAAATCTATTCCTTAAATCCCTAATCCCTTGTGAATCACAAACCCTAAATCTGAAATTTGGAAAACTCCCTTGAATGAAGCCCTATATCCATTGATAAAACCCTAAATTACCGATTTGAACATGAACCCTCAATTCAAAACAATAGAGGAATGAAATAGATCGAGAAAACTTACCGATGGAGCTTCGATTAGAGGTTGAGCGAAGGGAAGTATGCAATCCAATGTCGATTCCTTCGAATGGAGCTTCGATGGAGCTTATGCGTCAAATGTTCAAATCTGAAGCTTCGATTTTAAAGAGGGGAATTTAATAAGTGGAAGAGGAGGCTTATGTGGCAATTGGGTGGTGATGTGGCAAGGTAAAGCAATAAACAATTCAAAATTAAGGAGCCATGTCAGCGTTTTTGGACGGAGGCTAACGGATCTGGGTTTTAGGTGGTTGATTTTTAACGGAGGCTTTAATATGGGTGGTTTTTTATAACTAATCAACATACGGGTGATTAGGTGAAATATGCCATATTATACGGGTGGTTTTGAGCCAATTCCTCTTTATTATTTGTTTGATTAATTTATTTGAACCCCATTTAAAATAAAGGGGACTATGTATGTATCTTTAAAAATTAAAGGGTCAAATTATGTCGCTTATTTGGTGTTCTTAAAGATCTATTCGAAACAAATGCTTGTAAATTTATACACACCTTTTGAACATCAAATTAATCAACACGAGAAGTATATTTTAGCTCATATGTTGGTTATTTGTGAGATTATTTAATTGCTTACAATCCAAATTTGAATAGTTTTTTGCAACTATTTCATTTTATATAATGACAAGGCATGTTTTTGAAATTCAAAATTTGAAAACTTAGAAATATGCCAAGTCCATGATGTTAAGCTCCTTTGAGAGTGACAAGTGTGATTGATTAAAGAAGCTTTTATTTTATCAACAGTATATACGTGACAAATCTTCATCCATATAACGATATTATATTATTTATGTCAAATAAACCCCCATAACAGCAAGCATCTCGTGTTACTTAACAATATATAAAAATAATACAAGAAATATTACTCTGTTGCATTTTGAAAGTTCTTTTCAAAACAATATTATCTCACATTTCAAACTTATTTATCATTCATTTCACTATTATACAATCGTACTCTCTTTACAAATATTATACTGTACAAGTCAGCTAAATCCCCATAATAAGTGAAAAGGAAATATAAACTGTGAAAATGATTTCTCGCTTGAAGCCAAAACCTTATTTAATAAAAAAAAAAGGGACGCATGAATTGTGAACAAACACAAGAAATCATAATATTACTCGTCTGAGAGGTACATGGATATAGAAAGCAAATGACCATTAATATTATGAGTGATATTAAATGAAAATGTTTGTACTGACCACAAAAAAGAATAAAAATGGCTCAATCCATATGAAGTGTACATTAATTTACTAATGAAGTTCAAAAGTAAAACCGATAGTAATTGGACAAAATGATGTATTGGCAACTAGTTAATAGAGTTATTTTTTAATATTATTTTTACTATTAATTATTTCAAAAATTATTAAATAATAATTAATATGTAAAATAAATAAAAGCATTTTAAAAGGTTAAAAACATTTTAATAAAAATTCTCATTTATAGGTCAATCGATTATGGTGTCAAAATCGAGTTCGAGTTAGAATTGGGTTTCTAGTTGATCGAGTCGAGTTTAAGTGCAGGTCGTTCAAGTCATTTTTGGGAGAGTTTACTAATTTACATGTAAAGCTTATAACTCAACTTCACCGAAATGAGGCCCATGAAAAAGTAAAGTATAATTTTTATTTTTTTTAACAAAATCTTATTTATATGATTTATTATTTTTTTAGATTTAGTCTTTAAAAGTAGCATTCTTACCCTTAATATGTCTTATGTTTATGAAAGTCTTTTTTTTTTTATCGGGTAAGATTTAGGGTAGTCCGCCCAAGTACTACATGGACTAGCCTAGAGCACCCGTTTACTGATTTACTAACTAATTTTAAGCCCGACGCTCAAACCCAAGACCTCTTGTATATAGGTAAGAGGTTCAGCTGGTTGAGCCATATGCTCATGCGTTTATAAAAGTCTTATTTTTCTCTTACCCTTGTCGTCTAAATTTGGCTTATGAAGCCATTTAATCAACATTTTATCAATTTAGAAAATAGTATTACACTTACTGTTGTTGTAGCATTGTTCGGTTTGTTCCTCCCTTTAGTTAATATCCAAATTTATAAGTAAATCCACCACTATCAGTCAGTCGGTGCCCACCTCACAAATTATCCTAGAACGTTCAAGCTGATCCGCTTCTTCAATCACGCGCCTTACACGTGACCTCAAAACAAGCTGAAAGGGCAACCACTTTTCTTGACGTCACCACAAAAAATAATAAAAAAACCTACTAGCTTCAAATTCGTCATCATCTTCCTGGCCACCGAGGAAATTTCTTTGCCCACTTTGGATGGTAACAACCCAAAAATCCAAATATCTAACGGTTTATTTCTCGTTCTTCAGACCAAGTCAAATTTTGCCTTTCGCCAAACCCAGCACTATTGCACTTGCAACGGCAAAATCCTCCCCACTCGTCCGCAAAAAAAATCAAACCAAGGAAATTTCTACTTTTTCGCTTGTGTTTGAATTCTCTATCTTCGTATTCGAATCTCTCTGATCAAAATTGTCTTCTTCATTCAATTTCTTACTTTTCCGAGTAGAATTAATGTAGAACTTTTTCTTTTTCGATTGGAAAAATACCGTCCAAAATATTTGTATATTTTCTCCTCCAGCAAACTCATCTCTGTGTGACGACAATTTCTTTCCTTGCTTGACACTTTCAAACAGCAGATCGATCATCTCTCTGGCCTGTCTCTAATTTCTTTGCCGGATTTTTTTCCCTCTCTTTGTTTTTCAATCTTATGGTCTCTTGATTTTAGGTTTCTATTTTAGAGAGAGAGAGAGGTGAGTGCGTTTTTCTCCAACCATGCCGGGCTCAGGAACGCGTATGTCGTCATCGGAAAGTGGGATTCCGACAGGGCTGAATCGGATTAGGACTGGTAGGGAACCAATTTACCATCGTCCGGGCTCCAAATCCGTTGATTCGGAAAAGCCGTCGGTTTCGTCGGCTCCGGCGAGGAAATCAAAGCAGAAAGGCAAGTTCGGCTACTTTAGACGAGGTATGTAGAAAACTTTTGGTATTCCCGCCGCTTTCCTTCGCCGCTCTGAATCTATTACTACTTTTGTATTACAGTAGTACTCTATTACTTTAACAAAGTTCGATGTGATCGTTGGACAAATAAAGAATTCGATTTACTGATAATGATTCTAGTAGTGAAATTTACTGCAATATACGGAGTAGTATGCATCGAATTTCATTTCATCCTCAAAAGGTAATCAGAATGCGATGGTGACGATATGAATCAGAATTCGATCTTCATAATTTGACTGCAATATAGTGTGTAATTTTTTTTTATTAGGGCGAGGTTTGAGAACTGGAGAAAAAATTGCTCGTGTTTAACTAACTTCTTTGAATCTTCAATCGAAGAGTTAGCTGATTTGGTCAATTGTAGAGTTAGTTGATTTGGTCAAGTCATGTACTGTTTTCTCCCTTGTCGAAGGATTTCCTAAGGGGAATAAGATAACTTGGTGGCTAGCATCGTATCTTTCAAAGGATCATAAGCAGAGCTCTAGCAGAACTTATCCTACCATCAAGGTGAGACTTCTTTCCCAGATAGATTCAGTAGTTACAATGTGTGTTTAAATATGGCATGTGCTAAGGTTCAAGTTAGTTTACAGGTCACGGGATCTGATGGTAAGGCGGTTAACATGGATGGTCTTAAGAGAAGTGAATTGCGCACTGCACCACAGCATTCATCATATAGTACATCCGGCAATGAAGCTCCAAGAGATTTTAAAAGCTTCTCGCATGAACTTAGACGAGGAAATGGACTTCCTCCTGATTTGAAAAGTTTCTCTCATGAACTTGGACGGGGCTGTGAATTGGCATTCAGCAGACCAAGGGCCCAAAGTTACTGTGACTTGAAGGTATCTTGCAGTAACTGTTTTTGCATAATTTGAGCATATGCAGTGTTTTTTTTTATGTGATTGGTGCATGTTTGTTGGTCTAGGTTGTGTAAGTTTATGCAATTTTTAATGCTCATCTACTGATAATTAAAACATGTGCTTTTGTACTTACTACTATTGTGGAATCTCAGTTGCATGTTTTCATGCTTTGCTCAAATATTTCTTTGCTTAGTTCTTTCCAAGGATAATTATCTAGTGCTATATTGATTCTGACAGAGTCTCGCTGCTTATTTTGCTAATCTAAACCATCTTAATAGTTTCTAGTTGAAAATCATAAAGCCAGCAGTCCAGCACAAGATATAACCTCGGAATCAACAGATGTGCAATATCGCAAATTCTGTATCATTAGTGTTTGTGCTACTAATCTATTTTGTTCAATGATCACTTATTGTTGCTTAGGGTCATTGTTATTCTCAGGCGGTTTTCTTTTTCCAGTTAATAAGGTGTTTGTTTGTACTTGTTCAAACTTCACTGTCTTATTCTGAGTATCTTTCGATATATATTTTGTTTTGAATTTGGAGCCAGGAGCTTTTTGGATCCTTGCATGTGAAATTTGATGAGGCCAAAGAAGTAGTTAATATGGAGCTATCTAGTTTTATGTGTGATGTAACTGCTTATATTCAGAAGAACGAACCCTCCTTTACAGGAGGGGAAATAGCTCAGGAATTGTTGGTTCTGGCTCAAAAATGCTTTGAGATGACATCTGTTGAATTGCGAGAGAAATGTGAAGGTATTGTGCAAGATTTGAGAGAAACAAGGCAACTTTGTCAGACAGGACTTCTGAAGTGGTTGGTCACTCACATGCTTTACATACTGACTCGTTGCACTAGACTCCTTCAATTTCAGAAAGATATTGAACCCATTGATAAGAAGGCTTATTATAAATTCAAGCGGGTCTTAGAAAGTGTCCCCTCTCTTGATATGAGTTGGCTGCCTGATGCAGAAATTGATGCTTCAGCTACATGTTATGATTCAGTTAAGAAGCTTCCTGTTAAGTGTGATAGGAGTGTTGCCAATGATTCTTCTAAAAGCAACGAGGCAAGTCATTGCAGGACAAATGGAATGGATGGTGACGGTGAACAAGTTCTTGGAAAAGATTCAGTGTTTTCTGACCTAAAATTACTATCTGAAAATGCAAATTTAATCTATGATTCTCCTCTTGGAGATGAGCGCACTTTAGATGAATCTGATGCTGTACTTTGTCGGATATGTGAGGAAATCGTTCCTGTGTTGCACTTGGAACTACATTCATACATATGTGCGTATGCAGATAAATGTGATATGGCATGTTTAAATTTGGATGAACGTCTATTTAAACTTGCTGAAGTATTGGGACAGATCATAGAATCACACAATCATAACCTGTGCTCATCACCATCGAGTTCAGAAAATATTGCAACACCAACAAACTGTGGAGCACATGAAGGTTGTTCTCCAAATATGTGTGACTGGCAAAGCAAATGTGTAGAAGAGATGTTTGAAGACCTTCATGAGATGGACACCGCATGTATAGAGGATGCCCATCCAGCTGCTTCAATGTTCATGAAGTATCCCTTGGCATTTAAGCTCAGTAATTATAGCCCTGCTTCTGCAAATGGAAGTGTCTCAGGTTCCTCTACAAACACTCCTAGAGCTACTCATTTTGACTTCTGGCTGGAACAGTGCAATCCTTCTGTAGCAGAGGATGTTCAACAGGTACGTAATTTCACTTCTACTATATGTAGCGTGTGGAACCTTTATGACAGAATGCTTTAATCACCCAAACATACAGATCGTGCATCATGCGCTGGGAGAGATCTGATGGTTTTCACTCATCAGTAAATATGTCAAAAAAAAAAAACAAATTCAGTGGAATCTCAATAAATTTATGGTGGAGGAAGATTATGGGATGCTTAGTTATAATCATTTGTGAAACTATATGGTGGTGAATGGTGATGGCCAATGGAATTATGGTCATTATTATGCTCTACCGAAGAAAATATTGTCTTGATAGTTCAAACTGACTTATAACTTATTGAGTTCACATTGTTTTTGAGTTCATTTAACCCCCTCCCCCTTCCCCCCCCCCCCCCCCCCCAACCCAACCACTAAACTTATTTCTTCACTTAGTTACCATGGTTAATTTTTTCAGATGATTACCCTAGTAGATATATCTCGCTGTGTGGCAGCATTAGATATCTCAAAAGATGGATCCTGCGAGTTTTTAGTAGCCTGTATGAGAGATCTGCAGAATGTTCTGCAGAAAAGTTTGTTGAAAGCATTGGTCATAGATACATTTGGCCGTAGAGTGGAGAAGCTTTTAAGGTAACTTAATGATCACAATGGAACCATCTTGCAAGAAAGCTACCTAATATTGCAATTGGTCTGTGGACTCTGTACTGATTTTGACACTTCCTTTTGTAATATGCATCCAGAGAAAAATACATGCTTGCATGTGAAATAATTGATTCAAAGGATCAAGAACATGATGGAAGGCCCATTAAAAGTTCCAAGAGTGCATCAGATGACACATCCCAGGGCAGTTCTCTGTCCACTCCAGTAAACTTATCTAATAGAGAGCGGATAAGCATTGATGATTTTCAGATAATTAAACCTATCAGTAGAGGTGCTTATGGTAGAGTTTTTCTTGCCAAAAAGAGAACCACTGGAGATCTATTTGCAATAAAGGTGAATGCTTCTTTTATACATCTAAATTTGTTTGCTGAACTTTGAATAAAGACACAATAGCGAGTATGATCAACTCTATTTTGAGTTGTTTAATTTGTGATCATATTTCCTTTTGTAGGTGCTGAAGAAATTGGATATGATACGAAAAAATGACATTGAACGAATATTAGCAGAGCGTAACATATTAATTGCTGTTCGCAACCCTTTCATGGTATAATTTAGCTGCTTAACATATCAGATCTGTAATTTTTTTATTTACAAGCGCTTCAGAGTTTTTCAGTTGAGTGTCTAGATTAGACATTGCCCCTTTCAATGAGTAGGCTGCACTTAAATTTCAGGACTAACCCTGAAGTGATGATTCTTTCACTGCAGGTTCGGTTTTATTATTCATTCACTTCCAGAGATAATCTTTACCTAGTCATGGAATATCTAAATGGCGGTGATCTGTACTCTTTGCTCAAAAAAGTTGGTTGTCTTCAAGAAGATGTGGCTCGTATATATGTTGCCGAACTGGTAGGATAATATTATCTTGAATACATAGTCAATCATCCTTCAGTCTTTCTTCGACTATTCAATACATCACCTCAATGATTATTTTCAGGTCCTTGCTCTGGAATATCTTCACTCGCTTGACATTGTGCATCGTGATCTGAAACCAGACAACATATTGATTGGACAAGATGGTCACATTAAGGTATGCTTAACAAAATACTTTCATGGACAGGCTCTTTGTTTGTGGTTCTCTTTTGTTAGTTTTACTCTGTTTTGTTTAACATCTTCAAATTTCTATTGACAAGAATTTTTTTTTGCATTAAGCCCCTTTCCATTTCCATGTATATGTAAGTTCTTTGTTGAAACATGACAGTTAAGTGACAAATTCTCATTCTTTATTCAGCTTACAGATTTTGGATTGTCAAGAATCGGTCTTATAAACAGTACTGCTAATTTATATGGAGCTGATACTGAAGGTCAAACTACCTTAGGCTCCAATAGCCTAAATGAACAAATGGAAGGTGAACGCAGAAAGTCAGCAGTTGGAACACCTGACTACTTGGCACCTGAGATCCTTCTTGGAATCGATCATGGTTAGTTCAAATTATTTTTGGTTGCTTCTCCACATTTATGCAATATTAGAAGAATACATTTTCTTCCCTCTTTCGTCTTGTCTATTTGAAATGTTTTTTAAACAATCACTCGAGTCAATGTAGTGCCTTTTCGATCTAGTATTTTAATATCCCTTTCTGTAGAATTTTGTATTGAACTAAAGAGGGTCTGTTTCTTATCATTATGCAGGTCATGCTGCAGATTGGTGGTCAGTTGGAATTATTCTGTTTGAGTTGATTACTGGAATTCCTCCTTTTTCTGCTGAACTTCCAGAGGTACTTCAAATAGCACTCTGCATCTCTCTTCTTACGGATGAAAAAAAACTAGACAAGTTATAGTTGCTTAAAATCAGATATTCCTTCAGTCATCAGATTAACAACTCTTAGATATTCTTTAGAAATATAATGAGAGTATGAAGCATCCTTGCACAGCTTTTAACTTGAGCTAATTTTTTTTTCTCTCTTTTTGATATTTTCAACTGTGTGCAGATCATTTTTGACAACATTCTGAATAGGAAATTTCCCTGGCCTTCAGTTCCTTCTGACATGTCCTTTGAAGCCCAAGATTTAATTAGCAGGTTGGTTTGCTAAATACAATGCTTTTTATGATTCTCTTTTGATTGTGATTATAGGAAGTAGTACTTGTTAGTAAGGTTTAGTTCGATCAAACAACTGTTGTGATGAACAATACTTTGCTATCAATTTCGAACAATATTTTATCCTGCTGTATGCCTGTATCTGTACATTTTACTGTCATGAATTCTTATCCTCCACCAATTTAAGATCTTCAGAAATTTATGAAGGTGAAGCTTTTATCCCTTTCTGCTTACTGTCCAATAATTAGCAAAATAGTTAACATCTTTTATTCAGTAATTCATTCTATTTCTTTTTTTGTTAAAACATGATATTAATCAATTTAAATCCTCTTTTGCATACACTTCATGAGTTCTGCTCGGATATGATTATACATGCAATCTATTTCTTGATAACCGAAGATACAAGTTTGCTTTGTCTTTCTAGATTTTTGACACTAGACCCAGTTGAGCGTGTTGGAGCAAAAGGAGCATCAGAGGTTGGATGGATATTCTTTCTTGCAAGACCCTTCTTGAAAAAATAAAATAAATTTTTCCAAAGATACTCAGCATGCTTTCTTCTAAAAGTGCTTAACGTCAACAAAATCTTGCAGGTGAAAGCACATTCATTTTTCAAGGGGATTAATTGGGAAACTCTGGCATCACAAAAGGTACAATCTTTTTCCCCTTTTTTCTTTTAACATGGGTTCTGCATGGATTTTCTTTGTGAAAGTCTAACGTGTTTCTTTCTCTGTTGGATCCCACCATAGGCTGCTTTTGTACCACAGCCAGATAGGATTGATGACACGAGCTACTTTGTGCCACGGTTCGAACTTAGTTTCAGAAAGTCAGACAACGAAACATCCAGCGAGTCTGCCTCTGAGACGAGCAGTTTGTGCTCAGACGATGAACTTGAGGTTAAATAGGAATCTTCTTCACCATTTAGCCATATATAATAACTAAGGGTGCATTTGGATCACACTTGATAATGTATACATTATAATATTGCATCATCAAGTCCAATCCAAATGCACCCTGAATCAACTTCTTATGAAGGATTTTCCCCCTCTAACCAATTTTTATCGACAGAGAAACGGCCCGGATGGATGTAGCGACCTTGAAGAGTTCAATACCTTATCCATTGATCTTTCTTCTATCAATTTTTCCTTCAAGGTATCCTTGTACTTCCTATGTGATCTCATCTCTACTCTTTATCATATTGGTGTTGTATTATTGTTAACATGTTGGCATTGATTATTACGTTATATGTAGAATCTATCGCAGTTAGCGTCTATTAACCATGACGTGCTACTAAGAAGTGGGAAGGATTCATGCAAGTGTTCACCGCCATCAGGAGTTGCAAACAGAAGATCAAACCCTTTGTGATGTTGCAAGATTATTTTTTTTCACTTGTAAAATCCGGTTTGTTGTACATAACTACATAAGAACGTCTCCCCGAGTGAGTACGACCTTCGATTGTGTATAATTGCGATATCGAGAGCTCAGTATATATCACAGGCTTCTTTTTTGTCCACTTATCTCTGGCTGGATTCAGTATTTGTTGGGGCCACTGGGCCAGCTATCTTCACCGCATTACAATTTTAAAAAAATACTCCGTATCTGTTATAAATTAGAGAGAATAAAGAGAAATAAGGACTTTCAAAAAATCAATACAGAGAAATAAACACTATGGAAATCTATGGCCCTGTTGATTAACGTTGTTTTGATGGATTCTAAACCATACGTGTTCATCACTGATGGTGTTTTTTATCAACATGATATTTATTTGTTGTGTTGGTGGAATCTTAAGACTTTCAAAAAATCTTGTGTAAAACAAGAATCCAATACTCATTTAAGGGCCAAACCCCAAACAAATTCTCCCTCAATTGGAATAGCACTTGCACCCCGAACGGAAATACCGTTGATCTTGGTCGATTTTGGCATTATTTGTTGCTCTCGAGATCAACTCACCACTCTGTTCAGGTTCATAACCCCAACAAATTCTATTGGGCATGGCTCCGTTCTTTGGTTTGCCAACCCCCGAAAACAAAAAATGAGTGGAAACGCGGCAAAACCGACTTACACATAGCAAATGCAAATCAGAAGCAACCGGTTTATTCAAAGGCAACCATTCCACAACACATTTCTTGGTGGATGGTACAAGCTTGGAGTAATAACCAAAACAAGTTTAATATATCGCTCAGAAAATTCTACAAAAGAAACTTGAATGTATAGGATTATGCAGAAGGTAACCATTTGGGAGATCCCCTTTCTATTTCTAGTAATAGAAAAATAAACAAAACAAACACAAAGCTCATTTTGAAAAACCAAAGTAAAGTTTTCTGTTTATTTGGGGAAAAACTCCAAATAAAAAATGTAGATAAAAGGCTGACTAACCTTAAAACCAAGATTAAAGGATGTACGTCATATGCTTGTGTACAAACCAAAAGTATTAACGGTTCTTATAAATTTTTGAATAGAAGATCATGGAAGCCTCCATACCCCATAATGGCCAAAAACCACAAATTAGACGGTTATTTATGAAGATATGTATGTGGAACTGTAGGGGCATGAAGCGTAGGTCTTTCTGGACCGAGGTCTGCGCGTTATGCCGCCTAGAAAATATCCAACTAATATCGCTAGTTGAAACGAAAGCCCAAACCCCGCCAGAATGTAAATCTTGGCAAAAAGCCGGGTTCGACTCCATTGAGTTCATTCCGGCAAACGGATTCGCTGGAGGGATATGTGTCCTCTGGAAGGGGGCACAACTCTCAAATGAAAGAATCCAAACTGTCCACAAAGACCAACGCTTCATTGGTTTCCACTATACTAACCTGGAAACTAACAACGAATTGGTCATTATATTCACCTATGCTCCGCCAAGGGCTCAAGATAAGGATCAGTTCTGGACAAAGCTCAAAGAGTTTATCCAGAATTGTAACCTTCCATGCATCATTATGGGAGATCTCAATGAAATCCAACACCCCAATGAAAAACAAGGGGGCGCAACCCCAAATCAATCCAGGTTTGAAAGACTCATTAAATTTAAAAACGACTGCGACCTTTGCGACATTCCAACGCTAGGAAACAAATTCACCCGGAGAAGATCCAAACATCTCGAAGACACTACGTTCGAGAAATTAGACCGAACCTTAGTTAGTAACCAAATTATCCAATGGTACCCGTCCATAGCTACGAAAAACCACGCCTTCTCAACCTCTGATCACTGCCCTATCTCGTGCGACCTCCCAACAGGAGTACCATTCAAAGCACAACCATTCAAATTTGAAATGATGTGGACTTCGAGAAAAGATTTCCAGAACGTCATCAAACTAGTCTGGCGTTACAACGCTGGCGGATCACATATGTTTAACCTCACAAAAAAACACAGCTCCTTAAAATTAAAGCAAAAGCATGGAATAAGCATACTTTTGGAAATATCTTCGAACAAATAAAAAACCTAGATGAAGATCTGCTTCAAATTCAGAAAGAAGTCATAGAAAATAACAACACGCAATTAGTCCTAAAGCAGGAAAGATTGGCCAAGAAACGGGCGTGCTTAATCAACTTCCACAACTCCTATTGGAAACAAAGGGCCAAAAACACCCACATAAAACTAAATGACAAAAACACGAAATACTTCCACCGGATTGCAAGCGGTAGAAGAAATAGAACCAATATCAAAGAAATCCGAACTGCAGAGGGAACGCAAATCACCGGATTAGAAAACATTAAAGTAGAAATCAAACAGGATTTCCAGAATCGATTCCGGGCTTTGGAAATAAACCGCAGAAAATTCCAAAGCATGACCCAAAACATCCAAAAAGAAGTAACCGAAGAAGACAACACGGAAATCACAAAACCGGTAACGAACACCGAAATAAAGAACGCTCTATTTGACATCGGGGATGATAAATCCCCCGGACCAGATGGAATGCCGGCAAGTTTCTACAAGAAATATTGGCATATTGTTGGCTCGGACGTGATCAAAGCTGTTAAAAGTTTTTTTCACACTGGAAAAATCCTAAAACAGATAAACCATACTTTTATAAATCTGCTACCCAAATGCGAAAATCCCAACTCAACCAATCACTACAGGCCAATTAGCCTATGCAATACCATCTATAAAATAATCTCGAAAATCATAACAAACCGCCTTAAAAGAGTGTTAAATAAACTTATCCATCCGATACAGGGGGCGTTCGTCCAAAACAGAAGTATCCACGACAACACCTTAATCGCACATGAAATCTTTCACTCCTTCCGAAGCAAACGTGGGAAGGAGGGGTGGATCGCTATCAAACTCGATATGGAAAAAGCCTATGATCGGATCATCTGGGATTTCTTAGCTGAGATACTCTACAAATTCGGTTTCAATGATAAATTCTTGGGATGGATCCGAGAATGTGTTGAAATGGTTTCATTTTCTGTCCTTGTCAATAACGGACCTACAGAACAATTCTACTCTCAACGGGGCCTTAGGCAGGGGGACCCTCTTTCGCCATACTTATTCATCCTCGCTGCTGAGGTTCTGGCTAGACAGCTCAACCTCTGGAGTGGTAATCCAAAAAGTGGTATCGGGATCCAAATCTCGAGGAATGGAACAAAAATCCCTTTCCTGGCCTTTGCAGATGATATTATCATCTTTGCTAAAGCTAACAACCAATCATGCAAAAAGATTAAGGACATTATTGACGACTATTGTCAAATATCCGGACAGAAAGTCAACTTCCACAAATCCGCTTTCCAAGTGACTAAAAACACTAACAATAATACAAAGGAGCAGATAAAACAAATATTACAAATAACAAGCACAGTTGCGCTTGATAAGTACCTAGGATGCCCGATAATTAACGGGAGAGTAACCCAAAACACGTTCAAACCCCTAGTGTTAAGAACCAGATCCAAATTATCAAAATGGAAAGCCAACGCCCTATCCCAAGAAGGGAGGAAAACACTAATAAAAGCAAACCTATCAGCACAACCTAACTATATTATGCAATCATTTCTACTACCACAGACAACGTTGAAAGAACTTGACCGGATAAAAAAAAACTTCTTTTGGAACAAGGAAAACAACTACAAGCCTCTAATTAGCTGGAACTCCATCTGCCGCCCTCCCGCCCATGGAGGGTTGGGAATAGCAAAAGCGGGCGAGATGAACCAAGCACTGCAAATGAAGCTGCTTTGGAAAATCTTAGCGGAACCAAACAACCTTTGGGTCAAAATTGTGACTGAAAAATACCTCAAAACGGAAAGCATCCTAAACTATAAGAAAAAACAAAACACATCCTGGCAATGGGCTAAACTAGTTGGTCTAAGAGACCTCTTCGTAAAGGGCCTTATCTGGCAAGTGGGGGATGGTAAAACCTTCCGATTTTGGAAAGATAATTGGACTGGCAATGGTTCCCTCAACCCGAAACCCGGGGTCGAAACCCTTATTGATTGGGAGGAACCGGTTGAGGCTTATCTCCGGGAGGACAACACTTGGAATACAGAGAAGCTGGCTTGGGTCGTCGCACCGGATGACCTCGACGGAATCTCCAAAATTATCAATCCCATTAACAAAATACCAGATAGATTGTACTGGAAACCAAGCAAAAATGGGTGGTATTCCACCCACTCCGCAATGGAGTGGCTCCACCAATCAAAAGGCGAACCCAAAATTAACCTAGAATGGATTAACCGGTTAAATGTCCCTCCCAAAATGAAGAACTTCATTTGGAAAGTTGCCCAAAATGGTCTACCAACTTAAACTATGCTTGCGGAAAACCACATTCCAGTAACACAGGGCTGTGTAGCATGTAACTGCACGGTGGAGGACACTTACCATGTGTTAATTGCATGCCCACTCACTAAGGCAACCCTTAACTCATTTGACCCAAAATTACGGTGGATCACCGACCAGATCCATCCGATCGGGAGAAAACCACACGAGATTCTGGAGGAAATCAAGAATATGACAACAAAAGAGGAATTTGATCTTCTCACCACTATTTGGTGGAGCGTCTGGTTCTCGAGAAACAAGAGAATCTTTGATTGCAACGCCGGAACTAACTTGACCAATGTCGATCAAATCGCTGAATTCGCCCGAAACCAGGATAAAGATTGGAAACTTGCAGAATCAGCCTCATCCTCCGGTCCCTGTAACCATAGTGTACGGGGTCGGGATGGAAGAAAGCGAACCAAATGGGAAAAACCTAAAAGTGATTTTATTAAATTAAATTTTGATGGTGTAGTTAATGCAGATGGCGTGGCTTCTTTTGGGTTCATCTTCAGGGACTCTGGTGGCTCTCCCATCCACTTCGACGGAGGACTGATTGGTCGACAGTCTGTGCTGATATCCGAGACCATCGCCTTGCGCTAGGGACTTCTCGAGGCCACCAGACGTGGCATTCCCCGGATCCAGATTGAAGGCGATAGTTTGCAGCTGGTCAATGCCGTACTCGGTGACTGGCGCTGCCCGTGGGAGATTGAGTTGCTACATGCGGACATCCATTGCTTGTTGGCTCGTTTCCAGGATTGGAGCATTTCTCACGTTGTGCGGGAGTGCAATTCTGCGGCAGACTTCATCGCTGGATCGTTTAGCCGTGTCTCCTCCGTCCCACTTGCAGCCGATCCGGGCTTCCTTACCCTCATCCGCCAGGATGCTCTAGGGGACCACTAGCCTGTTAGTGGTCACCCTAATTTCTTTCCTTATCCGAAAAAAGAGAGAGAGAGAGAGAAATAAGGAGAAAGGAGAGAGATCTTATTCATCTTATTAGGTCACCCATAGGGGCCTTTATATATAGAGAATACAAATTAGGGTTTCTAATTGTACATCTAAATATAATAATATAATAAACATTATAACACTCCCCCTTAGATGTACATTACTAACTACCTCGTTAAAAACCTTGTCTGGAAAACCCAATGGGACAAAACCAAGACTAAGGGAAAAAGAGTGCAGTTATGATTCTTCCTCTCAACTTGAAATATATCCTCCTTGCTTGATTGAATTGAACATCCATCCCGCCTTTGAGTTGAATCTTGTAGTTTGAGAACACTTGGTGATATGTACTTGGTTGATCACTTCATGCTGAATTCTCTTCATATATACATCATTGTTGTCTCCTTTCAACTTGATTTGATGGATGGATAAAAATTCTATTCTTTCACATATCTCGAACTTCAGGCCGAGATTGTCTCATCAGAGACCTTATATGACGAACTGCCTCATTAAAAACCTTGTTTGGAAAACCCCAGTGGGATAAAAACCAAAGTCAAGGGAAAAAGAGTACAGTCGTATAATAATGCTCCCCCTCAGTTAAACATATGCTTCTTCATACGACACATATTTGTCATCGTGGGATTTCGTAAAAATTTGGTACTTCTGGACCAACAATCTCTATTGTATGTTTAAAGGAGACAATAACTCATTGTCACATAAAATTACATTATTGAGGTAATGAACCAAGGTACGATAATGCACCTATTGTACTGAGATATGGTACTTCAAGACCTAATATCTCTTTCATTTTCTAATCAGAATGAAATGAGCCATTTTCCACACTTAGCACCTTAGTACTATTGGTGCACTTAATGAATGTGCTTTCATCAAATTCAATGGGTCTTTTATTCCATTTCTATGCTCAAACTACAGGCCGAGACATTACTTGATATTCTCTTTTCAAATAATCAACTTCTATTAGGATCTCTTCTGGAGTTCCAATAATGTTCAAATCATCAACATAAACAACAATGATTACATATCCCAAATTTGTTGTTTTTATGAACACACAAGGACCTATCTGATCGCTGACAAATCCTTGCCTTTGTAGATATTCTCTAAGGCGATTATACCACATTCTTCCCGATTGTTTCAATCCATATAGCGATCTTCTAAGTTTAATGGAATAAATGTAATGTGGTTTTGATTCAAATGCTTCAGGAATTTTCAATCCTTCTGGGATTTTCATGTATATGTTGGTACCTAACGACTCATATAGGTATGTTGTTACCACATCCATGAGTTGCATTTTCAAACGTTCAACAACGGTTAAAGCAACAAGGAACCTAGTGTTGTTGCATCCACTACTGGTGAATACATTTCCATGTAATCCGCTCCAGGTTTTTGCGAGAACCCTTGTGCAACGAGCTATAACAGACTGATTTTGCACTTTATGGTGTTGGAACTACAGGCCCAAAAACATCTAGTCTGTTTAATGAATCCAATTTTGCTCTCCAGCTTTCCCAACCATTTCGATGTCGACATTCCTCCATTGTTTGGGGATTATTGTCATCTTCTCCAATGACTTTACGATAACTGAATAAGCAAAGATATCTTCCCGATACCCTATACCGATACTTACATAATTAATCCACATTTCCAAATTGTTGCTCATGCCATTTTCTTTGCTTTTAGAGTCTTTAGATAGAATCTCTTCAGGAGTTCTATATTCATGTTTATTTACAGTCGACATATCATCCTTTTGGGATGTAATTGGCTCTTTCCTCTTTCGGGGAACGTATCCTTAAATCCAAAAATGTCTCTCATGCTTAAAGCATGCTTATGTATTGGTTTGGAGTTGCTTCTGGAATCTCCAAATGACTGGTGTATTCTCAAATAGTATTTATGTCTTAGTCACTAAACTTCTGGTTTAGTTATACAATATGCTAAACTTCTAGTTTAGCTTTCTTTGGATAACAAATTGTATCCCATGCAATCTCTTAACTTGTAGTCTCAATTATCTTCTCCCCCTAAAGTTGGGATTTTTCACCTCGCCAAAGTGATACGTTTAATACCGAGCAATATATAAATCATTATAAGCTCTATGTATTTTATAATCCCAAATTTCATTGTGTGGCATTACTTAAAAATTATCTGGGGTTGGAGGACATATATAGCATTTCCATTTAGGAGAATTTGCTATAAGCGGTCGGTCTTGTCGAATTAAATAATCGATATTCATATTCATGACCCTATTTAACCACGACTCTTCCAGGTTGCATATTCCATGTATAGCACTTGCCTGGCTATCAACTATGATCGCATTATTGACGACTCTACCTGGGTCGTTTTGTGAATATGTGTGAGAGCTATCCAATGATCAATCACTTCACATATTGATTTATTCCATTCTCCTCCATATTCCTTGGAACCAATGGGTTGATGCATCTTTCAATATTATGATAATCCACAATGGTCCATATGGCAATTTAGCTAGTCCTCTTATATCACTTGAATTCTGTCAAGGAGCATATGAAACTTTGTATTTATTTGACTTATATCGGCCTTGCTACTAGTTTACCAAGAGCACAAGCCTTTCAAGGTCACTCTTAGGAAGAGACTTCAAGTCTCAAGATCTTTCGATCCTATACCGATCATACTTATTATTATTTCATTTGAGAGACTAAGTTAATCATGCCACAAAAATATCTTATCCTCAACTAACTTCCAGTTAGTGAGATTACATTATTCAATGGGTGTTACTCTTCTAGAGTCATCATAATCTTCACACCAAAATTTGCGCATGACTTGTGAAAACTTTTGTTTTTCAAATACTATGTGGTGTGACACCATTGAAAAATGTCGGTGATCCATACATAAATTTGGGAGCTCATCAACTCATATCAGATAAACTGTTATCTTCATATCAAAATTAGATGCCTCAAAATGGGTGCATTCAGAACTTTTAATATAGATTAGATCGGTCTCCACACGTATACTCATAAGGTGTGGTTCTTGTACAAGTGGTACAAGACTGATGTTCAATTATGTAATTAATGGGATATCCCTTATCTTAGATGTTCTTCCGGACATCAAATTAGCCCACGAAGTCCTAGCTATAAGTCATAATCATGACTAACGGTTGCATGCGTAATATACCGTAACCTCTTTCACACCCTCTTCCAGAGGAGGCATGCTTCCGGCATGCAAGAGGTTGGTCAAACATGACCTTGAACTTCTAGTTCATGCTAGGTAGGTGGTCATTTAGACATAGTTCTGAATATTGTAATGACTCACATTTCTTGTACTACATCTAGAGTACATGGTTTGGTATGAGATCTCTTAACTCTCCAAGAGTTTATAACGATCTCTTCTTGTCAAAATTCGATTCTTCAAACTCGAATGGAGTAGATGATATGATAATTTACCATTATAGCTTAGCACAAATCTACTAGAATTTGAAGTGCTGCATAATTCTCCCAAACATCTTATTTGTCAACTTCAGGTGACAATGAATAAGTTATCTCTTAAACCATTACAAGAAGTAATAAGTTCTGTATTTAAATCCACTTATAGGGATAATACTCTTATGTATAAAAGCATCTACTTCAGGAGATGATCATTGTCACATAAATTTTATCATCTTCTTCGGGAAGTGATATTTTCTATCATTACTCACTCTAGGGAGTAACGAGATTTATTATTTCATCTCTTCGGGGATGATTTCAAATTGTCTCTACTGGACATACTAGCATCTGCTTTAGGAGATGACAAGTTTTGACTATAAGAACAAATAAAAAAATGTATACAAGCAATAACATAAATAATTAAATTGAAAAGTATAAATAAAGAAATAAAGTATCATAAAATATTGTCAACTTCTGGTGACAAGAGATTGTATACGAAGTCTTCTAGACTTCTTTCCATCACATACTTCAGGATGTGATTATTCATAAGATCTTTCAATCATATACTTTAGGATGTGATTTCAATGAGACCTTTTAGTCACATATTTTAGGATATGATATCCATGTGGGTATTTTATTATCTACTTCAAGAGATAATATTGTCATATGAACTTTATCGTCTACTTCTGGAGATGATATTTTTCTTTTCAATTTGCACATGAATCATGTCATTATTTCAAGAGACGACTTTAGTATCACCACTCACTCCAAGGAGTAGGAACTTCTATTATATTCATCCACTTCTGGGGATTGATTCAATTATTTCATCCACTTCGGGAGATTATTTGTTTCATCCACTTCGGGGATGGAAATTATCACTCCAAGTATAAAAATAGAAAAATGATTTCATTCACTTCAGGGAATGAGAATTATCACTCCAGGGATAAAATGAAGTTTTCATTTACTTCAAGGAACGAGGATTATCACTTCAGGGATAATCTTGTTCTGTACATTCAACTAACTCTTCAAGAGAAAATAATATAACATAATTAAGTATATGAAAATAATAAATAAATAAACAATATAGGAACAATAAAAATAAATAAAATAATTCATTCACTTCAGGGAATGAAATTTATCACTTCAGGGATAAAATTATAATATTGTTTTGTAAATTCAACTCTTCAGGAGGAAATAATTATTACTTCAGGGATAATATTTTTGTACATTCAAATCTTCAGGAGGAAATAATTATCACTTCAGCGATAATATTATTTGTAAATTCAACTCTTCAGGAGGAAATAATTATCACTTCAGCGATAATATTATTTGTAAATTCAACTCTTCAGGAGGAAATAATTATCGCTTCAGGGATAATTTTATTTATAAATTAACTCATTAGGAGGAAATAATTATCGCTTCAGGGATAATTTTATTTATAAATTCAACTCTTCAGGAGAAAATAATTATCGCTTTAGGGATAATTTTATTTATAAATTCAACTCTTCAGGAGGAAATAATTATTGCTTCAGGGCTAATATTATTTGTAAATTCAACTCTTCAGGAGGAAATAATTATAACTTCAGGGATAATATTATTTGTAAATTCAACTCTCCAAGAGGAAATAATTTTTACTTCAGGGATAATATTGTTTGTAAACTCAACTCTTCAGGAGGAAATAAATATCACTTCAGGGATAATATTGTTTGTAAATTCAACTCTTCAGGAGGAAATAATTATCGTTTCAGGGATAATTTTATTTGTAAATTCAAAAGGAATTAATTATCGCTTCAGGGATAATACAATGATGTTCCAATCACTTCAGAGAATGGAAATAATCACTTTAGGGATTATATATTGATGTTTCATTCATTTTAGGAAATGAAAATAATCGCTTCAGGGATTATAAGATCGATATAATAAGATAAAAGTAATCAATGCGTATGCAATGTATACATAATTATGCAGATGTGCAAACAATATATACACCGTATATTAAATAAATATGATTAACAATATTTGATACATATGCTCAACGAAGATACGAACGAGAAGAATGAGCAGAATTGAATGAACATTAAGGATATGAACAATCAAACTATAAGATATGATATACATAAAGATAAGGTGTTAAAAAAAACCGAACATGATTGAACATGTGAATGATCAAACTAATTAAGAAGTCGGCGATCAATAATCATATATACACATACAAACAACCGTTTGTTAATCAATTAAGCAAAAATGATCGTAAACAATTAATTAAACAAACGTATTTGTGAGAGGCTCACATCTCATATAAGCAAACGTAGGAGTGAACTGAGGCTCACGTCTCATAATATATATTTGTGAGAGGAGGGAAATTTAGTAAATACCTTTGGTCACGAGTAAATCGTGCTGATAACGTGTTATAAATTAGAGAGAATAGAGAGAAATAAGGAGAAAGGAGAGAGATCTGATTCATCTTATTAGGTCACCCATAGGGGCCTTTATATAGAGAATACAAACTAGGGTTTCCAATTGTACATCTAAATATAATAATATAATAAATATTATAACAGTATCGTTTTTTATAAGAAAATTCCCGAATAAAGACATGCCATTGTTTAGCAGGTATATTTTTCCTTATTTTCAACAAAGAACGGATTTTAGTAGGACAATTTATATGCAATGCTGAATTATAAAATATGGCACGTCTGCCTTCAAGAATGCCTGATCAGATGGATAATGAACCTAAAACACGAAGGAATACAAGGTTTTGTTTCCCTCCAAGCCTTCTTGGGAAAAGGGAAGAAGGCGCCATCTGAGAATAATCACATCAAAGTACACCATCATCGGTATAAAGGCACCAAGATGAAAACCAAACTCGTTCATATAACAGAGGGGTGAAAATCATTATAAAGCTATTTTATTCAAGATGAAAAGCAAATCAGTAAGGCCAAACCGAAATGATTGAAGATGATTGTACAAACTTACGCAATGTACGTAGCTAGGGTTGAAAATGCAATTAATTCATTAAATATAGAATTTTGATGAATTATTTTGTACAAAGATTTTAATCTTAACGAAGGGGGGGTTGTTTGTTAACATATTTGAAATCAAGGGTGGTTTTTGCAACTTTTAAAACAAAAGGTGGTTAAATATAAAAGTGTGAAAATAAAGGGTGGTTAAATACAAAACTTTCTAAACATGATTTAAATTTTAGTTATACATGACATGACGGATTTAACTAGTAATAGATCCTTCATAACCATTTTTGTAATCAATGAGAAAATGTTAATTGCCGTACTGTTTGAACTAATTTGTAGAATTTTGTCTCTTTTTCGCATTTTAAGAGGTTGGTGTCGAAGGTTTGTTACGGGGACTACAAGGTGACTGAGATCACTACGTTTTGATAACATTGGGAAAGTCGTTTCATGTCCGCAACTTTGGCCATTTAAATTTACTTCGGTTTCCAACCCAACCTATTGTATTAGGCCAAGTTAAGTCAAAATAGCTTATCAATATAGTCATCGAGTCAAAAATATAATAAAATGTTATTAGCTAAAACATGTTATTGCAAATTGAATGAGCAAAGAATAGCAAAATGGACTAATTGAAGATTGATTTGTGTTCGGTTTTAATCTATGTTTTGATTTCATGACATAATCTTGGTAAAACAATCACGATTTTAAACTTGACAAATTGAGCATTCAGGAACTGGATCGATAGGGCTTGATCTTTGGAATCAACCAAGTGAACATGAACAACTCCAACTATTCTGGTTTAACCGGTTTGATGAGTTAGGATAGAAGGTAAGACGATTGAGCATAATTTGTATCTTGTGAGAAAGAGAGAAAGAACTTGTGCGTGGAACTCGTGCAAGTGGTGTGTTCAAGTGTTCTTAGGCATAGCGTGAGGTTGAGAGTTATGAGAGACAAAGGTAGAGCATGGTTCGAGTATTGTGGGATTCAGTCTTGTACACGGAAGAGCTTTGTAACAACTCAAGAAATCAATAGAGCGAGTCTAAGGATTCTTGAAATCCGACCAAGTGAGAAGCTTGGAAGAGAGTGGTTTTTCTCTAAGTAAACTAGTTGATTTACAAGGAGTTTTCACTATACATCACGTGTCATTTATTTTTGGTAAAATTCTTCATGTTTGATTATTCTGCTGCACTATTACTCAAAGTCGACGACCTCGTAGGAGTCGCCGACTCGCTTCAGTACTGAAAATCCTACAGGAAGCCTATGAGAAACACAAATAAGAGGAGCCGAGAGAATAAAGGTCGCCTCAAAATCAACCATGCTCGGCTTCATTCAAAAACAGAGAGAAAGATGTTGTCCTAAATGACGATCAAGACGACTATTGTCGAGAATTGATTAAGGCACTAATCAAGGCCCTAAATGATAATGAGTGAGTCAAGGCAGATTTTCATCGCTTAGAAGCACAAATGAACAAAGCGTTAACAGGGGAAACTCGATAGAAGAGTGAAGCGCTAAAGGCCAAGCAAAACTTTTAAGGCGGAAAGAGCATAGCACTAGGAACAAGAAAATGTGCTAAATCAATTCCAAAAAGAAATTCTACACCTAAAATCCACCCTAGTAAAGCTCCAACACGATTGCCCAATCATGAATCATTCAATTGAAAGCAGGACTACCACGAAAGGAGAGACCACTATTATGTCCAATGAAAGCAACGAGCAGAGAGTCAAGCCTGACACACAATCAAACAGGGCATCAGAACAAGAAAGGAAGTCGGACGTTACCCCGGACCGGCCAAAGACGATAGGAAAAAGCCGAGAAGTCAAAAACCCCAGCCTCATAGCCGCTCACCCGAGCACAAGAAGCGCCATGTCGCGAGCGTCGACCAACAATTCGCCGAGCGCCAATGACCAACGTACAAACGATCTCGAGAACACCGAGAAGATGCGATCCACACAAGAAGAGATTCCAATAACGCATCATAGCAGAAATGCCCCTGTCGGGGGCAAGATTGATATAGCTTAATTTAGTTTTGTAAGAAGGAAGGCACTCTTTTCTCGTCGGCGGGTTTTGTCCCATAGAATTTTCCCGCCGAAAGGTTTTAACAAGGTCTCACCCTTCATAGGATTTTATTTTTTACTATCTCTAGATGTTAAACATTTTTGCCTTTAGCTAATAAAATATTGTTCTTTTGTCTCTCAAATACCAAAAAAGCGATCATAGCATGCAGTTGTCATTTTGAAGCGCATGTCCAAGGTGCAATACTGTCTCAACAAGAAGATCGTTCGGACTCCCTCTAAGTGGTATGTGATAGCGAGCTTGTCGACGATAAGACTGAGGTAGGAAGATCGTTCGGACTCCTTCGAAGCGCTCGGTGCTAAAGGGATCACTGACGATAAAACCGAGGCATGAAGATTTTTCAAACTCCTTCTAAGCGATAGGTGCTAGAGGGCTCGTTAATGATAAAACTGCGGCAGGAAGATAGTTCGGACTACTTCTAAACACTAGGTGCTAGAGGGCTCCTCGACGATAAAATCGAGGCAGGCAGATCGATCGGACTCCTTCTAAGCGCTAGAAACTAGAGGGCTCGCTGTTGATAAAACCAAGGCAGACATATTTTTTCAGACTCCTTCTAACCGCTATGCGCTAGAGGGCTCGCCGAAAACAAAATCGTGAAAGTCAGTTCGCTTACAAGGAGGCAAGTAGATTGTTACGGTATGTGCACGTCCGATATGGCTCAAACACTCGATCATTTGAGGGGGAAATTGTGTGAACCAATATTTTTATTGTATTTAATGTAATAAATATCGTAGGAAACATTCCTCAAACAAAGACCAATAGTGAAATATTCTCCTTGTAAACCTTATTTAAAGGGGCTTTCATTAATAAAAGAGTCCTAGTATGTACCAATTATCTAGAACAATTTCATGTACTACACAAGGAGTATAAAAATTAAATCAACAATTAAAATGTTAGGCTAAACTAACTCTTAATTACTAAACTAATATAAGATATATTACCTAAATCCTTGTATAAAATACTCGTATGTTGGTCATGGATTCTCGCAAACGCCAAGAAATTGGTGGGTATTAAATGGAGGGATTATAGACTTTAGATTTGGTACTATTGCTACCCAAACTTTATAACTTTTCTTTATTCGTCCCTCTATCTTAATATGGTATTTAGGTCCTTGCCTTTTGAAACATTTAGATTTGTGCGTCCTTTTGTTCACCAAAAAACGTTTATTTTTTAAAATGGTTCAACGATAAGTACAATTTTATCAAAAAATGATAAGTATAATTAGAAGAATAAGAATAAAAAAAAGAAGTTATAGACCGAAGAGAACCAAGTGAAATTTTGAAAATGACTTGGAAGTTGTTGATGGAAGGGCTACAAGTACATACATTTTAGATTGTCTATCTAAATAGAGATTCCGATATAGAAGAACGATATAAAATTTAAAGACCAATAGTGAAATAGTATAAAATAAAGGGAATAATATTGTAAATCAAACCTAATAAGTCTTATGAATTCGTACACCGCATTGGTGGGTTGGTCCGTGTATATAAAATAGGGGGTGTTGTGCCAAGCTTTATTATTCATCACAGATTCAAAAACAAAAGCTTTAATTTGCAAGAATGAAAACCAAAGCGGTATGTGGTAGCAAGAAAATCGTTCGGACTCCCTCTAAGCAGTATGTGATAGCGAGCTTGCCGACGATAAGACTTAGGTAGGAAGATCATTCGGACTCCTTCTAAGCACTCGGTGCTAAAGGGCTCGCCGACGATAAAACCGAGGCATGAAGATTGTTCAAACTTCTTCTAAGCGATAGGTGCTAGAGGGCTCGTCGATGATAAAACTGCGGCAGGAAGATAGTTCGGACTCCTTCTAAACGCTAGGTGCTAGAGGGCTCGTCGACGATAAAATCGAGGCATGCAGATCGATCGGACTCCATCTAAGCGCTAGACACTAGAGGGCTCGTCGATGATAAAACCAAGGCAGACAGATTTTTTTCAGACTCCTCTTAACCGCTAGGTACTAGAGGGCTCGCCGACAACAAAACCGCGAAAGTCAGTTCGCTTACAAGGAGGCGAGTAGATTATTACGGTATGTGCACGTCCGATATGGCTCAAACACTCGACCATTTGAGGGGGCAATTGTGTGTACCAATATTTTTATTGTATCTAAATCTAAATCTAAACTACATGTAAATTTTATATTTTTTTTACATTCAATGCTTTGAATTTAAAGCATTCAATTGCCTCTTGTAGACTTAATGTCATACATATCTTACACATACTCTACCCTAGCCTCTTCCACACATAATATTTACTTAATATACATCAATTATAAATTAATTATTTAGAAAACTTATAATATTTACTTAATATTATACATCAATTATAAATTAATTATTTAAAAACCTATATTTTTATAGGTTTTCTAAATAATTGAAGGTCAATTGTAAATGCATGTGATAAATTATATGTAAAAAAATATACAACTTAAAAAACTTCAATGATGGAATATAATATTTGAAAAAATTAAACATGCAAAAAAGAATTTAAGTACAATTATTAACTCGTGCATCAATGAATATAATATTTGAAAAAATTAAATATGTAAACATGTAAAAAAGAATTTAACTACTCTTATTAACCCGTGCAAATGCACGGGCATATACTTCTAGTTTAATGTAATAAACAATTAATGTATAGAGAGAGATTATTCCTCAAACAAAGATAATAAATATCGTAGGAAATATTCTCCTTGTAAACCCTATTTAAAGGGGCTTTCATCAATAAAAGAGTCCTAGTATGTACCAATTATCTAGAACAATTTCATGTACTACACAAGGAGTATAAAAATTAAATGAACGATTAAAATGTTAGGCTAAACTATCTCTTAATTACTAAACTAATATAAGATATATTACCTAAATCCTTCTATAAAATACTCGTATGTTGGTCATGGATTCTCGCAAACGCCAAGAAATTGGTGGGTATTAAATGGCGGGATTATAGACTTTAGATTTGGTACTATTGCTACCCAAACTTTATAACTTTTCTTTATTCGTCCCTCTATCTTAATATGGTATTTAGGTCCTTGCCTTTTGAAACATTTAGATTTGTTCGTCCTTTTGTTAACCAAAAAATGTTTATTTTTTAAAATGGTTCAATGATAAGTATAATTTTATCAATAAATGATAAGTATAATTAGAAGAATAAGAATGAAAAAAGAAGTTATACACCGAAGAGAACCAAGTGAAATTTTGAAAATGACTTGGAAGTTGTTGATGGAAGGGCTACATGTACATACATTTTAAATTGTCTAGCTAGATAGAGATTCCGGTATAGAAGAACGATATAAAATTTAAAGACCAATAGTTGTTGATAGGGTTTCTGATACGCTCTAGATTAGTATGGTTATCTCTTGTATTTTAGGCATGATTAGAGTGTGTTTAGGTTAGTTTTGAGCATAATTGTAATATGAAGACCGAAGACACGATTTGAAGAATTGCAAGAGTTTTGAAGACAAGTGTTAATTTGGAGTTGTTTTGACGCCATTTTCTTGTGACGCATCGTTCGGGAGATACGGTGATCGGATGAAGCTGAAATTGGTGTCATTGGAAAGCTAACTCGAAGAGATACAATTCACGTTTGTACTGGGAGTTCAAATTCCAACTCTAAGTGGGTCAAAACCACCTCCGAAGGTAACACCAGAAAGCTGTCAAAAGAAGACCCGCGCCCGCAGAATCCTACCGCGCCCGCGGTGATGTCCATATCCGCAAGGATGTGTAGCCGTCGTTGCCGCGCCCGCGGATTCCTACTGCGCTCGCGGTGGCTGGTGTTTCGCGCCGCCAGGTGTTTCGCTATCTTTTATTTTGTTTTCTTTTTATCTTTTCTTTTTCGGAACTTATTATAAAAAGTCCGAGGTTTTTAGGTTACGAGAAATTCTATTCCATAATATCAGATTCATAGTTTAGTTTAGACCTAGTTTTGTATTTCATTGATGGAGACTTAAACCTTGGAGTTTATTCATCAGTGAAACATTGATTTATGATTTCGTAAGGTTTTCGGTATTGATTTCTTTCCCTTGATTAATATCTTTTCTCTTTGTGCTTAATTTCATGATTATCAATTGATTTCACTTGGTGCGTAACTTGTTGAATTTGATTGATATTCTACAGTTTGATTAGGTTTGAATCATTGTCTATGTGATCTCACTTGATCTATGAAACAACTTAATTTCTAGGTCCGTGGACTAGGAATTGAGAAAGAGATTTGATTGTTTGTTCTTGCAATTGACTCGTAGCTTGATTGCTTGAATCAATATCTTGTGTATCCTTGTTCTCTATGCAAATTCTAGGTTAAGCTTCCTTTCCTAGGATTAAAGAATTGCTTGGACCGTGGACTTGCGATTGTTAATGATCAGGATAGGAATTAATCTTGGGTGTGAATGAAGTCAAAGGAAAAAACCAATGATCGAATGACTTTATCAATGTGAATCTGCTGGATAAACTTGTTTGCTTCTCTTAATTTGAATACTTGTTTTGTTTATTAGTTTGTTAGATAGTTTAGATAGATCAAATTATTTCCAAAACCCTTTTCCCTTAAGTTGATAAAAATATTTAAACTAGAAGCCTCAGTTCTATTGGGTTCGATCCCTTGCTTGCTTACTATACTAGTTAGTAAAATAGGGTTAAATTACTTTTGATCTCGGCATAACGACTTTAGTCGGGTCAGTTTATTGACAATAAATAAATTTATATCAAGACCCTGCTATGTATAGCAGAGTCAGGTTCGTCCACAGGGAGAAAGTCAGTGCTAAGTTTTGTTACTTGTCACGCAAGCAATCAATTAAATAAGGGTTTTAACAAGAAAGAGAGAGATTCTAAGGTTTAGGGTTTCCCCACAACAACAATCATGCATGCCAACGCTATGAAACATAATGATCATGTTTTTATCACATAAAGGTGTCAACTTTCGTCAACCTAAGCAAGTAAATCAACTAACTTTCGTTTAATTAATAAACTTACTATCTATCTCTTCTACTTCAACTAGGATTGATCCACTTTCGCTTCAAAAACCCTAAATTGACTATTCTGATTCAAGGTTTCCGCTTTCGCTTCAACTCTGAATGAGAAATTCCTATCAAATTTCGTTTCAAGGATTAAGAACAAGAGAATAGATTCATGCAATAAAAACAATCAAGACATGATCATAAACAAGCATGCATAACCATTGTTGGGTTTAACCCCAACCTTAGAGAGGAAGACTACTCACAAAGCATAATTGAAAACATAACTGAATTAAATTAAAGAGAAAGCTTACAACCGAATCCACAACGATAGTTCTTCCTCACAAAAACTCGTCTCTTCCCCCTATCCCTTCTCTCTTTTCCCCTTACTTGCCCTCCAAGACAATTGATTGTGTAGAGAAAAACAAAGGGTAGACAAGATTATTTATAGAGAAACTAATCTATCTTAGATCTATCTATAAGGAAATAAATCTTCTAATAAGATATATCCCTTCTATCTATCTAAGGACATAAAATAAAATAGGATAAAAGCCCTTTAAACACGCCGACTCTGATCTCCGCTACGCCACGAGGTGCCT
Source organism: Fallopia convolvulus (assembly GCA_964016875.1). Classification (NCBI taxonomy): domain Eukaryota; kingdom Viridiplantae; phylum Streptophyta; class Magnoliopsida; order Caryophyllales; family Polygonaceae; genus Fallopia; species Fallopia convolvulus. The sequence goes on from OZ024722.1 coordinate 54,746,650, forward strand.
CGTTAACGACCTAAAAGCCTTGTTAATGACCTTGTTCAGCACTTCGAACAGCTTTGAGTAAAACTTGCATAGAGGATTTGTTACAACTCCCTTTGACTTGATTCTTTTTCCTATGTTCTTGTAACAAATTTCTATACCTCTTTCCAAGCTCAAACTTTATCTTCAATGTCTTTATGAACTTCATTCCTGGAGCTTTTCCTTAAGTGTTTCTCCTCGGTTTTGCTCTTTTCCTCAAAAGTGCTTCAAATAGCTTCTAAAAACCTACAAAACACCACCAAAGCTTATGTAGACTCCATATCTTAAGAAAATATGAAAACTTACATAAACGAATCAAAACAAAACACAAAACTAAAAGAAAAAGACTCAAACACACTAAAAACACACCCTAAAAACACGACTAAAATGGCGGACATCAATAGTGAAATAGTATAAAATAAAGGGAATAATATTGTAAATTTAACCTAATAAGTCTTAAGAATTCATACACCGCATTGGTGGGTTGGTCCGTGTATATAAAATAGGGGGTGTTGCGCCAAGCTTTATTATTCATCACAGATTCACAAACAAAAGCTTTAATTTGCGATAATGAAAACCAAAGCGGTATGTGGTAGCAAGAAGATCGTTCGGACTCCCTCTAAGCAGTATGTGATAGCGAGCTTGCCGACGATAACACTGAGGTAGGAAGATCGTTCGGACTACTTCTAAGCGCTCGGTGCTAAAGGGATCGTCGACGATAAAACCGAGGCATGAAGATTGTTCAAACTCCTTCTAAGCGATAGGTGCTAGAGGGCTCGTCGATGGTAAAATCGTGGCAGGAAGCTTGTTTGGACTCCTTCTAAAAGTTAGGTGCTAGAGGGCTCGTCGACGATAAAATCAAGGCAGACAGATCGATCGGACTCCTTCTAAGTGCTGGACACTAGAGGGTTCGCCGATGATAAAACCAAGGCAGACAAATTTTTTCTAACTCCTTCAAACCTCTAGGCGCTAGAGGGCTCGCCGACAACAAAACCGTGAAAGTCGGTTCACTTACAAGGAGGCAAGTAGATTGTTACGGTATGTGCATGTCCGATATGGCTCAAACACTTGACCATTTGAGGGGGCAATTGTGTGTACCAATATTTTTATTGTATTTAGTGTAATAGGCAATTAATGTATAGAGAGAGATTATTCCTCAAACAAGGATAATAAATATCGTAGGAAATATTCTCCTTATAAAGGGACTTCCATCAATAAAAGAGTCCCAGTGTGTACCAATTATCTAGAACAATTCCCTGTACTACACAGGGAGTATAAAAATTAAATGAACAATTAAAATGTTAGGATAAACTAACTCTTAATTACTAAACTAATATAAGATATATTACCTAAATCCTTGTATAAAATACTCGTATGTTGGTCATGGATTCTCACAAACACCAAGAAATTGGTGGGTATTAAATGGCGGGATTATAGACTTTAGATTTGGTACTATTACTACCCAACCTTTATAACTTTTATTTATTCGTCCCTATATCTTATTAAACGGGTGAGTCGGTCACCCGTGGGTAGTTGACAACCCTATATCTTAATATGGTATTTAGGTCCTTGCCTTTTGAAACATTTAGAATTGTGCGTCCTTTTGTTAACCAAAAAACGTTTATTTTTTTAAAATGGTTCAATGATAAGTATAATTAGAAGAATAAGAATGGAAAAAGAAGTTATATACCGAAGAGAACCAAGTGAAATTTTGAAAATGACTTGGAAGTTGTTGATAGAAGGGTTACATGTACATACATTTTAAATTGTCTAGCTAGCTAGAGATTCCGGTATAGAAGAACGATATGAAATTTAAAGACTAATAGTGAAATAGTATAAAATAAAGGGAATAATATTGTAAATTTAACCTAATAAGTCTTAAAAATTCGTACACCGCATTGGTGGGTTGGTCCGTGTATATAAAATAGGGGGTGTTGCGCCAAGCTTTATTATTCATCACATATTCACAAACAAAAGCTTTAATTTGTGTTGATAGGGTTTATTTAACTCGACAAAAAATAAATTTGTAGTCAAGACCCCACTGAGTATAGGGAGGTCAGGATCATCCACGGGAAGCAAGGTTATTTGTTTACCAAACTAAGAAAACAAGAAAACAAAGCAAAACAAAAGCAAAACAGCTATGACTGCCCTCGGTACTGACCTTGTCAGGGTCGGTAACGACGCTGGGTTTCTACTAAAACACGATTCAAGTGCAGGCTCGGTACCGACCTGTGTGCATCCGTAACGAGTCTATTCGTGAGTAAAAACGAAGGAAATTCAAATAAAGAAAAGTCTAGGACAAGGGTTACCACGACATAATTATGCAAACAAACTCATGTGAAGGATAAAGATCATGCCTTTAAAGATAAATCTATCAACTTTCGTTGACTAAACAAGCAAATCAATCAACTTTCATAAATCAATTCACTTTTCTACTTGTTATGAATCCAAAGCTCGAAACTTTCGTTATCAAACAATATCAACATTCAAGTTCACAACTTTCTCTTTCGATTAAGCAATAAACTCAAATTACTTCGACTCTCGTCTAAGAATAAGCACAAACAAGTAATTCAAAGGATAAAAGGCAATCAAACATTCAACACATTCATTTAATCATGCATAACTATGTCGGGTTTCAACCCCGATCCTAGAGAAGTAAACTACTCACTCATAATTGAATCAAAATAAACAACTATATTAAAAGAAAACATTGAATAGTAAAACTTACTTGAAAATAAAGAAATCTTGTCTTACAATCAACCACGTTCACGATCCAAAACAATGAAGAACAAGAAGGATTCGAATTCTCTCTCTCGATCGAGCCTGAACTCCACAACTCGCTCGTGAACTCCCAACTAACGTCTCCCTCTTCAACTTGCGAATTCTCCCCCTTCAACTCGCGAATTCCCCCTTAAACTAGGCTAGAATAAGGGTATTTATAATAGAGGAAACTATCTAATAAAGATCTAAAAGATAAAAACTTTCTAAAATTAAAAGATTACAAGATAAAAGATATAATTTTCGAAAGTCGGCGCCGCTCTACCGACACAGGTCACCTCGGTAACGACCTGCACAGGGTCGGTAGACACTTGCTGAATTCCTTGGATAAAAACTTGTTGCACAGCTTGGTACCGACCCTCACAAGTCGGTAACGAGGTCTCTGTCTCGTCTTCTTTTGTACTCTTTCTCATTACTTTTCTTGGACTTTGTCGGGATCTTTAACATGCTCTCTTTCCTCTTATTCTTCTATGCACTCCACCATTCACCACTCGTCTTCATCTTGCTTGAAAATTCTCCTTTCCGCTCCAAAAACCTACAAAAAGACACAAAACGGAGTAGTTTCCATACTTTTCACAAAATATATAAACTTATCCAAAAACACACAAAACTAACTCTAAAACTCACTAAAACTAAACCAAACAACCTAAGAAAAACAACAAAAAACTATACTAAAAACATGAACATCAAAATACCCCATACTTAAACTTGCTTGTCCTCAAGCAATCTGTAACACCCCTATTTTACAACACTTGGTGTTACCGCCAGTGACCTTGGACTTTACCGTCCAAAGTCACCCAAGGCTTTTAGAATGATATAGAACATTATTAAAGCGGAAATAAGCATAATTCATAAAGTAGAAAAGGTGCTCCCGAAGGAGACTTGGTTCTTACAAACGTCTTACATCGTCTTCAAAATCAAAGGTACTTGAAATCAAATAACGAAACCATCTTGTTCTTGAAACAAAGTTGTAAAGCCTGAGGCTTTAGAAGCGCTATCCCATGCCAACCCGAGGACTTCCCAAGAGGTCACCCATCCTGTTACTACTCTCGCCCTTGCACGCTTAACTTCTGAGTTCTTTGTCCTCACTAGAACTCAGAAAAGGAAGAGCTCTTGTTGACATGGGGAGCACCTCAATTCCTTATAAATTATCGGGGTGTTACAATCTCCCCCACTTAAACACTTGACGTCCTCGTCAAGGCCCAAGCACCACCCTCTAGGTCGAGTCACCGCCCTCCGGGCCAAATGCACTCGTAACCTAGAGTCGGCTCTGATACCACTTGTTACAAGGGAGACGGGCCCAATTGCCAAGCCTAGTACACAAGCCCATAGAGTTCCATCCCAAAACCAATTGGTGATAGGAGGAGTGACCCATGAACTTATATACTAGCTTGTTATCTCCCCCTCACTTGTGAATCCCTCACAAGCAACAAGGGCACATGGAACCGACCAACAAGTGTACACGAGGTCCAACTAGAAACAAAAATTGGCCGATGTTTTCTAAATTTTTTAAATGGGTAGTCTCATAGTGCATATAGGGGTAGAGGATACGATGCGACTCCGCTTCCATCCACCGAAGGACCTCTCGTAGTTTAATAGTTAGAACCCTAGTTTTAATTGTAAGACATTAGAATATTTACTTGCATACTTGTTTGTTTGTTTTATTTGATAGATTGACTAAACTGAGATTTTTTTTGCTTGCATTATTATGTTGATTGACTATTTTCTATAGATATGAGTTTAGTTATGTTTATTGGTTTATTAGGTTTTATGAGCTTGTTTTCGGTTATGGATGATTTAGTGGGGTTTTTGTTGGTTTCAAGTTGTTTGTTTTGCTTTGGATTCGTAGTTATCTAGAAATGACGATTCGGGGACGAATCGTTTCCTTAGGGGGAGGTATTTGTAGAACCCTGGGTTAACAAAACCACACATGTATCTACATTAAGTTTCGCATAGTGGTAGTAACGGTTTACTTCGTTAGTACCTTGATTTCTTTTGCAAGACAATAGAATATCTACGTGTTTAATAATTACTCGTATGGTTTTTTTTAGTTGACTGAACCAATATTCTTTAGTTGTCTTATTACTCTGTTTGACTATATTCTTTTGAAAGGAGAATTAGACGTGCTTGTTGAATTAAATAACCTTGTTTTGATGATTTAATGTTGTTCGTTTGCTACTTTTGTGGAATCATGTTTGGAGTTTGAAGTTGAAAAATAACAGTTCGGGGACGAATGGACTCTTAGAAGGAAGTATCTGTAAAACCACAATCTAATTGTAACATTCTTTATTGTTCTGTCTTTCCTAAGTTTCGGGACGAAACTTTCTTTAAGGGGGTAGTAATGTAATAGCCGGGTTATCGAGAATCGATAACAAATTTCCGCCCCGAATTACCTTTCTAATTCCGCTTGTGGGCCAAGGCCCAATGGTTTTCTTTTCTCTCTCCCATCCTATTCTCTCTAGATGAACTCGGAATTAGGCCTAAAGGCCCATTTGGCGGGCAGGATGGGAGGCCCATCCTATGGGAATTCTTTCTTTTCCCTGAATAATTTATTTCCCTTCCCCACTTTTGCCTCTTCTAACCCTAAAAAAAAATTCCCCTGTGAGATGCCTCATCAGAGAACTGAGAAAGGAGCGATTGGCTCGCTCCATGCCGCCGTGATTTCCCTATTTCGCAAGCCCTCATCCACCGGCATCGTGGCTTCTACGGGTAAGCCTCGTCGACTTTCCTTCTCGCCCTTCCCCGACAGCATGAGCCGATGGGAGCTCAACCCGAGTATCGCCGTTCTGACTTGGTTAAAGATCCGAGCCAGCCAAGACCGGTCTCGCTACCTCACACCGGTCGTCGATCGCATCACGTAGGAGGAGATTCGCAAGGTCCGCTACTACACCGCCTCCAATCATCGCTGCTTCGATCCCGTTGGGCACTCGAGCAAACTGGATTCGCTGTTTCCGGCCCTCGCGACGAGGGCTGTTCACCGCCGGCTCTTGTCGGCCGGAACTCAACCCGCGAGTCCGATCTGAGCCAGGTGTGTTCCTCGTATGCCTTAGGGTTTCGTTTTGGTTTGAACCTTCAGTCTAAAAGCCTAGGTCATGCCAGATCTGTTTCTTTTGACCATTTTCGTTCGTTGTTGCATCGAGCAGGGACTCGATTTGCTCGTGAGACCAGATCTCACCATGCACGAAAGCTCCGGTCGACCTCGCTGTGCGTCACGAGCAAGCGAACTCAATCAGGTCTCATGGAGCCTAACTCCGAGGAAACCAGTTAGGTTCCTAGCCGATCAAAAGGTGGGATTTGGCCTTACGTAACCGAATTGTTGTCTGATTGTGTTAACTGGTATTCGTTTGGTTATGTGAAATCTTTGCTATTGAATTTTGTATTTCGATCGGAAATAGGTTGTTATTTGAAATTGTAACCTGTTGTTGGAATCTGTTTTAACTTGGCAATTTTGTGGGTTGCCCTTTGGACTGAATTGTTGGGTTTTCGATCGGCTAACACTGATTTGTCATGTGTGGTTCTTGATAATTATTTATGGGTAAGTTGAAATCAGAATCGACTCCAAGGTTTAGAGTATATATGCTTATATATGTTGGAAGTGGGGCTTGGTCTGTTTGAGGTCTAATTGGTTCTGTAGATTAGGAGGAAAAAAAAATTCGAAGCTTATGCTAAATTACTAAGTTTAGTTAAATTAACTAGAGAGTGGTAATTTCATTTATTAAAATAGTCATTATGTTGCTGTGTAAAGTTTGTTTCTGTTTAAATTTATACAAGTGTTAGATTAGTTGACTTATATTAAGGATTAATTATGTAATCATGTACGTAGTTCTTCTTAATTAGTACATATATGTACAAATATATTTATATAGGAGGAGGGTTATATATCCTTGGTTCATTACCTACTTTTTGGGGGTTAGTAAAGTTTGAACAAAGTATATAGTATACTCGTATAGTTACACTCGAAGGTCGGATCAAGTCGGGTTCGGATTACAACTTTTGCTTGTTTTAAGTATCACTAGAGGAAGTATATTGGTGGTACCTAATGCAGTTTGTCATGTTAATATTTCTATTAGGGAATCGCTTTTGCCACGCTTTTAGTTTTCGTCTTCTTCAAGGATCCTTCGGTTGAGGTAAGTCGTTCTACGACTTGCTCGGCTTAATTCAATTCTTGTTAGATTGAGTGCCATGCATGTAGAATTGGTTTTGGGAACTAGTCCCTTCGTTATTATTTTAACTAAAATTTTTTAATCTATATCTATGTGAATTCTTAATTTGATTGTGACCAGGTGTGTGCCTATGATAATTGTGGTGGTGTATGTATTTATGATTGTGTTTGCATTGGTAAATATAATTGTGTTTATAATTGTTGTGGTGTTTGAAATGGGTGATTGTGTTTGAGTTTGTGTCTGCGTTTGAATTTGTGATTATGATTTTGATTGTGGTTGTGAGTTCGATTGTGATTCTGAATCTGACTGTAATTGTGATTGTGATTGTGGTTGTGCTTGTTATTGTGATTGTGACTTGTTTGGGTCTATTTTCTTTTCACTGCGTGTTTATTTCCGTTTCTCGAGGTTAATGGCTTGTCGACTTGCTCTGCTTACGACCATTATGTGCTAACTGAGTGAATTGATTGTATAAACCTCATTTTGGAATGATTCTAAATTACTTGCTTGTATATGTATTTGAAACTATGAAAAAAATCGTTTTTAAACATTTTTCGTTATGCGTGCACTGGGTTCCTCCGGTATGGTCATGGAGCACGGGATAAGCTGGAGAAGAAGTGGCCCTCGGGCAGGGTCATGTGGCAGGAAGGGTCCCCCTTCTAAAAATAAAATAAAATGTTTTGGCAAACGCTCTAGTAGAGGTTTAGCCGGGGAAAGAAGGGTGAATAGGGTAAATGGGCACGTGTCCCTGACAGTGCGCCATAGATGAGAGGCCGGAGGGTGCCATTTGGATTCGAGGAGGATGTTTGATTGCGACGTTATTGGATGGACTTTGTTTGAATGATCTTGCATTATGAGGTTTGGTTTGACATAATGTATTTTGTGGTTATCTATGTTGGGAAGATCTTTATAAAGATTATTGTTATCTGTATTGATTACACTACTGCGATATTGTTGTATTTTTGATGTGATTATAATTGTGATGTGGTTTGTGTGTGTGTCTGTGTATCTGTGTGCCTGTGTGATTATTTAACATTAAGTGTTGAATTGATATGAAGCGAAGATTATTTATTTATGTGTGAATTTTGATTGATTGCTAGGATTCTGTGTGGTTTTTCAAACGTTCTATATGCATCTCACGCTTTCTAGATTGAATTAGAATTGTAGCTGACCCTTCGGAAAATATTTTTACAGTTTCAGGTACTTTTCAAGAATTGCGATGAATTCACTACAAAGTGGTGAGGCGGATGTTGGCGACGTGTCATTAGGTCAGGCTGTTGGGATCTAGTTATTGATGTACTAAAAGCTGTTTGTGAATTGTTTTGTTACTAGTTGGATAGAACTGGTTTAGGATAGTTGAGATTAATAATGGTCTGATTGATATCTTTTGTTATGATGTCGAGAATACTATCGTGTTTTATACATTCAGTTTTAAAAAAAATAAAGGTTGAAAGTTTTATTTGTTTCTCGCCGTGCCCGAGTTGCAAGATCCTAGTGAAATTGTTGTCCGACCAATCTGAGTAGTACCTAGATAGGGTCTACCACCAAGTAGCATCCCGGCGAAAGTCGGGGTGTTACAAAAGTAAAACATAACCTAAAGTAAACAACAAATACATCTTGAGAGTTCTTGACCTTCCTTCACTTTACTTCGCCTTACGCCTTGCTAGGATTCCTGGGTTCTGACATAATTCGCGAGGGGCGATAAAATGCCAGGCAAACATGCGGAAAAGAAGAATTAGTCTAAGAGACTAAGCAAAAGGGAATGGAAATTCCCGAGGGTATTCCGGTAATTTCAATTGTTGTCGAAAGAGATGATAAGGTTGTGTTTACGATGGGGCTATATGCTAGGGCTTGTTAATGTGGAGCTTAAATGGTTCGAAGGAGAGTATATCTTAAGCGAAGATAACTCGATCAGTGATAGAAGAGCTACTAGATTGTACACTTCTTTAGGAATCGTAAGTATGTTGGGAACATTATTACTTTACACAAGTTAAAAACCCCTCGCGCCCTGAATGGACCGAGGGCCGGATCGATCATTTGAGACCGGTCCGGTTTTGGTATCTTAAATGTGCATTGGACACTTATCTTATATAGTGACGAAAAATATTTGACTTCGTTAATGATTTTTAATAGAAAGTGGTGGGACACGGATAATCCGAGCCACCCGGGGAAAACTCAGTTTCCCGGCACTTAGCTAGAGTGCGCACATCCCATCTTGCAATCGGAGCGGATGGGATCATGATCTCGAAAGTCGTAGGTACGTACGACTTAGTAAGATTATATAGAGGTGTTGGCTATTCCACGCTCCTTACTAGTTCGTTCAAAGTCGATCTCTGAGCGAGACCGCAAGCAATCAAGATAATAACCACACTAGCATAAATGGTCCTATCACGAGAATATAAAGCGAACTATGCTAACAATGGGTCGTCATATCTAGCATTCGATATTTCCTAGGTTCATTTATATTTAAACACACAAGTTGTTTCCAACATCGAGAATTTTTACGGAATGAAATATAAAGGTCGCAAGGGGAAATTCCACTTGCCTTAGCTTTGGGAGTTCTAACAAACGAGCTTTGACGGAACTTATGCGATTCCCGACTACGCGCGAGGAATCCGACCTATTGACATGGAAATTTGCGAGCGAGCTTAAATCATGATTTTCCTCCTAATGTCTGGATTACCTCTTGTAATATTTTATAAGAGAGTTGAAATTCTAAATTATTAAGATAATAATTTAGAAAGTTATTTTCCTTAAAATAATAATATTCCTTTATTATTATTTTGGATTTGTAATATCCTTATTATTCCATAAAATCTTTATTAAAATAATCTCTTTTAACTTTATTTGATATTTCTTTAAGTAAACAAGTAAAATTTCATAAAATACTATACTTTGCCTCGAAGTATTTTTCTTATAAAACTATAAGTTCTCCTTAAATTATAGGAAAATCACTTTAACCTTTTTATGAACTTGTCTTAATTTAAAATATTACTTTTAAATTCCTTAAGGATCTTGAAGTGATATATCTCTCACCAAGAATATTTTGTTAATAATATACTCTTAGTAAACTTTTATTTACTTCTATAATTCATATTAAATAAAGTGATCATACTTATAGTCCCTTTTCATGGAAGTTTCCATAATTAGGAATTTCTATTTTCTTTATAACGTAACTTACTAAAATTAACATATATTAAATTAATCCTACTTATTTTATTCCTATAGTCCTTTTATTTTATAAAGCTTATAAAATATCTTTGATCATAGACCTTAATATCCTCATGTCTTGTAAAAAAAATATAATCATGACTTATAATTATCCTACTTCATAATTATAATCCATTATTATAATATTGTAGTTTATAAAAATAATATCTTCCTTATATCTAAAAGATTTCTTTCCATACAAGTCAACTTTATGCTATGTAATATCCTAGAATTATTATCATATCATACTTAATATATTTAACCTTGAACTTATGTCTTGTAATATTTCCATATACTTAGAGATTATTAAATTAATATTTTTCATAGATGACTTTACTAATAATATTATATTTTCATAAAATCAATATCCAAGGTCAAACTATAGTCTATGTCTACAAGTTTTGGATAATAATACTTTTGTAAGGTTCCTCTACAATTTTATGACTATAGTATGTCATAAATATTCTAACATCACCATCATCTATTATAACTAATATCATAAACCAACCTAGTTTACTTTATAGTCACGTTTAAATAATTATTAATAAAAATTCCTATTTGTAGTAACTTTACACTTAGAGGTAAGCTATATTCATATTTGTATTGAGTAAAGAATTTATTTCATAAATCTATTTATTATGATCAAATTCATAAATATAATATCTTCTATAGATTAGGACATGCAATAACTTTTATCTACTAGAAACCTTGTTATTATTTTTGTATAAAGATGATAATGGTACCTATATTTTACTAGGTAATGAATTCATTTAATAATCCTATTATTATTAAGATCATATAATATGACATCATCTTTTAGTTTAAGACATGCATAACAACTTCTAGAATTCTTATTTGATCTCAAAGATGACAATATTAATTATAAATTTTGTATACTACATTTATTTTATAAAAATCTATTTATATTATGAATGAGCATGCTTCTAATAAATTCAATAAAATTTATCTATTTGTTTTATTAAAATTAATTTACCATGTTAACTCTAGTTTGTTTCTAGCATCCAACTAACACAATCTTTTCACCTAATATTTTTATTCCTTATTTGATTTCTAGCATTTCATAAAAATTCACAAAATTATAAATACATAATTTAGATAAATGTATTTAGGATTAGAGATTTATACTTTTCACTATTCTGTAATACAGAATACTGCAGAAGAGGCAGGGGAGGGGTCCGGCGGTCAGGGCGGCGCGGCCAGGGACGGGCGACGGCTCCGGCGTGGACTCCGGCGACACTGGCGGGCTCGGCGGCGGGCTGGTGGCCCGTTCGGGCTCCAAGGGTGGTCCGACGGGGGATCCAAGAGAAAGAAGAGGAAGTTTGGATGTGTTTTAATGGAGGAATTTAACCTGGAATGTGGATTATTTTTTAAGATTAATAGTGCACTTGCTAGGAGAGGAAGAAGAGAATTTGTATGTGTGATTGAAGAGGATGAATAGAAGGCTTTATATAGGCAAGGTTGGAAGCTTGGCAATCCATGCCAATGGTGGATGCCCAATGAGGAGAGGGAGGATGCTCTTGGATTGGTCATAGTTGTGCTTTCTTGAGGATGATGGAGGAGTGATGCAATAGTGGAGGTCAAACAAGCAAGAGGGAGGAGGAGGAGGCATGCAATGGACACTTTTCACATCAACGTAAATCAATCAAACAAAAGTCTGATGTTCAATTTTGAAGAAGAAGGCTATTTGATATAAGATAAAAAGGGTTGGGTTGAATGAACAAGAAATTGCAATTGGTCTAGCGGGATTGGAGAGGGGCGTGTGGGTTGAGTTTGCAAGAGGTCTCGAGTTCAAATCCCGGCTCTTGCATTCTTTTTACAAAGCTTGTAACTTAATTTTTAAGCCTTTATGTAATTTATTTTATAAGATGAATTCAACCTCTATAAGGCATTATTTTTATTTAATGCCCTTTTTATTAATTTATACCCCATTTTTATTAATCTATGCCCCTCAAGTATTTTATTGAATTTTTATTTAATTAATTCCTTCTTGATAATCTCTTTAAAAAAGGAGAAAGTAAAAGTCGTTACGATATTTAGAAATTCTCTTTTTATTTAGAGAAAAATAATTTATTATAATAAATATTATATTATATTTGATTTAAAAATCTTGGAATATCGCGGATATTACAATAGTACCCCCTTAATTTAGTTTCGTCCCCGAAACTAGAGAGAAGTAGGGCCGTACCGAGATGTAGAGACAAAAGCAATTACAAGACTCACGACCTGTGAGGAAGCTACGGGGTCTAGTACCCCCTTAAAAAGATCATACTAGTGATGTTTAAGAAGACATTAACTCTGGGAATTGCCTTTGCATGTCTTGCTCGGTTTCCCAGGTTTCCCAAGTTGTACCTTCATTGCCATCTTTGGACCAGAGTACTCGGACTAAAGGTACTTCTTTGTTGCGCAATTGCTTGACTCGGTGCTCTATGATTTTGAGTGGTCTCTCTTCGTAAGTGCCATCCGACTGGATTTCGACATCGTCGAAGTTGATCACGTGAGATTCGTCGGGTACATACTTCCTTAAGAGTGACACATGGAACACATTGTGCACAGGGTGAGTAGATGGAGGTAAAGCAACTCGGTAGGCCAGGTTGCCGACTCTCTCTAGGATTTCGAAGGGTCCTACATAGCGAGGGTTGAGCTTGCCTCGCTTTCCGAAGCGGAAAACGCCCTTTGAAGGAGATACTTTGACGAAAACCTTATCTCCTTCTGTAAACTCGATGTCTCTTCTCTTCAGATCTGCATAAGACTTCTGTCGACTCTGAGCGGTCAACATTCTTTGACGGTAGCGGGCGACTTCGGAGGCAGTTTGTTCTATTAGGTCAGGACCTAGAAGAATCTTGTCGGCGTTATCGTCCCAACAAAGCGGGGAACGACATTTCCGGCCATATAAAGCTTCAAAGGGAGCCATCTTGATGGTGGAATGCCAGCTATTGTTGTAGGTGAATTCTATAAGATGCAAGCTGTCATCCCAGCTTGTTGTGCGATCTAGAACACATGTCCTCAAGAGTTTGGATGGTCCTTTCTGATTGACCATCGGTTTGAGGATGGAAAGTTGTGCTGAATTTCAGTTCTGTGCCCATGGCCTTGTGTAGTCCTTTCCAGAAAGAGGCCATGAAGCGACCGTCTCGATCGGAGATAATTGTCTTTGGGGTCCCATGGAGGCGGACTATTTCCTTAACGAAAACTGTTGCTAGCTTTGGAGCCTTCCACTTCTTTTGAATGGGGATGAAGTGGGCGCTCTTGGTGAGTCGATCCACGATGACCCAGATAGAATCCTTCTACTTTTGGGTCTTGGGCAAATCGGTCACAAAGTCCATTGCTATATCTTCCCACTTCCATTCTGTCACGGAAAGGGATTGCAACTTTCCTCCAGGTCTTCGGTGTTCGATCTTTACTTTCTGGCAAACCAAGCATTTAGATATGAACTCTGCGACATCTTGCTTCAGGTTTGGCCACCAGAAATTTCTGCGTACATCCTTGTACATTTTACTCGTTCCTGGGTGTACTGAGTAGGCAGATGAGTGGGCTTCCTTTAAGATGGTCTTTCGGAGCTCGTCCACTGCTGGCACACAAATCCGATTTTGAAACCATAGGGAACTGTCATCTTGAATGACGAACCCAGGGGCCTTGCCTTCTTGCACTTCGCCACTTATTCTGATCAACATGATGTCCTCATTCTGCTTCTCCTTGATTTCGGTTAGCAAGTCGGATTGAATTTCCAAGGTGTTGAGACAACCTTGTTGTCTTTCAAACCAGACCTCGATGCCTTCTCTGATCAGTTCTTGTTGCAGCGTTGGTTGGGTTGTTAGCATTGCGACCATGCCCTCTTGTTGTGCCTTACGACTGAGAGCGTCTGCTACGACGTTAGCTTTGCCCGGATGGTAGAGCAGCTCGATGTCGTAGACCTTCAGTAGTTCCAGCCATCTTCTCTGTCTCATGTTCAGTTCCTTTTGGGTGAACACATACTTCAAGCTCTTGTGGTCAGTATAGATCTGACATTTGACCCCGTACAAGTAGTGTCGCCAGATTTTTAAGGCAAACACCACTGCTGCTAGTTCGAGATCGTGTGTCGGATAATTCACTTCGTAGACCTTGAGATGTCGGGACGCGTAGGCGATTACCTTCCCATTCTGCATGAGCACGCATCCCAAGCCTTGCTTTGAGGCATCACTGTAGACCACATAGCCATCGTGTCCGTCTGGCAGAGTCAAAACTAGGGCGCTTGTGAGACGCTTCTTGAGCTCTTGAAAGCTTTCTTCACATTTTTCGTCCCACACGAACTTCTTGTGGGTTTTCCGGAGTAACTTCGTCATTGGTAGGGCGATCTTTGTGAATCCTTCGACGAATCTTCGGTAGTACCCTGCAAGTCCTAGGAAGCTGCGAATTTCCTTTACATTCTTTGGTTGCTTCCATTCTGAGACTGCTTCAATTTTCTTTGGGTCCACCTTCACTCCGTCTTGATTGATAACATGGCCTAGGAAGGCCACTTCTTTAAGCTATAAGTCAGTCTTGGACAATTTGGCGTAAAGTTGGTTGTGCCTTAGAATCTGTAGCACGATCCGGAGGTGTTCTTCATCTTCAGCTCGATTCCCGGAGTAGATTAGGATGTCGTCGATGAAGACGATGACAAACTTGTCGAGGTATTCATGGAAGCATCGATGCATCAAGTCCATGAACACCGCAGGTGCATTTGTCAGATCGAATGACATCACTACAAACTCGTAGTGGCCATAGAGAGTGCGGAATGCGGTCTTCGGAATGTCCTCTTCGCGGATCCGAAGTTGGTGATAACCTGATCTCAGGTCGATCTTGGAGAAAACTTTTGCACCCCGGAGTTGATCTAAGAGATCATCTATCCTTGGAAGAGGATACTTGTTCTTGATGGTGACCTTGTTCAGTTCTCTGTAGTCGATGCACAAACGGAAGGTTCCGTCCTTCTTCTTCACAAATAGCACAGGAGCTCCCCAGGGCGAAGCACTCGGTCGGATGTAACCCTTCTCAAGCAGTTCTTCGAGCCGACTCTTGAGTTCTTTCATCTCTAGCGGGGCCATTCTATAGGGCGCCTTAGAGATTGGGGCGGTACCAGGCTCGAGGCTTATGGAAAACTCGACTTCCCGTCGGGGAGGTAACCCGGGGAGTTCCTCAGGGAAGACGTCGGGAAATTCTCTGGCTACAGGGATTTCTTGAATATCCACGACCCTTTTCTCCGTTGGCTCGAGGTAACAAAGATACCCAACACAACCCTGTCGGAGCAGTTTCCCGGCCTTCATGGCGTTGATCACTTTTCCATTTTCTTCTTCTCGTTTTCCCTTGAATTTGCAAACGTGCTTTCCTCCAGAGTTGATGGTTACAGTTCGGGTGTAGAAATCGATTATTGCACCATGCTAAAACAACCAATCTCTTCCGAGAATGATGTCGTAGGGATCCATCGGAATGCATATCAAGTTGGAGTGGAAGATTCCTCCTTGAATGCATAGAGGGAAATTACCTAACTGTCTTGCCCCTATTATCTTTTCCCCGTTTGGAAGGTTCACAATGAACGGTTCGCACTCCTCGAGATTATCTAATCCTAAAAGTTCTACGCACTTTTCGGATATGAAAGAATGTGAAGCACCGGAATCGAAGAGTATAAACACATCTTTAGAGCGGATATGGAGGGTACCTTGGCAAATAGGTTCTTCTGGCTTGTCAGTGGTGCGCATCTCATACAACCGCTGCCCTTGTCCCTGAGGATGTATCGGCCCCTTGCCTTTCTGATGAGTTGTGGACTGAACCGATGTTGTTCCTGCCAGCTTGTTCGAAGCTTGTGGGCGCTGCGACACGGTGTTCGAGCGGGTTTGACCTGCTGAATTTGTTGGTTGCCTGCAGAATTGCCGGAGGTGTCCATCCTTGTTACAGTTGAAACATTTCCTGGGGGTTTGGGACATTTCCGGTTTATGTGCCCGGGTTCGGCACAGTTGTGGCAGATGATTGGGGTCTTTGTTGATTCGGCCCCAAGGCCCGGTCTTGTACCGACTGACGAAGCCTTGTGCTTGCTCTTCTTGGACCACTGAGATCCTTGCGGCGATGCTGGCCTCTTAAACCCATTGTGACTGGAGTGGTGAGGCTTTCCTCCACCGAACTTCTTGCGCTCGGGAACCTTAAGAGTCGACTCCATTTTATGCGCATGGTCCACGTACTCCTCCAAGGTTGTGAAGGAGCGGTTTGCCATCCAAGGCTTGATGTGATCGCTCATCCAACGGTGAAAGTGTTTGATCTTCTGTTTTTCCGTGGTGATCTCTTCCTCAGCATATTGCAGGAGGTGATTAAACTTCTTAGCCCTTTATAGCACGCTCAACCCATGCAATTTCGGTGAGTGGAGCTCATCCAGCTTTTCATCTCGCATGGACTCCGTGAAGAATCTGCGCATCATCTTGTCCTTGAACATAGTCCAGCTTAAATCTGGGCGGCCGGATAAACTAGAACTCTCCCACCACTCGCCTGCCTCATCTTTCAATTTTAATGCAGCCATGTGCACCTTGTCTGCTTCTGAACAGGGTATGTTGCGTAGGAGTCGCTCTATATGCGAGAACCAGTATTGCACTCCTGACGGGTCCCCAGTTCCGTCGTACGAGTCAGGCTTCATGGCGTTGAATGCCTTGATTCCCTCGGTGAAGCTGATCAGTGTTCGCTTTTCGGGAATGGCTTTTTCCACTTGAGCTACTTCTTCATGCATCTCTTCTAGCACTTCCTCTGGTACTTCTTCTGGTGCTTCCGGGTTTGCGGGCTTAGGCACCGCAGGAGGAATTTCTTCACGGATCAGTTGTTGTACAAGGGTGCGTAATGCGGCCACAGTTTCCGCATTAAAAGCTAAGGGAGCCACAAGAGCAGGGGGTGGGTTATTCTGAGGTCCGCCTCTGACCTCGGACTCGCTCTCATCATGGCCTTCCCCAGCGTGGGTAGGACTGCGGTTGGTAGCTCTGGTGTTGACCATCTGAATGTTTTAGGTTTGGTTTCATTTGTTAATCCAATATGGCATGTAGAAAGAATTGACAAGCAAGTTCTAGTAACTGAAAGGGAAATTTCATTAATAGGTTTATAATAGAGAGTACAAGGCTTTTATAACTTAAGCCATTTCCAACTAGAAAGACAAAAACTAAACCGATTCGACTTCTTGAAGACAAAATGAAGTCGAAAGAAGTGGTCTACGCTCACTTCTTAGAAAGAAATACACAATACTAGAGAGGACTAAACACGGTCGGTGTAAGTATCGAGGAATCCTTCCTCGAAGAGAGTATCGTCTATGATCCCCGTGTCATTGCTAAGGAGTAAGTTAGCCTGCTTTATTCTGCGGTGGCGACGGTTTTCGCGGGCCTGAAGCTCCGCGATGCAGATCTTGAGTTGGAGCCTTTTCGCTCGATCCCTCTCCGTCTCGGCGATCCACTCGTTGCGGTGGCTCTCCAGCAGGTCACGGTTCACCCTGCGCCCTCCGGTGGGTATGACACCGAAAGGTGGTGGAGCGTTCACCAAAGGTTATCGAGCTCGGCGGTTGGACGATTCACCTTCCACCCATGTGGTGAACCCTTCCATCTGAACCTCCCTAGGTGCTTGCCTAGCCCGCTCGAATAGTGAGGGTGGCCAGTAGAATCTCTCCTCCATGTTGTTGGACTCTAACTGAAGACGTCGGAGGAGTGCCTCGTCTTCTTGACACCAAAAGTGTGTCATCAGCGGTGTTGGCCCTTCGGGCTCGGGCGTTCGTGGAGGTAAAACTACCTCCACTCTCGGGATCTGACTTGTGGACGACATGACCCTCGGAACCTCAATCATAGGTGGCATGGGAGCTGGTGGCACATACTCCATTACTGGTGGTGGCGGTGGTGGTGACTCGGGGTCGATGACCACCCCGTCCGAATCCTCTTCCTCGGACTCCTCAAACTCTTGCTCCGCCTCATTCATGGCATCCCACTCAGCTTGGGCCTGCCACAGAAGCTCGAACTCCTCATCGTTCACTTCTTTATCTTCCCCGTTCTCAAAGTCGAGCTCGGGTACTATCCCCTCTTGTTGGTACTCGGGTACCAACTCTTCATTCTCCTCATCGGAGTAGTCCTCGGGTTCATAACTCGGCGCCATTTCTTCATCCTCCGAGGGGTAACCCTCGGGCTCGTACACCGGAGACGGGGGCAATTCAACCGGTGCGGGATCATCTTTTGGAAGCTCGATAGGGAGGTTGGGGTCCTCCTCGGGATCTTCTTCCGACTCTTCCCACGGCTCTCCGACTTGATCAATTTCCATGTTGACTCCGGGTTGATCTTCCTCGTGCTCAGCGTCATAATAGGGGAAGTAGGGGTTCGGAGCCTGCATCCCAAAGCGGGCTCCGTTGGCGTGGTTTCCAGGGTGGTTGTTTCTCGGGCTAACCATGGTGTATTTGAGGAAGGGAAAGAAAGGAAAATACGTTAATATAGAACCTCCTTAGTTTCTATGAAAGGAAGACGTAGTGAAGGAAGTCAAGGATTTGAAAATTACTAAGTTAAAACTTTACTCTATATTTTTCATTTTCTAGGTCCTATTAAAGGTCCTAAAGTTTTTCTCTTAGCACATGTGAGCTTATAAAACAAGTCTTGGGATTACTAACGAGTAGTGATGGTATGAGTTTTAGTTTGAACTTTCTAAAGAAGAGTTTAAATTTTCCATGAATTGGAATGTTCACTATAGTCAAGTTCTTTGAAAGATAGAAAAGGTTTTTGCAAAAGTATTAGTTCTAGAACTAAGTATTTGGCACCTAAGGTTTTTAATATTTTTGAGAAAAATTTCTTAGCTAAGAAATTTGAAATTTGAATGTCAATATTCCTAGGTTTCTTTAGAGGATAGAGAAGGAAATTTCTCTATAAATGGAAATGTTAAATAGCGGAAGAAAAAGTTAGGGTTTGAAAGTTCTCGGTTTTCGAAAATTTTCGGTTTTAAAAGTTTTCGGTTTTAAAACAAAAACGTTTGGCTCTGATACCACAATTGTAACACCCCTATTTTACAACACTGGGTGTTACCGCCAGTGACCTCGGACTTTACCGTCCAAAGTCACCCAAGGCTTTTAGAATGATATAGAACATTATTAAAGCGGAAATAAGCATAATTCATAAAGTAGAAAAGGTGCTCCCGAAGGAGACTTGGTTCTTACAAACGTCTTACATCGTCTTCAAAATCAAAGGTACTTGAAATCAAATAACGAAACCATCTTGTTCTTGAAACAAAGTAAAACATAAGCTAAAGTAAACAACAAATACATCTTGAGAGTTCTTGACCTTCCTTCACTTTACTTCGCCTTACGCCTTGCTAGGATTCTTGGGTTCTGACATAATTCGCGAGGGGCGATAAAATGTCAGGGAAACATGCGGAAAAGAAGAATTAGTCTAAGAGACTAAGCAAGCGGGAATGGAACTTCCCGAGGGTATTCCGGTAATTTCAATTATTGTCGAAAGAGATGATAAGGTTGTGTTTACGATGGAGCTATATGCTAGGGCTTGTTAATGTGGAGCTTAAATGGTTCGAAGGAGAGTATATCTTAAGCGAAGATAACTCGATCAGCGATAAAAGAGCTACTAGATTGTAGACTTCTTTAGGAATCGAAAGTATGTTGGGAACATTATTACTTTACACAAGTTAAAAACCCCTCGCGCCCTGAGTGGACCGAGGGCCGGATCGATCATTTGAGACCGGTCCGGTTTTGGTATCTTAAATGTGCATTGGGCACTTATCTTATATAGTGACGAAAAATATTTGACTTCGTTAATGATTTTTAATAGAAAGTGGTGGGACACGGATAATCCGAGCCACCCGGGGAAAACTCAGTTTCCCGGCACTTAGTTAGAGTGCGCACATCCCTCCATGCAATCGGAGCGGATGGGATCATGATCTCGAAAGTCGTAGGTACGTAGGACTTAGTAAGATTATATAGAGGCGTTGGCTATTCTACGCCCCTTACTAGTTCGTTCAAAGTTGATCTCTGAGCGAGACCGCAAGCAATCAAGATAATAACCACACTAGCATAAATGGTCCTATCACGAGAATATAAAGCGAACTATGCTAACAATGGGTCGTCATATCTAGCATTCGATATTTCCTAGGTTCATTTATATTTAAACACACAAGTTGTTCCCAACATCGAGAATTTTCACGGAATGAAATATAAAGGTCGCAAGGAGAAATTCCACTTGCCTTAGCTTTGGGAGTTCTAACAACCGAGCTTTGACGGAACTTATGCGATTCCCGACTACGCGCGAGGAATCCGACCTATTGACACGGAAATTTGCGAGCAAGCTTAAATCATGATTTTCCTCCTAAAGTCTTGATTACCTCTTATAATATTTTATAAGAGAGTTGAAATTCTAAATTATTAAGATAATAATTTAGAAAGTTATTTTCCTTAAAATAATAATATTCCTTTATTATTATTTTGGCTTTGTAATATCCTTATTATTCCATAAAACCTTTATTAAAATAATCTCTTTTAACTTTATTTGATATTTCTTTAAGTAAACAAGTAAAACTTCATAAAATACTATACTTTGCCTCGAAGTATTTTTCTTATAAAACTATAAGTTCTCCTTAAATTATAGGAAAATCACTTTAACCTTTTTATGAACTTGTCTTAATTTAAAATATTACTTTTAAATTCCTTAAGGATCTTGAAGTGATATATCCCTCACCAAGAATATTTTGTTAATAATATACTCTTAGTAAACTTTTATTTACTTCTATAATTCATATTAAATAAAGTTATCATACTTATAGTCCCTTTTCATGGAAGTTTTCATAATTAGGAATTTCTATTTTCTTTATAAAGTAACTTACTAAAATTAACATATATTAAATTAATCCTACTTATTTTATTCCTATAGTCCTTTTATTTTATAAAGCTTATAAAATATCTTTGATCATAGACTTTAATATCCTCATGTCTTGTAAAAAAAATATAATCATGACTTATAATTATCCTACTTCATAATTATAATCCATTATTATAATATTGTAGTTTATAAAAATAATATCTTCCTTATATCTAAAAGATTTCTTTCCATACAAGTCAACTTTATGCTATGTAATATCCTAGAATTATTATCATATCATACTTAATATATTTAACCTTGAACTTATGTCTTGTAATATTTCCATATACTTAGAGATTATTAAATTAATATTTTTCATAGATGACTTTACTAATAATATTATATTTTCATAAAATCAATATCCAAGGTCAAACTATAGTCTATGTCTACAAGTTTTGGATAATAATACTTTTGTAAGGTTCCTCTACAATTTTATGACTATAGTATGTCATAAATATTCTAACATCACCATCATCTATTATAACTAATATCATAAACCAACCTAGTTTACTTTATAGTCACGTTTAAATAATTATTAATAAAAATTCCTATTTGTAGTAACTTTACACTTAGAGGTAAGCTATATTCATATTTGTATTGAGTAAATAATTTATTTCATAAATCTATTTATTATGATCAAATTCATAAATATAATATCTTCTATAGATTAGGACATGCAATAGCTTTTATCTACTAGAAACCTTGTTATTATTTTTGTATAAAGATGATAATGGTACCTATATTTTACTAGGTAATGAATTCATTTAATAATCCTATTATTATTAAGATCATATAATATAATATCATCTTTTAGTTTAAGACATGCATAACAACTTCTAGAATTCTTATTTGATCTCAAAGATGACAATATTAATTATAAATTTTGTATACTACATTTATTTTATAAAAATCTATTTATATTATGAATGAGCATGCTTCTAATAAATTCAATTAAATTTATCTATTTGTTTTATTAAAATTAATTTACCATGGTAACTCTAGTTTGTTTCTAGCATCCAACTAATACAATCTTTTCACCTAATATTTTTATTCCTTATTTGATTTCTAGCATTTCATAAAAATTCACAAAATTATAAATACATAATTTAGATAAATGTATTTAGGATTAGAGATTTATACTTTTCACTATTCTGTAATACAGAATACTGGAGAAGAGGCAGGGGAGGGGTCCGGCGGTCAGGGCAGCGTGGCCAGGGACGGGCGACGGCTCTGGCGTGGACTCCGGCGACACTGGCGGGCTCGGCGGCGGGCTGGTGGTCCGTTCGGGCTCCAAGGGTGGTCCGGCGGGGGATCCAAGAGAAAGAAGAGGAAGTTTGGATGTGTTTTAATGGAGGAATTTAACCTGGAATGTGGATTATTTTTGAAGATTAATAGTGCCCTTGCTAGGAGAGGAAGAAGAGAGTTTGTATGTGTGATTGAAGAGGATGAATAGGAGGCTTTATATAGGCAAGGTTGGAAGCTTGGCAATCCATGCCAATGGTGGATGCCCAATGAGGAGAGGGAGGATGCTCTTGGATTGGTCATAGTTGTGCTTTCTTGAGGATGATGGAGGAGTGATGCAATAGTGGAGGTCAAACAAGCAAGAGGGAGGAGGAGGAGGCATGCAATGGACACTTTTCACATCAACGTAAATCAATCAAACAAAAGTCTGATGTTCAATTTTGAAGAAGAAGGCTATTTGATATAAGATAAAAGGGTTGGGTTGAATGAACAAGAAATTGCAATTGGTCTAGTGGGATTGGAGAGGGGCGTGTGGGTTGAGTTTGCAAGAGGTCTCGAGTTCAAATCCCGACTCTTGCATTCTTTTTACAAAGCTTGTAACTTAATTTTTAAGCCTTTATGTAATTTATTTTATAAGATGAATTCGACCTATATAAGGCATTATTTTTGTTTAATGCCCTTTTTATTAATTTATACCCCATTTTTATTAATCTATGCCCCTCAAGTTATTTTATTGAATTTTTATTTAATTAATTCCTTCTTGATAATCTCTTTAAAAAAAAGAAAGTAAAAGTCGTTACGATATTTAGAAATTCTCTTTTTATTTAGAGAAAAATAATTTATTATAATAAATATTATATTATATTTGATTTAAAAATCTTGGAATATCGCGGATATTACACAATCACTAAACATTAACCAAAACCAAACACCATGCTTATCAAGCAATAGCCCTTAAGCAACATCAAAAACATAGCAAAAATAGCAAACGACTATTAACGTCATCTCACATATATAAGCACTAATAGACATAAGCAACTACAATCCAACTTCACCAAGGATAAAGTGTTTCTCTCAACTCTCATGTGTTTGGGCTATAAATTCAATCTCTCAACTCAATCTTATATGCAAAAACTCATAGAAATTGGGACTTATATCACCAAACTCTCCACCAAAGATTTGTCAAAACAAGCAAAAATCATCAAGAGAATTTAGGCTCAATGAAAAACTTCATAGAAGCTTCCATTCGCCCGGGTTGTAATGGGGCTTGGAAAAGACAACAAGCGTGAAAATATTTTGTTCATGTGGTGCTAATAATATCCGAGAATCAAAGACTCCTAAAAACTCACACATATCACCAAAACACTCATAAAATAACCAAACTCACTCTCTTCAAAGCACACTCTTCCACACACCTTTTAATCCTAGAAAGTCTCTTAAAAACTTAAAAGAATCTCTGGTTTATACTTTTAAACATAATGCACAACTTCCTTATTCTTCCTCTTTCTTCATTTTTCATTCCAGCATTTTTTCTTCTCGACTTGCCTCGGTACCGACCTGAGAGGGTCGGTAACGAGCTACATTTTTCCTCCTTTAACCATCGGTATCGAGCCCTCATAGGCTGGTATCGATCCAATCATTCCTTTTCTTCCTTTTGTGCATACTTTTTACCAAGAGATCTTTTTACAAAAATAAAACAAGAGACTTCCAATCTACCCCACCAAAACCCTTATATTGAACCAAAACATACTTTTGCACTCTACAAAAACATACCTCTCCAACTAAGTCCTAATCCCCGGATAAGGTCAAGCTTATCTCGGCTAGGGAATATTTTTGTGGAGCAACAAATAAAAGGCTAAAGCTCAAAATTGGTTGTCAAAAACAAGGATCATGTAAGGGTGGATAGGGATTAATAAGGCTTATGAAAAAAAGGTTCTCCATCATATGACTTTCACAAGTAATGAACTAAAAATCTTATACAGGCATTGAGAAATAGATAACCATCACAATTCCAAGAGATAATATGCATAAAGAGAGTAAATCACACAAGAAAAGAAGAGGGATTTTTAATGTTCTCCCTATAAGGCCAAAAACAACTCACAAGGTAGCAATTTTTGTTGGATTGCAACTACTCATGCTAAGTTATACATACTCAATTTCATCAAATGCTATCTCTCTATAATAAAAAAAAGAATTTCATAAGACTCGGGCTATACTTATCAAAAACATGCTGAAAGGAAATTACATGGTCATGCAAGTAATTAACTACTATAGAACCAAAAGACAGGGTCCTTATCTGTTCTAAAATTATTATTTTTTCAAAAAATTTCAATTTTTTGTGATTTTTTATTTTTTTAAACAAAGACAACTAAAACAAGAAACAAAACAAAGCAAACAAGCAAGGTTTCTTTTCCTCCTTACCCCATACTTAGAATTACAGTGTCCCCACTTTAATAAAGCAAAACAGAAGAAAATAATAGGGAAAAGAAAGAAACTCACAAGATAACCAAAAGAAGCAAAAGGAACATTTCTTGAAAAACTGAGATCATCGTCGTAGTGGTGGTGGAAACTGGCGCTCAAAGTTGCCCATGAACTCATACATAGTCCTCCAGCGCTCCTTATCTACCGTCACCTGTTGCTCCATAGTCCTCCAACGAGCGTCAGCTTGTTGATGCCTTGCATCCTCAAGAGCCATGCGAGCGGAATACACACCCTCCCAACGATCCATCCGCTGGTTAAGCTGTGTTTGCTGTAGGTTCAACTGCTGCATCTGGAAACACAAATCGTCGGCCCATGGAGGTGGAACACTTGAACCGGTGTAGCTTGGTTGGGGTGGTGGTTGATAGTGATCATGAGGTTGGAAGTGGTCTTGATAAATCACCGGGTTGTAGGGCACTAGTCCATACGACTATGGCTCGGTAGGTGGAGGAGCAGGCTCGTTACCGAAGTTGAATGCCTCGGTATCGACCTCAAAATACTCAAAATCGAGCCCAGGTTGCTCGTTAACGAGGTCATCATCTTCGCCAAGTACCTCGGTACCGAGGTCATCATCCCCGACAACGGTGCCAATTTTTTAATAGGGTTTATTTAACTCGACAACAAATAAATTTGTAGTCAAGACCCCGCTGAGTATAGGGAGGTCAGGATCGTCCACGGGAAGCAAGGTAATTTGTTTACCGAACTAAGAAAACAAAGCAAAACAAAAGCAAAACAGCTACGACAGCCCTCGGTACCGACCTTGTCAGGGTCGGTAACGACGCTGGGTTTCTACTAAAACACGATTCAAGTGCAGGCTCGGTACTGACCTATGTGCCTCGGTAACAAGTCTATTCGTGAGTAAAAACGAAGGAAATTCAAGTAAAGAAAAGTTTAGGACAAGGGTTACCACGACATAATTATGCAAACAAACTCATGTGAAGGATAAAGATCATGCCTTTAAAGATAAATCTATCAACTTTCGTTGACTAAACAAGCAAATCAATCAACTTTCATAAATCAATTCACTTTTCTACTTGTTATGAATCCAAAACTCGAAACTTTCGTTATCGAACAATATCAACATTCAAGTTCACAACTTTCTCTTTCGATCAAGCAATAAACTCAAATTACTTCGACCCTCGTCTAATAATAAGCACAAACAAGTAATTCAAAGGATAAAAGGCAATCAAACATTCAACACATTCATTCAATCATGCATAACTATGTCGGGTTTCAACCCCGATCCTAGAGAAGTAAACTACTCACTCATAATTGAATCAAAACAAACAACTATATTGAAAGAAAACATTGAATAGTAAAACTTACTTGAAAATAAAGAAATCTTGTCTTACAATCAACCGCGTTCATGATCCAAAACAATGAAGAACAAGAAGGATTCGAATTCTCTCTCTCGATCGAGCCTGAACTCCACAACTCGCTCGTGAACTCCCAACTAACGTCTCCCTCTTCAACTTGCGAATTCCCACCCCCCCCCCCCTTCAACTCGCGAATTCCCCCTTAAACTAGGTTAGAATAAGGGTATTTATACTAGATGAAACTATCTAATAAAGATCTAAAAGATAAAAACTTTCTAAACTTAAAAGATTACAAGATAAAAGATATAATTTCCGAAAGTCGGCGCCGCTCTACTGACACAGGTCACCTCGGTAACGACCTGCACAGGGTCGGTAGACACTTGTTGAATTCCTTGGATAAAAACTTGTTGCACAGCTCGGTACCGACCCTCACAGGTCGGTAACGAGATCTCTGTCTCGCCTTTTTTGTACTCTCTCATGACTTTTCTTGGACTTCACCGGGATCTTTAACATGCACTCTTTCCTCTTCTTCTTCTATGCACTCCACCATTCACCACTCGTCTTCAACTTGCTTGAAAATGCTCCTTTCCGTTCCAAAAATCTACAAAAAGACACAAAACGGAGTAGCTTCCATACTTTTCACAAAATATGTAAACTTATCCAAAAACACACAAAACTAACTCTAAAACTCACTAAAACTAAACCAAACAACCTAAGAAAAACAACCAAAAACTATACTAAAAACACGAACATCAATTTGCAAGAATGAAAACCAAAGCGGTATGTGGTAGCAAGAAGATCGTTCGGACTCCCTCTAAGCGGTATGTGATAGCGAGCTTGCCGACGATAAGACTAAGGTAGGAAGATCGTTCGGACTCCTTCTAAGTGCCCAGTGCTAAAGGGCTTGACGACGATAAAACCGAGGCATGAAGATTGTTCAAACTCCTTCTAAGCGATAGGTTCTAGAGGGCTCGTCGATGATAAAACCGAGGAAGGAAGATCATTCAGACTCCTTCTAAGCGCTAGACACTAGAGGGCTCGCCGATGATAAAACCAAGGCAGATTGATTTTTTCGGACTCCTTCTAACCGCTAGGCGCTAGAGGGCTCGCCGACAACAAAACCGTGAAAGTCAGTTCGCTTACAAGGAGGCAAGTAGATTGTTACGGTATGTGCACGTTCGATATGGCTCAAACACTCGACCATTTGAGGGAGCAATTGTTGTACCAATATTTTTATTGTATTTAATGTAATAGGCAATCTTATATACATATAAGAATGGGTTTTACCCCCATTTATTGCACTCATTAATCATGATCAAAAATATTTTTATATAATTATAATTGCATAAAGAAAATCAAAGAATAGAGTGTAGCATAGTGCTTAAGACACATTTATGAACCTATAGGTCATGGGTTCAAATCATGTGATTGTAATTTTGTAGAATCTTAATATGTTTTTATTAAAATGATATTTGAAATAAAAGAAATAATAAAAAACATCAATAGATTAATTGGATGTATTCATAAATTGTTTTCATGTAATAATATTTACAATCCTACCTATATAGTTGCAATCATTTTTTAGATCTATGACATTTATTATACATTATTTTTACTCCAATAATGTGATTTTTAAAATATAAAATATGATTACATAATTGAAATTAGGTTAATCGATGGACACTTTCGCATTGTTCATAGTATATATAATACCAAGTTAAAAATCTAAAATATGCAATACATAGTGAAAATATAAAATTACATTAAATTAAGGATACTTTTAAGAGTTTCAAGCCATGAGAAAGTATTTTATGAAAACAATACATAGTAAAAATTTACAAAATTACTTGATATGCATAAAAAACATCACTAACATATATTCTCAAATGATAATATTAAAAATTAAATTCTAAAATATAGAGCATAGATAATCAAGTGAAAAATAAAATTAAGTTGAAGATTTTGTGAACCAAAAGATCTAAGTTACAAATATTATCAGGTAATTAATAATTATAAAAATTCAAACTTAAAGAGAGAATAAAAACATTATACGTTTTAAGATCGATCAAATTTATCACTGTGAAAGAGGTAAAATGATTATTTTGGTTTAATTAATTTATTGTAAACTTTCTCTCATCGATAACTAAATATATATATATATATCATGAGAAATGATAAGCATATGTGAAATAATTATTTTGGTTTAATTAATTTATTGTATACTTTTTCTCATCGATAACTAAATATATATATCATAAGCATAAAAAGGCCATGATAATCAATTGATGGAAAAGAAACAAAATATATTGTGATGGTTAAAGGATTGTACTACTCTATTTATCCAAATGAAAAATAAAAAAAAATCTTTTGAAAGTATTAAAGTAAAAAAACCTAAAAACCTAAACTATTTAGTCTAAAACTTTATATATAGTTATGATTGTTAATTACAATTACAAAGATTATAGTATTTGGAAATAATTATAAGTGAGATACTTTAATTAGTTACATGAGCGGTTTCAAAAAAAATACATTAAGTATATTGTTTAAGCAAAAAGAAATATACTTCGTAATATTAATATTGGGACCATGTAATCATTTTGTATGTCAATTCTTAACTAAAGAGAATGTAAGATGAACAAATAAGCAAAGAAAATGACATAACTTAAGAATGTAAAAAAAAACCTCAATATATTTTTACGAAAAACTTACCCCGTGCATATGCACGGGCATCACCACTAGTTAATGTATAGAGATAGATTATTCCTCAAACAAGGATAATAAATATCGTAGGAAATATTTTCCTTGTGAACTCTATTTAAAGGGGCTTCCATCAATAAAAGTGTCCTAGTATTAGACCTGTCAATCGGGTCGGGTTGGGCGGGTTCGGGTTCGGTCATTTCGGGTTCGGGCTAAATCGGGTTTCGGGTCATTATGGGTCACGAGTCAATCGGGTCGGGTTGTAGTGGGTTTTCGGTCGGGTCGGGTTGACCAGCAGGTCTAAAAGATCCTTTTTTCTTATGATTATTAAAATCAATTTTTAATTAAATAATAATATTTAATTAAAATATATTATTTTCAATTATTTTAATAATAAAATATATTATAAGTTTCAAAATAAATTTAAATTTTTTTATAAATATGCTAAATCGGTCAACCCAACGGGTTTCGGGTTCTATCGGGTTCGGTTTATTTCGGGTTTTGGGTTTAAATTTTCGGGTCTTAACCCTAAAATTATCGGGCGGGTCGGGTCGGCTTAGCGGGTTATGTCAGTTTTTGATAGGTCTACCTAGTATGTGCCAATTATCTGGAACAATTTCATGTACTACACAAGGAGTATAAAAATTAAATGAACAATTAAAATGTTAGGCTAAACTAACTCTTAATTACTAAACTAATATAAGATATATTACCTAAATCCTTCTATAAAGTACTTGTATGTTGGTCATGGATTCTTGCAAATGCCAAGAAATTGGTTTGTATTAAATGGCTGGATTATAGACTTTAGATTTGGTATACTATATTGCTACCCAAACTTTATCTTTTCTTTATTCGTCCCTATATCTTAATATGGTATTTAGGTCCTTGCCTTTTGAAACATTTAGATTTGTGCCTCCTTTTGTTAACCAAAAAACGTTTTTTTTTTAAAATGGTTCAATGATGAGTATAATTTTATCAAAAAATGATAAGTATAATAGGAAGAATAAGAATGAAAAAAGAAGTTATAGACTGAAGAGAACCAAGTGAAATTTTGAAAATGACTTGGAAGTTTTTGATGGAAGGACTACATGTACATACATTTTAAATTGTCTAGCTAGCTAGAGATTCCGGTATAGAATAGAGCGATATAAAATTTAATGATCAATAGTGAGATAGTATAAAATAAAAGGAATAATATTGTAAATTTAACCTAAATAAGTTTTAAGAATTCGTACACCGCATTGGTGTGGGTTGGTCCGTATATATAAAATAGGGGGTATTGCGCCAAGCTTTATTATTCTCACATATTCACAAACCAAAGCTTTAAATTGCAAGAATGAAAATGTCTCGTATATTTATCCTCTGTGTCTTCCTTCTCCCTGGGTTTCTCTTTGCGAGCTCCCTAAGCACTCGTACTATAATTGACGACGTTCTGGAGATCAACGAATCCATTAGTCGCTATAATTTTCCAAACAATTTCATTTTTGGAGCTGGCTCTGCCGCTTATCAGGTAACGAAATTATCAAACTTGAAGAGCATATGTAAATATATACGTGAACGTGACTTGTTGTACGTACATGTATTAACATTCAATTTGATCATAAATACTTTGCAGTATGGAGAGAGTTAGTTACGTAGCTAATGAATTCATTTATCGTCATAACCGGCTAGCTGTTTCTTGTTTTGTTTTTTTCAAGTTATTAATTATGATTTCTTAATAAATAAAGCACTGATACATATCGTATGTTTATAAATGATTAATATATCATGTATCATATATGTGGGATCATGTATATACAGTATGAAGGAGCTGCAGCTGACTATGGCCGAGGACCCAGCACCTGGGATTACTTCACCCAGCAATACCCGGGTATTTTGCTCACTTACCTTTTTAATATAATCTTATAATCAAAATTCTGTGATAAATATAACAAGTAAAAAATTTAAAATTTAAAATATATTCATAATTACTTAACTAAATTGAAATTTTTATAAAACTTTACATTATCTTTTCCTTAATTTTTTTTGATTTATTTATGTAAATATAGAAAAATAACGATTTTGGTCCCACTTCACATTAAATCAATTATATTTTAATTTTTTTAATAAATAAGTTATCGTTATCTTTCATATTAAATTAAATCTTATTTATTAAATTATTATTTTTTTTATATTTTATCTCTTTAATTTGGACAACGTATATTTTTTAAATTCCTTTTTATTTTATCTCTTTGATAAATAAAAAAAAACAACTTCTAAAACTAACTAAATATTTAATAAATTGTCTATATATTTTTACTATTTTAAAAATTAATAAATTAGGTTTGATGATCAATAAAAAAATGTATTCCCAATATATGAATATCATTCTCTAAACAATATTTATAAGCAAGTGATTATTGTTTTTTGGATTTTGTATAATACTGTATATAATTTATAAGTTTTTTATTTGATTCTAAAAATAAAATAATTCTTGTATGTGAGTATATAAAATTTCTATATTCTACATACCATTGTGGTAATACCAATATCAAAAAAAAAATTAAAATAGCATGCCTATGTCTAATTATATTATATTTTTTATATTAACATTATATTTATAATATGTTGAAAATAATAAATCCTATAAATAGTTTACAAAACTCTAAATCAAAAAATCTAGGAATATATATCTCTCCAAAAATGACCCTTATTGTAAATTAGAAAAACCAATGATAAAATAAGGATGTATAATAAAAGAATCTAAATTCAGATTATTTTTTTCTACAAATCTAATTTGAAGCTGTAAAATTTGAAAATTCAAAGTGGAACTAAAATTCTGTTAATTTTGTATGCACATGTTTACCCTTGACAGAAAAAATCACAGACGGGAGTAATGGAGATGTGGCTAATGACTTTTATCACCGCTACAAGGTAACACTAAAAATATGTTCGTTTGCGCACACTCAATTTTGTGTTGCGCACTTTAACATGGACGGATTTTCATCCCGCGCATAAAAAAAGCATAAAATATGGACGGGTTTTAAACCCGTACAAAAAATTTCCCATAAAATCATGGACAAGTTTAGGATCCGCACAGACTGGAATACGCATCCGAAAAAACGGAGTGCGCAAAATTTCGTCTTTTTTCACCTTAGATGCAAATACTTCAGTTAACCTACAT
This sequence comes from Fallopia convolvulus, assembly GCA_964016875.1. NCBI lineage: Eukaryota > Viridiplantae > Streptophyta > Magnoliopsida > Caryophyllales > Polygonaceae > Fallopia > Fallopia convolvulus. The sequence goes on from OZ024722.1 coordinate 54,778,592, forward strand.
GTCGACATTAGACTACAACAACACCAATTAACTCAAAAAACTACCACTTTCCCACTTTCTTCACTTTCTATGAACACACTAAAATATATTTTTCCAATGAAAATTTGATTCAAAATTATTTTATTATTCTAAAAAAACTTATATAAATAATTATTTTGAAGTTATCTAAATATTTTTAACGAACATTTAATTAAAAAATCTTAGTATTCTAATGATCTAGCACAAATCATTTTTTTAAATTTATCCAAACATTATTCGTTAATGAATTGTATCCAAACATTATAATTTAATTTAATTATTAACGAACATTTAATTAAACAATCTTAGTATTCTAATGATCTAGCACAAATCATTTTTTTAAATTTATCCAAACATTATTCGTTAATGAATTGTATCCAAACATTATTATTATCGTAACCATCTCGTATGAATTACTACTATTCTTTAATGAATTGTATCCAAACATTATTATTATGGTAACCATCTCGTATGAATTACTATTTTGAATTTATCTAAATATTATTATTTACTCGATTTTTTTTTTTTACGATCTAAAAGTTGGGAGAATATTGGTATGAAATTGCACTTAAATACATATCCTGATTTTTTTTTATAATTTTAGATAATACATTTACAAAATAAATAAATGTGAGAAAAAATATATTTACTAAGTGGTGTTATTTTTATAGTGGTATTACTATTATATTTATCGCTAAATATATATAATCGTACGGATCTAATACTAGTTATTCTTTTACAGGACGATGTAAAGTTGGCAAAAGAGACGGGTTTGGATGCATTCAGATTTTCTATCTCATGGTCCAGAATTTTGCCAAGTATGAATTTTGAATTTTTTTTTTTTGTTGAAGGAGAGACAGTTTCTCTTTTTTTAGGTGAGTTTTATTAATAATAAAAATAGGCTAAGTAGTCATCAATCAGGGAATAGCCCGCCACCCCTTACATCATCCAATAATAAAGAGTTCACACCCTCGGGAGGGTCAAGCAATACATGATAACCTAAATTAAATGTTAAAGTAAAAGAAGCTAAAAAGTGTGCTACACAATTAGCCTCTCTATAAATATGTCGAAATTGGATATTTCAATCTCTACTAAGGAAGTCTTGACACCTCTGTATCAGACTAGCGAGTGGATGACTACAATCAACAGGTTTCCCAAGAAGTTGAACAACAAGTTGTGAATCAACTTCTAGGGAGACTCTCATGTAACCCTTGCTGGGGCAAGACTCAAACCCTACAGAACACCCCATAACTCTGTACATATACCAATATATCACAAGTGAATAAATCTGGGTCAATATTTGAATAACTAAATATGGGATGATTAATAATTTTTATTGTTAAGTACTAGAAGGTTTGGCCGGTTTGGGGTTAATGTTTTTTCTACGGTTCTTGATTAAAGTGTAGTTGATTTGTAGGTATAAAGTAATTTGTGTTATTATGCAAAGTCTATATGTGATAATATATCAAGCACAATTAATTTGGGTAATGAAATTTCTTATAAACCTTAAATAATTATTTATGAAAATATAAGAGTGATTATAAGCCTTAATTAAGGGTTTTATTTTATTAGTTAGATGTTTAGATTTTAGTGAATATGTCTAAATTAACAATAGTGGATGATACAGGGTTGGGTTTTATTTATTTATTTAATATTTTGTTTTTTAAATTTAACAAAAGTTAAATATATAAAACGGAAATAGATTTTTGTTTTATTTATTTTAAATTTTTAGTTTATAAAAAGAGCAATCTTATCCTATGTCGTAAAGCATATGATAGAAAAAAAGATATATTTTTTGTTAATCAAAATGATATAAAGTTATAATGATGATTGTTGATGATAACAAAATATACTTTCCATATATATTACTTTCATGAGTAATGGTGTTTTTATGTAAAAAAAATGAAATTTACATGCTTTTAAATTAAGCATATGTATATATAGATATAATATTATAGTTGATATAATTAAGTTCATATTATTTTACTCCCTCCGATGTGAATAGCTTCCTAATTGTTGTGAATTTGAATATTGTTTAAGTTGTTTTTTTCTCTTATTCATTACTCCTAGAGCTGTCAAAAGCTGACCGAACTTGCTGACCCGACACGAACCGCCCGATAATTTTAGGGTCAAGACCCAAAAATTTGAACCCGAAACCCGAAATCAACCGAACCCGATAGAACCCGAAACCCGTTGGGTTGAAACCCGAAACCCGTTGGGTTGACCGATTTAGAATATTTATAGAAATTTTCAAATTTATTTTGAAAATTATAATATATTTTATTATTAAAATAAATAAAAATAATATATTATAATTAAATAATATTATTTAATTAAAAATTGATTTAATAATCATAAAAAAAGGATATTTTAGACCCGCTGGTCAACCCGAACCGACCGAAAACCCGCTACAACCCGACCCGATTGACTCGTGACCCATAACGAAACCGAACCCGATTTAACCCGAACCTGAAATGACCGAACCCGAACCCGCCCGACCCGACCCGATTGACAGGTCTAATTACTCCCATTAAAGAGAAAAAAAATTTTTAAATTAATTTATAACTAAATATATGGTACATAATAATGGTTTATTATTAATCACTTTTTAATTCATAAATTATTATACTTGACGAAAAATGAAACTATTAACAATTGTTATAATTAAAAGTAGTCACATGATAATTTATTTAATTTGATCAATTTTATGGATTATTCCATTCACTTGAGCATTTGAAAGGATTTATATGTTTATATAAGTTATACAATGTATAATCAAAAGTTTTTTTGGTCTCTTGAATTTTTTTTGTTATTTTCTAATAAGCTATTAGTCTAATAAACCATATTGGTTAAAAAGGACCAACTTTTTCTTCTTTATACTGTAAAATATATAGATATTAGAGGTGTCAAACGGGTCGGTCAGGTCGGGTTCGGGTTCGGTTATTTGAGGTTTTGGTTGAGTCGGGTTCGGGTCGTAACGGGTCACCGGTCAAATCGGGTCGGGTCATTGCGGGTTGTCGTGCGGGTCGGGTCGACCTAACAGGTCAAGAAAATTGATTTTTTTACAATTATTAAAATATTTTTTATTCAAAAAATGATATTTAATAATAAATCTATTATTTTTATATATTTTAATAATAAAAATATATTATAATTTTCAATATATATTATATATTTTTAAAATATAACAAATTGGGTCAACCCAGCGGTTTTTTCGGGTTTGAACCCAACGGGTTTCGGGTCTATCGGGTTCGGTTTATTTTGGGTTTCGGGTTCAAATTTTCGGGTCTTGACCCTATATTTTTCGGGCCCTTCGGGCCGGTTTTTCGGGTCGGGTCAGCTTTTGACAACTCTAATAGATATAGATGTTTAATTATTAGTATTAGTAATAAATAAATAGGAAAAGACCTATGCTGATGTAAAATTGGAAAAATGGGATACAAGGGTTTGGTGCGCCTAATTTATGCGTACAAAGATAAAATGGGAAAAAAACCAAGATTGTGCGCCTATGCTAGGCGCACATACCCCTCCGTCGAGGCCTTGGTTTTTTCCCATTTTATCCTTAGACTGAAAAATTATTGAACCTGATGCGCGTACCAAATCTCGTTATATTTTTTAGAATCGTTCAATTTTATAAGAAAGCGTTATATTTGTTTAGAATCATTCATTCTAATAAGAAATCGTTATATTCATTTAGAATCGTTCATTCTTATAAGAAAATAATTTATTCATTTAGAATCGTTCATTCTTATAAGAAATCGTTATATTCATTTGGAATCTTTCATTCTAATAAGAAATCGTTTTATTCATTTAGAATCGTTCATTCTTATAAAAAATCGTCATATTCATTTAGAAGCGTTCATTCCTATAAGAAAACGTATATTCATTTAGAATAATTCATTCTTATAAGAAATCGTTATATTCCTTTAGAATCGTTAAATTTTATAAGAAATCAATATATTCTTTAGAATCGTTAATTCTTATAAGAAATCGTTATATTCATTTAAAATCGTTCATTCTTATAAGAAAATGTTATATTTCTTTAGAATCGTTCATTCTAATAAGAAATCATTATATTCATTTAGAATCGTTCATTCTTATAAGAAAAAGTTTTATTCATTTTGAATCGTTCATTCTTATAACAAAACTTTATATTCCTTTAGAATCGTTTATTCTTATAAGAAATCAAAATATTCCTTTAGAATCATTCAATCGTATTAGAAAATTGTTATATTCATTTAGAATCTTTCATTCTTTTAATAAAATGTTATATTCATTTAGAATCATTCATTCTTATAAGAAAATGTTATTCCTTTAGAGTCGTTCATTCTTATAAGAAATCAATATATTCCTTTAGAATCATTCATTCTCATTAGAAATCGTTATATTCATTTAGAAACGTTCATTCTTATAAGAAAACGTTATATTCATTTAGAATCATTCATTCTTATAAGAAAACGTTATATTCATTTAGAATCGTTCATTCTTATAAGAAAATATTTTATTCATTTAGAATCGTTCATTCTTATAAGAAATCGTTAAATTTCTTTAGAATCGTTCATTCTTATAAGAAAACGTTTTATTCATTTAGAATCGTTCTTTCTTCTAAGAAATCGTTATATTAATTTAGAATCGATTCTTATAAGAAAATATTTGATTCATTTAGAATCGTTCATTCTTTTAAGAAATCATTATATTCGTTTAGAATCGTTCATTCTTATAAGAAAATGTTTTATTCATTTAAAATCGTTCATTCTTATAAGAAATCGTTATATTCATTTAAAACCATTCATTCTTATAAGAAAACGTTATATTCTTTAGAATCGTTCATTCTAATAAGAAATCAAAATATTTCTTTAGAATCGTTCATTCTTATTAGAAATTGTTATATTCATTAAGAATCGTTCATTCTTATAAGAAACGTTATATTTATTTAGAATCATTCATCCTTATAAGAAAACGTTATAATCCTTTAGAGTCGTTTATTCTTATAAGAAATCAATATATTTCCTTATGATCGTTCATTATTATTAGAAACTAGATGGTTTGACCCGTCCGATGGACGGGATAGAATTTCGTGTCTATAGTTATTGATTTTATAAGTGGACATAGATAAATGTGTATATTATTTGAAATAGAATAGAAATGCAAAATATATGTGTGATTTGATGAAAAAAGTAATGAAAGGAAATTGATTTAAACCTTAACTTTGAATGGTTGATTTGGTGCATGAAAAATATATTATAAGTCGTAAGTATTTGTTTATGAAAGGTTAAGCATATAGATATAAGTATATAGTTGTATGCTTATAATTGATGTAATGTTATATTTTTCCCTCCTTTATATTTTTAAGGTCGTGTATTAATGGTACTAATTTTGCATTTGAATAGAATTATTAGGTTGTATATGAAGAAGATAATCCGAAGAGGTTGTAAATTCGAAGAGGTTGTAAATTTATATAATCTAGAGTTGGAATTCGAAGAGGTTGTAAATTTATGTAGGAGGTGAATTAATATTTTAATTATCTCATTTTAATTGTGATGAAATTAATTGTTTGTAACATCTTTGATATTATATCACTTTAATTAGGCTAAAATTTATTGCTAGTAACTAGTGATGATGCCCGTGCATACGCACGGGGCTATTTTTTTGTACAAATATATTAAGATATTTTATATTTTTCATTATACCATTTTCATGCTCGTATATTTATCTTAATTTATTTATAAAAATTTTAAATGCGTTTAAAGATGCGAAAATATTTAAAAAGTAAGCATTTGACCATCTCACATTCTTCTTAAATTAAAATTAATAATGTAAACCAAGATTATATGGTTCCATTGTTAATGTTTGAATATATGGCTATTTTCATAATATGTGCTTAATGTAATTTTTTGAACCTATTGTCCCATGTAATAATTAAATTATCTCACTCATAATTCTTCCCAAGTACTATAAACCATGTAATTGCAATTAACATACATAAATATATATAAAAACAAATTCTAAATAGTTTAGGTTTTTCTTCTTTTACTTTGAAGGTTTTTTTCTTTTTCATTTGGATAAATAGAGTAACATAATCCCATTAATATATTTTGGTTCTTATTTGTCAATAGAGTAGCATTGCATTTTGTACGTTGAAAATTTCACACAATATATCTTCTTATCGGTGAGAAAATTATACAACAAATTAATTAAACCAAAATAAGTATTTTCTCCTTTCACAAATATAATTTACCCCGAATTTGATAAATTTGAAAATGTGTAACATTTTTCTTATTGTTTCCTTAAGTTTGAATTGCTATCGTCATTAGTTACCTAATATAAACATTTGCAACATATATCCTTTGGTTTATAAAAACTTCAACCTAATCTTATTTTTCACTTGATTATCTTTCATATTGCTTCCTTATTCTTTTATTATATTTTAGAGGCTAAACCCATTTACAAATTACTAAAAATAGCGCATGAATTACGTACGACCAAGGATGGAGCTTAAAACATTTTCCAACAAATATATGCACAATATATGTGATAAAGTAATTCACACCTTATGCAATAAAACATACATATGGTTATTATCTTGGTGTATTGACCAATAAAGATACTGGTTCAAACTAAATATGGTCATCAATACCATTTAGGAATAGTATGAAAAAGAGGTTGGACATTGTAGAGGATGTAGTACATGTTTGAGTTTTGAGTTGTTGTTCGTCTTGTGTACCTCAAATTATGATGCTACTTTAGAGCTTTTTCTTTGTTCTTCTAAGGATCCTCTAAGATCCCTTTTTTTTAATGTCACTTCATAAAGAGGGTTTGAGGGGGAATGAATTAAATTTTTTTTAAAGGATTTTAAAAATAGGCGTTAGATTTGAGTGTAAGTGTTGTACGAAATTTTAATTATTCAAATCTTAAATTTCTTTGATTTATTATGAAATGCAAACATCATAAACATTGAGTTAAAGAAATATTTTTGATTTAATATGAATGAAAACATAATATATACAAAAATGTTTCTCAATTGTCATGGATTTTTTCTTCATTTTAAGCTTCTTATCTTATATAATAAAATGGATTTATTTTGCAAATGGGAAAATTATACTTAACTTTAAAATGATACCATATCGATTTGAATAGTAATTTTTTTATTTGTACACAATGACCATAACCATCGAGTTAGAAAAAATACCTTTCCTTTATATGAAATGAAAAATATACACAAAATATTTCTTAATTTTGATAAGGCTTTGATTGCTAAATTTTTTACGATGATAATAAAATAGAATATACATGTGGGGAAATAAACTTACAAATAGAGAAACTAATAAGTAGATAGATAAATGTCATTGAAGAATAAAAATGAACTAAAAAATAGTACACTAAGAAGATTTGAACCAATGACCTATGGGTTGATGGGAAAGCACTCTCACCACTAAGCTATACATAACTTTTTGACATGTTTTTGCCAATAGTAATTATATAGGGATTATTGTGAGCATAGTTAATGAGAGCAATAAATGGTGGCAAAACCCAATCTTATATGTATACTAGTGGTGATGCCCGTGCATACGCACGGGACTTTTTTTGTACAGATATATTAAGATATTTTATATTTTTAATTATACCATTTTCATGCTCGTATATTTATCTTAATTTATTTATAAAAATTTTAAATGCGTTTAATGATGCAAAAATATTTAAAAAGTAAACATTTGACCATCTTACATTCTTCTTAGATTAAAATTAATAATGTAAATCGAGATTATATGGTTCCATTGTTAATGTTTGAATATATGGCTATTTTCATAATATGTGCTTAATGTAATTTTTTGAAACAATTGTCCCATGTAATAATTTAATTATCTCACTTATAATTCTTCCCAAGTACTATAAACCATGTAATTGCAATTAACATACATAAATATATATAAAAAAATAAACTCTAAATAGTTTAGGTTTTTTTCTTTTACTTTCAAGGTTTTTTCTTTTTCATTTGGATATATAGAGTAACATAATCCCATTAATATATTTTGGTTCTTATTTGTCAATAGAGTAGCATTGCATTTTGTACGCTGAAAATTTCTCTTAATATATCTTCTTATCGATGAGAAAATTATACAACAAATTAATTAAACCAAAATAAGTATTTTCTCCTTTCACAAATATAATTTACCCCGAATTTGATAAATTTGAAAATGTGTAACATTTTTCTTTTTGTTTCCTTAATTTTGAATTGCTATCGTCATTAGTTACCTAATACATTTGCAATATATATCCTTTGGTTTATAAAAACTTCAACCTAATCTTATTTTTCACTTGATTATCTTTCACATTGCTTCCTTATTCTTTTATTATATTTTAGAGGCTAAAACCATTTACAAATTACTAAAAATAGCGTATGAATTACCTACGACCAAGGATGGAGTTTAAAACATTTTCCAACAAATATATGCACAATATATGTGATAAAGTAATTCACACCTTATGCAATAAAACATACATATGGTTATTATCTTGGTGTATTGGCCAACCAAGATACTGGTTCAAACTAAATATGGTCATCAATACCATTTAGGAATAGTATGAAAAAGAGGTTGGACATTGTAGAGGATGTAGTACATGTTTGAGTTTTGAGTTGTTGTTCGTCTTGTGTACCTCAAATTATGATGCTACTTAGAGTTTTTTCTTTGTTCTTCTATGAATCCTCTGAGATCCCTTTTTTTAATTTCACTACATAAAAAGGGTTTGACGGGGAATGAATTAATTTTTTTATAGGATTTTAAAAATAGGCGTTAAATTTGAGGATATTTTTTTTACGAAATTTAAATTATTCAAATCGTAACTTTCTTTGATTTATTATGAAATGCAAACATCATAAACATTGAGTTAAAGAAATATTTTTGATTTAATATGAATGAAAACATAATTTATACAAAAACTGTTTCTCAATTGTCATGGATTTTTCTTCATTTTAAGCTTCTTATCTCATATAATAAAATGGATTTATTTTGCAAATAGGAAAAATATACTTAACTTTAAAATTATGGTGGCAAATGTTTATATGAAAAAATGTCTATAAAATGATACCACATCGATTTGAATAGTAATTTTTTGATTTGTACACAATCACCATAACCATCGAGTTAGAAAAAAAAACCTTTGCTTTATATGAAATGAAAAATATACACAAAATATTTCTTAATTATGATAAGGCTTTGATTGCTAATTTTTTTATGATGATAATAAGGTAGAATATACATGTGGGAAAATAAACTTACAAATAGGGAAACTAATAAGTAGATAGATAAATGTCATTGAAGAATAAAAATGAATTAAAAAATAGTACACTAAGAAGATTTGAACCAATGACCTATGGGTTGATGAGAAAGCACTCTCACCACTAAGCTACACATAACTTTTTTACTTATTTTTGTCAATAGTAATTATATAGTGATTATTGTGAGCATAGTTAATGAGAGCAATAAATGGTGGCAACACCCAATTTTATATGTATATAAGATAAGACAACCATTGAATATTTACTATATAATTTGACCAAATTAATTTTTATGCACCATTACACTTGTTTGTCTTATAGCATTATAGATAGATTTTATTTGAAATAAAATGTCTCAAAATGTTTATCTTATAGTATTATAGATAGAAGATAGAAGATTAAGAATAAGATTTCTAATATATTATAAATGAGATAAAAAGATGAAAAATAAAATAATATTTGTATTAATCGAGATTATTTGATGTATATTTTTTGAAATTTTTGTTGATTTCTCCATACTCTCCCTTATTTATTTTGTAGGTATTTTTCACGCATCCCTTTTTTAATACGTCGTTTTAAATCTATTTTTAAAGTTATTTATTTAATTTTTGTTAAATTAAATATTTTATAGACACATGGTTGTGCTATAAAAATGATTCTCAATCTAAATTGTATGGTCGTGGAAAATTTTCATTTTGAAAAAAACTATGCTAACAAATATGCATGTCATATCCACTTCAAAGCTCCAAAGGAAAATTTTCCATTACAAATATAAATATAAATGGTGATAGTAATTGTCATAAAACTTGTAATAACCACAATTGGATATATATTTTAGGTAAAAATAGCAATGCAAGCTAGCCAGATAATAAAATAAAATTAGGATTTATCTTTGATGTAGTCAAGATGGAACCTTTTAGAATATGTCTTTATCTCCTCCTACTCATCAAGCAACAAAAAAAAGAGTAAAAGATTAGCATCAAATCCACCTCTCAAACCATAAACGAATATGTATAAAATTGATATCATAAATTATAAACTACAATTGAAAATTACCTTTGATGTAGTCAAGATTGAACCTTTTAGATTACTTCTTTATCTCCTCCTACTCACCAAGCAACATGAAAAAAGGTAAAAGATTAGCTTCAACTCCACCCCTCAAATCATAAACGAATATGAACAAAATTGATGCCCTAAATTATAAACTACAATTTAAAGTACAACCAAAATTCAAAAATAACAATTTTTCAAGCAAAATCATGATGAAGGGTAAATAAGAGATTGAGATTTTTTCATAATCTCTAAAAGCTAATAAAACCATGATGAAGTCTCATATATAAGGAGCTTAATCATACCTAGATGCTAGATTGAGTGTTCCATTCTCATCCAAAGTTTATCTACATAAATAAATTCAGATAAAAAAAATCTACATAAATAAATGTTATTAGGTGGAAATTAGAATCTTATTTAATTGGGGGGGGTTGGGACATTTAGTGTAGTTTAATGTGAAGTTTGACCATCATGTAATGTCTTTAACCCAATTTACAAAATAGGAATTTGAAGCAATTATCCTTTTTCAAAATGGAAGATTAGTTAATCTAATTTTTATTTTAACCTCTTTTTATTTTCGAAAGTTTTTTAATGTTAAAATTAACTTCATATTATTATTATAATAATAATTATTTTACATTATTTTTTTAGGTTATGACTCTTGTGGCCATGTTGATTAATTTAGCCCTACTTTCATATTTGGAATAGCAAATTATATAGTAATTCTCATATAAGTTTGAAAATAGTAGTTTGTATATGTATATATTAATCATTAAATTGGCTTATATGTGTTTGTAATATTTATAGTTTGAGTGAGTTTTTTTTTAAAAAAATTAAAAATGTATTTTAATTGAATGGGGTCATAAATTGGCCAAGAGGTTTGTATTTTATTTTAATTGAATGGGGTAATAAATGGATGGGATCATAAATTGGACAAGAGGTTTGTATTTTATAGGTTATATAGATCGTTATATTCATTTAGAATCGTTCATTCTTATAAGAAAACATTATAAAATCGTTATATTCATTTCATTCAATCTTATAAGAAAACGTAATATTACTTTAATTAGAATCGTTCATTCTTATATGAAATCAATATATTTCTTTAGAATTGTTCATTCTTATTAGAAATCGTTATATTCATTTAGAATCGTTCATTCTTATAAGAAAACGTTATATTCATTTAGAATCGCTCATTCTTATAAGAAATTGTTATATTCATTTAGAATCGTTCATTCTTATAAAAAAAATCGTTATATTAATTTAGAATCGTTCATTCTTATAAGAGTTATATTTTTTTATAACCGTTCATTCTTATAAGAAATCAATATATTCCTCTAGAATTGTTCATTCTTATAAGAATTTCTTTAGAATCGTTCATTCTTATAAGAAGCATGCACGCCTAATGTTAAGCGTACGAAGGATTTAGGGCTAACCCATGCGCCTAGCTTAAGCGTGCATAGGGTTTAGGGTTAAACTCGTGCACGTAGCTTAAGCGTACAGAGGATTTAGGATTTAGGGCTAAACTCGTGCGCCTAGCTTAAGCGCACTATGTTCAATATTTTCCATCTTGAAGATAAAATGGGAAAAACCAAGGCCCGGGGGTGAGGAGTGTGCGCCTAGCACGTACCAGACCGTGCGTCTATGCAAGGCACATGCACATTCCCCTCCCACCGGACCTTGGCTTTTTTTCCATTTTACTCCTATACGGATAAGTTAGGCGCATCAAATCGTAATTTTAAATTAGGCACACCAAATCGTACGTACTTTTAAATTACATATAGCCCGAAAATAGTTTACATTTAGTCGAACCGTATTTAATTAATAGGTTTAGTTGTAAATGACCAATTTTTCTTCTATAATATAGATAGATAGATACATAGATAGATTTGTTAGCAATTAAAACGTGCAGAATGCAGATGGTACAAAAGCTTTACGTTAATTACCGATTCCCAACTAAATAATCAAACTAATAAAAATATTATATGGATTTCCAACAGCGGGGAAGATCAGTGGCGGAATCAACAAACTCGGGATCCAGTTTTACCATGACCTCATTGACGAGCTACTAGCTAATGGTGCGTATGTACGACTTATATATATATATATATATATACATACGCACATATACCGATCTACACATTTTTTACATATATCATACGAATCAATTCATATATACATCTTCAATAAAACTTACATATATGATTAATCAATATATCTACTTGTGACATGGTCGAGTTAGGAATCAAGCCATTTGTTACTATCTTCCACTGGGACTTACCTCTAGCACTTGAGGAAGAATATGGTGGACTCTTGAGCCATAAAATTGTGTAAGTTTATGATCAGAGAATCCAATTTTTTTTAGCTCAAGTATATACCGGATGTTAAATGAAATTGTTTAACCAACTAATTAATTGATCGAGAGGGAATGTTATAAAGAACATTCTTATATGCAACAATAAGGCATATGGATTTTTTTTTTTTTTGGGTACATATAGGCATGATTTTGTAGAATATGCAAACATACTTTTCAAGGAGTATGGTAACAAGGTCCAATATTGGACGACATTGAACGAGCCGAATCTAATGGCCGAGTATTCGTTTGCAACCGGAGTTCATGCACCCGGTCGATGCTCGGATTACATCGGAAATTGCACGGCCGGAGACTCAGCCACCGAGCCTTACACCGCTCTTCACCGCCTCCTCCTCTGTCATGCTGTCACAGTTGATCTATATAGGCGAAACTATGTAAGTTGGAAGCTTTGATTTAATAATTTTTTCAATTAATACTTTACATGTAATTTTTGTGGATTATATTGATGAAGTTCACAATTCCAGGCTTATCAGAATGGTATGATCGGAATAGTGGGTGCAACAAATATGTTGATACCGATAAACAACACCGAAGAGAGCCGATTGGCAACATTACGTGCCATCGATTTCAGCTTTGGATGGTAAATATATACAAGTAATTACTATTATTAAGGGAGAAAATTCGTGGTTCAAACTAACATCATTGTGTTGTGTTTCAAACTAACATCATTGTGTTGTGTTTGTGTTGCACAGGATTTTTGATCCAGTGGTGTATGGTCAGTATCCGCGGTCGATGAGATCATTGGTGGGGAATCGATTGCCGAAATTTACCAAGAAAGAATCTGCCTTGTTAAGGCAATCATTCGACTTCATCGGGCTGAATTACTATACGACTTATTATGTAACGGACTCCTCTTGGTCTGTCAACAAGCAAAACCTCAGTTACACAACAGATAGTCACACAACTACGACAGGTGATCGAGTACCTACTCTGACAGCTTGATGTTTGAAGTTCATTCAATCTCTTATTTAATTTGACAATATAATATATAAATGATCTGTCCCCCGATCGATCGCGAATGAATGTTGTTTTTGTGTATCTTTTGGTTCTTATTAGCATACAAGGACGGGATTCCTATAGGTGAACCGGTAAATCATCATGAAACTCAGCTCCCTCCGTTGCTCGAATTTTTAATAAGTTTTATGATGATCATTTCTGTGATTATACACGGCGCTATATATAAATTTGCTTATACTCTATATGTACAGACACCTTCGACCTGGTTGTATTTGTATCCAAATGGCCTCAAGTATTTACTGAGCTACATGAAAGCAAAGTACAATAATCCGGTGATGTTCATCACCGAGAATGGTAAATGATTGCATTCTTCCCTATGTATCTAGCTAGCCAGCACGTTACAAACTAAGAGAATGGTATATGTTGCAGGTGTGGGTCAGGAAAACAAAGGAGCATTAGCCGTTGATCCCACGATTCTTCATGATAACCAGAGGATTAGATGTCATAGTAGTCATCTGTCGAAACTGCTCGAATGTATCAAGTAATAAATTCAACTTCTCAATCCCATGTACGTAACATCTGCATTGGACTCACTTGACTTGTTGTGCGTGCAGAGAGGGTGCAAATGTAAGAGGATACTTTTCATGGACATGGCTTGATGATTTTGAGTGGAATTTTGGGTATACCCCCAGATTTGGACTTACCTTTGTTGACTTCGACAATCACATGAAGAGGTATCCTAAGGACTCTTACTACTGGTTTAAGGATTTCCTCACCACCAAAAATTCAGTGGCGGATGCATGATGCCCATCTCTCATTATCTGTGTGTTAAGGGTATGGTCATTTGTTTGTGTTTTGTTGTATGGCTAGAATGCACACTACGTACGTGCATATATATATATATATATATATATATATATATATATATATATATATATATATATATATATATATATATATATATATATATATATGTATGTATGTATGGCTATATAATCAAGTAGTAGTATACGTACTTTTTACAAAGATATTATACCTCGATGTGTATCAGGTATGATACATCGATCATAGAATCATTTCAACAATCGAACCCAAATAAAAACAATTAAATGTAATTATTAAAAAAATGAATACATCAGATTTGCATCGTAATCCGACACGAATATAATCAGGTTTTAGGTTGGGAAGAAATCAAATTTGAATTTAAAAAATGATGATAAGAAATCAAACTAGGGTTTTTTTACTTCTCAAGTCTTGCTGATTTTGTCAAGGACATCACATATTTCTAACTCCAAATATAAGCAAGAAAATGCTGTCATACAACTAGGCTATTCTGATTTCTGAAGCATACACGCACCAAGATGATTAACCCTATGCTTTCTTCTCTAAGGAAACCCAAGTAAAATGCTCCAAAAGGAGATAAGTATAAACAATTCAAAAACACCATTGACAAAACCCATGTTTCCTAAGTGTCAGCAAAATGCCAAAGAGACTCGAATTCAAGACGCAAAAGGAGCCCAGCAACGGCCCTTCACTGACAATATTTCACTTGCAATATAACCAGTTGCCTAGTATGGTGAAAAAATGAGAGCACAAAAGTATTCACTTCCGCAAAAGCACCACCATGACGCATATTAATATCAGACAGGAATTACAAACCCCTTCTTTGCCATGCCATCAAGGATCTCATTCAGAGCTTGACAAACGCCAACAATCTGCAGGTTTTCAAATCCAGAACCCATGAGCAAAATTTTAACTCTGGGATAGTTTGCAAAAAATCATCTGAGCTATTTTGCTTAAGGCCTTATTACCTGCTGATCCCATCTCTGCAGTTCCTCTGTATCATCCTCGAAATGTATGACAGCTTCAACCTGCCCACAAGTGAGTAATACTATTAATTACTAATAAAGACAAAATTATAATTTCCATTTTGCCTAAAAATGATAAGCTCAAGTCAAACCATCAACAAGAAAGGCTGTAATTTTACATTCGACCAAAAAAAAAAGAAAGGCTGTAATTTTACAATTATGGCTATATGATGACAAAAAAAAAAATGAATGTGGCGTTTACCCCACCAAATATGTTAACCTGACTTGATTCCTGTCATTTAATTATTTATTTCTACTAGCTTGATATGGAATGATCAACAAAATAAATTATATTTCATCCTTCATTGTGTTCCCCAATAATAGGGATAGCTATAGATCTCACCTGATCAATTGATCCTTTCATTCGATCTTCATAAATCATCCTTGATGCTATCTTCTCAGCCTGAATTAGACAAAGAGACACATGAAGTTCAGCTACAACGTAGATGCTAATTAACGTATTAAGACTTACAACTGCAGAGATGGAATCTGAAATCTTGAAAAAGTAAGCCAACATAACATAAAAAAGGAAGTACAAACAGAAGCAGTCCTTAGCAAAGAAGGAATAAAGATTAAAGAGTACATATAGAGGCGTAACATCTCAATTTCAAAGGAAAGGATTAAAAGCCATAGAACAGCAGAATAGATGCAACAATAGAAAACTAACAACAAAACAAAATTAGAAAATGGTTTGATTCTGAAAGATACATGTTACTATCTTACAGCTGAACCCAGTAGCAAAAGTGGCCAGTTCATTCACAGCATAGCACATGGAACATATATTAGAAAATAAATGCATAAACAGTGACCCTTCAAACATACCTTGTGGGGAGGGATGCCCAATAGAGTGCCCAGCTCATCAAAACTAAAAGCAAATTCATATTGGTCAGAAGAAATGATAAATTTAGAGTAAGCAAAAAACTAATAGAAAAACTATAATTCATAGTAACAACCTTATGTTTGTATATAGTTTGCTAGCACTTAGAAGATTGTGCTCAATCATAGCACGATCCAGCACAGTGAAATTGTCGGGCAGAAGAGCTTTCTGCATAAAAAGTAAGGTAAGAATTTCCCACAAGCAATGCCAAACAAGAAGTGCACTTGAAAAAGGTATCTAAAAACAGAAGTACGAATAATGCGTCAGACCTGATGTGGTTTCAGCTCTTCAGCAAAAGCATCAATCTCTGGTTTTCTTAATATCCTTTCCAAATATACCTGGCAGAAAAAATTATCAAAAACTGTGACAATGTTACAAAATGAATCGAAATTTTCTAATCATGCTAACAATAACAAAGCACATAGTCAGATAAGAGAACCTTCTGCAAAATAGGATAGATCTTCAACTTTGAACACCGCTCATCCTGAAACACATTCCAATATTGTTTACAACCCGAAACAAACACATATCTTACTGAAAAAATAACTCAAGGGTATGTACCTTATACAGTGTTGCAAGTACACGAGATCTTTGAGGTCCTGCAGCAGCCAATATTGTACATGTGACAGCAGCTGCCAGAGCTTGCTCCAAGGCTGCTTCGTCAATTTCTCTACAGCAAAAATGAAAAAGGTCAAGAAGTTGAACCTACATCTATCTAGACTTTGAACTGAAGCATTATTTGCTTCTTAAATCTGAACTATTGTTTTCACTCATTCACAGTTTGAAGATTCAAAACCAATCCTTTGTTACCCTACATAAAATAGAAAAAGAAAAAAGGGCACACAAACTTTTTAGAAAAGGATAGATCTGTATAAATTAGAGACGAAGAAGGTTCATTATGAAAACCTATGAAAACAAAAGTACAACTGTCTAATAAAACCAGAGCAATCAACATAAGAATGTTGAATGTGAAGAATATAAGACATACTCTTCTCCAATTTGCCTTTTTTCAATTTGGGATATGTCATAATAACGCAATGCTGCTTCCAAAAACTTCCTCTTTAAGTCCAGAATTCTCGCATAGCAAACCTAAAAGAAGAGGGATCAATTTTTTAATCTTTGGATGTTTCACATAACAATGAATGTTAATTATATGAGTAGTAGCTTCAACCTTATATTGCAAATTCAGTACTTCGTGTTGACTATTGCTGACAAGAAATGAAGCCTTATTAATGAAGGATTCAGCATTTACAGCATCATCGTCCTACAAAAGTGAGCATATGAATGGGCAAAATTTATTAGTCACTGCATATATTAAAGTATGCATCACTCCGACAAGAGTAATTACAGAAAGAAACAAACATGTATCACACATATAATAACCAAAAATCCAACCATCTGACATCTCCAACAAAATTTACAATATAGGATCAATCTAACACTAAAGTGGCACAATTTGCCAATTAGCAACAACAACAACACCAACCCAATGTTAACCCGCCTTGGGCGGAGTCTGGGGGGCCAAGATGTACACACCCTTGCTCCGACATAAAATCGAGAGGGTGTATAGGCTAATTGGCAAATTAGCCTATTACACAAATAGAAAAAGAACAGAAAGAGAACTTGGTAGAAAGTAATAAGCCTCAAATTAAGTGCCACAATTTTCTCCATGAATAATTGTGATGATGCTTATAGCATGGTTGTTACAAAAAGGTTTTGCTCCTTTGTAGGTAGATCGTGTAAATAGGCCTCTTCAGTTGTGTGACGGAATGAATGAAATGCTTAATGGAACTTTTATTGGGGACATCCATGCACAATGCTTTATACAAGATCTCAAAACTATTTTTTCATTTTTTATGCTATTAATGAGATGAAATTGAGTTGAACATTCTTCCCAAGGTCTATGTAATCTCTATTGTGATTCACTAATTCCTAACCACTTTAAGAGTCACCTAATCAAAAGTAACATAAGGAAAATTTTAGGAGTGTGTAGTACCTCTAGATAAAGACGTGCAATTTGGACACACTTTGACATTCTGTAGGTGTCATCAATCACTCTGGAACAAATGGAAATTAATGTCAGCAAGTAGAAGCTAAACAACATTCTTAGAATACAGCCATTTCCAGCAACTTCCTTACCTCATTCCTGAATCCAAATCAATCCCACTGAGCATCTGAGCTGCCTTTGACCATTGCTGCTCTGATTCATACAGCTCTGCAAGTTTCTCTCTTATAATTAAAACCTGAAATAGAAATATAATATTGACGAAAAACAGAACTCATCAAAAGCAAGGAAACTCACTTCAATACTTGTAGCAAGTAGTGTCTGAAAATTAAAACATACAATTACAATTATATGAGAATTGGTGGCAAACAATGACAACACAAAAGGTAATGACATAATATGAAAAATGGTTCACCGTGTAAACTTTAATGTTTTTCCCTAAGGTTGAGGGAGAACCACTCCTTATTTATAAGCATTCCTGTAAGTCTCAAGCTCCATTCAGCACAAACTCTTTATACTTATAAGGTGTGCTAAAAAAAAACTCTTTTACAGTACTCATAGTGTATAAGAACTAAGAATTTACACCAATGGAAACCTTAATATATATCTGATATATCATGCCAAAGAGTTGTATGTCCACGATGAAAAGAGCTACTCTATTCACTTCTGAAAGTTAAATAAAGCATAAAAATGGACAGTTTAACATAACTAAACTAGTAACATGAGAAGAAAAAATGCCAATATGAATCAATCCATACTACAATAGCATCAAGATCCAAGAATGGAAGCAACACAAAACAAAATAGAGTACACTTTCAAGTTTCAACTTCGAACTTATCTGGTGAGACTATGATATCCTTAAGCAAAAGTTTAAAAAAAAATATTCAGCATTCAAACTCAAATTGGATACCACACATTTAGATACTTGAGGTCTTCTTGCATTCACTCACACAAAATCAATCAAACATTATTTTTGCATTCTGCCACAAAATAAAATCAAGCGTGCGGCAATATCTCCCTTTTTCCATCGCAAACATTCATGTCAAAGTGCACTACACTATAAATTAAGCAATGCAGTGGAACCTAAGACTATTTTGGGGGAAGAAATGAACCTGTTCTTCGAATGAAACAACACGTGGTTGAATCTGATTCAGCGTGCACTACACTATAAATTAAGCAATGCAGTGGAACCTAAGACTATTTTGGGGGAAGAAATGAACCTGTTCTTCGAATGAAACAACACGTGGTTGAATCTGATTCAGCGTGTAGTGAGCAATCTCCTTCTGGAGCTCCGGCTCCAGCCTGCCCAACTCCTGCGCGAAAGTCTGAAGTAGCTGCCGTGACACAACCAACGGAACGTCATCTGACAACACTGCACAACCATCCATAAGCAGAAGAAGGTCACGAAGTGAAATTGAGAAAAAAAGTTGCTACTTTGGAATGGATCAAACAAAACCCTAGTCAAAGAAGGAGCAGAAAATTGGAGTAACTGTGATCGATGAACTTCTTCGCTTGAAGAATGTCGTTGGAAACGAAGACGGAGGAAAGAATGTGCTTGTACTGTTCGATCTTTTGCCTCTGGTCACTGATGGCGGATGCACTCGCGAGTGCGCTTTCCATGGTTGATTGCGTTTGAAGTTCTGCGAGCGAAGAATGAAATTCCTTAATAAACTCTTCGAAATTAATTGAATACCTATATTGCAACTATCCGAAAAGAAATTCGCAAGCGAATTGAGACAAGCAAACCTCCTCTTATCACTCGATGCTTGCTTGTTTCTTGGTTCTTCGTAAGAGCGTCCCTTCCCTTTCCCACAGGATTGCCCCTTGAACCTTTTTCTTGCTGAGAGGAGAACAAAACACTAGAATAAATAAGGATAGAAACAAGGTTTTAAGGCGAAACGAGGAATGAATAATAAGCGTTGGATTTAATATATTGAATGGACAGGATTAAAAAAAGAAGAGATGAAAAAGAGATTATATGGATGAGAAGCATGTGATTATATCCAAACTAGTTGATGACCCGGACCTTGCCCGGGGACTTTTTCAAATAAAAATTGTAACACATTAATTTATATATGCTATGGTATTATAATTTAAATTGTAAATAATAGTAATAAAATAATGAAACTAATAATTGCATATATACAAATTTATTTTAATTATTATAATATATTTAATTTTAAAAATATATGAAAATTATATTTTATCATTAAAAATATTATTTACTTGTAAATTGTAATATCATTTTCATAATCATAAAAAAGTCAACGATCTTGACCCGTTGGGTCAACTCAAAGTTGTAAGAAAACCTCAAAGAATTGACCCGATCAACCTGTAAATTTTAATGACATGAACAGAACTCAATCCTAACCCAAATGACCGAACCATGACTTGGGTACTTGACCAAACCAACCTGATTAATTAGTTTTAAATTAAGGAATTATTTATTTATTTAGGAATCTGTAATATAAAAAATCAACATACTTATGGATAGAAAATTAAAATAAAAAAATATAAAAAATAATATAAAAAATATGGATATTAAAAGTAAACCTATTTCATTTAGAGATATTAAAATTATTTTATATTGTGGCATTAAATTAAAAAATATAGTTGAGATATTAAATTACTATTTTCTTATTTGTCATACTAAAGAACAAAAACTTAAAATTAAACATATGTAATAAAAAATATACTTATAAATAGAAAGGTTATATAAATTTTTTTATAACTATTATATTTATGGATAAAAAAACTTATCTATTTTAGTCTAATGGATTAAATTAATATTTTATATGTGTCATACATATGGATAATGATTAACAGGTTTAAGATTAAGAGATCAATAAATTTTTATTTATTTATTAACGGATTCGTAATATAAGGAAATATAAAATTTAATATAAAATCTTCAACTAAAAACATGGTCCAAATTAATTAAAAAAGTTGTCATTATTATGGATAGAATATTAATATTTAAAACTCATAATTTAAAATATGGTTCATATTTCGTAGTTATGGATATTAAACTTATCTATTTAGTTTAGAGAAATTTAAATTAATTTAACTTAGGATATTAAATTTAAAAATTTTAGGTTGGATATTAATTTATTTGTCATAGTTATGGATAGGATTTTAATTTATTTGTCATATTTATGGATAGAAACTTACTATTGATGAAAATTTAAAAATTTGTCAGTCGTATAAATAGAAAATTAATATTGAAAAATTCGAAATTAATATGAAAAACATGATCAATATTATTAATTAAATATGTTATCATACGTATAAACAAAAAAAATTAATATGAAAATCCGAAAATTAATATAAAAAAATACATGATAAAAGATATGGTTCATATCAAAAAAGTTATTATACTTTTGAATAGAAAGTTAATATAAAAGAATTTGGAAAATTTAATATTTAAAACCTATAAAATAAAATATGGTCCATATTTTATACATATGGAAATAAAAGTTATCTATTTCCTTTAGAGATATTAAAATTAATTTATTATGAGATATTAAATGTAAAAAGGGTAATTGGGATATTAAATTATTATTTTATATTTTCGTACTTATGGATAGAAACTTAATATTGATGGAAATTAAAAAAGTTTTCATTTTTATTTATAGAAAAGAAATTTTTAAAAATCCAGAATTAATATGAAAAATATGGTAAATATTAATTAAATATGTTACCATACTTATAAATAAAAAATTGATATAAAAAATACAAAAATATATATGAAAATACACGATTAATGATATGGTTCATAGTTCATAATAACTAAAAAAATTATTATACTTTTGAATAGAAAGTTAAAATAAATGAATTTGAAAATTTAATATTTTAAAATCCATTATTTAAAATATGGTCCATATTTCATACTTAAGGATATAAAGTTATCTATTTCATTTAGAGATATTAAAATTAATATTTTATATTTTTCATACTTATGGATAGAAACTTAATACCAATAATTTGTAATTAAAATATATTCACGAATAGAAAATTATATAGAAATAATTTTATATTTATCTTATCTATAACTATATATTAAAGCAGAACATTTTCAAGCCACCAAAACGATTCTGGACCCACCTTATATTTAAAAAATAATTTGTATTCTTATTATTTATATTATGTTCTTTTAAATCTTCTAAGAATCTATCTCTAAATCCTATTCTTTTAAAATAACTTGTCATATCTTTTGACAGATTCTTTTATAGATTTATTGATTTTTTAACAAATTTTATAATAAAGACCTATTGGCTATTATGTTTTATTTTTGGTCGAAAAAACCTATTATGTTTTAAAACATACGTATTATTTTTTTACTATATCTTACCATATATTTTGATAGACATATATAGATATACTAATTTACTTACCTATTATTTTTTTACCATATCTTACCAAAACCGACGTATTATTTTTTTTTTTACTATATCTTACCTATTGTTTTGATAGATTTATAAATTCCACTCATATAAAGTCATATACAAAAATAGGGATGTATAGATAGAAATAATGAATATCTTACCTATATCGTATAATCATGGATTAAATTAATATCTTACCTATATCTTATCGTATTATTTTTTCATGTAATAATCATATAATAATATGGATGTATATAATAATGAATATGAACAAAGATAGAAATAATGGATAGAGTTAAAAATTTATCCAATCTCATATAAAATTGATAAAAAAAATTATTAAGTAAGGTGAGTGGATAAAATTGAAAATTCTATAAGTTAATAGAATTACATAATATATAATTTATTAAAAAAATCATTATTAAAAATAGGTTGGCTGGAATATAAATTCTAAATGACGAATCTGCCCAAAAGTGTTTCAGGTTTAGAAGATATATATTGATTGAAAAAACTAGCCTAATTTATGGAATCTGATTTCCATCACTCTCTCTCCATATCTCAAAACCTATGTAACAAAATCAAAACCGCCTCTTGCATACACTCCATTAGAGCCATGGGAGAAGAGGTCAAGATTTGCTTGCATAGGGAGATGACGACTCAAATTGAACGCAGGCAGCCCAGATCTACATTCACGAACCGTCATATCCGTCACTCCATCCTCTCTCGTTCGAAGCAGCCAGAGCAATCGAAGCAATTGAAGAAATCGACCCACAAATACAGAGAGAAAATCTGATTGAAACGTCTAAAAGTAAGTCAGAATCTCTTGATGTTCTTGATTTTCAAGTTCAAGAAGTGTTGTTCATCCGTTCCTGAAATTAGGGTTGTGGTTTTGTCCCAAATTAATACGATTTAAAGCACTGGTTGTTAGATTTTGATTTCTTATGATTTTTGAGTTTGATTTTGAGTTCAAAAAGGTTGTTCGATTGTTTGGTTTTAGTTGGATGGTTGCATGTATGGTATTAAACCCTTTTTCATGTGAAAGGTCATCATAATTTGTGAAGAATGGCTACAGTGGGGGGAGTAATTTCGTAGTCAATATATGTTGTTGATGATGATGAATATTCAAACAATGTATTATTAATATTCGAGATAGTTGAACTGAACACTAAGAAATTTGTACTCTAAAAATTTGAACAAGTGCATGGCAAACCTTGAATATTTTGACTGATTGTTTTGAATACGTGCAAATGACTTTTATAAAAGTTGTTAGGTAATTCATAAAACCTGAATGCGCCTCAATATTGAGTTGAAAAACTAATCAGTTAAACGTGAAATAATACAATGAATGTTTTGCATAAATGTGATATTTTGGGTTGAATATTATACAGGTGGTGGATCATATGTTATGAGGTGTCCATATGTTAGTTTTATTATTCCTAACCAATTATCTTGTTATGTAATATTATACAGGTGGTGAGGATCAAGTTGTTGGGAAAGAGCCAAAAAAGTCAAAGATGGTGTTCGACAAGCGTCACATAAGGCCCCCTGTTGATGTTGATGAAGATGTGTTTGATCTCGGTCCAGAAATTAATGATGACTCTGTTACGGTTGAGACGTTTGATTATTCCACTCATAGTTCGTAATTGTTCGAAATGTTTGTAATCACAAAGTACTAAATTATGAATATTAAAGCATGCTTTTTTGAATATCACTACACGAGTTCATGAATAAAAACTCACGTTCTTACGAAATAACAATCACACGCCTAGTAATACAATTATATATGAACTATACGACACATATAGTTGAAAAATAAATTTTGTAATCATGAATAACAAGACAAGCCTAGATGAGTAAGATATCACACATATTTAAATAACAACCTTTTGAAAATCAAAACACGTTTAGTTGAATAACACTAAATGGGATGTTAAACAACTATATTTGTAAGTACAAATATCGATACAGTTAGGTATGAAAAATATTACGCAACTAGTTGAATAAAACAGTAATATATTAAGAATAACACATCACTTATGTATTTGTATGGAAGAATAATACACGCCAACATGTGAATAATAATACAATTATATATGAATAACAAGTCGCTCCTTTATGAATAACATTACATATTTTGATGAACATTTTTATACTCATATATGGATTCGGAAAAAAAAAATCTCATCTATGAAAATTAATACATTCAAAATCATCTTCATCAATGTCTTGGCCATGACATGTTTCGATTTCTGCATCTGCAATGTGCATGTCATCCTCAATCCTTCCGGCCACTTGCTTCCTCCAAGTGTTTGATTTCACAAAACACGACATTATAAATTTCAAATCACAAGTTTTTGAATAACACTTAATGAGATTATGAATAAACATACATATTTTAATGAAAAAACAATCAGTGTGTATGAATATCAACACAATGATAAATGAATAATACAACACCTATAGGTGAATAACTATTATTGTTTATAAGAACAATAATACAACTATATATGAATAATAACACACGAATCGTTCAAAAATACATGGTACATATGTGAATAATAAGCAAATAGTGTATGAACAAACATCACACATATATAGAACCCTCACACGTTAAAAACAAATTATATATTCGAATAACATTGCAATAATATTTGAACAATTTAATAGTTTTTTACGAATATTAAAACAGTTATGTGTGAATAATATTCAGCACATAATTTACAATTATTGTACTCGTAGTTCATCATTGTTCGGAACTTCTCTGATCACATAGTAATAAATTATGCAGTTGTTATACGACACACCTCTTAGAAAAATACCTCATGTAATCATGAATAACAATACTATCATATATGAATAAGAGTAATAAACTCTTGAAAATCAAAGCAAGAGAAGTTGAATAACACTAAATTTGATGTTGAACAACTATATTTGTAAATACGAATATCGATACAGTTAGGTATGAAAATTATTACGCAATTAGTTGAATTATGATGTTCTAGTTCATGCGCATTTTTATGAAACTTTTATATAGGAAGTTTAACACATTCAACAAATGAAAATCTCTATCTGAATCATTGAATAATAATTCAATCACAATTGAAACATGCGAAGAATGATAATTCACAAATGTATGAAAATCAAAACACATATGGATGAATAACAGTTAAGGAAGAGATGAACAACGATACATATACGTACGAATAGTAACACATTTCCGAATGAAAAACACAATAATACTACAAGAATAACACGAAAATTTAAATCTTCTATATATTATGGCCGATTAAATGGTGAATTGAGGGTATACGAAGATTAGAATAATCAAGAACTATTTGTATGCGTTGTATTCGAAATCAGAATTTCATACCTCTATCCATTGTGATACGTTCACTTCAATTCAAAGTAGAAGCACAAACCAAGGTATGAATCCAAACAAAGGTGCAGCAATGCAATGGCGTTAATAATGATTTTGTGTGGATGGAAACCACCAGTATTCTTGTGATTATGGAGAGTTTTTTAATTTCTGATTTTGTGATTTTTTTCACTTCCGCAGATATGGTAACTACTGGATAAGATATGGCAGTTTTCAGCCATAATCTCCCTAATTTTTGGCTAATTGGATTTAATTATTTTTTCCATGTATTTATCCCCCCATTTTTTTATGAGATCCATCATATACACCCGATTTCTTGTCCATTGATTTACTTCTATCTAACGACTAGAAGGTGTTCCCTCTTTTCTCCTTAATTTGTGTTTCTCCTGAGCGTCCCTCATAAATAAGATTTTAAATAGGATTTTAAACTATTCCTCGTTATTTTAAATTAACTTTTCCATATAAATAAATATTTTTAAAGAAAATTATACAAATAAATTTGCATTTTTTAGTAAATGGATTAAAAAATAGACAAATTACTATAGCTTAATAAACTTAAAAGCAAATATTTTTATGATAATATATTAAAAAAAAATTATACGAGTAAATTTGCATTTTTTTAGTAAATGGATTAAAAAACAGAAAAATTACTATAGCTTAATAAATTTAAAAGCAAATATTTTTATGATAATATATTAAAAACAAAGCACTTATTTCAACATCAACATCATCGCTCAATATAGTCCCGCTTAAGCAGGATCTTGAGTCAAGATAGAGGCACCCATGTATATAGACTGACATTACAACACCAAATGAGCTCAACTAAGTACCCCAAGGTCACTGTTTCAAACCACACGGGCGACGATTTGCCCATTCTTCACTAGAATTGGTTAGTAACAAGTTCTCATCCGTAGTGGATGTTCTAGGCGAGTCCAAATAGTATTTGTGGCGACCCTAATCCTTACTCAATCAAAAAAAAATTGATCACTGAGAATAAAGAATTGATACAAATGGACATAAAATGAATCTAGAAAATAAGCATCCCACTCAAAGTGTAACAATTCCTTTTTCCGGTGTCCCAATACTGTAACCACCCTTTTGAGTACTTAGAACACATCTGATGGTGCGCAAAATAATGATGTGTGAACAGTGGGCACGGAACGCGAGGTAAAAAAATAAGCGAGGTCCCCGAGATTTTTTCCATACCCATCCAAAAAGGCGAACTCCTTGTTCCCGCGAGGCCTCAAGTCGCGGAAACGATGTCCAAACATCGCAAGTCTCTCCGATTAAGAGTCATGCAACTCACCACAAGAAATAACGAGGACTAACCTCGCATACTCAAAAGCTGCCGCCCCCGCCTCGCTCAACCAGTCAAAACCCACCTAACTTCCGACCAATCATCGACCGCCTTCTTCTTGACCAATCAAATGGTCGAATCTCGGGTGTCCCACATCGGAAGTTAGCAAGAACAAAGTTCCACAAGCGTCTATAAATAGAAGAGAGCTTCGAAGGTTGCAAGGGTCGAAAAACATCTCTAACTCAAGAACTATCTTGTTTGTTGAAGATCGAGGTGTTGGAATCATCGTAAAGACCACACTACCATCAAGAGAAGCTCAATAAAAAAGACTTCAAGTCGCACAAAGAAATCTCAAAGCCCCAAAAGATCTCGCTAGCCTCTTTGCAAGCTACAATCCCGGCATCGTCGACAAGACCCTGGCCTCGCTAGATAGATAGCAACTCTCAAAAGCTTGTAATAGGAAAAGATCTCATTCATAATTTGTAAGTGGTAATCTCGTTGTAACAAAGAGGTCTCGAACCTCGTTAGGCAGAGACCATGAATCTTATAAAAGGAGATCTGGGGCATAATTTCGTTGTTGTAACCTCGTTCGGAAATCATTAATAAAAGCAAGGGTTTGTCTCGTCGAAATACATAATCTCGTTTCTTGTCTTTAGGGTCGGTTTATTTCGGGTTTTGATGAGCACTTTTATGTCGCTGTAAAAACACTGTCAAAGAAATACCTAACTTCCTAAGCTAAGTATAGTGTAAGTAAGGGTCGAACCCACAGGGACTCGGATTCCTTGTATTTAAATAATATTACTAAGTAAAAGGTTTTTTTTTATGATTGCAAGCTATAAATCTAAGTAAATAAAGCAAAGCAAATAAAATAATTGAAGATTCAAATATAGAAAAAAGCGTCCAACTAGTTTCGTTTCCATTGCATACATGAGTTTTGATCCTTGATTATTCTTATTTCAATTCCCCTTGACTAATCTATTGTGAATTTATGAAATTCAAGCTTAAAGTGGTTATTAATATTCACCGTCTTTAACAACCTTTTAATCAATTAACCTAGAAAACCTTCTATGTCAAGTTGATCATGCAATTAAGTTCAAAGTATTCAATAGAAACATAATTCATGAATTCCACCGTCTATTCATGAAGTTTTGTGATTGAATTCTCCTCCTTTGATTAATCTTATTCCACCGTCTATAAGTTTAATCAAAAAATTCTTCCACCGTCTATTTAATTATTTTAGTTATAATTGAACCTAGAAATAGAATAGGTGATCAAGCTATTATAATCCTAAGTGAATTTAATCAATCAAGCATGGAGAAATTCAATCTAGTCAAGGCAAATAGAATTAATTCAAATCTCACAAACAATCATGCATACAACTTCAACTAACTAGTTGGACATGGAAAATTTAGCTAGAATAAGACATTAAAGAAGAATCAAACTTACAAGAGTTAAATTTCTCTTCAATTGTGCAAACTAGGGTTTTGTCTCCTACAATTCTCCAATTCAAACTAACATAGAAGCAAAAGTAGTAAAATAGCATAATGATCCAAAGAAACCCTAAGAAAGTATTTATAAGATATCAAAAACGTCCAAAAATACTAATAAAGTCAGCCCAAAAATAACACGAAGGCCCGAGTTAGCGTCGTACAAACGCGCCGAAGCACGGTCAAACTCCCCAAAGCGCGGTCGCGCTCCGTCCTACTCTGCTCGCGCTCCGGCGTCAACAACTCTAGTGACACTTCAGAGGCTGTTTTGACCCCCTTTGAGTTGGAATTTGGACTCGGAGTAAAAATATGAATTGTAGCTCTTCGAGTTAGCTTTCTAGTGATACCAAATTCAGCTTCATCCGACCACTGTAGTTCCCAAACCAAACATTGCAAGATAGAGGTGTCAAAACAAGACTCCAATGCATGACCCGGGTTTAAGCGTTCTTTTCACACAAGCTCTTGGGCCTTTGTTCTTCCAATATTCACTTGCACCACTTTAAGCTTCATCTTGATTTGTGATTAATCCTTCGGTTATTCACTTCAATACTCTCCACTCGTTCCTAGCTCCGGTTCTTAGCCACACATCAACCATGTTTTACCTTTCAACCTGTAATAAAGCACACAAACGCGTAGATTCCGAACTAAACCGAAATAAAACTTAAACGAAACTTAAAACGAAACTCTAGCTAAAAATGCATAAAACAGGAATAAAAACATGTTCTAAAACCTATATCTATATGATCCATCAGGTTTCATCACTGACGCCGTTTGTGGGAACCTCTTCATCGTAAGCAGTTTCCCGGCAAGTACAAACCTTGACTTTCAATCTCACAAATGGCCTGTCCGAACAACTTTTTCCCTCTCCACCCCGATAACATGCTTGAAACCTCGAAGTGGATGAACGGGGCACCTCAGTCAGGTTGGCCGATCGGGGCCCCTCCAGGGTGGGCGTATGCCGCCCCACAGAACGTGTACCCTTTCCAAGGATACGTGAATCAATCTCCAGTTCCGCAGAATCCCTACCCGAGGTATGGGCAATATCAGCAAAGCTTCGCCCCTTCGCCTGCACGGCTATGCTCCTCCGTTGCCCGAGCACGCTCCCATCTCAAGGCCTGGACAACCCCATTTCGAGTATGTACCTGAGTACGTCTTCGGACATGTTTCGGGGCACGAAACATCGACCAACGGCTCGTCAATGGAGAGGCCGCCCCGGGATCCCATGCAAATCTCGATGTCTCACTCACGACATTCCCGGACGCAACGCCCGGAGATGTCCGAGACCGTTTGACTCGGCTAAATTCGTTGTTGCCAAGATCAAAAATAAATTATCCTAAACTACAAACTAGTATAGTATACAAGTAAGGGATCGAACCCAAGAGAATCGGTATTTTGAACAATCAGCAAAGACAAAACAGGGGTTTTTGGGAGTTTAAACAAGCAAGTAAATTTAGGTATCAAATCAGTTAAGGAAAAGCAGAGTTCATTCAATCAATTCCACCTTTTTAATCATTCGATCATCAATTCATCCACTTTTCTATTAATTCCCAGGTTAATTCCAATCCTTATAAAAGATATCCGCTTGTCCACGGTCCAAGCGAAAAGATGATATGAACAAGAACGCTTAACCAAATCATGCAAATTATTAAGGATAGAAGGATATCAAATCATGCAATCAAGCTACGAGTCTCATGCATAAAATAACAATCAAACACTCTTTCTCAATTCTAGTCCACGGTCCTAGAAAAGAGTTGTTTTAAGGATAAATAAGATTGCACAGACAACAATCAAACCTAATCCAAACAGTAGATCTAAGTCAATCAAACAATTTGATCAGGCTCATAAAATTAAACATAGATCATGGAATTAAAACAAGAGTTTTGATATTAACCAAAGGATAGAAAAGTTACCAGAATCTCACGAATTCAATAAAAAGGCTTCCTTGATCAAACAAACTCCAAGGAAGATTAGTTCTCCATAATAGAAATAAAAACTAGGTTAAAAATAAAAGTCTCCCAAAAGTATGCTCTATAATGTATGATACGAAACTAGGCTTAAATACTAGAAAAACAACCGAAATAACCTAAAGATAAAGATAGAATAAAGTAAAGGCGGCGCTCGGAAACATTGCCACCCAAGAGCGCGGGTCACAACCCGCGGTCGCGGGTTCTGTAGCCTTCGGCGTACGCGGAAACTTGATCACCCGCGAGCGCGGGTTTTGCGGGTCGTCTGACAACTTACTATGTCAACTTCGGATGTGGTTTTGACCCACTTAGAGTTGGAATTTAAACTCGCCGTAAAAACATGAATTGTAGCTCTTCGAGTTAGCTTTCCAATGATACCAATTTCAGCTTCATCCGATCACCGTAGCTCCCGAACGATGCGTCACAAGAAAGTGGCGTCAAAACAACTCCAAATCAACACTTGTCTTCAAAACTCTTGCAATTCTTCAAATCGTGTCTTCGGTCTTCATATTACATTTATGCTCAAAACTAACCTAAACACACTCAAATCATACCTAAAATACAAGAGTTAACCTATACTAAATAGAGCTTATCAAATTCCCACATACTTAAACCTTGCTCGTCCTCGAGTAAGCTCAAAATAAATCTAACAATCAATCCTATCAAGGTTTACAACATAGTACAAGGGAAGACAAAAAATACTCACCTCACCAACCCGAACCCAAAATAGAGAAATAATGAGCAAAGACATGAAAGCTCAAACACACACCTCACCAGGATACAAATAGATATCAACTCTCAAGCTCTAAAAAGTGTAGAGCAACCTAGGATCTACCCGACATCTAAAATGTAATCCCCAGACCCCAAAGTAGAATATGATCCTAAACACTCTGATTTTTCCACTCATTCTACTTAGGCGCCCTTTCGGGTTTTCACCTAATCACTCATTTCATTTTTCTTTAGGTGTGCTCACATATACTCACATCTCTCATTAACCTTATATTACCCCAGCCTAATGCTGGTCCGGGTTACCTTCTTTTTACCTGAGCCGCCCTTTTGGGTTTTCAGCTCATCCCAGGATTTTATATGCCTTTTTTCAATTTTTATGGCTTTTTAATTTTTTTTAACTTTTCTCTATACAAAACATGGAACAAAAATCCCATAAAAATAACGAAAAATAAACTAAAAAGCAACTATCTATGATAGACGTAGCGAGTACTTCCTCCCCCATACTTAAATCCTTCATTGTCCTCAATAAAGTAAAGAGAAAGGAATTAAGCATAAAAGAGGAAAATCAGAAGACTCACATACGAAAGAAGATATGAACTCCCCGAATTGTAATGCACCAAACTCAAGAACAAACTGATCTTTTTGGGAACAAACCACGAACGTCGTCTTCATAACTCAGCAACCCGGTCCACACCATAGGACGTCTCCAATGAGAATGAACTGGACTGCTCAAAATAATAAAAACTCTGACGATGGCGGCACCCCCATACTTGAACTATACCGCAAAGATGGTGTAGACGCGTACTCACCACAATGGGGTGGAACCTGATAATAGTAACGAACAATTCCAAGGAACTAGACATGGAAAGATATAGAAAAGTGGAGTGGTGGATGATGGTAGAATATGGAAGAACACTCTTCTTTTTTCTTTCTCTCTTATTTTTTTATTTTTTATGTTTTTATTTTTTTATTTTTTTTTATTTTTTTTT
Organism: Fallopia convolvulus; assembly: GCA_964016875.1. Classification (NCBI taxonomy): domain Eukaryota; kingdom Viridiplantae; phylum Streptophyta; class Magnoliopsida; order Caryophyllales; family Polygonaceae; genus Fallopia; species Fallopia convolvulus. Next base: position 54,811,245 of record OZ024722.1, read on the forward strand.
TAATTTTTTAATTTTTTAATTTTTTAATTTTTTAATTTTTTAATTTTTTAATTTTTTTTAATTTTTTAACGAAAATGGAACTTCTTCCAAGAGGGACCCGCGAGCGCAGCTGACCCGCGGGCTCGGATTTCTCCTCGGGCTGGCTGTCTTCGAGATATGAAAATTAACCTGCATTGTTAGCCCGACAGAACCAAAACTAAACTAAAACTATAACTAAACTAAAAAGACAAAAAGAAAAGAAAAGAAAAACTTACCTCGGGTTGCCTCCCGAGCAGCACCTCTGTTTAACGTCGTTTGGCCCGACGTCTTTTATAGCTCAGAATGGATCATCATCTATCTGGAACTGGACCTTTTTCCCTTCATGTGCCATGGATAATAGGCCCTTTGAAACATCTATTACGGCGCTCGCCGTCTTCATAAATGGACGACCCAACAGTAAAACTGGGTCGTATCTACCCTTACCAATCTCTAGGACATAAAAGTCCGTTGGGAAAATTAAACCATCCACCTGCACTAAAACATCTTCCACAAATCCTTTCGGATGCACATTAGAGTGATCGGCCAGTTCAAAAGTAATATTTGAATCCTGTAATGGCCCTAGACCTAACCGCTCATATATGCTAAGTGGCATGACATTAATAGATGCTCCTTTGAAGCATAAAATGCTCAATTTTGGCCTCACCAATAGTAACGGGAACATTAAACCTCCCCGGATCTCCATACTTCTTAGGCAATTGCCTTTGAAGCATGGAAGATACATTTTCAACATTTTCAACAAGATTAATTTTTTGAACCTTCCCTTTTTCTTTTTGTTTCCTCTTAATAGTACATAATTCTTTCAGAAATTTAGCAAAACGAGGAATACTTTGAACAAGTTTAAGCAAAGGGACATTTACCTCACACTTGGAGAAGGTTTCAAAAATCTCCTTGTCATTAGCTGGCCTCCTGGTGTCCTTCAGTGCCTCGGGAAATGGTGGAGCTAGCTTTTGCAAAGCCATGGGGGGAAACGAAGGCCTGTCATAGTTATCGGAATCTGGCGGAGGAGGGACCCGCGGGCACGGGTTGGGACCCGCGAGCTCGATTTTGGTCCGCGGTCGCGGGTTCTGGCTGACTCTCAGTTTCAGCTTCGTTTTCTGTACCGCGATCGGGGCTGTCCTCCTACGAGCTCGGTGGGTTTCCGCTGGCTGGGACTTCAACATTTAGCTCCTTCCCACTCCTCAATGTGATGGCACTCACATTCTCTCTCGGGTTAATAGTTTGAGATGGCAATTTCCCCAAATCTCTGGCTTCTAAGCGACTAATACTGGTTGTAATCTGACTTAATTGATTTTCAAGATGTTTCATTGCAGCCTTAGTCTCTTGATTCTCCTTCATGAGCTGAGCAATAATAGCGGGATTTTCAGGAGGAACTTGGGGCCTTGAAACATAATTAGGCTTGGGAACATAGTTGGGCTGACCTCCTTGTTATGGAAAAGGTTGTTGAGGTTGTTGATTCCATCTAAAGTTAGGATGGTTTGCCCACCCCGGATTGTATGTATTTGAATATGGGTCATTTCGGGGCCTTGATTCATAATTCCCTATAGCATTAACATCAGCTGCTGGCTCTTGCATGATAGGGCATGCATCAGAAGGATGGCTTGATTCACCACAGATTCCACAAGCCCTTGAACTTGAAGCTCCATTGCCCACCAACAGTTGCTTCATCATAGCCTTTAACTCCCATACTTCAGCATTCAGGGAATCATTCACAGAATTTACAGACCTACTGTTGGACCTCTTTCTTTGATTTCTGCATTGCTCAGCTAGAGTCTCCAACTTATCAAACACTTGCCTTGGGGTTCATAAGAACCTCCACAGGACGCATTCATCAGGCGCCTATCAGCATCACAGAGCCCCTCAATAATATAACAGATAAGATCTTTATCAGAATAGCGATGGTAGGGATAGCTGGCTATGAGCCTCTTGTAACGCTCATAATACTCATATAGATTCTCATCATCACCCTGCTCCAGACTGCTCAGCTGCTTCTTAATAGACGTTTGTTTGGCAACAGGGAAGTATTTCCCCAGAAAAGCACCCTTCATCTGAGCCCAAGTAGTAATCGTCTCAGGTGCTAAGTATAGATACCATTCCTTAGCTACGTCAGCTAAAGAAAATTGGAAAGCCCTCAACATAAGCTGATCTTTAGTCACATCAGCCGACTTCATTCCTAAACAGACAGAATGGAACTCTGCAAGGTGTTTGTTCGGATCCTCCCCACTCAATCCATGAAACTTGGGCAAATAATGGAGAAGACCGAACTTAAGCTCAAATTTCACACCTTCCCCGAGTGCGGGAAATTGAAGACAAAGTTGTTGTTGTTGTAGATTAGGCGCAGTCAGTTGCCTAATATTACGATTTGCCATGGTTACGAACTGTTCTTAAACCTCTAAATCATATGATGAGGAAAAAAATGAAACTGGATCAAACTGAATGCCTAGCACTTGAGCTTGAACTTGATGTCTCAACTCTCGTAAGGTTTTGTTAATTTCTGGATCAAAAGGAACAATAGGCGAATTATTAGTAGAACGGGTAAGAACCATAAGATAGGTTCTTACCAGATTCAGAGGTTCTGGACGAACCGAACCGTGAGCGCAGGTATTAAACCGCGAGCGCGGGTATTAAACCACGAGCGCGGGTATTAAACCGCGAACGCGGGTCCGGCCGCGGGCGCGGGCTTCGAGCCGCGAGAGCGGGTCGTCAGAAACGTTGATTTATCAGAAAATTAAAACCGAATCCCCGGCAACGGCGCCAAAATTTGACTCGGCTAAAGTCGTTGTTGCCAAGATCAAAAATAAATTACCCTAAACTACAAACTAGTATAGTATGCAAGTAAGGGATCGAACCCAAGAGAATCGGTATCCTGAACAATCAGCAAAGACAAAACAGGGGGTTTTGGGAGTTTAAACAAGCAAGTAAATTTAGGTATCAAATCAGTTAAGGAAAAGCAGAGTTCATTCAATCAATTCCACCTTTTTAATCATTCGATCATCAATTCATCCACTTTTCTATTAATTCCCAGGTTAATTCCAATCCTTATAAAAGATATCCGCTTGTCCACGGTCCAAGCGAAAAGATGATATGAACAAGAACGCTTAATCCAAATCATGCAAATTATTAAGGATAGAAGGATATCAAATCATGCAATCAAGCTACGAGTCTCATGCATAAAATAACAATCAAACATCTTTCTCAATTCTAGTCCACGGTCCTAGAAAAGAGTTGTTTCAAGGATAAATAAGATTGCACAGACAACAATCAAACCTAATCCAAACAGTAGATCTAAGTCAATCAAACAATTTGATCAGGCTCATAAAATTAAACATAGATCATGGAATTAAAACAAGAGTTTTGATATTAACCAAAGGATAGAAAAGTTACCAGAATCTCACGAATTCAATAAAAAAGGCTTCCTTGATCAAACAAACTCCAAAGAATATTAGTTCTCCATAATAGAAATAAAAACTAGGTTAAAAATAAAAGTCTCCCAAAAGTATGCTCTATAATGTATGATACGAAACTAGGCTTAAATACTAGAAAAACAGCCGAAATAACCTAAAGATAAAGATAGAATAAAGTAAAGGCGGCGCTCGGAAACATCGCCACCCAAGAGCGCGGGTCACAACCCGCGGTCACGGGTTCTGTAGCCTTCGGCGTCCGCGGAAACTTGATCACCCGCGAGCGCGGGTTTTGCGGGTCGTTTGACAGCTTACTATGTCAACTTCGGAGGTGGCTTTTACCCACTTAGAGTTGGAATTTGAACTCACCCTAAAAACATGAATTGTAGTTCTTCGAGTTAGCTTTCCAATGATACTAATTTCAGCTTCATCCGATCACTGTAGCTCCCGAACGATGCGTCACAAGAAAGTGGCATCAAAACAACTCCAAATCAACACTTGTCTTCAAAACTCTTGCAATTCTTCAAATCGTGTCTTCGGTCTTCATATTACATTTATGCTCAAAACTAACCTAAACACACTCAAATCATACCTAAAATACAAGAGTTAACCTATACTAAATAGAGCGTATCACCGTTGGAAATGTGGTGCAAACCTTGAGGTCACGCTCGTAACATCGCCACATGGAGACCGGCGGATTCTCACCTTTCATAGACGAGATCCAGAGTGCGCCGATGCCCAAGGGATTCCATAGGACGCATATGGGGTTCTATGACGCGGCGGCAGATCCCGAGGAACACGTGAAACACTTCGTTGTCCAAATGAATGTCAATTCATACAACGATGTGATTTTCTACCGCATTTTCCCAACCACCCTAGAGAAGGCCTCGATGACCTGGTTCATAAGTATTAAGACCGGTTCTGTTTCCTCATTTGCCCAATTGTGCGACGCATTCATTGCGCACTTCGGTGGTTCAAGGAAGCGCAAGAAGAACATGCGGGATCTTCGTGGAATTGAGTAGGAGGAAGACGAGTCACTGGGCTCCTTCTTCACAAGGTTCACAACTGCGGTTGTGGAGATTGCGCACATCAATGAGGCGTCGGCGCAAGACACCCTCATGGGCAACCTATGTCATGGGGAGTTCAAGAACTATATTTTCCTAAAGTGTCCAGAGACATATGACAACTTGTGTGTCCGGATCACCTCCCAGGTGGCTGCCGAGGATGCAACCATCCAAAGCTCTCGGCCGAGGACCGACAAGGAAATTGCGGTCGAGGCTAAAGGAAAAGAGAAGGTGGGTGCGCCCGCCGCCAAGTATGTGTATGTAACGCAGACTCGGAACCCCGTGAAGAACAACAACAACAATAACAACAATAACAAAAACAACGCCTCGGGGGCGAACACTATGCCAAAAGATAAGGGCCGAGGAAAGCAACGAGTTTACAGAGGAAAGGGTGGCCCCCTATACAAGCCAAAAGATAAGGGCCGAGGAAACCACGCCTCAGGGGCGAACACTATACCGCAGGGCCAAAACCAAGCGAGAGCCAACAACATCGAGCAGCAGGCTCCATCGAAGTAAGCACACACTGGACCACGCATGACGCCCGATGGGTTCATTCACACCATCTCGGGCGGTCCCTCATTGGCGGGCTCGAGCCAATTAGAGCGAAAGAGGTATGCAAGGGCCAACCATCATGAGGCCTCGGTTTTCAGCGTCGAGCAATCCTCGAAGTCCCACGCGGGGCTGGCCTTCACATCCGAAGATGTTGAGGGTCTGCATATGCCGCACTCCGACCCATTGGTGGTGCACGCCCAGTTGGGCTCAAAGATGGTGAAGCGAGTTCTGGTGGACACAGGATCTTCCATGGACATCATGTACTATGACGCCTTCGAGCAGTTAGGTATCTAGGCCACATCATTCAAGCCTTACGCCGGAAAACTAACGTCCTTCTCGGGCGACGAGGTCGATGTGGCAGGCCTCATTGACCTCTCAATGACGTTGGGACCAGTTTCGACGAGGGGAACCGAGATGGTGGAATTCACAATCGTGCGTTTTTACCCTCGGTCTACAACGCGATCATCGGGAGAGTCTCCTTGATGAAATTTCAAGTCGTGGTGTCCATCTACCACCTGAAGATGAAATTCCCAGTTGAAAGTGGAGTCGGCGAGGTCAAGGGCAACCAAGAGGAGGGTTGCGTGTGTTACACGACCTCCGCAAAGCACAAGTGTTTGGTGTTCGCAGTGGACACTCTCGAGAGCGCTGATTTCGAGGTTTGGGACCCTACGATCCAGGCCTCGAAGACCGAGAGAAGAGTCGTCACTCCCTTCAGCACCGAGGTACAAAATCTCTACCTTGGCAAGTGCCTCTCTGGGGAGTCAGCGTTGTTGCTGGAAGCCTTGCTTGTCGATTCCTGCCACATGTTCGCATGGACCGCAAGGGACCTCCGCAGAGTCCTGCGGACGGTGGCCCAACATTCCTTGAACGTCGACAGCGCCACCCGTCCCGTGGTGCGGAGACGAAGAAAAATGAATGAGGAAAGTGCAATTACGGCCAATACCAAAGTGGGAAAGTCACTGGCTGCGGGGTTCATCCGCGAGGTCTAGTATCCAAGGTGGCTATCTAATGTCGTGTTGGTCAAAAAGGCCAGTGGGAAGTGGCGCATGTGCATGGACTACAAAGATCTGAACAAGGCCTGGCCAAAGGATAGCTACCCTTTGCCATCAATAAACGAGATGGTCCACTCCACAGCTGGCCACGGGGTCCTAAGTTTCCTCGACGCTTATTCAGGGTATAATCAGGTCCTAATTGACCCGCGAGATGAGGAAGAGATGGCCTTCATCACGCAGCGGGGGACCGATTGCTATAAGGTCATGCCGTTTGGTCTGAAGAATGATGGAGCCACTTTTCAGCGGCTCGTGGACCGAATCTTCAAAAACCACCTGGGGAGGAATGTGTCGGCTTATGTCGACGACATCGTGGTCCGGAGCAAGACCCTGGTGGAACATCTGATTGATCTTGTCGGGGTCTTTGCGATGCTCAAATGATCTGCTTCAGCATCAACCCCGAAAAGTGTGTGTTTGGGGTGTCGTCCGACAAGTTCCTAGGGTTCATGATCAGCATGCAGGGAATAGATGTGAACCGCACCAAAATTGAATCAATCCTCTCAATGCGGTCGCCCCGGTCTTGGACCGAGGTACAACGGCACAATGGCGCAGTAAATTATCTGGGGAGATTCTGCTCCCGTTTGGTGGACAGGTTGCTTCCATTCTTCGCAGCCTTAAAAAAGAATGAAAAATTTGTTTGGGACGAGGAGTTAGAGCTTGCTTTCACGGGGCTGAAGGCATTTTTGACAAATCTACCCACGCTGGCACCTCCGAATGCAAGAAAAGACCTACAATTGTATATGGCCGTAAGCCCGGAGACGGTCAACGCGGTGTTGACAAGGGAGGCGATGCACCTAGTTTACTTTGTTAGTCACGTGCTTCATCCTGCGGAGCAATGATACTCCTCGACGGAGAAGATGGCCTTGGTTGTGGTGACTGTTGTAAGGCGGTTGCGCCCTTACTTTCATGCCCATCCAATCCAAGTTCTTTCTGATCTCCTTCTCCAATAGATCCTCCACCAGCCCGCCCTTTCCAGGCGGATGACAAAATGGGCAGTCGAGCTTTCCGAGTTCGACATCATCTAGTTGTCAAGAAGTGCGATGAAAGGGCGGGCCCTCGCCGACTTCATGGTAGAGGTGACATTCCCCGAAACTGATGAAAGCGCGGAGGAGTTGAAGGTCTTCGTTGATGGCTCGCGATGCGACGTTGGGGCGGGGCTGGTGTGTTCCTTGTCGGTCCCTCAATCGAGACAGAGTATGCTCTTAACTTCGCCTTCGACGCCACCAACAACGAGGCCGAGTATGAGGTTGTGATCGCCGGGATAGAGATGGCGCTGCTCAGTGGAGCTCGTAAAATCAAGGTGTACACCGATTCCGAGTTGGTATCACGGTAGTTGAGCGGGAAATATGAGTCTAAGATGGGTTTCTTGACTGCATACCGCGAAAAGGTCAAAGCATTGGTGTCTTGCTTAGAGACATTCGCCGTAGAGTTCATTTCGCGCGCTGCCAACACAAAGGCCGACGCCTTAGCGAGGCTAGGGTCGACTCTCCCTTTAGAGGTGGGAAACCGCATTATGGTGGAGAGAAAGCTTGCGCGAAGCGTGACATGCGAGGTTTTTTCTGTCGCGCTCGAAGATTGGATGGCCCCTATTATCCGGTATGTGGAAAGTGGGGTTCTTCCTGAGGATCCCACAGAGGCAAGGAAGATCGAGATGCGAGCCGCCCGCTGCTACGTTATTGGAGGGCGCCTCTACCGTCGTGGCTTCGCAGAGCCCAATTTTCTATGTGTGTCGAGCGAGGCCAAAGAGCACTTTCTGTTCAAGGACACAATGGAGTATGCGACGGGCACTCCGGATGGTGTGCCCTGTCGCAAAAGATCATCCACCTGGGGTATTTCTGTCCCACCCTCAGACAGGACGCGAGGTCCTATGTCCAGGCCTGCAACGGATGTAAGAGGCATGCCAATGTCCAACACGCCCCCATCACTTTCAGCGGTCGATTCATGCACCCTGCCCTTTCGCGATGTGGGGGATGGACATTCTGGGTCCCTTCCCGAAAGTCGCTAGGAAGGTGCAATACAACTTGGTAATCGTGGATTACTTCACGAAGTGGATTGAGTCAGAAGCAATGGCCAAGATCACGGGGGCCAAGGTTTGTTCCTTCCTTTGGAAAAACCTCGTTTGTCGCTTTGGGGTTCCCATGACAGTCATGACTGACCACAGACTCCAGTTCAACTATGAGGAAACTCAAACTTTTTGCTCTAAGCTTGGCATCACCCTCAACTTCTCCTCAGTCGCTCATCCCCAATCAAATGGCCAAGTCGTAAACGTGAACGCACGAATCTTGACCGACCTCAAGAAACAGTTCGGAATCACGCAAGGGCTTTGGGCGAAACTCCTCACCCTCGTCCTATGGACGTATCGAACAACCGCGCGTCGAGCCACTGGGGAAACTCCCTTTGCTTTGACCCATGGGGTGGACGGTCTGAGCGAGGCTCGGGGTCATTGCATACAATCAGAAAACAATCCATGCGAGATTCGAGTGAGGCTCGGGATCATTACATACAATAAAATAATCCATGTGCGAACCGAGTGAGGCTCGGGATCGTCGCATACAATCAAAAACAATCCATGTGCGATCCTAGATAGGCTTGGGATCATCGCATACAATAAAAAACAATCCATGCGCGATTCGAGCGAGGCTCGGGGTCGTTGCCTACAATAAAAAAACAATCCATAAGCAATCCGAGCGAGGCTCGGGATCGTTGCATATAATCAAAAAAATCCATGCGCGATCCGAGCGAGGCTCAGGATCGTCGCATACGATAAAAAACAATCCATGCGCGTAGTGGCGGATCTAGGGGGCATGGGTGGGCAGCCACTCCCATCTCGCCGGAGAGTAGTGAGGAAGTAGTGGAGCGAGGCTGGCGGAGCAGGGAAGAGCGGGGCAAGCTGCGCGAGGTGAGAGAATGACCGAATGGAGATGGACGACTAGACAAGGTCTGGCGGAAAGCCGTCGATCGGTTGATGAATAATTGCAGGATTTGCAGGCAAGCGGCGGAACGATAGAGTTGGAGAATAAATATTAAACGGCACCGTTTAACTTTGAAAACAGATTTATTACTCAGCCTTTTAAAAATGTCTAATGGGTTGGTCCAGCCCAATATACCGTTTAACTTTGGGTAGGAAGTGGGTTTAAATTTACATACAATTTTTTACAATAACCAGATTAGTTTCAAAAGGATCCATTGAGCTGATTTTCTACTTGAGTTTATTTGTTCATTATTGGTTAACACTATTATGCAGTAGGTGAAATGGTTATAAGAATATGTCCATGAATTTTATAAGAATACTTAGTGAGTGTGATCATTGTTTGTTAATTTAATTTTTTAAAGGGTTGGCCTATTTTAATTTAGGTAATATTATTGAATTAATTTTCAAACTTAGTTTGTTAATGTGTGCTTATGATCACATATTAGACAAATCCTTCATTTTTTTGTAATAATGTAATTTATCACGAATTTTCTAATGCTTGCACATAGACACATAATAAAAATATTAATTTTGGTAAATCTGATAAATTTTTTATTATTAATTTTTAGTTTTCTAATGAATTTTACAATTTCAATTTAGGAAATAATTTTAAAATAATTTTCAAAGTTAGAATTTTTAGGGTGTACCCATGACCATGGGCACACATTAGTCGAACCGAATTTATCACTACTCTTTTATCGGATAAAGTCAAGACATAACTGTGGAAAACCCGCCCCCCTTCCAAGTAATCCTGGATCCGCCACTGCATGCGCGATTCGAGCAAGGCTCGGGATTGTCGCATACGATAAAAAACAATCCATGCGCGATCCGAGCGAGGCTCGGGATCGTTGCTTACAATCAAAAACAATCCATGCGCGATCCGAGTGAGGCTTGGGATCGTCATATACAATAAAAACAATCCATGCGCGATCCGAGCGAGGCTCGGGGTCGTCACATATAATAAAAAACAATCCATGTGCAATCCGAGCGAGGCTCGGGGTCGTTGCATACAATAAAAAAACCATTCATGTGCGATCCGAGCGAGGCTCGAGATCGTTGCATACAATAAAAACAATCCATGTGTGATCCGAGCGAGGCTCGGGATCGTCGCATACAATAAAAAACAATCCATGCGCGATCCGAGTGAGGCTCGAGATCGTCCCATACAATCAAAAACAATCCATGCGCAATCCGAGCGAGGACTGAGATCGGCGCATAGAATAAAAAAACAATCTATGCGCGATCCGAGCGAGGCTCAGGATCTTCGCATACAATCAAAAACAATCCATGGAGAGAAACTCTCTCTTCTCACTAGAATCCAACCGGCTTCCCACACCCCTCCACCACTGGTACTCTTGCTCCGGCGAGGGCTCACCTCACGTGACCCTCGCCCAAAGCACTCGGCGGCATCCTCACGAGCCCCCGCCGTGTCGGAGCCACCAGTGGTCCTTTGGGTTGCCGACATTTGAGCCACACAAGCACTCAACCCACTCGTTTTCCCCCACTTCCCTCTTTCTTCCCCAAACTCACGGCCACCACCACCACTCCACTTGTTTTGAGGCGTTCTAGCACCACCGGCCCTTGGCCGTCCCTCCCTTGGCCTCCTTGGCCATGGGAAAGAAGAAGAGGAACACCCCTCCACCATCTAGCAAGGAGGAGTTAAAGAAGATGAAAGGGAAGGCGACCATGGAAGAAGATGGCCAAGCTAGCAAGGGCACTAACCGGCGTGCCATGTCCAAGCCAAACACCATGGGTGAGCTCATGGAGGCAATAATGGCAAATGAAGAAGACTATGTTCCATTCAAAAATGATGAGTTTGAAGAGGAAAATGAAGAATGGGAAAGAATGATGGCCACTCACCAAAAAGGCAATGAAGCTTTCATGGAGAATATGAGGAAATATGAAGCTTTGATGGGCAAGGAAGCAAGTGAAGATGGTGAAATTGGAACCGAGCATGAGGAGGTTGTGGCCCATACAAGATGGGTTTTGTCCGATGAAGAGGATGAGTATGACGATTTCCTCAAGTACCAACCGGCACCACCGGGCAAGCATTCAACCACCACCATCAAATCGATCTTCCTCAAAGAAATGGAGGTAGAAAAAGGCAAAAATGGTGCAAATTCAAAGGGAAACAACAAGAAGAGCTTGAAAAACGGTGAAAACCACTCCACCACTGCCCCACCACCACCGGCCTTGGCGGAGCCACCACCGGAGCTTGGTGTGGCCGGCCACCTTCCCTTGGCCTTGGAGTCAAACCCTAGTCAAAGCTCCAAGGAGGAGTCACATGTCTTGCCGAGTTTCCGAAGGAAAAGTAGCTTTGGAAGAAGGAAATGGATGCAAACCAAAAGAGGCAAAGTCAAAGGTGCTACTTTTGGAAATGGAAGAGCTTGTCAACACCAAATCGGGTAATGTTTCCTTGCTCTCTTCACATGTGATTTCTATGCCTTCTTTTGACCTTTCTAGCCAAATGACAAACCAAGACCCATCACTCTCAACCTTGTTTTCCAACAAGGAGATGGTCCCCACTTTGCCAACCATTCCACATCATCCTTGGCCCCACAAATCAAAATTCGTGGAACATCTAACCTTGCTTTCCCTCCAACCACCAAAACGTCTATGATCACACAAAAAGCCATAGAAAATGGCGCGCCCCCATCTCTTGACGAGCTTCCTCCCTTGATTCGCTATGCTAACCCCCGCTATGATCACCTAGGCCGTTTCATTTACCACCCGGACCTTGTATCCGTGACACCACAACCCCCGGAACCAACACCGGAGACCCCCGCACCCAATGACCGTGCCACTCCTCCGATCATCCCCGCAACCTCGAGTGCCGTGGCACAAACCCCTCCTTTAGCCGTGACACCAACCCCTCCTTTAGCCACCACCTCCCACAAACAAACCCTTATCTCTTCTTTTTTCCCTCCACACCAAAACAAAGCTTTGGCCCCACCGATTTCTCCAAATAAGGAGATGGCCCCTCCTTTGCCATCTCACCATGACACTTCACCCTTGGCCCCACAAGTTCAAAATGTTGAAACACAAATCCTAGCTTTGCCCTCAACCGCCAAAAATCCCTTGATCACTTCTTGCGCCTTGGATAAGAGCGCGCCCCAACCCACGCCCGAGCCAAATGCCCAACCACTCAAACCGGCCCCGGCTTTGCCATGCCCCCCATAAAGTCCCCACCCCGGGCGCGCCAACACCCGTCCCGAGAACCTCAAGTGGCACCCGGTGGCATCAAAGGCGCGACCCAACCACCCCGAGCCTTTGCAAGGCGCGCCTAGTGCCCGCGTTGGCACGGTTGCCACCGCCCGCAAATCCTATGCGGCGGCCCTAGGCACCCGTGGCCCCGATAATGCCCGCGTCGGCCACCTTGGCCCGAAATTTTTTTTTCATGAATCCCGGGCTTGGAGCAAAGCTCACCTACACCCCTCCAACCTCCAACCTGTGGCTATCAAGTGTTCCGAGGGGCTTCTAAAGCAAGTTGTTTGGGGTTGGTCCTTACTTGGCCAATTTGTTGGTTACTACCCCGGGCACTTCTTGATTAATGAGATGATCAAATCATGGGGAGTAAGAGCAAGGTATCGGGAAGAAGAAGGGTGGTTTATTTTCAAATCCGAGTCCGAAGAGGATCAAGAGAAAGTACTCAAGGGTGGCCCATATTTCATTCATGGGAAACCATTCCTCATCAAGAACATCCCGGACAAGTTCGCGTTCAATCGAAAAGAAAATGCCACAACTCCCTTATGGGTGCACATTTATGGGCTAGCTAGCGAATATTGGACTCCGGAGGTGCTTGGCCGAGTGGCATCACAAGTTGGCAAGCCTTTGTACTTAGACCCCGTCACGGATGGGAGGAAAAGAGGTATGTATGCTCGGGTCCTTGTTGAAATCAATTTTGCTAATGAACTGGTTAGAGATTGTAGCCTTGACTTCGATGATGGGGTGACCGTTGAGTGCACCTATCTTGTGGAGAATGAACCAAAGTATTGCAAGGGGTGTTACTCTTTTGGCCATGATGGTCACGAGTGCACTTTCAAAGACAAGAAAGAGACCATGGGGCCGAGAGCTAGGCAAACCCTCAAGGCCTAGAAAGGAGAGGATCCTAACCGAGGGCAAGCAACCGAGCAAGGAAAAATTGTGGAGGAAAACAAGGAGAAGGAAGAGTGCTCTACAAAGGCGGTCAATGTAGAAACCTTAGTGCCATCACAAGTGATCTTGGAACCTAACAAAACCGTGCCCTCACAAGTCATGGTGGCACCAAGCAAAAGCGCACCAAAAGGCAAACATGGCGCCAAGAACATGGAAGTGACTCAAGAAAGCTCGAAGAGTGAATTCACAACCACGCAAGAAAGCGAAGGCGAAAGTGAGTTCACCACTATGGACTCGGCTAGCAAGGGGGACACGAATGCAAGAGATGAGAACGAAGAAGAGGAAATAAGCACAACCAACAACAACAATGACGTTGAGGAGGGAGGCCACCAAGTTGAACCTCAAGATGGAGAAGGTTGGGTGTCGGTCAAGAACAAGGAAAGGACAACACCGAAGAAGGGTGTGGTTCTAGGCCTTAGAGCACGGCCTAATTGGCCCGTTCCACCACCCGGGAGGACTACACGACACTCCACTAGGGTCGCAAATTTACCTCCCTAGTTTGATCTTGTTTCGAGTGTTTTCCTTGGCTTGATGTTGGTTATGTTTGGATGTATGTTTTGATTTCCTTGTTTTATCTTAGGCTTGGATGTTAGCTTGTTTGATCTTGTGTTTTGACTACTCAGGGCATAGTATGGGAGGCATACGCTCCTTCCCATGTATGCCCCGTTTAGGACTCAATCGCTTGTACTAGCCCTTCGGGGCTCATATTTTCACACTTTTATCCGAATTTACCTTGAAGCAAAAAAAAAAACAATCCATGGACGAAGAAAGAGCTCTCAGTAGTCTTCTAGTGAGAGAAACTCTCTCCTCTCTCTAGGAAACCAACCGGCCACCCACTCTCCCTTCCACCGGTTCTCTTGCTTTGGCGAGGGCTCACCTCACGTGACCCTCGCCCAAAGCACTCGGCGGGCATCCTCACGAGCCGCCGCCGTGCCGGAGCCAACCGATGGTCCTTGGGTTCGCCGGATTTGAGCACTCACTTGCGCACCACACCTCTCTCTTTTGTCTCTAACCTCTCCCTTTTCTCTCCCCTCCCACACTCGGTGGTGGTGGTGCACCCCTAGCCACCGTCGGCCCTTGGCCGAGCCTCTTTGGCCATGGGAAAGAAGAAGAAAAGCTCCCCTTCACCACCTAGCAAGGAGGATGCAAGGAAGATCAAGGGGAAGTCGGCCATGGTCTCACCCAATGGAGAAGTGCAAGATGGGAAAGTTCAAGCCAACAAGTTCACCACCGTTGGAGAGCTCATGAATCTTATCATGGCAAATGAAGAGGAGCAGGAGCTCTAGAAGATAGTGAAGATGCACTTGATGAGGATCAAATGGAAGAGTGGAGAGCCACCATTAGGCGCAATAAGGAGGCTTTCATGGCGGACTCGCTCAAGTTTGAAGCTTTGATGGGGAAGAAAGCTCTTGAAGATGGAGAGAATGATGAAGAAAATGAGGCGATAGCAACCCTCTCAAGAAACATGTTGTCCGATGAAGATAATGAGTTTGATGACTACCCTGGGCATTTTCCGGCGTTCCTAAGCCAAACGCCTCCGGTGGAAGGGCCACCACCGCCCAAGCACTCTAACTCCTCCATTAAATCGGCATTCATCAAGGAAAATGAGGAGAAAAAGGCCAAGAATGGTGCAAATCCAAAGCAACACCAAAAAAGAGCTTGGAAAAGGAAGAGGGGCGCTCCACCACCGCCCCACCACCGTCAGCCTTTGGCGCTGCCACCCCCGGAGGAAAGCTTGGATGGCCACCAACCTTTGACAATGGAGTCACATGCTAGTCAAAGTTCCAAGGAGGAGTCACATGTCTTGCCTAAGGAAAAAGGTGCTTTGGAAGAAGGAAATGGAAGCAAGCAAAAAAAAAAAGCAAAGTCAAACATGCATCTTTTGAAAAAGGAAGAGGTTGTCACCGCCAAATCGGGTAATGTTTCTCTAGACCCTTCACATGTGACTTTTAAGCCTCCAAATGTCCTTTCAAGCCAAAACCCTACACTAGACACATCCCTTTCCACCTTGTCTTCCAACAAAGAGGTGGTCCCACACTTGCCAACCTTGCCAACACACCATGCCACTTCACTACCGGCCCTACAAGTTCAAAAATTTGAAAATCCTAGTCTTGCCTTGCCACAAAGAGCCATACCTCCCTTGATCACCCACTCTCCCTTGGCTAAAGGCGCACCCCAACCCTTAGCCACGCCAATTGATCAACCACTTGCCACGCAGCACTCACAACGCACCAAATCCGCGCGCCAAGACCAACGCATCCACCCAAATATGGCGCCCGGTTGCGTCCGGGGCGCGCAATAACCATGCCAATCCTATGCCCAACACGCCTAATGACCACATTGGCACGAGTGCCTCGGCCCCAAAATCCTATGTGACCGCCCTTGGCACCCATGACCATGTAAATACCCGCGCCGGTTACCATAGCCCAAAGAAATTTTTCATGAATGTCGGCCTTGGAGGGAAGCTCACTTACACTCCCCCAACCTCCAACCGTGTGGCTATCAAGGGATTCGAAGGGCTTCCAAAGCAAGTTGTTTAGGGTTGGTCTCTCCTTGGCCAATATGTTGGCTACCACCCCGGGCATTTCTTGATTAACGAGATGATCAAATCATGGAGAGTGAGGGAAAGATATCGAGAAAAAGAAGGGTGGTTCATCTTCAAGTTTGAGTCCGAAGAGGACCAAGAGAAGGTACTCAAGGGCGGCCCATATTTCACCCATGGGAAGTCATTCCTCCTCAAGCACATCCCGGACAAATTCGCATTCAACTGCAAGGAAATTGCCACGATTCCGCTATTGGTGCGCATTTATGGGCTCTCGAGTGAGTATTGGACCCCAGAGGTGCTAGGCCGAGTTGTATCACAAGTGGGAAAGTCGTTGTACATGGATCCGGTTACGGATGGGAGGAAAAGAGATGTGTATGCTTGATGTCCGCCATTTTAGTCATGTTTCTAGGGTGTGTTTTTAGTGTGTTTGAGTCTTTTTCTTTAGTTTTGTGTCTTGTTTTGAGTCGTTTGTGTAGGTTTTCGTATTTTCATGAGATATGGAGTCTACATAAGCTTTGGTGGTGTTTTGTAGGTTTTTAGAAGCTATTTGGAGCAATTTTTGAAGAAAGGAGCAAACCTGGTGAAAGATAGCACTCAAGAATGAAGAGAAGATGAAGATTAAGCGCTCAAGTAAAGTCATTGAAGATCAATTTTGAGCTTGGAAAGAGATAGAGAAATTCGTTACAAGAACATAGGAAAAAGAATCGAGTCAAAAGGAGTTGTAACGAAGCTTCTACGCAAGTTTTACTCAAGGCTGTTCGAAGTGCTGAATAGGGTCGTTAACGACCCTGTCAAGGCCGTTAACGAGGTACCGCGAGGAGTAGCATGTCCGAGTCGGTATTTTATTAATGGGCTTTTATCCTATTTCCTTTTATGTTATTAGATAGATAGAAGGGATATATTTTATTAGAAGATATTATTTCCTTATAGTTATATTTAAGATAGATTTATTTCCTTAAAGATAGATTTAAGATAGAATAGTTTCTCTATAAATACACTTGTCCCCTCTTTAGTTTTCATATCAATCATTCAAGTCAGAGGAGGAAGAGGAGGAGGAGGGGAGAGACGAGTTTGTGGAAAAGAACTATCGTTTGGATTCAAAGTTGTAAGCTTTCCCTTTTATTAATATAGTTGTTTGTTTTTAATTATGCTTTGTGAGTAGTCTTCCTCTCTAAGGTTGGGGTTAAACCCAACAATGGTTGTGCATGCTTGTTTATGATCATGTATTGATTGTTTTTATTGCATGAATCTATTCTCTTGTTCTTAATCCTTGAAACGAAAGTTGAAAGGAATTTCTCATTCATAGTTGAAGCGAAAGCAGAAACCTTGAATCAGAATAGTCAAATTAGGGTTTTGAAGCGAAAGCGGATCTATCCTAGTAGAAGTAGAAGAGATAGATGGTAGGTTTATTGATTTAGCGAAAGTTGATTGATTTACTTGCTTAAAGTTAACGAAAGTTAGCGCCTTTATGTGATAAAAGCATGATCTATGTGTTTCATTAGCGTTTGGCATGCATAATTGTTGTTGTGGGGATACCTTTACCTTAGAATCCTTCTCTTTCTTGATAAAACCCTTACTTGTTTGATTGCTTGCGTGATAAGGAACAAAACTTGATACTGACTTTCTCCCTGCGGACGAACCTGACTCTGCTATACAACAGCGGGGTCTTGATATAAATTTATTTGTTGTCAAGAAACCCTCCTTCAACAATGCTCGGGTCCTAGTTGAAAAAATTTTGCACATGATGTGATTCGAGAATGTGGCCTTGATTTTGATGATGGGGTGACACTTAAGTGCACTTACCTAGTTGAGAATGAGCCCTTGTATTGCAAGGGTTGTTGCTCATTTGTCCATGATGATCAAATGTGTAGTTTCAAGGACAAGAAAGAAGGTGTGGGGGCAAAGGTTAGGAGAACCTCATAAGGAGCGAAGGGTGGTGATCGGAACAAAGGCACACCGGTCGAGCATAATGTTGCAATGGCCGCGGGTTTGGACAAGGAAAAAGGCCCTCCTAATGGGCTTAAGGAGAAGCCCTTCGTTCCACCACATGCCGACTTGGCCCCCAACATAGGGACGCCCAAGGACAAGATGGCCAACAAGATTGTGGAAGAGATCCAAGACCACTCGAAGAGTAGTACATCTCTTGCACAAGGAAGTGAAAGCAAGACCAACACACTCGAGTCCTCGAGCAAGGATGATGTGAGTGCTAGGGAAGAGAAGAAAGAGGAGGATGGAAGCATGGCCAAGAATCCCAAAGATGGAGAAGAAGATGCCACCGAAAAAGAACCTCAAGATGAGATAGGATGGGTTCCAGTCAAGGCCAAGTCAAGAAAGTCACCAAAGTCAAAATTCTCGATCCTTGCCCTCAAGGCATGACCTAAATGGCCTGAAGTCCCACCCGGGAGGACCATGCGGCGCTCGACTAGGGCGGCCATGATGCCTCCTTAGCATGACAAAACCGAGTGATGTTGTAATGTGCGCTAGTGATATGTATGTTTAGTTTCATGTTGTTGCTTAGATTTAGGAGCCTTCGTGCTCTTCCTTGTAGCTTGTTTTTGGCATAGTATGGGAAGCCTACGTGCTTATCCATGTATGCCTTAGCTTTGGACACTTTGCTTGTACTAACCTCTTCAAGGTTCATATTTATCTCATTTATCCGAATTTACCTTACACCAAAAAAAACAATCCATGCACGATCCGAGTGAGGTTCGGGATCATTGCATACAATAAAAAACAATCCATGTGCAATCAGAGCGAGGCTCGGGATCATCGCATATAATAAAAAATAATCAATTTGGGCCCGATGTGGCCCGAGCAGGTTGTAGGCTTTGCAGCACTCGCGCCATGGGGTTGGATTGAGGCGTAATGAGCCGTTGGAGCTCTCGAAAAGGGACTTCGTAATCACACAAACAAGGGGCAAGAAGGAAAATGCATAAAAGTAAGGCCACAAGGGCCAAAAAGTTATATTACAGACTCCAGCAGAGCCACCAAAAGTCAGTTTGGACCATCCCAACAAAAAAAAATAATTATTACAAAACAACTTTCATTCCTTACTCTCCTTGGGCACGTCGGCTGACGGGGCCATGGGATGCTGGCGGAGGGGCGAGGCGTGGATTACCTCGAGGTCGTCCTGGCCGGGGGTCTGGTTCCCCTGCTCGACGAGATTTGTGGTAGGAGGTTCATCCTTGTTCGCTATAACCTTGCCCTCGTCGTCAAGGAAAAACTCGCATTCCCCCTCGGGATCCTCCTCGGTCTCCCCCATGGTCAGCGTATAGTTGGGGATGAAAAAGACGATGCGGGGATCGATGTGTTTGTATTTCTCGATCGCTTGTCTCACCCCCACGCGGATGGCTTGCCGGTACATCCCCTCCACAACACTCGGGGACGCTTCCTTGAACTCAGCAGACTCGGCGTACTTAGGCCCCGCATCAATAACCTCCTCGTTAAGCTCCTTGATGCGGAGGTGAAGGTTGTTATTCTCCTCCTCCACCTTCTGGAGGTCCGCCTCTTTCTCCTTAGAGTATTTACGCTCTTCGGAGATCTTAGCTTTCAATTCCTTGAGCGAGGTCCTTGCCGTCGCAGCCTCCCTGGCCTCCTCCTTCGCGCGGTACTCCGCGGCCTGGGCCCTTCTCTCAGCGTCCGCCTACACCTTCTCCTTCTTAGTGCATTCCTCTGTGCTGGCCTTGAGCCTCTTGTCCATCTTGTCCATATTCTTGTGGAGAAGGGTGATGCGACTGGAATTATAATTGTCAAGAAAGTTGTGCTGTGAAAATAAGCGGCACGTTAGGAAAAAAGATGAGCAAAAAGGAAAAAAAACAAAAAGCAAAACGTGCGGGAAAGAAAAACGCTCACCATCTCTGAGTAGCGGAGGGTCTCCTCGACAAGCTCTTGGTCGGAGAGATGGTTTGCCCAACCAATCACCTTCCTGAAGTCTTCCCTCTACTAGGTGATGAGCGAGCCCCGGGACGGCCCGGGGAAATGAAACCGTTTGGCGGACAAGGCCGCCTCCCCGGGCGGTACCCCCTCGAGGTTGAAGCTCAAAGCGAGCTCCCTCTCCACTCGGCCCTACTTGTCATCCCCCTTGTGTTTTTTCTTCTCCTTCTCCCCCTTCGGAGAGTAGACTGGGTCCTTTCGTTTGGACCCGGCCTTGTCGTCGTGCCCATGAGGGGCCTTAGAAGACGTGTTCGCGACGTTCCCCTTTAGAGGGGCGGCAGCGGTCCGCCCTTCTAGGACCTTTGCGGGTTTTGGGATCTTCGAGGTCCCCGAACCCTGCTCGGAAGGGCCCGCGAGCATCAACTTCTTCATCCTCTGCGCCAAATCCTCCAAGAGAGTCACTGAAAAAGGAAAAAGTGAGGGGTTAGTAAAAGAAAAGAGGATAAGGCGACGAATAATCTAAGTTCAAGGCGCGAGGTCCGAGCAAGGCTCGGATCTTTGCAAACAATCTAATTTCAAAGCGCGAGGTCCGAGTGAGGCTCAGATCTTCGCAAACAATCTAATTTTAAAGCGCGAGGTCCGAGCGAGGCTCGGGTCTTCGCAAACAATCTAAGTTCAAAGTGCGAGGTCCGAGCGAGGCTCGGATCTTTGCAAACAATCTAAGTTCAAGGCGCGAGGTCCGAGTGAGGTTCGGCTCGGATCTTCATAAAAAATCTAATTTCAAAAATAAAAAACAAGAAAGCAAGGCGAACAAATACCCTCTACACCCTCGCGGTTCGGGAAGGGAAGACTCAGACCCGATCGCTCAAGACGTTCTTGAGCCAAGTACTGTATGTAATGTGTCGAGGCCGGCGTCACGAATTGCTTCCTGGTCTCGGCAATGTCTTGCGATTTCTTGGGCCGTTCGAAGTTGCGCGGTGCCGAGGAGAAGTTAATATACCTCCCAGTGCGGTCGCGAACCAAGAACCACTTGTCTTTCCACTCACCAACATTCGATTTAGTGGTGGTGATCTTGAGCCCTGACAAACTGAGGTTCACACGGCATGATTTCTGCTCTCGCCTCGCCAAAAGCAAACCCGTCATGGTTTCAACGTCGGGTCCATCCCTGAGTTCGTAGCTTCGGATGGTGTAAGCGCACAGATGCCTTCATGCATTGGGGAAGAGTTGCGCGGGGCAGACATTTATTGCCCATAAATACTCAACTATGTGTCGGGCAAGCGGCAGTCGGAAGCTGGCTTGAAGGTTGTGCAGATGGATGACCACACAATTGTCGTATGCTGCGGTTGAGCAACCCTCCCCCTCAGGAGAGCCAACTCAACTCCCTTAGGCCAGGGAAAGTCGGAGGCGATGTCTACAAGTAGCCCTTTGGTGAGCACGGTCGGGGCCCCCTCATCGGAATTCGTTGTTAGATGACTAGCGGGACACGAGACACGCAATCGGTGAGATACCGCAGGTAGAAGCTTGGCTGCTCGTTGGAATCCGATGACTGCATGTGGGAACTGACCGTTCTTTATTTGAAACTGAGTACGAGGCCATCTCAACTCCCGAAGATGTGCGCACGTGGGAAAAGTGCGAGGTAAAAGAAATTTCAGAAGCGTTGGGCGAAGGATCGCTGAAAGCAGGCGAAGGGGATCGTGGGTTCTGAGAATCACTAGTCTCGCTAGTCTCTGCAGTTGGGGAAGGTTCTTCGTAGTACCTCTCTAAAAGGTTGAGCGCGAGGCCTGGTGGAGGGCTCGAAGAAGTGCCTCTATGCATGAAAAACGAAGTCCATGTCACGAGAGGCGAATACCTAGAAAAGAAGAAAAATCTTATGAAAAGAGTAGACTATAAGAAAGAAAAAGCGAGGTACAGTGGCATAGGATAAGCGCGACCCTAGGGCTACTCTGACATATTAGACCACCTAGGAAGAATGTGAAGGGAAATGAACAGATTTGCAGACCAAAAAATAAATCTCAGAAGATCAAAAGGGCAAACGTCCCATCACCTAGCGGTGAGACGTTTGAACTTCCCTAAAACATCCAAAATCCGAAAAACAAGAATGGTGAACTCAACCGTCGGGCAAGCGCCGAAAAGGTTGAGCACGTCACCAGACCCGTAGCGTCCGCCCACACTCCCACCTTTTCGCCGACGCAAAGATCGGAAAAAATCACTGCCTCCGCCTAGGGCGGAAGGTGGAAAGGAAATTAAACACACTGAAAGCACATGCAAAGGCCGAAAATGGTACTTACTTGTCGAAAGTCGTTGTGGAGAGGGCTGTTGTGAGCCTTGGCCGGTGGTGACGCATGTGCTTGGTTGTCGGAAACCGAAAGGTCACAAAGAGAGAGAGCGGTTTCTTGGGGAAGAAGATCAAACGAGAAGAAAAGAAAGAGGGGAGTACATTTGGCATTTATAAAGAAAAACTTGAGCCTCTCCCTGCTTAGCGCCTTAATGGGCCTAACTCCCCCGCAACCCATCAGCAAAAAAGGGAAAACAGGCCCAGGCCCGCCAGCGCACAACAAAAAAAAGAAGAGAGAAAAGAGAGAAAAACTTCCAAAAATTGCTAAGGGTGAATGATCCCATTAGGAGGTAAAAAACCTCGGACCTTGTTAAACCAAACCCCAAATCTCGTAAAGAGAAATTCTCGTTCCATACCCCGCATCCTGCCTGTGGAAGGTTGCGGCAGGCTTCGCAAAGAGGAAGATTGAGGAATCACACATCGCGCATGTATGCCTTATAGCCCACGGGCCACGGACCACAAGCCATGGGGTTGTGATGGTGCACAAAATAACGATGTGTGAACAGTGGACACGGAACGCGAGATAAAAGAAATAAGCAAGGTCCCCGATATCTTTTCCATACCTATCCAAAAAGGCGAACTCCCTATTCACGTGAGGCCTCAAGTCGCGGAAACGAGGTCAAAACATCGCAAGTCTCTCCGATTAAGAGTCAGGCAACTCACCACAAGAAATACTGAGGACTAACCTCGCATACTCAAAACCCGCCACCCCACCCCGCTCAACCAGTCAAAACCCACCTAACTTCCGACCAATAATCGACCGCCTTCTTCTTGACCAATCAAATGGTCGAATCCCGGGCGTCCCACATCGAAAGTTAGCAAGAACAAAGCTCCACAAGCGTCTATAAATAGAAGAGAGCTTCGAAGGTTACAAGGGTCGAAAAACATCTCTAACTCAAGAACTATCTTGTTTGTTAAATATCGACATTTTGGAATCATCGTAAAGACCACATTACCATCAAGAGAAGCTCAATAAAAAAGACTTCAAGTCGCACAAAGAAATCTCAAAGACCCAAAAGGTCCCGCTAGCCTCTTTGCAAGCTACAATCCCGGCATCGTCAACAAGAACCTGGCCTCGCTAGATAGATAGCAACTCTCAAAAGCTTGTAATAGGAAAAGATCATGTTCCTAATTTGTAAGCGGTAATCTCGTTGAAACAAAGAGGTCTCGAACCTCATTAGGCAAAGACCTCGAATCTTGTAAAAGGAGATCTGGGGCATAATTTCGTTGTTGTAACCTCGTTCGGAAATCATTAATAAAAGCAAGGGTTTGTCTCATTGAAATATATAATCTCGTTTCTTGTCTTTAGCATCGGTTAATTTCGGGTTTCATCAACATCCTCTTTTCAGTGTCCCAAACATTAGACACAATAGAACAAATTAATTGAAAGATCCAACAAATAATTAAAATTGTCGATAAGAACCTCAGACCGATCCAACAATTAGATTATCTTAAAGACAACGTCAACAACAAAGAGTTTGAGACACTTGCCTTACTCTGGTAGTACATCTGGTAACCACGAAATAGAAACATATTTCATAGCTAGGACAAGGAAGAGCTAAAAGATATTGTTGGATTCTTTCGCAAACAACAACAAGATAGGAAATCCATACAAACCATAGAAGGGGATGACGACCCCTCTTGTACAAACCCTCGTGGTAGAAACAAATACCAAACAAAACAGAAATATTAAACATTAAATGGACTAGACCTCAACAAGGCTTTTGTTAAACTTAATTTCGATGGTGCAAAAAATTCCTCTAGTCCTTCTTCATTTGGTTTCATTCTCATGAACTCAAAAAGAAAAGTCATCTCGTGGGCGAATGGAAGTTGTGGAGACCAATCTGTCTTATGGCTAAGGACATTGGTCTCAGAAGTGAAATCAATGAAGCATTGCGCTTTAGTTACTCTAGGATTGAGATTGATGGTGACAACCTCAATCTCATTAATGCCATCAATGGCACTTGGAGTTGCCTGTGGGAAGTTGAGATTATCGTCGTAGATATTTTAGTCTTCCTTCAGAGGTTTGAGGTTCGTCAAATGATTTACATATTCTAGGAAATCAACCTTGCGGCAGATTTCATCACAAAGATAACACCCACGACCCAAGCAGCACTGAAAGTCTAGACGATTTCATGCTCATGGACGCTCTATGATGGGCAAAAAATCGTTGACCCGGCCCCCGTAATTCCTTATCAAAAATCAATAGTTTACTTTTCCATGTTTTGAGTAATTATGATAGGAAGAATAATGGTGATTTAAAAATTTATTAAAAAATAAATGTAATATTTTTAGTAAAATATTAGTTTATAGATTAACTTTTTAATATGAAAAATAGATCCATAAGTAGGATTGCTCATCGGTTTACAAGCAAACATAACTAAAAGTCAAACTTCGGGTTCTGGTCAAGCAGAAAACAATCCCTTTTTGAACCAATAAAAATTGAAATCATGAAAAACGAAACATAACGAGTTAAATAGAAGGCTTGGGTTTAGGATTTATTTTAGGTTCGGGATGAAGGATCAGCAGAAGGTCTCAGGTTTTTTATTTGTATTTGTGATTTGATTTAGTATGAGAAATAAACAAAAGAGGAAAGAAACGAGCATGTGATTGAAAGCATATTCACTGTTTCATTGATGGCGGCCAAACACGGATTAAATTGAAAAAAGTGCCTTTTATATGCACATGATTCTAGGGTAAATGTCAACAGATATGCACAAAATAAAATGGATCTAGGATGATGACATGTGGAAGGTAGAATGATCATTGGACATCAACAATTTGCTCAGATGATGGAGTGTAGCATAGGTTGAGTAGGCCTTCCATTACTTTGGGGTTGTTTCACTTGTGGGTAGAAAGGGGTTTTTGGGTGAAAAGTGATTTTTAGTGGGTAAAAAGTGATTTTTAGTGTCTTGAAAAACGTAAAAAGCAGAGAGAGTTGCACGGATTTCAAGAGTATCAAAAGTGATTTTTGGGTAGAAAGGGATTTTATAGAGAAAGTGAAACAAGGCCTTTATCACGAGTGAAATGAATGTCGATCTCAATGTGTTTTGTCCTTTCGTGAAAAATAGGATTTTGAGCTATTTGAATTGCAGCCATGTTGTCACAATTCAGTGTGACTGGTTTGGTGACATTAACTCCCAATTCTTGGAGCAATCTGATGAGCCAAACAAGTTCAAAAGTAGCTTGGGCCATAGCTCTATACTTTGCTCCAGATGACTTCTTGAGACTGTGCTTTGTTTATTGGATTTCCAACTAATTAGAGAGGAACCAAGAAGAATGATGAATCCTATGACAAATCTTCGAGTGATGGGGCAAGCTGCCCAATCTGAATTAGAGAAAGCAGACAAGATAGGCTGATCAAAGCCATTGAGGAGAATTCCTTGGCCTGTTGTGCCATATATGTAGCACAGTGTATGATGTAAGGCATTAAGATGAGTGGTGCGAGGTTGCTACATGAATTGACTGAGAGTCTGGACAACAAAACAAAGGTCTGGCCTGGCATGTGTTAGAAAATTCAGCTTGCCAATGAGTTGGTGATATGGTGTTAGATCAGAGAGCATGTCCCCATCTTGGTTGTTAAGTTTGAGATTAAGAGGTAATGGAGAGCAAACAAGAGAGCTGAACTGAAGCCATGAATCAGTGAGCATGTCAAGAGTGAATTTTCTCTATGTCAAGGCAATTCCTTGTTGGAGGTGACTAATTTCAAGGCCAAGGAAGTAATGGAGCAAACCAAGATCTTTTATGTTGAATGTTTCATCCAAGTATTGCTTCAAAGAATTGGTGGTGGAAGGGTTGGATCCAGTGACTAAAAGGTCATCAACATATATGACAACAATTGTGAGATCACGTTGTTCAGATTTGAGGAAGAGTGAGTAGTCATTCTTTGATTATTTGAAACCCAAAAATGAGAGTGTAGTTGTGAGCTTTGAAAACCATTGGCGTGATGCTTATTTTAAGCCATAAATGGACTTCTTTAGATGGCAAACAAGATGAGGTGCACAATTAAGGCCTTCTGGAATAGTCATAAAAACTTCTTCATTAAGGTCACCATGGAGAAAAGCGTTGTTGACGTCCATTTGGAATAATGGCCATGATTTTGCTGCAGCAAGAGAGATTATGGTTCTGATTGTGGTCATTTTCACAACAAGTGAAAAAGTTTCATGATAGTCTATCCCATGTTGTTGATTGAATCCCTTGGCAATCAACCTTGCTTTGTATCTTTCTAGGGAGCCATCAGATTTTAATTTCACCCTGAAGACCCATTTGCAACCTACTGTCCGCTTTCCTGGTGAAAGAGAAACTAAATCCCATGTGTTATTAGCTTGCAAGGCAATTAACTCTTTTGTCATAGCATTAATCCAATTGGGATCTTGTGAAGCTTGTTTGAAAGAGGTTGGTTCAGAATAAGAGATAATGTGGGCACTGAAAGCATGATGGTGATTGGGGAGTTGGGAAGGTGATATAAGGCCTGAATTCTGGAAAGATGAATGGGAAGAACAAATGCATACATAGTCTTTTAAGTATGCAGGTTGGTGTGACACTCTTGTTGTTCTTCTTAGGTGTGGTGATGGAGTAGAGTCAGGAGAGGAAGGGACGGGGGGAGTGGATAAGAAGAGCTTGGAGAGATTGGAAGTGGAGCTTCTGGTTTATAATGTATTAGGTGGTGTAGAGGATTGAAGAGGAATTGTTCTTGGAAGAAATATATCCAAGGGAATGTGAGATGGAATTGTGGACAAAACAATTTCATTTGATGAAGATGAATTGGGATTGTGATGGAATGGGAAATGTGTCTCATGGAAGACAACATCTCGAGAAAAGAGAATTTTTTGAGTGTTGAGATCCATGACTTTGTAAGCTTTCTTGGCAAAGGGGTAACCAAGGAACAAGCATGGAATAGCACGAGGTTGGAGTTTGTCGTTGTCTCTTTAGAGAGTGTTTGCAAAACACAAGAAACCAAAAGTTTTAAGATGGTGAAAATCTGGTGGTTTTTGAAACAAGAGTTTATATGGAGACTTGTTGAGAAGGGAAGGTAGGGGCTACGGTTGATTATATATGTGGCAGTTAGGAGACAACCACCCCAAAATTGAAGAGGTAAATTGGATTGAAAGCATATGCTCTTGCCACTTCAAGTAAGTTTTTGTGTTTTTGTTCAACCGTGCCATTTTGTTGTGGGGATTCAACACAAGTTGTTTGATGAATAATTCCTTCTTTGGCATAAAAGGATTTGGCATGAGGATCAGAAAACTCAGGGGCATTATCTGATCGGATGGCTTTAATGGATGATTGGAATTGGTTTTTGATCATGGAATCAAAATTGATAAGGATGGATAAGGCATTATTTTTGTTGGTCATTAGAAAAATCCATGTGGCTTTGTTGAAATCATCAACCAAAGTTAGAAAAAATCTATAACCATCATATGTTCTTTGCTTATAGGGTCCCCAAGTAGACAAAGTTTTTTCGGTGTTGTTTAGCTTTTGGGTAAACCTGACATATGTAATCAGCATGATTGGATATATGTAAATCAGAAACATACTTAAGTTGATCAAAAGGAATATGTCCAAGTAGAAGATTGAGAAGATGAGCTGTTGTGTTTGGCTTCTAACGAAAGAGTAGTTGTCTTGTCTATGATGTAGAGGTTGTTGGATTCATGGCCTATCAGAATAGGCTTCTTTATCAAAGGGCCCTGAAGTAGACAAACTTTAGGAGTAAATATGATGTTAGATTGAAGGTCTTTAGTTAATTTATTGACAGAAAGGAGATTAAAATGGAAATCTGGAACATGTAAGACTTGGTGAAGAGTTATGTGAGATGACAGTCTAACAATGCCAATGTGAAGGATTTGAACAGTTTTAGCATTAGGTAAGGTGATAGAAATGGGTTTGGATGGGGTTTGATAAGTGTCATAATAATGTAAGTGTGGGGTTATGTGGTTAGAAGCTCCACTATCTAGTACCCAATTTGAATCAAGGCTAGGAGAAAAGAGACAAAAACCATTACCTGCTTAAAAAGCAACATGAGAAGAGGATTCACTTTCACTTTGATGCTTGCTGAGAAGACATATTGTTGTTGTGTCAACTGTGAATTGCTTGAAGCTTGAGCAACTATTCTGTTTCCCTTGCCAGGTGGATATCCCACAATCTTCCGGCATTTGTCCATAGTGTGACTAGAAATTTTGCAATTCTCACAAAAATTAGGTGAGTCAACTGGTCTTCTAGAAGGGTAGTTGTGCAACTTCCAACATTTGTCAACCACATGCCCCTTAACTTTGCAGTGGTCACAAAATGGCACATTTCCTGAATTTTGACTCTGATTGTTCTCGGCTGAGTTTTTGTTGGGTGGATAACCATGCAATTTCCAGCACTTGTCCATGGTATGCCCACCTACTTTGCAATGGTCACAAAAATTTGATGACCTCTGTCCATTTCCTGCACTATTTTTCTGTCCATTCCTCTGTGTAGCCAGTGCCATAGCATATGTGTCCTATTTTGCTGAAGCATTCAAATCCCTTTGTTCCTCCTCTTGTAAGATCAATTGATAAACTTCACTCAGATTAAGCGGAGGGCTAAACATCAATATATTGCCTCGAACTGTGTTGTATGACTCATTGAGATCCATTAAAAATTGTATGACTTGTTGGTCTTGCATGATTCTGTTGACAACCACACTTGATCCACAATCACAAACGCAATCCTCTAGCAAATTCATGTATTCGACCCATAATTTTTTGATTTTTGTAAAATAGGATGATACAGTAGAGTTTCCTTGTGTGATTGAGCTTAGTTCCCTTTGAACTTGAAATATTCTTGTTCTATTAGCCTTCCAAACCTAGATCCAAGTTCTCTCCAAATCTGACTAGCACTTTTACAAAACAATATCGACTCAGCAATTTCTTTCTAAAACGAGTGAAGTAACCAAGAGATTACCATATTATTGCAGCGTTCCCATTGAGCAAAGCGAGAATATGTTGGTTGTGGTCTTGCACAGCTACCAATGACTAGCCCTAACTTGTTCTTGGCCATGAGTGATAGTTCGACAGACCTCTTCCACTAGTTGTATTTCCTATCATTGAGCAGGCTTGTCGAGAGTATATAATTTGGATGGTCGGAATGATGTAAGAACAACTCATTCAAGACTCCATTGGTTTCAATTTCTCCTGGACTCGTCATGATTCTCTTCTATTTAAAATCGTAGCTCTGATACCATCTTAGGTTTTGTATTTGTATTTGTGATTTGATTTAGTATGAGAAATATACAAAAGAGGAAAGAAACGAGCAGGTGAATGAAAGTATATTCATTGTTTCATTGATGGAAGCCAAGAACAGATTACATTGAAAAAGTGCCTTTTATATGCGCATGATTCTAGGGTAAATGTCAACAGATATGCACAAAATAAAATGGCTCTAGGATGATGACACGTGGAAGGTAGAATGATCATTGGATTAACACTCTTTCTCCAACAGAAGGCTTATACACCTTTATATAAAAAGTTTGATTCAGACTAAACCGGAAGTTGAATTTTAAAAAAAATACTCAAAAAAAATCTAATAAACATGGTTCGACTTTGATTTAGTTCGGTCCTAACTTGCCCGTGAACAACCCTACCTAAGAGGTGAAAGTTACTTAAGTTTTGCAATGATCTAAGTGAAACCCTATAGTCCAAATAATATAACATAAAATGACCTTATCAGGGAATTGTATTTGAAATTAAAGAAACACAAATAGTAATATATCGTTCAACATTGCAACACAATGATCTTAGCTGTAATAATACCAATTGTATTAGAAGATGTTGTGGACATGTGGATATTGATAATTCTCCCTACAATAACAGTTTTTAAAAGGTTAACTGTTATTTTTTCTAGCGATTTTGGAGTTGATGATCTATTTTTTTTAATTCACATATTGCATCTCTTTTTCCAAAAATTTTAGATACTATTTTCCTAGTCTCATGATTTTCACTCATTTCGGTTTCAAATTTTAAGAAACATGTCCATCGTAACACAATAAAGTATGGTCTTCATTCGGATACGTAGTAGTATACCCGATCAAAAAAATAGATTTCAACATAATTGAATTTGACCTTTTATTTGATTGGTAGTTGGTACAATTTTTTTTGATAACGTAAGGTTTAGGAGACCCTCTAAGGAGGGCGTCTTAGAGCATCCTTGCGGATGAGAACTTGAAGTTCTAAGTTATCCAAAAGGAGGTTTGTGTTGAGAGGGTATTCTTGACAACAAATAAATTTATAAGTCAAGACCCCGCTGAGTATAGCGAAGTCAGGATCGTTCCACGGGAAGCACGGTTGTTTGTCTATCAACTACTAAAAACAAAGCAAAGCAAAACAACACACAAACACCTACGACCAACCTCGTTAACGACTTTGTCAAGGTCGTTAACGAACATGGATGACTCTACGAAAACACACACTAACGACCTTAACACAGGTTCGGTACCGAGGCAAGTAACTCGATAACGAATGTAACGAATGCAAACTCAAATAAGAATAAAAAACTAGGACAAATGTTACCACAACATAGCTATACATAAAAACTCATAAGAAGATAAAGATCATGCCTTTAAATAGATAAATTCATCAACTTTCGCTGACTAGCAAGCAAATCAATTAATTCACTCAATCACTTGTTTTGGATCCAAAGCTCGAAACTTTCGTAATCGAACAATATCAACCTTCAAGTTAACAACTTTCTCTTTCGATCAAATTGGAAACTCAAATTACTTCGACTATCGTCTAAGCATAAGCAAAACAAGCAATCTAAAATAGATAAAGGGCATTCAAAACATCAACTCATTCACCAAACATGCATAACTATGTCGGGTTTCAACCCCAACCCTAGATAAGAAAACTACTCACTACTCATATTAATAAAGCAAACAACTTCAACAAAAGAAAACATTGAAAACAAAACAAACTTACTTCAAATTAATAATAAATATATTGTCTTACAAACTTCAGAAGAAACCGAAAACAAAACAACACCGAATAGAAAAACCTAATTAACGACCCAAGCTTCTCTCTCTCGATCGATCTCGGTTCGCTACTTCTCCCACTCGACCTTGTCAACTTCGGCTCTCCTAGAAGAAATAAAATCGTCCTCCCCTCCCTAGGCTAGAAAGAAGGGTATTTATACTAATAAAGCTATCTATTAAAACCTCTAAAAGATAGAAACTAACTCTAAAAAGATAACAAGATATAAGATATAACAACCCTAAAAATAATTAAAAACCCTAAAAATACTTAATATCCTATCGACACGGAGTCATCATCAACGACTTCCGCACAGGGTCGGTAGGAATCACAAAATCCATCCAAAAATTCTATCTTTATGCCTCATCAACCATCCTTCACAACCTCGTTAACGAGCCTGGGATTTGGCTTCTTCAACTCTTCTTCACTTGACAGCTTAGACTTCAACCTCTTTATCTTCATATTCTTCCGACTTCCACCATAGCACTCCAATTCAGCTCAAAAAGCGCTCTTTTCCTGCTCAAAACCTACAAAAAAACACAAAACGGAGTAGCTTCCATACTTTTCACAAAATATGCAAACTTATCCAAAAACACACCAAACTAACTCTAAAAACTACTAAAACTAAACCTAAACAAACTAAGAAACAAACCAAAAACTAGACTAAAAACATGAATATCAGTTTGTAGGGATGTTGTGGCCCAGCTTAGCAATATTATCGACCACAGCATTGCACACCCTACCCACATAACAGATTTTGACAATCTCAAAATGTTTGAGTGAGACCATCATATCTGATATCAACATCTCAATTTCCCACAGACAATGTCCGATATTGTTAATGGCATTTATGACTATGAGATTATCTCCTTCAATTTCAAGTTTTGTAATTCCCATTCTCTTAGCTTCCTTGATTCCTTCTTTAAGTGCAAGGGTTCTGCCTTTAAAATTGAGATATCTCCCTGTTTCTTGGTTCCTATTCCGATTACTTGTGCTTCATGATCTCGGATAAAAAAATCCCGAAGTTGCTTGGTTGGAGTTAAGTTTGGATCCATCGAAGTTTATTTTGACTAGATTGTGAAGGGGTTTCTTCCATGTTTCCGTTCTCTTCTTTCTTTTGTGTCCATTTTGGGATCGTTGTTGAACTTTTTCTTCATCTTCTTCCCACATCTTTGATCGTTTCCATTGATTAATTTAGTTTTTTGTGTATTGTTCAAGATTCTGGATAAAGTCATTGGAGGTTTGCTAAAAGACTAATTTGTTTCTCTGTTACCAGATACACCACCAACACACTGCCAATTATGCAAATTCAGAATTCCCCAGGCTTTGGCATAACTCATTAAGAATGGTACTTTTTTATTTATTTCTTATGCCATAGTTTTTTATGATGCTTTCTGTTTTTGTGTTAATGTTGCTCAACAACTTTCTCGTATGAGGACATTCTACGAAGAGGTGCCATGTATCTTCATGAGTACAGTTACACATTAAGCATCCTAGAGGGATAGATATGTGCTTTTCCATTAGTCTTGCTTTGGTAGGTAGTCCATTGCAAGCGATTTTCCATAGAAAGTGCTTAACTTTAGGGTATGTATCTAGTTTCCATATCCAATTATTTGAGTGCGGTGTTTTTTGGTTCACTCTCGTTATTAGTTCTATTGCAGAGGCCGTCGAAAACCATCCATTTTTACTAGGGGCCCAGTATAGCCGATCCCGAATCCAATTTTCAGGGATTGGGATCATCATGATTTGGTTAACTAGGTTAGTCGGAAGCAATCGTCTTAGGACATCTTGACGCCACGTTCTATTTTTTGTTATGAACTCTTCCACTAAATTTTCTCCATTTATCGCTTCAATGTTAAGTGCAAATTTGTCCAACGTATCTTGAAATACCCAGTTGTTTGTCCAGAATTTATAGTTCTACCGTCCCCTACTTGCCAGATAAGGCCTTTTTTAAACTCTTCCCGTAAATTCATCAGTTTTGTCCATTGCCACGAGGTGCTAGTCTGTTTTTTATACGATAAAATTGAAGTACACTTAAGGTATTTTTCGTTCATGAGCTTAACCCAAATGTTTTCCGGTTCCGCTAGTAGTTTTCAAAGAAGTTTCATTTGCACGGCTTTGTTCATATGTTTAGTTTTCCTAATTCCAAGTCCGCCATAAGTTTTAGGTTTACATATTCTATCCAGCCAATGAGCGGTTTGTGGTGAATGTCCTTTTTCTAAAGAAAATTTCTACTGATTTGGTCCAATTCCTTGTGTACATGGTTTGGTAACATGAAACTTTGCATTAGATAGTTAGGTTTCGTAACGAGGTTGGATCTTATAAGGACCGATCTTCCTTCTTGTGATAGTGCATTAGCTCTCCATTTAGAGAGTTGCGCCCTAGATTTTCCAATTGTGTCTTTGAAGGTATCTCGATTGACTCGACCATTGACTATTGGACATCCAAGGTAGGATTCCAGATTGATCATTGACATTATCCCAAGAGTATGTTGAATTTTGTTTTTTTGTTGGTTGTCCACATTTCTTGACGTTTGGAAGGCCGATTAATGGTAATTGACTCTTTGGCCTGAAATTGCACAATATTCCTCAATGATCTTTTTTGTTCTTGCACATGATACTTGGTTTGCTCTAGAGAAAATAATGATGTCGTCCGCGAAGGCGAGAAATGGGATTTTTGTTTCGGCCCGGGTAAGTGGGAAACCAACAGTGTTTTTCTCAATATTGCTCGATTCTTGTAGTTTCCTAGCTAGTATTTCAGTAGCAAGAATAAATAGGAAAGGGATAGCGGGTCTCCTTGTCTCAAACCCCGTTCCGAGAGGAATATTTCAATAGGGCTATTGTTAACTAGGACTGAAAACGACACTGTTTGTACGCATTGCATTATCCAACCTATAAATATGTTGTTGAATCCGAATTTTTCAAGTATTTCAAAGGTGAAATCCCAGTCTAACCTATCATAGGCTTTTTCCATATCTAGTTTTATCACTACCCAACCATCTTTGCCCTTTCTAATTTTAAATGAGTGGAAGATTTCGTGGGCAATCAATACATTATCCTGAATTGCCCGTTTAGCAACAAAGGCCTCTTGCATCGGATGTATTAATTTGGGCATTATCTGTTTAAGTCTTTACGTTATTATTTTCGTAATAATTTTGTAAATGGTTGAGCATAGGCTAATTGGACGGTAGTGATTGGTGGCAGTAGGGTTATCTTTCTTCGGTATTAAATTTATGAATGTATGGTTAATTTGCTTGAGGATTTTCCCCGAATGGAAGAAACTTTTAACATCTTTTATTACATCCGGTCCTACAATATCCCATTATTTTTTGTAGAAGCCTGTCGACATGCCATCAGGTCCTGGAGACTTATTGGAATTTATTTGCATTAAAGCCTGTCGTACTTCTTCATTCGATACTGGTCTTGTGAGATTAATATTGTCTTCGTCTGTTATCTCTTTGTTGATTAATTTGGAATATTGTCTTAATATGTCACGATTATTTTGTTCTTTTTTGTATCGTGCTTTGAATTCCTTTCTGATCTCCTCTCTGATGTTTTCCTCTCCTATGATTTGTGTTCCTTCTATCGATGTGATTTCTTTAATTATTTTCCTATTACGTCTTCCACTTGCAACTTTATGGAAATATCCTACATTGTAGTCTACTAGTTTAATGTGTTTTGTTTTTGCTCTTTGTTTCCAATATGTTTTGTGAAAGGTTAATATTTTTTTTTTATTTAAGATACGTAATTGCCTTTTGATGATTGTTTCCTCAAGAGAGAGCAGGATTTTCTGCTGTAATTCTAATAGTTCTTTGTCAATTTGTTTAAGTTGTTCAAAAGTATTATTGAAAGTTTTTTTGTTCCATTGCTTCACTTGAGTTTTCAATAGTTGAGTTTTCTTAACTAACTTGAACATGTTAGAGCCAACTATAGAGGCCCTCCATGCTTGTCGAACTATATTTCTAAAGTCTTTTCTTTGCATCCACATTTTTTCATATTTAAAAGGTTGAGCTTTAGTGATTGCACCATTACTAAGATCAACTGCCATCTTGCTATGGTCTGAAGAGGAGAAGGCATAATTTTTTGTTGCTATACCAAAAAACCATTGAAGGACTTGGGAGCAAACCAAGGTTCTATCTAGTTTCTCATATATATTATCGATTCCAGTCTTGTTTTTCCTCCAGGTAAATTTGCTGCCAATTACTGGGATATCGAATAGACTACAATTGTCCTTGAAGTTCAATAATCTTTCAAATCTGTTATGGTCTAGATCAACTCCTCCCTTTTTCTCGTTAGGTTCTTGAATTTCATTAAGGTCCCCCATAATAATAATGGGAAGGTTTGTTTGATGTATTGATTGAATTAATTGTTGCCAAAAGTTATCTTTTTCATTTTCTTTTGGTGGTGCATAAACTAAAAAGATAGCTAGGGTGTATTTTGTTACCAAATTAGTATATTTTAGTGCCACATAACGGGGTTCTTGAAGAATTACTTCAATCCTTTCATTAGTGAACTGATGTTCTTTCCAAAGAACGCAAATGCCACCTGCTCTGCCATTAGCAGGAGACCAAACTATGTTGTCAAACCCTACTCTACGCCAAATTTGATCAGAGGGCATTTGATCAGTTTTAGTTTCTACTATAACCATAATTTAAATATTCTCTATTGTACAAAACGAATCAATTTCGGGCCAGAACGACTTACGTTCTATACCCATATTGTTCCAAATGCTCACTTTCATTTTAACCTAAAATTGTAAAGATTGGGCTGTTCAAAAAAGCCCCAATCTAATTCCAGATATATGCTCTTAATTAATCCATCTAGTCGTATTTTATCCATGCCTTCAATCTTGAGCGGAGGCTTAAACACTTTTTTAATACACCCATTAAACAAATAACATTGCCATAAAAGACGAGTACAACCTATGTTGGATCTTTTTGTTTCATTTTCTCCACTTAGAGTGGCATGAGGTCCATATCCAGCTTTTCTTTGGTCAGTTTTATCCACGCCTTTCCACATTCTTAGTTGGAGTACCTTAGCATGACTGGGTAAGCTCCTTTTTATTTCATGTATGTTGGTGTTGTGATCCTCAGAATCCATTTGTTAGCAGTGCTTGCAAACACTTGCCATCTTGATAGTTTGCCTGCAATTCAGACGCAATAGCAGATCAAGAGTAGTATGGTTTCTTTTTCTAAGTCCAATAAAATTATTCATAAGACTAGAACTACTAGGAGTATCCAAGTCTGAATTCATGTGTGTTTTAATGTCATAGTACCCCTTAAACACCCAATTTTCAACAGTATTCTTATTATTGTTCTTACTTTGTAAATCACATTGTTTAAGATTAGCTAACTTTTTCTTAATCCTGAAGTGATAGGTTAGAAAGCAGTGAGACATAAAACTTTCCATTTTCCAATTCCCACATGGAAAATTCCAAATTCTCAGCCAGTCATCATCAGTTTCAGCCACTAAATGTCCACAAGGTTCAGAAAACAACCAGCTGTCAAACAAATTTGTCGGGTAAGCCGCCTTGAACAACGTAATTTCTCTATTTTCTTTATCTTCCCTAGTATACCAAACGAACAACTAAAGAATTTGTTCATATGAACACCACTACTTATGGTTTCCTCAACCATAGTGAGTTTAGGTTCATTATGTTCATGAGGGTTCAAGTACAACAATTGTTCAATAGAGGTTTCTTTCTTGGCGCATCTTGCAAACTGGATCAACCACATAATTAGTTGTTTATAACATTTACTATATAAGAGATTGAAAGAAAACAACTTGAGACCCCAACAGGGAGCATACCAATTGTAAGACGTGATTAACCCCATAGTGATAGCAAGTAAAAACATAATATAGCATTCAGTTTCACACAATAGCCTCATGGATTTTAGAACCGCCAACTCATAATCCTCATCATACATTTCAACATACTTCAAGAAATGTCTAGATATTGTAATGCTATCTAATCCGGAAACAACAACATTCCAAAGGAAAAAAGTAATCCTGGACAAAGGTTGGTTCAAATTAGCACCACTACTATTGGTTTCCTCAACCATAGTGTGCTTTAGTTCAATTTTTTTAGGGGATATTGTTCTATAAATTTGCTCATTAAGAGATTTTTCAAGAAAAGATTTCTCCAAGATGGGAATCCAGACGAGATTCCCATAGCCAACATGAATAAAGAGTTCAGCTAACATAAAATTTCCATACATGCGTGTTTCTATAGAAATAACAAGATGAGACAAGCACACAATCTTCCCCCAAAGACTCAGATTATAGCCAGAAATTCAAATCACTACCAATAGTTCAAGGTAAACAAGATTCATATTCAAGAGAAAGGAAGGAAAGCACTTAATTTGTAGAGTCACCTGCTCCCTTGGAGAATATCCATCGAAGGAGACACTGCCGCCGCCGCCGCTCCCGGCATCAACTTGGCATGCCGAGCTCGAGCGAGAAGCCCGCGTACCAAAACACCGCATATTGGCCCCAACACCTCCTTGTCGCCAAATTCTTTGCCTCCCCTTGATTATTAGGTTTAAATTTCGATCCCATCTAGCCCTTTGGAGCAACAACTCTTGATTTGTGCAATCGCGCCATCTAGGTTTCGGATTTTGACGAACGCTTCTTAATTTGGGGACAGGGGCGAACCAAAACGGCCCACTGATTGTTCGGGATAGTCTTCCATGAAAGAATTGGGGATGGATTATGACTATAATTGCAAGGACGAGGGGGAAATTGCTAGATCTAGGGTTTTTTATCGAGAACTTTTGTTTCAATGGGGAAAGGGGCAAGGAGAAGGGGAGCGTTTTTCGGGAGTCTCTATTATTTGTTTTTTTATGAATATAATAAAATAGTTGGTACAATTGATTCTTATGTTGGATGCGCTTTGTTGAGAAATGACTTGCGATTGTATTGATTTTTCTTTTCCATCATATTATTTGTTCTGAAAGGTGCCTTAGCCACCTCTTTTGGATTGCAATGTCGTAAAAGGTATGTGGATTCCTATGAACCTTTCCCTTATTTGTGTCTGAATTATTCGACGAGCATGTTATCTAACGGGTGGTCTAATGTTGGCGTGGAGTAATCAGTCATCTTCTCTGTGGCTCTTTGGTGGTGTTAGAGGTGGCGGAACGAAAAGGTATTTAACAACTAAGTCCGTATAATTGATGGTGCCCATTTTGTGAATGAAAGAGGTTAAATTTAGGGACATGCGGGCTTGGTCCAATCGCAACATCATGCAGGTTAACACGTTGAAAGACGAACGCTTCATTGCTTGGGCTAAACTGTCCCATGGGTGGTCTAAGGTGAACATCAAATGCTTGAGGAACGTAGACGGTTGTACTTCGACGTCTAGTGTGGTTAGAGGCTCGGATGGAAGAGGCTCGGATGGAAGATGGTTTTACAAGTTTGTGCATAATATTGGTTCGTGTTTGGTGCCCAAGGCCGAACTTAGGGGAATTTTGAGCGGCCTCAAGTCATCTTTGAGCCCGCCTCTTAATTAGTTGTGGATTTGATGTGTGTTGTCATTCTTCCTTGTTATCCTCTTTTCAGCCTAGTCTCAGTGTGTTTTAGGGAAGTGAATTGTGTCGTTGACTCCCTTGCTAATCTTGCATTTTTCTTTTCTGTCGGTCTTCATTCTTGGCAGACCCACTTGTAGGTATTGTGCCCTTTATTTCTACTGATGTTAAAGGTGAGACTATATCCCATTTGATAAACACCTCTCTTTTGCATAGAAAACAACTTTTCATCCTAAAACTACTTTTAATACTCTTAAAATACGCGCATCTCTCTTTATTTTTTAAGTTTTTTAAAATATAAAAAATAACTTTTCACCTAAAAATCACTATCAACCAACAAATTCAAGAAGTTTGAATTGGAAGAACGCAATCTCTCCTTTGCAGCCTGTTTACTTTCCGGTTTTCAAATACATCTAGCTTTGCTTTACTTGTTAGTTGAAAGTACTTTTTAAGTGAAAAGTTATTTTGTGTGTCTTAAAAAACGTAAAAACTACTTCATCTGTCCCTAATTGTTCTTCCCATTTCTCATTTTGCACAAGATTTAAGAAAAGAAGATTTTGATGGTTTGATGAGAGAGAGAAATATTGAAAAGTGGGAGGAAAGTACTTCGATTCAAATTAAGTGTCATTTTAGCACTTTAAGTTTGATGCAGATTATGTGTCATTTTAGGTTTTTTAGGCAATTGAGTAGAAGTGAGTTATGAAAATTGTTATTGAAATGTGTTTTTATTGATTAATGTTATTCATTCATTGGTTAAAAAGGGTGATGAGTGGTAAATTGTATAAAAAAATTATATTTTTGAGTTTAGTTAATATTTTTCTTAAATCTTGTGTTGGAAACTAAAATGACACTTATTTTGGATCGGAAGGAGTACTAAAAGAGGTAGGATTTGAGGTAATTTTGAGGATTTAATAAGTACTTATAATTTTGTAATTTGCACACCATCCAAAATGGAAAAGTTTTGGAAATACTAAGAACAAATTGGATTCAAAAAGGAAAATGGGAAGAATAATTAAGGATGGAGTAAGTAGTACTTTTTAAAAATGTTTTATGTTTCTTAAAAATAAAAATAAATTAAATAAAAACACGAATTTTTTAAAATATTAAAAGTAATTTTTTTTTATCTCAGAAACAAGGCTAACGCCTTTGCGAGGTATTATTATTAAGAGAAATCAAATGCCCATTAAGGCTACATAATCGTCCATAATAAGGTCCATAATTTGAGTAGGAGGACTAGAAAACGTTGAAAAAACTGAACTAGAAATGACAGCAAGATTTGCAACCCCATCAGCAACACGATTAAGAGAGCGCCTCACATGATTAAATTTAACTTCCCATGAGTTGGACTGCAGCAGCCGCAGACATTGCCGAAGAAGGGAGCTATCCGGATGAGTCAGGGCATAGATTCACTCAAAAGGCGTACAGCAACAGCCGAGTCTGATTCAATTATGAGCTTCGTGTAACCTCGCTCGTTAGCAACCTGCAGGCCTTGTAAAATGAATTTAAAAAAATAAAATAAATAAAGATAAAAGTAAGGGTAAATTTCATAAAACCACCCGTAAATTATACCCTTTTACATTAAACCACCCGGAAATTTTAAAATATCATTAAACCACCCGTAAAATAAAATAGTTATCAATACAACACCCCTCCCTAGTTTTCCGTCCATCTTCCGTTAAAAGATAGAGTAAATTACTTAACTATCCTTGTAAAAGTAAACATCCTCTTTATGAATCTATGATATGACCCTATCCCCCCTCTCTCTCCTTTCTATGCATCTTATCTTCATCTTCTTCATTTTTGATTTTTTTTACCGTATTTCTTCTTCTAAAATTCATTTCTAGAATTTCACTTCCATATATTTATTGAAGCGTAAGGGAATACAATAAGAGATAAAGAAGATTGGGGGTTGTAGACTTCTAGACATAGAGTTCATTTGTGGACAAACTAGCTAAAAGAAGATAATACACAAGAGAGAGAATTTGGGGTTAGAAGATGTTAATTAGGCCGTTGTTCTTCATTTTAGATATAGGGCTTATCATGGTCTCACTTGTAAGTTGTAAATCACAAAATTGGGGATTTAGGGTTTTATTAAAATAGAGAGATTTAACGGGGTCTAATTGAATAAGCGAACTAGAACAAAACAATTTGGGTGAGGATAAAATGTCTGGCACAATTCGAGCGAGGATTTTGGGTTGTTAATGTTTATAAATAATGCAGTTTGATGTACCTATTTTAAGGAATGAAACTTCCTTATGTGAAGGTAATAGGAGGTTCTATGGAAGAGTGGGTAGTCAAGGCTGAAGAAGCTCAGAGGCAAAATTTGGTGAAGGGCCATTAATTAGTTTCACATGCCAAAGCCTGCAAATCGAGGTATTGAGTGGGGATGGCAGACAAGAACTTCAGGCTTTTTCTATACAGGAAAGGAAATAGATGAAGAAGACATGAGAATTGGGGATTCATTTCATTAAAGTCTGATAAAGATACTAATGTAACGGGAGATGGACGGAAGTTGAAAATGGGTGGTATATTGATAACTATTGTTTTTTACAGGTGGTTTGATGTTATTTTGTTTTTTAAGGGTGGTTTAATGCAAAAGGGTATAATTTATGGGTGGTTTTATGAAATTTACCCTAAAAGTAATGTTTGGTACTTTTTCCCCAACAAAGATATAAATAAAATAAAATAAAGATAAAAATGTTTTCGGGCCTGGCTCGGACCCGGTGTGATCCGTACGAACGCTTCGCCATCGCAAGCCCTTGCTAGTTGCTTCCTCTGAATCTTCAGCGAATCTATTTTGGAGGTTGGACTCGACTTTTCCACATTCAATTAGCCGACGTTGCAACTTGCAAATTCGTTCCTTTCGACCCCTGTTGACAAATCCAGGGAATTTGTGTTGTATTCCCATATCTCAATTTCTCAGAATTGTCTCAGGTCAGCTTCAGTTTTGCGAAATCTTCCGCATTTCAATTTGGTTTCGGTTTCAATTTGGAGGATTTTCAATTATACGTTTGGCAAAAAATCTAGTTATCAGCTACAGATCTTGTTATTTGGGTTTTCAAATCAGTTGTTGTATTTGCTTGGCGGGTTATCATTATTGGGAATTGTTGCCCCTTTTATTTCAGGGTTGAATGAAATCCACAGGAGCCATGAACTTTGTTAAGCGCAAGATCTATCTTTACAACGTCACTTTTGGACTCTACATGCTTGATTGGTGGGAGCGTTACCTATTCAGTATCCTTGACTTCTTTTTTTTATTGTGAAAGTTGTTCAAGTTGATTGATAAGATTATGATTACCTCATTTATCCTGTGAACTTGCAATAAGAATTGCATGAATGAACTATTTTGCCCTAATTGTGATGTTACTGAATAATATGGGTATTGTTTCAATCGGCTTTGGTGATTTTGCCATCTAGAATTCCTTTAACTTTTGCAGATACTCTCATCCTTGTGCTGATGTGGTTCATTGTCTATAACACTTCAAAACAAGTGACTGAATTCGGCAAGAGGTAACACTGATAAGCTTCTCCCCTATCTCATACAGTAATTCATGCTGCTTGATCAAGTGAATGCTTGAGTATATGATGTCAAATTGTCAATTGACTGAATTGTCAAGTGTTGTTGCTTGCTTGCTTCCTTCCTTATCTTCCTTTTCCTTTGATGGTTGCTGAGTAATTTTTAATGGTTCAAAGTTCTTGATAGAATACACCCTTGAATGTCATATTATAAAGTGTTGAGTCATTCCAGTGTCAATCACTATAGATTAAAGTAGATGATGTAATCACTAATCACTTGCATATTATCCTCAGCTACACTTTTGTATTTGTATTTGAGAAGAATTGAATGTTATAAGTTTAACTTGTCAGTTGTCACTCTTAAGTTTCCAAGGAAAAATTAATTATAGAGTGTTAACTGAAATATTAAGGTTGCTGCATTAGCCCTCGATACAGGCCCTGGTCCTATTATTTTTAAGAACTATGGTGATGTAATGGGAGCTTAAAATGATTGGGTGTTGCAAAATATAAAAGTTTCCCTATTATCCTTGCATAATGGCATGGAGATAGTTATCATTTACATGTCTCAATGATGAATTTTAAGTAGCTGTGTGGGCTTTAGTGCACTTACAGTTCAATAGGGTGATGTTTCTTTCAAATACATGTTATCTTTTAAGGCTAAAGAACCTTTATTTTGTTGCTATAAGATGGGGTGGATGCATAAAACTTAGCAAGAGCCTAGAAACAGGAGTAAATGCTTGTATCTGGTTTTTTTTCCGTTTGTGTTTTCTACACACGTACATAAAATACAAAAATGTTGGACAAAAGCAATTTTGCATTAGCAATGCTGTCTAATTGAGACATGTATCGGTTTATTGACTCCCAAAATAAAAGTAATACAGTGCTTGTGGCATTTGAGAGTTGAGAGGTAACTGATAGTCAGATACTGTAGCCTAGTGGTGAAGCCAGAGAATTTTTGAAGGGGGTCATAATATTTTTTGAAGGGGTGACAGGTGGTAGGTTATGGCTGGCAGAAGCACGTGTGTTTACTAAAATGTTGAATTATGGAGTAGAAACTCAATCTTCTGTTCTTGGTGGGAGGAGTAACAAATCAACTTCATTTGTTGCTAATTTATATAATTTGTTAAACAGAATTACAGAAACACAACTACAAAGTTCTCTTGGATTTCCTCGTACAAAAGACAAAATGAATCTACAATCCTTTTTTTGGGGCATCTAACACAGTTCAGAATCGATTATGGGAATGATAGTCTGATATAGGAATGTGATATATAACAAACAAGAACACATAACAACAACAAAGTGTAGGAGAAATGATTTATTTACATCTGCCCCTGTTGTAGTTTGTCTGGGGATAAGGTTTTTCTTTGAAGGTGAGCTGTCCTTATCTCATGGCTATACTTCAAAACTTGGTTATAATAATCCAAACAAACTTTGTTTCTGAAAAGACACTATACAAAATGATCATTCAGTAGAAGTAGAACAATTACATCAGCCCGGCCATTTTGGAAGAAAGAGTGAATGTCCCTTCTAACTTGCTTTTTTCATTCATGATTTAACAAGCGAATTGAAGCCAGACCAAGTTCATAAAAAATAAATACAATATCCTTCTACCTAGCAGAAGCTGTAGTTAAGATAATATTTCCTTTTCTTACTGGAACCTTTGTTTGGATGTATCCATTTACTGGCTGATTGCCTTCATGT
This sequence comes from Fallopia convolvulus, assembly GCA_964016875.1. Taxonomy (NCBI): domain Eukaryota; kingdom Viridiplantae; phylum Streptophyta; class Magnoliopsida; order Caryophyllales; family Polygonaceae; genus Fallopia; species Fallopia convolvulus. The sequence goes on from OZ024722.1 coordinate 54,854,958, forward strand.
ATATGACCTGAAATAGCATTTCTTTTTACTTCATCTTACATCTATCATGAAGCCATGCCCGTGGAAGGTGTATGTTTGTGTTGCTTGTTTCAGTTTTTAGGATTGTCGTTATAATCTTTTTTGGCTCCATTGATAAAAACATCCTGTGTCTTCAATTACCTCAGATACCTCTGGTGAAGCCCATGCATCTGGAGATAGCCAAAATGATGGGAAAGTGATTAGGGATCAAGGCCACCTGAAAAAATAGTGGAGTATGCTTTGAATTTTGGTTTGTATTGGGCAAGTTACTGTTTAACCTGTGTAGAATCATTAAAAATAGTGGAATATGCTTTGAATTTTGGTTTGTCTTTGAATTTCATGTTGCCTGGTTGGGAAGAACTTGTGTAGTTACAAAACTGATCTCTCCCGGACTGGGGAGTTTCTCCCCTTACTGTTTGACCATGAACTATAATGACTATATCAAAAGTTGTAATTCTAAATTTCTAATCCCATTTCATCATTCATTTTTGCTTCTTTATTGTACAATTTATAATTAGATTTGAATAAGGGACCAAATTTTAACCTGAAATTATTATGCTTTAAGAATTGAGGTCAGCTTGACTAAAGGGGTGACATAAAAACCCTGACCGAGTGCTGAGTAAGATTTTATCCCCATATGGTCATTTTCACAATTCCCTCATTGAACACAAGCAAGGCTCATAGCTCTTCTAGTTTTTTGCTAATTAGAGAATTGTAAAATCTCTGAACTCAATTGCACAACTGCAAAAATGTGAAATCTGCAGCAAATGCAGGCCCTGAAATTACTATGCTTTGAGGAGTTTCCCATTCTCTTATGTTACTCTGTTCATATCTTTATTTTGGGAACAAAAAATCATGTTATACCAGAAAAGGAAAGCTTTTACCCTCTAACCTAGGTAAAAATGACAGGGTAAAATTGAAGGTGAGATCTGAATTCTCCCTCTCTAGTAATGAACATTTGAGTTTTAGACTTTGAAGGTTGGGTAAGAAGATATAATTCTTCAAGAGGCGTGCGCAACCACTACTGGGCCCTACCATGGGCCTCGAGGGATGAGTTTCGAAATGGGCCCAATGGGCCCTGGTATAATTTCAAATGGGTTTTTGAGTATATAGCAACAGTTTATTATCACATGTACTGGGCCCATTAGTGGGGTTCCACACATGGGATGTGTTTGGCGATTAATTTTGTGGTTTTTGGGCAATACCAATAAAACTCCGAATAGTGGATATTCTAAAGCTACAATACTTACATAAAAGCATATTCAAATCTCCAAGCTAGACATGTCAAAAATTACATATATCAAAGCAAGAAAAAAAAACAAGGACAGTGCTGAAACTATTTTATCTTATGCTCAATGCGTAAATTGTGGGTCGCATGGCATTGGGGAAAGCGTGTTTTATGCTTGTCGAAAATGTCAAAGGTCATTGTTTGAATCTGCAACATTTTTTCTACTTTATAAAGGATGTGGTATTAGTATTTGGCCCTCCATTTACATCAACGTCAATGCTATTATTACTACTTGTATAGAATGTACAAGTAATTCAGAAGCCAATGATGTCTTCAATGCATTTGCTGCCTGTACTAAACAAAGTCATAACGTTTATCATCAACCCGGAGATTCTCGTTTCTTATGAATCATGCCAAACAAATTGAGAGTTAGTGTGAATTCGGGAGAATTTGTTAAACAAAAAGAGAGAAATGAAAATTTGGTGCAATTGCCTTTTATAACAATATCTCTCAATCCTAAACGCGTTACATATAACCACAAAATCAATACAAATGAATTTTGGCCTTTAATCATAAAACAACAATGACAATAACATTAACCAATGACTAGGGACACTTCTAACCTGATACAAGGAGGTGAGCTTGAAAGACCCGAGAAGAACCACAAAACAAAAACAATAACCCAGTATATAGCCAAGTATAACTACAACAATAAAAATACAACACAAAACAACAAAGACAAGAAAACGCCAAAACAACGTCTTAGTGAAATCCTCTCTCTCAACAAGTAGTTGTCCACCACCCTGATCTTCTCCCTCCAACTGTCCCTACACTCTGCTAGATTTGCTGAAATCCTCAGCTTGTTGATATCCTACTTTATACTATCCTTCCAATATTTCTTCGGCCGACCTCTACCTTTACAAGTCAAAAAAATCAAGCTCTCCCACCTTCGAACCGGCACAACGTTTCTTCACCGAAGTCTCGATTCTCGCAGCTTGGCCCATATACTATCCACCCACTTTGCTTCTGATCACTTCATTCTTAATCTTGTCCAATCTCATGTGATCGCACATCCATCTAAGCATCCACATCTCAGCTACCATCAACCTCTGCTCTTATGCCCTCATGGACAACCTACCCTCTGCACCATATACTATGACATGCATAATAACTGCTCTATAAAACTTATCCATAAGCTTGAGCGAGACCTTCTTGTCACACAAAACCCCTAAAATTATCTTCCACTTTTGCCAATCTCTCTAAATCTGAGACGTGATATCCTCGTCAATGCCCCCGCGTCACTCAGCATGACTAACCCCATATACATGAAGCTTTCCTTCTTCATAACATATTTCCCCTCGCAAACGCACTTCATTGTTGATTTGTACCTTACACAAAATTGAACTCCACAAATTCCATCTTAACCCTACTCAATTTAAAACTCTTACTTTCCAACTTCTCCCTCCAAGTTTCGAGTTTACTACTAACCCTAACCATCATAAAATAAGTAGAACATTTCTAAGAATACACATAGCCCTAAAACCTAAGACTCATCGACTAGTGTAAAATAGCCCTAGGCTTAGCTCTAACTCGTGTGATTAGGACCCTTATAGTACATTCTAATTGTAAGTCATCTTAATTAAACACTGCAGACCTTGGCCATGTATAAGTAACTAAGTAAGTAGTCCTACTAACAAACAATTGAGGCTCAAAAGGATCTGATTTCTTATTAGACAAAACAAGTATTTATACTAGGGCTTTACAAAGAACTTGGGCCTCAAGTATTTCTATTTTCTCTATACAATAAATAATACAACCAAAATAATATAACACAATACTCCCCCTCAAGTTGGAGCGAAACTGCTGAGCTCCCAAGGCTTTGGTCAAGATATCAGCAGGCTGAGAATGAGTCCGAATATGAGCAATCTGATAGCACCGGATAGAAGCAAATCGCGAATGAAATGACAGTCAACCTCGATATGCTTCGTGCGATCGTGAAAAACAGGATTGGCAGCAATATGTAATGTCGCCTGACTATCACAATACAACCGCATGGGAGAAGTAAGACGAATGCCGAGAGACAGCAGAAAAGACCTCAACCAAAGCAACTCACAACAAACAGCCGCCATAGCCCGATACTCGGCCTCGGTTGACGAACGAGAAACTGTCATCTGCTTCTTGGTGCGCCAAGAAACGGGAGAAGACCCAAGCTGAACATAATAGCCAGAAATAGACTGACGTGTCAATGGACAACTCGCATAATCAGAATCACAGAAAGCAGACAACTCTAGGCGAGAAGAATGAGACAACAGAACCCCTTGTCCAGGATGACTCTTAAGATACCGAAGAACACGTGTGGCAGCATCCCAATGATCAACTGTAGGACGTTGCATAAACTGAGCTAAAGTGTGTACCGCATAACAGATCTCTAGCCTAGTAATGGTCAAGTAAATGAGGCGACCAATGAGGCGCCTATACTGATCGGGCTCAGCGAAAAATGGTGCAGTGGATGTGGCAAGTTTGTGATTCTGTTCCATAGGAAAATCACAAGGCCTACCTGCAAGAAGACCTGCCTCAGACAAGATATCCAAGGTGTACTTTCGCTGACAAAGAAACAAACCATCAGAGGAGCGTGCAATCTCAATCCCCAAAAAATACTTCAAAGAACCCAAATCTTTCATATGAAAGCAAGAACTAAGTTGACCCTTGAATCTGGTAATAGCAGCGGAATTATTACCAGCAATAATCAGATCATCCACATAAATCAGTACATGAAGACAGATGCCTGACCGAGAATAAGAAAATAATGAGTAATCCGCCAAAGACTGAGTAAAACCAAACTTACGCAAAGCAGATGCCAGTTTGGTGAACCAGTTTTGGGGAGCCTGTCGAAGACCATACAAAGAACGGTTGAGCCTACAAAACTGTCCAACAGCAGAACTAGAAAAACCCGGTGGAGGTCTCATATATACCTCCTCATGAAGATCTCCATGTAGAAATGCATTATGAACATCCATCTGATAGAGTTCCCAATCACAAATAACAGCCACAACAAGAAAAGTTCTAACAGAGACCATTTTCGCAACTGGCGCAAAAGTCTCATGATAATCAATACCGGCTTTCTGATTGTTTCCGAGAACAACCAGACGCGCTTTTTAGCGCTCAATAGAACCATCAGACTTATACTTGATCCGAAACACCCACTTACAGCCAATGGGTTTCTTCCCTTTTGGAAGAGCAGAAAGTGTCCAAGTCCCATTCCGCTCTAAAGCATCAATTTCAGCTTTCATAGCCTCTCTCCAGTGATGACTACGAACAGCATCTGAAAAACAAGAAGGCTCTGCAATGGCCTGTACAGCAGCAATAAAAGCTCGATGTCTAGGCGAAAAACGATCATAATGAACATAATTAGCTATGGGATAGGAGGTACCTGACGAGACCAATCGAGAAGATGAAGGAGGCGTTGGAGCGTCCTGACATCGTATGGTATTACAAACATAATCACGTAGCCTCACGGGAGGGTGACGCTCACGGGTAGAACGACGGTTAAGGGCTTGAACAGGAACAGGAGGAGATTGAACCCCACTCCCCCTGTCGCCTGTCTGCGAATGTTCATTTGAGGAGCTAGGGAAGGAGTTGTCTTGAACAGTGGCAAGAGGAGATTGAACCCCACTCCCCCTGTCAGCTGTTTGCGATTGGTCATTTGAGGGGCTAACGTTGGGCGCTTGAACGGGCACAGGAGGAGATTGAACCCCACTCCCCCTGTCATCCGTCTGTGGTAGGCCAGCAGGACTAGGTAAATCATCAAAAACAGAGGCATGCACAAATTCAGAATCATGATCGGCAGGGTCAAGTTGTGGAACGGGAAGCTTAAAAGGAAAATGAGTTTCATAAAAAATGACATCAGACGAGACAAACCGTTCTTTTGTTTCCAAATCAATAACCACCCATCCTTTTTGACCTTTTGGATAGCCCATAAAGACGCATTTTCTAGCGCGAGGTGCAAATTTATTTTTAGACCGTGGAATAACATACGCATAGCAAAGACATCCCAAAATACGCAAGTGATCAAAGCTAGGAGGTCGTCCATATATGACTTCAAAAGGCGTTTTATGATCAAGTAAAGTTGTAGGAGTTCAGTTTATCAAGTAACCAGCAGTTAAGATACAATCACCCCAAAATCGTAAAGGAAGATTCGCATGAAATCGAATAGCCCTAGCTACATTTAAAATATGACGATGCTTTCTTTCAACCCGACCATTTTGTTGGGGGGTACCCACACAAGATGTTTCAAACACAATTCCAGCTTTATCAAAGAAAGAACGCAAACATATAAATTCGGTTCCATTATCACTTCGAAATCGTTTTACATCTTTGTCAAATTGACGCCGAACCATAGAACAAAAATTTTGCATAAGAGAAGCAACCTCACTTTTAGCTTTCATTAAAAATATCCAAACACCTCTAGAACAATCATCAACAAGAGTCAGAAAATAACGAGCACCTGAAATAGTTGGGGTTTGATAAGGACCCCAGACATCACAATAGACCAAATCAAAAATGTCTAAAGCATGCGAGTTACTGATTGGATAAGTAGAACGAGTCTGTTTCGCCCTATGACAACTATCACAAGGGTCTAGGGAACCATTTATTCTAATGTTTGGCAAAAAATTAAGTGCAGATAAAGATGGATGTCCAAAACGGGAATGCCAAAGGGCAGGTGAGTCGGCCTCTAACCGTGAAGTATAAGCTGTAGATATCACCACACGACGCCAGTAAACTCCGTTGCGTTCCTCGCCCGCTCCAATCAGCCTCATCGAAGCCCGATCCTGCAAAATACATAGCTTATCAGTCAGGGTTACAACACACTTGCAATGCTTCACTAATTGAGCTATGGAAATCAAATTGCAACTCAAATTCAGAACATATAGCACGTTGTGCAAAATCGAATCAGCACTTAGTATCAAACTCCGTGCAGTCTTAGCAATAGTAGATAGCCCATCAGGAAGCAAGATTGTTGAAGCCGAGATTTCAATCAAATCACTCAAAAGAGATGCATTACCAGTCATATGGAATGAAGCTCCAGTATCTAATATCCATGTAAAATTAAACATACCCGAAATCTTGGACGAGGAGGCCCCGTTGTTAGCGGACTGAATATAATTCATAAGTGTGGCAAACTGATTTTCAGATAAACCTGTCCCAACACGATCCTGTGCATTCAACGAAGAGCCACTGGAACCGCCCCCGTTACTGTTCTGTGCGGCATTGGCAACTCCCCCGCGCCCGCGACCACGTCCGCGGTAATTTCCAGAATTTGTGCGTTGTTGTTGCTGCTGATTGCTGGTGTCACGTTCACCTTGCCACCAGTCAGGGTACCCAATTAGCTTGTAGCAGGTGCGCTGCAAGTGTCCGACTTCGCCGCAATGAAAACAAACCGGACGATCGGAATCAGAACGGCCACCACAACCTCGACCCGCACCCTTACGATTAGAATCAGACTCACGTCTCCTGTCCCCAACAGCACTGGACTGATCTCCTTCCTTCCTATCTGATCGTGAGCCACGACCTTGCACAGCGAATGCGCCGCCGTCGGCGGTTTTCTCTTCTCTGGTTTTAGACGCTAGCTGTTGCGTCTCTTCTTGTACGAGCCAAGAATACACCTTATTTAGCCTCGACAGGGGCTCTTGTGCCAAGACATGAGATCGAATGGCGCTGAATCCCGGGTCCATCCCCATCAACAGTTGGTGAACCATGTCTTCCTCACGATCCAATGCAGCGGAGGTTGACCACGAACACACACACTTCCCGCAGGAACATGATCGATCCTGTACATAGTGTGAAAGTTCATCCCACAGCTTCTTCAAGGAGCCATAGTAGACAACAATGGTCTGTCCATTCTGAGAACAACGAGCCAAATCATGCCTCAATTGTTGAACGCGAGGTCCGTTCCCAATCGAAAACCTTAGTTGAAGGTCTTCCCACAATGCTTTCGATGTATCAAAGTAAGTAATTGACGATCGAATTGACTCGTCAATCGATTGAATGATCCATCCGATGATCATGGAGTTTACGCTCCACCAATCATCCAAATCCGCCAAGTCGTCTGGCTTGGTAATTGATCCGTCAACAAATCCCAATTTCCGCTTTGCTCTCAGAGCATTGCGAAAACACGACTCCCAATCCGGATAGTTATTTCCTTTGAGAACCACCGGACAAATCTTCAAGCCCGGATGATCCGAGGGATGAAGGTAGAACGGGGAGTTCACCGGCTTGACACCTGAGTCATGCTTGCTATCGTCTGACATGGTGGTGAGGATGAACGACGATTGAGAACCAAGAAAATTGCCCTAGGGTTTACGGTATCGTGGTTTGCTCTGATACCATAACAAACAATTGAGGCTCAAAAGGATCTGATTTCTCATTAGACAAAACAAGTATTTATACTAGGGCTTTACAAAGAACTTGGGCCTCAAGTATTTCTATTTTCTCTATACAATAAATAATACAACCAAAATAATATAACACAATACCTACCGTATAGGGACTCGTCTTGGATGGGGCCTCCAATTATTTTAGGCTAGCTTGTACAAATCATATTAAATATATTATTTTTTCACAAAATCACCTTTAAATTAATATCTATCAAACTACCTACTAATCTACCCTAATCCATTATAAAGCAGAACCCAAGTCTGTTGTAAAAATTGCGCCACGTGGTATTTATGAATAAATTAATGTGAAATTATATTTTCATAAATTTTGTAACAACTTATAGTATTTTTGCTATATATACTAAATAGATAATATTTTTTATAATAATTTGACCTAATATTTTTTATGCATATTTTTTTATCTTATAACAAGATTTGGGATCCAAGTATATAATTTTTTATCTATATGTTGATAATAACTTGACCTAATATTTTTTATATTAATTTTATGCATAATATTTTTTTATCTTTTAACAAGACTCGGACTTCAAGTATATAATTTTTTTATCTATATGTTGATAAAATATGGGGCACAATCTTAAATATTTTTTTTTTATAAATTACATAATTTTATTACGATATTATATACAAGTTTTTTTAATTTTATATTAGTAAAATTATCCCGTGAGTATCACGAGAATTCAACTAGTTAAATATAATTTTTGATTATAAATCATTTAAGCTATTAAATTATCTAAATGTTTTTGTTAATTGGGTCATTATCTAGAAAGGCCTAAAAACTTTCAATCTAGGACACTTTGGATAAGTCTTATAATATTGATGACTATTGAATAAAAACTTTTGAGATGGGGAAATATTTTCCATCGAGTTATAACATGTGATTTTGTATGTATAACTTAATACTCTTTTGGTTAATACGTGCCATATTTGTTGTGAAGAAGATTTGGCAAAACAAAGAAAATTATATTGATATATATGTAAACAATTTTAGTATAATTCTTATCGCACACATGATATAAATTTTACATCTATAAAAGACTATTTATTCAAAGGATTCAATGATTTTGGAGGCCCCCTAATCTCGATCTAGAACAATAAGAAAGGATTGAACGAGCTCAAGGGATTATCTGTTTTATCTTTCATAATATCAAGAGGCAGTAGAAGAGAGGTACGTACAAAACCTAATCAGCATGAACTGAACAGGGAACATTGATTCCATTTGAACATATGACATCCAATCTTAACCAGTTCAATAATTGCTTAGTGGGTATGTGTAGTTCTTCAATTGACTCTTCTTCCTTGTGCACTTGAAATTTACACATACTACATGCATATGTCATCATCATTGCATGGTTGGCTAACTTGCCTATTCTCTTATCTTCATACAATTCAATCACCCATATCATATAATTCAACTCAGAAAGATGTGAATACAAGAAGAAAAAAAACATTTGAATGAGTTTGGCAGCCTGTGGAATATATATAATTTTTTAAATGTTTGATTTTGATTTGTGGGGGAATAAAATGGGATTTCAAATTGGTGATGATTACTAGTTGATTTTTTTTGACATCCTTCAAATCCTACAAGTAGGATGACAACAAGTAAGGTTAGATTTGTCGTTATAGGTGGAGATATGAATCATCATTTATATTCCTTGTCTGAATTTACTAGTTTTTTTTTTAAATCCGTGTTTATATCATCCACAAAGATTTGAGTAAATTATTATGGATTTTCTTAATGTATGTCTCAAGGAAGGATGTAGAATAAGAGTTACTTTTGAAAAGATTTTATATATTTATTTATCATAATTTCTTAAAAAACGTTATTATAGCATTTATTTTCTGAATTAGGATATTAGTTTTTCAAATTAAAATCTTATTGTATTGAAGAACAGAATTTAAATCCAACATTAACTCATTTCTATCACTTTAACCATGAGTCCATGACCGTATAATACAGTATCATCCGGAATTTTTATTTCTGATTTTGCTTCTAAACTAAGCTAATAATCTTCATATTACATTTTGTAATGATTTTTTCATGTTTAATTGGAGTTTTGGCCATTTGTAGATCTACTGGATTTGGATTGAATTACGTGGGCCACCTCCAAACACTTTTTGATGACCTGGGGATTTCTTATGATATGCCTTTACAGCTGTCCTTTTTGCCTATCAGGCTATCAGCTGAACTATACAGTATACACCATTACCATAATCTGCCTGGGTTAAAGTTTAAAAAAGCTATTATAACCTACTTTTCCTTTTCGATCAGTTTCACTCTTACTCCCTCCGTATATTTGTCCACTTTTCATTTCCGACATCCCAAAATGTTTATCCTCCTTCCCCATTTCCATTTATAGCAATTTTTTTGACATTTTTACTCCTTTCAATATCACATTATACTCATTTTAGTCATCCCTTCCAAACATTGTTTCTCCATTACACTTAGAGCGGTCAAAAGCTGACCCGACCCGCAAACCCGACCCGAACCGCCCGAAAATTTTAGGGTCAAGACCCAAAAATTTGAACCCGAAACCCGATAGACATGCAACCCGTTGGGTTGACCGATTTAGTATATTTATAAAATGTATAAAATTTATTTTAAAAAATATAATATATTTTATTAATAAAATACATAAAAATAATATAGTATAATTAAATATTATTATTTAATTAAAAATCTATTTTAATAATCATAAAAAGTTCTATGTTTTTTACCTGCTGGTCAACCCGATCCGCCCGAAAACCCGCATCGACCCGACTCGGTTTAACCCGTGATCGTAATGGCCCGAACCCGACTCAACTCGAACCCGAAATGACCGAACTCGCCCGACCGACCCGATTGACAGGTCTAATTACACTCAAATTCATCATTACAAAAAATGTTTATTTTCACAATTTCTTTTCTTTTCTTTACAAAAACAAACCATTTTTTTGGTCTTGATTGATTTCAGAATCTGGATTCACATTTTTGGTCTTGCCTGATTTTTAGTCCTCCATTGTTGGACTCTGAATGGGCTTGATCCATGGAGTTTGATCCATGAGAAACCCTAATCCTACTCCCTTTTAAGCTAAAGAAACCCTAGCTTGCTCATTTGCCTTTCTTGCCTCATCCATTTTCTGGAACGCTCTCAAGAACTCTAAAATCTCTTGCGGCGGATCTCGATTGCTCCCTCCATTCTCACCAAATCTCTCTTGATTCCTCACAAATCTCTCGTTTAGTTTATGAAGTCAGATATCTGACCTCCAAATCTCTCCAAATCTCGATTAAATCTCTCTCAAAATCACTCAAAAGCTCTCAAGAACCCTAGCACTCGATCTCTCTCGCAGAAGCTCACCATGTCGGCCCCTTCGAACTCGAGTTCTCTTGATCTCTCTCAAGAACTCGATAACGCTCGGGTATGTTTGATTTCCCGATTTGAACCCTAAAATCTCTTGCTCTCTCTATATCTCTTTATTCCTCTCGCTCTCCCTCAAGAACCCTAACTCTCCACTCTCTCGTGAAGGTTCGAGAGACGAGCTCGGAATCCTTCAATGGAGGGCTTCCTTGCTTTGCTTGTCCCCTTGATTCTCTGGTTCCTGCGTCCCCTGCTTGCTTTGAGGAACCCAATTGTGAGTGGGGCCCCGATTATGACGGCAATCACTCATACAGTCCCCATCGATCCTTTGATTCTGTTGAGAGCGAGTGGGGGCTGGAAGGTGAAGCTTCTATTGATCAGGTGTGTCCTATTGATCCTCTTGGAGGTGTAGTGATTGGTGCTCAAGATGAAGATGAAGATGCAGAGGGATTGGTCGGATGTGTGGCCCCTGATTTTGAAATCGGCGACTAGCTAAGTCCCTCTCTCCCTGAATGTTTGTCTTATGTGGAATTTATGATGTTGATTTGCAATTGCTCATGTCCCCTTGGCCTTGCATGTTCGTCATTTATCCCTGCTTTGGATCTTTGTTGTTGGGCTTGTGGGTTGTCATATTGGGATGAGCTTTGATGTTCATTTATGTGTCTTTGTTGAGCATTTCTGTTGAGTTGTTTGGCTTTGCTGGTTAGCCCTTTGTGTGCTGTGATGATATGTTTTGTGCATTGTGATCTGATATTCTGTTTTTTTTCTTGATCATTGTGATCATGTGGCCCAAGCATTTTGAGCATTATGATCCTGTGATTGAATGACTGAGTGTATTTTTGTTAATTAATGATGAAGTCTTTTTAAAAAGTGAGATGCATATTCGGCCTATTCACTTGTCTTGATTTGCATTAGGCAACCAACCACCATTGTAGTTTGAGAAGGCCTTTGCTTGTTAGGGTTTGTGGAATGGTTTGTGTCAATGATTTAAGGGGACATCTGAGATACTATTTTTTCTTAAATCAATGATGAAGTCTTTTATTAAATGAGATGCAAATCTGGAATGTCCTATTGCCTTGACATGCATTAGGCAACCAACCATTATTTTGGTTTAGGAAGGCCTTAGCTTGTTGGGGTTTGTGGAATGGTTTGTGTCAAAGGTTTATGGGGACATCTGAGATGCTATTATTTCTTAAATCAATGATAAAGTCTTTTATTAAATGAGATGCAAATCTGGAATGTCCTCTTGCCTTGACATGCATTAGGCAACCAACCATTATTTTGGTTTAGGAAGGTCTTTGCTTGTTAGGGTTTTTGGAATGATTTGTGTCAATGATTTATGGGGACATCTGAGATCCTTTGATTGTGTTTTCATGTTTAAGCATTTAATTCTGTTTGTTTTTTAGGTTCCTAAAAGTGATACTTTAATTGCATCCATTTACACTACATGAATTGCTTACACAAAAGGATTTCTGAACTCTTAATTTGTTCTTGCCCACATGTGGGTAAGAACAGATTAAGAGTTTGGTCATAACACATTCCTAGATGTAATGGTTGTCCTCTAGTGCATCCTCTTGACTATCTTCAGTCCCCCGAGTCTGAGCATTTGCATTTTCAGTTGCTTCAGTTGCTTGTGTTGCTTCTGTGTCATGTGCAGTCCCATGAATGTTGTTCCATGCTTCAAAAACTGCCCATACTGGTGCTTGTACTTGATCTGACAGATTCCCTTGAGCTCTTAACATGTCCTTTCCCACATGTGGGACATCATAGTCATTTCTTCCTTTGACCTTGAGAATTTCATTCATAACATACTATAATGTCATCCATACATTTGCTAATGTTCTTGGTTCTAGCTCATAGAATGCTTGATTGACTGCCTCTAACATGTGGTCTATATCTTTGGGCATTTTCTTGTGCATTAATGACTGAATGCTTCTGAAAAAACCCCTAAATCTAGTATGTTAAGATCAGGACTGTTTGGTGGTTACTGGATTAAAATGAATGTGAAACCTTCTTGTTGATAAACTTGTTGCGATTCCGCATCTTTCTGAGTAATGTGGTCCTTTGCATTGTCTTATTGGATGAAAATTACTTTTTGACCTGGATCTTGTGGCCATTTTGCCTTTATAGCTGGAACAATCTGGTCTATAAGCATCCTCCTTGCCACTGTTTTGTTGACTGCTTCAACAAGTTTTGTGACAATAGTCCCCTTTGATGGTGTGCGAAATAACCGCTAAGTAATAAAAGGCAGATTAAAATATAAGGAAGAGATAACAGACCCCGTTGCGTATACGTGTCTAAAATGATACATATATATACTCAAACACAACAATATGTATAAATATATGTATGAATACACTCTGTGTGTATTTGGTCTCGTACATGTACATTTGGGCAAGACCTCAAAATTACATAAGCTTGGATTAATGGGCCATTTCTGTCCAAATAATCATCACGACCCATTAATAAAATCACGCAAAGGCCTCATGTGAATAGTCAACAAAATCGGTTGGCTATATGCACAATTCTCATACATCTTTTTAGTCCAATCATGTGGTACCACGTCACCATCTCATGTACGAATGGCTATCTTGCTTCTCGTATAGAATTCCCAATGTCGTCCCACATCGAGCAAGACAGTGCTAACAAGCAGCTCTCCAAACTATATATAGAGGAGGAGAGAGATCAAATAAAGGGTCGAAAAACCCCTCTGGCTCGAGAACTATCTCGTTTGCCAAAGCTCGACGTGTTTGATCTCTGAGTGAGATCTCACTATTTACGGTATAAAGTCCAAAAGCTTTATTTGTAAAGAGTACAAAAACAATCAGCTGAAGGGTGGGGAGGAGGAATAATCCACTTACGAAAACCGTTCGGTTGTACGAAATCCCGAGAGTTAGTATTTATTAAAATCCCGTTTATAGCGCATATTATACCGGGTTTCAACACCCTTCTCCCTGTTTTTGACTTTCTCTTTGCTGCCTCTTGATAAGTGAAATGAAATATGCCTATTTTGCCATCAAAAGTAAAATGTCCCTCTGAATTAAATCTTGGTCTTGCTACAGCTGCTATGAACATAACTTTTGGTATGAATTGTTTGAATTGGCTGCTCTGTACTTTTCCCTTTCATTTTGTGCTAGATAGACTCTTTGAGATTTTTTGCTCAAATGAAACCACTTCTCATCTATGTGGACAAAATCAAAAACTGTGAAGTACTGTCTCTTTGTCTCAGGTGTGGTCCCTTGTAGTAGGTCCAATATCCACTCTAATTTTGTTTTCATGTTTGATTCTTTGAGGCCGGGGTAGAGTGAATTTGTATATGGTCTGAGTGCTTTTCTTTTGACCATTCTATGAGCTGTGCTTTTTGAAATATTGAGCTTGCTAGCTAGATCCCTTATGCATGATCTGTCCCGCATATTGATTGTTGTTATTGCATCAGTTTGAATTTCAATCCTCTTCCTGCCATAGTTATGGTATTGTGTACTTACATTGGGCACTTGTGATGTGTTTTGTTGTTCCTTGGTTGTCTTCCATAACCTGGCTAATGTAATATCCGCAATATTCCAAGTTTTTTTTTATACAATATAATATTTATTATCAATTTTTTTTTTAAAAAAGGGAGAATTTCTAAATATCAAATTAACTTCTATTATTTTCTTTTGAATGAGATTATCAAGAAAATTAGAATAGATAAAAATTCAATAAAATAACATGAGGGGCATAGATTAGTAAAGTGAGGTAATTTAATAAGAAGAGCATTAGACAAAAATAAGGTCTTTTAGAAATTGAATTTATTCCATAAAATAAATTACACAAAGGCCTAAAAATACAATTTACAAGCTTTGTAAAAAGAATGCAAGAGCCGGGATTTGAACCCGAGACCTCTTGCAAATCTCTACACACGACCCTCCCCTCTTCCGCTAGGCTAATGTGACTCATCTTGCAATTTACCCCACTCCTTTGATTTTATAACAATATTAGCCTTCTTCTTCTTCAAACAAGTCAAAGAAATGTGATTGACATGACACTCTCCCATTGCATGCTCTCCTTCTTCCACCCTTGGCTTGCAAGACACACCTCCTTGCATCATTCTACCATCACCACCAACAAACACGCCCCTGCCGCCGAGCCTTCCCCCACCTCCTCTCCTCCAGTGTTCTGTAAAACACAGAATACCAAAAGTATAAAATCCTATCCGAAATTCTATTTATTTAATTCATGCAAATATGAATTTATAAAGTTTTCATATATTATTAGAAATTATTTTAGGAAAATAAGAAATAAAACTATGTTAGTAAGATCTTGTTAGTTAAAAGCTAGAAACAAACTAGTTTAGCTTGGTAACTTAAGATATAAACAAATAGATAAATTTTTATGGATTTCATTACATGCATGCCTCTTTCATAATATAACTAGTGGATTTTATAAAATAAATATAGCATACAAGATAATAATTATTATTGTCATATTTGATCAAATAGGAATTTTAAAAGTTATTATGCATGCCTTAAACTAAAAGATAATATCATACTATTTGATCTTAGGAATAAAAGGGTTTATTAAATAAAACCATACCATTTTTATATGAAATTAACAAAGTCCCTAAGTTGATAAAAGTTGTTGTATGGCCTAATCTATAAAAGATATAGGATTTATAAAATTGAGTGAATAAATAAAATTACGAAAAGAAATATTTATTCAATAACAATATGAACTTTAGCATATCTTTATATATGGGAGTTATTACAAAATATCATCTATTATTAGGATATGATAAAATAAAATATTATTAGCATATGAGTTATTATTAGGATATTATAAGAACAAATATATGATAGCATGGGATTTTTAGTTATAGAATATAATACTATTAATGGAAATATTACTAAAGTCATCTATAAGAAAGATAGGATTTTTAATAACCTCTAGGTGTAGAGATTGTCTCAAGACATAAACTTTAGTTTAAATATGTTAAGTAAGATATTACAAATATTCTAGAATATTTTTATAGCATAAAGTGACTTGGAGGAAAATACATCCTTTAGTTATAAGAAAGATTTTATTTTTATAAACTAGAATATCAGAATAATAGATTAAAATTATGAAGTGGATATTTATAAACCTTTTTCCTATAAAAGAACTAAATTAATAAGTTAGGCAAGTTACCTTATAAGGAAAAGTAGAAACTTCTATTTATGGAAGCTTCCTTGTAAAGGTATTATAGACATGACAACTTTATTTAAAAAGAATTATGTAGGTAAATACTTTTCCATTAGGAAAATATTATTAATAAAGTATGTTTAGATAAGGTAGACATTATTCTAAGGTTCACCCAAGAAGAATCGGAAATTTGAGAGTAATCGTTTATTTAACTTAAATAAGTAAAAAAGGAATATTTTAATAATTATTTTTAATAAAGGTTTTACGGAATAATAAGGATATTACAAAACCAAAATAATAATAAAGGAATATTATTATTTTAAGGAAAATAACTTTCTAAATTATTATTATAATAATTTAGAATCTCAAACCCTCTTATAAAATATTATAAGAGGTAATCCGAACTTTAGAAGGAAAATCATGTTTTTGAGCCTTTTCGTAAATTTCCGTATCAATAGGTCGGAATCCTCACTCGTAGTCGGGAATCGCATAAGTTCCGTCAAAGCTCGTTTGCTAGAACTCGTTACGCTAAGGCAAGTGGAATTTCCCCTTGTGCCCTTTTATATCCGTCTACATGATATTTCTCGATGTTGGGAACGACTTGTATGCCTCAATAAAAAAATGAACCTAGGAAATATCGAATGCTAGATATAATGACCCATGGTTAGCATAGTTGCGTTATATTCTCGTAATAGGATTATATATGCTAGTGTGGTTATTATCTTGATTGCTTGTGGTCTCGCTCCGAGATTTACTTCGAATAAACTAGAAAGGGGTGCGGAATAGCCGACGCCTCTTTATAACCTTACTAAGTCGTACGTCCATACGACTTTCGGGATCATGATCTCCATCCGCTCTGATTGCAAGGAGGGATTGTGCGGCACTCTAGCTAAGTGCCGGAGAATTGAAGTTCTCCTTCGGGTGGCTCGGTTTATCCGTGTACCACCACTATCCATAAAAAAAAATCATTAATAAGATTGAATATCTTTCGTCACTATATAAGATAAGTGCGTATGCACATTTAAGATATCAAAACCGGACCGGTCTCAAATGATCGATCCGGCTCTCGGTCCGTTCAGGGCGCGAGAGGTTTTTACTTCTATGACTTAATAAACGTTCCCAACGTACTTTCGAAATCCTTAAGAAGTCTACAATCTAGTAGCTCTTCTATCGCTTATCGAGTTATCTTCACTTAAGATATACTCTTCTTTGAACCACAAAAGCTCCACATAAACAAGTCCCATCGTATAGCCCATCGTAAACACAACCTTATTATCTCTTTCGACAATAATTGAAAATTTCCGAAATACCCCCGGGAAGTTCCATTCCCGCTTGCTTAGTCTCTTAGACTAATTCTTCTTTTCTGCATGTTTGCCTGGCATTCTCTCGCCCCTCGCGAATTATGTCAGAATCTAGGAATCCCAACAAGGCGTGAAGTGAAGTGAAGTGAAGATGAAGGAAGAACAAGGATTTTCAAGATGTACATCTTCTATCATTTTGCCTTAGTTTCATTACGTTTCAAGGACAAGCAGGTTTTGCATTTCAAGTCCGAGCAACTTTATGTTTGAACACAATGTAAGACGTTTTGTACGAACCAAGTCTCCCTCGGGAGCATCTTTTCTATTTTATGAATTATGTTTATTTCCGCATTATTATTGTTCTATATCATTCTAAAAGCCTTGGGTGACTTTGGACGGTAAAGTCTGAGGTCACTGGCGGTAATACCCAATGTTGTAAAATAGGGGTGTTACAGCTAATGTCTTTCTTGACACATTGAACTCGTTTGCAATAGCTTTATATGAATTTTTTGGAAGTTGTCCCCCAACTGCTCTTTGTAGAAGCTTCATCAAAATGTGCATTTTTCTAGCATTGTTTAGATTGGTTTGTAATGGCTGATGATGTGGTCCTTGTGTTGTTTGATTTCCTTCTTGATGATGTCCACTTGTTTGTCCCTGTTGTGATGGTATTGATTTTCTGAAGTTGCCTCATTCACGTCAAAAGCTGGTTGTCCCTACTCCTCGTAAGCTGGCTCATTGAGATCAAAATTATGTCCCCTAACACTGAAGCCATTCTGCCAGGCAGTGATGCATAAATAATGTAGCAAATGCTTTGTTTTTTCCCTGTATTCTCTGGTTTTTAAAGGTCTAAATGCTCTGTAATTTGTTTGGTGGATTGTAAAGTGAAGTAAATGTCCTCTTGCTTTCCTTAAAAGGAAGACAGATGTGAAATTGGGGGTGAATATGTGTGTAAGCAAAGTAGTCTTCCTATTGGTTGCTTTAAATTGTCCCCTTGCTTCCTATTGGTTGAGAACTAAAGTGATGGATTGCACTATTCATGCTTTTACTCATTTTCCCTTTTTAATCA
Source organism: Fallopia convolvulus (assembly GCA_964016875.1). Classification (NCBI taxonomy): domain Eukaryota; kingdom Viridiplantae; phylum Streptophyta; class Magnoliopsida; order Caryophyllales; family Polygonaceae; genus Fallopia; species Fallopia convolvulus. The sequence continues at coordinate 54,873,518 of OZ024722.1, forward strand.
TTGCACTTGTGTACTTGTATTCCCATTTTCAATTTTCTTAAATATTGTGCCATAGTGCTTTATGGACAAACATTTAGGGATAGAGGGAGTATTTGTTTTCTTCTTGATAAAGCTAACGAGTGTAGGATGTATACACATGCAATGCCATACTCTCTAAATGGACACATCCATTCGTGAGTAATACAATATTCAGCTTGGTTAAGTTTTATTCGTGTTCGACTTGATTTATAAATGAGTCGAGCTTGAACATAGTTTGAAGACTTGAAATATAAATGAATTGAGCATGAGCACAAGAAAAATCAGCATGTTTGTTTATGAGCAAACTTGATTATATTCTCATGAGCAAGCTTAATTATGAGTTTATAACAAACTAGATCAAACAATATTATATATATATATTCATGATTATGTTCAACTATACATGTTATATAATATATAGTTAAGTAAAATTACATATTTTTTATGATCCCTCTCAAACTACGTAGTTATTTAGTTTCATTTTCTTATAAAATAAGGTAATTAAATATATTAAAGATAAGGATATACAATAACATGGTAAAGAATAGACCTCCTACACTCCTTCAAAACAAAAGGGAGTGCAAGACAAAAAGGAAGACAAGGCAGACTCACAAGCTAGGCGAGTCTTTGAATGTAATCAAGCCAAGCTCTAGGTCTGGTGTTAGTTTCACCACATCTTAAATAAGGTATCTCTAACATGTTTCTTAATCTTTACAAAGTAGAGATCAACAAAAGACATCGCTTGGTTATAAATCGTATCATTTCTAGCTTGCCATACAAAATAAATAGTTGTTGTGGACATCGAGGTCGCATCCAAGTACTTGATGTTTCGCTTGTGGGGTCTCCATTGTATCCAGTGATTAGTGTTCTATGAGAGATCGGGGATGTCTAGCCAAAGACGGAGCCTGCCAAGGATGTTTTTTTACAAAGTTGCATTCACCCCAAATATGTGTGTTATATTCAACACTAATGAGACAGAGTGAGCAGGTGGCATCTTCCACAAGATTCCAGATGAGCAATTTGTCTCTTATGAGAAGTTTTGAGTGAGTTGCAATCCATGCAATAAACGAGCAGTATGGGGTGCAAAATTTGCTCCATTTGGCTCCATACCAGTTACAAATTGGGGCTCTTTCCCACAACAAATTGTAAGCGTGGTGGGTAAAGAAGTTGCTTGCCGTGTCAATGAGGATATCTCTAATAACAGAGGTCGAGGCATGCCTTAGCATGAGAGTTTGAACTTTGAGGAGGTTTTTCCAAACCCAGCTATCATGGCGCTTGGGTTGGACATTCCAGACGGTATTAGCGGGCGAGAATATGGACATGACCCACCTAGACCATATATTATAGTGGCCCACATGTATCTCTTAGATAGATTTAGCAAGACATGCCCTATTATAAAGAGAGCAGCTCCTTGTACTCAATGTCACCCTCATCTTTCGGTTTGCATAAATCATTCCAAGCAATCAGGCTTTTATGTGATGTTTCCTTGCCAGACCAAAGAAAGGATTAGAGTATGGTTTGTATTTTTGAAAGGACCTTCTTTCGGATAAGAAAGATGTTGCTCTAGAAATTCTGAATGCCATAGGGGATGCTTCAAATCAACTCAACACATCCAACATATGAGAGGAAGCGAGCTGACCATGAGCGGACCTTGGCGGTGATGTTGTGAATCATGCATTATAATATTTAATCAACGCAGCTTTGGAACCGATGGGCATTCCTAGATATTTGAAGGGGATATTTGATGGTGCTCAAAATAGTAAAACAGGAAGTGGGCCCGAGGTACAGGGAATAAACGGATCCGACGGGACTCCCAAGGTGAATTTCGGGGCCCACAACTATATCCGTCTTTTAATTAAACAAAGTTCCTATCCCCGCAAGGTCTCCCGAAGCCTCGGAGCGAGGTCTAAACCTCGTTGCCGACTCTACTAACACGCCCGCCCATCCGGACCACTCAGCTGGCGCCGCTTCCCCAAGCCAATCATCGGCTGCCTCGCCTCCGGACCAATCAGAAGCCCTGATCTCGGGCGTCCCACATCGGATGATAGCCAAAACTCGACTCCCCAATTCTCTATAAATAGAGGAGAACCTCGTAAGTAAGAGGGGATCGAAAAACATCTTGAACTCAAGAACTATCTTGCTCGTTGAAGATCGACGTGATTGAAATATCGTCAAAAGACCTCGCTATAGACAAGTGAAGTCCACAAAAAGACTTCAAGTCACATAGAGCTCTCGCTCACATCAAAGACCTCGCTACACAATCTCGCAAGCCATCCTCACCACACTCGTAGCTCAGCCTCGCGCCAAGATCAATCAAGTGACACCTAGGTGGTAGAATCGCATAGCAATTAGGAGATCTCGAACATTGTTAGATCGAGATCTCGAATACTCGTAGGAGGTCTAGGGTGTAAATCTCGTTTGTTAGTAGGCCTCGTTGGCTTGTAACCTCATTGTAAAGAGGTAATAAATAAAGAGCAAGTGTTTGCACAATCGAATAAAATAATCTCGTTTCTTGTCATTTAGCGAATGGTTTATTTCGGGTTTCATCACTGGCGCCGTCTGTGGGAACCTCTTCATCCTAAGCAGTTTGCCGATTTTTGCAAACCTTGGCTTTGAACCCCTCAAAATGGCTTGCCCTAACAATTTCTTCCCCCAACACCCCGATAACATGCCCGAAACCACACAGTGGATGGGCGCGGGGCCTCCGGGCTGCCCGTTCGTGGTCCCCCCGGGCTGGACGTACACGGCCCCACAAAACCCCTACCCATTCCAAGGGTACGAGCCGGGCGGCGCACCCCCGAACCCATATCCCTACCCGGGATATGGGCAGTACCAGCAGGGCTTCACCCCTTCATACGTCCATGTTCCCCCCCAGGGCAACCCCACTCCGAGTACGTACCGGCGTACGTCCCCGGACATGTGCCGAGACCCGATACGTCCACCAACGGTTCGTCAACGGAGGGACCTCCCCGGGACCCAATGCAGATCTCGCGGTCCCGTTCGCGACGCTCAAGGATGCGGGAAACAGAGTTGTCCGAAACGGCAGGGAGTGCTGTGCACCCCACGAAATTGAAGTCGCGCCGCCAACCCGTTGAGGTCAGGTGCCGTTCCCCTTTCGTGACCGAGATTCAGGAGGCACCTATGCCCAAAGGTTTCCATTGGCCACAAATGGGCCTCTATGACGGCACGACTGACCCGGAGGACCACGTAAAACACTTTGTTGTCCAAATGAATGTCAACTCCTACAATGACGCCATATTCTGCCGGATCTTCCCAGCCACCCTGGACAAGGCCGCAATGACGTGGTTCATAAGCCTCAAGTTAGAGTCTGTGGCCTCGTTCGCTCAACTGTGCGAATCCTTTGTCACACACTTCAACGGCTCCATGAAGCGCAAGAAGAACATGCGGGATCTCCGCGGTATTGAGCAGGGAGAGAGAGAGCTGTTGGGCACCTTCTTCACAAGATTCACCACCGCTGTCGCGGAGATCGCACACATCGACGAGGCATCGGTGCGAGATATCCTCATGGGCAACCTGTGTCCGGGTCCCTTCAAGAATTTCATTTTCTTGAAATGCCCAACGACGTACGACAGCCTGTGCGCCCGGATCACGGCCCAAGTGTATGCCGAGGATGCCGCCAACCAGAGCTCGCAACCGAGGACCGACAAGGAAATCGTCGCCGAGGCTAAAGGGAAGGCAAAAGTGGCCGCGCCGACCGCGAGGGATGCGTATATGACGCAGGCCCACGACCCCGTCAACTACCACAACAACAACAACAACAGGAATAACAACCACTACAACAACCGCGGAGGTGGGGGTTGAAGCTGCTTCGGTGGGAAACTGCGAGGTTATAGAGGCAAGGGCGGCCCTGCGTACAACCTGAATGAAAAGGGGCGCGCCAACCCCGCATCGGGAGCCAACACCGTACCACGAGGCCCGGGTCAAGCCCATGTCAATAACGTCGAGCAGCAGGCTCCCGGAATCCAAGCACGGTCTGGGCAGACAACAACGTCCGATGGGTATATCCATACCATCTCGGGTGGACCATTGCTGGCTGGGTCAAGCCAGGCAGAAAGAAAGTGGTACGCGAGGGCAAGCCATCATGAGCCCTCGGTATTTAGCATCGCCCAAACCTCGCGGTCCCACACAGACTTGTCCTTCACCTCCGAAGATGTCGAGGGACTCCACATGCCGCACTCGGACCCCTTATGTAACACCCCGTCTTTAAATAGGGGCACTACTCGGTAGTAGACCTTACTAGGTACTACCTAGGCTAGTTTGACAACGAGTTCATTTGGATCTTGCAACTCGGGCACGACGAGAAAACATGAATAAAACATCCAACCGATATTTATAAACCCAAGTATAGAAAACATGTATGAAACCCAAAACAACATAATTTACAACACTTCCTAGAAACATTTCCTTAACATACCACTACCCTTTCTTTATCAAAACAGCATATTATTCCAAAGATAACAAAAAGTATACCACCATTTCTCCCAACCGAACCCATCCTAATGACATAACCTTCAACGACCTGTTCCATCGTTCAGCCGAGGTTCCATCATGGGTCCCTTGTCTTTACCTGAAACTAAAAAAAACAAGTCCCCGAAGGGTCAGCTACCATTCTAATTCAAGCTAGAATCCATACGGTACTAGTAAGACGTTTAAAAACCAATCAAGTACCTAACACACACACCTGCAAGATTCACATGGATACAACACATATCAATTCTAACTTCATACTCAACTTCCCCATGATTACACATACAAACAACACATCACCCATACACAAACAAACAAACAAACCACACATACACACATTCATACACATAAGACCAAACACAACAATACATCAATCCGCTTTCCATTCCATTCCATTCCATGACGCTTATCAACCCTACGCCCCAGGTGCCGAGGCGCGACCTCCCACCTGCACAATTCCATCCTCCTAACCCCGGGTCAAGCCTCCTCGGGAGCACTTGCCCAAAACACAGATAACTTTTCTTTTGAAGGGGTACGATTCTCTGTCACATAACCATACGTAGCCGTCACTTCAACCCAGAGGACTATGCACATGGTCATGCCGAGAACGGTACCAACATAGAGAAAATATTCGAAAACTTCACATTCGATGAAAGCCCAATAAAATCCTTTTCACATATCAAAAGTAAACCTTTTTCATAAATAATCACCGAGGGACTAGTTTCCCAAAACCAATCCTACAAGCACCACATGAAGTCTAACAAGCATTGTACAGCAACTGAGCAAGTCGTAAACGACTTACCTTGAAGACGAATTCCCAACGCCAAGAAACCACTAATTATCACACAACGCGAAACCCCGTCTACGACAGATAGCCTATCTTTGACCCTCGTCTCTGATCACGGCCTAGGATCCACGCTCCTATATGCATATATATACCCCAATGAATAATAATAGCCTTTTAACTCTTATAAACTCTAACCCTAAAATCAACAAAAAGCCAGGATGTTTTATAACTTCTTGTGTATAATTCCAAATCCTTTAAAACTTGACATGAATATACTAGATATATAAAAGAACATTTTTCTAGTTCAAACCTTTCTGAAAAACAGGATCAAAGGTCTCCCTAATATCATTACAAAACAATACCCTAAAATTACTCTGAAATCTTTTACCGGTTATAAATCCGATATCAAAAATACCCTCTGAGAACTATAAATCGACTGATTTTTAAATCCAATCAATTGTAAAACCAGATCTGGAAAAATTAGTAAAATTTAAATAAACCATTAACTAATTAAAACTTACCAAACCACGCTTGTACTTCAAGATTAAAACTCGATAGAAGAACTTGTATCAAAACCAACTGAAATCAACCTCACCTAAAACTTGTTCTTCCTTCTCCTCTCTTCTCTACGTTTTTCTCTCTTCTATTTTTTTTATTTGGTTACTTAATGAAGAAGAGCAAAAGCTACATGCATATATATCAAATACGGTGAAGTCGGGAAAATAGTTAGAAAAATCACACTTTTCACCCTCAAATTTCTTTTACTACAAACTTTATCCTGAAATTATTAATAATTACTTTTAAGTTAAAAACTTTTTAAAATATAATTTTCTTAAATTCAAAATAAAATATTAAATATTATTAATTAGCCGAGATTAATTATAAGCTAAGTAATCCCAACACGAAATTCAAGGAGCATAAAAATAGGATAAAAATATTGAAATATTCCCGAATATTACACCTTAGTGGTGCACGCTCAAATAGGCACAAAAATGGTGAAACGAGTGCTGGTGGACACGGGGTCCTCCGTGGACATCATGTACTACGGCGCCTTCGAGCAATTGGGCATCTCCGAAACGTCCCTGAAGCCTTACGCTGGGAAACTCATCTCCTTCTAAGGGAACGAAGTCGACGTCGCCGGTCTCATAGACCTTTGGATGACGCTGGGCACCGGTTCCACAAGGAGAACTGAGATGGTGGAATTTACGGTGGTACACCTTCCTTCGGTGTGCAATTTAATCATCGGGAGGGTCTCCCTGATGAAGTTCCAGGCGGTGGTGTCCATCTACCACCTCAAAATGAAATTCCCAGTCCGTCGACGACGGGGTTGGGGAGGTAAATGGCAACCAAGAAGAGGGCCGCATTTGCTATGCGACCTCGGCAAAATAGAAGTGCCCGGTGTTTATGGTGGAGTCCCCCGGCGAGGCCGACCTTGAAGTCCGGGACTTCACGATCCCCACCCCTGAGGTAGAAAGAAGGGTGATATCCCCCTTCGAGAGTGAGTCCGAGAAGATCTACCTGGGAGAATGTCTCTCCTGGACATCAGCGACGTCACTAGAAGCCTTTCTTGCTAGGTCCCGTGATGTGTTCGCCTGGACCGCGAAGGACCTCCGCGGTGTCCCGCGGACAGTGGCCCAACACTCCCTAAACGTCGATGTCACCACTCGCCCTGTGGTGCAGCGACGAAGAAAAATAAATGAGGAGAGGGCAAGCGCCGCAAATGACGAGGTGGCGATACTGCTGGCCGCGGGGTTCATTTCGCGAAGTCCAATACCCCCGATGGTTGTCCAACGTCGTGTTGGTCAAAATAGCCAGCGGGAAGTGGAGGATGTGCCTAGACTTTAAGGATCTCAACAAAGCCTGTCCCAAAGACAGATGCCCCTTGCCCTTGATCGACGAGCTGGTCGACTCAACCGCATGTCACGGAGTATTGAGCTTCCTCGACGCGTACTCAAGTTACAACCAAGTCCTAATGAGCCCGCGTGACGAGGAGGAGATGTCCTTCATCACCCAGCGAGGCACTTATTGTTACAAAGTCATGCCGTTTGGCCTAAAGAATGTGGGGGCCACCTTTCAGCGCCTCGTTAACCGCATCTTTAAGAATCATCTGGGAAGGAACGTGTCGGCCTACGTCGACGATATCGTGGTCCGGAGCAAGACCCCTGAAGAGTATGTGGTCGACCTCGCTGAGGTCTTCGCTACCCTCTGGCACAACCGCCTCAGCCTGAACCCCGAGAAGTGCGTCTTCGGTGTATCATCAGGGAAGTTCTTAGGCTTCATGATCAGCGAGCGCGGGATCGACGTCAACCCCGCCAAGGTCGAGTCGATCCTCTCAATGAGGTCGTCGCGATCTCGGACTGAGGTGCAGCGGCTCAACGACGCCGTGAACTATCTAGGGAGGTTTTGCTCCCGCTTGGCGGATAAGTCTCTTCCCTTTTTCGCCGCTCTCAAGAAAAACGACAAGTTCGTTTGGGATGAGGGGCTCGAGCTTGCTTTCTCTGAATTAAAGGCCTTCCTGTCGAAGCTCCCCACGTTGTCCCCTCCAATGGCGGGCGAAGACTTGCAACTATATGTGGCCGTAAGCCCGAAGACGATCAGCGCGGTGCTAACCCGAAAGGCCATGCACCCAGTGTACTTCGTGAGTCGCGTGCTCCAACCTGCGGAGCAACGATACTCCCCGGCGGAGAAGATGGCATTGGCAGTCGTGACCGCCGCAAGGCGCCTGCGCCCTTACTTCCACGCGCATCCCATTCAGGTCCTCTCTGACCTCCCACTTTGGCAAATCCTCCACCAGCCCGCCCTCTTCGGGCGAATGACGAAGTGGGAAGTCGAGCTTTCCGAATTCGACATCAACTACCTCCCGAGGACCGCGATGAAGGGGCAGGCCCTCGCCGATTTCATGGTGGAGGTCACCTTCCCCGAAACTGACGCGAGCTCAGAAGAGTGGAAGGTATTCGTTGATGGCTCACGATGTGATGCCGGTGGCGGGGCTGGCGTATTCCTCGTCGGTCCCTCCATCGAGACGGAGTATGCCCTTAACTTCACCTTCGATGCGACCAACAACGAGGCCGAGTACGAGGCCATGATCGCCGGAATAGAGATGGCCCTCCTCAGTGGAGCCCGCAAAATCAGGGTCTACACCGACTCCGAGCTGATTCCGTGCCAGCTCAACGGGCAATACGACACCCGGACGGGGTTCCTGCCTGCGTACCGAGAGAAGGTTAAAGCCTTGGTGTCGTGCCTAGAAACCTTTGCGGTGGAGTCCATCCCGCGAACCTCGAAGACGAAGGCGGATGCTCTCGCGAGTTTGGGCTCTGCCCTCCCCTTGGAGGTAGGGAATCGCGTGATGGTGGAAAGAAAACTCTCGCAGAGTGTAACCAGCGAGGTTCTCTCCGTAACCACTGGGGACTAGAGGACCCCGATCACGCGATACGTGGAGAGTGGCGTCCTACCAGAGGACCCCGTGGAGGCTCGGAAATTGAAATTGCAGGCGGCGCGCTATTGCGTTATCGGTGGCCGCCTCTATCGCCGAGGCTATGCTGAACCCAACCTGCTGTGTGTGCCGACCGAGTCTACGGAGCATATCCTCTATGAGGCACACGAGGGGGTCTGTGGCGGCCACCCAGGGTGGCGATCCCTAGCACATAAAATCACCCATTTAGGGTACTTTTGGCCCACACTCCGGCAAGACGCGAGGGCCTATGTCCAGCGATGTGACGGGTGTCAGAAGCACGGTAACCTCCAGCACGCCCCGACCTCACGTCTTCGCTCCATCCACGCTCCATGCCCCTTCGCGATGTGGGGGATGGACATCCTCGACCCTTCCCCAAGGTTGTTGGCCAAGTGCGGTATATCTTGGTCATCGTCGACTATTTCATGAAGTGGGTCGAGGCGCAAGCAATGGCAAAGATCACGGGAACAAAGGTCTATGACTTTCTATGGAAGAACCTCGTCTGCCTCTTTGGCGTTCCCATGACCATCATGACCGACCATGGCACCCAATTCGACTGCGAAGAGACTCGGACCTTCTGCTCCGACCTGGGTATAAACCTCAAGTTTTGCTCCGTGGCCCACCCCCAGTCCAACGGCCAGGTGGAGAACGTCAACGCCCGCATCTTGACCGATCTAAAGACGCGCCTAGGCGTGGCACGGGGTCGTTGGGCGGAACTCCTCCCACTCGTCCTATGGACGTATCGCACAATCGCGCGTCGCGCAACGGGAGAAACACCTTTCGCTCTAACCTACGGGGCAGAGGCACTAGTCCCAGTGGAGACCTTGGTCCCCTCGGCAACAGTTTTCGATTTGAACGAAAAAGAGAACGAGGCCAACCTTAAGGTCAAACTGCAATTTAGAGACAAGCTGCGCGAGGTGGCTGACCTACGCTCCAGGGAATACAAACGCTGCGTGGCAGTGTACCACGACAAGAGGGTTAGGCCTCGGTTCTTGGCTACGGGTAACCTCGTTTTGAGGCGTACCGAAGGTGGCAAGTTGGACCCTAACTGGGAGGGGCCATACCTCCTCGGCGAGGAGGTCGCGCTCGGAGCTTTCAAGCTCAAAGACAGCGAGGGCCGTACCCTGAGCAAAACATGGAACGTCGATCGGCTCAAAAAATATTATGTGTAAACTCTCTAAACTCCTCTATTTCCCACAAGTTTTGTGAATAAAGGGTTGTGGAATTTTCAAATCTCTCTCAAGCATGAAAATTTCGTGTTTAAGTCCACCCCTCGCTTCTCGCTTGGGGTTGGAGAATCTCGTTTATAAGTTAAAGTCCACCCCTCGCTTCCCGCTTGGGGTTGGAGAACCTCGTGTTTAAATCCACCCCTCGCTTCCCGCTTGGGGTTAGAGAATCTCCTGTTTAAGTCCACCCCTCGCTTCCCGCTTGGGGTTGGAGAATCTCGTTTATAAGTTAAAGCCCACCCCTCGTGACTCGGCTAAAATCGTTGTTGCCAAGATCAAAAATAAATAACCCTAAACTACTACCTAGTATAGTAAGCAAGCAAGGGGTCGAACCCAAGAGAATCGGGATTCTGATCAATCAGCAAAGAGCAAAGACAAGGGTTTTTGGAAGTTCAAGCAAACAAACAAAACAAATAAATATTATTGGGGATTTAATCAATTGGAAGAAAGCAGAGTTTATTCAACCAATTCCACCTTTTTACTCATCCGATCATCAATTCATCCATTTTTCTATTAATTCCCTAATTAATTCCAATCCTTATAAAAGATTTCCGCTTGTCCACGGTCCAAGCAAAATGATGATATGAACAAGAACACTTAATTCAAATCATGAAAAGTATTAAGGATAGAAGGATATTAATCCATGCAATCAAGCTACGAGTCTCATGCATAAAATAACAATCAAATACTCTTTCTCAATTCTAGTCTACGGTCCTAGAAAAGAGTTGTTTCAAGGATAAATAAGATTGCACAGACAACAATCAAACTAATCCAAACAGTAGAATATCAATCAAATTCAACAAGTTGCACACCAAGAGAAATCAATTGATAATCATGAAATTAAGCACAAGAGTTTTGATATTAACCAAGGGATAGAAAAGTTACCAAAATCTCACGAAATACATAAAAAGGCTTCCTTGATTAAACAAACTCCAAAGGGAAATTAGTTCTCCATAATAGAAAATAAAACTAGAATAAAATAAAAGTGTGCTAGAATTGTCTCCCCCCTCAAGTGAAACACGAAACAAAGCTTAAATAGTAGAAATAAATCCGAAACCCTAAGATATAATAATACTAAAAAGATAGAATAAAACAAACGATGGCAGCGCTGAAAAACCAAAAACCGCGGGCGCGGATCCACTCGAGTCCCTCGGCTGCGGATGCTCAACGAACCGCGAGCGCGGAAATTTTCCGCGGGCGCGGATCTTTTGACAGCATTCTGGTGTCAACTTCGGAGGTGGTTTTGACCCACTTAGAGTTGGAATTTGAACTCGTCGTAAAAACATGAATTGTAGCTCTTCGAGTTAGCTTTCAAATGATACCAAATTCAGCTTCATCCGATCACCGTAGATGCCGAACGATGCATCACAAGAAAATGACATCAAAACAACTCCAAATCAACACTTGTCTTCAAAACTCTTGCAATTCTTCAAATCGTGTCTTCGGTCTTCATATGATAATTATGCTCAAAACTAACCTAAACACACTCAAATCATACCTAAAAATACAAGAGTTAACCTATACTAAAATATAGCTTATCACCTCGCTTCCCGCTTGGGGTTGGGGAACCTCGTGTTTAAGTCCACCCCTCGCTTCCCGCTTGGGGTTGGAGAACCCCGTGTTTAAATCCACCCCTCGCTTCCCGCTTGGGGTTGGAGAACCTCGTGTTTAAATCCACCCCTCGCTTCCCGCTTGGGGTTGGAGAACCTCGTGTTTAAGTCCACCCCTCGCTTCCCGCTTGGGGTTGGAGAACCTCGTGTTTAAGTCCACCCCTCGCTTCCCGCTTGGGGTTGGAGAACCTCGTGTTTAAGTCCACCCCTCGCTTCCCTCTTGCGGTTGGAGAATCTCGTGTTTAAGTCCACCCCTCGCTTCCCGCGTGGGGTTGGAGAACCTCGGGTTTAATAGCCTCGTGATTAAATCCACCCCTCGCTTCCCGCTTGAGGTTGGAAACAGTAAAAAAAATCATGCAAGGTCTGAGCGAGGCTCGTGATCTTGGCATAATAACCATCATGCAAGGTCTTGGCATAATGACCATCATAACTTATTAATATTATTATGATATATTACTCTGCACTAATTTTTAGTTTTTAAATATTTACATTATTTTATTTCTATAACATTTACATAATTTATTTTAACACTATATTAATCTTTTCATTAAATGACACCGGGGGCGCGGCGTCGGCCTCGTGCCGGATTAAAGGAGAGATGAGTTAGGTCTGAGCAGAAGAATCTCATTCCATCATGCGAGATCCGAGCAAGGCTCGTGATCTTGGCATAATAACCGTCATGCGAGATTCGAGCAAAGCTCGAGATCTCGGCATAAGAGCAAGCACCCGATGTGGCCCGAATGTGCCACAAATATTGTGACACTTGGGCCATGGGGTTGGATCGGGATATGTATACAAGTAAATTAAAGCAAGAAACACAAACACATCCATAAGACAAGAAGAAATTGCATAAAATAAGGCCACAAGGGCCGAAGTATTTAAATTACAAACCCCGGCGGGGCCACCAACATAACAAAGATTAAAAACAAAAAACACTAAAAGATCAGAGGCGTCCTTCATTCTTTCGGGGCGTCGGTGGCAGGTTCTTCCAGGGCCTCGGCCGTGGGTCCCGTAGGAGCTTGGAAGACGGGCGAGTCATGAATCACCACGGGCTGTGAGCTCGGCGCGTCGGTCGCAGGGTGAGAGTCCACGACAACGGGGTGCGGGCTTCCTTGTTCAAGGTCCTCCGTAGGCGGTGCCTCGGGAGCCACGGTCCCATCCTCCCTCAGGAAGAACTCGCATTCTCCCTCGGGCTCCTCCCCGGTCTCCTCCCCCATAGTCTCGGTGTAGTTGGGATTGAAGAAGGAAATACGGGGTCGATGTGCCCGTACTTTGCCACCGCCTGCTTGACGCCCATACGGACGGCCTGGCGGAACATCTTGTTCACACTACCCACCAACTCCTCCTTATACGCGGCCGACTCCACATACTTGGGCCCCACAGCCACCACCTCCTCGTTAAGCTCGCTGACGCGCTGTTGGAGGTTGGTGATCTCGTCCTCGGCCTTCAGGAGCTTTGCCTCCTTCTCTTTAAAGAATTTGTGCTCTGCGGAGACCTTGCCCCGAAGCTCCTCATTCTCGCCCTGTAAAGCCCCGTCCAGGGCCTTCGCCTTGCTCACCTCTTCCTTCGACCTCGCCGCCGCCTTGGCCTCGTCCTTCGCCGCAGCCTCCGCGACTTTAATCCGCTTCCCGGCCTCAGTGAGCTCCTTCTCATGCTTCGCACACTCCTATGTGCGGGCCTTAAGTGCCGCCTCCATTTTATCCATCCTCGTCTGGAGAAGGGTGAGGTGGCTGCGGTTATAGTTCTAAAAAAAGGTATGCTGAAAATTCACAAAGTCGTTTTTTAGAAATTATGGCGAGGCACGAAATCCAAAACAGAAACGAGATTTATGGAAGCGGAACGTACCATTGCCGAGTAGCGGGCGGCCTCGTCATTAAGTGCCTCCTCGGTAAGATTGTTGGCCCACAAGACCTCTTCCTTGCACTCATCCCGACTCCATCTCGCAGAAGCCCCTTGAGCCGGCCCGGGGCAGTGGAACTTCACGGGAGAAGGACCAACAATGTTGAGGGCCCGTCCCTCAAAATTAAAACTGGGGATGATCTCCTTCCCCGACGGACCGCGCTGGCCGTCCCCCCTGTGCTTCTTTTTATCCCCACGGGGGGACCCCGCCCCCTTCCTCTTGGACCTGGCTCCGTCACCGGATCCTCGGGAGGTTTGGGAAGACGTCTTCACGACGTCCCCCTTAGACGAGCCCCCCTCGGTTGTCTTTGCCCCGAGTACCTTCGGCGACAAGGGAGTCACCTTCGGCTGCGAGGAGGGTGGCCTCGCCAGCGGGGACGGTTCCTTTATAACGATGCCCTTCTGGTCGCGAGGGGCCTGGGCGGCGGAAGTGGAAGCCGCAGGTTTCTTTCCCTGCGACTTCGAGGTTTGAGCGTTGAAGAGGTCCACTGTCAAAGAAAAACATAGAAATAAGTTAGATAAAGAAACAAGACGTAACAATGAGTCAAGCTAGCATAACCAGCGGGCAAAGGCCCATGGTCGTCACTAGATAGACGAGGTTTCAACCTCGTTGCGTAAAACCAAGGACAAATAACAAAACAAACAACGAGAAGGAAATTAAGTACCCTCTTCGCCCTCGCGGGGTGGAAGGGTGAGACTCAGGCCGGCCCGCTCAAGCCGGTCCTGTGCCAGATACTCTTGGAACGATTTCTGACGGTCCGGGTTATATCGGGTCTTGAGTTCCTCGGGTTCGGTGGTTTTATGTGTGCCCTTGGGCCGAACGAAGTTGTCCGGAGCCGTGGAAAAGTTGAGATACCTCCCAGTAGGGTCTCGAACCCGGAACCACTTCTTCTTCCACGGCCCGAGGTTCGAAGGGGCCGTGGTGAGTTTAATACCCGACAAGCTGAGATTAACGAGGCAGGACTCGTGTTCCCTGCTCACTAGAAATAGGCTCGACATGATGTCGAGATTCAGCCCATCCCCAAGATCGCGACTATGAAAGGTGTAGGCACACAACAACCTCCACGCATTGGGAAACAATTGTGCAGGGCAGACATGCATGGCCCACAAGAAATCGATGATGTGTTGGGCCAGGGGTAGCCTGAATCCAGCCTGGAGGCTATGCAGGTGCACAACCACGCACCTTTCATAGTGCCCCAAGGAGCAGCCCTCCCCTTCAGAAAGCGCTAGCTCGACTCACTCGGGCCAGGCGAAGTCCTTGGCGATGTCCGCGAGGTCTTTAGGCTCCAGCTCTGTAGACACCCCCTCGGACAGGAAGATCTTTCCCGAGTCCAGGGACATGGGTATCCTCTCCTCGAGTATGGGCGGGACGCTGGACACAACGTCGGTGATATGCTTCGCAAAAAAGATCGCAAGCTCGTTGGAGTCAAACGACCTCGCAATAACGCCGGCCACTTCTTCATCAGAAATCGAGGACGAAACCATTTCAACACCGGATGACGCACGAAGTCGGGAGAAGCGCGAGTTGATGGAAACAACGGAGTCGCTGGAAGAAGGGTCGCTGAAGACCAACGAGGGAGACCTCGGGTTCTGGGAGTCACTAGTCTCTACACTCCCTACGGACTCGGAAATCTCCTCGTAGAATCTCTCTTGAGCTTTGAACACAAAGCCTGGTGGGGGGCTCAAAGAAGCTCTCCTAGGCATGAAAGAACGACGTCCAGGCCACGAAAGGCGAGCACGTGGAAAAGAAAAAAAAAGGGTTGAGACATCGGCAAAGCAACCAAAGAAAGAGAACGCAAGGTCATAAGGGGAGAAGGCCACGTGGCACCCTAGGGCTACTCTGACAAGATAGGACGGTGGGGGAGAAGTTGAAGTGCCAAAAAGAGGAGAGAGAAGGTGGAGTGGAGGCCAGCGGTGGAAGCCCAAACGTCCCGCCAGCCGGGCATCATGACATTTGGGTTTCCAAGGATCTCAAATTTCAAAGCCGCGAAGGGAAAATGCAGAAACCTAACCGTCGATTGGCGGACAAAGGGTTCGAGGGTGTGGCGGTCACCACCCTCGCCCCACCGTCTCGCCGCCATGACGCTGGCGCAAAACAATGAGAAACAACCGTTGCCCGCTAGGGCACAAAACAAAGCAAGAGAAAACGCAAAGAAAAGACGGTAAGGGCACCGCGCAGAAGCACACGCCGCCCTCACCACCACCGTTTCGCCGCCGTGACGCCGGTGCGAAACACTGGGCGAAAAACCGTCACCCACCTAGGGCATGAAACGAAGAAAGAACAAAATGAAGAAAATCAAAGGCATCGTACAGACGCAAGCGCCGCCCTCACCCCCTTTGTTTCGCCACCGTGACACCGGCCCGAAACACCAGGGAGCGTCTGTTTCCCGTTAGAGCAGAAGGCGGCGAGAGAAAAACGAAGAACATCGAAGACGAGAAAAGAGAGTTGAGTACTTACTTGCTCAGAGTTGGCGTGGGTAAAAACGGTGGTGCCCCTGGAGAAACTCAAGAAGTCGTCGAAAACTGCCTTGCAACCGCTGTCGGAAACTGGAAGGGCGAGAGAGAGAGAAAGAGGAAATGTCGAAGGAAGAAGATGAAGATGAAGAGGCGTGTGAGAGACGCCCCTTATAAAGAACAGGCTTGGGCCGCTCCTCGCTCCCGAAAGGCTTATTGGGCATATCCTACCTGGACGGCCCATTAAGCAAGGTACGGGGAGCGGGCCTAGGAAGTCTCACGTGTACGAACGAGAGAAAAGCTTAGGTGTTAGGCCTCGCAAGAAAATTTCTCGCGATCAGTCCACCCAACCTCCAGACCTCGCATCTCGCGACCCTAAGAAATACAAACCCCGCACCCCGGTTTTTGGTGAGTCAAATGCCCTTCATGTTTATGACCCGCGGTCCTCGGAACGAGGTCCCCGGGCCATGGGGTTGTGATGGTGCTCAAAATAGTAAAACAGGAAGTGGGCTCGGGGTACAGGGAATAAACGGATCCGACGGGACTCCCAAGGTGGATTCCGGGGCCCACAACTATATCCGTCTTTTAATTAAACAAAGTTCCTATCCCCGCGAGGTCTCCCGAAGCCTCGGAGCGAGGTCTAAACCTCATTGCCGACTCTACTGACACGCCCGCCCATCCGGACCACTCAGCTGGCGCCGCTTCCTCAAGCCAATCACCGGCTGCCTCGCCTCCGGACCAATCAGAAGCCCTGATCTCGGGCGTCCCACATCGGATGATAGCCAAAACTCGACTCCCCAATTCTCTATAAATAGAGGAGAACCTCGTAAGTAAGAGGGGGTCGAAAAACATCTTGAACTCAAGAACTATCTTGCTCATTGAAGATCGACGTGATTGAAACATCGTCAAAAGACCTCGCTATAGACAAGTGAAGTCCACAAAAAGACTTCAAGTCACACAGAGCTCTCGCTCACATCAAAGACCTCGCTACACAATCTCGCAAGCCATCCTCACCACACTCTTAGCTCAGCCTCCCGCCAAGATCAATCAAGTGACACCTAGGTGATAGAATCGCATAGCAATTAGGAGATCTCGAACATTGTTAGATCGAGATCTCGAATACTCGTATGAGGTCTAGGGTGTAAATCTCGTTTGTTAGTAGGCCTCGTTGGCTTGTAACCTCGTTGTAAAGAGGTAATAAATAAAGAGCAAGCGTTTGTACAATCGAATAAAATAATCTCGTTTCTTGTCATTTAGCGAACGGTTTATTTCGGGTTTCATCAATATTCACTTAGGTGTAGGAGGTAGAATTAAGAATCTCGTTCTACTCATTGTCTCCAACCCCTCCAAAGAAGATTTTAGTTTTTTCATAGTTCAGAACAAGCCTAGACATAGCTTTGAAGCTATCCAAGGTTTCCTTGATGGCTGAAATGGATGATTTGTCGCCCTTGGAGAATATAATAAGATCATTACTGAAGCTTAGATGGGTAATATGTTAAGGTTCACAAAAGGGGTGGAATCTAAATAGTGGGTTATGTTCTAGTTTTTTGAGCATATGGCTAAGGAATTCCATAACGAGGATGAAAAACTAAGGGGAAAGAGGGTCATTTTGGCGGATGCCTCTTCTCCCTTGGATGAAACCCCTCAAGTGGCCATTTATGAGGATGGAAAAGGAGGGTGTGGAAATGCAAGTCATGATCCTAGCTATAAGGGGTTGAGGAAAGTTGAATAGGCTAGGATGTGCTCAATAAAGCTCAATTGAAGGGAATTAAAAGCTCTTTTGAAGCCAACTTTGATAGCAACTCTAGACGAAATGTGTTTTCTGTTATAATGTTTAAGCATCTCTTGGCAAAGGAGAACATTGTGGCGGAGTGAGCAACCCGACACAAAGGCAGCTTGCGCATCTCCAACAATAGAAGGGAGGACAAGCTTGATCTTCTCAACAAGGATCTTAGTGATGGCCTTGTATATGGTGTTACAGTAAGATATGGGCTAGTAATCTTGCATGTGAGATGGGTTAGAAACTTTAGCAATTCAAGAAATGGTGATACAATTGACCTGTTTAAGAAGCTTCCCGTTGTAAAAGAACTCTTGCAAGCCAAGTGTGAGCGAGTGTCCGATTATGGGCCAGGCTGCCATGTAAAATTTAGAGTTGTACATGTCAGGACCCAGGGCTTTATGAGGGCAGACTGAAAAGAAGGAGGATTTAATCTCGACTAGTGTGGGGGAAGGGTAAGTTAGAATGAAGAGGAGGATGTGATAAAGGGTCTCAGCGTGACGAAGGAGGGTTGGAAGGCCTGGATAAAAGTAGACGTTTCAAGCTAGTGGGTAAAGTAGGTCAAGAACAAGCTCGTAATAGAGTTGAAAGAGATAAGGTCCATGATGACTTTGATGTCTTTGGATGAGTTGGAAGAGAGGATAGAGTTGCAGAATAGCTTGGAGCAATGGTCTCCATATATCTTCTACAGTGTAACTAGGACTTTCTACAGTGTAACTAGCACTTTCTAGCACATTTTTATAGGTGTTCTTAGAGTAATATTGAGAGTTATAATGTCCATGTGTTAAGTTGAGGAAATTAAAGAACACAAGACTGTAATGAAGATTCAAGATTTGAAGTGTTCAACTTGAAAGATTACTTGGAGATTGTCGCAGAATTAAAAATCGCAATCACGGTTGTGTAATAGGAGGAACGGCGATCACGGGGCATCAAGCCGTGATCGCAGATGTGTGCTGATCCGAAAACCCGAAGACAGTCAGTGTTGTGATCGTGGATCACCAAGCCACGGTCGCGGTTCTGTATGGTGGAGCGAGAAAGACTTTTCTTTGTGAAGATCCGAGATTATATATCTTTAGACTTTATTAGCATTTTATTTTTCGATATTTTCGTGTTGTTTTGCTTCATAAGACCTTTGTTTCTAGTTTTAAATTATGTTGTTATTGAAACTTTTATTTTCATTGAAAGAAGAAAAACCCTAGCCTCTATGCCTATGGAGAACTAAACCTATTTATTAGAAGGGAAAATTGTATTTAACCACCCTTTATTTCTAATTATGTGCATTTAACCACCCATTTTAACAAAAATGTCATTTTTCTCCGTTAAGTGAAGTAAATTATGTTTTTTTCTTTCTTTTTAAATTTTATTTACAATAAATAAATAAAGAAAAAATCATAATTGACACTTTCAAGTTCTAATACCCCGATTTTTGCAACCCTGACGTAATTTCCTCCATAATAATGCATTCCTTTATCCAATGGCGAAGAAGAACCATGACTTCGCCGATGCAAAGACCATGGGTTTTGGATCTGATTCTGACTACTTTGAGCGTCCCTTGGAGTTGATCATGTCTAAGCTGATGGACGATGACTTGAGACTCAAAAGGTTGAGATGTAGGTTGAAATCCAATGATAATGACATTCCAAGCTCAATTTATTTTTAAATTCTTTTATTTATTGTAAATAAAATTAAAAAAGAAGGGCAAAAACGTAATTTATTTTAATTAACGAAGAAAATAACGTTTTTAATCAAAATGGGTGGTTAAATACACATATTTACAAATAAGGGGTGGTTAATTGTAGAAAAAAATATAAAAGGTGGTTAATTGCAACAAATGTAAAATAAAGGGTGATTAAATATAATTTTTCCTTACTAGAAAGTATATAATGAATAGCAAAAAAAAAAAATGCAACAAAAAGCATAAACTTTAATACCATAGACCCCTAATAAATCTATAAAAACATGCAACAAAAAACAAAACAAAATCTAAAATTGAGAAATGTGTTATATATAGAACACGCAGATTCTGTCTCCGGCTCGATGTGGCTGGGTATTCATTGCATCTATCAACCAACCGAACAAAGGAACAGACAAAAATAAGTTGCGACATCAGCTTGCTATTATTAAAAACATGCACCAGAACTATCGATATGCATAGCCTTTTTAAAGAGCCTTTATCAGGTGTTACGATTTCTTTAGTGCATGCTTTCGCTTATAAAATAAAGTACGTACGTGTCCGTCACCAATTCAACACGACGATATATATATTTTAGTGGTTTAAATGCTTAATGATGTATGCCACTTAACGTTAATCTATTGCATGTATCGATTGTAATTTTGTATATATCTTATATTCTCTTCTTCTACTTTCTCGATCGATGATTACCTGGCCAGAACATCCCCCTTTTTAGCGTTATTTTTCTAATTGTTGTATTCTGTTTCTATAATTTGTGTACGTAGTTGATAAATTAATTGCATGGATGATGACCGAATGGGTCCATACCATGCATGCTTATTAGAATATGCTGACAATTTGTTAAGCTTACGTGGAATTGTATGCTCTCGACCCTACTTTATAAGCCGTCACGTATTATAATTAGTTATGATATACACTAAATATTAATTAGTTATGATAAAGGGTAGAGATAATTAGTTGTAATGTTTTGAGCAACATGATGATGAAGAAACACTCGTATCGATCAATTTGTATTACATACCAAAAAATGAATCTTGACGGCATTATAACAATGGGAAAACGGTAGAAAATAGTCTTGATTTAGGGTATTTGCAAAAATAGCTTGGATTTTTAAAGTTGCTACACATAGTTTTTATATGACATTGTCATCTATGTTTTTTGAATTTTGATAATGCTATCGCGTGACGGATAGCATAGGGAAAAATATTCTCTAATGATACTTCCGATGGGCCATAGTCGGAGAGCGAATGATTATGAACCAATCGACTCAGTTGTCACTTGGACAGACGGGTCTAGTAGCATCTCAATTTCTTTATAGCTAGCCCGATGACAGTGACGAGTGGTGGCATCAACTCTACCCTGGGTGGGGGCTTCTCATTGTCTTTTTAGCCGAAAGCAAAGCACCCATGCACAGGAAACGGGTCCGGATCGAGAGAAGTCATTAGGCAGATAGCTCTGATGCCATATAAAACTTTCCATGGGCAGTTCGTGCGTATGTAAGCTCATCACACAAGCCTAGTGGAGTTCCATTCTAAAACCAATTGGCAATAAGATGAGTAACCTAAGGATATATATGCTAGACAATTTTTCTTTATATTTCAGATGTGGGTCGTGGGATTCTCAACACTTACAACTCAAAATTTCAATGTAATACGTAAAACTTCACCCTCCCTTATATATAGTATATTGGATATTTTTACTCTTGTATTTCGATGTGGAGTCTTGCCCCAATCTCCCAACCACACCCAACAACACGTACTAGAAATTGCATGTAACTCACACCTCGCTCATAGTTAGACGGCCTGTTCACCACAACGTCAATTTAAAAATTATGACTATTTTCTAGAGCTAATAGAAATGTTCGGGCCATTTTCAACAATTTTCCATGTGACATTAATAAATAAAGAAGTACATATTGTACTAGCTAGTGTAAATCGATCATTAATTAATTTTCATTTGGATAATTTGCTAGACGCTAAAAAAAAGAGTACGATTGTAACTTTGAAATCCATAGAATTAGTTATGACTTGAAATTACAATACCATCTAACATCCTATATTCATTTATTGGCTTTCAACGTGCTCCAAACTTTCACAAAACAAACAACGTATACGTACACAATTCATGATCTTTTTGTGTGGGTTTTGGAAAGTCGGGGGAAAGGTCGGTGTGAGAGAAGTACAAAGTTGGGGGAGAGTAGTCACATTTCCAACAAGTTAAAAACAAAGCGGTGAGCGAGACAAGTAAAAAGTCGAAAATGCCCCTGGCCTTTTATTCCCTTTCCTTGTCATCATTTGGACTTTTAGGATGGGTCGGTGCCCATTTTAGATGGTGTTCGTGTCCCCCGTTATCCTCTCTCTAATCGAATCCCCCTCGCAACTCCACTTCGTTTTACACATCTGTCTTTACCCTTTTCGGTAAGTCTCTCGCTACAGTTTAGTTACTCACTTTTTTTTAATAAATAAAATTACTTACGTATCTCTTTAGGATTTTTAATCTTCATCAACAAGAGTTCATCAGCGGCGGCGCCCCCGAGTCACGCATTATCCAATTTAGGGTTGTCATTATATACCCAAAAAAATGTTGATCAAAAAGTTTCAAAAAAAAATTGCTTAAACGACTTTGTTTTATCGGCCAAGACAAAAAAAATGGGGAAAATGTATGACAGAACTTCTTGTTTTACGCTCGGGATTTTTGCACACCATTTTTTAACTTATTGCACCACGGCACAATAAAGCGTAACAATTTCACGGCATCTTGTGCCGTAACATTAAAAAGTATTAAAATATTCTATTTTAGGGTTTTTTTAAAAAAAATTGTGTAATATCACGCGTTCTAATGCCGTGATATAACTGCAGGACAAAGCGTGGACTGATATACACAACTAGGCCAAAATTGGGCTGGCCAGATTGGGCCCAGCCCACACCAGATCTCACGGCACCAGGTGCAGTGATCTCACTTCACCAGGTGCATTGAGATCTGGTGTGGGCTGGGCCCAATCTGGCCAGCCCAATTCTGGCCCAGTGTTATATTTCTTAGGGTTTAGGGTTTAGGGTCTAGGGTTTAGGGTTTGGAGTTAGGGTTTAGGATTTAGGATCGATCATTCTTATAAGAAATCATTATATTCCTTTATAATCGTTCATTCTTATAAGAAATCGTTATATTTCTTTAGAACGTTCATTCTTATAAGAAAACATAATATTCACTTAGAGTTCATTCTTATAAGAAATTGTTCTATTTATTTAAAATCGTTCATTCTTATAAGAAAACGTAGAAAATGTTATATTCACTTAGAATCATTTATTCTTATAAGAAAATCGTTATATTTCTTAGGGTTTAGGGTTTAGGGTCTAGGGTTTAGGGTTAGGGTTTAGGGTTTTAGGGTCGATCATTCTTATAGGAAATCATTATATTCATTTATAATCATTCATTCTTATAAGAAATCGTTATATTTCTTTAGAATCGTTCATTCTTATAAGAAAACATAATATTCACTTGGAGTTTATTCTTATAAGAAATTGTTGTATTGATTTAGAATCGTTCATTCTTATAAGAAAACGTAGAAATAGCTTATTATGCATAAATTGTTACTATCTAAATTGATTGTAAGATAGTTTATTTAAATTGTAATTATATTTGCATTTTGTTTAATATATACATATGGTTTGGAAATAGCTAATTATTATAATATTATGATTTTTAATATTCTAAATACGTAATAGTATAGCAGTATAATATTTTTTACCGTATAATATTTTTTTTGTTTTTTTAAATGCGAAATTATTTAACCACAAAATTTGAAACAAAATAGATTCAATGCAAATTTCAAGGCTAAATGGCCACGAATTTTCCCACTAAATAGATTCATGGCAAATTTCAAGGCTAATAACCACAAAATTAGAATCGTTCATTCTTATATGAAATCGTCATACGTTTAGAATCGTTCATTCTTATATTAAATCGTTATATTCCTTTATTAGTCATTCTTATAAGAAATCGTTATTCATTTAGAATTGTTCATTCTTAAAAGAAAACGTTATATTCATTTAGAATAGTTCATTTTTATATGAAATCGTTATATTCATCTAGAATCGTTAATTCTTATATGAAATCGTTATATTCTTTTAGAATCGTTCATTCTTATAAGAAATTGTTATTTATTTAGAATCGTTCATTTTTATATGAAATCGTTATACGTTTAGAATCGTTCATTCTTATATTAAATCGTTATATTCCTTTATTAGTCATTCTTATAAGAAATCGTTATATTCCTTTAGAAATTGTTCATTCTTATAAGAAATCAATATATTCCTTTAGAATCTTTCATTCTTATAAGAAATCGTTATATACATTTATAATCGTTCATTTAAGAAAACGTTATATTCGTTTAGAAATCGTTCATTCTTATAAGAAATCAATATATTCCTTTTAGAATCGTTCATTCTTATAAGAAATCGTTATATTCCTTTAGAAATCGTTCATTCTTATAAGAAATCATTATATTCATTTGGATTCGTTCATTCTTATAAGAAATCAATATATTCCCTTAGAATCGTTCATTCTTATAAGAAAATATTATATTCATTTACAATCGTTCATTCTTTTATGAAATCGTTATATTCATTTATAATCGTTCATTCTTATATGAAATCGTTATATTCATTTGAAATCGTTCATTCTTATATGAAATCGTTATATTCATTTAGAATCGTTCATTCTTATAAGAAATATAATTGTTCAAATCAATATATTCTTACTAAAGTCGAATCAATCTCTCTTATGTGTCACTCATCTAGCAATGCCACATAGGCATGTTTAATTGCTCATTTACCTCTTTATCCTTAATTTTCTTTAGTATTTACATTTCCTACATATTATAATAGTAGGATCCCATTTATCATTAGTACTTACCATTTTAAATAAAAAAATCAATAAGCTATGTTATTGATAGGCTTAAATAAAATATATAAATCTTAAGTCACATGTTTGATGGTGAAGAGATTAAACAACCCTTCCTAGAAGGTGGGTTTAATTTTATTCACACCACGCAAATGATAGTTTGGTTACAGTCCGAGCAACCCTTCCTAGAAGGTGGGTTCGGGTTCGTTCCATTGATGCGTGAGAATCAAACCAAACAAAACTTAAATTAAAATACTTTGAAAATATTCATTTAGAATCATTTTATTTTTATAAGAAAACATTATATTCATTTAGAATCGTTCATTCTTAGGTAGAGTATATAAAATTTATTATGATCATAACTATAAATGATTTTGAATTGTAGACAATTACATAAAATAATTATTATCAATCCATATAATAATGCTAAGAAATTATAAAAAAAATTCCAATTGAAAATATTAACCACTAAACATAAAATAATCAATTAATAATATCAAATTAATTAATAAAATAGAAAAACATACTGATGGGCCGGCCCAATTTCAAACGCGATAAAACTCTTGGTGTCTAATCTCACTGCACATGGTGTAGTGATCTCACTGCACGTGGTGTAGTGATCTCACTGCACGTTGTGTAGTGATCTCACTGCATGTGGTGCCGTGATATCTAATGGGCCGGCCCAATGCCAATTTTCAGTCCGATCCATTTTGTTATATAGAATTTGCATTTCACGCTTCGTTATGCCGTAATATTACGCTACGTAGACGCGTCATATTTAAACGTTACGCAATATCAAGGAAAATTATTTGCAATATCAAGGAAAATTATTTGACTATAGAAAGGTTTTATTCAGGCTTTGCTAAGTTTGGTAGGGAGAGCTTGGACTGGAGGTTTTATTTGCAATATCAAGGAAAATTATTTGACTATATTGCGATTTTATTCAGGCTTTGCAATGTGATTGATGGGAAAATTTTCAAACTTTTCTCCGCACAAAACGACAAAATCGATTAAGATCCCGACAAGTTTCATCAGAATAGCTAGACGCGACACGTGTACGCTCCGATTCGCACACCTCGCTCGCCTCTGCTAAGTTTGGTAGGGAGAGCTTGGACTGGAGGATTGAGTTGTGTTTACCTCGCGATGAATCCAAACCATGGTTAACCACCCCCACAATGTAGGCGTAACCGTGGTTAATCCAGAGTCGCCGCTACATCCAACTCAGTTAGTTTCTTCTCAATTTTAATTTGTAGTAGTATTAAGTTTTGGTTTCATACTTCACTTTCAACCTCGCGCTTCCCCACACCACGCCCGATTTCCCAATTCCGCCGCCGTATAAGACCTTCCTTCCGCCATGGGAATCAAAATTTGAGCTTTTGTTTCCCCTAATTTCTTTTTCTTTTTTTTGTTCTCCTGGATATTCATTCGTAGAGAGCATAAGACACGAAAAAGCTACCAGGCTTTCCCCTTCTCTCTCCTTTTCTGGCCGTGTATATTCTCAAAGCATTCAGTATCTACTTTCGCTAATCTCCATAGCTTTCTTTTCTGCACAGAGCCATAGTGGAAATCTTTCTGGTTGTTTCTCTTTTTATAAAATTTCACACCCAGTGCGTGGCGAAGAAAGGGATCGGTAATTTTAATTTTGAAACTGGACAGTTGAAAAAGGATGTTGGAGCTCGCGAATTCGTCGCCGCCATTAACAACCGCTTCAACAGCTTCCGCTGAAGCCAGCACGGTCTCCTCCTCCGCAAATCATGTAGCAGAGGAACACCACCACCATCACCATCAGCAGCAGCTCCCTTCACAACCGCCCCTAAAGAAGAAGCGAAACCAGCCCGGCATGCCTGGTACGTGCTCGACATAATTACTCAACTAACGTGTTCCTTTAATTTTTTAGGTTTGCTGAAAAATCAGAATTTTCAAAATTCCAGATCCAGAAGCTGAGGTCGTAGCTCTATCGCCCAAGACTCTTATGGCAACAAACCGGTTCGTGTGCGAGATCTGCGGGAAAGGGTTCCAGCGCGACCAGAACCTCCAGCTTCACCGGCGCGGCCACAATCTGCCGTGGAAGCTCCGGCAACGGGGGACGAAGGAGGTTAGGAAGAGGGTTTACGTGTGCCCGGAGACCAGCTGCGTGCACCACGACCCGAAGAGAGCGCTGGGCGATCTGACTGGGATCAAGAAGCATTTTTGCCGGAAGCACGGGGAGAAGAAGTGGAAGTGCGAGCGGTGCTCCAAGAAGTACGCTGTTCAGTCCGATTGGAAGGCCCATATGAAGACCTGTGGAACCAAGGAGTATAGGTGCGATTGTGGCACCGTCTTCTCTAGGTAAGAATCGGATGAATGAATTCACAAAAGTTTTGATTTTTATGCCTGATTTCCGCTTTGATTGTATGTAGGAGGGATAGTTTTGTCACCCACAGGGCGTTTTGTGATGCGTTAGCGCAGGAGACTGTCAAGGTTCAGGTTCAGGTTAATGGGGATCAAAGGTTGGCCGGAGTTTCTGCCGGTGGAGAGCAGATAAATGGGGGGAGCAACTATTCTGGGTCTGCTGGCTCGCCGCCGGGTGCGGTGGTGACGCCGCCGTCTAGCTCCGTTCGGTCTCCTGTTTTATCCATTCAAAGTTCAGGTACAGTTTCATTGGTTGAATGTTTTGTTTCTTGTACTATGTGAATGTGTGTATTGATTATTATTGACTACACATTTACATTTACATTGATTTGGAGTCTGTGATAAAAGCTAGGAACTGTGGGTTTAATAATGGCAAGTGCAAGCCTTTCCTTTTGGAGAATTTCAAATCTATAGTCTTGAGGATAGCAACTAGCAAGTAATGGTAGTGTTATTTAGTTTAGTTTGTTTATGGGTTTATGATATCATCTAACTAGGTCTTTGAGGGTTTTAATGGGTATTGTGGAAATTTGAGGGTTAGGGTTTGCTCAAGTCTTCTTATTATGATGATTGGGGCAAATGGGTTATGAGCACAAAAAAGCAGCTTTTTGTGTGCTGATCAAACTGGGTGGGTGTGTACAAAATCAGATTCTGTTTTGAATTACTCTTTAGCTAGACACAAACTGGAACATTGAGGGAGAGAGAAAGGATGCCATGATTAATGTTTCATCTTGCTCACGGACAGTGATGATTTTCAGCAATGAGCACATAAAAACTACCGTTCGGATTGAAAAAGAAAAACTCAAGAAGGGCGTGTTTGTTTTTCTGATGACAGTATAGTCAGATAGAGAAATTGAGAATACAACAATTAAACTGCAATTATCAAAGGAAGTAGTACTATTGCTTTTCACTCCCATTTCCCCATAATCTCTCCATTATTGCACTCTTTTCTTTTACTCTCTCTGCATCTCTCATCTTGTGATCATGGATTCTGACCTTTTTGCCTTTTCCTCATTTTGGTGGATGCCAACTCAGAAGCGCAAGAAACCTCAAACACCTTCACGCCGCCGACAATCACCGCCTCCGCCGACGGAGCAGCAACCTCCGCCAATCCCCACGGCGGCGTTAATGGCAACGTGGTGTTCGGAAGCATTTTCGCACCTTTATCCGGCATCCAACAACAACAGCCCCAAGCTTCTCAATTCTCCTCCTTAATGGCCGCCATGAGTAGCAGCTCCGAGAACCAGCCAGAGCCCGGCTTCGCATTAGCCTCCCAATTAGAACAGCCGCCGTCGCTGTCTCTCTCGTCCCTCTACCAATTCTCCCAGAACGCACACCCTCTCTTCAACCCGGCCGCCGCCGCCGCCGGAGACCACCACCGACAGTTTCCTCAGCCCTCGCCACCACCTCAGCCTGCCATGTCAGCCACTGCGCTTCTCCAGAAGGCGGCGCAGATGGGGGCCACCGCTTCGCCTTCCTCCTTGCTCTGGGGGTTTGGGTTGTCTTCCGGCGGCGCCAATCAGGGGGCGGTGAAGAATGAGAACGGTGGTGGTGGGCCTGAAGGGAATTATATGGTGAGTGGGCCGAATGGGTTGTTTGCAGCCAGGCCCACTACGCTTGATTTGCTTGGGTTGGGTATTGGGCCCAGCAACGGTTCCCCTAATGGGCTGTCTGGTTTGCTGGCGCCGTACAATGATGGGCTGGATATGGGCTCTTTTGGAGGGGAAGAGTCCTGGGAAGGCCCACCTGAGAGGAAATCGAATCAATCGGTGCCTTGAATACGTTAGATCTTAGTTTTTGACATTAGTATATTGTAATTAATTAATTTTGTAGTGGGTAAGAAGTTTTTCTTCATATTTTTCGCCTTGAAATTTCGTTTGTTTTTTTCCTTCCAAAAATTGCTTCACATTTTTCTTGATGGGCTAGCTCATCTTTTTGATGGAACAAAATTCTATTTGTTTGTGTTATCTATCAGGCGTTTTGGAATTCCTTGTGTTAAATGTTCATATGGGGGGGAGCAAAATGTATTTGTACAGAGCCTCCTCCTATCTAAACTTTCTTAGGTGGATATGGTTGATAGTAACCAAAAATAAATGAATAATGAAATTTACAATATTTCACAAATCTCCTTTCATGCGCTTTCACTCTATTTTTTTTAAGAAACAAAACTAAAATTCAATCAAATTGAAAGATCATCCAACGGAAGAAGTTCAAGAGACATAGTGGAAAAGAAACAAACATAGGTCAATCCAAACAAGAAGTCACTAATAAAGTCATAGCCTTATTAGCAAGTCTGCGAGCATGAGACCAACAACACTCGATCAATGCATCATTGAGAGGATGAGTCTTAACCAAGATAGGTCCAACTTAGCTCCTCCAAACAACCCCTCATTGCAGCTTTTGAATGAGTGAGAAACAATCTGATTCACTACACTGCCTTGGCCTCAACGAGCTCAACCTTATCAGTTGACCTAATACGCTTTGATCCGAAGAGGCAAACTTCTTGATCATCTCTGGCATTGAGTCCAATGCAACACCTCCTTGATCATTACCATAGGGTCCCATCCTTTGCCTTTGGAAATCCACAAATTACTCCTCCCCCAAACCAAATGTGCCACATGACTGACACCCAAAGCTCCATATCGATCATACTTATTTTGGTGACAACCATGTTAAAGAATTCTCCAACTTACTGCACCCTTTCACCACATTTCCTTAATTTTGAGAGTAGCTTCCAAGAATTGTGAGCAACAAAATAGGTCAACAATACATGAATTTTTTTCTCTCATTGCCCTCGAAGACCGCAACTATTGTCATCACTAATACGAAGTCTCAGCGAATTTGCTTTGATAGAAGGAGCCTCACGACATGCCCTCGAAAGAAACTACCAATTAATATAAGAGGATGTCCCCATTAAAGAGTTGCTACCATTCACACTAGTAACTTATTGTTGCAGCAACATATGATTACCATTCTAATCTTAAAAACCCATTCTTGGAGTAGTGCTAAACTAGTTCATCTTTGTGACACGGACCATAAGGGTCAAACTTTGAATAATTTTTGCTTCACAAGGTAGAAAGAGCTCATGTATCATGTTTTCCCTCCAAGTCGAACAATAACTCATAGATTCGTTCAACATTACCAACCGGAAAAACCAACGTTACCTAAAACTGGTCGGATGAGGGATCCAACTATCTTCCCATATAGTAATAGAAGAACCAATTTTGACCCCAATACAAACCACCCATATGAGCCTCCCTACCTTTCAAAATACTTTGTCACCTAAAACTCAAATTATGACCAACAGATACCTTCAAAAGGATCGTCTTGAAAAAAATATACTTGGCTTTTAGAAGCCTAGCAACTAGAGCATCTGACTCTTGCAAGAGTCTCCACCCCTTACTAGCATTATACATGTCCCTAAATCCAATCCCACAACTACATTTTTGGCATGCACATGCTTTTCCACTTCAACCCCTGAACCTTAGAAGCACAAATCCCCTCACCCAACCAAAAATTACATACCATTTGTGCTATCTTAGCACATAACTCCACATGAAAGAAAAAACATGATATCACCTTCCAATTTCTTCAAAATCCTCTTGTTAATTAGACAAAATATCACCTTCTTTGAGCGCCCAATCATAGTTGGAAGCCCAAGGTACCTCTCACGTTTCTCATCCTCGTGAACGCAAATAAGCCTTAGGATTTCAACTCTCCAATTACCGGCCATATTTTTTCTAAATGATAGCTCAGACTTTGCAAAATTCACTTGTTGATCCAAGGCCGCTTCATAGGCATAGGGGATGATAATTGTTTTAGAGCTTTATTAACAAGTTGCCTTTTCAAATGAAACACAATCATCATCAAAAAAGAGATGGGAGATAGTCGGAGCATCCTACGCAATCGGCCTCGTGCCACACTACTACAAAGCAAACTAGAGGATCCCTAGGCACACAATAAAAAAAGATATAATGCAAAAGAGGATTGTAACATCCCGATAGTTTATAAAGGATTGAGGTGCTCCCTATGTCAACAAGAGCTCTTTCTTTTCTAGGTTCAAGTGAGGACAAAGAACTCAAAAGTTAAGCGTGCATGAGTGAGAGTAGTACTAGGATGGTTGAACTCCTAAGAAGTCCTCAAGTTGGCATGTGATAGCGCTTCTATGGCCTCAAGACCATTAAGAATAGTATCAGAGTCGACTCCAGTTATGAGTGTAATTGTCCCGGAGGGTGGTAACTCAACCTAGAGGGTGGTGCTTAGGCCTTGATGAGGACGTCAAATGTTTAAGTGGGGAAGATTGTAACAACCCGATAGTTTATAAGGGATTGACCTCAATATGGGTGATGTAGGTGCAATACATTATACGTCTCAATACTACAAAACGACTTGACCACAATCATGTCTCACTATGAAGCCCTTCATGCACCCCATACCCCGCACCCTAAGCAACCGCCACATCTCAATTAACCTTGAGCAATGCGTCATTGTTGACTGAAGCAAAGCTAGAGATACACGAAGTCCGCTGGTGTTCAACATCCACTTGAAGTAATGGTATGCAGGAAGTGGGATGCAACGAATGCATATGGAAAATATCTCAATACTAAATTCCTTATAGAATATGAAATTTGCGCCGTCCAACGAGCGGATTAAACATTCTAGTATAGCATAAAAAATTGCCCCATCGAACAAACGGGTTAAGCATTCTAGTTTTGTTAGTACAACTTCAATATATATGATTTTTATGTATAATTATTCATTATGTCATATAGAGTTGTTAAGAAAGATCGATCCATTATGTTATTCCTAAAAGATAGTACTGATATTCATTTGGCATGTTACATGTTTTTTGTTTTATTATATACATACCAAGACGTAAAAAAATGGGAGTGTGGCTTCAAGGTTGGTTCCAACTATGATGTAGAGTTATTCAAACTGTGATGTGAAGTTATTAAAACTCAATGTCGTAAATTCAGAGATATCGAGTTAATCAAAATCTGATGTAATGTTATCCAAAAAAGTGTATTATATTATAGTAATTATTTTCATGTTGTTAGTAAAGTTTCAATATATATGATTGTTATGTATATTTATTCATAATGTTCTATTACATTATTTATAACAAATAGTATCGATATTTATTGATGATATAGTATGATAATATTAATGAATATAACCATATAAAAACGTGAATAGCATCAAGTGTTATTTTGCATATTACCACATAGAAATAGAAATATGAATATTGAAAGCTGAGATCATAAATATAAAAAATGGAAGCTTGAATATCTCAATTGCGATTTTAAATATAGGGTCTGTTCGGATACGGACATATTATTTAACATAATATATTATTTTCAGCTTATTTTGAAAAAGAGATTTTGAGAATGGTGCAAAAATATAGGTATAGAGAGAGAGATATGAGTTACATGACCGAATGCAGCTTTTGTGAAATAATATATTATAATATATTATTTTACATCATGTACTTGATCCGAACAGGGCCATAATTTATACACTGAAACAACAATGAATACATTAAATCATTTTCAAATCTTCAAAAATTAAATTAGTATAAATATATGAGGCAAGATATTCAAGATTTGTTTTAAAAATTATTGGTATGATTTTCGAAGTATCCATATTCAAAATTTAACATGAAATAATCTTAATAATGATTAATAGAGATGGTACAATCTCATCTTAAATTGCTCTTTATCCTATGATTTACAATTATTGATACTTGATATGTTGTACCATAATGATAGTTATACCGAAACCTGCCTCTGTTATTGAAAATCTTAAAACTTAAATAAAAAAAATACTATTCAGACTTCTGTTTTGGCAAATTTGCCACTTGGAAGATATGTGCTTAGTTAATTAATGTTTTTGGCATATAATCTCCAACGCAAAATAAAATAGTACAGTATTTATTTGGAACTCTTTACTTTTTGAAAGTCGTAAAAGCCACGGAATTATCCCAGGAAGGTCGGCAGAAATTTGGTACATATTCTGGTTTCTTCAAACCTAGAATTCTCTTATTCTCATTTCTCACCCCCACTTTTATATAAATCAAGGGATCAAAAGCGAGAGAAGCGTAGCGTTCTACTCGTCGCGGAATTTTGGGCTCTTGTGTAGCTTTTCCGTTTCTGATTGATCAATCGATCCTTTGATCGGTTGATCGCCATCTCTTATTCCTTTTTTGTGGTAACATTTTGCGATGACGCTCTTCTCTACTTTCTCTCTTCTTTTTATTTTTAATTTTTCAATTATTGTTATCATTTCTGGTTTATCGCTGATTCATTTGGTTGAATTCTCGTGTGGTAGGTTGTCGTTGCTAGGATTTGTGTATGTGGTTTTTTTCGATTGTTGCATGTTGATGTTTCCTCCCCTGTAGATTTCTTTGATTGTTTGAAAGTTTGCATTTTTTCGCCGTTGGCATGTTGGTATTTGCTCTGCGTTGATGTTGGTTCGACAAGGCAATCTGCTTTTTTTTTTTCATATATTTTTGATGCTTTGTTATTTCTCTTGCGTAACCTTTTGTCTTTCCGGTCTTTCTCTTTGCTTGCGTTTGATAATTTTTATGTTCTTTGTATGAAGTAATTTTTGATTCTGGAGTTGTTGGGTATAGATTATGGATAGAAAGATTTGTATGTCATCTCTTGATGTCAAAGTTGATGGAAATTGCTAGTTTGTGAGGGTATGAACTGATCACGTTTGTGGGGTTTTTATTTGCTTTGCAAGGGTATGAGATTGATCAATTATATTTATTATTGTCTGATCGGTATGAAATTGCTTTATGAGCATTTAGGCTCTAATGGCTAAATCATTAGACTAAAAAACACATTGCGTGCATGCTGCTTTATGATGATATTCCGGCCTCTGACTTCTTTGGGTACTGGTATTGTAAATTTGGGGCTTTAATCTGATAATTTAATCAACTAAAATTTGGGGAAACTTAAGAATTGGTGTCTAATTTTATTTTTTCTAGGATTAATTGGATAGTCTATAGACTAGGTGCTTCCGATTATTTTCCTTTTATCTCTTGTGTCAATGCTTCATGCCCTGTTCTATGAGCTTGTTGCTTTCTTGGTTTTGAAATTGCACTGCCCCTGCACTTGACATGCATGATTTATGAAATGTTTGTTATAACTTCATTCCTAAATACATGCAATTTTTTTTTTCTGTTTGGTCTTTCATCCTTCGAAGTTCTCATATCCTTGCACTGTTTAGTTTTCATTGTAGTCAATGCATCTATGTGCAACCTACATCCTCAACTGTAATGAGTAGATAATTTGATGGAGCAACATTATTGCACTTCTAATGTTTCTACCTCTGTGCAGTTATTTTTCTACTTGAAGAGTCACTTAATCTGCTGCAATGGCTGATCAAGACACTGACAGGAACATTGAGATGTGGAAAATCAAGAAGTTGATCAAAGCTTTGGATGCAGCTAGAGGAAATGGAACCAGTATGATTTCTCTTATTATCCCTCCTCGTGATCAAGTGTCTCGGATTGCAAAAATGCTTGGAGATGAATATGGAACTGCTTCCAACATCAAGAGCAGGGTTAATCGCCAGTCTGCCCTTGGCGCCATAACTTCAGCTCAGCAGAGACTGAAGCTTTACAACAAGGTGCCTCCTAACGGGCTTCTTCTGTACACTGGAACCATTGTTACTGATGATGGGAAGGAAAAGAAGGTTACTATCGACTTTGAGCCATTCAAGCCTATCAATGCATCTCTGTACCTCTGTGACAACAAGTTTCACACTGAAGCTTTGAACGAACTCCTGGAATCTGATGATAAATTTGGTTTCATTGTGATGGATGGTAATGGCACTCTTTTTGGTACTCTCAGTGGCAATACAAGAGAGGTGCTTCATAAGTTCTCTGTCGACCTTCCAAAGAAGCACGGTAGAGGAGGACAGTCAGCACTGCGTTTTGCTCGTCTTAGAATGGAGAAGCGTCATAACTACGTGAGGAAGACAGCTGAACTTGCCACACAATTCTACATCAATCCTGCTACTAGTCAGCCTAATGTTGCAGGACTTGTACTTGCTGGGTCAGCTGACTTCAAGACTGAGCTCAGTCAGTCAGACATGTTTGATCCTCGTCTTCAGGCAAAGATACTAAACGTCGTAGATGTTTCTTATGGTGGTGAAAATGGCTTTAATCAGGCGATTGAGCTCTCTGCTGAGATCCTTTCCAATGTGAAGTTTATCCAGGAGAAGAAGTTGATCGGTAAGTATTTTGAGGAGATAAGTCAGGACACAGGTAAGTACGTCTTTGGAGTGGATGACACTCTTAAGGCTTTAGAGATGGGTGCTGTGGAAACCCTAATTGTGTGGGAGAATTTAGACATCAACAGGTATGAGTTGAAAAATATTGCTACTGGTGAGGTTGTAGTTAAACATCTGAACAAAGATCAAGAGGCAGATAAGAAAAATTTCGTGGATCCGGAATCCAATGGTGATCTGGAGGTTCAGGATCAGACGTCCCTCCTGGAGTGGTTTGCAAATAACTATAGGAAATTCGGTTGCACTCTTGAGTTTGTGACCAACAAATCTCAAGAGGGTTCACAATTCTGTCGGGGGTTTGGTGGAATTGGTGGCATTCTTCGCTACCAGGTTGATATGAGGGCTTTTGATGATGACCTCTTTGACGACGAAGAAGTATATGAATCTGAATAGCAATCAATCAACTCTTACCAGTTGCTAGTGCAGGAGATGGGCAAATTAGCCTGCACTGGCACACAAGCAGCGGCGCTCGGCACCACAACTGCTGCTTCAAATGCCCCAAAGTCTCACGCTGTATTAAATGAGGTAAAATCCCATGGAAATGCCTCAAAGTCTCAGGCTGTTTCTAAGGCCTTCAAGTCCCAATTACCCATGAAGCCTTTCTCCAGGTCAGTTCTCTTTTATCAAACTTTATGCTCTGCAAGTGCTTTCTAGGGTCTGATTCAATATCATGCTGTATAAAAAACTTTTGTATTATCGGGCATCAAGGTTGAAAATATCGTATTTAATTCAAGATGTATTATAATTTAAAAGACAAAATATATGAAACCAAAATGCTTTATTTTTTGGGCATCCAAACACTCGGTTCCTACAGTAAACATTATAATGCATAATACATGTCTTATACAGTTATATACTACATGTTTTATGCTTCCAAACAGAAGTTTAGTTGTTTTGCCTAAACCTATTTTGATTATGGTTTGTGTTTATGCTAGATGCAATATTGATGAGGCAACAACTTCGGCTCGCAGAGACGCAGACTTCCCTGTTCAGAGGCTTCTGCAAGTGTTGGATGTTCAAGCTAAACTCTGCAGGCTGATGCTGATGCTGATGCACCCACAATTCCATAATCAAATCTGTGAACATTCTACCCTCGGAATATGGACATGTCGTGGTAAAATTATTACTTAGTTTGATATTATGGTTTTAGTGCTTGTTGGATAGTTAAATAAGCTGGCATTTTGTGGAAATGCCTGATATACTTTACCTAGTTTGATTATGTTTTAGTGCTTGCTGAATAGTTGAATAAGTTGGCATTTTGTGGAAATGCCTGGAACTTGACCAAATTTTAGCCCCGTGTTTGGGCATGTTGGATGGATTTATTTTGAATGAATGTTTTAAGAGACCTATGTCTGTGTTGGATGGATTTATTAGTTTTAGTTTTAAAAGACCTTTGCTGGCTTGTTTTTAGTTTGTGTAGCAACCTTACTATTTTGTTTCTATAGAATAGAAACAATTGCAAGCTCTGTGAGTGGCTTCTACACATTCCAGCGGATATATCTAAGATTAAAAGAACTATCTGACCAAAAGGAAAAAAGAAAAGATTATTTTTATCAAATAATAAATTTAGTAAGAAAAACTTAGTTCTATGATTAGGGATCCTTTTGCCCTCATCTCCGACTAGAGCGGTCAAAAGCTGACCGAACCCGCCAACCCGACCCGAACCGTCCGATAATTTTAGGGTCAAGACCCGAAAATTTGAACCCGAAATCAACCGAACCCGATAGAACTTGAAACCCGTTGGGTTGAAACACGAAACCCATTGGATTGACCAATTTAGTATATTTATAGGATTTTTAAAATTTATTTTAAAATTATAATATATTTTATTATTAAAATAAATAAAAATAATATATTATAATTAAAAATTATTATTTAATTAAAAATTAATTTTAA
Source organism: Fallopia convolvulus (assembly GCA_964016875.1). Taxonomy (NCBI): domain Eukaryota; kingdom Viridiplantae; phylum Streptophyta; class Magnoliopsida; order Caryophyllales; family Polygonaceae; genus Fallopia; species Fallopia convolvulus. The sequence goes on from OZ024722.1 coordinate 54,910,402, forward strand.
TAATCATAAAAAAGATATTTTAGACCCTCTGGTCAATCCGACCGAAAACCTGCTACAACCCGACCCGATTGACCCGTGACCCATAACGAAACAGAATTCGATTTAACCCGAAATGACCGAACCCGAGCTCACCTGACCCAACCCGATTGACAGGTCTATCTCCAACCATCCAACTATGCCCAAATTGCCCCATCTCTTGAAGCCATGAAAAATAGAAGCCTTGATTCCTCCTCAAACTGCAGGTTGTGTATAACCTCAACAATAACGCATCTTCTCATGACATCCAGTCTAGGCCTAGCCGAGCCTTATCAGTATCTATCGTTGAAACTTAATACATAAGTGAAATATTGAAATCCTTTGAGAATGAGTCTTAGGGATAGAGGTTTTTCTTTCTACGACTTGTTGGTCGATCAAAAAATTTTCCTCTCCAAATATCATGTTCCTGTTTACTATTATTTCCGTTGCCTAAGGAACATTTCTAGTTCCTTGTTTGTTTACTAACACGTTACGATCCAACACACATGAGTAATGGAAAATTTGCACCCCATTGACATCTATAAAAACTTCAGATGAATCAAACCTTCCATGAAAAAATAAGAGCAATTTATCTATCTAATGCATTTCTTAATGCCCAATATTTTCAATTAACCATCCCTATTTTTAAACTTTGTATTAAACTTTCCATTTTTCGCATAAACAAGAAAAATCCTATTTTTATAGATTTTTTTGAGTAGGTAAATATTAGGTCGAATAACATATCAACCTAGCGCATCCTTTCGGATGATGACACGAAGTCCATGATGGGTCCGAATTTGATTGCCACTACAAGAATGTCGTAGTCCGAATATCAAATCAGCAACCGTATTGCGGTCACGAGGTATATGTTGGATTCGAACTACCTCAAAGGGATGTAGAAGAGCAAGAGTATCGACGATCAACATCTCGATAGGCCATGAGCATGATTATCGCCTTTTAATGCGTTTATGACAATAATAATGTCGTCTTCTATCTCAATTTTCTTAAAGTGTCTTTTTTGGGCTTCATAGACTGCGTCATACATGCCCCTCGCCTCAGCTTGTATTACACTCCAAAAATTGTTAGATACAACATTTAAACAAAGGGCATGTCCCTAATGATCCCAGATTATATATCTTGTTGTTGCTTTCCCACTCGCTCATTTGGATCGAAATTTATCTTGACGAACTCTAATCGGGGTGTTAACCATTTCTTTGGTTTCTTTCTCGACAAAGTGGCAGTGTGATGTCTTGTAGGTATTCAAGGCTCCTCAGGTATTACTTTAGATTTGTGCCATGTCCTAATTTGAGAGTGAACAAATTCTTCTACATTCATGGATAGTTCGTCTATGGGTTGATTAACAGCCGTTTTGTTACGACTATTTTTATAGATTATGATTTATTGATTTATGATATTTATAAATTTAGGAAGGGTGGTTAAATGAAACGAAATAGGAGTAGGAAGGGTGTTCTGCAAAATTGAAAATTATGGTTGGTTAAAAGATAAATATATAAAATAAAGAGTGATTATGTGTAATTTTACATTTTTTTGTGTAGATAGTAGAGGCTCTCCCACAAGTTGGTAAGCCAGGTAGGATCCATGGCTCGTGCAAGGTAGTGGAACTCCATTAGAGCCGTTAAAAAAGGTCAATTTCATGTGTCTTTTTGCACAGTATTTTGCTTAGAAGCTTCACGCATGCTTCCTTTTCTTCACCTAGGGTTTTCAGGGTAGGTCCCCGCGAACTCTCTCCACACACGAACTCCCGTTGTTGTCAATTTCCATCGTCCGTCCGATCAATCGTGTTGGAACATGCATACGATCCAGCAAATCGATCGCCACGATACCACGAAAATTTGAAGAAAAGCCATAAAAGAAAGAGGAAGTGGGTCTGGGAAGAAAGAAGGAGCTGGAAAGATTGCCAGATTGGTGTGCTGTCCGTCCACCTAACTCCTTCAAAGACGCTAGGTAGGCAAATCTCTCAGTCTATAGTCATCTGCTGACCGTTTGATTTGGTAGTGTTTTTACTTTTAATCTGTTCTTCTGATTCATTATACCTAATCTCTTAATTGAGGCACGTTTGTGGGTCCTTTGATTGGTCGATTTTAATACAAGATTTAATGTTCTGGATCCTTGTTTCACAATGCCACAAAGATTGCAGCTTTGAGCTGGACCTCTCTTTTTATTTCCCTTTCTCCCCTGGGAGCTTGTTGTTTTTAGTCCGTGCGGTTGAAGCATATGCTTGAGTAAAATCTGGCGATTGTTTGGTACTCTATTCAGTTTCTTTGTTATTTTGTCTCCATTTAACGGGTCAGAAATGGGATCATGGTTTTGCAAGGTTAGATTGATTTTGGCTAGATCATTTCTCTATGATGATGTTGTAATTTTGACCTACTTGTTGCCAATTGACAGGCAAGTTCTAGGAGTCTTGTTGCAAATTTGCAATAGAGTTTAAACCTCTTTCTATAATATTCTTTTGACACATAATTGGATGTTTTGGTATCAAGTTCTGCATCTGTGCAGGATAAACTTACCATGATTTGTTCTTATAAAATTTGTTCTTAGGTCTGGAAGTGGGCGTTTTGATTTCAGGTGCAAGATTCACATTGGAATTCTCTTGTACAGAAGCAAATCAGCTTACTCTTTATATGTGCTTGCTGTACACGTGCTTTAAGTTATGAGATATTATCTTGTGCATAGTCATGGCATTTATTTTGTAAGCAACAAAGGCTTCAAAGTGGAAATTTTCTGTCTAAGAAGTTAAGGATGCCATCAAGCAATCTATCAAAATTGACGAGTATTGCCCGAGATGGAATTAGGAGCTCCACTGTAAGACAGGGAGCTTCTGCCCAAGACTGTGCAGGAGGACTTGTTAGGGAGGGCAAATTGCTACTCGGAAACTGTAACTTTTTCCAACTGGTGCCATCTTCTACACTTCCACATCTGAATAGTTTCCTTCGGCATGGTACTGCATATTCTGGAAGACTAGACTCTATCACTAACCAAGGGAAAAAATTGACTGTTGTTGGAGCCCTTACTCGTACATTGTCTATTCCATCTGTATCAGGCCCTGGATATCAGATTTGTGGATATCATATTGATCGTTTGTTTTCAGAGTCCAAAGAGCCTCTATTCACCGCTGTGAAGCCAAAGATCACCATGGCCGCCTCTGGTACCAAGGCTTTACTTTCTGATCGTGTTGTAGATAATTGGAGTGCAAAGCAATGTTATCAGAAAGCTTCGAGGAATAGTGTTGCTACAGTTATCTGTAAAAATGGATTTGATAGCTGCATAGCTGCTAGAATGAGTTTAAAGAACAAGGAGAACCCCAGTCGTTCTGTTATTTATGGTTATTTTGTATATAATTCCTTGAGGTCAAGATACAACTCAAAACTAGATTCATGGTCTGGTTGGAAGGACTTTTACCATTCTGCCGCAACATCTCAGACTGCTGGCACTTCTGATGTGTCCTTTGATAGCTTTACACATGAGGATCAAGAGGCCAAGTCAAACACTTCATCTGACCAGTATGTATCAAAAGCTCCTCAAGTCTTCCTTTATATATTTACCTTCAATCTCATAATAATTTCATCTTACCTATGATGTGTGCGTGAATACTTAAGCAGCCTGCCAAAGAAGGCAAATCTTGTTTAAATTTTCACCTCCTTCTGGCCTAAATTTAAAAAATAGAACTTCTAGCATCATATGGTAGCTTAATACTCAAGAGTTATATTTTCAGGATACTTCTTTTCAGTAGCAAGTTTTCAATCATTAAGTTGCACATTATGGTAATGTAGGCAAATCCCTATGGAAAGGACCCTTAAGTTACTTTCTGGATCTTGTTATTTGCCACATCCTGACAAAGAAGAAACTGGTGGGGAGGATGCTCACTTCATTTGTGCAGAAGAACAGGCCATAGGTGTGGCTGATGGTGTTGGCGGTTGGGCTGACGTTGGTATTAATGCCGGGTTATATGCCCAAGAGCTTATGGCAAACTCAGTTAATGCTATTCGAGAAGAGCCAAAAGGTTGCATTGACCCTGCTAGGGTCTTAGAGAAAGCTCACTCGAGCACAAAGGTGAAAGGTTCCTCAACAGCTTGCATAATTGCACTGACTAATGAGGTATGCTCAATTGCTGTAAAGATTCGTATGATTGCATTAATTTATCAGCTTGCATATTCCTCAACAGCTTGCAGAAGCTCACTCTATTCTTGTGTCTAATTGATATGGTTTTAGAATCAGGCTTTCATTTATACTACTTTGAGAAACATATTTTCTTTGCTGTCAAATGGCCAAATATTCGTATCTGTGTCATTGCTGGTTGCTTTCTTGGCTGCGCCGTAAGTGTTTTGACTGATGGAAATTAATTTCCTCTTTGTGCAGGGTCTTCATGCTATCAATTTAGGTGACAGTGGGTTTGTAGTCGTTAGAGATGGTGTCACTGTATTTCGATCCCCACCCCAGCAACATGATTTTAATTTTACATATCAGCTGGAGAGTGGAACTGGTGGTGACCTACCCAGCGCTGGCCAGGTTAGTTAATTCTGCAAACAAGTTTTCAAATATTTATTCATAAATAGTTTGTGATTCTCTTTCTTATATTTCCTGGAATGATATTATGATGAGACTAGGAGTATATTTTGATTACGCTTGATCATCATAAAATATAGTATATGGACATCATAAAATATATAGTCTTTCTAATTGTTGTTTTTGGAAACTATTACCCTAATTGTAAAATATAAACCCTATAAAAAAAAGCTTTGATATACCTCAAACAGCAACATCTACCCAGTTTGATGCCATACCTCAAATACCTATATAATGCGAGATAATTAAAATCTAAGAAAATCAAATGATGCAATACATTATAATGCGATATAACGCGTTATCAAGTGTATTCCAAACAGATCCCAGATAATTTTATCACCCACTTTCTCCTGTTGCAGGTTTTCACTGTCCCTGTTGCTCCTGGGGATGTAGTCATAGCTGGAACAGACGGGTTGTTTGACAACTTGTACAACAATGAGGTGACTGCTGTGGTAGTTCATGCAAAGAGAGCGGGACTCGGGCCTCAAGTAACTGCTCAGAAGATAGCAGCACTTGCTCGGCAACGAGCACTAGATAAAAACAGGCAGACTCCTTTCTCAACTGCAGCCCAAGATGCTGGTTTTCGGTATTATGGTGGCAAGCTTGATGATATCACCGTCGTCGTCTCGTATATCACCAGCTCCAGCAATGTATGATCCCTTTCATCCCTATATCATTAGGGCGTGTTTGGATTACATGGGAACATGCATCATCTTGCATTATAATTCATAAGGATATTGCATATCTCCATATAATCCAAACACGTTCTTAACTCTTTCAACAACTTCTGATTACTTGTACCTTATATTTCTCTGATTTCTTGCATGTGATCAAGCAGGAAAAGGATTCATCAGGTTAGGGATTGTCACGAGAGCCAGTGGTTAATCTGATGAGTCAGACAGAGGTCTTTTGTCAGTAGTTTGCTAGGATATGTTATGACTTGAATCATGGCACCATTTTTTTTTCCCATTCTGAATAAAAAGGATTCAATGCCTTCATTTTGTGCTGTTTTTGCATGTAAATAACTGAACTCTTCTTCCCCAAGCATTGTTAAAAGCAGGGAATCCAATATCTTCATTTCTAATGATCAGAACAGTTTGTCTAAGAATTCATTTTCATTATGCTGAGGTCAATTTTTGTTTTTGAAAAACAAGATCGGGGATTATGTGATGAACTATTGCATCAAGTGTTAACATCAATCCAATATCTTATATCTACATCCAACTCCCATTTTTACAAAAAACTTCTAAATCAACTACTTTGATCAAACAATACCATTTTCTTTGCCTACGCAAGTGTTCACCTTCATTCAATGAACCGACCTAGAATTGTTGGTTGGAACTTGGAAGTATAGGCATGTATTGGGATGTTATTATAGATATTTAGGTTAAGTGAATATCTGTATTTATCTTGTTAATATCTTTTCCTTGTTTATATCGCTCTAGGTCAAGATGTACTATATATTGTAAACTCTTGTTCATTAATCAGTAAGAGGAATTACCAGAGTATTCAAGCGTCTCTGATTTTACATGGCATCAGAGCCAAAAACCCAAAAACTCATTAAACCCTAATTTTTTTTCTTCTTGTCTGCTACTTTGATTCACGTTGAATCATCATGTCTACTCCTGAAGAACGTGCTGCCGCTGCTCAAGCCAAGGCCACTGCTGAATTGATCGCCAAGGCCGCCGCTGGTGCCGCTGCCAAGGCCACTGCCGATGCTACCAAGCAACGGTCCATCTATTACCTTCACCCTTCCGATCACACGGGTATGAAGATCAGCCCGGTGACTCTCAAAGGTGACAATTATCCTGAATGGTAACGTTCCATGAGGAATGCGTTCCGGGCGAGACGCAAACTTGCGTTTATTGATGGAAAAGTTGAACAACCTGCCGATGATTCCGAAGAGTTTGATGATTGGTGTAGCGTCAATTCGATGCTCGTCGGATGGATTCTGCAATCTATTGATCCCGTCCTTCGATCATCGTTAACTTATTCAGATTCGGTCAAAACTCTTTGGGATGCTCTCAAGCATCGCTTCTCGGCGGGCAATACTCCTCGTGTGCATCAACTTCGAACCGAACTCGCTCGTCTTCAACAGAATGGACAACCGATAGCTACCTATTTTGGACGCTTATCTCTACTTGCTGATGAGCTCTCCAACTATGACACCAAGCGTGGTTGCACTTGTGGTTCTTGTAAGTGCATTCAATCTTGGATGACTGAACTCCAACGTGCTCGTGAGGAGGATCTGATTCATCAGTTTTTGATGGGTCTTGATGACGACGCTTACGGCACTATCCGTTCTAATATCTTGGCTCGAGATCCACTACCAAATCTCAATCAAGTTTATTCCTTAATTGTGCAAGAAGAAACTCATAGGAAGGTATCTACTGAGCGTGCAGCTCAATCTGATGATGCGGTTGCACTTGCTGTCCGAAGAAATCGGTCGGGTTCGTCGCGCTCCCAGCCTAACGCATCTACTCAGCGATCTGATTCGTCCTCTTCGGACAAACCAACATGCTCTCATTGCGGTGTGATTGGTCACGAGAAGACGGCTTGTTTCAAAATCATTGGCTACCCGGATTGGTGGAGTGAATACCGTAAAAATCGGGGCGATACTGCCTCGTCTTCTGCTGGCAAGGACAAGTCCCGTTCTGTACCGCTTCCAATTGAATTTGGTCGTCAAGAGCAACGTGACGCTCCTGCTCAGGGTTCAGTCCAAGGCATGGCTGGGTCGGCCTCTGTCGGTCTTGCTAATAATGTGACTCGTGATTATGACGGGTTCCGCAATTCTCTTGATCATGGACAGTGGCAAGACATGCTTCATATGCTTCATGAGTATCGCTCTTCCGCTAACGACAAGGTGAACGATAAGGGATTTTCTGATCGTTGGATATTGGATTCGGGGGCCTCGTTCCAAATAACGGGCCGCCGTGATCTTCTGGTTGACGTCCATCCTATTTCTTCATCGTCAATTGTTCTTCCTGATGGGTCAACCACAGCTGCAGTAGAGGCCGGGACTGTTATCTTAGGCGCTAACTTGCGCATATCAGATGTTTTATTCATTCCAAATTTTATTGCAATCTCATATCTATTGCTAAACTCAATTCTGATTCATGGTATTTTGTCACATTTACTGACAAATATTGTGCTATTCAGGACCGCATTTCGAGGACTTTGATTGGCGTGGGTGAAGCTCGGGACAGGGTCTATTGGTTGTGCTCGGTCAGCTCTTGTTCTTCTACTGATCGGGTTGGTTTTGCTGCTACTACTTATGTTTCTCCAGTTTTATGGCACAAGAGATTGGGTCATCCGACACTCAGTTCTACTTTTATTTTACTTGGCATTGGTTCTATTAAATGTAATACACAGACTCCTTGTGTTATTTGTTTACAAGCAAAGCAAACTAGAGATTCTTTTCCTTTAAGTTTGAATAAAGCAGCAAACTTATTTGATTTGATTCACCTCGATGTTTGGGGTCCGTATAATATTGCCTCCTCTTGTGGAGCGTTTTATTTTCTTACCATCGTTGATGATTTTTCCCGATGTGTTTGGGTTTTTTTAATGGCTAGAAAATCGGAAGTTCCTAGGCTAGTGCAACAATTTTGTGCTTATGTGCACAATCAATTCAAGACTACCGTGAAAACGGCTTGCTCCGACAACGACACTGAATTTTTACCTCTTCAGTCTTTCTTTGCCTCTGCTGGTATTCTTCATGAGACATCTTGTGTTGCTACTCCGCAACAAAACGACCGAGTTGAGCGAAAGCATCGCCACTTGTTGAATGTTGCTCGAGCTCGAGCTCTCCGCTTTCAAGCTAGCTTACCAACAAAATTTTGAGGCGAGTGTGTGCTTACTGCGGCATACTTGATCAACCGCACACTGTCTTCCATTTTAAAGGGTCGGACACCCTATGAGCTTTTATTCGGTAAACCACCTTCTTATGCTCATATTCGCATATTTGGTTGCTTATGCTATGCTTCCGTCATTCCCCGAGGTCGGGATAAATTTGCTTCTCAGAGTCGACGATGTGTTTTCTTGGGATATTCGTTTGGCAAGAAGGCTTGGCGCCTTTATGATCTTGATAACGATGTCTTTTTTAATTCTAGAGATGTTGTTTTTTTCGGAAGAAGAGTTTCCGTTTGCTGCTCCTGATCTAGTCACTTCTGATGACTCACCTACTGATTCTCTATCTCCTGCAATATTTGATGACCCGCCCTTACTAGACAGGGGGAGTTCTTTGGTTGACAACTCGACAACTCCTCCACCTGCCGAGGCTGCTGTTCAGCCTGCATCACCTCCGCCGGCTCCAGTTCATGTCCCAATGGACGTTCGTCGTAGCACTTGGCAACGACATGTTTCTTCTAGGCTGCGTGATTTTGTCTGTAATGCAACCACCTCTTTAGACCCTTCCCGAGCATCATCTTCATCCACTCCGTCATCTTCCTCAGGTACTTTATACCCTATAGCACAATATGTTAATTGCAATAAATTTTCCGCCAATCATGTTCAATTCTTAGCAGCCGTTACAGCCGGGCATGAGCCTGAATCCTTTTCTGAGGCTGTCAAACATCCAACTTGGCGTGCTGCGATGGCTGAAGAAATCGCAGCCTTGGAGCGCAATCAGACATGGAAAATTCAGTCGCTTCCGCCGAAGAAAAAGCCCATTGGATGTAAGTGGGTTTTCCGCATAAAATACAAGTCTGATGGCTCTATTGAGAGGTACAAAGCTCGTCTTGTCGTTATGGGAAACAAGAAAGTTGAGGGTATTGATTTTAATGAAACTTTTGCACCTGTTGCAAAGATGTCGTCTGTTCGTGTTTTCTTGTCTGTTGCTGCTATACAGGGTTGGGAACTCCATCAAATGGACGTTCACAATGCGTTCTTGCATGGTGATCTTGCAGAAGAAGTTTACATGCGCCCTCCACCGGGTTTTTCGACGCCTACAGGTCAGTTTTGTAGGCTTCAGAAATCTTTATACGGACTACGGCAGGCTCCGCGCAATTGGTTCTCCAAACTTGCTTCCGCTTTGTTGAGATTTGGCTTCAAACAGTCCTACGATGACTACTCTTTATTCTCTTACAAGCGGAATACTACTGTACTTCATGTCCTTGTGTACGTCGACGATCTTGTCATCGCCGGTAATGATTCTGCCACTATCACTCGTTTCAAGTCCTACTTGCATACTTGCTTTCACATGAAAGATTTAGGCCTCTTGAAGTACTTTCTTGGCATTGAGATTGCACATGGTGAACATGGCCTTTTTCTTTCTCAACGCAAGTATGCCTTAGAGATTATTGTTGAAGCTGGGTTACTTGCATCTAAGCCTGCTGCTTTTCCGCTTCCTCAAAATTATAATTTGAGTAAAGCTACTGGTCCTGACTTTTCACATCCAGAACGTTTTCGGCGACTGATTGTAGATTGATTTATCTTACCATTACCCGACCTGAGCTTTCTTATTCGGTACACACACTTTCTCAGTTTATGCAGAATCCGAAGAAAGCCCATTGGCAGGCTGCCATTCATGTTCTTCGCTACCTGAAAGGATCTCCAGGCCAAGGAATTGTGTTATCCCGACATAGTTCTTTGAAGTTAACCGCTTTTTGCGATTCAGATTGGGCTGCCTGCCCCTTGACCCGTCGTTCTCTGACTGGTTACTTTGTTTTCCTTGGCGATTCTCCTATCTCATGGAAAACAAAGAAACAACCTATTGTTGCTCAATCGTCTGCTGAAGCAGAATATCGCTCTATGCTTGCTGCATGTTGTGAGTTATTATGGCTTCGGTCCTTTCTTTCTTGTCTTGGGGTTCAACACTATTCTCCTATGCGGCTTCACTGTGATAGTCAAGCTGCCTTACACATCTCTGCTAATCCGGTCTTCCATGAACGGACCAAGCATATTGAGATTGATCTCCATTTTGTTCGTGATCTTATTCAGTCGGGCTCTATTGCTACGTCATTTGTTCGCACGTCTGAGCAATTAGCTGATATTTTTACTAAAGCGCTGGGCAAGCAACAATTTACCTATCTTCTTGGCAAGTTGGGCATTCGTGACTTACATGCTCTAACTTGAGGGGGAGTATTGGGATATTATTATAGATATTTAGGTTAAGTGAATATCTGTATTTATCTTGTTAATATCTTTTCCTTGTTTATATCGCTCTAGGTCAAGATGTACTATATATTGTAAATTCTTGTTCATTAATCAATAAGAGGAATTACCAGAGTATTCAAGCGCCTCTGATTTTACAGCATGTAAGATGAACAAGGTTATATAAATAAGCTACTTGAAATCCACATTCTTACTAACTTGCTTCTCTTCACATTTGGGGTATGTAGGGCTTCATGCTGCCAAGAGAACCATGGATTTCTACTTGTAATTAATTTTCTTGGCTTATTGAATTATTTGCATGAAATGAAACGCATACAGTGATATTATCATTATATAATCATTCTAGGCGATGAGAGCTCTTGGGGCCATTACCCATGACATGATAAGCTTTCAACAAATCAGAAAATTGAAAATTGTTCTGTCATTTGTTGGATTGTTTATGCTCTAATCCAACCCCCTTCTCTCCTTATCCAAATCTACTTCTCCCCTCTTCCATCTTCTCTTCACTTGTGGTTTGAAATTTCTGATTGCAAATCCGTCTGTCGTAATTCCTAGCCCCACCTTCGTTTTGTCCCTTTCTTCCTCTTTCTTCTTCCCCACATAATTTTTCCTCGTCACGAATTTTTCACATCCCCGTGATCCTCAACCGAAAGTTATGTTCTTTCGCTTTACTGGCCGGAAGAATTCACACATTTTTCTTCCCCGAAACAAAATTTCAGTTTCCCAATCAAATCTTGATTCTTCTGCTTTCAGTACAAAAAAAACGCCGTTCTCCGGATGATTATTGGATTTGAAGGCTTGAAGCATTGATCATGCTCTGAAATCTCAGCTGTTATGTTCAACCCCTATCTCTCTACTTCAATTTGCTATTTGGATTCGAATTTTGAATAATTCCCGCCAACTTGTCTGTTTGAATTCAACTCGTTAAAATTCAAAGACAGCCTTCAATCATGAGAATTTCGCAAAAGGAAAAAACCCAGCTCGGCTACGACCCGAGCTCTTCACCCAAAACCCCTTCCCGGAGCTCCGACATCGACTTCAGCGACGTCTTCGGTGGTCCACCGAGGCGAGCTTCACTCCAAGAGATGCAAAACCGGTCTTCCGATGACAACGACGATGACACCTGGCGCGGCCATGGAGAAGGTAACAGCGAGATATTCTCGGGTCGGAGCTCCTGGTCCAATAACCCGGGTGAAAAGCCGGTGTTTGGCTCCGAAATCGCGAGCCGGAGACGGCATCAGAGTCAGGATTTCTTCGATGATATATTTAGAGGTGATCAATCTCAGAGCTCATCGCCTAGAATTGGTAGTAGGGATCCGATGTCTTCTTCTCCGGGTTCCCGGGTTTTAAGCCCGGCCCGGCCTTTACCTCCTGGAGCTGTTCCTCTTGGATCTCCGGCCCAATTCAGGTATCTGGCCAATCCAAATCCTCCATTCTTCATTGGAATTGGATTCATTTGATTTGGTCATTCATCAATGAAGCTCGCTAGTCAATTGAGCTTCATTTGTGTGAAAAGGACATCCTCTTTTGAAATTTATGGAATGGAAATATACCTAATTTGTGGGTCAGTTGGAGGTAAGATCTGTGGGTCATCTTTGGTTAAATGGAAATAATGAAATATGTTTCAATTCCTAATATAGGAAAGGGAATTGCTCTTCTACCAAATTTTATGTCTTTGTTGGATGAACATCATTTCTAGTTATCATCCATCTGATTGCTTTTTGAATCTTGAGTCTACCCTCTGAATTTTTGTGTACCAGCTTTTATGAGTTTGTTTTAACACTCATGTTTCCAGTCTGCCAGCTAGATTAGCAACTTCACATTCTTCGAGTAACTTGTCAAGACTTTCGGGTCAAGGCTATGATGATGCCTTCTCGTCTTATCGGCGGAGTCCTTTGTCCCATAAGGCTTTTGGTAATGGAGAAGAGCTCAAGCAAGAAGACAATTTTGATGGGAGTGGTGGTGGAAAACAAGTTACAAATGGAGGCAGTCAGTTTCATTTCTCAATACACAAATGGGCGAGCAAAAGAGTGCCGTTAGTCATGTCTTTGGGAAAGAGACATAGCTTGAGGTCAAAGATTATGCTTGAAAGATCCTTGAGCCTAAATGACAATGCTGAGATTGAGAGTGACACTTTAGTTGGTGAAATCCAACCAGCAGGTGTGAATACTGCTGACGTTGTTTCCTTTAAGGTACATGTGGTGTCTGCTGCAAAAGAAAGTAAAGAATCAGGTCAGATTGTACACAAGTTTGAAAGTGAAACCGTAGACAAGTCTGAAATCAGATCAGAAGAAAATGTGTCAAAGCCTGATATAGATGCTAGTAAATCTGATATGAAGCAAAGCTCTAAAAAGTTACATGCAGTTGAAGGAAGAAGTGGGTGTTTTCTTCTTCATGCATTGATTTTCAGTTTAACTGGAAAGGATGTGTCAAACTCTCTTACAATGTTTTCTTTTCTTCAAATTTGTAGGAAATGACAGTCCAATTTCTGAAGTTAGAGTTAACAAAAGGGTGGTGGAAAACAAGTCAGCAGTATCCTCAGATGTTGATAAAAAAGAATATAATGAAGATGCTGGAAAGTCTAAACTGAAGGAACAATCAGGTTTGATAGGGGAAAAGAAGAGAGACAATATCAATTATCAGAAGAACTTGGGCAATGATACAGTTAAAGAAAGAGTAAAAAAAAGCATTGGAAATGATAGAGTTACAGAAAAAGTTAAGGGAGACACAGGGAAAGATGGAGCAAAAGGAAAGGTTAAGGACTTTGTCAAAATTTTCAATCAGGAGCCTGCTATAAAAACAATTGCAGATATTGATGGTAAGAGTCCTAGTGGTAGATGGAGAAACACCGACACGTCAAGAGCGAATAGCAAATCAACATTGGATTCATCTCCAAAGGTATGCTTATATTGGTATGTAATTCAAGATAGTCTATAATGTTAGCACTTAAATCATGATTGGTATACGTCACATGTTTTCTCTTTGTTTCCATCATATTTTAGGTGGATGAAACTTATACACAGTCAAGTGGAAAACAATTTGAACGTAATAATGTTCAAGAACCTTGTCAAAGCACGTCCATAGAGAATGAAAAGTTGAGATCAACCATGGGTTTGTTTTCCCTCCTTCCTTCTCTTTCAGTTTTGTCCTATGAATTAAGATCTCATTTGTAGAGAACTGCAATAGATAGAAATTTAAAAAATTCTTTTTTCCTAATTACAAAATTGCATATGATATGCATTGGTGTTTTCATTGACACTACTACTATTTGATGATTTTAGGATCGGCTTCTGATGGTCTTAAAGCTTCAAATGAAAACATTGATGTCGTCGCATTTGACAGCATTTTGGTATGCCACTCTTCTGATTCATCCTACATATAATTCCATAATTCTAATTATTTGTTTTCCATGCAAAGGATAAAACTCTCTTCACTCTTTTTATTCTTTCCAAAATAATAAAGCTCTCTTCTCAACTGTTGTTTTCTTGCAAAGTTGTGTTTTTCATCTGTTTTGATGAACAAATTCTTGCAATTTTTCCCTTGCAGATTGAAGAATTACCGCAAATTCAAGACAAACCAACCGAAAACAGTGAAAATGACGAAGATATGCAAGTAATACTCTGGACTTCATTTTAATATTTATATCGTTACAAATTTATCTACACTTAGCAGGACTATACTGGATGATGATTTTAGATTGTTATCTTTGGCTTTTCCATTTGTTTTACTGCTTGTTTGATTTACTTTATGCTGCAGGCTTATGAAAGTAAAATACGCAAATGGTCCAAAGGGAAGGAAGGAAACATCCGTGCACTACTTTCTACCTTACAATATGTAAGTCTATACTAACTGTAATTTGCATCATAAGAGTATAAGACCCTTGCTCTATAATTAGTCTGTTAATAAGAATGCTGATATGCAAAATACATTTTCAGGTTCTTTGGCCAAATAGTGGATGGAAACCTGTTCCACTTGTTGATATAATAGAGGCGAACGCTGTGAAGAGATCGTACCAAAGAGCATTGCTCTATTTACACCCGGATAAACTTCAGCAAAAGGGGGCTGCTTCACATCAGAAGTTTATTGCTGAGAAGGTTTTTGATATATTGCAGGTAAAAATTAGATGCTACAAATAGAAAGAATGAAGCTTGTGAATGCCTTTGTTGGCTAGTTATAAGATTGAGAGACTCCGTCTGATTATTGTTGCAATTTTGTGCATATCAGGAGGCTTGGGATCACTTCAACACTATTGGAGGATCACTTTGAAAATGCAGTGGCCTCAAGTCATTGTACTATTATTTGTTTTTGAGCACAAGTTATTATACTATTGATCATACTTGAATTAGAGTATATATGCATCTGTTAAGCGGTTTGTATGTAAATATACGACTCTTATGACATAAAGATCAGAAAAGTTGGTGGGCTGTTTGATAAGTAATCATCAAATTGTTTCATTTTTTTTTGGCATTAGTGCATATGGTTCTTATAAGCAGATTTTAGGTAAATATATATGCCAAATTCAGATGATGAACATGGAGAGTAGGTGATTAGGATTTCCTATATTCAACAGGCATTACAGGGGTTCTTCGTTTTGATTGTTTCAACTGCGCCTTTAAAAAAAGAAAGAAAGATGAATTTTGACTCATCGAGCAAGGACCATGAATCGGGTAATGATAAAATTTAAAGGGTGGATAGAAAAATAAAGTTGGAGTCGATCCCCATACCACTCGCATGCTAGGCGAGCGCTCTACCATCTGAGCTACATCCCCTTCTTATTTCAATTACAAGCTGAATGTTTAATAAACGCTACAGTCGACAATTTTGCATCAACGCTCAATTCCTAAAAAAAAAAATTAAAATAAATCCAAGTAGTGAACCTATATTCTCTCCTGTCCACGCAATGCATACTTTTGAATTTTGTCATCATATTCTCCCTTTAGCAACATTCAAGTTGTAATATCAGATCAGATACATACCTTTTGATTATTTTTATTTAAACTAAAATCAATAGAATTGAAGTACCCTGAAAAAATTATTAATGTTTAAGATCATGGGCCAAAAGAGAATGTAACAACAATACATGCACCATATATAGACCAATCCCTCAAAAAAAAAAAAAACATCATAGATTAAAATGTGGACAAATTCTAAAAACAAAGTTCCACTTTCATTAGTATGAAAAACTCGTACACCACCACATGAAAAATGCGATCTGGATTCTTGTCATTGTATTAGACTATTAGGTATACTCGAATAAATATCCATGCAACTCGCTTCTTACAAATTCCTGAGACAAGGATCAAAATAAATAACCCAGATCCACAAAACATCAGTTCATCCTACCTATACTTCAAAAAACCTCAAAGTATCTTATCCTACCCTTTTGAACTTAATACTAGTAAGAGTTAATAAACATTATCATAGTACATATAAAGAAAAATCAGACAACCCTATAAAATATGGGGCCTTGTGCAGCCGGACTTCTTGTACTGGTGGTTGGACAGGCCTGCCTCAAACTTATATGGACGTCGTCGTTGTCTTCAAGCCATAAGGCCATAAGGGAACCTTTGACATCATAGGCTTTTGACAATATAACAATAAAGCATGTCTCCGTGTTCCTTTGCCCGCAATTTAGTTCTCATAATCATTAGTAAAAATCCAGCAACCCATTTTACAAAAGCAAAGCCAATACTAGCTTTGAGATAAAAAGCCTGCAGGGAGAAAAAACAAACAGAAGGGTCTTGGATCAACTGTAGCAATAGAACTTGGATTTCAAACACTATACATTTTTGGAAGGAATCTCTAAGGCAATCATCAGTAAGTTAGTTGGTGGCAGTTATAAACATAATAAGTTCATGAAACTATGCAATAGAGATAAGGTAGGTTATTGTTACCATTGAGAGCGTTGTGATAAATACGCTTCTCTGCCAATCCAATATCAGACAGCACCAAATTTCCCTGCAATGTATAATACAAGAGCCAGTTTTAAGTGAAGTTGCATGAAAGCTTAAAAAGTCATGGACATGTCTAAATCTGGTGAAGGAAATAACTTCAACCCTTTGAAATTCCAAAAATAGTCAGAAAGTCAAATGAAAGTGTCCAAATAATCGGCATTAAGGTTCTTCAAAAGCATAGTCGAATGATGATTCATCCAAACACACACCATTAGAAGCTTTACTACACTCTCATGAAAAAAGAGCTTAGTTTTTTTAGCAACATTTTGCACACCTGACAATCCCTTTAATTTGTCATACATACATACAATGCATCTGAATTAATGAACTAGAGGTGCAAACAAGAGTGCATTTCCTGATATGAAATTGAGATCTTGAATAATCATGAGCAGCAAAAATTAACCAAATATATCAATTGAATGAATTAATCAGAGATGTTAACGTATAGAGCACATTATAAATGCAACATTAATGATATTGAGCAAGAGAGCTAATACCTCACTAGCCATTAATCTTCGAACATTATTGGCATATAATTTTGGATCGTCTTTTTCTTCCTTTGAAGGGAAATATACAGGCAACCTTGTCACCTCCATGTAGTTTACAAATTGACATAACAAAAGAATAACATGCCGGGCCTGCAAGATAAAAATTCAGTTTGATCTCTTGTAGATAGTTGAAGCTTGAAAACATGCACAAATGGAGATTACACATATTGCAAATATCTAGGGAGGAATTTAACATATTTCATTTACAAAGCACTTAATGTTATATGCTCAATGACACACTTGTAAAACAATGCAGTAAAGCCTCTCCTATTAGTTAGTATGTTTGCTAGTGAAGCTTTAGTAATCATCATCACAAGCAAAATAAGGAAAACTTTCCATTGAGAAATAATCTAATTAGCACTTGGAATTTCAAAGCACTTATTTATGTAATTATGTAAAGCATGTTAGCAAGTAGGATATGTTGACCATAATATCTAGGATAATTGTTTCCTAAATCCAACTATTGTCTGCAATCAGAGATGAGATCAGATAACTTACTCCAGCCATGGAGTCCCATGCAGGACTAAATCTTTGATATGGATATCTTAGAATCACAGGAAGAACAGGCCGACTTGCTAAAAATGCACCTGTTTTGAATGGGAGGAGGAAATCTCCATTTGTGGTAGTGCCCTCTGGTATTAAATGTGAACACAAATGAGACCAGAGATCTATGCTGAATAACAAGAGAATCTACTGATTCTATGTTTGAAAACATTTTACAAGTTAAAGCATCCATTGTTGAACTAACATTATCTAAGCCTAGGATGAAAGAAAAAAAACCTGGAAAAAGCATCATCAATGGGGCCTCTTCATTCTCATATGCCTCTTTAACTCTTTCAGTCACAACACCTTCATACAACACAAGAAAATCAGGATATTCATAATTTCCACATTCCAAGGCCATATTTATATTCAAGAGCCTGATGCGCAAAATTCAATTAAAAATTAAGAAAATTTCACCTTGCCAAAAAGCAAAAACACCAAATGTGTAGAAATTGAAAATCTAGAAACTGAAACAAACTTAAGGACATTTTTATTTAAAATGTAAAAACAGAGTATGTGATAAGAAAATTACATAATAGAGAACTCATCAAGAAAAATAATACCTGAAACTCCTTGGAAGTCAGATGATTTGTTTTCCCGCTGCACGTAAACACAACCAAGGCACTTGCTGTGAAGGATAGTGAATGGATTGATCAGACTTAAATCAACCTACTACACTATAATACACAAAGACAAAGTGCATCATGGACTCATGGAATACGGGGTGAAAGAAACACTTGAAAGGAGCAGTAGAAGGTAATAAATATTCATTCGACTTAAAAAACTTAACTGGATAGAAACCTGATCTAAACAGGCACAGACGATCCAGATGTGAACAAATTCTAAAGAAGTTGACAGCAATTACGAAAGGGAAACACTTCTCAGCTAACATGGGTGCAATAATCTATTTATGCATTGCCTAATTCAAGGTTTTTAGATTAATGCTTTGCAAACAATGGCAATGGAACAGCACCAAATCAAATATACATCTATGAAATTATATAGCAAATAAATAAACATAATCAGCACTAACCTGATCAGGCCAACTAAAGGAAGTTTCCCAACTGATCTCTTCAGCAATGAAAACGTAACAAAGTATAAAATACCGTTAAAACAGAAGCTCAATGGAAATTGAAAAGGCAGCAAAAAATCAGCACAAGCAAGCGACCAACCTTAGCAACAAAACTTGAAAATGATGATGACATATGATACAGTATATCTAAATATGAAACATGATTTGATATGATCACTCCAGGTCTCTCAGACTCCTTCAATTGATCTTTGTTCTCAGCCTGAACAGGTGAAAAGGACCCGAGTTATATTCAGGAGTCGGTTCAAGCTTCCACTAAAATCGCAACCTGATGCTCATCAAGCAGTGACATGCAATCATAAAATTACAAGAGATGTTGAGTCTCCCAGATACACCAACATGGTCATGCACTCGTGCTTCGAAAATTGCCAATCAAATGCTCTTAGAATTCTTTTACCACAAAAAATGACAAACTGAACAACACTAAATCATGATTGAAATATCAAAACAGCTATAGTTAACTGCAGAATCATTGCTTAACCAGCTTCTGTGATATGAAATTGCAATGTAATGGTCCAGAAGATGAGAAGACAGTTCAAAATTAGCATAGCTGAAAATTAAATGCACCAATTAAAAAACTTGGAAATACTAGAAAACCAGCATTTACCTCTGGTTTCATCAAAAAGTTTTCTACATTTCCATTTTCACTACAGGGATCTCGACGGGTTTCGTGGATCCAGTAAAAGCCGAATACAAACAACATCACCCTGGAGAGAAATCTCCCACATCGAACGATCACTCCTCTTCTCCACCCGATCAAGTGAGCGTAATCCTCCTGTTGCTCACCCTCCCGATTGGGGGCCGAGAAGAGCGTGCAAACCCTACAAATCAAGTAGTAAACCACCAGTACGGTCATCGCCAGAACAACCCTGATCGGCACCAAAGTCACCATAGCCAAGCCAAGGAGGAGCTTTTCCGTCAACGGCAGCGGGCCCCGGCCCATTGGGCCATAGACGTCGTGCCGGACGTAGGCGGCGTATTTCTTCTCCATCTCTTCCAATTCCGCCGAGGTGACGGCGGCGGGGGAGGGGCTGCAGGGGAATTCGGGAGATTGCAAAGGGTCGTGGTGGGATTTGAGAAGAGGCCTCTCACCACCATCGTCGATGGCGTCTAGAGGTAGTTGTGGATGGTAATTGTGGGTTTTTTCTGAGTTTTGGAGATCTTTGAGCTCAGTCTCCATTGTTGGGAAAGGGGGATAGATTGTGGGTATGTCGATTTGATGTAATTACCTGATGGATTGAATTGAAAAGATCTTCCCCTGTGTAGACACTAGGAAGGGTTGAAATTGTGACATCAGATCTGAAATAGATTCGAGCGAATAGGGTTCTATGGAAGTGGGGGGATTGTTATTCTGCCAGCTAGGTGGTGATTCAGTTAATGTCTCGCGTGATCGGGTGTGGATTCTCAATTCTGGTTGGCGTGGGATCGAAGAGATTCAAGAGAAAAAGGTTGAGTCTTCAGTTTTTTAGTTTGAGTTCGTTTTTGGTTTGGGGAAATTTCCATTTGCAGGAGTACAGTTACATATTTACACATGGCAGGATGAAGATTTATTACCTTCCCCCATTAATGAGCACAATTAAGCGAACATGATATGATTATTCTACTGAAAAAAATGTGATTGCTGATCTATTTATACAAACATAAACATTTACGAGAACATCAGTTTATAACATCCTTTTATGAAATGTAATTTCATTTCGTTCTAAAGAGATTGGATATATAATTATATATGTTGAAGATAGTGCTGGACATTCCTTGTTTCACTAGTATATGAAAAGTTATTTTAGGGTGAAAGTTATTTTTTGTGCCTCGAAAAATGTAAAAAGTAGAGAAGAGTACACGAATTTCAAAACTGTTAAAAGTAAGTTTTGGAGAAAAAGTGGTTTTGGGGGGAAAAAAGGCCATTAATATTTGTGGGTAACCAATCCACCCGTTTCACCTGATTTAAATATATGGATGAAAAATCGGAAAAAAAAAAGCTGGTGAATGATGGGTAGGGTGATGGATCGAATATGGGTGAGATTTTACACCCGATCTACCACTTGACCCACCTGTTTACCACCCGCATAATTTTACCTAATATACATACTATTTACTAATATCTCCAACAAACATAAGAATCTACTACTTATCTAGTTATCTATCGTTTTTCGTTTTACAATCTTCAACTTCCTCTTAACTTTCCCAATAACCTTGTCACTTCCACTCCTTCGACGTCTTTTTTGAGTCTCTACTATTGTCTTCTTAACATCACTACCAACAACTCTCCTTCATTACTTCACTGCTAGTCTTCCTCACTCCGATTGTCACTCCTTTTCAGCGTCACCACTGTCAATTTTTTTTAATTAACTCTAGAAATTTATAAAAAAATATATATTATTATAGTTTAATAATTCATGGGTGGTGGGTTACCAGACTCACCCACGGATGATAGATGAGTCGAATATGGGTAAAAGGTTTCACGGATGATGGATAGATTGAGTGAGCCATTTTTATTCGCAAGTCCGGTGGTGGAAGAGCTACATCCACCCAGACTCATGACCACCCTAGTTGGAGAGGAAACAATATATTTATCTACATTTTATTATAATTTATTTACTTGACAGCATTATCTCTACGAAAACTAAAATTGAAAACCAGACTGCACAAAAGAAGATATGTGTTAGACTTGGTTTATGAATCATGAGTATGCGTTCATAATCAACTTATAATTTTAGTCATTGCATTCTTTCTTCTAGATTTTGGATAAAATTCGTATGATAACATCGATCAGCAACCAAATTAGTTTCCAAAAAAATAAATAAAATTAGTCCGTCAAAAAAATAAAATAAAACTAGGGAAAGAAAACTAATGTTAGATTGTTAGATGTAATACGGAGTATTAAATAATCAAAATTTTGCTTGTCCCAATAAATAATGGTGCATGGGATGAACCGAAGGCAACAAATTCATGGAGCGGTGCATTCGCGTGCGCGCACGCACCGTCCAGCAAAACACATCATTTTACCCCTTATTCAGATTCAGATCAAACACAGTGTTTTGACAAAAAATAAATTAAAAGAACGCTCCACATATTTGGCAAATTGCCGAATCAAACACACCGTCCAGTAAAGATTTTTTTTTTTTGCAATAAATTATATCAATTTTTTAATCTTTTCATAAGCACGACCAATATTATATATATATGATAATGTTTAATTTAATTGTATATTTTTAAGTTGTTTAAGTTATTTTTTTAGTTCTACGTGATTTTTATTGGATAAATGAGTATGTATGTAACTTTATATGGAGATAGAAAAAATGTTAAAAATGGGAAAAATAGGGGTTCATGGGGTGCATGGATATAGGAATAACTTATATTGGGTGCATAGATGATGTGGAAGAGAGAGAAATAAAAAAAAAGTAAGGGTGCATGAATGCGGATGCTCTTAGAAGGCGGTGAAAGACGGGCTATGGATGAATATTTTTGGACCTATCCTGCGTCATTTGGCTTGTGCTTGTGAGTTAGCAATATTTTGAGTACGTTAAATTTTCCCTCTCTTTCGACCAGGGAGGTAATCAAACCGAGCCAAGCTTTGAATTGCTCAAGCTCGGCTCGGATAGATATAGGCAAGCTCATACGCGAGTTTGGTTCGAGCTCAAAATCTTGTTTGAAACTAGTTCATTTAAATGATCATTGAGCTCGATCATAGCTCGCAAGACTTTCATTTAGTCTTTTCATGAAACAAGTTCGCGAACAACTCATTTACCTGATCATTTATATAAGCAAATGAAACTAAAATTAAACTACATAGTTTGAGAGAGACCACCTTAGTTTTACTTAAAACTATACATTATATATATAATATATACTAAAGCTTATTCATGAACGTATAATTTAGTTTTCTATAAACATATAATCGAGCTTTCTCATGAACAAACGAGCCAAGTTTTCTTGTTCGCAAACACATTTCATTTACCTTTCGAACTTTAAAATTGTGCTCAAGCTCGACTCGTTTAAAAACCGAGTTTTCTTGATACATTGTGTGCATAAAATAGGAAGTCCTCCCACGCAGGAAACAAAAGTGTAAAAATGCTAAAATATATAAATAAGTAGGGTGAAACCTTACAATTTAGATTAAGATCCTATGTCAAATGAATACGACTTTATATCAAAATCTGATTAAACTCGACATTGTAATCCGATCAATTATTGTCTATTGAAATTTGGCATAGTATCAGATTCAGATTAGTTTGGGATCATTTCCGACTTTGGATTAGTGACTAAGATGCTTCAAAATCCAATAAAAATGTAGAATAAGCTATAAAGAGGGAGAAGCCCATACATGTTAACTTTAGCAGATACGAACCCGTCAAAATAAATTTCGACCATACTTGTATTTTTGAAGTGGAAATCGCAAATGACTTTATATTCCAAGCTTCTCCTTGAATATAATCAATGAAACAAAGGGGTCTTTCATCCCCCAATTCACATCCGACCCTCAAGTCGGTATTGATGATACACGAAAATGTCACACACTGAATATGAGAATATATTTCTTATTCACGTTTCCAACACTCAAAAATAAACTCCCACAAGATGCTTACAAACCACACGCTAATGATTCACTATCCTTCATTCTATACTTTTTGCATTATGCTGGATCATACATATGTCAGAATATAGAAACTAATCCCGAGGGATCAATGAACTAGGCGACAGAATGTAACACCCCCTTCCTACCCTGGAGGTATTACCGCCAGTAACCCCGATTAAGACTAAACCGAAGCTACCCAAGGCTTTAAACTGACTGAACAAACTGAACAAACTAAAACAAACATTACAGCGGAATAAATACAATTGGTCTTATACAAACCTTAACCCAAAAGAATAAATAACTAAATAGAACAACCTTCTATTTAAACAAAATCTTCATCAAGTCTTCCTTGATTTCTTACTTCTGAAACTCAGCTTCGCTTTGAAATAGTTTAACCATGATCTTCACTCAAGTATAGTCATTGGAAACCGGAAACCTTTCTTCAACTTCTGGAGCTTCAAACCTCTGAATCTGCCTCTTGAATCAACTTCCAAGAAGAACTTGATGTATCGTATACAACGGTGGACACCAACCGACCATATAAAAGAAAAGAAAATGGACGGGTTAGTCTAATGATAGACTAGCAAGCGGAGAATCTAACTTGGTTCTTATGGTTGTAACTAAACATATTGGCATCCAAATCCGAATAGACTCGGATTTGATCCAACAGTTAGCAGTCTTGTAGAGAATAAGAAGAAGACTCGTATAATCAAGAGAGAGAACACCACCGCTTGTGGTTTCTTTAAGAAGCATAAACAATTGTTGGGAATTCATATTAATCACATAACATCTTGAAAAGTCTCCATCGACTAATCAGATTGACTTAATCAAAGTTTGATTAAGAATCATTCATAACCGGGAGTAAGAATGGTTATCGAATAGACTAACCATCCGGGTACATTAATGTGCCTAACGCACTTATTTTTATTACTTTCATAACTTTTCACAAACATGTTGGTAACTTTTAAGCGGCTAAAACCGCAGAGAATCCACCTGTACATGGAGACGTCAAGATGAGAGGGATGAAATCCATGATCATTGACGAACACCTAGTACCAATTTGCACTTAGCTAGAGTGCATAAACACCTCTTCCAGCGTTGAGTGAGGTATGAGTCATGACCCGAATGTTGGGATATGATAGTAACGAGCTAAACCTCCCAACATAGACTGTGTTATAAAGAGGTCATCGGAGACTCGGCTCCTACCCCTGAAAAACTAACTTACTTCACAATAATGTCTCAGCATGAGACAACATATAAGGCCACACATAACGGACCTAAATCCAGTTCTAACGCGAAACTGAATAAACAACATGGTCATTATTTCTAACAAATATAACGACCTATCGTATTTTATTAATCATACAAGTTGTTCCCAACGCAAATATTAAATGAGATCCAATTCCTCATTTAATAACAATAACGCAAGAGAGAATCGTCCACTTGCCTTATAAGGCGTGCTCAACGTCCTTAGCAATTCCAACAGTAATCTTTATCATCCTTCTGACAAATATAACAAAAGGATTTCTCAGCAACGAGCTCACAGAAACACTTCTTAGTTGTATTCTCAACTCTTACAACTTCCTAATCGATAAACGATTTAATTTCCGAATAGCGATATATAATAAATCCTTAGTTATCATGCTTTAAGGAGCCATCTTGGCGGAATTATAACTAATTATCCGATGCACTTTTGAAACAATTTTCTAAATAAAAATTGTTCATTAGCAACAGTTCTAAAAGATTACCAAATCTCGGATCAAACGGATTAACAACGAATCCTGAATAATTATCCGAAGTCCTTTACCTGCCAATCGGTAACCAAAACTTGTCTTCGCTATAACAGAAGATCCGGACGTCCGTTTCTCGAGCGGTTCGAACCCGCAATCAATCCGCTAATTAATTTCGATCGTATATACCTTCACTCGAGCCCATGGCTCGTTTGGCTCGATCATGGATCGATCCCCGAGCCCGAGGGTGGCTGGGCGTTGCCCGACAGCGGCCCTTGCTATAGGTGGTGGTCGGAGAGGCTAACGGTCGCCGACGGCGTCACTTTGGCGAGGCAAAGAGCTAACCGGCGGTGGAGTGTTCTCTCGCCCGAGCCCGCCGTTCCAACCTGATTTCTCGTTGGTTCCAACAGCCTAACGAGCCCAAGGGAGGAAGAAGAAGGTGAAGATGGGGTGGACAAGTTGGTGGTAGACGGGGCGGAGAAGGTTGCCGACGGTGAAGGCCGAATTCTTTCTCCCTGGTTCGTCGTTGTTCCCGTCCTGTTCTCGCTCCTTCCTTTGCTTTAGAAAGTGAAATGGAAGACGTTGAAAAGTCCAACAAAATGGCTGAGGATAAGCTCAATTCAATTCCTTCCCAACCAAGTACGAGAAAGGCGGTTCAAAAGGAAATTTTCCGTCCCGGAACGGGACTCGCGTTAAAGCGGTAGAATTATGTACCTCGGGTGGAAAAACTCACTAAACGAAAAATGTCCCGTAAAATATGTAGACCAATAAAACCAATTTCCTTGATTTTATCTTGCTATCCTTAATTTTTAAGGCTTCCGTTTCGCATTTTAAATCCTTTCCGGTACATAATTAAAAAGACGGCTTATCCAATAAATATTCTTTTTCCACTGAAAAATCCTAGAATTCACACCGATCCATAAAATCATTTCTTTGTGATTTTAGGATATCACCAACAATTTCCTAGGATTTAATCTCCAATAAAAATATTGGATTAAGCGTTAAAACGGACCAAAAAGGTTAAAAGGATATCCGAGAAAAATTCAAAAATATCCTCAAAAACCGCAGTTATTACACAGAATAAGTAAACAAGTCAATCTTAGAACAAGTATTTCCAAATCAAAGTTACTATATGTATTGAGTGAAACTAACTTACGAGCGCAAACTTTAGGTTTCTAGGTGTACACAACTCTTAGTGACCAACCTAATGTTCCTAAGCGTCAAACGTCTTCAATCAACTCGGACTAGCTTCTTCGACCCACGAACCTGACTTTGTACACAACTCCATCAAGCTATCATCGTATCTCTATCTTCTCCTAAACCGATCGCACACAACTCTCAAGTTTTCTCTCTTTTCAACTGGTAAAAACCTTCGTAAAAACTTCTAGTTTAATATGGACATATATCTTATTTATATACCCATGGAATAACATTTAATTTATCCATAAATAAAAGGTAGAATATAGCTTTTACATATATTTAATTTCTATCTAAACACAAAGTTTCCTACAAATAAATTTATCTTATACCACTTTCCACATATTTGTTCCTTACATAACAAATATATCTTTAAGCTTCCAACCACCTAGCGCAACTCGGGTATCACATGCGCGCTCTTTCCCCCTTCTTTAATTAGCATTTTGTTCCTTTGTGTTGTTCCATTGGGACCAACAAACACAAAACTTGCGTTTCCTTTGTTTCTTTGCAACATGGCGATTGATCCTAGCATCCTTCTCTTTTATTCTTTCATACTTGAAACACCTTCAAGTACAAAGCGTAAAATCCACAAGGTTTTGTCATCATCAAAACTTAATGGATCAGAGATTAGTTAAAGACTTAATGCCATCCCAACACATCTTTATCCTTCTCTCTATGCTTATTACACTCACTAACCCCTTGTTATTTGCTAATGAGTATTTATTTGTGATCCTCCCTTGTAATCAGCATGTCACTTCCAAAGATACCAACACGTCGATTCTCTTTTGATGAGGTTCTGTCTCAAGTGAGAGATGTATTTCAACCCTTGATTCCCTCGCCATCTCTGGCTATTTATAAGATCTCGAGGTTGAGCTGCTCTTTGAGTTCCGATGTGGGATACTGATAGCATGCATTTAGGCATAGTTTAGGACATGTTTATTTTCATGTTTTGAGTCTTTTTAGCTTAGTTTTGAGTTAAGTTTATGTTTGTTTTGTTTGTTTTCTTCGCTCGGTATCTATTCTCTTATTGTGTGGATTTCAGGCTATTTTGATGGAGATTCAAGCATTTTCAAGGATCATGGCTAAGAGGAGTGTTTCATGGAGCCTAAGTGATGAAGGACGGAGCTTACAAGCGATTTCTCGGGTGCCAAGACGGAGAAAGAGCGGAAAAATGAAGAAAAGACAGCCCAGCCAAGTACGTGACGAAGTACGTGGTCGCGTACTCAACTACCTGACCGGGTTTTTCCCCAGGTTTAAGACCGGGTACTTCAAAACAATGTGTTTGGGACCGGCAGTAACTTACCCGACCGGGTACTTCCCCGGGTACTTGACCGGGTAGTTCCCCGCGTCGGAAATTGGGCCGAGCTTTGGTTTTATCTTGTTACCAAATATACTTCAACCCTAGTTTTTATGAGATTATTACGTATTATTGTTTCTAGCCTCTCGAGAGAGTGGAAATTACTTGGAGATTTTTCTAGATCTGTTGGATTGGAGTTTTGAATCAATTTGAAGACAATTTGGTATGTTGGTTATTGAATTTGATTTGCTTTCCTCTCTTCTCATGTCTAGCTAATTCTCTTATTCTGAGGTTGGGTGAACCCAATGATGAAGTAGGTAGATTTGAATTGTGATATTTGGTTGAAGGGAAACTTGATTGAAGTTTGATTTAATCCTAGGTTGCTTTATGCCCTATTTGCTTTGCATATAGGATTCTTCTTATAATTTGAGACCGACAGGAGATAATCGTAACAGGATATTGATTTGATAAGTACCAAAAATTGGTTCTGAATGAGATCCCTAGGTATTAAACTAGAGAGTTATTTATGCGACAACAACTTAATTTCTCTTGTGTGAATTTCAACTATCGTAGTAGTTCTAGGGTTGAATAATTCTAGCGGAACGCGACAACGAATGCTAGGTTGTTTGCCCCTAGTCTCTAAAGAGCTTAAAGGGTCTAAAACTGATTAATCTTACGCGATAACGATTATTAGTTGAGTCTAGGCACATTCACATATTTTCTGAAAAGAAATTTATGTTGGTTTTAGATAGTGAGTTCCTTCAAACGACATTCAAGTTGAAATCCAAATTGACATCACTTAAAATCTACTGAAACATCATTGTGGGAATCCTAACCTTGGAAGCTTTTCTCTACTGATATTTCCTAGTTATTTTCGATTACTTGTTAACTTTTCAATTCAATCATAAATTCTTTTTCTTATTTATTTGGTTTGATCTACTAGTTCGAATATCAATTGGTACTACAAAGTTCCCTGAGTTCGACACCTTGATACTACAACCGAACCGTATACTTGTGGTGTAGGAAAATAGCCTATCAGATAGCTTGTAGAGTAGGTGACATGTCAACTTTTGATTAGACAACGCATTCTGCAAAGACTATAGGCTCGCAAGTGGACAAGTGGATGAGTGACGTGTCACCTCACCATTGGTGGTGAGTCTTGGCTTCCTTCCAACATGCTTTATGGGTTAAGTGGGATGTCTTTCCGCCATTGGGTAGTGCAGTCGGGTCATAGCATGCATTTAGGTAGTAGTTTTAGGGTAGTTTTAGACTTTTTAGATAGGTTAGTTTGCATGTTTTAGTTAGTTTTAGTGTTTTTATTAGTTTATTTGTGAAATCGGAATCTACACGTGTATTTGCAATTTTGCATGATTTCAAGTCTTTCTAAGGAGCAACGATTAGTTGCATGGAGTTCTAAGCCGTCTCAAGTTGGAGCATTCAATATTGGAGATTTTCAAGTGTCTTTTCTGAGGATATGCAAGCCACTTTTGATGAGTATTAAGCCCCAAGAGGTTGGGGAAAAAGAACGGTACTCATCATACGCCTAAATCCAGGTCGGGCGGGGAGGTCTATCGTTGTATGATATTATACCTATTAGGTTCCACTTCTTCCCTTCTATCATCATGCGCTATACGGACTTTTTGATTCCTTGCCCTTGGTGAAAGTCTTTATTCCCCAAAGTTCTCGTGCCCTTCGACCCATTGATTAGCTACCCTTCATAGTCTTTTTTATCCCGATTGTTTAACTATTATCGCATGATGTTAATTAGCGCACCATCAAGTATATCTAGAGAAGGTATAATTCAATACATAACAAATGAAAAGTATATTTTATTTAAAGAGGTTGGGGTGGAACTGTGGAAGATAGCTTCTTTCCCAAAAAATTAAGAGTATTACCTGAGTAGTATGGATGTCATCTTTGATGCCCCTCCTTTAGATTTCTAAAGGTGACTATGTGCATGAAGCAAGGTTGAAGATGAAGTATGTTTTGTTTTTTTAATGGAATAGATAAAACAATGTCGTTTTGGGCTTGATTTAAAAAATAGCCAAAATGGCTTCATTTTGATATTGTATTTAAAAAAGAAAATTTTATTTTTGTATGTAGGATTACTCGTTCTCCCCTCGCTAGTTCACATCTTTTGTCTTCAATCCTTCAACTAGTGCACAAGTGCAGAACGAACAGTTAGTCCTCCATCAGCCCACCGCAGGTAGCCATTACACAACGCGCTAACACCTCCTCAACTGCCCCTTCTGGTTCCCCTTTGTCACGTTATTTCTAATTTCTTTAATTTCAATCTTAAATTGAAGATTAGTAACTTTAGGGTTTGAGTTTAAATTCGTGAATTGAATTAAATTTGTAATTTTTATATTTAAGTGTTGATTCAATTTAGTTATACTTAATTACATTAAATTGTTAATTATGTTTAATATGATTTTTTTTTGATTTAATCTCTTGATTTCATTAATTTAATTGAATTTGTTTTCATTCTTTCATTTTAAAGTTAATAAATTTTGTTTAAATTGAATTATTTTGATAGGAATATGGACAATTTTGTTGTTCAAAGTAAGAAATTGTCTATTTCAAGTCTTAATTGAGTCTACAACTATCCCTAATGAATTTGTTAATGTTGATGAAAATGTTGGTCCTTCGAGAGAAAAAAGAGATCGGTCCAAAATACATGTGAGGGTGTTGTTATTAGTGATACAACATTGAGAAAACCAATGAATGATTATGATCCTCAAGTTCGAGATGATGTTATAAAAGAGTATGTGGTTAAAGGTCTTTGTCCAACACTTTCTCAAACGTTTCCAAAAACAGTTATCTAAACTTCATCAAGATTTTTTCAAGCTGAGTGGTTCAAAAAATAGGACTGGTTACAGTATAGTGTTTCTAAAGAATAAAGATGATGCAATTTTCTTTTGAAGTTATCTTTTTAGATGTAACATGGTCAAAAGATCTAGAGATGAGGTATTGTGAAAACATAATTTCTTAATTGGAAGAAGGCTATTGAGAAATTTAGAGATCGTGTGGGGACTACAAGTAGTTCAAACAATGATGGTTGAATGTTATTCTTTGCATTCAAAGGCAAAGTTTGACACGAAAAAGAGTTTTTGGAACATGTGAATTAAATATTGCATATCGTGCTCGTTTGACTGCAAGTGTTGATGTTGCTAGATTGCTAATTTGACAAGGATTAGCTTTTGGGGGGCATGATGAGTCTGCAGACTCACTAAATGGGGAAATTTCTTGTAAATTCTTGATTGGTATAGTTCACACAATCCTAATGTTAAAAAGGTGGTGAATGGGAATGCACCTATAAATGACAAACTTACTTCTGCTCAAATTAAAAAGGAAATTGTTAATGCATGTGCATCAAAGACAACAAAAGCCATAATGAGTGATATTGGAGGTAAATTCTTTTCTATATTGATTGATGAGGCTCATGATAGTTCGGTGAAAGAGGAAATGTGTAGGATCGTTAGTACGTCTAGGTTGTCGACCTCAACTAAGTCGTCAACCTCTTAAGTAAACGCAGCGGAAATGAACTTACAAGAAAGACTTACTTGAACACGAAGTTTTTTATAGTGGAAACACTTGTTTGATTAACTCAATCAACCAAGTGTAAAAACCACTCCCTTCCAAGTTCTCGCTTGGAAGGTTTAAAAGTCGTAGCTTGCTTTATTGATATTTTGGATTAATTACACGAACACCCTGGATCTAGACCTACTTCTCAAGCACTCTAGAATTCGTTGTGAACTGAGTAACTACAACCCACACTCAATCTAACAAAAGCCTACGTCTTTCTCTCAAACTCTCGTTTCTTTCTTAGCACAAATTGGAGTATGAGTTCGTGCTCTATCTAACCTAAAACCTTAGATTAAATACACACAAACTAGGTTAGATAAGAGAGAATAATATCTTCCAATTCGGTTATGGCAAGATATTATTTCTATTATCTTTACAAAAACATCCTAAGCATATAAAAGGATTACAATAAAATCAGCTTAGGGCAAAGGCAATAATCGCCTTACAATATAACATACATGAGATCTTTCCTAAAACAAGAATATAATATCCAAGCTGCCAAGATCTCACGCGTCTTCAAGATCTCCGAGATTTGCCTTCAACACACATCGACGACCTGGCTGGCGTTGGCGACTCTGTTCAAAGACTCGATGTCGTTCACGTGGTAGACATTTGGAACCATCAAAATCAAAGCCTTCAGCTTTTCTAACAAAATGTATATTGTTGTAAGGTATATAAAGAACAATAGTGCAATGGTGGAGCGGTTTTTTGGAGTTGTTCATGTTGTTGACACTATTGCCCTATCTTTGAAAAGTGATATTGATGAACTTTTTTGTTGAACATGGGTTATCAATCTCTAAAGTTCGGTCAAGGATATGATGGAGCTTCTAATATGTAAGATGAGCTTAATGTAATGAAGACTTGTTTTAATTGAAAATCTATGAGGAAGGTATATTCATTGTTTTGCTCACCAACTCCAATTAGTTATTATGGCGGGCATTTCTCAATCAAATAAGTTTGTGAGTGATTTCTTTGATTATTTTCATATAATTAAAAATATGGTTGGATCTTATTGTAAAAGAAAAGATGGGTTTAGGAGAAAAACGACACGAGTGCTTGGTGGAGAAGTTAGAAAATGGTGAAATTAAAACCGAGGATTAAATCAAGAGACAACTTTAACTCAGTCGAGAGCTACACGTTGGGGCTACAAACCTTATACGTCTTCTCTCTTCATGGTCCCTAACCATCAAAGTTCTTGAAAGTGTATTTCATGATGGAACTGGTTTGAAAACGCGACGACTTGTTGATAGTTTGATTTGAAAAAATGGAGAGTTGTCAATTTGTTTTTATTGTTGACTTGATGAAGGTAATATTAGGATTGAGGAATGGTTTTTTCACAATTTTTGCAATAAAAGGATCAAAACATTATTGGTGCCGAGTTTGTTTAAAACACTAAAAGAAAATTGTAAGATTTGAGGAAGAAAGGATGGGATGAGTTCTTAAAAGATGTTAATAATTTTTGTGCAGAGAATGATATTATTATTCTCAACATGAAAGATAATGCTCCAGGTCGCGCTCGTTCTAGACGTGCTTTCAAACATGGACATCACTTTGGAGTTGTTATATTTAATCAGGTATTAGTATTACATAATTTCTCTATTTAACTATTGAATTAGTTCTTTGTTAATCGAAGAAATGGATGATTGTTTCAATGAGTCAAGAACGGAATTGTTCACATATATAGCTTATTCTTCAATTTTAATGCATCAAAATTATTTCGACTTGTAGATTTATATCCACACGATTTCCCACTGTGTGATCAAATGGAGGTTCATGATGTGGATTTTTGAAATGAGAGAAAATTAAAAATATTCTACATTGCAAAGTATTGGAGATCATGCTAAGAAGATGATTGAGGTAGTAATTCACACTGCTTTTCACTTGGTATATCGTCTTATCGAGTTGGATTCAGTGTTATCAGTTGCAATTGCTATTGTGGAAAGAGCTTGTGCGACCTTGCCCGGGCTCAGACTCGATCCCGGCCAGCCCGAGTCTCTCTAGGCCTTGGCGACCCCTTTGGCATAGGACTTAGTCTTTATTTATATTATGTCTATTTCCGTCATTTATATTTCCGTCATTACTATTTTGGGCTTATGTTCTATTATGCTTAAGAGACCGGTCTATTAAGCTAGAATAAGACCCATTAGGTCATTAGGGTTTAGTTGCACCTTTTCCTTTTTTTAGCATTTGCTCTTATTAGATTTATGGGTTGTTGGATGTGGGCCTTAATTGCATGTTTACCCCAATTTGATCCCTTACCTTCTAACTTAGGGTTTCGAGCACGCTTCTCTATATAAGAGGCACTCGGGACTCATATTTTGCACGTCAAGATTAATATCCAAAGTCTAAGTTGAGAGAGTTCCTCCTTATTTGGCCCGACGTCACCCAATCCTCTCCAACCCCTTTCCCTCTCGTCGGCCCTCCCTTGGACCGACACCTCTCGTCTCTAGCCTCACCACACCATCACCAACGCGAGCACTAGAGGCTTGCGAGTCCATAACTTGGTCTCAATCTTTTGGGGCTATTGTTGTGCCCAAACTTCACCAACCCATTCTAGGAGGCCCGAGAGCATTAAAAGCCTGAAGATCCGTCTAGCCCAAGTTCAGCGGTAGCCAACGAGGATGCCCATCGAAAATTCAGAAGGAAGGTGGATCAAGGACAGACGAACGTGGGGAGAAACCGTCGACGAGATCATGCAAGCTAACCGTCGAGGAACAGGGAGTGGGAGATAGAATGTAATGACTGGTAGTTGAAAGGACATGTATGTTGAAATTAATTGTGTAGCTAAGGGCAAATGTAAACCGCTCAAGTATTGGTCTTGAAACACAATTTGTCAATCGAAATCTTTTTGATCTATTGTTCTCCTAATTTTCGAGTGTGTATATCGGTTAGAATAAGCTCCACAACACATTCGGGATTTAGAGTTGGCCACCGGCGAATTCTTGTCCAAAACAATATCTACTGTTTTCATTAAAAAAAAAGAAGAGAGATTATAAATATATTATCTTTCCGACCCAATGCGCCGATGATAAAGCCTAGCGTATGCAGACAAATCCTACGGTACATGCATTTGATTTGTTGTCGTTGAATTGGACCGATAACATTACAAATTAAGTTTGACTGCTAATTTAATTAGAGCGATCGAACCAACTTTAAAAAGTCGTAAATTATCAAAATGGGTGGGTCCCATCGCACTCCTCCGGCCTTGGAAGTCTAGTCTGTACGTACGTGAGCTGCTTTTTCGGCCAATTTGTTTGAGAATGGAGGTGATACCCCACCACACCAGACACCATGCCACCATCACCGAAAAGTTGGATCGTGCTTGAATGAATCTTATTTCAAGATTCTTCCCATTTGGACAAGATTCTTCCCATTAAATATATTCTCTTGCTCCATTCAATTTTCATTTATATCTTCAAAACATTAATAAATTTACGAAAATTCCCAATAATACCCTGAGGTTTTGCATATTTTCACTAGTGCCCAATATTTTATAAATTCCGGTTGATACCTCTAAGGTATTATACAATTTCCACCAATACCCTTTTAACACAAAATATGTTTGTTTTTTCATATTTTAATTTAAAATTTAAAAGTTTAGAGTTTGCAAAAAAATATTATTTCAACTATTTTTCAATCTTCTTTACACTTTACTTTAAACAAAATTCAATACAAGTAATATGAACTTGTTTTTTTTTCAAAATTAATTAACTCTTATTGTAGTTTTAACCAAAATTTTATAAAATGGAAAAGTAATACAAAATATCTTAGTTTATAAAAAAAAATTGTATTATAAATTTGACGATTTAATCATGTAAACCAAATAAAACAATTTTTTAATGGTTTCGGATTTTCATCTTTCCCTTTTTAAATAAAAAATCTTTTATGTTTTTAATTTAAAACAAATAAAAAGTTTTAATCTTTCACTTTATTAATCTTCCATTTTATTAAATTTTCATTTCTTAATCTTTCATTTTATTATTTTGGGATTCATATTCAATAAAGCTTAGTCTATCTTAAAAAAAACTTATAGTGATTTTCCTTAAGTAAAATATAAAGAAGAATGAAAAATAGTTGTAATTGTATTTTTCATATTTTTAATTTTAAACTTTAAAATAAAAATATGAAAAACTACCCTTTTGTGTAAGAACTAGGGGTGTCAATCGGGCGGGTCGGGTCGGGTTTGGGTCGGGTCAATTTAGTTTCGGGTAAGTTCGAATTCGGGTCAAATTCGGATATTTTGAAAATCGGGTCAAATTGGGTTGGATCATTTCGGGTCGGGTTCTCAATTAATCGGGCAAAGTCGGGTTTCGGGTCAATTTCGGTCGGGTCATTCGGTTTTCGGTCCAACTTGATTTTAGATAAGTTCGGTTTCGGGTTTAGTTCGGTTTCGGGTTTAGTCGGATTTCGGGTGAGTTGGGTTTCGGGTTTTTCGGATATTGGGTGAATCGGATTTCGACTTTGGCCGAATTTCAGGTTAAACTGATTTCGAGTAAGCCGGAATTTGATTCAGACCATATATCGAATGATTATTTTGTGTAGTTTAACTACTTTAGGGTCTAAATATTTAATGTAACATTTAATTTAAACATAATTATTATAAATATTCACTATTATTAATATTTTAAAACATAATATAATTTTCGGATGGCTTCGGGTCGGGTAACTTCGGATTTTCGGATAGTTTCGGGTCGGTAACTTCGGATTTTCGGATGACTTCGGGTCGGGTAGCATCGGATATCGGGTTGCATCAGACTAGTCCATTCGGGTATAATCGGTTTTGGGTTAATCTCGTGTTCGGGTTTTTTCGGATTCGAGTCAAATCAGTTCGGGTCAAACATGTTTCGGGTATAAATTTTTTTATTGTTTTCTCGGGTCGGGTCGGGTTCGAAGTCGGGCGGGTCGGACGGGTTATTCGGGTCGGGTCAAGTTTTGACAGCCCTAGTTAGAACTTAGAAGGGGATTGGGGAAATTTGTGTAACACTTTAGGGGTACCCATAAAAATTCGAAAAATTAAATTATTGGATACTAACGGAAATAAGCAAAACCTCGACGGTATCAAGGAGAATTTCTCATAAATTTATATTCTTCTTTTATTGATTGAATCCTTGTATGATTGTGTTTTGTGGACTTGTGGCCTATGGGTATGTGTTGAATTATTGGACAGTATTATTTATCAATATATGCAATTAATTCATGAAATTCCAGTCTTGCTAGGGTTTTATAGACTACACAACACTTTCTTTATGTGTTTATAGTTTAGAATTATAATTTTATACTTCTTCGGTTCAAATTTAATTGTTATTCTAATGTTTTTTTTCTTTTTAATAATATTTTTTATTTGACATATTTTGACCCATTTTCCTAAAATTACCTTTACTAATTAAAAATAATTGCATAAATTTACAACAAAAGTTGAAAGAGTTTAATAAGATTGAAGATATTTAAATTAAATAATTTTTAAAATTTTTAAGACAAATTTTAGAAGTACGTACAAATAAATCTAAACGAAGAAAGTATGTTTATTGATTTTTTGGTAGAAAAAAGTATGTTTATTGATATGTTGAATTGTTCAATCCATATCCAGCTATATATGGAACACAAGCACCAAAGACAAAAGCTAAAAGTGAAAGAAAGTTGTATAAAAAGAACCCTCCTATACATTTTTTTTTTGATGAACTATACATTTTTGAATTATATTGGTTAGCTCTTTTAATTGTTTAGTGCACGGTATCTCCAAAAACAAGCCTTTGTTCATAATTTGCAGTTTGTTAGGCTTTTTGGCATCAATTGCAAAAGTTAGCACGTTAATTAGTAAGATCAAAGAGTTGGGAAAATAAATTAGTGGAATTTAGGTCCCACAATGGAAGTGAGAGGAAAACATATATACTCATGCATTCATTATGTTAGAATATCCGTTGTTCCATGATTTCTCTTAGTTTTGACAATGACAAACTTTGATGGTATAATATGTTTCTCCATGTTAGTATTTTAGGAAAACAAGTACATCGTCAAGAGTGAAGGAACGTTGTGAGGAACAATGGATGAAACGAGTGACGATTTGGAAAGAATATCCCGAAGATACACGACTTTCTATTTATGGCAGGTTACCAGATTTCTTACGAACGATCTCCTACGAAGATTTGACAGCTTTGTTTGGTTGTTTGTGAGAAGATCAAGGAAGAGATAAGGTCAAATAAGGACGATCTTATCTAGGAAATCCGAAACCAATCGGTTATGGAAAGAATCGAATTGGTTGAGGAC
Organism: Fallopia convolvulus; assembly: GCA_964016875.1. Classification (NCBI taxonomy): domain Eukaryota; kingdom Viridiplantae; phylum Streptophyta; class Magnoliopsida; order Caryophyllales; family Polygonaceae; genus Fallopia; species Fallopia convolvulus. The sequence continues at coordinate 54,947,899 of OZ024722.1, forward strand.
TAGAATAATCGTTGATATACTTACCCCTATTTTAGTGGGATTTGCCGAGTGGAGTATCAACACAATTAGGCAAGAATTGTGATTGAGATCAGATTCGTTGGTATCCTATAAAAGGCTAAGCTTAGTTAGGGTTTAAATGTGGTTGACGGCGAACGTGAAGAGAGAGCTTTTCAAGTGTTCGATTTCGTGTGGCTTTTTCTGGTGAAGAATCCACATTTGAGTGAGTACTTAGGTCGGTAGTTCACTTTTGTTTAGGTTTACATTTAGAGTAGAAGAAGTCTAGTTGGTTGAACTTTGGTGGGTGCCTTAGCTACCAGGGAACTTGACTTGCCTTGTAATCGTTGAAACTTAATATAAAGTGTTCTATTGAAATCCTTTGAGAAAGAGTCTCAGTGGTAGAGGTTTTTCTTTCTATGACTTGTTGGTCAAGCAAAAAGTTTTCCTCTCTAAATATCGTGTTTTTGTTTTTAGTTTATTTCTGTTGTCCATGACATTGCTAGTTCCCTGCTTTGTTACTAACACAATACGATCCAACACATTAAAAAGGTGGAATACTCCAAACATTGTCAATTAATTTATATGCTCACTTATGGCAGTGAAATGTGCATAATTTACGTGGAATTCTCCAAACATTGGCGTTGTCAATAGGGAGATGAACGAGCATTGATGGTGACTTCGAAGATGGGATGGCGTGGAAGGGGTCATCGACTTTGGATTATGCCATAGGCTCGATTGTGCGGTAGGAGGAATCGCCATTCTCAAACTACGCGACGGACGCACCAGACATCGCGAGCGCAGGGGCCGCGAGGTCGAGCGAGGAGGCGTGGTCGAGGGAGGAGGCACCATCATCTGTGCATTCAGATCATGACCAGGACATGGCAGGGGCCTCGATTGAATCCGGATCCTATGGGGCTAGCGAGAGAGTGAGACGAGGCCATGAATCGTGAGACCCAATGACGAGAAATCACGCAAGCATTATAGCCACATCGGTCTCATATTTAACGGGCTCGACGGTGCAACAAGAGGAATCACCGGCTTCGGATCGCGTAGAGGACGCACTTATGCACCACTGACCACAACCGCAAGGGTAGTCATGGGTTCAATAACCCCGAACGAGACATGCAAGGAAGACCCATCGACCACAAATCACATGGACATGGCGGAGTCACCGATCTCGGATCGCGCAAGCATTCTAGCTGCACGGGATTCGGACTTGGCAGATTCACCCATGGGCACGAATCCAGCAACGTGTGCAACAACTCCGACAGAAAAGATGACAAGCATTGTAGGCACGATACCATTGAAAACGAAAAACGTGGAAGAACAATAAAGGTACTCGTGGAGGCCCGCATGGACTTGGTGGCTCAAAATAACCCTACAATAGTACACGTGCTTGCAACATGATGGGTAAAGGCTACGGTGCCGCCAACCCGAGCATGACCTAGGAGAAATGGCAACATTACCGTGAATTCTCGTAAGTGCCTTCTTGAAAGCAAGAAGAAAGAAAAAGTTGCACTCATCATTCGCGCATCATCTGAGGCATCGCCCTAACCACAAGTTCCTATTTGCTCGGAGGAAGAACATACTCATTGGGGAGGTGATCGGGAAAGTGATAACATGCGGAACCCTAGCGTTTATAGGGATTGATGCACAAGTAACAACTATTGGGGCGTAAATGATGGGAAGCGAGGCGGCGACAGTGTATCCTTTAGAAATCCTTCTTCAACCGACAAAGACAACTTTCAAAACGTAGAGGAGGAAAAATGCAACTAAGAGATGATTGGATCCCTAACAACTGCACTACACGCCATTGAATGAGCCAAATCGGAGTGTGCTTGTCTCAAAGCTCGGCTATCAGATGCGCATGAGGAAATTCATCACTTGAACGATGTCGTAAAAGAAATGCAAGGAAAGGACTCCGAGAAGGAAGCTCAATATCAAAAGTAAGAGCTTGAATTGAGCAAGGCACAAGAGGAGATTCACCGCCTACAGTCGACACTCAAGGATGCTCAAAGCAAGTACTCTAAAGGCAAGGAAAATATGGAGAATCGAATGCCAAGAAGCGTCAAAACGACAAGAGGCCCAAGTAAGCAAGGGTTAGACAACATCGTTGGAAACAAGCTAGAAGATTCTCGGAGACGGAGCCCTAGACATGAGAACAACGGAGATAGTCTTGGATCATGAAGTGTTAGCGAAGAGTTGGGAACAGACGTTGGATTGTTCCGAAGATAGCGGAATTAACAGAAATTTGCATGTAGTAAAACAAATTTGATCATAGTTCCTTTATAGAGGAACTCCACTACAACCAACTAGTTGTATGGGTAAACCTCTACCTCCGCATAGAGGATTTTGACTTTCTTCCTTCTTTTATTAATAGTTCCCTAAGCTACTACAAGGCAAAGTTCAAACTTCTCTGTTCCCAACAGTCACCGAACTTTAGGAACACTAATGAACTCTCTCAACCTAAGTACTAGGATAACATATCAGCTAAAACAGGGAACTCAAACCTTACACTCTACTCTTGTGCCTTGACTCAGTTCCCTTTCTCCAAGGAACGTTGGATTCGACGTCACCGAGATCATACACTCGTAGGCAGAGACTTCTCGTGATTGCTATGCTCTTTACTTTTCATCTTTCCTAGTTGCTTGAGACTTTTGTGAAAAGTGAGTAGTGAGTGCACTATTCATTGGCTTATATACACTTTGAGGCTTTGGGTTGATTCCTCATTTTGCACTTTGTCCAAAATGCTCTTGTCTTGCTAGCCAAGTATGTACTTTCTTCACATATGATTCCATTTGAAACTGGTCAACTTTCGAAGCTAATCGGACCATTGGATCAATCGGCTCAGTTTGAGAAACAGACTGTGTCTCTGCTTTGTCTGGAACAAGACCCCGCATTTTGCGCTGCACTATTTTGTCTTCACATGTGTTGGAAACCTGTCTCTCATGAGTTCCCTTGATGGGAACTGCTTCGTCGTCTTTATATGCTCTTGAGTTCCCTTATGGGAATGTCTTTTCAACCTTAGGTTCCCTTGCAATACTTGATCATAAAACGTTAGTTCCCATATGACGTTTATCATTATCAAAACTGGAGAGGGTCGTTGTTCCAATGTTATGGAACACGAGTTCCTAACACCGTCCCAACAGATAAAGATCGTGGTCAGTCACCCGAGAAGACCCCAAGAAGGGACAAAACCGAAGTTGTTCGCACCAGGAAGAACGTCGTCAATCTCGATTGAGCGAACACATCCAGGAAAAAGCACGTTCTCCACTTTGCACAGAAGAGCGCGAAGAGGGACAAGACCCAAGCCGATTTCAACAACGAGATCGCACCGAGCGCAGGAGTCGAAAGAGCGAACAAGTGATAGCTTGCATTTAGGTATAGTTTAGATGAATGTTTATGTTTGTTTTGCTTAGGGTTTAGCTTAATTTTTAGGGTTTAGTGTTTTCGGGTAGTTGCGGTTGTTTTGCTTAGTTTTGCAGGTTATTAGGTGATGGAGCAAGATAGGACGTGATCCGAGCTTATTATGGTGGAGTTAGAGGATCAAGATGAAGCTTAGAGTGGTGCAAGTGAAGATTGGAAGAACCAAGGCCCGGGAGCTTGTGGGAAAAGAATGCTTAAATCCGGGCCATGCATTGGAGTTCTTGTTTTGACACCTCTATCTTGCAATGCTTAGTTTGGGAGCTATAGTGGTCTGATGGAGCTAAATTTATTATCATTGAAAAACTAATTTGAAGGGGGTCAAAACAGCCTCTGAAGTGTCACCTAAATGTTGAACCGAGTCCATTGCGCGGGCATAACATGAACATGCGCAACCGCACTCCTTGATACAGAGCCCGCGCATCTTGTTTTCGCACAGAGATGTTGGGCCACGTAGTTGGGCTTTGAGATGGGCCTTAGTTACATAATTTATGACGTGTTTGATGTATTTTTTAGGATAATAGATCTTAGGAAGCTTTGGAGTATTTAAACATTGTCTTTGACCTTTTTCTTTCATAACTTTGGATTTACACTTTGGAGGCTAGGGTTAATTCTAGAGAGAGTTTTCTCAAGGAGCAACCTTTGAATCTAAATTGTAAACTTTTCTTAATCTAATTATGAGTTGCTAAATTCCATTGTGTTTGGCTAGTTAATTGAAGTCATTATTTGCATGAGTTGGGAGGTTTGATTGATTCTCAACAAACTTGAATAGTTTTAATTCCCTATGCTTAAATGAATCTAAACTAGGGTTTTGTTAGATTGATCACCTATTTCTAGTTATAACTAAATCTTATTAATTACCGATCGGAGTTAATTTGATCAAGAGTAGAACTTTAATCAACTTAGTACCGGTTGGACTAGTTGGTTAAAGAAGGGGATAAATTCACAAGTCACTTAGATGTCTGGTTGCTCTAAATGCTTGTTTCAATTGATAACTTGAATCGTTATGTTGTTGTGTGATTGAATCTAGAAGGTCTTATAGGTTGTTAGATGATTAGGGTTGTTAGACTGGTAGTTCTATCAACTAAATTTGAAGTTGGGGTCATAATCCTTAGTAGGATCATAATCCACAATAGATTATTCAAATGAGAAGAGAGAATCAAGAAAATCAATGATCAACAAATTAAGCAATGTCATGAATGATTTAACTAGTTGAAAACACTCGTCTCTTATTGTTAAAATCATCCTTGCATGCATATTTAGTTATAATTTGCATCTTAGATTAAAAATCAATCATAAAACCCCCCGTCATTCTATTACTAGTACTCAAGTTAAACACACTTACACGAGTCTTTGTGGGATCGACCCTTACTTACTACTCTACTGAGTTTGGTAAAGTTAAGGTTTCTTTGATAGGAAAAACGTTTGAAAAATACCTCATCAAATTTGGCGCCATTGTCGGGACTCGTCGCTATTTGTGTTTTACTTTGTGTGTTATTCTTGGTGTTGTGAACCTATCTTACGGTTCATAACACCCGTGCTACTGATCAATGGCTTTGTTTGAATGTAAACAGTTGCAGGATAAACACTTCCATGACTATTTTTCTAGATTTTAAGACCGTGTGTTTGAACTTGGTACTTGGGGATTAGAATACGGCGATGGAGAGGTAAACATGGGAGTTATCCATGGTATAAATCTTGAGACAAGGGGATTGACAGAATACATGGGCAATGAGAGGCTTTTGTTTATGGGACCTGAGGAATGCTGGGATTTCTTATGTTTCATGAGCCGTTAGAGCTTTTTGGTCGATTCATCTTCCCAACCACTTAAGTCGGTTGATAAATCTCTTGAGGATATAATCAAGGATCTCTCCAAAGGGGCCGATGCTATAATCAAGGAGCACTGTGTTCTTCATATTTTCATTCCACAATCTCATGCCCCTTTTGAGTTGTGTGAAAGGAATGGTGGAATCACATTGGAATCAAACGATTATGAGTCAGACATCCAGATACAAATTGAGGAGCAATCTAAGACACTTGATGTGGATTTCGAGGACGAATTTGATGCCCAATATGAATTCACACCTATAAGACACGTTGAGCAGATCATCACAGAGCCCAATGAAGTCTGTGCTGGCATAGAGATAATTACAAAGTCTAGGGAGCCTGAGTCATCTTCACCCATGTGGAGTAAATTGCTTGAGGGTTTTGTGGTTTTGAAAGAAGACTGTTTTGTTGACCATGGTGACTTCTTTGTTGATGAAGTAGACAACCATGAGGGAGAAAATCAACATGATGCATCTATTAAGTCTCCCGCTGTCGTGGTGTGCTCTATGTTAGGCCTTGACATCCCATGCTTCAATTTCCCTACATTCTCACATCTAGAGCTTATGGAGTTGCAAGATGAGGAACCAAGTATACAACACAAGGTGGAAGATGAAAAATCTATGGAGTTCATCTTGGATAAAAGTGATATTGTTGATAATAGTTCAAACCCCGTGATACTCACATGATGATTTTACTAAAAATATATAGTATTATGATATTAATATTAAATATAAAATACATGTTATAATATTGTAACTAAAATTATGAAAAATATAAAAAAAAATTAAGATCGTGCCTCCATATTTCAATTGAATATATTTAAATATTTTTTCATTATTTGTCCAGATTTTTCTCTAGATTTAGATTAAAATGATTAAAATGTTAATTTCGCTTGAATTGAATATATTTAAATAGTTTTTTTAATTTTTGTTGAGATACTAATATGCATAAAATACTCGATTCTTATAAAGATAATTTATTAAGGTTATGTATTAGGATTTTTGTCTTTTAATTTGTAATGAATAATATAACTTTTGTAAATATGAAAATATTAATATAAAGATTGGCACACATTAAAGATAATTAGAGTAACGATGTCTAGCCAGCGTAATAAAATTTATTAAAATATTTTTTAAGTTAATTTATTAAAGTTATGTCACATGGCGCAACTTTTTCAATCGAGATAGTTCTACTTTATAATGTACTAGTTATACCTTTCGTGTCATGCACGACTATATGAATTTAATAGTTAATTAATTTAATGAATATGATTTTAATTATACAGAATTATTTATTTGAAAAAAATTATGTAAAATTTTACAATTGTTGTCATGTGAAACGAAGCCAAAATCATTAAGGTGAGCCCACTATGATTTTGATGGCTTCATGATAATTTATTTATTAAAAAATATAGATAAAAATTATTTTAATTAGAATCATATAATTTTAAAAATATTTTAAAAAATAGATAAAAAAGGTAAAAATAATGTAAATTCTCATAATTTTTTGTATCAAATTCAATTCTTTAAAGATCTTTTAAATAAAAATTATAATTATAATTAATAAGAAACGATGAAAAAATATGAATAAAGATTGAATTTTTTTAAAGATAAAATCTCTTCTTTATTTAAAAAAATAAGTCAAAAAAAATTGAAGGAAAAGATAATGTGATTTTTTTATCAAAATTCAATTTAGGAAAATAATTATCTAGATATTGAAAATTCTAGATAATTATTTATTTCTAGGTGGCAAAATCCTAGGTGGTGAGCAATTGATCGCCAAATCAACGAAATGATGTATTGATACTTAAAACTGGCCTGATCACTAAATTAACAGAATGATGTAGTGATACTTAAAATTAGATTAACTAATAATCACTTTATTTAATTATTATTTTATATTTCCATTATTCGCTAGTTGTAGATATGAGGGAGTAATCCACTTGTAAACTCTACTCGTGATATGCTTTTTTGAGAAGCACATATATAGTGGAATGTTTGAGCGAGAGCGAAATAAATCTGTGTAATTTTTAACTAAGTAATTTGCCAGTTGTAGCTTAAGGTAATTTCGTTAGTGATTATTTAAGGGGAAATAATTATGTTGATTTTGTCATGATATATAAAGTAATACTGCATTACCCACTTCCACTACGACTTGCTGCTATCTGACCTAATATCCATATATATGATGATATATATGTTTCGTGACAACATCAAGCTTTAGCCATGAATATATGGGCCAATAAATTTCAAACACGTAGCAGGCCACTATAATTTAGGTGTAAAATAAATTATAAATTATATTACGTGAAAATACGAATATCCGTTTGGAAAATATTACGTGAAAATATCCGTTTAGGTGTAAAATACGAATGATATGAGTAAGAAACCGAGACTTGTCACATATATTACTTTTAAAAGTGTCAAAAGAACAAATATTTGAGATAATTGAAGAAAGCAGGGATAAATGAAAATTCAAAAGAATGACAGAGCTTTCCCCCAAACAAGAACTTGGACATTGAAATTGTGGTTTTACAACTCTATCTTGCGACACTTCATTAGGGAATTACGACTGTCATTTGGATGTAATTTTGGTGTTTTTGAAAGCTATGATTTGATGAAGCCCGACGTCACATTCTTGTTTGGGTCGTGCACCCGGCACCAGGTTATGCCTTGGGCCGTGTAACATCTTGGGCTGTCGTTACCTTGTCTTGCGCCATTGCTTGCCTTTGTACTTGTGTGGAAGACTTACCTTATGTGTTTTATTTGGTTTCTTTATCTTATTAGCTTTTGCTATACTCTATTTTATTTATCATTTTTTTATTTTGCTCATACTATATGAGCTCAATATTATCGCCATTATTCAGTTATTGAAGCTCAATTGGAATTAACCAAGTTTTACTTGGCGGACAATATGGGGAGCCAAATCACTGTTGTGGAAGGATCGGGTTGGAGAATTGTCAAAGGATTGTCGATCTCTACCTGGAATGATAAATGGGTTCCTGAACATGGCACCGTCCGAGCACCAAAATCTCTTTCAGTTTGTTGTCGACTCGGATTTATGTGTATTAGACCTTGTTGATCATGAGACCCATTCATGGAATCTCTCTTTTATTTCTCACCTCTTTGATGCTAATGATGTTAGCCTAATAAAAAATATTCCTTTGTTTCCGGATGCATTCACTGATGTTCTATTTTAGCCACATAATCGGACTAGTGTTTACACGGTTAAATCCGGAAATTGGTTTGGTGTACTTGGTCGACCATCGAATATTACATCAGGCATATTAGAGGAATGTTTCTAGAACTGTCTATGGGATTTAGAGGTACCTCCTAAATTATGGCTTTTTCTTGGAGAGCAGTCATTGGATTCTTTGAGTATCAAATCAAGTTTGTTTGCAAGAAACATTGTTACTGATGCTACTTGTTAGCGATGTTCACGGGGATGTGAAACCATTTGGCATGTTGTTTTTCTTTGCAACCAGTCTAAGCCTAATTGAAACTCGTCACTTTTATTGCCTTCTCTAATTCGGGCAAATTCATCTTGTTTAGCTTGCTCTTGATTATCTTGTTCAACTTGCTCTAGATAGAATTGGAATTGATGGTCTTAATGAGCTCTTACTCTTGTCCTGGGTCGCGTGGACACACCCTAGTCAACAAATTTTCAAGCATGGTCCTGGTAATAGTCAAGTTCTTGTTGTTGGCTTTCGTACCATGGTACATGACTATCAACATTTGCGTAATAATTCTACTGAATATGCACCACATTGTCTAGTTTAGGACTAGAGTCCGCGTTCAACTAATTTCCTCAAACGTAATACAGATGACGTTGTCATTGGCCCTACCAAAACTAGTCTTGGTGTCGTTCTAAGGGATCAATATGGTTTTGTTGTTGCTGCTACTGTTAGAAGGTTGCACGTCTCTTTTAATTCAAATTTAGCAGAAGCTTTTGCTTTCCAATTTAGGTTCCATCTTGCTAAACTAATTGTTGTGGATCAAGTAACTGTTGAAACCGATGCGCTCTCAATTGTGCTTGAAATTCTGACTTATTTTAGGGCTGTCATTAACGACATTAGTCAACAACTCTCTACATTTTCTATATTTAATTGCATTCATATTAGACGTACTTGTAATAATGTTACTCATTACGTAGCACGTTTGCTTCCTGACTTGGGTTGTGAACATTATACTTGTTTTCGATTTCGTCGGGTATTATTGACTTAGCAGAATTAGATATAATAATACCAATGCTATCTTATGTGACCCTGACGACTAGCTAGGAGGGGAATCTATGCTCGCGCGCACCAATGGACCCATCACACGAGCCAAGATGCGCGCCATCCTTCGTGCCGAGACGTCCACCGTCGCTCGCATGCTCACCAGCCACGGCGCGCCCACGACCGAGCCAGCCTTCGTGTGCCTATGCGCCATCGGCACCGCGCCACCGTCGACACTCAGCGTCGAGGACCTCACCTCGGACGCCCCTACCATGTTCGCGCCGGGCCACCCCAGCGTCACGACATGAGGTTCATGCGTCGCGCCTTGGTTGTGTCGCGCCGCAATCAGCGTGCCGCGACACGTCTTATGCGCGCTGGCGCGCCAACGCCTTTGTCGCGCCGCGCCAGCCCTTGTCATGGCATTATACGGAAATTTTAACGGAAATTTTATCTCCTCGTTCCATATTTCTAACGAAAATTTTAATGGAATTATTGATTTGGATGGTCTTTTGCAAACGGAATATATTTATGGGTGGTTTTTTCGCAAACAAAAAATTTGCACGGGTGGTTTGCTAAAATTTCAATTTTTACGAGTGGTTTTTTGCAAACAAAATGTTTTTAGTGGTGGTTCCCTAAAATTTCAAATTTTACGGGTGGTTTTGTGCACAAACCCATATTTCGATGGTGGTTTTGTGAAATTCACCCTTTTTAAAATTTATATTATTTTTAATTTAAAGTTGATAATTGTAATAACTGTGGTTTTTAAGGATATTTTTGAATTTTTCTCGGATATCCTTTTAACCTCTTTGTCCGTTTTAACGCTTAATCCAATATTTTTATCGGAAATTAAATCCTAGAAAATTATTGGTGATATCCTAAAATCATAAAGAAATGATTTTATGGATTGGTGTGAATTCTAGGATTTTTCGGTGGAAAAAGAATATTTATTGGATAAGCCGTCTTTTTAATTATGTACTGTAAAGGATTTAAAATACGAAACAGAAGCCTTAAAAATTTAAGGTAGCGTGATAAAATCATGGAAAATTGGTTTTATTGGTCTACATAATTTACGGGACATTTTGTATTTAGTAAGTTTTTCCATCCGAGGTACATAATTTTACCGCTTTAACGCGAGTCCCGTTCCGAAACGGGAAATCCCTTTAATAGCCTACTTTTGTTTCATTAATGAGGGAGGAAAGTTGATTCTTTCTCCTATTATATGCGTATTGGATGAGGATGAAATTGGAACTTTTGACAAAGCAAAACAGAGGAAGGGAGAGGGCGGATGAGATCGATGACGGAACGACGGTCTCGGGAGAAAGAGTCTTCACCGTCGGCGGTCTTCTTTGCCCAGCCACCACCCTCCACCTTCCACCTCATCTTCTTCCTCCTTGCAATGGGTTGTGCTGCTGAAACGAACCAGCGGGAGAATCAACAGGACGGAATGACATGCTCGGGAAGAATGGATTCCAACTCCTCTTCACCGCCGGTCATCTTTTCGCCTCGCCGTACGCCGGCGCCGGCGATCGCTAGCTCCTCTGACCACCACCCACCGCAAGGGCCACCACCGGGCATCACCCAACCACCCTCGAGCTCGGGGATCGAGCCACTATCGAGCTAAACGAGCCATGGGCTCGAGTGAAGGTATATACGATCGAAATTAATTAGTGGGTTGGTTACGGAGCCACCGTAAGGGCCTTTCGGTTCAGCTTTGCTAATTAAATTTATGGTTTCCCATCCTGATCACATGGTGGAATAAGATCACATAATTCCTTGGGTTTTAAAGAATAGTTTCTAGTATGATTTGGCAATCATATAAGTTTTGCAATTATATGAGTTTTGTAAGTATAGTTGGTTGAGATGAAAAGATGCAAGCTTTCTTTTGCATTTTAGCAATTTCTATATCTAGTATCTTGTAAAACTCTTCTAAGTTAGTACATCCTTGGTATCTTATACCATTTAAGGAGTATGGTCAAACTTTCCGAAACAGTTCGATTATAAGTAAAGAAATTTGGTAAGATTCTTTACAAATCTTTGATGGTCTCTAATGAGCTTGGAGTAACTCTGTACATCTCTGAAAGTTTGAGATTGTTTTCTGTCAACGACAAGTGGAATTCTCTAAGCAGTTTGCTAACAGTTCGTCTTGTTTGACGTCATGACCTGAGAAAGTCATTGCCTTTTTAGCGAAATTGTCTTTGAAAGTAAGTTGATATGGACTCATGGGATGGAACCCTTTCTAAGGGGTGATATTGTAGTAATCCTTTCTTTGGAATAAAGGATGTACTAGTAATTTCTCCATTAGTTGTTATTTGTTTTCATGTTGTCTTGAAAACTTAAATTTCTTTGAGATAAGATAGTCAAGTGAGGACTTTAAGCAGAATTCCAATGGGTCTGGAGTTTGGATATGTAAATTAGTATTGATATTCAATCTCAGCTTGATAAGTTGTTGGATATAGAGAGTGGACATGTGAGGATATGTTTTTAATCCTAAGGGTTAGGTTGCTCAACAAGTCAGAATGTTAAGTGAAGCCTAAACAGTTCTTTGATGAAAAAGACTGAAAATTGTCAATGGAGACAATTTTGTTGGGAATTATTGGACTAAAGGTATTATTGTCCAATATGTTGGTATAATAATGCGTAAGAGTGTAGGTTGAAGTGGTTGAGTAAGATAACTACTTTTGAATGTCAGTATGCCCAAGCTGAGTTTTGGTTGAGAAAAGGATGTAAAGGATTGACAAGATAGGTTATTATCTTGTCATGTGTTGGATAAATCTCATATTCTTGGTTAAAGTAATACTGAGATTTTATCTCAATAAGGAAATTGAGTAAGGATTTCAAGTAATCCTTGTAAAGAAAATAAATTGAGAAGGACTAAAGGTTTAGTTTGGATGACAACAAGGTTGTGTGAGTCCCCTAGGATTTTATTCAAAATCTGATGACCAGATCAAAGAAAAGTAGTATGGGAATGTAATATTATTTAAGATCAATGGAAAAGATCAAGAAGGTAAGACACCGGGATTTGTTATTCAAGCTTATGGATTGCTTGGTTTCAAAACTGTTCATGTGTATCTGTTGTTGATGAGCTTTGAAAGTTTATTTCAAAGAAGGCATAGTTACTTGCTTAATTAGTTTATCCTGGAACAAGTAAATGTATAAGGATATAAGATAAAACTTTTGATGGACTAACATGAAGCGAAATGTCACCGAATTCGTTTTGATATGTTTGGTTTGTCTGGAAGTTCTGATTGAGCATAGAAGACCAGATGAAATAGTCTCTTCCTATTTCAGGATAGAAATGGGAAGATGTTACAATGGATTCTTGTCATTAGTTGTTCAAGACTTAATGAAAGAAATATGCAATATGGAGGTTGTTAAGAAACTCATCTAGAGTGTTCTTTCTAATGCATTTAAGATGACTTAAAGAGTACAGAAGTTAGCTGAGGTGTTCATGTATGAAGTATTTCATCTTCATAAAAACCCAAAGACTATTATCTCTGATTGAGATGGATGGTTCATGCCAAGTTTTGAAGGGAGTGACAACAAACTTTATTGAGTGAATTGAATTTTAGCGATGGCCTCCCTCATCAAACGGATGAACTATGCAAGGAAACAAATTCAAACTCCTGAGGACATGTATTCTGGATTCCACACAAGTTGGGATGTTAGCTTGAGTTTGAGTGATTTCACATACAAGAATTTTGATTTCACGATAAAGAAAATGACTCTTTAAGGCTTTATAAAGCCAGAAGTGTTGGTTGTCAATTTGTTGGAATGACAACGCTGACAAGGTTCTTCATGGGCCAGATTTGGCCAAGAGAACAACAACGAATATCGCACTACCACGTTCAAGGGTGCTAACTGCTCAAAAGCGACAACAGTTGTGTGTTGTGCTAAAGCGAGAGCATGTTAAGTTCATTGTAAAGAACAACGTTTTTGTTCTAGTATCCGCCTTGAAAGGCGTATTCCGCTGGGGAATGCGAGACAACGTAAATGTTCGCTATGTTAGATCTTTTGAGATACTGGAAAGAACTAGTAAACTTGTTTATCGGCTGGCATTGCCACCTTCAGTGAATTCTATCTGTAATTTCTTTCTTGTGTTTCTTCTAAGATAGTATGCGTTCAATATATCTCTTGTACTCAACAATTATAAGATGGATATTCAATCAAATGACCCCTATGAAGAAAGGCCAGTTTGAATCGTGAATAGGGAAAAATACCTTTGGTTAGGCTACCTTGGCCTAAAAATGGAGGTGAAGGAAAGACTTGAGAAATTACACAGGAAATGCTGAGCCATTTTCCAAAGTTAATGAACGTTGTAAAGAAGAAGTTTGGTAACTAAGCAGTGGTTGTGTTGTGCTTTGTGCAGAGGTAACAACATTTTTTTAAGGGGGTACTACAAACTTCTGTATAGGTTTGTAGTGGTTTTGTGAGCTTATGCTATCCTTCCTTGTGATCCGAGTTCTCCTTGGTTTCGAGGACGAAACCATTTTTAAGGGGGTACTAATGTAATAATTGTGGTTTTTAAGGATATTTTTGAATTTTTCTCGGATATCCTTTTAACCTCTTTGTCCGTTTTAACGCTTAATCCAATATTTTTGTCGGAAATTAAATCCTAGAAAATTATTGGTGATATCCTAAAATCATAAAGAAATGATTTTATGGATCGGTGTAAATTCTAGGATTTTTCGGTGGAAAAAGAATATTTATTGGATAAGCCGTCTTTTTAATTATGTACTGTAAAGGATTTAAAATACAAAACAAAAGCCTTAAAAATTGAAGGTAGCGTGATAAAATCATGGAAAATTGGTTTTATTTGGTCTACATAATTTACGGGACGTTTTGTATTTAGTAAGTTTTTCCATCCGAGGTACATAATTTTACCGCTTTAACACGAGTCCCGTTCCGAAATGGGAAATCCCTTTAATAGCCTACTTTTGTTTGCTTAATGAGGGAGGAAAGTTGATTCTTTCTCCTATTATATGCGTATTGGATGAGGATGAAATTGGAACTTTTGACAAAGCAAAACAGAGGAAGGGAGAGGGCGGATGAGATCGATGACGGAACGACGGTCTCGGGAGAAAGAGTCTTCACCGCCGGCGGTCTTCTTTACCCAGCCACCACCCTCCACCTTCCACCTTATCTTCTTCCTCCTTGCAATGGGTTGTGCTGCTGAAACGAACCAGCGGGAGAATCAACAGGACGGAACGACATGCTCGGGAAGAATGGATTCCAACTCCTCTTCACCGCCGATCATCTTTTCGCCTCGCCGTACGCCGTCGTCGGCGATCCCTAGCTCCTTCGACCACCACCCACCGCAAGGGCCACCACCGGGCATCACCCAACCACCCTCGAGCTCGGGGATCGAGCCACTATCGAGCTAAACGAGCCATGGGCTCGAGTGAAGGTATTTACGATCGAAATTATTTAGCGGGTTGGTTACGGAGCCACCGTAAGGGCCTTTCGGTTCAGCTTTGCTAATTAAATTTATGGTTTTTATAATCTTGACGTTGATACGGTCTCACATGTTCAAACCGCTCGAGAAACGGACGTCAGGATCTTCAGTTATAGCGAATACAAGTTTTGATATCGATTGGCAGGTAAAGGACTTCGGATAATTACTCGAGATTCGTTGATAATCCGTTTGATCCTATATTTGGTCACCTTTAAGAACTGTTGCTAATGAACAATTTTTATTTAGAAAATTGTTTCAAAAGTGAAGCGGATAATTAGTTATAATTCCGCCAAGATGACTCCTTAAAGCATGATAACTAAGGATTTATTATATAGTCGATATGCGAAATCAAATCGTTTATCGATTAGGAAGTTGTAGAAGTTGAGTATACAACTAAGAAGTGTTTTCCGTGAGCTTGTTGTTGAGAAATCCTTTTGTTATATTTGGCAGAAGGGTGATAAAGATTACTGTTGAATTGCTAAGGACGTTGAGCACGCCTTCTAAGGCAAGTGGAAGATTCTCTCTTGCGTTATGGTTATTAACGAGGAATTGAATTCCATTTAATCCTCATGTTGGGAATAATTTGTATGTTGAATAAAGTTTGATAGGTTGTTATTTTGTTAGAAAATAACGACCATGTCGTTATTTCAGTTTTTACGCTAGAACTGAATTTAGGATTGTTGTATGATTAGTTGTCTCATGCTGAGACATTGTTGTGAAGTAAGATGGTAGAGATGGGAGTTTAGACTCCAAGACATCTCTTTAGTGGTCATGTGCTGAAACACTGTTGCAAAATAGGTAGTCCAGAGGTAGGAGCCAAGTCTCCAATGACCTCTTTATAACAAAATCTGTATTGGGGGCGTAGCTTGCTAGCGTGCCCCAATATTGGAGTCATGACTCATGTCACGCTTCACGTTGAAGGAAGACAATGGTGCACTCTAACTAAGTGCAATTGACACTCGGTTCTTGGCCGAATCTCGGTTGTTGGCCGAGCATGTATAAATGATCATGGATGAAATAGGCCCTCTGATCTCGGTTGTTGGCCGAATCTCGATTGTTGGCCGAGGATATATGTAAATGATCATGGATGAAATAGACCTTCTGATCTCGGTTGTTGGCCGAACTACGTAAGAACTATTAAATGGTGCGAGTGCACAGATTGAGAGTAATGATAGATAAGTGTGTTAGGCACATTAATGTACCAAGATAGTTAGTCCATTCGATAACCATTGTTGCTCCCTGTTATGAATGATTCTTAATCAAGCTTTGATTAAGTCAATCTGATTAGTCGATGGAGGCTTTTCAAAATGTTATGTGATTAATATGGGTTCCCAACAATTGTTCATGTTTCGTAAAGGAACCACAAGTTGTGGTGTCTTATCTCTTGAATATACGAGTCTCCTTCTTATTCTCTATAAGATTGCTAACTGTTGGATCATAATCCGAGTCTAATCGGATTTGGATGCCAATATGTTTAGTTACAACCATAAGAACCAAGTTAGTTTCTCTGCTTGCTTAGTCTTTCATTAGACTAACCCGCCCATCTTCTTTTCTTTTATATGGTCTGTTGGTGTCCACCGTTGGTTTACGACACATCGGATTCTTCTTGGAAGTTGATTCAAGAGCCGGATTCAGAAGTTTGAAGCTCCAAAAGTTGAAGAAAGGTTTCCAATGGCTATACTTGAGTGAAGAACATGGTTGAACTACTTCAAAGCGAAGCTGAGTTTCAGAAATAAGAACTTAAGGAAGACTTGATGAAGATTTTGTTTAAATAGAAAGGTTGTTCTATTTATTTACTAATTCTTTTTAAGTTAAGGCTTGTATAAGACCTTTTATTCTCTTTTCCGCTGTAAAGTTTTACTTAATTTTGTTAGGTTTTAAATGGTTTCATTTACCTTGTTCTAGTTGTTCAGTCAGTTTAAAGCCTTGGGTAGCTTCGGTTTAGTCTTAATCGGGGTTATTGGCGGTAATACCTCTAGGGTAAGTAAGGGGGTGTTACAAACATTTTCTTTTTGAGAAATGTTTTTTTTGTTTTTTTTTTGACGGAAAAATGGATGAAATTGTAATTTTAGCTACGGGAAGGAACTTGTCAATATTAGGAGGACACCAAAAGGAAAGCAAATTTTTTTTGGGCACCAAAAGGAAAAGACGAAACCTCAAGGATACCAAAAGGAAAATTCCAAAAATATACAATTTCAACACCATTTTAGTCATTTTCTTTATTTTTCTCTTTCTTCCCACCTTTACACATCACCATCAAAACCTATCTCCTCCTCTCATTGGTTACTTTTTAACCTTTCTTCTCTACTTAATAAATGTGAAATCCGTCCTTTTGGACGATCTTTTGGGTACAAAGATAGTATTATTTTAATTACTTTTTCCAAAAGAAAAATAATACAAGTATGCAAAATCAAAATACAAGCCAGTCCGGATCTTCTACACCTCACGGTGCAACCTACTATGATCCACTATACTTCATTTAATTATTTAAATCATCAAATAATGATAAAGAAATTTTAAAAAATATATTTATATTCTAAATGCTTATTCTCATATATTTATAGAGTTTTATCATACAAATTTCTAACCAATATTTTTAAATTTAAAAAAAAAAGCTTATTTAACAATTTTTAATATAGAAAATAAAAAATAATGACTTTATTTATCACAAAACTCTATAAATATATAAGAATAAGCATTTATAATATAAATATATTTTTTAATTTTTTTAATCATTATTTAATAATTTAAATAATTAAATAGATTATATTGGAGTATAATAGGTTGTACCGTGGACTTAAATCCACGGTACAACCTATCCTTTTTCGAGCCACCAGAACGATTCTGGCCCCACCTCATATATAAAAAAAAATAATATCAATTTCTATTATAATAACTTCTTTCTATTAAATTCTATTTTAATTATTTAAATTTATCTCTAACATCAAACAAATATCTATTTAGTATAACAATATATTTTGAAAGTTTCCTTATACAAGTATTTAAAATTAAAGATAAATTATTTAAATATTTTAAAATAAATATAAATCTTTTAGCATATATCTTTTGACGAATTTATTTATAAATATATATACTGATTTTATTTTATAAAAAAATAATGATAAATATTTATAATGTTTAAAATTAATAAAATAGATAATAAAATATTTAATATATATATTGAAATATTTAATAATCTCTAACTTTACATACATGGAAAGTTTAAAATATGAATAATATAATATATAATCTTATCTAACCTTTACTTTATCAAAACACAAAATGAGTTTGGTGGTCCCATCTTAAACTAAATTAATTAAATTTTAAATATTTTATATAATTAATTTTACTTTATTATATCTTATTTATTAAGTTAACTATTATTTTTCTAATTATTATCTCTTCCACATTTAAATATATAAATTTTTTAATTCATATTTTATCTTCTTTTTAATTAAATATCTATGAAATATCATCGAGGAAAATGAGAAATATAATTATTTTATCTTAATAATATATCTTCATTCTCAACATTAAATTTAATCATTTATATTGATTAAAGAAATTATACATTCTACAATCAATAAATTACTTATATTATATTTTTATTTATTAACATTCTATTTATAAAATCTATAAAATACCGAATCGTAGTCGTACATGGTACGGCGAGTACAACTAGTTTTACTAAAAAGGGTGGTGTGCTCCAATTTAAAAGCAATATGTGTCGTTTGATAATTTTTTTAACCTCCGCTTTAGAATATAGTTATGATATAAATTTTATTTTAAAAAAAAATCTATGTAACTAAATCAAAATGATAGTTAGGGTTTTTAATGACATTTAACACCATATAAATTTTTATTTAATTTCAAAATTAAAAAATAATCTAGTTATTTGTATTAGAATAATAATATTCTCAAAAACATATTGTTACATTTCCCTAGCAAATAATATAGAAACATTTATCCAACCATTGATCCCTTGATCGATATAGAAAAATTCTACCATGTCCATATTTTAGAGTTAAGGATAAGTTAGAAATTTCTTTAAAAAAATCGGTCATGATTATCTAGAATTACCTTAAAAATTTATTATTAAAATTTATACCTAAATTTTTAAGATAGTCATGATTATCTTATTAAGGGTAGAAAAATCATTAAATTAAAATTAATGAATATTATCTCAAGTTATCTTAATAAAAAAACTTGTAACTTATTTTGTTAATGTAGATTATCTTGTTAAGGTTAGAAAATTCTTTAAATAATTTTTGAACATTATCTAGAGTTAAAGGTTAGAATTATCTAGACCTAATTTCTACTTGATTTTTGATAAGGTTAGAAAATCATGATTTTTTTAATTAAGATTATAGTTAACATTAGAGCTAGAAAATCCTTAACATATCTGTAACTAATTCTTGTTCCCAAAAATTCAAATATAGGAAAAAGTGAGATTTTATGAAGAGAGTACTAGTTTAGAATTGATCTAATGTTTACCAAAAATAAGTTCTCTAATAAAGAAAATAACTAAAATTAAGGAAATCCATACAAAAACTATCAATGATTAATAACCTATAAAATAATATAAATAAGGAAATAAATCACAATTATCTTTTCCATATATATTTTATTGAATAATATCTAAGTTGATTTGTTGACTACACTAAAAGATATAACACTAATTTTTTATCCATGGACTTATTTTATATTTTATTAATAATATCTAAATTGATTTTGGAGTAATTAATAATGATGAGCCAAAATTATTAATTTTGAAAGAGATAAAATATAAATAAAAAATAAAAATTGATTTAATGAATAAAATTTAATTTAATGTAAAAGAAAATAATTTATTAATTCAAAATTTTAATAAATATAATGTACTTTTCACAAGGAAATAATAATTTCGTTATAGTTGAATATTGCAGGTTGTAAATAATTACCCGCCAAACATATAGCGACGAAGTTATTGTGTACTCGTTGAATGTTTTTAGCAATGAAAATATTCCTCAATAAATGCTTCAAAATTCGTCGTTGTTGACCTTAAGCGTACAAATAGCGATGAACGAATATATTTGTCGGAGAATGTGATGTTTAACAAGGAATATAAGTTTCTCGCTAAAAGTGAAGTTACATTTAATGAGAAATCATTAAATTCCTCGCCAAAAACCACATTTAGCGAGGAAAATAAATTTCTTGCTAAAAGCATATAGCGACGAAGTTATTATGTCTTCGTTGAATGTTTTTGGCGACGAAAATATTCCTCAATAAATGCTTCAAAATTCCTCGTTGTTGACATTACATTTTATGATACCAAATTATGGGTACAAATAGCGATGAAACAACATATTTGTCGTAGAATGTGATGTTTAACAAGGAATATAAGTTTCTCGCTAAAAGTGAAGTCACATTTAATGAGAATTGATTAAATTCCTCGCCAAAAGCCACATTTAGCGAGGAAAATAAATTTCTCGCTAAAATAATGGTCGCAAAAATGCATTTCTGTAGTAGTGCTTAGAAGATCCTACTTGAATACAAGCACCCAAAAAGTGTTGTTCTGCTGGTCCACACACATCAAAGACTTGGGAGCACTGAGCAGTAGACCTGTCAAAACTTGACCCGACCCAAAAAACCGACCCGACCCACTCGAAGTTTTTTGGGTTTAAACCCGACCCTAAAATCAATGGATCAAGGGTAACCCGAACCCGGTCGACCCAAAAAAAACTGGGTTGGGTCACCAACCCGTTGGGTTGACCCGGACAACCCGATAAGGTATTATTTCAATTAAAAATTCAATATTTTATTATAACTTTTATGTACAATTATTATTTTATTATTATAAATAATATTTATATAATATAATATTAATTATTTTAATAAATATAAAGATAAATGTTAACAAAATTGATAATCATGACCCGTTGGATCAACCCGAATCCGTACCAAACCCGTAACAACCCGGTGCATATGAACCCGAAAATTTTACGACTCGACGACTCGAGACCTGTTTTGACCCGAACCCGATTGACCCAAACCCGAACCCGACCGGCCCGACCCATTTGACAGGTCTACTGAGCAGCAACAATAGCCAATAGGAACGCACATGCGGGTATCTTCCAATTGGACCCACACCCGTTTTTTTTTAAATCTAATAAAATATTCCATCTACCACATAAACTGACATTGGCGTGGATCCGAGTAGTTCTGTCAATGAGTCGAGTTATAGGTGAGTGAAGCACTTCCACCACCTGACCTGCAAGTTAAAACGCCTCATCCGATCCATCCATTACTCGTGAAATGTTCTACTCGTCACCCGCTGGTTATATGGGTGACCCGTTCACCCGTATAACCTTTGTATTTTATGTCTATAAATAAATTATCATACATAAACTAAAACAAATATCAATAATCCATACATAAACAAAAACAAATCCCATAAGCAATAAATATCAAAATGGAGTCAACGATGGGTTACAAATAGGCTTATTTATCAAAGGCTCGAAATGAGTTATATGGGTGACTTCAAAACCATACATATTAGAGATTATGGGTTGAAACGGATTACATGAGTGGTTTGGGTGAAACGCCTGATGGGTCGGTGATGACTGGGTCGAGTTATTGGGTCGGGTTATTGGGGGATAAAATCTCACCATTACCCAACCCCGCCATAACCTGTTTCGCGTGTCACCCGAACCGCATGTCACCCGCTTTGATTGGGTTTTCACCTATTTATTTCGGGTGAGTCAAACGGGTGAGTCGGTCGACGGTCACCCTTGAGTAATTGACATCCCTATATCCGAGAGACCTATGCCGATATGACAAGAACCCGAAATAAATAAATGCAAATTTAAAAATTCAATTTCTAACAATATGCATTAGGATAATATATAGGACCTAAGTTTCACAATGAGAAACTATGCAAGTTTATTAAGGATTAGAATATTAGACATTTTGTCATTCTACCTTTATAAAAGAAAATATTGTCGATCTATCTTTAGAAATGATCGAAAAATATGCCTTAACAATTCAATAGAATATCTATTGAGCCTTGTTACTATTTAAAGTAAGTAAGCTTGTTCAAGTAATTGGTTATGCTAAAATTAAGTTAGTTTCATCATACTTAATTGTATGTATATATAACTGCATGTAGTACGTAGCACCGTATAAGTTTTTTCATAAATACTCGTCTAATTAAATTTAAGGTATGCTATATATATAGGAGCTAGAAATAAACTAAGAGTCTTCATCACCAACTAGGGTACGTGTGTATGAAACTTCGGTCATGGTCCACTGATTATGATTTTCATCGCTACAAGTAGAAAAGTAGTAGTAGCCTGCCAATCTGCCATGCATGATGCATACATCTTAATTAAAATTCAATTTTCAACCTCCGAGCCTTCAACTTGAGATCGGAAAGTCTAAATCCCTCGGCTAGCTAAACATCAAACACTTGCAATTAATTTTGCAAGTTGCAACTTATCAATTCGTTAAATAATCGCTAATCTCGCTAGCTATAGCTACTTAGCTACACGTATATGCCATGTACAATATGTACTGATTACTTTGTAAACAAACTTTGAAAAGTAGTACGTACGTGTAAATCATGTTTAATTTAGAATATACATTAACGTACTCGTAAGTTGTAATTATTACTATCTTTTCATTGCATTTTGTATTTGTATGAAATAATGTCGTGCAAGTACTTGTAAAACTATACAATTGAAGTAAATTAAATTGACAAGTGGTATAAAAAAATGTAAGCAAACTTAGTCAATTAACAATGCATATTTTTCATGTAACGACCCATACATAGGCATATAGATAGGCTCGTTGAGATTCAATCGATCGAGATCCGGCCGGTTGCACAAATTCATGAAACCTCTTCTTTCTATTGTTTTAATAATTTCAATTATTTTTTTCATCTTAGTATATGCATAATTATATCTGTTTTGATTCAATTAAAAAAATAGATTGACCAATCATGAAATTAAAGGAATAGCTTAAAGGATTAAGCCCTTAATTAAGTAGCTTGCATTAGGATGGACGGTGGGATTATTATTTTTTGGTTATAGAATTAATATTCTTAACCATCAACCTCAAGAGTACTCAAGAGGCTTAACCGCTTGACTAGATGCCCGAAGGCATAGATCATCGTTTACTTATTCAAACTCCAATGCGACTTAAAATCATAATTTAAATGGTAATAATCTACCTAAACTTCCACCAATCTATTTATCTTGTATTTTTTCACATCTATTTTACTATTATATGCTATATTCTAAATAAGGAAGCATAAATCCTATATACAAATATTAATAAATTTTAAATAAAATATTATAGAGAGATTTATAACCCGTTTAACACACTTTTATAACATCTCCAAATCGTTCAATTCACGAAAGAGGCAAATATAGAAATCTCTGTCTCCTTTTATAGCCTTTTATTAGTAATTTTTTGAGTTATTTGAATTGGTTTTGGAATGTGAAAGAGGAAAAGTATATTGACATAAAAACTCTTGACACGTAACTCCCCCAAATCTCCCAAAACATGGGAGCCCGCATTTACACTGCATTTACCAAATGTATGCGTCTACATTCAATACAGGTATACCACTCATCTGGCCGTGGAGTACGATATTTTTCCCTCAATAAAATTAACCACGTCTATATACATACAATAAAAAAAAATACACGCATACTTTGTTTATTAATCGAAATAGCTTAACTTTTAATGGACGACAAGTTTACAACGCATCAACTTTGGCCGTAGAACATTCTATACAAAAAATAATCCTTAAGGTGGATACAGGAGTACTAGATACAGTTTTAATGAGATAAAATTTAGGTAAAAATTTTGGTTCAATTTTTTTTACCCTTAATTACATTTATGTCCAATTAATCGCGTGATTTTCAATTCCCAATTTTTGAGGTATTTTGTCCATCCGCTCCTCTTGGGACCTATATAAAGCGCAAGCCCTTCCTCTTCACTTCTCCACATTCAATTACAGCCATTAGAGCCCGTTGGGGCCCCAAATTCGAAACCCTCTCTTTCTCTTCTCACTCTCTTTGACTTTCTCTTCTCTCTATAATGGCGATCCGAAGACACCTCGCCACGCGCCTCATCCACCTCTCCGCCGCCAGGGCGACCTGCGCCGCTTCTCCGGCGATTCTCCCTCCCCGCCGAAGCTACCTGGCTTCGCCGGACATCGCGAGCCGCGGATTCTTCCGCCGGATCCTCCAGCGGAGGGCGATTAACCAGTCCTCCGCCACGCCGGCGGTGAATTTGCCGGAGTTCATGTCGTTCCCGGTCGGAGATAAACTCCGGGAGAGGCTATCGGAGATGAGCATTGCCGGAGACCGGATCCGTCTCGACGGACTCGCCCGACCTCCGGCGAAGGAGGCGGCGGCCGGAGTTTCTCTGACGGTGGAGGACGCGAGGAAGTTCGCGAGGGCGGCGCAGGTGGAGAAGGTGAAGCAGAGGCTGAGGTCGGTGCCGGCGAGCGCCGTTTCGTACTCTGAGTTCGTTCAGATCTGCGCGAGCGCGTGCGGAAGCGAAGATCGAGGGTTGGAATTTGCCAAGTTGTTAGATGACACGGCGAACGTCATCGTCTGGGGTAACGTCGTCTTCCTCCGTCCTGACCAGGTATACAACCACACTTTTTCAGTCTGTTAACTTTGACGTTTTCCGTTACACTATTGAATTCTCTTTCTTTCTTTTTTCATTAAAAACTTTTTTTGAAAATTATGCAGGTAGCGAAATCCATGGAAACCCTAATAACGGAGTCGATGCCCATGCCAAACGACCCGAGAAGAAAAGAGCTAGATGAAATGGAGAAGCAGAAGGCCCAAATCGATAAACGGGCCCAAGCTCTTGTAAAAAGAGAGCTTTATTTTGGGCTGGGCTTTTTAGTGGCCCAAACGGCAGGGTTCATGAGGCTGACGTTCTGGGAGCTGAGCTGGGACGTGATGGAGCCCATTTGTTATTTCGTGACGTCGGTCCACTTCGCCCTTGCCTACGCCTTCTTTCTTCGGACCTTCCGGGAACCTACCTTTGAAGGCTTCTTCGGGCGACGGTTCAGGACGAAGCAAACCCGGCTCATGAAAATACACAACTTTGACCTTGAAAAATATGAACGCCTTTCTAAGACTTTTTATCCTACCAAAAACTAGTTTGTTTTTTGGTCAGGATTATGAAGACCTTTAATGATTTTTTTATGCATGTTTCTTATGAAAATTTCATGGCTGGAGAACGGAGATATAACAATTGAGAATACCTGAGTAAGTAATAATAACGTATATAAATAAGAAGGGTCGCAGATTTTGTAATACAAGAAAGTGGTAATGCAAATTAACCTCCTTGAATGTTGGATGTACATATATTCATTCATATGAACAACGGTACATATGTAAATTATAATTTCAATTTCCCTTTATTTGTCAATATCATAATTTGATCTATGTACAGTACAATCTATTAGCCAGCCTTCAAAATCTATGTACATAAAACTATACAAGTTTCAAAAGCGTGTATATATATACCTCCTCACATTTGTGGTAACTAAATTTGCTCTCATGACATCTACCATCGAACTACCTTATGACCATCCACCCACCCTATATAACGCATTCATTTTTATTTGAATTTTATTGCAGAGGAAATTCAATTCAGGAGGGGAAAAAATGTATCTTGGCGTGTGTTTAAAGGGAAAATAATGTTCCACTACTTGGTTCGACCTTTTTTTACTTCATCAATCTTCTTCCGAACTCGTAAAATATATATATTATCACTCATCTCATTTATATTTATTACATCATGTTTAATATATAGTTTACCAATTACCACTACTACTAGTATAACATGCTAATGCTAATGCAAAGTCTCGATGTCTACATGTACGTATCCATACTTTGAACTCAAGAAATATATTCGATTGACACAAAAATAGAACGATTAAAAAATAAACAAACAAAGTCAAAACACTAGTATCAAAGATAAAGCAAAGCACACATAGCACACAAAATAGAACAAAGAAAAGCAATAGAAATGCACTCATAGTAAACACACTCAAAACACTAAAAAGGCCCTCCTTCCGCTCGCAGAATAAGAAACGGAAACCCTGATAGAGAGAAAGAGAGAGAAAATCCCAACAGATGTCTATAGAAATTAGAATGTGAAATTCATTTCCCCCGTTTTGAGAGAACAACAGAGGTCTCAATTTGTTTTAATGGTTTCGATCAATCTCAACAGTTGAGGAGACCGAGATTGGTCTCTAATTTTGTAACCCCAACCTCTGGTGAGAAAGCTTGGTTGTGATAGTGAGACTAATTTTTGTGTTGAGGCTTAATTTCATTTTATGGTATTCATTCCCTGATAGCATATGTTTGAGACGATTCTGAGATTACTTATGGTTATGTTGCCTGTTGTTGTCAATTGACTCTTTCAATCGAAGTATTTCGCTAGCTATTGAAAGTCATGTGGGCCAATATGACGAAGGGGTGACCATTCCAGAGCATATGCGCGTCTGATCCAACACATAAGCTCAATTGAATTTCCTCAATTTTTCGATGTGTGATAACTATTTTCACATGTTGGGTTGGTGAAAACTCACAAAGAAACGTGGGAAAAATGACGGCTAAGGTTCAAAGATGATCTAAAATTGTTAGAATTGGTCTATGTTTTTCTCAAGATGATATATATGTTGCTTTAGAATTTGTTTACAAGATGACGATGATGCCGAAGCATTTTAGAATTTTGAATGACCTTTACCAAAAGTGACGCATGTGGCGTAGCTGTGTACGTTTTAAACCCTTCTTTTTCATACGATTGATGATTGATTTACGATTATTGAAAACCGAAACCTCACGTTTAGACGGTTTAGTGATTGCTGCACTTTGTTGGCACGTTGTAGGCTGGTGATTTTATCTGATTTGTGTTTGTATGTTTTAGCTACGTTTGGTTAATTGATCAATCTTGCCAACTTACCGTGGTGCTCTAAATCTAATGCTTTGCTATTATCTTATGGTCAATTGGATGGAATGGATGTGAAATGATTGTAACAAGTGGGAGAAAATAATCAAGGGGAACGTAAAAAAAGAAAAATATATATTTAATAAGGGTTGAACACAAGACTTATTACATTGATCAAAACTGAAAAGAAGGTAGAAAATCATTTAGATTGGGTTGTTTATATGTTTGTATAAACACTGATATTTAAGTATATTTACAATTTTATACAAAGTATGGAGAACAGACGGGGCAACGGCCCCCCACTGGCCCCCTCCCTCCGCCCCTTGTAGTTTACGATTGATAAATTGTTTCATCAAGAATTTTGGGTCCATTTTTATAGTCTACTTACTTTAGTCGGGTAAAATAAAATACTTTATTATTTTTTAAAAATATAATAATTTTTTTATATATTTTGTATACACTTTAATCAATAAAAACAAATAAACTATAACGTAGACTATAAAAAAATGTGACATATATTTTGTATTCACTTTTAATCAATCAAAATAAATAGACTACAATGTAGACTATAAAAAGTGTATAATAATGTTTTTTTATTGAAATTGCTTTGCTAGTGAGTAGTGACATATTTATAGGTTTGTCTTTTGATTTTGCAATTTACTTCCAATTGTAGAATTGCTTGACTTATTTATAGTTTTGTCGTTTAATTAATTGATTTGGCTCTGCTTTTCTTGTCTAATGATTTGATTTGTAGAATCATTAGACATCTAACTTGATAATTTTAGACTTTAAAGAGCACGTTGCAGTTTATTAGTCTTTTTTCATAGTAATAGAAACGCTCAAGATAATTAAGTATAACAACAACAATATTAACCCATGCAGTCCCCTCAAGGAGAATTTGTAGAGTCAAGATGGAGGTACTCTGGCTTAACGTAGAGGGGGTGCAATTGAGAGACCTAAAGAGACAGAAAACACAAAGCACAAAACAACATTAACAAATTAAACAAAGAACGAAAACAAAGCAAAAACGAGAACAAGACCAAAGACAGAACAAAAACATAAGCAAAACGAAAACAAAAACCACAAAAGCAAACACGAAGAACCAAAAGACCAAAACAAAGCGAGAAACCCAAACTGCCAAGACCCCAAGCGAAAATCGTTTGGCCAGGTGACTAGTTGTTGTCTACCACTCGTATCTTCTCCCTCCACTTGTCCTTGCATGCTGCCAAATCTGTTGAAATCCTCAACTGGCTAATATCCCGTCTTATACTATCTTTCCAACATTTCTTCGGCCGTCCCCTCCCTCTATGTAGGTCTCCCAAGTCTAGGCTCTCGCACCTACGAACTGGCTCTCCAGGCCCTCGCCTCTGTATGTATCAAACCAGCGCAGTCTCGATTCTCGCATCGTGATCTACCCCTACCCTGCTTCTGATAACTTTATTTCTAATCTTGTCTAGAAGCGTGTGTCCACTCATCCACCTTAGCATCCTCATCTCAGCTACCATTAACCTATGTTCATGTGCCTTTGTGGTGGGCCAACAGTCTGCCCCATAAAGGATGCATGGCAGATTGGCAGGTCTAATGAATGTCATGTAGAACTCTCCCTTAAGCTTGAGCGACACTTTCTTGTCGCACAGAACCCCCTGCCCTCCACTTTTGTCAACCTCTTTGTATCTGGTGCGTGATGTCCTCATCGATGCCCTTGTCACTCTGTAAAACTGACGTTAAGTACTTGAAATTATCCTTCCTCGTCACCACTTCCCCTCCAAAAAACACCTCATCACTACCAACCGCATCTTGCCCGAACTTGAACTCCATATATTCCGTTTTGGTCATGCTTAATCTGAAGCCCTTAGACTCCAACTTCTCCCTTTAAGTTTCAAGCCTACCACTAATTCCAATTCTGATCTCACTAGACCAAAGTCGGGCTCAAGATAATTAAATACATGAGCCCAAAATCCTAATTTTCAATAATGGGCTTAATCTCATTATCCATTTATTTTTAGGAAGGAAAAAAAATAGAAGTATTTAGTATTTAATTAGTATTAATTTAGTCTTTGTGTAAATCCGAATTTGTATGGATAAGGTAGCTTACCCGTGGAATGTGGAGTCCTTGTCTAAGCCAAAAGTTAACATCAACCAATTTTAAGTTTTGTGTGAGTAAGCAACACCGAGGATACTAGATAGCAACGTACACAAGCATGTGCTTACTTTTTTTTTTTTTTTTTCCTTAGATTTATAAAAGCCACATTTTCGAACATAAATGACATAGTATTTAATGTACTGGTCACTTATAGTTTTCTACACGGCTTTTTTTCGTTTAAAATTTATGTTGCATTATAGACAGGCCCCCCAAAAAGTTGTTCATGTTCCCCCCTCTAAATAAGAACTCACCTAAAAGGTAAGGAACATATTGCCCTATCAACTTCATGAAAACACCAGAGCTGGACGTAATTAAGTTTTGGAGAAAACAACACTAACAAGTAACATGCAATCATGTTTCACGTAATTTCATTTCGATACCATGAAGTAATACGTGAAAAACAACATTTTTAAAGGAATATGATGTTTCAATCGCTATGTATAAATTGTGTACTATTTAAAACTTAGGAACGTGAGTTTCGCAACCAAATTAAATCTAAAGATTTTGTGGAAAATAGGTATTCAAGCAAGATAACACAGATCAATCACACAAAAGGGCTCAAGCCTTCATTCAATCTTAATCAAAAGTCTGAATCGTAGAACAAAGCTCATGGAGAAAAGCTTATCCCCATCTCCATCCAACGGGCGCGTTTTATTACACATGTCCATTTTATTACACAGAACCAACATAGAACTAATTAAAAACAAAATAAAGGGAAAAAAACACTCCCTAGGGTAAAAGAGAGCGTCTTCTTCGGGCAACCGTTTTTTTTGACAATTACCAGCCGTTCTCGCCTCTCTCCGGTCTCTGGCTGTGGGAGCTAGGGTAGGTTCTCGCCGTCACGTGCGAGTGTCACCGTTCTTGTGTGTGCTACGATCAATTACTTAGTTCTGTAAAGATGGCGGAGGGATTACAACAGAATTCACAATTGACAAAAGAGGAATGTGTGGAGATCGATGCTGGTATTGAAAAAGCTGAAGTAGTTCAGGAAGATAATCTCACGCTAGTAGGAAAGCTAATCACAGATAGGCCTTTCAACTCATATGCGCTGAACACAACCATGAAAGGGGCTTGGAAGTTGAGGCATCGTTTTATCTTTAGAGAATTGAGACCAAACCTATTTCTCTTCAAGTTTGCTGATAAGGAAGGTAAGGATAGAGTTCAATCAGGTGGACCATGGGCTTTTGATCGGGCGTTGTTAGCGTTGAAAGAACCGGATAATGAACAACCTTCAAGGATTGAAATAACTCATGTCCCCATATGGATTAGGGTTTACGATCTTCCTTTGGAAGCCATTAACTCTAAGACAGC
The DNA here is from genome assembly GCA_964016875.1 of Fallopia convolvulus. Lineage (NCBI taxonomy): Eukaryota > Viridiplantae > Streptophyta > Magnoliopsida > Caryophyllales > Polygonaceae > Fallopia > Fallopia convolvulus. The sequence continues at coordinate 54,978,232 of OZ024722.1, forward strand.
GGAGGTTATTGCAAAGTGTTTTGATAGGATGATTATGATCGATGATGCTGAACTTCTTAGTTGTGCCAAATTCCTGTGCATCAGAGTCTTAATCAATATTATGAAACCGTTGAGGCGTGGGATCATGCTGAGATTTGGAGGAAGAAAAATGTGGGTAGAGGTTAAGTATGAGAGACTGCCGAATTTCTGCTATGCTTGTGGTTTATTGAGTCATGTTGAAATGGACTCTACAGATGAGGAAGCGAAGGAAATTGATGGTGAGTATGGCAATTGGATGAGAGCTACACCGTTGAAACCGCTGCAAAATCGTGAAGTAGCAGAATGTGAGAAAGACAAAGCCATGCTGATTGGCAAGAGAGATTGTCAAAAGGAGGTAGGAACATAGAAGAAAGGCAAAGAGAAGGTTCGTCGCTCTCTGCTTGATTTGTTGGATGATACTAATAATAAAGAAGAGGGGGAAGACGAAACAAAGGGGAATGCAGAGACTATTGCTCTTGGAGAAAGAGTAGGAATATTGTCTTTGCAAGACAAGGGAGGGGATTGTAATAAAAAGAGTGCAAATGAAGAGTCGCATAACAACAAGTCCAAGGGGTCTAAGACTGAGAATGAGGCAGTAGAGAAAGGTGTTGATGACAGAAACTCCCAGATAGCTGAAAAGGCTGAAACAAAACATGGTCAAAAAGTGGATTGCAGGGAAGAGGCACAAGTTAGCAATTCAACGGTGGCTACAACAAGCAAGAAAAAATGGAAGCGTAGGGCCAGAGTAAAGGGACACGAATTGAATGTTGAATCAGATTTTAATCTGAAGAGAAAGGCGTCCGCAGTAGAGCCTATGCAGATTGATGATAAGGAGGAGGGGAAAAACAAAAAACTTTAGGATCGGCGGGAGAGACAGAAAGTCTCTCTTGCCGGGCATTATGAGTACGTTAAGCTACACTTGCCGGGGATTAGGGACGGCCCGCACAATTGGATGACTCACTAGTCTAGTAATGAGGGAGACCCCACATATAATGTTTCTAATGGAGACTCGATGTGACTCAAAAAGAATGGAGGAGGTTCGATCTAAGTTGGGTTTTGACGGCTGTTTTTCTATCAATAGTATTGGAAAATCTGGTGGCCTTAGTCTGTTATGGGATGACAGTGTTGTGGTTTCAATTCAATCCTATACAAGTCATCACATCGACGCCTCTGTTGTGGATAAAAAAGACAACACTTGTTGGAGATTCACTGGTTTTTATGGATGGCCTAATAAGGAGGAAATACATTTTTCATGGACCTTACTTAACCGACTAGCAGAAGATGAGCATAACGCATGGTTATGTATGGGAGATTTCAATCAAATCCTCCGAAAAGAAGAGAAAGAAGGAGGAAATGAACCTTGTTGGAATGACATGATGGCTTTTAGCAGTACTTTTGATAATTATGGTCTGATGGAAAACAATTCGTCCAACGCCCGGTTCACTTATGATAATGGTCGGGTAGGAGAAGACTTTATTCAGGAAAAATTGGATAGAGGGGTTGCTAATGAAAAATGGTTTGAACTTTTTCCTACTGGTTCCTTGAGAAATTTTGATCGTGTCGGGTCGGATCACACGCCAATTATAGTTGAAAGCTTCAGATCCATGGACTGTGAGGATGATAGAAACAGGGGCCCAAAACCTTTCCGTTTTGAGGCACTTTGGACCCAACATGAACAATGTGAAGCTGTTGTAGCTAATGTTTGGCGGAATCTGGGGTCCAATGTGTCAAGTGAAGGGGTGATGGGCAAAATTCAGAGATGTGCTACAGATTTACGAGAGTGCAACAGGGAGGAAATAGGCAATATCTTTGTCAAGCTTAATGAAGTTAGGGAGGAATTACGGAAATTGCATAAAGTCGGGATACGTGGAGAGTGGGTGCACCGCATGAGAGCTCTTGAAAAATAGAAAGGGATCTTATGGGTCAAGAGGAGATGTTATGGTATCAACGAGCTAAAGCAAATGAATTGAAGTGGGGTGATAGTAACTCGGCCTTCTTTCATAAGAAGGCCAGTGGGAGGCGGAAAAGAAATTCTATTAGGCGTCTTGTGGATGATAATGGTCTTGAATGGAGAAGTAAAGAAAACATGGCACAAGTGGCGGTTGAATACTTCTCGAAACTATTTAAAACTGATCTTAATGCACACACAAGCGCGGCTCCTCAAGGACTCTCGCCTTTATTGACGGAGGAGGACAACCTGATGCTCTGTCGTCCTTTCACCGGTGAAGAGGTACGCTTGGCTCTCTTTTCTATGCACCCTACAAAATCCCCGGGACCGGACGGTATGTCAGCATTGTTTTTTCACAACATTGGCATATTGTTGGCCCCGATATTATTTCTTTTGCCTTAGGGATTTTGCAAGGAGCTCCTTTCCCGGAGCATTTCAACCATACATTCATCTCATTAATCCCAAAAGTGACTGACCCTTTCCGCATGGCAAATCTCTGACCTATTAGCCTTTGCAATGTTTTATATAAAAAAATTTCCAAAGTATTGGCTAACTGGTTAAAGAAGGTGTTGCACAAAGCGATTTCAGAATATCAGAGTGCTTTCATTCCAGGGCGCTTGATCACGGATAAAATGTTGGTTGCATTTGAATTATTCCACTTCATGAAAAACAAACGAGCACGCAAAAAGGGCTATATGGCGCTGAAATTAGATATGGCCAAGGCATATGACCGAGTGGAATGGAAATTTTTGGAAGGAAGCTTACACAGTTTGGGCTTGAACGAGAATTGGGTTCGACTTTTTACGAGGTGTGTTTCTTCGGTCTCATTCTCGGTTCTAATTGTGGGACGACCTTCTACGGAATTTATTCCGACACGAGGATTAAGACAAGGAGACCCTTTATCTCCTTATCTTTTTCTCTTTGTGGCGGAAGGTTTTTCGGCTTTAATCCGACAAAGTGAGCTTGAAGGTCGAATGAAAGGAATCCGTATTGCTAGGAATGCTCCCTCGGTTTCTCATCTCTTTTTTGCAGATGATAGTATAATTTTTTCTCAAGCTACTTGTCAATAGGAAACGGAAATTAAAAATATCCTCCATTCATATGGAGCAGCTTCGGGACAACAGGTGAATTTGAGCAAATCTGAGTTATCTTTCAACAAGAATGTGAAGCCGGAACAGCGAAAATGCATACAAGAACTCTTAAATATTCAAGAGGTCGAGAAGCATGAAAAATATCTTGGCTTACCAACAATGGTAGGGCGATCAAAAAAGGTGATTTTTTCTCAAGTGAAGGAGAAAGTCTAGAAGAAGCTGAAAGGGTGGAAGGCCAATTCATTGCCGCGTGCAGGAAAAGAAATTTTGATCAGATCAGTAGCATACTCGATTCCGACATATACCATGTCTTGTTTTCTACTCCCCTCGGGTTTGATTAGAGAAATCGAACAATTGATGTGCAATTTCCTTTGGGGAGGGCAGAAGACGAGGCAACATAACTGGATGTGTTGGAAAAAATTATGCCAACCAAAATGAGATGGTGGACTTGGTTTTAGAGATCTTGAGGACTTTAATTTATCCTTACTTGCTCACCAAGGATGGAGGATTATTCAGGATCCAACCTCCTTAGCGGCTCGGTTACTGAAAGCTAGATACTATCCTCATACTGAGTTCTTAGAGGCTTCACTTGGATACAGTCCAAGCTTTTGTTGGCGAAGCATATTCGCTGCCCATAATGGATTGTAGGTAATGGGTCCACGATAAGGGTGTGGGAGGACCGATGGATCCCGAGACCTATTACCTTCAGCACTCTCGAAAATCTCAAAGGTGTGCCTTCTGAAATCAAAGTATCTGATTTAATTGACTAGCAACAGAATTCCTGGCTAGAGGATAGAGTCAGAGACTGGTTTGTACCTGATGATGCTGAAAAAAATACCCGGTATACATCTTGTTGATGCACGTCTTCCAAATAGACTCCTTGGTTCTACACTCAAGATGGGAATTTCAATGTGAAATCGGTATACAGATTGCTAGAATCAAGGCAGAAATCAAAGTTTGGTTATGGAGAACAAGCAGACAGTGCAAAATCAAACACTATTTGGAACAAACTTTGGACAATTTCAGTTCCACCTCGTGTTCGATCCTTTCTTTGGCGTTCAGGTCAGAATATACCCCCCTGTAAATCTAGCTTGTAAAGACGCCACATATCGGAGGATGCTAATTGCAATTTTTGTGGGCAAGAGGAATCAATTATACATGCTTTATTCCACTGTCGCATCCCTTCTCTGATTTGGAAAAAGTTTCCTCACCTGGCTGTTTTGGCTGAAAATACAACTAATTTCCTTGATTGGGCAAAGTTTGTGTTTCACCTCTCGGAATGGGGTCAAGGAGTATGGGCTTTTCTTTGTTGGGGGTATCTAGGAGGCTCGCAACAGTTTAATTTTCTCCCAAGAGCACACTGATGTAGGTGATTTGATTCACAATAGCTTGCTTTTGCTGGAGGAATATAGGCAAGTCAATGCTTCCCAAAAAACACCACCAGTTGCTATTAATCCAGACATTCAAAAATGGACAAAGCCTCAATCTGGGTGGGTTAAAGTGAATGTCGATGCAGCTGTCAAAGAAAATGAGGTTGGTATTGGAGTTATATGCAGAGGGAGTGATGGAGTTGTTGTATTTGCTGGGGCAAAAAGTATCCATCGAGGTACGTCACCTGATATCGCTGAGGCTGAGGCGGCTTTATGGGGATTGCAGTTGGCTTCATCGTTGGGTGTCGAACAAGTCATCCTAGAGTTTGATTCACTCAAGCTTATTTATTTAGCTGATGGAGGAGAGCTCCCAAACACTGTGTTTGGCGACTTAGTGGCTATTACTCTAGATTATAGTGCTTCCTTTTTATCTTGTAGGTGGGTGTTTTGTAAGAGAGTTGCAAACAAAGCGGCTGATAGGCTTAGTAGGTGGAAACCGATCAAGCCTTTTGTGATTTCTAGCAACTTTTATTTTCCGATTGAGTTTTATGATGTACTACAGTACTAGACGCTGATCTTGCTTAATAGTATTTACTTTCCATCAAAAAAAAAGGAAAAGAGTTTTACCGCTCAGCCAGAAATGTGATGCTCCTGATGTCAGCTGCCAAATTCCACGCCATTGATGGAGCTTCCACTATAGCCAGTGACGGACGTAGAACTAAATTAAAGAAGGGGCACAATTCAAAACTTGGAATTGGCGAAATTCTACCCCGATTAGTTTCCCAACAACGATCTCCATAATGAATTCGTGATCAACTTTCAATATTTTTTAACTAATCCAAAATTAGGCTATCATATCAAATTAATAGTTAAATTCAACCTAATTATTAGCATAGAAATATCAAATTAAGAGCATAAAATATACCAAATTACCGAAAAAACCCTAAAATATCAAATTGAATTATAAATTCAAAGTAACCAGGTTGGGAAGAACCAGAACGGGCTAACGGTGGTGGGCTGGTGACTAGAGGACGAAAGCGGGGCCACGGGGTTACTCGTGACTCAGTCGGGGTTACTCGTGACTTAGTCGTGAATTGGAAGACAGAAAGTTGTCTGATTTACAAGCTTTTGATTTTTCAATTAAACATTTTTGTATAACAATTTTTTATTTTTTTATTAAATAACAGATTCTAAAATTTTAACCAAACCTACGTCGTTTTGAATGCATTTAAAAAAAAACCTAGGTCTTGTTCTCCATTCCATCGTTCCCAATCCCTTCTTTTTTATTGCCATTGTTGACCTTCAATCTACAACAAATACTACAATGCCCTGTTCCCATATAAAAATTTATCAGGTGTGAAGGGAGGGCACTGGCCCACTCAAACCCTCCCAGGTTCGTCAATGACTATAGCGATTTAATTGTCAAAATAAAAAAAAATAAACGTTTACCATAATAAATACCTTATTTAAAGAAAATGATATCATAAAAAATAAAAATACATTTTCACAGAAAATAAGTAATTATTAATATTTTATTCGCTTATAATTTCCCCATTATATGAAATTGTATTCCTTGTATTACATATCTATATCTATTAGTCAAAGGTTAATAGTGACGAAGGTAATTAATTAATCATCAACATTGATAATCACAAGTAGCACCATGATGTCCTTCGAATCTTAGACTATTTAAAAAAACAATATTGCCAAGAGGAAAAACTACTTATGAAATTAGGCTGTCGATGCAAAATTTTCTTTGTTTGGACGCTAAAAAAATATAAAACAAAAGCACAATAGGGCCAAATATTAACCTCAAATGAAGGAACATCTGTAGAATCCAATTCTATGTGAACAGTAAACAGTGGTCCTCTACCCATTAAGATATTTTGTACACATTTGGGTTGATGACCCCATATACCTAACAATGAACTAACAATGAAAGCTACAGTAACATCGACTTTCAACTTAGAGTACATATATATTTAATACATTGAATTGAATTGAAAGCTCCATTCCTAAAGTGTTAGGACTTATGAGGGTTCCCAGCTTGTATATTAAATCAAAACTACTACTTATTGCCTTGGTAATTTTACTCGGGTCTAAAACTTTGTTTGCGATTAAGATTTTGTTTTTTTTGCCATTTTAAAAATCTTATCGAGGCCGTATTAAGGTTCTGTTAGGTGTTGAAAGACTCCAACCCGTCTAACTATCTAGCACACCGAGATGGTAATGGGTCGGTTTCGGGTCGGATGGAGGACGATCCATGCCCATCCGCTAACCAATTCGGGTGCATCCATCCGTCGAGTGATTCGGGTGGGTCAAGTTGTCCATGGATAATTGAAAGATATAATTTTAATATAACATACGATGTGCATTTAGTATAATTTAACACATGTAATATAAAATTCTCGTTTGTATCACAAATAATATTATGTATAAATAGATATAAGAAGAGATTCAAAATACATATGTAATATTAAAATGCAAAGTTGGAGCAATAACCACAAATTAAAATTTAATATTAGTGATTTTTATACATATCTAATATAATTATATATATATATAATTCGGGTGTATCGGGTCGGGTGATGGATGAAGGGCCTTCATCCATATCCATCCATCGCCCTACTTTACTTTCCCGGGTCGGGTGAGTCGAGTTTCCGTCGGGTGCATGTGAGATTGGCATCCCTAATCACACTACTTTTAGATGTTTAGGTGCCCATTTTGGTAAATATGAGATTTCAATGATCGGAAAAATTAGTAAAAATCGAAGAGGTTGAACAAAGCCGGTAAGTAAAAAGCACACATCGAATAGCAAGTATTCTATCAGGGTCTATGCTTAATTAACAGATTTGTTCTCCTTGCTAATTAATTAATATGGTATGATTGGGTTTAGATCGGATAATTATATGAGATTAGATAGTCAGTGTACCTACAAATGAAGGCCTTGTTAATTGATCTATTGGCTTTTTGGTTAAGGTACTTAGCCCCACCCCGCGTGGGTATTTAATTTGACGTTTAAAGTTGATAATCTATTTTTTCATATAATTAGGTAGATTAAGTTACCTAACTGCTTTTATATATTTAAATGGGAATATTAATTATATGAGATCTATTTGTCTGAAAAAGGAATAACACCTTCAAATAGATACCTAATCTTAATTAGCTTCTAACAACTAGTTATTGATTTCTGATCATTCATATCTCAATTAATTTGTTTATTATGCAGCTGTTTAATTATGTTGTTTCTTATAAAAGAACGTACGTATGGTATAATAGATTATTAAATTATTAACTATACGTAGTAATATTCTTTTATTAACTATACGTACTGTTTTATACAATCTGCTGTTTATATATTCCAAAGCATTTTCATAACAATTCTTCTTCCATAATTAAATTTTTTTTTTGATCTAACTTCCATAATTAATTTGTCAACCAATTTAAAAAGGCACTTCTTTTCGTGTCTCCTCCAAGAGGCAAAAAAGTTGTGGAACGTAACAATGACCTTTGATTGATTCTTCGCAATTTTTTCGTGGATGAAATCGTAATTGTTAAATTATTTTTGTTGTTTGCAGATATTACTTCGTATGTTTGACGGGTTAAAACTTAAAAAGGGTATCTGGAATATGCATGTGGGTTTTAATTTGACAATAAATAAATATGCTTATGAATTATATGATTCATGAGATGAATATATATAACTAAAATTCGCCTTTTAAAATATTAATTGATTATATGATATCCCATCATTATCTCTTCTGTCATGCCTATAAAGAGAAAGTAGGAATTGGGAAAGTAATTAGGCGCTTTTGGAATTACAACAAAAATTGGATGACTGAATCAAACTAATATTAGAAATTCTATATAACTTTCTTTCATACTCTTATATTCCAATTTTGAAAATAAACTTCAACTTCTTAACAAAATTTCAAGTTCACCCTAATCATTCAATGATTGAGCCGGTTAAGACTACTAGATATTACCTAAAAATTTTCGGTTCAAATCTTTTTAGCAACATGTACCAAGATTTCACCAAGATCTCAGTCGAGCGCCAATTAATCGGATACTATTAGCCCTAGATATCGCGTTAATTCAAAAATTTCAAGTTCATATAGAAAGATTTAAAACTCACATAATTCTAAATAATAATTTAATAAATTTATTTTATTTTAAAGTTCTTAAGGAAAAATAGGTTAGAAGAATCTATAAAAGCAAAATGCCATGAAACTTTACAACAAAGATTTTACACATAATAAATATCTTTAGTTACAAAAATCAATTGGATATAATTTTTAAGATTATTAACTTTTTCCACTGGATTTAACTTTTAGTGCCTGATACACGCAAAATTCTTACGCTAATTGTTGTAATAATTATGACATTATAATATTACAAATTTCGTCTTTTTTTTTCCGCTGGAAAACCCAAAATTTCAATACAAATAGATAAAAATCCAGCTGGTTACTGGTATGATTACTTGTTATTCATGGCTGTGGATACGTTCTCAAGTTGGATTCCTTCTCAGTTTTGGATAAAATTAGAGGGCCCCCAAAATCATCAATTAGCTCTTCCTCCATTATTTACAAAACTAAAAAAAAATTATACTCCGTAAATAAGAGATTATATTACGAAAGTAGGGCCCAGTGTCCTGTGTGGCCCATGATTTGAACCACTAATAGATCACTTCCAAACCAAACTCAAGGAGGAGTATAATTTGCATAATCACTAAACAAACATGCAAAGTCCTCTTGTTGGATAATTACTCCAACAAATACCACCAATCAAACTATCAATCCAAATAGGATTTGATCAAGTCATAAGCTGTATTTCTAGCCCTCGTTAACCTTAAATTATGACAAGAAGATAAGACCAAATCTGCTCAAAATCACAATGTAAGACAATGTTCTGCACAAATTAAACAACATAATTAAATGGAATTAAATTAATTACATCATAAAAAAATCTCTCACCCACTCTCACCCAAACACAATTTTTTCTTTTATATTGTGTCTAATTTGAGGACACTTTGCTGGTTTCATTTCATGTCTCTTTTTTCTTCTCCACAGGGAGCCCATCTTCTTCTATTATGTGTTAAAGGGGAGAGAAAAGCTCCCAAATTTTGTTACAAATTTTCGCCAAAAGCACACACACCACCTCAAAATCCCCAAGAACCAGTCTTTAGTTTCCCTTCACTCTCAAAAAACCAAAGTTTGTTAAGACAAATCGGAGCGCGGACCCGATCAATTCGATTTCATTCAACCGACCCATTTTCTTCAAATATCTTCTCAATTTCCGGAGTTTCTTCCTCTTACTCCAAATGCCGACGCCCCGGCGGTTTTTCTGGGTAAAGAGGCCGATCGGGAAAGTGCTGGGGTGCTGTTGATTGATGGGCACGACGTCGTTTTTGTATTCACCCAACAGCTCCTTCACCGCCATCGCCACCAACTCATTTCATGGAGGTGAAGATTCACATCGCTCAATGTGTTGGGTTATCAAACTCGAGATTTGAAGAGAAGCTCCGATTTGGTGTTGTTTTGTTTCAGGTTAAGCTCGAACTTGCCTTTTTCGCCTTTTGTGGCAGTGTCAGTATCAGATTTAGGGTTCTGGATTTTTTATACTTTTGTGAAGTCTTAGAATTTGTATTATTCTCGAGCTGGCCTAAGAAATTGAGCTCATAATTGGAGATTTTGCGATAATTTGGAGGTGGTTCTTCTGGGTTATTGAAGTAGAACCTGTGTGGTGGTGTATTTTTTACCTTTTGTTCTTTCTTTCCTTTTATTGATTTTTCACCCGCTATAGTGTTTTGAGTGTGTATTTGAAACCCTGGTTTAAAATTTTTATCGTTGATGAACGAATTATTGCAAAGAAATATCCTGATTTTTATGGCATTAAGCTCCTATCAGAAAACATCTAGCTTTGCCTACACACCCCTGCTGTTCAAGCTTTTACTAGTTTATGTCTTTGAATTGAGTTGATTTATCCCGGTGTTGATTTTTTAAATTAATGTGCTGCAGATTGTTCTGATATTGGCATCAAGCCATTTTGCATTTGCAAAACATGTGGAACATCAGCTAGAATGGAAAGGGAAGGAAGGGGAAAGTATCAATACCCATTCTTGCATACATGATCAAATTATTAAAGAACGTAAAAGGCCGGGTCGCCAGGTGTATTCTGTTTCCCCACAAGTTTACAGGGAGTCTGATCACTCAAAAGGGCCTAGCCGAAGGGGAAGGTCATTACTCGGGTATTCAGAATCAGCTGAGCTTTCAAATGAGGCAAAACAGCCAATTAGAATTTATTTAAATTATGATGCAGTTGGTCACTCAACAGATAGAGATTGTCATAATGTTGGTGACATTGTTAAGGTAAAGATGGTTGTTTTACTTAGCACTGCAGAAATGAGGCCATCACTAATGAGCATTTGTTTTTATTTTGGCTGAGGCAGCTTGGGGAGCCTCCTGTGACTGTCAATTCTGGCATGCCTTTATGCAATCCTCAGAGTGACCCCCCAGTTTATGGTGATTGCTGGTATAATTGCACTCTGGATGACATATCTAGGGAGGATAAAAGGCATCGCCTCCATAAGGTTGCATCTCTAATCCCAATTGATCAATTTATGATTTATCTCCTTTGTCCATTATAGATTCTTAGTACACTTTGTTTGCAAGTTCTCATACCACCCATTTTGGTTGGTTGAGTACTTTTTTCAATGTTTTTTTTAGTGAACTCAAAAGTCATTTTACTTCATCAAAAAAAAAAGTCATTTTATGGATGAAGACATCTTTTGGACAAGCAGTAAAAGAATTAAGCTATTTTACATACTTTGATGCTATTTTGCATTCTATAACCAGGGACATTAATGCTCTTAAATAGTGGAAAGGCATTTGAAAAACCTTCCTTATATTATGCAATTATTGTGACTCCTGAATTGGAAATTGCTGCAGGCCTTGGGACAAACAGCTGATTGGTTTAGAGGAGCTCTGGCTGTAGAACCTGTCAGAGGGAACTTGCGGTTAAGTGGATACTCAGCTTGTGGACAAGATGGGGGTGTTCAGCTTCCACGTGAATATGTAGAAGGTTCTTTTGATCTTTGCTTATTCTTTTTCTTTGTTCTAATTTATCAGTTTTGCGTAAATCAAGTTTCTGATCACTTGTACATTTCTTAATTGTTTCTTGTGACCAGAGGGTGTTGCCAATGCGGATTTAGTTCTTTTAGTGACCACAAGGCCTACTACAGGAAATACTCTTGCATGGGCTGTGACATGTGAACGTGATCAGTGGGGCCGTGCTATTGCTGGTAAGTGACCTTTTGCACTGTTTTCCTGATTATAGATTAGCTCAATCTAACAATGATAAAACTATCATAAATTTTAGGGCATGTAAATGTTGCTCCTCGACACTTGACTGCAGAAGCAGAGACTTTGCTTTCTGCAACTCTTATACATGAGGTACGTTACATACCTGATTAAGACTAATAAATGTGTTGGTATTCATTTATTGGTGACATCGGGTTGTTTCCAGGTAATGCATGTTCTTGGCTTTGATCCCCATGCTTTTTCACATTTTCGGGATGAGAGGAAGAGGAGGAGATCACAGGTAATAATACTTATTATAACATCTCATTTACTTGCTTACCATAACTTGATTTGTACTTCATCTTTTTGGCCTCCTTTATACATCTCTCTCATGTTTCTCCCGTCTCACTCGTTTTTGGTCAGCTAAAAGTGAAGTTGTCTTTATGCTTCTTAATATCTTTCATGTCTTTCTGCTCACAGTTGCAGTATTACACTTGTTTTTAGTTTGATGATTGAACTATTGCTTTATATGTCAATGTTCTTAGGTTACACGACAAGCTATGGACGAAAGACTTGGGCGGATGGTAACACGTGTGGTGCTTCCTCGGGTTATCATGCATGCCAGAAATCATTATGGGGTACTTTCTGATATTCTTCTAAGTACTTCTTTATACCTCTGCCAAATATTTTAACATTTTAAAACATATGAGTACTTGGGATTTACTGTTGGGGTAAAGTGTCACATCATGAATATTAATATCCTTTTTTTCCTGCAGGCTTTTTCAGAAAACTTTACTGGTTTGGAGCTTGAAGATGGAGGAGGACGGGGCACATCTGGTTTGTATCTCACTCTGGTACATTTTAGCATTTGATTTTGTTAAGTTCATTTTAACTTATGGAGCATGAATTCTTCTCAGGATCTCACTGGGAAAAAAGGCTTTTGATGAATGAGATCATGACGGGCTCTGTAGATACAAGATCAGTCGTTTCAACTATGACTTTAGCTTTATTAGAGGACAGTGGATGGTATAGGGCTAATTACAGTATGGCTGAGCGTCTTGATTGGGGCCGTAATCAAGGGACAAGTTTTGTTACCTCTCCATGTAATCAATGGAAGGGGGCGTATTATTGCAATAATACACAGTTATCAGGCTGTACGTATAACAGGGAGGCTGAGGGTTATTGCCCAATTGTCAGCTATAGCGGCGACCTCCCTCAGTGGGCTCGTTACTTTCCACAGGCTAATAAAGGTATGTTTTATTTGCTTAGTTGATAGCCCTTAAGTAGCATTTCCAATCCCTAATCTGTTCATCTTCTGTTTGGAGCTTATTATAGATACTCTGCAGAGCACTAGTACGGCTGTAATTATATTTCTTGTTGCTAATTTATTAAATCATTTGAGTTTTGAATCTGTTGACCCAGAATGACACTGATGATCCTAAATAAATAAGTTATACGGAGTAATAATTACTTATTAGTTTATGTAATCTGAACTTTCTTGTCTATTGTATATTGCATAAAAATATATTCTACCTTTAGTATGCAATAGTGGAGCTGTTTGTCTGTGGTGAGGAGGACTAGGTCTGGTGGTAAATTTTTAGGTTATGGGCAAAAATTGAAACTCAAAACTGGCAGGCTTCCGGGCATAAAGGATTGTCTAATTGAATTACTCAAGATACTATAGAGTTATTGTTTTTATCTTTCTTCCCTACCGTGGTTGTATTAATAGAAGACCTTGTTGGATATGCATTACCTGCTTAGTCTTGGCTGAAAGAACTGCTTTGGACACAGGGGGACAGTCGTCATTGGCAGATTATTGTTCTTATTTTGTACCATACTCTGATGGGTCATGTACAGACACCAATAGTGCAAGGACACCTGACAGAATGTTGGGAGAAGTTCGAGGAAGTAGCTCCAGGTAATTTTGATGCTAGTGCTATCTAGTTTAAGCAGGGAAATTGTTATAGTCATCACCATGGTGCTTGATCTCACACACAAGTGCACTTAATTTTTGTCATCAATGTTGGATCACTGATTTAATCTTCTTTCATGCAGATGTATGGCATCTTCTCTTGTTCGCATTGGGTTTGTGAGGGGCTCTATGACCCAAGGAAATGGTTGTTACCAGCACAGATGTGTAAATAACACATTGCAGGTATCATATCAATCTCCTCCACTAGGTTTATTACATTGTTTTGCTTAAAAAATTTCCGACTTCTTTTAATGTGATAATTAATTTGTATTTTTACAAATGGTGATTCTTGTCTAGGTTGCTGTAGATGGTGTGTGGAAAGTTTGCCCTGAAGCTGGTGGAATAGTTCAGTTTCTCGGTTTCAACGGTAAGTGTATAATGTCCATACAATTGTTGAAGTGATTAGAATCGTCAAAAAAGGTGATTCTGAAAACAATTTGTTGTTTCAATTAGGTGAATTGGTCTGCCCGGCTTACCATGAACTATGCAGCACACCCATGCTTCCCGTTCCTGGACAATGTCACAATTCTTGCAATTTCAATGGCGATTGTGTCAATGGAAAATGTTCATGCTTTCTGGGTTTTCATGGACACGATTGTAGCAAACGTAAGTTGCCCACTTGCAAATCCGTGCGCTATTATCCTGGAAAGCAAAATTTAATGTTTTTTCACTCTCTCCTTTTGCTTAATTTTGACATTCATTTCCAGGTACCTGTCCTAGTAATTGTAGTGAACATGGACAATGCCTTGAAAATGGGGTTTGTGAATGTCACAATGGCTACACTGGAATTGATTGCTCCACGGGTAAGTGAATGACTCAACAATTTGATTTTATTTATTTATTTTAGAAAAATATTGCTATCATCATTTATCAATGTGTGTTGTTTGGGTTTTGACATGCAGCTGTTTGTGACGAGCAATGCAGTCTTCACGGTGGAGTCTGTGATAATGGTATTTGTGAGTTTAGGTGCTCAGATTATGCAGGTTACACATGTCAAAACAGTTCGAAATTGCTCTCTAGTCTATCTGTTTGCAAAGATGTGCTAGGGAGCGATTTGTCTGGGCAACATTGTGCTCCAAGTGAACCTAGTATTCTTCAGCAGCTTGAAGAAGTTGTTGTCATGCCAAACTATCATAGACTCTTCCCAGGTGGTCCAAGGAAACTACTAAACTTTTTCGGTAGTAGCTATTGCGATGTGGCTGCAAAGCGTCTAGCATGCTGGGTAAGTCGGCTTCTCCACCATGACCAATCATTGTTGTTGTTGAGTTTGTATGAATCTTAATGGTATGCTGGGTATTTTTCAGCAAATCTGGCAGGTGATTTTGTGCAAATTTATATATTCAAAGGGTGGGTTTTCAGCAATGTCCTTTTTAAATTTTATTTTTTCGGGTTATGCAGATATCAATTCAAAAATGTGACAGGGATGGGGACAACAGATTAAGAGTTTGCCATTCATCTTGTCAATCATACAATTTAGCATGTGGAGCATCACTCGATTGCTCTGATCAGACGCTATTCAGTAGTGAGGAGGAAGGCGAGGGTCAATGCACTGGTGCAACTGAGATGAAGTTATCTTGGTTTAATCGGTTTCGTGGTGGCCTATACCGAACAAACGGTTCAGCAGCATCTGATGAGTAATTTAGGCAGCTCCATTGTTTGTGTGTAGGGTGGAAATTGAAGGGAGATTCTAATTGAGCATGTTTGTAGATCAATGTAGGAATTAGACTTTAAAACTCAACCCAGTTGTGATTTATGAAATGTTCTGGGTTGGGGTATTTACCTAGGTTTTCAAGTTTTTTTGCTGTGAGTGTAAATGTATAGGTAGAAAAAAATGCAAAAAGCATTGAGAGAAAACAGAGAAAAAAAACAGAATCCCAAAAAAAGGGTGAAAACATGAAAATGGATGTTTGTTTATTGAGCTAAAAGCTCAGGCCGAAGGCCTAAAGGTTGCAAGTTTCATGTTATTTTTCTTTAGTTTCATTTGTTTGTCAGATGAGCACTTCAATTATTGTTTTATCCAACTGCAAAGAAATTACATCAGAAAAAAGACGTGAACAGAAACATGTGTACTTTTTTTTTTTGAGAAGGTAAAACTTAGGTGGAACCGAGAGGTTGAACCTAGAACATTTTCTTTCGAATGAGAACATGAAATTTTGGATTGTGCCTGATTTGATCACAACTAAGATAGTGATGTAAACACAACTGAATCAGTAATGACATTACATTGTCGAGGCACATGTTACAACCTCAAAGGTTTGTAAATTAATAAGAGTATGTGCATTTATCATCTCAATCTGCCATGGATATGATCGGTCTCTTAAACTCTCTCTCCTTGCCATGCTCACTGCACTGTACATTCCAACTGATTCTGCTTATAACGAACACCACTATAACTCGTGAGTTACAAACGACATCCAACAAAATGACCTCACCAAAGTGGTTTCTGATTACAAATTATGCCGTGACCTCACCAATTTCTTTTTTGGGAACCATCAAATTTAAGTTTTACAAAATCCAGTTATGGTTTGGACCACCCTTTTTGTGTTCCAAAATGTCGTCTCGCACTCCCACTTGTAGATAGAAGAAGTATATCTCTGTCTTCGAGATCTTTGCCCGTCAACAATTATGCAATTGGTGTCCCGTGTATTCCGCAACGTTCTACGATCTAACCTCTACAAGTGGATTAAAAATGGTTTTATTTCGACTATGCTAAATACACCACCATGCTAGAATCAATTTTTAGAAGCTCTCTTTTGTCAGATCAGCTCTTACCGCTTGAATTGAGTGGACAATGCCAGTTTGGATATTATTGAACTTCACAATTATCTCATACAACTTATTGTCCAATTTTTCCAAAGCGTGCAAAGTGAAAGGGCACCGAAAGAAAGTATGTGCAACATTTTCTAGCGGGTGATTGCTAAGTGGGTTCCAAAGTGACGTCCACATGTTTCATTGCTAATCATTCTTTTGTAAAGTTTATTAGTGGCTTCTCCTCCATCATCTGTTTTGCATTTCAACTCAAAAGAAAGCAAATTAATCGTTCAAATATAACTGGGCCTGGTCAATAAATCCAGAAGGAAATGAGGGTTTTACATTAAGCTTTGGGCTAACAAAGCCAAGAATAACAAGTTAAAAAAAAAAACACTAGTATCATTGAAGTACTTACACAAATATTCCCTACAGCAGCAATTCAAACAAATAATGCCCAACCAAATGAGTTATAAGAGGCCAGACACCCTGATCAACTTAATCACACCTTCTGCTTCTCCCTATACAACATTTTCCTGACAAAGCCCATAATTGGTGATGGCCAGAAGTTGAAACGGGTAGCATAAGCAAGATATGCACAGCTTAAGACTAAGTAAAACCTAAACCAGATAGAGAACAAGGCAAAGTATATAAACACACCTGTCACACCTAATACCACGCCAACATTTACCAAACAGTTTAAGGTTGAAAGCTTCTTTTCGGTCCCCTCATTGGGAAAATGGCCTTCAACACTAAATTCTGCAAGTAGCTCGTCTTTGAGCTGAAATGTGTCCATCAACCAAGCCCCAGCTTCATCCTCAGATGTTGGAATGTCCTTGATGGGGATTCTTCGTATGTGCATGTGGACCTCTGATGGATCAACACCATATACGTTGTCCATGAAAACTGGACAATTGTTCTTGTAAGCAATTGTTACGTCATACACTGCATGGAATAATTAAGAAAACTACTCAGAAATGAAAGCGCTTCAAAAGAAATAAGGAATTTTTGTTAGAGAAAAAGCAACCTGCATCCAAAGATTTCCCAAGAATTTCCAGGCAAGCAACAAATCCCTTTGTTTTTGGAAGCAACACATTCTTAAGCACAGGTAATCCATTTTCCACTGCAAATTTTTGATTCTTAATGCATTTCTGTTCACTGCATCAAGAATGATATAATAATTTATCACTAAAATCTGGAATAAAGTGACACTTAAAACAAAGCATAACTAGGCCAAGGAATGTAATAATACGTGTAATCGGTTCCTTCAGGGAAAAGAGCAAGCCATAATGGCTCCTTGGGATAGGTAAATTGTGAGAGCATCCTCTGCATGATCATTTCATCAGCTTCCCAATTTCTTTCCACTGGGATGAACTCAAATACGTGAAAACCCCATCCAAAAATAGGAAGCTTCATTAAGCTACTCTTAAGAACGTATTTGATGTATCCCAATCGCCCTTTTCGTAAAGCAAAATCCCACAAATACATCCAATCAACCTCAGTCCTGTGATTAGCAATAATCAAAACACGCTCCTTTGCAGGGACAGAGTCTCCAGAAAATACTACCTTTGTTTTGTTTATCTTTTCAAACAAGCAGGGCCATAGTGCTAGCCATAAACCGAACATGAAGGAAACTACTTTTCTGCTGTAATGAATGCTGAAAAGCCTCAAGAACACTGCAGCAGGAGGAGCAAAGCAAACCAAGAACATGAATGCAGTAGAGAGGATAATTGTTAAGCATATGAGACCCCTTAAGAACCTGAATGGAGTCAGAGGGCGGTGCTTCAAACTGAGTGGCATGAAACCTTCCATATTCTGTGTCATGTCAAACTTAAATTTCCATTCTAGAAGATCAAAGCCCCTCAGATATTTGCAAACAATATCAAAGTGATCTCAACTTCATATCTACAAAAAATAAAAAGACGAGCATAGATGGACCGGTTAAGTTGGAATTCAATTGAAATTGAAAGGCAATTAAAGGTAGTAAACTAGTAATTACACTCATTGATCCAGATCATAATCATACCTGACACGTTGCCTCATATATCTTAGCAGATCAGATTCCAAATTCTAAAAAATATACTAATATACTACTTTTCTGCTCTACCTACAGCATATTTAAGATTTAATAACTCAAGT
Organism: Fallopia convolvulus; assembly: GCA_964016875.1. Lineage (NCBI taxonomy): Eukaryota > Viridiplantae > Streptophyta > Magnoliopsida > Caryophyllales > Polygonaceae > Fallopia > Fallopia convolvulus. The sequence goes on from OZ024722.1 coordinate 54,996,816, forward strand.
CCAGTTTGCTTTTAAAAAGTTGAGCTGCACATCTCAATCAAAACAGGTATATGAGAACGCGGTTCTAACTTGTAAGGCTCAGCTACTCTCAACTTGTAAGTTCTAACCCTACCATTCTACGGATAGAACCTTAAAAATATTTCATTCAGAACCTTTATACGAAATTCCAGTACTTTTTACAACTTGCAGAAGTAAAAAAGATGCATTTGCACAATCGAAACGAAGCGGAATTGCATGAGAATCGGATATAGTGATAGAAAAGTACAATTAATACATTAATTAACAAAGAAATGTGGAAGAAACCTAGTCAGATAAAAAAAAATATCAATCGGACCAAGTCAAAAAAATAAATTAAAATTTCAAAAAGAAGCGTAGGAACAGTGAATTCCTTGTACAAGTAAAAGCGAAACCAAATTCTCAATACTTTACTTACTATCAAAATTTCAATTAAACAGTACATTACTGAGAACGAGCAATTCATCTCAACGATTTAAAGTAGAAGTAGAAAGATCCACGAACTGAACAGAATTGAATCACCTAAACTATACTAACCTAAAAGCAACCGCATAGCAAAAAAAAAAAACGACGAAAGCACCTAGAAAAAGTGAAGAAAACAACAGCTATGTGGAATTAAGATTCCTTGCTTCAATTTGAATCAACAAAGACCGGACAAAATAATTCGATTCACAGAAATGAAAATGAAGAAGATGTTTGAGAAGCAGAAAGGTGAAACGTTCACCTTAATTCTGAAATCCGCCTCGCCTCATCTTCTCTCTCTCGGAGGTTTGCGTGCAGACGGTTGCTGCTGTGTTACGTTGCTTTCTTCTCTCTTAATTTGGTGTATCGGAAGATCCGGAGAAGATCTCCCTGAAGTTGGAGGAAACGGCGCCGTTTCGACAGCTTCGAAAGAGAAAGAAAAGTCAAGTGGTGGCGCAGACGCCGAGAATATTTTAACCCGGGAAAATGGACAGAAGATTAGAAATTCCACTCTAATATTTAGAAAACGAAATTTCCTATCGAACTGAATTATTATTATTATTATTATTATGCATTTGATTTCCAACCAAAACCACCCCACAAAATATATAAATAATCCGTATAAAATGGAAAAAAAAGAAGAGAAAAACCCTCTTTTGATCCGATCTGAAGGACTTTTAAAACGTGGCTGGAGGTCAGATTTTCATAGATGGAATATTATAATTTTGTACCTCATGAAGAAGGTATTTATAGATCGGGACCAAAATACATAGACCAGGGCCAGGGACATCATCAAGTGGTGATGCAAATTATGCACCATTCAATTCCGTCACATTGCTTTCGGAATACCACAATGCGTAAATGCTTGTTGGTCCATGAGCGGAAAACTCTAGCTACAACAATTAATAAAATGTTTCTGTTTTCGTATTTTCCAACTTTTGAATTTGACTTGCGTACAAGTCACGAGTAATATATAAATATGGAATAATGGGTATTGGGAGGTTCTAGGAGGATTTAGTTCTAGTGGAGTTGAGAAATAACTCCATCGATAAAGTTGAGAAGATCCTGATCGTTAAATAAAAATTTAACGTCTAAGATTGGATTCTTCTCTCTCCATATCAATTTATAATTTTTTAATTTTTTAATTTTTTTCCGACGGGTTTATTAATTTCCTATAGGGTTTTAGTAACTTCACCCATAGAGTTAATGAATAAATCCATCGGAACAGCACCGGTTCTAGGAAGGTTCTCATATTACACCTTTTTTTTATATTTTATATAGGGTGGCCTAGTTGCAGGAGACATGAATATATGTTAAGGTTTTAGGCCATGTACAATGGGAGTTTCTTGTATACTCCGTAGTACTTAAGGGTACTTATCAATTTTTTGCTTAAAGAAAAAAAAAAAGCTAAGCACTGAAGGGAGTAGTGCTTTGTACAAGCACACATTAAGCACTCCACCCATTAATGTGTGACCAATAAACTTTTACCACATGTCATTTAATAAAGCTTGTGTAGCATTGAAATGATAAAATAAATAAATGATATAAAAAAGCTAAGTACCTAAGAGCAAGTTTATCAATGGATGCTCTTTTCACTATTATTCCCCTTTTTCTCTCCGCCACATCATTCTAGCATCTCACAATCATTCTATCATTTTATCAATCCAAAAACTAGCATCCCAAAAAGTTACTTTTTCATATCAATCAATTTACAAATATATCCCTTCATTTCATTTGAAATTATAAATATACCATTTACTATCAATTACCAAAATACTTATTCATGTATATTTATAAATGTAAAATATCAATTAATTTGATGATTCATAAAATAAATGATTAAAGAAATACCCAAAACACCATAACATAACAAGATTTAAGTATTTTTGAAGCTAAAAATACCCAAAATACATATTTTTTTTAAAAATATCTTAAATATAGTCAAAATGGATGTTAAAATGTAGAGAGAAAAAAATCTAGACTTATGGTAGTTTTTTTTGTTTTTTTTTTTTAAGTTTACAATGCCTAAAATTTATTTTTTATACAATAAAAACACCACGCGTCACCCAATCAAAAGGCGACGCGTGGCGCGTCTAGGCCCATTGGCCAGCATGCCTCAGCCCAGCGCCCAATCAAATTGCAAGATTCCAAAAAATTAAAAAAAAATACAGTAAATGTGCAAAAGAGCACGGTGCTCTTTTACCCCTTTTCTAGCACCGATGCTCTTTGCATCCTCCATTTCCCACATTATTATAATATTTAAAAGAGCATCTAGCATCACAAAAGAGATTGATAAAAGTGCTCTAAGGGAGTTGCTCCATTGGAGTTAAATAAATAAACGGGTGTTTGAGTAGCATTCACAGGATAGAAAACATTAAATAATAGCTAAGTACCTTTAAGTACTTCAAATAAGAACCTCCCATTGTATATGGTCTTATGTTTGGTCTTTATATTTGCTCCTTCACTTGGGTAAAAAAATCAAGTCTCATCATTTCTCTTTCATTAGGTCGAGTCAGTCAGCGTAAGTCGGTTGACCTGGTTCGTATAGTTTGCCGGTTAGTTCACAAACCTGAGATTTATCACCAAAAGTGGATCCCTTGTTAAAGAAAATAATGAATGATGTGTATATTTAGGACAAAATATATAAATTCAGTTTTATAAGATATGTGTCTTTTCAAATGTCCAACTTGTCACTTGCGGAAAAAATCAAATTTATCACCGAACATGAAACAACTACCTAGCTCAAATTTTGTTTATTGTAATGGTCGTATGTACTCCGTACTAATTAAGGAGTAACTTATGTGAGAATGGACACTTATATGAGAAGCGAGAATAAATCTTATGTGTTAGATGAAGATCGAATCAAAGACATATATCATTAAATTTAAAAAATAGAAAAACATTAAACCCGAATTTTTAAGAATTATCCGCGCATTTTTCGAAAAAAAGGTCTCGGAAGGACGCGCGCAAGATGTTTATAAACTTTGTCGTAGATGTGCATCAAAAAAATGAATGTATATATATGCATCAAAACTAGTTGTAGGTGAAACTTTATTTACATCTTATGCACATAATTAAAGTTAAAAATTTGAAATCCATTGTAACACCCCCTTCCTACCCTAGAGGTATTACCGCCAGTAACCCCGATTAGAACTAAACCGAAGCTACCCAAGGTTTTAACCTGACAGAACTTACTAGAACAAGGTAAATGAAATCATTTAAAACCTAACAAAATTAAGTAAAACTTTACAGCGGAAAAGATAATAAAAGGTCTTATACAAGCCTTAACTTAAAAAGAATTAGTAAATAAATAAAACAACCTTCTATTTAAACAAAATCTTCATCCAGTCTTCCTTAAGTTCTTATTTCTGAAACTCAGCTTCACTTTGAAGTAGTTCAACCATGATCTTCACTCAAGTATAGCCATTGGAAACCTTTCTTCAACCTCTGGAGCTTCAAACCTCTGAATTCGCCTCTTGAATCAACTTCCAAGAAGAGCCTGATGTGTCGTAAACCAACGGTGGATACCAGCCGACCATGTAAAAGAAAAGAAGATGGACGGGTTAGTCTAATTAAAGACTAAGCAAGCGAAGAAACTAACTTGGTTCTTATGGTTGTAACTAAACATAATGGCAACCAAATCCGATTAGACTCGGATTATGATCCAACAGTTAGTAGTCTTATAGAGTATAAGAAGAAGACTCGCATAATCAAGAGAGAGAACACCACCACTTGTGGTTTCTTTTAGAAGCATAAACAATTGTTGGGAACTCATATTAATCACATCACATTTTGAAAAGCCTCCATCGACTAATCAGATTGACTTAACCAAAGTTTGATTAAGAATCATTCATAACCGGGAGCAAGAATGGTTATCGAATAGACTAACCATTCGGGTACATTAATGTGCCTAACACACTTATCTTGTATTACTTTCAAAACTTTTCAGAAACAAGTTGGCAACTTTTAATCGGCTCGAACTATTGCCGGTGGAACACAATGCTATCGTGGTCAGAGGGCCTGTTTCATCCTTGAACAACGAATAGCACGGGTCCCAATGATGGAGAGATTAGAGGGCCTGTTTCATCCATAATTCACTACCAACACATATTGAATGGAACACAATACTATCGAGGTCAGAGGGCATGTTTCATCCTTGAACAACGAATAGTACGGGTCCCAATGATGGAGAGATTAGAGGGCCTGTTTCATCCATAATTCACTACCAACACATATTGAATATATGCACTTAGCTAGAGTGCATAGTCACCCTCAAGCGTAGAGCGGCCATGGTCATGACCTAAGTATTAGGGGATCAATATTGATACTGCCTAATACGAGTTTTAAAGAGATGCTTCCCAGACTAAGCTCACATCCCTGAACTAAGTTAATCCATATCAATGTCTCAACATGAGACAACTAAACATACAAGGTCACATACAACGGACCTAAATCCAGTTCTAGCGCGAAACTGAATGAATAACAATATGGTCATTATTTCTAACAAAACAACAACCTATCATATTTTATTAATCATACACGTTGTTCCCAACGCAAATATTAAATGAGATTCAATTCCTAATTTAATAACAATAACGCAAGAGAGAATCGTCCACTTGCCTTAGAAGGCGTGCTCAATGTCCTTAGTGATTCCAACAGTAATCTTTATCATCCTTCTGACAAACATAACAAAAGGATTTCTCAGCAATGAGCTCACAGAAACACTTCTTAGTTGTATTCTCAACTCCTACAACTTCCTAATTGATAAACGATTTAATTTCCGAATATCGATATATAATAAATCCTTAGTTATCATGCTTTAAGGAACCATCTTGGCGGAATTATAACTAATTATCCGCTTCACTTTTGAAACAACTTTCTAAACAAAAAATGTTCCTCAGTAACAGTTCTTAAAGGTTTCCAAATCTCGGATCAAACGGATTAACAACGAATCTCGAGTAATTATCTGAAGTCCTTTACTTGCCAATCGGTGTCAAAACTTGTAATCGCTATAACTGAAGATCCGGACGTTCGTTTCACGAGCGGTTTGAACCTGTGGGACCGTATCAACGTCAAGATTATAAAAACCATAAATTTAATTAGTAAAGCGGAACCGAAAGGCCCTTACGGTGGCTCCGCAACTAACCCGCTAATTAATTTCGATCGTATATACCTTCACTCGAGCCCATGGCTCGTTTAGCTCGATAGTGGCTCGATCCCCGAGCCCAAGGGTGGTCGAGTATTGCCCGGCGGCAGCTCTCGCAGTGGGTGGTGGTAGGACAAGCTGAAGGTCACCGGCGGCATCGCATGCGAGGCAAAGAAGAGACCGGCGGTGAAGAATTCGAATGCCTTCTTCCCGAGTCCATCGTCCTGATTTCTCTCCTCTGGTTCTGGCTCCAGCAGTATGTGCCCAAAGGGAGGAAGAAGAAGAAGAGGTGGTGGAGGAGATGGAGGTGGACGGGGCGGAGAAGGTTGCCGGCGGTGGAGAGTTCACCGAGTCCGTCGTCGTCCTTCCTTTCTTTTGGAAACGAGAAAGTAGACTTTGACAAGACAAAAAGATATGTTTGTGGATAGAATTCTATCCCTTTGGTTCCTTCCTAATTAAGACAAGAGAGGAGACGGTTTAAAAACAAGAACCCGTCTCGGAACGGGACTCGCGTTAAAGCAGTAAAATTATGTACCTCGGATGGAAAAACTCACTAAACGGAAAACGTCCCGTAAATTATGTAGACAAATAAAATCAGTTTTCCATGATTTTATCATGCTACCTTTAATTTTTAAGGCTTCCGTTTCGCATTTTAAATCCTTTCCCGTACATAATTAAAAGGACGGCTTATCCAATAAATATTCTTTTTCCACTGAAAAATTCTAGAATTCACACCGATCCATAAAATCATTTCTTTGTGATTTTAGGATATCACCAAGAATTTTCTAGGATTTAATTTCCAACAAAAATATTGGATTAAGCGTTAAAACGGACAAAGAGGTTAAAAAGATATCCGAGAAAAATTCAAAAATATCCTCAAAAACCGCAGTTATTACATCCATGTACAATGTGTATTAAATATAGATGCACATTTTAGGCATGAATTGATGCACATCCAAATAAAAACTTACGCATATTTTGTTTGCGTTGCCCAATTAATATTTTTTTTTTGAAAAATACGCACTTTTTTTTTATTCTCTTTAATGTAAATCTAATTTTGAGCATTGATTTTTTTAGGAATAAATAAAATTTATTTCCATTTCATATATAAGTGCTCGATCATTCTCAATTTTTCATAGGATCTTTTCCCTTATAAATACTTTGTTTGTTTAACTTTACATACAAATAATCATGTTATTTCTCTTCCCATAAAAAGTTAGCAAAACACTACAAAAATTATGAATTGAATGGTTGAGCATAATTTACTCTTTGTTCTACACGTAATGATCAATTTAGAGTTGGGAACAAGAAGATACAAAGACTAGGTAACCTGTTTTGTTTTATTGAAGCTGACACAAATTAAGATCTTGAAGGATCCCAATGAAATTATGGAATTCTAATAAAGGCCTTCATTTATTGTTTGCTTGTGTGGTGGGTTTGTACGATATCTGACAATGTAAACCAACATGATGCTGGTTTGCCACTCCACACATTATCTGGTTTTTCTTTTTTAAATATTAATTTTCATTAAAAAATATTATTGCACATAATGTGTACACTTTATAAACTTTAGGTTATGAATATTGGTAAAAACCATAAAACTTATAAAACCTAAAAAAATATCAATGAGTAATTTCTAATAATATTTGTACAATTTTTTAATGAGGTTTAAGTTTTTAATTTAATTTTGATATTTTTTCTTGTTTATCATTTTATTTTACAAAATAAGATTAATATTTTCTCTATTAACTTAGGGCCCCGTTCGGCGTGAATGGGCACCAAGTGCGAAATGCGAAAAAATATTAGTCGTTGGATGGAATGAAATCAAGGGATCATTTCACTTAAAAAAGGAAAAAAAATGGCCCGGGCGATTTTTTGGCAAATTATTCGCATAATTTAAAAAAACGAATATAGGAGCGCGCGTATGATGAGCATAAAAATTGAGTTTTATGCATAAAAATATTTCTTTGTGCATCAAAATTGGTTCTATGTGCATTGCAAATGGTCTAATATACATAAAAAAATGTGTGCATCAAAATTAGTCATATGTGCATCAAAACTAAGTGTCCTATGTACATCAAAAGTATTCGTATGTGCATTAAAACAACTAAAAAGTGTATTTTGTTTTTTTGTGCATCAAAATGGTTTCCTTATGCATCAAAAACTGATTGTATGTGCATCAAAAGTATTTGTATGTGCATCAAAATAACTGAAAAGTGTATCTTGTTTGTGTGCATCAAAATTGTTTCTTTTTGAATAAAAAATTGATTATATGTGCATTTAAAATGACTGGACGTGCATCAAAAGTATTTGTATGTGCATCAAAACAACTAAAAAATGTATCTTGTTTGTGTGAATCAAAATTGTTTCCTTGTGCATCAAAAATTGATTGTATGTGCATTAAAAATGACTGAAAGTGCATCAAAACTGTGTGCATATATACATGTTTGTACATCAAAATTAGTCATATGTGCATCAAAACTAATTGTCTAGTGTGCATCAAAAATATTTGTATGTGCATCAAAACAACTAAAAAGTGTGTCTTGTTAGCGTGTGCATCAAAATTGATTGTATGTGTATCAAATTTGGTCGAATGTGCATCAAATTTTTTTGCATGGATATATGTTTGTGCATCAAAATGAACCATATGTGCATAAAAACAACTAAAAAATGCATCTTGTTGTGAGTGCATCAAAATCAACTGAATGTGCATCAAAATTGGCTCAAATTTCTTGATTTGTTGACCCAAATCTAGAAACAAATCGAGACAATCAGAAAAATGAGATCTCAAGGCCCGTAATCTGAACTAAAGATGATGAGGTATGTGGGAGAACAATAAGATCTAAGGCTGACAAACCGAGGAGGACGATGAGATCTCGACGGAGTGGGGCTTCAGTCAGCAGTGGTGAGGAGATTGCCAATGGTCGTCGAGGATATTACTAATGAGGGTGACAACTTCGAATGTCCTGAACGGAGGAACCTTTCAAAAGATCGGAAAACTTTACGAGAGGCGTTGTTAGAGCCTGGAGAGATCAATAGTGAAGGTTTGGGATCATATTGTGTAAATCATCGGTGAGTGCGTAGAGAGGAGGAGATAGATGATGAGTAGGAGAGGAGGTTAGAGGAGGCGAATGAGAGGGAGTAGAGTAAGGTGGCAGTAGAGTAGTAGAGAGGAGGAGAGAGTAAAGAGTGAGAGTGAGAAAGTCAAGGCTCTCGTCTTGAAGAGAGATTAGAGATTAGAGTGTATCTTCTCTAGGGTTTCATTTAATTCTAGAATGGTGGACCTTATAGGTACTTAGTATGTTTTTTTTTTAAATTACAAGTCTTACGACTTGACCTGTAACCCGTAAACTCATAATCTCTGACCCACTACCTAGCTTGTAAATTACAGATCGGGCGGGATACGGGTCAAGTGGCCCATTATACAGTCGTTGATTTTAGGATGGAAGCTAACTAGGCTTACATGTGCACAACCCTCAATCTATTGACCCACAGACTTTAGCATGGTATTAGAGTTTGTCGGCTGATGAGTCCCATAATTTGCCTGCTAGTAGTTAGCCCAACCAGCTCGAAAAGTGTACACTCGCCCATGTGTGTGACGTTATGTATCACTTGCTTACTTTCCGCGCAATTCGTGCAAAGACTTACCTGTTTAAAACTAGATGCGTCACCATCCTATTGCGGCGACCTATAGCGTGTCGTTGCTCTCTATCGTGGCACTCGCTCGCTTGGAGACTTAAAACGATATTCGTCTTGAGGGGTAAAATTTCATGACTTTTAAAATTTCATGATTACCCATAAATTTTATGAAAAGTAATTATAAAAAATGTGATTAATTTTCATTAAACAGGACCACAAATTAAGAGTTGGAAAATTAGGACCTATAAATTCCTAATTATTTTTTTAGCCCACTATGTAATTAAGGCCCAACTCAAATAAGGCCCAACTCTTATCAAATGGAACCAGTTTTCAAAAAGAAAAGAAGGAAAAAAAGAAATTGGAATCCATAAAGGAAAAAAATTTGGTGGGATTGTGGAATACTAGCCTACTCTGCACACGTACACAAGCTAGTTACAATTTGTAACTTCTATTTAGGAGTTAGAAAAATGAAAATAAAAATAAAAAAAGCTTTGAATGGGAAGTGGCCAAGTGGGCAACTGTCTCCTACCCTACCCCCACAAATATCAAGCAAGCCTTTTTTTTACAGAAAAAGGGGAAAATAATACTCCCTCCATTTCTTTTTACATGTCGTTTAGGCCAAAATTCAATATTGCAAATTAACTGTCGTTTTTACCATTCCAGAACTCAAAATTAATGCACCCCACATTTGCAATTTCCAAGACAGTATTACAAGTAATTTTTTATTCCTTTTCTATTACTTAGACGTTTACAATTCAACCTGCTATCACTGTTTGAGCCAAAATTTACCAAAGGTGAAACCTTGGCCTAAATCGGGCCTTGATCGAATGAACTAAGAAGAATATGAACGAAGGTGTGTGTTTTATTGATGTAGAAATCAGAAGAAATTATGTGAAGCAAGCGTCCATCAAGCGTCCTTTCCCCTAAGGGTTACAATAGCTTATATAGCCTTTTGAGCATATTCTATCCTAATCAAAGATATAATCTTATCTCTAACTAACAAATATTTGCTTATCTCTATCTTATAATGAATACAATCTGGAGAAGAATCTATCTTGTAACAAACATATCTCGGGCCCTCTCTCCTCCAACCGACTTAGTTGACCCCGAAAATCTTCCGTAACTCTGTATGCGTTGGAGATTCTCTGTCTATGGCGCAACGCTTCGTCACCTAAAATCTGGGTCTAACAATCACCATCTTTAATTCTCTATACTCTCTTTAATTCTTTACTTTACTCCTCTGTTCAAATCTCCATGGTTGTCTCCTCCGTTCAAAATTCACTATGTGCCTATATCGTGGCTTTCAGAAGGGCTTCTTCATCCCGCTATGCGGCTATGCCCATCCCTTCCATCTTCGGCCGCCCAAGTATGTACACGCCACCACTACTCTCGTCGTCGACCATGTCCCAGATCTGAAATTAGGGTGACACAATTGCCACCATCACGGAGTCGCAGCCTTTACCGGCCACCACCACCGTCACCGTCGGCGTTAGTCCTCTCTAACCAGATCTGAAATTAGGGTGACACAATTGCCAGATCAGTTTTGTAAAGATTTTCCTTACTTTGAAGATGATGTGGCAAACGACTTCGACGATGGTAAGTGGGGACGAGGTGGTGACGGTGACGGAGCTGGCGAGTGAAGGTGGTGGGATCCGAACCGGCTGAAACGAAAGAGGAACGATTGAACGAGGGTTCAATGGTAAATCCAGATTGTGTGGGGCCTATGAATTTTTTCAGATCAAGTTTTATTTTATCAGATGAGTAATTATTAAGGGTGCGTTCGTTTGTACTTATATTGTGTGCTTATAAGCACAAAAATGCTTATATGCAGAAATAAGCACATAAGCATTGCCGAACACCCATTTCCCCCATATTTTAAGCAACGTGTAAGCACATGCTTATAAGCAAAAAAAAAAATAATCAACACCCGTCATGCTTATCGGTTTAAGCATGCTTATCCCACAAAAGTGTAAGCACATGGGCCCCACACTCAAAATTTTCTACTACCCCCAAATCCACCCAATTTCCATCCTGATCGTCTCTCTCCCTCACCCTTTTTCTCTCTCTCCCCCTTGAGAAACTCCATTGAAGCCCTAGGAAGGAACCAAAGAGAATCAGACGGAAAGACGAACTCGGGAGAGAATTCTTCATTGCCGACAAATATCTAATCTGTCTCCGATCGGCTTCAACCGCTGGTGCCCAACTTCTCTGCCTCGTCGATCTTCATCGCCGGCATATATCTTCTCTACCTCGTCGATCTTCACCACCGACATATATCTTCTCTGCCTCCTCAAAGTCAAATTCGTCTCCAAAATTGAACGATGCCAGACGGAACGACGAGCTCGGGAGAAACTAATGGCGGGCTGGCCAATGCCGGTGCCGGCGTCCCAAGCGAGGCATGGCTTCTCTGCCTCGTCAGTCTCAAATTCGCATCTGCAACTCCTTCAATTCCGACCACCCGCCTCCAATCACCGCCCAATTGACCGGTTTGCACTCATCGTGGAGAAGGACGACATATTCGGGAGGACGACGGAATCGAGAGGATGACGGACTCTGGAGAACCAGAGAGAGAATCCGGACGGAACGACGTACTCGGGAGAAAAACTCTTCACCGCCGGCATAAATCTTCTCTGCCTCCTCAGTCAAATTCGTCTCCAAAATTGATCGGTTTGAGTTCTTCACCGTTGGCGGATTCGGGAAGAGTTTTTCGCATTACCAGATCTGGACGGGACGGTGGATTCGGGAGAAAGAATTTCCTCACCGCCGGCGCGGATCCTCTGTGCCTCTTGACAAGCCCAACCCCCCCCCCCCCCCCATCTCTGCCTTCTCATTCAACTGATAAACAACTCAAGAAGGAACCAGAGAGAGAATCAAGACGGACGGGTGACTCGGGAGAAAGATTTTCTTCACCGCCGACATATATCTTCTCTGCCTTTTGTCCCAATTTGTTTTTTTAGTAATTTAATTTTTAATAAAAAATTATTTTTGTAAGGGTAATTTTGACCTTTCCTTAATTACCTTTTAAAAATCAGCAAACCCTCCAACCGAACACCACTTGCTTACAGCAGAAATAAGTTTTTACTTATCAGCATCAGAAAAAAGTTTTTACTTATCAGCACAATCCACTTTAAGTAACTTATCAGCACAAAAAACTTATACGTAACTTATCAGCAAAGTTTACCCGAACGCACCCTAAAACTCCATGTGTCCTTGTTGTGAAAAAAATTCTTACACGCAGTGTCTTCTCTCTGGCACACTTACATAATTAAAGGGGGATTTCGTAATTTTTGATTCTGCCTTAATTACTGTGCACTTGGCCTAAACGACATGTAAAAAGAAACGGAGGGAGTACTAGATTAATGGGAGGTGGATCAGACGGTTGTGTAAAAAAAAGGAAACTGCTTCTCTTCCTTCTTAATAAAAAGAATCTACAGGCCTTGATCCCTCTCCGACGCTCCTGCAAAAGAAACAGAAAAAAAAAACCAAAAGCAAGTTACCAGGAGGTAGTGAGGGAACGAAACCGAGAGAGAGAAAAGAACAGAAGCAAAGAAGAAGAAGGTAGAGGACGGATTGGTGTTCTATTTATCCCGTTCAAATATTCTTCCGTTTCACCATTTTAAATTGGGGGCAAATGATTCAAGGGGATCCTCCCTGATTTCTTATGGCTGAATTGTTTCGACTTCTCATGCTATTTTAGATCGGGGACAAAGGATTGAAGTGGATCCTCCTTGATTTTTTATGGCTAAATTGTTCAAGTTCTTCGTGTCATTTTAAGTCGAGAGCAAAGGATTCAAGTGGATCCTCCTTGATTTTTTATGGCTAAATTGTTCAAGTTTTTCTTACCATTTTAAATCGGGGGCAAAGGATCCAAGGGGATCCTCCTTGATTTTTTTTGGTTCGAAATTCCTCCTAATTGACATATTCGAGATTCAAGTGGATCTTTAAATGTCAAAAATTGAGATTCAAGTGGATCTCTAAATTTTAAAACTGATTTTTCATGGGATTACTCTGCCAAATTTTGTACAGAATGAACAAAAAATATACAGAGGACGAGCAAAGCAAACTGTTGCTGACACTTGTGAAATTGTGAAAGTGATTAAAATTAATTAATTAGCACTAAAAAATGTGTTAACAAGACACCTTAGTAATCTATTCCCGATAAGAAATCTTTGGGTGAATCTGGTGTTGGTGAGCTACACTATTTCTGTTGGACCGGACTAGAGAGAGGATTGTTCAGATTTAGTCCAATTAAAAAAAAAACTCAGTCCAAACAGATGATGGGCCAAAAAAAAAAGAAAATGGATCCAAAATCATCAGGTAGAGGTGGGTTTCGGTTCCAGGAACCGGGGAACCGAACCGGGTCAAAACCGGCGGTTCCGGTTCCGGAACCGAACCGGAGGAACCGGGGGTCGGTCGGTTCCGGTCCCGGTTCCACGTTCCTTGGAACCGAAGAACCGGCAGTTCCAGAACCGGGACCGGAACCGCCGGTTCCATCACTAAAAAAAATAAAATATACCTCAAAAATGCGGAACCGCCGGAACCGAACCGGAGGAACCGGGGGTCGTCGGTTCCGGTCCCGGTTCCACGTTCCTTGGAACCGAAGAACCGGCGGTTCCGGAACCAGGACCGGAACCGCCGGTTCCATCACTAAAATAAATAATATATACCTCAAAAATGCGGAACCTCCGGTTCCATTTTTTTTTAAGGTTCGGAACCGAACCGGAACCGGAACCGCCTCGGAACCGGAACCGGAACCGAAACCGAGGAACTGGAGGGTTCCCGGTTCCGGTCCCGGTTCCAGGGTTCCGAGGAACCGGAACCGGACACGCCACTATCATCAGGTAACCGTGAAGTTCATGCACCAAATTCACGTCACTTTCCATGAAAATTGAAAAGCAGCAACAAACTTGCTTTATTACAAATTGTCCCATTAATGTGTATAAATTACAAGATGGAGCCCTTTGAAATATAAACATTAAATTCATCATGATCGGTTGCTAATTAACCTTAGCGGATCGTCTCAAAGTAAGTCATGCCCAGAACTACGTAAAGACTTGACGCCTATGAAAGTCTACGTAGGTAACTCGATATCAAATTTAACATATATCGAGCTCAATCGCCAAATTTAAAATTAAACCGTTAAAGCGATCAAGACTACCCAAATGGTCAAAATCAAAGCATAATTAATTAATTATGCATGACCCATGTTCTCAAAATTAATTTATGACTAATATAAAGTTATGGTGATTTAATTAAAGCACAAAGCTTGATCTAAAAAAAATCTCATTAGTCATAATTAATTTGGGTTATAAAATTAAAAGTTCCTTTTAAGAACTACGTACGATTTGATCCCTTTTAAAAGGGTATGTAGGAAACTCGATAAAAAGCAAATCAAATGCTCATCGAGTTCAATCACAAATCCAAATCAAACTAAAATTTGCAAAACCAAAAATGCACTAAAAATTTTTGCACGCCAAATGCGAACGACTAGATCACCCTTCCTAGAAGGTGGGTTTAGTATCATTCGCGTCATGCAAATGATAGTTGAAGCGGTCTAGGCAACCCTTCCTAGAAGGTGGGTTTAGATTTGTTCCTATGATGCATGAAAAACTACACACACCAAAGTTAAACACAAAAAAAAAAAAATACTCTGAACTACGTAAGGCTTGATTCTCTTTAAAGGGATACGTAGGCAACCCGTCAAAACTCGGGTGCAGCCCAAATCCTAAAACAAACCAAATTCTTGGTATTTGTATGACTTTTAATCAAAAGGGTAAAAAGAAAGGGTCGAACTCAAACTTTCAAAAATCAAATAAAATATGTTTTGCGAATATTTTCATATTTTTGTTCAACACTCGGCTTATAATCCTTAGTTTGTAGCCCGACCCTAGCGTGCTTCAAATACAGAGTGTGAAAAGAAGGGGTGACACATGACTTGCAATATAGTGATACATGGCTTATGGAACAACTGATATCCTCTTTTTAGGTAGGTTTTTAGTGTCTAGATAGATTAGATTTAGTTAGTTTTTGTACTTGAGTCTTATGTCTTTGAGTCTTTTTGCTTTAGATTTCGTATTTCCTTGAGATTCGGAAGCTACGCACTTTTTATGTCTTTTTGTAGGAGTTTTGGAGCTTGAAAGAAGAGTTTGGAGCATTGCAAGAGAAGATGAAGATTAAGCGTTCAAGTAAAGTCATTGAAGATCAGGTTTGAGCTTAGAAAGAGATAGAGAATTTCGTTACAAGAACATAGGAAAAAGAATCGAGTCAAACGGAGTTGTAACGAATCTTCTACGCAAGTTTTACTCAAGCTCGACCCAACCAAGATACAAGCTCTCAGGCACGACCCTATTGGGGTCGTGCTAGACCCATGGAGATTACCAAGCCTCAGGACCGACCCCTAGGGGGATCGTGCACGACCCACTTTGGGTTGTGCATGGCGCCGACTCTCCCTTATTTCGAGATCTTTTGTGATATATTCTATCTTTTATTTTAGGAAGTAGTTTTATCTTGTTTCCTAGGCTAATTAGGACTCCTTTTCCTCTATAAAAGGAGGCAAAAACTCTTTGTTTTGGAGGGCGGATTTTAATTGAACTTAGTGTGTTTGTTTGGTAGAAAACTTGGAAGACAAGTTGGAGAAAATTGTAAGACTTCTTTCTAGTTTATTTTGCAATTTCGGTTTTATTAATCAATCATGTTTGCGTTTTATCTCACCATGAATGAGTAGTCTTTTTAGATTCTAGGGTTGGGTGAAAACCCAACACAATCATGCATGTCTAAACTTGAATTCATGACTTGAATGCTTGAGGATCATATCTATCTATATTGTGCTTAATTCCTTTGCGAAAGTTGAGGCAAATATCTTGCAATTAACCTAAAAGCGAAAGTGTAAAGTTGATTGCTTGATTAGATCTAATAGGATTATTTGCGAAAGTTGATATTCCTAAGTTGAAAGATAGATAGAAAGTTGTTTAATTTGCGACAGTTGATTGAATAACTTGAATTGTTTGCGACAGTTGACTTTTCTATGATCGAGATTGCATGATAGTTGTGAATTCCCGTTGAAAGCATGTGTGATTGATGTTGTGGTAGCCCTATCCCTAGGATTGCCTTCTTATATTGATTAAAACTCGTTAATTTGACTCGATCTCGCCCTTACCAAGGCCGTGCTCGAGCCTAGTTCCTTCGTTTGTGTTCTTGTATGTTTGTGCCCCTTCGTGTTTATTCTGCTTTTCTTAGTTTATCAACTAATCTTTGGCCCTAATCTCATTCCCGTGGACGAATATTTTCATATTTTTGTTCAACACTCGACTTATAATCCTTAGTTTGTAACCCGACGCTAGCATGCTTCAAATACAGAGTGTGAAAAGAAGGGGTGACACATGACTCTCAATATAGTGATACATGGATTATGGAACAACACATTTCGTTAATACCCGAAGGGTTATGAGGGTATAAGATAGAAGATCAAGATGGAGGATTTAGATCTTCTAACTCTTCTCGTGAATGGGAACATGGCTCAGGGTGCGTACAATTTCGGGTTGGAATTCGAGAGGTTTTTCAAGATCATCAATACAAATCACTCTTTTTTATTTAATTTTTCAGTGATCAAACCAGTTCTAAAATTTCATTAATCTCTTGAAAAAAAATCGTGATCGTTAACGACCTAGTTCTATGCTCATTTTTTTGGCTATTTGGACTGTGTTTAGTTATTGATGCTACTTTTCTGTTATTTAGGTTGAATTGTCTATGAAAATATTGAAATATTATCACCCATTCTTGGACTAGCTATAAGGAAACTGATACATATTTTTCTAAGTGTCAACTAAGTCAGACCAATTACACTTGCGAGGGAATGTTTGAATATGGCTTTCCACATGAGAACTTGAGTGATAAAAATGCCTAGTATATAAGGTTGATGCGTTATTTTTTCTATTGCCAAATGAATTTAGGATGAAATTCCACTGAATTTTTTTTAGTTTATATGTGCACAATTCCCAATTTAGTGATCCATGGACTTTAATAGTATCAAAGTTTAAATTTTATCCGTTCTTATTTTAGGTTGATCGATCATTGGTTAAGAGAATTTGAGAATTTTTTTATGATAGAATTATTCCCTGAAAATAATTGTTGTAGAGGCTCGCAATTTGTCTAGAATCAACAACAATGATTAATTTTTCCCTCACTCAAGTAATCATCATGGATTAACCTTGGTTTCACAAGTGTTTGATGGTCATGACATTGATAAATGGATGATTTCATGTAGATTGTCTTATCCCCCAAGTAAACAAAAACAAGTTTCTTTAATGGATCCCTAGGTTGACCACCAAAGACTGATCCAAAGTTTAACCGTCGAGAAAGATGCATTGACGTGGTAATTCTGTCCCTTCTCAATGGCTTATGTAGCAAAATCTACAGGAGCGTGATATTCAAATATCACATAAAGAATTTGGGAAAAACTTGAGGAAATGTTTAGCAAATTGAGTGGAGCTCATTTTCTAACTCTGCAAAAAGAGTTAAAATCTGGTGACAATAATGAGTGAGTTTTCGGGTCCTTGCAGGGCTATGGAAACTCTCTCTTTTGCTTGCTTGTTGCTCTGTTTTTGAGTTTCTTGGGGTAACTTTTGGGTAGTCATATTTGTAAATGATGCCCCTTGCCGCCATATGTGGAATGATGATGCAGAGGCAAATCATGATGACACATTTAGTGGCTTGTTCCTCGCTCAAGCATCGTGCCATGATTAGTGTTGAGTGTTTTCATATGTGGCCATACTAATCTATGACCTTGTTGGAAGTTTGGGTTTCATATAGGTGACCTTGGCTGACTGTATTTTTTGACTCTTTGGTCCTTGGGACCTACGTGTAATCTCTCCTCTCTTCTTTATAAAAGTTTACCATTTGCGGAAAAAATCTGGTAACACAGGGATCGAATTCCATCTTTGTGAACATCACCTATATGAACCTGTTTTGATATGAGCTTGGGAAACTTCCTTGATCACCTAGTTGTAATTGTGGAGGAATGCATAAATTTTGGAATTATGAGGAGGATCGATGATACGCTACAATTATATTAGGATATTTAGGATAATCATTTATGTTTAAAGAATATTGTTATTTCCTTTTATTTAGGATTTAGTCTTATCTTTTAGTAAGGTTATCTTTTTTAATATTTCTGCAATTAGGTTTTTCTTTATTATTTAGATATCAGAGTTATTATAAATACTCCTTTAAGTTGTTATTATGCAATCAATCAAAAAACCAGAAATTAATTAGTTTTGCCGTAATTCTTCCCTATCCAGTCTTCACTCTTTATCCCCGACTTTGGCCATTCACGTTCGAAGTACATCTACACTCTTATGTCTCCAATCTCAATCTCTTCTTCTATTTCCCCAATTCCCCTATTGTCTGCTTAATTTGGTACTAATACGATACTTGTTATTGTATCAATTGGTGCTTTCATTCCTGAACGTCCATGAAGCATTATCTAATGGAGTTATTAAATTGAATTCTATATGTCAAGATTCATGGGGAAATCTATCCCGTTTCTTGCAACGTATTGGAGCAAGTGTTTTCGGTGTTCGAAATTATAGAGGATCTTGATAGATTATGCCCGGAAACAAGGTTTCATTCGAGAATTTGTTTCAAGAACAACAAATCCGCCATGGATGCTTTCCACTCTCTTAACGGAAGGTGCATCTATGATGGTTGTTGCCGTCTGGAATTGTTCCTTGATGATCGAATCAACAACAACCTAAACGAGATCGAAGATGCGAACGCGAAGCAAAATCCTAGCCCCGCACCCGTGGCCCACCAGCTCACACCCGCAGTTGACCAGCCCGCGCCCGTGGTTTCATCCATCGTGACCGTCGTCGGGCTAGTCCTCGCGTCTATTGCAGATATTTTGGCCCCGACAACTTCTTTTCCTACGTTTGAATCAACAAAGGGAGGACGGAATCGAATCGGTATCGAAGGACGGTCTTTGCAGAGCTGCTTTGATTTGTTTATCCGCCAACCGTTCGGTGAAATGCGCAGGGCAAACTGCAGTCACGATATCAAGTCAAGGACCTATGTTGCGGAGTTTTGGATGCTGAGTCAAGCTGTGATACATGTTCAATGGGACCCTGGCGAATTTAGCTCCAAGATCCGTTTCATAAGTCTCCTCCTGATTTCCGACTTGAGTACAAGCCGATTATCAACGGGGGAGAATTGATACGCTACAATTATATTAGGATATTTAGGATAATCATTTATGTTTAAAGACTATTGTTATTTCCTTTTATTTAGCATTTAGTCTTATCTCTTAGTAAGGTTATCTTTTTAATATTTCTACAATTAGGTTTTTCCTTATTATCTAGATATCAGAGTTATTATAAATACCCCTTTAAGTTATTATTATGCAATCAATCAAAAAACCAGAAATTAATTAGTTTTGCTCTAATTCTTCCCTATCCAGTCTTCACTCTTTATCCCCGACTTTGGTCATTCACGTTCGAAGTGCATCTGCATTATTCTGTCTCTAATCTTAATCTCCTCCTCTATTTTCCCAATTCCCCTATTGTTTACTTAATTTGGTACTAATGCGATACTTGTTACTGTATCAATCAACGCTTAGTATATTTCCTCGTGGTATTGAATGATGCTTATACTTCCATTTGAGGTGCAATTTTGATGATGAGCATGCTTATTCTCTCTTTCTACAAGAGAAAAAGAAGTGGGCGATTCAATTGAATCATTAGAACCAATTCAATCATTAGATTCACAATGAATTGGATCTAATGCACGCTAATGCAAGAGCTCCAACTTCTTTTTCACACATCACCAAACATGAAACAACTGCAAGCTCAATTTTTATTTATAGTATGATGGACGCATATACTAATTGAAACTCTATTAGTTTAGCTTTATAAACAAATAATCATTTTTTCTCCAATAAAAATTTAGCAAAACACTATAGAAATTAAGATTGAATGGTTGAGCATTTAAGCTTCGTTCTTCTCCTAATCGACAAAGATTATAGATGGCTTGTTTTTTCCTTGATGAGGGACCCACCTTTGGTGGTAAATTTCGGGTTCATTACCTAGCCAGCAAATATCACGAACCAGGTAAACCTACTTGTGTCGATTGGTTCAACCCAATAGAAGGAAGGATGGTGAGACTTGGTTTTTCATCCAAGTGAAAGGGTAAAGGTAAGGATCGAAAGGCTTTATTATGGGCACTTTACTATGTTTTTTCAAACCATAGTAAAGTGCCCTTAATTTAGCCGTAAGGGCATTGCAGCAACCACATTTGAACACGAAAGGCTTGACGAAGGAACCATTTTCAGAATAGATCAAACCACCACCTCCAGCAGGCCCGAGATTATCTCACAAATCCCTGTCTATGTTTAATTTCAACCACCCAATAATCGGCTTAGTCCACTTAATAGAGGGATGCAACTCCCTATTACGACTGTCTGTCGTGAGAATCAATAGATCGGTAAAACGAGAAGCATAATACAAGTTTGATTGGGTCAAAACGACAAACAACAAACCTGTAAAGTTATGAGAAAAATCCTTCACCAATCATCACCGTTGTCGTAGCGCTGATAGGAAGAAAACCACGAAAAGTCTGGATTGAACTGGAGGTGGCGAGCTTCGTGCATTTATTTGAAATTGGGCTCGTCTCATGGGCTAAATGGCCCATGGGCTCGATCTATTCGGCTCAGGCCCTTTCCTCACAAACTAGGAAATACGTATTCTTTTTGTCAATTGCCATAGGCCCACAGTGAATCGATTCTTCACAAACTGTGGGAATTGACAAATTGCCATAGTGCCAGAGTGACGATTCTAATATAGAGATTCGGCCCAACTTTGGGCCATTTTGCCTGTTTGATCCACAAACTCATTATTGGGTTATCTTTCATATATTTCTTGGAGGATAAAAAGAGCTTAGCTTTATCCATAATAGTATTGAAAATAGCATTAACTTAAGTTTAGAGGAGACTACGGGCATTTGGTTCAGCGGTTAAGCCTTTGAGATAGTATTCCGAGGTCATCGTTTCGAACCCCATGAGCGGCGATTTGCCCATTCTTCTCTAGAATTGGTTATTAACCAGTTCTCAACCCTAGTGAATGCTCTAAGCGAGCCCAAGTAGTACTTGTGGCGACCCTAATCCTAAGCGAGCCCAAGTAGTACCTGTGGCGACCCTAATCCTTACCCTATCAAAAAAAAACTTTAGTTTAGAGGATACTTGTAGACGAGAACAAACAGTTTAGAGTGATTTATGATTTTATCATCAACAACATTACATTTCATAGCAAAATTATTAACAACAATAAAATTGAACTCTTAAGTGAGACCAAGATATACGAAAGAAGTATTTCGAAATGCCCATGGAAAGGTCCCCATTCCTTTAATTCCATTTACGATCATCAGGTTGTCCCCTTCAATTTCAGTTTTTTACCGTTGTAATTTTTTAGCTTTTCCTATTTCATTGGGTAACATCAATGCTTCTGATTGTATGACATAATTTTGGGTGTATACTCTTGCTTCCATATTGGATTACTTGGCTTCTTGATCATGGATTATAAACCCCGTTGATGCTATGTTTGTCGTATATTTTAATCCATCAAAGTTGATTTTGTACAAACTTGTTTGTGGCCGTTTCCATACTCCCTTTTTTGAAGGTTCTTTTGTCTTGGATTGTTCCCGCTTTGTCCATCTTTGTCACCGTGTGCACATTGTTTAGCTTTTTCCCAGCATACTAATTGATGTTTGATATATTGTTCCAGGTTCGGAATAAAATTATTCAGTACCTGTTGAAATACTAATATATTTTTCTGATGTCATATGCCCCACCATATCACTGCTAGCTATGTGAATATTTTGGTTTATGAGATGTGTTTTAATTATGTGATCATATCCGCAAATGTTTTATTTCTGACGTCATACATTCTTAATACTTACTCCGTTCTTGGGTTTATTTTCCTTACTATACTTTGGATGTGTTGAGAGTACTCGCGTGGAAAATTTAGAACTAAAATTGCTTAGTATATAATCCCGTGAGTTACTCCACCCGTTGTCATATGGTTTTTGGTTGGAACCTCACTAGGTTTGTATGTTAGGCCCGTTACTCGCATTACCTCAGTTTATCGACCCACCAGACTTTAACATGATATCAGAGCAGGTTTCGGTGTGGGTTCATTTCCTAGAGTCATCGGGCTTGTCGACTTCGTGAGCCATTCAAGCAGTCTACCCAATAAAGGTGCGACGGTTCACAAGCCTTAAAAAATTATCCGGACTTGCTGACCTCATTGAAAATTTGGGACTAAAATTATATATAGTATATATTTTCTTGAGCTACTTCACTTATTTTCAACAACTAACTATTAAGGAGATGTAGAATTGTTAGTACATTTTCTGTTGGGGAAATGAAAGATTAAAATAAAATAAAAAAAATGAATAAATCTGAATCATATCATCACCAGATTTCATCAAATGAAGTGATAGATCTAATTCCCAATAATACACCTGCTGGTCAAGTTCAACAGGGAGTATTTAATTAATTTGGAAACCAATCAACTCTTGCGGTTTAGGGAATTAAGTAGTCCGGACTCCTGCTTGAGTTGACCACTAGCATATACGGAGGACTCGAAGTAGTAGTAATCTGGCTTCTGCTCCTTCTCCTGCCATGCTAATTATTTTTTAATACTATACAGCTCAGCATTTTTATCTCATTTCTTAAGGCTCAAAACACGACTATTTGAGTGCAAAAACTAAACCGTATTTTGCTTAGTGATAAAGTTATATCTATGGAGCTTCTACTCTGAAATTTGGCAACACAAGTCACAAGACAGGAACTTTTTCTTATTCTTCCTCTTTATTCTAAACGTGCAGAAGACGTAACGGTGCGTCCGTGCGTGTTGCAAGTGATGGCATAATAAAGATGCATACATTAGAGTTAGTCATTTTGGTTATTTTTGTTTTTTTGGATGGACCAAAAGTAGTGATTTCTTGCTATAGTTATAGGCAGGATGTAGAGAATAATGATCTTAGTTGCATAGTTCTGGTCCTATGGAGATTCGAATTTGAATCCTCTTGATGACATATGTGAAGAGAGTAACATTTGTAGGGATCCCTGAAGTGAGACCATTAGTACTCGATACGATTGTAGAGCAACACTTGATCAAATCAGTTCGACTTTGATTAAATTTTTCTCACGGCATGTGTGCAAACTCACAATAAAGTGCCCACTTTTGAATTTTCATGACGAGATATGTGATGAAACTAATATTAGAAGAGTCTTTCCCCAAATGGGGCCCAAAGTTTACCGTTCGAATACAAAGCAACTCCAGATCAAATTAAGTGAGGCATAAGATAAAGACCAAAAAAAATAGATTTCATCATTAAAAAACTAAAAAAGTTGTAGTTTGTTGGATTAAAACCCATCCAAAAGGGGTTCGAAAGTCTTGATTTTAGAAATCACTAAAAAAAGAAAAATCTGATTGAAAGTCCAAAATACAAAACGTTACTTGTTTTTTTTTTGGTAGAAGGAGAGCTGGTACTCTCCGTCCCCTCAAGGGGGAATTTTATTAATATGAAAAGTGAGCCAAGTAGTAATCAAACGGGGGATACCCCGACCCCTAACATCAAGAGACAATAACGAAATAACACCCTCCGGCAGGTCAAGCAATACATGAATACCTAAACTGAAATGGAAAGCAAACGAAGCCAAATAATCAACCACACTATTGGCTTCTCTAAAAACGTGACGAAATTAGACAACCCAATCCCTTCTAATCAAGTCATGGCATTGAGATATCAGACTAAATAAGGGGTGATATCGCTCCATAGATCTACCTAGAAATTGAACAACCATTTGGGAATCAATTTCTAGGAAGATCCTCCTGAAACCCTTGTCTCAGGCTAACTTTAGGCCGGTCATGACCCCCCAAAGTTCAGCTATAGGCACCGTACAGCTCCCAATATCGTGGACAACTCCAGCAACCCAACGCCCATCACTATCACGAATGACGGCAGCCGCTGCTACAAGGCCATCCTTGGACACCGCACCATTAGTATTAAGTTTATACCGTCCCTCATGTAACACCCCCTTCCTACCCTGGAGGTATTACCGCCGCCAGTAACCCCGATTAGGACTAAACCAAAGTTACCCAAGGATTTAACCTGACAGAACATACTAGAACATCCAAAAGCTGGACTTATTTAAAACAGAAATATGAAAATGAAGACCCCAAAATATTGTAAAAGAACTTAATCTATATTACTTGATAACTCAAACTTTACAAAGTTTAAGAAAACATTACAGCGGAATAAATATAAATGGTCTTAAAACAACATTAGCTTTTATGGCAAGATGATAAACAGTCTTCTATCTGAGCAAAGTCTTTAGTATGTAAACTCTTAGCTTCTTCTTTTCCAATTCATAGTTTTATAGTGGCCCAAACATAAACATTGCTCAACCACAACTTCTGGAAACTTTTCTTCAACTTCTTGATCCACTTCTCAAATCAACTTCCAAGGAAATACTTGATGTGTCGTATACAACGGTGGACATCAGCCGACCATGCAATTGAATAAGGTGGTCAGGTTAGTCTAATGAAAGACTAAGCAAGTGGAGAAATTGACTGGTTCTTATGGTAGTGACTAAACATATTGGCATCGTAATCCGAATGATAACCGGTCGATGATCCAACAGTTAGCAGTCCCATAGAAGATAAGAATGAGGTATGCATAATCAAGAGGTAGGACACCACAGTTTGTGGTTCCTTTACGAAACATGAACAATTGTTGGGAACTCATATTAATCACATAACATTTTGAAAAGTCTCCATCGACTAATCAGATTGACTTAATCAAAGTTTGATTAAGAATCATTCGTAACCGGGAGCAAGAATGGTTATCGAATAGACTAACCATCCGGGTATATTAATGTGCCTAACACACTATTCTTATATTACTTTCAAAACTTTTCACAAACAAGTTGACATCTTTTAATCGGCTCGAACTACTGCCGATGGAACACAATACTATCGAGGTCAGAGGGCATGTTTCATCCTTGAACAACGAATAGTACGGATCCCAATGATGGAGATATTAGAGGGCCTGTTTCATCCATAATCCTCTACCAACACATATTAATAAATGCACTTAGCTAGAGTGCATAGTCGCCCCTCAAGCGTAGAGCGGGCCATGGTCATGACCTTAGTGTTAGGGGATCAATATTGATACTGCCTAACATGAGTTTTAAAGAGATGCTTCCGAGACTAAGCTCACATCCCTGGACTAGATTAATCTATATCAATGTATCGGCATGAGACAACTACAAGGTCACACATAACGGACCTAAATCCAGTTCTATCGCGAAACTGAATAAATAACATGGTCATTATTTCTAACAAATATAATGACCTATCATATTTTATTAAGCACACAAGTGGTTTCCAACACAAATATTAAATGGGATTCAATTCCTCATTTAATAACAATAATGCAAGAGAGAACCGTCCACTTGCCTTATACGAGATATCTCCACCTAAAGCGATTAGTTTTATCTCGAACTACGTGCATCCAAGACTCGAGCTCGGGTTGTACCGGAAAAGAATAGAGAAATAAATTATAATCAATTTATTTCCGTTTCAAGATTTACTACTACAAATTATTATGTCCTTATAATAATTTGTCAAACACTTGCTTGACTTAATCCGGCTTTATAACTTAACCAATAACAAGATCGATAAATCACGTTTTACGAGATTTAATACGAAAATCCAACCTTGAATGATCTTATCCTAAAATCATTCTATAATATAAGTCAAGCTTGAAAGACGGAAATTACCCAGCGATACGCTTTCGGGATTTGCTAGCACGCAAATCGAGGTGGCACGCAAAATGATGCGCTGCGCAAAACGAGGCGACATGTGAATCAAAACGATCCATAAGAACCCATGGCACGCATACCGAGGCAAACCCGGGTCCACATACCTTTCCCATTTTTTTCATCTTTTCTTTTCACTTAAATTCATATAAAGGCCCAGAAAAACAGTGAGCGACGAACCAACTTCGTCGATGTCTAGCGACTTCGTTTGATATCCGGTTGGGGTGATTCAAGCGACAGTTGGAAGTCCTTATCACCCTCTTTCTACTGTTTGCAATGGAACTTTAATTCTTTTATGGACGACGGATAACAAAGACGACAAAAACAGCTCGCCGAAGCTGAATTTCTGGGTAAAATAAACCAGTAACAAAGTTGGTCGGAAACATCTGTTCAACGGCTTCCATAGGAGACACCAGGGGCGGAGTGTCGCGGATATTTGCAACAGTAGAAATCTCACCTTTCCACCTTCCAACTGTTGTCAACGGTTCCGATATTGGTTTCCGGAAGACGGAGAAAAAAGGCGACGAAAATCATTCATCGATGCTAAATTTTCTGGGTAAAAGAATTCAGCTGCAAAGCTCTCCGTGAAGGCCTGTTCGTCGGCTTCCACCGGAGACTCCAGGGACGGGGTGGAGACGGGACTTGCAACAGTATAAATACCTCGTTTCCACCTTCCAACTGTTGGCAAAATTGCCCGGAATAGTTGCCTGAATACGGAGATAGAAGCCCAATATAACGGCTCGTCACCAACCGCTGAAAATCCGGAAAACCAGTACCACGAACGGATTTGGTGGATTTCGACTCAATTCTTGAATCCTTTCGTCCAAATTGATTGAGGTATATTATAGATCACTTCATCCTCGACATATAGCAATTTGAATCACCAATTTTGGTTGAGAAACGACTTCACAATCGAATTATGAAGTTTAGGTCAAAACAAGGTTGAAAACAGGGGAAAAAGTCGGGATTGGATTCCGAACTAGTAGCAGCCTCCTCCCCCTATAAATCGAGTACTCATGCCAACTAACAACTTGTTTGACTTCTCCTCTCTTTGCCTGGCCACGAATCGCCCCAGAGAAGGACCATTTGGCTTGTCCTTTTCATGCCAACACACAAGAAATTTATGAAAGGTGGCGTGTGGGGGAGATCGACGAATCAGCGAGACTACGAATAGCCTAGCTGAAGTGGCAGACGCGATGACCGAATCGTGACGAGAAGGTGACGTTGGCGGCGGCGCCATCCGGCTTTAAACAAATCAGACCAAGATAAGGGCGGGAATGAATAATCCAAAATAAATCCACTCCATAACTTTGTTGAAGAAACACATTAGTAGAGTGGTTTTAGGTGTCTTATTTCCATGTGTAAGAGGTCATGGGTTCAAGTCCACACACACCCTTAGTTACCATCTTCGTACACTTTTATAAAATTTAAATTTTCCGCTAAATCTAATTTAACTTGTCAAAAATTCATTCATAAGAATAAATTTTATTTTTACAAGTTTTATGCATTTATAGCGGATTTAAATAAGTGTAATCCTTTACTTATATTAACTCGAAATAATTAGGATAATATCTCGTGTTATTAAAAAGAGCGGATATTACACCTCAGGAGGACGTCTCCAAGAAATAAAAGCTTCACTCCTAGACTTGCTGCTTCCCATCTCCTTACTCAAAGAAGTTGACTATCAGTACTCGAACACCTGGCGATGGATAAAATCAGCCTTGCTTCCAATGAAATCATCCTGTCCAAAAACACAAGCGTTCCGCCATTTCCACAACCACCAAATGGTAGTTGAAAAAAAGGAAGCCCAAGCAATGTTACTTCCCGTAGGACTGTGAAAAGAAATGTTCACACGAATCCAATAAGCAAAGTTCGAAAGGAAAAAAAATCTGCCCTGGAAAGAGGAGGGTGAAGATCATCCCAAATGCGTTTAGTAATGCTACAATCACGCAAGAGATGAAGCAATGACTCCTCCTCAGTAGTGCACTTAGGGCAAGACGCATCCGTGGCAAAGTGGCATCGAACCCTTTCTTGATTAGTAAGTGGAACCCCTTCAAAGCAAGCCAAAGAAAAAGTTTAACACGTTTCGATGCTTTAATCTTCCAAATAGCCTGAAAAATGACACGATCATTACAAAATTCAGCATGTTCCTGCTGCAAAAAATCATAAGCTAAAGTGAAAAATATAATTGCCACAAGCAGAGGGCCTCCAGCTCAGGACATCAGTTGCAGTATCATCCGAAATCAACGCAACCGAGGCAATCCGAAAAATGACGGTCGAAGGCAGCACGTCCGAGAATAAACTCCACTTCCAACCAGTAACAAGATCCCAGTAATAGCTAACTGGCAAGTTTTTGTTGTCTGGAGAAATAGGTGACAGCGCCAAGTCACATAGCCGATCATCTCCTAACCAGATATCAGTCCAAAAGCTGACCACTCTACCATTTCCGACACACCATCTTGATCCCTTAAGAACAACTTCACGAACCCCTTGCTGAATGCCACGCCAAACAGGAGAAGGATTGGCACGCTCAACAAGTGAAGGGCGTAAATATTTGGAGCGAATCACAACAACCCAGAGGCATTCTATCAAGAAGTGCCACCCTAATTTTCCAACCAAGGCTAGGTTAATGTCTCTCATATTCCAAAAACCCAAACCACCAACAGACTTGGGCTTGGAAATATCGGCCCAACTAACCATATGAGTCCGTCGTTTTTCCACTGAGTCGCCCCAGATGAAGCCACAAGTAATGGAATAAATTTTCTTGCAAACCTCAACTAGTATCATAACTGCAGCCATAGAATAGACAGGCATCGAAGATATAATGGATTTTGCAAGCGTAATTCTACCCGCCATACTAAGATAACGCCCTTTCCAACCTGTAAGTCGACTATTAATCTGATCAAGAAGGGGTTGGAATGTTTCCTTAGTCACTTGTTGGTGAAGGAGAGGCATGCCCAGATACTTGCCTAGATCCATTATGACTTGAAAACCACTCGTTCGTTGTAGATCCGACATCAAAGTCGTGCAGTTATGAGTCCGTCGTTTTTCCACTGAGTCGCCCCAGATGAAGCCACAAGTAATGGAATACATTTTCTTGCAAACCTCAACCGGTATCATAACTGCAGCCATAGAATAGACAGGCATCGAAGATATAATGGATTTTGCAAGCGTAATTCTACCCGCCATACTAAGATAACGCCCTTTCCAACCTGTAAGTCGACTATTAATCCGATCAAGAACGGGTTGGAATGTTTCCTTAGTCACTTGTTGGCGAAGGAGAGGCATGCCCAGATACTTGCCTAGATCCATTATGACTTGAAAACCACTCGTTCGTTGTAGATCCGACACCAAAGTTGTGCTTACATAAGGAGATACGAAATTTTTTGACTTGGCCAAACTAACTTTCATCCCCGAAGCATTGAAAAAATCAGTAAGACAGCTTTTGATAACACCAATTTGGTCAACAGAAGCCTCAACAAACAACATTATATCATCAGCAAACAAAATATGCGAAAACTCAGTTCCGCCCCTAGAGATACGAATTGGAACCCAATTCTTAGAAGCAATTGCATTATTTATCATTTGGCTCAATCTTTCAACACAAATGATGAAAAGATATGGAGAAATCGGATCACCTTGCCTTACTCCTCTCGAAGGGCTAAAATTTTCCGAGGCCTCACCATTCCACAAAAGATGAAAGGTGGTTGAGTGAAGACACTCACGAACCCACCCAATCCATTTATCAAAAAAGCCAGCATCAGTCAAAGTATCTAAGATAAATTCCCAACAGAGTCTATCATAGACTTTCTCAAAGTCAAGTTTGAGGACCATCCACCCTTTACGCCCCTGTTTTCGTTTCATGGAGTGAACCACCTCCCCAAAACAATATTGTCCTGAATAAAACGACCCGGAATGAAGCTTCCTTGCATAGGCTCTATCAATTTCCCAATCACCAACTGCATTCTTGAAACCATGACCTTTGTAATTATCTTATATAACATATTGCAAAGGCTGATGGGACGAAATTGTCCAATGGTCTCAGGGTGAGGAACCTTAGCAATAAGTGCGATTAAAGTCTCATTTAATCTCGTGGGCAATTTAGAAGTTTCAAAGAACTCTTGGGTAGATCGGATAACCGCCGGCCCTACAATACTCCAACCCTTATGATAAAAGATGGGTTGAAAACCATCAACTCCCGGGGACTTAAGGGGGTCCCATGCTACGGACCGCCTTCCAAATCTCGTCATCTCGGAAAGGTACATAAAGCAAAGCCCAATCAGTGTGGCTACCCGAAGGGAAGGCACCATTTAAAATTGTTGAACGAACTACCTTATACACTAGAAGTGTATAGAGATTGCGAAAGAAAGCAACAACGTGGCGCTCCAAAGCACAACTATCCTCAATCCAAACTCCATCAGCATCTTGAAGCGCTTTAACTTTACTTTTCCTCCGTCTATTAATGGTCGTAGTATGGAAGAACGTTGTGTTACGATCTCCCTCCCTAAGCCATTGAATACGAGATTTTTGTAGCCAAAGAAGTTCTTCCCGTTCAAGCACCACTGCCAAGTCTCGTTGAAGATCCGCCTCACGTCTGAACAAAGCTTTAGAGGGGGAAGAAGTAAGCTGAGACTGCACGTCACCAATAAGCTGAAGGAGATGATCTTTTTGACGAAAAATATGCCCAAAAACAACCTTGTTCCAATGCAACAATTTAGCCTTCGAATCAGAAAGGGGATCAACAGCGGAGAGCTCATCCCGCCAAGAATTTTGGAGAAAAATCAGAAATTCCAGATGAGTAAGCCATGCAGCTTCAAACCGGAAGGGACGACGTTTCCGATTAAAGTTACTTCTCGGATTAAGAGCCAACAACAACGGGACGTGATCCGAAGCATGTCTAGGAAGGTGACGCACATCCGCCTCAAGCCAACAAAGACACCCAACAATGTTCGTAAACATCTTGTCCAGCCTTTTAGCCACAAACGTTTGATCAGAATCACCTCTATACCACGTAAACGATTGACCCGAGAAGCCTAAATCAATTAGACCATTGTCATTAACCAATTGTTAAAAAACTCCCAAATCAACATGAAGATGTCCAGATCCACTAGTTCTCTCAGAGGGGTCCAAAATACAGTTAAAATCTCCCATATAAGCAAAGGATCAATAATCGGCTCAATCTTAGTATTGAGCTCTGCCCAAAACAAACGACGTTGACGGGGCGGAGCATACACCGCAATAAGATGGTACCGAATTCCATTACAGAAAATATCAGTGTGGATAAAATGATCCGCCATCCGATGAATATGGATATCAATCTTATCTTTATTCCAGAGAAGCCAAATACCACCCGCCCTGCGGACCGCTTCCACACGAACATAATCAGGAAAACCTAACCAAGCACAAATCTCTTGCGAGCGGTCACCAGAAATCTTGGGCTCCACTAAAACAAGAACATCAACAACATTTTGACGGACCATGTATCTTATGGTCTTGCGAAAACTAGGCTTACCAGCTCCAAAAGATGCAATTCATTGACAACCGGGAGAAGAAATGGGCACTACAAACCCGGTTTGAGAATGTTATGAGTTATCACTCAGAGATATCTACATATTTCCCTCTGCTCCTGTAATTGAATCATTATGAATCTGCACTGGTAAGTTAACGACCTGCTCTTGAGCATTATCAATATTCCGTCTTTGAATTGAAACAATCTGTTGTCCTTGGGCTGAAATCAAAGTCTTGCTTTGTGCATCAACAGGCAGTGACTGAAATTCAAACATGGGTTCAGTTTCAACTCTTGCACGCTTACCTGATAAGGCCAGTGCCAGTCCAAAATTAAGCCCAATATTCATCTGTTGGCGGCCCAGATCTGAGTCCTTGCGACCACCCTTCTTAGATCCACGACCAGAACGCGCCTTAGAAGAGGAAGCTTTCCCCGGATTGATAGTGGTTGGGCCTACTGAATTAATAGCTGTATTTTTGCCTTTTCTAGAATTATTTTTCTTCTGCTTATCTTTCCCTTCAGGATTAGCAGTGGCAATGTGTTTCCCCTTATCAAGTGATTCTTTCCTAACTGATTGCCTTCCGATTTATTCGGTGCCGTATCTTTTGTCACTGTAGATTTCGAACGAGTCGTATTCCG
Organism: Fallopia convolvulus; assembly: GCA_964016875.1. NCBI lineage: Eukaryota > Viridiplantae > Streptophyta > Magnoliopsida > Caryophyllales > Polygonaceae > Fallopia > Fallopia convolvulus. The sequence continues at coordinate 55,029,096 of OZ024722.1, forward strand.
ACGACGAGTGACAACTGTCCATGCCCCATATCTGGGTGCACCATCCGCAGGTCCGACTGATTTGGTTGGTTCAATCACAAGGGTCGGTGGCTGCTGATTGTTGCCGGCTTCTTGAGCCTTGGCTAGTAGATCCGTCGGACAGCGATTAGAGAGATGTCCATAACAGCCACAAGTGACGCAAATCAGTTGCAACCCTTCATACTCAACGTGAAACCTACTTCCATTTACTGTAACTGACCCCTTCAAAGGCTTAGATAAATCCACTTCCACACAAATGTGGGCAAAGCGACATCTACTTGAAAACATAGTCTTCAAAGGCTTAGACAATTCCAGCGCCAAGTCTAAGCAGGACATTCTCTTCGTACAGAATCATGGGTAATCCAGAAATCTGCACCCATGCAGGAGTAGTCGTAATGACATCTGTAAAAGGGTTAAAATCAGGAGTCCATTGACGAATGATAAGGTAGTGCCCAAAAATCATCCATGGACCACCTAATAGGGCCTTTGTGTAATCTCCTTCCGTGTTGAATTTAACGACATAGTAATATAGTATCCATTTGGGAGGTCTGCAACTAACATCTTTCCAGCCGGATTCCAAAGCTCCCGAAGTTTGTGATCCATAATAGCATGATGTATCATTGTTCCAAGGGATTTGACCACCAAGGAGTTCTGCCAAACTTCAGCCAAAACATGAAGGACATCGGGTTCAATATTGAACACTGGGTCACAATCCTCACCCTCCGGAAAAGTCATGAACATCTTTCCTTCAAGGAACTCGTCAGCCAAAACACGCCGTTCTTCACCATTGTCCCCCGCAACAAGATCACGCCATAACCGTGGCACCTCTTTCTGAACTTCTTTAGGCTCATGCACTTTCTCCGCATCCGTTTTTCCACCATCCACTTGCATTCCATCAGCTGGTGCAGGAATTTCCGACACCGGCCCCGTCGTCGGGGTGCTCACGTTCATGCATACACGGTCAATAGTAAACCCTAGAAAAGAGAGCGTTTTTTTAGTGTAAAAAAAAGAGATTTTCCTTTTGGTGCCCTTGAGGTTTGGACTTTTCCTCTTGGTGTCCAGGAAAAAAACTTATTCCTTTTGGTGCCCTTCTAGTTTTAAAAAAGTCCCAACCGTAACCTAAAGTAAACATACACCCAAATTCCATCCAATTTTTAGCAATTTCCGTTAAAAATTTATATAAAAAAATATAAAAAATCCATCCACTCTAATTTTTATATTTCTAGTATGAGCACCCTCTCCTTTCGACAGGCACGGCCGTTTCACAATGTCGTCGACGCCTCCGTGGCTGGCTCCATCTGCGACCCTTCACTAGTCTACGTCGCCATCACCCTCGACGTCGAGTGCCTCCGGGGATCCATCGTTGCCGTCTCCAGCACTCTTTCTACCCTGAGAACATCTTCTTCCATTTCGTCGTCTCCGAGGCGAATCTCGAAATCCTAGTTCGATCCACCTTCCCAGATCTCAAATTCAAGGTCTATTACTTCGATTCGGAGATCGTCCGATCCCTAATTTTTGTCTCCATTCGCCAGGCGCTCGAACAACCGCTCAATTACGCCCACAATTACCTTTCCTCGAGCCTTGTGTCCAGGGAGTGATCTACCTCGATTTCGACCCGGTGGTCGTCGACGACATCGCCAAGCTATGGCGGACGAACCTAAGTTTGAGGACCATCGGCGCGCCGGAGTACTTCCACGCCAACTTCACCAAGTACTTCACCGCGGGGTTCTGGTCGGACGAGCGATTCTTCGGAACGTTCGCCGGGAGGGTGTCGTGCTACTTCAACACATGAGTGATGGTGATGGATCTTGAGTGGTGGAGGAGGGTCGGGTACACGAGGCGGATCGAGATGTTGATGGAGATACAGAGGAGCGGCCGGAGGATCTATGAGATGGGCTCCCTGCCTCCATTTTTGCTGGTGTTCGCTGGCCACGTTGCTCCGATTGAACACTAGTGGAACCAGCACGGCCTCGGAGATGAATGTGAGGGGAAGTTGTAGAGACCTCGTCTTTTCTCGGTTAATTTAATATTTTTTATATAAATTTTTAACGACAATTTGTTAATATTGGATGGAATTGGGTTGTATGTTTACTTTAGATTACAGTTGGGACTTTTGTAAAACTAGAAAGGGCCAAAAAGAAATAAGTTTTTTTCCTGGGTACCAAGAGAAAAATGCCAAAACTCAAGTGCACCAAAATAAAATCCCAAAAAAAAACGTTACTTGTATTTATGGATTTGAAGCACACAATTGAAGCTTTAAAATTTAAAAAAAAAAAAAATCCGATACACCTAACTAAATTCGTCCTTCCCTTCCCATCTCTTGAAGAGCAAACACCACCTTACTTTCACGCCACCTAAATTTATTCCTCCTCCTCCATCAACACTTCTCTTTATTACTACCATAATTTAAGATGGTCAGCCCTCTGCATATGCTACTAGCTATCACTGTCATTACTTTCATGAGAGAGAGAAAATGCCTTTAGAATGAAAAAAACAAACCATAAAATTCATTTCATGTACTGTCTTTTTTTTTTTCTCCATTTAGGCAAAAAAAAATAAAAATTGATATGTTGTCAATTTGAGGATTACGATTCTACCAAAAAAATTTGAGGATTACGAGACTAATTGATGCTGAAAAGAACAGGCAGCTGTAACGAACATTCAAACCTGAGCATCAACTCATTCTCCTACCAAATCCCCATCGTTAGGTTCAGAATACTTCTTTATTGTTTTTAACATTTTTTTTGGAATTGCAACGCTAGATTAAATCTCCAAAACCTCAAACCCCACCCCACCCATTTCTTCCATATATGAATCCTTCTAGACCCACTTTGTCAAGTTCACTAAAACCCCCCTTTTCACCTCTCATTTTTCATCAAGTTGTGCTTCAGAAAAAACAGAGTATTGGGTATTGTAGCCATGGATAACAACAGCACTCCTTTGCTGAGCTTGAATGGGGAGGAGCAAAATAAGCTCACCCGTTTGCAAGAGTTCAAGAAAGAGTCGAAATTGCTTTGGAAGATTGCTGGGCCAGCAATTTTCACTGCAATTTGTCAGTACTCATTGGGCGCTCTTACTCAAACCTTTGCTGGGCTCGTTGGTGAGATTGAGCTAGCTGCTGTTTCCGTTGAAAACTCTGTCATTGCTGGCCTTGCTTTTGGTATCATGGTAAGACCCACTTCTCTCAAATTTTCTAGTCATTGATTATTATTTTCAGTATTTCTTGAAATCTATTTAACATTTCTTTTCCATTTGTATGCTGTATAATGTCAATGTGTAGTTGGGAATGGGAAGTGCTCTGGAAACATTGTGTGGGCAGGCATTTGGTGCAGGCAAGATTAGAATGCTTGGTGTATATATGCAGAGATCATGGATCATTCTGCTGACAACAGCATTATGTATCACTCCAATCTACATTTGGTCACCTCCTATTCTTGAGCTCTTTGGGGAGACCACTGAAATCTCTGAGGCTGCTGGTATTTTGTTTGACCCTTCTTCGAAATCATATGAAAACTTTGAGTTTTCAGGTATATGCTCACAGTTATGATTTCTCCATGGCAGGGAAATTTGCTTTGTGGATGCTGCCTCAGTTATTTGCTTATGCAATGAACTTCCCAATCCAAAAGTTCTTGCAAGCACAGAGGAAAGTGATGGTGATGGCTTGGGTGTCGGCGGTTGTGCTCGTGTTTCATGCAGTGTTCAGCTGGCTCTTCATTCTGAAGCTCGGTTGGGGACTCGTTGGAGCGGCCGTCATGCTCAACACATCTTGGTGGCTGATTGTGATTGGCCAGCTTCTCTATGTCTTCATCACCAAGTCAGATGGTGCATGGAGTGGCTTTTCATGGCTTGCATTTGCTGATTTGTGGGGATTTGTCAAGCTTTCCTTGGCTTCTGCTGTTATGTTATGGTATTTACATGTGACTTTTTGAAATGTGATAATTTGATACTTTTTTATGATATATTATGATATGACATGGTTTTTTTTTTCAGTTTGGAGTTTTGGTACCTTATGATTCTAATTGTGATCACGGGTCGTCTCGCAAATCCTTTGATTCCTGTTGATGCCATTTCCATATGGTAAGATTCTCCAAGATTCAATGCTATTAGATTGATGATAACAGACAGTTTCAGACTGAGGTTATATGTGTCTAACAAATTTGTTATATTCCAACAATATTTCTTTTGCAGTATGAACATAAATGGATGGGATGCAATGATTGCAATTGGTTTCAATGCTGCCATCAGGTGACCAACCTTACTTTTCAAGGGCTTTGATATTGAAAAGACATAAAAAAAGAAAGAAAGAATCTTGAATACAACTATGTGACCAAAAGATGTGAATAAACTTCTTAAAGATCTTGTCTTGTGTTTCTTACAGTGTGAGAGTATCAAACGAATTGGGCGCCGGCAATTTTAGACAGTCAAAAATAGCCGTGATGGTTGTTTCTGGAACTTCATTTTGTATTGGTTTAGTTGCCTTTGCTGTGGTGCTTATAACTAGAGATTGGTTCCCATATCTCTTCACAACTAGTGATGCTGTTGCTGAACTCACAACGAAACTCGCCTTATTGCTTGCATGCACAGTCCTTCTCAACAGTGTTCAACCAGTCCTATCTGGTACCTAATTAATATTCTTATAAATAATCTCCTTATTTTAAGATCTTATTAATAATAACTAACCCTTGATTCATTTTGTTATAGGTGTTGCTGTGGGAGCTGGATGGCAACACATTGTTGCGTATATTAACATAGGTTGCTATTACATTGTCGGGTTGCCAGCTGGAATAGTCCTAGGATTCACATTTGGTCTCGGTGCTGAGGTAAGTGGCCTGATCATCATCTAGTTACATATCTAAGAAACAATTTACTTTCTAAGCATCTAAATCACCTTCAAATTGCAGGGTATTTGGGGCGGGATGATAGGAGGAATTCTTATGCAAACCATTATCTTGATCGTGATCATTTCTCTCACAAATTGGCAAAAAGAAGTGAGTTTTTTAATCTCTTTACAGCCATTTCAGTAACAGGTAAACATGTAAAGATACAAGATTGCTTATACTTTGTGCTTTTATGTCATGATTTGTAGGTAAATGAAGCAGAAAGTCGTGTTCGGAAGTGGGGGGGATCATTGACAGACCACTGATTGCAAATGGAAGTGACAGGGGGAGTAAAAGAGCTTTTAGGCTAACTAGATGATCAAATTTTGAAATGAGCAAGGTTGTGAGGATTGAGTATGGTTCTAAATTCTTGTATGTTGCTCAAAGGGATAATTGGATTTTGGCTAAGAAAGTCTGTAGCAGTTAGGGATCTGCATAAGATTATAGTGTCACAATCAGAAACTTTGGTGTGGTGACACTGAAATTTTAAGTTCTTTGTGTTTTCAGATTTTAGGTTTCTCTGTAATCTAAAGCTTGGAGGTGATTTGATTTAATAAAAAAAATTAGATGTTCAATAAAACTTGATTAACAAGGTTTTGTCTCCTCATGTTTTGGTGGGGTTTTACAGAAACTCTTCATAGGTAGATTCTAAAACTCTTTACAGGCACAGCCGTACAGCCCTAGCAAAAGAAGTTCTGAACGTGACAGTTTTTGAACATGACAAATCTACTCTTCTTGACCTTGTGAGCGTGACAATTTTGACAGACAAAAGATGTAGGCACATGAAAGAAGAACAGCCTCAGCAAAAGATGCAAGATCAAACCCATTAACAAGAGGCGCACTCTTAAGCTTTTCCAGCATTCTTGCTTGAAGAATCATCAGCACAACGTGGCCTATCCTCGTCTTTGCCTCTGAAACCGACTCCATTTTCAGCCATGATGGCGTAATCTGAAGAAATAGTCAACATTATTCACCCAAACTTACCATTAGACATTAAAAAAAAACCTTACTGATTAACAATAACTAACCTCGAGATAGAAGATGCTAAATATGTTGGATTTGGAATGCTTTGTTGGCTGTTGTCTTTGATGGTTCAAAATTTTGGATCCAAAAAACACAACATATAATTCCATACCGAAAATAAGCATGGCGTATGGCCTCAACAAGTAGCTCCACAGTATTTCCATGGTCCACCTTATGTACAACTGCTTCAAAGTAACGAAAATAGGTCTGTAAAACCATGATAAACCCCTGTAAAATTTGAACAAATCCGTTACCGAATGAAAAGATGGAGAAAACCCATTATAGATGAGTATCTTACAAATAAAGGGTACCTCCACAAAGCACAAAATAGAACCAAGCAAAGATCCAGCAATAGCGAAAAAGGTGAAAAACCGGCAGTCTACTATAGCCTGCAAGATACACCCATCAATGATCAATTTAGATAAAATGATACAATTATAGATTACAACAATCCAAGCCTTTGTCAGTTACAACAATCCATGCAGTCTAAATTGAGTTTCTTTGTCCATTAAATGTGAGATAAAATTGCAAGATTTTGTGTCAAAATGTGTATAAAAAATACACTTTTGAACAAGACTAAAGCTCTAAGAGGAAACAAATTAATGAATGGAGGTACTACTTACTCTTTCAATAAACCTTTGAGTTTGTGAAGGATTGAGCTTCCAATTTTCATGTTTAAGAGCAAAAACATCATTCCAGAGGCTAATCAAACCAAAACCTTGTTGTGACACCTCAGCTTCTGTTGCTACCTTTGCAGCAAACAAAGTGCTTCGTTTGCCTGAATTTGCCTTTGAGTCTAGACTCAAAGCTTGAGTTGGTGGTGGAGTGCACTTAGACGAGTTCTTACGAGATGAACACGAGCAAGAATGCTGAGCTGGACGGCCAGCTGGAGGCCTTGACAACAGATTTCTGGTAGCCATTTGCAAAATAGCTACTTTGCTGTGTTTTGTTCAGAATTAACTCTGATTTTTATCGCTCAAAATCTGGCGTATGATGATTTGAAAAGTCCACAAAATGTTATGTATATATGAGGAGGATAGGATACCCTGATGAGTTTTTGACTGAAATTGACTTTTTAGAACTTTCTTATAACTTTTTCTGACTAGTCAGTCACAGAATCGCACAGGTGCTAAAAGGCGTTTACCATTGCTGAAGCAGCCTGGCAATTACCGCCCATATTCGCCGAACCAGAAGCAAAAGCAATGACAAGCACTAGAACCAGAAGCAAAAATTCTAGTTTAATCAATACCAAAAATGGAAATAGAAAAAATACTTTTAAATGATTTGACAGTAACCTAACAACATTTAAGGCAACTTGTAATATACGGCTAATCTCAGTGTATGCTAGAAAGCATCACTACACTAAAAGCTAGTTGGCTTTACATCACAGAATTCATCATGTGGGATTCACTTGCATTCTAAGAACCCACCTACTTACAAAATTAAGGCAAAAACTTTTTGAGCAGATCAGTTCTAGTAGAAAGTATGGCATTACAGAACTCAGTAGTTATCAGCAACAGGCCTAGAAGGGAATAGCCTCACAAGAAATGTGATCAAAGACCATAAACAAACTACACCAAGAATCTGAAATGTAACCAACATTCCCACCAATGCGTTGCTTCTTTCCATCAATTGTGCGCTCTTAGCTTGTCCAGCCATAGCATACAGCAATCGCTCCACAAAGTGAGAAGCTTTGGTCAATTGATACACTCTATACACCTATCAATTCCACAGGTCCTTTAGAACATACACTTTGAAAAAAAAAACACAATGGAAAAACAAGATTCAGGAGGGATATAAAATGTGCAAGTACCTCAAAGATGATAGGAACAAGAGGCCAGCAAGAAGAACCCCGAAACTTCAGAGAAATTTCGAATAGAAATTGTGCAAAACAACCAGCTAGAAAGGGAGCGACTGCAACTAGGCCTTCCATTCCAAGCTCTGGCCATGTTGCGTATACAGCGAATAAAGGAGCAACAATTTTCAGGCCCATGGTGAAAAAGGCTGATGACAAGTATCCCTTTAGACCGGTGATAAGGCTCCATCTCTTTGTACTGTATTGTAGGTACGGCCTCTGAACACGGTCGGTGATAAAAAGGAAGGTTCCAAGACCGACATAGAATGCAGCTTCTGTGGAAAAAGAGGTCACAGCTTCTGTTTGCAGGAAAAACCGTGACTTCTTGTCAGTTGTGCACTAGAATAATATTCATACTTGCATTTGAACTCATAATAATGTTTGAAACTACATATAGAAGGTATAGAGACTGCATATGGCCATATGAATCAGATAAAAAGGAACTGCCACAGATTGACTTGCTTTGTAAAAGATAGATGTTGTAACCCTCCATCCATTATTTACTAAACCTTTGTTATTAACAGTTACAATTGTAGTCCCAAAATTTTATCATTCCAACTTCCAAATGCATTTTTCCACTAGTGAACATGATTTCTCATGAACAAGCACCAACAATTTAAACCAACTAGCAAGCTTATACACTTTCTTCCATTTAAATGGCGTCAATGAGTTGTATTGCACGAAAGAGCACATACATGCAGATATGAAATGATAGAACACTTTTAAGTAGATATGCAATTCCTATTTGCAGGAAAACTGTGATTTTTTGTTAGATGTGCAATAAAATGATATTCATATTTTCATTTGAGCTCTTAAACATGTTTAAAAGACATATACAAGGCACAAAAAATGCTTATAGTATGATGTAAATTCATGAAACAAATAATCAGCCATGGATTGACTTTGTTTTGAGAAAGATGGATGTTTTTAATCACTTTAACCCCTTTCCAATATTTCCTAGAACTGGTAATGGACAGTCGTAAAATCCTAGTCTAACAAACTATCATTGCAACTTCCAAATACGTTTTTCTGCTACTGAAATATGATCTCCCATGAACAAGCACCACATTTACTACCATTTAAAAGGTGTCTGTTGGTAATGCTAAGCCGATGAAAACAATTTAGAAAAACTATATAAATACTGGTAGTAGGCTATATTTATCTAGTGCTGCATGAAAAAACACACACAGGCATATATGAAGAAAATATTATGATGCAATCATCAGGCTGACTACGCAAAAATACCAAATGAAGAACTCATAAACAATTACGAAACAACCAATGGTGAGTACAACAAACAAAACCACTCCTATTATGCCATTATGCCATGTTTCTGCAGGATTCAAAGATAAAGTATATAGAAAACAAAAACATCTCACCTGAAAGAAGCGCGTCCTTGATCACATCATTAACTACCTTTCCGACCAAAAGAGGAGGGAGAATTAAGGAGATTATCAGTACCAAAGGAGCTGAAATCCAAAGGAAAGAACCTGTCCCGGGCTTGAAAGGGGCAGATTCCAATTTCCCCTCTTCCACCATCTGATGAGTGAGCCCATAGAAAGAAACTGAACCCGGTTTACCTCGTAAAGGCTCAAACCCATCAAGTCCTCTTCCCTTTACATTCTTCAAATCCCTCTCGCGAGGCAACTTCTTTCCCAAATCAGAACTTGAAGCATTTACTTTAGCTGCTCTATTAACCCTAAATGAAGGGAACTCTTTCTTTACCCACTTCAGACCCGTTGTAAGAGCTACACAATGCTCACATGAGAAAGCATAATTAAAGCCCTTCTCCGTAACACTGAAAACAAAAAGCTTTCTTCAAATTAGGATTTTATAGGCTTACATTTTCCGGCATAATTTGATTGAAATCTTCTTCCGGAAATTGCACTGGACGGCGAACACTGGCTCGCATTCAATCGAAGCAAGATAGCAAGTAGAGGAAATCAGAAAGACGGAACGAACAGTAGTGACAAAAATGAATGAAATTGAAGATTGATATACAGGGCAGAATAAAGAGAGTGAACTTACGATTCGTTCGAGTAAAGAACGCCGGTTGGAGGATACGATATTGGAATAGCACAAGGAAGAGCAAACGGATTGGGAGGCCATGTGTACGTTTCGAGGGTTTATCGCCTTGCACAAACAATTTTCTTAAACCCCAGACATCCGAGTTTCGCCTTGCACAAACAATTTTCGTTAAATTTACAACAAAGGACTGTTGTAAATTGCTCAGGCAAACAGTCTTATATTGTTCTAGTAACCGGCCCACTTTACAGCTCAATGGGCCGTTAGTTCAAGTTTATGCTTCCTACCAAGAATTACTCTTGGGCTTCACGTGGGCCCGTTTAGAATTTTATTACTTCAGACATAAGTAATATCTATTTGTACTTTCATATTGTAATTGCCAAATCATCAACCTCGCCTATTTATTATAAATTCGGGTATGGGAATGAGATAAGGTATCAGGTTAGATGAGTATGGAGATGGAATGTCATTCCTGATTACTAGTATTTGACTTATATTTTTTAAAATGAAAATTAGGGTTAATTTTTTATCCTAAATTTCACAATTTTACCCCAAATTTGGTCCACCTTTGCATTTCGATAAATTGAATGGGATCAGTGAAGAAGAAGAGAGACAAAAGCAAAGTGCATTTCGTCTAAATTACAAACACTGCTGAACATAGAAACGAGAAAAGTTGATAATGTTTTTTCTTCTGAAAATTCAATCTTCCTTGTGTCGCTGGCGGCCACGAAGACATGAATTTTCGACAAACGTTGAGCAAGCGCGCTAACGCCTCCTAGTGTTGATACGTCAGTCAAACCGGACGATCTCGTCTTTCATCGCCTCCGAACACAGGTCACATATCCATTTCCTGGCATACCGCTCCCAGATCCGCTCGATGTACGCCAGCGTGCACTCCTCCGTTAGGACGCAGCAGTCGCATTTCACCGATTCGATCTCGATATGAGCCTCAGAGCTCGTTGACACAATTTGTAACACCCCCAATTTCCAACCAATGGTATTACCGCTAGTGACCTCGGATTTTACCATCCAAAGTCACCCGAGGCTAAGGTAACACAACATAATTTACAAACAAACAAAAAAAAATGAAAGATTCATTTATTCATATTAGAATTATCTTTGATTACAAAGTGATTGTTTACAAAAGAAAACGATAGCGGAATATAATTTTAATGACATTGGTGACCCATATAAATACATGGTGTAAAATGCCAAAATGTTATAAAGTTCTTCCTTCAATTCGATATCTCCTCTATAGTCTTCACATGAGCTTAGGCACCACCTTTTTGATATGTCGCTCTGAGGTGAATCCTTCCTTCCTTTTGCTTCGTCTAATCTTCATCTTTAGTTCCTGAGCAACACTCCTCTCTTGTCTTATGTTTCCAAAGAGAAAGAGACGGGAAACACCAGGAAAAAGTGCAGAAGAAAATGAAAGGTGAACGGATTAGTCTAAGAAGACTAGCAAGTGGAGCACGAAAAAGTCTTCATGGTTGTAGCTAAACTTTGTGGCACCGAATTCCAAATTATAGTAGGTCGATCATCCAACGGTTAGTAGATCCATCAAGAGAAAGGGATATGAGAATCCAAAGCTGGAGGAATCATCTTAAAAGTGTGATCTCATCAGAGTAAAAAGGAAAACAAACTTTCAAGACATATGGAATATCATAAGAGTGATTCCATTGAAAAGGAAAAGAATTACGAGAATTCTTTAGAAATAGGACACCACGAGAGTGGGGTTCTATCGAAAGAAATAATGTTTGTGATAACTTAATTGTTATCACAACATAATTCGAGAAGTCTTTATCAATTAGTCAAACAACTACTTAATTTAGTTGATGACTATTGACTTTGGTAGCTCAAAGGAGACTATGCCAAAACAATAGAGGAAACAAAATTTCCGAATATTACTTTGTACTATAATTCTCAATAGTACGATTATATTTTTAAAGATTTTTAGTTTGGTAAGCAACCAATGCCGAAAATACAAGAGTCAATGTTCAATGCTCGTGTATACGGACTTTTTGCACTTAGCTAGAGCGCGTAGCCCAACAAATCAAGAGGACAAGGTCATGACCCGGTATTAGGGTATAGGTACATCCTAATACAACATTATAAAGAGATGTTTTCAAGAGACTAAGCTCTCATCCCTGAGTTTATATTTGAAACAGATAGAATCATTCTCATTAGACCTATTGGTTTATCTCTAACGAGTGTGCGCATATAATAATTAATATAGGATAACATCGTTGATTCTATTGCGTAAATAAACTTAGATATGTTTATTTAACAGTAATTTCCATAAGGCATAAATAAACTTAAGTCAATTTATTTAGCAATAATTTATTATTGGCAGAAAGGAATATTAAACGAAAAGGAAATTCACTTTTGAACAGGTGCAAAAGAGAAAAATCCACTTGCCTTGAATTTCTTTCGTATGTTTATGAAGCTCGGGAATTAGAACGACTTAGTGAAATTCGAACGCTTTGACCTAGTCATCCGAAATAAGATAACGAACGAATTTATATTAAAATTCTTGTTTTAATTCTCAAACAATCTTTTTTTCTTATTTTTCTCTTTTAAGAGAAAGGATGTTAATCTAAATTATTTAATTTAATAATTTAGGTAGGAAAAACGAATAATAATAATCCTTTATATTATTTTCAAAGTGATGTTTTAAATAACTTTTATAGAATTAGAAAATACTTAATTTAAAGAAACATGCAAGGATGGATTTAATCAAATGGAAAAATTCTTTTTAAAATCACATGCAATACTTATGTAGGTTATTTTAAGTAAAAAAATTATTCTTATGAGTCTCTTTATCAAGAAGGTAATAACTAATTTTATCTCAAAATTATACTAAGGTCTAAGTTAACATGCAAGGGTGGATTATTTCATAAAATCTCTAAAAATCCACATGCAATAATTTATTTAAATTACTTAAGTACATATTATCCTTTAGGAGTCTACTTTTACTTAAAAGGGTCATATATAATTTATTTAAAATTTATTTTAAGACTAAGTTGACATGCAAGATATTTTCTTCCTTACAAACCTTATTCTATTTAATTCTCTACGACAAGCTATTTCTTTTATAATAAAGGAAGAATTTATCTATGCTAATATTCTTGTCAAAATTTTAAGGCTTACATGCTTTAAAATAAAATTATTTTCATGAGTCTTAAAAATATTAGAAAATCTTTCATGATTTAGTAAAATTATTTCTCTCTAAATCATGCATGCATGTTGATATCCATTAAAAGTATGTACAAGCCTTTTTTTTTGGTAGAAAGTATGTACAAGCCTTTAAATTGTATGAATCTGATTTTTTTAGAAAAAAAATCAGATTAATAATATGGCCCAAATTTTTAAATCCACAACTTTATTTTAACAAGGAAAAATAGTTAAACAAAACAAATATAAAAATTTCCTCACCCTTTTGTTCTGTTTACAAAATATAGTAAAAATAGAACACTGAGGAGAGGCAGGGCAAGGGGTGACGACTGGTGGTTGCGGCGTGGCTGGCGATGTGCTCGAACGAGGACGAGGCAACGAAGATAAGCCAGCGGTGATACTGGTTCGAATGAACAAAAAATAAAAGAGAAAATGTTGGAACGATGTTGGGACCTCTGGTTCTAAACATCGGATCAACGATACAGTTCTCCGAGTTTTGATAATGACAAACGCTATAAGGGAACTAATGTGCCTTGATCAAGTATTTCTAAGGAACACAGGTTTAGCAAAGAACTTCCATGAATGAGCACACAATGAAGAGTTCCCATCAAGGGAACTCTGAAGAGGAAAGTTCCCATGAAATGAGAACTCCCAGGAATGACCAGAGAACACAGGCTTACACAATGAAGAGTTTCTATCAAAGCAACTCAGCAGAGGACAGTTCCCACGATATGGGAACTCACATGTGAGGACAAGGACCGATCAACGCATATCACGGGATCCTGTCTTGGACATGATGAAGGCACAGTCTGAGGAGCAGACTGTCACGATTGATACAACGGTCCGATCATCTCAAGAAGTTGACCTAGTTCAAATCGAAGTCACATGTGAAGAAAGTACAACTTGGGCATCAAGCAAAGGGCATTTCGGACACAAATGAAAGATGCGATTGAAGCCCAAGTTCACTCGAGTATAAAGCCAAATGAATAGTGCTCGGATTGACCACTTCTCCCAGAACTTACAAATACCCACAACAAAGAAAGAGAAAAGAAGAAGAGAAGTCCTCGGCTGCGAGAGTCTGATCTCGACGACGGTGAAGCCGAGTTCCCAGGAGCAAGGGAACCGCGATTCGGTGTAAGGTTTGAGTTACTTATTTAGTGATTGCTGTTCGCTTAGGAACTCAATTGAGAAGATTCATTAGTGTTGCTAGAGTTAGGTAGAACTCGTAGGAACAGAGAAGTTTGAATCTGGCTGTTTGTAACTAAGGAACAAATCAATAATATAAGTAAGTCATTCAAAATCCTCCAAGCGGAGGTAGAGGTTTACCCATACAACTAGTTGGTTGTAATGGGGTTCCTCTATAAGGAACTGTGTTTTTTTTTAGTGTCTTAATTACTTGCGATTATTTCTTCCGCTGCCTTGGGAACAGCTTAACAGCCAGTTTCCAAACTTTTGCTAACTCGTTTACGATTCAACAGAAAAAAAAAACGGAGGGAGTAAATTTGTGAGAATGAGGAGGTACGATCCACCTGGTTTCTCTCACAGATGAAATTGGGACGAGATTAGCTAGGCAAAAATAATCTGGAGGAGGAGGCTAAAAAAAAATGGAAAGAGAGAAAAGTGGGGTGGGGCCTGATTTTTTTTCCAACACTCAATTTAGAATTTTTTTTTGATCTGAACTCAATTTAGAATTTGGGCTCCTGCTTGGCAAAATAAGGCGATTTGTTTGCGCACTCCTATTTTTGGGTTTCGCACTCAGCTATGAACGAGTTTCAAATCAGCCTAAAAAAAAGATAAAAATTATGGGCGGGTTTTAAACCCGTACAACAAAAATAGCATAAAATATGAGCGGATTTTAAACCCGTACAAAAAAAACCGTATATTTATGGACGGGTTTAGAATCCGCACAAAGTGGAGTGCGCATCCGAAAAAACAGAGTGTGTAGAATCTACCCGCAAAATAAGTGTGAGGTAGTGGGAGAGTGCTGATTTCAATCGGGCAATGATTCTTTTTATAGGCAAATGAGACATATCAAAAAGAATAAAATAAAAAGGACTAAAATAATAAAAGGGGCAAGTGGTGTGCACAATTCTCACCACTCTCACACGCAAGCTACATGCATTGGAATATTGGAATGGTATTTAAGGCATTAGAAAGATATCATATTTGATATCAATAATAAATTTTATACGTATATAATCGGGACTCGCGTTCGGGCGGTAAAATTATATGCATGGAATTAAAATATTCCTTTTATAGAAATGCTCCTAAAAATTATGTAGACTAATAAAATCAACCCGGATAATTTTAGTTCGCTACTTTTAATTTTAGACGTTACTTTTCAGAGTATGACCGTAACGAGTACATAATTAATTAAGCGGGTCTTCGAAACTTGTTCGGAAAATTCTAATAATTGTCCGTTCGACCTTATAATTTATGTGAACTAAGAAAATCATTTTACATGATTACTTCTTGTCACTTGTAAATTTTTAGACATTGATTCCTAATTTGCGGTCAACAAGGATAACGACTTTACTAAACGGGTCTTAGAAAATCATTTAGAAAATTTTCAAATTTATCCTAAAAATTCACGGATATTACACAATCTTCTTCATTGAATTCAACGACGAGACATCTATTATGAAGATACCATCACTGGTACGCTTAGAACGATCGCAGACATGATTGATTTCGTTCTTATCTACTTCTTTGAAAAATTCAAAATCGAAATCAGTCTGAATTAGGATATCAAATCGCTCGAAATCGAAGCTTCGTAAAAACAAAATCAAATCAGAGTTGAATCGCTCATCGAACTGATTTCGCGTTCAGGTGATTCGTCAGCAACGTCCTGGTGCTCGATAATTTTTAAAATTGGGGCTAGCGCTAGGGTTTGAAGCGCAATTTTTCTGGCATAAGAGTCGGACTTTGCCGAACAAGGTGGATTTGGGCGAATAATTTAGATTAGGGATGGAGTGGTTCATAATGGCGTATGAGATAAGAGAGGTTATTTTTTACTTGAAATGAAATGATAAGAGTTATTTGATGTAAAAATGTAATGGAGAAGACGATCACAAAAGGGATTTTTTTTTACAAGTGGGGCCAAGGAAACGATGAGGGAAGCTGTTTGGTAAAAGTTGGTAAAAGTTGTAAATTTAACTAAAATTAAGGGATAATTTAGTAAAAGCGTACAATTTAACGGGAAAGTTGACTGAATAGACGGTTGGGTGGTTCTTGGCAACAAAATTACATTTTATGGGTGGGTGGTTCTTCGCAACAAAATCACATTTAATGGTCGTGTCGAAAAAAATAATCGTTTAACAGGTGGTTTCTTACAAGTTACAATGTGACCATTTAGTGGGTGGTTATACGCAAAAACCTTTAAAAATTAACAAAATTGTCGATTGTGCCCTAAAAATTAATAAAATTGCCGATTGTGCCCTACACCCCCGAAAACCTCCAATCCCATGTCTCGTCAACTTAGCAACCTACCTACACCCAAACTCTAAACCGGGTATTAAGCAACTCTAAACCGGGTATTACCTACCTACACCCAAACTCTAAACCAGACTCACCCAAGCTCTAAACCGGGTATTGAGCAGTAAACCGACTATTGAGCAGCTCTAAACCGGTTATTGTGCACCCATTTTTGACTTGTAATTGAGCACCCATTTTTGACACGTACACTCTTTTACCTGAGCTCCCACTGTATGTGTAATGTAGGCCCCCAACCTAGGCCACGATCCTTACTGATCGAACGTTGACCCCGTTCAGGTAAGTATGTTGCAATGCATCCTCCTCTCTGTTTTTATAGTCTTACCCGTCCTCTCCCTTTCTTCTGCTCTCCGGCCGATGTGGGACGCCTGACTACGTACATTTAGTAGCTAAACTCTTCCATCTACTGGGCTCTACTTATTGGGCGTCCATAGGAAAAAACATACTATCACCTTACTGGGCCGAGCCTTAACACTATCATCCAAGAAAACAGGAATAGTTCTTTCAAGTTTTGACTTTTGAGGTATGATATATATCCATATTAAACAACTCTAGTTTATTTTTATCATTGACCTTTTCGTGGATTAAAAGTTAAGCCTTTTTTTCTTTGAAGTATGGAGTCGATGAGAGTCGAACCGAAGACCATTAAATACTACTCTTAGAGGCTTAAGCGCTTGACTAGATGCCCGAAGACAAAAGTTAGTCTTTTCTTCATGATACCATTACCAATTTTACCATACCACGAAAAGATATTGGTCGTTTTTTTTCCTTTATAGAAAATGCTATTTTTTGTCATATTATTTTAAAAACAAATGTAGGGAACAAGTTACTATATATAAGTATCTAATTCTTTGGTACTTCCGAATTTACCAACTACTGTACCACAACTGATAAAAATATAAACATTAGAAATCTGAGGTTTGATTGGTCCATGGGGAATGCTTGTGGCTTCTCTTCTTTCCCAGTGCTTGTGGCTTTGTGGATTGTGTTATCATACATTCCCCATGGACCAATCAAACCTCAGATTTCTAACTGCAGCTTCAACAGATCAAGGAAAGCTCACAGCATTGTATGTAGAATTGTTAAGCATCGCTACACCCATACACAAAATTCGAAACCTGGTAGGCTTCTTCTCATCAGTCACGACATATTTCATTTGTTATCAAACTACATCTCAGAAGTCAAAATTATAACAGATTAAAGCCAAGGCTAGACAAACTTTTTGATCACAACTCAATTCTTCAAAATGATCAAAAGTTTTCCCAACAAAATCAAAAGGAACCAGATCCAAAGACCTCACTGCTTTTCTGCAACAGGTTTAGAAGGAAATACCTTGAAAAGAAATGTGATCAAACACCACAAACAAAGTGTGGCCAGAGCCTGACACATTGCCACAATTCCAACCCAGCAACAAACCCCCCGGAAATCATCAAGTTTAATCAAAGCTTCCACAGAAAGAGCAGCTCTGGTCAATTGGTAGACTCTGTAGATCTGCAAGTTCAATTCCACAGATACTTTAGAACATAATTTTTGATATGAAGACAATACAGAATTAAATATGCAACTAATGCAAGTACCTCAAGGATAATAGGAACAAGAGGCCAATAGGATGAAGCTCGAATCTTGGGAGAAATCTCAAATATAAATTGAGCAAAACAGCCAACTAGAACGGGAGTGATTACTTCTAGGCCTTTTGTGCCAAGACATGGCCATGTTATGTATGCAGCGATTAAAGGAACAATAACTTTTAGACCCGCTGTAAGAAATGAGGGCTTGTATCCTCCCATTTCAGTGATAGCATTGCATATCTTTGCACTGAGCTTGAATTGAAGGTATGGCCTCTGAACTCGGTCAGTGATAATAAGGACGGTTGCAAGAACAGCGTAAAATGCTGGGTCCAAAGAGAGACGATCCAAATATCCTAATTGCAAGCAAAACATGATTTCTTGTGAGTTCTGCAATATAATGATATTCATACGCTGCACTTAAACTCAAGATATAAATTCCAGATACATGCCTCTAATTGAGTTGCACTGAACAATAGATGTTGATCCAATATTTCCTGAAGCTACCGATTATGATATAAGAAACTATCATTCTAAATACTGTCTTCCCTTCTTTAATTTGGCATTCTTTAATATGATTTCTCAAGCACCATGCATGAACGACACAACTTTCTTCCATTTTTAGGTGTTAATGACTCAATGAATAATGTTAAAGCTAACAAAAACATACACAATATTCTATTAGCTTATTTATAGGCAAGTGTTCTAAGATAAAGGCCAATCTAAATCGATATACCCACGTTCATATGACCTCTTAGATTTCTAGCATACAGAACATGTACAATGTTAGAGTTGTCATACAAAATAACAAGCCAATATTACCAGAACAAAACTCTTAAACAGCTCAAACCCATACAAAGATTGGCAGCCAGACACAAAAAGGATAACCTATTAACCTTAACCAGTGGCACATGAAACAATCAACACCGAGTACAACAACAACACTGATACTTTGATTAGTTGATAGCATGTTTCTGCAGAATACAGAGATAGAAATAAGTTACAAAAAGAAGTATTACCTAAATATATAATAGGATATGGTGGCATAATTGAAGACATCATCAGGGCCAGAAGTGCAGTCGTCCAAGGGAAAGAACCCGTTTCTGGCTTCTTGTGGGAAGACTCCAATTTCCCCTCTTCCAAAACCAGAAACGGCTCAAACTCATCTTTCCCTCTTCCTGTAACATTCTCAGAATCACTCCCTTCAGCAAACTTTCCCAAATCTGAGTTTGAAGCACTCATTTTACCTGCTTGATTAAGCCTAAAAAGTGGAAAGTCATTCTTGATCCTCTTTAGACCAGTTGCAAACGCTGTATGAACTATGAAGCACAAGGGGGAAAAACTCGTACTTTATTATGTATTGAAACAAACTGAAAGCTAACGACTTTTGTTAAATAAAGAAGTGTAAAGTCAACATTATATTAGTTGACCAAACTCTCATATAAATAGCTAGCTCCTCTCTTTTGTAATCTGTTTTTCAACATAATGAAATTCTGGTATTCTGAGAGTTCTTTTTCTTCCTTCTTCTTCATCTGAGTGTTCTTGTGTGTTCTTTGGATCTTGCTAACATCAATATGGTATCAGAGCGATCATTGATTGTTAGCGATCTCTTCTTCTACTCTCGCACTGCTGCATCTCTGATTTTTTTTTCCTGAAGTGATTGTGTTTTCTGTTCGATCAAGTCAGTGACGAAGTTCTCTACATCTTCGTCAATTTCTCTGACCTAATTCTCTCGATTCTTCCTTGTTTCTGCTTTCTACCTGTAAATCACAGGTTGATTGTGTATTTTCTATCTCGGAAGCTTAGGTCTCGATCACACAATCATACAGAATGCCAAATTCTGAGCCAGGAGATCAACAACTTCTCGAGCAACGTCGCGAGTTCATCACGTCTATGGATTTGCAGAATCCACTGTTTATTCATCCCTCAGATAATTGCGGAATGACTCTCACCTCTATACAGCTGACTGGAGACAATTATCGCCGATGGAGGAAGGCGTTCATGAAAGCCTTGTCAGTGAAGAACAAATCTGGCTTCATTGAAGGTACGATTGCTGAAACTCCTGAAAACACTGCTATGTGGCAAAGATGCAATGATATGGTCTGTTCATGGCTGTTGAATACTGTTTCAAAGGAAATATATGCTACTTTAGATGAATTTGATACAGCAAAGCAAATGTGGGATGATTTAGAGGAGAGTTATGGCCAGGGTAATGGTCCTCTTCTATTTCAGATTAAGAAAGAAATTCAAGATTGTCAACAAGGAAATTTGACAGTCACTGAATATTTCACAAAGCTCAAAGGTTATTGGCAACAACTTTCTGGTCTGATCACTCCAATTAAGTGCACCTGTGGACAGTGTGTGTGCAATCTGAATGCTAAGCTTGATGAATCTGATAATGAGGATAAACTGATGAAGTTTTTAATGGGGTTGAATGATCAATTTTCTGCTGCAAGGCGTCAGTTTCTATTGACATCACCCTTACCATCAGCAAGTTATGCTCATTCTTTACTCTTGCAAGATGAATTGAGCAAGAAGCTGACAACTGTTGATCTAAAGACTGATGTAACAGCCTTAGCCTCTCGTAGAAGTTATGATAAAGGTGGTGATAAATCTGAAAAGCCTCGAAAGGAATGTGATCATTGCAAGGGAAATCATCCTACTGGGAGGTTATAGGCTATCCAAGCTGGCATCACAAAAGCAAGACTAAGCCACATGTGTCTAGAAATGGTAACACTGGAGCTGATTCAAGACAAAAGTCCAAGGATACTTCAAGAGCAAATGCAAGTCAGAATGCAAGCACAGCTGATCAGTTTAAGATGTTTCAAAACTTGTCTGAAGATAATCAAAAGTTGATGAGCAACTTTCTCAATTTTATGGAGCATCAGAGATACAAATCAGCAGATGTGAATCTAGCAGGTAAAATATTCTGTTGCAATGCATCTTACTCCAGCATCTGGATGTTAGAGTAAGAAGGTGAGGGTAGTAGAAATAGGATGAACACTCAGATTTTGATTAAAACTCCCAACTGATTACAATCAGAGGGCCTCCCAAGAGAGAAAATCTCTACAAGGGCCACGGCTTACAAGCCTTACAATTCTCTAGAAAAGTGGATAATGCTGAAAGGAATACTTCTCCCTTATTTATACTAACTTGAGCTGTCATCTAACATGCCTAACAGCCAAGTGATATTAGGGAATCCCATATAACTGAATCTCCTAGTCTGATGACTGAATTACCCTTGCACCCAACAACCCCTTTTACCGTTTTGCTTCCTACTGTAAACAATTAAGGCCTTGGGCTTTGACACTCTATCATTGCCTTCCTCTTCAAGACAAGCCTTGTCCACAAGGCTGGTGTAGGGAAATTGTTTCTTAAATTCCACACATGTCATCCAAGTTGAATCTTCCCTAGCCTTTCCATCCCACTGCACCAGTACTTTATGGCACGCTTCGGAGCCATCAGAAGCTCGTTGGACTTCTAGAATCTCTTGAGGAGTAAACTCGGCTTCTTCTTCCAGTAATTCAGCTGGCAAATCAGTGATAGCCTGGTGCTGTCCAAGAACCTTCTTAAGTAACGACACATGAAACACCGGATGGATCTTGAACTCAGCTGGCAGCTCTAACTTATATGCAACTGCACTCAGTTTTTGAATGACCTTTAAAGGGCCATAGTACCTCGGAGACAGCTTCTGATTCACGCGTCTGAGCAAGCTGGATTGTCTATGTGGTCTGAGCTTCAAGAAAACCAAATCACCCACTTGAAACTCCAAATCTCTTCGTTTCTTGTTTGCAGTTGAAGCCATTCTCTTCTTTGCTCTATCCAAATTGAACCGGAGTTGCTTGATTATTTCATCACGGTTCCAGAATTCATCAGCTACAACAGCAACTACAAATTCTCCTGGAAGGTGTTGCTTCAACTCAGGGGCTGTTCTCCCATACACGCACTCAAATGGCGTCTTCCCCGCAGCCCCTTGGAAGTTGGTATTATACCAATATTCTGCCCAAACAATCCATTTTGCCCACATTCTTGGCTGTTCAGAAGAAAAACATCGTAAGTACGTTTCCAAACACCGATTCAAAACCTCAGTTTGCCCATCCGTCTCAGGATGGTAGGCACTACTCATGCTCAATCTCGTCCCTTGCTTGTCAAATAGCTCCTTCCAAAAGTTGCTCAAAAAGATGGGATCCCGATCACTTATAATAGAGCGAGGAACCCCATGTAGTCTCACGATTTCCCTTACAAACACCTCTGCTACGGACTTTGCTGTATATGGGTGCTTTAGTGGGATGAAATGCCCATACTTAGACAGCCGGTCGACTACTACCAAAATGCAATCAAACCCCAGTGATTTTGGCAGCCCACCAATAAAATCTAATGAGATATCCTCCCAAATTTGTTGAGGAATTGGGAGGGGAAGCAACAGCCCAGGCGGGGAAAGCGTTTCGTACTTACTTTTTTGACACACAAGACAATTAGCCACATATTGCTGGATCACCTTAAACATACCTGGCCAATAGACGTTCGCTGCCATTCTCTTATACGTTCTTAATGCCCCGGAATGGCCTCCAATTGGTGAGGAATGAAACTCTTCCAAAAGCCTTGTAATCCAGCTAGACCCGGCTGGAATCACAATCCTTCCCTTGTAGAAAAGCTTCCCATTCACAAGGGAATAATGTTGTTTTAGCTTCTTTCCAGCCTTTAATTTCTGTACTATTTCTTGTAATTTTGCATCTTGAGTCACTTCCTTTTGAATCTCTTCCCAACATGCTAAATACGGAATAGACAAGGCAGCAAACTGAGCATCCTCGTCTCTTCGGGATAAGGCATCGGCCGCCTTATTAACATTCCCCGGTTTGTACTCAATCACCATGTCATAACCGATCAGCTTAGCAGCCCAATTCTGTTGTGCAGGCGAAGTAATTGGCTGGGATAAAAGATGCTTGAGGCTTCTATGATCCGTCTTCACTATGAATCTTCCACCAAGTAAGTACGGTCTCCAGTGTTGGACGGCCAACACCAAAGCCATCATCTCCTTCTCATACGCCGACTTAGATAAGACCTTGTTACTCAGCCCCTTACTGAAAAATGCAATGGGCCTCCCTGCCTGCATAAGTACCGCTCCCACACCTGACCCGGAAGCGTCGCATTCGATAATGAAGGGTTGAGAGAAGTCGGACAAGGCTAGCACGGGTGCTTGCGTGATTTCTTGCCTTAAGAACTCAAATGCGTGTTGTGCTTCTGTATTCCACATGAATTTGGACTTGTGATCTTTCTTGAGCAGCTCTGTTAGAGGCCTAGCCAACTTACCGTAATCTCGGATGAACTTCCGGTAATATCCCGTGATTCCCAGGAACCCTCGAACTCCCTTAACTAACCTAGGAGTCAGCCATGTCAGAATTGAAACCACCTTGCTTGGGTCCATGGAGACCCCCTGCTGAGACACCACATGACCTAAATATTCCACCGACTCTCGACCAAACGTACACTTCTTCTTGTTGGCCACATAGGAGTGTTTCCTTAGAAGACTCAACACCATCTTCAAATGTACCAAGTGCTCAGTCATGCCTCTGCTGTAAATCAATATATCGTCGAAGAATACTAGCACAAACTTCCGCAAATGAGGTCTGAACAGATCGTTCATAGCTGCCTGAAATGTTGCCGGAGCGTTGGTAAGCCCAAAGGGCATTACCAAGAATTCGTAGTGCCCGGTGTGAGTCCTAAAAGCGGTCTTCGGAATGTCATGCTCAACAACTCTGATTTGGTGGTAACCCGATCGCAAATCAATTTTAGAAAATATATTTGCTCCTCCGAGTTCATCTAGCATCTCTTGGATCACAGGAATGGGGTATTTATTGGGCACCGTAACTTGGTTCAAGGCTCTATAGTCGATACAAAAACGCCAACTTCCATCCTTCTTCTTAACAAGCAGAACTGGGCTGGAAAATGGGCTTTGACTGGGCTGAATTACCCCTGACTTGAGCATCTCTGTGACTAACTTCTCAATCTCGTCTTTCTGGTGATGGCCGTACCGATAGGGCCTTACGTTTACGGAGCCCGTCCCTGGTTGGAGGACAATCTGGTGGTCCACTTCTCGCTTAGGTGGTAGTGCTTTAGGCTCCTCAAACAAGTCATTGAAGTCCTCTAACAATTTTATCAATGCCTCCTGACTCGGCTGGTTTTCAAGCATCCACACTTCGGCCTCAGATTCCTCATCTGAACTCCATACTAAAGCTTGATATTCACAATCTCCCAGCTTCTGAAGCGATTGATATGTGACCTCCGTTAGTGCCAACGATGGGTCCCCTTGGATAACCACCACCCCATCTTTGCCTGTGAATTCCAATGTGTTCTCATCCCAATCTACCACTGTTTTTCCCAGAGAACGCAGCCAAGCAAAGCCTAATACCACATCGATTCCACCAAGATCAAAAGGATAACAATCCACCTTCATTCTGCACGAACTAAATTCCAGCGGCAATCCCTTACAAATACCTCGTGTTTGCACCCTCAACCCATTACCTAATCGAATTCCGAAGGTGTCAGTCATTTCAACCGATAATTGCTCCACTTCAACTAGCCGCTGGTTTACAAAGTTGTGGCTAGCTCCACTATCCACCAGGACTATCACCTTTTGGTCACCCAACTTAGCCTGAATTTTGACGGAGTGTGGCGTCCTGCCTCCTTCCATGGTGTTTAATGGCAATTCGAGCCACTGAAATACTGAGTTCTTTGGCGAACCCTCTTCTTCTCGAGCTATCGTCTCAAGTTGCACAAGTTCCCAATCAGCCTCAGAGCCTTCCAGATCCTCATCTCGCACTTCCACTAGTCGAAACACCTTTTCGCTACACCGGTGAAGAGGTGAATAAGGTTGTCGACACTTATAACAAAGCCCCTTCGCTCGAAGTTCATCCCGTTCTTTCTGGGGAATAGATCTTGTGACGCGTGTGTGAGCGGTGGACTCCTGAGTCAGGTTAGAGGAAGAAGACGATCCCCAATTTGTTTTGGGCTTTTCTCCCCCATTGTTTTTAGGCCCAAAACTGCTGCTCTGATTTTGCCCTGGGCCCGATACATTTTGACTGGCCCAACTCCTTAAGCCTGGCCCGTTGCTACTACTTGCCCTTTTCCAAGGACCCCTTCCTTGTCCCCTAGCAAAATTCAGTTTACGTTCAACCCTTCTAGCCCCATCCATGGCGGCACTGAAGTCTTTCTCCTCAAACGACTGAAGTTCTACTCGAATCTCCCCCTTCAATCCAGTGAGGAAATATCCGAGCAATTGATCATCCCCTAATTCAATTGTATGCGCAGCGCATGCAATTAATTCGTCAATAAAATCCTCTATGGTACCTGACTGGCGAATCAAACTCAAATGCTCGAATCTATTGACGATTCCCGATCCTTGAAACCTCTTTATCAATTCCGCCTTCAAATCCTCCCATGAGAAATCGGCCCGTTTCTGCTTCAACCATGAAAGCCAGTTAAGAGCTGCCCCATCCATACACATCAAAGCGACGGTGACTTTTTCGGCCGGCCATGTCTCATGAACAGCGAAGTATTGCTCTGCTTTTGAGATCCATGCGAGCGGCTCCTCCCGTCGAACGCCGGAAGCTCTACCTTGCAAGCTGAGAGGTTTGATTCTCCAGAATCCAACCGATTCCCTCTCGATCGTTGCCGATCCAAGGATGCGGAAGACAAATCCACCATTGGAGCCTTAGATTTGGCCTCTTCACTTCCGCTGCCTGTCGCCGACAGCTCCCTTGTGGACTGAATCGCGATTTTGCTGATCGCTTGCAAAATCTCTTGCACACTCGACTCCAGGTTAGCGATCCGTTTGTTTGTCTCTGTTTGTACGACCTGAATCTGCAAGTTTGTTGACTGGAGTTTCTAGACCTCGTCCGCCAGTGAAGTCACCTTCGTCTCTAACTCTCCCGCAGATCTCGTCATGGTGAGATTTTCTCTCAACGAGAGCATCAAATTGTTAGAGTAAGAAGGTGAGGGTAGTAGAAATAGGATGAACACTCAGATTTTGATTAAAACTCCCAACTGATTACAATCAGAGGGCCTCCTAAGAGAGAAAATCTCTACAAGGGCCACGGCTTACAAGCCTTATAATTCTCTAGAAAAGTGGATAATGCTGAAAGGAATACTTCTCCCTTATTTATACTAACTTGAGCTGTCATCTAACATGCTTAACAGCCAAGTGATATTAGGGAATCCCATATAACTGAATCTCCTAGTCTGATGACTGAATTACCCTTGCACCCAACAACCCCTTTTACCGTTTTGCTTCCTACTGTAAACAATTAAGGCCTTGGGCTTTGACACTCTATCACTGGATTCTTGACAGTGGAGCCACTGATCACATGACCTGTGATAAATCCTTCTTTTCTCAAACTTTACCTGTTTCCACATCTACTGAAATTCATTTGCCTGATGGTAGTACTAGTCGTATTACTCATACAGGTGATATCCATATTTCTCCTGACCTATGTCTTCATAATGTCCTATATGTTCCAAGCTTCAGATTCAATCTCTTGTCCCTAAGTAAGCTTATCCGAGATGTCAACTGTCACATTCAATTTAATCATGATTTTTGTGTCATTCAGGACCAATCAAGGATGAAGGTGATTGCAGTTGGTAAGGAGCTTGAAGGACTGTACTACTTGGTTCCTGAAGCTAAAATCCATGATGTTTTACCCCCAAATTATAGAGACATTTTCTGTGCTACTGTTCCTACCATTCCTATGTTTTTACCTCCTAAAAATTGTAAGTTTGATGACACTGCCTTGTGGCACCTTCGTTTAGCTCATGCTCCTTTGGAGAAACTATCTCATGTACCTTGTTTACCTCATGCTATTAATAAAAAGTCTGAATTGTCTTGTTCTATATGTCCTAAAGCAAAACAAACCAGACCTTCTTTTCACTCTAGCAAGTCTCATGCTAACACTATTTTTGAGCTTCTACATTGTGATCTTTGGGGTCCTTATGAGACACCCACATATAATGGTCAAAGATTCTTCTTGACTATTGTTGATGATAAGAGTAGGAGTGTGTGGGCCTACTTAATGAAATCAAAAACTGAGACAGCCTCATTCCTTCAACAGTTTATTCATAGGGTAGAGAAGCAATTTGCTACCTCTGTTAAGACTGTGAGAACTGACCAGGGAACTGAATTTTTTAATTCAGAAGTTATCTCTTTTCTCCATTCCAAAGGTATTGTTCATGAGAGTTCTTGTACAGCCACTCCTCAACAAAATGGGAGGGTTGAAAGGAAGCATAGGTATATTCTTGAGACAGCTAGAGCTCTTAGGTTTCAAGCCTCTTTACCTATTCAATTCTGGGGGGATTGTGTTCTTACAACAACTTATATCATAAATCGACTTCCCTCTCCTTTGCTTCATCACAAAACTCCCTATGAGATTCTTTTTCATGAGCCTCCAAATTATTCTCTTCTTAAAGTGTTTGGATGCTTATGTTATACCTCTACCATCAGTTCTTCAGGAAAAAATTTGATCCTCGAGCTGATGCATGTGTCTTCCTTGGTTATCCATTTGGCTTTAAAGGATACAAGGTTTATAATTTGACCACTCATAAAACTTCTATTAGTAGAGATGTTTCTTTTGTGGAGCATTGTTTTCCTTATGAATCCACTACTCTCACTAATTCTATTGTTTCTACACCTCCATCTCTATCTTCTTCTACCTCACAAGACCATTTTCAGGATATTCCCATTCTTGATATTCCTTCCACTTCTATTCCTGCTGTTTCTGAATCTCTGGCTGATTACTCTCCCTCACCAGTGCCACCTAACTTTGATTCTATTCCTCATCTACCTCCTCAAAATATATCTCCTCCACCTCAAAGACATTCTACAAGGGTCTCTAAACCACCTACATGGCTAAAGGACTATGTGTGTACAGTTCCTAAAGTGTCCACGTCTGCATCATCTTCTGGTAAGACTTCTCCTTACCCCTTGTCATGTTTTCTATCATATTCTTCTTGTACCCCTTCCTATCTAGCTTTTGTTAACAATGTGGCTATCACTTTACCTGAGCCTAACTCTGTTCAAGAAGCTTTGTCTCAACCTGAATGGTGTACAACTATGATAGATGAATTAACTGCCTTAGAAGGGAATCACACATGGACCATAGTGCCTCGACCTACTCAGACATCTGTTGTTACTTGTAAATGGTTGTTTCGAGTTAAGGTCAAATCTGATGGTTCTTTGGATAGATACAAGGCTAGGCTGGTTGCTAGAGGCTTCTCACAAGTGGCAGGTATTGACTATAGTGAAACATTTGCTCCAGTGGCCAAAATGATCACAGTCAGAACTTTTTTGGCTGTTGCATCTGTTAAAAACTGGTCTGTAACTCAGCTGGATGTTGCAAATGCTTTCTTAAATGGTGATTTGGAAGAAACTGTGTACATGGAACTGCCACCAGTCTATGAGCAACTAAAAGGTCTTTGCACTCAGGGGGAGACTTCTAATGAGTGCAATCTGTTGAAGAGAGATAACAAGATGGTGTGCAAGCTGAATAAGTCCTTGTATGGCTTGAAACAAGCACCAAGACAATGGTTTCAAAAATTGATTCTGAATCATACAGGAGACTGGTTGGAAAGCTAATCTACTTGACTATAACTAGGCCTGACATATGTTATATTGTACAGGTTTTGAGTCAATTTATGCACTATCCAAGTAATGATCATTGGAAAGCTGCCAAGCATGTGCTTAGATACTTGAAGCAAGCACCAGGGCAAGGATTAATGCTTGCTAGGACATCTGATCTGAATTTAAGGGCATATTGTGATGCTGATTGGCAAAGTTGCCCTATGACAAGGAAATCTTTAACAGGTTTCTGTATTCTCTTAGGAGATTCTCTAATATCTTGGAGAACCAAGAAACAGTCATATGTTGCTATATCTTCAGCGGAGTCCGAATATAGAGCTATGGCTATGACTAGTTGTGAGATCACTTGGT
Source organism: Fallopia convolvulus (assembly GCA_964016875.1). Lineage (NCBI taxonomy): Eukaryota > Viridiplantae > Streptophyta > Magnoliopsida > Caryophyllales > Polygonaceae > Fallopia > Fallopia convolvulus. Next base: position 55,058,103 of record OZ024722.1, read on the forward strand.
TAACAAAACTGCTTGTTGATCTGGGTGTGAATCCAGGTCCTACTCGGCTGTTCTGTGATAACAAATCTGCAATTTATATTGCACGAAATCCTGTTTTTCATGACAGGACTAAACATATAGAAGGAGATTGTCATCTAGTTCGAAACAAGGTGCTTGACAAAGAAATCATTCTAAGCTACATCTCTACAAAAGAGCAGCCAGCAGATATCTTCACTAAAGTTGTTAGTAGTGATCAGTATGTTAAACTTTTAGCCAAGCTAGGAGTAGTGAACATGTTTAGTTCCTAGTACTCCTTGCTTGAGGGGGAGTGTTAAATAAAGAAGTGTAAAGTCAACATTATATTAGTTGACCAAATTCTCATATAAATAGCTAGCTCCTCTCTTTTGTAATCTGTTTTTCAACATAATGAAATTCTGGTATTCTGAGAGTTCTTTTTCTTCCTTCTTCTTCATCTGAGTGTTCTTGTGTGTTTTTTGGATCTTGCTAACATCAATAACTTTCTCTCAAGAGCATTAAAAAGACATACACTTTTTGGCAGAAATTGACCTAAATTTCTGGTTTCTTCCTGAAATTACACCGGATGCCGAGCACTGCACACATTCCAACCGAGCAAGGAGAAAAGAACGAACTCAGATGACCAAACAGTGACAAAAATAGAAGATGAAAATTGAAGGGCGGGAGATAGAGAAAACTTACGATTCGTTCGAGAAAGAAACTCCGGTTGTACGATTTGATCTTGGGATAGCAAAGCGAGAAGGAACCGCAAACGGATTGAGAAGCCATTTAAGCTTGCAAAGAGTTTTACGCCTTACTGTTGAGCAGTTCTGAACCCACAAATGTTTTCTTGCCATAGACGGAAGAAAATAATGACGTTTAAATATGAACACAGGTAATAGTCTTTTTTTTTTGTTCTTTGTTGTAGTTTAGGCCTAATGTACAGCCCAATGGGCCAAGCAAGCCCATGTTTCTCATGCGGAGAGTATAATATCTACTAAGTTATAGCCCTTTTTGAATTTATAATCTGGCGGAGTATATAATGTTCTCTCAGGTTTAGACTTTTGGATTGAAAGACATATTCACAATTTCACATAATCACATGTAGACCGAACTAGCATGCATCATTAACGAATTGATTGATGGGATTTGGAGTACTGAGCTACGGAGTATTTAGTAGAATACTAGAATAGAGTAGTAAGAATAGTGTCATACAGTAGCCAATTGGTTACTTAAGTTATAGGCCCATTGAAGAACAATTTTGAACTTTTTAAAGGAAATTGTAAGAACCAGTTTACAATATTGAAAATGGATGCATAAAGATCTTCAATTGAGACCTTTTTTTTGTTAAAATGAAGTGCTAACATAATCGATTTGGGTATTTTAAGCACCCAAATGACACAAATTTTTTTGATTTCCCAAATGTCTAAATCAGTGTTTTCATAATACCAATTTTGGCATTTGTCATCAAAGCATCAATCTATGTTGTTCTCTTCTTTAAATTGTTTATTTCAATTTGGGAATTAGGGTAGTAGTGACATTACAAGGGACGGTTGTGTCCTAGCTCGTTTGAGAGCTGGATTTTCGACACGCAATACAAGGTGGTTGCAGCTTGCCAAAGCTTGGCCTAGTAATGCTTGGTGCGGAAAGGTAGAAGATGGTGGTGACTATGGTGCACCATTCTTGCTCCTACTCTTGTGGTCTTCTTCTTCCACGTTAGTCTTCATTGCGTAGAAAGTTTTGTGTTGTTTTATTTTTACTTTCCTTTTAAATCAGGCCTAAGAGAATGAGGTGTATTTTAAGGGGGTGATATATGTGTAAACAAAATATTTTGACATGTCGTCTTTGGCCTAAAACATATACAGACACCTGTTTGTGCAAAATAGTCACTTAGACACCCCACCTTTGGTTTGTTCTATTGAACACTTGAATTTAACCTTTTCTGTTCTATTAGGCACCTAAATGCTGATGTGGCATAATACGTAAAGTTCACGCTCTTTAGTGCGAGTGAGGAGAACATTCATTTTTTTCTTTTTTCTTTTCCTTTCCTCTTTTCCTTTCCTCTTTTTATTTTCTTTTTTTATCTCTTCTTTCTTCTCACACCAGATCTTCTTTTTTCTTTTATTTTTCATTATTTTTCTTAATCTTTTTCTTTCTTTTTCTTAGTTTGTGGTTGAATTTTTTTAATCACATCTAGATCTCAAAATCTAGCAAATCTGGCAAATTTTTAGATTGATTTTTTTTCATTTTCAAATCTAGCAAATCTGGCAAAATAAACAAGTGAAAATTTGGATCTTAATCAATTGAGAAATAAGGTCGGTTGAAGAATCATGTCGCCGCCCGCTCTCGGCCTCCTCTCTCTCCTCTTCCTCCTCTTCTCCCCCTTCACCCTCTCTCTTCCCTCTCCACCACCTACAGCCACCCTCTGCATCATCGGAAGCGGCATCTCCGGCTCCTCCGTCGCCCATTTCCTCCGCACCTACTCCCCTCTCACCCAACCCTCTTCACCGATAGGGGCAATCCACATCTTCGAGAAAAGCGACGTCGTCGGAGGTCATATGTCCACCTTCGACCTCGCCGGCGAAATTTTCGAGGCTGGCGCCTCTATCCTCCACCCTAAGAACTACCACACCACCAATTTCACCCGATTGCTCGGTCTGAGGCCCGCGGCGAATTCCGACTCTGATGTTCCGTCCTCACTCTCTGGTTCCTTTCTACTGCGGCGATGAAGAATTCGAAGTCTACGCGGTTGTTCCATCCTCACTTTGCCCCCGAACAAACAGTGCTTGATCCACCCTTCCATTTCATCAGATCTGATTTCCATGGTAGGGTTTGGTGGATCTGAGAAGGAACGAGATAAGAAAGGAAGGAGAAAACAAAAATAAAAAAGAGATTTTTTCCTTTTTTAACTGATATCTATCTTGTTTTAAATTTTTTTCCTTTTTTTATTTTGGTAAAATGATGATATGGCACTTTAATTTTGTTTTTCTATTTTATTTTGTTAAAATGATGACGTGGCATACACATGGTGCCCTTGTGGCAAAAATATTTAACCCAGTCAGCGCGAGTGCAACACACGGAAAAAAGTTTCAGCCTCCAAGTGCCTAATAGAACAGAAAAGGTTAAATTCAAGTGGTCAATAGAACAAACCAAAGATAGGGTGTCTAAGTGACTATTTTGCACAAGTACAGGTGTCTGTATATGTTTTAGGCCTGTCGTCTTTGGGCATTTGGTTCGGTGGTTAAGACTTTGGGGTAGTACCTCAAGATCATCATTTTGAATCTCGTGGGCGGCGGTTTGCCCTTTACTCTTCTCATCCCTAGTGGAGCTCTAGGCGAGCACAAGTACTCAAGTAGTACTTGTGGCGACCCTAATCCTTACCTAATAAAAAAAAATTGACGTGTCAACTATTTGTGTGCCATTGAAACTACTCCTCATAATTATTGGTTTCGTATTATCTCAGAAAAATATTTAGGATCACTTTTGCTCTTTCAAATTCAAAAGAAGAATTTTTCTTGGCAATTTGGCAGATTGCTAAATCCTAGAGATAAGTTCTCCAAAGGTATTTTTTGGACTATTGGAAATGGTCAATCAATCAATTTTTGGAAGGACCCATGGGTTAAAAATATTGATTTATTACCCTTTTTTTTATAAATGTAATATTAACTTAAAAGTTTATTCGTTTATAACTCCTTATCGTTCTTGTGATTTGGATAGTTTACATTCACCCCTTCTTGATTTTATTGTCAATTTAATTGCTTCAATCTGAATCCCCTTTTCTGTCTCTAAGGATCGCCTGGTTTGACTTCCTTTAACTGATGAAGATTTTTCAGTCTCTTTGTCTTCTTCCATGCTTAATTTAGCTCCTTCTAATCTTGCTTATGAATTCTCTTGGATTTGGAAGACTTCTCTTCCTCCTAAAATCAAAAACTTTCTTTGGAAAGCTTGTGTTGATTGTCTTCCCATTACAGATCGATTAGTTCGATATTTTAATTGTGTCTTAAGTACTTTCTCTTTATTTGCAATTGAAGATGAAAATCTAAATCATTTATTTATTTTTTTGGGAAAAAATTTTTCCCAAAGAAAAGCATCTGAAAGGTGGCGGCGCCAACTCTTCCATTTTAAACCAAGGAACTCATCAGCATATGAGTTATCCTTGAAGTATTCTTGTATTTTCAATATCGATCTCATGTTATAATATGGACTTTACTTCTCCCTGCTACATCTTATATAAAAATAATAATGTTGTAATGAACTACAATTCCTTTTAATAAATAAAATATTTGTTTTTTTATTTTTTCTTTAAGAAATGAATTTTAAAGCTTTGGGTGGTTCTAGGTGGGTTGATCCGAGATCACTTGAGGTAATATCCCTTAGGATAAAAAATGCTACAATTATGGTATTAGTGCCAAAATATTTTTACCAAGTCTTATTCGAGGGTTATGAAAGCCGAGGTTTTCCACCGAAGATGTTATAAGATCTAATTCTTATCCAAAAAAGAAAACACTTTATTATAAAAATAAGTTCACCAGTCATTCCTTTAACAGAAGAATTAAGATTCAAAGATTTCCTCGAAAATCCAACATTTTCTATGCTAATATGGACCAAGTTTCTCAATAGAATGTTGCCAGTATCTTTGGCCTTCAAATTGGCCAGCTCTCCATCACCTATTTGGGTTTGCCTCTGCACTCTCGCAAGCTTACCCGAACTGAATATTATGCTCTGACTGATAAAATCACTGCTAGGATTTAATAATGGGCCTCTAAATTTCTTTCGTATGTTGGAAGATGTGAACTTATTCGATCTGTGATGAATGGTATCACCAACTTCTGGATCAAAATGTTCATTTTGCTCAAAAACGTCATCAAAGATATTCAAAAACTGTTGAGGAATTACCCGTGGAGCGGAACTCATGACGGCCAAAGGAAGCTGGTTTCCTGGCATGATGTCTCTAGGCCAAGAGGCAAAGGTGGACTCGATTTCAAAGAACTCCTAGCGTGGAACAAAGCCCAAGCTGCAAGGCTCATTTTTTATATTGATTTCGATACCAATAGCATCTGGGCTCAATGGTGCACTAGTACTAGTACCAAAAGAGAAGGAATTTGGAACATTGCTGCTAAAGATGGCGACAGTTGGATGTGGAAATCCCTCCTTAAACTCCATGATCAACTCAAAGATACCAAGAGGCGAATTGGAGAGAGATCAAATGGCATGAAATCTGGAATCAGAGCAACCTCTGCAAGATTAGCCATGACCTGTTGATGAGGTAATTTTCAGTGGTCGTTTATACCTATCAAAGAAACCTTAGCTTAACCAACTCAGTAGAGCGGCAAGTAAGGGTCGAACCCACAGAGACTCATGTAAATGTGTTATTGCTTAAGTGCCAAGTAACTAATATGGGGGAGTTTTATTGAATGAAAATCTAAACTACTATGCAAAAATAGAAGTATATATGAATGCAAAAGATGGTTTAAATCAATTAAGGAACAAGCGTGTTCAACTAGTTAAATCCATCATAGATATGCTTATTGATCCTTGATTCTTTTGACTCTCAATTCACATGAATAATCTATTGTGGATTATACTCCTACTAAGGATTATGACCCAAACTTCATAAATAGTTGAAAGAACTAACAGTCTAAACAACCCTAATCATTTAACAACCTAAAACAACGTCTAGATTCAATTAAACGACAGCTTTACGAGTCAAGTTACCAATAGAAACAAATACTTAGAGCAAACAGACATCTAAGTAATTTGTGGATTTATTCCCTTCTACAATTGAATAGCCCGAACGGGTTCAAACAATTATAGATGCTACTTTATCTAATCAACCCCGAACGGGCATTAATCAGATTACTTGTAAATTAACCTAGAAATTCTATTAGGTGATCAAGCTAACAAAACCCTAGAATAATTCTGATTCAATTAAGCACATGGAATAAAATCTATTCAAGTTATTGAAAATCAATCAAACCTCACAATATTATGCAATCTATGATTTCAATAACTAGTTAAACACGATAGATTTAGCAATGCATAATTGAAATTAAGAAAAGCTTACAAAGGTTTCAAAGTCTGCCTCAAGAGAAAAACCCTAGCCTCCAAAGTTGATCCAAAATTTATGACAATGATAGATAGAGAAAACTAAAAACAAGGTTTTAAATACCCCTAAGATATCCAAAGATAAATTATCCCGAAATTACATTAAACTAGTCGGAAAAGACCTAATAAAGTCCAACCCGAGGCCCGAAACATGCGGCCCAACTCTCTCGCAGCAGAACATAAGGCTCGGTCTTAACATAAAGTGGCGCGGTCGCGACACCTTGTTCTCCAGCCCGCGGCACTCTTGGTTCAGCATTTCAAGCGATACTTCAGAGGCTGTTTTCACCCCCTTCGAGTTGGAATTTGGACTCGGAGTAAAAATATGAATTGTATCTCTTTGAATTATCCTTCCAGTGATACCAAATTCAACTTCATTCGACCACTGTAGCTCCCAAACCAAGCATTGCAAGAAAGAGGTGTCAAAACAAGTCTCCAATGCATGGCCCGTGTTTAAGCGTTTTTATCCTTCAAGCTCTTGGGTCTTGGTTCTTCCAATCTTCACTTGTATCACTCTAAGCTTCCTCAAACTCCACCATAGTCCACTAAGATCCATCCCGTCCACGCTTGTTTACCTAAAGATCTGCAAAACCGAACAAAACAAGCGCAAAACCCGAATTCCCTAGAAAACCTAAAAACCTAAGAACTACACTAAACTAAGCTAAAACACATGCAAAATAAACATAAATATGCATCCTAAACTATACCTATATGCAAGCTATCAAATTCCCCCATGCTTAACCCTTGCTTGTCCTCAAGCAAGACATAAATCCAAAACACACCACAAAAATGCAATCATACATCCATCTCAAATCAAACAAGCATTTCACAAATAATTAAAAATCCGACCAAAAATTCTCAACATGCATTATGACTAGCAAAAAGTAAAGGCCTTTCATTCATTCTAGACCTCACCAAGGTAAATTGTGTTTGCACTCAAACTATCAAGTGTTTAAAGGTATGTGTTTCACTCAAAATCAACCATGAAAACTAGACTATCATAAGCTTGCATCAGAGTTCTAAATCTCCACCGCTGGTGATCAAACACATAACAAAAATCATGAGGTCTTTTTAAGGGTTGTAATGGGGCCAAGGTAAAGAGAAATTTGGAAGGTATCATATTTGGCATGTGGTGCTAAATCCGGGATAAAGAACTAATCATAACCCAAACTTTCACACTTTTTTTCTCTTACTTCTCCCAAACTTTCTTTTCCAACTCCATATACTCTCATTTAAACACTTTGTTTCTTTCTTCACTTTTCAACCAAGAGTTGTATTTCCTCTTTTTGTCCTTTCCTCCAACCTCCCCCATACTTATACATAACTCACACAAAATAAAAACACAACCTAAAGTCCTAAATCCCGGATGGGTCAAGCTTGTTAGGCTAGGAAAATTTTGTGGAGCTATCAAAAATAGGCTTAAAGCTTAAAAGAAATGGGGTATTAAGAACATGGATCTTGTAAGGTAGGAAGGGAAATAATAGGCTATAAGAAATATTGCCTCAATCATTTTAATGGCATGCATTCGATCATATAAAGCAGCCTTGAAAAAGAGTCATAACGCATGTTCTAGAGCTAGATAATCATGGTGATACACTCAAGAAATATAGAGAACAAATATAATCATGAAAGGCCAAAAATATCTCACAAGGCAAATTTTTGTCTAGAACTTCAGAATGAATCTAAAACTCAAGCTAAATGCATGCTCAGTCCTATAATCAAGGTAATCAATCAATGATCATGCTCATATCATATCAACTTCAGCATATCATGCAAATCATGGGTTAGAATTTATACTTAACTTAGAAACACAAGAAGAATCAAACAATGGGGAAATAAGAACCTAAATACAATATTTTTTTGTATTTTTTTTCAAAATTTTCTGATTTTTTTTCATTATTCAAGAATTTTAATCAATGCATGCAAAATTTTTAAATATGACCTAAACTAATGCAATTATATGCAATGAAAAAGTAATTCCCTTCCCCCATGCTTAAAACATACTTTGTCCCCAAAGTATAGTAAAAAGTAAAGGAAAGAAAAAAACTCATAAAACTCTAGTTATTCGGGTAAGGCGGCGGAAAATTCGATGGTGGTGGTTCTTCGGGTTATCAATCTTCAGACCTGGGATACCTAACACACACACAAAACTACCTAAAAAATGAGGTATTTTCAGTGGTCGTTTATACCTATCAAAGAAACCTTAGCTTAACCAACTCAGTAGAGCGGCAAGTAAGGGTCGAACGCACAGAGACTCGTGTAAATGTGTTATTGCTTAAGTGCCAAGTAACTAATATGGGGGAGTTTTATTGAATGAAAATCTAAACTACTATGCAAAAATAGAAGTATATATGAATGCAAAAGATGGTTTAAATCAATTAAGGAACAAGCGTGTTCAACTAGTTAAATCCATCATAGATATGCTTATTGATCCTTGATTCTTTTGACTCTCAATTCACTTGAATAATCTATTGTGGATTATACTCCTACTAAGTATTATGACCCAAACTTCATAAATAGTTGAAAGAACTAACAGTCTAAACAGCCCTAATCATTTAGGAACCTAAAACAACGTCTAGATTCAATTAAACGACAGCTTTACGAGTCAAGTTATCAATAGAAACAAATACTTAGAGCAAACAGACATCTAAGTAATTTGTGGATTTATTCCTTTCTACAATTGAATAGCCTGAACGGGTTCAAACAATTATAGATGCTACTTTATCTAATCAACCCCGAACGGGCATTAATCAGATTACTTGTAAATTAACCTAGAAATTCTATTAGGTGATCAAGCTAACAAAACCCTAGAATAATTCTGATTCAATTAAGCACATGGAATAAAATCTATTCAAGTTATTGAAAATCAATCAAACCTCACAATATTATGCAATCTATGATTTCAATAACTAGTTAAACACGATAGATTTAGCAATGCATAATTGAAATTAAGAAAAGCTTACAAAGGTTTCAAAGTCTGCCTCAAGAGAAAAACCCTAGCCTCCAAAGTTGATCCAAAAGTTATGACAATGATAGATAGAGAAAACTAAAAACAAGGTTTTAAGTACCCCTAAGATATCCAAAGATAAATTATCCCGAAATTACATTAAACTAGTCGAAAAAGACCTAATAAAGTCCAACCCGAGGCCCGAAACACGTGGCCCAACTCTCTCGCAGCAGAACATAAGGCGCGGTCTTAACATAAAGTGGCGCGGTCGCGGCACCTTGTTCTCCAGCCCGCGGCACTCTTGGTTAAGCATTTCAAGCGACACTTCAAAGGCTGTTTTCACCCCCTTCGAGTTGGAATTTGGACTCGGAGTAAAAATATGAATTGTATCTCTTTGAATTAGCTTTCCAGTGATAACAAATTCAACTTCATCCGGCCACTGTAGCTCCCAAACCAAGGATTTCAAGAAAGAGGTATCAAAACAAGTCTCCAATGCATGGCCCGTGTTTAAGCGTTTTTATCCTTCAAGCTCTTGGGTCTTGGTTATTCCAATATTCACTTGTATCACTCTAATATTCCTCAAACTCCACCATATTCCACTAAGATCCATCCCGTCCACGCTTGTTTACCTAAAGATCTGCAAAACTGAACAAAACAAGCGCAAAACCCGAATTCCCTAGAAAACCTAAAAACCTAAGAACTACACTAAACGAAGCTAAAACACATGCAAAATAAACATAAATATGCATCCTAAACTATACCTATATGCAAGCTATCACCTGTACGAAATTTGGAGGAGTTAAAGCCCAACTACTCCATGGGGCATCATCATTTGGAAACCTCCCATAAGCCCACGATGTGCTTTTATTGTTTGGTTGGCTGCTAGAGATCGAGCCCCTAATCTTGCCAGGCTTCACAGATTCGGCTTGGTCCCTACGAATGTATGTCCCCTTTGTTTTGTTGCACCTGAAACATCCGAACACATGTGGTTTGGATGTTCTTTCTCCAAAATGCCCTCTCCTACATCATGAACTGGACTGGAACTGGAATTATCCTCAACAATGTGCAAGAGTGGCTCCGCTGGTTCGCTGCTAGCAAATGATCAAGGTCTGCCATCTTCAAACTCAGAATTACAGCTTTCACATCAGTGATGTACAGCATATGGCAACACAAAAATGTTGTGTGCTTCAGAAAAGAAACATCAGACCTTGTGGTGTGTGCCCAAAACGCCATTCACCTCACCAAGATAAGAATACGAGCAAAGGTGAAAGACTTAAAGAACCTTCAACCGTGGATTAGCTGATTGATTGTGTGCGTGGCTTGGATACCATTCTGTATTTTTGCTGATTATGATGAGCTTATGATTTCTTGACATTCTGATTTTTTTATCACAGGGTTGTCCGTGATGATGCGAGTACTCTGCTTAGGTTCCCTAAGCCTTTTGTATATGTTTTTCCCTTCTTAATTAGAAATTTACCCTTTTCCAAAAAAAAAATAGTAGGACGAACTTATCTTCCCTAAACCTAAGTTTGAAGTTGTATTCCTAAAATTTTAATATTTTAAACTCTCCTACCAAGGTTTAGAATTAGGATGTATCACCTTTGAAAGAAATTTTCCGACTTTAAAAGTTCCTCTTTGAATTTAAAGTCATTTATAAAATGAGCCTTTTGTAAGAACTCCAAACCCTTAAAATCCCTCTAAAATATAAATGTAGAGGTATGGCAAAGGAAATTAATGGTTCATACGATGGGGTCGACCAACCTAGAGGGTTGCATCCATAGTGGATATCAGTGTAAGGGTCAGCTTCGTCGCCACATCGAGTAAGCAATCTATTGTGAACCATGAAAGGAAAGTCCTCGACGAAGGTTGGATTAAGGAGAGATTCTTGGACACTCTTTGCCTCTATGACACCCACCCCGAAATCTACTTCTTGTGTATTGTTTCTTTTTCAAGTGAGTAACTCTAAGTAATCCACTTAACTCGACTAATTCTTTTGAAACCCTAGAATGATTGGACTGGTTGGAAGGATGCTTCTATCCCCTCATACTTTGTGCTACCTTCTCTTTTTTACAAGAAGTTGTAATTGTTGTATGAACCTTAGTGACATCTCAATATGATGATGAGTTCCTTTTTTTTCAAATGTTCACATCTTGCCTTGTACAAATGGTGATTAATTGGAAACATTGATATTCAATTATTCAGATGGTTACCACTTGAGGGAATAGCTACAGGAACAATCTGAGCATTGCCTCAACTGGGGATGGAGTTGATAAGTTTGAATCTAGAACGAGAGATCCGTGAAGAGACAATAGTGTGCCTATTCCAAAACAGCCTATAGCTCTCAATGATGCCACCATGGCATCTTTTAGGAGCATGATCTAATAAATGGTACATGAAGCTATGCCTAAGGTCGTAACTAATCAACCAAATACATATGACACAATTCAGGTTGAGGGCAAAAGGGCCAATGCTATCCGTGACCAAGAAGATGGGTCAAGCTTTACTAGCGCATTAAAATCCTTCAATGCAATGAAACTCGATACTTAAGATGACACTAGAGAACCCGCTAGCATATATTACTAGTTCTCCCATATTGAGAGATTGTTGAGAAATTTGCACTACTCTAAAGTTGAATAAGTGCATATAGACACCCTAAAGCTTAGGGAAGAAGCTAGTGAATGGTGGGAAAGTTCGAAGCTAACAGAACATCCCAAGCTGAATAAGGAAATGTTCAAGGGAAAGATAATGAACCTTTTCTTCTCGCCATACATGAGAGATGAGAAGCTGGACAAATTGTTTGCTCCTAAAGTAAAAGGGCTAAGCGTCTTAGAACAAGAGTAGAAGTTTAATCGCTTGTTTCAATATGTTGAGCCCGAGATCTCCACCGAAGAGCAAAAAATTTGTCGCTTCCATAAGTGGGTAAGTGATCATATGAAGTTGTGGATGGTGAACCGCCACTTCTCGACATTAGAAGGGTATGTTGATAATGCTTACTGATACGTGATTGCCCCGGAATCCTCCGTAGAAACCTCGTATATGACCCACACAAGTCCCGATCTTGCCTTGTAATCTCAGATTCGATCCTACAATTGCTTCAAAGTTAGAAACTTGCGATCCAAGTAATAAATTGATGAACGAAACTGAATTCGAATGATTGAATGGAAACCGATCTGAATTATAGATTTTCAACTTGATAGTTCACTCGGATTGGCTCTAACGCTAAATCCGAATGATAAACTAGTTTGATCTTTAATAATCAAGACTAGAACAATCTTATTGATGCAATATAACTCAGATTCGTGCAAGAGAGAGATGAGAGTTCTCGAAAATTATGATGATGATGATCGGCAATGATGAACACAAGCACACACAAATCGTTGTTTTAGGAGCTCAAGAGATAGATTAAACCAATTTGGGTTTAATCTCTCTCAAGCTGATTTTTATTAATGAAATTGCAAAGTATAAATAGAGAATACAAAGCTATGTCTTGGGGAGCAAGGCAAGGTTACATGGCCGGCCCTAGGGAGATTAAAATGCCTTATCTTGCTTCCCAAGATATAATAAAATATCTAAAATAATATCTATTTAAATCCCCTTAAATAAAATAAATCATGGCTGATTTATTTATTTAAGGAAATATCCTAACAAACTCAAAATATCTCTAACAAACTAAAAATATCTCTAACAACCAAGAGAGAGAAGATCAACCAACTAACATAAGCCTATTGGCTGATTTCTCTACATTATTAAAAATAGAAAACACGCCTATAATTAATATAATAGATAGATATTTTCTTCACTTAGAATGGTCAAGTCAAAGGGTTGACTTTGACCCATGTACCAATTTATCTCACCCGGTCACCTACTACATTCAGCCCTAAAGTGAGACAAACTAATACATGTTTCTAAATAAAGAAATAGGTGAATTTCGGCCCTCTTGAATCAATCCATGGAATCCGGGCTCAATTGATGTCGAATGCACGAGACCCACTTTGGCTTGGTTGGCTCTTCAAGAACAGCTGCCAATCGAACCAAGATTGTTGTTGTGCCTTGAGCAATCTTCTTAGCTCGACTTCTTGTAATTGGTCCGTTAGAAGGCACTCGAATCAACTCATCGACGTCGGTTGGAGACATGACAGGCTTCACTGCATCACTTACAAGATAGAGTCTACTCTGAATGAATCCGAGCAGAGAAAGAATGGTAGAGGAAAATTGCATCACCGGAATCAAGGTGAATTCAAAAGGCCAACATCCTCACAGAAGTCAAGATGGTCAATCAAGGACGTATTAGTAATCCTCCTACTTGTTCCTTCTTGCCTTCTTGAATCCTTATTTAAAGCAAATGATTCTTATTTTGTTAGTGACTCTAGAGTGATAAGATTCTTCTCGAACTCGAGATAGGCGAGGGGATTTTGCTTAAACCCGATAAGAGAAGGTTGATTGCTCAGAGTCGAAAAAAGTTTGATGTTGACTTGAAAGTAGAGACATGAGCTCAATGGTTCTGACAAGGTCTCATAGGAACATCTCCTTTGGAAGGCGTGTTTCGTATACTCAATTGTGGAGATGTAATGATTCAGTCAAGTGGTACCTATAGGAAAAATGAGTATAAATTGTCGATCGTAAAGTGAAGAAGCTTCGCAATAACGAAGTTCCTTTTGATAGGATACTTTGGTCGAAGAATATAGGTTGGTGAAGATATGACTTAGAAAACTTGGGAATCCGAGCAAAATATGCAAAGTCATTTCTCGGAGTTAATGTCATCTTAGTTGAAATCTTTATAAGGGGGTACTACAAGCTTCTTTCTTCTACTAGTAGAATGCGTTATGGGTGTGTGCTTTGCCCTTCCCTGTAACCCTAGTTCTTCCTATTTTCGGGGATGAAACTATTTTTAAGGGGGTATTTTTGTAATACCCCGCTATTTTATAGAAAAATATTCGTGGAATATTTTTTAAGGATGCCCCTTATTTCGGTTACACTCGAATTAAATTTCGTCCTTAAAAGAGAGCAAATAAAATTTATTTATAAATACAGTAGCAAATTTTAATATTTAATAAAGACAGTTTTTTTGCAATAAAATTTGCCTCATTTTTCATGAAGTATTCCACTCTTGTCTCGTGTTGGTATAATGTTCGACCCCTCATTATGTTTTCGTATTTTGAATTGATTTTAAAAATATTTATAACGAATTATATCGATAAGTTCATATGAGTTATATGACCCGAAACTTGTATAAGAAATATACAAAAAATGTTATCATGCTCGTTAGTAAATTTATAATTTTTATAAATTTACAAATCATTTATATAATGATAATGGAAATGGTGATTTAGTCATATTCATTTTATTTATAAATTATTAATTGAATACTAATTTATATTAACCCTTGAAAATTATTATAAGGAGATAATAATTTGGGAAAATTTTAGAATAAGAAATAAATTGATTATTTATTTATTTCCTCTATTTTACGTGAAACTTGAGCTCGAATTAGTTCAAGCGTTTGAATCACTCTTCGCTCGTGGACCAAGGAATCCACCTACACAAGGATCTTACTCTCGAAAACCATGACAAGTGGATGGTTCTCTTTCCCTTTTATTAAACGCGGATTTATTTTCCGTTTAATATTCATACTTGTTTGAGACGACTTGTTTGCTCAATAAATGACCTTAGGTTTAATTATTTCTTAGAGATAATGACCTCGTTAGTCTTATTACTATTCGCACTACGCTAGTATTGGAATTTAGGACCGATGATTGCAACTTTATTTGTTTAAGGCATCTCGTTTAGAGACCTTTATTGGAATAGTATAGAATAGGTGATGTTATCAAGCCCACTTGAACCAACCTTCTCGGCGTGCCTCGCTCGGCGAATCTAACTAGTGGGCTAGCCTCCAACCTGCCTTAGTCGGTGATCTGACTGGTGGCGCTCAATCACAAGCCATAGGTTGTAGCCCATGCACCCCAACCTACAGGAAGGTTCACACCTTGTAATCCTGTAGGGTGTTGGAGGAAGGATTTGAACCCAAGACCTCCCTTTATCATGGCGGGATCCTAACACTTGATAACCAACTATACTACACCCACCTTCTCGGTCTTCCTTGCTCGACGAATTTGACCAGTGGGCCAACCTCCATCCTTCCTCGGTCGGCTGACTGGTGGCGCTCAATCATAAGCCATGGGATGCAGCCCATGCACCCCAACATGCAGGAGAGTTCACACCTTTTAATCCCGCAGGGTGTTGAAGGCAGGATTTGAACCCAAGACCTCGCTTTATTCGGGTGGGATCCGCAGTGTAGTTGGTTATCAATTGTGAGGATTAGACGTATGAACGTTTGAAGATTAGACGCATGCAAATCACTTTCACATGTAATTACTTAGTCCATATGCTTCTATGTTTTGCTAAATTTCAATCTTTATACTGTAATTGAAGCCGAGAGCTTCAAGCGAACAGGTTATATTATGATATTTGAGTATCGTATAATAAAGTACGAATGCATATTTTAAGAAGTTATTTTAGTCTCTTCAAGCATGTAATCAAACCAGGTAGGATTTCAAAATAGTACAATGAGATTTACATTTCAACTCCTAAAGACAATGTACCTTAACCCAAAAAAAATAATTATTCTAGTTATGAAATTGTAATTCTTGAGGGTTTTTTTTTAAAAAATCCAATATTTTGTATTTTAAAAGAATGAATTGTTGTTATTGTACACTTGCATCAGAAAAGAAATTTGCCCCCCAAAGATAATTTTGGATTCTGCCCTCGTTCAAAGTGTTTTGTATATTTAGTTTGCGTTGTTGAAAATAGAAAAAGTTGCATTGGGTTAAATTTAATCATAACAATGGTTCTCATTAATTTCTTGGACTGAAAATGGTTCTCATTATGCACATTTTGGTTCCAGTATAATATAATCATTTTGAACAATAAAGTTGCATTGGGTTAAATTTAAAAATGTTGCTAAACATGCTCACTGGCTAGAATATACAATGATGTCCTCCTTGGGCCGATTTTAGGAGCAATTATTATTCAGTACGGAACAATTATTATTCTGGACCTGTGATTTTGTAAAGTTTCGTAGTTTGGCCCAATACACAAAACAATAGAAAAATAAAAAAAATTAATAAGTATTCGACTCGCATTGAGCAGGGGCCGCGCGAACGCAGGCCCCCTCTACCACAAATTATGACGTACACTCTTCCTCAGTGGGAAGATGTTAAGCTGGAGCTCCCACTGTAAGTGCAATGTGGGCCCCCAGCCTAGGCCACGATTCTTGTTGATCAATCGTTGACCCCGTCCAGGTAAGTATGTTGCAATGTACCCTCCTTTCCGTTTTTATTCCCTTACTCTTCCTCTAACATTCCTCTGCTCTCCGATGTGGGAAGCCATCATACTCTAAGTTGGCTACATCCTTCTGTTGGGCCTGCTGATTCTGGCCCAATGAAATAAACAGAATACAGTATCTCTTTCAAGTTTTCATGAATAGATTACACTTTCACAGTCCACATATTCAGTAGAATTAATCATATATAATATATCAAAAAGTGAACATGAGAAGGTGAGTTATCCATTTTTCTGTGAGATCAATCATCATAATGTCAATTAACAAATTGAACCATCAGACCATGCCTTGAATGAGTACTGGCTAAAATTATGTTTCTGATAATTTAGGGGAACGAGAATTTGTGAAGGATAGAGATGACTGGAGCTAATCATAGAATGACCCATCAAATGCTTGCCGAGTTGCAATGTGTAGCTATATTTTGGGATCTAAATCAGTGTGACCCATTTCATAACAAAGTTAGTATTCTCATCCTTCAAACATAGCTTATAAAGTTCAAAAATTGAGGATGGGTAGGTCCATCAATGACATATATTATATATGCAATGCACATCCACGAACACGAACACAATAAAATTGCTAAAACTGAAAACAGAGGCAATTACATGTAAACAGTGAAAGCATGCATCGTCAAATAGACAGCAGAAAGCTCTTAAAAAGCAATTCACGTATTGCTACACAGCCATAGACAAAAGTCGAAGCTTCTTGGCTTCTCCTCCCATAGTTGTTCATGTGGGATTGAATTACATCATCAGAAGTCATTTACACCAACTTACAAAAAGGTTAGGGGAGCTTTTTGGTCAGCTCAGTTTTCAATCAGTTTCTCAACAGAACAAAAAAAAAGGCATTTCAGATCTTACTAGTTATCCCCAACAGACCTAGAGGGGAATAACTTGAAAAGAAATGTGATCAACGACCACAAACACATCACAGCAAGAACCTGAATTGTCAGCAGCATTCCTCCTATCGCGAGCTTTTGTGGGATCGTACTGACTCCATTCCAAGAACTCACAATTTGCTCGACTGAGCAAACACCTTGCGCCAATCTATAAACTCTGTAGACCTGCAAGATCAAGTTCACAGATCCATTAGAAAAGGCTCTTTAACAAATAAGATTCAGGAGGCGTATATATGTGCACATACCTCAAAGATAATAGGAACAAGAGGCCAATAGGACGAGCCTCGAAATTTGGGAGAAATCTCGAATAAAACTTGTGCAACACAGCTAGCAAGAAAGGGAGTGATTGCAACAAGGCTGTCTGTGCCAAGATGTGGATATGTGAAGTATACAGCAACTAGTGGAAGAACAATTTTCATGCAAAGGGCTGATGATGTGATAAAATCTTTGAGGCCAGTAACAAGGCTTAATCTCTTAGCATTGAATCGCAAGTATGCAGTCTGAGCACGGTCCATAATCAGAAGGAAGGTTGCAAGACCAGCATAGAGCGCTGCTTCCGAAGAAAGACACACGAGGAGTTCTATTTGCAGACATGTCATTATTTCTCATCAGTTTTCAGTTTTGCAATAAAAATATACATATTCATACTTACAATTGCAATTGAACACATGCATAAAATACATAAAAACAAATTCTGCAGATTGAAAAGGGAAATTAGTACATTCAAAATTCCTGAACTAATTTTTGACAAAAACATCATTCTGGTCCTACAAATTATTACCATTCTGAATATATTCTTGCTGAATATGATCATTTCACTGAACAACACAAACATTGCACTTCCTTCCATTTAAAGATGTTAATGAGTAATGCTAAGCTAATTAAAAAAAAAAAAAAACAGCATACTTACACACTGTATTTGACTGCCAATAGAACTATTTTCTGCAGACCACAAAACACCATACATATATAGAATACGAAGAAAGAAGCTTACCAGCAGAAACCTTTTCCATGGTCATCAGACTAAGCACAGCTCCGACCACTTTAGGTGAAATAGGAAAAGACATTATAAGCGCCAGAGGACCAGCAGTCCAAAAGAAAGATGCAGTTTCAGGCTTTAGAGGAACGGAGCCAGGTTTTCCTCCTGTAGAAATCTCAGATCCAGAGTTTAACGCACTCACAATTGCTGATCTGTTAAGGCTAACATGTGGAAAACTCTTTGTCCACTTCAGACTCGTTGCAACGGCTGAAAAAAATATTTAAAAAAAAAAACCGAAAATGAAAAAACGATAAGGGATTCAAATACTTCCTTCCAAAACAGTAAAAGGAGCTACCTTTTTGGGTGTAAATGGGCTGAAATGCAGCATCTCTGCGGGAAATTACACCGGAGGTCGAACCCTGACTCACATTTAACCAAGCGAGGGAGAAGAAATCAGATGATCGAACATCAACCAAAATAAAAGGTAAGGAGATGAAATTGAAGGCCGGAAAATAGAGAGCTAACTTACAAATCGCTGGGGAAAGAAACACCGGTTGGAGGAAAGCAAGGAAGAGCAAGCGGATTGGGATGCCATGTTGAGCGTACTTCGATGGTTTGCCGCCTTCTTCTACACAGTTCTTCGGCTGCTTTTTTCCTTTTGCTATTGCACCGGCCCATTTCAGGGACCAATGGACTATAAAAGCCCATGTTTTCTTAATACTCAGAAATCCTTTTACTGGACTTCATTTCATTTTTTCTTATATTAATCCACCAATTTTGCTGACTTGTGATACTGCTGGACTTCTTTTCATTTTTTCTTAAGATGGGTTTAGATTTATAATATGTCCTCTGTGTTATCTACGTGTTTGTTAACATAAATTATATATTTAGCGATGATTAAACTTTTAAACATATAGGACCAAACCCGAAATAATAAGTAAAATAAAAAAACAACGGTATACTATACAAATTAAATTAGTTATTAGTCATACAAAAAAGAAAAAAAATGTTACTAAATCAAATATTCAAATCTGATTCGAGTAAAATTAAGAAGTAAATAATAAATAAATTAAATAAGTTGTCATATCTTTATCAAATCTAATAAATTTTATTTATTGATAGCTTGAGCTAGAAAGTAGGTGAGACGCAACATATTAAACTTATTATATTGGTAATGTGACATTATCCAGAAAATAACGTGTGACACATTAACATGAGGCCAACATAAGCGGAAAGATCTAATCTTTGACATATATATCTTGAGTAAAGGTTGAATACGAACTCATTCTTGCAAGGTACATATGTAGTATAATGTTTGCTTTGACGGAAAAAAAAAATGTATAATATATGTTTGTTTGGTAAATTGACAAGCCCTAGCTTCTAATATAAATTTTTATATGCTTTCATTCATATCCAAGCATCGGATTAACGTACAATAGTAAAAGTGATACTCGTAACATATTACATACACACACAACACTGGTTTAATTACGAATTATGATATATTGGTTATTTATTTCCCAAAATCCAATACACATAAAAGTTTGATCATCCTAGCTACCCCAAAAGATCTTGTTGATAATTAATGTTGACCGGACTTATAACTTGTGTTGTCGTGAAAGACGATGGAATTGAATAAATGGGAATATTGAATAAAGAAGTTGTCATAATTGAAACGTACTCCTATAGTAGCAGGAATAAATAATGCATGCCCTACAATTTTTCAAAGAAAATTACACGCACTAATGGAGTGTTAGTTTGACCCCATTTGATCAACAATATTTTCCACGTGTTGGTTAGTCGGAGCAGTTACTATCGCAATGTATATCCATAAGTTAAAAAGCAAACAGGTCCTTCCAAGAAAGAATGTGGGAAATTATTTAAAAAGATAAAAAGCTGAAGAAGAGGCAGGCTTGAAAGTGAAAAATCCACCTGTAATTTGAGCTACTATGCACTTGGCTTTCACCTTCTTTTTATCTCCTTTTGGGTTTCTTTATCATTTGTTGATTGTCTTCTGCCGTTTGTTCTAGTACTGATTCCAAAACGTGCTCAAAGTTCGTGGTGTAAAACCAAAGTTGGAGTAGTACGTAAATACACTTCTGGAAAAAAACAATTTGATAAAATATCTTTCTTTTTATATATGTTGTTAATTAATTACTACATTATATATGATTTACTGTATGTAAAATTTCATGTTACCTAATTTTGTGGTGGTAATACGTACTGATTATGGGTGCTGATTAATCAACCAATATTATGCGTCAATTTGTGTACAATTGATCGTTTTGTTATCATAATAATCAATTATCCACGGGTTGAAAAAGGCAGAGTTGAAGAAGACGAAATTTGGACGGTAAAAACTAAAAAGCAGGAGGCTACGGCGCTACGCCGTGATAAACTGATAATGCACAACAGCACAAGTGCGCGCGCTTTCGAAGATGGCGAAATTTGGACGGAAAGTTGACCTTGCTGAAACGACGCCGTCTGTGAGGGGTGTTACCAGTTGACCTTTTTTATTTTTATTCCAGTCTAAACGCATGCTTATTGTTTTGGGGGGGGGGGGGGGGGGGGGTTCTAAAATATTATATGTAGGAACGTGGAAATTGACTAAAGTCAAAATCAGAATAATCAAAATTAGTGTTGATGATGCACAAACTAAAATTATAATTACCTTACAAAAATTGAAAATGAGAACACAACATTAATTTTGGCTACTCTCATTTTGACTTTATTTAGGATAATTTTTAATTTTGACATAAATTTGACAAGTTCGATCATCCTCACACATAGGGTCATTTCTAATTGAGACTTCATGATAGCATTATGAGTTTTTCATTTCGACTCCTATAGATAGTGTTCAAGAAAAAAAAAAGTCACTTCTAATTTTGGATTAATTTCTTTTAGGGTTCCTAATTTATCACATAGAGTCACTTTTAATCCATGCCTTTTGCAAATATATTTTTAAGTCCGTAATCTTTGAAAAGTGTTACTACTATTTGGTCTTTTTTCATACTACACTTTAAGTTTAATTACAACCAAATACCCAAAATTTATATTTACTTTTATCATAATACCAATATTATTTATTTTAAAAAAAAACCTCAATCTACATATTTTAATAGAAAATAATAAAATATGACTCCATATTTATACCTTTTTCATTTAATCATAATTTTTTTTTTTGTAAAATGAAACAATTTTAGATTTTTTTAATCCATCACTTTTGATTAAAAATAACATTAGTATTTTTTTTAATAAAGGGTAAATAATGGGTGATATTTTTTTATCAAATTATAAAAAAATTACAAAAAAGTGATAGATTAAAAAAATCAGCTTATAAAAAAGTCTTAAATAAGAGGAAAATAAGGCAAGTTAGATTTTTTTTGTAAAATGTGTTTTTTCAAAATTTTATATAATATTCCAATAACTATTAAATTGAATAAGAGGGTAATAAATATATAACACTAGCCTTTTATTTTTAAAAATATGTTTTATATAAAAAAGTACTATTTTTTTGAAAAAGGGGTAAATGTGGAGTGATATTTTATCATCTATAACTATATATTAAAGTTGTACCTTTTTGAGCCACCAAAAACGATGCTTGCCGCACATAATATTTAAAAACTTATTTTTTATTCTTTTTATTTCTACTTTTTTATTTTTAATTTATATCTTATTGTAATTTAAAAATCTAATTCTTATCTAAACAACATTCTACTATATAAAGAATAATTTTAAAAAAAGATAAGAGTTATCTACAAATATATCTACTTATAAAAACATGACGTTTCTTATTAAACAACATAATGTTCTATTATATTTTATTTTTATTTTTTTATTGATTTTTTTCTATCTTATTTTTATTTAATAATCTAATTCTTATTTAAACAATCTTCTACTACATTAAATAATAGTTTATTAGGAAGAAAAAAGATAAAAATCAAAGATCAAGATTTGTATGGGAGTGTTGTTGGGTTCAGATTTGACGCAGAAAACGAGTTTAGTATTTAGATAATAATTGAGATATTTAGTGTATGAGAAGATTATAGATATTTTTCTTATTGTTGAACAAAAAAATCGGGTCAAAACGACATGTATTTCGAATGGAGGGAGTATAATGTAATGGTAGAATATAAAAATATTAATGAATATTGCTCTTCAAATATCAAAAAAGTTTCCTAATTTGTAATATTATTCCTTCTGCCATATAAAAATTAATATACAATAAAATATATACTTAATGTGCAAATATCATTATAGAGAAATAAATAAATAAATATTTCGCATACATTGTACGAGTTATAAACTAGTTTTCCCTAAAATGTGTAGATCGAGGTTTAAAAAATATTGATATTGTGATAAATAAATATATATATATATATATAAAGTTTGAGTGCTTGATTGTAATTAAATTTAAAATGTAAAATGAAAAAAGGATCAAAAGTAATAATTATTAAAGGTTAGAATAGACTATAGAAACATACAAAAAAACCATTTACAAAGCTTAGCGTTAGTGCACAATTTCAATCAAAGACTGCACTAATTAGTTTTTTCTCTGTTCTCCTTAAGTGATCTTTAGTCTTCCTTCTACACAATGGAATAAGGGAGTAAGTCCCCTTCTAGACCTAGAAAATTATTTTTTTTGACATTAGGGTTGATATCGTCTTTGTTGTGTACACACTCATATCATATTAGCTCTATCATCAACTTGCTTTTCATCACACAATCAATTATTTGTAAGGCTCTATTGGCCAATAAAATGAAGAAATTATTCTTCACATATTTGATCAACTTTAATTTTCTTCTTTCTTTGACTCTAATTGGGCTTCTTAATCGATTAAAGGCTTCGTTCGGCAACACTTATTTAGTTGCTTATAAGTACCCAGTTGCTTATCTTAAAAATTAAGCATCGTTGTACGTTTTCGGCAACACTTGCTTATTTTAAATAAGGTACTTATTTTCGATACTTATCTGTTGAAACAATAATCAGCATTCCCCCACCTTATTTTAAATAAGCTAACTTATCAATCAAAATATAAGCAAATAGGGTCCACACAAAATTACTTTTCACCCTTTTTACACTCATTGCTTATAATATCAGCAATTCAGTTTACCGAATACATCCCGGATTATTTGAAAAATAAGCAACTGATATCAGCATCTCATATCAGCATCCAAGATCAGCATCAACAATCATAAGTATCAGTATCAGCATCAGCATCAACATCAATACCGATAGGTACCGAGTTGCCGAACGGAACCAATTTATGTTCTATTCGTGGCTTTTTTTTCATTTACAGTCTTCTCCAATAAGCTGAAAATTCCAAGATACAAGGAATTAAGGGACTATTTCTCAAAGTTCATCGAAACCCTAATATCGTGCTACATGATTTGGTCGAGATTACTTGGTTAGTTTTCTACATGAATGTAAAAAACATATGGAAATTGATGTTTGTTTCACCAAAGATAAATTACTTGAAGGTCTTATTAATCTTTTCTACATTCCCACTCAACAACATTTGGTTGATGTGCGAACAAAAGTTCTACTTTCTTTTTTCTCATCATACCATATCCTTTCCAAGTTGAGGAATGAGGATGCTCAAGCCTTCCCATCTTCCAGTTTGCGGGAGTATGGAGGAATGAAGAGGCAGAGACACACACAGCCATGGTGTGAGCTCATATCAACAATGGCAAATGGACAACTCAGCCGTCCATCCTAAGCGTTGAAACATAATTGATAGACAATTTGGAATTAATTGTACGTTGGAGTTGTGTTGTCAATTTGGATTTAATTGATTGTACATGTAAAACACTTGGGGCTTGAATTTCAATGACGGAAGGTGTTCAATAAAAGGTTGTCGATGAGAGTTGAATTTCATTGAGATATGACAAATTTCAACTACCATAAATATGTTAAAGTCCTTCTCCTTTATTATTTTTGGCCAAATTTCAACTACCATAAACTACTATAAGCGTATTTCACACGCACGTGCGCGAAAGACCCATCACATAAGCTCATGGGATTTTATCCTTAAACCAATTGGTGATATGAAGAGTAATACAAGAGTGTACATTTAGGCTAATTTCTCTTTAGATTTCTGATGTGAGAAGTCTTTTTTCCACACACTCGTAATGGTACTTATTTGATTTCCATAAGCTACCATAAGGTTATTTTGACGCCAAATAAACATTGTCGAACGGACCCTTAATTGTAATGAGGAAAAAAAAATCATTCTTTACCTATAAGGTATGTAACAAATAGGAACCGGGGGTAGCTTGCAACAAATAGGAATGGCCTTTTTTTTTTTTTATCAAGAGGATAAATATTTTGTTGATTTACAAGTATTTTATACAAAAAGACACATTTGAATTTGAACTCATAAATTGTACTCCAGTAGTACTAAATTTATTTTTAAAATAGTTGTATTAATTATTACGGAGGGCCATGGTTGTGAACATAGATGTAAATTTTAAGTACTCCTTAGTTTGTTATTAGCCTTATCAGGTGGGTGCAATTTGCACTAAAGGTTATTTATTGATTGAAAGCTAAAGCATACATGGCCATGGCCGGCCCATATGTGTGCCAATAATCAATATGCAAACTCTACTACTCTCGTCTCCGACTCCCCCCACCGGCCCTCGTCTCCGTGTACAAACATGATACATCTACCTTGCTAAGTGCTAACTCAAACTCTTGTCTCCCACCGCCCTTTCTTTACTAGGCAAAATTATGCCAAGTCATTAAATATGACACTTCTTACGTAATTGTCCGTAAGAAGAAATATTACACACTATCGCCCATTATCACATTCCATTAACAAAAATAGCCACTTGGACCTTGTAATCAATCTGCTTCCACACAGTAATCTTCTATCTATATTCTATCTATTCTATATTCTACATAGTAAATTGGTATTTTTTTTATCATTCAATGCAATAATTATGAATAAAGTTTTAGATTTTTTTGCATAGTTATATTAGAAGTAAATGAAAAGAATCTTATTAATTATGAAAAGAATATATCGCTTAGTTAATAATCTTAAAATATTTTTACATAAAAAAATATTTGTATAAAATAAACAACAAATTTATTATACACAAAATATATTTAATATGGTATTTTATTGGAATATTATATCAAAGCCTTTATGTCTTCCACACTTGATATCATCGTCATAATTTTACAATTCAAAGTAAAATTCATAATAATAAAATAGCATAACACTAATCTATCTATCTATAACTATATATTAAAGACGTACCTTTTTAAGCCACCACGATGATTATGGTCACACCTTAAACTTAAAAATTAATTTTTATTTATATTAATTTTGTTTTATCAATTAAATTATTTTCTATATATTTCATGAAAAATATTTTTTAAATTCGAAATTTAATTAAAAATAATAAAAATTATTCTATCTTTATCTTTGTATCTAATTATGTAAAAGATTTATCTTAAATAAAAGTTTTGACTATAAAATAGAACCTTAAATATCTAGATAGTTACTTGCCTAAATTGAATTTTGATAGAAAAAATATATTATCTTTTCCTTAATTTTCTTTTTAATTAAAGTTGTACCTTTCGAGCCACCACGCTGATTCTAACCCCAACTTAAATTTAAATATTACTTCTTATTTATATTAATTTAGCCTTTTCAATTAAATTCTTTTCTATCGATTTATGTGAAAAATAGTTTTTAAATTCGAAATTCAATTAAAAATAATAAAAAGTACTCTATCTTTATCTTTTTATCTATTTATAGATTTATCTTAAATAAAATTTTGATAACAAAATAGAACTTTCAATATCTAAATAATTACTTGCCTAATTGAATTTTGATAAAATAAATAAATAATTTTTTCCTTAATTTTCTTTTTGATTAAAGTTGTACCTTTTCGATCCACCACGTTGATTATATCCCCATCTTAAATTTAAATATTAATTTTTATTTATATTAATTTATCTTTTTTAATTAAATTCTTTTTTATCTATTTATGTGAAAAATAGTTTTTAAATTCGAAATTTAGTTAAAAATAACAAAATTATTCTATCTTTATCTTTTTATGTATATATGTAAATAATTTATCTTAAATAAAATTTTGATTAAGAATAGAACTTTCAATTGTAATTTTTTATTAATGTTTTATGTATAAAAAGCTCGAACCACTTTTTGCTTGTCCACACATAAGATGTTATTTGATCCTTTTAAAGATCTTGTTCCATCATTTCTTTTCCAATCTGAGCCATCATCCTTAAAATTCTTTACAATACTTTTACCATATAAAGGCAAAGAGTCAGTGAATAAATGAGTCAATCCCACCTGTTCCATTCTCCGAATTCGAGATATCGATCCACCTCATGGGCCCTCTATGCCTCTTATGCCGCGCTTCGAGGTGGATTAGATTGCGAATGCGAGCAGAAAGTAGATCTAACCGTCGGGTCATTGTAAATATCCAACAAGACCGTTGTCAGCTAGGCCACTTCTTGACTCAAGACTTCGAACTTTGAGTTTGCATACGTCATGACTCCATACCCCAGAATATAATTAAAGGGAATAAACAGAAATTTGAATCCTAATTTCCTCGTGAAACATGCAAAGGGCGATCGAGAGTTATAGGGCGATCAAGATAGAAATTGGGGTTTTTCTATCGAGGATGGGGGGTTTTAGACGAGAGATTGACTAAGAGAGTAATACAGAATTGAAATTGAAAATGAAAAGAATGAAAAAATATTTTACTTCACAATGTGCTCTATTACTACGTCATTCTGCTCTATTGCTACGTCATTGTCTATAATTATAATTGTTTCATTGTTTAGCTCCTATAACTGTTTCATTGCTCTATTACTACGTCATCCTATAACTGTTTCATTGTTTAGCTTTGTTGTTCCTTTTGCGTCATTGACTATAATGAGAGGAGAAGAGAAGCTTATAAAAAGGGTTATAAGATTAATTTGTAGAAGGAGATGAGAAGAGAAGCTTATAAAAAGGAGAGGAGAAGAGCAACTTTCAACCAAATGTCAATGTGGGAAGAGCTTTTTTTGAACTTGCTCACTATTTTTTTTGTCCCACATCGAAAATTTTTTAGAAGGAGAGGGGAAGAACAACTTATAAAAAGGGAAGGGGAGGAGAAGAGGGCCAAGTGTTTGAAGCCCAACCATAGTGATGGGTTTTGAAATATTAGTTAATATGTAATAAATATATTGAAATATTTGATGATCTCTAAATTAAGGTACATACAAAGTAATACAAAATACAATATTTAATCTTATCTAATCTTTACTTTATCGAACACAAAATGAGTTTGGCCCCACCTTAAATCAAAATAAATTATTTTCTATAAATAAATTATTTTTATCTTTATCTTTCATATTTTATTATATCTTATTAATTAATTTAATTATTATTTTATTTAAATCTTACCTCTTCCATATTCTAATATATAAATCTTTTTTTATTCATATGTTATCATTTTTTTAAAATTAAATATCTATGAAATATCATCAATGAAAAGGAGAAATGTATATTATTTTACCTTAATATTTTTTTATTCTCAACATTAAACTTAATAATTTATATTTATTTTGTTTTATTTGATTCCAAAAAAATTAGAAACCACCTATTTAATAGGGGTGATTTAATGTAATTGGGTTACTCTACCCTTTATTTCCTACATTTTGAAATGAAAAAGGAGATTTATATAAAAATTATGTGCTGATAAAATAGTTTTAAGCTTGTACATTATGTATATATAATTGATACAACTATGCATAATTGTACTTTATAATCATGTTTTTGCTCTTAGAATTCACTTAATTTCTATATTTGGACCCAAAAAATGGTGTTTTTTGTTTGGTTCAAATAAAACAACTCCTTATCCTATAGAATAAGGAGTGTTTGGAACCCTTAGATCTCCTTGATTCAAGGGCTGATATTCTCGGAAATTAGGGACGCGGTGGCATTTTCATAATTTCTCAAAAATTATAAAAGTGCATCGTTATGGTGAAAAAGTGCATTACTAAACCCAAAAAGTGCATTAATAAACCCAAATATTTTGGGCGATTGAGTTAAATGTAGTCGAGTCAATTGCACGCCCATGATGATGCACTTTTTTGGTTTAGTAATGCACTTTTTGGTTTCTTGCATTGTACATTTTCACCATAATGATGCACTTTTAAAATGAACCGAACAATGGAGTATGCCCTACTGGCTTTATTTTTGTTTGCACTTTTTCGGCTTACTAATGCACTTTTTATATTTAGCAATGCACTTTTTCAAGATAGAGGTGCACTTTTGTAATTTTCGAGAAATTACCAAAATGTCAGGGCTCTAAACGCTCCTTATTTTATAGGATAAGGAGTTGTTTTATTTGAACCTTACTCCTAATTTATATTGTGACTTTTTCCTCTACGAGTTATGTCAAGCATTATTTGTTCTTAGAGTTCACTTAACTACTGTAGTTGGACCAAAAAAAAATTAGTGTTTTTTTGATTCACAATCTATCTATCTGTACAACATATAAAGTTGTCCCTCAATTGTCAAATAAATGCTCAATTTTTTAGTTAATTAATTATATTTTTGTTTTTGCAACTATAAAAACTCTTCCTCTCAAGACCAATAAATGTTCTATTTTTTAAATGCAAACTAATTATCCTACTAATATATCTTATCATAGAGTTTGGTTCAAATGAAACAAATTCTTATCCTAAAATGTGAAACGAATGCACTTTTTCTAGTTCGTAGTGCACTTTTCATACAAAAGTGCATTGCAATATTCAAAAAGTGCAATCTGAAAAAGTGCACTCAAAAAGTATGAAAAGTGGATTGAAAAGTACGAAAAGTGCATATCCGAAAAAGTGCACTCTAAAATAGGAAAAATGCACTACAAACTAGAAAAAGTGCATTCGTTTCAGGATAAGAGTTTGTTTCATTTGAAATTCTCCATATTCAACCCATTTAAAAGAGGGAGGTTAAAAAATTAATTATCCTATTATATTCTCCATGTTCAATCCATTTAAAAGAGGGAGGTTAAAAGTTAGGGAAATTCCGGTTGGTATCCTCGAGTTTTTCACTTTTCAGAGTGGTGCCCTGAAAAAAAAACTTATTCCGAGTGGTACCCTTGAACTTCTGCAAAAGTCCGGCCGATGTCCTTACTTGTAAATTTTCTTTAGTTTATAACTAAATTAGCATGTTTTCTAATGAAAAATATATTTTTGTATTTAATTAAACTAAAACACAATTTTAATTTAATAAAAATAAAAATAAATCATATTAAAATAAAAAATATTATATATATATTTAAAGTAGATTTTATGTTGTATAATTCAAAAAATTTAAGTTAAAACCAAAAATATTATAATATTTATATTAAAATAAATATATTGCAAGATTATCATTTTCCATGTAGATTTTATATAGTAATTTTGACTATTTATGAAAAATTGATAGAAATTAAAATTCTATTAGTTTTTTTAACAAAATCAAAACTATTACATAAAAGCTACATGAAAATTTTTAATTATGTAATATATTTATTTTAATGTTAATATTGTAATATTTTTTAAACTTAAAATTTTTAAATTATACAACATACAATCTACTTGACAAATATATATAAAATATTTTTAATTTAATATTTTATATGATTTATTTTAATTATTATTAAACTAAAATTTTGTTTAATTTAAGTAAATATAAAAAAATATTATTTTCATGGGAAAACATACTAATTTAGTGATAAACTAACAGAAATTTGCAAGTAAGGACACCAGTCGGACTTTTGTAAAAGTTCAAGGGTACCATTCGGAATAAGTTTTTTTCTAGGGCACCACTCGGAAAAGCCAAAAACTCGAGGGTACCAACCGGAATTTCCTAAAAGTTATAAGAACATTAATGAGTTTGGCCTTTTTGACTTCTATGATCAGCATTTTATATTCCAGGATCAACCTTTTAGCCTTTCAAATTCCTCCATCAATGTTGTCATCATACTCCCTTCCTTAATGTTGTAACAACGTAATAAACACTTACCCTTTCCCCTTCCCAAAAGCTAGCAGCCGTGCAATGTATAAATAGTCATAGGCTCAAAGACTTTACCTTTCATTCAGCCAGTCATCGATTGCCTTTCAGATTCCGCTTGCATACACATTTCAAGATATGATATAAGTTGTCTCTTCTTCCTGTTTTGGTTTCATACTATAATCCTGCAAATATTAGGAGCAACCATTACCTTTTTGTTTTATATTTTGTAGGGAAATGGTTGCAAGTCCATTCATGGAGACCCAAAAATTGTCACTCTTGGCTAACAATACACAAGAACAACGCAAAATTTGCACACTTGATGAACTACCTGATGATGTTCATCATAAGCTTGAAGTGATGGTATGTAGAAAGTGGGATGCAACTAATGCATATTGGAAATATCGAAGTATAAAATTATTGGTTTCTTACAGTGAGGTAAAACATGAAATATTTGGAGGCTCAATTTGTAAAAAACTTTACTCTTAACATAGTTTTATTCATTTATGATCATAGGGGAATCTTATGCAATGCATTGCGTGGAGCACTATTACTCATTGTTTTATTGGACGGGTTGACACATATAATTTACATTTCTATTCTAATTTAAATAACATATGCAATTGTCTATGTCCAATTATAAAATTAATAACTATAGACCATCCAACGGACGGACCAAGTCATCGAGTCTATTTTATATTTTGACTTTTCCCCATACGAGTTATGTCATACACTTTTTGGTGTCATGCAATAAAAAAATTTTATGTATTATCATTTATCGAATATTAAAATAAAAAATATCATATTTAATTTAATATGTATTAATTTTTAAGGTCCAATATATATACTAAATTATTATATTAAAAAATATTCTACTATAATATATTAACATACCAAACCTCAATTAATTATTTTAACTTCATACTAAATAAATATGTAATATAAAACACATATTATACATTTTGTTTGGTCAAAACATATTTTATACATTCAATTATTCAAACACGTACTGTATTGCTAATTTGCTACCATACCACCCTGTCCTATGCATATATGAGCGCGTTCATTAATTGAGTTTCCCCGCCCACTTTACCAACTCCCTATATAAATCCAGAATTCCACTCCCAATTCTCTCCCACATCGAATCTCCCAATCAACACTCTCCATCCCTCTGTTTTTTCTTCTCCAAATGGCCACTCCTCTTTCCCTCCCCCACCCCCACCATCACCACCCCATTCTCCTCTCCCACAAACACAATCATTTCCCCACTCTCACTTTCCGACCACCCACCACCACCCACTCTCTCACCGTCAAAGCCACCGCCACGGTCCCTTCAACCTCCCGCACCTCATCCACCCCTAAACCGGAGCCCACCAAACTCCCCATCAAGCCCATCCCGGGCGACTACGGGCTCCCCATCATTGGGCCCATTAAGGACCGACTCGACTACTTCTACAACCAAGGCAAGGAGGAGTTCTTCAAGTCAAGAATGAACAAGTACAAGTCCACGGTGTTCCGGGCCAACATGCCCCCGGGCCCGCTCATCGCCGACGACCCACGCGTCGTCGTTTTGCTCGACGGAAAGTCGTTCCCGGTCCTCTTCGACACCTCCAAGGTCGAGAAGAAGGATCTCTTCACCGGCACGTTCATGCCGTCGACCGAGCTCACCGGCGGCTACCGCCTCCTCTCTTACCTCGACCCGTCCGAGCCCGCCCACGAGAAGCTCAAGTCCCTCATGTTCTTTCTACTCAAATCCACCCGCGACCGAGTCATGCCCGAGTTCCACGCGAGTTACTCCGACCTGTTCGACTCGCTCGAGTCGGAGCTCTCTTCCAAAGGGAAAGCCGCTTTCAACGACCCCGCCGAGCAAGCCGCCTTCAACTTCTTAGCCCGGTCTTGGTTTTCGGCTAACCCGGCCGACTCCGAAGTCGGGCTCGACGGCCCGAAGATCATCGGGAAATGGGTTTTGTTCCAAATTGGCCCGATTTTGACCCTTGGGCTTCCGAAATGTCTAGAAGAAACCACTCTCCATAGCTTCCGATTGCCCCCTGCGCTGATCAAGAAAGACTACGAAAAACTCTACAATTTCTTCTACCAAAACTCCTACCCGATTCTGGAGGAGGCTGCCAAGGTCGGAATCTCGCGAGACGAAGCCTGCCACAATCTCGTTTTCACCACGTGCTTCAATTCCTTCGGCGGGATGAAGATCTTCTTCCCGAACATGATCAAGCAGGTCGGCCGGGCCGGGGCCAAGCTCCACGCGAAATTGGCGGCGGAGATCCGGTCGGCGGTGAATTCCGTCGGTCGCGGGAAGGTGACGATGGCGGCGATGGAGAGCATGCCGTTGATGAAGTCGGTGGTGTACGAGGCGCTGAGGATCGAGCCGCCGGTGGCGCTTCAATTCGGGCGGGCCAAGCGGGATTTCGTGGTCGAATCTCACGAATCGGCGTTCAAGGTCAAGAAAGGGGAGATGCTATTCGGTTTTCAGCCGTTTGCGACGAAGGATCCGGTTATATTTGACCGGCCCGAGGAGTTCGTTGCGGATCGGTTCATTGGAGAAGAAGGCGAGAAGCTTCTGAAGCACGTGCTCTGGTCAAACGGACCGGAGACGGCGGCGCCGACGGTCAACGATAAGCAGTGCGCGGGGAAGGATTTCGTGGTGCTCGTGTCGAGGCTCTTGCTGGTGGAGCTTTTCTTGAGGTACGATTCGTTCGAGATCGACGTCGGAAGCTCGCCGTTGGGCGCCAAGATCACGGTGACGTCACTGAAACGAGCCACCTTCTGATGTTCTTCTTCATCTGTTTGTTTGGTTGTGAATTTGTGATTGGAATTTTCCTTTTTTGGGCTTGTTAAGGGAGTAAATATGAGGAAGTAGTAGGGGTAGTATTGGAATTTGAAGGTAGTGTTCTTTGATCTTTGGGACTTGGGAGGGTGCTGACACGTGACAAAGCAGGTAATTACTGTAGCAGTTTTAGGAGAAGTGACGCTCTCTCACGTGCGTCAACCAGTGCCACCGTGGTTCTAGCCCACGTCCTTTCTATAAATAAACAATTTTTATTCGTAACCAACTAACCATTACTTTTTTTTACTTATGGTGGGTTGGTGGGGAAGTTTTTCAAGAAAAAATACAATACAGTACGTGAAATCAATCAATTAGCATGAAAATCAAAATCAAAATCAAACTATAGGATACTAAATCTGTGTTAGTAAGACAAATCGGGAACTGTTCCAGTGACAGTTCTCTTACGCAGCGGAAAAGATCAACACAGAAATGTAAAATTGTAACGCAAAAGCAATGACACGTTTCCTTATAGAGGAACCTCTACAGCCAACTAGCTGGAGAGTAAACCTCTACCTCCATTGGAGGATTTTGAACAAGTACTATATTTAGATTGATAGATCTCAGGATACACAATACAAAGACGAACTTCTCTATTGTTTGCAATCACACTTACAAACAATACTAACGACTAAGTCATCGTGAATCTAGGTCTAGACAAAATCAATATAATACATGAACCTGACTCGTTCCATGTGCAGTTCCCTTTAGCACCTGAACCAACTCTCCAAGTCGATGGCGATCTTCACGCAGTCCCCATCACTTGGATCTGGATCTTCCTTCTCAGAATCTGGATCGTCGTCTTCACTTAATCCGCTCGAGCTCTCTCTTTCTCTATATAGATCTGGTACTTTCTCTCTGAGAGCGTGAGTGACCTAGTTTCATCACATTCTATTTATAGAGGTTGCCTCTTTTATCTTGACGCTTTTATCCTTTTTGTCTTGAGGAGTACAAAACTGTTCAAAAAGACTAGCGTACCCTTTTGGATCCTTTTCTTCTTGGGACTCTTCTTGCCGCCCAAGACAACAGTGAAATGTCCTTTTTATCCTTCAAAATATTTGTCACGTACTCAGATGGCTTCATTTGGAATGTTTCCCTTGTTTTTCCTATAAACTTGTATCTTTCCTGTGATCACTTGTATAGGTAATTAGTTCCATGATGTTCGTAGTTTTAGTATAGTTTTTAGTATGTTTTCTTAGTTTGTTAGGCTTAGTTTTAATAGTTTTAGGATTAGTTTTGTGTGTTTTTGGATGGTTTTGCATATTTTGTGAAAAGTATGGAAGCTACTCCGTTTTGTGTCTTTTTGTAGGTTTTAGCAAGGAAAAGGTGCTATTTGGAGCTGAATTTGGAGTGCTATGATAAAAGATGGAAGAGTACAAGATGCAGAAGTCGAAGTCTAAGTATTAGAAGATAAAGTGTGGAAGAAAGCCAAACCCAGGCTCGTTAACGAGGCTACAAGGGTTCGTTAATGAGGCCACGAGATGAAGATTTCGAGAGTTTGATTCTGTGACTCACCGATCCTGTGCGGGAATTTATTTCCGTGTCGGTAGAGTATCTTTTTATGATTTTAGGGTTATTATATTATGTATTTTAGGTCTTGTTATCTTTTTAGATTTTGTTTCTATCTTTCTAGATTTTATTTCTATCTTTTTAGGAAAGTTTTTATCTTTTAGCCTTATTATTTTCTAGCCTTATTAGTATAAATAGCCCTCTTATTAGTCTAGGAGAGGAAGAAGAGGAGAAAAAAAGGATCGATTGAAGAGAAGAGGAAGAGCCGAGAGTAGAGGGAGAGGATCGGAGTCGAGATTGAAGGCTCGGTGGACGAGAGTTACCGAGGTCGTTAATCGTGATTTTGGTTCGGTGTTTGTATATTTTCGGTTTCTTCTGAATTTCTGTAAGACGATATTTCTTATTAATTTGAGTAGTGTTTTGTTTTTAATGATTTCTTTTGTTGAATTTATTTGTTTCTTAGTTATGAGTAGCGAGTAGTCTTCTTTTCTAGGGTCGGGGCTAAACCCGGCATAGTTATGCATGTTTGAGGAGTAAGAGTATGTGTTGATTGTCTTTTATCTATTTTGAGATTGTTTGTTGTGCTTAAGACCTAGGTGAAAGTCAAGGTGATTTGAGTTTTTTTAACTTGATTGAAAGAGAAAGTTATAGACTTGAATGTTGATATTGTTTGAATACGAAAGTTTCAAGCTTTAGATCCAAAACAAGCAATTGAGTGAATTGGTTTATGAAAGTAGGTTAATTTACTTGATAGTCGACGAAAGTTGATGAATTTATCTGTTTAAAGGCATGATCTTATCTTCTTACGAGTTTATGTGCATGACTATGTTGTGGTATCCCTTGTCCTAGATCTTTGTTTTATTCGAATTCTCTTGAAGTGATATTCGTTGCTGAGTTTGTAGGCTCGGTACCGAATCTATTTAGGTCGTTAGTTTTGGTCTTTTGTCTACGGTGGTTTGTTAACGACCCTGAAAACGTTGTTAACGAGGCTGCTTGTGAGTGTTTTGCTTGCTTTTGTTTGATTTTTAGTAGTCGATAAACAAACAACTTTGCTTCTCGTGGAACGATCCTGACTCCCCTATACTCAGCGGGGTCTTGATTATAAATTTATTTGTTGTCAAGAAACCCTCCTTCAACAAATTGGCGCCGTTGCCGGGGAAGCAACGTATTTGTTTGTTTATTTGTGGGTCTGGGAATAGCCCGACCCCGTTTTTGTTTCTAATTCTTGTTTTCTTTGTCTGTTTTCTCAGCGCATGCCGGTAGGACGTCGAAGGCTCGAATTTGATAACGCTAGTTATTATTCTGAACCTGAACGTTCCCTGCACCGTAGACGCCGAGAGAACCGAGCCATGGCCACACTTGAAGAGATGGCTCGTCAGCTAGAAGTCCTCCAAACACAGATGGAGGCGTTAAAAACTGAGAAGGAAGGCGCTGCCGCCGAGGCTGAGCGTCAACGAGCTACCAACACTCGTCTACAGGAAGAATTGAATGCCTATCCGAGGAATACTAAACAGTACATGCATCCAGAACTGAGGGTGCCAGAGTCCCCAATCGTGCTTCCGGAGATAGAGAAACCCTTTGAGATCAAGTCTCAATTTATATCCTTAATTAAACGGGCTCAGTTTGAAGGGAAACCCACTGAGTGCCCTATGGAGCATATTAGAAATTTTCTTGATTTATGTGACACCATAACTGATGAAGGTGTCTCACTAGAATATGTTCTGTTAAAAGCTTTCAGGTGGTCCTTTGCTGGAAAGGCCCTGAGCTGGTTGGAGAGCTTACCTTCTAAGTCTATCAGGACTTGGAAGAACTTGTATGATCAATTTCTTACAAAGTTTTTCACTCCTGCCAAGACAATGGAGCTGAGGAAACGCATCACCTCCTATCACCAGCTGCCTAATGAGACCTTTGTTGAAACATGGAAAAGATTCAAAGAGATGCTTAGACAGTGCCCCACTCATGGGCAACCTTTATATGTTCTGCAAGAAATCTTTTTCCAAGGTATCAACGCAGAGACCAAGAACCGCATCACCACACATACAGCGTGCGGTTTTATAGAGATGGACCCTACAACTGCATGGGAATTGCTGGATAAGCTGTCCAATTATGATGCCATGTATGGAACCCAGCAGACTCCCCAGCCGCAGAAACGTCTCTACGTGCCTAACCGAGAAGAAGTTGACCCAGACGTTAAAAATTAGTTTCTACAAGACGAGGTCAACCGCCTGAAGAAGCAGGTAAGTTTTCTGAAATCCTCTCAATCTTGTCAAGAATGTGGTTCTTCTGCCCATAGTACTTCTGCTTGCACTAACATAGAGCAGGTAAGAGCCGCTGAGACAATTGCTGAGATGAATTACATGAGAGGCCCATACAGAAACCAGCCTAGCAATTTTGACAGGTCGAACAACTATCAGACGTGGGGCAATCAAAATCCAAATCCAAGCTATGCAGCGCCTCCACCAGATAGACGACCTGTGCTTTATCGACCTCCAGGCCATCAGGAGCCACCATCTTGGGTACATGGGTTACAGGAAAGCATCAATGGAGTTCACAACAAGGTCAATGACGTTCAAGCTAACCTTAACCACCAAAATAAAAGATGGGGAGAGTTCGATGTATGGAAGAAGAATGTTGATTCCCAACTAGGGAACCTTGCTGCACAAATTCCGAGACCACAAGGGCAACTTCCGGGACGTCCCGAAGAAAACCCTAAAGGACAGATAGCAGCGGTGCACCTTAGGAGCGGAAAGACATTACCGGAGCGTGTCCAAGCTGAGGACAAGAAGGAAGAGGACACCACGAATACCCTCGGTAACGAGCCAACAAGGGCAATTACCGAACCAGCGTACCATGGTGACGAGGCTCCGAGAACGACCCTACCCCAGGTAAGTTCTCTAATCCGAGCCTTCCTCTCAATCCCAGGGTCGGTAACGACCCGCCGAGCGTACCTAACGACCCTAGTGTCGACCCAGTAGCATCACCCCTCGAGCCTAACTTGGTTCCGAGGATGGCGAAGTCTCTTCCATTTCCCATTAAGAAATCTGTGGACTCTACTGAGAGTAAGTTCAAGCATTTCGTAAAGATTCTTCAGGGCATTAATATTTCCATCCCATTCGCTGAAGCCCTAAGCGAAATGCCGGCTTACACAAAATTTTTGAAGGATATTCTTAGCAGGAAACGATCCATTACAGAGCTGGAGGATGAAGTCAGATCTATAGCTCTACCAGAAAAGCTAGAAGACCCAGGGAGGTTTGCAATAACGATTGGCATAAGCGACCACAAGTTCAAAGCTTTATGTGATCTGGGAGCCAGTGCCAGTTTACTCCCTCTCTCAATCTGGTCTAAAGCCAATATGGGACCACTAGAGCCGGTGGATATGAACCTCTACATGGCCGACGGATCATGTGTCAAGGCCACAAGAGTCGTGGACGACTATCCTATTCAAGTCGGGAAATTCTTTATACCGAATGATTTTATCATCCTCGATATGCCTGAAGACCCTCATGTCCCCATAATTCTCGGCCGACCATTCCTAGCCACAGCAGGTGCTAGGGTTGATGTGCGGAAAGGACTTCTCACTTTTGATATTGGAGAGGAACGCGTGGAATTCAGCCTTGATCAAAATGCTAACGACCCAACTGCGGTCGCACAAATCGAGTTGACCCAACCAGAACTCGAAACAGATGATCCTACCGAGCCTCCCTCAAATACCAAAACAGAAGAGAATGTCATACAAGTCCCTACCGAACTTCATTGGTCGATCACCGAGCCCCACATGCAAGAGTGTAATCAAGGTAAGTACTCTAACTATGAATTCGCTAATGCTGGTCATAACTATTCTTTATCCTTTGTTCTTACACCATGCCCCATTATATGCACTACAGAGGAGTCCAAACCACCTTGGTTTTCGAATTTCGCTAACCATCATGTAGGAATACCGGGCATATTGATAGAAGAAAAGGGACCTAATTTAGTGACTCAAGCGAATAAAGGCTACAAGGCTAAGTATGGGGTACCTCAAGACCCCAACATAGCTGCAAAAGAGCCCCCTTGATCCTGGGGAGTACGTCGGGCTGACGACGTTAAAAACAACGCTTACGGGAGGCAACCCGCTTTTAGTATAGAATTAGATTAGATTTTTCTTTTCTTTTTAGATTCTTTTTCTTAGCTTTCTTTTGAGTCCTTTTTAGTAGTTTTTTAAGATAGAAATTAGGATAAATTTAGAGCTAACAAGATGCAGAAAAGGGGCTCGAAAATCACACAAGGAGGCTACGGTGGCTCGTTAACGACCCACCCATGGTCGTTAACGACCCGGTTTGGCGAACCGACTCGGGCAGGTAAGTTTTTCTAACCCTAATCTATCTTTTATCTTCTACCCTAATTCTTACCCTCCCCCAGCCGCCATTACCTACCCCCCTCCTATTTCTACCCTCTTCTATTTAAACCCTCAAGAATTCTACCCACAAATCTCAAACTCCACAACCCTCAAACTTCCACCAAATACTCTCACCATCGATCGGAATCCTTCACTCCACCGACCGCCGGAGACGCCGTCGTTACCGAAGCCCGGAACACCGTTTTTCCCACCGACAAGATCCCTGCTCGTTAACCACCCAATTCCGACCTCTTGTTCTTCAAATTCTCGATTCTCTGGTATGATTTCTAAACCCTAACTCGAGATTGCATGATTCATGGTTTATAGGGTAGAAATTTCATGTCTTGAATTGTGTTTATAGAGAGGACCGATTTGCATGTTTAGATTTTGCTCATGAATTATGGTTGTGCTTAGTTGATTCTCAATCTAGGAAAGATTCTTCATGCTAGATTCTCCATTGCAAAAATTTGATTTAGAAAAGCATGAATTTTTCTTGTTCTAGATATTGAGTTTGATTTTCACCATGTTAATTTTAGGCAAATTTAGCATGTTTGGGGTGAGTAATTGAGCAAGTATGGGGTGCATATACCCGATTGTGTGTCTAGTGAAGGATTATCGAGGATGCATGCTTGATTTATGGCTTGATTTTAAAGTTGATAAAACTCGGAATTCTGTGAACTGGCTCTCGGTAGCTCGTTAACGACCCACCCAGGCTCGTTAACGACCCTGCGTAGCCTCAAAATCAATACCCAATCTAGATTCGTAAACAACCCAATTGGGGAGTTGACGAATAATTCCGAGGGTTATTTCGAGACCAAGTATGGGGTCTCTTGCCTATCTACTTTAGTGGATCTTATCTTGGAAAATCATGATTGTTTTACAGATCACATGGCAAGTTCAAGCAGACCCGCTACCCGAGCTCAGAAAAAGAGAAGGAACCAGAGGTCTCCATCTCCAACTCGCATGGATAATGTGATTTTGCGTACTCAAGGTCAAGCGGACCGATACAATGCCATCTTAAACAAAGATCACAACATTCGGTGGTTTTCAAGGACGAGTGCCAAGCAAATGGGGATTTATACGGATGTCAAGGAGGCCTTTGCTATTCTCGGTGTGCCTCATTTGATGAAGAAGGAGACTGTACCACATTTTCCTGCCCTCACATCCGAGTTTTTGGCCACTTTAGAGACGAGTTTCCCGTCGAAGAATTCGGCGGGACGCATCCGGTTTAGGCTCGGTAATGTGAGCCGAGAATACACCATGGCGGAGTTCAACGCTATTCTGGAGCTCCCAAATCCTTCTAGAGAGTACAGTTTGAAAGACTACAAGGTGACACGAACATGGAGATACATCACCGGGGAGGTTGAACCCTCCGCAACGGCATTATCCGGGGCAAGCGTCATCAACCCCATTTTTAGGATCATCCTTCGAGTCCTAGCCGCTACATTTTGGCCAAAGAGAGAGCTAAACAGGCCAACAAGAATGGAAGTTGCTTGTCTTCGCACCATCCTTTTCAAGGAGCCCGACCCTTTGAATTTGGGGTATGAGTGGCTCTACTACATTGAAAAATCAACCAAGTCCAAAGAAGTATGGTGTGGAAACTTGGTTAGTCTCTTGGCTACAAACCTGGGAGTCGACCTTACTCGTTACACGCCGGCTCATGCTCACCTCCTCAACAAAAGCTATTGGTATAACTCCAGTGTTTTCATCCAAGCCGAGGGAGGACTCAAAGTGAAAGTGCAAGACCGCATCGTTACACCTACCCTTGACATGTTGGAGTTACTCTATGTACCAAATTGGTACGAGGTATGGACGGGTCATGCTTACCCGTTGGAGCCCAAGCCGGAGGATGAGCTATCACTTCGGCCTTGTGAGACAAGGTTCGAGCGAGACGGAGAAGGCATGGATGAAGATGGAGATGAAGATGAGGATATCGAGGTAGTTGGCGAAGACACTGAAGAGGCTGACACAGAGGGAGGCACGGAAGAGCTTAACTTCGAGGATAACAACCTCGACACGGAAGTTTTGGGCACCAACGTCCTCGTTGATGAGCCTACCAGACTCGTTAACGACCATTTCCAGGCTTCTTCCTACGTTCCTAACGAGGCACCCAGCTTCGTTAACGAGGTCCCGAGGACGACTACCGACCCTCCGCCAGCTCCTACCGACCCTCATTCCTATGGTCTTATATCATACAACCCGGTGTTGTACCAAGACCACTTCCAGCCTCACTACCCACCACCTCCTCAGCCCGACTACACTGGATCGAGTATGCCACCACCATGGGCCGAGGATCTTTCTGCTCGGATGCAGCAGCTCAACCTTCAGCAGGACCACATTCACAAGAGGATGGATAGATGGGAGTCTGTCTATTACGCTTGCATGTCGATGGAGGACGAGAGGCATCGTCAGAGAGAAGTAGAGGATGCAGAGCGTTGGAGGACGATGTACGACTTCATGGGGAACTTTGAGCATTACTTTCCTCCACCAAACCAGTGATTCAGCTTGAAGAAGACGTTTTTGATCGCTCGCCTCTCGGGCGCGAGGGTCAAGAGATACAATTTATAACCCGACCCCGTTGTAGTACGTGGTGGGTGTCGAACACTCGGGAAGTCTACTCGATCGATGTGCCTAGACACTAGGAAGCTAGAAAGGAGAGCATAAAACAAAGGAAAACAAAGAAAACAGTCGGGACCGACACTGAGGTCACGTCGGGCCCGAGGTTGGCGACGAGAGGAAGTCGGGACCGACACTGGGTAAGTCGGGCCCGAGGTAGCTGGGGATGTCGAACTCAAAGATTAAAAGTAGATCTCGGGCTTTTGGGTTCCTTCTCTAGTAGATTAAGGCTTATCCACCCCAATTCAAGCAATGAGTGATGATCGGACTAGGATCGAGTGCTTTCGCCCTCGTTCCAACCACTTCTACACATCGATCATTGGGGAAATCCCCTTCGAAGCAAGGTCTTGAGATTGACACATGTTCACTTTCGCTACTTTGCCAATCTCAAGCCTTAATTCCCGACTTTCGCAAGGAATTGTAGCTCTATGTAGAGTGGGTTCCTTAGATCAAACACTCAAGGCTATGGAATTGGGGTTTCTAGCCCAAACCTAGCTAGGGTTTTCCCCCATAACCCAAGATCAAGGAGATCTACTCCATAAGGCAAACAAAGAAAGCAAACAAATCAAAAGGGAAAGCAATCAACATCATCAATCTCAAGACAAAGCAAAGTTTCATTCAAAATCAAAGGCAATCCACAAATTCCAATCAAGGGTTTCCAAATCCACAAGATCAAAACAAAGCAAAGCAAATCTATCAACCAAACCTATCAATTTTCCTCTCTCTTGGCCGATTCTCTCTCTTCTCCTTCTCCTCTCCTTCCTCCTTCTCCTCTCCAAGTATCCCCTTTGAGAGATTTTGAGGGTTGGCTCCCTTGCTAAGTGTGGGAACCCCCTTCTTAGAAGACAAGAGGGCCTTTTAATAGATGAGGGGCAAAAGTGGAAGTTCACAAATTCGTGCCTTGGAGCCCAAGTAGTTCGGTGACCGACTTGGACCGACACGGAGGACCTCGGGCCCGAGGTACTGTGCAACTCGGTCCGATGTTCTGGAGACTTCAAAGTCGGGCCCGAGGTTGGTTGCAACTCGGTCCTGACCTCGTTCCACCTTCTTCTTTGTTGGCTTCTCTTGTTCTTCTTCATGGCTTGCTCCTCTCTTTCCTCCTTTGCTCGGGCCTTGCTCCATGTCTCGACCCTCCTTCAAAACGACCCTTGATCCATGCCAATTTACCTACAAAACACATAAAATGCGCGTAGTCTCCGAATCTCATAGAAATACGGAACTAAGCTAAAAAGGAACAAAACGCACAAGAAAAGGGGAAAAAGAAACATATAAACAAAGGAAATCACATATGAAAACACCACCAAATAGAGAGACATCAGTTTTCCTTGTTTTCCACTTTTGAGATTTTGTAAGTTTTTTTTCTTTTTCTTTTTCTTTTTCTTTCTTTCTTTTTCTTTTTGTTTTTGTTGTTTTATTTTATTTTCTATTTCTTTTCCTCTTCTTATTTTTTCTTACAGTGGGGACACTGTAATTTTAAGTATGGGGTGGGAGAAAGTAGACAACTTGTTATCTTATGTGTCTTTTGTGTTTATTTGTTTTAAGAAAAATCGAAAGTTTTTGAAAAAAATAATCAAAAAAAGAGTTTAGAATTGATAGATATCCCTTTCTTAGGTTCTATGATGGTAATTGCTAGCATGATCATATAATTCCTTGCAAGCATGTCTTTAATAGTATAGCCTGATTCTTAATTTGAAATTGTGTTTTTAGAAGGAATAGCATTTGATGAAATTGAGCACATATACTTTATAGCATAAAAGTGATGCAATCCAACAAAAATTGCTACCTTGTGAGTTATTTTTGGCCTTATAGGGAGAACATTAAAAAAAATCCCTCTTCTTTTCTTGTGTGATTTACTCTCTATATGCATATTATCTCTTGGAATTGTGATGGTTATCTATTTCTCGAGACCTATATAAGATTTATAGTTCATTTCTTGTGAAGATCATATGATAGAGAACTTATTTTTATAAGCCCTATTATCCTTATCTACCTTACATGATCCTTCTTTTTGAAGCCAATTTGAGCCTGAAGCCTTTTATTTTTAACTCCACAAAATTGTTCCCTAGCCGAGATAAGCTTGACCCTATCCGGGGATTAGGACTTAGATTGGAGAGGCTTTCTTTGTTGAGTGTAAAAAAAAAGAGAGAGTGAAATTTATGTTTTGGTTCGAAATTGAGGAATTATTGGGAAGGGTAGATTGGAAGTCTCTTGTTTTTAATAGTTGTAAAAGAAAGATCTCTTGATAGCAAAAGATGCACGAAATAAGATTGATGGTTGAAAGAAAGTTGTTTAGAAAAAGGAGGAGTACACGATGAAGCTCGTTAACGATCTTGAAATGGTTCGTTAACGAGGCAACGCAGAAAAAAAAAGAGAGAAGTTTGAAGTGCATGTGTTTATAGAGATAATATCAGAGATTCTTTTTATTATTTTTATGAGGCTTTCTAGGATATAATGGGTGAGTGAAAATGAGTGTGCATAATGAGAGTGAGTTTGGTTATCTTTTATGAGAGTTTTGGAGATATGTGAGTTTTTAGGAGTCTTTGATTCCCGGATATTATTATTAGCACCACATAGCCAAAATATTTTCCACGCCCTTTGTTATTACCAAGCCCCATTACAACCCGGCCGAATGGAAGCTTCTATGAAGTTTTTCATTGAGCCTAAGTTCTCTTGATGATTTTTGCTTGTTTTGACAAATCTTGGGTGGAGAGTTTGGTGATATAAGTTCCAATTTCTATGAGTATTTGTATATAAGATGAGTTGAGAGATTGAATTTATAAGCTTAAACACTTGAGAGTTGAGTGAAACACATTATCCTTGTGAGGTTGGATTGTATTTTCTTATGTCTATTTGGTGCATATATGGGTGATGACATTTATAATCGTTTGTTATTTTTCTATATGTTGATATTGCTTTTTAGATGATGGCTATGTCTTGATGAGTATGTAGTTTGGTTTTGGTTATTGTTTAGTGATTGCTTGAGGACAAGCAAGTCTAAGTATGGGGTATTTT
Organism: Fallopia convolvulus; assembly: GCA_964016875.1. Lineage (NCBI taxonomy): Eukaryota > Viridiplantae > Streptophyta > Magnoliopsida > Caryophyllales > Polygonaceae > Fallopia > Fallopia convolvulus. The sequence goes on from OZ024722.1 coordinate 55,102,730, forward strand.
GATGTTCGTATTTTTAGTATAGTTTTTAGTATATTTTCTTAGTTTGTTAGGCTTAGTTTTAGTAGTTTTAGGATTAGTTTTGTGTGTTTTTGGATGGTTTTGCATATTTTCTGAAAAGTATGGAAGCTACTCCGTTTTGTGTCTTTTTGTAGGTTTTAGCAAGGAAAAGGTGCTATTTGGAGCTGAATTTGGAGTGCTATGATGAAAGACGGAAGAGTACAAGATGCAGAAGTCGAAGTCTAAGTTTTAGAAGATAAAGTGTGGAAGAAAGCCAAACCCAGGCTCGTTAACGAGGCTGGAAGGGTTCGTTAACGAGGCCACGAGATGAAGATTTCGAGAGTTTGATTCTGTGACTCACCGATCCTGTGCGGGAATTTATTTTCGTGTCGGTAGAGAATCTTTTTATGATTTTAGGGTTATTATATTATGTATTTTAGGTCTTGTTATCTTTCTAGATTTTGTTTCTATCTTTCTAGATTTTATTTCTATCTTTTTAGGAAAGTTTTTATCTTTTAGCCTTATTATTTTCTAGCCTTATTAGTATAAATAGCCCTCTTATTAGTCTAGGAGAGGAAGAAGAGGAGAAAAAAAGGATCGATTGAAGAGAAGAGGAAGAGCCGAGAGTAGAGGGAGAGGATCGGAGTCGAGATTGAAGGCTCGGTGGACGAGAGTTACCGAGGTCGTTAATCGTGATTTTGGTTCGGTGTTTGTATATTTTCGATTTCTTCTGAATTTCTGTAAGACGATATTTCTTATTAATTTGAGTAGTGTTTTGTTTTTAATGATTTCTTTTTTTGAATTTATTTGTTTCTTAGTTATGAGTAGCAAGTAGTCTTCTTTTCTAGGGTCGGGGCTAAACCCGACATAGTTATGCATGTTTGAGGAGTAAGAGTATGTGTTGATTGCCTTTTATCTATTTTGAGATTGTTTGTTGTGCTTAAGACCTAGGTGAAAGTCAAGGTGATTTGAGTTTTTTTAACTTGATTGAAAGAGAAAGTTATAGATTTGAAGGTTGATATTGTTTGAATACGAAAGTTTCAAGCTTTAGATCCAAAACAAGCAATTGAGTGAATTGGTTTATGAAAGTAGGTTAATTTACTTGATAGTCGACGAAAGTTGATGAATTTATCTGTTTAAAGGCATGATCTTATCTTCTTACGAGTTTATGTGCATGACTATGTTGTGGTATCCCTTGTCCTAGATCTTTGTTTTATTCGAATTCTCTTGAAGTGATATTCGTTGCTGAGTTTGTAGGCTCGGTACCGAATCTGTTTAGGTCGTTAGTTTTGGTCTTTTGTCTATGGTGGTTCATTAACGACCATGACAGCGTCGTTAACGAGGCTGCTTGTGAGTGTTTTGTTTGCTTTTGTTTGATTTTTAGTAGTTAATAAACAAACAACCTTGCTTCTCGTGGAACGATCCTGACTCCCCTATACTCAGCGGGGTCTTGATTATAAATTTATTTGTTGTCAAGAAACCCTCCTTCAACATTCCAATTGTTTGTCATTATCAAAAATTCGATTACTCGAATAGAGAAACCATTGTTCCAGTGTTAGGGAACTAACACTGATCCAACACAAACGAAGGGAAGAAAGAAAGTGTAACGTTCGCCTCCCCATTTCCGTTTATTTGTCCACTTTTCGTTTCGTTGTCCCAATTTATTTTTCATGTCCTTCCCCCTTTTTTATATCTATAAATTTTTTACAACTATACCCTTATACTACATCACTTTTGAAAACATATGCGGAAAATAAGCTTGATGGTCAAGCCATCGAAGAGAGCAAAGGAAGAAGAAACTCAAAGTATATGTTTTGTATATTATATGTGTAATATCTGAGGAATTACAACGCTTATATCTGAGATAAAAGACACAATCAGACTGGACTAATAAAAGATTAGAAATAACTAGAAAGGTCCAATCCCAAAGTTACATATAATCCTAATACCCCCTTCAAGATGGAGGTGCATTTAGTAATCCCATCTTGGGAAAAACTGATTTTAAACGAGAGTCGGGCAAGATTTTGGTGAGAGGATTCGCCAGTTGGTTGTGAGTAATACAATGTTGCAGTGATATGAGCCCTTCAAGCAATTTTTCCCGGGTGAAGTAACAGTCAAGTTCGATATGTTTCGTCCTCTCGTGAAACACGAGATTCTTGGCTATGTAAATAGCAGCTTGGTTGACGCATTTTACTGGTATGGGAGTGATGCCATCAATTGTGAACTCATGGAGAAGACGACTCAGCCAAGCCAACTCAACACATACTCTTCTCAAGGACCGGTATTCTGCCTCTGTTGAAGACAGAGAAACACTTTGTTGTTTCTTTGATTTCCAAGATATTAAGCTTCTTCCAAGAAAAATGACGAAGCCACTTACTAACTTGCGGGAATGTGGACATGCAGCCCAATCAGCATCGTAGAAAGTTGTCAAGGAGAAATTTGAATTTTTGTTGAGAAGAAGGCTTTAGAATGTGTGCCTTGTAAATAAGACAATACATGATAAGCAACAGTGAGATGAGGTTGTTGAGGTTATTGATTGAATTGACTCAGATGTTGCACTGCATAAGCAAGATCCGACCTGGTACTTACTAAATAATTGAGCTTGCCAATCAGCCTGCGATAAATAGTTGGATCAAGAAGAGGATCACCATCTGCTGGAAGCAACTTGATTCGTGGATCAAGAGGGTTGGCAGCTGAAAAATGTGATTTCAGAGGGAAATCTTGTAATAATTCTGAGATGAATTTTCTCTGGCTCATAAGAAGTCCATGAGGTGTAGGAATAAATTCAATTCCCAGGAAGAACTTTATGGACCCGAGGTCTTTGATTTTAAATTCAGAATGAAGATGTCTCTTTAGTGATGTCATCTCCTCCAAATCATCACCAGTGACCAACACATCACCAACATAAATGGCTACGAAGACCACTGAATTTGAAGTTTTCTTGTAAAAGAGAGAGTAGTCATTTAGTGATTGAACATACCCTCGAGTCTTTAAGAAAGAGGACAACTTGGCATACCATTGTCAGGCTTGTTTAAGGCCATATAGTGACTTCTTGAGATGACAAACTAGAGATGAATTTTCAACCATTAAACCAGATGGCACTCTCATATAAACTTCTTCATCTAGATCTCCATGCAAGAAGGCGTTGTTGACGTCCAATTGAAAGATGGCCCATTTTTTCTTTAGAGCAAGAGAGATTAAGGTTCTCACAGTTGTCATCTTAATAACCGGTGAGAATGTTTCAGTATAGTCTATCCTTTCCTTTTGAGTAAAGCCTCTAACAATGAGTCGAGCCTTGTACCTTTCAATTGTTCCATCTTCTCTTCTTTTTACTCTATAAACCCACTTTCAGCTGATTGCTCTTTTTCCTTGTGGCAATTTGACAATATCCCAAGTGTTGTATAACTGTAAAGCCACAAATTCGTCCATCATGGTTGCTCTCCAAACTGTGTATTTGCAAGCTTCATCATAAGTACATGGTTCAAAGTCAGGTTTGAAATCTGAATTGCTGGTGTGAGCAGGAAAAGCTATGGTGGAAGTCAAAGTATGACCACAAAAGAGACTTGTGCTTGTGGTAGCTGAGCACACATAATCTGATAAGTAAGGTGGAGGTTGATGTTCTCGTGTGGATCTTCTAACCGGTGGGTTCACCAATTCAGCAGAATTTGCAGCAACATCAGTATTTTCAGGAGGCAAAGTTTCTGTGGTTAAAAGGAAATCATCATCTTGGTGAATGGATGATGAAGGAAAAAGAGAATTGGAGGTCTGAAATTCAAGATCATGAAAGGGGAAATGTGTTCATGGAACACTATGTCTCTAGAAATAATAATTTTGTGGTTGTCAAGATCAAAAACTTTGTATGCCTGTTTGCCAAAGGGATCACCCAAAAAGACACAAGGAATGGCTCTTTCTTGGAATTTGTCCCTTCCATGCTTTAAAGTTGAGACAAAGCAAAGAGAACCAAAGTTTCTGATGTGATTGTATGAGGGTCCTTTGTGATAAAGGAGTTCATAGGGAGTTTTATTTTTGAGAAGCTTATAAGGAAGACGGTTTAAGATGTGGGTTGCAGTGAGGACACTTTCTCCCCAAAATTTTGTGGGTAATTTTGATTGGAAGATGAGGGATCGAGCTACCTCAAGTAGGTGTCTATGTGTCCTTTCGACCACACCGTTCTGTTGAGGGGTTGCCACGCAGGATATTTGGTGTATGATCCCCTTAGAGTTCAAATATTCTGATGTCTCTTGACTAGAGCCAAGTTCCAAGGCATTGTCTGACCTCAACACTTGAACAGATTTGTGAAATTGTCTCTCTACCATGGCAATGAAGCTTTTCAATAAGGTGAATGCATTGCTCTTTGCAGACAACAAAAGTACCCAGGCTGCTCTGGTGAAATCATCGACTATGGTGATGAAATATTTGTGGACTTTATGTGTGGGAGTATGGTAAGATCCCCAAAGATCCACATGAATCATTTGGAAAGGATATAGGGTGGAAATTGTGCTGGAGGGAAAGGGTAAACGAGTCTGTCTAGATTTTGCACAAATAGTGCAAGCTGTGGTATCTTTATTGAAACTAAAGGACTTGGCAAAAGGTAAAGTTTGAAGTTTATAATGTGGTAGATGACCTAACCTGGAATGCCATAGTTGTAAACTGACATTACAAGAATAATGGTCACCATTAACCTTATTCCCCTCAACTTGTTTCAGTTCATTTTGAGGTCTAGGAACAACAAAATATAAGTCTCGATCAGCTTCACCAACCTCCATATGCATCCCCATAGAAGGATCCCGCAATAGACATTTAGATTTTGTAAATATCACCTTGCAGCTGAGGTCCTTAATCCGTCTTGCAACAGATTGCAATTAAAGTTTGGAACCAGCAACACATTACTAAGCAACAGGTTATGCAAAATTTTCACAGTTCCAGCATATTCAATTGTAACAGTTGCCTCATTTGGCAAAGAGATAATGAAAGGCTTTGACAATTTTTGGTAATTTTCGAATAAAGAAAGATCACAACACATGTGACAACTAGCTCCACTGTCTATAATCCAAGTAGCCTTTTGAAATAGCTTTGAAGTAAATGATGTACATGCGAAGCCAGCAAAGTCATCACTAGTGACCTCCTTTTCTCTGGTTCCTTTTGTATCCAGAAGATTCAGAAGTTGAGCAATCTGATCAGCATTCAGTTCCTTAATCCCTGAACCACTAGAAGAGCTTGGAGATTGAACATTTCCAGCAAAGTTCTCACCAGAGGTATGTTTCTTCTTCTTGTTGTCTTTGTAATTTGGAGGGAACCCAATCACGAAGTAACACTTAACAACATAATGAATGGTTTTCTTACATTTAGTGCAATACATGTTTCTTTTCTCACCATTTCCCTTTTGTGTGCCTTCAGTGATTTGTGAGTTCCTGGACTGCACATTCATGGAGGCCGATTCATTGAATATTTGTGAAGGTTTCTGGATTTCTCGTTGTTTTTCCTCTTGTAAAAACAACCCATAGGCCTCATTTATGTTGGGAAGGGGTTTTATCATCAGAATTGAGCCCCTGATAGTTGTGAACTGTTCATTCAGCCCCATGAGGAAATTGACCAGACGTTGGTCTTCTAAATACTTACGAATTTCCTTTACAGACCTGCAAGTGCATTTGGGAAATCGCTGAAAGCTGTCCAACTCATCCCACAGAGATCTTAATTTTGTGAAATAAGTAGAGATTGAGCTCGAACCTTGTGTGAGAGAGTGCAATTCTTGTCGAACGGAGTAGAGTTGAGCCCTGCTTAACTGACTAAATCGTGAAATAAGCTCTTCCTAGATTTCTCTCGCGATCTCGATGTAGAGTACGCTTCTTCTAATTTCTAGGCTGAGTGAGTTGACTGTATTTCACATCTATGTTGACTGGTTTCGCCAAGGTTCCATCAACAGAACACGTTTTGTTCTTCGCGGAAAGCGCTAAACGCATAGAAACCCTCCATTCTCCAAAACCAAAACCATCAAAGATCTTAGTTACCAAATTGAGACCTGGATTATCACTAGAGGTGAGAAAATAAGGATTGTTGTTGTCTTGAGCTTCCACAACTGTTGGATTCGTCATTTTTCAATCTATCAAAGGAAACAAGCTCGTTTGAAATGAGATTGATTCCCAAGTAGAAATTTGAATAGACTAGCAGCAGAAAAAAAAGAGGTTCGGATTTAGAATTCGTGCTCTGATACCATGTAGGAATTCGGTGGGCCGAAGTTTTAACGGATGACGTGTCGGGATTTTTGTCACTAACATATAAGGTCGAGATCCACTTTCTAACCCAAAAGCTTAAGCCATTGGGTAGGGCTTCACGCCCCCTTATATGTTAGTGGATTTTTGTACCCACCCACCGATGTGGGATAGGTAGTTTTTCCCTACACGCCCCCTCAAGTGGTAACTAGCCTGGTCTAGTTAACACTTGAACTTTTTTTTGTGTGTTTATGACGGGTTTGCGTATGAATGCTAGCCCGTTTTTCTGTTTTTACCAAGAAATCGAACCCTCGGACCGAACCTGCTCTGATATCATGAAAACATATGCGGAAAATAAGCTTGATGGCCAAGCCATCGAAGAGAGCAAAGGAAGAAGAAACTCAAAATATCTGTTTTGTATATTATCTGTGTAATATCTGAGGCATTACAACGCTTATATCTGAGATAGAACACACAACCAGAATGGACTAGAAATATCTAGAAAGCCTAAGCCCAAAGTTACATATAAGCCCAATATTACAATAATACTCTCATTCTTAAAATTTATTTTAATCCCCATATTTTTCTAGTGCTAGATTGTTTATGGTGAAAATTCTCCATCCCCATTTTTTTGTACTAGAAGTTCCATGATCCAGCTCCATTTTCGGATATGGAGCTCCTTTTTTTTGTCCTCATCAATGATGATCGAACTCATTTATTTGAAATCCATTTTTGAGGTTGTGCTTGTGGAGGTCCAATTATGTGTGAGGACCATGAAAATTGCCTCCATTGATCCAATCTCAAAAGCTCTCTCTCGCCTTTATACTCCTAGTTTGAGAAAGGTACCCTAATTGCCGCCTCTCACAAACGCTCTCCATTTCTCTCTAAAACCCTAAGCTCTTGACGACGAATCTCTACTTCTCCCCTCGATCTTTGAAAAACGCTCTTGATTTCTCACCAAAGAGCTTGATTTCTCTCATCATACCTCTGTATTTGTCGAGATTGATTGAGTTCGATCTCTGGTTTGATCGAGATCGATCGATTCTTCTGGATTCTCACAAGATCTCTCTTTTGTTTGTTCATGGTGCTCGAATCTTGCTCTGAAGCTCTCGATCTCTCCAAAACAGATCTTGGTATGTGAATCTCTCAAACTCTCTATATTCTTACAAGATCTTTGACTTTTTTTGTTCGTGGTTTTTCAATCTCTCGATTTCTCTTGATTCTCGCAAGATCTCTATTTTTTTTGTTTGACGTTCTCGAATCTTGTTTTTTAGCTTTTGTTTTCTCTCATACTTCTCAATATCTATGGAATGTCACAAGATCTATTTTTTGTTTTTTGAGGTTTTCGCATCTTGCTTTTCAAAATCTTGATTTCTCTCCAACTTCTCGATATCTCTGCATTCTCACAAGATCTCTTTATTTTTTGTAGTTTCAGGTTCTCGAATCTTGCTTTTTGAGCTCTTGATTTCTCTCAAACTCTCTGGATTCCCACAGTCTATTTGTTTCTTTTGTTTGAGGTTCTCGAACTCTCTAGATTCCCATATTGATTTGTCTCAACATCTATTGATATCTCCGGATTCTCACAATCTATATTTGTTTTTTTGTTTCTTCTAGGTCACCAAATCTCGATTAATTGAGATGAGTTTTGATTCCTTGATGATGGCAATTCTAGTCCCATGCCTTTTGACGATTCGGAATCATATTCATGCTCTGATTATCCGTATTACGAGTGAGGCGATGCATGTCCCGGAACACAACGAGTCCCCGACATTCTAATGCTTCCACTGAGGGCTCTCTCCACCCATTTGATGATGAGTATGCTGAGCAATTGTGTCCTCTCGAGTCCCCTAGGACTGTTGTGATGCCTGCTAATGGTGTCCTTGAAGATGTGGAGGAGCATGTACCCTCTAAAAATGAGGTTGATATCTAGATAAGTCCCCTTCTCATTTTCCTTACTTGTTGCATTTTGGGAATTTTGTTCATGTTGGCTGATTTCTTTCTAACTGGTGATGCATGATGCATTTGAGATTTTTGATGTTGTGCACATGATGTTGATTTGTTTCCATTGGTGATGTGTAGAGGAATATGATGTTGTTGCATTATGTTGTTGATGAGATTGTTGACTGATGGCATTGATCTGGTTATCGAGACCGATGTAGTGTGTTTTTGTGTTTGAATCGTTACATGTGTGTCATTGATTTGGTTATTAGGATTGATTTAGTGTCATTGAATGCATGTTTGTGTGATGTAATGCATGTTATTGTGGGATGCAATATGAGACTTGATAGCTTTTTGTTTTTATCAATGATGAAGTCTTTTCAATATTGAGATTCAAATTCATGATATCTACTTGCATTTACATGTATTAGGAAAACAGAGATTTCACCCTTTCTTCTTTATTTGACTCGCTAAACAACCTACGTCCTCAAATGTATTACAAATAGATTATTCGCGCCTTATTTTAGATTGTGCACGTGGTTTACACTCTCATTAGAATTTATCTCTCTTTGGAAGACTTGAAGTCTTTTTATTAACTTCGCTTCGAAAGTAGCGCGTTCTTTTCAAATGTTTTAACACGTCGAATCTTCGTTAACAAGAGAGTCTTGAACTAGAGATATTTTTCGATCCTTATAACCTTCGATTTCACCACCTATTTATAGTCTCCGAAAGCATATTGCTTCCTTCAAGATGATCACGCGGTTTCAAATAACATGCATCTTACGTCGGGAGTCGTCTTGTGACTCATAACTTCCGGTTACACGAGAGCGTTGAATTAACAATGTTTTCTCCCCTTGATCTAGGTCTCGAATCCTTGTCGTTTATGTAGAAAGTTCGTGTAGAATGTGAACAGGGAAAAATATAAAGATCTTATCACTACCAAGGGTTTGCCTATCCGTTACCTTGTGTTTTTGATAGGGCGAGAAACTTTGTTGGCGTTGTGTTCCTCACATCATCTTAAGTCGTTTTTTTATGGGACCCGCAAGGTGCCTTCTTCAGTCTCCCACAACAGAGGTCATCTATTTTGCCCGTTAGTACATGGTTTTATTCGCGCACCATCAAATATATCCTTGAGATTGCTAGGTCTTTGATGATCCAATCAGCTACACCTTTACATTTTAGGGAGGGGGTAGTATTTTAACTACCACTTACCTTATAAATTGTCTTCCCAATCCTCTTTTAGACCACAAAACATCTTATAAGATTCTTTACAACAAAACACCTCTCTATAATCATTTGAGAGTGTTTGGATCCTTATTTTCTTGTTAACCATTATCAACCGCTCTCTTAATGAATCTCATCATAGATTAAATCCTTGTGTTTTTCTTGGATATCCCTATGGAAGAAGGGTATAAAGTATATAATCTCAAAGCTCATAAATTTCAAGTTAGCAGAGATGTTCATTTTCATGATTAGGCATGGGCATGGCAATGGCTCGGGTCGGGTGCGGGTGGAGTACTTCCACCACCCGACCCGCGGTTGTAAACCGCCCACCCAACCCGGTATTTTCACCTGACGGGTTCCACCCGAAACCGACCCACCCAAAACCCGTCGGTTTTCGGGTCGGGGCGGTTTTTTCGGGTGTTATAAAAAGATGTTGAAACTTAAGTTCATTTGTTTAACGAGTTAACCCAATGACTTGTAAACAAAATAAACTTAACTCGTAACCCGTGTTTACGGGTCGGATTACGGGTCAACCTGTTTAATCCATCTAATAAAACTTTAAATTTTAAACTAAAATTTAAACCTATTTATATAGGGCCTACATAATTAATTAGCCCAAAAAATAGATTTAATTAGAAAGCCTTAAAAGCCCATCTCTATGGTAGACTTCAAACACTTAACCCTCTTCTCCTCTCCTTCCCTTTTTTTTATAAGCTCCTCTTTTTCTACCAATTTTTCGATGTGGGACAAAAAACTGGGTGATCGGGTCGGGTGACCGAAACCGTACCCGCTCCATCACACGATCACCCGAAACTCGTTTTCACCCGGATTTAATTGGTTTTTTTTTGGGTTTTTTTCGGATCGATTTTTCGGGTACCCATCGGGTGCGGGTGAAATTGCCAAGCCTATTCATGATCATATTTTCCATACAAATTATGCTTTGAAAAATCAAGTATTTCATGTCAACATAAGTCTTTTACAGATTTTGATCGACCATAATTTTACTAGGGATTATGTGAATTTTTATCACTATTTTGAGGATTCTACATCTTATACTCTTAAGTTTGACGGTGCTTCGAAGTTTCTACATCCTATACTCAAAATACTCAAAATCAGAATCCTACATCTCCAATATATACCTACTCTGGTTTCGATTGAGCTTGAAAATACTCTAGTTTATGAGTCTTTTATCCTCAACATAATGTGGATTAACCTCATGTTGTACGTTACACTCAACTCATGTTTCCAAGCCGCCTTCATGGATGCAAGATTGTTTGATTTAGCATCTCACGATTAGTCTATATCCACATCTTCTCCTTATCTTTTGGTTTCCAACTTGGCCTATACGCTCCTTCTTATTTTTCATTTTTTTTAGTAATGTAGCCCACTATTCCGGATGTTGAAACAATTAAGAATCCAGATTGGTGTAACGATATGCTTACTAAATTAAATGCTCTTGAAAGAAATAATACTTGGCCTATTCAAGAGTTGCCAGAAGGCGAATCTGTGGTTACTTGCAAGTGGATAGTTCAAGTTAAAGTTTAAGTCAGATTGAACTTTGGATACACACAAAGCCAAGCTTGTAGCCAAAGGGTTCACTTAGATAAAAGGTTTAGACTATTGAAAAAAAAATTTGCACCTGTACGTGGATCGCATGATTACAGTGAAAATCTTGTCATATGTAGCAACAGCTAAGAACTAGTCCATAGTTCAAATGTATTTCACATCCCTTCTTGCATCGAGATCTCGAGGAAGAAATGTTCACGACTCTTCCCCCTACTTAGACTTTTTTTATGAGACTTCAAACTTCTTGTTAGAAAAGCTGGAGGTTTTGATTTTGATGGTTCCAAACATCTGTCACGTGAACGACCTCGAGTCTTTGAACAGAGTCGCCAACGTCAGTCAGGTCGTCGACGTGAGTTGAAGGCAAATCTCGGAGATATTGGAGACGCGTGAGATGTTTGAAGATTGGATAGTATAATCTTGTTTTAGGAAAGATCTTATGTGGATTATACTGTTATCCGATTATTGCCTTTACCCTAAGCCATATCTTATTGTATTTTTTTATACTTAGGATGAGATTGTAAAGATAAGGAAAATATTATCTTTCCATAACCGAATTGGAAGATAATATTCCCACTTATCTGACCTAGTTTTTGTGTATTTAATCTAAGGTTTTAGGTTAGACTACACATGAACTCATACTCCATTTTGTGTTAAGAAAGAAAACGATAGTTTGAGAGTTCGAGAGACGTAGGCTTTGTTAGATTGGTTGAGGGATAGTTACTCGGTTCACAATGAGTTCTAGAGTGCTTGGGAAGTAGGTCTAGATCCAGGGTGTTCTTGTAAGCAATTCAAAAGATCAATAAAGCAAGCTACGACTTTTAATTCCAAGCGAGAACTTGGAAGGGAGTGGTTTTCACACTTGATTGATAGAGTTCATCGATCAAGTGTTTGCACTGTAAAAAATCACTGTGTACAAGTAAGTCTTTCTTGTAGTTTATTTCCGCTGCATTTACTTAAGAGGTCGACGACTTAGTTGAGGTCAGCGACCTAGACATACTAACGATCCTACATTTCTTCTATTGTAGATTCATCTCAAGGGAGCATTGTTCGCATGGGGAGATATTTGATGAGATCAATGGTTCTTCTTTGGTATGCAAGCTAAACAAGTCTTCTTATGGAATTAAGCAAGCACCAAGATAATGGTTTGCCAAATTCTCCAAAGCGAAATTCTCCAAAGTAGTAAAGATTGTTGATTTTGAACAATCAAAATTTGATTATTATCTGTATACTAAGAAGAATGGAGAATCCTCTATAGCTTTGATTTGTGTATGTTGATGATATAGTTATAACATGACATAACACTTTTGATAGTATAAAGCTGAAGAGGCAATTATAGGATCATTTTCAAATGAAGACTTTGGTTAAATGATGTATTTTTTAGGAATTAAGGTTGATAGAATCTCAATTAGAATCTTCTTAAATCAGAGGAAATATGCAATGAAAGTTCTAGAGAAAACAAGAATGTCAAACTCTAAACCTTTGCAAACACCTCTTGACATTCATGATGGGAGTCAAGATGGGGGTACCCCTGCTAAGGGAAAGGGTGTAAGCCGGATAGATCCAAGAAAAACTGAAATTTAGCTATGTGACAATAATAACTTAATTTAGTTAGGGCATGTTTGAATCACGTATTATAATGCAAAAGTCTGTATTATAATGCAGGATTTAATGCAATTTTGCATTATAATGCGCGATCCAAACAAGCCCTTAAAATGCACCAAAATTGATATAGAGACTAAATCCATCTCAAAGGCAGTGTATAAAAACAAATGCGCCCCGTAGGATGCGCCCTAATGAGCATGCATGAATTTAGTCCCCATGATTTTATGCTTCCTCCAAATCATAGGAAGTGTAGTTACCATAGTAGGGTAGGCAAGATCTACTTCCTATGAGTTTTAAATACTACGGAGTAGTAACTTTCCGCATTACACAATCAGAACTAATAATAGCATCAAAAGTACTAGGCAGAGCATTGTAAAAAGTAGGGGAATAGTCGAGTGTAAAGGCCCATTGAGCAATGGCATCAACGACCCGGTTGGCATTTCGCCTGACATGCATAATTCGGACTTTCCAGGGGTTGTCCTCCATGAGCTTAATACTCCATGTAGAAACTTTCCGCATTACACAAATTGTACCCTACTTTGATTCAAGTGTAATATTCCCACTAGATATCAATGATATATCACTATACATACAATATTGCACGGTGAAAGTCATAGCAACAAATAGGTGAGCACTATATTTCTATATAGCATATTCTTTTTACCATATCAGGATAAGTAAACTAAAAAAAGGCGAGACTAAAAGTGGAGCAACGGATTCTTCACCGATATTTTATCATCGACATATATGCACCACTAGCTAGTAATGTAGGGTACAATTTGTGTAATGCGGAAAGTGTGTTAATTGTACATGAACAAGTTGCTGCTGATCGAGATCTTGAAATGACCTGCACTTAACATACACCTACTAGTGTTAGTGGGAGTGGAAAGTCTAGTGTTACCTCCTTTAATTGATTTCCAAACAATTTTCTAGATTTTGTTTTTAGTAATTTCTTTCTTTCTTTTGCCATGTTATAAATTTGAGAATTGTCAAATCAACCATCCGCTCATCAATTGATGGTTCCTTGAAAGCTTAATACTAACTGATGGGGGGAAATCTCCCACATAAATTAATGGCCAGAAATAGATTGTTAAATAAAGTGGGTCTCCTTTTATTGTATTTTCTATGCTAAATTAATTTGATCTATTTATGAGAACGTCTGATTTGAACGTCAAAGGTGGATTCAGGATACGAACGCAATGTTCCATTTTTCATTTATTGCATGTATTCAAGGATGAGGAATCAAAGCAAATTGAAGGGGCACGAAATTTTCCCTAATCGAGATTTGCTGTAACATTTTGGCGCCGTCGGTAGGAAATAACAAGCGAATATCCAATTGAAAATTAGAACATAATAAAACTCTAATTAGTCAATAAATTATGGGCAAAGATGATTGAGGGAACGGTCGAGCCGAAGAACATTGGGTAGATGGAAACTTGAATGCAAATAAAAATCGATCGGATTTGAACGTCGCTAAGCAGTGGCTGTCGGGGCTTTGTGGGATCGTCAATGACGATGAGAGGCAGACGAACGACCTCGCAGAATTATTACCGTGGCTCGAGGCATGTCACATGTGGGAAGGGTAAAACGTTCCAAGAAGGACCGCCTCTGACCAATGACGGCGGAGTGAGGGCCAGACACAAGAAATATTCTAAGACTCCGACACCGACGATATTGAGTCGCATCGTCAAAGGGAGCAATTGGCAACATCATCAGAAGTGGAGTGCAATAAGCTACGGGCTTTCACCGGCATAGGCAGGTCATCGGGACGAGGCAAGGCAGAATTGGAAAACACCATTAACTTGCATCAAATCAAACAAACTCTTATAATGAAACAAATTCTAATCATAGCATTTTTCCTACTTCATAGTGCACTTTTTTTATTTCGGGTTGCACTTTTCATACTTTGTAGTGTACTTTTCGTACTTTTTGTAGTGCACTTTTTCGGATTACACTTTTCGTACTTTGCAATGCACTTTCGTATGAAAAATGCACTACGAACTAATTATTTTATCAAGATATGGCAACTAGTACAGTTTTGTGATTTTCAATATTTATTCAAAATTTTATATTAATTATTTTTATATAATTATTCTTCATGGGTGATTCATATATTTGAATTTTTTATTATTAATATTTTTAAGCAAAATTCATATATGGTACGGGAATATATACTAGTTTATAATGAAAATAAAATAACAAAAATAATTAAACTTTAAAAGAAGAGAATGGATCATGTGAGAATGAAAACTAAGGAGAGAAATGAAAATAAATCTCAATTGTTTGATCAAGTTACATCTACGATTGAGATCGTGCACACGTGTTTTTTTACCTCCTAGGTTGCAAAATCTGAGAGTGATTTTGCTTTTTCACTTAACATGACCGTTCCTTTTCACATAACACGATTGTGCCTTTTCGATTAACACGATTGTGCATGCTCTTATCTCATTGTGTGTGATTTTTTTTTTAATGTGAGTGTGTAATGAGTGTGCAATATATGACGAATGATTGTGCATTTTCACTTAATATAACTGTGCATTTTCACTTAATACGACTGGGCATGCTCTTATCTCATTGTGTGTGATTTTTTTTAATGCGAGTGTGTAATGAGTGTGCAATATATGACGAATGATTGTGCATTTTCACTTAATATAACTGTGCATTTTCACTTAATACGACTGGGCATGCTCTTATCTCATTGTGTGTGATTTTTCTTTATGTGACGTAATATGTGACGAATGATTGTGTATTCTTACTAAACTTGATTGTGCACGCTCTTACTTCACCGTGAATGATTTTTGCATGTGCGTGTGCAATAGGTGACAAATGGGTGTGTATTTTAACTTAAACATGACTGTGCATTTTTACTTAAGATAACCGTGCATTTTCACTAAACACAGTTGTGCATACTTGTATCTCATTTTGTATGACTTTTTTCACATATAATACAATGCACACTTGGTGAAAATGCCTACATTCATATTAGATGAAAATGCGCAGTCATATCATATGAAAAACGCACATCCACATAAAATACTATACACAATCATTTCCGAAATTCACACCACCAAAATAAAAAAAAAACAATTGTACACGCACATTATAAGTGATTGAGCTTCATTCTAGCTCATTTCTCTTATAGAAAATTATTCTCACGTGAACTGAACCATTAAAAAAATTAACTTCGAAAAAATAATCACTTGATAGTAGTACCCAGAAGGGGTTATGACCTCTGTGGGTCATCGAAACAAATTCCCATTCATCACACTTGCAATTAATAATACAGCATCATTATTGATTGCAATTTGGAACGCACGTACGTGCCAGTTTTTGCGTAAGGTAATAATGGCTGGTGGCCAAGGTCTCTTTTGCGATGACATGGGTTCTTTCTGCCCTTTCAGGTTGAATTGTTTGCGGTTCTCCACGGTTTGAAACTTTATGTTATCCGAAAATTCTAATAGGACCGTGTTTTCCTGTTGTTTCATGTCAAAAACTCAAATACTCATTTTGTAACGTAAAATTATACTAAAAATAATACATTTTCACGTGTCCGTTTAGTTTTCGTGTCCGTGTAACGTAGTTTAAAACTAGCACTGAGACTGGGCGTCGTCACTCGCCCCATGGTGGAATCTGGTTCTAATGGGCCGGCCCATTTTTAGTTGATGTACACTTTTCTCAATTTCTTGAGCCTCCAGATTGCATTCGAGATGTTTGAGCATTATCAAATATCACATACAATAGTATTTATACAATTAATCAATTGGGATGTTTTTGAGAAAAGTGAACCAAAGGCTGATAGAATATGCTAAAACCATTCTCGATCATCCGAAATAATAATGTTCTAGACTAGCCTTTAAGTTGTATTAAAGTTGTACATATTTATAGTATACTAACCTAAAAAACAACACAAAAAAAAGCTTGTTTAGCAGGAAAAGGGCCATGTGTTTGGTAAAACATGCCTCATTCGTAATTTCGTATCAATCAACACGTTTACTAACACTTGCTATATATATAGGCTATTTGATGAAGGGGGAGCTGTGTTGGCTAGACCACGATTCCTGTGTCGAAACATGATCAGAAACATCCTCCATATCCAAAACAGAGCTCTCACAACTAACCTCCTTCTGAACCATATAAAACCCTAAGCTCCCAACCCTAGCTTTCTTCACGATCAACCCGAATCCGCCATCTGACGACAAATCCGAATTAGAGCACAAGAAATCCCTTTTCAGCAAAGCCGACGAATCACCCTCGTCGACAGAATCCCGTATCCTCGATCCCATCATTTGCTCGAGCTCAAACGCCACTTCCACCATGGTAGGCCTCATATCTTGGTGATAAGCTAAACACCTAAACGCCAGCTCAGCAACCTTGTGTACAGAACACGCGATCCAAGAATCCATCGACTCCTCTTGTTTCAAGAAAGGGTCAATGATCTCTTCAACTTGACCTTTACCAATTCTATCCACCACAAATGCAGCCAAGTTCACTTCATCCGAGGGTCGAGAGAAGTCGACAACCTTAAGTCCGGTTATGATCTCTGCCAAGACGACTCCAAAGCTATAGACGTCGCTCTTGTCAGAGAGATGAAAACACTGATGGTACTGAGGATCGAGGTACCCGGGTGTCCCTTGAGGAGCGGTTGAGATATGTGAGGACTCCGGTAAACCGAATCTTGAGAGGCCGAAATCCGCCACTTTCGGCTTGAAGTTGTAGTCTAGTAAAATGTTGCTTGACTTGATATCTCTATGGTAGATAGGCGGGTTTAGACCCGAGTGGAGATACGCTATGGCTTGAGCGGTTTCGTTTGCAATGGTGAGACGAACGGGCCAAGAAAGCCCGTCTCCTCTTTCTCTTTGTAAGTGTTGGCATAAGGTTCCATTCGGCATGTACTCGTATACTAGGATTTGTTCTTCGATGTTTTCGATCGAGCAACCGAGGAGGCGGACTAGGTTTGGGTGGTTGACTGATGAAAGTAGCTTGATTTCGTTGATTACTTGCTCGATGCATTCGTTGGTGTCTCGGTGCTTGATACGCTTGATGGCGATTTCGTAGTTATGGAGGTTTGCTCGGTAGACGGTGCCATAGGCACCTGTGCCTAATCTGTGGTCTTCAGAGAAGAAGTTTGTTGCTCTTTGGATTTCTTTGTAAGGGTAGATGGGAATGCGGATGGTGCTGGAGTCTGTTAAGTGGTGTTTGGTAAATTTTCGGAATTTTGTAATGTGGCGTTTTCGGTGGAAGCACAAACATAGTGATGCTAAGCTCAATAATGCTAATGAGCTTCCACTAGCAATACCTGATAATTCGGAACATTCATCAAGTTCAAGTCACAAATGTGAAAAAAAAATTAGCTTGATTAGTTAGTAATGAAAATGCATTTCTAATCTCTGAATAATACCCTGTTGACTGTTGTTCATTGGCTCATAATTGTGAAATTTAGAGACTAGAAGTTACCTGTGATCAGGATGCTGACCTTTGTTAATCCATTGCACTTTCCATTTATGTACTTCGACGTGTTGCAGGCTGAAGGTACTGATGAAATTTAGATTGAAGGATTAATCAATGAAACTATCCATAGGGAAAATCACAATGAAGCTATGTTCTTATTAGTTATTATGCAAGTGCAAGCATGAGACCTCTCATTCTATTCAATGAGTCTGAATTCCTGGATTCAAATTAAATCTGGAAAATTCATATAAATGGCTGGATTTAGTCCCCAGAAAAGTTAAGAATAATTCCCTTCTATCCTATGCAATCTAATATGAACAAGGAAGATATTGTACTGCTGAAAAAACATGACGACTCTTGTTTATGCTAAAATAACTGATAGTCAATTAGTCATAGTGTGACTTTGAAGGAAAAGTGATCAAGTAATCCAAGAGATGAGACCACAAAAATCAAACATACTCCATCAAAATAAAGTGTTAGGTGAACCACTATGGATTCTGTCTGAAAACTTTTCTGCCTTGCTTTGATTATATTGCTACAACAAATTAAAGACAGAGAACACAAATGAGATATAATGAACGGAAGTGTGAACTAAGCTAATTATGGAGTGTGGTAGTAGATCAATCAATTACATTGTTGACTTCTTCCACAAACCATGCATACCAAATGATAAAAGATTAAGGGCCCCTTCACAAAGTTTATAAGCCCTATTTCCCTTTTCATCTGGAAGTAATAATATCTTGAAACACCAATAGTCCAATACACAGCTCTGTTCTGTAATCAGATATTTATGTGTTCATTAACTTGATTGAGTTGCCCCTAGGCTCTAGACAAAGGAATCTAACATTATGGAAATTTGATGAACAAAAAATGTCATAAGTCATGGAAATCTAAAGCCAGCTAGTTCATCTGCCACTCTGTTTATTCAATTGAGTCTAAACATTGACCCTTCTAAAATGGTTTGAACACTAATTTTTTCAGTAATCAAATGATTACTACCCTATATTTCCTTTAATATTGTTCAAGTTTGACTTCTGACCTTACTAGTCCAAATCAAAATTAAGCACATTGACTATCAATTTCAATTTCTTTGACTATCAATTTCGCTGATCGGATTAAAATTTGCATACCTTTCCGGCAGCCAAGTCCGTCTGCGTAACCATCGCCGGCAAACCCATTCCGGCACCGGCACCGGAAACCCTCACCATTCGCCAGCGAATTCACCTTCTCACAATGAGCACCCCTCGAGCACGTATCGCCACCTCCACACCGCCCCAGCAACCACCAGCGCAACTCCACAACCTCGAACTCCAACGCCACAACCGCCTCGCCGACCTCGAGCGCCGTCTCGTTCGCCTCGGACCCGGGCGAGCTATTCGCGTCGGACCAAATCGACGAGAACAGGGATCCGCATCCTCTCCGTCTGACCTCCTCCGGATCGACGAATTCATCCCGCGATTTCCGCTCGGCGTAGCAGCTGAGGTTGTTGCGGGGGCCGCCGCAATCGGAGCCGGAGAGCTCGAACCGGGTTCGGACGAGCGTGGTGGGGATCGTACAGGTGGAAAATGGGCGGCTACAATTTCTTAAAAGGAAGGCGTTACGGCGAGTTGGGGCGAAATTGGGGGTGAAGAGTCGGCGGAGTGAGTCCACGGGGCGGCTGCAGCTAGGTTTCAGGGAGATTAAGATGCTGTCGGAGGTGACAGCGGTGACGGGAAATCCGGCGGTGGTGGTTAGGAGGATGGTGGTTTGGGCGGTGCAGAGGAGGCGGATGGGGCAGGCGGCGGAGAAGCCGAAGGGGTAGGGGAGGCGGTGGGGGCCGCAAGTGGAGGTGCAGGTGGTGGAGGAGGGCGGGGGTGATGAGGTGGCGGTGGCGAAGAGGAGGAGGAGGAGGAAGCCACCATGGATGGAGGTGGGAATCATTAAAATGGTGGGATGGAGAATTAATGCATGGCGGAATTAAGGTCGCGGGTAGAGAAAATGGAGTTTGGTTTGGTTTGGTTTGGATTGTTTGATTTGGTAGTAACGAACAAGTGGGGCAAACACTCGGTGCTTTTTAGGTGGATGATTACCTAAATTCACGCACAAATTTTTTAACAAAAAATTACAACACACTTGCTAGTTGCTACCAAAAAATACTTGATACTTAAAATTTTGGTCAATAAACTAATACGAAAGTAGAAAATGTGATGTGTTAGACCATGGACCCAAGACGAGTCGGACAGGGCCCCCGAAGACGAGCGAAATCCGAACCGACCCTCAAGAAAAATCCGTTGATCAATTACAAGTGATATCTTTCGGAGAAAATGAGCCCAAGAAAGTGTTCTATGTAGGAGCAAATCTCGAAAGTGAGGAACTTTTCGCTCTTACAAATTTGCTACACGCAAATCTAGATGTTTTCCCTTGGAGTCCTTACGAGATGCCCGAGATCAACTTGGAGCTTGCTTGTCACCGATTGAATGTCTTTTCGAACGCGCAACCAAATCCAAAAGGCGAGAAGATCTTCTTTACAAGACGTTGAAGCTATAACTGTCGAGCTAAAGACACTCTTAGAAGCTGACGATGTCAAAGAAGTTTGGTATCCGACATTACTTTACCGATCTAAACAAGGCCTTCCCTAAGGGTTTGTTTCCTATGCCAAAAACACTATTTTATCCCTACTATTTTTTTTTTTTATCAAAATTACCACCCAAACCCCCTTCTTCTTTCCCAAAACTCATCCCCTTGCCATTTTCTTGATCTCCAACGCCGCCTACTTTGTTGCTGCCGCGACGTGAACATTGACCCCACCATATTTTTGGACTTAGTTGTGCAAAACCCTACCTCGAACTGTGCACAAATCTCGCCAAGCTCTGTATCTGTGCAGGGGTGGAGCTATTTGGGGGCGGGTGGGGGCATGCCCCCCCAATCCAATTTTTTTTCCATATATATGTTCCTCTTGTCAATAGCTTCGATTTGATATATTATAAGCTTCATTCAGACATTTGAGCAAAAAGTTATGAACGTTGAAGATTTGACGTATACAAACCACTTCTAACAAGTCATTTACTTAGTTGGAATGATTTTATCTTTTTGCTAAACTTCCCACTTTCATAATGTGATTGAACCCGAAAACTTTGAAACAATAAGTTATTGTTGGGACTTGGGATATCTCGAATCATACAATTCATTATTAGCACGAGAGCTTTAGTTTGAGTTTTATTTTTTAGTTATGGGCTTTTAATATTTATAGATTCAATTAATTTGTATTCTGAAACGTTTTTGTTTTCTTAACCTAAATGTATTCTGAAACATAATTCATAATTATATAAGTTGTCATTAACTCTTGTTTTCTTAATGTAATTGTATTTTGAAATATTTTAGTTGATCTTCTATAAAAATATGTTCTCTTCTTTGTCTAAATTTGTATTTTTTATTTTTACATCTTTCTCGAAACGTACATTATGTATGTTAAAAAAATTTATTGGCCCTTACAATGAGAAGTTTTTTGCTACACCCTGTATCTTAGAACCATAACAACGGGCTCGTGTCGCCGTGGTACTCGAACGCCCCCTCCTTGGACAAAATATCTCAACAGTATCGAACTCATGATCGAGGCCGAAGTCGGGAGGATAGAAGCTGTTATAAAAGTATATGAAGCAAGAAGCCCAGCCCAATTTATAATCTTGTTGGACAAGCTTACCTATTTTCTAACTAATTTTGTAGCCCATTATAAGCCCAATTCTTTGTCCCACTTAACAATCCATTACAATTAGATTTGTCATCAGTTACAAATAGGAGACAAAATTAAACTCGGAGATTCCACATGTTTACATCTTTATCCAAAAGATGCTCGCCCACTGAGTTAGTGTAGATTATTTTGCTGAAAAGAATACAAACTTATATAATTAAATTGAAGCATATATGCCTAAAAAACAGATAAATGATCGGAGAGAATTCACAAAATGGGAAATTAGAGAGCACTAATTAGCAAAACTATTTACAAAAATTGAAGCAGCCAAATTAAAATGAAAACATTCATCTCATCTCATCTCAAACATGAACAAAAGTAGAAAATATCTAAAGTGCAGTGAAAGGATCATCAACCCATCTCCTCGGACGCTGCTGACCGGAGGAAGAGAAAGGAGAGGTAAAGAGTGCTTGAACTGCGTTTTTGAACTTGTTGACCCTACTACGGTGTCGTATCCTCCTCAAAACCACTTCTTTGTCCAGCTTCTCAGTCGGCCGACCCGGTTTCAATCGGATCTGCTTGCTTATCGTTATCTTCCCGTCTTCTACTTCTTCGCCCTCTTCTTCTTCTTCCTTGTAAGCCCAAGCATTTTTCTTGGATACCATTGAATAATTTGAATTTGAACCCATCTGTAATCTGTTCTTGAATCTTTATCGATTAAACGAAGAAAAACAGAGACTAGTGGATGAAAGCAAAATGGGGAAAAGCCAGAATTTATAGGGTTAATTTTTTCATCATGTTCGATTAATCTTGGTTCTGGGAAGGTCGGTTTCTTGCTTTTGCCCCCATTTTAAAAAATAAAAGATTCTCTGAAAAATGTATTGTTTTCTTCTCTATCCTGAAGATCTGTGGGTTGTGTCATGTGTGATTTGTGGGATGATCTATTAGTTTTAGTGTTTTTAGGGTTATTCTATTCAAGATTCCACATTCGGCATCTGATTTTTGTTATTCTTGCCTTTCTTTCTATTTTACTATTATATATATATATATATTTTTGTAGTGCTTTCAATGCATTGATTCTTCACGTTCTAATTGAAATTGATTATATTATTCAAGGCACTGATTTGCCTAAGGTAGTGGTTTTGAACCTGTCGCGATTCACGAATAACTTTTTTACCTAAGGAAATCAATCAAACGAATACACACCTTAAACAACACGTTTTATACTTTTGTGACACAAATTAAAAGGAGGATCGAGTATAAGCACCAACAAGGCACACCCCCGGACAAATTTAGGTTTTAGGCTGGTCTTGATATCATAAGTACGTCTAAGAGTATGGACAAATAACATGTCATTTCGGATTCGACATTTATAGATTACATTTACATGATTAATTGGTCCAACTTACTCATTTATGGAATGCTAAATAATCTACCTATAAGTGAAGTCGTTGGCATAACTGTTGAATTGAAGGAATGTTAGTAATAAAATAAGTTTTGTTTCTTAGGGAACAGTCTTTCACGCATCAGACAACAAATACAATAATAGGATAAGAAGATTTATAGAGAAACTCCACGTCAAATAACTAGTTGAATAGGTAAACTAGCTTCTACCTTCCTTTGAAGGATTTAGAAGGGTATATTTCTCGTATTGATTATCACGAATTACAAATGGCAAGTAATGATACCAATGTAAACTAGACTCTCCTATAATACTTTCCTAACCTCTTAGCCCTCAGAACGTATAAACAACTCAAAGTAAAACGAAACCTAACTAAATTATCTCAGAAGCTTCAAAGATCCCATGAGCTACTCCTCCTATTGCCAATTAGTTTTTAGGGTGAAATTTCATGGGATTATGTGCTAGGCTCATACCTCACAGTGTGCACGTACCCTACACATCCCAGTCTACCTACCTATCGCCCACGGACTTTCACACTATAACATTGGAAAAACAACATATTTGCAAACATAAAAAATAATGGTATCAATTTCTCAAGGAGTTTTTCAAATTTGTTTTAAAACATTAGTAACACGTAAATTATTACCCTCAATATTGAGGATAGCAATTTTTTTGAGAAAACAAACTTAACTACTTTAAGAAGGGCCATGGTCTCTGTCTTTAAAATAGTCATAGGAGAAAGAGATTTTCTATCAAAATCAACAATTCTACTATTATTATCTTGCATTATAGAGTTAGCGAAGATGGAAAAATTAGGTTTACATTTTGATTTGAGTTTTTTTAGCCTTAAAAATTTTGGAAATTGTGTGTGGATCATCAATTGCTTTGAAAACTTTCATTTTGCTTTCTTGCAAGGATATTAATTACTTGCCATACTGAAAAAGGTTACTTAAAGATTAGACAATTTTCCTTGTTGAGATGAACAGAGGAGAACCATCAATCCAACTATAGGCTTAAATTTCGACTAAAATTGCAATGCAGTCATCATCAGTACAATGAATGGCTTGATATGTGGATCGATAAGGTTCTTTATATGCAAACTTAGCCAGATGCGGAGTATAATAACCAAAAGAGATGGAAAGACTTCAGATTTCAGAGCCCAACAATAGAGTAACACGTAGTATATTTTATATAAAAAATTTGAAATAAAAATTCCACGTGGCAGAAGGATAACGGTGTGATTCAGATGAAAATTGAACAGGATGCAACGTGGACGGTGATTGGTTGGGACCAGCAACAAGCAGCCGTCCTGATGTAGTGTAGTGCCTATATATAGAAATTTGTCTAGATACGGTGCTTCCTCTTTCAAGTCCTAATCCTCAAACCCGTTATATTTCGTCTTATCCTGCAACTGCATTTGTAAGTAAATCCGTTACTCACAATGCCTCGTAAAAGTTATGTGGTGTAAATTAAAAAAACACGTTACATATTCGACCAAAAAAAAAACACGTTACATAAATAAAACGCTGCATTTTATTTTGACAAAATGTAAGCATGCATATATGTCGTAAGTTTACCTTTCAACATTTATGCTTGTGCATGACTACACTAATCAAGTTTCAAACACATCATTCAACTTAGTTGTAATGCTATAAATAAATTGTAATCCTTTCTACCAAAAAAAAAAAAAAATTGTAATCCTTTCTAAGTTTCTAGCTTTTATGTTATGAAGGTCATATTAGTTTTTTCTACCGAAAAAAAAGGTTATATTAGTTTTTGACGCAATTTGTTTGTCAAGCCTTGAAATATTATAGCATAGTTAGTAGACCATGACATTAGTAAGTGGCCTTACGATCACCTTCATGCTCCACGTACTACTCTCTCACCATCACGATGACTTTATAGTATGTTTTTAGAAGTTAGAACACGTACTTTATATTAAAAACCGCTATAAAAAGTCTAATTTCATTGATCTCTAGCCCTTTCTCTCGGTCACTGCTTCCAGAACGAATACTGAAACAACCGTTTCCTTGCCAGTCTACCGTCCGATGGCTTTACATTGCTAAAAAAATCAGTAATTGACAACAAGAGCTAAGAATTAAGAAAGTACCAATTAGATTGGCGAGTTATAGCGTTGTAAGAACTAGTACGGATGGAAATCAGGACTACTCTAGTGTATTAATAGAGAAATTGGTCGGCTCTTAGCAAATTAGCTAGTGGGGAGTATCTATCTATAACTACGACGTAACAACTTTGAATTTATTAGTTCATGCATGTATGTAGACCATATGAAAAGTCTTAAATCATGATATCATCGTATACACTGAGATTCGATCACTTACCACCTCAGAAAACAATGAGAGGTTCACAAGGTATTTTAAGATCATACATGGTGTTTTCAAGGTTTGCAATCACATGACAACTACCAATATAACGCTTAGAAAACCGTCAGACCGATTAGAAGCTTGCAATTAATTAACTGATTTGGACATATATATATATATTGCAACGAGTTTGATCAAAAAAAAATATTGCAACGAGCAATCAGAAGTAAGAACATATATATGGATGATGTTGCGATCAATGGGTGCACTACAAAATGGGGCTTCGGTTGAATCTCATGCAGATCGAAGCCAAAACCAACCATCGTTCTCAATGTTGTCCCAAGCACAAGTAAAGCATCTATTTAATGTTGTTACTAATTCCCTCCTTCATGGGGGAGACGTGAGACCGTTTGCACCTTTGCTTTTAAACTCCTAAAACATTTATATTTATTTAGCTCATCCAAAAAAAAAAAAATTGTTATAGAAACGGAAAAATATTAATAAATTTAAAATTCAATACTCTTGGCACCCCCTCAACCTATATTTATACACACTCCACTTCCTTCTTCTCCTAGCTACCATTTCATTTCCTACTCTTCCTCCTGAGCCTTCATTTATAATTTCCCAATTTAGCACAAACAACTTAACACACAAGCCACTAAAAACTAGCATCATATATAAATATCTATAGATTGATGTTTTGTTAACACCAATTCAAGTCACGGGAAGCCTATTAGCCCAAAACATTCAAACACCATGTACTCCGACCTTAACTTCTCCTGGTCCGATCCCGATGACACACAAGACACCCAAGACGGAGTATCTCCCTTGATGATGTCGCCCTGGAACAACAACTGGCCCTGGCCCGAGCCCGTCACCACCCCAACACGGCCCTTTTCCGGGTCCGCCCTCGTAGGAAGCCTCGTACGAGAAGAGGGCCACGTCTACTCCTTAGCCACCCAGCCCGGGGACTTGCTCTACACCGGCTCCGATAGCAAGAACATACGCGTATGGAAGAATCTCAAGGACTACACCGGGTTCAAATCCTCAAGCGGGCTCGTGAAGGCGATTGTGATAGCGGGTGAGAAGATCTTCACGGGCCACCAGGACGGTAAGATCCGGGTCTGGAAGGTGTCGGCTAAGGACCCGAGCGTCCACAAACGCTACGGGTCCTTGCCGACGCTCAAGGACTTGTTCAAGTGCTCGATCAAGCCTAGTAACTACGTAGAGGTGAAACGAGGTCGTTTTGTTTGGATAAAGCACTCGGACGCGATCTCGTCGCTTAGTTTGGCGGAGGAGGACGGGCTGCTCTACTCGTCGTCATGGGACCGGACGTTTAAGGTGTGGAGGATCTCGGACTCGAAGTGTATAGAGTCGGTCGCGGCCCATGACGACGCGGTGAACTCGGTCGTGGCGGCCGGGCCCGGGTCGGTGTTCACGGGCTCGGCGGACGGGACGGTGAAGGTGTGGCGGAGGGAGGTGGTGGAGGGGAAGGGGACCACGAGGCATTTCTTGGTCAAGACGCTATTGAAGCAGGACTGCGCGGTTACGGCGGTGGCGGTGGGGCCCGCGGGCTCGGTGGTGTATTGCGGGTCGAGCGACGGGCTCGTGAGCTTTTGGGATAGGAAGAGGTTGGTGTACGGCGGGGCGTTGAGGGGGCATAAGCTGGCGGTGTTGTGCCTGGTGGCGAAGGGGAGGATGGTGTTTAGCGGGTCGGCGGATAAGAGTATATGTGTGTGGAGGAGGGACGGGGCGGTGCATACAAGGGTGTCGGTTTTGTCGGGCCATACGGGCCCGGTGAAGTGCTTGGCGGTGGAGGAGGATGGGGAGAAGGAAAGGTGGAGGTTGTATAGTGGGAGCCTGGATAAGTCGGTTAAGGTGTGGAGGGTTTCAGAGTTTGTTGATTGAAGGAGAGGTTGTTGTTGTTACATTGAGAATGGCTAATGGTCAGTGAATAATTCTGTCCAATTTGGGTGTACAATGGAAGATCTTGTGGAAGAAGACATGGGTTATGCACACTCAATAATATACATGCATGTACACTAGGTATGAATCCTGTTGGCATGGGCTATATAATCATTCAATAGATGTGCAAGAAATTTGCATTCCAATGTCATGTGAAAGAGGTTAGCCCACACAAATTTGTAATTTGTAATTGATGTGGGTACGTCTTGTAATGTATGTATGTAAAGTTCAGTTCAAGGGGAATCTTACACTTTTCATGATATTAGAAAACTTCAGTAAAACATTAACATATCTTTCAGTGATTATGTTGATCAATTAAGTATTTTAAAAAGAGTTTGACCTAGAACTATCGAAGATCCGACAGATCGAGACAAACAACTTCGCACAAGAACCAATCAAGCAAAAGGACAGGAGAATTGATTACCCGGTTCGAGTTCAAAGAACTCTACATATGGGGGATCTCAACAGGGGAGATCTGGTCCCAATCAAGTGTACTAAATCTAAGCAAAAGAGGCTCAAGTACAAAGCGAGAAAAAGACGGCAAAGCTAAACATCCAGAAACAAGAGAAGAAGAAGATCGGAGAACAGAAAGTAAGAGCTAGCTAGGGTTAGAGAATCGAAAGGGTTTCGGCCCCCTCTCAAGGCTGCAACAGCTAGGACGTCGTCTTGTAGCCACCAAGGAACTCCAACGATGAGGTGTCGCCGGCGAGTCTCCTTCTTCTCCTTCCTTCTCTCTTTTCTTTCTCTGGTAGATCTAGGGTTTGCGTCGCGTATCGAATGAGCTCCCAAAGAGGCTCTCAAGCTTTAAATAGCTAGTTCACCTCGGAGGAGCTCTCAACGATGTGTTTCAACAAGTGAAGGGTCCCCAACAACTCAATGGGCCAGATACGACATTTTTGGGCCAAACCAGGAAATGAGCCAAGCATAACTCTCATCTGAAGTACATCAAATATAATGATCCGGTCTTGCTTAGGTTGACCCAGTCTAGTTACCTCCAAACCGGTTTAATCCGGGGAGATCATTAGACCGGTTCACCCTATAAACCAAACAAAAAAATACTGATGAACCTGGTTCTAAATATGTCTAGCTCCACCTAGTCTAATTACATCACTAATATGTACATGAATAAAGTTACATAGATGGATTAGTTACAACATATTCCCTCTTAATCCAGATATGTTTCTACTCTAAAGCTTCGACTCTATAATGCACTTGACTGAACCAGATTCCCCATTCTATCATTAAAGGGCACAATTTTTGTTCCAAAGTCTGCAGGATTCACATCTTCAGATATCTTCACAATATTGATCAGTTGTTTCTCAATTTCATCTCTAATTAGTGAAATCTCACATCTATATGCTTAGTCCTCTCATGATAGATAGGATCTTTGCACAAGTATAGAGCACTCTAACTATCTGTGGAAATCTCGGGAATATAACATTTTCCAGAGATCTCCTTTAATATGCCTTTTAGCCATGAGGCCTCTTTAGAGGCCTCCACATCAACTATGTATTCAACTTTGGTTGAAGACAAAGCTACTATGGATTGCTGTTGTGATTTCCAAGATATACAATTTCCTGCCCAAGTAATAAAGTAAGAAGTAGTTGACTTCATGTTATCTTTGTTGCTAGCAAAGTCAGAATCCACATAGCCCTCTTACTCATTACTTGGTTTATGTTCAGCATATACTAGCCCCATCTTCCTTGTCCCTGCAATATACCTAAGGCAATACTTCATGGAAAAACAATGTTTCTCACCAGGATTAGACATAAACCTGCTTAAAATACTAATTGCAAAAGCCAGGTCAGGTCTAGTACACAACATAGAGTACATCACAGAAGCAACAACCACATCATACGACACATTATCCATTTTCTTAATCTCAACAGAAATAGCATGACAATCTCTTTTAGACAGTTCTAGATGGCCTCCTAGGGAAATATGTGAAGGTTTAGCATCAATCATAGAGAACCTATCAAGCACCTTTTGTATATAATCAATTTGAGACAGTTTCATCATCCTTTTATCCCTATCTCTTATGATCTTAACCCTAGGATTCTCTAAGCATGACCTAAGTCCTTCACGTCAAAATGCTTACATAAATCATGCTTAACCCCAACAATGTCAGTTTTAGAATTACTGACAGAAATCATGCTAAACCCTATACCCTAGCAAGTCCTTCCGACAATGAGGTGTCGCTGGCGAGTCTCCTTCTTCTCCCTCCTTCTCTCTTTTCTTTCTCTCTTCTCTCTTTCTCTAGTAGATCTAGGGTTTGTGCCGTGTCTTGAATGAGCTCCCAAAGAGGCTCTCAAGCATTAAATAACTAGGTCACCTCAGAGGAGCTCTCAACGTTGCGTTTCAAGAAGTGAAGCGTCTCCAACAACTCAATGGCCCAGAGACGACATTTTTGAGCCAAGCCAGGAAATGAGTCAAGCATAGCTCTCATATGAAGTCCATCAAATATAATGATCCGGTCTTGCTTAGGTTGACCCGGTCTAGTTACCTCCAAACCGGTTTAATCCGGGGAGGCCTCTAGCTCGGTTCACCCTATAAACCAAACCAAAAAATACCGATAAACCCGGTTCTGAATATGTCTAGCTCCACCTAGTCTAATTACATCACTTATATGTACATGAAGAAAGTTACATAGATGGATTAGTTACAAACAAGTATGGATGGGATTTTTCTACATAGGGGATAGGGGAATAATTGGTAGCTAGACATGGAAGCATTATTTTCCAACTAAATTAAAGCCTACAAAAGACAAACTTAATGGAGGGGAAGAGCCATAAGTACACACTATCTTAGGTAGTATCCTTAATTTTACATGTTTCATGTAAATTTGAGAAATGGAGATTGATGCAGTAGTTGAGAACTATGATAAATAGATGACTCTATACTAAGGTGATAAGAAGAAAGAACTGATTTGTTTTGTTTTCCTTGGTTGTGACTTGTGCAAGAAGCCAAGAACACGTTAGTAGTCCAAGGCTAAGCAACTCTCCTCGTGAATTATCTATATATTACACCAAATAACAACTACCAAAGAAATTGCTAATGAGAAAAACCTAGTAAGAAGAGAGCTATAATGCAACTCTTCTTCACTTGAGAAACTTTAAAAAAGAGTAGACATGAAAAAAGAAGATTTTGGGCCGTGTAACGAGCCTAAGCCCAGCTCTATTTAATCCAGAAATTGGGCTGTACGCTTCTTCATTCCTCCGTATATCTTTTGTTGGATCACTTTGGAATTGGGAAGGTTTGTACAATAACAATACTCGTTGATGCATTCCAAATCCCTAATCGTATGCTTATCTCATGTGTAAATGTAATGTGCTTATCTCATGTGTAAATATAATGATGTAAATAAGATGTGTAATGACACTATTAACTGTACCCAAAGAAAAACAAACGTCCAAATTGTTTGTTCCAAACCCGTGTCTTAAACTCATATCTCATAACGTAGAGAAAAAGTGCATTGTATTTTTATTTAATACGGAGTATTGTAACATAAAGTACTAGTATCTGCACTAACTTAAATCACAGTTTTTTTTAAAAAAAGTTTAGGTTGGCCAGTCTTTAGACATTAGGTATATCGGTCCAAACTTCTAAATAGCTTGTTTAATTTGTTCGTACATGCAAATAGAATAATAGACACTAGTACAATAATGCCATTTACAAATGATGTTTACTGTTTCTTTTCTTAGGCTAAACGGAGTAGACATCTCTTTGTAAGTTGAAACAAAAAGGCTACAAAAAGGCAATTAATCAACGGCTAGTAAAATTAGATGAGAGAAGGGTGAAGAAATCAGACAAGATAATTCACTACTACAACTTTAATTTGATTTCAAATATAATGCTTTCTTGCAACTTGAGCTACAAAATAAATTTAAACTAGCTAGCTAAGTAGCTATGATACTAATAAGTGCAGTTCAACATTTGAGGAGTGTTGGCTCATGATTCAACGACTCTGCACTGTCCATAACTTGCCAGTGTGGCCTTCCCAGTGTAAACTCCAAGTTCACTCCACTATCCGACGACGACGGCAATGACAACGACAGCGATCCTGCCCTATTATCCTGATCATTCATCCATCAAACAATATTCATCTCAATACCAAGATTAATTATAGCATAAAATTTTTCCTTTCAAATTAATTAAACTAACTTAGTTATATAGTACCTCAGCTTCATTGATTCTTGAGTATGAATTTGCTTGTCCTTCCTGGCTGAACAACCTTGACCCTCTGTTCATGAGATGTAATTAGATGGAAATCAATTGAAGGAGGTCATGTAATTCAAATTTTTGAAAAATGTGTGGCAATGTAGAATGTAGACCTAGCTAGGCTAGCCGCCCAATTGAAACGGGACCAACAACAACAAAAAAAAAAAGAAGGATAAACCCAAGTCAACCAATTACAAAAGCAAAATGGACTACAGAAATTAACTTTCACGAGTAACACCTACGTTTGCACTCTACAAATGTACAAACACTTGGGAAGGGGAAAAAAAGAAGCAAGATAGACATACAACTTTAATTTGGAACGATGCATTGAGATTTGAGCTTTTTTTTTTTTTTATAGTACTAGTTAATTAAATTGACTTTTTACAAATTTGTAAGTCAAAATAAGATTGTTTGTTGTTGGATTCACATTTTTCACATCAAGGGAAAACATTCATAATTGAAGAGAAATGATAAATGAACAAACTTACATATTGGTGTCCTTTAGTGATGTTGGAGGTGATACTGGTGAGGGGTTGGGAGAATAGTAAAAAGGATTGGCATCAGATTTTTGACAGAGGACTGTTTCATGAAGTTCATGATGATTTGCATCTTCTGTCCTTTGGTTAAAACCCATCTCATCTTCAAATGGCCCTGCAAAGTTTAAAAGCCCAGATGATGAAATTAGACTTGTTTGTCATTAATTGTCATCTTGCAACCAGACAACAAGGAAAAGATACTATCTACAACTAGTTTGTCTCCAAGTAAGTATATAGTATATTCAAAGAGACAATAATACCATGTTTTTGAAAGAGCTCAGTTATGTACACTATTATGACTATTGGAGGAAAAACTAAGTTCAGAAACTAAACATGCTTAATTACCTGTTGATGGTGCTCTCTCAGTGCTCTTAACTGTTCTATACATCTGCATGGACACACCAGACAAGAAACTAAGTTCAGAAAAAACTCTTTCAAATTTTAGGTGTTTTTTTATTTTGCTTTGTCTTGAGCCCCTTGTTCTTAACATCATCATGATGAGACCACAGACCACTATTATAGCAGAACTAAAGGAGAATGAAAAACATCATGATACCCATAAGTTTTTTTTTTGAACAAACAAACAAAAAAGGTAAAAATGAAAAACTGACCTGCAAATGACTCTTCACATGAGCAAGGGTTAGATCCTTGACATTCATCAGCTCAAGCACTGATTTAGGAGTTGCTCCTGAAAGATTAATCATTCAAGGATAATTTTGTCATGAACTCAGTGTACTAAATAAAAAAGCAAACTAAAAGCATCAAGATTCAAGACTCACTTTCATGGCCTCCAAGAAGCTGAACAGCATGAACAAAGTGGGAGTGGAGAGTAGAAGTCCATCTCATCCTAGGAGCTCTGGTTATACTCCTCTTAACCCCACCACTACTATTAATCACTCTGCTTGATGAACAACTCCTTTTGATGAAATGATCTCGGCCGTACATCTGGGGCTGATGAATATGGTTCATCATAGGGTGGGCATGATTATCAGTAGTAGTATACATGCCTCTTGTCATGGGAAGTTGAGAGCCAGGCGCCATCATGTAATCAAACCCTAATCTCAAATTAGGCTCAATTCCATGAAAACCCAGATTCTGATTCACATGAAAACCCCCATTTTCATGGCTGAGATCGCTTCCTGCTGTGCTGCTTCCGGAATCGGAGCTCGGGTCGCCGTGATTTAGGGTTCTCGTTGGGACGAAGAATCCATTACAACCCCCAAATCGGTTCCTGGCCTCAAAATCTGAAATTGAAGGTGGGCTGATGTGTAATGAGAGCTCAGGCATGGCGTTTTCAGCCCTCATCGTTGGATTTTCAAGAGATGAACAAGAAAAGGTCTCACCTTTGCGATGTGTTTTTTCAAGAGAGGCGAAGGTTTTTGGGTGTGGATTGTGGAAGATGAGAGAAAAAGGAGGGGCCTTTTTGTAAAGGGGTGATTTGTGATTAGATCATGAGTGGCTTATGATTTGCATGGATGACTTTAAAACTCGATCTGTGTGAAAAAGAAAGGAGGAAAAGGAGAGGAGGATAGGCTTTTTTGTTAGGTTTTTCCTATTTGCTAGTGGCTAGAGAGAGAAGAGAGGAGACTGATTAAACAATTTCCGGATAAATTAATGGAAATGCAGAGAAAGAGGGGAAAAGAATTGCAGAGTGACTTAAAATATTACTACTACTAGTCAGAGGGAGGAAACTGAAAGAGAAAGAGAAAGGAGCAAAATTGAAACGTGAAAGCCCAAGAATGAGATGGGTGAACAGACCCTCTTTTTTTCTTGCAGGAAGGAAGGAAGGAAGGACTCAGGAAAGTTAATGAAAAGAGGAAATTTGGGGCATTTAATTTCAAAGGATGCAGATTGCAGAGGGAGCAAAAGCCCAAACCCCCAAACGCTGGTAAGAATGAAAGAACTCAGCTTTCTTTACCCTTTTAATGGGGAATGGGGACGAGATAGGGAGTGAAGTAAAAGTGCAGGGAAAAGAAAGGAGATAATAAATATGGGTAAATTACACAAAACCGCCCATAGATTCGAGAGTTTTTCAAAATTACCCCATTAATTAGGTTTTTTTTTTTTTGTTTCAAGCTTTTATGTCCACAATAGACTTATGGGTAATTAAGTTTGTGCATATAACTTCTTGAATTATGAATGGCTTTGTAAAAAAAATCCCATAATTTAGTGCAAAAATATTAAATAAAAGGTGGGTTTGAGCAGAGGAATGGATTGGAAAACGAGAAAACAAAAAGGGTACTGTTCAATGGAATATTGGGATGGGCATTGAATTTTTCTCTTATTTCTTTCTAGCTTCTACGTAACGTATCCGTTTGAATCCAAAGCCATCTGTTTTGTGTTGGGTGTTGTTGTTTTGTGGGAAATTAGTAGTTTAATTAAAGTATAATTAATTAGGATGTCTCTAAACCTTTTTAACGCTAGGTTTTTCTCTGTTCCAGCTTTTCCGGAATTAGAATATTCCAGTTTATATTTCTAGAATAAGGCTTTGCTGTCGCAATTTTCCTCGCCCTGGGATAAATAAATGTTGTAGTAGGTAGGATGTTTGTAAAGTTTTAAATACTTTAATAATTATGAATAAATATGTAGGGGGTCCAAGAAAAGGTGTACCAATTTGTTTATGACCAAAAAAACTTGCCTATTACGACTCTTTTTTCATGTCATCCACACAAAGATATGACATATGCTACAGCTTCCTTTATAGGATGTGTCACAAGTTTTCCTCTTGCTGCCTCCGATTTCTTGCATTTGGTGTGTGTGTTTTTTGGGTAGAAATTAAGTTGGTTTTGATTACGTTATATCTTGCATTTAGTTTAGGTAAATTAAGAAGAATTATGATTTGCTACGTAATACACAGGACAGTAATTATTTATATAAGAATATGTGGTTTTCAATTGATTTAGATTTATGTTTTTTTAGCAAATAATTTATGATTTAATTAATATTGTGATTTAGGAAATATAAAGGCCTTTTAAACAATCTTGTCAATAGCAAATACAAGACCTGGTAAATACGGTCTGCATGACGTTTTTCCTTGAAAAGGGGGAAAACGAACAAAGTCAAATACGAAGTAGTAAAAATCATAACAAAATCATTTATACATAACGATTTTTTTATATATAGTGCTCTAAGGCTTGATTAAAAAAAAACTAAATCTTCAAAAAAAAAATCTGTAAAAAATATTTAAAAATTAAAATATTAAACTTAATTAAATCCTTCCAATTGTAAATCCTTCACATTATAGAAAAATCATACATAATACATCATCTTGGCCAGTTTTTCTTTCAAGTAATTGCACATCATCTTGGCCAGTTATATTAACATATCGAGGCCCTAGTGAAAAAGTCCATTTCCTAGGGCAAAAAAGTTCCATCACGCAAATCGATCAGAAAAGGGTAATTAGTCAACTTTGATGTTGGACAATTTGATTCAAAACCACCCACTATTGAAATTCTTTAAGCTAGGAAGGTATCTATTGATTTATAGGTCAAATTTTACATTGAACAACTTCTGTTTGTCTCTAATAAAAAGAAAAACAATACTTGGCGGACAACAAAACAACATTTATACTACACTATACGTACGTACGTAGCCAATAAGTCAATAGAATTTAGTCAGCTTTGTTGTGTCATAGGATGCTCCGCCACCTCCCAACGCCAAAACTAAATTTCAGAAAGGTCGAACCCGAATTTCTTGGGAAACTTTTGACCCTCCTGGATATATACTTTGTTGTTTAACCATTACTTTTTGGTTTATGTCTAGATTATGAACTACCTTTTTAACTCTTCTTTTAATAGTAGATCGAGCTAGATCCGTACGTGCAACATTGATCATATTAAGTTAATTAGGACGAGATCCCTGCAGACCGATCGATCAATAAAAAAAATAACCATACAATATGGATTGACTCGTTTAACATTCTAATCAAGGGATAATCTTCGCACAATGTATACCGTAGGACTTTAAGTGATAGTTTTATAAATGAATCGAATGATTCGAAGAAGGCAACACGAGTCTTTTCTTCTTTGAAAAAGGTCATTTTCCTTTAGAGTTTTTCATCCTCGTGACAGTAATTTCGACATTTATAAGGCTAGGAAAGCTATTCGTGTGGTGCTTAAAACGGCCACTATGTGTCATCTTTCTACTTGTGTGTGAGGGTGGTGACCTTGTGGCTTTATGGGAAACAGCTCGTGTGCAACTAGATCTTAAGAGTCGGTTTTGACATGTCGTTCATTCATTGATAGATAGAACGAGATGCATTATATATGATTGGAATTATTGATTTTATCTTTTCCTGTTAGATTCATGATCGTCCTTTGTTCTTGTTCTCCTTTGTTTTGTAACTAATCTCAATCATGAGTGAAAAAAGATCGAATGGTCTTTGCTTCTTACATCTATATTCCATGTTTGGTTTGATGCTTCATCTTGGTGACAATATCTCAAGATGTTTTGACCTCCTAGGTTGGCGAATTAATGATTAAGTCTTCTTCTTATAAGACTTGTCTCATTTGGTATTCCTCATTCCTAAATAATGTGTGGTTTTAACCTTTTTCAACCAAAAAAAAAAAATAACACGTACCGTGGTTTTAGTCTCTCATGTTTTACAATTTGACTCTCTTTTTATGGTTCACATAAAAGATACCCAGATCATTATTACGGAGAGGATAATTCAAACTCACGACCTAATCATCGTGGACTATACCAACTAAATTAGTTAGGTTTGACTTTTATAGTTTAACTCGGACTGGAACTTTAGTCTGAGCAAGGTATAGTTTGATCAACTTTGGATAAGACGCATATTGAGTGATTCACGTATACTAAGTGTCGTGATAATCCCTTTGCTTTGTAAAAATACCGCGCACTGTCACCAATCTCTAGATCAACTTAGACCGGCCAACTTGTGATTGATCAATAATTTTGTATATATTTACTTGGTTTTGTAGGCCAAAAAAAAAAAGATAGGCCAGTTAATCGATGGGCAAGAGAAATATAGGGGTTCCGGCAAACATGCGTTTTTATGAGCATAAAATTAGTCGGCGATACCAGTGCTGAGCATCACATGTTTTTACTGACCACCCAGCTAGAGCTAGCTTGATGATGCTTGTCCATTTATTCATTTTTCTTTTATCTATCAATTCAATTCAGACACGTTCGTACACACCAAATTAACCCCTTCTGCCTCATGATTCCTAATCATCACTCTTCCCCCACTACTCGTTTAGTTTTTGTGCTTGTATCTTTGCTCCATTCTAAATTTCTAATCATTTCTCCCATTTTTCGTATTCAGCTAGCTAGTGTTTTTTGTTCTTGAGAAAGTATCCAACTAGTCTTAACTTTAGAGTTTGCCAAATACTCCTTACTTATATTTTTTTTTTAAAAATTCCCGAAAGGACCTTGTTTAGTTTAATATATTGTACGTTGTTGCTACTATACATGCCACTTTATAGACGTCAAGGCTTAACCAATTACCAAACTATACTAGTGTCTGGTGACATCAATTTGTGACCTTCACGTTAATTACACGTTCGATTCCTCTTCGATTCTCATAATGGTCAAATGCCTCCTAATGCAATCTATATGACATTTTACATTGCGTTAGAATTTCCATCTCACATTTTAAAGTTGGGATTAAACAAGAATAGTATATAACTCACTGGATTACTCTTCCTATCGCCATATGATTTTGGGTTGGAACCTCATTGGGTTTGTATAATAGGCCCATTACCGTACAACCCTTAGATTATCGGTCTACCACATTTTATCATGGTATCCCAAGTGTCAACTGGGCTATGTTCCCCGGTCAGTTGCACTTGAAGGGGGTGTGTTAGAATGTTCATTCCACGTCTGAAAGTTGGGATTAAACTTGACTAGTGATTAAGGTCGAAATAAACCAACGCTAAAGACAAAAAACGAGATTGTATTTATTCGACGAGGCAAACCCTTGCTTTTTATTTATGATTTCTGAGCGGGACTACAACATCGAGATTATGCCCTAGATCTCCTTACATGAGATTTGAGGTATCTGCTTAACAAAGCTTCGAGACCCGCCCCTTGATTACAGCGAGGTTATTACTTTACAAACTACTAGCGAGCTTTGCTCTTATTACAAATGGAGAATTGACGTCTATCAAGCGAGGTTGTACACTTGAGTGTTCACACAGAGATTGTAGTTTGCGAAGCGGTTTGAGCGAGATCCTACTTGAGACAAGGTCTCTTTGGGTGACTTGAAGTCTTTTTGTAGAGCTTCTCTTGGTTGTAGCGTGGTCTTTACGATGATTCAACACGTCGATCTTCAATCAACAAGATAGTTCTTGAGTTCAAGATGTTTTTCGACCCCCTCCAACCTTCGAGGTCTTCTTCTATTTATGGACGCTTGAGGACCATGGCTCTTGCCAACTTCCGATGTGGGACGCTTGAGTTTTGACCATTCGATTGGTCGAGACGTAGGTGGCGGCTCATTGGTTGAGAGTTAGGTGGCTTTTGACTGGTTAAGCGGGGCGGGAATGTCAGCTTTTGAGTATGTGAGGTTAGAACCTCGCTTCCGTGGCTTGAGGTTCTGCGGGGCAGGGACTTTGCTTTTTTGGAGGGATGTGGAAAAGAACGCTGGGAAAAGACCTCGGGGACCTCGTCTGTTTCTTCTACCTTGACTTTCGTGTCCAATGTTCACACATCGTTATTTCTCGCACCATCACAACCCCATGGCTTGCAGTTCTCAGCCCGAGGGCCGTAGGGGCATACATGCGCGATGTGTGGCCTGCTGCACCTAGGCAGCGAGGTCTTAGGTTGAGGATCTCTCTTTGCGAGTCTCGGGGTTGTGGGCGATGAGGCCCGAGGATTCTTAGCGAGGTCAGACACTTCGCGATTTTCTGGAAGTTTTTTGTTCCACACTTGACGGATTTTGGGCCTTCTTCCCTTTTTCCATTAATGGTCCCTCGAGGGAATTAGACCCATTAAGGCACTTAAGCGAGGAAAGGCCCAATTTCTTCTTTATAAATGCCCGATGCACCGTCTTCTCTCTCCTTCTCGTTTCATCTTCCTCTCCAAGCAAACTCTCCCTTTCCTTACGCCTTTCATTTTCCGGCAAGTAAGCGCAAGTGTCACCACCGGCTAAAGCTCGTGACCGCTTCTTCCACAACGATTTCCGACAAGTAAGTGGTGATTCTTCCCTTTACATGCTTTTGTTGGTGGCTCTTAACTTCTTTTCCGCCTCGTGCCCTAGGCAGAGGCGGTGGGTTTTTGGTGTTTCGCGTCGGTGACACGGCGGTGGAACGGTGGGGGTGGTGTTAGAGGTCCGGCGATGCACTCAAAACCTTTCAGTGCG
Organism: Fallopia convolvulus; assembly: GCA_964016875.1. NCBI lineage: Eukaryota > Viridiplantae > Streptophyta > Magnoliopsida > Caryophyllales > Polygonaceae > Fallopia > Fallopia convolvulus. Next base: position 55,142,147 of record OZ024722.1, read on the forward strand.
CCAGGCGACAGTTGAGTTCATCGCCCCTCACTTTTTGAATTTCGAATGTTCTTGGGAAGTCCAACCGTTTCGTCGTTTGGGAGATGGGACGTTTGCTTTTTTTTATCTTTTGAGATCTTCTTCTCGGCCCGCGAATCTGTTTGTTCCCTTCACATTCCCCTTAGGTTTTCCCATCTGTCAGAGTAGCCCTAGGGTCGCGTCCTCCACATGCTATTATCTCGCTTCTTCCTTCTTCTAGTTTATTTTTTTCCTAAGATCTTTCTTTTCCAAGTGTTCGCCTTTCGTGACTTGACCTCGCTTTTCATGCCTAGAGGAGCTTCTTCGAGCCCTCCACCAGGCTTCGTATTCAAGCTCTGGGATAAGTTTTATGAAGAATCTTCTAAGACCGTAGGGATCGTCGAATCCAGCGACTCTCAGAACCCGAGGCCCCCCTCGTTTCTGTTTAGTGATCCTTCGTCTAGCGCTTCCGATATTTCCATCACCTCGCACTTTTCCCGACTACGCACGTCTTCTAGGGTTGAGATGGCCTCATCCTCGATTTCAAATGAAGAACCTATTGGCTCTGACGTGTGGTCGTCTAATTCTAATGAGCAACCCAGCTTCTTCCCGCAGTACATTACCGACAGTGTGTCCGTCGTCCCGCCAATTATTGAGGAGCGGATCCCGATGACCCCGAACCCTGCGGTTGGGATATTTCTGCCTGAGGGGGCTCCAACCGTCCTTGGCAAAGTGGCCCTTGTGAAAATTGCAAAGGATTTTCCCTGGCCCGAAGGAGTTGAGCTGGCGCTCCCCGAGGGGGAGGGTTGCACTTTTTCGGCGTACGACCATTGCACATTCGTTCACCTACGTAGCCTCCAAGCCGGCTTTCGACTTCCACTTGCCCGGCACATAGCCAATTTTTTGTGGGAGATAAATGTCTGCCTTGCGCAATTGTTTCCTAACGCGTAGAGGCTTCTATGCACGTATACAATTCGAAGTTACGAACTCGAAGACCGGCCCGATTTTGACATTATGACCGGCCTGTTTTTAGCGAGGCGAGAGCAGAAATCATGCCTCGTCAACCTCAGCTTGTCGGGGCTCAAGATTACCACCACTCAGTCGAACGTCGGCCAGTGGAAAGATAGGTGGTTCTTGGTCCGTGACCGCACTGGGAGGTATATTAACTTACCCTCGGCGTCGGAAAACTTCTGACGGCCCAAGGAGTCGCGGGATGTCACCGAGACAAAAAAAAGATTCGCGATGTCGTGCACGGAATCTTACAAACAATACCTGGCGCAGGATCACCTTGAGCGAGCGGGTCTGAGTCTTACCTTCCCAAACCGCGATGGTGCAAAGGGTATTTTTCTAGGTTTTATTTCGCATTTTGCTTAGTCGCTTATACCTCGAATTCGGACTATATGCGGCGATCACGAGCCTTGCTCGGACCGCGCATTCCGAATTTAAATTGTTTGCAAGGGTTCGAGCCTCGCTCAGACCTCGCATTTTGCATTTTAGATTTTTCGCGAAGATCTGAGCCTTGCTCGAATCTCGCGCTTTGAAATTGGATTGTTTGCAATGATCCGAGCGTTGCTTGGACCTCGCGTTTCGAACTTGGGTTGTTTGAAAGGGTTCGAGCCTCGCTTGGACCTTGCGTCTTGGTTTTAGATTGCTTGTTGCCTTTTTCTCTTTTCTTATCTAGCCCAGAGGGCGAAGCAAAAGAAACTCGCGGGGCCTGTCGCGCAATCTTTTGGGGCCTTGAAGGTCCAAGCCCTTGCGAAGTCCGCAGGGTTGCGGATTGGTGAGGCGGCCCCCTCCAAGGGGGACGTCGCCAGGTCGTCCTCCAAGGTCCCTCAACGGGCCGACGACGGGGTTGGCTCCAAGCGGTAGGAGACAGCGGTATCGCCACGAAAGGAGAAGAGGAAGAAGCAAAAGGGGGATGGCCAACGCAGCTCCTCGGGGAGGGAACTCGTTCCGAGTTCTAGTCTCGAGGGGCGGACACTTGTTCCGACCGGCCCTCTAGCCGCGAAGTTCCATTGTCGCGGGCCGTCTCGGGGCGCGCTCAAGAACTGTAACCGGGAAGATTGGAAGGAGGAGATCGCGTGGTCGAACAATCTCTCCGAAGCCGCTCTTGCTAACGAGGCACTCCGCTACTCGGCGATGGTGCGTTTTGTTTTTCTTTGCAAACCTCGCTCGGACTTTTCTCGCTTGTTCTTTCCTAAACAATATCTTATTTTTCAGCACAACTTCTTCGAGAGTTACAATTGCAGCCTCCGCCCTTCTCCATACGAAGATGGATAAGATGGAGGAGAGGCTCAAGGCTAGCACGGAGGAATGTGCTAAGAAGGAGAAGGCCCTTGTGTTGGTGTTCGTAGTTGTCTAACTAATAGGGTTTGCATGCAATCATTTTAATATGTTTGCTTTGTCTTGTTGAAGGAAAGTCGATCCTTGTAGATCCATGAGGATAATCAAGGCATGACGAGTAGACCCATTGAAGGGTAGTCTCGTGGGTGTAGGCCATGTAGGTAATCACCATCGACCCTTATTCCATATTAAGTAGTTCGACTTGGATATAAGACTACGAGTCACGAGATGAGATCCCGCTTTCCTTCAACGTATATTGCCCTTATTCCATGTCAAGGGTTGTGCAATACCGTTGTGGGATAAAACGTAATAAACAAAACCAATGGAAGTGTTGGCAAGACACAACCATTGAGAACAAGCGTACCTTATTCGAGTCTATCGATTCCTCTTCGATCTTCACTTGAACGAAGTCGTCTTCCATGGATGTTTGGGGTTCGTCCTTCACTTGAACGTACTGCCCATTCCATGCATCTTGAGGTTTCTTCCTTGATGAAGAACATCGATCCATGATGCCACTCTCGAACTCGAACCACTCGTGTATGTGCCCTCAAACACAACTAGTCTTACTCGACTTGTAGTGTGTTGTTTTCACCGAATTATTGTGGATAGGTTTCTGATTTTTCCTCACGTGTTTCATGTCCAAATGGCCGACATAATGCCCTATTTATAGGCGTGAGAAACCTCCAAAAAACTGCCAAGGGAGGCGGTTACTTCGGTTGTACACACGGGTGGTCGAGAGTGATTGTAGGGAGTTGGTTACAACTTCCTTTCCTCTCTCCTTGTCATCATAGAAGGGGCGTCCATATGCATCCCCCCTTGCACTCCAAATGCCTCTCCATTTCAGCAAATGAAAGGCCCAATAAGAAGTCCAAAAAACCAATCCAATAAGCCATGTACACGGCCCAAATGACAAGGCCAACAGCCCATGCCATGCGCGTGCACATGCGGCCCACCAGCCCATATGGCAAACCCCTTGGGCCGGCCCACCAGCCCCACCACCTAGCTAGCATAGCTAGGTACCTAGCTAGGTCACCTAGGAGTGTCACTACCCCCTTAGCTCCATGAGCTTGCTTATAGTGAGTTGAACTGGCTTGAGCTAGTGTGAGCTAGGTTGAGCTGAATTTCTAGCTAGTTGAGCTAACTTGAGCTAGTGTGAGCTAGATTGAGTTTTCATGAGCTAGTTCCTAGCTACATGAGCTTCTTATAATTAAAGCATGTACAATGAGTCTTGAGCTTGTCCAAGCTCCTAGAGTTCACTCTAAGCTAGTATGAAGCTTGCAAACTTCTTTCTAGCATATTTAACTATGTGCCAAGCTAAACTTAAGCTTTGGTTCTTGCTCAAAGCATCTACCAAGCTTAGAGAAGCTTCCTAATTCACATTAGAATATGCACAAAGTTATAAGACTCAATGATCAAGCTCAAAACCATACCTTAGCCTCACAATTCATGCTTGACGCCTCGGACAAGTGCCCTAGGCGCGCCGAGAGCTCCACCGTAGCGTCGCAACCGCGTCACTAGACTCATCGTGCCATCGCACCACCTAGGCGCGCCCTTGCAGCCTTGAGATGAACCTCAAGTTCGCTCCAAGGCGCGCCACACCCAAAGCCGAGCCTTGAACCTCAAAACCGAGACCCAAGCCGAGCCCCGCCCTAGCACCGCGCCGTTGCACCGAGCGTCGCCAACCACTAGGCGCGCCCTTGCCATGCAACGGTGCACACGAGGTTCCTTGTCTCGGTGGTGGTGTGCGACTAATCTATTGGATCTAATGACAAATCTTTAACCATCATGGAAAGTCATATATGTCAATATACCAATCGACATTTCCAATATGACTCTAAAACCTCAACATGCTCTAGTAGGGATTTGATGACTTGACACAAATCACCAACATTCCTCCCCCATTTGAGCCATGTCATCAAAACTCGAAGTTTATTAAACAAACTCTATGTATAGATGTAAATGTCCGTAGACTTGAATTTACACCCTGTGATCATCACATTCATGCACTAAAATTTCGTGGTGCTCCTAAGGTTTGAACCACATCAACTTGTCTAAGTACATGTAGTAACTTTCACACATGAGTCTCTTACGCTTATCCTTTTCCTTTGACGCTTTTTATACACAAGGCTCTTTCGTCCCATATCCTCTCACATATGTATTAGTTGAGTCACCCTTACTTACTCTAACTTGGAAGAAGCCTTATACTTCCACATATGCATAGTTGAGTTTCCTATCATGCTCCACATAAGCAACCAAAACTCATTATTGAAAACTTTGTTTCAAGACTAGGTTTCATGTGATCTAGAGCATAAACCTTGATGGGTAATAATAATATCTAAAATATTATGAATGCTCTCCAACTCCATGACTTTGGCTTTCCACATTGAATTCAGCCTACACCGTTTGATGTAGGGGAATTGGGTGTCCAAATCTTAGAGTTGTAAGGATTGTTACCCCCATCCCTCGATTGAAATTAACACAAACACTTATGTCAATCTTCTCGGAGAGAAATCAACAACCTCGATGTGCTTAACAAAAATCAAACTAGTTGACACTAAGTTATGGCATGTGCCTCATTACAAGGTTCCCTCATACTTAGATGTCACTTTCCAACTAGAAGTCGGAGTATAGCAAATTGCCTCTTGGTAACTCCAAGAATGCGCACCATCAATCAAAATAGGAATTCATAACCAATTCGCGACTAAAGGTCTTTCCTAAGTTGAATGATCCAACTTGCCTTCAAACTTTCCAAACTAAAAAGTTTCATACACATCCAATGCATTTATGCATTCACCATATCTTTGACAAATGGCCTATGTCAAGATATCCACATCTTAATATCCACTTGAGCGTCCCCAAGTTATGACACACCTAACTTATAACCGTGTATTCATAAATCCAAAGATGTTTCTTTACCATGTGTATAACCATGGAATTCTTATTTCCATCTCAATGTATCTCAACCAAGACGAAGATTTAGAACAATCTAATCCACCTTCACCTCTATACATTGACATCTTCATACATTATCAATAAAGAACAAGGTCTCATCTTATAACCTTACAACTTGGTTTCTACCAAGTATATCATGTCATTTCAATATAGATTCATTAGACACTAATCAATCACAAGTGGCTAAACTTTCTATATCACATCATGCAAAGCATATAGAATCTTTGAAAGACTTCCTAATGACATTAATTTTCTCTTGGCCATTAAAACACAAAGTAGTCCACTTTATGTTCCTTTCATCCTAACCACCAATTCATTGGAAGTTTCCATAGGATCATCATCTTAGCAATTAGATGATTCAATTCTTCTTTCTTAAACTTTCCATAAAAGAAAACTAGAAGAATTATGCTCATATGAAAATCATCTTTTCCACAAGTGTTCACACACAAGTTAAGACTTGTCTTTTATCTACCATGTCATTATTTCCATTAATCTTTCCAATGGTTTCTCAACCATAAGACTAATCAACCAAAGTTGTCAATTTTCAAGCCTTAGTGACTTTTGACACTTTCCTTGGATCCGAGGATTCAACATATTCCTCATAGTCTCTTCTAGACCATAACTTGTCAATTTGAAGGTCATAAAACCATCCTTTCAATTTTCAAAACAAGTTCAACCATCCAAGCCAATGACATACAACATGAGCCTTTCAAACAATCATATGGAACATGTGATAGACCAAGTTTCTCTACTTCAATCACAATTTTATTAAAAACCCTAAACTAGGAAAACCTAACATGACTTCAAATATGGTTTCATTGATCTATTCAAATCAATCAAATGCCTTGTGGTAGGCGCGCCTCATGTGCCAATCGTGGGCACACCGACGCCATGCGTCGAGCGCTTCGCCGAAGCCAAGGCTCGGTTTCAACCAGCCTCGACGCGCCTTGCACATCCCATCGTGCCATGGTTACGGTGTCACCCAGACGTGGCGCGCCTTTACGCATGCCAACTGTGCCGAGGTGCAAACCCATGCACAGTGTCGCCGCGTGCCGAGTGCTTCGGACTTGGCTTGCGACGCGTCGGGTCCGTGCGATCCATGCCTTGCCTCGCATCCTTGGCCTTGCCATGTACCGAGGACTTAGTCTCGGCGCGCCGAGGCATGTTCGATCCCGAGATCGTGCCAAGGCTTAGGCTTATGTGTTGCGATTGATGCAACACCTCCCCCATGCGACGATCCTCGTCTAGTGCCATGCACCGAGGGGTTTCTAGGCAGCGGCCCCTTCTAGGGTGTGCCTCGGATGCTCCATGAGATCCCACCACAAGCGCTTAGCGCTTTGAGGATCGATGTCGAGTCACGACACCGCTCGGCGCGCCTATGGCTTAGCCTAGGCGTGTCTAGGTTCTAGCCCTAGCCACCTTATGCGCCGATCCCAAACCTTTTGCAAAGCAATTTGTTTTGACATTTCCATGTCTTTATCAAGGCAAAATAACATGCTAACATTCATTCTTGTCAACACCAAACCACATTTATAATTTAAACAAGTCATTCAATTTAGGATTCAGCCATATGATAAAACGGTCTAGACATGAACATCTTACATCATGTCTAAGTATCAAAACTTCCATTTGACACTTTTCATGCCTTGTCCACTTACTTGACTTAGCCATGAGAGATCTCACTCTCATACAACCATTGCTCTCTACAATTATACCACAAGTCTCAATCTAAACCAATCAAGACTTCCTTGTTTCCCTTTTTCATAAGAAGCATGATTTCCTTGAATTCACCATGTGAATTTCCACATGCATCTTATCAAGAGACTCTCACCATCTCTTCTATTTGTTCTTTAGTGCATTCATGGCCAACATATGTTCACCCTCTCTCATGGGGGGTATCTAGTAGACCCTTACATTAGTAGACCCGAAGGTAGTCTAGAGCATGAGTCGTCCTAATAGCATGGTCGACTCAAGGGTAATCTAGATTGGATCATTTTAAATGAATGAACCAACAATCAAACTTTTCAAGTTGATTCCAAGAATTAGACTTAAGTCCTTTTCTTGCACACATGTTGTTGAGATTAATCATTGAATCAAACCATAGTTTATTTCAAACCATAAACAATACATGATCACATCTTGATCAATTTACACACTAATGCCCTTTAGTCAAGGCATACAAAACACACACAGTTCATAGCACACATCTAATGCTAAGCACATACACACACGTACATGAATAGGAAACAATTACAAGTATAAAATCAGCCTTGGCGTCTTACGCCACAAAGAGAACAATAAACGGGTTTCTTTGGCCTTTGGTCCCCATAGACCACTTGCCAATACTTGCCTCCCACCGAGGCCCCTCCATCTCCCAAGACCACGCCCCTAGGGATGTTCCTTCTTGGCCTAGCCGAGTGCTTAGCCCTCGAACTTACACGACGCTTGCTTCTTGAGTACTCATGCCTTGCCTCATGACCACGCCTTGGACCATGAGTCTCCATCACCATGGAGGGTTCAGGCATTACGACCTCACCTTGTAAGGCATCATTGAAATCAGGTTCACACCTTACGTTAGCAAGGACCCAATCCCAATACAAGTTGCTCTTGTTATACTCCTCAAGCCATTCGTCAAAGCTCTTCATACCGCCTTGCACTTCTATTGGCCGTATGGGACTAGGAGGCTCTATTTTGACTTCCCTCAATTGTGAGGTAATGTCATGCACCGTTTTATCCCCTCGTATATCCATATCCTCGAACTTAACAAAATAACACAACAAAGCAAACAAGGATATAAACAAAACGAAAGCAAATAAACAAATATACGTTGAAGAATGTTGGTGTTCGTAGTTGTCTAACTAATAGGGTTTGCATGCAATCATTTTAATATGTTTGCTTTGTCTTGTTGAAGGAAAGTCGATCTTTGTAGATCCATGAGGATAATCAAGGCATGACGAGTAGACCTATTGAAGGGTAGTCTCGTGGGTGTAGGCCATGAAGGTAATCACCATCGACCCTTATTCCATATTAAGTAGTTCGACTTGGATATAAGACTACGAGTCACGAGATGAGATCCCGCTTTCCTTCAACGTATATTGCCCCTATTCCATGTCAAGGGTTGTGCAATACCGCTGTGGGATAAAACGTAATAAACGAAACCAATGGAAGTGTTGGCAAGACACAACCATTGAGAACAAGCGTACCTTATTCGAGTCTATCGATTCCTCTTCGATCTTCACTTGAACGAAGTCGTCTTCCATGGATGTTTGGGGTTCGTCCTTCACTTGAACGTACTGCCCATTCCATGCATCTTGAGGTTTCTTCCTTGATGAAGAACATCGATCCATGATGCCACTCTCGAACTCGAACCACTTGTGTATGTGCCCTCAAACACAACTAGTCTTACTCGACTTGTAGTGTGTTGTTTTCACCGAATTATTGTGGATAGGTTTCTGATTTTTCCTCACGTGTTTCATGTCCAAATGGCCGACATAATGCCCTATTTATAGGCGTGAGAAACCTCCAAAAAACTGCCAAGGGAGGCGGTTACTTCGGTTGTACACACGGGTGGCCGAGAGTGATTGTAGGGAGTTGGTTACAACTTCCTTTCCTCTCTCCTTGTCATCATAGAAGGGGCGTCCATATGAATCCCCCCTTGGACTCCAAATGCCTCTCCATTTCAGCAAATGAAAGGCCCAATAAGAAGTCCAAAAAACCAATCCAATAAGCCATGTACACGGCCCAAATGACAAGGCCAACAGCCCATGCCATGCGCGTGCACATGCGGCCCACCCGCCCATATGGCACACCCCTTGGGCCGGCCCACCAGCCCCACCACCTCGCTAGCATAGCTAGGTAACTAGCTAGGTCACCTAGGAGTGTCACTACCCCTTATCTCCATGAGATTGCTTATAGTGAGTTGAGCTGGCTTGAGCTAGTGTGAGCTAGGTTGAGCTGAATTTCTAGCTAGTTGAGCTAACTTGAGCTTCCATGAGCTAGTTCCTAGCTACATGAGCTTCTTATAAAACATGTACAATGAGTCTTGAGCTTGTCCAAGCTCCTAGAGTTCACTCTAAGCTAGTATGAAGCTTGCAAACTTCTTTCTAGCATATTTAACTATGTGCCAAGCTAAACTTAAGCTTTGGTTCTTGCTCAAAGCATCTACCAAACTTAGAGAAGCTTCCTAATTCACATTAAAATATGCACAAAGTTATAAGACTCAATGATCAAGCTCAAAACCATACCTTAGCCTCGCAATTCATGCTTGACGCCTCGGACAAGTGCCCTAGGCGCGCCGAGAGCTCCACCGCAGCCTCGCAACCGCGTCACTAGACTCATCGTGCCATCGCACCACCTAGGCGCGCCCTTGCAGCCTTGAGATGAACCTCAAGTTCGCTCCAAGGCGCGCCACACCCAAAGCCGAGCCTTGAACCTCAAAACCGAGACCCAAGCCGAGCCCCGCCCTAGCACCGCGCCGTTGCACCGAGCCTCACCAACCACTAGGCGTGCCCTTGCCATGCAACGGTGCACACGAGGTTCCTTGTCTCGGTGGTGGTGTGCGACTAATCTATTGGATCTTATGACAAATCTTTAACCATCATGGAAAGTCATATATGTCAATATACCAATCGACATTTCCAATATGACTCTAAAACCTCAACATGCTCTAGTAGGGATTTGATGACTTGACACAAATCACCAACACCTTGCGAATGCTGAGAAGCGGGCCCGACTCCGGAGGTTGTTGCGAAGCATAAGGCTAGGGAGGCTGCAGAGGCAAAGGCCTTGGTCAAAGGTATGCAGGCCTCCCTCGAGGAACTGCAAGTTAAACTGTCCAAGGAGCACAAGTACTTCAAGGAGAAAGAAGCAAAGCTCGAGAAGGTGGAGGAGGAAAATAGTAGCCTTCACAACTGCATCAAGGAGCTCAACGAGGAGGTATGGCTGCAGGGCCTAAATATGTTCAATCGGCCGCATACAAGGAAGAGTCGTTGAGCGCCATAGAGGGGATGTATCGGCAGGCTATCCGCGTAGGGGTGAGACAGGCGATCGCAAAGTATCAACACATCTATCCTCACATCGTCTTTTTCATCCCTAACTACGCGCTGACCATGGGGGAGGCCGAGGAGGATCCCGAGGGAGAATGCGAATTTTTCCTCGGGCGAAGGCAGGGTCGTGGCGAGCGAGAATGAAACCCCTGCCACAGACCTCGTGGGCCAGGAAAATCTAAACCTTGCCCAGGCCGACCTCAACCCTGCCCAGGACGATCCCGCCTCGGAGATTGAAGTCATCAATGCCTCGCCCCTCCGCCAACTCCCAATGGCCCCTCCTTCCGACAGGCAAAATGAATGAAAGGCTTTTTGTAATTTTCTCTTTTTTATTTTTGATGGTTGGAACATTTTGGTGTCCCCGTTGGGGCTTGTAATATAACTTTTTGGCCCTCGTGGCCTTATTTTATGCATTTATCCTTGCTTGTGGTTTATATTACGTTCTTTTTTGAGGGCTTCAAAGGCCCAATTCCTCCCAATCCAACCCCATGGCGCGAGTGCTGCAAAGCTTGCAGACTGCTCGGGCCATATCGGACCATTCTATTGCTTGAATATGCAGCGATCACGAGCCTTGCTCGGGTCGTGCATGTCACACTTAGATTATTTACAACGATCACGAGCCTTGCTTGGATCGAGCATGTCACACAGATTATATGCAATGATCACGAGCCTCGCCCGAATCGTGCATGTCACACAGATTATATGCAACGATCACGAGCCTCGCTCGGATCTCGCATGTGACACATATTATATGCAACGATCACGAGCCTCGCTCGGATCGCGGATGTCATACAGATTATATGCAGCGATCACGAGCCTCGCCTGGACCGCGCATGTCACACATATTATATGCAACGATCACGAGCCTCGCTCGGATCGCGCATGTCATAGATTATATGCAACGATCACGAGCCTTGCTCGGATCGCGCATGTCACACAAATTATATGCAACGATCATGAGCCTCGTTCGGATTGCGCATGTCGCACGGATTATTTCCATCCCTAAGCGGGAAGCTTTGGGAGGATAGATTGTGGCGATCACTCGTGATTTCTCCCAGTGATCGGGATCTTACTAGATTGTTTCTGAACCCAAGTAGGAAGCTTGGGGAGGATAGATTGTGGCGATCACTCGGGATTGCTCCCAGTGATCGCGATCTTGCTAGATTGTTTCCAACCCGAAGCGGGAAGCTTGGGGAGGACATATTGTGGCAATCACTCGGGATTGCTCCTAGTGATCGCGATCTTGCTAGATTGTTTCCAACCCCAAGCGGGAAGCTTGGGAAGGGTAGATTGTGCCGATCACTCAGGATTTCTCCCAGTGATCGCGATCTTGCTAGATTGTTTCCAACCCCAAGTGGGAAGCTTGGGGAGGATAGATTGTGGCGATCACTCGGGATTGCTCCCAATGATCGCGATCTCGCTAGATTGTTTCCAACCCCAAGCGGGAAGCCTGGGGAGGATAGATTGTGGCGATCACTCGAGATTGCTCCCAGTGATCGCAATCTCGCTAGATTGTTTCCAACCCCAAGCGGGAAGCTTGGGGAGGATAGATTGTGGCGATCACTCGGGATTGCTCCCATTGATCGTGATCTCACTAGATTGTTTCCAACCCTATGCGGGAAGCTTGGGGAGGATAGATTGTAAGCTTGGGGAGGATAGATTGTGGCGATCACTCTCCCAGTGATCGCGATCTCGCTAGATTGTTTCCAACCTGAGACGGTATCGTAAAACAACTTGTCACCTTTTATACACAAGATTTGGTGACGTCGAGAGTTTGGAAATTTTGCATATAATACCTTTTGAGCCGAGCAACATTCCAAGTCTTGCTTAGAGTGCGCCCTTCGCTGTCTCTTAGCTTAAAGGCCCCAGGCGTGACCTCCTCTCCAAGGAGATATGGTCCCTCCCAGTTTGGATCTAGCTTCCCTCCATCGACGCGCCTTAAAACGAGATTCCCGGGATTAAAACCCGGGGTCTAACCTTCTTGGCATGGTACACTGCGACCCGCTGCTTGTACTCCTTGGAGCGCAAAGCCGCGACCTCGCGAAGTTCATCCCTAAATTGTAACTCTACCTTGAGAGCGGCCTCGTTTTCTTTTTCATCAAAGTTGAAAACCCTTGCCGAGGGGACCAAAGTCTCAATTGGGACCAGCGCGTCTACCCCATAGGTTAGAGCGAAGGGAATTTCCTCCGAGGCGCGGCGCGCGGTTGTACGATATGTCCACAAGACGACGGGAAGAAGCTCCGTCCAACGACCTTGTGCGGTGCCCAACCGCCTTTTGAGATCGGACAAGATCCGGGGGTTGACATTCTTTACTTGGCCGTTCGATTGGGGATGGGCTACTCAGGAAAACTTGAGGGCTATGCACAGCTCGGAGCAAAAGGTACGAGTCTCCTCGTAGTCGAACTAGGGACCATGGTTTGTCATGATGGTTATGGCCACCCCGAACCGATACACGAGGTTTTTTCGGAGAAAAGAACAGACCTTTGCCCCAGTGATCTTCGCCATCGCCTCTGCTTTGACCCACTTTGTGAAATAGTCAACGATGACCAGGATGAACTGCACTTACCCCGCGGCCATGAGGAAGGGTCCTAGAATATCCATCCCCCACATTGCAAAGGGGCAGGGTGCGTGAATCGAGTGCAAAGGTGAGGTTGGGGTGTGTTGGATGTTGGCATGCCTTTGGCACCCGTCGCAGTTCTAGACATAAGTCCTCGCGTCCTGCCTGAGCGTGGGCCAAAAATACCTCAAGTGGATGATCTTATGTGACAAGGCGCGCCAACCGGGATGGCCGCCACATACCCCCTCATGTGCCTCAAACAGGATGTGATCTTTGGCCTCACCCGGTACACACAACAAATTGGGCTCCGCGAAGCCCCGACGATAGAGTAGTCCTCCAACAACGCAGTAATGAGCCGCTTGTATTTTGAGCTTTCTAGCCTCTGCGGGGTCCTCAGGAAGGATCTTGCTTTCCACATATCTTGTGATGGGAGTCATCTAGTCTTCGATCCTGATGGAGAAAACTCTGCTGGCCACGCTTCGCGAGAGCTTTCTCTCCATCATCACGCGATTGCCCACTTCTAAGGGAAGAGCCGACCCCAACCTTGCGAGGGCATCTGCTTTAGTGTTCGCGGCGCGTGGTATGGACTCCACTGCGAATGTTTCCAGACAGGATACTAGAGCTTTAACCTTCTCCCGGTACGCGGGTAGGAAACCCGTCTTGGCCTCGTACTGCCCATTCAACTGTTGTGCCACCAACTCGGGGTCGGTGTACTCCCTCATTTTACGAGCTTCGCTGAGCAGCGCCATCTCTATCCCGGCGATCATGGCCTCATACTCGGTCGCGTTATTGGTGGCATCGAAGGCGAAGTTAAGAGCATACTCCATCTCGATTAAGGGACTGGCAAGAAATACGCTAGCCTCGCCCCGGCATAGCATCGCGACCCGTCAACAAAGACCTTCCACTCCTCTGCACTCTCATCAATCTCGGGGAAGGTTACTTCCACTATGAAGTCGACGAGGGCCTGCCCTTCATCGCAGTTCTCGGCAGGTAGCTGATGTCGATCTCGGAGAGCTCGACCGCCCACTTGGCCATCCGCCCGGAAAGGGTGGGCTGGTCGAGGATTTGTCGGAGAGGGAGATCAAAGAGTAGGGCTGTGCAAATTCCGATCCGGACCGGAATTTTGGACCGGACCGACCGGACCGAGACCAGACCGAGGGTTAACTGGTCCGGTCCTCGGTCCATGAATTTTAGAACTTTCGGTCCCGGTCTGGTCCGGTCCGGACCGACTTTTTTAAAATATAAATAAAATTATAAATTTATATATATAAATAATATTTCTTATGTTAAAAAATTTAATTTTTATTATTTAAGTTTCACTTTTATGTATATACTTCGTAACATTATATTTTTTTATAAATAATATATTTTTTTTACTAAAACATAATTTTTTCTTTGAAAAATATTAATTTAAAAAAAATAATATCCAGGTCCAAACTTGTCCAAACCTGGACCGGACCGGGACTGAGACCGGACCGGACCGATAAATTTCGGTCCGGTCCTAGGTCCAATGATTTGGAGGCTTTTGGTCCCGGTCCGATCGGGTCCGGTTTTGGACCTATGCCCAGCCCTATCAGAGAGGACTTGGATTGGATGGGCATGAAAGTATGGGCGCAGGCGCCTCACGACCGTTGTGGTACCACAACCAAGGCCATTTTCTCTGTCAGGGAGTATCGCTGCTCTGGGGGCTGGAGCACGCGACTGATAAAATAGACGGGGTGCATCACCTTTCTTGTCAACACGGCGCTGACCGTCTCTAGGCTCACCGCCACGTATAGTTGCAAATCTTTGCCCGCCTTCAGAGGTGACAACGTGGGGAGTTTTGACAGAATCTCCTTTAACCTAGAGAAAGCAAGCTCCAACTCCTTGTCCTAGACAAATTTGTCATTTTTCTTTACGGCTGCGAAGAAAGGCAACGACCTGTCCGCCAAACGAGAGCAGAACCTCCCCAGGTAGTTCATAGTGCCAGTGAGTCACTGCACCTCAGTTCGAGACTGGGTGACCTCATCGAGACAATTGACTCGATCTTGGCGAGGTTCACATCTATTCCCCACGCACTGATCATGAACCCTAGGAATTTTCCCGAAGACACGCCGAACACACATTTTTCAGGATTCATGCTGAGCTTGTTGTGTGTGAGTGTCGCAAAAACCTCAGCGAGGTCAACCAGATGTTCCTCCGAGGTTTTGCTTCGGACCACAATATCGTTGACATAAGCCAACACATTTCTGCCCAGATGACTCTTGAAGATTCGGTCCATAAGCCACTGGAAGGTGGCTCCCGCGTTCTTCAAACCAAAAGGCATGACCTTGTAGCAATAGGTCCCTCGCTGTGTGATGAAGGTTGTTTCCTCCTCATCTCGTTGGGTCATTAAGACTTGGTTATAACTTGAGAATGCATCAAGGAACTATCCTTGGGGCAGGCCTTGTTCTGGTCTTTGAAATCCACGCACATGCGCCACTTCCCGCTGGCCTTTTTTACCAGCACGACGTTAGCCAGCCACCTAGGGTACTGAACCTCGCAGATGAACCCTGCGGCCAACAATTTTCCCACCTCGACATTCACGACGCTTGCTCTTTCCTCGTTCATCTTCCTCCGTCATTGCACCACAGGACGAACGGTGACGTCGACGTTCAAAGAATGCTGTGCCACAGTCTGCGGGACTTCGCGGAGATCTTTTGCAGTCCAACCAAACACGTCGCGGGAGCCAGCGAGCAAGGATTCCAGCAGCAATGTTGACTCCCCGGAAAGACATTCGCCCAAGAAGAGCCTCTCCGCCTCGTTGCCGAAGGGAGTGACGATTCTTATCTCGTTTTCTGAGGTTGGGACTGTGAAGTCCCGAACCTCGAGATCAGCATCCCCGACAGCATCCACCATGAACATTGGACACTTCTGTTTTGCGGAGGTCGCATAACAAACACGACCCTCCTCTTGGTTGCCCTTGACCTCGCCGACTCCACCTTCGACTGGGAATTTCATCTTTAGGTGGTAGATGGACATCACAGCTTGGAACTTCATCAGGGATACTCTCTCGATGATCGCGTTATACACTGAGGGCAAACGCACCACGGTGAACTCTACCATCTCGGTCCTCCTTGTCGAACCTGCTCCCAACGACATCCAGAGGCCCGCCACATCGACCTCGTCTCCGGAGAACGACGTTAGCTTTCGACATAGGGCTTCAAGGATGTTGCCGAAATACCCAGTTGTTCGAAGGCATCGTAGTGGATGATGTCCACGAAAGACCCCGAGTCCACCAAAAATCGTTTAACCATCTTCGAGCCTAGATGTGCGTGCACCACCAAGGGGTCGGAGTGCGGCATATAGAGACCTTCGGCGTCCTCGGAGGTGAAGGACAGCCCCTCGTGGGATCTCGAGGACTGCGCGGCGCGGAACACTGAGGGCTCGTGATGGCTTGCCCTCGCATACCTCTTTCGCTCTGACTGGCTTGATCCTGCCAACGACGGACCGCCCGAGATCATGTGGATGTAGCCTTCGGGGGTTGTGGTGTGTCCGGACCGCGCCTGCTTCGCGGGAGCCAGCTGCTCGATGTTGTTGGTCTCGGTTGGCTTTGACCGTGCGACACATTATTGGCTCCTGAGGCGGGTTTGCCTTGGCCCTTATCTTTTGGTTTGTACATAGGGCCTCCCTTCCCCCTGTAACCTCGCTGCTTCCCTCCGAAGCAGTTCCAACTTCCACCGCCGTTGTTTCTCCCAACGGTGTTATTGTTGTTGTTGTTGTTGTTATTGCTTTGGTTGTTTTTGTTCACGGGGTCCTGGGGTTGCGTCACATATGCATCCTTGGCGGCGGACACACCCACCTTCGCCTTTCCCTTATCTTCGGTAGTGATTTCCTTGTCGATCCTCGGCCGAGAGTTTTGGTTGGCTGCGTCCTCGGCGTACACTTGGGTGGTGATCCGGGCGCACAAGTTGTCGTATGTCTCCCGACATTTCAGGAAGATATAATTCTTGAAAAACTCGGGACATAGGTTGCCCATGAGGGTGTCTCGCGCCGATGCCTCGTCGATGTGTGTGATCTCTGCAACCACGGTCGTGAACCTCGTGAAAAAGGTGGCCAACGACTCGTTCTCCCCTTGCTCAATGTCGCGAAGATCTCGCATGTTTTTCTTGCGCTTCCTTGAAGCACTGAAGTGCGCGATGAAAGCATCGCACAGTTGGGCGAACGAGGACACAAACCCGATTTTGAGACTGATAAACCAGATCATCGCAACCTTTTCCAGGGTGGTTGGAAAAACGCGGCAAAAGATCGCATCGTTGTAAGAGTTGACGTTCATCTGGACTGCGAAGTGTTTCACATGCTCCTCTGGATCCGCTGCCCCATCGTAGAACCCCATCTGCGGCCTGTGGAAGCCTTTCGGCATCGACGCGCTCTGGATCTCGTCCACAAAAGGTGTGAATCCGCCAGCCTCAACATGACGACTTCGCGAGCGCGACTTCAAGGTAAGCACCACGCTCCCCGCGTTTTCGGATATTGCGTCCAGGAACTTCACGAACGAGACCTCGAGATCTGCATGGGGTCCCAGGCCGGCCTCTCGATTGACTAGTCGTTGGTTGATGTCTCGCACCCCGGCACATGCCCGGGGACGTATTCAGGTACGTACTCGGAATGAGGATGTCCGAGCCCGGGGACGAGCACGTACTCGGAATGGGGATGTCCGAGCCCGGGGACGGGCACGTACCCTTGGAACGGGTTGGGATTTTGCGGGGGAGCATATGCCCAACCAGGAGGGATCTCGAACGGACAACCTGGCTGAGGTGCAACGTTCATCCACTCCAAGGTTTCAGGCATATTATCGGGGTGTTAAGGGAAAAATTTGTTTGGACAAGCGATTTGAGAGATTTGAAAGCTAAGGTCTGTTCAGGTCGGGAAACTGCTTAGGATGAAGAGGTTCCCACAGACGACGCCAGTGATGAGCTCGAAATAAACCAACACTAAAGACAAGAAACGAGATTCTATTTATTCGTCGAGGCAAACCCTTACACGAGATTCGAGGTCTCTGCTTAACAAAGCTTCGAGACCCCTTGATTACAACGAGGTTATTACTTTACAAACTACTAGTAAGCTTTTCTCTTATTACAAATGGAGAATTGACGTCTATCAAGCGAGGTTGTACACTTGAGTGTTCACACATAGATTGTAGTTTGCGAAGCGGTTTGAGCGGGATCCTACTTGAGACAAGGTCTCTTTGGGTGACTTGAAGTCTTTTTGTAGAGCTTCTCTTGGTTGTAGCATGGTCTTTACGATGATTCAACACGGTTATCTTCAATCAACAAGATAGTTCTTGAGTTGAAGATGTTTTTCGACCCCCTGCAACCTTTGAGGTCTTCTTCTATTTATGGACACTTGAGGACCATGGTTCTTGCCAACTTTCGACGTGGGACGCTTGAGCTTTGACCATTCGATTGGGTAAGACGTAGGTGGCGGCTCATTGGTTGAGAGTTAGGTGGCTTTTGACTGGTTATGCTAGGTGGGAATGTTAGCTTTTGAGTATGCGAGGTTAGGACCTTGCTTCTGCGGGGGGGGGGGGGGAAAGACCTCGGGGACCTCGTCTGTTTCATCTACCTTGTGTTCCGTGTCCACTGTTTACACATCGCTATTTCGCGCACCATCAACTAGTATCTAACCTAGTGAACTACTCCTCATATCTCTTGTGTACTGGACTTTCGTATGTACGACCTCCTATTATGGCTCACAAACTTTCATATGCTATTATTTGGGTTGTGTTGGCTAAAAAGATTGAGATGTCATCTACCATCATTGTGATTGTCACTTCGAGCAAATTTACAACGATTCGAGTACATGGTCTTCTTGTCCACTCTAATCGGTTTCCAATCCCAACAACAGGAGTCATAAGCATTTTCTCCTCATAGATAATCGTAGGTAAACATGAAAGTCTCACCCATGCCGCGCGTGATAGTGATCACATCAGTAAACGGATTAAATTCCGAGCTTCGAGGACGGATAATCAGGTAGTTTCCTAACACCATCCAAGGACCACCCATTAGAGCTTTTAAGTAGTCCTCTTCGTTTGAGAATATATTTAACCACGTAATAGCCGCTCGGGAGGTCCGCAACCGAAAAATTTCAACTAGGCACCCACATCGAGTTTCTTGTCCATGACTGCGTGAGGCACCAAACATCCTAGCGGCTTAACTATCAGAGAAGACTCCCAAACAGTCGTAAGAGCCTGTAAGACTTCAGTATCAACCTGGAACACTAGGTCTCCTAGATTCCGGTGGGCCAATATGACATGGGGGTACACACGTCGGTTCATGCGCATAAGCGCGTTCAGCCCATCACATAAGCCCGTGAGGTTCCATCCTAAAACCAATTGGCGATAGGAGGAGTAACCCAAGTGCTTATATAGTAGGCGTTTTATGTTTTAATTTTTAGATGTGGGAAACTCTTTACTTCCACACCTTTAAAAAGTCATCGGCCAAGACGATTCTTTCCTCCCCGTCGTCGCCTCTCACGAGATTGCGCCAGAACTTGACCGGTGGAGCAATCGCAATTCATGGGTTCCTGCGCTACTCAATCAGCCTTCTTCCCATCTATTTGCATCACTTCACCCTTCGGGGAGGGCACCAACACCTTTGGCGGGCCGGCCAACGAGTCACTCATGGAAACGTGGAAACAAAACCCTAATCACTAGTTACACGCGCGTTAGAGGCGCGTTCTTTACTCAAGAAAGTTTACCAGAGGCTTAAAATCGGTATCATTACAATACTTAATCGTAGTTGCGTCTTATCTTTTAGACAAAGTACGGAGTACAAAATACAATAAGATCATGTTGGCCTGATTCAAAAAAGAACGAAGATTAATTTATATATTGACACGTGAGAATTCACACATTCACATCGACACAAATAAGGCATAACGCCAGACCTTATTCCTCGGCGTTAATACGGCTCCGTCACGTGACTTTGTCGTCGACGCCTACAGTATAGAACCCGTTAATACGTATTAACTTAATAAGTACGTATTTATTTATTAAGTTAATACGTATTAATGGGTCATATAGTGTAGGCATCGACAATATCTCTTTATTTTTAATAGTATATTTTAAAATAAAAGAAATTATTTTTTTATTAAACACACTGCAATGGGGGTCGAAAAATATACTTATTATCTTGGAGTCCTATCCACTTAACTAGATACTTGAAAGTTAAATAAAATTACTTTCACTTTAAAATAAAAGTTAAATAAGATGTTAGTCTCGTTTTCTGGGTAGAATAAGATGTTAGTCTCTATGGGATGAAATGCACTCCAAAGTCCATCCTTTTCGCCTTTCACTTAAAAAGAGAGGTTGTGATTTAGTAGATTTAATTAGGTCCAAAGAGAGATTTTCTTTTTTATAAAGAAAATTTTAAAGCTAATCCTATCACTAATTAACTATTGGGAAAGAGCTAGAATACATCAACGACTCATTTAACTATTTCAAGCTTGTGTGGATACGTAGTATATCGATTTTTTTTTGGTCTTGAATTTCAAAATTTGCCTATAAAAATCAAAACGAAAACCTCTTAATAATTTTTGACATTCTTATTGCTTGACTAAATGTCCGAAGTTTGTAGTATATCTATCTATACCCATTGTTTTGTTTTAAATAAATTGCATGTGACATGATTAGGGTTATACTTGGAATAACAAGGATATTAGTAGAAAGAAGAAAAGGGGATTTAATTGTAAAGAATTTCGTTAGCGTTTGGTCAGCGCCTGATGCGCTCTAAAGATTCGCCTAGGATTACTACAATGAAAGTCTTCTTAGGTATTTAATCCTACTTTGTTCGTAATCGGTGATGAGCGGATAATTTTAAACCTTTTTTTAGCTTCAATTACCGTTTACCACATACAGTACGTAATAATATGTAGTTTATACTTTATACGGAATTAGTTCCAGTGGAGTTGTGAAAAAACTCCATAGATAGAGTTGAATAAATCCTAACCATTAAATACAAATTGAACGGTTGAGATTTGATTTTTCTCTCTCCATATCAAGTTATTATTTTTATTTTTTTTTCTTTTTTCCCGACGGGTTCACCAATTTACTATAGGGTTTTAGTAAATTCACCCATAGAGTTTCTCACAAACTCCATGGGAACAGGACCGTATTTATACGGCATAAATAAATGATAAAAGAATTATGTAGGAGAAGCATAATATCCGGTCAACATGTCTCCAAATGGATGATGGCTTAATTTAAATGTTGTCAAATATTGTTTGGGGCTATATATTCCATATTCCTTGCCTTTGTCTTATTTACTTGCCCTCTTTCTCTTTCACGTTTCTTCTTCTTCTTTTTCCTTTTTGTTTTTCTATTGTCCTTTTCCGAGTCTTTCTCTACAACGCCAATTCTACAGCAATAATATCTCCAATTTCCACCCTTTGATTAAGAAAATCTCCATTTCAACCTTCTCCACTAATAAACTAATGGTTTGCAACTTGGTCACGTGTCCCTTTGTATAAATATCACTCAATTAATACATGATTACTGTTGCCAATTATGACCACTTATGTGGTTATTATAATACAAACTTGAATTCAATTTTTTTTGGTAGAAACAAACTTTAATTCAATTAATTAGCTGACTATGCCGTGCCTATACATAATTACATAATAATTGGACTTTACGAAGGACGAAATATGCATGCATGCCTAGCTAGCTATATGCATGATTTTTACTTAACTTGGCTAGCCATTAGACCAATTAATCTCAATATTATATTGCAAAATAGGGAAAATATAGGATGTTAGTAATAGTGAATATTACGAGAGAGGACAAAGGATAAGAGGAAGGAATCACCGAAATCTACGCCGTCTTGGCTAACGCGAGCCGCGATAGGTGTGTCGGCCTGAGGTTTTTAATTAATCAACACTAAAGTGATATGGATTGCCTTAGAAATTTTTAAGGAATGGGCCTGTTTATGGCCACTTTCATTAATTACTTGTCACTTTCAGTGCATTCGTCTTAAATCAATACGAGTGTGAATGTAAGAAGAATATATGTATGCATTCAAAACATTCCAACGCCCTCGCCAAAGCAAACACAAATTCTTGCCTAACGCTCTCTACGTACCATGTCAACATCGATCTATAGAATATGTGTGTATATATATATAGTACGTACTCTCTTTACACGTGTATATTTATCCAACATATACACTTGTCTACGTGCCGAATTATTCAAAAATATTCCCAACAACTTCATTAAGTTGAAGTCGTAAAGGTCTTTATATTTATTAATTTATCCTTTTTCATTTAAGGATGTGGGACGAATTTGTATTCGGACGTCTTTGTCACTGTGCCTTGCATGCCTAGCTTCTTTAATTGG
Organism: Fallopia convolvulus; assembly: GCA_964016875.1. Taxonomy (NCBI): domain Eukaryota; kingdom Viridiplantae; phylum Streptophyta; class Magnoliopsida; order Caryophyllales; family Polygonaceae; genus Fallopia; species Fallopia convolvulus. The sequence goes on from OZ024722.1 coordinate 55,164,393, forward strand.
ATGAAAAAGCTTGTCCTTTAGATTTAGCATAAACTTCATATCATATGAGTAAATTATTTTTTTTTTTCGGTAGAAGGAGAGGCGGTACTCTCCGGCCCCTCAAGGGGGCGTTTTATTAATAATAAAAATGGGCTAAGTAGTCAACAAACGGGGGATAGCCCGACCCCTTACATCATCAAACAACAATAAGAAAATCCCCTCTGGCGGGGCAGACAATACAAGAAAGCCTAAAGGTAAACTAAAAGCAAAAGAGGCCATACGATCAGCTGCGACGTTTGCCTCACGGTAGATATGTCGAAACTGGATGCTCCAATTTCTACCAAGGAAGCCATGGCATTGTGTGACCAGGCTAAAGAGCGGGTGACTTTTGCTGACACCTGCACTAATGAGATTAATAGCAACTTGAGAATCGGACTCAACAATTACCTGTCTGAAGCCTTTCTCCCAAGCAAGTTTGAGACCTCCAATAATCCCCCAAAGCTCCGCCATAGGTACAGAACATGATCCTATATTGTGTGCAAAGCCACTGATCCACTGTCCCTCATGATTCCTTAGCACGCACGCCGATGTAGCTCTTCCCTCTCTAACCGCTCCATCCGTATTAATCTTCAACCAATTCACCGGCGGGCAATTCCAACGAATATCCTGCCAAGATTTAGGAATAGACGAAAGCGAATTTGCATACAACGAATTCGAAGCCTTACTTGATTCTATGGTTTTGGCCATAATGAACTCCACTTTATCTCTGCCTTCAATTTTACCATTGAAAATGAGGTCATTTCTCCATTTCCAAACCCACCAAATGGTCATAAGGAAGAGATCATGCCAATCTAAGGAACCGACACAATGTCTCGCCATGACATTACTTCTTAACCAGACCGCAAAAAGGGAACCTGAAAAAAATCAACAAACAAGTCAGTGGCCTTAAAATTTAACCAAATGTGTTTAACCTTAATGCAATCCCTAAATAAGTGTTCCCAGGTTTCAGCTCCATTTCCGCAGCCAGTGCACTGATTGCTTGCTGATAAGTGACGCCGTTGGCGCTCGGCATTTGTGAGAACGCCCCCATACTAGCAAGCCAAACAAAATGTCGAGCACGTTCCGGAACCCTGCACTTCCAAATTCGTTTATAGAAAGGCTCGTCAATAAAATGTGAATTCAAATTCCCCTTCAAAAGTTTATAGCCTGAAGCAACTGTGTAATTCCCATCGGCGGTGAAGCACCAACTTATCTCATCATCCGCACCATCATCATCTTCAGCAACAGCCACAACAGCCACTTGTAGCAAGATCTTCGTCGGCAGCAGCGGAGAAAAAAGCGCCCAATTCCAACCAGAATTCTCACACCAGTAATCACGAACAGTTGCAGCCAATTGTTCGACACTCAAAGGGCTAAGAGCTTCATCTTTTAGCTGTCTATCATTCAACCATAAATCCTCCCAGAACAGAACTGAATTCCGTTTCTGATATTCCAACGGATTCCCTTAGTAACAACCTCCGACAGCCCTTTTCTAATACTCTTCCATCCTTGAGAGGCAGCGGACGACGCACCAAGGGCAGTGTTCGTGTATTTGTTCTTAAGAACAGTAGTCCAAAGTGCTCCATCTTCCATCAAGAAGCGCCAACCAAGCTTCCCAACAAGAGCGAGGTTAAGCTCGTTCATTGTCTTAATTCCGAGATCTCCGCAGCTTTTTGGTTTGGTAACTTCTCCCCAAGCCACCTTATGCATTCTTTTCCTCTCATTATCACTTCCCCAAATGAAAGATCTGTTGATTTTATCGATGTCTTTACAAAGCTGAGTAGGGAGAAGAGTTGAAGACATCGAGTACACCGGAATAGAGGAGAGTACTGACTTGGTAAGAGTGACCCTCCCCGCAAAGCTTAAAGTTTTAGCCTTCCACCCAGCTAACTTGCCATTGAACTTATCTAACAGACTTGCAAAAGTGTTCTTGTTTATCTTCTTGTGTAAAATAGGCATGCCTAAATACTTCTCGAGGTCCTTGGTAACCGAAAACCCACTTTCTGCTTTAATACCATCAATAACCATCTGCTGCACATTCAGAGAAACAAAAATTTTCGACTTTGCTGAACTGACTCTTTCACCCGACGCCTTGCAAAAAACGCCAAGGCAATACTTAATCACACGAATCTGATCAATCGAAGCTTCGACAAACAAGAGGATGTCGTCCGCAAAGAAAATGTGCGAGAGAGAAGGACCATTCCTTGTCAAATTAATCGGCTTCCAAACTTTCCTAGAAACCGCCTCACTAATGAGATGACTAAGTCTCTCAATGCACAAAAGAAAGATATAGGGAGAAATCGGGTCCCCTTGCCTCACCCCACGAGAAGCCGTAAATTGCTTGGTGACCTCGCCATTCCAAAGAAGTTGCATACGTGGCGAAGTAACACACACCATGACCCAACGAATCCATAAATCTGGGAAGCCGGCTGTCCTAAGCGTCTCCTCCACAAAAGCCCAATTTAAACGATCATAAGCCTTTTCGAGATCAAGCTTAAGAATCATCCAACCATTCTTTCCTTTTTTCCTTCTCATAGAGTGCACAACTTCTTGGGTTATGACAATGTTATCGGTGATCATACGGCCCGGTAAGAAGCTACCTTGAGTCGGTCCAATCATCTCCATCAGAATAGGTTGCAATCGACTCACGAGAACCTTGGTAATGATCTTGTAAAGGACGTTACAAAGGCTTATCGGCCTGAATTGATTAATTTTTTCCGGTTTATCCACTTTGGCTAACAACACAATGAGAGTGTCATTGATGCCCTCAGGAAGCAAGCTTGAACGGAAAAAATCTTTTACAAAACCCGTAACGGAGTTGCCAACAATATCCCAACATCTTTGGTAGAAACCCGGTTGAAAACCGTCAATGCCCGGAGATTTAAAAGCTCCCATGCTTTTAACCGCAACCCATATCTCTTTTTCAGTGACATTAGCAACAAGCCTGTTATTGTCATCCACACTGATATCAGGGAATCCACTCTGCAACTCTGGCAAGCTGATCCTAGTCGAACCATCTTCACTGTACAACTCCCTAAAAAAATCCACAGCCAAGGCCTCCAGATCAGTAGGCGAATCAATCCAAGTTCCCTGTTCATTACGAAGTCCTTCTATGCGATTTCCTTTCCGCTTAATAATAGTTGAAGCGTGGAAGAAGGAAGTATTTCGATCCCCAAGCGCCAGCCACTGTTCCCGGGACTTTTGAAACCATAAAACTTTATTGAATCACAAAATGAATTTGGTCCCATCTTAAATTAAATTAATTAAATTTTAAATATTTTATATAATTAAATTATTTTTATCATATCTTATTTATTAAGTTAACTATTATTTTTTAAATTCTTATATCTTTCATATTTGAATATATAAATTTTTTTATTCATATTTTATCTTCTTTTTTTTTAAAAATTACATATCTATGAAATATCATCAAGGAAAAAAGAGAAAAGTAATTATTTTATCTTAATAATATATCTTTATTCTGAACATTAAATTTAACCATTTATATTGATTACAAAAATTATTCATTCTACGAGCAATAAAATTGCTTACATCGAAGTTTATATTATATTTTTATTTATTAATATTTTATTTATAATGTCTATAAATATCGAATCGTAGTCGTACATGGTACGACGGGTACAACTAGTCTTCCTTTAATGTTAAAGTCTTCCTCATATACATTTGTTTTTTGGTAGAAGTCTTCCTCATATTTAATTATGGTGTACTGATTGCAAATTAAGCTCTTTCTAGACACATGTTGAAGGGGAAAAAAAACAATTGATAAATAAGATCACGATTCTCCCTACTAGGAAAAAAACTTGGTTAAATTTCGTTAACAAAAGCCCGATTCTTTGGAAACATACGCCGAGCCGAGCCCAGATCTTGTATTAAGCCCACCAAATATATATGGGCCTAGAAGCACAATATGGTTGGGCGATAGAGATTTGGCTTGTTGTTTTGCCCATCTGTGATCTGGCTTGTTTTGCCCTTTATTCAACGTCTCTCTCATTGACGAGTAAGATTTCAGGTCAGAATCCACAGTTCCGATCTTGTCACCGGCGTTGATCTTCGAAGCTAGAGGAAGATGACGATGTTCCACTTCATCAATTGTGCGATTCTGACGTTCGGTCCGCACGCCGTTTACTACTCTGCTACTCCATTGTCAGTCTTCTTCTGTTTCCTACTCGATACCTAAACTCCTTAATCCGCTTTCTCTACTTGATGAATTGTTGGGGTCTTTCTATATATGCATTCAGATCTAGATTCTCTGCGAATATCTTTCCATTTCGGTTGACATTTGATTGCTACTCATCATGAAATAGCGTGCCATAAGCTTACATTTGTTGCTTGTAATCGCCAATTACGATGTAGAAATTCAGGCATAGTCGATGATTAATTTTCCGAGTTTGCTGGTTTTTCTGCTTCTCGGGAAGAGTTAGGGTTTAGTTCAGTTTAACCTATATTACTGCACAATTTTACTTTTAATACTACTCCATGATGGACTGTTCTTGTCCTAAAGATGAACTGATACTGAACATTGGATCTAAACGTGCAGATCTGAGTATGATACGCTTGGCACATCCGTTAAGGCTGCTGTTGTTTACCTTGTTACAGCTTTAGTGAAGGTCTGAATTTTGATTGTTCGATGTAAAATGCTATTTTTGAAGTATGTAACGGCAGTATCATGTTTGCTCACTTCCTAATTACTTGCGCAGCTTGTTTGTCTTGCAACATTTCTGAACGTATCCGAGAACGAGAATTTTGATCCATATCAGGTACTTCCTTAGTCCACACTTCTTATTCTTTATCCAAGAATGAAAGTATTGTGGAGAATTAAGTAGTCATCAATCATCTCCTGTATACTGTTTATTAGAATAAGACTCCAGCTTCTAGAAACACTGTTCATGTTCCATGGTATCAAACTATCAATTATCAAGTATGTGAGGAAATAACCATCTGAAGGCTGTGAATTCACACCTTTTAGAAAGAAAGGAATTAATTTTCACCAAATTTTCAATGTCTGGATGCTGTAATTCTCTTGTCAAGTTTTTTCTTGGGGATTTCCCTTGTCTTGCAATCTCTGAACTCTGAAGTTTATATTATTTGTATATTTTGTCTTTTTGGTGTGTGGGTAAGCCTGAGGCAGCGCAGGGTTTGGGCAGAGAAATTGAGTAGAGTGGAATTCACATAGCTAGTTATTATTTGTGTTCCTTTGATGAAAAACAATAACTGTTTATTTAATTTTCAGGAAATGCTAAAAGCTTTGATCGGTTTTGTTGATGTTGCCGGGCTTTACTTTGCCTTGACCCAACTAACACACAGAAATATCTCCCAAAATCATAAATTTCAAGCAGTTGGACTCGGTAAGCCAAGTTTTCTTATTCATTTTCACCAGATGACTGTTATTAATGCTCGTGGATAGTGATGGCAGTTATAGCAAAGTTTTGTAACTAAACTTTACTTCTTGATACAGCTTCATTAATTAATATAAGCGGTACGATTAGTATGATTTTTGCAAAAATGAAAAATAATGAAACAAAGACATTTATTTTGAGAACATGATAATCATGTGACTTTGACATGTTTAACAATTCAACAAAGTTGAAAGATAAAAAAAATAACATTGATTTGTTGATTTGTCTAATCATCCCTGTTTAATTTCCTATTCAAGCTCTTAGATGATTCGCACACAGTTTAGTAAGGTATGATGAATTGTAGCTTATTGTTCTTTTCCTTCCTTGTGCTGCAGGATGGGCTTTTGCTGATGCTGTTCTACATAGATTGGCTCCTCTTTGGGTGGGAGCTAGAGGGCTGGAATTTACCTGGGATTTCATTCTTCAGGGCCTTGAAGCAAATGCCAACCTGGTATGATTAGCATTCTGTCTTTTTGGCTTCGGTTCCATGTCATACCTTCCATCTTTATTATTATGTGCTATTGCTACAGTGTGTCCATATGCTATTTTCACCATTGAAAATGGAGATTTTATGCCATAATCTTATACTGTCCTTGCATTTACATATTTTATTTTTTTAATTAATTAAAAAGTTGGTCTGTTCCCTTATCCTGGCAGGTGTTGTCTATCTCCCTTGCTGCTCTAGGGTCTTTGATGTGGCTTAGGAAGAACAAGCCAAAGACGTTGATACCTATAATATACTTGTGTGCTGGGATAGTGGCTACTATGCCTTCTATCACGAGGTATGCTACCACTGCTATATTTTGACTGAAGCTTGTGACACTAGTATATTACTATCCAAACTAGATTGAAATTTAGTTCTGAACTTACTGGTCCATGTTCGTTTGTGCTATAATATAGTTACTAAGGGATATTGCCAGTTGAGCTGAAGGATAATCATGTTTGTGTTTGTTGTAGCTATTTGAGGCTGGGCTTGGGATGGCACTTCCCCAAAGTAGTTGGATTTGAGTTGTTCACTTCCTTGGTGATGGCTTTCATCAGCTGGCAACTCTTTTCTGCTTGCCAAAGACCATCATTCTAAGAAGGTGCTTCAGATGTAGCCAGTTTTGCTCCTCACTCATATTAGTGCATTCAAATGGGCTACTGTCAGCAGTTTGATATCATGCCACTTCCAACCTCCTATACTGCTGCTTTATGTTTTATTCTTTTGCTTTCACTTGTATTAGATATTAAAACTTTGAACTAATTTGGAGAATGAAGATACAGCTGATGAATCTGTAGAATTCCATTATTTATCACTTGGAAAAGTTCTCTCCTTTTTGTTAGCCTGAATGAATCATTGAAATAGGAAATGGATTGGGTCTCACTGATATTCTGTTTTCTCAATGAACTTCTGATTATGATTCTAACATGCCTTGCTCTCATCTTAAGACGCTAGTTTGATTCTTTGAATTGAGAACTGTGAAGGAAAAGATTTCAAGTGCCCAAAGCCATGTCTTGCATTTAGCAAGTGCTTATCAAAAGATTTTGACATAAAACTTTTTTTGAGTATGACACACCCCAATTTTTCATACCAAAGTAGAAAAGGAATGGTTTGATTTTACAAATATTATAGAGGGCCAAAACAACAGATTTTGAGATTTGTAAATTACTCAGCTTTCTCAACAGATGCCACATCAACAAGAACAAGGTCACTCATGGTGGCAGCAATGTTGAAGATCTCAACGGCTGCATTACAATTTACAAGTAGAGAGAGTACCTCCTGTCTTGGTGCTTGAAATGGTTTTTTGAGATCTGACAGTTTACAAAGCACTAACCAGTTGAAAATGCCAAAACCAAAGCCACAACATATTTGGAGTCTCTGGATATTGGATAAATGAAAGGGTGGTTTTTGGATTTTCATGAGAAAATGGTTCCTTGTCACCTTGTGGGCTGCGTTTATCACAAAAGACTTTCCAACTGAAACTGAAAACAAGAAGAATATTTGAGCAATTTTGCAAGCTCTGATCATTACCAAAAACTCTTGGCCTCAAAAAGGTTTCTTACTGTACATGAAAATCACCGTTTTAAGCTGTGACATGAGCTTGCTCCTTTCCAGACTTACATAAGATCTTCAAATTTTAACACAAAGTCTACACCAAAAAAAACCCCAGAGCATTGGAACTGCAAATCTATTAGACTAGTACAGCCATTTGGAGCCTAAATCTTATGAGATGCCTTTTCTGGTACGCGTCAGAGGAATCGCCTCAGGGACAACTCTGAATACAGTGACGTCAAGTGTGGTGAGATGCTCATTTTTTGAGCTAGCCAACTTGAACAGGCACACATCATATTCTTCCAAGGAGTTGCCCAAAGCGAAATCTTTCCAGCCCCTACTAAAGCCTCCATGTCCACTGGAGCTGAATCTGAGCCTGGCTTGCCATGACTTCTCATTGGTGCGCAGAATCACATCTCGGTTACTCTGAATTACATGCTTTGTGAGCCATTCTGCAGGAACAGTCTGCATTCATTCCATAAGCACAACATAATGTTTGCCTTCTGTATTTTCTTTAAAAGAATTTGTATGCAGGCTAAGTGAAGAATGTACCAAAAAGAATTTCTTGTAGACATGAGTAGCTCGCATGACGACAACAAAGCTATCGTCGCTTAATTCCTCACAAGCTTTCTTTAAGACTGCCCTCTTCTCTGCGCCAGTTATGGATCTTCCATTGGAAGCACAAGTCACTGCAGAACATGAGTTTTTGCCTTTCTTCGGCGGAGATTCCTCATCACCTGCACATGTTTTCTACAATCAAGATTTGCATTTCCTAGCAGATGTTGCTAACATGCAAACAAATTGTGCACTTCAAAAAAAATAAAAATTACCAAGGTGGCGCTTGACACTTCTTAAAGCAACAACTGTTTCCTGAACTGGAATTTCATTGTTATATTCATGATCAGATAACATTGGATAATCTTCCTTCCTTGGTTTCTTTTTAAGGGTTAACTCGTTTTCGATCTCCAATATTGATTTCTTTCTTTTGACAAGCTTTAAATGACCTTCATCTTCAGGCTTTTTGTTGTGCTCACATTTAGTGACAAAGTAGGAATCTTCCTTTTCACACAGGCTTCTTTTGTCTAAGATTAAGACATCAAACTGAGAGTTGCCCGTGTAATTGAAGATCAAGATGTCATTTTGTTCCAGTGTGTGATCATTCACAAATTCCTCCCACCCATCTCCAAAATAGAGATTTTCATCACTTATTAGTAAAGCAACTTCCCATGTAGCACCACTTGGACCCCTGATTTCCAGCTTCTCATCTAGTTCTCTCCTCTTGTTATCTGCAAACTTCTTTGGGATCATCTGATCATTCAAAAAAAAAAAAAAAAAATCAAAATTTCAGTAAAAACTCCATCTTTAGGGAATGAGAGGACAAGATGTGCTGAGAGAGACTTACAAGGCGGGAGTGAGAGTCTTTTGTAAGGAACTGACAGAAATGCATGGTGTTGAAATGAGTCCAGTAGAGATGTTCTTTTACTGTTATGCAACTTTCACATTTTTCTGTCATTTCTTCCTTCAATCTAAAGAGGAGACAGAAACTAGAGAGGGGAAATTCCTTCACTTGGAATATATAATTGTGGACTGGTTGCATGATATCCAAGTGTCATCATTGTATGTAACACTTGTTAGTATTGCATGATTTTAGTACTAACTGAAAACCAGTGTGCCTTATGTCACAGATCATCAGTAAGCAAAGATTAGTGGCTTCTGCTCTATTAATTAAAAAATTTATTCTCCAAGAAGAGCTCCACTGGCAATGGATATAATAACATTCTTCATTTCGTATATTCATTTTCAGAAAACTCATCTAAGACGGCTTAACTACAAAATTAGACAAAATGAAGATGAATAGGACAATCATTAGTTCTGGAGAGAGTAGGATACTACCCACCATCCATGGGTCCTACATTCTTTGGCTAATTGTCCAGTTGAATAAACAGAGTGTGGGTCAGAAACCACAACTACTTTTAGTTAGCCAACACCAAACTTCTTGTCTTTATGGTTTTTTTCGTGAGGTTGCTAATTGCTATTGAGAGTCAAATCAATAGACAAACTGACAAAGTAGGAGAAGACCTTTTGGCTTCCCAGCATAATCTGTCCTTGTTTTTTTCCTCAAAGGTCAAATGAAAATCCAAAAGTTAAATCAATTTTAAAATGCCCAAATGAAAGAAACCAAGAAGGATATTAAGTATTAACCATGCATCACATATGAACAATCAGTACCACAGAGGAGAACAATCTGAATCCATCTATGAAGATAAATAAACCATTTCTACAAAAAGCAATGGCGAAGGTAGCTTAGCTCTCAGATGGAATTTGTCCAGTTTGTGCTTTTGCTCAAAGAGCTTCCCAACCCAAGTACAATAATTCCCCAAGCAACTTTTACATCCAACCTAGCACTATATCACTATAAATTATTAAAGAAACAGAAAAAGAGAGAAACAAATCCCAACAAAATGCCACAAGAACCAATACATCTAAAATCAGATCATCTTACAGAAGTTTCAAGATAGAAGAATGAGACTTGTGATGCTACGTTTCTGAATCCTCAGGAACAGTCGACAAGCCGAGTTCTTCCACAAAAGAAGGGTTCAAAAACTTTGCAACAAAAGCCCACATTTTATAAACATCCTCAAAATTAGTCAAGAAACTAAGTGACGCCGTTACTACCTCCACACGATAGAACACATCTTTACCGTCCTTTGGGCCATTGCCCATTGGCTTGAACAAGGAAGTATCAATCAAATCCGGCACTCCATGGTGATGCTTCGGGCTGTCCACAATTCTTACATGACTTAGAATTCCAATACCAAGGGAAATTCCATTCTTCTCTGCAAGCTTCTGCACTATCTCTGGGTGAATCAGGCCTTCTCCACTACTAGCCCTTACATTAAAAGACACTGCAGCGCCTCTTTCGTATTTGATTTTGGGACCATAAATCTGTACAAGTGGCACCTCCTTACTATCGTCTGAAGTTTTCATGCGCAGTGACAGCATTGAAGTTACAAGCCAGTTGATCAGATACCGTAATCTATATGTAGTTTTATTGAGACCCAGCATGTCAACATGATCAAGATGTCTACAATTTATCTCAGGCTCCCTCCTAGACCACTCCTGAGCATCATCACCATAGTATCCATTTCCCATTGAATCATCATTCTCATTTGCAGTGTGAGATGCTTCCCCGGGCTCAAAATATTGGTCTTTGAGTTGTTGATCTTCTGCAGTAAATGATATTCTTCGGTCCATGCTTCCAATTTGGTCAGCATCACCAACTCCATGTAATCTGTCACCGCTGAATTTATCTCTTTCTCTTCTTCCCAGCAGTCTAAACTCACCTTCAGTCTCTCTCCTGATTGCACTGTCTTTCGCTTCCTGACATATTTCAGAGGAAGTGAAATTTCCTGGGCTCCTATGATTCATTGATTTGAACCCGTTTGCAGAGACTTTGGATCCAGCCAGCTGTTGCTTTTCTTTAGTCTCTATTTCTTCTTCAATTTCTGAAACATGGCTTGCAAACGGCTCCTCCTCAGGGATACCCTTAACTCGGTCCACATCCTGTGACACTGATAGCACAGCAGCATCAAAGGAAATAACAGACTCTTCATTCATTCTAGAATTCACCCTTGTGTTATTAGAAAAGGGGCTCTTTGAAAATTTGGATGCAGGTTTGGGGGAGAGTTGCTTATTGCCTCTTGAAAACCATGAAGATGCTAAAGGCGAACTGGTTCTCTGCTTGCCAAATTGCCCTGAGTGATCTGACCCAAATGGACTCTGACCCAAATCAATCCAGTAAGAATTTTCAGATGAATCATCTTCACTGAAAACTGGGCTTTTAATGACCTCGCCAACTGAAATGCTCTCAGCTTCTTCAAATATTGTGCTCCCACCGTCCCTGTCTGAACTGTTATCATGCTCGATCTCAGTGTCAAACACCTCTTTCACCTGACCGGATGTGTACACACCTGAAAATGCTGGTAGTTGTGATTTCTCCTTGGTCTCTGGCAAAAATTCATCTTCATCATTAATTGACTGCTCTTGAATGCCAGTCAACCCATCAAGACCATCTATGGAGTCACTGAGATATTGAGGATAAAGAGGAAGAATCCTCACCATGCCAGACCCAGCTTGCCCATTTTGAAGGTTAGCAATCACTGATTTCTTTATCAAAAGGCACCCAAATCCAGTTGGATCAGAACCAAACACCTTGTAGAATGACGTAATAATAAAATCCGGCCGAAATAAGGACAATCCTAGAGAATCCATGTCCTTAGGGCCTAATGAACCAGCATCAAGCAGCACATGCCAATGATTCTGCTGGGCAAGAGCCATCCATTGATAGGAATATTTGGCACCCGTAACCCTAGATTGAACTGGAAACGCGAAAAGACCCACTGCTGAGTCTTTCTTCCTCCTCTTTTTGCTTGTAATCTGCTTCTTAAGCTCCCTAGAGCAGAGTTTCAAAGTTGGCCATTTGAACCAAGCACTATTGACCTTAGCCCCCTTTTCTTTAGCACACTGGCCCATCCAATTTACAGACTGGCTCTCATGATCAAACATTGTCAACAACCTCTTATTTGTCTGAAAAGGGTATGACTCAGCCAGCAACTTAAATGCAGATCCTCTACTGCCAGTGAAAACAAGGCCATACTCGCGTTCAGGAATGTTTAAATAATCCATAATCCTAGTCCTAATATCATGCTCAACGGTTCCTTCCTCAGCACCACCATACAAAGCATGATTACTCAAATTTGCAGTTATTTCTGACAGGGTAAATGCAGATGATTCCCAATACTGCTGAGTTTGAAGGTAGGAAAAGAGCCCAAATCCACAATAGTCAAGACATACCTTTGCAAAGGCCTCAGCCAGATGAAAGTATTCATTTGACCGTAATTGGTCAATCCTTTCAGTTGACTGGAACTTAGGATACATGGTGAGGAACTTGTTGAATGCATCACTAAACTCTGGAAAGTTATCTAATGATAGAATAGACTTATCAGCGGCCATAGCAGTAGCCCTTAAGAATTCCCTTTGAGCACGGAGCCTAGCAAGAGATCTGGACCTCACAATACTCCCATCTTGATTATTCTCTGAATCAGAGTCTACATCTTTGGATTTTACCAAAGACCCATCTTCTGATGCCTCCTCAATAGCCTCTCTCAGTTTGCTCTCTTGCAGTTTCCTGAGAAATGAAGGGCTGTTGCTCTTACTATCCTCCATCCCTCCTCCTTTGCTCTTCTTCTTCTTCTTCTTCTCCAAGAAAAGCAAAGCTGCACAGTGGGATAAGGGCTTCCATAATGAAAGATGCATGAAGTTTCCCCCTCAGCAGAGCACAATTTCAACATAAACCAGATCAGGAAACAGCAGAAGCAGGCTTCACAGAACCCCTTCTCTTTCTTTGCTTATCTCTCTAGAAAAAAGGCAGATTTACTCCAAGGACCATTGCTACAGTATGGCAGAAAAAGAAGGGTTTACTGAGATTTGCAAAATCCCATAATTTTGCTCCTGAAGATTTCAAGAACATTCCACAAGTGCCTTTTTCTCTAGCTTTTGCTTACCTACAAGCACAGAAATCAACAAAAAAATAATTGAAAGCTTTAAAGGTAAATCGTTTTGGGGAAGTATTGGGAGAGAGGGGTTGATTAGGGCTTGGTCCAAAAGAGAAAGAAAGAACTCAAAAGGAAAACATTGAAGAAAGCAATTAAAAAGGGACTAATTTGATTACAATCAAACCTTATCTGTAGTTGGCCTTGAACAATGCATCAGCTTGAATCTGAAGCTTCTTTCCTTCCAAATTTGATGCACCCAAGCAATAAAACCCCAATATAAATTAACAGGGCGAATTATTGAATTGAACACCAGAGAAATCCGCTTCAATAGGGACAAAGATCTAAAACCCAACAAAGCCCAGATTCACAAGAAAAGACCCAGCTGGCAAGACCATAAATTTCGGAGTAATTACGGCCACTCCTACAAGCAACAGATGAATAGATTGCAGAAACCTAGATGGGGCGACTGGCGGAGAACAAATTGCCCAGGAAAACCCAGAAAAATTAATGACAAAATTAAAAGCAAACGACGCCCCCAAATCCCAATTAAGCAGCTGATGAATGAATAGGTACGAAAGAAAAGGGTAATTCAGAGGGAAAGAGCTCAGATTCAATTTTCACAAATTGGGCACCTCCACCAAACTCGCCACTCTCTCTCTCTTCCAAGAGCTTGAAAATGCGAAGGCCTCAATTTTACTGGTAGTGGTAGTACAACACATAGGGGTTAGACATGTTTGCATTCAATGCGGTTTCTCTTCTCTCACTTGCCCTCATTAATTTCTTCAACTCCTCCGCAGCATCTCCAAATTTTCGAGGTGGCCCTTTTTTTGCAATTGCAGGGTTTTGTTTTTCCTTTTTGTATTTTGTTTTGTTTTTTTATTATATATATTCCTCCGCTTGATGTGTGTAAAATGCAATTATAACGACATTTCTTCGCCAGACCTTTTTATGACATTTCTTATTCCTATCATGCTCAAATTTGTCCTGTTGACTTTTGAAATTAGTTGAAGCTTCCTTATCAGATTTCTTCCATTAAACTTAGCTGATACTCATTAAACTTTGACCCCAAAAAAAAATTGCTAAGCTAAGCTAATTTGATCTGTTACTGGTTTTTATTTTGACTGACAATGTAGCAGCTACATGTCGTGTATTTGAGTGAACTTGCATTTGAAAGTAATTTCTTTCTTTTGAAACAGAAATATACCCTTTACTAAAATACCCATCTCATTACCCTCAAAAAAAAAATACCCATCTCATAAAATCTCTAAAATTGTGTTGATTGGTGATACTTATTTGCATTGAAAAGTACTAATTGTTCGCTCAACGTGGAATGGTCTAGTAATAAAAGGCACGGAGAGATGTTTGGAGATCCCAAGTTCGATCATTGTCTCCACTCTTTCACTTGGGTGAAAAATCAAGTTTCACTATTCTCCCTACCAATAGGTTGAGTCAGTCGGTACAAGCCTATTTACTTGGTTTATGCGCTTTACGGACTAGTTTACGGAATGTTACTACCAAAGGTGGATTCCTCGTTACTTAAAAAAAGTACTCATTTTTCAAGATAAATTACTTATAATGTATATAATATTCGTGGTGTAAAACGAATCTTAAATGAACCAAAAAAAGTTTTTGCTTGACCATGGAATAATTACACCATAGGACCCTTTTTTTCTATAAGCCTATGATATTACCCTTGTTGCAAATGGTGGGTAGTAATAGGGTGGGGTTGGTTCAATCTTGAAATATTTAGAAGTCATCCCATCAATATTCAACACCGTGTAACGCAATTGATGTTGTAAGTGGGAAGTGGGGCTTACAAAAAATAAAGAAGAAGAAATTGGCAAAGCAAGAAAAGCCCAAAAAAAAGAGTGCTTAATTATGCAATTGAGACAGCCATGCAAAAGGGGGTCATTGCTAATGGAAGATAGTGCTCCTTGCTTTCAACAAGTTCCTTTTTTCTGGCGACGTCCTCGTAGATATGAATTGGCATTATTTGGCACGTCTTCACTATTTCTTAATCTAAATTACTTCACCAAATCTCTCTGTACTATATCGTGTAGTATTATATTATCATTTTCCCCTATTACGCTACTGATTTAAATACACCTGTTCCAAGTTGTCTCTTTCTTTACACCACATTTTTTTATATAAGTTATATGCTGTTCATTAATCAGTCTTCAATAAAAAATATCTATCTTATCCTTCATATCTAATATGCTTGCTATCAGTATTATTATTTGTAGAACTTTTCTACAAGTAATTGTAGAGCTTTGATTACAACGAAGCATGGTTCTGATTGCATTGGGTTTTCAGAAGAAATTAATTTCAGGTTTCATGTTTAATTACAGTAATGTAAACTTGTGCTAAATTTCAGGTCTCATATGGTTCTGTTTCAATTTCATGTCTCTTTGGAAAATGTATTTGCTTTCTGGAACCAACAGATCTAATAACTGTTACCATAATGATTATTGATTAATCATACTCTGTATAAGACAATAAATCACATCAAACATTGGATATTAATTGTTACTTACATTACATGCTTCTGTGATTAATTAACCCATTCAACTGAATTCCTTCCATTCCAAGTGCACTCTGCTTTCAGATAAGGAAACACTTTCATGATCTTCTTTAACCGGCTAACAGCACGTCCTGTTACAAAGGCTTTTGGATTACTCAAGAAAATGTATTATACAGCATCATTTTTTGTCTATCATCTTTTGTGTCTATACATAATAAAGTAGTTTGTATTATTTTGAGTTACGGAGTAATTTTCTTTGATTAAAATAGATTGCTGTCTTAACAAAAGCAAACAACAGAATAAAAATTATAAAGGAATGTTTTTTTGGTCTGCCATGACCATGGTCCATGGGTGCTTGTTTGCAAGCCTTTTCGTATATTGGCTGGTTTTGTGCAAATAAATGGGCGGTTTTATGCTTTTAAGTTTTACCCTATGCTAGTTGTATTTGTCTCATACTAATCAATCTCAACATTAAAAAAAGTGACACTCTCAAGTCTCAACAAGAGGACTAATTTCGGCAAATCAAAGGCAATCATGTTCTAGATTCCCTATATTTAGAGTATGTTACATTGCTCCACATTACAAATATCATCCAACAGATCAATCTATCAAAACCAAATCGGCAACAACATAATCTAAAATGAAGCAACGAGAGAATTTTGCATGACCTTTCAAAACTTAGTTTGTAAATTCCCAACCGCTCTATTCTCGGACAACATTTAATAACCCTGATCTAATCAATCTCCTCATTTTTATTCCAATCATAAGGCAACCTTAATTCTCCTCCTCCAACGCAATGCAGCTTTTCCTTGGCCAAAGATGATGATCTTCGACTTCCGCCGCCTCCTCCTCCTCCTCCTTATTTCCTTTCATCCTTCCTTCAATGCATCATTACACTTGCCATTTAACTTCCACGTAGAATTCAACTTTAACCACGGATTTCAAAACAACAGGCTAAAGAGCGCTTATGTGGCGCTCCAAGCATGGAAGAAGGCAATCACCGAAGATCCTTTAAGCATCACCGCCAATTGGGTAGGCCCTGACGTTTGCTCTTACAACCGCGTCTTTTGTGCTCCATCACCTGATGATCCCAACATCAATGTGGTAGCCAGTGTTGACCTTAACCATGCCAACGTTGCCGGGGTTTTACCAACTGAAATTGGGCTTATGACAGATATAGCAGTCATCCACCTTAACACAAATCGGTTTTGTGGTACTATACCAGAGACATTCCAGAATCTTAAGCTTTTGTATGAGTTGGATCTTAGCAATAACCGCCTTACAGGCAGTTTTCCTAAGGTTGTTCTTGAAATGACTTCTCTTAAGTACCTTGATCTTCGGTTCAATGAGTTAGAGGGAGAATTGCCAAAGGAGTTATTTGAAATGGATCTTGATGCTTTGTTCTTGAACGACAACAAATTCTGCTCCATAATCCCAGACAATCTAGGCAACTTGAATGTCTCAGTTGTTGTTCTTGCAAACAATAAATTCACCGGTTGCATTCCATCTAGCGTTGGAGACATGAAGAGATTGAATGAAATCAATCTTGCAAACAATGAGCTTAATGGGTGTTTGCCAAATGAGTTGAGACGGCTTACAAATGTGACGGTGATTGACATCAGCAAGAATTCGTTTTCAGGGCTGATGCCGGATTGTTTAGACGGGTTGAGGGATTTGGAGATGCTTGATGTGTCGGGGAATCAGCTTACGGGTGTGGTGCCTGATTTGGTCTGTGAGTTGTCAAACCTGAAGAACATTTCAATTGAGGATAACTATTTTAATGGCTTGGGAAAAAGTTGTGAAGTTGCAAGAAGAAAAGGATTGGCTTTGGATGATTCTCAGAATTGCTTGCCTGAAGTGAAAAGGCAAAGAGATGATGAGAAATGCAAGGAGGTTATTAATAAGCAAGTTAATTGTGGCAATGGTCCGCAATCGCCACCAGCACAGCAACTAGTGTATTCACCACCGCGACCGGAAGTTGAAAGCGCTAATTTTCAAACACATACAGGGTTCTCTGCCAACTTTCATTGGAAATTAAACAATGGAGGTTCATAAAAGAACCCGTCTTTTTCCTTTTTTCTTCTCTTACAAAAGGGAAAAGGCATCTAGTGCTAACATTGCCGATTCATGACGAGTCTATTTTGTTTCTAATTCAAGAAAGGTGAGAGCTAGATACGAATGGAGTTTGATCAGAACAAAAATGTTGTGATAATGTTCAAGAGGTCAAGGCCACAGCTTGTCACGGGATCGGCTTGAATGTAAACATGTCTAAGTAAATATATAGTCTTTGATAAGAAATCTGTAAATTGATATAGTAGTTTCCTCTTACGCTTGAAACTTTTAGTTATCAAGCATTAGTGATTACTTAGGATCTAATGTTGTTAAAAGTATGTAAATGATCTCTGTTCGAAAAACATAGCAGTGAATAGAAAGCAAATTGTAAAATTTTACTAAATGTTATACCTGTTAGCTTCACATTTTCTGCTGCTTGTATACATAAGTCAGCTACCGGTTATATGGCCCTGCATACGAGATTGACAGTGAGTCAGTGGCAATAAACGATTTCGAGGAAAAGCACTATCAACAATATAATGGTTCCAATACTGAATGGAACAACCTAATGCATTAGCCAACATGAAGTTTGCATTATACATGAATGGATTAATAAGGAACTTTAGGTTGGAAATAGATTGTTATGGAATACCATTTTTTTTAAATAAAAATTGTAGTAAAAGCATTAATGGTTTGCTTGGATTGCTGTAGAATCACAAAATTGCAATTAGATTGATACCATAACAAAGCTGGTTCTTTCAATTACTCTCACATGCAAATGTACTCTTCATGGTAAGATTTTCATAGAAAAAAGATTGAAGGAAAACAATGCTTTGATACTTGGATATGGTATGTTTGCCAGTAGCTTTCATTGCTTTGGGTTATTTATGATATTTATTATCTGTTCATCTAAAGCTCAAAATGTATTTCCTTTCACATAATAAATTCTTTGATAGTAGCCAAATTGAAATGTCATCCTCTGTACATTAACAAAAAATTCCTAGTTCCTTCCAAGTTTCTTCTTCACAGTCAACCTGCTGAATTTACCGACAACAGCTCTAGCTCGTTTGCCTGAGTCGCACCAAACCAATTTGTTCACAGTTTCCATCCAATTATTCCAATCAAATACCAACAAGGCTAAAATTCATGATCTGTTGATGTCAATTTGAACGAATTGAAGAACAATAGAGCGAAGAGTTGAGATTTTTACCGATGCTAAGAGGTTAGGGCATGCGGAAGAGAGTGGTGGTGAGCTTGGAGCTTGGGTGAACTACTATGGCGGGATCTTGATTGTTGGCTAATTGAATTGATCGTCGCTAGGGTTTTATTAGTGTATGCCGGGAAATCTCTCCTCTGCCGAATGTTGAACGCCCGTCCAACTTCCATTGATTGCGTGCGAACCTTGCGATATATTTTTAGGGCTATCATCGATTCATGGGTCACTTCACTTCAAACCGAAATTTTAAACCGAACCGATATCGAAACCGATATTATTCGGTTCATTTTCGGTTTAGGAATTTTCTAAATACGGTTTCGGCTTGATTTGGTTCGGTTCAGTTAAATTTTGGTCCATTTCAATTTTTCAAAGAATAACCTTCTATTTATCTAAAACCGAAAAAATCAAACTAAACCAATTCGGTTCGGTTTCGATTCACCTTAAATGAATCTCAGTTTTCAGTTCAATTATTGTCGGTTCGGTTTTGAACCGATGCTAATATTCTTACAGGTTTTTTATATAAATTTCGGTGGCGATTCCTCTAGCCCAAATGTGTGAGTCGACCTCGCATTTGTTAATTACTCTGCCTCCTTCACGAACCTCTCAATTGACTGCACCCTTCGTCGGGTCGAACGCCTTTGTTTATGATCTCAAACGGCGATGGTGCTCGTGCGAGTTCTCCTTGACTGTTTTGGCGACAGTTGTTGCCGGATCTCGTCGATGTCCACCAATGTGGCTGTTTTTGCACCTTGTTCTTTTATGGTGATGTTTGTATTTTCGTGGCTTCTTTGTTCTCTTTTGGGCTTATGGCCCACTTGTACTTTCTGGACTTTTTTGGGTTTCCCTTGTTTGGGCCTCGTAGCTTGGTGTTGTTTTTGGGCATGTGTAGCTCTGGCCCAGGCTCACTGGTTTGGTGCTTGTACTCTTTCGTGTTTGGAGTATTTGAGGTTCGTCTTTCAACCGTCTTTCGAGCTGGTTCGTGGTGGTGTGGAGTTCTTCCAACGTTGCCAATCAATGTCCAGTTTCGTCTTGCACCGACCTGTCCAGTCACCAGGTTCCCGGTCTCTCGATTGTTCTAATCTTATTGGTCAGTCAAATTCTTACCTACTAAAAAAACAACTTAGGCTCCGTTCGGCAACACTAATTTGGTTGCTTATAAGTACCCAGTTGCTTATCTGAAAAAAATAAGCATCGTTGTACGTGTTCGGCATCACTTGCTTATTTGAAGTAAGGTACTTATTTCCGATACTTATCTGCTGAAAAAATAATCAGCATTCCCCCACCTTATTTCAAATAAGCTAACTTATCTACCAAAATATAAGCAAGTGGGGTCCACACAAAATTACTTTTCACCATTTTTACACCTCTTGCTTATAATATCAACAATTCAGTTTACCGAACACATCTTGAATTATTTGAAAAATAGGCAATTGATATCAGCATCTCATATCAATATCCAAGATAAGCATTATCAACCATAAGTATCAGTATCGGTATCAGCATCAGCACCGATAAGTACCGAGTTGTCGAACGGAGCCTTAGGCTGAAAGTATGATATTCCGTAGTCTGACTTAAGAGGAGGTTATGAATAGGGCTGTCAAAATTTGGCCCGACCCGAAAAACCCGCCCGACCCGCCCGACTCCGAATCCGACCCGACCCGAGAAAAATATAAAAAGTTTTATACCCGAGACATGTTTGACCCAAACCGATTTGACCCGAATCCGAAAAAACCCGAACACGAGATTAACCCAAACCCGATCATACCCGAATGGACTAAACTTGATGCAACCCGATATCCGATGCTACCCGACCCGAAGTCATCCGAAAATCCGAAGTTACCCGACCCGAAACCATCCGAAAACCCGAAGGTATCCGACCCGAAACCATCCGAAAATTTTATTATGTTTTAAAATATTAATGATAGTGAATATTTAGTATAATTATGTTTTTAATTTAAATGTTACATTAAATATTTAGACCATAGAGTAGTTAAACTACGAAAAATCATCATTCGATATATGGTTTGAATCAAAATCCGCTTACTCGAAATCAGATTAACCAAAAATTCGGTCAAAGTCGAAATCCAATTCACCCAAAAACCGAAAAACCTGAAACCCGACTCACCCGAAATCCGACTAAATCCGAAACTAACTAAACCCGAAACCGGACTTATTTGAAATCAAGTTGAACCGAAAATCGAATGACCCGACCGAAATTGACCCGAAACCCGACTTTGCCCAATTAATTAAGAACCCGACCCGAACTGATCCAACCCAATTTGACCCGATTTTCAAAATATCTGAATTTGACCCGAATCCGAACTTACCCGAAACCGAATTGACCCGACCCAAACCCAACCCGACCCGCCCGATTGACATCCCTAGTTATGAATATGTTTGGATGGAAAATTTTGTTGAAAATTTTGCGGAAAGAAATGGAAGGGGATTTTTTTGGGTAGAAGGAT
Organism: Fallopia convolvulus; assembly: GCA_964016875.1. Taxonomy (NCBI): domain Eukaryota; kingdom Viridiplantae; phylum Streptophyta; class Magnoliopsida; order Caryophyllales; family Polygonaceae; genus Fallopia; species Fallopia convolvulus. The sequence continues at coordinate 55,185,672 of OZ024722.1, forward strand.
AAGCGACACTCTCTGTCCCCTCAATGGGGAATTTTATTAAAACAACAAAAAAGGTTAAGTAGTCAACAAGCAGGGGATAACCTGACCCCTAACATCATCAAAAAATAAAAGAGAAATCCCCTTAGGCGGGGACAACAATCCCTACTAATGAAGCCTTGGCATTGACTAATCAGGTGAAAAAGAGGATAACTCTTATTAAATTTAGAATTAAGGAGCCGAATTACCAATTGAGAATCTCACTCCAAAATGACTTCGTGAAAGCCCTTGTTCCATGCTAATTTGAGAACAAGAACACCCCAAATGATGTGTACCTGCCCTAGCCCTTGGGTGCCGAGACCGTGGCGACCCCCTTGGGCTAATCCGCATCTCCATAAGACTCGTGCCAAGACCCGTGGTACGCCTCACCATCGGCACCACGGCCCCGAACGCTCGAGTCGTGCCAACGCCGGACCAACCAAGCGTCGGCACATGTGGTTCTTGCGTCGCGCCTCTCGTACGGACGCACCAGCCCTCGGTACCGAGCCGCCACTGGCCGGTACCAACGTCGGCACCCCAGTTCCATTGTAATTGTTAATCCATTAGTTCCATTGTTTTTACGTTCAAAAAAATAAAAAAATCACAAAAATTCAACCATATCCACGACTTGCACTTGTTTGATCATCTTGCACGAGTATTTAGTATTTGCATGCTATTTTTCTTATTTCTTGTTGATCGAAATTTGTGTGTGTCGTGCTCAATATTGTATTCTCGAGATTTGGTTGAATATTCACCATATCTTCGTGTTTGCATAATTGGAGAAGATCTTGGAGAAAAATGTAATAACTGCCGTTTTTGAGGATATTTTTGAATTTTTCTCGGATATCCTTTTAACTTTTTTGTTCGTTTTAACGCTTAATCCAATATTTTTGTTGGAGATTAAATCCTAGAAAATTGTTGGTGATATCCTAAAATCACAAAGAAATGATTTTATGGATTGGTGTGAATTCTAGGATTTTTCGGTGGAAAAAGAATATTTATTGGATAAGCCGTCTTTTTAATTATGTACCGGAAAGGATTTATAATACGAAACGGAAGCCTTAAAAATTGAAGGTAGCAAGATAAAATCATGGAAAATTGGTTTTATTGATCTACATAATTTACGGGACGTTTTTCGTTTAGTAAGTTTTTCCATCCGAGGTACATAATTTTACCGCTTTGACGCGAGTCCCGTTCCGAGACGATTTTGAATTTTTTAAACCGCCTCATCTTTTCTTAGTAGAGGAGGAAAGCCAAATGGATAGATGAGAATCCATATCTCGATTGAAAAGTCAAATGGGTTCCAAAGAAAGGAAAGAGCGAGAGTCTCGGACGGAACGACGGACTAGTCTTCACCGCCGGCTGCTCTTCTTCCCTGCGTCCTCAGCCCGTCCTCCTCCATCTCCTCCACCACCTCATCACCTTCTTCCTCCCTTTGGGATGGTGTGGCAGAACCAGAACCGGCGAGAAAGGACGGGACGACGTCAGACGCTGGTTCGGGAGAGGAGAACTCTTCACCGTCGGTCACTCTTTGCTTCGTTATGCCACGCCGCCGGTGATCGCTAGCTACTCCGACCACCACCCACCACAAGGGCTGCTTTCGGGCAATGCCCAGCCACCCTCGGGCTTGGGGATCGAGCCATGATCGAGCCAAACGAGCCATGGGCTCGAGTGAAGGTATATACGATCGAAATTAATTAGCGGATTGATTGCGGAGCCACCGTAAGGGTCTTTCGGTTCTGCTTTGCTAATTAAGTTTATGGTTTTTATAATCTTGACGTTGATACGGTCCCACAGGATCAAACCGCTCGTGAAACGGACGTCCGGATCTTCCGTTATAGCGAAGACAAGTTTTGGTTACCGATTGGCAGGTAAAGGACTTCGGATAATTACTCAAGATTCGTTGTTAATCCGTTTGATCCGAGATTTGGTAATCTTTAAGAACTGTTGCTGATGAACAATTTTTATTTAGAAAATTGTTTCAAAAGTGAAGCGGATAATTAGTTATAATTCCGCCAAGATGGCTCCTTGAAGCATGATAACTAAGGATTTATTATATATCGATATTCGGAAATTAAATCGTTTATCGATTAGGAAGTTGTAGGAGTTGAGAATACAACTAAGAAGTTTTCTGTGAGCTCGTTGCTGAGAAATCCTTTTGTTATATTTGTCAGAAGGATGATAAAGATTACCGTTGAATTGCTAAGGACGTTGAGCACGCCTTCTAAGGCAAGTGGACGATTCTCTCTTGCGTTATTGTTATTAAATGAGGAATTGGATCCCATTTAATATTTGCGTTGGGAATAACTTGTATGATTGATAAATATGATAGGTTGTTATATTTGTTAGAAATAATGACCATGTTGTTTATTCAGTTTTGCGGTAGAACTGGATTTAGGTCTGTTATGGGTGACCTTGTATGCTGTCTCATGCTGAGACATTATTATTGAATTAAGGTAGTTTCAGGGAGGGGAACGTGGTTCCATATCCTCTCTTAAAATGAATATTACATTAGGAGGGGCCTAATCCTAATGGTGGGTCATGACTCTTCCCCTGCTCTTCGTGTGAGAGGGGTGATGCGCACTCTAGCTAAGTGCAATTGGCGGTGCAGTGTAGACGACAGGGTAATAGGCCTCTCTGTTCTCTACCTCACCATATGCAACAAAGGGATCAAGGATAGCTTAAGTCTTGCGATCTCGGTACAGGGTAGATGACCATGGATGAAATACTCCGATGATCTCTACAATACCAGAGTATTTCGGCGGTAGTTCGAGCCGATTAAAAGCCACCAACTTGGTTGTGAAAAGTTTTAAAAGTAATATAAGATAAGTGCGTTAGGCACATTAATATACCTGAATGGTTTGTCCAGTCGGAAGGTCATTCTTGCTTCCGGTTATGAATGATTCTTAATCAAACTTTGATTAAGTTAATCTGAATAGTCGATGGAGGCTTTTCAAAATGTTATGTGATTAATATGAGTTCCCAACAATTGTTTATGCTTCTTAAAATAAACCACAAGCGGTGGTGTTCTCTTTCTTGATTATGCGAGTCTCCTTCTTATTCTCTATAAGACTGCTAACTGTTGGATCATAATCCGAGTCTAATCGGATTTGGATGCCAATATGTTTAGTTACAACCATAAGAACCAAGTTAGATTCTCCGCTTGCTAGTCTTTCATTAGACTAACCCGTCCATTTTTCTTTTCTTTTATATGGTCGGCTAGTGTCCACCGTTGGTTTACGACACATCAGGTTTTTCTTGAAAGTTGATTCAAGAGGCAGATTCAGATGTTTGAAGCTCCAGAAGTTGAAAAAAGGTTTCCAATGGCTATACTTGAGTGAAGATCATGATTGAACTACTTCAAAGCGAAGCTGAGTTTCAGAAATAAGAACTCAAGGAAGACTTGATGAAGATTTTGTTTAAATAGAAGGCTGTTCTATTTATTTATCCTTTTAAGTTAAGGTTTGTATAAGACCTTTTACGTGTTTTTCCGCTGTAATATTCAACTTAAGTTTGTTAGGTTTTCAAATGGTTTCATTTACCTTGTTTTTAGTTGTTCAGTCAATTTAAAGCTTTGAGTAGCTTCGGTTTAGTCTTAATCGGGGTTACTGGCGGTAATACCTCCAGGGTAGGAAGGGGGTGTTACAGAAGTGGTATCAGAGCTAAAAGTTCCTAAGTCTTGCTTAAGACTTACATCTTTTATATAGAATTACGGAGAATTCTATATTGGTGTTGTCTTAGAACCATTTACGGAAAGTGGTTAAGATTGGAGGTCAGACTCGTGAAGAAATAGAAAGAGGAAAGGGAATTGGAGAATATGAGGTAATAAGTTTGTAATAGCTTCTGTGAAAAAGGTCCTATGGTGGACAATTGATTCCCTAGGGATGGGAATGGATTCCGAGAAGGATCCAGAGTATGATTAGGTGAAGATTCCTAAAGTTGAACCGGTTCTAGACCAAGTTCTCAATGAATTCCTATTCTCTCTTGAGAGTCTGAATTGGGTGTACCCTCGTCTTTCTTCCATGTTATTAGGAAACTTCTTGTGAAATTTTGAAGTTAAGTATTATACTTCATAAAGACTTTCTATTTTGAAGGTTTCCTATTTTAAGCTTATATGATGGAAGATTTCAAGTTAAGAATTTTTGTTAGAAAGTTCATGATTCAAAGTTATGTGAAAGAAATTGTTAATTCTTTTTCTTGAGATATGAAAGTCCAAGTGTTGCCTTTAAAACGAAAATTTTTAAAGTGAGTTTCTTTGACATTGAAGTCATAAGATTAAGAATTTTCACGAGTATATTCTTATAGGAATTTCTGAATTTTGAAATTCGAGTATCAAGAGAAGTCTGGAGTTGGAACCTCTACTTCTAAGTATTAAGATTTGGAAAATCTTGTGAGCCTTGAGTGATTCTAAGAGATCAGTATGGATCATGAAGGGATGTAAAAGAATCCTGAAAAGAAAAGGATTGTCTTTGGAAACTTTCTTCAACAACTATGTTTGTGACTCTATAGTATAGAATCATGGATATTCTGTACTTTTCTTTGCTCAGTTGGAAGTTAAAGAGCTTTGAAGTGCTCAAGTGTTGGATCAATTGAATTGTTAAACTATTAGAAGATGCAGTTCAATTTTGAATCTGAGAGTATTCGAACTCGAATGTTCATATATGTTGTTATCCTTTGAGTTAAGAGGATTGGGATTCCTAAATGGAATGCGGATTTCTTATGATTATAATAAGAAAGGAAGGAAGAATGTTGGTTCAGCTTAAGTTGTGAACAAGTGGTTAATCATCAAGGTTGTTGTGAATAAGGTTGATTGGTCAAAATGGATTGAACAGGTAAAAGTTCATCAATAATGTGTTTATGTTCAATTAACTACTTAGCACAAGTGTTAATTAATTACATGAGCTGTTGATATCCCAATGATTAACCTATGTGACAACGTTATGGGAATTTTGCTGTATGATACCTAACTTGGGATAATGAGAAGAGACTTGAGGTCTATAATTGACTAGTAATGGAATCAGCATTGAGATCTTCTAAATTGCCAATGGTATTTGCTTATGTTTCTTTAAGGATGGAAATGATAAAGTTCAATTTTGAGAAGATCATTCAAGGAATGATTTTGGGCATGTTCGTCTTGATATTTTAAACGGTTGGGAAAAAAATATCAATCATTCAATACTATGGTCAATAAAGCTTAGACCTTATCCTTGGAAAAATAATTCTAGGTGGGTCTGATTTTGAAGATAGCTATTGCAAGCATATTTGATGCATGTAATGATAAGAGAGAAACTGTTGGATTGTTTTAAGTTTTCTCGGATTGATCAATTTATTAGGGAATATAGTTTGCATAGTGAATGATAAAGAAATTTGGTTTGATTACCCAATGCAGATTTGGGGAATGTTTAAGAATATCATGTTTGATCATGTGCTTTTCCCTACTATAAGATATAGGAAATGAAAGGAACATCATGGCTTGAAGATTTTATATCTCTCAAATCTGATGTCTAAGATGAACTGGTGAAACTGTTAAGTTGTCGGCAAGCTTCCTAACCACAAGCTTTTCCTTTGCAATGTGGTTTGATGTTAAGTTAATGAAAATGTACATGTCATCCCCTTATTCTTAAGTAAGAAGATCTATAGTTTTGGAGAATAGATGAACCCAAGCTTTGAATTCTAGTGGGGAATCATTAATACCTCATCTTAGATGCAGTATGTCAAGATGATATACAAATCGAGAATGATCTAAGAAGAATCTATGTTGTAAGTATAAAGATGTTGAAATCTTTCATTTACTAAGGATTGCAAGTAAGTCGATTTGATTGATCAATTCTTTTATTGAACGTGTGAAGTCAAGTTGGGTTGAGATTGAGCTAAATCAGGCAGAGATTACTCAATACTATGGATTATAAAAAAATCTAGCAGTATGTCTAATTAAGAAAAGTCAAGGTATGTCATCAAGTTCTACCTTGAGGAGGGAATGAAGTATTACATTCGAAAGAAAATATAGTACGCACAATGAATTGGATTGTCTTAGGTCCTTTGAGGCTCAGTTTTGATTTGAAACTTTGGTCAAGTTGGTAAGGCCAGCTAATGTGCAAATGTCAGCACAGAACTAGGGCAAAGCGTCAGTAGCTTCATGAAATTAAGGTCAACAATTTTATTTGATGCATTGGCTTGACCCACCCATTTCTTCATAAAGTAGCTAATCTTTGTTTCAGCGACATTCAAAGTTAAAGCATGTATGCTTGTAGACTATGTCGAGTTCCTGTCAAGCTGTTATGATTTAAGGGATATTTAGAATTGTTTTGTGATTTTCTCTTTTGAGAAAAATCTTATGACTTTGTAGAATTCTGGTAGGAATTTTTTTTAAAGAAATGTTGATTTGATATACGGGATTCATGAATAAATTTTCTACGGTTTTCATGGTGGTGAGTAAGAATGTGATTTGTCTTCCATCTTGATCACATGGTAAGGCAAGATTACATGTCTTCTTCCTATGATAACGCAGTAAAGGATTATGTTTATTTTATCTCTCCATCCTGATCACATGGTGGAATAAGATCACATAATTCCTTGGGTTTTAAAGAATAGTTTTTAGTATGATTTGGCAATCATATGAGTTTTGCAAGTGTAGTTGGTTGAGATGAAAAGATGCAAGATTTCTTTTGCATTATAGCAATTTCTATATCTAGTATCTTGTAAAACTCTTTTGAGTTAGTATATGCTTGATATCCTATACCATTTAAGGAGTATGGTCCAACTTCCCAAAACAGTTCAATTATAAGTAAAGAAATTTGGTAAGATTCTTTACAAGTCTTGGATGATCTTTGAAGAGTCTGGAATAATTCTATACTTCTCTGAAAGTTTAGGATTATTTTCAATCAACGACTAGTGGAATTCTCTAAGCAGTTTGCTAATAGTTCATCTTGGTTGACGTCATGACCTAAGAAAGTCATTGCCTTTCTAGCGGAATTGTCTTTGAAAGTAAGTTGATATGGACTCTTGGGATGGAACCCTTTTTAAGGAATGATATTTTAGTAATCCTTTCTTTGGAATAAAGGATGTACTAGTAATTTCTCCATTAGTTGTTATTTGTTTTCATGTTGTCTTGAAAACTTAAATCTCTTTGAAATAAGATAGTCAAGTGAGGACTTTAAGCAGAACTCCAATGGGTCTGAGGTTTGGACATGTAAATTAGTATTGATATTCAGTCTCAGCCTGATAAGTTGTTGGATATATAGAGTGGACACGTGAGGATATGTTTTTAATCCTAAGAGTTAGGTTGCTCAACAAGTCAAAATGTTAAGTGAAGTATAAATAGTTCTTTGATGAAAAAGACTGAAAATTGTCAATGGAGACAATTTTGTTGGAAATTATTGGACTAAAGGTATTATTGTCCAATATGTTGGTATAGTAATGCGTAAGAGTGTAGTTTGAAGTAGTTGAAAGAGAGATAACTACTTTTGAATGTCAGTATGCCCAAGCTGAGTTTTGGTTGAGAAAAGGACGTAAAGGATTGACAAGATAGGTTATTATATTGTCATGTGTTGGATAAATCTCATATTCTTGGTTAAAGTAATACTGAGATTTTATCTCAAAAAGGAAATTGAGTAAGGATTTTAAGTAATCCTTGTAAAGAAAATAATTTGAGAAGGACTAAAGGTTTAGTTTGAATGACAACAAGGTTGTGTGAATCCCCTAGGATTTTATTCAAAATCTGATGACCAGATCAAGAAAAAGTAGTATGGGAAAGCAATATTGTTTTAGATCAATGTAGAAGATCAAGAAGGTAAGACACCGGGATTTGTTATTCAAGCTTATGGATTGCTTGGTTTCAAAACTGTTCATGTGTGTCTATTGTTGTTGAGCTTTGAAAGCTTATTTTCAAAGGAAGCATAGTTATTTGCTTAATTAGTTCAGCCTGGAACAAGTAAATGCATAAGGATTAAGATAAACTTTTTGATGACCTGACATGAAGTGAAATGTCACAGAGTTCGTTTTGATACGTTTAGTTTGTCTGGAAGTTCTGATTGAGCATAGAAGACCAGATGAAATGTTATAGTCTCTTCTTGTTTCAGAATGGAAGTGGGGAGATGTTACAATGGATTCTTGTCATTAGTCGTTCAAGACTTAATGAAAGAAGGATGCATATGGAGGTTGTTAAGAAACTCACCTAGAGTGTTCTTTATGATAACCTAAAGAGTACAGAAGTTAGCTGAGGTGTTCATGCATGAAGTTTTTGATCTTCATAAAACCCCAAAGACTTTTATCTCTAATTGAGATAGGTGGTTTATGTTAAAGTTTTGAAAAGAAGTGACATCAAGCTTTATGGAGTAAATTGAATTTTAGTATTGGCTTCCCTCATCAAATTGATGAATGATGTAAAGAAACAAATTCAAACTTCCGAGGACATGTATTTTGGATTCCACACGAGTTGGAATGGTAGTTTGAGGTTGAGTAAATTCACATACAAGAATTTTGATTTCACGATAAAGAAAATGACTCTTTTAAGGCTTGGTAAAGCTGGAAGTGTTGGTTGTCAATTTGTTGGAATGACAATGCTGACAAGGTTCTTCATGGGCCAGACTTGGCCAAGAGAACAACAATTGATATCGCACTAACGTTCAAGGGTGCTAACTGCTCAAAAGTGACAACAGTTGTGTGTTGTGCTAAAGCGAGAGCATGTTAAGTTCATTGTAAAGAACGACGTTTTTGTTCTAATATCCGCCTTGAAAGGCGTATTCCGCTGGGGAAAGCGAGACAACGTAAATGCTCGCTATGTTGGATCTTTTGAGATACTGGTAAACTTGTTTATCGGTTGGCATTGCCAGCTTCAGTGCATTCTATCCGTAATGTCTTCGTAAATAGGAAAAATGTCTTTGATTAGGCTACCTTGGCCTAAAATGGAGGTGAAGAAAAGACTTGAGAATAGACAGGAAATGCTGAGTCATTTTCCAAAGTCAGTGAATGTTGTAAAGAAGGAGTTTGGTAACTAATCAATGGTTGATTGTGCTTGGTGCAGAAGTAACAATATGTTTTTTTTAAGGGGGTACTACAAACTTCTGTATAGGTTTGTAGTGGTTGTATGTGTGTATGCTTATGCTATCCTTCCTTGTGATTTGAGTTCTCCTTGGTTTCGAGGACGAAACCATTTTTAAGGGGGTACTAATGTAATAACTGCGGTTTTTGAGGATATTTTTGAATTTTTCTCGGATATCATTTTAACTTTTTTGTTCGTTTTGACGCTTAATCCAATATTTTTGTTGGAGATTAAATCCTAGAAAATTGTTGGTGATATCCTAAAATCACAAAGAAATGATTTTATGGATTGGTGTGAATTCTAGGATTTTTCGGTGGAAAAAAAATATTTATTGGATAAGTCGTCTTTTTAATTATGTACCGGAAATGATTTAAAATACGAAACGGAAGCCTTAAAATTGAAGGTAGCAAGATAAAATCATGGAAAATTGATTTTAGTGATCTACATAATTTACGGGACGTTTTTCATTTAGTAAGTTTTTCCATCCGAGGTACATAATTTTACCGCTTTGACGCGAGTCCCGTTCCGAGACGATTTTGAATTTTTTAAACCGCCTCATCTTTTCTTAGTAGAGGAGGAAAGCGAAATGGATAGATGAGAATCCATATCTCGATTGAAAAGTCAAATGGGTTCCAAAGAAAGGAAAGAGCGAGAGTCTCGGACGGAACGACGGACTAGTCTTCACCGCCGGCTGCTCTTCTTCCCCGCGTCCTCAGCCCGTCCTCCTCCATCTCCTCCACCACCTCATCACCTTCTTCCTCCCTTTGGGCTGGTGTGGCAGAACCAGAACCGGCGTGAAAGGACGGGACGACGACGGACGCTGGTTCGGGAGAGGAGAACTCTTCACCGCCGGTCACTCTTTGCTTCGTTATGCCACGCCGCCGGTGATCGCTAGCTACTCCGACCACCACCCACCGCAAGGGCTGCTGTCGGGCAACGCCCAGCCACCCTCGGGCTCGGGGATCGAGCCATGATCGAGCCAAACGAGCCATGTGCTCGAGTGAAGGTATATACGATCGAAATTAATTAGCGGATTGATTGCGGAGCCACCGTAAGGGCCTTTCGGTTCCGCTTTGCTAATTAAATTTATGGTTTTTATAATCTTGACGTTGATACGGTCCCACAGGTTCAAACTGCTCGTGAAACGGACGTCCGGATCTTCCGTTATAGCGAAGACAAGTTTTAGTTACCGATTGGCAGGTAAAGGACTTCGGATAATTACTCAGGATTCGTTGTTAATCTGTTTGATCCGAGATTTGGTAATCTTTAAGAACTGTTGCTGATGAACAATTTTTATTTAGAAAATTATTTCAAAAGTGAAGCGGATAATTAGTTATAATTCCGCCAAGATGGCTCCTTGAAGCATGATAACTAAGGATTTATTATATATCGATATTCGGAAATTAAATCGTTTATCGATTAGGAAGTTGTAGGAGTTGAGAATACAACTAAGAAGTTTTCTATGAGCTCGTTGCTGAGAAATCCTTTTGTTATATTTGTCAGAAGGATGATAAAGATTACCATTGAATTGTTAAGGACGTTGAGCACGCCTTTAAGGCAAGTGGACGATTCTCTCTTGCGTTATTGTTATTAAATGAGGAATTGGATCCCATTTAATATTTGCGTTGGGAATAACTTGTATGATTGATAAATATGATAGGTTGTTATATTTGTTAGAAATAATGACCATGTTGTTTATTCAGTTTTGCGGTAGAACTGGATTTAGGTCTGTTATGGGTGACCTTGTATGCTGTCTCACGCTGAGACATTATTATTGAATTAAGGTAGTTTCAGGGAGGGGAACGTGGTTCCATATCCTCTCTTAAAATGAATATTACATTAGGAGGGGCCTAATCCTAATGGTGGGTCATGACTCTTCCCCTGCTCTTCGTGTGAGAGGGGTGATGCGCACTCTAACTAAGTGCAATTGGCGGTGCAGTGTAGACGACAGGGTAATAGGCCTCTCTGTTCTCTACCTCACCATATGCAACTGAGGGATCAAGTATAGCTTAAGTCTTGCGATCTCGGTACAGGGTAGATGACCATGGATGAAATACTCCGATGATCTCTACAATACCAGAGTATTTCGGCGGTAGTTCGAGCCGATTAAAAGCCACCAACTTGGTTGTGAAAAGTTTTGAAAGTAATATAAGATAAGTGCGTTAGGCACATTAATATACCTGAATGGTTTGTCCAGTCGGAAGGTCATTCTTGCTTCCGGTTATGAATGATTCTTAATCAAACTTTGATTAAGTTAATCTGAATAGTCGATGGAGGCTTTTCAAAATGTTATGTGATTAATATGAGTTCCCAACAATTGTTTATGCTTCTTAAAATAAACCACAAGCGGTGGTGTTCTCTTTCTTGATTATGCGAGTCTCCTTCTTATTCTCTATAAGACTGCTAACTGTTGGATCATAATCCGAGTCTAATTGGATTTGGATGTCAATATGTTTAGTTACAACCATAAGAACCAAGTTAGATTCTCGGCACCACCTATCCTTGAAAAGTGCGAGGTCATGAAGGGCAAGGCCAAAGTGCGAGGTCATGAAGGGCAAGCAAAGATAGCGGGGTCATGAAGGGCAAGCAAAGATAGTCAATAATCAAGGCATGCGAGATCTTCATGTGAGGCAAAAATGGCTAGCTAGTGTCTCCTTTTTAGAAGAGAGAGAGGAGTTTTATAGAAGACCAATCTCCACGGTCAAGCATCTCGGTCAATTTTCCGAGCGAGGTCTTTGCAAGCATGCGGGTTCTTCGTGTACGACTCCAGGCAAGCGAGGTCTTCTATGGCCAACAAGCGAGGTCTTCTATGGCGAACAAGCGAGCCCACTCCTTGGCAATGACTACTCTCGGCGCGGAGTCGCTTCGGTCTCGATCACCATCTTCATATGCGGAAAAAGACACGGCTACTCTCCGCAGTCTTCGCGGAGGAACCTCGCTAGGCAGATGGCGCGCCGATGACGGTGCAAGGTGGGGTCGAGACAGTGGCGCGAGTCCAGGCATCTCGGTGCTGGTGTGGCTTGTGGCCATGTCCTTCGTATCAAAACCAATGTGCTGCGGATGGAGGTAAACATGATTAGCTACTCATAAAAATTCTATAAATATATTTATGGTTGGAGTGAAAAGTCCCACGCACACGCATGAAAGGCATGAAAATTATACATATATATGCATGCATGAAATGCATGAAAATTCTATACATATATATGCATGCATGAGAGGCACGAAAATTCCATAGAATACGTATGCGAGGCTTGGAAGTGCAGGAGTGACATGGTGCCGCTCCATGAAAATTGTGCCATGACCCATTAATCTTATTCATTGAAGAGAAGTAGCTAACTTCTCAGAACAACACGTGATGCGAGGCTATATAAGGCCTCGTTCTCGCTTGGGCTTGGCCCACTAAGGAGAAGCGTGCCCTTTCTACGAAGGGTCGGATTACATGCATGTCATGTGCAATACACCACCAACTTTGTTAAAAGGCGCCGATCCTAAACCACCTGGGCTAAAAGGAAATTGCATGAAAATATCGCGAGATGCATGCATGTGTTGTAGACACGTCCCCCGTTTCAAAAATCACGCGTCGCAAGATCGAGGGTTGAGGTAAGCCTTGCACACTTGACTCGCTAATTAATTATACTCGTTATATACTCGCATGTCGGAACCAAGTTCCTAATTCTCTGTTATAATTAAGTCCACCCTTCGCTTCCCGCTTGGGGTTGGAGAATCTCGTTAAAATCCACCCCTCGCTTCCCGCTTGGGGTTGTAGAATCTCGTTAAAATCCACCCCTCGCTTCCCACTTGGGGTTGGAGAATCTCGTTAAGGTCCACCCCTCGCTTCCCGCTTGGGGTCGGAGAATCTCGTTAAGGTCCACCCCTCGCTTCCCGCTTGGGGTCGGAGAATCTCGTTAAGGTCCACCCTCGCTTCCCGCTTGGGTTGGAGAATCTCGTTAAGGTCCACTTCTCGCTTCCCGCTTGGGGTCGGAGAATCTCGTTAAGGTCCACCCCTCGCTTCCCGCTTGGGGTCGGAGAATCTCGTTAAGGTCAACCCCTCGCTTCCCGCTTGGAGTCGGAGAATCTCGTTAAGGTCCACCCCTCGCTTCCCGCTTGGGGTCGGAGAATCTCGTTAAGGTCCACCCCTCGCTTCCCGCTTGGGGTCGGAGAATATCGTTAAGGTCCACCCCTCGCTTCTCGCTTGGGGTCGGAGAATATCGTTAAGGTCCACCCCTCGCTTCTCGCTTGGGGTCGGAGAATCTCGTTAAGGTCCACCCCTCGCTTCCCGCTTGGGGTCGGAGAATCTCGTTAAGGTCCACCCTCGCTTCCCGCTTGGAGTTGGAGAATCTCATTAAGGTCCACCCTCGCTTCCCGCTTGGAGTTGGAGAATCTCGTTAAGGTCCACCCCTCGCTTCCCGCTTGGGGTCGGAGAATCTCGTTAAGGTCCACCCCTCGCTTCCCGCTTGGGGTCGGAGAATCTCGTTAATGTCCACCCCTCGCTTCCCGCTTGGGGTCGGAGAATCTCGTTAAGGTCCACCCCTCGCTTCCCGCTTGGGGTCGGAGAATCTCGTTAAGGTCCACCCCTCGCTTCCCGCTTGGGGTCGGAGAATCTCGTTAAGGTCCACCCCTCGCTTCCCGCTTGGGGTCGGAGAATCTCGTTAAGGTCCACTCTCGCTTCCCGCTTGGGGTTGGAGAATCTCGTTAAGGTCCACCCTCGCTTCCCGCTTGGAGTTGGAGAATCTCGTTAAGGTCCAACCTCGCTTCCCGCTTGGGGTTGGAGAATCTCGTTAAGGTCCACCCTCGCTTCCCGCTTGGAGTTGGAGAATCTCGTTAAGGTCCACCCTCGCTTCCCGCTTGGGGTTGAAGAATCTCGTTAAGGTCCACCCTCGCTTCCCGCTTGGGGTTGGAGAATCTCGAGTTTAGATCGCGTTACACAAGTTGCAAATCGATAAGCACGTGCACCTGTTTATTGTCTCGTTGCCCTCGTGGAACGAGGACTCCAAGTCAAGGGGTTGTGATGGTGCGCGAAATAACCGCTTAATAACCAAGAACAAATTAGTACTCAAGAAAGACAAGGTAAAATACCACGTTGCATGCGCACGCCAAAATGCAATTCGCACACTCGAAATGAGTGAAAGGTTTAAAGTGGCATACCGCTTAAGGGTTGCATGGACTCTACGAGAGAATTAATGCATAAACTCAACAAGTATGATGGAAATACAATTGGGCCTTGTCCATGGGCTAAATATGTGAAGGTGGCCCAATCATCATAAAATAACAATAAAAAAGGAAGCTTATATTCATGCAAATCTCCATCTTCCACGTAGGGCTATGCACCATAAATCTCATAGGCGAATTGTGGCTTGTCCCACATCGATCAAACAAAGTTTAAGCTGCCAGCTCCATTAGCTATATATAGCAAGGTTAAGAAGTAATTAAAAGGGTCGAAAATCCTCTCTGGCTCGAGAACTATCTCGTTTGCCAAAGCTCGACGTGTTTGATCTCCGAGTGAGATCGCGCTATAAACGGTATAAAGTCTAAAGGCTTTATTCGTAAAGAGCACAAAAACAACCGGCTGAGGGGTGGGGAGGAGGAATAATCCACGTACAAAAACCGTTCGGTTGTACGAATCCCGAGAGTTAGTATTTATTTAATTCTTGTTTATAGCGCGTATTATATCGGGTTTCATCAATGCCATATGTGGATCCCGTCGCATTTAAGGAGCACATTATGGAACGCACGGCCAAGGAGAGGGCGCTTTACGCACGACCACGAGGGCACCCGCCGAGCATGTTCCCATGGCTGCCCCGGCCTTTGGCATGATCATGCACACCGAGGAGCCAGAGCCGGCCTTTGGCACGTTCATGATCGCCGAGGAGCCAGCCCCTCCCACGATAGAGCCCACCCTCACTCCTACCGAGGCCGTCTCGGCGCCAGACGACTCCGTGATCAACATGGTAGTTCTTACATCTTTGTCCATTGATTTTTCTACTAAAATGTGTCCCCTTGTGTCTCCTAGTGGTATTTTACAGGACCAAGCCAAAGGGCAAATATCTACGTCTAGACGCATGGAGCCAGGGCCGCCGACACCAACACAAGGCCTCTTGGCACCTTCGGTCACGTTTGAGGATCCTGCGGGCGTCTTAGGATTAAATGGACCAGATTTTGTACAAGACACAACTTGGGTCCAAGACCACCCTTGGGAGGTCCACAAGACACCACCTCATGGCCCACCGGCACAATCATGTCAAGGGAGTTTTTTTTTGTTTTTGTCCCTTTTTAACGCTTCCTCATTGTAAAGGACCCCTTCTTTTTTATTTTGTTTCTTTGTTTTTGCAGGTTTCGAAGGATGGCAAGCGCCTTCCACTCCGACGCTCGACGCGAGGATGCGTCGAATCTAAGTGGGGGAGGATGATGTGTACCTGCCCTAGCCCTTGGGTCCCGAGACCGTGGCGACCCCCTTGGGCTAATCCGCGTCTCCATAGGACTCGTGCCAAGACCCGTGGTCCACCTCACCATTGGCACCACGGCCCCGAACGCTTGAGTCGTGCCAGCGCCGGACCAACCCGACGTCGGCACATGTGGTTCTTGCGTCGCGCCTCTCGTACCGATGCACCAGCCCTCGGTACCGAGCCGCCACTGGTCGGTACCAACGCCGGCACCCCAGTGCCGAGTCCCACACCCTCGATACCGAGCCTCCATAGGTCGGTACCGAGCCTGCCTCCATCGGTACCAAGTCCCAAGTCTCGGTACCGCCTGTCATTCCCGCGCCTTGGTCTTGTCGTGCCATGCCTAGCGTGTCGCGACAGCCCTTGTGCATGCACGCTGGTGCGCCGACGCCCATGTCGCGTCGCGCCAGCCTTGCCACGGCCTTGTCGCGACACGACCACCGTGACCACTATCCATTTTTTTTACCATTTTTAGTACTATTTCCATTCCGAACCTTTCTATTTATGTCATTTCTATTATTATTGTTTGTTTTATGGGCTTGGGCTTGATGTTGGGCCGCTTGCATGCGCAATCCCTAATCCCCCACGCCTCTAGGGTTTTCTAGGTAGGGTTTTCAAGGAGCTCCTCTATAAATAGGAGCCTCCTCTCATTGTATTAATTACGCTTGAATTTAGATACCGAATTGCTGTCGAGTTTTCTCCAAACTATCTTGTTAAGGCGTCAACCCCAATATTCTTTTCCCCGACCCCATATTCTCCTGGCCTACGTCAAACTAGGCCCCCTTCTCAATCCTTTCACTTCACTTCTCAACCTCAAAGTCTAGACTTCGGTCTCAAAACCTATTGGTTCATCGTGAGAAGACCTACTACACGTCCATGTCAAGATCCTCTCGTGAATCCTCCAACGGGGTTCACATCACCAAAGTTCCGTCATGGATACCGAGCAAGAACCAATGTTGTGCACAAATCCACCAACCCAATGGCCCACACTATCTCTTAAGACACCTCCTGTTGAAGTAGTCTCATCTTTAATGGGACCATCACTATTAATCTTGATCAAATTCGCGCCGATTTATCCCAACTGAAGTCATGCAAGGTTTTATTTGAAATAAACGAATCCGAAAGAGACTTACCTGCGGTCGTACTATAATCATTCGCCTGGATAACAACATAAGTTGTCTTGTTCGTTATGACTAACTCCTCGCCAAAGACCACAACATTCTGCCACTTCCAAGCACACCATATGACAGTCGCGAACAAAGCATTACAACCCCCTTGAGTCCGTCCAATGCACGATGATGATGTTTAATCGGATTCAGCATGTGAAATTATCCTGAAAAAAGGAAGGGTAGAACTCAAGATTAACCCATATAAACCTAACCTTTGGCCAATCTCAGAAAAGGTGCTCGTAAGTCTCCTCGCCAGCACCACACAAGACACAATCCCCGTTGTTCAATAAATGACGTCTTCTCCTCTCAGAAATTTGACATCACACCTCCTTTCTCGGCAATCCAAACAAAGCAACAGACCCTTTTTGGGACTGCAAGTTTCCATATCTTATTATAGAAGGTACCATCAATGTCAATCATGTTCATACTCCCTTGCAAAATTTTGAACCTCGACGCTACCGAGTAATTGTTGTCGGTGTAAAACATCCAGCAAAGCTCATCTCCTCCCAACTATAGGTCTGACAACACCGATCTCGAAGCGAGGCATGAAAGAACAGAGGTAGGCAAATGAGAGAACAAAAAATTCCAGTCCCAACCATGACCTTCATGCCAAAGTTCGCTGACTGTCACCCTTTGTTGCGCTTGACTGATCGGGACAATAGCAAAATCAATTAGAGGCCTCTCCTTGAGCAATAAATCAGTCCAGAATTTAATGGAGAGCCCATCCCTTAAAAGCCATTTGGTTCCTTTCATAACAACCTCAGAAATGCCCGTTTTAACACACTTCCAAATGTGAGAAGCACCCGAAGTTCGGCCAAGAGCAGTATAAACATATGTGTGCTTCAACACCGAGGTCCAAACATCACCTTCTTCCATAACAAATTGCCAATCGAGCTTCCCCACCAGTGCAATGTTCAACTCTTTCATGGTTCTAATGCCAAGACTTCCTTGAGTTTTCGGCTTGATCACCTCATTCCAAGTAACCTTATGCAACCTCTTCCTTTCACTACTGCTTCCCTAAATAAAATTACGATTCAGTTTATCAATGTGATTGCTCACGCTGGTAGGCAAAAGAGAAGTAGACATCGAGTAAACTGGGAGATAAGTTAGGAAGAACTTCACCAAAGCGACTCATCTCGTGAAATTGAGAAATTTCGATTTCCAACCACCAAGTTTGGATTTGAACTTATCCAAGAGGGTATAGAAAGTGTTCTTTCTCACTCTTTCATGTAAAATGGGCATACCCAAATCATTACTTAAGTTTTTGGTCACCATGAAACCACTACCATCTTCATGCACTTTGCTTCAAGTCTTTGCTCACATTTGAAGAGACAATTTTTTTTGACTTGTTAACGTTGATCTTTTGCCCATAAGCTCTATAAAAGACGTCTAAACAATGCTAAATGACTAGAATTTGCTCGACAGAAGCCTCGGCGAACAACATGATGTCATTGACAAAGAATATGTGAGAAAGGAAAGACCCACTTCTCATAAGCTTTATTGGCTTCCAACTGCCCTTATCAACAACATCCAGGATAATATGATTAAGCCTCTTGATACAAATCAAGAAAAGATAAGGAGAAATAGGGTTGTCCTGATGAATTCCCCGCGAAAACGTAAACTGAGAAGTTAACTCTCCATTCGATAAAACCTGCATTTTAGGAGACAAAACATAAGCCATAACCCATCTAGCCCATTGATCCGGGAGGCCCAAGATCCGTAAAGAAGAATCAACAAAGTCCCAACAAAGTTTATCATAGGCCTTCTCGAGATCTGACTTGAGGATCATTCAACCCTTTGCTCCTTTTTACCGTCTCATTGAATAAACGACCTCCTGAGCAACAACAATATTATTTGAAATCAACCTTCCTGGGATGAAACTCCCTTGAGTTGGACCGATAACCTCAGTACGCATGGGCTAAATTTTGTTGGCCAACACTTTGGTGACGAACTTATATAGCACATTGCATATGCTAATAGGTCTAAATTGATTACTGAACTCCGACTTTGTGACTTTGGCCAAAAGGACAATCAAAGTGTAGTTCACCCCCTCCAAAAGAGTAGCGTAATGAAAAAAACTCCTTCACAAACAAAACAACGAAGCTACCAACTGTGTCTCAACAATGCTGAAAAAAGCATGGTTGGAACCATCAATTCCCGGGGATTAAAAGATCCCATGTTCTTCACGGCCTTCCAGACTTCATAATTAGAGACATGAGTTAATAATTTCCTACCCCAATCCTCATCAAAACAAGGAACCCGCAACTCACCTTATTTTTGAATTAATTATTATGATACATTATATATAATATACTGAATTTAATCTAAAATCATATTAAATTAGTTTTACCCGTTGTACCATGTACGACTACGATTCGATATTTTATAAACATTATAAAAAATATTAATAAATTTATAAAAATATAATATAAACTTTATTATAAGTAATTTATTGCTCGTAGAATGTGTAATTTTTTAATCAAATATTATATTATTCATATTTATTACTTTCCATGTACGTAAATTCAGAGATTATCAAATATTTCAATATGTCTATTAAATATTTTATTATGTATTTTTATTAATTTTAAAGATTACAAATATTTATCATTAATTTTTTTATAAAATAAATTCACTATATATTTATAAATAAATTCATCAAAAGATACATGCTAAAAGATTTATTTTTATTTTAAAATATTTCAAATATTTTTCTTTAATTTTAAATACTTGTATAAGGAAGATTTCAAAAGATATTGTTATAGTAAATAGATATTTTTTTGATGTTAGAGATAAATTTAAATAGTTAAAAAAAATTTAACAAAAAGAGGTTATAATAATAGAAATAAAAATTAATTTTTTAAATATGAGGTGGGGCAGAATCGTTCTGGTGGCTCGATATATGTTATCTATTGTTAGTAAACTAATACATAATCCATGGATAGAAAATTATATACATAAAAAATTATATAAACATGTTATCTATTTAGTATAGATAGCAAGAATACTATAAGTTGTTACAAAATTTATTAAAATATAATTTCCCATTAATTTATTCAAAAATACCACGTGGCGCAAAATTTACAACAGACTTGGGTTCTGCTTTATAATGTATTAGGGTAGATTATTCGTTACAATATCGATTTTTCTAAATATAAGAAACTACTTTTAGAAAGAAATCATGAATTTTATATTTAGATTTATTTAATTCTTTTCAAAAGGGTTAATATTTTTCAATTTTTCAATTTATTTTATAAATCTGGATCCTTATCCTATACCCTATAAGATACAAAAACCGTTATAATATACTACAAACATCCCTTAAATATTTTTCGACGTCATACGAAGATCGTCAGTCATGTTCGATATTTACAGAAAGATCATCTCCTCATACTTTCCAGATAATGGGCCCTGCCCAAACTCAACCTAGCAGAAAAGGTTGGTCCCCTTTTCAGTCCAAAATGTCAGTTATTATAATGGGCCCACTGTTGGGCTGGGCCCAAATAGATGTTAAAAAATTGTAGTCAGGGTAGCCATGACGACGGTATTATTGGTGAATTTACAACGCGTACCTTTCAAGACTTTAACATGTACATTGGAAAAAAAGAAGAAAGAGTGATCGATTTCCATTGTTTAGAGTCGAAAATGCAATGTGCAAGTCAATTTGATTTAAAGCTATCTAAAGACTCTTTCTATCAAAAATTTAAAAACACATGTTTAGAGTAGTAACCCGCACTATACATTATTTGAAGATAGTATTCTACGTCAATCCCACCATGCGAGGTTAAGATTAAAATACTATGGATATTTCACCCTCCATTGTGGATAATTCCAAATTGCCCTCAAATTCACTTCAATATATATATTGAATAGGTAAGGGATTTGGTTAACTAGACAGGCCCGATAAAACTGAGAGGTCCTGAACACGGCAGTCGGAAAACCGACTTGAACGGACAGAAATAACTAAAACAACACGTAAAGTAAGTACAATTAGTAAAAAATTGGAACTAAGTAGGTACAATTGGTAAAAAATTGAAACTAGAACAAATAGAGTAGCGGGGAGAGTAAAGGGCTAAAGAAAGCTAATGCTTTTAGCATTCGAGTCTAAACGGACAAATCAAGTAAGATAAAATGAACTACTAACGTTGTCTCCATCGGAATGAAGGATCTTCAACAACCTCGAAAACGTCCAAGGACCACGCCAATCACAAGCAAACCACACTCAATCACAGATTCAAATCTCGGAGTCGAAAAACATTACCCGTATCAAACCTGAACACACAAACAAACACACACCAAACAAAAGGAAGAACAAAGGGCCCACAAACAATTAGGCCCATAAAAACCCAAAAAAACAAAGGCCCACCAACTAAAAGATCAAGAAAGGCCACCGACAGCAACGTTGCAACAAATGCCACAAAAAAACCGGTTCGGATCCTCTGTCCCCAACTTGTGTCCCCTTTGTAATTGTTAATCAGGTTTAAATTTTTATTTAGAAAATCCACACCCATCAAAAAAGTTCAAGAGAGGACATAGGGTTGGGGACAGAGGATCTGACAATTCACGTACAAACTAAACTTGAGAATTGAGATATAAATAAAACTACCGTGGTTGATGATACTTATATTTTAGAGGCATGATAAAGAAGCAAGCAAAATACCAAAACATAATACATACAGTACCATAGTGTCACTTCACATCAACCCAACTATATATCATTCCTTGAGAGGATTCAGAACGTGACCGAAGAATAGAACGGCACCACTAACGTCTTCTCGAATAAGAAACATGAATGGATGGTCAGCCACGAAATCAACATAATTTCTTATCCTCGGGCACGTACACAACAACCCTCTTGTAACGGACTTAGCCGTCGTCCCTTCTTCGTCCACCTCAATGAACGACTTTTGATAGATTCCAGACACAAACAGATTCTCACCCTCCTCCTCTGGTGAATCCACCATTTCTGTTAGTCCTCCAGCTTTAAACGGCAATGTGACCCCCAATTGCTTAAGAGTCTCCGAAGCTGTAAACCCAAATGAAATCTTGAACTTTGGAATCAAGACTTTCTTGATATAAACCGATCCAACATCCAAGTGACCATCTAAAAAGTCAGGCTCCGAGGCAACTCTCTCAGCCAGGGATGCTAATCCATCTGATGCATCAGGAAGAAGAATGTACATTGAGAACCGAGTTTCACAATCATCTTCATCTCCTCGCTTGTAACGAAGTCGTAGGACTTTGAAGCCATCGTAGGTGCCAATTGAAAGCTTAGAAAAGTTGGTCGTCATGAAAGGCACCTTCACGGATTCACCATTAAGAAGGCGGAAGTCGTATTCCTTTGTTTCTGATGCTAAAAAGTATTCGCAATCCCACGCTCCCTTGAAATAGAGTGCATTGGCAAGGATGAGCCTGTCAGTTGTAGCCAGTGAGCCAGGAAGAAGGATTTCACCAATTTGGTCATCGGTTTTCTCAGCCGCCCATGAGTTCACTTCAGATACAATTTCCTCTGCCTTAATTAATTCATCATTGAAATTAAAAACAAAATCAAAATTTTGCACAAAAAGAGATTGTTAAAAGGCGGAATTGGATTAATAAGGCGGCTTACCTTAGTGATGAAGTCAACTTGGCTTAAATCAGCCTTGTAAACATTGCCCACAACCTGTTTGAAAGAATGCTTGAGAGACAAGTCCTTGTGAATCCAGACGCCGTTAGCGAAGCAGATCTTGGGGCCACGGGCGTCGGCTAAGACAGCGGATACGAGCTTTGAAGAAAGCGTGTTGACATCGTCGATGGACTCCGACTTGAAGAAGGATAAAAGCTGCTCGGCGGCTGGGTTGCTGGCGCCGGCGGCCACCAGGCTCACCACCGCGCGGAGGGAGAGCGGCGAGAAAACCACGTTCGATCCGTTGGGATCGATCGGGGACAAGCGTGGGGCCATCGCGAGCAACACGTCGCCATTGTTGCTCAACGGAATTGCATCTCTTTTTCTCTTGTTATGGTGAATCGGAATTGGACGTTTGGAGGAGGATGACATGGCGATGTGATAATAATTTCGAGAAGGCTTCGTAAATTCTACGGGTCGGCCGGAAAATATGGTTACCTATATTTATGGATCCCCTAATTTGTAAATCGTATCTTAACAACAAAGATATGGTTACTTTTTTTATTTCTTCCTTTCAAAATTTAATCTATCTATACCTATATATTAAAACAGAGCTTTTTCAAGCCACCAGAACGATTCCGACATCTCACCTTATATTTAAAAAATAATTTATATTCTTATTATCTCTACTTTTTCTTTTAAATTTTCTAAAAATACATCAAATTTTTATAAGAAAAACATTATAATATATTCGATAAAAAGTTAAAAGAAAGAAAAAATAAAAGATAAGATTTTTCTAATATATGATGATAGATTGTTATCATAACTAGTTGAATCCCCGTAATACTCTTAGGGTGATCTCACTTGAATTGTGTAATTTAAAAATACTTATATATAACATCGTAATAAAATTATGTAATTTAAAAAACCTTTAAAAAATTTCAAATGTTTTTTTCACTTGAATTGAATATTTTTAAATTATTTTTTGGTTAAGATATTAATATGCATGAAATAATCAATTTTTATAAAATATTTATTAAGGCTATGTATTTGATTTCTTATCTTTTATTTTGTAATGAATATAATAATAGTTTTAAATTTGGATAATATTAATATAAAGATTAGTATAGATGATAACATATGGGAAAATAAAAATAATATAATGCTATAACTTAAAGATAATTACGGTAGGATATCTAGCAAAGATAACACAACTTATTAAAATATTTATAAATTAACGTTCATTTATTAAAATTTAGGTAGATATATCAATGTTTATTAAAATATATCATATATTCTATAAATAATTTATTATACTACAAAATATTAATATATAGATAAAAAAATTATATACTTGGAGCTCAAGATTTGTTAAAAGATAAAAAGAAATTATTATCTATAAAATCAATATAAAAAATATTAGCATATAGATCAAGTTTGTTAAAAGATATGCATAAAATTAACATAAAAAGTAATATATAGATAGATCAAGTTATTATAATATAAAAAATTAGATGTATAGAAAGAATAATGCAAATTATTATAAAAAAATTTGACATTATTTTATTCAAGTAATGCCACGTGGCGTTGTATAAAAAATTAGATGTATAGATATTTCTACTATTAATTTTTTTCTATCTAAAACTAACATTGCATAATATTTTATTTATGATAAGATTTTTTTTAATATATGGTGATAGATTTTTGTCATAATAAGTTAGGAAAATATTTCTAGTATTATTTTTTTCTATCTAAAACTAGCGTTAGACCATATTTCATACAAAAAGATAACACTTATCTAAAAATCTATCTAATTTTTTAGTAAAACTAAATGACGATGTGTGAACAGTGGGCACGGAACGCGAGGTAAAAGAAGCTGGCGAGGTCCCCGAGGTATTTTCCCGACGATCTTTTCCATACACATCCAAAAAAGCAAAGTCCTTGCTCCTGCGAAGCCTCAAGCCGTGGGAGCAGACAAATCAAGTACGATGAAGTGAACTACTAACGTTGCCTCCATCGGAATGAAGGATCTTCAACAACTTCGAAAACGTCCAAGGACCACACCAATCACAAGCAAACCACACTCAATCACAGAACCAAATCTCGGAGTCGTAAAACCTTACCCGGGTCAAGCTTGAAAACACAAACAAACATACACCAAACAAAAAGAAGAACAAAGACCCAGAAACAAATAGGCCCACCAACTAAAAGATTGAAGGATTTGGATAGATAAATTTGGAAGATTCAATTCTGCGTTTCTATTGAATTCAGAAGAGTTTATATAGTTACAATATTTCTAGAGATCTTAGTCAATAAGATAGCTTAAAAAATAAGCTATAGATAATACATAACATAATATAACCCTAGGTCTAATACTCCCCCTCAAGTTGGTGTATGTAAATCAAGAATGCCCAACTTGGAGAGAAGAAATTGAAACTGTTGTTGACCCAAAGGCTTGGTAAAAATATCTGTTGGTTGCTCATGAGTTCTGATATGAGAAGCACGAATAGTGCCATTCTGAAGTTGTTCCCGAACAAAATGACAATCAATTTCTATATGCTTAGTTCTTTCATGAAAAATTGGATTAGCCGCAATATGAAGAGCAGCTTGTCTGTCACAATAAAGACGCATCGGATGGGAATGATTAATACCAAAAGAGCGAAGCAGAGATTTTAAGCAAAGAAGTTCAGCACAGGCAGAAGCCATAGAGCGATATTCTGCTTCAGCAGAAGAACGTGAAACAGTATGTTGTTTCTTTGTTTTCCAGGAGATAGGCGATTCACCAAGACAAACAAAGAAACCAGTAAGAGAACGACGAGACAGAGGACAAGCAGCCCAATCTGAATCACAGTAAGTAGAGATCTGTAAAGAGCTGTTAGCAGAGAGCAGAAGACCTTGACCCGAATGACTCTTAATATATCTCAAAACACGGAGAGCGGCGTGCCAATGATCAACCTTAGGAGTATGCAGAAACTGAGCTAAAGTGTGAATAGAATAACTTAATTCCGGGCGAGTAATAGTGAGATATATCAAGCGACTAATAAGGCGACGATAACACTGCGGCTGATCGAAAACAACACTATCAGAAGTAGCAAGGGAATGATTGGGCTCCATGGGAAAGTCACACGGCTTTCCAACTAATAATCCGGACTCTGAAAGAATATCCAAAGCGTATTTCCGCTGGGAAAGAAAAATTCCCTTAGGAGATCGAGCAACTTCAATGCCAAGAAAATATTTAAGAATACCTAAATCCTTCATATGAAAACAGGAACTTAGATAATTCTTAAAGCGGGAAATAGCAGTAGAATCATTGCCTGAAATGATCATGTCATCAACATAGACAAGAACATGTAAGCTGATAGAACCCCGGGCAAAAACAAATAGTCAGTGATCGGCGTGACTCTGGTAAAAGCCAAAAACTCGAAGAGCTGTAGCTAATTTAAAGAACCAATTACGGGGTGCCTGCCGAAGTCCATAGAGAGACTTTTGAAGGTGACAAACCATCCCTGAATGAGTCGCAGAAAATCCGGGAGGAAGTTTCATATAAACCTCCTCATCTAAATCACCATGTAAGAAAGCATTATGAACATCCATTTGATGCAATTCCCACCCCATGATAGCAGCAACAGATAGAAAAACTCTAACAATTACCATTTTTGCTACAGGAGTAAAAGTCTCATGAAAATCCAAACCCTCAATCTGATGATTCCCTAGCACAACCAGACACGCCTTATGACGCTCAACAGAACCATCATAACGGTATTTAATTCGGTACACCCATTTACAGCCAATGGTTGATTTATTAGGCGGAAGCGTG
This sequence comes from Fallopia convolvulus, assembly GCA_964016875.1. Classification (NCBI taxonomy): domain Eukaryota; kingdom Viridiplantae; phylum Streptophyta; class Magnoliopsida; order Caryophyllales; family Polygonaceae; genus Fallopia; species Fallopia convolvulus. Next base: position 55,211,761 of record OZ024722.1, read on the forward strand.
GTAATTGTCCAAGTCTTATTTCTCTGCAAAGCTGATATTTCAGAGGCCATAGCATCTCTCCAAACCTTATATTTAACGACATCTAAATAAGTACTAGGTTCATGACTGGTAGTGATGGCGGCCAAAAATCTAGTATGCAAAGGAGAAAAATTATCGCAAGAAACATAAGCAGCTATGGGATAGGGTGTACCTGAAGACGATGATTTGGAGACGGATGATGAAGTAGAGAGAGGGGGTCAATAACTCGTGTAGTTCTGCAGATATAATCCTGAAGTCGAGTCGGAGGACGCCGGATGCGAGTACTGTGTCGAGGTGCAATATCAGGGCTCCCCCTGTCGTGAGCAAGGTTGTCAATCTGTACGGCCGGCTCAACTGAAATCTGCGGCTCATCATATATAGTTGGAGACGGCTCAACTGAAATAGTAGGTTCAACTGGCTCACTGTAAGGAAATCTGTCTTCAAAAAATACCACATCTCTATTGATAAAGACACGTTTAGTGTCCAAATCCAACAAACGCCAACCTCGAATACTATTGGGGTAGCCAAGAAAAATACACTTCTTACTACGGGAGGCAAATTTATCCCGATCCTTGGGTATTTGAGAAGCATAGCACAAACACCCAAAAACCCGAATATAATTATAATTGGGTGTCCGATTGTAAAGAACTTCATAAGGAGATTTTCCATTCAATAATTTTGACGGAGTGCGATTTATTAAATAGCATGTTGTAAGGACACATTCTCCCCATAGTTCAAGTGGAAGACTTGCCTGAAAACGAAGAGCTCTAGCCACATTTAGAAGATGGCGGTGTTTACGCTCAACACGACCATTTTGCTGCGGAGTATAAGTGCAAGAATGTTCAAATTTGATTCCTTTAGCTGCAAAGAAAGGAACCAAAGGGAAGAATTCCGTCCCATTATCCGCTCGTACGCACTTAAGAGATTTGGAAAATTGTGTAGAAATCATGGCATAGAACTCAACAAGCAATTTGGCAGTTTCATTCTTGGATTTCATCAAATACACCCAAACAGCACGAGAACAGTCATCCACGATAGTAAGAAAGTAGGATGCACCAGAAGTAGAAGTAGTACTGTATGGTCCCCAGACATCACAATGGACTAAATCAAATATAGACTCAGCTTTATTAGTACTAATAGTAAACGACTGTCTGGTCTGTTTAGCTTTAAAACAAATATCACATGGATTACTAATCGAATCAAAAGTAGAGTCACTAAGAATAGGTAAAGATTTCAAAACAGTAACAACAGGGTGTCCAAGTCGACGATGCCATAAACTAGCAGAAACAGAAACAATAGGAACATGAGCAGCTGAATGAAAAGCCTGAAGCCAGTAGACCCCGCCTCTCTATTCACCCGCTCCAATCACCGTATTCGAGTTTAGGTCCTATAAGATGCACATTCGACTAGTCAAAATCACAATACAATCAAGATCAGACGTAAGCTAAGCAAACGACAAATGATTGCAAGTAAGGCCGGGAATATATAAGACATAGGGCACTCGAAGGGTGCCGAAGATTAAAGAACCAGCTTGAGTGGCGGCTGAAATCTGTCCATTAGGTAACATAATAGAAACCGAGGGAATAGAATACAAGTCCTGTAATAAGTTGATGTCGCCCGTCATGTGGTAAGATGCCCCCGTGTCAAGAATCCAAGGGTGAGAAGTCTTACCAGAAAGGCTGCCGGAAGCTGGTGAACTATTTAAAGAAGCGAACATCTGAACCACGGATGCCCACTGCTCATTGGAAAGATTGGCGCCGAGAGCATGTCTATCTTTATTACTCGGTTGGAACGAATTCTGACTTCTCGAGCCAGGCTGTTGAGCGGCGTGTGCTACACCGTTTGCCCCACGCCCACGGCCTGATGTATTGAGATCGTTGCTGGAGTCCGACGCAGCAGGCTGACCACGTCCTCGGGAATTCGAATTCGAACCCCGACCAACACCTTTTATTTCAAAGAACCAATCTGGATATCCAACGATTTTGAAACATATGGAAAGATCATGTCCATGTCGATTGCAATGAGTGCAAAATAAAAGCTTCTTCTGTTCTGGTGTTAATTGAGAAGAATTAGTGTGTGAGGAGGAGGATTGAGAAGAGCGAGCCGCAAACGCCAAGGCATCAGATTTCGACTCCCGATCTTTAACAATTGACTGTTGCCGTTCTTCTGAAACTACTAGAGCTTAAATCCGGCCCAAATTTAGCAATGGTTCTTGCGACATCAGGCTGGACCGAATTGTGCTGAAGGAGTCATCCAGTCCCATGAGAAACTGATGAACGCGCTCTTCATCTCGGGACTTCGTAAGTTTAGTATTAAGGCTGCATGTACAATTGTTGCAAGTGCATGATTCAATTGGAACATAAGTAGAGATCTCCTCCCACAATTTTTTGAGATTTCCGTAATAGGCTTCAACCGAAAGCCCTTTTTGACGACAGTTTGCCACATCAGATCGCAGTTGGAGAATGCGTGGACCATTGCCGATTGAGAACCGTTGCTTTAAATCATCCCAAAGTTGTTTAACGGTCTCATAATATGTAATAGAAGATTGAAGAGACGGATCCATTGATTGAACGAGCCATCCAACCAACATTGAATTGACAATTAACTAGTAATCAGCTTCATGAGAATCAACCGGCGGTTTTGTGATGGAGCCGTCGACGAACCCGAGTTTCCGTTTAGCAAGTAGAGCGTTACGCATTGCGATAGACCACTCTTGATAATTATCACCTTTAAGGGTGATAGGGAAAATCGTCAAACCGGGGTGGTCCGACGGGTGTAGATAATAGGGAGATCCAAGTTTAGGAGTATTAGGGACGGCGGCTTGGGCGGCAATCAATGCCTGTTGCAAGGCCGCCAGTTGAGCAGCTTGTTGTGTGGCAGTCTGGGCAGCGTCGGTCATGGTGGCGACTCGACGGAAAATTTTTTTTAGGGTTTGGGTAGGATCTTTGGCTCCGATACCATGAAGGATTTGGAGAGATAAATTTGGAAGATTCAATTCTGCGTTTCTATTGAATTCAAAAGAGTTTATATAGTTACAATATCTCTAGAGATCTTAGTCAATAAGATAGCTTAAACAATAAGCTATAGATAATACATAACATAATATAACCCTAGGTCTAATAAAGATCCACAAAAGCCCACCAACATCAACATTGAACCAAATGCCACAAAAAAGCACTCAATACATAACAATTCACGTACAAACTAAACTTGAGAATTGAGATATAAATAAACCTACTATGATTATCAGTTGATGATCCTTATATTTTAGAGGCATGATGAATAAGCAAGTAAAATACCAAAACATACGTACATTACCATAGTCTTACTTCAAACATTAATACTAGTCTTACTTCAAACATTAATACTAATTATTTGGATAAAATGCAAACAAAAGTAACCCTACTATCATTCCTTGAGAGGATTCAGTACGCGACCGAAGAATAGAACGACACCGCTAACGTCTTCTCGAATAAGAAACATGAATGGATGGTCAGCCACAAAATAAACATAATTTCTTATCCTCGGAGAAGGTACACCTCCAAACTGATTCTGCTGAACCATATTAATCAGAGATGGCTTCAGCTCAAAATTCCTAGCCTGAATTGGAGGTCGGACCACACCAGTTGTGGGTCCTTGATGGCGTGGCAACACATAATCACCCAGTGCCATAGGTGGTTGAGCATTCAGCTGTTGTTGCAACAATTGTTGTTGTTGTAGTTGTTGTTGTTGTTGCAACAACAATTGTTGTTGTGCATTTGCCTGATCGCCTTCCATAGCTTGTGTTTCAGCTTCCCTTTGCTCTCTTCTTCTCCTATGAATAGCACGCTCGGGTTCAGAATTGTAGTTGTTAAGTTCAAAAACCATATTTGAAACAACTTGAGAAGGACTTCCACTAGTAGAAACGGGAGAACCATTCATCTTTAATTTCAATTGCTTGATCTCCTGAGTCATGGCATCAAGTTGTGCCTGGTGCAAAGTCTCTGTATCAACTTCATAAAGCCCAACTGATCTCTTAGAGCTTGGAATAGATCGAGCATCATTATAGTAGTGAGTATGCTGGGCAATATCCTCAATCTGCTCCCAAGCGTCATTAACATTCATCTTCATAATAGTACCTCCAGATGAGGCATCAATGAGCAGCCTGGTGGTGTTGTCAACAGCATTGTAAAAAGTGTGAAGAAGCACCCACTTGTCTATTCCATGGTGAGGACATAACAATAGGAGCTCCTTGAACCTCTCCCAACCTTCATAAAGAGATTCCCCATCCTTCATTTGAAATGAGCTGATTTGGTTCCTCATCTCTGCAGTCTTCTTAGGCGGGAAATACTTGGTCAGGAAAGCTTTGGCCAACTCATCCCATGTAGTAATAGTGCCATGAGGCAAGGCCTTGAACCATGCTTTAGCCCTGTCTCTTAGAGAGAATGAGAAGGTGCGCAAATAAAGCGCGTCATTAAAAACATCATGAATCTTCACCGTATCCATAAGCTCTAGAAAAGTGTTGAGATGTTGGTGAGGATTCTCAGAAGGTAGACCTCCAAACTGATTCAGCTGAACCATATTAATCAGAGATGGCTTCAGCTCAAAATTCCTAGCCTGAATTGGAGGTCGGACCACACCAGTTGTGGGTCCTTGATGGCGTGGCAACACATAATCACCCAGTGTCATAGGTGGTTGAGCATTCAGCTGTTGTTGCAACAATTGTTGTTGTTGTAGTTGTTGTTGTTGTTGCAACAACAATTGTTGTTGTGCATTTGCCTGATCGCCTTCCATAGGTTGTGTTTCAACTTCCCTTTGCTCTCTTCTTCTCCTATGAATAGCACGCTCGGGTTCAGAATTGTAGTTGTTAAGTGCACTAGCGCTCAGAGTTCTTCTCATAAGAAGGAGAACAAACTGAAACAAAAAAGAAACAAATTAAAAATAAAACAGGACTTAATCTACCGGTTGTGGAACACAACCAATACTAGAAAAGTTCTCCGGCAACGGCGCCAAAAACTTGATAGGCTATTTTCCTACACCGCAAGTATACGGTTCGGTTGTAGTAATCAAGGTGTCGAACAGAGGGAACTTTGTAGTACGAATTGGTATCCGAACAAGTAGATCAAGCCAAATAAATGAGAAAAAGAGATTATGCTTGAATTGAAATGTAAACAAGTAATTAAAAGTAACAAGGAAATATCAGTGGAGAAAAGCTTCCAAGATTAGGATTCCCACAATGATTTTTCAGCAGATTTTAAACGATGTCTATTTGGATTTCAACTTGAATGTCGTTTGAAGGAACTCACTATCTAAACCAACACAAATCTCTTTTCAGAAAATATGTGAATGTGCCTAGACTCAACTAACAATCGTTGTAGCGTAAGGTTAATCAGTTTTAGACCCTTTAAGCTCTTTAGAGACTAGGGACAAACAACTTAGCATTCGCTATCGCGTTCCGCTAGAATTATCCAAACCCTAGAACTACTACGATAGTTGAAATTCACACAAGAGAAATTAAGTTGTTGTCACATAAATAACTCTCTAGTTTAATACCTAGGGATCTCATTCAGAACCAATTTTTGGTACTTATCAAATCAATATCCTGATACAATTATCTCCTGTCGGTCTCAAATTATAACAAGAATCCTATATGCAAACCAAATAGGGCATAAAGCAACCTAGGATTAAATCAAACTTCAATCAAGTTTCCATTCAACCAAACATCTCAATTCTAATCTACCTACTTCATCATTGGGTTCACCCAACCTCAGAATAAGAGAATTAGCTAGACATGAGAAGGAAAGAAAACAAATCAAATTCAATAAACATACCAAATTATTTGCAAATCGATTCAATCTTCAATCCCAACAGATCTAGAAAAGTCTCCAAAAAATCTCCAACTAGGGTTCTCTCTTCAGAGGCTAAAAACCATAATCCGACATAAAATTCATAAAACTAGGGTTATAGTGTTTTGAGAGACAAAACAAAGTGCAAACTCGGCCCAAATCCCGACACGGGCAACTACCCGGCCTACTACCCCGCCACGTACCCGGTCGGGTAAGTTACTGCATGCTCAACGGTGTAATTTGAAGAACCCTGTCTTAAACTCGGTCACGTACTCGGTCGGGTAGTTGAGTACCCATCCACGTACTCGGTCACGTACTTGGCTGGGCTGACTTTTCTTCATTTTTCCGCTTTTGCTCCATCTTGGCACCCGAGCAACCACTTGTAAGCTCCGTCCTTCATCATTTAGGCTCCATGAAACACTCCTCTTAGCTTTGATCCTTGAAATGCTTGAATCTCCATCCAGAATAGCCTGAAATCTACACAACACAAGAGTAGATACCGAACGAAGAAAACAAACGAAACAAACATAAAACTAACTCAAAACTAAGCTAAAAAGATTCAAAACATGAATGTAAACATGTCCTAAACTATGTCTAAATGCATGCTATCAAAATCCCCCAAGCTTAAACCTTACTTGTCCTCAAGTAAGAAATCAAATCCGACACCCCACAAGACAAGCAAGTCATGGATCCATTTTGAAAATAGCCTAGACGAGAATTATAAAAGCAAAGAATGACAACCAAAATCATAGCATGCATTTGTACATCAAAGAGATAAAGCCAACATATCCATTCTAAACCTCACATAGGATAATTGTGTTTTCGCTCTCTCTCAAGTGTTTGAATAGGACGTGTTTCACTCAAGTCTCATCTTTTGAAAGCTTAGCTACCATAAGCTTGCATGTCGTTCTAAATCTCCACCGCATGGGACCTTGCATTCAACAATGATCAAGAGGTCTTTTATTGGGTTGTAATGGGGCCAAAGTGATAAGAAATAGGTGGGGAAATATTTAGGCCATGTGGTGCTAAATCCGGGAATCTAGATTTAACTAAACTCGATTGAACACCATGTCTCAAGATTTTCTTTCCAAGCAACCTATTCTCAAACACCAACACCCTTTATTCCCTTATTTCTCATACTCTTTTTTCCTTTTTGCTTTGTCTTTCTTTTTTTCTTTTTTTTCATTGCATTTTCTGATTTTTGATTTTTTTTTCTTTTTCTTTTGATGTTCCAAGATAAAAAGTACTAGCACATTACACAACCCAATCACCAAATACATACAAGTCTCCCCCAAGCTTAGCTTACAACCACAGAGTCAATCAAGTAATTAACCTAATTCCTGGATGGGTCAGGCTTATAAAGGCTCTGAATTAATTTTGTGGAGCTTCAAAAGAATAAGGCTAATGTAGGCTCGAAAAAGGGGCTTCAAAAAGAGGATAATATGCAAGGTGGATAGGGAGTATAAAGGCTAAGAAAATAGTGCCTCAATCACTTCAAAGTCGCATGCAAGAGTCATAAGAGCGGTCTTGAAAGAGAGTCTAATGCAAGTTCTAGAGGAAGCAATCAAAAGTGAGAAACACACATGAAAAGAGAGGACTCTTAATAGAAAATAGTCCTAGAAAGGTCAAAAATCTCACATGGCTTTTTGTTTAGAACTTCAATGTCAACTAAAATATCAAAGAATATACATGCTCATTCAATAATCAAACAAATTCATAAACATTGCTAGACATCACCAAAATTTCAAACACTTAATGCAAGTCTAGAGGATAGAATTCCATAGAGAAAATTTTGAGGACAAGGGGCATTTCACTTGAAGAGAAATCCATAGCTCCTAGAATGCAATTTTTTATCTTTTTTTTTCAAATGCAAGAAAAATTCAAACTAAATACGCAAACTAAACTATATGCAATACAAAACATGAAAATGTTTCCCACCCCCAAGCTTAAAACCTACATTGTCCCCAATGTAGAGAATAAAAAAGAGAGATAAGAAAACACTAACCTTGGGTTGCCTCACAAGCATCGCTTGTTTAAGGTCGTTAGCTTGACCTCCCATCTTCTTCAAGTGCTCGGGTCAGGAGGGTCTTTGGTACCCACCCTGACTGGATCAGGCTCATCTACAAGCTTCAACCTATGTTTTTGCACTATGAACTTCCCCGAGTTTTTATGCCAAAGCTCAGTTCCTCCTTCTTTTAAAACTCGAGTTACTATGTATGGCCCTGACCATCTTGTTCCTTTGCTCCCAAGAAAGATATTGGATCTTTCATGAAATAACTTCACCTTGTCTCCTCTTTTAATCCCAGCTTTTGCTCGGGCCTTCTTCTTTTTCTTGTGATCCGTACCCTTTATATCCTCAGCAATACCACCATCCATGAGGCTTTTAACTTCTAAGGTTTCTTGAGAAGGTTGAGCAATATCAGATTGAATCTCCTCATTAGCCAGCTTCACTTCAATATTACAGCAAGCTACTTTGATAGTCTCTTGTGGAGGATACTTGTCCACTTTAAGGAAGTTATCTTTGAAATATTCATACTCTATCTTCTCTTCCCCTATAGTGAGTGAGATCTTTTCATTCCTAACATCAATGTTAGCTCCAGCAGTGGCTAAAAAGGGTCTCCCAAAGATGATAGGAGTCTTGTCGTTCATCACCTCCATGTCAAGGATCACAAAATCTCTTGGTATAAAGAACTTGCCCACCTTCACTGGAAAGTTCTCAATAATTCCCACACGATGAGTGACTGAATTATCAGCCATGATAAGACGCATCTTGGTTGGAATAGGATCACCCAAATTCAGATTTTTACAAATTGACAAGGGCATGATATTGACACTAGACCCAAGATCACAAAGGCAATCAAATTGAAGAGAACCAAAACCAGCAGGGATAAAGAACTCGCCTGGATCTATTAGCTTTCTTGGCATCTTCTCAACTTGATCCATCACCAAGGCGACTGTCTCATAGTCTTCAATCCTCCTCTTTTTGCATAGAATCTCCTTCAAGAATTTTGCATATGTAGGCATTTGAGTGAGGACATCTATGAAAGGAATGTCAATGTGGAGCTTCTTTATCATACTCATGAATTTCCCAAATAGTTGCTCTTGCACCACTTGAATCTTCCTTTGTGGGAAAGGTAGAAGTGGTTTGTAAGGTGGGGGAGCAACATATTTAGGTTCTTCATCATTAGATGGCTTCTCCGTTGTCTTTTCTTCAACTCCATTTTTCACCGTTGGGAGCTCTTCAAGCTCTTTTCCACTCCTTAGAATGACAGCCCGACATTGCTCCTTAGGATTGACTTCAGGTTGCCCAGGCAATTGACCAGGAGGTCTAGGAACATTCAAAGTTTGTTGAGCCACTTGTTGTTCTATGATCTTCAAATTCTTCCCCTGAGCTCTCACTTCTTCTGTTAGCGTCTTCATGGAGGTGGCAAGGCTCTCAATAGAAATCTCCCATGCAGGCTTTTGGGAGGGTTGAGCCTCTTGGTTTGGGTGCAGTGGAGCCCTTGGTGGAAACCCAGGAGGTGCTCGCTGTTGTGATTGATTCTTCCCATAAGAGAAGTTGGGGTGATTTCTCCAACCAGGGTTGTAGGAATTAGAGTAGGGATCATTCCTAGGCCCCCTATCAAAGTTATTCATGTAGTTCACCTCCTCCTCTTGTGGTTCTTCCTTAGAAGCAAATACTTGGCAGGATGATATAGTGTGATCACCTGCTCCACAAAACTGACAAACCATATTTGAAACAACTTGAGAAGGACTTCCACTAGTAGAAACGGGAGAACCATTCATCTTTAATTTCAACTGCTTGATCTCCTGAGTCATGGTATCAAGTTGTGCCTGGTGCAAAGTCTCTGTATCAACTTCATAAAGCCCAACTGATCTCTTAGAGCTTGGAATAGATCGAGCATCATTATAGTAGTGAGTATGCTGGGCAATATCCTCAATCTGCTCCCAAGCGTCATTAACATTCATCTTCATAATAGTACCTCCAGATGAGGCATCAATGAGCAGCCTGGTGGTGTTGTCAACAACATTGTAAAAAGTGTGAAGAAGCACCCACTTGTCTATTCCATGGTGAGGACATAACAATAGGAGCTCCTTGAACCTCTCCCAACCTTCATAAAGAGATTCCCCATCCTTCATTTGAAATGAGCTGATTTGGTTCCTCATCTCTGCAGTCTTCTTAGGCGGGAAATACTTGGCCAGGAAAGCTTTGGCCAACTCATCCCATGTAGTAATAGTGCCATGAGGCAAGGCCTTGAACCATGCTTTAGCCCTGTCTCTTAGAGAGAATGAGAAGGTGCGCAAATAAAGCGCGTCATTAGAAACATCATGAATCTTCACCGTATCCATAAGCTCTAGAAAAGTGTTGAGATGTTGGTGAGGATTCTCAGAAGGTAGACCTCCAAACTGATTCAGCTGAACCATATTAATCAGAGATGGCTTAACTCAAAATTCCTAGCCTGATTTGGAGGTCGGACCACACCAGTTGTGGGTCCTTGATGGCGTGGCAACACATAATCACCCAGTGTCATAGGTGGTTGAGCATTCAGCTGTTGTTGCAACAATTGTTGTTGTTGTAGTTGTTGTTGTTGTTGCAACAACAATTGTTGTTGTGCATTTGCCTGATCGCCTTCCATAGCTTGTGTTTCAGCTTCCCTTTGCTCTCTTCTTCTCCTATGAATAGCACGCTCGGGTTCAGAATTGTAGTTGTTAAGTGCACTAGCGCTCAGAGTTCTTCTCATAAGAAGGAGAACAAACTGAAACCAAAAAGAAACAAATTAAAAATAAAACAGGACTTAATCTACCGGTTGTGGAACACAACCAATACTAGAAAAGTTCCCCGGCAACGGCATCAAAAACTTGATAGGCTATTTTCCTACACCGCAAGTATACGGTTCGGTTGTAGTAATAAAGGTGTCGAACACAGGGAACTTTGTAGTACGAATTGGTATTCGAACAAGTAGATCAAGCCAAATAAATGAGAAAAAGAGTTTATGCTTGAATTGAAATGTAAACAAGTAATTAAAAGTAACAAGGAAATATCAGTGGAGAAAAGCTTCCAAGATTAGGATTCCCACAATGATGTTTCAGCAGATTTTAAGCGATGTCTATTTGGATTTCAACTTGAATGTCGTTTGAAGGAACTCACTATCTAAAACCAACACAAATCTCTTTTCAGAAAATATGTGAATGTGCCTAGACTCAACTAACAATCGTTGTCGCGTAAGGTTAATCAGTTTTAGACCCTTTAAGCTCTTTAGAGACTAGGGACAAACAACCTAGCATTCGATGTCGCGTTCCGCTAGAATTATCCAAACCCTAGAACTACTACGATAGTTGAAATTCACACAAGAGAAATTAAGTTGTTGTCACATAAATAACTCTCTAGTACAATACCTAGGGATCTCATTCAGAACCAATTTTTGGTACTTATCAAATCAATATCCTGATACAATTATCTCCTGTCGGTCTCAAATTATAACAAGAATCCTATATGCAAACCAAATAGGGCATAAAGCAACCTAGGATTAAATCAAATTTCAATCAAGTTTCCATTCAACAAAACATCACAATTCTAATCTACCTACTTCATCATTGGGTTCACCCAACCTCAGAATAAGAGAATTAGCTAGACATGAGAAGGAAAGAAAACAAATCAAATTCAATAAACATACCAAATTGTTTGCAAATCGATTCAATCTTCAATCCCAACAGATCTAGAAAAGTCTCCAAAAAATCTCCAACTAGGGTTCTCTCTTCAGAGGCTAAAAACCTTAATCCGACATAAAATTCATAAAACTAGGGTTATAGTGTTTTGAGAGACAAAACAAAATGCAAACTCGGCCCAAATCCCGACACGGGCAACTACCCAGCCTACTACCCGGCCACGTACCCGGTCGGGTAAGTTACTGCATGCTCAACGGTGTAATTTGAAGAACCCGGTCTTAAACCCGGTCACGTACTCGGTCGGGTATACTTGGTTGGGCTGACTTTTCTTCTTTTTTCCGCTTTTGCTCCATCTTGGCACCCGAGCAACCACTTGTAAGCTCCGTCCTTCATCATTTAGGCTCCATGAAACACTCCTCTTAGCTTTGATCCTTGAAATGCTTGAATCTCCATCCAGAATAGCTTGAAATCTACGCAACACAAGAGTAGATACCGAACGAAGAAAACAAACGAAACAAACATAAAACTAACTCAAAACTAAGCTAAAAAGATTCAAAACATGAATGTAAACATGTCCTAAACTATGTCTAAATGCATGCTATCAATAGGTACTTGATAGAATATGAAGGTCTCCCTACCATATGTTTTCGTTGTGGGCGGTTCGGACATGTCAAGACTAATTGTCCATTCCGACCAGCGGTCCCTGTGGTTTCCACGGCTCAATCTACGGATAGTGAGAAAGCAATTAGTATGGAGACAGCTACATAACCTACTGTTGTCCTGTTTGATAAGGCCGGTGTCCCACAAAGCTCGGAGAAGCAAACAGATAAGGGAGAAGTTACACCATCGGTGGTAGCGGGGGAGTGCTCGGAGAAAAAGGTCGACGAGGGGTCCGACGGCTGCTCTGGATCTTGGATGAAGGTCGAAAGAAGGAAAGCGGCCACGAAAGGAAACAGAAACAATCCCAAATCAACTATTGCCAAAAAAGAAAATATGAGAATCAATCAGGGTGCTAATGAAAAGGGGAAACAGATATTGTTTCCTGAAAAAAGGAATTATTTCCTAAGGCAAACCGTTTTGAGTCGCTTGTTAGAGAAGAAAAGAATGAGAAAGATAGACGTGGTGTTTCGAAGATGGCAGGAAATCTGCATGTTATGGGTGAAGAAAACAAAATGGAAAATAATTATCAAGGATCAGTTACTAGCACAGAGTGTAACAACTCTAATGGAAAGAATGGTGTTGTACCCTATTCTAGTATTGAGCCTATTCAACCGTTAACCCAACATATCTCCGGCCCAGTTGCGAACTTGGAGGGTATTGTGGCCCAAAATAATTTCAACCATGTTTTCAATAATGGGATTTTCCAAGCCAAGACCCAGAGTGGTAAACAGGCCATCAAATTGGGCAGGAAGAAAGGAATTTTTTCCCAAGTGAATGATTGTAAAGATGGATCGAGTAGTGCTAAAATGTTGTCTTCTAATGGGACTCCTACCAAATGGCCCAGGTCCGCTATCGAGGCTAAAGGGGGCCACAACCCTTTATCAAGCTCAATTACTATGGGATCGCATATTCTGGATTGTAATAAGGAAGTAGTTTCTCCTACGTTGCATGAGAAGCTGGGGGAACCCATCCAGGATAATTCAAACGTTAAGAAAACCGAACAACCCGTCGTCCCTCGTGATGAAGATGCCACTATGGCGGAGAGCGTTGAGGCTCGAGGGCCAATATGATTGCTCTTGCATTTTTTCTTCTTTCTTTTTTACTACATGTTATCTATGAATTTCTTATTCTAGAATTGTTTTGGTGCAGGAAAGCCGGGTTTTAGAAGGGTTGCTCGTTATATGTGTAGACACTATAAGGTGGATATCTTGGCGCTTTTCGAGCCTCGGATCTCCGTGGAGAGAGCGGACGAAATTTGTGAAAAATTGATCAAACGTGATTTCTCTCACTATGAGAGAGTCGAAGCGGTGGGCTTCGCTGGTGGAGTTTGGTTGCTTTGGAAGGCTTCTACTGTGAATCTTAATGTTGTTGAGCTGAACCGAGACTTTATTCATGCGACTTATGTTGACTCGAGTACTACCGTGAATTTGTTTGTGGTTTATGGCCCTCCTTCAGTTGATCGTAGAGAGTGTTTTTGGACTGATCTTGAGGCTAAAGTTAAGAGAGTGAAAGGGCCTACTATTGTTGGTGGCGACTTCAATTGTATCTTGTTCAACCACGAAAGGGAAGGGGGGTCTGGAGGCTTACATGCTGATTCGGACAAGTTTAATAGTTGGAAGAATAAGTTGGGCCGTGTGGATCTCGGTTTTATCGGCCCCCGTTTTACTTGGAGTAGACGCTTGTACCGTGATTCTGTGGTGTCTAAGAGGCTTGATAGGGTGTTTATGGATGTTGAGGGCCGTGTTCGGTGGAGCGAGGCCGGGGTTCGACATCTCCCGAGATTATCCTCGGATCATAACCCTCTCTTGCTCTCGCTGAGCCCGGATATGAAGCAAGATAAGAACCGGCGTCCTTTCCGTTGTGAGGCTGCGTGGATGACCCATCCCGAGTTTAAAGAGAAGATTGATAAGTGTTGGCGTAAGGAACTCCCTACTCCTGGTGCTCTTTCTATGTTGAAAAATGATCTTTTGCGGTGGAATAAAAAAGTGTTTGAAAACATTCACATGAGGAAGAAGAACTTGCTTGAGCAACTAGATCGGATTCAAAGTCACCCCAATAGATCCAACTTGGCTGCCCTTCTCGACAAAGAGGCTAAGATTCAAAGTGAGCTTGAGCTTACTTTAGAACAAGAAGAGATCCTTTGGTTCCAAAAGTCAAGGGAGCAATGGCTTAAGTGTGGGGATAGGAACACCTCCTTTTTCCATACTTCTACCCTTATTAGAAGAAAGATGAATCGGGTGGAGTGTCTTAAAAACGATCAGGGAGTTTGGATTGATCGAAAAGAGGACCTTGAGAAGATGGCCATGGATTTCTTTTGTAAACTTTATTCGGTTGAAGGAGTTCAACATTCTGCATTTCCGACCTTGCGTAATGGCTTTCCGAGCATCGAGCGGGAGAAGTATGAAAAGTTGATTGAGCCGTTTTTGGTTGAAGAAATTTGGCAGGCGGTGAAACACATGGGGTCGTTTAAGTCGCCTGGCTTAGATGGGTTGATGTCATCTAGTTTTGCATGTTTTTTATAAGCATTTAGGATTAGATTTCATCCTTTTCTAGCTTAGGTTTTGCATTTTGTGTTGATTTCTAGTATTATTCGTGGTATGGTTATCTACACAAGCTTTGTTTGCATTTTCAGGTTTTTGGAGGTGTTTTCGGCTCTTAAAGATGGTTAAGGAGCTTAATGATATTAGAAGAGTCAAAGAGAGGTGAAACAAGCCTTCAAGGATGCTTAAGGGACAAGAATATGAGGTTAAAGAGGTGCCAGAGGCGAGCCAACAAGCCAGAGATGAAGGCAGAGACGAGAAAAAGAGGAGAAAATTGACTAAGTCATGGTCTCGGTCGAGACGGTGGTCGTCTCGGTCGAGACGGCGGACAGGCAGCCGCGAGTCACTTATTTCTTGCACGTGGGGCCATCTTTTATGTTATATTTTTGGATATTTTTAGCCTTTAATATGAATACTCTTTAGAAAGCTCTTTTAGGGGGACTTTTGATGCATTATTATTATTTCTATTTACAAGAGAGAGAAGAGACAATTTCTAGGGTTTTTAGTTTACGCTCTTTCAATTTGGAGAATTGCACTCTTGGATCTACTTTGTTTTCTTTCAATTGAATCTCTAGTAAGTTTCTCTTTCAATTATTGTTATTATTTCTATTCCATGTTTGAATTTATTGCTTTGATCATGAATTTAATTATGCTAGGCTAAACTCTATAGTTCTAGGGTTTGGTTGATCCCAACGATGTGAAGCGGATTAGATTCAATACCTTTTGCTTGAATTGAGTTGAAAAACTAATATGATTTGATTCTAGGGGCTTAATCTAATAGGTTTAAACTTGTTAGAGTCTTGTTTAGGTTGCGCATCGAGAGGTGGTAGTCTAAGTAAGTAAACAAAATAGAGAGAGAGCATCGAGAGGTGGTTCTATCTATTTGGAAAAACTAGAATCGAACTTGAGATTAGTTTCTCATGTGGTTAATTGTCATAGAAATTTTAGGTGATTGAGTCAAGTTTGATGCATCACGAGAGTGGGGCAAGTTTGGTTTACCATCTAGATTTCTAAGTGCTTAAAGGGTTTCTATCGGTTTTGTTTCGTCACGAGAGTGGGTTCTTAATTTGATAGAAGTACATTAAGTTAAACTTTGAGAAAAGTTAATTTATGACATTAGACAATAAACTTCATAACAAACATATCCAATTCCGTTTAGGTAAAAGTGAGATTCAAACTCCTTGGATCAAAGTTGTGGGGATTCCTTGCCTTAGAACTTTGCTTTCTCATACATATTTACATTGCTCTTTACTTGTTTTAATTGTTTTTCGTAGTTAGAATTACACCAAAAATCATTATATTTGGCTTAGGAACTTGTTTCTAGAATTTACTAAAACAGAAATAATCCTCGTGATTCGATCTTGATCTACTACTACAATAGATCTCGTATTCTTGCGAGTGTGTGGGAAACCATCACATCATGGGTTTCAACCGGGTTTTTTCAAGCATTGTTGGAAGATGGTGGGAGCCTCAGTTGTGAGCTTTGTTCGGGACTTCTTCTCATCCTCGGTTTTGCCTGAGGGTGTCAATGATACTTTGATTGTGTTGCTTGCCAAGAATGATACTCCGGAAACTCTTAATCATTTCCGACCGATCAGACTTTGTAACGTGAATTATAAGGTGGTTACTAAGGTTCTCGTTAATAGAATGTCGGGTGTTCTTAACGACATCATCAGGCCGACTCAAGGCAGCTTCCTTCCCGGACGTTTGATTATGGATAATATTGTTGTGGTTCAAGAGGTTGTTCATTCTATGAGGAAAAAGAGAGGTGCTAAGGGCTGGATGGTCTTGAAACTCGACCTCGAGAAGGCGTACGATCGCCTCCGATGGGATTTCATTGAGTCTACGCTTGTCACAACGGGTTTTCCGGATAAGTGGGTTAGATGGATTATTGCTTGTGTTACCTCTCCTAGAATGCAAATCCTTTGGAATGGCGAAATTACAAACCAATTTTCGGCTTCTAGAGGTGTGCGCCAAGGGGACCCGATTTCCCCGTACTTGTTCCTTTTGTGTATTGAAAGATCAAGCCACATCATCAGAGATTCTGTTGACGACGGTAGCTGGAAACCTATTAATTTGACAAGGAATGGGCCCTACCTTTCTCATATGTTCTTCGCCGATGACATCGTGTTGTTTGCTGAAGCGTCAATCGATCAGATTCGTGTGATCAAAAGATGTTTGGATATGTTCTGCAGGGCGTTTGGCCAAAAGATCAGTAACCACAAGTCCACGCTTTTTGTCTCACCGAATGTTCATGCTAGTCTGGTTCGCAGTTTAGAGGAAGAAAGTGGCTTCAAAGTTACGAAGGATTTGGGAAAGTATCTTGGTCTCCCGATTCTTCATAAAAAGATTAACAAGAATACTTTCTCGGGGTTGATTGACAAGTTCAACTCGAGACTCTCGGGGTGGAAGGCTAAGACACTTAGTGTTGCGGGGCGTATGACTTTGATCAAGTCGGTTCTGACCTCGCTGCCGGTTTACACGATGTCTACTTTTCTGCTCCCTAGTTGTGTTTGCAAGGATATTGACAAGATTAACCGGGCTTTTCTTTGGGGTAGTAGTGCAGAGCGGAGAAGAACGCACAAGGTTTCTTGGGAAGAGGTCAATAAACCAAGGTGTCATGGTGGGCTTGGAATTAAAACTATGCAAGACATGAACCTAGCGTTGGTTGGCAAACTCGGTTGGCGTTTTATCATGGAGGGAGAGGGTGTTTGGTGTTCTGTCCTTAAGAATAAATACGTTGATTGCGCTCTTGGCCAATCCTCGACTTGCTCGTACGTTTGGAAGGGCATTCGAACTGGCCTTTCTAAAGTTGTGATCAAAGGAGTTAAGTGGCTGGTGAGAGACGGTGTTTTTGTTCATTTTTAGAGTGATGAGTGGATCATGGACATGCCTCTGATAAATATGGCTACAGGTGTTGTTGCAAATAATTTGCTGAATGCTACTGTGCGTGATTTCTGGATTGCTGATGCCGGTTGGAACTGGAGTTTGTTTGCCCATCTTTTACCTGCGTCGGTTTTGATGCAAATCTCGGCTGTGATTCTGTTACCTGATTCTGGTGCTAATGAAGATATGATTTGTTGGAGATTTTCAACAGATGGAGATTATTCGGTGGCCTCTGGATATGATATGCTTCAGGGGAATTTTTATCGGCAGGATATTGATCATTTTTTCTACCGAAAAATCTGGAAAATCCCAGTGCCGGAACACATCAGAAATTTCGTGTGGCTTGCTAGTAGAGGAGGGGTTCTGACGAATGTTGAGAGAAGGAGACGACACATGACAGCTTCGGATAATTGCCCCTGGTGTATTGACACTGCTGGAGCGGCTGCGGAGGACTACGAGCATTTGTTTCGGGATTGTTCGAAGGTCAAGCACATTTGGACAGCTTTGAAAGTTACTGATTTTATGCCTTTCTTTTTTCAGGTTCCGTTTGCAGCTTGGATCAGATTTAATGTTTTGGAAAATAGTCAAATTGAGGGAGTTGAATGGCGAACTGTTTTTTCGGTGACTATTTGGTGGGTTTGGCGTTGGAGGAATGCCAAGGTGTTTGCGGAAGATCAGCAGATAACGGACAAAGTCGGATTTATCATTCGCTATGCAAAGGAGTATGCGATTAATGCAGGTATGTTTTCTTGCTTTGACCATGTCAATTCAAAAATTATGCAGGATGTCAGTTGGGAAGCGCCAAATGAAGGTTGGGTTAAAGTGAATACTGATGGTTCGGTTAGAAATGGGGGCATGGCTGCTGTTGGCGGGATTATTCGTGATCATTATGGTCAATGGGTTTGTGGTTTCTCCCATAATATTGGTGCTTGTTCTGTTCCCATGGCGGAGCTTTGGGGAATCCTTGACGGACTCAACATTGCTTGGGACAAAGGTTTTCGTCACATCATCGTGGAATCGGACTCCCAGCTTGCTATTGGTCTTCTCAATTCGCGGATGAAGAGTAGTCATCCGTTGTTTAGCCATGTTAACCAATGCCAAGGCTTTTTTAGTAGGGATTGGAATATCCAATTCCGTCATGTGTATCGAGAGGCAAATTCGGTTGCGGATTGTC
Organism: Fallopia convolvulus; assembly: GCA_964016875.1. NCBI lineage: Eukaryota > Viridiplantae > Streptophyta > Magnoliopsida > Caryophyllales > Polygonaceae > Fallopia > Fallopia convolvulus. Next base: position 55,230,531 of record OZ024722.1, read on the forward strand.
TCGCGTCTCTTGCTTTTTCCTTTCCGCTAGGTTTGCATGTATTGTGTGCCCCTCCTGAGGGGATTAATTTACTGCTTTTTGATGATGTAAGGGGTCGGGCTATCCCCCGTTTGATGACTACATAGCCCATTTTCTATTATTAATAAAACGCTCCCTTGAGAAGTCGGAGAGTACCGCCTCTCCTTCTACCAAAAAAACAACAACAAAGATATGGTTACCTTTTTTATTTCTTCCTTTCAAAATTTAATCTATATATAACTATATATTAAAGCAGAACTTTTTCGAGCCACCAGAACGATTCCGACCTCACCTTATATTTTAAAAAAAATTATATTCTTATTATCTCTACTTTTTTCTTTTAAATTTTCTAAAAATATATCTAATTTTATAAAAAAAACATTATAATATATTTAATAAAAACTTAAAAGAAATAAAAAAATAAAAGATAAGATTTATATAATGAATTAATGATAGATTGTTATCATAACTAGTTGAATCCCCGTAATGCTCACGAGGTGATTTTACTAAAGATTATACAATAATCTTATATCAATATAAAATCTTAAAATACTTGTATATAACATCGTAATAAAATTATTTAATTTAAAAAATAACTTTAAGATCGTTCCACATACTTGTTCATTTCATTAATTCAATCAATTATATTTTTTGTGTACGATATATTAAGTAGATGTTCATTTATCCGCTATACTTGTTCATTTCATTAATTCAATCAATTATATTTTTTGTTCACTGTATAAAAATAGTTTTGGTAAATTGTTCATGACACTTGTTCATCTATTTGTAGTATTTAATGGTTTGTGTTCATTTCATCTATTTGTAGTATTCAATCAATTGTATTTAATTATTTTATCTTTATTTTTTATCTATTTATGTAAAAGATTTATCTTAAATATAATTTTGATAAAAATAGAACTTTTAATCTAGATAATTACTTGCCCAAATTGACTTTTGATAAAAAAAAATTACATTATCTTTTCCTTATTTTTTTTTGAATTATTTGTGTAAATATAAATTATTTTCTTATCAATAAAAAATTCACTCTTTATTTATATTTTTTCATCATTTCTTATTACATTTTATTTATATTTTTGCATAAATTAATTATCACTAAGCCATCAAAATTATAGTAGGCTCACTTTAATAATTTTGGCCCCGTTTCACATGACACCAATTGTAAAATTTTATATAAATTTTTTCTAATAAATAAGTTTATTATATTAAAATCATATTCATTAAATAAATTAAGTATTAAATTCATTTAGTCGTGCATGACACGACGGGTATAACTAGTTTGTTTTTATTTTTTATGTGGCAAATGACTTTATTTTTGTATTCCACGTAGCATGAATTGTTTTTAATGATAGAATACTTACATTGAATTATTTGTTTTTAAGATAAAATACTTTAAATACTATAACCATCATAACTATAACTAAAGCAGATGTTAAAAAAATTATTAAACGACACATGTCACTTTTAGATTGGACTACATCGCCCTTTTTTGTAAAAAATAATCTTTTATTTTTGGAAATGATAAATTCTTATCCATGTTTTTAAAATATATGATAAAAAAATTCAATTATTAAATAATTTTTTATTTTTGGATATGATGGACAAGAAGATCATTGGCCGAATACATAGATAGACCCCTGAACTTACAACTTTTGTTCGCTCAGACCCCCAACTAAAAAACTTACTATTAGACACCTATACTATAACGATTTTGTTCAACGAGACACTCCCAATTTTCGTGAAACTGACGCGCGCCACATAAGCGCCACATAATCCAACTCTTGTTAAAATTTTGCCACATAAGCACCCCTCTCATTAAAATAACCAAAATCATTAAATTATCCCTATTACTTTTATCAAACTATTCTTTACTATTATACCCTTATCATTTTTATCAAATTACTCCCAATGCCCTCATCTTCTACCTCCCTTTTCTTTCTCTACCAAGAGCGAATGAGCGATTATGAAGCATTGAAGCTTTGAGCCAAATTGGGGGAAATTGCTACCTAGTTCAACGCTGAAATTTGATATGAGAAGTCTACAAATTCATCAAACTCTACAAATTTGTGATATGAGAAGTCTACAAATTCTCCGCCTCATCAATGCCTCCGCTCCATGTTGGCGGCTTTTGTGCACCCGAATCGGGTCGGATTGGAGGAAGCTCGAAATCCACCCCATGAGATCTACAAATTCGTCTCCCTCACCTCCTCTCCCTCGCCTCTGAGCAAAACTCGCCTCCTCTCCCTCGCCCAGAACACCAAGCTCTGAGCAAACTCGCCTCTTTGGATAGCCGGTGGCTCAATCCCTGAGCAAAATCGTCTCCCTCGCTTCCTCTCCCTCGCCCAAAACACCAAGCTTGTCAAAGTCTAGAGATTCGTCAACAAAATTGGTCGGCAAACAATCCAGATCTAGATCTGGATTTTGTGATTCGATTTTGGGGTTTATTTGATATTGGTTGAATCAGCAAAATCCGCTCCCCTCCAAAAGTGAAATCAACCGCATAATTGAGAGAGAGCGGAACTGATGTCGATTCTGATCTATTGTACCGGAGAAAGAAAAATTCCAGACACGAGGAAGAAGAAGAAGAAAGAAAAAGAATTAAAAAAAAGAGAAAAAATCGGATATATCAGCAAAAAGTGGTTACATTAATTTTATTTGATTATTATGTAATTTTATTATTTATTTATTTTTTATTATAGTCCATGTCAAAGAATTTTGGTCAAATAACTCGCATGTCACTCAAGTAACCATCACGCGCCATGCCACATCAGCAAAATGGGTTCAATGGAACAAAAATGTCAAGTTCGGGGGTTTAAAAATAGATTTTTTAGTAAAGGGGTCTGAGCGAACAAAAATTTCAAATACAGGGGTCCATACATGTATTCGGCCGAAGATTATTAGGATATTTTTTTGTGTTATCATACAAATTCTAGAATATTTATTTTAATATGGAAATTGTCTTATTTAAAAAAAACTCGTACAAGGTACGAGAATACATACTAGTTCTACTGTATTTTTTGATAGATTAGCAGTATAAAGTTTCAGTAATCAGTATTCTATTCTTTTTCACGTCATGTCGTCATGTTATCTCCATCCATGAAATGAGGCAATATTGTTTTGTGAGTATTAAATAAAAATATATATAAAATTTAAGAATTTTATGTTTTGACTATAGAAGATAAGAGGAATGTTTGATTAGCAGATAAGAAGAATGTGAAAACTCATACGGTCATACCTGGATGTGCTTAAACCATCTATAATCTTGGTATTTAAAGTATCACCAAAATATTAGTATTAGAAAAAACAAGAAAATAAAACTTTTGTAAGTGATACGTACTCTCAAAATCATGGATGTTATTACCTTAAAGCATTGGATTACTATTCAAAGTTTTAGTACTATTGGTTAAGCATAATTTGGATTTTTTATCGGTTAAGCATATTAATTGTGTTTATTCAAGAATAATGCAGTAGTTAGAAGTTTATAAGATTTATAAATAAATACTCCATAATACAGTAGGATTTAGAATCTGATTGATTTAAGGAAATCCCCAACTTCAAATAGGAAAGAAAAAAAAGAATGCGGGCAAACATACCAAATCTGTCTTTGCTTTAGCTTGATCAATATATATCTTCTAAACCTGAAGCACTTTTGGGCAGATTCGTCATTATGAATTTATATCCCAGTCAACCTATTTTTAAAAATGATTTTTTAATAAATTATATATTATGTAATTCTATTACCTTATGGAATTTTCAATTTTATCCACTCACCTTACTTAATAATTTTTTTATCAATTTTATATGAGATTGGATAAATTTTTAACTCTATCCATTATTTTTATCTTTGTTCATGTTCATTATATCATAATATTTAATTATCTTATATCTATATAGTATAAATAAAATATACTATATAAGAATTTATATATATGTTCAATTTACTATGAGATTGGATAACTATTTATTTCTACAATTCTTTTTATCTTTGTTTAAGTTTATTTTATTGTAATATTTAATTATCTTCTATCTATATAATATTTTTTTCAAGAGTATACGTACAATATTTATAAAAATTATACTATATGGATACGAAATTTGCAAAAAGTATAATTAAAATTGATCAATTTTAACGATTACGATTTGTTGTACGGATATTAACTTTATCTGGAATTTTTTGTTATTATATTATAATATTTAATTATCAATTTGGTATGATTATCAATTTGAAAATTTGGTACGAGTTTTCATTATTTTTATCTTTGCACATGTTTATTATATTATAAATGATAGTTTTTTGTAGATAAGATAGGTATAATTTATTAGAAATATCCTTACATATATCAATTTAATCAAAATTTAACAAATACAAAGAAATAATACAATAATTCTATCCGTATATATGACACATAAAAATACTAATTTAACATATTAGAGTAAAATAGATAAGTTCTTTTATCCATAAATATGATAAATATAAAATTATTTTTATACCTTTTCTATCTATAAGTATATTTTTAATATTAAGTTTCTATCCATAAATATGACAAATATAAAATAGTAATTTAATATCCCAACTATGCTTTTTTACTTTAAATCCCATAATAAATTAATTTAATATCTCCAAATGAAATAGATAACTTTTATATCTATAAGTATAAAATATGGACCCTATTTTAATTTACGGGTTTTCAATATTAAAATTTTCAGATTCTTTTATATTAACTTTTTATTAAAAATTATACTAACGTGTTTAATTAGTATGAACCATATATTTAAACATATATTTTTATATTAATTTCGGATTTTTATATTAAATTTTTTATTTATAAGTGTGTCAATGTTTTTAATGAATATTGACCATAGTTTTCATATTAATTTTGAATTTTTCAATATTAATTTTCTATGCTTAAGAATGATAACTTTTTACATTTTCATCCACAAATATGTCGGGTTTTATATGTTAATATTCTATTTTGAATAGGATAGTTAAATACAATATTATCATTAAATTTTAATTTTAGTCACCATAGTTTTTAGTTACGAAATTATTTATATTAATATTGCATCCGTAACTATGCCCACACTTTTTAATGCTAGAATTTATATTAACTTTTAGATTTTTGTAGATTAATTTTTCATTCACAAATACGACAACTTTTTAAATTTTCTATCCATAAGCATGATGATTTTTTATACCATTTTTATATTAATAACTATGACAATTTTTTAACTTATATCGGTATGGATATGTTATGTTTTACAATATATTAATTTTCTATTCATAAGTATGTTGATTTTTCATATTACGGATCCCTTAATAAATAAATAAATAAATTATTGATCCTTTAATATTAAACCAGTTAATCGGGTCAATTCAGTCAGGTTTAGGCTCGGTTATTTCATGTTCGGTTAAGTACAAGTTCATGTCATTAAAATTTACGGGTTGATTGGGTCAATTCATTGCGGTTTTTGTGCGGATTCAGATCAACCTAATGAGTTAAGAACATCAAATTTTGTAAGATTATTACATAAATATTATAGATAAAATGTTTAAGAATAAGATAATATTTGTATTCATTTTAATAATACAATATATTATTATAATTAACTTAAATATTTATAATATTATTTTATTATATAAATTATAGTAAATATATCATATTTACATAATCTACTATATATATAAAAACAATAAGGTTTGGAGCCTTCTCATTACGCTACCTAGGATTTCGCCACATGTCGAACCTATATTAAGCCACCTCATATTTTTACACGTGTCATTTTCTTATAATTTAGACGTCTTTATAAATATTCCATGTCATAGTCCACATGTCAAAAATTTTCCATGTCACTCATATATTATGTACAAATAATATTGCCACATAATTTACATATAAAAATATTTTTACCATATCTTTATGATCCTAACAACTCTCCAATATAATCTACCAAAAAAAACTCATATAAATATATATCGAGATCTTATCATATAATATAAATATATACCGAGATCTTATCCTATAATATATACCGAGATCTTATCCTATAATATGTCAAGTCAATTTTATTTGCTAATCCATATTAAATGTCCCATTATTTTCATTTTTGTTATCAATTCACAATTATTATTTATATTATATTTTTATTTATTAATATCTTTTTTATAGTATATCTAAAATAATATTGATTCATAATCGTGCAGGGCACGACGGAGACAACTAGTATATTATAATTTTTATTTAAAAAAAGTCTTGCCCGGGTCATTAACTAGTTAATATATAAACGTACACCATCTCACCCAAAATCTGAAAAGGCCAAGAACTAACCCTACACACTTGTTGCCAATGGAGCGCCGCCAGATCGACGTGTCCCTCGCCATTGCCCGACACGTTTCATTGACGGAGTTGCCTACAAACTCAAACCTCGTTCTCTCCCCGCTTTCTCTCAACTTCGTGATTGGCCTGATCGCAGCCGGCGCCGGCGGACACGCCCGCAAAGAAATACTCTCCTTTCTCAAGTTTAAGTTCATCAATGACGTCAACAGGACCTCATCGTTCATCGTCTCCAGTGTCTTCGCCGACGCCGACAGCAGCCCTGCCAGCCGTTCAAACCCTTCGTTATTCGACAACTCTCCATTCAGGCTCACGTCGGAGGCAGTCTCCATCGGCGGCCCAAAACCCTCATTATTCGGCAACCGTCCCTGGAACACGGTTCAAACCTCTCCATTCGGGCTCTCGTCGAAGGTTGTCTCCGTCGGCGGCCCAAAGCTTTCAATCGGAAACGGTGTGTGGATCCAGAAGGACCTCCCTTTAATGTGTATAAGGCGGCTTGTTTCCAGGTTGACTTTAAAACCAAGGTAATTAAGCAACCTCTTCTTCTATATATTTTGCCTCTCAAATAATAGAAAATAAAATGCCTTCTGTTTGCATCTTTATAATTCACTCTGTGTGCCTCCCTAGAATTGAATGCGCCTATTCTGTTAGTTTTGATAGGATATTAGCTTCAATTTATTATCACTCAACCCTATTTTTTTTTTTTTTTCTAAAATAGGCTCGGAAAGTTTTTTATCTTGAAAGTTCTTCCGATCCGGTGATAGGTTGTTTGTGTTGGATCATACATCTTAGTTAAGAGTTGGGAATATCAGTTGTAGTGTGGTTATAGTGTTTCCACATTCGTCAGAAATAAGTAAGTCACAAGTAAAACAGAAAAGATATCAACAATTCCTTTATAAAGGAATCCTATTACAACCAATTACTTGTATGTGTAAACTACTTGTATGTGTAAACTTCTACCCCGCTTGAATGACTTTTTCTTTTATTACTTGTTTCCATTAAGACAAAGTTCAAACTTCTCAATTGCTATTACACTAATGAACTTTTTCAACATACTCAAACCGTACAAGACCTTTGCAAGAGCACTATTCATGAGTTTATATAGGTGTGTGATGATTGAGGATCAATCTTATCTCTTTGTGCATTTGTCCGAAATACCATGTCTTACTCTTCCAGTATGTGTAATTTCTTCACATGTTCAATTTGAATTTTGTCAACTCTAGAAGCTCATCGGGGCCATTGGATCAATCGGTTTAGTCTGAGGAACAAACCGCGCCTCTACTTTGTCTGGAACAGGCTTCCGCATTTCACATTGAGTTGTCTTTGTCTTCACATATGAGTTACCTTTTCTCGAGAACTTGTCACTCATGAGTTCCCTTGATGGGAACTTCTTCATTTAGCTTCCATTCAACTTGACGATATTTTACTCCTAAGTTCCCTTGATGAGAATATCCTCATTCTACTTTGCGATATCTGTTTGACCTATAATTCTCTTGAAATACTTGGACATTAATTAATTTCCTAATGGTATTTGTCATTATCAAAATCGGAAAGTTCGATCGTTGTTCTAGTATTGTAGAACGTGAGATTCAAACACTGTCCCAACATTTGCCAGTTAGGACTCCCTTGTTTATAATTTTTTTACAAAATTGATTAAACCTGGAAATCAATGTTTTACTGGCCCCTAAATTAGATGTCCTAAAAAAAACCCCATAATTTTTTTTTGCATGTTGTTGTGAATATATTTTTTTTACATGCTGTATTTGTTTTAGTAACAGTATTATATAATATATTATTTGATTATCTGGATATTTAGTGCATTGTATGTTATTTTTTGCATATCTAAATATTACCTAAAAATTGGAGTAAATTTATTGAGTAAATTTTATAGTTTCTACTTTGAGGACTGTATTGTACATCTTCATTTTCATATTCAATTAAACTAAGGTAAACAAAAAATCATAAGAATTATTAGAAACCAACAAAAAGAGAGAGGATAAATAATAACGGTGGGAATTTATTGACTTTCTAATTACTTTATTTTGGTTTAGATGTAATTCATTGTTACATACTGGTAAAAAAACAAAAGCACATGCAATTTTGATACAGACTATCTCCGGCAATAATATCAAGTCGAGCCTAAACTTGGAAGTAATCTTTTTTCCTAGCCTAATTGTGGTTATATCAGTTTTAATTCAATTATTACTAACACTTTTTGTTGTGATGAAAGCGGCAGAAGAAATTGTACACCAAGTGAACTCGTGGGCAAAGAAACAAACCAATGGCCTCATTAGTCGCGCCATGGGCTTTGATTCAGTTGATTCAAGTACCAGACTCATCTTTGCAAATGTTCTTTATTTTAAGGGGACTTGGGATCAGAAATTCAATGCATCACAAACAAAAGATTACGACTTCCACCTTGTTAGTGGCGATTCAGTGAAGGCGCCTTTCATGACAATGACAAGCCAGTCTACTACGCAGTTTATAGAGCTTTGATACCTTCAAAGTTCTACGCCTTCCTTATACACAAGGAAGAGACAAACACCGCCAGTTTTCCATGTACATTTTCCTTCCTCATTCTGTAGACGGACTACCTGAATTGGTGGACAAATTAGGCTCGGGAGCGGCATTCTTGGACGAACACTTTCCTCATAGGAAAGTTCTAGTGAACGAATTTCGTATTCCAAAGTTCAAGATTTCATTTGGTTTCAATCCTTCCCAGACCCTAAAGAAAATGGGGGTCTCGTCGGTCTTTGAAACTGGAGGACTAACTGAGATGGTGGATTCAGCTGAGGAGAGTAAATTGTTAGCTGTTTCGGAAATCCACCATATGGCGTGCATTGAAGTCGATGAAGAAGGAACCGAAGCAGCAGCATTTTTTGATTATTGTGCATATCCGACATGTCCTCCTATAAGACCCGAGCCACTGGATTTTGTAGCTGACCATCCTTTCATGTTCTTGATTCGGGAAGACACAACTGGCGCTGTGTTGTTCGTCGGCCCTGTCTTGAACCCTCTGTCAGATTAGTGGTATCATATATGCTCATATGTTTATTGTGATCCCTTTTACTTAATATGATGGTTTTAAAGTTTGAGCCTAAACATTAAGGAGAGACATTCATTCTTCAATTTGTTATGTTTGTTCCATGTTATGTTCTGCACTAGTACTGTTAAATAATGGTTATATGCAATTTTCTCCTCATTTCTTCAGTACTAATGTGGTTCTATTATAACAATACGAATATGTCATTTTGATCTTTTGTCAACATACTAACAGTCATTCTTGTGACTCATCTAGCCGGTTTCGACTGCCGTTTCTAATAGACTCTCGGTTATCGGGCTTGTCAGATACCGAATCTTTCCTCATAAAAAAAACATACTAACAGTCATGTTAAAGCTCGCTGATGAACTAATTTAAGACGAGTAAATAGAAAATGGTCCTTCTGTTTCTTAGAAAAAAACTCCCTTTATTACTCTTTTGGTAATTTACATTAATCAATTCTCCTTGTTCTTATTTTTTTCTCAGTACAACTGGTGCACTAAATTCCAAAGAACAATGTTTAAATGAGTGAGATTTTTATCCAAAGCCGCTAATCTTCGTATAAATGAATCGAAACCTAATATTCTTTATAATTTTTTTTTATATTAATTATTAAAGACATTTTCCACGAGAGTTAAAATTGGATCCTCAAGATACTACCTCGAGATCAGAGCAACTTAACTAGATGCCTGATTATACCTTTGTTATTACTCCTTACTTTTCCCACTTTTCCTATTAAACCTTTCTCATGAAATTTAATCGATATCACACTGAAAATTATACATTCACCAGGATGAAACAAAAGTTGTTAAGAACATGTTTTAAAGTCTGCCATGTACCATACTACCATGATTGTGAACGTTGACACTCTTGTCTTTTGCTCCATCCTTTCTAGTCACGATGACACGATCCCTCTTGCTGAGCCATTTTAATTAACTATTGAACCTGATCTTGATCCATTGTCATGAATTCCATGAAAAAACTTCTTCCTATAAATAGAAACACTCGAACCAAAGACACCCCACTTGGCTCCCAAATCTATCTAGCTAGCTAGCTTACATGATTGCTAAGTAGATCTTCCACTAACCAATACTCCATCTATCGAATTCCAATTATCCTAGCTATTTAATTTACTATTTAACAAATCTACACTCGCCTGGACGCTATGGGCTTCACCATCGATGATACTTGCCCAATGTTCATGAATTGCGTGGAAACGACTGATCATAGATGGTTCTCCTGCCCCTTTTCACTCAACGTCATCTCCTACACAATGAAATGGGTGGGAGTTGAGACTAATATTCAACATCTGCACATGAGGTTGCAGTGGTTCGACAATAGTGAATTCAAAGACAAATGCGTCTTCAAAGTAAGATTGATGGTGTTTACTGCAACTGTTTGCCACATATGGACGACAAAAAACAAGAAATGCTTCGAGGGTATTGAGCCATCCAAGCTATCGGTGATGTTAAAACCAGGCTCAAAGGCAAGCTCAATACCGTGGACATGGTTATTGCCTTGTGGATGGTTTATCCAGGCATAGACTAGACTAGACTACCTTTTTTGTTGGATTGCTTACTGGTTTTTTTTTTTGTTAATCCTTGGAGAGTTACCTCTTTGGATACTTTTGAGCAATGATGCAATTATCGATCTCTTTGTGATAGATCTCTTTGAACACTCATCCTTATGGTGGAGGGCACTGCCTATGAGAGTCGGATACCTCTGGGTACTACCCTTGAAGGCTTAATCATTTGACTAGATGCCCGAAGTCAAAGGTTTTGTAAATCGGAAAGCTAATACATGCACTTACTTTCTCCAAAAAAAACTCTAAATATATTACAATTGAATAGAGTATTGGGTCCCTCAAATTTGGAAAACCTGTGTTGTGAAACCACTTATACTGTCCATGGTGGCCCATGGGCCGGCCTTGTTCGGAGGACACTTTGTCAAACCATTTGTACTGTCCACGAGCTGATGATTTTATTGAGAGAGAGCGGCAAACCCTAAGGATAGCGTATTTACGAAGCTGATGATCTTTGAAGATTTGTTAGACAAATATTTATTAACATCGGTTTATAAGAGAATGCGTCTTTCATTAATACTATCATCCTTTTCTTTTTCTTGGTCGAAATATCTTTCTTTGCCTTGATCTTAAACATGTATCCCTCCCCAAATCTTACACGTTTGCCAATGGACTCCCCCCATGAGTTGAGAAGTCAGATCGACGTGTCCCTCGCCATTGCCCGTCACGTCTCATTGACGGAGTTACCTACAAACGCAAACCTCGTTCTCTCCCCGCTTTCGCTCAACGTCGTGATTGGCCTGATCGCAGCCGGCGCCGGCGGACAGGCCCGCAAAGAACTGCTCTCCTTTCTCAAGTCTAACTCCATCCATGACGTCAACAGGATCTCATCGTTCATCGTCTCTAGTGTCTTCGCCAACGGCGACAGCAGCCCTGCCGGCCGTTCAATACCCTCATTATTATTCGGCAACGGGTTCTTGTCGGAGCCTGTCTCCGTCGGCTCAAAGCTTTCAATCGGCACCAGCGTGTGGATCCAGGACAAGCTCCCTCTAAACCCTAATTTCCAATACGTTGTTGAAAATCTCTATAAGGCTGCTTGTTTCCAATTTGACTTTAAAACCAAAGTAAGCAACCTCTTCTATATATTTTGCCTTCTGTTTGCATCTTTTTTTTTGAATGAAGTCTGTTTGCATCTTTATTCATTCTTTGCGCCTCCCTAGAGTTGAATCTGCCTATCCTCTTAGTTTAGATTGGATATTAGCTTGAATTTGATTATCGCCAAACCCTAATAGCATGTTATTATTATTTTAAATTTAGTTAGGATATAAGTTTCAGTTTGATTATGACAAGATTATTGCCAAACCCTGAAACCCAATTAACAAATTTGTTTCTGTGATGAAGCCCGCAGGAGAAATTGTACACCAAGTGAACTCATGGGCAGAGAAACAAAGCAAGGGGCTCATTAATCACGTCATTGGCTCTGATTCAGTTGATTCAAGAACCAGACTCATCTTTGTAAATGCTCTTTATTTTAAGGGGACATGGGATCAGAAATTCGATAAATCACAAACAAAACCTTACGACTTTCACCTTGTTAGTGGCGATTCAGTGAAGGCGCCTTTCATGACAAGCAAGTGTATGCAGTTTATAAGGGCCTTTGATAGCTTCAAAGTTCTACGCCTTCCTTATAGGCAAGGAAGAGACATGCGCCGCCAGTTCTCCATGTACATTTTTCTTCCTCATTCAGTAGACGGACTACCTGAATTGGTGGAGAAATTAGGCTCGGGGGCAGCGTTCTTGGAAGAACACTTGCCTCGTCAGAAGGTTCTAGTGAATGAATTTAGAATTCCAAAGTTCAAGATTTCATTTGGATTCAGGCCTTCCCAGACTCTAAAGAAAATGGGGGTGTCGTCGGTCTTTGAAGCTGGAGGACTAACTGAGATGGTGGATTCAGCTGAGCAGAGTAAATCGTTAGCTCTTACAAAAATCTACCATAAGGTATGCATTGAAGTCGATGAAGAAGGAACCGAAGCAGCATCATCTTCTGCATTTGGTTTCGCAGCGACATGTAGTTCTATGGGACTCGAGATACTGGATTTTGTGGCTGATCATCCTTTCATCTTCCTGATTCGGGAAGACACAACTGGTGTTGTGTTGTTCGTTGGCCATGTTTTGAATCCTCTTTAAGATTAATAGTATTATTTATGCTCTTATGTTTATTCTGATCCCTTTTAATATGTATTGGTAGATAATGATTTTAAGTTTGAGCCTAGATATAGAGACATTCATTCTTCAATTTGTTATGTTTGTTCCATGCATGTTCTGTAATCTTTTAGAGAATGGTTATATGCAATTTTTTTCCCATGATTTTTGTACTAGCGTGGTTCTGTTATAAAAAGTGAAGTATGTCATTTTGATTATTTGTCAACATACTTACCAGTCATGATCAACCTTCTAGCTCGCTATTGAACTAATTAAAGACAAGTACAATAAACTATTAAGGTCCTACACAGTTTCTACGAAATTTGTGAGCATGACATGGTGACAAATGTTTTTTTAGCGTTTGACTATTTATAGTAGGGATTCTGATCGACTCGACTGGTCGGATCGTGTGTCGAACCACTTGAACCATTTGGTAAGACAGATTGCAAAAGCATATATTCCATTTTCAGGCCTCACTCAGCTGAGCTAGAGTGGTGCACTCTAATCTGGCAAGGCATCCAGTCAAAAAAATGGAGCTTTCATAGTTGGATACTTACTTTACAAAGATTACCCACAACCAGTAAACTTTGCAGAATTGGAGCGCTCAATGACAACTCTTGTGTGTTGTGTAATGAGGATGAAGAAGATGAAAATCATCTCTGGTTCAGATGCAGGTTTATTCGAACAGTGGTAGACAAGGTGTTCACTTGGATTGGTATCCCTGTCAGGTTTAACTCAGTCAGAGAGATGTGGGATTGGTTTGTGGCTTGTAAGAGAAGGAAAAACAACATCTTTCAGACGAAGTTACTGGCTTGTACTGCCACTCTGTACTATACTTGGTGGGCCAGAAATGAGACAATTTTCAAAAGAGTACAACCCGATTCTAATACCTGTGCCAAGAAGATAATCGATGAGTGTAAAATGAGGATCATAATCAAGCTTAAACTAGATGGAAGGAGAGGACAGGCTATGAGGAATTCGCTTAGACTCTGAGTGATATGTGTCTGCTTTATCTCCCTCTTTACTTAGTTGATGAACATGCTAGCATGCTAGGCATGTGACGATTCACTAAGGAAGTGACCCTACGTTTTTGGATGATGCGCTAAGTTAGATTTTTTCTGACTTAATGCCTTCCTGGGTTGTGGAGATCTGGGTGGGTTTTTATCTAGTTCTTGTGGCTGGTGTTTCATCTTGTCCTTGGGTTGGGCTGGGTTGTTTAGGGTAGAACGTTTGTATTAGCTCCCTCTTTCTACCTTTGCTGAGTAGTGAGACTGATGTCAAACTACGAAGATGCAAGAATTTAAAGAGACCTTCATCTTTGCGTAGTATTGCTCTGTAAAAATGATGAGTGCATTGCACATGGATTTGTTTTTACAGAGCCGCGCTGGGTTTTGGAAGCTTAGGGTACTTTGTGATTGTATCTTGCGCCATACATGCTTTGTGTATGGAGTCTTTGTATCTCGGCAAAATAAATCAATAGACACTTGAACTTGTAACTTTTTTTCAACCAGCCCCCTATACTATAAAATGTTCAAATAAACACTTTAACTTAACTAATTTTGTACAAATAAACACTTCATGCTGACATGGACTGGCGAGTGAACATCACTCGACAATTTGGCGAGTTAAGTGGATTGGATTTGCTGATGTGGATTTTTGTAATAAATTTCCCTTTTTTCCTTCTGTCTTCTTTTCTTTTTTTTCTTTCCTTTTTATTTTTGTGCTTTTCTCTCTTTTTTGGATCTGAGGACTCGAGAGAAAGAATTCGACGTCTTCACCGCCAGTTCAACAAAACTGGAACCAGAGAGCCAGGACGAAACGATGATCTAGGAGAAGAATTCTAGTTCTACACCACCGGCATTCCAAGGAATTAGAACCAAAGGACGGAACAACAAACTCGAAGAAAGAATTCCATTTCTTCACCAGAACAAAGGGAAATCCAAATCTGATTCGGGAAGAGAAGCATCAGCAGCATAGGTCTTCAATTGATTGCAAAGAGAGATTGTTTAGGGATTTTTGAAGAAGAAGAAGTGAAAAATTTGTTAAGTCTCAGATGAGGAGGAGATTAAAGAAACAACTGAAGTGGAAGTAGCACAAAGCTTTCAATGGAGGTTTCCAAGGAAACGTGGGTTTGTAGCACGGACTTCATCCGACGGCTGCAGAACACGGACCAGCCGTCTATTCCAGAGAGTCAGGACAGAACAACGAATTCCGAGATAGAATTGGAATTCTTCACCGGCATCAGAACACGGACCCAAATCTGGTCGGGGAAGGAGAAATGTCTACCGACGATGGGTGCCTGACCATCAGCCGTCGTCGTCTCCCTCTCTCTCGCTCTCTCCTCCTTCGCATCTCGCCGCTCAGCAGAACTCGAGTCTGGTCCGGTTCCGTCGCTCGCTCAGCCTTGCTCGTCGGAGATCTCCTTCGCCGGTTTCATTCGACCGAAATTAGCCACGAGATCGTCGTTCTGTCTTCGTCACTCTGTTTCATTCGACACCACCGGTTCCGAACCAGTTCAGTGGTGTTGTCCGTTGAAGAGGAACCATACCATGCTGCCAAGGGGGATCGAGCCGCTGCGCCGATTTGGTTGCCCAAATTTGGTCGAGATCGGATCGCCTAGATCTGGTCGACATTGGGTTGACTTCACCATCAGCATAGCGCTTTTTCCGGCCAAAGCTGGTCGACGAGCGGGCGCCAAGAACTCTTTCTCCGACTCCATCGTTCCGTCCTCACTGGTTCCTTTTTTTTTTGGATCTGGGGAGTTCTTTTATTAAAAAAGAAAAGAAAAAGAGAAGTAAAACTAAGGAGTCCATTTATTAAAAAAGAAAGAAAAATGAAAAAAAGGTATTTATATTTTTTTATTGAGTCATGAAAGAGGTATTCTTATGTGGCAACATAGTGACCCACATTTGACTTAGGTGGCTTAAAAAATGTACACATCAGCGCGTGTGATGTTCACGATAGAGCTTCAGTGTTTATTTGAACAAAATTAGTTAAGTTGAGGTGTTTATTTGAACATTTCATAGTACGAGGGGCTGATTGAAAAAAGTTACAAGTTCGAGTGTTTGTTGATGTATTTTGCCTTTGTATCTCCTCTCTTCTTTTCTATAAATTTTTTACCATTGGCAGATATTTATTTTGACACACTCATTAAATGTAATTTTATAGCGGAGAACTATCCGGCCTTCTATTCCGTCAATTTTCCCGTTAAAATGAACGACTTTACCATATCACCCTTGATTTTATTTTTTTAAATGGGTTTTGCTATTTGTCGCCCCCTGAGCGACGAATAGATTCTCAATATAGAAGCTTAAATCATTAAAACTTGTAATTCTATTTTTTTTTCAAATTTTATAAAGGAAACATAAAAACCTTTTCCTATCAAACAAATCACCATATCCAAAATTTCTATAATTCATTAATAAATTTCTTTTCTTTTATTAGACTCCCGACTATATTTCTACTTTCTAGGGTAAGTATAATCTTAATTCTCTAATTACTTTTAGCAAATCTCAAAAAGATTTAAACATCAAGGAAATCAAAAACAATAATCAAGTATAGAAAGCACACATACAAAATATACTATAGAATTGACAAATCAAATTTAATTAAAATGTTGTTTATTAATTCATTATAAAAGTGAAAACATGCAATACATGAATAAAGTATTTAATTTCTAAAGTTTAGAGATGTGAAATACTTTGACCCAAAGAAAAAATATTAATGTACAATGCACCTACGGACCTACATATATAAGATGAATTAATTATGTCCATTAGTCCATATAGATACCTTTAAAAACACTTAAATAGAAAGTATAAACTTGCCTAAAATAATACGGAGTATAAGGGAAAAAATTTAGATTTATAATTAATGTAATAAATTTTAGATTGATTGATTAGTGTTTTTAAAAGGGTTTCCTTTTTAATATATAAACAGATAAAATTACAAATTATAAATAGATAACCTTCTATTTTTAAATTTACACCTTTTATCAGGACAAAAGCCTTAACCGTTCGAGCCTTCACTCAATCAGATACGGTAGTTGTTTTTGGTCGAAATCAGATACAATAGTCAATTAGGAAAGAATAATTATCTTCTAGGTATTTAATAATATCTTTCTATGTATTCTTATCTAAGTATAAAATCTTCCATCCTTGTTAAAAGAATAATTATCTTTTATGTATTTAATACAGTAATATCTTTCCATGTATTATTATCTAGTAGAAAATCTTCTATCTTTGTTAATAGATAGGAAAATTGGAGGGCGGCAACCAAGCCCTATTTATATAACTCTTGTAATCTCAATGAAATCAATCAGTCGTTCATAATCTAATAGAATCTTGGATCCTCTGGTCACGCTTGGCAATGGACCTCCAACAGCTCATGAACCAGAGCGACGTGTCCCTCGCAATTGCCCGACACGTTTCATTGACGGAGTTGGCTAACAACTCAAACCTCGTTCTCTCGCCGCTTTCGCTCAACGTCGTGCTAAGCCTTATCGCTGCCGGCGCCGGCGGCCGCACCCTCAAACAGCTGCTCTCTTTTCTCAAGTCAGACTCCATCGACGACGTCAACAGGCTCTCATCGGAGCTTGTCTCCGTCGTATTCGCCGACGGAAGCCCCGCCGGCGGCCCAAAGCTCTCAATTGGAAACGGAGTATGGATCCAGGAGGACCTCCCTTTAAAGCCTTCTTTCCAATACGCTGTAGAAAATTTCTATAAGGCGGCTTGTTTCCAAGTTGACTTCGAATCCAAAGTAAGCTAACTCTCTTTGAAATTCATATATACCTGTCTGTCACTTGTTTTTTTTAAGTTGAAATACCTGTCACTTGTTTAGATTTGCCTTGAATTGAAGCTGCCCGGTTTCATATAACCATCATTGTTGTTAAGTAGTGCATCGGATTCGAAACATTATTTTCAAAATTGTTTCTATTAAACATAGATCCCTAATTTAATTATTGTTGTGGTGAAGGCAGAGGAAATTGTATACCAAGTGAACTCATGGGCAGAGAAGCAAACTAAGGGCCTCATTAAGCAAATTCTCGACACTGATTCAATAAATTCAAGTACCAGACTCATCCTTGCCAATGCTCTTTATTTTAAGGGGACATGGGATCAGAAATTTGACGCATCACGAACCCGCACTGGTGGAGAAACTGGGCTCAGAATCCGGATTCTTGGACCGACACTTACCTCATACTGAATTAAGCGTGAATGAATTTAAGGTTCCAAAGTTCAAGATTACATTTGGATTCAAAACCTTCGAGACTCTGAAAAAATTAGGCGCGTCATCAATATTTACCAGCGGAGGACTAACTGAGATGGTGGATTCGGTTGAGGAGAGTAACAAGTTATATGTATCAGAAATCTATCATAAGGCTTGTATTGAGGTCAATGAGGATGGAACTGAAGCAGCTGCAGTTTCAGAAGTGGAGATGTGTCTGTGTGATGAGCCACCGGAACCACCGGTGGATTTTGTGGCTGACCGTCCTTTCATGTTCCTGATTCGGGAAGATACAACCGGCGTTGTGCTCTTCGTCGGCCATGTTTTAAATCCTCTCTACGAATGATGGTATATATACCTATATATGCATTGTATGTTGTGAGAGAATGCCCAATGGTTTCAACTTTTACCCTAAATTTTAGAGGAGATTGAAAGAGATTTGCCTTAAGTTGTGTTGGATTAATTGAGAGATTGAAAGAGATTTCCCTTTAGTTGTGTGACTTTATGAGTTTGTTATATATGCTTGTAATACAGTATATTTCAAAACCAACGTGTTTTTTCCTTCTCTAACAATATCATGATCAGTTCACAAAAAAAAAAAAAAACAATATCATGATCAGTATATGCTAGAGATAAAAAAGAAGGGTGGTTTAGTAATTCTTTTGAACTACTGTGCGGTACTAAAATATACTATAATCCATTAAATAGGGGATTTGGGTGACCATCAATATTATATACGGAGTACTTTTCATGCTATACAAAATGTTTAAAAAAATAGAGCACTGACAACAAGAGACATAAAGAGCTCGAGGCTATTAATGAAGGTTGGTTCATTTGGCCTGTGGCATGCCCATCTTTCACGAGGTCTCAAATTCGAATTTTATGGATGAAAAAAATTCTATTAGGAGACTCACCGATCAAATGCTAGGTGCTTTGGGATTACTTGCGGAATAAGTTAAAAGATTACTTGTAAGACAAGAAAGTCATTTTACGTCTTTAAAAAGGGAAACGAAAATCCGATTGTTTGTTGGAACGATGTTGGGACCTCTGGTTCTAAACATCGGAACAACAATACAGTTCTCCGAGTTTTGATAATGACAAACGCTATAAGGGAACTAACGTGCTTTGATCAAGTATTAATAAGGAACACAGGTTGAGCAAAGAACTTCCATGAATGACCAAAGATCACAGAAGCACACAATGAAGAGTTCCCATCAAGGGAACTCTGAAGATGAAAGTTCCCATGTAATAGGAACTCCCAGGAATGACCAAAGAACACAAGTTTACACGATAAAGAGTTTCTCCCAAAGGAACTCAGAAGAGGACAGTTCCCACGACATGGGAACTCACATGTGAGGACAAGGACCGATCAACGCATATCACGGGATCCTGTCTTGGACAGGATGAAGGCACAGTCTGAGGAGCAGACTGTCACGATTGATCCAACGGTCCGATCATTTCAAGAAGTTGACCTAGTTCAAATTGAAATCACATGTGAAGAAAGTACAACTTGGGCATCAAGCAAAGGGCATTTCGGACACAAATGAAAGATGCGACTGAAGCCCAAGTGCACTTGAGTATAAAGCCAAATGAATAGTACTCGGATTGAGTACTTCTCCCAAAACTCACAAATACCCACAACAGAGAAAGAGAAAGAAGAAGAGAAGTCCCCGGCGGCGAGTGTCTGATCTCGACGACGGTGAAGCCAAGTTCCCAGGAGCAAGGGAACTGCGATTTGGTGTAAGGTTTGAGTTACTTATTTAGTGATTGTTGTTTGCTTAGGAACTCAGTTGAGAAGATTCATTAGTGTTGCTAGAGTTAGGTAGAACTCGTAGGAACAGAGAAGTTTGAATCTTGCTGTTTGTAACTAAGGAACAAATCAATAATATAAGTAAGTCATTCAAAATCCTTTAAGCGGAGGTAGAGGTTTACCCATACAACTAGTTGGTTGTAGTGGGGTTCCTCTATAAGGGAACTGTGTTCATTCTGTCTTTCTAATACTTGCGATAGTTTCTTCGCTGCCTTGGGAACAGCTTAACAGCCAGTTCCCAAGCTCTAAAGCTAACCGGTTACGATCCAACAATTGGTATCAGAGTGAGGCTGCTCTAGATTTGTGTTAGCATCGCAGGTTTCAAAATGGCTCACGAACTCACCCAAGTCGGTCACAACAACAGCAAGCCACCAAGGCTCATCACTGGTAGATTCGAAGTCTGGCAACGCGACATGAAAAATTGGATGCACAGCCAGGACTACCAGGCTTGGTGCGTTATAGAGAAAGGGAACTTCAAAATCGATCCAGCTATTGAGAATGACCTCTCCAAATGGGGGCCAAATGAGTATAAGTGCATGGAGGCCAACTTCAAGGCCATACAGTACCTCAAGAACGCTATGACTGTGCAAGACTGTGATAGGGTGGCAAATCTAGACACAACGAAGGAAGTGTGGGAAGCCATCCAATAATTGCACATTGGGAACTCAGACCTCCGAGAAGATCTTCAGATGAATGCGAGGAGGGAGTTCTTCAATTTCCAAATGGAAATGGGAGAATCCGTCGATAGTTACCAATCCTGCTTCGAGGGACATTGCACTAAGATGGGTGGTCTTGGGATCACTAAGGAGGAAATCACTGATAAAATGAAGGTTCAACAACTCTTCAACGGGCTGACTGGAGAGTGGGCAAATGAAAGAACGATGTTCAAGGAGAACCCTGAAAACAGAACTCTTATGCTTCACCAGGTCTTTGGAAAACTGGTGGGACATGAGAAAAGAAAGATAGATGACAGGGAGCAAAAGAAGGCACACCAAGGGATCGCCCTCAAACTTGAAAAGGTGCTCAAGTCTGTTCAAGAGCAACATGAAGAATTTGAAGAAGAAGAGGATGAGGAACTAGTCCTCGTAACAAGGGCCCTTCGATCCTTCTACAAGGGAAAGTTCAAAAAGGGAAATGGGAACTCACAGAAAGGACAGAGTTCCCAAAGAAAACCTG
Organism: Fallopia convolvulus; assembly: GCA_964016875.1. Classification (NCBI taxonomy): domain Eukaryota; kingdom Viridiplantae; phylum Streptophyta; class Magnoliopsida; order Caryophyllales; family Polygonaceae; genus Fallopia; species Fallopia convolvulus. Next base: position 55,251,875 of record OZ024722.1, read on the forward strand.
CTGAGAAGGATCTTTCGGACGTCACATGCTACAAGTGCTACAAAAAGGGACACTTCGCAAAGGAGTGCCCACTGGGAACTGACGACCGTAAGCAAGGGAAGAAGGCCTACATCGCCACCTGGGACGATGACGAAGACGAAGATCCCGAATCTTGGGCATCACCCGACATGTGCGCAATGGCCATAGGAGACACCACTGGGGAACAACCCAGTGAGGTAACTACTGAATCCGTTCTTGCTTCCTTGAATAATTATGAAAAACCTGAGTTGCTAAAAATTCTTTCAAGCGTTGTTAAAGACAACATTAAATTGCAAAAGAAGTTGGAAAAATCGGAACACAATAATGCTGAACTAGTTGGTCTTGAGCCATGTCCCAACTGTGTGTTCCTTCTAGAAAAACTTCAGTCCTATTTGTCTCACATCGTAGAACTTGAGGATGAGCTTAAAACCCTAGAAAGTGATGAAAACACCCTTCTACAAAATATGAGTAAAGCAAAAGGGAACTCTGAAGCCTCTAGTTCCCAAACCAAGTTTGTCCCTGCCAGACACGGAATAGGGTATGAGTCAGAGAGCCCTAGAAAAGGGAAGTCCCCTTTGAGTGAAAAAGAGATGAACGAGTGTAGGGCCCTAGAGCTTCAGTGTGAGAAACAGAAAAATGCACACTTGGAAGAGAAAATCCGTGTTCTGGAGAGTGGGGTGAATGGAGAAGTAGATTATTACACTAGGAACACTGGACACAAGTTGTATGTTCAAATAGCTAAGGGAAACAGGTCTAGAGTGTACAACAAGGAAACTATGGATATGAACAGGATACAGAGACCCCATCCTAAGTACTACCTAGGAGAATACTATAAGACCTGCTGGAACTGTGGTGCTCATGGGCACTACAAGGAAAGTTGTCCCAAAGCTAAGGCCCAAGCCCAGAGAAACCACGAGTACTGGAACAGGCAGAATCAACAAACCAATAAGCCTGCTAGAGTTCCCATTAAAATAAACAACCATAGGAACTCTGCTTATAACAAGTACTCTCGTGACATTAACATTGCTGATTATGTGCTATTTGAGACTATCTTCCCTTGCAAGGGACCAGGCAAGAGTCATCTTGCCTGGGTCCTCAAAAACTAACTTTTCTTGTAGGTGGCAGTGAGGGGGAACAACAAATGGGTCATTGACAGTGAATGTTCTAACCACATGACTGGAAACAAAGACAACCTCACCTCACTCCACCCAAAGGCCGAAGGAGGTCACGTGTCCTTTGGCAACAAGAATAAAGGAGAAATCATAGGAACAGGGGAAGTATTGCTCAACAAATCTATCAAAATCAGCAACGTTAACTTGGTAAAGGACCTGGGATTCAATCTCTTGAGCGTCTCTCAGATATGTGATCAAGGGAACAACATCGTCACCTTTGACTCAAGGGAGTGTCTAGTGATCAACAAGAAGACTAACAAAATCATCCTGAAAGGAAGAAGGTCCAACAACATCTATGTGGTGGATACAGAATTTGAACCACCAAGGAAACTGTGCTTGGCAAGTTCCCTTGACGAAACGGAACTCTGGCACAAGAGACTGGGCCATGCAGGTGTCAATCAAATCTTGAAGCTTTATCTACAGGATCTAGTCATTGGTCTCCAACGAATCAACCTTAAAGGAGTCAAGATGTGCGAAGCATGTGTTCGTGGGAAGCAGACCGGGAGCTCGTTCAAACCCAAAAAGGTGGTTAGCACTACAAGACCATTGGAACTGATTCACATGGATCTCTGTGGTCCCATGGACACTGAAAGCTACGGAGGAAAAAGGTACATGTATGTCTTAATTGATGACTTTTCGAGATTTACATGGGTACTTTTCTTGAGATCAAAATCAGATACCTTCAAAGAGTTCGAGAGACTAATCAAGAAGATGGAAGTAAGCATGGGAATCAAGCTCAAGTCACTCAGATTTGACCACGGAACTGAGTTCAAGAACTCAGAGTTCCTAAGGTACTGTGACAACAATGGTGTATCCCACAATTTCTCAGCTCCTCGGACTCCTCAACAAAACGGTGTGGTAGAAAGGAAAAACAGAACTCTGGAAGACATGGCAAGGACCATGATGCTAGAAAGTGGAGTTCCTCCAAGTTTCTGGGCTGAAGCCATCTCCACAGCCACGTACATCCTAAATCGAGCCATGACGAGGCCCATGATCAAGAAGACATCCTACGAGCTGATCAAAGGAAGGAAGCCCAACATCTCTCATCTGAGGACCTTTGGATGCAAATGCTTCGTTCACAACAATGGGAAGAACAACCTCGGTAAATTTGAACCTAGAAGCGATGAAGGGATATTCCTTGGATACTCTTCCCATAGCAAGGCGTACAGGGTCTATAACAAGAGGACCAAGAAGATAGAGGAAAGCATCCACGTCATCTTCGACTAGAAATCGGTAAAGATGGGAACAGAGGCCCAAGGAAAGGGAACTTTGTTCAAGCTGGTCAGACAAGAAGAAGACGACGACGAGGATGAACCAAGAAAGAGAGATGAAGACTATCCAAGTGGGAACAATGCCCCACAATCAGGGAACAACGAAGGAGATCAAAACTCCACAGATCAAAGCTCCTTTGAAGTTCCCTCCTCAACAGAAGAACCACAAGATGCTTCCAACTCTCTTGTTCCCCAAAATGAAAATGTACCAGAATCTAGTGTTCAGGGGGAACAACGAGGGAACTCCGAAGAGAATCCTGACGAAAGTCCCAGCGAAGAAGCTGAACACAACTGTTCCCCTAAGGAGGAGGAGGCTCAAGACATAGATGAAGAAGAGTCAAGGGAACAGGTTGACGTCTCACACATTCGAACAAGAAACTACCACCAAAAGAGAGATCACCCCATCGACAACATCATCACTCCATATGACAAAGGTGTTCTAACTCGCTCCTCTCTCAATAATTTTTGTGCTTTTAATGCTTTTATCTCACTGGTGGAACCAAAAAGCATCAAAGAAGCCCTAAAGGACCCAGACTGGATCCAAGCCATGCAAGAAGAGCTACACCAATTTGAGAGGAACAAGGTGTGGAAGCTAGTTCCTAGGCCCAAAAACAAGAATATCATAGGAACTCGATGGGTATTTCGGAACAAGCTAGATGATACTGGGGCCGTAGCTAGGAACAAGGCTCGTTTGGTTGCTCAAGGCCATAGACAAGAAGAGGGGATCGACTATGACGAGACCTTCGCACCAGTTGCAAGGATCGAGGCCATCCGTCTTCTCATAGCCTATGCAGCCCACAAAGGATTCAAGCTATATCAGATGGATGTGAAGACGGCATTTCTAAATGGGCACCTCAAAGAAGAAGTATACGTAGCTCAACCCCCAGGATTCGAAGATGAGAAGCTACCCAACCACGTCTACTTCCTGGAGAGGGCCCTCTACGGACTCAAACAAGCTCCTCGAGCATGGTATGACAGGTTTGCTCAGTTCCTTCTGTCTCATGGATACCTTCGAGGTTCCATAGACAAAACTCTTTTCCTTAAGAAAGAGTCTAAGGATATCTTGATCGTTCAAGTTTATGTTGATGACATTGTTTTTGGAGCAACTAACGAAACTCTTGTAGAGAAATTCAAGGACCTCATGAGCAGTGAGTTTGAGATGAGTCTCATAGGGGAACTCACGTTCTTCCTAGGACTCCAGATATCTCAAACAAAGGAGGGAACAAGGATTCATCAACAGAAATACATCAGAGAAATGCTAGTCAAGTATGGGATGGACCACTCAAGGCCCATCAACACTCCCATCTCACCAAACTCCAGGCTAAATGCCGATGAAACAGGGGTAAGTGTCGATCAAAGGAACTTCAGAGGTATGATTGGCTCTCTCCTATACTTAACTGCTAGTAGGCCTGACATTATGTTCTCAGTGTGCTTATGTGCACGTTTTCAAGCTAACCCCAAAGAATCACACCTGAAAGAGGTGAAGAGGATTTTCAAGTACCTCAAAGGGAACGACAACTTGTGCCTCTGGTATCCAAGGAACAGTTCCCTTGAGCTCATTGCTTATACAGATGCAGATTTTGCCGGGCACCATGTTGATAGAAAGAGCACATCAGGAATGGCCCAGTTCCTTGGGTCAAGCTTAGTCTCATGGGGATCCAAGAAGCAAAATTTAGTGGCACTCTCCACAGCTGAAGCAGAATACGTAGCTGCCGCATCATGCTGTTCCCAAATACTATGGCTCAACTCCCAACTTCAGGATTACGGTATGTCATTTGGCCCAGTTCTTATACTCTGTGATAACACTAGTGCCATTAACATCTCTAAAAATCATGTGCATCATTCTAGGACTAAGCACATAGACATTAGGCATCATTTTCTACGTGACAATGTTGAAAATGGGAACATCTCAATGCAAGACTGTAGAACGGAAGAGCAAATTGCGGACATTCTCACCAAAGCTTTAGACAGACGTCCCTACCAGCGTTTCCGAATGCTTTTAGGGATGATAACTCTAAACTAAACAAGTCCCTGTTTGTCTCTCCCTCAATGCTTGATTAGTCTAACTCGAAATGCATTATAGGGAACTGTAGGACTCATTGCTTTCATTTTGCCATATTACTAGTCTAGAGCCTGATATGTATAGAGGAACATTATTTCTTTTGGCCCAAAATGATCAACCAGAGTTCCCTTTAACCCTCTATACAAGTCACTATGACGGATGATCATAAAACCTACCCTAAGCTAAGGGCTAGACAAACGCTTCTCATGAGCCAAACTCCTTGTACCTTTATCGAGTTGCAATTGTCTAGTTCTCTTTTGAGTTCCCCAGCCTCACAAAGAAAATTGAGTGTGAGTTCCCTTAACCTCTCCACTCGATATGACCTTTCCAAAGATCATGGGAACTGACAAGCAAAAGCAGGGAACACTGGATCTGAAAAGATGAAACTTCACTAGGGAAACGGGAAATTGTGTCAGACTCTGAAGCGTTTTGGGCCAAGTATTCAAAAATCAAAAAGACTTCCCAGGAAAGAAAACGACGCGTGTCAGAGGCGTTCTATGGAAGTTGAAACGGTCCTCCGAACTCATTGGCCAACGGTTATCAAGGTCTTTCTACACTTCCCTTTCTACCCTCGTCTCTCTCTCACATAAAAAACCCAACTTTGCCATTTTTGGGTTCCTCCCTCATCCTTCCCTGTCACCCTCTTCGCTCTGCAACTTTGCCTTCTCCCAATTCAAGCAAACTTCCAAAACCTCTCTCCATCCAAATCTCTCCATGGCTTCAACCCACTCATTCGAAGAAATCAAAGAGTGGATCCACAAAAACCCTCGCACCTTCTTCCTCTCCATGTTAGCCGACATCGAGAAAGAACAAGATCCTGTTCTTCGCGATGTCCTAATTGAAGGGCTCTACAATTACGTGAGCCCTCTCATGCCTCCTCCCTCTCTTCCTCCTCCTCCGGCAGAGCAAACTCTAGCAATGCCTGCCTCCACCGCTACATCTTCTCAATCCCTTCCTCCTCCACCGTCTTCTCAACCCATCTCCATCTCCTCCTCAGGGACCAAGATCCTAGACTCCTTCGGATCCGAACCCCCATCCAAATACGAAAAACCCAAACAATCCAAACACAAACACTCTTCCAAAGATCCCTCCAAATCCAAACACCACTCATCAAAATCCAAACACAAATCCTCCAAACGCAAACACTCATAAATCTCCACTTCTTCATCCCCCTCTCTTCCCATGCCAAAGAAGAAATCCCCCCTCAACATGGAGGAGGTCCTTAATCTATCCAAACCCGACGCATATGCCGTCGTTGACCCATCCGAGGTCGCGAAGCTCTTTCGCCCTCATCCCAAACCAATCTCTGAGACCTCTGGTCCCAGGGACTCCACAATAATCTCTTCCTCCCCTATTCCCATAGTTGAGGGAACTGCTAACCCTCCTCCATCTTCTCCAAAGAAGATTCCTCCATCCTCCTCCCCCAGAGTTCCCCCACCCACTTCACCCATTCCCAAATCCCCCACCACTTCAAAATCTGCCTCTGGGACCTCCAGTCCCAAGGCTCGAACTCCTACTCCTTCTCCTTCCACTCCCAAGGTCCCCACTCCATAAAATTCTCCTCTCCCTCCCTCTTCTCCCACAACAATACAACTCCCTTCCCCACCTCCTTTGGCCCACAAAACCACAATAGACCTCGACTCCGACGAGGATAATCTCCCCATCGGAGTCCTTGCTCGCCAGAAGGCCAAAGCACCCATCGTGATGGGAACTGAGGAAGAGGAAGCCCGACTCAAAGACCTCGAGGAAGAATTCCGAGGCGCACTCACAGGGCCTTCCGAAGGCCAAGGGGGCAAAGCCCAAGAAGAAGGGAACCCAACACCAACCGATGGTGCTGGGCAAGGCAGTCATCATGAAGAAAATGACGAGGAGGGAACAGGTCTAACCTCCTCCGACGATGAAGGGACCTCCAGTGACGACACTGAAGAATACGAGGAGGCCACCACCGCCAGAGAGCCTTTCGGCATCCCAACTCCAGGACACCAAATGGTGGTGTCGGAAGAGGTCCCAGAGGAAAGGACCCGCCCTCTCATGATCGAAGCGGATGACCCCCCTCAGCAAAAAGGAAAGCCTACGGTCTCTAGGGGGAACTCCAAGAAGAAAGGGAAAGGAACTGTTCCCAAGAAAATTCATATATCTGAGAATCGCAAGCTCCTTCCCCCCCCCCCCCCCCCCCATCCTCTCCGAAAAAAATGCTCATCGATGAAGGGCTAGGGCAACTATGGGATCTGATCAAGGCCCAAGGATGGGAACACATGTGTAGTGAGGTCGTGAGTATCGATCCCTCTCAGGTGCGCCGATTCTACAACCATTTTGTGGTCCACGACAACGGCACCAAGGGAACTCTCTCCCTCGAAGGGGATGACTTCATCTTCACCACATCCACAATCCGCCTTCAACTACAGGTCCCTGTCCAGGGCCTCCAGGAACTGCCCGCCAAGAGCTGGGGCGACTTCAACAACGAGGTGATTTATAACACGATCTATGAGGGCCGTGTTCCCACCACTGGCACCTCTACTCATCACCTATCCCTCATCGCCAAGCTGGCCCATCAATTCATCATCAACATGGTGATCCCTCGCCAGGAGAAGCGCCTTGTTATCAATATCCCTGATGCCATTATCCTCTACCACTTCCTCCTCAAAAAGCCCATAAATCTTCCTCGCATAATTCTCGGGCACATGGAGAAGTGTATGGCTTCCAAATCCCACTCCCTCCCTTATGCTGGCCTCATCAAGAAACTCTTGCTCAGAGAGGGCCTCTACGACACATCTAAGGAAGAGGTCACCATAGGTAGGGAACTGGACATCTTTGTGGTCCACAAAATGCGGCACTCTGAGCCAGTAGAGGAACAAGAAAGGCTGCCATCTGGTGAAGGCACCCAGGATGGGAACACTCCAGTGTTGGTGCACATTGCCAACACTCTTGACAAGATGGCCAGGGACCAAGAAAAGATGGAAAGGGACCAAGAAAAAATTGCTAAAGGCCAAGAAAAGCTGGTCCAAGTCTTGACTCGGCTTTGTGATGCCTTGTTCCCACCAAGCCCATGATCTTTTCCTTTTTCACCCTAGCCTCAATGTTCCCACAAAGATTGTCTCTTGTGTTCCTATGTACATATTTCGCTTAAGTAATGCATGGTTTTTAGTATGATTGCGTTTTTTTTCCTTCCTTATCTATGTGTTTACTTGTTTTCGATGATGTCAAAAGGGGGAATGACAAAAAATGCGAGATGAGTTAAGTTGAAAAGATATCACAGAATACGCTATAGCTAAGGGGGAACAATTGTATGAAAAGCTAAGTACGAACTCAGTGATTCACAAGAAGTGGCTCCCTAGGAATACGCGTAGGAACTCATTTGCAAATCATGCTTTGAAATACTTGCTGATTTTTTTTTGTGATAGGTTTGTCATCATCAAAAAGGGGGAAATTGTTGGAACGATGTTGGGACCTCTGGTTCTAAACATCGAAACAACAATACAGTTCTCCGAGTTTTGATAATGACAAACGCTATAAGGGAACTAACGTGCTTTGATCAAGTCTTTCTAAGGAACACAAGTTGAGCAAAGAACTTCCATGAATGACCAAAGATCACAGAAGCACATAATGAAGAGTTCCCATCAAGGGAACTCTGAAGATTAAAGTTCCCATGTAATAGGAACTCCCAGGAATGACCAGATAACACAGGTTTACACGATGAAGATTTTCTCCCAAAGGAACTCAGAAGAGGACAGTTCCCACGACATGGGAACTCACATGTGAGGACAAGGACCGATTAGCGCATATCACGGGATCCTGTCTTGGACAGGATGAAGGCACAGTCTGAGGAGCAGACTGTCACGATTGATCCAACGGTTCGATCATTTCAAGAAGTTGACCTAGTTCAAATTGAAGTCACATGTGAAGAAAGTACAACTTGGGCATCAAGCAAAGGGCATTTCGGACACAAATGAAAGATGCGACTGAAGCCCAAGTGCACTCGAGTATAAAGCCAAATGAATAGTACTCGGATTGAGTACTTCTCCCAGAACTTACAAATACCCACAACAGAGAAAGAGAAAGAAGAAGAGAAGTCCCCGGCGGCGAGTGTCTGATCTCGACGACGGTGAAGCCAAGTTCCCAGGAGCAAGGGAACTACGATTTGGTGTAAGGTTTGAGTTACTTATTTAGTGATTGTTGTTTGCTTAGGAACTCAGTTGAGAAGATTCATTACTGTTGCTAGAGTTAGGTAGAACTCGTAGGAACAGAGAAGTTTGAATCTTGCTGTTTGTGACTAAGGAACAAATCAATAATATAAGTAAGTCATTCAAAATCCTCCAAGCGGAGGTAGAGGTTTACCCATACAACTAGTTGGTTGTAGTGGGGTTCCTCTATAAGGGAACTGTGTTCATTCTGTATTTCTAATACTTGCGATAGTTTCTTCCACTGCCTTGGGAACAGCTTAACAGCCAGTTCCCAAGCTCTAAAGCTAACCGGTTACGATCCAACACTGTTACATAGTTGGTACTAGAAGTTTACATTTTAGGGTATATGTGTTCAAGGATTGTTATTAGTGTGATTCTTTTAGGTTTGGGATAGTTGTTTAATTTGCTTTCAACTTTGATAATTGATCGATCCACCTTTTTTCAGTGATGGTGAAGAACTGTTTTAATGTGTGAACTTCATAAATATATTTTATGATTTTATTCTTCCTTAGTGATGTCATATGTTCCATTTCAAAGTAGGTTAGCATTCTTCTTTTGTTGGGTTGAAACATATGAGGTTTTTAAGTGGTGGAATTTATAATGATGAAACTGTTTCATTGGGCATATTCATCACTAAATTAAAAGTGCTTCTAAGATCGATGTGGATCAACGACTCCTCCTCATTAGTGATTATTTTTCTTATTGATAATTAGCAACCTGGCTAAGCACATAGCAACTCGATTCCCTGAAAAGCAGTCATGTTGAAACACTCAAATATCACGCCATTTCCAAATCCACCAAATTGAAGTAACAAAAATGTTGGATCAAGCAAACTCGCTTTCATGTGACATCTCACAAGAAAATATTAATACGATTCCACAAAGAAAAATTAGACTCGAAAAATACGTACTTTTCTCGTAAGAGGAGGGTGGAGATCTTCCCAAAAACATGTGATAATATTATAAATCACATTAGACGTGGATCAACGACTCGTCCTCATTAGTGTATATCGAGCAAAGGACATTGACAGCCATGTAGCACCGAACCCGCTCTACATTAATAAGAATCACCTTTTGATGACGAACCAAAGGAACATCCGAGCACGCTCCACCGCTCGAACCTTCCAAATAATTTATTGGGTGGAAACATATCATATATATATATAATATATATAGAGGTGATTTCAAGTGAGAAGAGTTCTTAGAGTGTGAACGTGTGCACAGTTTATATTCATGATTTTGAGTTATATATGCATGATTTTGTATGGCTGTATTCATATTTTTGAGTTGCATATTCATTCATATTCATTATTTCCATACTACACTATATTCATGATTATAAGTCGTATATTCATAATTTTATATAATTGTATTTTTGAAGCTTTTTTCATATTCCATCTCTTTATCATACTTATAAAGTTACGTAATCATATTTTTAAGTTGTATATTCATAAAAAAACGAGTAACTCAACATAATGAATATGCAACTTAAAACTATGAATATAGTCATACAAAATCATGCATATATAACTCAAAATCATGAATATAAACTGTGAACACGTTCACACTCTAAGAACTCTTCTCACTTGAACTTAAATATATATATATATATTACGTCTGGTCAAACATATCATATATTCTAGGCTGGAAATAAACAAATTATATTAATCCGACCAAGTTTTCCATTTAGAACGGTCGTGTTCTTATTCTTCTTGTATTATAATTTAGAAAACGATCAAAGGCTGAAAATTTAAACGAAAGCACACGCACCGTATGAAAGGTTGATTCTTGAATCGGTCCCCTGGAGGAACATTTCTTCAATATCCCCCTAATTACTATTTAAACGACACCGTTCTCAGATAACTTCGATCCCTCTTTGTCACGCTTGGAAATGGACCTCCAACAGCTCATGAGCAACCAGAGCAACGTGTCCCTCGCGATTGCCCGACACGTTTCATTGACGGAGTTGGCTAACGACTAAAACCTCATTCTCTCCCCGCTTTCAACTGAACCACCGGTTGATTTTGTGGCTGACCATCCTTTGATGTTCCTGATTCAGGAAGATACAACCGACACTGTGCTGTTCGTCGGCCATGTTTTAAATCCTCTCCAGGAATGATGGTGTATATATATGCAATGTATGTTGTGAGAGAATGCCCTATGGTTTCAACATTTACCATAAAATTGAGATATTGAAAGAGATTTGCCTTAAGTTGTGTTGGATGTAATTGTGTGACTTTGTGAGTTTGTCATATATGCTTGTAATACATGATATTTCAAAACCAACTTTTTTTCCCCTTCTCTAACAATATCAGTATATGCTAGAGATGAAAAAGAAGGGTGGTTTAAAATAATTCTTTTGAACTATTGTGCAATTGGGGGTGTCAATGGGTGGGGGTCGGGTCAGGTTCGGGTCCAGTCAGTTCAATTTCCGTTAAGTTCGGATTCGGGTCAAATTCGGATATTTTAATACTCGGGTCAAATTGGACTGGATCATTTCAACTAATTATCTAAGCAAAGCTTAAGGATTGATATAAAAGCTAAGGACCAAACCCTAGAAGTCTGTCATGCCATATCTTGTGCTATTGTGGATGAGTTAGGGTTTCAAGCTCTAAGAACTCCTCATTGCTAATTCCAATGTAGCTCCTTGAGATCTTATGAGACATAAGAAGAAAAGAGAGAGATGGTGGAGTGATGCGTTCCGCCTTTTTGGTGGATCGCATGGGTGTCCAATCTAGCTAGGCTCGGAAGAGGTCTCAAATCTTCTCCAACGGGACGTAACCGGGATAAGCGCGAACCACAGGGTGATTCGTGATAGCTTGCATTTAGGTAGTGTTTAAAACGCATATTTACTTTTCTTTTGCGTTGTTCTTAGGTAGTTTTAGTTAGTTTCTTTAGTGTCTTAGAGTGTCTAGGAGTTTTGGGTTTTTGCACTTGTTCTATGTTGTTTTACAGGTCTTATAGTGAAAAAGTGTGAAAGGAATGGAAAAGGGAGACGAACGCTTGAATTCGAGCCATCCGTTGTAGTTGTTGGTTCGACACCTCTGTCTTGTAAGGGTTCATTCGGGAGCTATAGTGATCTGATAGAGTTGAGTTTGGCATCATTGGAAAGATAATTCAAAGAGCTACAATTCATGTCTTTACTCCGAGTCCAAATTCGAACTCGAAGTGAGTCAAAACAGCCCCCGAAGTGTCACTTGAGTTGTGAACCGAGGTGCTGGCGGCGACCGCCGCCTCTGACGATCAGTGAGATCTCTTACGCGCCACGTGTTATGTTGTGATTGGCTCCTTTTCTATCAGCTTTATTCCGACTTATGTATTTTTGGATATACTTTTGGAGACCTAGTTGATTATATTAGGGTTTGAAAGAGTTGCACCTCTCATCTATCTATCTAATTCTCTTTCTCATACTTCTTAGATTTTTCATATTTTTGATGGAGAACTAAGCATCTTTGCTTAGTCAGACAATTGAAGCATCGTTTGATTAAAGTTGTGAGATTTCTAATTCCTTATTTATTGTTTGGATTTAATCTTCTCTCTTGCTTGAATGTTTATGATTTATTTCAACAGTTTCTAGTCTGATAACTAGGGTTTGTTGTTATTGAATCTATTGCTGGATTTAGAGTGTTACTGGTTGAGCATTTCTAGATTAAAATAGCAACTGCATTGTACTAGTATCTGGTTGTGCTAGTCTTATGCAGAAGAGATTTGATTTACATTCTAGGGTAAAAGCTGATTGTTTTATGCTAGAATTGTATCCTATTATATTCCTATCCTTACTGCTGCTATTAAACTGAATCATTGATGGTTTCATGGTTGTTTAATTAGTTAGATCTAATAGTATCTGGTTGTGCTGTTAGTTATAATTGAAAAGGAATTGGAAAATCCATTGCATGAAATATTGAGGTGAAATCAATGATCAACTTGTCATACGATTGTGGATATTTGTTTGCCTAAGCTATCTTCCTAATTATCGTTTTTCATAATCTTTTATTGCTTTGTTAGTTTTTGCATGCTAGATATTAGTTTAATTCATAAACCCCCCCTTTTACTTTACTTGACATAAAATTTACATAAAAAGATAAACCAACCTCCCTACGGATTTGACCCTTACTTCTCTAAGACTACAGTCTTTAGGTTTGTTAGGACTATTTTGCATAGCCGTGATTTGCACGACCATTTCACTCCTATCAATTCGTGAGAGAAGTAACAACAAAGGATCGGATTGAGTCTGAATCCAGGGGTCGGCAAGGGGGCTCAGCCGGAAGAGGGCGTTTAGGGTTAGAAACGTGTGACGCCTAGGCCTTACGGAAGAGAACCCTAAATTCACAAAAGGAAATTTGTATAAGGCTAAGTGTAAATAAAACTGAGTACATCAAATGCTTTAAATAGAAAATACTAGCTAGGTATAGATAATGGGCCTAATTAATAGTTATCGGGCCGACCTCTTAAGCATAAGATGACACACGCCCAATATGGTAATACCATAAATACAAACTAGATATAAATAGGAAATATAATAAATATAATAACAAATAAAATAATAGCTAGCTAGGTCGGAATCCAAGGCGGACGCCAAGGTCTCGGTAGACTCGGGCTCGTCGTGATCGATCTAGGTCTAGAACCGAATTGCATCATCCTCCCTCCCTTAGAATCGAAGTGTCCTCGCTTCTGTAATATCCGCTAAATTCTAAATAAAATAAAATAGATAATTATCCCTATAATTTTTTTTTTCTAAAATAGAGAATGTAATAAACTTTATAATTTCATATTATATTATGAAAGGTTACAAAAGTTTACTACAATGATAATTAAGAATTTAATTAAAGATATTAAGGAAGTCGGGTAATTATTTAAATATTTTCTCTTAAAAAGAGAGTTTAATTATTTTTATAATTTTCTTAATAAATTATAAAAAAAATGTATAAAGGAGTATCAAAAGGGCAAATAAAATTTAAAAAAATATAATTAATAAAATTACGAATTTTATTTTAATATTAAATTACAAATAAGCCAAAAATAAGAAACAAGGCAAATAAAAAGGGTGTCAAGAGGGAGACTCGAACCCGAGACCTCTTGCACCCTCACAATGCTTACACACACTCAAATCCGCTAGGTTAATGTAACTTATCTATCAACTAAAGAACTTTTATTAATTTAAACCCACCGTTCTTCTTCTTCCCCAAATTGCACATCAGAATTGTGCCTGATGGATTTGACGTAAACCACTGCATGCTCAAATTGCCTCCCAATCTCCATTGTTTGCTTCAAAGACTTACCAAAAACTTCATCATCCCATGTCATCTTCCAACTAGCACACAACCACCCAATCTCCATCAAGCTTCTCCTCCATGGATGGTCCATTCCAATGGTGGAGGATCAAGAGAAGGGTCAAAATTCACTATAAAAAGGGGCTGAATTTTCATTACAAAACTCACAAATTAATCCATTCTTCCTCCTCTAGATTTTTCACTCTCAATCAAGATTTTTCATCCCTAATTCAAGCAATTCAAGTGCTGAATTTTTCCACAAAAAAAATCCTAAAAACCCTAGATTAAGCCACTAGCCCCACCAGACCACCACTAGACCGCCGGCCGGCCACCACCACCACTCGGGCGCGCCACCACCGGCCACCAGAAGCTCCGCCCTCCCTGCCCGGTGCTTCTCTGCGTCATCGTTCGTCCGTCCTGAGGTCTTTGGCATTGTACGTCAATCAGGAGGAAGAAGCAAAGCATTAGTGGGCCTAATCCTAATTTTTTGGGGTAATTTCTAATTAATCTTGGGCTAGAATTTTTAAGCCCAAAACACTTATTAATAATCAGTTTTATACATATTAATTTTTGGAATATTAAAAATCAGATTTATAAATTACAAATGCTTGTACACAGATCTTAATAAAATAAGCATGCTTGTAAGATTCAAGAGAAAATAAATTTTGTAAATTATAAAATAAATCCTAATAAATTTTAAGGACTATAATAGTGTTTTAGGCATGTAAATGATGAATTTAAAAATATTTTACTTGGTTGTAGTTTATTTTAATAATTAAAGAAATAGAATAAGATAATGAGATTTAATATAAATAGGCTCTATTAAAAAGGAAAATAGACTTGCATGCCTTTAATCTTATTATATGCTTTGGAATAATATTAGTAAGATAATTTTATATGATTAAGTTGAAGGCTAAAAAGATAAATAAATAAGGTGCATGTGTTTTTATAAATAAATATATTATAATAGACATGGGGAAAAAGGTTATTAAATAAAGTCATGGGATTGGATTATGAGATTTATATAAATGAGAAGTATAATATAAACATTATGATTACCCTATTTGGAAGTTATTATATAATTATAAAGGTCTAAGTTGTTAGAAAGGATATGTTAAAGATATTATGAATAATTATAGGTATAATAAATAGTTGCATGCTCTTATTTTATAAAATAATGTTCTATACATGAAATGTATTAAATAAAAATAGTAGATATGATAAGAGTATTTTATATATATAATTAATGTCATAAGATATTGAGCATGTTAGTTTTCTTAAAAGAAATATTATATAAAAAGATATAAAAGATAAGAAAAGATTTTCTTATGATCTTAGATATAAATAAATAAATTATATGCTCCTAGGGATAAGATAATGTTATAAGACTTGATTCTATTATTTTTATAACCTAAAGATATGGGAGAATTTATGTAAATAAGATAATGAGATTATTTTATTATCATACTATATTTATAGAAAGCTTACTATAAGAATTATCTAGAAAGTCCTATTTATGGGAATTACTAAAAATGATGCCTAGTAATATTATTATCTCTACTTAATATTACTTGTATATTTAAATAAGAATTTAATGAGAAATATTATTTTAAAGTAATGTTATGGATATTATTGATAAAAGATAATATTATAATAATACTATATGAGTTAGCAAATAATAAGGGCGTATTAGTCTTTTTAAAATCTTAAGAAGACTTTAGTAATAACTATATTTCTTGTAATGTTGAAAACTATACTATAAGATTTTCATAAAGATATTCCTTGCTTTTTCATTTTAATAAAATAACAAGTTAAGATCGTAAAGGAATATTTTAATAATTTAAAGTAAGTTATTACTTGAGTGGCAAGAAGGGTAACAAATAATACAAAACTAAGGACTTTTAAGGAATAAAAGGATATTATAATATTTTAAAAATAATAATAAAGAATATTATTATTTTATTCTTATCCAACTAAATTATTATATTAATAATTTAGAAAATTAATCTCTTAAAGAAGAATAAAAGAGATTGGTCTTAACTTTAGAAGAATTCGGAAATTCTTAATAAAGTTATCGGATTATCTCGTGTCTTTAGGTCGAGTTTCCGTTCCAAGTCGTGAACAACGTTTTCCGCTATCTCGCTAATCCTCTATCGTAAATGTAACACCCCCTTCCTACCCTGGAGGTATTACCGCCAGTAACCCCGATTAAGACTAAACCGAAGCTACCCAAGGCTTTAAACTGACTGAACAAACTAGAACAAAGTAAATGAAATCATTTAAAACCCAACAAAATTTGAGTAAAATATTACAGCGGAATAAATACAATTGGTCTTATACAAATCTTAACCCAAAAAGAATAAATAAATAGAACAACCATTCTAGTTGAACAAAATCTTCATCCAGTATTCCTTAAGCTCTTATTTCTGAAACTCAGCTTCACTTTGAAGTAGTTCAACCATGATCTTCACTCAAGTATAACCATTGAAAACCCTTCTTCAACTTTTGGAGCTTCAAACATCTAAATCCGCCTCTTGAATCAACTTCCAAGAAGAACCTGATGTATCGTATACAACGGTGGACACCAGCCGACCATATAAAAGAAAAGAAAATGGACGGCTTAGTCTAATGAAAGACTAGCAAGCGGAGAAACTAACTTGGTTCTTATGGTTGTAACTAAACATATTGGCATTCAAAATCCGAATAGACTCGGATTATGATCCAACAGTTAGCAGTCTTATAAAGAAAAGAGGGAGACTTGCATAATCCATGAGAGAGAACACCACCGCTTGTGGTTTCTTTTAAGAAGTATAAATAATTGTTGGGAACTCATATTAATCACATCACATTTTAAAAAGCCTCCGTCGACTAATCAGATTGACTTAATCAAAGTTTGATTAAGAATCATTCATAACCGGGTGTAAGAATGGCTTTCCGACTGGACGAACCATTCATGTATATTAATGTGCCTAACGCACTTATCTTATATTACTTTCAAAACTTTTCACAACAAGTTGGTGGCTTTTAATCGGCCCGAACTACTGCCGAAGGAACACAATGCTACCGAGGCCAGAGGGCTTATTTCATCCTTGAACAACCCGAATAGCACGAGTCCCGATGTTGTAGAGATTAGAGGGCCTGTTTCATCCATAATCATCTCAACACCAAGATCATAAGACTTAAGTTATCCTTGATCTTTCATTTTGCATATGGTGAGGTAGAGATCCCAGAGGCCTATTACCAGGTCGTCTACACTACACCGTGCTGAACCTGCACTTAGCTAGAGTGCCTATCACCCCTCTCACACGAAGAGTAGGGGAAGAGAGTCATGACTCACCATTAGGATTAGGCCCCTCCTAATGTAATATTTTTATAAAGAGAGGGTATAGAACCACTCCCTGAACTATTTTAATCACAACAAAGTCTCAGCGTGAGACAACATACAAGGTCACCCATAACGGACCTAAATCCAGTTCTACCGCAAAACTGAATAAACAACATGGTCATTATTTCTAACAAATATAACAACCTATCATATTTTTATTAATCATACAAGTTGTTCCCAACGCAAATATTAATGGGATCCAATTCCTCATTTAATAACAATAACGCAAGAGAGAATCGTCCACTTGCCTTATAAGGCGTGCTTGACGACCTTAGCAATTCCAACAGTAATCTGTATCATCCTTCTGACAAATATAACCAAAGGATTTCTCAGCAACGAGCTCACAAAAACATCTCTTAGTTTTATTCTCAACTCCTACAACTTCCTAATCGATAAACGATTTAATTTCCGAATATCGATATATAATAAATCCTTAGTTATCATGCTTCAAGGAGCCATCTTGACGGAATTATAACTAATTATCCGCTTCACTTTTGAAACAATTTTCTAAATAAAAATTGTTCATCAACAACAGTTCTTAAAGATTACCAAATCTCGGATCAAACGGATTAACAACGAATCCTGAGTAATTATCCGAAGTCCTTTACCTGCCAATCGGTAACCAAAACTTGTCTTCGCTATAACGGAAGATTCGGACGTCCGTTTCTCGAGCGGTTCGAACCTGTGGAACTGTATCAACGTCAAGATTATAAAAACCATAAATTTAATTAGCAAAGAGGAACCAAAAGGCCCTTACGGTGGCTCCGCAATCAGCCCGCTAATTAATTACGATCGTATATACCTTCACTCGAGCCCATGGTTCGTTTGGCTCGATCATGGCTCGATCCCCGAGCCCGAGAGTGTCTGGGCAGTTCCCGACAACAGTCCTTGCGGTGGGTGGTGGTTGGAGTAGCTAACGGACGCCGGTGACGATGTACGGCGAGGCGAGAAGCTAGCCGGCGGTGAGATGTCCTTCTCCCCGAGTCCGGCGTTCCGCCATGGTTCTCTAGCTGGTTCCTTCACCTTTGCAGCAGCCCAAACATAGCAAGAAGAAGAGGTGGAAGGTGAGAGGTGGAGGAGAGGAGAAGGTTGCCGGCGGTGGAGGTGGTTCGCCGAGTCCGTCGTCGTACTTCCTTTCTCTCGTTCCACTTTTCTTTTGAAATGAATTTGTAACTTTGGTATGGCAGAGAAGATAAGGTCAAGAAGAATTCTTATCTCCAAATCCTTAGGTGTTAAGCAAGAGACGGTCAAATGAAATTTTCCGTCCCGGAACGGGACTCGCGTTAAAACGGTAAAATTATGTACCTCGGGTGGAAAAACTTACTAAACGGAAAACGTCCCATAAATTATGTAGACCAATAAAACCAATTTTTCATGATTTTATCTTGCTACCTTCAATTTTTAAGGCTTCCGTTTCGCATTTTAAATCCTTTCCGGTACATAATTAAAAAGACGACTTATCTAATAAATATTCTTTTTCCACTGAAAAATCCTAGAATTCACACCGATCCATAAAATCATTTCTTTGTGATTTTAGGATATCACCAAGAATTTTCTAGGATTTAATCTCCAACAAAAATATTGGATTAAGCGTTAAAAAGAACAAAGATTAAAAAGGATATTCGAAAAAAATTCAAAAATATCCTCAAAAACCGCAGGTATTACATTAGTACCCCCTTAAAAATGGTTTCGTCCTCGAAACCAAGGAGAACTCAGATCACAAGGAAGGATAACATAAGCATATACACACCACCATTACAAACCTATACAGAAGTTTGTAGTACCCTCTTAAAAAAAACATACTGTTACTTCTGCACCAAGCACTAAGCAACCACTGCTTAGTTACCAAACTTCTTCTTTACAACGTTTATTAACTTTGGAAAATGGCTCAACATTTCCTGTCTAGCTTCTCAAGTCTTTTCTTTACCTCCATTTTTAGGCCAAGGTAACCTAATCAAGGTATTTTTCCTATTCACGAAGACATTACGGATACAATGCACTGAAGGTGGCAATGCCAACCCATAAACAAACTTACCAACTCTTTCCAGTATCTCAAAAGATCCAACATAGCGAGCATTTATGTTGTCTCGCATTCCCCAGCGGAATATGCCTTTCAAGGCGGATACTAGAATAAAAACATCGTTCTTTACAATGAACTTAACACGCTCTCGCTTTAAAACAACACACGACTGTTGTTGCTTTTGAGCAGTTAACACCCTTGAACATGTTAGTGCGATATCAGTTGTTGTTCTCTTGGCCAAGTCTGGCCCATGAAAAACCTTGTCACCATTGTCATTCCAACAAATTGTCAATCAACACTCCCGACCTTACAACCCCTCAAAAGAATCATTTTCTTTATCGTGAAATCAAAATTCTTGTATGTGAATTCACTCAAACTCAAACCACCATTCCAACTCATGTGGAATCCAGAATACATGTCCTCGGGAGTTTGAATTTGTTTTCTTGCATTGTTCATCAGTTTGATGAGGGAAGCCAATACTAAGATTCAATTTAATCCACCAAGCTTGATGTTATTTCTTTCAAAACTTTGGCATGAACCATCCATTTCAATCAGAGGTAATAGACTCTGGAGTTTTTATGAAGATAAAAAAAACTTCATGCATGAACACCTTAGCTAACTTCTGTACTCCTTAAGTCATCTTAAATGCATTAACAAGAACACTCTAGGTGAGTTTCTTAACAACCTCCATATTGCATATTTCTTTCATTAAGTCTTGAACGACTAATGACAAGAATCCATTGTAACATCTTTCCGCTTCCATTCTGAGACAGGAAGAGACTATAACATTTCATCTAGTCTTCTATGCTAATCAGGACTTCCAAACAAACCAAACACATCACAACAAGCTCGGTGACATTTCGCTTCATGTCATTCCATCAAAAGTTTTATCTTAAAAACCTTATACATTTACTTGTTCCAGGATGAACTAATTAAGCAAATAACTATTCCTCCTTTGAAATAAGCTTTCAAAGCTCATCAACCACAGATACACATGAACAGTTTCAAAATCAAGCAATCCATAATCTTGAATAACAATTCCTGGTGTCTTACTTTCTTGATCTTCTCCATTGATCTTAAATAATATTACTTTTTCCATACTACTTTTCCTTGATCTAGTCAACAGGTTTTGAATAAAATCCTAGGGGATTCACACAACCTTGTTGTCATCCAAACTAAATCTTTAGTCCTTCTCAAATCAGTTTCTTTACAAAGATTACTTAAAATCCTTACTCAATTTCCTTATTGAGATAAAATCTCAGTATTATTTTAACCAAGAATATTAGATTTATCCAACACATGACAAGATAATAACCTATCTTGTCAATCCTTTACATCCTTTCCTCAACCAAAACTCAGCTTGAAGATACTGGCATTCCAAAAGTAGTTATCTTACTCACCACTTCAAACTACACTCTTACGCATTACTATACCAACATATTGGACAATAATACCTTTAGTCCAATAATTTCTAACAAAATTGTCTCCATTGACAATTTTCAGTCTTTTTCAGCAAAGAACTGTTTAGACTTCATTTAACATTCTGACTTGTTGAGCAACCTAACTCTTAGGATTAAAACATATCCTCACATGTCCATTCTCCACATCCAACAGTTTATCAGGCTGAGACTGAAAATCAATACTAATTTACATTTCCAAACTCCAGACCTATTGGAGTTTTGCTTAAAATCCTCACTTGACCATCTTATCTCAAAGAGATTTAAATCTTTAGAGCAACATGAAAACAATAGCAACTGATGGAGAAATATACTAGTATATCCTTTATTCCAAAGAAAGGATTACTAGAGTATCATTTCTTAGAAAGGGTTCCATCCAAGAGTCCATATCAACGTACATTCCAGGACAATTCCGCTAAAAAGGTAATGACTTTCTTAGGTCATGACGTCAACCAAAATGAACTACTAGCAAACTGTTTAGAGAATTACAATAATCATTGACTGAAAACAATCCCAAACTTTTAGAGAAGTACAGAGTTACTCCATGCTCTTCAGAGACCAACACATATTTGTAAAGAATCTTACCAAATTTCTTTACTTATAATCGAACTGTTTTGGGAAGTTTGACCATAATCCTTATATTGTATAGGATACCAAAGATGTACTAACTCAAAGGATTTTTTTACAAAGTAGCTGATATAGCAATTGCTATACAAGAAAACTCTCGTCTTTGAATCTCAATAGCTTTACTTGAGAAAAGCTTATATGATTACCAACTCATACTAGAAACTATTCTTTAAAACCCAAGGAATTATGTGATCTTATTCCACCATGTGATCAAGATGGGAAACAAAATTAAACATAATCCTTTACTGCATTTTCATAGGAATAAGACATGTAATCTTGCCTTACCATGTGATCAAGATGGAAGACAGATCACATTCTTACTCACCACCATGAAAACCGTAGAAAAATTTATTCATGAATCCTTTATAACAAACTACCATTACTTTTAGAAATTCATACTTGAATTCTATAAAGTCCAAAGAATTTTCTCAAAAGATAAAATCATGAAACGATCTCAAATATCCTTAAATCATAACAGCTTGCCACCATGCATAAATTACGACTTGTCGATCATGATCCATGTCCTCTCCTTCGCCTCGGAGGGACGTAGGCACTCTACCTGAGTGCCAGAACTTTTTTTTGTTCCTGTCAGTGGTTCGGGCCGGTACATAAGCTCCCCACGCTCTTAAAATATATCAACCTAAGTGTGAATTTTTCATCACTATACAAGATAAGTGCCCAAGGCACAATTAAAAGACACCAAAACCGGATCGATCTCAAATGATCGATCCGGCTCTCGGTTCGCAAGGGCGCGAGAGGTTTTCAAAACTTGTATGAATTAATAATGTTCCCAGCATATTTCCTACTCTAAAAGAAGTCTACAATCTAGTAGTTCTTCTCTCGATGATCGAGCTATCTCTGCTTGAGATACGCTCTCCTTCGTACCGTTAACCTCACATAAATAAACCTTATCCTAAAACACAACCCGTTAATATCTTCCTCGATATTACTCAAATTATTGAATTACCCTTGGGAAGTTCCGTTCCCGCTTGCTTTGTCTCCTTAGACTAATTCCCCATTTCTGCATCTTTGCCTGGTATTTCTCGCCCTTCGCGACAAATGCCAGACTGTAGGAATGTACACCAAAGTTTCGAAGATGAAGTCTAGAAGGTTCAAGAGGCATTAGGCGAGGATTGAAGGTCAAGGCAAGACGACGTTGAAGGAAGGAAGGAATTCTCATAAGAACGAGGCATTCTGAAGATAGTGCACCGACTCTTCCCTTTTTAAAACCAATCAAATCATTATCACATGAATTGTCTTGGGAAAATATAATTGTATTTTTAATTACGTCTTTTAAACCCTTTCAAAATAGGCTTTACTTTCCGCTGCTACAATTTGTAAAACGACTCTCAATGTAATGAACGAAAGTTCTTGTCAATAAATAAAATTCCGCTTTTAGTCAATTTCATCTTCAATGAAAGAACAAAGTCTCTTTCGAGAGCATCCTTCTTATTGTATAAATTACGTTAATTTCCGCACTTTATGAGTTCAATATCATTCTAAAAGCCTTGGGTGACTTTGGACGGTAAAGTCCGAGGCCACTGGCGGTAATACCCAATGTTGTAAAATAGGGGTGTTACAATTATGGTATCAGAGCCGAACGTTTTGTTTTCAACACCGAAAATTTTCAAAACTCAAGAACTTTTTAAACCTAAGTTTTTATTCCGCAAACCAAAACTTCTATTTTTAGAAACTCCCTTTTTACCTCCTAAAACTTAAGTAATAAATATGTTCCAACCCTTTAACTTAATCACCTAAGTTAGAATCCTTCTTGAACTTAAATTTTCATCTTAGGAACTCTTACAAGTTGGAAATTTCTTATAATAAGAATCTTTTAAAGAAATTCACCACCTTCTAATTTAAACATGCATCTTAGTTAAGAATCTTCCTTTAAACTTAAACTTTCATCTTAAGAATTTATTTCTAGAACTTCTTATGTTCAAAGAAATACGAGACCTTTCTAAATAGGACCAAGAAAATGAAAAGTTTTACCTTAATTGACATTTCGTGTTTAAACCTTATATCCGAGAATGCCAAAACTTCCTTCCAAATATCTTCGCCTTATAGAATCAAAGGATATTCTATATAAACGCCTTCTCCTTCCCTACAGAAATGGTACTCACTAGAAGTCTAACCCGAATCAGGGACGAAGCTAGAAAAGCCGCTTAAGAGCTTGATGAGGTTTTTTTTTTCTTCTCGATGACCGCTTTTGCCATATGGAAACCCTGAGGATAACCCGAGCTAGTACTACGAGAAGAAATCCATTAAAATGCACCCAAGCTGAATCCCGAGGAGGAGAAACTCGAAGAAGAATACCTCGAGAAAGGAATTGATGATTCACTTCATGACCAATCAGGTCAAACTCCAATAGTCTATCAAATGGGTTGGTGGGCTAATTGGACTCAAGGAGAGTCATCCCATCACCAAGCAATTGGTCAAATAAGAAACCTATCTCCAATCAACGGCCCAAACCCAACAAGGGTTCGTCAACCAAAGTACGACTACCTCCCTCAACGCAAGGAAGTGTGGGTGGTACCAAAACGAGGACGCTCAACTCCATGCTTGTCTTGTAGTCAACCGTGGCTATATAGCTACAACCCGCCGACACATCGAGCAAGCCTTTTGTAATCCATTTTCATAAGAGTTCTAATATTAAAAATTTATCTTCTTCTCTGAAAGCTTGAGCATTAATCCCCACCGATATTATGAATTAACAAAAAAAAGCCAACTTACTTGAAACCTTCAGATGGTCAACACAAGAGGAAACAGTCGTCGAGTTAATCCCAGCAACGCTGGGGGTGATGGCAATGAAAGTCAATCCGAGGTCAGAGGTGATCCTCAAGCTAACCCTCCCCCTGCACCAGTGGATCCAGTTGTACTCGACGAGGGTACAGTGGCAGCCTTACGAACTCTCGTACAATAGCTGGTACAAGAGGCTATCCTTGCTGCGGTACCTAACCCAGCGAACATCGAGGCGCATGAGGAAGTGCAAGAAGAAGCTCAAGCAGCCGAGGTCATTCTCGAGAAACCGAAAGAAGTTAGCTTCGCCGAGGGGATCAAAACCTTCAACGCCATGAAACCCGACTCATATGATGGGACAGGCGACCCGTCGGGAATTCAATATTGGTTCTCCCACGTAGAAAGACTTCTGAGAAATGTACCCTGTTCTGAAGCCGACAAGGTGCACATGGCTGCACTAAAACTGAAGCTGGTGAATGGTGGGAGAGCTCTAGTCTGTCCAACCGCCCCAATTTGAGCTGGGCCATGTTCAAAGACAAGATGATGCACCGATTCTTTTCTGAATCCATGAGAGATGAGAAACTGGACGAGCTCCACTCCCCGAAGAACCATGGGTTGAGTGTGCTGGAACGAGCTAAAAAGTTCAACCACCTCCTTCAATACGCTGAGGATGAGATCACCACGGAACAACAAAAGATCAAACGCTTCCACCGCTGGATTAGCGACCAAATCAAACCCTGGATGACAAATCGCTCCTTCAAGACTTTGGAGGAGTACGTGGATCATGGTCATAGGATGGAAACCACACTCAAGGTCCCTGAGCGCATAAAGAATGGTGGAGGGAGGCCTCATCACTCCAGCCAAAGCGGATTCAAGAGGCTTGCTTCACCGCAAGGATCCCAATGGTCAAAGAAAAGTAAGAACGAGGCCATGTCAGCTGGGCCACAATCCTTCCAAAGCTCGGGATCCACAAAAGGTCCAATAATTTGCCACAACTATGGGGAACCCGGGCATATCAACAAAAAGTGTACTAAGGATCCTAGGAAGTGCTATAAATGTGGGAGAGACGGACATCTCCGCCAATTCTGTAGGCAACCAGCAAACAAATCAGGACTTGCTCGCTCCAACACAATCCCCCAGTACCCTCAACCTCCCAACATGACCGCAGGAACTGCTTCAGTACAATCCACAGCTCACAACAAGGGGAAAGGACCGATGACATCCCAAAGTCAAGGTCAACGACTCTATGAGATGCACCAAAGTGACAAGCCTTGTGCCTCGGATGTTCCGGAGGAATAGATGGATCCTCCTTCCTATCCAAGTTTAATCTTCGTAATCATATTTAGTTTCGCCCTTAAGGCACTTTTGTAATAGTTGAAATGTCGAACCTTGCCGGTGACACTCTTCTTCGTAAGGGTGTCTCCTTTTGAAATCTATATTATGATTATGGTTATCATATTATATCCTTGCGTATCGAACAAAAGCCTGTGTTCCATTGGTAACTTATATAAGAGAACGTTCGAGCTAAACCCTAATTTAAGTTTATGATATATACATTTTAGTACTAAGTTCACCTCAAAATGTTACTTTTATACCATAATGAAATTGTAAGTTATAAAATCAAAGGTTTCGGTATAGATTCATGGTGGTGAATAAGAATGGACTTGTACCTCCCATCTTGGCCACTTGGTTGAGGTAGAACTTCAGGTCTTATTCCTATGAATATATACACTTTAGTCGATTATGTTGGAAATCGCTCCCCGATACTGATCACATCGGTGGAATGAAACCACTTAATCCCTCGAGTTTAACCTTGCTTACGAAAAACTACATTTTTATAAATACTGTAAAATATAAAATAAAGGGACGCTCGAACCACTTCTCGGTAGTATAATATATTCCAATACGACATTGTAAAGATGCTTTCTCAAGCTTGAGAGATAACCATCACCTATCCCAATAAGTAACTTCTTTAGAAACCGTAACTCGAGATTCTTCTTCCAAGGCATGACCCTTAAACTTTCAAAACTTCGAGTTCATCTCGAAAGTTATCGAATATCCATCATAAAAGAATTCTTCCGCAATGACTCTATTCTAGAAGTATAGAATGGATTAGTCACTTTCTTACTCGCTTCCTAGAAACATTTAAGCGCTCGTTTCAGTTAGGATGCTTATTCTATAAGCAGTTCAACTTTTATATAGGGAAAGTCAACCTAGCACTTTCATAGGTATGACTCAAGTCAATAGATAAACCATTCCTATTCCTTGATTTCGTTAAACCACACAAGTTCAAATATGGGAATCTTTCCAAGGAATACTAATTTAGCGATTCCTTACGGAATATGTGCAATAGTAATTCTCCTACTCGTACAGTCGCTTTAACTAAAGAACGAAATGTTCTTTAAGGGGGTACTAGACCCTTTGTTGTTTCCTCACAATTGTTAGTAGTTTCCCGTGTTAACCTTGTACCGCCCTAAGCTTTTCCTAGTTTCGGGGACGAAACTAATTTTAAGGGGGGTACTATTGTAATATCCGCTAAATTCTAAATAAAATAAAATAGATAATTATCCCTATAATTTTTTTTTTCTAAAATAGAGAATGTAATAAACTTTATAATTTCATATTATATTATGAAAGGTTACAAAAGTTTACTACAATGATAATTAAGAATTTAATTAAAGATATTAAGGAAGTCGGGTAATTATTTAAATATTTTCTCTTAAAAAGAGAGTTTAATTATTTTTATAATTTTCTTAATAAATTATAAAAAAAATGTATAAAGGAGTATCAAAAGGGCAAATAAAATTTAAAAAAATATAATTAATAAAATTTCGAATTTTATTTTAATATTAAATTACAAATAAGCCAAAAATAAGAAACAAGGCAAATAAAAAGGGTGTCAAGAGGGAGACTCGAACCCGAGACCTCTTGCACCCTCACAATGCTTACACACACTCAAATCCGCTAGGCTAATGCAACTTATCTATCAACTAAAGAACTTTTATTAATTTAAACCCTCCTTTCTTCTTCTTCCCCAAATTGCACATCAGAATTGTGCCTAATGGATTTGACGTAAACCACTGCATGCTCAAATTGCCTCCCAATCTCCATTGTTTGCTTCAAAGACTTACCAAAAACTTCATCTTCCCATGTCATCTTCCAACTAGCACACAACCACCCAATCTCCATCAAGCTTCTCCTCCATGGATGGTCCATTCCAATGGTGGAGGATCAAGAGAAGGGTCAAAATTCACTATAAAAAGGGGCTGAATTTTCATTAGAAGACTCACAAATTAATCCATTCTTCCTCCTCTTGATTTTTCACTCTCAATCAAGTATTTTTCAGCCCTAATTCAAGCAATTCAAGTGCTGAATTTTTCCACAAAAAAATCCTAAAAACCCTAGATTAAGCCACTAGCCCCACCGGACCACCACTAGACCGCCGGCCGGCCACCACCACCACTCGGGCACGCCACCACCGGCCACCAGAAGCTCCGCCCTCCCTGCCTGGTGCTTCTCTGCGTCATCGTTCGTCCGTCCTGAGGTCTCTGGCATTGTACGTCAATCAGGAGTAAGAAGCAAAGCATTAGTGGGCCTAATCCTAATTTTTTTGGGTAATTTCTAATTAATCTTGGGCTAGAATTTTTAAGCCCAAAACACTTATTAATAATCAGTTTTATACATATTAATTTCTGGAATATTAAAAATCAGATTTATAAATTACAAATGCTTGTACATAGATCTTAATAAAATAAGCATGCTTGTAAGATTCAAGAGAAAATAAATTTTGTAAATTATAAAATAAATCCTAATAAATTGTAAGGACTATAATAGTGTTTTAGGCATGTAAATGATGAATTTAAAAATATATTACTTGGTTGTAGTTTATTTTAATAATTAAAGAAATAGAATAAGATAATGAGATTTAATATAAATAGGCTCTATTAAAAAGGAAAATAGACTTGCATGCCTTTAATCTTATTATATGCTTTGGAATAATATTAGTAAGATAATTTTATATGATTAAGTTGAAGGCTAAAAAGATAAATAAATAAGGTGCATGTGTTTTTATAAATAAATATATTATAATACACATGTGGAAAAAGGTTATTAAATAAAGTCATGGGATTGGATTATGAGATTTATATAAATGAGAAGTATAATATAAACATTATGATTACCCTATTTGGAAGTTATTATATAATTATAAAGGTCTAAGTTGTTAGAAAGGATATGTTAAAGATATTATGAATAATTATAGGTATAATAAATAGTTGCATGCTCTTATTTTATAAAATAATGTTCTAGACATGAAATGTATTAAATAAAAATAGTAGATATGATAAGAGTATTTTATATATATATAATTAATGTCATAAGATATTGAGCATGTTAGTTTTCTTAAAAGAAATATTATATAAAAAGATATAAAAGATAAGAAAAGATTTTCTTATGATCTTAGATATAAATAAATAAATTATATGCTCCTAGGGATAAGATAATGTTATAAGACTTGATTCTATTATTTTTATAACCTAAAGATATGGGAGAATTTATGTAAATAAGATAATGAGATTATTTTATTATCATACTATATTTATAGAAAGCTTACTATAAAAATTATCTAGAAAGTCCTATTTATGGGAATTACTAAAAATGATGCCTAGTAATATTATTATCTCTACTTAATATTACTTGTATATTTAAATAAGAATTTAATGAGAAATATTATTTTAAAGTAATGTTATGGATATTATTGATAAAAGATAATATTATAATAATACTATATGAGTTAGCAAATAATAAGGGCGTATTAGACTTTTTAAAATCCTAAGAAGACTTTAGTAATAACTATATTTCTTGTAATGTTGAAAACTATACTATAAGATTTTCATAAAGATATTCCTTGCTTTTTCATTTTAATAAAATAACAAGTTAAGATCGTAAAGGAATATTTTAATAATTTAAAGTAAGTTATTACTTGAGTGGCAAGAAGGGTAACAAATAATACAAAACTAAGGACTTTTAAGGAATAAAAGGATATTACAATATTTTAAAAATAATAATAAAGAATATTATTATTTTATTCTTATCCAACTAAATTAGTAATATAATAATTTAGAAAATTAATCTCTTAAAGAAGAATAAAAGAGATTGGTCTTAACTTTAGAAGAATTCGGAAATTCTTAATAAAGTTATCGGATTATCTCGTGTCTTTAGGTCGAGTTTCCGTTCCAAGTCGTGAACAACGTTTTCCACTATCTCGCTAATCCGCTATCGTAAAGGCAAAGGCAAGTGGAATTTCTCTTTGTAGCCTTAATAAACTAGTTTCGTGAAATTCCTCGATGTTGGGAACAACTTGTTTGCTAATAATAAAACGAACCTAGGAATATCGATTGCTAGAATTAATGACCCCATTGTTATCGTTATTCCGTTATTTAAATATTCGATAGGACTATTATGCTAGTCTGGTTTGTGACCTTGATTGTTTACGATCTCTTTTCGAGATCAGTTTGGATGGAATAGTAAGGGGTGCGGGCCTAACCCGACACCTCTATATAACCCACTAAAGTCGTATTGCCACCATGCATAAATTACGACTTGTCGATCATGATCCATGTCCTCTCCTTCGCCTCGGAGGGACGTAGGCACCCTACCTGAGTGCCGGAACTTTTTTTTGTTCCTGTCAGTGGTTCGGGCCGGTACATAAGCTCCCCACGCTCTTAAAATATATCAACCTAAGTGTGAATTTTTCATCACTATAAAAGATAAGTGCCCAAGGCACAATTAAAAGACACCAAAACCGGATCGATCTCAAATGATCGATCCGACTCTCGGTTCGCAAGGGCGCGAGAGGTTTTCAAAACTTGTATGAATTAATAATGTTCCCAGCATATTTCCTACTCTAAAAGAAGTCTACAATCTAGTAGTTCTTCTCTCGATGATCGAGGTATCTCTGCTTGAGATGCGCTCTCCTTCGTACCGTTAACCTCACATAAATAAACCTTATCCTAAAACACAACCCGTTAATATCTTCCTCGATATTTCTCAAATTATTGAATTACCCTTGGGAAGTTCCGTTCCCGCTTGCTTTGTCTCCTTAGACTAATTCCCCATTTCTGCATCTTTGCCTGGTATTTCTCGCCCTTCGCGACAAATGCCAGACTGTAGGAATGTACACCAAAGTTTCGAAGATGAAGTCTAGAAGGTTCAAGAGGCATTAGGCGAGGATTGAAGGTCAAGGCAAGACGACGTTGAAGGAAGGAAGGAATTCTCATAAGAACGAGGCATTCTGAAGATAGTGCACCGACTCTTCCCTTTTTAAAACCAATCAAATCATCATCACATGAATTGTCTTGGGAAAATATAATTGTATTTTTAATTACGTCTTTTAAACCCTTTCAAAATAGGCTTTACTTTCCGCTGCTACAATTTGTAAAACGACTCTCAATGTAATGAACGAAAGTTCTTGTCAATAAATAAAATTCCGCTTTTAGTCAATTTCATCTTCAATGAAAGAACAAAGTCTCTTTCGAGAGCATCCTTCTTATTGTATAAATTACGTTAATTTCCGCACTTTATGAGTTCAATATCATTCTAAAAGCCTTGGGTGACTTTGGATGGTAAAGTCCGAGGCCACTGGCGGTAATACCCAATTTTGTAAAATAGGGGTGTTACAGCTTCTAGCTCGGGTGGTCCGAGGAGGGCGGAGATCAGTAGTCAGCAGGAAGACATCGTCAAGCTCGATGTCGTTGTTCGGAACATCTATAATAGGCAAAACGAACTCGGGTTCCGAAAATGGCACAAGCTCAAGTATGGGCGTTACGGCGATAGGCGGTGGCTCGGTTGTGGTGGGAAGCAAAAGCATCGGACAAGGCAGTAGTGGTGGCAGTGAATACGGCTCATCCCAAACGGGCTTGCTACCCAAACATGCTCGCTATCCCAAACGGACTCACAATCCTACAACCGTGGGCTGGCGCAAGAGGGCATAGTCGTGTCAAAGGGGTCCAAGCCCGTGTCATGGGTTTCGTAGGCATGACACGACCTGGAAGGCTGAGGCATGGTTACATCTTGGGTGGGCGCGGTCGCATCGAGCAAAGGTGCGGACTCATCTTGGAGTCCCGCGTGTGAGGAACAAGATGGGGTCTCCATTCCGCTAGGCTCAAACGGTGCGACAACGGAGGCTATCATGGCTCGGAACAAGGCTATCTCCTCTTGTAGGGCTCTAACCTCTTGAGCCAAGGGTGTCGGTGGTGGGGCAACCGACATCACCAAGGGCTCGGATTCCGGGTAGGTCTCTTTTTCCGTAGGTGTCGGTGTTGATGGAATCGGCTTGGATGGGTGTTGGGACTCATAAAACCCGTCATCGTAATATGAACAACGACGGCGAGTTGGTTCCGCAGAGAAAACACGCCGGTCAAGTGGAAGTCTCGGTGGTGGAATCCAATCAGGGTGCCCACACAGTACTTTTCGTGGTGGCTGATGGTGCTCAAAATAGTAAAACAGGAAGTGGGCCCGGGGTACAGGGAATAAACGGACCCGACGGGACTCTCAAGGTGGATTCCGGGGCCCACAACTATATCCGTCTTTTAATTAAATAAATTCCCTCTCCGAGCGAGGTCTTTCGAAACCTCGAGGACGAGATCTAAGCCTCGTTGCCGACTCAACTGACACCCTCGCCCACCTGGTCCACTCAGCTGCCGCCGTTGTCCCCAGCCAATCATCGGCTGCCTCGCCTCCGGACCAATCAAAGACCTTGATCTCGGGCGTCCCACATCAGATAAAC
Source organism: Fallopia convolvulus (assembly GCA_964016875.1). Classification (NCBI taxonomy): domain Eukaryota; kingdom Viridiplantae; phylum Streptophyta; class Magnoliopsida; order Caryophyllales; family Polygonaceae; genus Fallopia; species Fallopia convolvulus. Next base: position 55,283,862 of record OZ024722.1, read on the forward strand.
ACCAAAACTCGATTCCCTAATTCTCTATAAATAGGGAAGAACCTCGTAGGTAGAAGGGGTCAAAAAACTTCTTGAACTCAAGAACTATCTTGCTCGTTGAAGATCGACATGTTGAAACATCTTCAAAAGACCTCGCTATAGGCAAGCAAATTCCGCAAAAAGACTTCAAGTCACACAGAGTTCTCGCTCACACCAAGGACCGCGCTACACAATCTCGCAAGCCATCTTCTCCACGCTCATAGCTCAGCCTCACACCAAAATCAATCAAGTAACACGTAGGTGGTAGAATCGCATTGCAATTAGGAGATCTCGAACATTGTTAGATCGAGATCTCAAATACTCGTAGGAGGTCTAGGGTGTAAACCTCGTTGTTTGTAACCTCGTGATTTATAACCTCGTTGTAAAGAAATAATAAATAAAGAGCAAGCGTTTGCACAATCGAATAAAAGAATCTCGTATCTTGTCTTATAGTGGAGGTTTATTTCGGGTTTCATCACTGACACCGTCTGTGGGAACCTCTTCATCCTAAGTAGTTTCCCGATTTGTGCAAACCTTGGCTTTGAACCCCTCAAAATGGCTTGCCAAAACAACTTTTTTCCCCAACACCCCGATAACATGCCCGAGACCCCGCAATGGATGGCCACGGGACCTCCGGGTTGTCCGTTCGTGGTCCCTCCGGGTTGGACGTACAACGCCCCACAAAACCCCTACCCATTCCAAGGGTATGAACAGGGCGGTGCACTCCCGATCCCGTATCCCTACTCGGGTTATGGGCAGTACCAGCCGGGTTTCACCCCCCCATACGTCCCAATCCCCACTCCGGGCCAACCCTACTCCGAGTACGTACCCGCGTACGTCCCCGGTCATATGCCGGGACAAGAGACATCCACCAACGGCTCGTCAACGGAGAGACCTCCCCGGGACCTAATGCAGATCTCGCGATCCCGTTCGCGACGTTCAAGGATGCGGGACACAGAGTTGTCCGAAACGGCAGGGAGTACTATGCACCCCATGAAATCGAAGTCGCGCCACCAACCCATCGAGGTCGGGTGCCGTTCCCCTTTTGTGACCGAGATTCAGGAGGCACCTATGCCCAAAGGTTTCCATTGGCCACAAATGGGCCTCTACGACGGCACGGATGACCCGGAGGACCACGTAAAACACTTCGCTGTCCAAATGAATGTCAACTCCTACAATGACGCCATATTCTGCCGTACCTTCCCGACCACCCTGGACAAGGCCGCGATGACGTGGTTCATAAGCCTCAAGATAGAGTCTGTGGCCTCGTTCGCTCAACTGTGCGAATCCTTTATCGCACACTTCAACGGCTCAAGGAAGCGCAAGAAGAACATGCAGGATCTCCGCGGTATTGAGCAGGGAGAGAGCGAGCTGTTAGGCACCTTCTTCACGAGGTTCACCACCGCGGTCGCAGAGATCGCACACATTGACGAGTCATCAGTGCGAGATACCCTCATGGGCAACCTGTGTCCGGTTCCTTTCAAGAATTTCATTTTCTTGAAATGCACGACGACGTACGACAGTCTGTGCGCCCGGATCACAGCCCAAGTATACGCCGAGGATGCCGCCAACCAGAGCTCGCAACCGAAGACCGACAAGGAAATCGTCGCTAAGGCTAAAGGGAAGGTAAAAGTGGCCGCGCTGGCCGCGAGGGATGCGTATGTGACGCATGCCCACAACCCCGTCAGCTACAACAACAATAACAACAACAACAGAAATAACAACAACAGGAACAACAACAACAACGACAACAAGAATAACAACCACTATAACAACCGCGGAGGCGGCGGTGGAGGTTGGAGCTGCTTCGGCGGGAGACCACGAGGTTATAGAGGCAAGGGCGGCCCTGCGTACAACCCAAATGAAAAGGGGCGCGCCAACCCCGTATCGGGAGCCAACACCGTGCCGCAAGGCCCGGGTCAGGCTTGGGCCAACTACGTCGAGCGACAAGCTCCCGCGAAGCAGGCACGGTCTGGGCAGACAGCAACATCCGACGGGTATATCCATACCATCTCGGGTGGACCTTCGTTGGCTGGGTCAAGCCAGGCGGAAAGAAAGAGATACACGAGGGCAAGCCACCACGAGCCCTCGGTATTCAGGGTTAATCCAGACCTCGCGGTCCCACGTAGGCTTGGCCTTCACCTCCGAAGATGCCGAGGGACTCCCCATGCCACACTCGGACTCCTTAGTGGTGCACGCTCAAGTGGGCTAAAAAATGGTGAAGCGAGTGCTGGTGGACACGGGGTCCTCTGTGGACATCATGTACTACGACGCTTTCGAGCAATTGGGCATCTCCGAGACGTCCCTAAAGCCCTACGCTGGGAAACTCACCTCCTTCTCAAGGAACTAAGTCGACGTCGCCGGTCTCATAGACCTTTGGATGACGCTGGGCACCGGCTCCACAAGGAGAACCGAGATGGTGGAATTTACGGTGGTACACTTGCCTTCGGTGTACAATGTAATCATCGGGAGGGTCTCCCTGATGAAGTTCCAGGCGGTGGTGTCCATCTACCACCTCAAAATGAAATTCCCCGTCAACGACGGGGTTGGGGAGGTAAAGGGCAACCAAGAAGAGGGCCGCGTTTGCTATGCGACCTCGGCAAAACAGAAGTGCCCGGTGTTTATGGTGGAGTCCTCCGGCGAGGCCGACCTCAAAGTTCGGGACTTCACGATTCCCGACCCTGAGGTGGAAAGAAGGATGATATCCCCCTTCGAGAGTGAGTCCGAGAAGATCTACTTGGGAGAATGTCTCTCCGGGACGTCAACGACGTCACTAGAAGACTTGCTTGCTGGGTGCCGCAATGTGTTCGCCTGGACCGTGAAGGACCTCTGCGACGTCCCGTGGACCGTGGCCCAGCACTCCCTAAACGTCGATGTCACCACTCGCCCCGTGGTGCAGCGATGAAGAAAAATGAATGAGGAGAGGGCAAACGCCGCAAATGACGAGGTGGCGAAGCTACTGGCCGCGGGGTTCATTCGCGAAGTCCAGTACCCCCGATGGTTGTCCAACGTCGTGCTGGTCAAAAAAGCCAGCGGGAAGTGGAGGATGTGCTTGGACTTCAAGGATCTCAACAAAGCCTGTCCCAAAGACAGCTACCCCTTGCATTTGATCGACGAGCTGGTCGACTCAACCGCATGTCACGGAGTATTGAGCTTCCTCGACGCATACTCAGGATACAACCAAGTCCTGATGAATCCGCGTGATAAGAAGGAGACGTCCTTCATCACCCAGTGAGGCACTTATTATTCCAAGGTCATGCCGTTTGGCCTAAAGAATGCGGGGGCCACCTTTCAGCGCCTCGTCGACCGCGTCTTTAAAAATCATCTGGGAAGGAACGTGTCGGCCTATGTCGACGATATCGTGGTCTGGAGCAAGACCCCTGAAGAGCATCTGGTCGACCTCGCTGTGGTCTTCGCTACCCTAAGGCACAACCGTCTCAGCCTCAACCCCGAGAAGTGCGTCTTCGACATATCGTCGGGGAAGTTTTTAGGCCTCATGATCAGCGAGCGCGGGATCGACGTCAACCCCGCCAAGGTCGAGTCGATCCTCTCAATGAGGTCACCGCGATCTCGCACTGAGGTGCAGCGGCTCAACGGCGCCGTCAACTATCTAGGGAGGTTTTGCTCCCGCTTGGCGGACAAGTCTCTCCCCTTTTTCGCTGCTCTCAAGAAAAACGACAAGTGCGTTTGGGATGAGGGGCTCGAGCTCGCTTTCTTTGAATTAAAGTCCTTCTTGTCGAAGCTCCCCACATTGTTGCCTCCCATGGCAGGCGAAGACTTGCAACTATATGTGGCAGTAAGCCCGGAAATGGTCAGCGCGGTGCTAACCAGAAAGGCCATGCACCCAGTCTACTTCGTGAGTTGCGTGCTCCAACCTGCGGAGCAGCGATACTCCCCGGCGGAGAAGATGGCGCTGGCAGTCGTGACCGCCGCAAGGTGCCTACGCCCTTACTTCCACGCGCATCCCATTCAGGTCCTCTCTGACCTTCCACTTTGACAAATCCTCCACCAGCCCGCCCTCTCCGGGCAGATGACGAAGTGGGCAGTCGAGCTCTCTGAGTTCGACAGCAGCTACCTCCCGAGGACCGTGATGAAAGGGCAAGCCCTCGCCGACTTCATGGTGGAGATCACCTTCCTCGAAACTGACGCAAGCTTGGAGGAGTGGAAGGTATTCGTCGACGGCTCACAATGTGATGCTGGTGGCGGGGCTGGCGTATTCCTCGCTGACCACTCGATCGAGACGGAGTATGCCCTAAACTTCGCCTTCGAAACCACCAATAATGAGGCCGAGTATGAGGCCATGATCGCCGGGATTGAGATGGAGCTCCTCAGTGGAGCCCGCAAAATCAGGGTCTACACCGACTCCGAGCTGGTTGCGCGTCAGCTCAATGGGCAATACGACACCAGAACGGGGTTCCTGCCCGCGTACCGAGAGAAAGTTAAGGCCTCGGTGTCGTGCCTAGAAACCTTCGCGGTGGAGTCCATCCCGCGAACCTCGAACACGAAGGCGTACGCCCTCGCGAGGTTGGGATCTCCCCTTCCCTTGGAAGTGGGGAATGGCGTGATGGTGGAAAGAAAACTCTCACGGAGTGTGACCGGCGAGGTTCTCTCCGTTACTACTGAGGATTGGAGGATCCCGATAACACGATATGTGGAGAGCGGTGTCCTCCCGGAGGACCCCTCACAGGCTAGGAAGCTGAAAATGTAGGCGACCCGCTATTGCGTCATCGGCGGCCGGCTCTATCGCCGAGGCTATGCTGAGCCTAACTTGTTGTGTGTGCCAACCGAGTACACGGGTCACATCTTATACGAGGAAGATGAGGGGGTCTGCGGCGGCCACCCCGGGTGGCGCGCCTTGTCACATAAAATCACCCATTTGGGGTACTTCTGGCCCACCCTCAGGGAGGACACGAGGGCCTACATCCAGAAGTATGACGGGTGCCAAAAGTACGGTAACCTCCAGCACGCCCCGACCTCGCATCTCCGATCCATCCACGCGCCATGTCCCTTCACAATGTGGGGAATGGACATCCTCGGCCCCTTTCCCAAGGTCGTTGGCCAGGTGCGGTACATCTTGGTCATCGTCGACTATTTCACGAAGTAGGTCGAGGCGCAAGCCATGGCAAAAATCACTGGGGCAAAGGTCTGCGACTTCTTGTGGAAGAACCTCGTCTTCCACTTTGGCGTCCCCATGACCATCATGACTGACCATGGCCCTCAATTCGACTACGAGGAGACTCGGACTTTTTGCTCCGACCTAGGCATAACCCTCTAGTTTTCCTCCATGGCCCACCCCCAGGCATAACCATCTTGTCCGATTTGAAAAAGCGCCTGGGCATGGCCCAAGGTCGCTGGGCGGGGCTTCTCCCACTCGTCCTGTGGACATATCGAACCACCGCGCGATGCTCAACGGGCGAAACGTCTTTCGCTCTAACTTACGGGGTGGAGGCGCTAGTCCTTGTGGAGACCCTGGTCCCATCGGCGAGGTTTTTTGATTTCAATGAAAAAGAGAACGAGGCCAACCTTAAGGTCGAACTGCAATTCAGAGACGAGCTACGCGAGGTGGCCGACCTGTGCTCCAGGGAATACAAACGCCGCATGGCAGTATACCACGACAAGAAGGTTAGGCCACGGTTCCTGGCTACGGTTAGCCTCGTCTTGAGGTGTACCGAAGGTGGAAAGTTGGACCCTAACTAGGAGGGGCCATATCTCCTCGGCGAGGAGGTCGCGCCCGGAGCTTTCAAGCTCAAAGACAGAGAGGGACGTATCCTGAGCAAAACATGAAACGTCGATCAGCTCAAAAAAGATTATGTGTAAACTCTCTAAACTCCGCTATTTCCCACAAGTTTTATGAATAGGTTGTGGAATTTTCAAATCTCTCTCAAAAATGAGAATTTCGTGTTTAAGTCCACCCCTCGCTTCCCGCTTGGGGTTGGAGAACCTCGTGCTCAAGTCCACCCCTCGCTTCCCTCTTGGGGTTGGAGAACCTCGTGTTCAAGTCCAGCCCTCGCTTCCCGCTTGAGGTTGGAGAACCTCGTGTTTAAGTCCACCCCTCGCTTACCGCTTGGGGTTGGAGAACCTCGTATTTAAGTCCACCCCTCGCTTCCCGCTTGGGGTTGGAGAACCTCGTGTTTAAGTCCACCCCTCGCTTCCCTCTTGGGGTTGGAGAACCTCGTGTTTAATTCCACCCCTCGCTTCCCGCTTTGGGTTGGAGATTCTCGGTTTTAAGTTGCGAAGTCCACCCCTCGCTTCCCGCTTGGGGTTGGAGAACCTCGTGTTTAAGTCCACCCCTCGCTTCCCGCTTGGGGTTGGAGAACCTCGTGTTCAAGTCCACCCCTCGCTTCCCGCTTGGGGTTGGAGAACCTCGTGTTTAAGTCCACCCCTCGCTTCCCGCTTGGGGTTGGAGAACCTCGTGTTTAAGTCCACCCCTCGCTTCCCGCTTGGGGTTGGAGAACCTCCTGTTTAAGTCCACCCCTCGCTTCCCGCTTGGGGTTGGAGAACCTCGTTTTTAAGTCCACCCCTCGCTTCCCGCTTGGGGTTGGAGATTCTCGGTTTTAAGTTGCGAAGTCCACCCCTCGCTTCCCGCTTGGGGTTGGAGATTCTCGGTTATAAGTTGTGAAGTCCACCCCTCGCTTCCCGCTAGGGGTTGGAGAACCTCGTGTTTAAGTCCACCCCTCGCTTCCCGCTTGGGGTTGGAGAACCTCGTGTTTTATTCCAACCCTCGCTTCCCGCTTGGGGTTGGAGAACCTCGTGTTTTATTCGAACCCTCGCTTCCCGCTTGGGGTTGGAGAACCTCGTGTTTAAGTCCACCCATCGCTTCCCTCTTGGGGTTGGAGATTCTTGGTTTTAAGTTGCGAAGTCCACCCCTCGCTTCCCGCTTGGGGTTGGAGATTCTCGGTTTTATGTTGCGAAGTCCACCCCTCGCTTCCCGCTTGGGGCTGGAGATTCTCGATTTTAAGTTGCGAAGTCTACCCCTCGCTTCCCGGTTGGGGTTGGAAATAATCAAAAATCATCATGCGAGATCCTAGCACGGCTCGGGATCTTGGCATAATAACCATCATGCAAGATCCGAGCGAGGCTCGTGATCTTGACATAATATTGAAAGCAAATCCAAAGCCGGTGGCTAGGCACGATGAGAACAGGAAATCGCCTTCGCCAACAAGCAGGATCTTTTGGAAGTCGTTGTAACACCCCATCCAAATCTCACTGACATCGGAATCAAAATCATAAACGGACGAGTTTTGATCAAGATGCGTGTAATAAGTTGTCTCCATATTATTACTTCTAAACTATCACTTGTTTAGATTTGTATGAACTTCTTGAACAATGGAGTTGAATTTATGCGTGTAATAAGTTTTCTCCGTAATTTCAGCTCTGGAAAGAGAGATGAGTTAGGCCTAAGCAGAAGAATCTCAGTCCATCATGCGAGATCCGAGCGAGGCTCATGATCTTGGCATAATAATCATCATGCGAGATCCGAGCGAAGCTCGGGATCTCGGCATAAAAACAAGCACCCGATGTGGCACGAGTATGCCACAAATATTGTGACACTTGGGCCATGGGGTTGGATCGGGATACGTATACAAGTAAATTAAAGCAAGAAACACAAACACATCCATAAGACAAGAAAAAATTGCATAAAATAAGGCCACAAGGGCCGAAGTGTTTAATTACAGACCTCGGCGGGGCCACCAATATAACGGAAATGAAAAAAAACATTAAAAAATCGGAGACATCCTTCATTCCTTCGGGACCTCGGCAGCGGTGTATTTCGTGGCATCGGCGGTGGGGTCCGTGGGAGCATGGAGGACGGGCAAGGAGGAGATAGCATCGGGCAGGGAGCTCTTCGCGTCGGTCGCGGGTTGAGGGCCCGTGACGACGGGGTCCAGACCTCCCTGGCGGAGGTCCTCTACGGAGGGCGCCTTGGTAGCCACGGTCCCATCTTCGTTAAGGAAGAACTCGCATTCTCCCTCGGGCTCCTCCCCGGTTTCCTCCCCCATAGTCTCTGTGTAGTTGGGGTTGAAGAAGGAAATACGGGGGTTGAGGTGCCCGTACTTCGCCACCGCCTGCTTAACCCCCATGCGGACGGCCTGGCGGAACATCTTGTTCACGCTACCCACCAACTCCTCCTTGTACTCCGCCGACTCCACATACTTGGGCCCCACAGCCACCACCTCCTCGTTGAGCTCGCTGACGCGCTGTCGGAGGTTGGTGACCTCATCCTCGGCCTTCAGAAGCTCCGCCTCCTTCTCTTTAAAGAAGTTGTGCTCAGCGGAGAGTTTGCCCCGAAGCTCCTCATTCTCGCTCTGTAAAACCCCGACCAGGGCTTTTGCCTTGTTCTCCTCCTCCTTCGCCCTCGCCGCCTCCTTGGCCTCGTCCTTCGCCGCAACCTCCACGGCTTTAATCCGCTTTCCGGCCTCGGCGAGGTCCTTCTCGTGCTTTCACACTCCGCTGTGCGGGCCTTAAGTGCCGCCTTCATTTTATCCATTCTCGTCTGGAGAAGGGTGGGGCAGCTGCGATTGTAGTTCTCAAAAAAGGTATGTTGAAAATTAACAAAGTTATTAAAAAAAGGAGGCACGAAATCCAAAACAGAAGCGAGATTCATGAAAGCGGAACGTACCATCGCCGAATAGCGGGCAGCCTCGTCATTAAGGGCCTCCTCGGTGAGATTGTTAGCCCACGAGACCTCTTCCTTCCATTCGTCCCGACTCCATCTCGCAGAAGCACCCCGAGCCGGTCCGGGGCAGTGGAACTTCGCGGGAGAAAGACCATCGATTTTGAGGGCCCGTCCCTCAAAATTAAAGTTGTGGATGATCTCCCTCCCCGACGGACCGCGCTGGCCGTCCCCCCATGGGCTTCTTCTTTTTATCTCCGCGCCTTTCCTCTTGGACCCGGCTCCATCGTCGGATCCTCGAGAGGCTTGGGAAGACGTTCTCGCAACGTCCCCCTTAGACGAGCCCCCCTCAGTTGTCTTCGCCCCGAGCGCCTTCGGCGACGGGGCTGTCACCTTCGGCTGCGAGGTGGGTGGCCTCGCCAGCATGGTCGGTTCCTTTATAACGACCCCCTTTTGACCTTGGGGGACCAGGGTAGTGGAAGAAGAAGTCGCAGGTTTCTTCCCCTGCGACTTCGAGGTTAGAGCGCCTAAGAGGTCCACTGTCAAAGAAAGGCATAAAAATAAGTTAGATAAAAAGTAAGAAACGAGACATAACAACGAGTCAAGCTAGCATGACCCGAGCGAAGGCCCGTGGTCGTCACTAGATAGGTGAGGTTTCAACCTCGTTGCCTAAAACCAAGGCCAAATAACAAAAACAAACAACAAGAGGGAAATTAAGTACCCTCTTTACCCTCGTGGGGTGGAAGGGTGAGGCTCAAGCCGGCCCGCTCAAGTCGGTCCTGTGCTAAGTACTCCTGGAACGGTGCATGATGCTCCGGCGCATATCGGGCCTTGAGTTCCTTGAGTTCAGTGGCTTTGTGTGCGCCCTTGGGCCGGACGAAGTTGTCCGGTGCCGTAGGAAGGTTGTGATACCTCCTAGTGAGGTCTCGGACCAGGAACCACTTCTTCTTCCATGGCCCGACGTTCGAAGGGGCCGTGGTGAGTTTAATACACGACAAGCTAACATTGACGAGGCAGGACTCGTTTTCCCTCCTCCCTAGAAATAGGCTCGACATGATGTCAAGATTCGGCCCATACCCAAGCTCGCGGCTACAAACGGTGTAGGCACACAGCAACCTCCACGCATTAGGAAACGGCTGTGCAGGGCAGACGTGCATGGCCCACAAGAAATCAACGATATGTTGGGCCAGGGGTAGCCTGAATCCAGCTTGGAGACTGTGCAGGTGCACTACCACTCACCTTTCATAGTGCCCCAAGGAGCAGCCCTCCCCTTTAGGAAGCGCTAGCTCGACTCCCTCGAGCCAAGCGAAGTCCTTGGCAATGTCCGCGAGGTCTTTAGGCTCCAGGTCCGTAGGTACCCCCTCGGACAGGAAGGTCTCTCCCGAATCCGAGGACATGGGTATCCTCTTGTAACACCCCTATTTTACAACATTGGGTATTACCGCCAGTGACCTCGGATTTTACCGTCCAAAGTCACCCAAGGCTTTTAGAATGATATTGAACACTTAAAATGCAGAAGGTAACATTTAATTAAATGTATTAAAGACGAAATTGACCAAAATCGGAATTTGTATTTATTGATGAGAACTTTCGTTCATTATATTGAGAGTCGTTTTACAAATGATGTAGCAGCGGAAAATGAAACCCGTATTAAAAAGGGTTAAAAAGACGTATTTAGAAATACATGTATTTTTCTCCAAGACAAATCATATGATGATGATTTGTTTGGTGTACTATCTTCTGAATGCCTTGCTCTTATGAGAATTCCTTCCTTCCTTCGATGTCGTCTTGCCTTGACCTTCAATCCTCACCAAACGTTCCTTGAACCTTCTAGACTCTGTCTTCATAACTTTGGTGTACATTCCTATAGTCTGGCATTTGTCGCGAAGGGCGAGAAATACCAGGCAAAATGCAGAAGTGGGGAATTAGTCTAAGGAGACTAAGCAAGCGGGAACGGAACTTCCTAAGGGTAATTTGGTAATTTTAGTAATATCGAAGAAGATATTATCGGGTTGTGTTTTAAGATAAGGTTTATTTATGTGAGGTTTAACGGTACGAAGGAGAGCGTATCTCAAGCGGAGATAGCTCGATAATCGAGAGAAGAGCTACTAGATTGTAGACTTCTTTTAGAGTAGGAAGTATGTTGGGAACGTTATTAATTCATTCAAGTTTTTGAAAACCTCTCGCGCCCTTGCGAACCGAGAGCCGGATCGATCATTTGAGATCGGTCCAGTTTTGGTGTCTTTTAATTGTGCATTGACCACTTATCTTGTATAGTGATGAAAACTTTCACTTAGGGTGACGTATTTTAAGAGTGTGGGGGCCATGTACCAGCCCGAACCACTGACAGGAACAAAAGTTCCGGCACTTAGCTAGAGTGCCTACGTCCCTCCGAGGCGTAGGAGCGGACATGGATCATGATCGACAAGTCATAATTTAGGCATGGTGACAATACGACTTTAGTTGGTTATATAGAGGTGTCGAGTTAGGCCCGCACCCCTTACTATTTTACCCAAACCGATCTCGAAAAGAGATCGTAGACAATCAAGGTCACAAACAAGACTAGCATAATAGTCCTATCGAATATTTAAATAACGAAATAACGATAACAATGGGGTCATTAATTCTAGCAATCGATATTCCTAGATTCGTTTTATTATTAGCAAACAAGTTGTTCCCAACATCGAGAAATTTCACGAAACGAATTATTAAGGCTACAAGGAGAAATTCCACTTGCCTTAGCTTGTACGAGTTTGTATTAGCAAACGAACGGAAACGATGTTTTGTCACGGAACGAAAACTTGACCTAAAGACAAAAGATATTCCGATAACTTTATTAAGAATTTCTGAATTCTTCTAAAGTTAAGACCAATCTCTTTTATTCTTCTTAAGAGATTAATTTTCCAAATTATTATATTAATAATTTAGTTGGATGAGAATAAAATAATAATATTCCTCATTATTATTTTAAAATATTATAATATCCTTTTATTCCTTAAAAATCCTTATTTTAATATTATTCATTATCCTTCTTGAAAACCAAGTAATAACTTTATTTAATTTATTAAAATATTCCTTTATAGCTTAACTTGTTATTCTATTAATATAAATAAGCAAGGAATATCTTTATAAAATCTTATGATAAAGTTTTCAATCTTATAAGATATATTGTCTTTATAAAGTCTTCTTAGGATTGTGAAAGGTCTAAAATGCCCTTATTATTTAATATCTCATATTCATAACATTATTATAATATTATCTTTTATCAAACCATATCTTTTTTTATAACATGACCTTATTATAATATTTACTCATTAAATCCTTATTTAAAAGACATGCAATATTTAATAGTGATTAAAATATTAGAAGGTGTCCTTTTCTAGTACTTTCCATAAATAGGAATTTCTAGTCAAATTTATATAGTATGCTTTCCATAATTATGATTTGATGATAAAATAATCTTATTATCTTAAAAATAATTTCCCCCATATATCTTAGTTTATAATAAGCAATCTTGTCTTAGAATATTATCTTATAACTAAGAGCATATAATTTATTTATTTATAACCTAGATCATAATATTATCTTCTCTATCTTTTATATCTTTTTATACAAGATATCTTTTAACAAACTAACATACTTAATATCTTATTACATTAATTATATATATAAAATACTCTTGTCATATGTATTATTTTCATTTAATAAATCTCATATCTAGAACACTATTTTATAAAATAAGAGCATGCGATTATTTGTTATACCTATAATCATTCATAATATTTTTAACATATCTTTTCTAACAACTTAGACCTTTATATTTATATAATAACTTCCAAAAGAGTATACTTTTTATTTATATTATACTTTTTCATGTATGTAACTCTCATATTTTAATCTTATAATTTAGTAAAAAAAATTCCATGTCTACCCATATTTTATTTCTTTATATAAAAACACATGCAAACTTTTTAATATATCTTTTTAGTCTCCAACTTATTCATATAAAATTATATTTTGATAAGAATATCTCATCTATATTATTTCCTAGTTTATCATATGAATTTGAAAGACAAGCAAGTATTTTTCTATTAATATAGTCTTATTTTATTAAATCTCTCTTATTTTAGATTATTTCTTTTATAATAGAAGAAAAATATGACCAAGCTAATATTATTTTTTTAAAAATCCAAATTTCATGTTAAAATGTTATTTTTATGATTCTACAATTTATTGGAATTTATTTAGTACTTACCAAAAATATTTCTCTTTAGATATTTCAATATGCATGTACAAGCATTTATATCTTATAAATCTAATTTTTAAAATTCAGAAATTGATATGTAAATACTGATTTTAATTAGTGTTTTGGGCTAAATTTCCAGCCCAAATTTAATTAGAAATTACCCAAAAATTAGGCCCAACTCTCCTTCTACCTTCTTCCTCCTCCTTCTTTGCACGCAGAAACCAGAGAGCGGCACCAGGAGGAACGACGACGGGCTGCAGTGGCGGAAGAGGCAGCTTGGTGGTGGAAGGCGGCGCGCTGGGTGGTCGTCCGGCGGTCCAGCAGCGGGGCAAGGTGGTCTGGCGGCCAAAGAGGGGCAAAACTAGGGTTTTTGTGGTGATTTGGGGGAAAAATCAGCAATTAAAAAAAATTGTTTTGAGGCTGAAATTTGTTTGAATGAGAGTGAATTTGTAAGAGGAAGAGAAGAGAGGTGTTTGTGTGATTTTTCTATGGAGTTTTAGCCCCTTTTATAGGGAAATTTGACCCCTCCATGGATCCATGTCAATGGAAGTTGACCATTGAGGAAGAAGGAGGTTGATGGTGAATGGTAGAGTGTGTGCTTGTTGGATGATGACCAAGAGATGATGAAGTCTTTGGGTAGTCCTTGAAGCAACAATGGAGATTGGGAGGCAATTTGAGCATGCATTGGTTTACGTCAAATCCATCAGGCACAATTCTGATTTGCAATTTGGGAAAGAAGAAGAAAGGAGAGTTTAAATTAATAAAAGTTCTTTATTGGTAGATAAGTTACATTAGCCTAGCGGATTTGTGTGTGTGTGAGCATTGTGAGAGTGCAAGAGGTTTCGGGTTCGAATCTCCCTCTTGACACCCTTTTTATTTGCCTTGTTTCTTATTTTTGGCTTACTTGTAATTTAATATTAAAATAAAATTCAAAATTTTATTAATTATATTTGTTTAAATTTTATTTGCCCTTTTGATACTCCTTTATACACTTTTTTATAATTTATTAAGAAAATTATAAAAATAAATAAACTCTCTTTTTAAGAGAAAATATTTAAATAATTACCCGACTTCCTTAATATCTTTAATTAAATTCTTAATTATCATTATAGTAAACTTTTGTAACCTTTCATAATATAATATGAAATTATAAAGTTTATTAAATTCTCTATTTTATAGAAAAAAAATTATTGGGATAATTATCTATTTTATTTTATTTAGAATTTAGCGGATATTACACCTCTCCTCGAGGATGGGCGGGACGCAGGACACAACATCGGTAATGTGATCCGCAAAAAAGCTCGCGTGCTCGTTGGAGTCGGATGACCTTGCAATAACATCGGCAACTTCCTCATCAGAGATCGAAGACGAGGCCATTTCGACACCAGACAATGCGCGAAGTCGAGAGAAGCGCGAGTTGATGGAAACAACGGAGTCGCTGGAAGAAGGTTCGCTGAAGACCAACGAGGGAGACCTCGAGTTCTGGGAATCACTAGTCTCTACACTCCCTACGGACTCGGAAACCTCCTCGTAGAATCTCTCTTGAGCCTTGAACACGAAGCCTGGTGGGGGGCTCAAGGAGGTTTTCCTAGGCATGAAAAAGCGACGTCCAGGCCACAAAAGGCTAGCAACTAGAAAAGAAAGAAGTGTTGAGACATCGGGCAAAGCAACCAAAGAAAGCACATGCGAGGTAACAAGGGGAGAAGGCCGCGTGGCACCCTAGGGCTACTCTGACAAGATAGGACGGCAAGGAAGAAGTTGAAGCGCCAAAAAGAGGAGAGAGAAGGGGGGAATGTAAACCAGCGGTGGAAACCCAAACGTCCCGTCAGTCGGGCATCATGACATTTGGGTTTCCAAGGATCTCAAATTTTAAAACCGCGAAGGGAAACGCAGAAACCTAACCGTCGATTGGCAAACGAAGGGTTCGAGGGCGTGGCGGTCGCCACCCTCGCCCCACCGTCTCACCGCCATGACGCTGGCGCAAAACATTGAAAAATAACCGCTGCCCACTAGGGCACAAAACAAAACAAGAGAAAACACAAAGAAGAGATGGCGAGGGCACCGCGCAGAAGCACACGCCACCCTCACCATCACCGTCTCACCACCGTGACGCCGGCGCGAGACACCGAGGAACGAACCGTCGCCCGCCTATGGCACGAAACGGAGGAAGAACAAGAAAGGGGAAAATCGAAAGCATCGCGCAGACACGAGCGTCGCCCTCACCTGCTCCGTTTCGCCACCGGCACGAAACGCCAGGGAGCATCTGTCTCCCGTTGGGGCAGGCGGCGGCGAGAGAAGGTAAAAGAGCATCGAAAACACGAAAGGAGGAGTCGAGCACTTACTTGCTTAGAGTCGGCGTGGAAAAAGCGGTGGCGCAACTGGAGGATGGCGGAAGGTCGTCGGTAACCGTCTGGAAAATTGCTCACCGGGAACTAGAAAGACGAAGAAAGAGAGAGTGAAAATGTTGGGGGAAGAAGATGAGAATGAGGCATGTGAGAGATGCCTCTTTATAAAAAGCAAGCTTGGGCCTCTCCTCGCTCCCGAAAGGCTTATTGGGCCTGGTCCACCTTAACGGCCCATTAAGCAAAACTCGGGGGAGCGGGCCTAGGCAGCATCGCGCGTACGAACGAGAGAAAAGCCTAAGTGTCAAGCCTCGCAAGAAAATTCCTCACAAATGTGTCCACCCAATCTGTGAAAACCTCGCACCTCGCAAACCTAGGAAGTGCGATCCCGCATCCACCTAACCTGTCAATCTCGCACCTCGTGACCCAAAGAAATACAAACCCCGCACCCCGGTTTTTGGTGAGTCAAATGCCCTTCATGTTTATGACCCGCGGTCCTCGGAACGAGGTCCCCAGGCCATGGGGTTGTGATGGTGCTCAAAATAGTAAAACAGGAAGTAGGCCTAGGGTACAATTAATAAACGGACCCGACGGGACTCCCAAGGTGGATTCCGGAGCCCATAACTATATCCGTCTTTTAATTAAATAAAGTCCCTCTCCGAGCGAGGTCTTCCGAAACCTCGAGGACGAGATCTAAGCCTCGTTGCCGACTCAACTGACACCCCCGTCCACCTGGTCCACTCAGCTGCCGCCGTTCTCCCCAGCCAATCATCGGCTGCCTCGCCTCCGGACCAATAAGAGACCTTGATCTCGGGCGTCCTATATCGGATAAACACCAAAACTCAATTCCCTAATTCTCTATAAATAGGGAAGAACCTCGTAGGTATAAGGGGTCGAAAAACATCTTGAACTCAAGAACTATATTGCTCGTTGAAGATCGACGTGTTGAAACATCGTCAAAAGACCTCGCTATAGGCAAGCAAAGTCCGCAAAAAGACTTCAAGTCACACAGAGTTCTCGCTCACACCAAGGACCTCGCTACACAATCTCGCAAGCCATCTTCTCCACGCTCTTAGCTCAGCCTCACGCCAAAATCAATCAAGTAACACGTAGGTGGTAGAATCGCATTGCAATTAGGAGATCTCGAACATTGTTAGATCGAGATATCAAATACTCGTAAATTCATATGAAAATGTAAATGTAATTATCTTATAAAAAATTGGATATATAGAAAGAATGATATAAATAATTATAATATTTTTTATTTAAAAAAGTAACATTATTTTATTCAAAGAATCCCACGTGGCGCATTTTTTTCAACAAACATGGTTTCAGCTTTATAATTTATTAGGTAGATATTAATAAATAAAATATATCCTTATGAGAAATATCCTATTTCTCTTTAGTGCTACCAAAATATTTCAATCTTAAACTATGATAGCGTAAAACTATCATCAATAAATTTAAGAAATTACTTATAGTTAAAATAAATTCATATGAAAATGTAATTGTTATTACTATTATTATGGATACAAAAATATATCAACATAAATTCATATCATAGCATTAATATTGAATGGCCATAAAGAATTGTTATGGTATATATAGAATAAATTACACATAAAATTATATCTTTTCTCAAAATAAAAATATATTAACATAACAAATATTATTATTTAAATTATATCATTATACAGATATAAATTTTATACTTGGAGCTCAAGCCTTGTTAAAGATAAAAAAAATATATTAAGACCTTAAATCTTGTTAAGAGATAAAAATATTAACTTAATATGGAAAATATCATATCATAGGAATTTATGTATATAAAATTTATATAAATATGTTATCTATTTTAGTAAACTAATACATAATCCATAGATAGAAAATTATATACATAAAAAATTATATAAAGATGTTATCTATTTAGTATATATAGCAAGAATACCATAAGTTGTTACAAAATTCATTAAAATATAACTTCACATTAATTTATTCAAAAATGACACGTGGCGCAAATTTTACAACAGACTTGGGTTCTGCTTTATAATTGTTAAAAGATAAAAAAATATATATTAAGACCCTAAATCTTGTTAAGAGATAAAAATATTAACTTAATATGGAAAATATCATCTCATAGGAATTTATGTATATAAAAATTATATAAATATGTTATCTATTATAATAAACTAATACATAATCCATAGATAGAAAATTATATACATAAAAAATTATATAAAGTTGTTATATATTTAGTATATATAGCAAGAATACCATAAGTTGTTACAAAATTTATTAAAATATAACTTCACATTCATTTATTCAAAAATGACACGTGGCGCAAATTTTACAACAGACTTGGGTTCTGCTTTATAATGTAAGAGTTGTCCCCGTCGTGCCCTGCACGACTATAACTCGATATTTTTTAGATATACTATAAAAAAGATATAAATAAATAAAAATATAATATAAAAATAATTGTGAATTGGTGATTTATATAAATTGTAAGAAAAATCATAAATCTAAATTAAAGATTTTGATAGTAAAAATGAAAGTAATGTGACATTTAATATGGATTAACAAATAAAATTGACTTGACATGTACGTAAATTATCAAAAAAACATTACCGAGAAATTATAATTGAAAATTACAATTGTAATTGGCTAGATTTGTATGTAAATTATCAAAAAAAATTGAAAATTCAAAGATATATCATAATTGAAATTTAAAGTTTTGGCAACAAAAGATTCGATCCTATCTGAATATCATAATGGGTAAATATATATATATATGATCATATCATATGTATATATATGGATCATTAACAATCTATTATTAATTTTGTAGTTTAAAAATATTATAGGATAAGATCTCGATATATATTTATGGAGTTTTTTTTAGTAGATTATATTGGAGAGTTGTTAGGATAATAAAGATATGGTAAAAAAATACTTTTACATGTAAATTTCTCAAAATATGTAACTCAATTTCCAAAAAAAATATTATTGTAATCCAATATAAAAAAATTTAAGAAATTGATGGAGACTTGTAGATTATGTGGCAATATGATGTGTACATAGCATATGAGTGACATGGAAAAAATTTGACATGTGGATTATGACATTAAATATTTATAAAGAAGTATGAATTATAAGAAAATGACACGTGTAAAAATATGAGGTGGCGTAATATAGGATCGACATGTGGCGAAATCCTAGGTGGCGTAATGAGAAGACTCCAAACCTTATTGCTTTTATATACAGTATATAGTAGATTAGGGTAGATGTGTACGTATGGGCTAATTATCCTAATAGGAATATGATAATGTAAATAAAATAATGTTGGAACGATGTTGCGACCTCTGGTTCTAAACATCGGAACAACGATACAGTTCTCCGAGTTTTGATAATGACAAACGCTATAAGGGAACTAATGTGCTTTGATCAAGTATTTCTAAGGAACACATGTTGAGCAAAGAACTTCCATGAATGACCAAAGATCACAGAAGCACACAATGAAGAGTTCCCATCAAGGGAACTCTGAAGAGGAAAGTTCCCATGAAATGAGAACTCACAGGAATGACCAGAGAACACAGGCTTACACGATGAAGAGTCACTCCCAAAGGAACTCTGAAGAGGACAGTTCCCACGACGTGGGAACTCACATGTGAAGACAAGGACCGGTCAGCGCATATCACGGGATCCTGTCTTGGACAGGATGAAGGCACAGTCTGAGGAGCAGACTGTCACGATTGATCCAACGGTCCTATCATTTCAAGAAGTTGACCTAGTTCAAATTGAAGTCACATGTGAAGAAAGTACAACTTGGGCATCAAGCAAAGGGCATTTCGGACACAAATGAAAGATGCAATTGAAGCCCAAGTGCACTCGAGTATAAAGCCAAATGAATAGTACTCGGATTGAGTACTTCTCCCAGAACTCACAAATACCCACAACAGAGAAAGAGAAAGAAGAAGAGAAGTCCCCGGCGGCGAGTGTCTGATCTCGACGACGGTGAAGCCAAGTTCCCAGGAGCAAGGAAACTGCGATTCGGTGTAAGGTTTGAGTTACTTATTTAGTGATTGTTGTTCGCTTAGGAACTCAGTTGAGAAGATTCATTAGTGTTGCTAGAGTTAGGTAGAACTCGTAGGAACAGAGAAGTTTGAATCTGGCTGTTTGTAACTAAGGAACAAATCAATAATATAAGTAAGTCATTCAAAATCCTCCAAGCGGAGGTAGAGGTTTACCCATACAACTAGTTGGTTGTAGTGGGGTTCCTCTATAAGGGAATTGTGTTCATTCTGTCTTTCTAATACTTGCGATAGTTTCTTCCGCTGCCTTGGGAACAGCTTAACAGCCAGTTCCCAAGCTCTAGCTAACCGGTTACGATCCAACAATTGGTATCAGAGCAAGGTTGCTCTAGATTCGTGTTAGCATCGCAGGTTTCAAAATGGCTCACGAACTCACCCAAGTCGGTCACAATAACAGCAAGCCACCAAGGCTCATCACTGGTAGATTCGAAGTCTGGCAACGCGACATGAAAAATTGGATGCGCAGCCAGGACTACCAGGCTTGGTGCGTTATAGAGAAAGGGAACTTCAAAATTGATCCAGCTATTAAGAATGACCTCTCCAAATGGGGGCCAAATGAGTATAAGTGTATGGAGGCCAACTTCAAGGCCATACAGTACCTCAAGAACGCTATGACGGTGCAAGACTGTGATAGGGTGACAAATCTAGACACAGCGAAGGAAGTGTGGGAAGCCATCCAACAAATGCACATTGGGAACTCAGACCTCCGAGAAGATCTTCAAATGAATGCGAGGAGGGAGTTCTTCAACTTCCAAATGGAAATGGGAGAATCCGTCGATAGTTACCAATCCCATTTCGAGGGACTTTGCACTAAGATGGCTGGTCTTGGGATCACTAAGGAGGAAATCACTGACAAAATGAAGGTTCAACAACTCTTCAACGGGCTGACTGGAGAGTGGGCAAATGAAAGAACGATGTTCAAGGAGAACCCTGATAACAGAACTCTTATGCTTCACCAGGTCTTTGGAAAACTGGTGGGACATGAGAAAAGAAAGATAGATGACAAGGAGCAAAAGAGGGCACACCAAGGGATCGCCCTCAAACTTGAAAAGGTGCTCAAGTCTGTTCAAGAGCAACATGAAGAATCTGAAGAAGAAGAGGATGAGGAACTAGTCCTCGTAACAAGGGCCCTTCGATCCTTCTACAAGGGAAAGTTCAAAAAGGGAAATGGGAACTCACAGAAAGGACAGAGTTCCCAAAGAAAACCTGCTGAGAAGGATTTTTCGGACGTCACATGCTACAAGTGCTACAAAAAGGGACACTTCGCAAAGGAGTGCCCACTGGGAACTGACGACCGTAAGCAAGGGAAGAAGGCCTACATCGCCACCTGGGACGATGACGAAGACGAAGATCCCGAATCTTGGGCATCACCCGACATGTGCGTAATGGCCATAGGAGACACCACTGGGGAACAACCCAGTGAGGTAACTACTGAATCCGTTCTTACTTCCTTGAATAATTATGAAAAACCTGAGTTGCTAAAAATTCTTTCAAGCCTTGTTAAAGACAACATTAAATTGCAAAAGAAGTTGGAAAAATCGGAACACACAAATGCTGAACTAGTTGGTCTTGAGCCATGTCCCAACTGTGTGTCTCTTCTAGAAAAACTTCAGTCCTATTTGTCTCACATCTTAAAACTCAAAAATGAGCTTAAAACTCTAGAAAGTGATGAGAACACCCTTCTACAAAACTTAAGTAAAACAAAAGGGAACTCTGAAGCCTCTAGTTCCCAAACCAAGTTTGTCCCTGCTAGACACAGAATAGGGTATGAATCAAAGAGCCCTAGAAAAGGAAAGTCCCCTTTGAGTGAAAAAGAGATCAATGAGTGTAGGGCCCTAGAGCTTCAATGTGAGAAACAGAAAAATGCACACTTAGAAGAGAAAATCCGTGTTCTGGAAAGTGGGATGAATGGAGAAGTAGATTATTACACTGGGAACACTAGACATAAGTTGTATGTTCAAATAGCTAAGGGAAATAGGTCTAGAGTATACAACAAGGAAACTATGGATAGGAACAGGATACAGAGACCCCATCCTAAGTACTACCTAGGAGAATACTATAAGACCTGCTGGAACTGTGGTACTCATGGGCACTACAAGGAAAGCTGTCCCAAAGCTAAGGCCCAAGCCCACAGAAATCACAAATACTGGAACAGGCAGAATCAACAAACCAACAAGCCTGCTAGAGTTCCCACTAAAAGAAACAACCATAGGAACTTTGCCTATAACAAGTACTCTCGTGACATTAACATTGCTGATTATGTGCTATTTGAGACTGTCTTCCCTTGCAAGGGACCAGGCAAGAGTCATCTTGCCTGGGTCCTCAAAAACTAACTTTTCTTGTAGGTGGCAGTGAGGGAACAGTACATGGGTCATTGACAGTGGATGCTCTAACCACATGACCGGAAACAAAGACAACTCACCTCACTCCACCCAAAGGCCGAAGGAGGTCACGTGTCCTTTGGCAACAAAAATAAAGGGGAGATCATAGGAACAGGGGAAGTGCTACTCAACAAATCAATCAAGATCAGTAACGTTAACTTGGTGAAAGATCTGGGTTTCAATCTCTTGAGCGTTTCTCAAATATGTGATCAAGGGAACAACATTGTCACCTTTGATGCAAAAGAGTGTCTGGTGATCAACAAGAAGACTAACAAAATTATCCTGAAGGGAAGAAGATCCAACAACATTTATGTGGTGGATACATAATTTGAGCCACCAAGGAAACTGTGCTTGGCAAGTTCCCTCGATGAAACGGAACTCTGGCACCGAAGGTTAGGACACGCAGGTATCAATCAAATCTTGAAGCTTTATCTACATGATCTAGTCATTGGTCTCCCATGAATCAACCTTGAAGGAGTCAAGATGTGCGAAGCATGTGTTCGTGGGAAGCAGACTAGGAGCTCGTTCAAACCCAAGAAGGTGGTCAGCACTACAAGACCATTGGAACTAATACACATGAATCTCTGTGGTCCCATGGACACTGAAAGCTACGGAGGAAAAAGGTACATGTATGTCTTAATTGATGACTTTTCGAGATTTACATGGGTACTTTTCTTGAGATCAAAATCAGATACCTTCAAAGAGTTTGAGAGACTAATCAAGAAGATGGAAGTAAGCATGGGAATCAAGCTCAAGTCACTCAGATCTGACCACAGAACTGAGTTCAAGAACTTAGAGTTCCTAAGGTACTGTGACAACAATGGTGTATCCCACAATTTCTCAGCTCCTCGGACTCCTCAACAAAATGGTGTGGTAGAGAGGAAAAACAGAACTCTAGAAGACATGGCAAGAGCCATGATGTTGGAAAGTGGAGTTCCTGCGCATTTCTGGGCCGAAGCTATTTCCACTGCTACCTACATTCTAAATCGAGCCATGACAAGGTCCATGATCAAAAAGACATCCTACGAGCTGATCAAAGGAAGAAAACCCAACATCTCTCATCTAAGGACCTTTGGATGCAAATGCTTCGTTCACAACAATGGGAAGGACAACCTCGGCAAATTTTACCCCAGAAGCGACGAAGGGATATTTCTGGGATACTCTTCCCAAAGCAAGGCGTACAGGGTCTACAACAAGAGGACCAAGAAGATAGAAGAAAGCATTCACGTCATCTTCGACGAAAAATCTGTAAAGATGGGAAAAGAGGACCAAGGAAAGGGAACTCTGTTCAAACTGGTCAGACAAGAAGAAGATGACGACGAGAATGAACCAAGAAAGAGAGATGAAGACTATCCAAGTGGGAGCAATGCCCCACAATCAGGGAACAACGAAGGAGATCAAAACTCCACAGATCAAAGCTCCTTTGAAGTTCCCTCCTCAACAGAAGAATCGCAAGATGCATCAAACTCTCTTGTTCCCCAAAATGAAAGTATGCCAGAATCCAGTGTTCAAGGGGAACAATGAGGGAACTCCGAAGAGAATCCTGACGAAAGTACCAGCGAAGAAGTTGAGCATAACTGTTCCCCCTTGGAAGAGGAGGCTCAAGACACAGATGAAGAAGATTCAAGGGAACAGGTTGATGTCTCAAATATTCGAACAAGAAATTACCACCAAAAGAGAGATCACCCTATTGACAACATCATCACTCCATATGACAAAGGTGTTCTGACTCGCTCCTCTCTCAATAATTTTTGTGCTTTTAATGCCTTTGTCTCACTGGTGGAACCAAAAAGCATCAAAGAAGCCCTAAAGGACCCAGACTGGATCCAAGCCATGCAAGAAGAACCACACCAATTTGAGAGGAACAAGGTGTGGAAGCTAGTTCCTAGGCCCAAAAACTAGAATATCATAGGAACTCGATGGGTCTTTCGGAACAAGCTCGATGATACTGGGGTCGTAGCTAGGAACAAGGCTCGTTTGGTTGCTCAAGGCTACAGACAAGAAGATGGGATCGACTATGACGAGACCTTCGCACCAGTTGCAAGGATCGAGGCCATCCGTCTTCTCATAGCCTATGCAGCCCACAAAGGATTCAAGCTATACCAGATGGATGTGAAGACGACCTTTCTAAATGGGCACCTCAAAGAAGAAGTATACGTAGCTCAACCCCTAGGATTCGAAGATGAGAAGCTACCTAATCACGTCTACTTCTTGGAGAGGGCCCTCTACGAACTCAAACAAGCTCCTCGAGCATGAGAAATTAGAGGACCTCATGAGCAGTGAGTTTGAGATGAGTCTCATAGGGGAACTCATGTTCTTCCTAGGACTCCAGATATCTCAAACAAAGGAGGGAACAAGGATTCATCAACAGAAATACATCAGAGAAATGCTAGTCAAGTATGGGATGGACCACTCAAGGCCCATCGACACTCCCATCTCACCAAATTCCAGGCTCAACGCTGATGAAACAGGGGTAAGTGTCGATCAAAGGAACTTCAGAGGTATGATTGGCTCTCTCCTATACTTAACTGCTAGTAGGCCTGACATTATGTTCTCAGTGTGCTTATGTGCACGTTTTCAAGCTAATCCCAAAGAATCACACCTGAAAGAGGTGAAGAGGATTTTCAGGTACCTCAAAGGGAACGACAACTTGTGCCTCTGGTATCCAAGGAACAGTTCCCTTGAGCTCATTGCTTATACAGATGCAGATTTTGTTGGGCACCTCGTTGATAGAAATAGCACATCAGGAATGGCCCAGTTCCTTGGGTCGTGCTTAGTCTCATGGGGATCCAAGAAGCAAAATTCAGTGGCACTCTCCACAGCTGAAGCCGAATACGTGGCTGCTGCATCATGCTGTTCCCAAGTACTATGGCTCAAGTCCCAACTTCACGATTACGGTATGACATTTGGCCCAGTTCCTATACTCTGTGATAACACTAGTGCCATTAACATTTCCAAAAATCTTGTGCATCACTCTAGGACTAAGCACATAGACATTAGGCATCATTTCCTACGTGACAATGTTGAAAATGAGAACATTTCTATGCAACACTATAGAACGGAAGAGCAAATTGCGAACATTCTCACCAAAGCTTTAGACAGACGTCCTTACCAGCGTTTTCGAATGCTTTTAGGGATGATAACTCTAAACTAAACAAGTCCCTGTTTGTCTCTCCCTCAATGCTTGATTAGTCTAACTGGAAATGCATGATAGGGAACTGTAGGACTCATTGCTTTCATTTTGCCATATTACTAGTCTAGAGCTTGATATGTATAGAGGAACATTATTTCTTTTGGCCCAAAAATGATCAACCAGAGTTCCCTTTAACCCTCTCTACAAGCCACTATGACGGTTGATCATAAAACCAACCCTAAGTCAAGGGCCAGACAAACACTTCTCATGAGCCAAACTCTTTGACCCTTTATAGAGTTGCAATTGTCTGGTTCTCTTTTGAGTTCCCTAGCCTCACAAAGAAAATTGAGTGTGAGTTCCCTTAACCTCTCTGATGTCGCACTTTTTTGTCGGGTTTTATGGGTCGTTTTCTAGCTAGGATTGAGTCTTTTCTAAGTTTATTGTGTTGTCTTGAGTCATTTGTGTAGGTTTTCATATTATCTTGAGATATGGAGTCTGCATAAGTTTGTTTGATGTTTTGTAGGTATTTGAAGCGTTGAGGAGGAGGTGTTTTAGGTCTTTCAAGCTTTCTAGGAGGTGGTGTTCAAGCGGTCTTGTGGTGATGTTGATAAGAGAGTAAGAGTCGGTGCAATTGAAGATTTCGAGGTGAAGGTTTCAAGATCAAGGTGTTTTTGAAGGAGCTAAAGGAAGTCTTAAAAGGCCATGAGCGATTAAAGAAGAAACATTGAAGAAGAACCAAGCTTTGGAGCAAGTTTTGAGCAAAGAAATGAAGAAATCAAGTGTAGCCAATGGTCGGAGACGACCTACACTAGGTCGGTGACGACCACCTCCGTGTGTGGCGGATTTGTTTCTTGCGTTTTAAGCTAGGTTTAGTAAATGTTTTATTTATGGGCCTTTTTAAGATAGAATTTAGTTTCCTTAGAGAGATTTTTCTACCACTATATAAGGATTGCTAGGGTTTTATTTAAAGAGGAGGAAGATATTCTAAGGGGGACGTTGGAGACGTTATTTGGTGGAGACGGAACAAGTTGCAAGTGGTTTTTCTAGGTTATCTTATTCCAAGCTCTTGGACAATTTTAGGGAGACTTGGAGGTTTGCTTGAGATTGTAAGTTTTCCTTTAATTGAAGTTTGTTTGGATTCGAATCATGTCTTCTCTTTTGTCTATGATTGTTGATTGTTCCATGGATCGTGAGTAGTCTATTTTCTAGGGTTGGGGTGAAACCCGACGAGTTGTGCATTATTAAAACATGAATCTTTGATTGATCAATCCTTTTGAATCTCTATCCTTTGTCTACTTGTTTTCTATCAATTCCTTAATGAAAATTGGGGCATGTTCAAGTTTATGATTGAATTGAAAGATTGAATTGTGAATTTGGATAATTCTTGGTTGAAAACGAAAGTTGAAACTTTTAGGAAACAAGTAGGGTTGCAAGTTTAGATCTTTATGAAAGTTTAGATTTCTACTTGATTATTTGTGATGAAAGTCAGTCATGAGATTATTATGGGATGATTTTGATTCATGTTTGCATGCATAGCTTGTTGTGGTGAATCCTTTGCTCTAGATCTCTTTTAATTTGATTTTCCGAAGTTTTCTAGTTACCCGGATAGGTCGGTTACGACCACTTTCAGGTCGGGGCCGAGCTCCTAGTTCCCTTAGTTTTTCTCCTGCGTTTGTGTTGAGTAGTTGGTCGGTTACGACCTGGTGTGGGTCGGTGCCGAGCGTCAGTTTGTGTGTTTCTCCTTGTTTTGTTCTCTTTTATTAGGATTAGTAGCTAGACGTAGATTCTTCTAATTCCCGTGGACGAACCTGATTATAAATTTAAATTTATTTGTTGTCAAGAAACCCTTTCAACAAATTGGCGCTGTTGCCGGGGAGTTAGTTTAGTTTCTTTGTCTAGTTATTTTTCGGGTTTGGGAATAGCCCATACCCTTTTGTCTTTACTAATTCGTTATTTTTCGAGTCGACAATTTTCCTTTTGATCCCGAACTTGAGAGAACCCTTCACCGCAGGCTAAGAGAAGGAAGAGCAATGGCCAACGCTGAGGAACTTGCTCGCCAGATGGCTGATCTTCGCCTTCAGATGGAAGGCATTCAAAGAGAGCGTGATGCTCAAACTGCTGCTGCACAAAGAGAGAGAGAGAGAGATGTTGCACAGAGGGAAAGAGAGGTTGCTGCCCGTCTTCAGGAACAACTTGATGCTATTCCGCGTAATGCAAAGCAGTACATGCATCCAGAATTCAAGGTTCCCGAATCTGCTATTGTGCTCCCTGCTATCGAGCACGCTTTTGAGATAAAGTCACACTTCATCACTCTTATCAAGAGGTCTCAATTTGAAGGCAAGCCCACCGAGTGCCCTATGGAGCACATAAAGGACTTCACTGACCTCTGTGACACTATTGTCGCTGATGATGTATCGCTCGAATATGTGCTTTTGAAAGCATTCAAATGGTCTTTGGCCGGAAAAGCTCTTACTTGGCTTGAAAGTTTACCCTCTAGATCTATTACTACATGGAAGACTCTGCACGATCAGTTTCTGACAAAGTTCTTTCCGCCAGCTAAGACTACAGAGTTAAGGAAGCGCATCACTTCTTATCATCAACTTCCCAATGAGACTTTTGTGGAAACTTGGGAGCGGTTTAAAGAACTTCTTCGGCAATGTCCAACTCATGGACAACCTCCTTATGTAATTCAAGAAATATTCTTCCAGGGAATTAATGCTGCTACAAAAGATCGGATCAACCTCCATACCGATTGTGGGTTCATTGAGATGGATCCTGATCAAGCGTGGGCCTTGTTGGACAAACTCACCAATTATGATGCAATGTATGGCACCCAACAAGCCGTCAAGGTTCCACAGAAGAGACTTTATGATCCTAATGCTGAGCCAATTGATCCTGATGTGAAGTTTCAATTTATGCAAGATGAGATAAACCGGCTTAAGAAGCAAGTGGGCCACTACAAATCCACCGCTCAACCTTGTCAAGAATGTGGTTCCCATGCTCATCCTACTTCTTCTTGCACTAATGTGGAACAAGTCCGAGCCGCCGAGGCTTATGCGGAGGCGAATTATATGAGGGGGCCCTACCATGGCCAAAACAATGCTTATCCGGCGAGGAACAACAACAATTTTTCTCAATGGAACAACAATGGTTATGGTCAAGGTTTTCAAGCACCACCACAAGAGCAAAGAGCCCCTCCCTATAGACCTCCCGGTTTCCAAGAGCCACCAACTTGGGCTCAAGGACTCCTTGAAGGAATGAATGGCATCCAAACCTATCTTAAAGGAATGCAAAATCAACTGGGAGACTTTGAAGCTTGGAGGAAAGAGGTGAACTCAAAACTTGGTGATATAGCGGCTCAAACTCCAAGACCTCAAGGGTGACTACCGGGATATTCTGATGCAAATCCGAGAGGTCAAATTGCTGCAATCCATCTGAGAAGCGGAACGAAGTTGCCGGATCGAGAAACAAGAGAAGATGAGGACCGGCCAAGCTCGGAGGAGGTCGTCACCGACCCACCAAGGGTCGTGGCCGACCCTCCCCCCACTTCAGACAAGGTCGTCACCGACCCACCAAGGGTCGTGGCCGACCCTCTTCTCGGAATTCTCCCGACCGTTACTTCTACATCAACAACGAAGGTACTTCCGTTCCCATCCAAGAAAGCTAAGGATTCCACGGAGGGCAAATTCAAGCGTTTTGTGCAGGTTCTTCAAGGGCTAAACATCACTATTCCTTTTGCCGAAGCCTTGAATGAGATGCCCACTTACACCAAATTTCTTAAAGAGATCTTGTCCAAGAAGAGGTCGATGTCTGAATTAACTAATGAAGTACGGTCTCTAGAGCTGCCGGAGAAACTCGGTGATCCGGGTAAATTTGCAATCACTATTGGCATTGGTGCCCATCGCTTGAAGGCTTTGTGTGATCTTGGTGCAAGTGCTAGTCTTCTTCCGCTTTCTATATGGTCCAAAACCAATATGGGCCCTTTGGTTCCGGTGAATATGAAGCTTTATATGGCAGACGGTTCTTGTGTGAAACCAACTGGAGTGGTCGATGATTTCCCTATACAAGTTGGCAAGTTCTTTGTGCCTAATGATTTTATTGTCATGGAGATGCCGGAGGATCCTGTCGTCCCGATCATTCTTGGGCGACCTTTTCTTGCAATCGTCGGGGCCATTATTGATGTGAAGAAAGGCCTTCTTACTTTTGAAATCGGCAATTAGGTGGTTGAGTTCCGGTTCAATCCAACGATGAAGGAAACCGGTGAAGCTATGGAAGTGAAGATGTTGTAAACCCGCTCGGATTACATTGACTGTGAAGATCCAATTGAGCGCCTGTTCGGAGCTTATACACGTGTAGCTGAAACCGAGGAGGAATCTGCAGGGTTGGCACCGACCACATCTAGGTCGGCACCGACCTCTTCCAGCTCGGCACCCACCTCTATTCCGATTGTTGCTGAGGATTTTATGCTGGCCTCTGGCTCGGTGACGACCCCCTTATGGTCGGAGCCGACCCTTCTGGAGGCGGATGATAATGCTTACTTTGAAGAGTTTTTCAAAATGGAGAAGGTTGAGGACATTGTTACACCACCACCACCTACTCCGGAGCTTAAGACTCTCCCCGAGTCTTTGAGGTATGAGTTTCTTGGTCATAATTCCACTTTTCCTGTGATTATTAATTCTAACCTTAATGCGGAAGAAGTTGGAAAGTTGTTAAATGTTCTTACGACTCATAGGAAGGCCATTGGATACTCACTTGAGGATTTGAGTGGCCTCTCACCTTCTTTGTGTATGCATCGTATTTTTCTTGAGGAAGGACACAGGCCAACCATAGAGCATCAAAGGAGGCTTAATCCGAACATGAAGGAAGTGGTAAAAAAGGAGATTTTGAGAATGCTCGATGCAGGTATCATCTTTCCAATTTCGGATAGTAAGTGGGTAAGCCCCGTTCATGTTGTGCCTAAAAAGAGTGGTCTTACTGTTGTTGAGAATGAAAAAGGCGAGTTAGTTCCCACTAGGACTACAACTAGTTGCCGTATGTGCATTGACTATAGAAAGCTAAATAACGCCACTAGAAAGGACCATTTTCCCTTGCCTTTTATTGACCAAATGCTAGAGAGATTAGCTTTGCATGATTATTTTTGTTATCTCGATGGCTATAGTGGTTTTTGGCAGGTTCCGATACATCCCGATGATCAAGAGAAAACCACCTTCACGTGTCCTTATGGCACATTTGCCTATAGGAGGATGCCATTCGGGCTTTGCAATGCCCCGGCCACCTTTCAACGGTGTATGATGGCCATTTTTGACTCTTGCCTTGCCAATCTTGCTAGAGTACTTAGGAGATGTGAGGAGACTAACCTAGTGCTTAATTGGGAAAAGTGTCACTTTATGGTTCAAGAAGGAATTGTTCTAGGTCATGTTGTGTCAAAAAGGGGGATTGAGGTTGACAAAGCCAAAATTGAATTAATTGAAAAATTGCCACCCCCTTCCTCAGTAAAAGATGTTAGGAGCTTTTTAGGACATGTCGGGTTTTATAGGAGGTTTATTCAAGATTTCTCTAAGATTACCAAACCGTTAACTAACCTATTAATGAAGGATGTTGTGTTTGAGTTTTCTTCCGAGTGTTTGAAGCTTTCCACAGGATCCGGGATGCACTTGTGTCGGCGCCTATCATGCAACCTCCGGATTGGACCATTCCCTTCGAGATCGTGTGTGACGCTAGTGATTACGCTGTGGGCGCAGTCCTTGGGCAAAGAAGAGAGAAGAAGCTTCATGCTATCTATTATGCGAGCAAGACGCTAGATGAGGTTCAAAGTAAATACACGACCACAGAGAAGGAATTCCTAGCCGTTGTGTTTGCTTTTGAGAAGTTCCGGTCATACTTGGTGGGTTCCAAGGTAATCGTCTACACCGATCATGCAGCTATTCGTTATCTTATGGATAAGAAGGACGCCAAACCGAGATTGCTCCGATGGATGCTTCTATTGCAAGAATTTGACCTTGAAATAAGGGATAAGAAAGGAGCGGAAAATCTTGTGGCGGACCACCTTTCTCGGTTACCTATTGAGCACATTAAGGAGTCCGGCAATTCAATTCCCATCAACGACTCTCGCCCGGATGAAATTCTAATGAGTAATGAAGTTTTACGGATCGAGGTGAACAATCCTGGGTCGGAGACAACCCAGCCTGGGTCGGAGACGACCATTCCTGGGTCGGAGACGACCATTCCTGGGTCGGAGACAACCCAGCCTGGGTCGAACACGACCATTCCTGGGTCGGAGACGACCTCCCATATGCAGCCCTGGGCCGACACCAAGCTGGATAGCATGGCCCCGATCCCCACCACATCCGATCCAGGTCATTCTTCTAACTCTTCTTGTATGTTTTCCACTATTCTTCACTCTTCTCCTCCCATTCTCTCTAGCTATTCTGTATATGCTATTCAAGGGGCGAAAACCCCTTGGTTTGCGGATTTTGCTAACTATGTTGTAGGAGGCATTATTCCGGATGGATTGACTTCCCAAGCCAAAAAGAAGTTCCTCCACGACGTCAAGCAATACTATTGGGACGACCCCTACCTTTTCAAGCAAGGGAGTGATCATATCTTTCGGCGTTGTGTGCCGGACGATGAGATAGAGGGAGTAATCCGACATTGTCATACTCTTCCAACGGGAGGCCATGTGAAGGGATTCAAGACCACCGCAAAAATTCTTCAAAGCGGATTCTATTGGCCCACCCTTTTTAAGGATGTTCATGCCTATGTCACGGCTTGTGATGAGTGTCAGCGTGCGGGAAATATCACTTGGAGGAATGAGAACCCACTCACAGGAATTCTAGAAGTTGAGCTTTTTTATGTATGGGGAATTGATTTCATGGGACCCTTCCCCTCTTCGGGCCCCTACAAATACATCCTCGTAGCGGTTGACTACGTATCTAAGTGGGTCGAGGCCATTGCCACAAGAACAAATGATGCACGAGTGGTGGCCAAGTTTATGAAATCCAACATTTTTCCCCGCTTTGGTGTTCCCCGAGCCCTTATTAGTGATGGCGGTTCTCACTTCATTGAGCGGAGTTTTGAGGCACTTTTGACTAAGTATGGGGTCCTACACAGGGTGGCAACTCCTTACCATCCCCAAACTAGTGGTCAAGTGGAGATCTCCAACTGGCAAATTAAAAACATCTTGGAGAAGACGGTTTCCCGCTCAAGGAAGGATTGGGCTTCCAAGCTAGATGATGCACTTTGGGCGTACCGCACCGCCTACAAGACGCCACTCCGCACTACTCCCTACAATCTTGTGTATGGCAAGTCATGCCATTTGCCCGTCGAGCTCGAACACAAGGCTCTATGGGCTCTTAAGGAGCTCAACATGGATCTTGACGCGGCCGGAGCAAAGAGATTTATGGACTTGCAAGAATTGGAGGAGTTAAGGCTCAAGGCGTATGAAAATGCCAAAATTTACAAAGAAAGAACCAAGAAATGGCATGATAAGAAGCTCATCCCGAAGACCTTCCACAATGGTGATCAAGTACTCCTTTACAATTCTAGACTTCGACTCTTCCCCGGAAAATTACGATCTCGATGGAGTGGACCATTCATAGTCCACTACATCTACCCACATGGAGCGGTTGATCTCTTAGATGAGAATGGAGGAATTTTTAAGGTCAACGGGCATCGATTGAAGAAATACTATGCAAGAGCCGAACCCGATGAGGAAATCCGAGCCAAATGGGCTCTCACATCTTCTGACTAAGCTGAGGTACTCCACGTCTAACTAACGACGTTAAATTAAGCGCTTACGGGAGGCAACCCGCTGTTTCTTTTTTCTTTTTCTTTTTCTTTTGTTTCTTTTGGACTTTATAGTTTATTTTCTTTTAATTTCCTTAAGTTTAGAATAGGTAGGATTTTTGTTTTGGTTCTCCACTAAAGTTTTGTACGGATACGAGAACGGCGGAAGAGGACAGAGGGGGCTGAGATGCTCGAACAATAGGAACAGGAAGGGTACTGGATGGTCGTCTCCGACCTATTTTGGGTCGTCACCGACCACTTCCAAGCAAATATGGTAAAATTTTCAGAAAATTGGAAATTGCAGGTAAGTCCCTCAACTTTTACCTCTTTTAACCCTACCCCCTCCCCTCTCTTTCTACCCCCACACGGCCGACCTCCCCCTCCCTCAAAACTCCATAGCCTTCCCCCACTCTCTTTGCCTCTCAAACCTCACAAATCCTCCATCCCCATCCCAAATCTACCAAAATTCTTCCTTGTGCTACACAAACCCTCCAAATCATCCAACAAAAACCGAAAATTTCACCCCTTCCAACAATTTTTCAATTTTTGGAACCGCTCTAGTGCTCGTCTACGACCGCCTTCTACTTTCATTCCTCTATTTTTACTCATCTTTGGTATGTTTCTCTACTCCTTTGATCTTATATTCAAGTTTACTTGATTTATGTTTGAGGGATTAGTTGAAAACCTAGGTTTTGGGTGTTCTTGAGTTTGAATATGGAAGATTGGGTTGTTTGCATGCTTTAGTGGTTAGATCAATATGATATCATGATTAATTGAGGGTTGCATGTGGAAATTTTGATGCATACTTGTTTGTCTGGTTGATGGTGAGAGGGCTAGATTTTTCCGGAATTTTTGGTACCCATTCCATGGACATAGGACCGAATTTGAGGGCATAATCTTGCCCGAAGTGGTCGGTGCCGACCCACCAACGGTCGGTGACGACCCACCAGCGTCCTTTTTTGGGCACTTGCTCGGTACCGAGCCTCCAAGGGTCGGTTCCGACCCCGGTTAACTAGTATTTTTCCATGATTTAGGTGTTTTTAGCATGATCTTTCCCTCTCCTTACCTACTTTTTATGATTTAAGCATGTTTCTTTGAGTAAGTATGGGGTACTTCTTCGGGAGGTGACATGTGTGTTCTTTGATTTGGCATTGTCTTTGAAACTATGGAGATTATTTTGGAAAGTTTGAATGTTTTGTAGGACAATGGCTTCTTCTTCTCGTCACCCCGCCAAGAAGCACAAGAAAGACAAGCAAAAAGTGGATAGTGTGATCTTTGATGATGAGGAGCAACAAGCAAGGTTCCTTGAAATGTGGAAAGGGGACGTTAGTGTGCGAGCTTATCATAGGGAAGGAGCAAATAAGGTTGGTTTGGATCGGGAGGTGCTCACTGCTTTCTCTTGGATTGGAGCTCAACACCTTATCTTGCATCCAATTGAGGAACACTACACTGCGCTCACATGCGAGTTCATGTCCAACTTCCGCTTATACCTCAATGAAACCGACTTCAACAAGTCAAGGGTTACTTTTCAACTCGGCAACATGGACCACGCTATGAGCATTAAAAGATTCAACCACCATCTTGGTTTCCGTGCCCCTTCCGGAGCATAGACCACATCAAGCTTTCCCACCCAGGATTTGTGGCATTACCTCACCGGCCGGGCCGAATACCCCACCAACCATCTTCCCGGTCGATGCATTGCTAGCCCGGTTTTCCGGCTTATCCTACGCATCCTTGGCTCCACCATTTGGCCCCGATACGAGCTCTCCCGCCCATACAAGCACGAAATTGCTTGCCTCTCCACCATGCTCTTCGAGCCAACAATTCACATGAATTTGGGATTTGAGTTTGCTAATGCCGTTGTGAGTCACCAAGCCCTCAAGAACCACACCACCACTTACTTTGGTTGGCTTGTGGTTATCCTTGCCAAGTCCTTGAAAGTAAATCTTTCCGCCTACTCTTCAAGAAAAGTCATTGCTATGGATGTGAAGTACTTCTTCAATACTAAATTGCTTGGGCAATCTTCTGATGGTTTCATCAACAAGTTCTATGTTAGCCAACATGAGACTCAAGATGTGGTCCTTACCCCCGAAAATCTTGAGCTTTTCTACCGCCCTAATTGGTATGATGTGTGGGCACCCGCCCCTTATCCTTTGTCGCCAAATGTCCGGTTTGATCGCAGAATTCGACACCAGCCCAGCCGGTTTCCAAGAGCCGAAATTGACCCACTAAGAGAAGCATCCTCCGAGCCGGAATCACCACGGGCACATGTTTGGGTGGTCAGTGACGACCATCAGGAGGTCGGTGCCGACCCACCAGTGGGCGGCCACTACCAAAACCAGCCTGGTGCCGACCCGATGGACTTCACTATGGGGCCTCAGACTGACATGGTCCCTTACTACTCCCACCCCTATGGCTTTGATGGGTTCGGTGGCTCTCATTTTCAAGGACAAGTCACATATCATACCGGTTCAAGTTCGGGTGGCGATTCCGATATCTCTCGTCTCTCGGCTAAGATGGATGCCCTCATGCTCCACCAACACCAACTTTATGGGGCACTTAATCATCACCACAACCAATTTGTTGAGCATCAAAAAGAGCTTAAGGATTTCCGCATTGAGTATTATGAAGATCACAAGCTAGATGTTGCAAGATGGGATGCTCAAGTGGACTATAACAATTGGTTGGCGCAACAACTCTTCCCACCAACACCACCTCCTCACCCTCCTCAAGAATGATTCTCCTCCTTTGCCAACGCTTCAAAATGTGTCCAAGTTAGTTTCTCTTTCCTTTCTCTTTACTTTTTTAATCAATGGGGACATTGATGTTTAAGTATGGGGTGGTTTGGGAGATTACTTGTTTGAGTCATGTGTTGTTTTGTGTTTTGATTGATGTGTGTGTTTAGTTTCTGTTTTGAGTCTTTTTCTTTTTTATTTTAGATGGATAAATGCCCTATTGCTTAGATGTTCTAGGATGGAAATTGCTTGCATCATCATGTAAAACCCATGACATGCTTTAAAGAATTGCCTAAACCATGATCTTGCTTTTTGAATTTTGAGCTTATAATGAAAATTGAGCATGCATATTTCTAAGTGAAAGCAATCCAACAAAAATTGAACCTAAGTGAGATATATTTTGGCCTATAAAGGATGTGCATTTTTACTCCTTTCTCTTTCATGTGTGAATTACTCTTCCAAATGCAATATACCAATTGACAATGGCATGGTTATTTTAAACTTGAGACCAATGGAGATATGCTCATTACTTGATTGAATCAAATGATTTTGAACTCATTTTATAAGCCTATTATATTCCTTTTCCTACCTATACATGATCCCTCTGTTTGTAGCCCTTTATTTGAGCTTAAAGCCTATTTCTAGCTCCACAAAAAATTCCCTAGCCATGAAAAGCTTGACCCTTTGATCCGGGAATTAGGACTTAGAAGAAGTTGTTGAAGAATGTTATGGAGTAATTGGGTGAAAACAAAGCGATTGTGGAAGGTAGATAAAGTGTGTTGTCTTTGGAAAATCCAAGTATGAAGTGTTTTTTTGGGCTCAAAGTACACGCATCTGGCTCGGTGACGACCCAAAGAGGGTCGGTGCCGACCCCCCCCCCCCCCCCCCTCCACGAAAAAAAAAGCAAGGGAAAATCAAATAAAGAGTACTAGAGTCCAAAAGCCTTCAAAGAATAGAAGAAAGACAATAGTAATAGGTGAGAAGGGGTAGTGCATTGTAAAGTTTTAAGTGTTTGGTGATTGAAGAAGAGGAGGGAATGTTGGGTGAGTGATGTGTAGTCTAGGAGTCTTGATTCTCGGATTAGTTAGCACCACAAGGCCAAAATATTTCCACACCCTTTGAATTACCAAGCCCCATTACAACCCGGCCGAATGGAGACTTCTATGAAGTTTTCATTGAGCCACCCGAGTTCATTTGATGATTTGACTTGTTTTGACTTCTTCGGTGGAGAGTTTGCTTATATAAGTTCCATTGACTATGCAGTTTTGTGTTTGGAATTTGAGTCGAGTGATCATTGCTATAGCTTAAACACTTGAGAGTTGAGTGAAATACATTCCTTGGTAAGGTTGGATTGTGATTGCTTGAAATGTTCATGTGTGCTAGGATGTGGAAATTGTTTGCTCATTATTCTACTTGTGCTTCTTTTTCTACAAAGGTGATTCTTGAGTTTTGTTGATTGGTATTGATGCATGTTAAGTGATTGCTTGAGGACAAGCAAGTTTAAGTATGGGGTATTTTGATGTCGCACTTTTTGGTCGGGTTTTATGGGTCGTTTTCTAGCTAGGATTGAGTCTTTTCTAAGTTTATTGTGTTGTCTTGAGTCATTTGTGTAGGTTTTCATATTATCTTGAGATATGGAGTCTGCATAAGTTTGTTTGATGTTTTGTAGGTATTTGAAGCGTTGAGGAGGAGGTGTTTTAGGTCTTTCAAGCTTTCTAGGAGGTGGTGTTCAAGCGGTCTTGTGGTGATGTTGATAAGAGAGTAAGAGTCGGTGCAATTGAAGATTTCGAGGTGAAGGTTTCAAGATCAAGGTGTTTTTGAAGGAGCTAAAGGAAGTCTTAAAAGGCCATGAGCGATTAAAGAAGAAACATTGAAGAAGAACCAAGCTTTGGAGCAAGTTTTGAGCAAAGAAATGAAGAAATCAAGTGTAGCCAATGGTCGGAGACGACCTACACTAGGTCGGTGACGACCACCTCCGTGTGTGGCGGATTTGTTTCTTGCGTTTTAAGCTAGGTTTAGTAAATGTTTTATTTATGGGCCTTTTTAAGATAGAATTTAGTTTCCTTAGAGAGATTTTTCTACCACTATATAAGGATTGCTAGGGTTTTATTTAAAGAGGAGGAAGATATTCTAAGGGGGACGTTGGAGACGTTATTTGGTGGAGACGGAACAAGTTGCAAGTGGTTTTTCTAGGTTATCTTATTCCAAGCTCTTGGACAATTTTAGGGAGACTTGGAGGTTTGCTTGAGATTGTAAGTTTTCCTTTAATTGAAGTTTGTTTGGATTCGAATCATGTCTTCTCTTTTGTCTATGATTGTTGATTGTTCCATGGATCGTGAGTAGTCTATTTTCTAGGGTTGGGGCGAAACCCGACGAGTTGTGCATTATTCAAGCATGAATCTTTGATTGATCAATCCTTTTGAATCTCTATCCTTTGTCTACTTGTTTTCTATCAATTCCTTAATGAAAATTGGGGCATGTTCAAGTTTATGATTGAATTGAAAGATTGAATTGTGAATTTGGATAATACTTGGTTGAAAACGAAAGTTGAAACTTTTAGGAAACAAGTAGGGTTGCAAGTTTAGATCTTTATGAAAGTTTAGATTTCTACTTGATTATTTGTGACGAAAGTCAGTCATGAGATTATTATGGGATGATTTTGATTCATGTTTGCATGCATAGCTTGTTGTGGTGAATCCTTTGCTCTAGATCTCTTTTAATTTGATTTTCCGAAGTTTTCTAGTTACCCGGATAGGTCGGTTACGACCACTTTCAGTTCGGGGCCGAGCTCCTAGTTCCCTTAGTTTTTCTCCTTCGTTTGTGTTGAGTAGTTGGTCGGTTACATCCTGGTGTGGGTCGGTGCCGAGCGTCAGTTTGTGTGTTTCTCCTTATTTTGTTCTCTTTTATTAGGATTAGTAGCTAGACGTAGATTCTTCTAATTCCCGTGGACGAACCTGACCTCCCTGTACTCAGAGGGGTCTTGATTATAAATTTATTTGTTATCAAGAAACCCTTTCAACACTCTCCACTCAATATGACCTTTCCAAAGATCATGGGAACTGATAGGCAAAAGCAGGGAAACACTGGATCTGAGAAATGAAACGTCACTTGGGAAACGGGAAATTGTGTCAGAATTCGAAGCATTATGGGCCAAGCATTTGAATTTCTCAAAGTGACTTCCCTTGGAAGAAAGCAACACGTGTCAGAGGTGTGATACGGAAGTTGAAACGCTCCTCCGCATTCATTGGCTAACGGTTATCGAGGCTATCCAACCTTCCCTTTCTACCCTCGTCTCCCTCTCTCACATAAAACCCCATTTTCTATTTTTGGGCACTTCTTCATCCCTCACCCTCTGTAACTCACTTTCTCTGAATCCTTCTCACCCTCTCTTTCGAGTAAAACTCCAAACTTCTTGCCTTCCCCAGAAACCTCTCAATGGCTCCAGCCCATTCTTATGCCGAAATGAAAGAATGGATTCAAAATAATCCTAAAACTCTTTTCCTCTCCATGATGAACGACATCGAGAAGGAGCAAGATGAAGCTCTTCGCGATGTCCTCATCGAGGGCCTCTACAACTACGTGAGTCCCTTTCTTCCTCCTCCTTCGGCAGCGCAACCTCCAGCGCCGTCGACCTTCACTCTTCCTCCACCCCCCTCTTCCTCCGAAATTGTCATCGTCGATAGTTTCGGATCCGAACCCCCTTCTTAACATGAAAAACCCAAACAATCCAAATCCAAGCATCACTCCTCAAAATCCAAACACAAATCCTCAAAACGAAAACACTCTGAGATCTCCTCCTCTCTTTACTCCGAAAAGAAGAAACCTTTCTTCAGATTCGATGAGTATCTTAACTGCTCCAAACCTACCTCATGTGTCGAAAAACCTCCCCTCTCTTTCCTCCCTCCTTCCGATTCTGGGAACTCTCAATCCCAGCGTCAACCTCCACCACCTTCCACTCAAACCTCCTCTCTACCAGGTTCATCAGACCCTGGGAACTCTACCCTCAACAAACCCGCCTCCACACCCCCCTCTTCCCTTCCTTCCATATCCGAGGGAACTCCTACTCCTCACCCCTCTTCCAAACCAAACACATCTTTACCACCCACCTCCCCCATTGCCCAGTCTCCCTCTCACAATCCAAAATACGCCTCTGGGACCTCTAGTCCCAAGGCATCAAACATCACACCTACTCCTTCCACGCCCAAGGTCCCAACTCCACAGAATTCTCCTCTCCCTCCATCTTCTCCCACCACGATACAACTCCCTTCCCCACCTCCTTTGGCCCAGAAAACCATCGACCTCGATTCTGACAAGGATGATCCCCCCATTGGAGTCATCGCTCGCAAAAAGGCCAAGGAACTGCCACCCATAGTCATGGGCACTGCTGAAGAGGAAGCCCGACTCAAAGACCTGGAGGAAGAATTCTGAGGCGCACTCACAGGGCCTTCTGAAGGCCAAGGGGGCAAGGCCCAAGAAGAAGGGAACCCAGCACCAACCGATGGTGCTGGGCAAGGCAGTCATCATCAAGAAGATGACGAGGAGGAAATAGGGCTGACCTCCTCCGAAGATGAAGGGACCTCCAGCGATGACGCTGAGGACAATGAGGCGGCCACTACTGCCACTGAGCCTGTCGGCATCCCAACTCCCGGACACCTAATGGTGGTGTCGGCAGAGGCCCCAGAGGAAAGGAACCGCCCTCTAATGATCGAAGCGGCTGAACCCCCTCAACAAAAAGGAAAGACTACGGTCTCAAGGGGGAACACAAAGAAGAAAGGGAAAGGAACTATGCCCAAGAAAATCCACATCTCTGAGAATCGCAAGCTCCTTCCCCCCCTCATCCTCTCAGAAGCACAGCTCACCGAACAAGGGCTAGGGCAACTATGGGAACTGATCAAGGCCCAAGGATGGGAACACATGTGTAGCGAGGCTGTGAGTATTGACCCCTCTCAGGTGCGCCGATTCTACAATAATTTTGTGGTCCACGACAACGGCACCAAGGGAACTCTCTCCCTAGAAGGCGATGACTTCATCTTCACCACATCCACAATCCGCCTTCAACTACAGGTCCCTGTCCAGGGCCTCCAGGAATTTCCCGCCAAGAGCTGGGGCGACTACAACAGCGAGGTGATCTATAACACGATCTATGAGGATCGTGTTCCCACCACTGACACCTCTACCCATCACCTGTCCCTCATTGCAAAGCTGGCCCATCAATTCATCATCAACATGGTGATCCCTCGCCAGGAGAAGCGTGTTGTTATCAACATCCCTGATGCCATTATCCTCTACCACTTCCTCCTCAAAAAGCCCATAAATCTTCCTCGCATAATTCTCAGGCACATGGAGAAGTGCATGGCTTCCAAATCCCACTCCCTCCCTTACGCTGGCCTAATCAAGAAACTCTTGCTCAGAGAGGGCCTCTACGACACCTCCAGAGAAGAGATCACCATAGGAAGGGAACTGGACATTTCTGTAGTCCAGAAAATGCGCCACTCTGAGCCAGTGGAGGAACAAGAAAGGCTGCCATCTGGTGAAGGCACCCAGGATGGGAACACTCAAGTGTTGATACATATTGCCAACACTCTCGACAGGATGGCAC
The DNA here is from genome assembly GCA_964016875.1 of Fallopia convolvulus. NCBI lineage: Eukaryota > Viridiplantae > Streptophyta > Magnoliopsida > Caryophyllales > Polygonaceae > Fallopia > Fallopia convolvulus. Next base: position 55,324,806 of record OZ024722.1, read on the forward strand.
AGGATCAAGAAAAGCTTATACGAGTCTTGACACGACTCAGTGATGCCCTGTTCCCACCAAGCCCATGATCTTTTCTTTCCCTTCTCCCTTAGCCTCAATGTTCCCACAAATATTGTTTCTTGTGTTCCTATGTACCTACTTTGCTTAAGTAATGAATGGCTTTTCGTATGATTGCGTGTTCTTTTCTTTCCTTATTTATGTGTTTACTTGTTTTCGATGATGTCAAAAGGGGGAAAGACAAAAAATGCGAGATGAGTTAAGTTGAAAAGATATCATAGAATACGCTATAGCTAAGGGGGAACAATTGCATAAAAAGCTAACTACGAACTCAGTGATTCACAAGAAGTGGCTCCCTAGGAATACACGTAGGAACTCATCTGCATATCATGCTTTGAAATACTTGCTGATTTTTGTGATAGGTTTGTCATCATCAAAAAGGGGGAAATTGTTGGAACGATGTTGGGACCTCTGGTTCTAAACATCGGAACAACGGTACAGTTCTCCGAGTTTTGATAATGACAAACGCTATAAGGGAGCTAATGTGCTTTGATCAAGTATTTCTAAGGAACACAGGTTGAGCAAAGAACTTCCATGAATGACCAAAGATCACAGAAGCACACAATGAAGAGTTCCCATCAAGGGAACTCTGAAGAGGAAAGTTCCCATGAAATGAGAACTCCCAGGAATGACCAGAGAACATAGGCTTACACGATGAAGAGTCACTCACAAAGGAACTCTGAAGAGGACAGTTCCCACGACGTGGGAACTCACATGTGAAGACAAGGACCGGTCAGCGCATATCACGGGATCCTGTCTTGGACAGGATGAAGGCACAGTCTGAGGAGCAGACTGTCACGATTGATCCAACGGTCCGATCATTTCAAGAAGTTGACCTAGTTCAAATTGAAGTTACATGTGAAGAAAGTACAACTTGGGCATCAAGCAAAGGGCATTTCGGACACAAATGAAAGATGCAATTGAAGCCCAAGTGCACTCGAGTATAAAGCCAAATGAATAGTACTCGGATTGAGTACTTCTCCCAGAACTCACAAATACCCACAACAGAGAAAGAGAAAGAAGAAGAGAAGTCCCCGGCGGCGAGTGTCTGATCTCGACGACGGTGAAGCCAAGTTCCCAGGAGCAAGGGAACTGCGATTCGGTGTAAGGTTTGAGTTACTTATTTAGTGATTGTTGTTCGCTTAGGAACTCAGTTGAGAAGATTCATTAGTGTTGCTAGAGTTAGGTAGAACTCGTAGGAACAGAGAAGTTTGAATCTGGCTGTTTGTAACTAAGGAACAAATCAATAATATAAGTAAGTCATTCAAAATCCTCCAAGCGAAGGTAGAGGTTTACCCATACAACTAGTTGGTTGTAGTGGGGTTCCTCTATAAGGGAACTGTGTTCATTCTGTATTTCTAATACTTGCGATAGTTTCTTCCGCTACCTTGGAAACAGCTTAATAGCCAGTTCCCAAGCTCTAGCTAACCGGTTACGATCCAACAAATAATATAAAGTTGTTCTCTGCATGTGGACTAAATTGGGTACAAAGAAATTAAGAAATCATAAAATAATAAAGATATGATATGTATATAAAAATGGTTCCGTACAAATCAAACAAGGGAAGGACAATATTTGCGCAGAGGTTGGACAAAGCAATAATGTAGATTTGGTTTCAAGAATAAATCAGTTTAATATATCGTGATCAAATAATCTGCACGCGCAATAATGTAGATTTGGTTTCAAGAATAAATCAGTTTAATATATCGTGATCAAATAATCTGCACGCAATCTTTTAAGTCTAAGTGTGACTTTTTCCCCACGAGAACCTGCCTCACGCGCTTACTCCCCTTTCCACTTCCCTGGGGGCACTGCCTCCCTTCCCGATCGGCAGCCGTCATGGCCAAAGGTCGCTCTGGAAAAAAGAAAAAGTTTATCTCGCCCAGCCCCTCTCCCTCCTTGCATGGCCGTCTCAATTCCCCAAAAATATTATAAGTAGTGATGATAGTCAATATTAGAAAAATAGTAATAAATAAAACTTTTTTTGTGGATGTAGTAGAAATAAAATTTTCATAATAAAAATGACAATAAAGAAAAATAGTGGGCCCTGTCAATATAAATCAGTAAATAGAAATGCTAGGCCCCATCTATGGAAAGTAGGCCCCATCTATGGGAAGCAGTGAAACCACTTAAACGAATATACGGCAAAATGTAAAAATAGGGAGTCGAACGCGGGTCTAGATGCATGTGTGCACAAGGACTAACCACCAAGATAAACATAGATTTTTATTTTATATCTCGTTTTTTTTAATTATATAGAGGCCCCAATATGTTGGGGGCCTTGTTCTAATGAACCGGTTGAAAGACGGGTCTGCCTCCTTGCCCACTCAGACCACACTCTCCACTGGAAACTCCCCCTTGACTCGGCTAAAATCGTTGTTGCCAAGATCAAAGATAAATAACCCTAAACTAACAACTAGTATAGTGTGCAAGCAAGGGGTCGAACCCAAGAGAGTCGGGATTCTGATCAATCAGCAGAGAGTAAAGACAGGGGTTTTGGAGTTCAGGCAAGAAAACAAACAAGCAAATATTATATGGATTAAATCAAGTGAAGGAAAGCAGAGTTCATTCAACCAATTCCACCTTTTTAATCATTCGATCATTGATTCATCCACTTTTTTATTAATTCCCTAGTTAATTCCAATCCTTATAAAAGATTTCCACTTGTCCACGGTCCAAGCGAAAGGATGATATGAACAAGAACGCTTAATTCAAATCATGCAAAGTATAAAGGATAGAAGGATATTAAATCATGCAATCAAGCTACGAGTCTCATGCATAAAATAACAATCAAATACTCTTTCTCAATTCTAGTCAACGGTCCTAGAAAAGAGTTGTTTCAAGGATAAATAAGATTGCACAGACAACAATCAAACTAATCCAAACAGTAGAATATCAATCAAATTCAACAAGTTGCGCACCAAGAGAAATCAATTGATAATCATGAAATTAAGGACAAGAGTTTTGATATTAACCAAGGGATAGAAAAGTTACCAGAAGCTCACGAAATACATAAAAAAGCTTCCTTGATTAAACAAACTCCAATGGTAAATTAGTTCTTATTCTAGAAATTGTCCAACCCCAAGTGAAACTCGAAAACTAACTTAAATAGTCGAAATAAGTCCGAAATTATAAAGATATAAAAATACTAATAAGATAAAATAAAACGAGAAAACGTGACGGCGCTGAAACCCTCGATCCGCGAGGGCGGAAATAATCCGCGGTCGCGGATCCAGCCTTTCTCGCCCTCGGATGCTTCGCTTCGTACTCGGCACCGCGGGCTCGGATGTAATCCGAGGGCGCGGATCTTGACTCCTTAAGCTCTTCAATTTCGAATTAGGACTTCCGTCTTCCAAATCTTCAACTGTAGGCTTCTGCTGATATTACAGATAATCATCCTAATCTAGCCTAAAACACTCAGAAAATCCTAATAAAAATACAGAATTACGTTGTACTAAAACCAGCGTATCAAATTCCCCCATACTTAGATCTTGCTCGTCCTCGAGTAAGCTCAAAATAAATCTAACAATCAATCCTATCAAAGATCCACAGGAAGTAAAGGGAAATATGAAATATGAAAAATCTACTCTCAACTCACAACCCTGACCCATGTAGAGAAATAGTGAGCAAAAAACATGAAAGCTCAAATCACACACCTCACATATACAAGATATAGCACTCAAACTCCATAAAGTGTAGAGCAACCTAGGATCTACCCACATCTAAAATGTAATCCCCAGGCCCCAAAGTAGAATATAATCCTAATCACTCTGATTTTACCACTCATTCTACTTAGGCGCCTTTTCGGGTTTTTACCTAATCACTCTTTTCATTTTTCTTAGGTGTTCTCACAAATACTCACATCTCTCATAAACCTCATATTACCCCAGCCTAATGCTGGTCCGGGTTACCTGCTTATTACCTGAGCCGCCCTTTCGGGTTTTCAGCTCATCCCAGGATTTTATATGCCTTTTTCTCTATTTTTTTATGGCTTATTTTTATATATATATTTTTTTAATTAACTGAATCAAATGACAGAAATAGAATGCAACTGTACATATGATACAAATATAGCAGTGAATCCCTTCCCCCATACTTAAACCCTTCATTGTCCCCAATGAAGTTAAGAAATAAGGAACAAAGTACAGAAGAAGGAATCAGAAGACTCACTGCTGATCTGGTGGAGGAAATGATGGAAATCCTGGCCACTGAGTCCTCCAGAAAACAGCCGCCTGCCTCTGATGCTCATAAAATGCCTCTAATGAACGATCCATAGCATCCTGTCGTGCAGACATGGCATCCTGACGAAGAGATAAGTGATGCATCCTACTCAACATACGATCCTCAAAACTCATACCATCTGTCCATGGCAAACTAGAGGAAGCAGAAGTAGAAGCAGAAGTGGATGCACGAGTAGCTGGGGGAGGTACTCCCCAACCAGCTGCAGTCTGTGGCGCAGGAGCCCAACCAGAAGGCTCAGAATAAAATCTAGCACGAAATGTAGCAGCCTGCTCATCCCAACCAACACCATCATCTACATAATCGTCTCCAAAATCCTCTACAGGAGGGTCTACAGTTGGCTGTAAATGAAAAGAATATACAGTATCTCCATACTCGAAATGTGCAGGCAGATGCATAAAATCCGTAGCAGGGTGCCCATGCATCCAGGTCCACCCTCCATCAACAGATCCTCTCAAGCAACACGCCCTAACCAAAGCCTGATGTGTATACATGTACCCATCAGTCAAATGCCGACCAAACTGGGCCTCTATCTGCTCTCTAGAAACAAATCTGGTGGCTAAAAGAGTAACCATACCACCCAATCCGATCGACCCCCTCTTATCCGGATACTTCTCTGCAAACTGAATAAATAATCCTAACCAATCCGGGCAGTGAGACGGAAAAGGAAACAAGCATCTAATAATCCTCAAATCTCGTGCAAGAAGCTTGTTTGGCTCTCCCTGAGCGAAGAATGCCATGGCCAGGACCTTGTGACACAAACGGACACAAGGGTGGGGAATCCTACTGTTAAGCTCCCCAGAACGAGTGTTAAAAGGGGAGCCAGTAAGTGTATACCAAAAATCATAAATCGTGGCATCAGACAGTATACTCGCCCACCCATCAGTAGGTGGGGAAGTGATCCCAAAAGTAAGAGAGGCCTCCTCACGGGTCAAACTACATAGTCTATCACAAGCATGAAAACTCAGGACCCCATTAGCAAAGCGGAACGTGGATAAAAACTCCATAGTGAGACCTCTATATGTAGGCATAGCTAGAGTAGAGAAATTACCCAAACCCCCAGTCTCTAGTAACTTCTCTGTACACTCTCTAAGTCCCAAATTAATCAGTGTGGGGATATCAAAAAATTTAGTACTGACAAACTCCCTAACCTCATACTTATCCCAGATCTCCCTCTGTCCCTCACTCAGATGCTGTAAACCGTAATATGCCATAGCTGAATAAATAATACAGATCGGAGCAGGAAAACAACCAAACTACTGATATTCGCGGCCTCGGACAGCAAGGAAGGCGCGGAATGGGGGAAAAATCAAATCCGCGAGCGCGGTCTGGATCCGCGGGCGCGGACCGACTCGAGGAATCCGCAGACGCGGAAAAATTCCTCGGGCGCGGATCTGGTTTTTTCTAGATCTAGAGCTCGTCGTCAATGGAGAATTCCAACCCAAACAACTCAACACAAATATTCTCAAACAACCCAAATCCACTCCAAACAGCAAAAATCAAACTCTAGAAACAAGATTCGAGTACTAACCGATGTAGATCTAGTTCGATTTTGCTCCAAAACTCCAATCGACACCAAACTTCGACTCCAACAATGGTGAACTGGCTGCACACGGATCCGCGGGCGCGGTCTCATTCCGAGGGCGCGGATCTCCTGGGTCGCGGAACTCGCCGGTGGGGCGCGGGTGGTGGGTGAAGATGGTGGAGGATTTGTTATGGGGTGTTTTGTAAGGGAGTGTTTGGTGAGAAGGGAAGAATGGATGTGGGGGAAGGGATAGGTAGGTGGGGTAGGTGGAAAATTTTAATGTATTCTCGGGTTCGGTTTGGTACTGGTTCGGGCTTTTTCGGGGGTTTCACCCGAAAACCTTTTATTTCAAGGGTTTCACCTGAAAGCCTTTTATTTTTTTTATTATTTTATTTTATTTTTATTTTATATATATATATATTTTTTATATATTTTTTTTGAATAAAACGAGAGTAAAATCAGGCCGATCCGCGGCCGCGGATCTCATCCGTGGTCGTGAATCTTGCCGCGGTCTCGGATCAAATCCGGGGTCGCGGTTCGAGCCGAGGGCGCGGACTCCTCTCGGTCTGCTTTATTTAGATGGGAAAAATTGTACCTGCAAGTTAGCATGACAAAAACGAAACGAATACTAAAACTAAAACTAAACTAAAAAGATAAAAATAAAAGAAAAGAAAAACTTACCTCGGGTTGCCTCCCGAGCAGCGCCTTTGTTTAACGTCGTTTGGCCCGACGTCTTTTATGCTCAGAAGGGATCATCATCTATCTGAAACATGACCCTTTTCCCTTCATGTGCCATAGATAATAGGCCCTTTGAAACATCAATTACGGCGCTCGCCGTCTTCACAAATGGACGACCCAACAGCAAAATTGGGTCGTATCTCCCCTTACCGATCTCTAGGACATAAAAGTCCGTCGGAAAAATTAAGCCATCCACCTGCACTAAGACATCTTCCAAAAATCCTTTCGGATGCGCTTTAGAGTGGTCAGCCAGTTCAATAGTAATATTAGAATCCTGTAATGGCCCTAGACCTAACCTCTCATAGATGCTAAGTGGCATAACATTAATGGATGCACCTAAATCAAGCATAGAATGCTGAATTTTAGCCTCACCAATTGTAACGGGAACAGTAAACCTCCCTGGATCTCCATACTTCTTAGGCAATTGCCTTTGAAGCATGGACGATACATTTTCAGTAGTTTCCACAAGATTAATTTTCTTAACCTGTCCCTTTTCTTCTTGCTTCCTCTTTATAGTACATAATTCTTTCAGAAATTTAGCAAAACGAGGAATACTTTGAACAAGTTTAAACAAAGGGACATTTAACTCACACTTGGAGAAGGTTTCGAAAATTTCCTTGTCATTGGTTGGCCTCCTGGTGTCCTTCAGTGCCTCAGGAAACGGTGGAGCGGGCTTTTGTGAAGCCATGGGGGGAAACGAGGGCCTGACGTAGCCATCGGAATCTATCGGAAAGGGCAATCCGCGAGCACGGTTTGGGATCCGCGGTCGCGGAAATTTTCCGTGGTCGCGGATTTTGTATTTTCCTCGATTTCTGCACCGCGATCAGAACTGTCCTCCGGTGAACTCGGCTGGTTTCCGCTGGCCGAAATTTCAATATCCAGCTCTTTCCCACTCCTTAATGTCATTGCACTCACATTCTCCCTCGGGTTAATGGGCTGAGATGGCAGTTTTCCCGAGTCCTTAGCTTCTAGCCGGTTCAGAGCGGTTACAATCTGACTTAACTGAATTTCCAAACCCTTCATCGCAACCTTAGTCTCTTGATTTTCCTTCATAAGCTGATTGATGATGGCTGGATTTTCCTGAGGAGCCTGGGGCCTTGGCACATAATTAGGCCTGGGAACATAGTTGGGCTGACCTCCCTGTGGTGGAAAAGGTTGTTGAGGTTGTTGATTCCACCTAAAGTTAGGATGGTTTGCCCAGCCCGGATTAAAGGTATTTGAATATGGGTCATTCCAGGGCCTCTGTTCATAGTTCCCTATAGCATTCACATCAGCTGCTGGATCTTGCATGATAGGGGATGCATCAGAAGGATGGCTAGATTCACCACAGATTCCACAAGCCCTTGAACTTGAAGCTCCATTGCCTGCCAACAGTTGCTTCATCATAGCTTTCAACTCCCTTACTTCAGCATTTAGAGAGTCATTAATAGAACGAGCAGACCTACTGTTGGATCTCTTTCTCTGATTTCTGCATTGCTCTGCTAGAGTCTCCAACTTCTCAAACGCCTGCCTAGGAGTGAGATTCTCATAAGAACCTCCACAAGACGCATTCATCAGGCGCCTATCAGCAT